>JASDDO010000022.1:278985570-281485570 GCA_030015575.1 Agapanthus africanus
GGGAGTGACTCCTTTAGCAAAACTAGAAAAGCCTCAAAGACACTCCATTTCAAAATTCATTCGATCCTACAACGATATCAAGTTCATTACGCAATAGGTTTTCAGAAAAACCTGTCGTAGCCCTCCGTCATTTCAGATAAGTAGTAGTTAGTATTCGTGCTGCGTTTGTTGGCCTTTGTCAAGGCGTAGTGTGCGGTAGCTAACTGGTGCTTATCTGCGTATGCATATGATGCAGATTGGGTTACGGTAGTCGTGCGACCTTGTTGGCCTTTTTCAAGGATCGTGCGGGTGGGTTTAATTCAATCAGGAAATGACGGGTTGAACTTGACTAGCTTCCTATGGTTTGTTGGCCTTTGTCAAGGTCATAGGAGGTTAGGGGCAAAATATTATCGGGAATTTCAAGTGTTGAAATTTGCAATGAGATTGCATACCTTCTATGAGATAGTTGGATCCCGATACCCACTGCGAGTAATTGTTACTCCTGGGAGAGTTTTACACATTACAATTAGCTGATCAAGTAGGTGTCTAGAAAGGTGTTAACGAGGTTACGCCTCTGGGAAAACGAGGTTTACATTAATTAGGTTCGTGCAAAAGCACGGGGGATCTCCCTCAAAGTACCGACACTGGCCTGGCTGAAAGATTGGCGAACTTGTAGCGTGTAATTAATCCCGTCTAGTCTTTCCTTTTAGGGTTTGAAGGAAGATTTGATAAAAACAGTGGGAGCCATCCTGATTAGATAAAATAATAACCAATCTATTCTTGGAAGAGCGCACGCTGAGTGTTTTCTTCTCTCTCTCTCCAGGTAGCGACCATATCACGCCTTAATCAAGATAATAAAACGGATATATTGACCGAACCCGCTTGTTATACTGAGCTGGGGAACATTGGTCCCGCTCCAACTTATAATTGTTATAAGACAGAGCAGGAAATTGGGGAATACCAGATTTCCCGTGCCGCCCAAACGAGGAAAGTGCATATGATGCATCATCTTCGGGTGTGTTCGTTACACAGAATTGTTTCTCAATATTCTTTACGTCCTGGGTATATGATTCCAGATCAGGATCCCAGATATGTAATCTGTTACATAGGGCTAGAGAAAGGTAAAGAACTGAGAACGGGTGATAAGTTTCATGAGACAGAAAACAGGGCAAGTGTTGCAGCCAAGTCTGTTGGTCACTGTCACCCTGTATTACCAATACATTGATTCTAAATGAATGTTATTAGATACCGAACCTGATATGCAAAATCATATCAATCTCTTTATTAGTAAAGAAAGGATATAATTTTGTATTGTTGGATAATGTTTTGAACATTTCCTATATCAAAAATTGATCGGTTCAGGCACGTTATCTAAAAGTATTGATGTTCTAAATCAAACTACGGTTCCAAGTATATAGAACACACACAAGAGGAAGAGTTCAGAAATGAACGAATCCTTCTTGAGGCATTGTAGACTAGGTCATATCAATGCGACCCGACTGGCTGAAGTTACATTTAGATGCATATTTAAATTATTTTAAATTTACATCTTGTGAAACTTGCCAGTCATGTCACAGAGATAAGATGACCATAGCTCCGTTTACTGGAAACAGAAAAAGAGTTAGTAAACTCTTGGGATGATACATGTTGATGTATGTAGGTCTCCTGTCTACACATGCCAAGACCGGTTCTTTGTACTTCATTACATTCTCTGATGATCTCTCAAGATTCAGACATATGTTCCTGTTGAAACACAAGTCCGAACCTTTTGAGATATTCACAGAATATGATTTAGAAGTAGAGAACCAAAATACGGGTAAAAGTATTATGTCCTTTGATGTGATCAAGGAGGAGAATACTTGAGCACGGAACTCCTGGACTATTTTAAGAAGAATGAGATTCTCTCTCAGTATTACTCCTCTGAATACACCACAGCACAACGGTGTATCAGGGCGGAGCAATACCACCCTATATGATATAGTGTGCTCTATGATGAGTACTACTGAGTTACCTATTTCCTTTTGGGAGTTATGCACTTATGAAGTTGCATACCTATTGAATAGGGTTCTAATCAAATCAGTAGCCTACCGCTTCATATGTGATATGTGTTAGTTGTATGTATTCCTTAGAGGCCAGTATTGTACAGACGATGTATATTATATTGGATGCTTGGACATATATAGAGATGACTTTCTTGCTCGATATGATAGTATGTGTCACGACCCAAAATTGGCTCATGACGGCCCTAATACTACGCAACGCCTAAAGACGCAACGTAGTAAAAGAAAGCCAAACCCAGAAATCTAAACCATGAAAAATACGGAAAAAATAATATAAGTTTTGAAATAATTGAAATCGCAACCCAAATTCTTTAAAAGTCTTACTTCTTCCTTTAAAGTTTTAGCAACACCCCCTTTTTGGTAAGACAAGTCAGAATGAATGCAACACAAAAATAATGACAGTAGAGAAAAGCTGTATATAATAGACATCAAATCCACAATAATACACACTAACGTCCTCACCAAGTCTCTATGTCAAATATACAATAGTAGATGGAGAGTACAATACAACAAAGGTACAATATGAAATACAGATAACCACCAACCCACCTAAGCAAAACGGTACTATGAGCTGGTACGGTGTCTGTAGCAAAAGATGGTAGCTGGATAGCTGAATAAGGGAATAGCCTGCCTCGACTACTCTGGGGAACAACCTGAAACACCTGTGGCACAACGGGGGTGAGTTGCCAACTCGTGAATAGTATAAAACATATACAGGTAATCGCAGGAATGCACGTACAGCATGAATCTATGATATGCGATTACAGTAGTAATATGTCATGCAATGCTGAAATAAGGAGAGTACACTAGCAGATACAATCAATATGTGAAGCAATAGTAACATGACAATAGTATGCAATAATCATGCAGTAAGGATATGAGAAAGCAAATATGCAACTATCATAAGGGTACACTACAAGTACTACCAATATATGAATCTGTGCATAAGGTAGGTAAGGGTGAGGTATAGGGTGGAATATGTCATTTCCCACGGAAACCTGACGTCGTGGCAGGATCACAATCCATCAAGATACTCCAATCCCAAATCCTCAAATCAGCCCCCACATTGGGCACTCACATCATATAAGTCTCACATCTCCTCAATGTACAATATCGAGTAATCTCCTATATCCCGAATGTACAAATCACCAATCACATAGGTATATCCAATGTCCAAATCCCAATGAATCACCTAGTATCCCAAGTCCAATCTCAAGTAAGTTTCTAGCATCCTAAAGGTAAATATATGTACAAAAATAAATATGATGGGGGCAATACACATATATTAGCGTCCCATTCCACTAATATTGGTGTAAGGGTATATATAACAACGGCTAAATCCCCTGTTATATATACAAAGAAGGGGTTAAAGAAATATCATGAAACCGTGTGCCAAGTATCGACACAGAAATCCTCGTATATTGGGCTCCGTCAGTCCGGATCAGCCCATGGGGTCCGTCTGCAGTGTCGGCCCTCGGCCCCGACAGTACAGGTTATCCCGCATCCGTCTCTCTACTCTGGCCAGTAACCTCCGGACAACTGCCAGGTCCAATCAATCACCGGTAGGTACTCGCCCGCCTCCAGGCTCAATCGGCAAACCCATCGATCTTCTTGCCGAGGGGAACCATACCGGGCCCCACCATGTACTCTCATACGGCAACCACACCTCGTATGGAGTATATAATCAGCACCGATAAAACTCATGGGGGACGCTCAAATATCATATCAAGGAAACCGGGTTGTTTCATGTATGCATAATTTCATGAACTCCCGCGGTTCCCAAATCCCGAAAACATAATATAAAATCCAGATAAACAGTACGCAAATCCAGGAATAAATGTATGCGATATATCTGAATGCGAGCAGGTAAACACAAGTATAATGCTGAACCAGATGTATGCGAAATCAAGATAAGGTACAGCTAAGTAACATCAGTAAATGTAAATATGCGACAACAACTGAATATGTGTCTAACATACAGGTGTAGCAATGTATAGATATCTACCTATAAGAACTGATGTCGTATACCCCCCTGGGTATAAGTAACATATGTAAGAAATCCCTCCCGGTATAGGTAAAATATGTAGGAGGTATACCTGTAGCTGTATCGCAGAGTGAAAATATACCTATCACTAAAGGTATGATACACTATAGGTATACCGATAAGCTATATGTCATGTGTGGCAAGCAACAGTAGCTATAAGGCGTAGTGTATGACATAGCAATTATTGACGGTGTGTGTGTAGCATACAATCCGTGCTCGTGCAACATGAACCGTCAATGATGTGTGCAGTGTCCTACGGCTGCTAGTCACAGTATATAACTATATCAAGGGAATAAAGTAAATGCGCAATTATACAATGACGTAGAATGTGCGACAGGTATTTGAATCCTAGCCCAGTCGCATAACGCCATGCGGGCGATTCCCCTGTAGATGTTAAATCTACTCACCTAAGCTCCACGCTGGGTGAATCCTATCATCTGTTCCCCCTGTAGCCGTGTCCGTAGCCCCTGTCTACAAACCTGCAATTACGACAAGAAATCATAAATAAGCCAAAATATCCCGCGAAACGCGATATCGAATCGAGACGAGAAACTCGCGTCGCGAACTAAAAGCGCGTGTGCACGATACGCTGAATCGTGTGTATACGTGTCTAAAACCATCGCGACACGCCGCGATACGCTGGATCACATAACCCACTCACGTATCGCGCGTATCGCGCAAACACAACGGACATGCAAAACGACATATAGTCCCAGATTTTCCTACAGGTAAAATATAACAAAACTAGACATACCAAAGAACTAGACAACATAGGAGGGAGCCCTACACCAAAACCCCAACACCCAAGCCCCCCTCTGGGCCGCAATTTGCGGCCAAAACTGGGAAATTGGCGGCCAGGTTAGGGGTCGGGTGGCTCGTCTTCTGGTGGTGTGTTCTAGACCTAGATATCAAGTCCCAGTTTCCTCAATTTTTACCTGAAGGCATCGGGTCTATAGCAGATCACAAAAGTCACAAAAATCTCTTTAAAACACCAATTTTGCACAAAACACACCCCTATGGTATTTTAGTGTAATCTGGCTATTCCTCAGTTGAAGTGGCCTTGTTAACACTTAAATAAACTAGGGTAGCTAACACAATCAACGGTTTCCCACAATTCCATTTAAACACCATAATCTAGCACAAAACTAGGAATTTAGCACTAACCGACACAAAACCACACCCAATTAAGCAAACTAGGGATTGGGGTTCAGAAATATACCCTATTGGACCCTAGAGAGCTGGTGAAGAGGTGTGTGAGGGGTTGCTACTGCTGCTGGGGCTCCTGCTGCTACAGTGGCTGCTACTGCTTGCTTCTGCAGCTGTTGCTGATGCTGGTGCCATTGCTGCTGCTTCTGGTGTTGTTGTTGATGCTGAAGCTGCTTGTTGCTGCCCCTGGTGCTGATGCTCATGGTGCTGCTGCTTGCTTCGACTGCTGCTGAAGCTGTTACTGGAGCTCCTCTTACTGCTGCTGCTACTGCTGTTATTGTCGTTGATGATGATGATTGCTGCTGCAGCTGCTTCTGCTGGTGAGTGTGTGTGTGTGAGTGCTTGAGAGTGAGAGAAATGAGAGAAAAGAGAATGAGAAATGAGGGGACTAAACAAAACTAACCCCTCACTCTCTCTCTCATTAATGAGGGCATGGGCAAAGCCATGATGCCCCATGCTCTCTCTCTCTCTCTCTCTCTCTCTCTCTCTCTCTCTCTCTCTCCCTCTCCCCCCCTCTCAAAGTCAACCATTCAAACAACCATATTCAAATTCATTTTAAAACAACTAAATACTATTAAACCCAAAACACCTAATACAAAACTTTTTAACTTAAAGAGAAAGGATTAATCTATCATGCTTGCTAAACATGGCCTAACCTCATCTCTAAGCCCTAGTTATCATGCACAAGTGTGTGTGTGCCTAATAAAATTCTAATAAAATACACAATAAATAGGATAAAATATTTAAAACTTAATTTGGTAAACTTTTTATTAAAACCCACACTTTAAAATATAAATAGCTACAAAACACATTCTAAGGTGTTACAATCTCCCCCCTTAAAAGAAATTCGTCCCCGAATTTGAAAAATATACCGATACGCGTACCTTCAAAGAGAAGATTAAGATCCTCAAATCTCGCTCGCAGCCTCCCAAGTGACTACCTCACCATACGGCTACGTCCAAGAAAACCCTTTACAGATGGCAAGACCCTTGACCGATGTCCCTCCACCTGCCGAGCCATTAACACACATGGCTGCTGGTGAACGAAATATCGCGTCCAGCTAAAAGGTCTGGTGCTAGATCATGTGAGAAAGGTCATGAAGGTAAATGTAAAGTATCTTCACAAGGAATACAGGGTGAAAATCCAATAATCTGGGCGGAAGTGCCAAATTAAAGGCAACGAAACTAACTCGTTTATAGGATCTAAAAGGACCTAAATCCTGGGACAAACTTCCCAAAATCCAACACGTCCTTCATCGGAAAGTCCGTAGGAATACATGATTTGCCACTGCGCACTCAAGCCTGCGACCAGCACAGTCGCATAAAACATCTGTTTGCAATGGATAGTTCTCATCCTGACCTGAACACAACTGGACTATCTCCGAAGCTCTGGACTAGCTGGGGTCCAAAATCCTACTTACGCAGAGTCAGAAAAACAACAGGCTGGTGGTCGACACGACCTAACCCCTAAGCCTAAGGGTGGCCAATTGGAGTGTCTCCTGATAACAGCTATCGAAGGAGAACCCTAACAATGGTGAGTGACGATCCCAAGCTGCTGACGACAACCAACACAAACACACAACTTAACAAAACAACTGAGCAAACTGAGTATAACCGGACAACAAGAATCCGAATGGAGTCATACCCTGACTAAACTTGGGTAGAAACCATAACGAAATCCGTGGAGATCTGCTCCCATTCCTGCTTCGGAACGGTAAAAGGTTGCAACTCTCCAGCCGGCCTCAGATGCTCGACTCAAGCACACAACAAGACTGACACCTTGAAACGAAACCTGAAACTTCTCTTTATATCCCTGTCCACTCGTAACTATCTCACAAGTCACGCCAAAGCTGGTGGAACTTGAATGTATATAGAGAGTTGACAGATGTGCATGCTCTAGGATTATACGTCTCTACCCGATGAAACCAGGTACACAAACGCGTCACTAACTTAGCACATCATTGTCGTAAATCAAGGTCTCTGAATCATTACCCAGCCGAGTATGCTCAAGTATCGCTGACGAACGAGCTTCGGTGGGCAGTGTCTCGCGAAAACGACTTAAGGAAAGTGGTCGGGCGCGGACATGAGCAAGCTGTCCCCTCCGTAGAGACGAACTAAGCTATACTCAACGATCACACAAGAACTGTAAATCTGCAGAAGACTATCACAACAATCCAAATCCGCTGCAGGAAGATGTACATTAAGCTCTGGTGGTCCGTGAAAATCTGACACGACTCTCAAACAAGTAGTGTCCCCAAATCCCCAACGCAAAACCACCGCGGCCATCTCCAGATCATGAGTGGAATATCCTCCTCGTACTTCCTCCAAATGCAGGGAAGCAAAAGCGATAACTCTATAGTGTCACCTCAGTACACACTCGAGCCCACTCAAGAAACATTACAGCTAAACAACAAGGTCGCCCGAACCAAAAGCAAAGGAAGAACTGATGCAGCTGTTAACTGAATCTTCAACTGCTGAAAACTCCGTACACACGCCTCAGTTCAAAGAAAAGAAGCCTCCTTTTTGGTCAATTCAGTCGACGGTGCAGCACTACTCTAGCAATCCTGCATGAAACGGCGGTAAAAACCCTGCTAAGCCCAACAATCCGTGGATCTCCGTCCTGCACACAAGTCTGGGCCTAAGCTGTACGGCCACGATCTCCCTCGGAACCATACGGAACCGTCTCCCGTGACTACAAGAACTAGGAGTCAACACAAACAAGCCTGAAGAAACACTCCGAGAATTTAGCAAACTGCTGGCGCTCTCCCAGCATCTGCATAACAAATCCTCAAGTGCTACTCCTGTCCCTCAAGACACATTAAGTAGACCAGAGTGTCGTAAGTAACACAACAGAAACTGGTCAAGGAACGGCCTGCAGAAATCTGGTTCATCATATCTACGAATGCTGCTAGGGCATCAGGGAATCCAACGACTCACCGATACACACAAAGCCCGTAGCACGCATAAGGCAGTCTTCGGAATGCCATCATCCCGAATCCGCAATAATGACGACCTGATCTCAAGCAAACTTAGAAATGTCTCGCACTGTGGAGCTAATCGAAGAAATCGTCACGGCGAGGTGAAGGATACCTATCCGCACCGTAAGCCGGTTCAATTGACGATCCGTCGATACACAACCCTAAACTGCCGTCTTTCTCCTTGACGAACAGAAATAGGAGCTTCCAAAAGCGAAACATCAGACACACAAAACTCCCCAAACCAAAACTCTGCAGCTGATCCCTTAGCTCCCAAGCTTCGCCGGCTCATCCGGAACAACGTCGGAAAAACTCTCGCACGAAAGGAACCCGGTCCAACAATCCCACTGTGGCTCCGGTATCACGAATGAACGCCAAGAACCCACGACATCTCCTCAGTAGCCGACTAGCTAAAAGGCTGAATTCAAGCTGTGGGAGGCGGCACAACTATCCACCTGCACAACAAGAACTGACTTGCCGGGGAAAACAAAACCTAACTCGTTTCCTCACGGTAGTCCACAGACGCCTAGCACGTAGTTAACCAGTCCGTGCCCAGGAGAACGTCAAATCCAACATCTCTAGAAGGATCAAAACGACGGACAAATCTCTATCTCATATCCGATTGGCACAAAACTGAAATACGTGTCGCGCAACCAAAGGATCGCTGACAGAAGTTAGCACAACTACTACTAATCTACCCAACCACGGCCTCTCTGAAAACGATCAAGACGAGGTGCTAAGGAACAATCCCTGATGAAGTGCTGAAGGCTCCCGCATCGAAAACATCCACGTGCTGACTGCTGACCATCCTGGGGCTGAGAGCTGAACGACTGCCCTCGTCCTAAGCCTCTGCTATTCCCGCGACGGCCACGAAATCTGCCTTGACGACCAAACCTCTGTCTCTGGGCTGGTATGCTGGTACGAGTCCTCCACTGTCCTGGAATTCTCTGAGCCTCTGGAATATGTGCCTCGTCAGCTGGAGCTGCAACCACTGGTGCTATGTAAGTGACGGACTGCTGCATGCTGATCGTAAGGGACAGCTGAGTAACAGGGGTGACAACCTCCTGTCGTAGCTCCCGAACGACGTCAACTAAAGAACTCATCGTCTGGCGGAACTCCTGCATCTCTACTAAAAGTCTATCCATGGTATAGGTCGTAGGCTGATCCGTCTGCACCTGTGCAACTAGAGTGCCATCCTGGTCAGTACTCGTCTCACCCGAGCTAACTCTGACCTCGGCCCTCGCTGCATCGCTCTGAGTCCCCATAGTCATCGGCGGCAAGGCTATAAATAGATATAAGATGAGATTCGATAAGAATGAGGAATTCGAATCTCAAAGATATGAATCATCAAGGAAGGAATCTCAAGCAAATTGTACTTAGGTCACTTAATGCAAGGTACCGCGCTGTGGGTATGCTGCAGACATACACATACTACGTTACTCTGCTTAAGCTACCTACTCCATCATACTAAGTTCATCCTACACTCCGAAAGGTAAAACCTAACGCTCTGATACCAACTTTGTCACGACCCAAAATTGGCTCGTGACGGCCCTAATACTACGCAACGCCTAAAGACGCAATGTAGTAAAAGAAAGCCAAACCCAGAAATCTAAACCATGAAAAATACGGAAAAAATAATATAAGTTTTGAAATAATTGAAATCGCAACCCAAATTCTTTAAAAGTCTTACTTCTTCCTTTAAAGTTTTAGCAACACCCCCTTTTTGGTAAGACAAGTCAGAATGAATGCAACACAAAAATAATGACAGTAGAGAATAGCTGTATATAATAGACATCAAATCCACAATAATACACACTAACGTCCTCACCAAGTCTCTATGTCAAATATACAATAGTAGATGGAGAGTACAATACAACAAAGGTACAATATGAAATACAGATAACCACCAACCCACCTAAGCAAAACGGTACTATGAGCTGGTACGGTGTCTGTAGCAAAAGATAGTAGCTGGATAGCTGAATAAGGGAATAGCCTGCCTCGACTACTCTGGGGAACAACCTGAAACACCTGTGGCACAACGGGGGTGAGTTGCCAACTCGTGAATAGTATAAAACATATGCAGGTAATCGCAGGAATGCACGTACAGCATGAATCTATGATATGCGATTACAGTAGTAATATGTCATGCAATGCTGAAATAAGGAGAGTACACTAGCAGGTACAATCAATATGTGAAGCAATAGTAACATGACAATAGTATGCAATAATCATGCAGTAGGGATATGAGAAAGCAAATATGCAACTATCATAAGGGTACACTACAAGTACTACCAATATATGAATCTGTGCATAAGGTAGGTAAGGGTGAGGTATAGGGTGGAATATGTCATTTCCCACGGAAACCTGACGTCGTGGCAGGATCACAATCCATCAAGATACTCCAATCCCAAATCCTCAAATCAGCCCCCACATTGGGCACTCACATCATATAAGTCTCACATCTCCTCAATGTACAATATCGAGTAATCTCCTATATCCCGAATGTACAAATCACCAATCACATAGGTATATCCAATGTCCAAATCCCAATGAATCACCTAGTATCCCAAGTCCAATCTCAAGTAAGTTTCTAGCATCCTAAAGGTAAATATATGTACAGAAATAAATATGATGGGGGCAATACACATATATTAGCGTCCCATACCACTAATATTGGTGTAAGGGTATATATAACAACGGCTAAATCCCCTGTTATATATACAAAGAAGGGGTTAAAGAAATATCATGAAACCGTGTGCCAAGCATCGACACAGAAATCCTCGTATATTGGGCTCCGTCAGTCCGGATCAGCCCACGGGGTCCGTCTGCAGTGTCGGCCCTCGGCCCCGACAGTACAGGTCATCCCGCATCCGTCTCTCTACTCTGGCCAGTAGCCTCCGGACAACTGCCAGGTCCAATCAATCACCGGTAGGTACTCGCCCGCCTCCAGGCTCAATCGGCAAACCCATCGATCTTCTTGCCGAGGGGAACCATACCGGGCCCCACCATGTACTCTCATACGGCAACCACACCTCGTATGGAGTATATAATCAGCACCGATAAAACTCATGGGGGACGCTCAAATATCATATCAAGGAAACCGGGTTGTTTCATGTATGCATAATTTCATGAACTCCCGCGGTTCCCAAATCCCGAAAACATCATATAAAATCCAGATAAACAGTACGCAAATCCAGGAATAAATGTATACGATATATCTGAATGCGAGCAGGTAAACACAAGTATAAAGCTGAACCAGATGTATGTGAAATCAAGATAAGGTACAGCTAAGTAACATCAATAAATGTAAATATGCGACAACAACTGAATATGTGTCTAACATACAGGTGTAGCAATGTATAGGTATCTACCTATTGTAAGTGCACGGCGACGCCCCGGCCGTCAATCCGACGGCCAAACGCGGAAACGGTGATAAACTTTAATTTTTGCGGACTTAGCAAACCGGCACCACCGCGCACTAAACCCCGGATCATGCCATTAAACTAGTCTAAGCTAACAAGAGAATGAGTTAGAGATATACCGACTGATCCGAGTCCTCCGGTCTTCATCTCCACTCCGATCTCCTCGTGGGATCTCCGGTCGTCGCCTCCTTGCCGGAAGGGCGCCACGTCGCCTGCATCTTTTACGGGCTCCCGCCTCTATACCGAGGCAACTCGGGCATGAAGCCGGCAACTCGACATGCCCAAGGTTTGCGGTAGGATGTGTAAAGTCTATGTCTCATTAGGGTATTGGAGTTGCCTTTGATGGAGGAATCATGAACTTTGGACTTTGGAATGAAGTGTAGAATTTTGCAAGCATGAAAATGATATGAACCAATCTTTTCTCAACATGAACTCTCTCATTCCCCTCCTCTAAATGTGGCCGGCCTCTCATCATGAGAATGGTGGAGGAAAAATGAAAATCATCCATACATAAACCATGAAGGAGAGTGAGTGTAGGAGATGAGAAGAGGTGACCACATCCTAGACAAAGAAACATCAACCATAACAAAACCCATACCTTTATCAAATCCATTCACTTCACAATAAATGCAAGAATGGTGCAACAAAAGAAAAGATGCTATCATATCAAAACTTATGCAATAAAACCCCTCCACTAAAGTTATTTGCACAATTGCAAATAACCCCCTCCATCGGAAAAGTCCGGCCGGGAAAGAACAAAGGAAAACCGGCCGGAATGGAAAGCAAACTGGCAACTCGAGAAAACTGGTCCCGTAATAAATTACAGGAAAACCCCATACTGTGCATACACACCCGCATCTGTATTCCGTCCGGATACAAATGCAATGAGACAAAATCTACACTGTACTATACTAGGATCCGGCTTAAACCAAAGCCGGCTAGTAATATCCGTCCGATCCTGATCCGTGCAATACCGCACGTATCTGATCGAACGCTGCCATATAACCATACGGCCACTAGTACAAAATTGTCCGATCCTGATCCGTGCAATACCGCACGTATCTGATCGGACCCTGCCATATCTCCATACGGCCTCTACAGCGTTTCGCCCGAAAACTGAGTAACTGAAAGTGTGGTGGACTCTAAAGACTCGTCAATACTATGGCTGTGGATTTAACCACTAGCACGTCAGAGGTATAAGCCAATACGTGACGAGCCACCAGCTATTGAGTAAAAGGGACGTCGATGAGTGAACTCATCCTGACACCCTACTGAGCCTGTCAGTGACAATATCCGTACAGTCCGGTCCGTTCGTCTATGAGCATCGCATGTCGGGCCTAGGGGGTTGGTAAAATTCAGACCCCCAAAAGCGGTACAAGTCGTGTCGGAGTGTAGCCCAGAACACCCTGAGATACTACTGGAATACCTACCAGTAAATCTCCTGCCTTGGCCAAGGTCTTCGTGTAATGGCTCTCCTAGACACAGCGCGACCTCACCTCCAATACCGGGAGAGACGAAACCCCCGAAGTGTAAGTGCACGGCGGCGCCCCGGCCGTCAATCCGACGGCCAAACGCGGAAACGGTGGTAAACTTTAATTTTTGCGGACTTGGCAAAGCGGCACCACCGCGCACTAAAACCGGGGATCGTAACCATTAAACTAGTCTAGCTAACTAACAAGATAGGTTAAGAGATATACCGACGATCCAAGTCCTCCGGTCTTCATCTCCACTCCGATCTCCTCGCGGGATCTCCGTCCGTCTCCTCCTCGTCGGAAAGGGCACCACGAAGCCGGGTACTTTTACGGGCTCCCACCTCAATACCGAGGCAACTCGCGCATGAAGCCGGCTACTCGACATGCTCAAGATATACTGTAGGGAATGTAATGTAGAATGTATGTCTCACATTGGGGTTGGTTGCCATTGAAGATGATGGAGGAATCAAGACTAGAAAAATGGTGCTTGCATTTTTCTAGCATGGAAAGAAGATCAAGAATGAAACTCTCATGGTGAAGCTCTCATCTTTTTCTTTCTCTCTTTTCTTTTCTTCTCACTTTTTTCTTTTCTTCTTCTCTTTCTTTTTCTTCTTCTCACTTCTTTTTCTTCTTCTCACTTCAACCATTTCATCAAGTGAGAGCAAGAGGGTGGAGGAATGAATATGAAGCATAAACATGAAGGGAGGTGAGTGTAGGAGATGATGAAGGGTGACCACAACCAAGACATAATCATTACAAAACTCACATCAACTCTTCTTAGCAAATCTAATCACATAAAGCAAATGATAATGAAGGATAAGAAAGGCATCAAAAGATGCTTTCATAATAAACCATCTTACAAATAAAACCTCCACAATATGTAATTTGCAAAACTGCAAATTACCCCCTCCATCAGAAAAGTCCGGCCGGGAAAGAACAAAGAAAAACCGGCCGGAACGGAATGCAAACTGGCAACTCCAGAAAACTGGTCCCGTAATAAATTACAGGAAAACCCCACACTGTGCATACACACCCGCATTTGTATTCCGTCCGGATACAAATGCAATGAGACAGAATCTACACTGTACTAAACTAGGACCGGCTTAAACCAAAGCCGGCTAGTAACATCCGTCTGATCCCAATCCTTGCAATACCGCACGTATCTGATCGAACGCTGCCATATAACTATACGGCCATTAGTACAAAACCGTCCGATCCTGATCCGTGCAATACCGCACGTATCTGATCGGACCCTGCCATATCTCCATACGGCCTCTACAGCGTTTCGCCCGAAAGCTTGAGTAACTGAAAGTGTGGTGGACTCTAAAGACTCGTCAATACTATGGCTGTGGATTTAACCACTAGCACGTCAGAGGTATAAGCCAATACGTGACGGGCCACCAGCTATTGACTAAAAGGGACGTCGATGAGGAAGCTCACCCCGACACCCAACTGAGCCTGTCAGTGACAATATCCGTGCAGTCCGGTCCGTTCGTCTATGAGTATCGCATGGCGGGCCTAGAGGGTTGGTAAAAGTCAGACCCCCAAAAGCGGTACAAGTCGTGTCGGAGTGTAGCCCAGAACACCCTGAGATACTACTGGAATACCTACCAGTAAATCTCCTGCCTTGGCCAAGGTCTTTGTGTAATGGCTCTCCTAGACACAGCGCGACCTCACCCCCAATACCGGGAGAGACGAACCCCCGAAGATCCGCTCACTGCCTCCATGTGGCTCGGGACTGTACCCAACTAAAACCTGTTTGCACGACTCCTTTGAGCCGTGGTAGGGTAGTAATCAAAGTACAGTGGGAACTCACACGAGACAAATGATGATCCCCAGGTCGATGAACTAACCTGCACACATGTCACCAGGGAACTGCCATCTGACGTCTGGTATATGACCAACTAGCATGTTCCCGGCGAGTCCTGTCCGGTGTACTCATAACCCAATGAGCACCTGTATACATCTTAGGTGAACCAACTGACACCAATGGCTTGTGAGACCGGCCACCGCCCCTCGTCGGGGTCTCGACTGTATACACTAGTCTACTCTGGAGTATCGATGCCCTGTCTCGAAACTCCCACGACTAGGGACCTTTTAAGGATAAGCTTATAGACTCCAGCTCTCACTTATATGATCGCCCTCATACTGCTGGCAGTCAAGCAAGAATCCTAGGGGCTCTATCAACGTGCAATAGCGACATGTCAGGTCGCCTAAAGCAGTACACGATGATAAAGGTAAACCAGATAGCATACTATCATCTCGAGCAAGACTGTCCTACCGGGATAGGTCCTCCCTCAATCATTGCAATCACGTGCCTGTGATCCAATAATTGACTATGAGGGCACTATCTCCAACAATCTCCCACTTGCACTCAAGGCTAATTATTGCGATGTCGCATACTCACAGCCTGTGTGATACCGAACAACCAACTCCCCTACTAGTCAGTCTCACAAAACCCGTTTGTGAAACTATTGCGTTCGAGGAATAGCCTCAGTGAGTGGATCCGCCTTGAAGTTTCTTTCTATGTCTCTCTATTTCTTAAGTTCGCGGAGAAAACCATCTCCCGAAATGAGCAATACCTGCCTTAGAATGTCTGGATGTCTGATGGGACGTAGCTCATAAATGAACTCCAAATCCAAACTTCTTAGACTGTATCTTCAACTGAACTTAATCAGTATCCTGCGCCATGCCACCCTCAGTATTGCCTTGGACCACCCGTCCAAAATACTGCCCCTCGTCAGAGGGAAAAACTATAACTCTGACAACCTCCTTGTCGTCCATGTCACCTTGGAAGCCTGGAATGATAACTGTCTCCCACATGAGGCTGTCGTTATCATATCCCTAGAACATCCACTTATGTTCTAAAACTGCTTCCGACTGTTTCTCCTGGATTGTATCAATGTCAACTTATTGCATCTGGTGCAAGAACAACATCTGGTGTGGTACTTGACATCTCATGATTGACTCAATTGCCTGAGCAAGTGATCTGCCAATCATGTACGTCCCTCTCCCCTTTAGTCTGTAAGACACCTTTAGAGAGGGTGACTCCATTACCTGCAGGTATACTACCGTGCCAGGAGTCGTCCATTCTAAATACTCTTAGAATGCTGTCAAAGTACCCTGATTGGGAAACCACCCAAATCTAGATCTAAAACCATAGATCTAGTAACCAGTATGTCTGATATAATGTCCAAGTCCTTTGTGGAGAAACCACTGTGTGACGACCAAAGTATAACCGATCGTAGTATAGGAATGTCACTTCCTACTACCTTCTCAACAGATCCATCCCCTATTCTGATGACGTCAAACCTATGACTGTAACATCAGAAATAGATGATCTATCTCCGCTACATCTGCTTTAGTCTATAAATAGACAAAAGCCTGATATCCACCAATGCTTCCGCTGCTCCCACTGACTACGACAACCCTCTGGCAGAGTCATATACACGTACACTTCTGAAGCTAGTTCAGAACGACGCTATACTCATCCTCCTGCCGGGTCTCGCAGCCTGGAACAACAGCAACGGCAAGTGTGGGTAAACAAGAACTTCCCTGTCACCGTCCTTGAGGCTACCGAAGTACCTCTCGGGTGCCTGAAGTTACCCACCTTATCTGCGGAGTGGCCAATGGAATGTCAATTCAGATTGAATCTTTAGGTTCCTTATCAAATCTTCAGTAATCGTTTGCGGTTCTGGAATCACTTCCAGTTCTACCATACTCCCACTGCTGTTTTTGAAAAAATCCATTTTTAATAAAACTGTGGTGAGTCTAGAACAATATTGCTATTGTTCATCCAGATGGTAGAAAGTCAACCCGCGTCATAGCCTGGGTCAACCCACAAACAGCCATTACAGAAACGTGCCTTGAGTTGTCCAGTGTCTGGTTTTAAGCATAAGCCGGACAACTCCCCGTACCTTAACAACGTTAAGATATGAACTGTTCTACATCCAATATAGAACCAGAGGCACTGATTTAATTGAACCAGATTCAAATCATGCAGCTATCTCCAGTGCATGTCAACTAAATGGAAGGAGGCCGATCAGCGTTACTCAACTTAGGAATGCTTCCAATTATGAGTAACCTGAAAGAGAAGTAATTTCTCTTTATCATTACTATCAACTGAATACCATACACAAGTATCTACATCTTCGATCACTTTGAAGAATCACGATACTTGCAACACCTGGTTCTCTACTTTATTCAAATACCTATAACTTCTCAAAATTCAGACCCTGTGTTTCCACGAAACACTTGTCTAAAAACTAGAGAAGTCATAAGTAAACCGAATATAGTACGAGAACCAACCCCTCTGTCCTGACGGACCCTGGACAACATACAATACTCTGTATAAGTCCCTTGAGTCTAGTGACTCATTTACTGTGTGTCG
Source organism: Agapanthus africanus (assembly GCA_030015575.1). NCBI lineage: Eukaryota > Viridiplantae > Streptophyta > Magnoliopsida > Asparagales > Amaryllidaceae > Agapanthus > Agapanthus africanus. Next base: position 279,003,118 of record JASDDO010000022.1, read on the forward strand.
TAGGTTGAAAACTGTACTTATGGTTAAGAAGAATTACACCGCTGTTCAATGCTCCTTACCTAACCATCCACTGATATAGGTAAATGTCATCGACATAATATCAAAAAGGTATATCTCACTCTATGAAAATAGACGTACAGATATATCAATTTGAAATTGGTGCACAACAGCGGATATTCAAAACCAAATATTTGCCGACCGGCAAACAGCCCAGGTGATTTCCTCAAATATCACTGATTCCAACGAATCCCGATATAATGAGGATGATCACCCAATTCCCAATAACTTACTCCCACTCATCATCTGTAAAACCATACAGATGTGAGAATCATACTTGGTAAATACATACCCTGGAGTAAGTATCTAATCGGGAAATCAGTTCTCTTTTAACATTACACAGTGAAACTGAAACATCGAAATGTTTCGATAGGGTATCCTGGTATTCCTAGTAATGCCTCTTCCAGATTCACGACTGTAACCGTATAGTTCTTTGCCACCTCTCGAAAATCCCTTCATATGTCTTTAGTCTTTACCTTCTGTACACCCCTTTAGGCCAAATGGTTTTCTTCCTTCCCTACCGTTCGGCACCAGCCTATGGTTTGGAAGAAGACTATCCAAAAAGCATAAAGGGTGTACTGTCCTAATCCTAGGAGCACTCGCATCGCGAGAGAAGGTGAAGATAAAAGACACCTGAATGTACTTTATTCCTATTTCTCCTGAACCAGGATCCATCCCCGAACTGGAACGAGTTCCTTTCGAGTTCGTATATAACCATACGATGGATTATCCAATAAAATGGGATCTTCGTAGTAATACGGAGTGTCCTGGAGAGATACAAAGGTGATTTAGGATTGGCGAAGAAATACTTGGTTTGGTCGTGAATAGCAGTCGCAATTTACTTTGCCCTCTTACTAATCCCTTGCTTTGTCTTAACTTAATACCTTCTGTACACCGTTTAGGCTAATTGGCTTTCTTCATTCCCTACCGGTCGGCACCAGCCTATGGTTTGGAAGAAGACTATCCAATTTGCATAATAGGTATACTACTCCTAAACTAAGGAGTACTCGCAACATGAGAGAGGGTGAAAAGAAAAGACAACTGAATAATCCTATCCGTTTTCTCCAGAACCGGAAACCATCCTCGAATTCCTTCGAGTTCGTATCTAACCATACGATGGTTTTGTCCAATGGAAGTGGACGTTCGTAGTAAAACGGGGTGTCCTGGAGAAAAGGGTAAAAGCAGGAGTGGCAATGAGGTTTGCAACTCTGACAATCCAAAAGCCGGTGTTAAGAAGGTTCGGTCAACTTGGTCACTGAGTCAAAATCTTAGGGTCGGGTCAATGGTCGCTGCCAAAGAGAGAGAGAAAAGAAACACTCAGCGTGCACTCTAACCTAGATCAGAATGGTTACCAATTTATCTAATCTGGAATCCTCCCACTGTACCTCAAATTCTCCTCCAAACCTGAAAGAAGAATTAGTCGGGGTCACCCGAGGAGTATACTAACTCATCAGTGGGAATCGGGATCCAACTCTCATCGCATGACAACGTGACGGAATCCGCTCACGGTATCACACTCCAGAAGGTATGCGCATATCTGGCAAGTTTCAGTACTTTTGAAACTCCCGATGTGATTTCTGCCCCATGCTCTTATGACCTTGACTTTGGCCAACATATCATAAGTCACATGTCAAGTCCTACCCGTCATTCTCCAGGTTAATTTGAATCCACCCGTACATACCCTTGACTTTGGCCAAAATGGCAGTACGACTGTCCCAAACCAACGCATCTATCTATGCTGCATATGAATACCCCAATAGCTACCAATCACTGTGCCTTGACTTTGGCCAACATACACAGCTTGAATACTATTGACCACCCATATGAAACGACAGAGGGCTACGAATGGTTTCTGGCGAAAACCTTTAACGTAAAGAACTTGATATCGTCGAAGGAACGGATAGCTTTTAAAAAATATAGTGACGAAAAACCGTTGCTAAAGAGGTCACTCCCGGTGAAGGGATCTCGGCTCTTTCCCCGTAGAATGGGGTGCAGGATATTCCAACTGAATACCACGGTGCAAAGCAAAAGTAATCGGCTATAGTGAAGTTAATGCCCTGACGCAAACTTCTGTCCAAGGGGTCACTCCCGGTGAAGGGATCTCGGCCCTTGCCTCGTCGACTGAGGAGCAGGATATTCCAAATGAATACCACGATGCAAAACAAAAGTGAACGTCCTTGCAATAACAGCTTTTTGAAAAAGTGTTCCAACAACATCAGATTAGGTTTGTTTTTAAACTTGCATTGATCCGAATCAATGCAGTCCCATCATTTGATCACACCAAAAAGAACGAAAATATACTGATGTACGTATATGCCATCCGCATTCGCCACTGGGTCCCGTCATTACCCGTTAGGTTAGCTAACTAACGACAGAGCGGGGACTGGACTAGCGCGGATGTAAAACATATACAACATCTACTAATATATATACCAATATATTATATTTCGCTCAAGGCGTGAAAGAAATGCAACATCACAGAAATGTACAGCATCACAGAACAATACAGATATCTGGGATCCCCGGGTTTCACAGAGCCACTACTGAAACCCGACGTTCCCCTGGTCGTGTGGATAGCCTGTGCAATGAAATCCTAGACCCCTACGGGCGCGGCAAGTCACCCGCCAAAACCTGAAGCGAGGCAGCCCCCTTCATCGCCGTGAATGGACCACCCAGCACTTCACGGAATCCGGTAACTTGGGCACCCCTCCTGGGTCAACCTGTACCCCCTACGAGTGCGGCGAATAGCCCGCCAATCCTAGAGTGAAGCCCCCTCCGTCTCAATGCCATGAGATGCGGGCCCGTTGCCCTCTAGAACCCGGCTATCCGTGCACCCCTCCGCGGGGTAATCCTAGTACAGAAAATAAAATATACATACACCGGGTATATCGACCGCAACCAGGTCGTGCCCCAAAAGAATAATACAAACAGGCAGTGACGGCAGTCCACATGTCGGACGCTCGCCCCGCAATATCAAAAGTACATAATACAACAACACTGTACTAGCATTGCATCCAGGCTATCCCCACGACCGATCCGCAACATCACAGCATAAACATAAAACATCAACGTGAAAGTCACGTTCGCAAATCCGTCTAACCGGGCTATAGCAGTTAGACCGGATTTACCGATCGAGTGACATTCACGGTCGCAGATATAATGTAAATACTGTGAAAAATGTGTTTTAAAATATCCGATCGATCAAAAATTAACAAGTGGGCCCCCAAACAAAACTGTAGCACTCACAGAAAACCTGGGCCCAATTTTAATATTCCAAAACCCACATTTTCAACTCAGGAAAATACTGGAAAAATTTGGGGGGGTGAACAGTTACAACCGCCGCGGAAGCGCGGCCCAAGCAGGGGTTTGGCCGCGCTTCCGCGGCGGAATAGTGAGATCGTGGTACCAAATTTTTACAGTAACCTTAGAATTCCCTGCACATCACACTGAGACAACCAGAAAAATTATTGGACTCAAAAAAAATTCGACAGAAACTGATGTGGTTGAAATACGTGTTTTCGGGATTTTGTTCGATCGGAAACGTAAAACACATTATACCAAGCTAGACTATGTTAATGGCGAGGCTCTGATACCACTGTAAGTGCACGGCGGCGCCCCGGCCGTCAATCCGACGGCCAAACGCGGAAACGGTGGTAAACTTTAATTTTTGCGGACTTGGCAAAGCGGCACCACCGCGCACTAAAACCGGGGATCGTAACCATTAAACTAGTCTAGCTAACTAACAAGATAGGTTAAGAGATATACCGACGATCCAAGTCCTCCGGTCTTCATCTCCACTCCGATCTCCTCGCGGGATCTCCGTCCGTCTCCTCCTCGTCGGAAAGGGCACCACGAAGCCGGGTACTTTTACGGGCTCCCACCTCAATACCGAGGCAACTCGCGCATGAAGCCGGCTACTCGACATGCTCAAGATATACTGTAGGGAATGTAATGTAGAATGTATGTCTCACATTGGGGTTGGTTGCCATTGAAGATGATGGAGGAATCAAGACTAGAAAAATGGTGCTTGCATTTTTCTAGCATGGAAAGAAGATCAAGAATGAAACTCTCATGGTGAAGCTCTCATCTTTTTCTTTCTCTCTTTTCTTTTCTTCTCACTTTTTTCTTTTCTTCTTCTCTTTCTTTTTCTTCTTCTCACTTCTTTTTCTTCTTCTCACTTCAACCATTTCATCAAGTGAGAGCAAGAGGGTGGAGGAATGAATATGAAGCATAAACATAAGGGAGGTGAGTGTAGGAGATGATGAAGGGTGACCACAACCAAGACATAATCATTACAAAACTCACATCAACTCTTCTTATCAAATCTAATCACATAAAGCAAATGATAATGAAGGATAAGAAAGGCATCAAAAGATGCTTTCATAATAAACCATCTTACAAATAAAACCTCCACAATATGTAATTTGCAAAACTGCAAATTACCCCCTCCATCAGAAAAGTCCGGCCGGGAAAGAACAAAGAAAAACCGGCCGGAACGGAATGCAAACTGGCAACTCCAGAAAACTGGTCCCGTAATAAATTACAGGAAAACCCCACACTGTGCATACACACCCGCATTTGTATTCCGTCCGGATACAAATGCAATGAGACAGAATCTACACTGTACTAAACTAGGACCGGCTTAAACCAAAGCCGGCTAGTAACATCCGTCTGATCCCGATCCGTGCAATACCGCACGTATCTGATCGAACGCTGCCATATAACTATACGGCCATTAGTACAAAACCGTCCGATCCTGATCCGTGCAATACCGCACGTATCTGATCGGACCCTGCCATATCTCCATACGGCCTCTACAGCGTTTCGCCCGAAAGCTTGAGTAACTGAAAGTGTGGTGGACTCTAAAGACTCGTCAATACTATGGCTGTGGATTTAACCACTAGCACGTCAGAGGTATAAGCCAATACGTGACGGGCCACCAGCTATTGACTAAAAGGGACGTCGATGAGGAAGCTCACCCCGACACCCAACTGAGCCTGTCAGTGACAATATCCGTGCAGTCCGGTCCGTTCGTCTATGAGTATCGCATGGCGGGCCTAGAGGGTTGGTAAAAGTCAGACCCCCAAAAGCGGTACAAGTCGTGTCGGAGTGTAGCCCAGAACACCCTGAGATACTACTGGAATACCTACCAGTAAATCTCCTGCCTTGGCCAAGGTCTTTGTGTAATGGCTCTCCTAGACACAGCGCGACCTCACCCCCAATACCGGGAGAGACGAACCCCCGAAGATCCGCTCACTGCCTCCATGTGGCTCGGGACTGTACCCAACTAAAACCTGTTTGCACGACTCCTTTGAGCCGTGGTAGGGTAGTAATCAAAGTACAGTGGGAACTCACACGAGACAAATGATGATCCCCAGGTCGATGAACTAACCTGCACACATGTCACCAGGGAACTGCCATCTGACGTCTGGTATATGACCAACTAGCATGTTCCCGGCGAGTCCTGTCCGGTGTACTCATAACCCAATGAGCACCTGTATACATCTTAGGTGAACCAACTGACACCAATGGCTTGTGAGACCGGCCACCGCCCCTCGTCGGGGTCTCGACTGTATACACTAGTCTACTCTGGAGTATCGATGCCCTGTCTCGAAACTCCCACGACTAGGGACCTTTTAAGGATAAGCTTATAGACTCCAGCTCTCACTTATATGATCGCCCTCATACTGCTGGCAGTCAAGCAAGAATCCTAGGGGCTCTATCAACGTGCAATAGCGACATGTCAGGTCGCCTAAAGCAGTACACGATGATAAAGGTAAACCAGATAGCATACTATCATCTCGAGCAAGACTGTCCTACCGGGATAGGTCCTCCCTCAATCATTGCAATCACGTGCCTGTGATCCAATAATTGACTATGAGGGCACTATCTCCAACACGAAGATCCGCTCACTGCCTCCATGTGGCTCGGGACTGTACCCAACTAAAACCTGTTTGCACGACTCCTTTGAGCCGTGGTAGGGTAGTAATCAAAGTACAGTGGGAACTCACACGAGACAAATGACGATCCCCAGGTCGATGAACTAACCTGTACACATGTCACCTGGGAACTGCTATCTGACGTCAGGTATAAGACCAACTAGCATGTTCCCGGCGAGTCCTGTCCGGTGTACTCATAACCCAATGAGCACCTGTATACATCTTAGGTGATCCAACTGATACCAGTGGCTCGTGAGACCGGCCACCGCCCCTCGTCGGGGTCTCGACTATATACACTAGTCTACTCTGGAGAATCGATGCCCTGTCTCGAAACTCCTACGACCAGGGACCTTTTAAGGATGCGCTTATAGACTCCAGCTCTCACTTATATGATCGCCCTCATACTGCTGGCAGTCAAACAAGAATCCTAGGGGCTCTATCAACGTGCAATAGCGACATGTCAGGTCACCTAAAGCAGTACACGATGATAAAGGTAAACCAGATAGCGTACTATCATCTTGAGTAAGACTGTCCTACCGGGATAGGTCCTCCCTCAATCATTGCAATCACGTGCCTGTGATCCAATAATTGACTCTGAGGGCACTATCTCCAACAATCTCCCACTTGCACTCAAGGCTAATTATTGCGATGTCGCATACTCACAGCCCGTGTGATACCGAACACCCAACTCCTCTACTTGTCAGTCTCACAAAACTCGTTTGCGAAACTATTGCGTTCGAGGAATAGCCTCAGTGAGTGGATCCGCTTAGATGTTTCTTTCTATGTCTCTCAATATCTCAAGTTCGCAGAGAAAACTATCTCCCGAAATGAGCAATACCTGTCTTAGAATGTCTGGATGTCTGATGGGACCGTGCTCATAAATGAACTCCAAATCCAAACTTCTTAGACTGTATCGTCAACTGAACTTAATCAGTATCCTGCGCCATGCCACCCTCAGTATTGCCTTGGACCACCTGTCCAAAATACTGCCCCTCGTCAGAGGGAAAACTATAACTCTGACAACCTCCTTGTCGTCCATGTCACCTTGAAAGCCTGGAGTGGTAACCGTCTCCTAAAGGAGGCAGCCGTTATCATATCCCTAGAACATCTACTTATGTTCTAAAACTGCTTCCGACCGTTTATCCAGGATTGGATCAATATCAACTTATTGCATCTAGTGCAAGAACAACATCTGGTGTGGTAATTGACATCTCATGATTGACTCAATTACCTAAGCAAGTGATCTGCCAATCATGCACATCCCTCTCTACTTTAGTCTATAAGACACCTTTAGAGAGGGTGACTCCATCACCTGCAGGTACACTACCATGCCAGGAGTCGTCCATTCTAAATACTCTCAGAATGCTGTCTAAGTACCCTGATTGGGAAACCACCCAAATCTAGATCTAAAACCATAGATCTAGTTATCAGAATGTCTGATATAATGTCCAAGTCCCATGTGGAGAAACCACTGTGTGACGACCAAAGTATAACCGATCGTAGTATAGGAATATCACTTCCTACTACCTTCTCAACAGATCCATCCCCTGTTCTGATGACGTCAAACCTATGACTGTCACATCAGAAATGGATGATCTATCTCCGCTATATCTGCTTTAGTCTATAAATAGACATAAGCCTGTTGTCCACCAATGCTTCCGCTGCTCCCACTGACTACGACAACCCTCTGGCAGAGTCATACAGACGTGCACTTCTAAAGCTAGTTTAGAACGACGCTATACTCATCCTCCTGCCGGGTCTCGCAGCCTGGAACAACAACAATGGCAAGTGTGGGTAAACAAGAACTTCCCTGTCACCGTCCTTGAGGCTACCGGAGTACCTCTCGGGTGCCTGAAGTTACCCACCTTATCTGCGGAGTGGCCAATGGAATGTCAAATCAGATTGAATCTTTAGGTTCCTTATCAAATCTTCAGTAATCGTTTGCGGTTCTGGAATCACTTCCAGTTCTACCATACTCCCACTGCTGTTTTTGAAAAAATCCTTTTTTAATAAAACTGTGGCGAGTCTTGAACAATATTTCTATTGATCTCCCAGATGGTAGAAAGTCAACCCTCGTCATAGCCTGGGTCAACCCACAAACAGCCATTACAGAAACGTGCCTATGAGTTATCCAGAGTCTGGTTTTAAGCATAAGCCGGACAACTCCCCGTACCTTAACATCGTTAAGATATGAACTGTTCTATATCCAATATAGAACCAGAGGCACTGATTTAATTGAACCAGATTCAAATCATGCAGCTGTCTCCAGTGCATGTCAACTAAATGGAAGGAGGCCGATCAGCGTTACTCGACTTAGGAATGCTTCCAATTATGAGTAACCCGAAAGAGAAGCAAGTTCTCTTAATCATTACTATCAACTGAATACCATGTACAAGTATCTACATCTTCGATCACTTTGAAGAATCCCGATACTTGCCACACCTGGTTCTCTACTCTATTCAAATACCTATAACTCCTCAAAACTCAGACCCTGTGTTTCTACGAAACACATGTCTAGGAACCAGAGAAGTTAAAAGTAAACAGAATATAGTATAAGGACCAACCCTTCTGTCCAAATGGACACTGGACAACATACAATACTCTGTATAGGTCCGCTGAGTCTAACAACTCTTTCACTGTGTGTCGTAGGTTGAAAACTGTACTTATGGTTAAGAAGAATTACACCTATATTTAATGCTCCTTACCTAACCATCCACTGATATAGGTAAATGTCATCGACATAATATCAAAAGGTATATCTCACTCTATAAAAATAGACGTACAGATATATCAATTTGAAATTGGTGCACAACAGCGGATATTCAAAACCAAATATTTACCGACCGGCAAACAGCCCAGGTGATCTCCTCAAATATCACCGATTACAACGAATCCCGATATAATGAGGATGATCACCCAATTCCCAATGACTTACTCCCACTCATCATCTGTAAAACCATACAGATGTGAGAATCATACCTGGTAAATACATACCCTGGAGTAAGCATCTAATCGGGAAATCAGTTTTCTTTTAACAGTACACAGTTGAACTGAAATATTGAAATGTTTCGATGGGGTATCCTGGTATTCCTAGCAATGCCTCTACCATTATCCAGATTCACAACTATAACCGTATAATTCTTTGCAACCTCTCCAAATCCCTTTATATGTCTTTAGTCATTACCTTCTGCACACCCCTTAGGCCAAATGGTTTTCTTCCTTCCCTACCGTTCAGCTCCAGCCTATGGTTTGGAAGAAGACTATCCAAAAAGCATAAAGGGTGTACTGTCCTAATCCTAGGAGCACTCGCAACGCGAGAGAAGGTGAAGATAAAAGACACCTGAATGGACTTTATTCCTATTTCTCCTGAACCAGGATCCATCCCCGAACTGGAACAAGTTCCTTTCGAGTTCGTATATAACCATACGATGGATTATCCAATAAAATGGGATCTTCGTAGTGATACGGAGTGTCCTGGAGAAATACAAAGGTGATTTAGGATTGGCGAAGAAATACTTGGTTTGGTCGTGAATAGCAGTCGCAACTTACTTTTCCCTCTTACTAATCCCTTGCTTTGTCTGAACTTAATACCTTCTGTACACCGTTTAGGCTAACTGGTTTTCTTCATTCCCTATCGGTCGGCACCAGCCTATGGTTTGGAAGAAGACTATCCAATTTGCGTAATAGGTGTACTACTCCTAAACCAAGGAGTACTCGCAACCTGAGAGAAGGTGAAAAGAAAAGGCAACTGAATAATCCTATCCATTTTCTCCAGAACCGGAAACCATCCTCGAAGTCCTTCGAGTTCGTATATAACCATACGATGGTTTTGTCCAATGGAAGTGGAGGTTCGTAGTAATACGGGGTGTCCCGGAGAAAAGGGTAAAAGTAGGAGTGGCAATGAGGTCTGCAACTCTGACAATCCAAAAGCCAGTGTTAAAGAAGGTTCGGTCAACTTGGTCACTGAGTCATAATCTTAGGGTCGGGTCAATGGTCGCTGCCAGAGAGAGAGAGAAAAGAAACACTCAGCGTGCACTCTAACCTAGATCAGAATGGTTACCAATTTATCTAATCTGGAAACCTCCCACTGTACCTCAAATTCTCCTCCAAACCTGAAAGAAGAATTAGTCGGGGTCACCCGAGGAGTAAACCAACTCATCAGTGGGAATCGGGATCGAACTATCATCGCATGACAACGTGACGGAATCCGCTCACGGTACCACACTCCAGAAGGTATGCGTATATCTGGCAAGTTTCAGTTCTTTTGAAACTCCCGATGTGATTTCTGCCCCATGCTCTTATGACCTTGGCGTGAGGTCAAAATATCATAAGTCACATGTCAAGTTCTACCCATCATTATCCAGGTTAATTTGAACCCACCCGTACATACCCTTGACGTAGGCCAAAATAGTAGTACGACTGTCCCAAACCAACGCATCTATCTATGCTACAGATAAATATCCGGCAGCTACCAATCACTATGCCTTGGCGTGAGGTCAAAATACATAGCTTGAATACTACCGAATATTTACCCGAAATGATGGAGGGCTACGAATGGTTTCTGGCGAAAACCTTTAACGTAATGAACTTGATATCGTTGAAGGAACGGATAGCTTTTTAGAAAATATAGTGACGAAAACCTTTACTAAAGAGGTCACTCCCGGTGAAGGGATCTCGGCTCTTTCCCCGTAGAATGGGGTGCAGGATATTCCAAATGAATACCGCGATGCAAAGCAAAAGTAATCGGCTATAGTGAAGTTAATGCCCCAACGCAAACTTTTGTCCAAGGGGTCACTCCCGGTGAAGGGATCTCGGCCCTTGCCTCGTCGACTGAGGAGCAGGATATTCCAACTGAATATCACGATGCAAAACAAAAGTGAACGTCCTTGCAATAACAGCTTTTTGAAAAAGTGTTCCAACAACATCAGATTAGGTTTGTTTTTAACTTGCATTGATCCGAATCAATGCAGTCCCATCAATTGATCACACCACAAAGAACGAAAATATACTGACGTACGTATATGCCATCCGCATTCGCCACTGGGTCCCGTCATTACCCGTTAGGTTAGCTTACTAACGACAGAGCGGGGACTGGACTAGCGCGGATGCAAAACATATACAACATCTACTAATATATATACCAATATATTATATTTCGCTCAAGGCGTGAAAAGAAATGCAACATCACAGAAATATACAGCATCACAGAACAATACAGATATCTGGGATCCCCGTGTTTCACAGAGCCACTACTGAAACCCGACGTTCCCCTGGTCGTGTGGATAGCCTGTGCAATGAAAACCTAGACCCCTACGGGCACGACAAGTCACCCGCCAAAACCTGAAGCGAGGCAGCCCCCTTCAGCTCCGTGAATGGACCACCCAGCACTCCACGGAATCCGGCAACTTGGGCACCCCTCCTGGGTCAACCTGTACCCCCTACGAGTGCGGCGAATAGCCCGCCAATCCCAGAGTGAAGCCCCCTCCGTCCCAATGCCATGAGATGCGGGCTTGTTGCCCTCTAGAACCCGGCCATCCGTGCACCCCACCGTGGGGTAATCCTAGTACAGAAAGTAAAATATACATACACCGGGTACATCAACCGCAACCAGGTCGTGCCCCAAAAGAATAATACAAACAGGCAGTGACGGCAGTCCACATGTCGGACGCTCGCCCCGCAATATCAAATGTACATAATACGACAGCACAGTACTAGCATTGCATCCAGGCTATCCCCCACGACCGATCCGCAATATCACAGCATAAACATAGAACATCAACGTGAAAGTCACGTTCGCAAATCCGTCTAACCGGGCTATAGCAGTCAGACCGGATTTACCGATCGAGTGACATTCACGGTCGCAGATATAATGTAAATACTGTGAAAAATGTGTTTAAAATTTTCCGATTGACCAAAAATTAACAAGTGGGCCCCCAATCAAAACTGTAGCACTCACAGAAAACCTGGGCCCAATTTTAATATTCCAAAACCCATATTTCAAGCCCAGAAGGCCTCTGTAAAAATTTGGTGAAGTGATCTCCACAGTGCGCGGCGGAAGGGCGGCGGAAAGGGGGTTTTCGCGGCGGTTCCGCGCTCCCACTGTGGAGTTACTTCGTCGAATTTTTACAGAGTTCTTATATTTTCCAGTACATCAATATTTTACAACCTGAAAAATTTTTAGAGACCAAAATATTTCAACAGAAACTGATGCGCTTGAAATACGCGTTTTCGGGATTTTGTTCGATCGAAAACGTAAAACACATTAAACAAAGCTAGACGAAGTTAATGGCGAGGCTCTGATACCACTGTAAGTGCACGGCGACGCCCCGGCCGTCAATCCGACGGCCAAACGCGGAAACGGTGATAAACTTTAATTTTTGCGGACTTAGCAAACCGGCACCACCGCGCACTAAACCCCGGATCATGCCATTAAACTAGTCTAAGCTAACAAGAGAATGAGTTAGAGATATACCGACTGATCCGAGTCCTCCGGTCTTCATCTCCACTCCGATCTCCTCGCGGGATCTCCGGTCGTCGCCTCCTTGCCGGAAGGGCGCCACGTCGCCTGCATCTTTTACGGGCTCCCGCCTCTATACCGAGGCAACTCGGGCATGAAGCCGGCAACTCGACATGCCCAAGGTTTGCGGTAAGATGTGTAAAGTCTATGTCTCATTAGGGTATTGGAGTTGCCTTTGATGGAGGAATCATGAACTTTGGACTTTGGAATGAAGTGTAGAATTTTGCAAGCATGAAAATGATATGAACCAATCTTTTCTCAACATGAACTCTCTCATTCCCCTCCTCTAAATGTGGCCGGCCTCTCATCATGAGAATGGTGGAGGAAAAATGAAAATCATCCATACATAAACCATGAAGGAGAGTGAGTGTAGGAGATGAGAAGAGGTGACCACATCCTAGACAAAGAAACATCAACCATAACAAAACCCATACCTTTATCAAATCCATTCACTTCACAATAAATGCAAGAATGGTGCAACAAAAGAAAAGATGCTATCATATCAAAACTTATGCAATAAAACCCCTCCACTAAAGTTATTTGCACAATTGCAAATAACCCCCTCCATCGGAAAAGTCCGGCCGGGAAAGAACAAAGGAAAACCGGCCGGAATGGAAAGCAAACTGGCAACTCGAGAAAACTGGTCCCATAATAAATTACAGGAAAACCCCATACTGTGCATACACACCCGCATCTGTATTCCGTCCGGATACAAATGCAATGAGACAAAATCTACACTGTACTATACTAGGATCCGGCTTAAACCAAAGCCGGCTAGTAATATCCGTCCGATCCTGATCCGTGCAATACCGCACGTATCTGATCGAACGCTGCCATATAACCATACGGCCACTAGTACAAAATTGTCCGATCCTGATCCGTGCAATACCGCACGTATCTGATCGGACCCTGCCATATCTCCATACGGCCTCTACAGCGTTTCGCCCGAAAACTGAGTAACTGAAAGTGTGGTGGACTCTAAAGACTCTTCAATACTATGGCTGTGGATTTAACCACTAGCACGTAAGAGGTATAAGCCAATACGTGACGAGCCACCAGCTATTGAGTAAAAGGGACGTCGATGAGTGAACTCATCCTGACACCCTACTGAGCCTGTCAGTGACAATATCCGTACAGTCCGGTCCGTTCGTCTATAAGCATCGCATGTCGGGCCTAGGGGGTTGGTAAAAGTCAGACCCCCAAAAGCGGTACAAGTCGTGTCGGAGTGTAGCCCAGAACACCCTGAGATACTACTGGAATACCTACCAGTAAATCTCCTACCTTGGCCAAGGTCTTCGTGTAATGGCTCTCCTAGACACAGCGCGACCTCACCCCCAATACCGGGAGAGACGAAACCCCCGAAGATCCGCTCACTGCCTCCATGTGGCTCGGGACTGTACCCAACTAAAACCTGTTTGCACGACTCCTTTGAGCCGTGGTAGGGTAGTAATCAAAGTACAGTGGGAACTCACACGAGACAAATGACGATCCCCAGGTCGATGAACTAACCTGTACACATGTCACCTGGGAACTGCTATCTAACGTCAGGTATAAGACCAACTAGCATGTTCCCGGCGAGTCCTGTCCGGTGTACTCATAACCCAATGAGCACCTGTATACATCTTAGGTGATCCAACTGATACCAGTGGCTCGTGAGACCGGCCACCGCCTCTCGTCGGGGTCTCGACTGTATACACTAGTCTACTCTGGAGAATCGATGCCCTGTCTCGAAACTCCTACGACCAGGGACCTTTTAAGGATGCGCTTATAGACTCCAGCTCTCACTTATATGATCGCCCTCATACTGCTGGCAGTCAAGCAAGAATCCTAGGGGCTCTATCAACGTGCAATAGCGACATGTCAGGTCACCTAAAGCAGTACACGATGATAAAGGTAAACCAGATAGCGTACTATCATCTTGAGTAAGACTGTCCTACCGGGATAGGTCCTCCCTCAATCATTGCAATCACGTGCCTGTGATCCAATAATTGACTCTGAGGGCACTATCTCCAACACCTATAAGAACTGATGTCGTATACCCCCCTGGGTATAAGTAACATATGTAGGAAATCCCTCCCGGTATAGGTAAAATATGTAGGAGGTATACCTGTAGCTGTATCGCAGAGTGAAAATATACCTATCACTAAAGGTATGATACACTATAGGTATACCGATAAGCTATATGTCATGTGTGGCAAGCAACAGTAGCTATAAGGGATAGTGTGTGACATAGCAATTATTGACGGTGTGTATGTAGCATACAATCCGTGCTCGTGCAACATGCACCGTCAATGATGTGTGCAGTGTCCTACGGCTGCTAGTCACAGTATATAACTATATCAAGGGAATAAAGTAAATGCGCAATTCTACAATGACGTAGAATGTGCGACAGGTATTTGAATCCTAGCCCAGACGCATAACGCCATGCAGGCGATTCCCCTGTAGATGTTAAATCTACTCACCTAAGCTCCACGCTGGGTGAATCCTATCATCTGTTCCCCCTGTAGCTGTGTCCGTAGCCCCTGTCTGCAAACCTGCAATTACGACAAGAAATCATAAATAAGGCAAAATATCCCGCGAAACGCGATATCGAATCGAGACGAGAAACTCGCGTCGCGAACTAAAAGCGCGTATGCACGATACGCTGAATCGTGTGTATACGTGTCTAAAACCATCGCGACACGCCGCGATACACTGGATCACAGAACCCACTCACGTATCGCGCGTATCGCGCAAACACAACGGACATGCAAAACGACATATAGTCCCAGATTTTCCTACAGGTAAAATATAACAAAACTAGACATGCCAAAGACCTAGACAACATAGCAGGGAGCCCTACACCAAAACCCCAACACCCAAGCCCCCCTCTGGGCCGCAATTTGCGGCCAAAACTAAGAAATTGGCGGCCAGGTTAGGGGTAGGGTGGCTCGTCTTCTGGTGGTGTGTTCTAGACCTAGATATCAAGTCCCAGTTTCCTCAATTTTTACCTGAAGGCATCGGGTCTATAGCAGATCACAAAAGTCACAAAAAACTCTTTAAAACACCAATTTTGCACAAAACACACCCCTATGGTATTTTAGTGTAATCTGGCTATTCCTCAGTTGAAGTGGCCTTGTTAACACTTAAATAAACTAGGGTAGCTAACACAATCAACGGTTTCCCACAATTCCACTTAAACACCATAATCTAGCACAAAACTAGGAATTTAGCACTAACCGACACAAAACCACACCCAATTAAGCAAACTAGGGATTGGGGTTCAGAAATATACCCTATTGGACCCTAGAGAGCTGGTGAAGAGGTGTGTGAGGGGTTGCTACTGCTGCTGGGGCTCCTGCTGCTACAGTGGCTGCTACTGCTGCTTGCTTCTGCAGCTGTTGTTGATGCTGGTGCCATTGCTGCTGCTTCTGGTGTTGTTGTTGATGCTGAAGCTGCTTGTTGCTGCCCCTGGTACTGATGCTCATGGTGCTGCTGCTTGCTTCGACTGCTGCTGAAACTGTTACTGGAGCTCCTTTTGCTGCTGCTGCTACTGTTGTTATTGTCGTTGATGATGATGATTGCTACTGCAGCTGCTTCTGCTGGTGAGTGTGTGTGTGTGAGTGCTTGAGAGTAAGAGAAATGAGAGAAAAGAGAATGAGAAATGAGGGGACTAAACAAAACTAACCCCTCACTCTCTCTCTCTCATTAATGAGGGCATGGGCAAAGCCATGATGCCCCATGCTCTCTCTCTCTCTCTCTCTCTCTCCCTCTCAAAGTCAACCATTCAAACAACCATATTCAAATTCATTTTAAAACAACTAAATACTATTAAACCCAAAACACCTAATACAAAACTTTTTAACTTAAAGAGAAAGGATTAATCTATCATGCTTGCTAAACATGGCCTAACCCCATCTCTAAGCCCTAGTTATCATGCACAAGTGTGTGTGTGCCTAATAAAATTCTAATAAAATACACAATAAATAGGATAAAATATTTAAAACTTAATTTGGTAAACTTTTTATTAAAAACCATACTTTAAAATATAAATAGCTACAAACACATTCTAAGGTGTTACAGTATGCTATCTGGTTACTCTTTACCTTAACGTGTATACTGATTGTCTCTCTGTTACATGTTGGTAAAGCCCTTAGGATGTGTACTTGACTACCTGGACTATGATGCAGATCATACTAGTGGGGACATGGTAGTCCATAAGTACATCCTTCAAAGTCCCTAGTCGTGGGTGTATCGATACGGGGCATCGATATACCTGTGTAGACTAGCGTATACGCTTCTCGACCCATGAGATGGGCGATGGATGATCCCATATCCATTGGTGTTTGACATCAGAGATGATATACGGGTGCTCAGTGGAGACTGGGTACACTGGACGGACTCGCCGAGAACTCCCAGATGGTATTATACCTCACGTCAGATGGCAGTTCTCAGGTGACACTTGTACAGTTTAGTCTGTAGACCCGATATCGTCATAGAGTCTTGTGTGATTCCCACTGTGCTTTGATCTCCACCTTACCACGTCCATGAGGGCGTGCAAAACGGTGGTTTTTGGGTACAGTCCCGAGTCACATGGAGGCAATGAGCGATAGGAGGGGTTTCGTCTCTCCCGGTATTGGGGGTTGATGTTGCGCTGTGCTCGATTGGCCGTTACAGGGAAGTCCCTGTCCAGGGCTGATTCAGAGATTTGCTGGTAAGTGTTACCAGTAGTTTCTCGACCCGTTATGAGCCTCACATCGACACGACTTATCGGTTATTGGGGTCTGACGTTTACCACCCCTTGACTTGATATGCGACATATCAGACGAGGAGACCGGACTGTACGGGAAGTGTTGCCGGTTGGCTCGACGGGAGTTGTAGCAGGTTCGCTTGTTCTCTTCTGATCGCTCAATACCCGGGTGGCCGTTACGTTTAGCTGACCGCTTGCGGCTTGGGGGTGCTTGATATGATCATCACCCACTGCCGGCGTATTGACGAGTCTTAGAGTCCCACAATGGAGTTTCCTAGTCCAGACGAAACGTTGTGGTGCGCGTATGCGATATGCGCATGGACCCGATTAAAATGCGCGTATGGGATACCGTATATTGATCGGGCGGCTTGCTTTTGGTTGAGGTCATATGAGATATGGCCGGATTGATAAATCAAGTGTTAATTTATCATTTAACCATTAGCATCTCACTTGAAATCCTTTCTTGAATAAGTTGGATGTATGCATGAATGTATGCCTTCTTTTTGATTCATGCACATATGGATGTACATATTCACATACATACATATATACATCTTTCATGGTTGTATATATATATGAAAATGGTGGCAATATAAGACTCACACCATAGTTTTATTTATGAATTATTGTTGTATTTATATTAAAACATAAAAGGAAAGAAAAGGTTGATTATTGATTTCTTCTACACTCTTCTTTTGACCTAACCATTCTCACCCACCATTTAACCTATGGTTAAATTTCCTTTTGTGTTTTAACTCTAGTACAATAATGATTCAACCATGGTTTGAGATGATAGATACAAAATATATATTGTTATATTTTTCTATTTTTTAGTAAGAGAGTTATTCTTATCATCTTCTCATATTGCCATCATCTTCTTCTTCCTCTCTCAACTTGCTCTCTAGTTCTTAGTAGTGAGCAATATACTCATCAAGATTGGATTTTGAAGTGAGAAAGAGAACCACAACACCATTCTACACAAGTCTAGCCCACTTGTTTAGAGTGTTAGCTTGATTTTGTTCACTTGATCGGATAAAGTTGCAAGCTTGGACAAAGCGGACTCCGGGTGGATCATCGGTGACTTCGAGGAGTTCAAGCGGAGCTATTTCAAACCCCAAGTAGCCGAGAAGTCTAGCGTAGGGAGCTACAAAGGTTGTACTCTCTAAACCCTAGCATTTCTTTCATATTATGATATGAAAAATTTGAAACCCTAATTTTTCTAGGATAGATCCTTTGTAAGTTTACTTAGCACCATAAAAATTCGTTCTTTGGTTCATGTGATGCTTCCAAACCCTTCATGAGGTGCTAGGTAGACCTTTCAATATGGAAGGGAAGAGCCCATATCTTAAGTTAGTTAAGATTTGGGGTTGTCCGGCCTATGTCTAAAAGAAAAATCCGGACAAGCTCGAGGCAAGGTCTGTTATGTAGAACTGGAAATGTTCCATCTATATAAACTGCAGCTGATGATTTGACAGAACCAAAGGATTCAGTAGATTCCAACGAACCTTAGCCTCTCCGCCGATCTAGTAGGGTTCCTCACCCACCTGAGAGATACTTCGGTTTCTCTATGACAGTGGGAGAGAGGATTGCATCATGAGATGATGACCCAACTAGTTTCGAGCTGGCCATCAAGAGTAGGACTCTGTAAGAATGGCTGGATGCTTAGCGATCTGAGATGGAATCCTTATACACCAACAAAGTATGGACTTTGGCTGCTATATCTGAAGGGTTAAATCCCCATCAGGAGCAAGTATATCTTGAGAAGATTACTTGGTGTACATGGAAAAGTTAAGACTTTCAAAGCTAGACTTGTTAAAGGTTTGCATCATTGACCAGGTATGGATTATAATGAAACATTTTCTTAGTAGTTATGCTTAAGCCCATCCAGATCCTACTTACCACGGCTACACACCATGACTACGATATCTGGTGGTTGGGTGCTATGACTGCTTTTCTAAATAATGATTTAGAAGAGAACGTCTATAAGAACACAGCCAGAGGGCTTCGTAGACAGTAGGAGCAGCGGAAACGTGTGCAAGATCTTTTATATGATAAAGCAGGCATCGCGGAGTTGGAACATCTGTTTTGATGAGTTAGTCAAACAGTTTGACATCATCAAAATGGTAGATGAACCTTGTATATACAAAAAGGTAGTGGGGAGTATGGTAGTGATCCTCGTAGAGTACCTGGATGATATACTCTTGATAGGGAAGGAGTTTCCTATGCTACGCTCGGTCGATCTCCGCTTATCACATGGATTCTCCATATAGGATCAAAGTGATACCTCTTAAATCCTGAGTTTTCATCTATGAGATAGATGTTATTTGGGTGTTAGAATACTCACTAGTTGTAGTGAGATGGTATCAATTGGTCCTGGGGAGAATCACTGAAAAGGTTCCAGGGTGATAAGGACGACTGAATGTCAATCGCAGGCATTATCTTTACCCTCAGTAAAGGGACGGTATGTTGGAAGAGTTCCAAGCTAGATACCGTGGCATACTAGACGATAAAGGCTGGATACATCGCTACATAAGACGCTACCAAAGAGGAAGTCTGGGTGTATAATAGTTCATGAGATGAACTTCGTTCCTCCCATTGTGTGACAATGGAGTTGTGGCTTATGCCAAGGAACGCTCGTCCCGTCTGTAATCCAGACATATTCTAAGGCAGTATCACCTGATCATGGAAATGGCTGATCTCTAAAGTGATCGAGGTTCAGAGAGCAGACTCAGAGGACAACACGGCGGATCCACTCACAAAGGCCTTTTCCCAGAGAGAGACTTTTATGGGATGGTTGAGTATGAGATACTACAACCACTGCTACAGATGGCCCTAGTGCAAGTGGGAGATTGTTAGTTATATATATGCCCTAGAGGCCATTACTGTACATAGGATGTATATTGTAGTGGATGCTGGGATATATATAGGGAGGACTTTCTTGCTCGACATGATAGTATGCTATCTGGTTACTCTTTACCTTAACGTGTATACTGATTGTCTCTCTGTTACATGTTGGTAAAGCCCTTAGGATGTGTACTTGACTACCTGGACTATGATGCGGATCATACTAGTAGGGACATGGTAGTCCATAAGTACATCCTTCAAGGTCCCTAGTTGTGGGTGTATCGAGACGGGTCATCGATATACCAGAGTAGACTAGCGTATACCTTCTCGACCCATACAGATGGGCGATGGATGATCCCATATCCATTGGTGTTTGACATCAGAGATGATATACGGGTGCTCAGTGCAGACTGGGTACACTGGACGGACTCGCCGAGAACTCCCAGATGGTATTATATCTTACGTCAGATGGCAGTTCTCAGGTGACACTGGTACAGAGTAGTCTGTTGACCCGAGATCGTCATAGAGTCATGTGTGATTCCCACTGTGCTTTGATTTCCACCTTACCACATCCAAGAGGGCGTGCAAAACGGTGGTTTTTGGGTACAGTCCTGAATCACATGGAGGCAATGAGCGATAGCAGGGGATTCGTCTCTCCCGGTATAGGGAGTTGATGTTGCACTGTGTTCGATTGGCTATAACCGGAAATCCCTGGCCAGGGTTGCTGAGATTTACTGGTAAGTGTTACCGGTAGTTTCTCGAACTGTTATAGACCTCATATCGACACGACTTATCGAGCTATTGGGGTCTGACGTTTACCACCCCTAGGCAAGATATGCGACATATCAGACGACGAGACCGGACTGTACGGTAAGTGTTACTGGTTGGATTCACAGGAGTGTGAGCGGACTTGCTCGTCGATCTTCTGATCGCTCAATACCCGGGTGGCCGTTACGTTTAACAGACCGCTTGTGGCTTGTGGGTGTTTGATATGATCATCACCTGCTGCCGGCGTATTGACGAGTCTTTAGAGTCCTACACAGAGGTTTCCTGGCTCAAGCGAAACGAAATAGGAGCGCATATGAGATATGTGCGGGACCGAGAATAATGCGTGTATGTGATACCGTATTTAATTCTCGTGAATTGTATCATTGGTCGGTTATATGTGATATAGCCGGGTTACCGAATCAAGTGTTGATTCGATACATTGATACATTGGATATTAGTCGGTTATATACGATATGACCGGATCGATAAATCAAGTGTTGATTTAATGATTTAATGCATAATTATATATTTGAAATATTACTTTACATTAACTAGTATCGGTTCACTTTAAATGGATTTTCTCACTTGAAATGCACATTGTATATGTGATATATTTTTGTGCACTTGTTTGTATCATGTTTGATGATACATGTTCACTTGGGTTTTTGTAAAGATTAAACCATGGTTGTGTAATGGTTAGGGTTTTCTTTTTATTATCTATTTATTTATTTACTTATTCATTTATTTATTTATTCATTTTTTAAAGAAATAAAATGGTGGCCAATTTTGAATTATCCTTGAAGCTTTATGAAGCTTTGAAATGGTTGACCATTTTGTTTCTTTCTCTAACCCTAACCATTCAGCCTAACCTTAGTTAATTCTCTACACTTAACTATGGTTGAGATTATGATAAGTATCTTTTTATTTTCTATTTTGAAAAGACTTATCATATTCTTTCTTCTTCTTCTTCATCTTCAACAAGAAGAAAAGCTTGCCTCCATCAATGGCAACTTGAGCAAATGAGTGAGAAATCCAATTCTAAAGTGAACCCACCTCCTATTTCTTCATCCTTTACCTCTTGCCAAGTAGTATAGGATGTTTTCTTCACAAGTTTCATGACTTGGTGAAGTTGGAGCTTGATCTTGTGTTGCCTCGACGTAGATCATCTTCGGCATCGAAGCCGACGACCTAGCCCGCCCTTTTCTCCGATGAAGCCGACGCTAGAGCCCGGGATCCAATGATCGCAGCGAGGAGACATCATCATGGAGCTATGGAGGTGGAGGAAAAGATCTACAAAGGTTGTATTTCCGTTTACCCTATAGTAAAGTAGTTTATTAGTTCTTGTTTCGCCTAAAATTCTAGTTAACGATCTAGTCTAGGGTTTCTCGGCACCGTAAAATTTGAAATTGGCATGGTTGATGCCTTGTGAGACCTCATTGGAGTGCCTAGGAACCCTACAACTTGGTCACTGAGTCACAGTCAAGGGTCGGTCAAAGGTCGTTGTCAAAGAGAGAGAGAGAAAAGAAACACTCTGCGTGCACTCTAACTTAGATCAGAATGGTTATCACTTTATCTAATCAGAAAACCTCCCACTGTTATCTCAAATTCTCCTCCAAACCAGAAAGAAGAATTAGTCGGGATCACCTGAAGAGTAAACCAACTCATTAGTGAGAATCGGGATCCAACTATCATCGCATGATAACTTGATGGAAGCCACTCAAGTTATCACACTCCAGAAGGTATGCGCATGCCTGGCAAGTTTGCTGTTTCAAACTCCCGATGTAATTTTTACCTCATGCTCTTATGACCTTAACTTTGGCCAACAAATCATAAGTCACATGTCAAGTTCTACCCGTCATTATCCAGGTTAATTTGAACCCACCCGTACATGCCCTTGACTTTGGCCAACAAGGCAGAACGACTGTCCCAAACCAACACATCTATCTATACAGCAGATGAATATTCGGCAGCTACCAAGCACTATGCCTTGACTTTGGCCAACAAACATAGCTTGAATACTACTGACTATCCATAAGAAACGACGGAGTTCTACGACTGGTTTTTGGCGAAAAACCTTTAACGTAATGAACTTGATCTCGTTGAAGGAACCTGATAGCTTTTATAAAATACAGTGACGAAAACGTTTTGCTAAAGAGGTCACTCCTGGTGAAGGGATCTCGGCTCTTTCCTCGTGGAATGAGGTGCAGGATATTCCAACTGAATACCGCGATGCAAAGCAACTTGTAATCGACTATATTAAAGTTACTACCCTGACGTAAACTTATGCCCAAGGGGTTTTTCCCGGTGAAGGGATATCAGCCCTTGCCTCGTCGAATGAGGTGCAGGATATTCTAACTGAATATCACTATGCATAACAAAAGGAAACATCTTTGTAATAACACCTTTTAAAATTTGTTCCAACAACATCAAATATAGGTTTGTTTTATCCTTGCATTGATAAGAATCAATGCAGTCCCATCAATCAATCACACCAGAAAAAAATGAAAATAAAATGTACGTATATGCCATCCGCATTCGTCACTGGGTCCCGTCATCACCCGTTAGGTTACTTAACTAAAGACAGAGCGGGGGCTGGACTAGCGCGGGTGTAAAACATATACAACATCTAATAGTATATATACCAATATACAATAATCACTCCAGGCGTGATAATATGCAACATTACAGAAAAGTAATAAGCATCACAGAACAAATACAGATAATCTGGGATCCCCGAGTTTCACAGAGCCGCCGCTGAAACCCGACGTTCCCCTGGTCGTGTGGATAGCCTGTGTAATGAAACCTAGACCCTTACGGGTGCGGCAAGTTACCCACCAAAATCTGAAGTGAGGTAGTCCCCCACAGCATAATGAATGGAACACCCGGCACTTCACGGAATCCGGTAAATTGAGCACCCCTCCTTGGGTCAACCTGTACCCCGTACGAGTGCGGCGAATAGTCTGCCAATTCTAGAGTGAGGTCCCTTTGCCTCTCAAAGCCATGAGATACGGACCCGTTGCCCTCCAGAATACGGCTATCCGTGGACTCCTTCGCGGGATTTACCTAGTACAGAAATAAAAATATATACAACGGGTACATCGACCTCGACCCGGTCGTGCCCCAAAAGAATATTATACAAACAGGCAGTAACGGCAGTCCATATGTTGGACGCTCGTCCCGCAATATCAAATGTACAAATAAATCCAAACTGCACTATCATTGCACCTTGCTATCCACCACGACTTATCTGCAACATCACAGCACAACACAGAACATCAACGCGAATGTCACGTTCGCAAACCCGTCTAAAAGAACTATAGCAATCAGACGCGGTTTACCGATCAAATGGCATTCCCGGTCGGAGATAAAATGTAAATACTGCATACTAACAAATTTAAAATTTCGATCGACAAAATTTCTCGAAGTGGGCTCCACTAATCAACTGTTGTACAGTAACAAAATCTGGGCCTAAAAAAATATTCCCAAAAGCCACAATTTCCTCATAGAAGCTAACTGTGAAAAATTGATGCACTGTTCCCACTAAAGCGCCGCGGTTCCGCGGTCAAACCTAGGGTTTGACCGCGGAACCGCCGCGTTCTTGTGGGATCACGTGCCTAATTTTTCTCAGTATTCTTAGATAACCCTGCTGAATATTCTCTGATATGTAAAATAATTTTAGGACACTGTTTAAAATCGACAGAAACTCAGATGCTTGAAAAAGTAGTTTTTGTGAAATCCGTTCGATCGATATTTTAAATGTGTTAGCGCAAGTTAGTATAGCTTAATGGTAAGGCTCTGATACCACTGTAAGTTCACGGTAGCGCCCCGGCCGTCTAACAGACGCCAAATGCGAAACAAAAACTTTTTAACAACTGGCGCTATCGTGTACCGTAACCCGGATCTGCCATTAAAGCTAAACTAACAAACTACAAAGTGGGTAGAAGAGTTATACCGAACGATCCGAGTCCTTCGGTCTTCAACCATCATCCCACGCTTGTTGCGGCTGCTCCGATCTCCTCGAACTCCGGTCTTCTCGTCCAGGTGGCACCACGTCAACGGATCTTTGTAATAACAGGCTCCCGCCTCTGAACCGAGGCAACTCGATCGTCAAATTTGCCAAAAGAGACGGCCAAGATGAAGTAGAGAATGAGTAGAACACTTTGTCTCGTTACGTCCAAGGTCACGGACGAACGGTTATGGAAGTTACCTTTTGGAATCGGGTGAAATGAGAAATGAGGCTTATCTAATTTTTTAACGCCTTGAAAAGTCGTTTTGGTGTTTTCCCGAAAATCGGTGAAAATTCGGTATTTTTCCGTAAACCGTCTTTTTGTTATTTTGCAGTTTAGGACTAATTATACCTAATTTGGATAGGTAATTGCTAGTTTTTAGTAGCTAATGAGTTACTTATGAAATTCTGGTCGTTTAAAAATTTTCCTTTTTTTTTCAATTTTTAATATTATTTTAAGCCGGTAAGAAAATACATTAAATTAGCGATAAATACAAATTTAAATGGGCTAAATTTAAGATTTAAAATCATGTTAATTAAAATCTAGTTGTACCATAAATTTTTAGTATTTTATTTTAAGTTTTAACTAATTTTTATTATAGAAAACGAAATTTATTGAATTTAAGCTTAAACTTGCAATTTTGGACTTGTAAGGGGTCTTTTTGCATAGAATTTTTTTTGTAAATCACTCTCACTCATTCCTATCCTCTTGTGGCCGGCCCCACCACAACAGGAAACTCAATCCATTTTTTGATTTCAATTCTTGTGTGGAAATGGTATGAAAGGGATTAAAATATTGTAATTTGGAGTATGGTGTACTTGTGAATGGAATGGGCTTTGACTTGGAGAAAATTCCACAATCCCACATCATTCTCCCCCACTCCCTTCCCACTTGGCCGAGACAACCATCAGCAGCCCCCTTTTCTTTTTCCCCAAATTCTTCATCTCCTTTTTGCTTCAATTGCATCCAAAAATCCACCGAAATCCCTAAATTTCTTCACAAATTCAACACAAAACCTTATTCTATCTCTTTTCAAGCCCAAATTGGTTTAAATCTTGGAGAAAAGAGGTGTCTTGGGAGGCTTGAGCAAGCTTAGGATTGAACTTTTGAGGTATAATTTCCACTATATTATTTTCTTTTGGTTAAATTCCTTTAGTTAAATGGTTTTAGTGTTAAAAGTTTAGCAAAATCCTAATCTAGTTTTTTTTAGTTCATGGTTGAAATTAAACTAGGGTTTTAGAAACCATTATTTAGTTAATTAAAGCTAATTAGCTATCTAGTTGTTTACTAAAAAAATCTTTAAGGTTACTTTGCTTAAGTGGCTTCATATTATGCTAATCTAAGTTAAACTTGTGTGAAATTTTCATTGTAATTGCTAATCACAAAAATCAAGAAAGGGTTGTTTATGGAAAAATATGATTTGAAGCATTGTAATGTGTTATAATTAAAGTGATTGTAGTTAACTAGTTATGCGGTTACATGTTATGCTAGGTTGTAATCCTTTTTGTCGCAAAACGGCGATGTTGCGCCGATTTGTGGAATGTTGGTGCTTGCTTGTCTTACTAAATTTTTGTGGTGATGTATGTGCGACATCTTGATGTTATATTTTTGGCATATCCTATGACTTTTAGGATGTGTGAGTGCGGATTTTTGAGTGGACAGGTTTTAGCTTTGCCGGGCGACCAAATCGACGTTTTAGTTAGTTTTTGCGATTTTCGCATGTGTTCCGCGCACCTTGTGCACGTTGTACCTAGCTTGTGAACGTTAGTATTTTCGTTTGGGTTTTCCGTAGTTCTTGATATGTAACCTTATGTTTGGTATTGATGTAAATTCCAGGTTCAGTCGCGGAGAAGTCAGACGCGGCACGAAAGGGGAAAGCGGTGATTGGACGTGACTAGCTAGGGATTCCGGTGAGTAGATGTAACATCTACGGGGGACTATCGTTGGATAGCGCAACTCGCCCGATAGTTTTAGTAGCTTAAAAAGATTCTTAGTAATGTTAGTAATTAGGGGTGTAATACTTGTATGATTATTTGCTACATTCATGCCTTATATTGACATACATATGTGAAACCATTCTATAGGACACATGCACCATTGCCAGGGTTTTTATATGCAGCACAAGCACTATTCATGCCTACACCCACGCCCTGGTAATTTCCATGCCACCACACTAGATAACCTTTAAATTGAAACCTTTTACTATAATTGATACTTAAACTTGTGCTATTGCCTTTAATTCCTTAAAATGAAACCGTAGGATTGCTATTCATGTGTATGTACCTCATCATATTATTTGTTCATGCTTAGTCTATTAATCACATATCGCAACTTGATTATTGATACCATATGCATTCATTATCATTGACATATGCACTTATGAGGATTTCTTGAGATTTTATGATATTTCTGGATTTCGGGGGAAAGCCGCAAAATTTCTAAACTTATTATATTTTTAAAATATGTAAATTGCGGTTTTCTAGTGATGTAAGTGTCGTCCACCATGAGTTTGTTGTGGTTTTCGAGACCCGTTTCGAGGAGTTGGATGAACCGTCTCGGGTACATGGTGGGCCCGGTAAGGTACCCCGGGGCAAGAAGCTCGTGGTGCTGACGATGAGCCTGGCAGGGGGCGGATTACCTACCGGTGACTGTTTGGGACGGCGGATATCCAGAGGATACCGACCGTGGCCGCAAGATGATGAGATATTGATATTGAGATGGGTCAGCCGGATGGCTGAGGCCAGAAACACTATGACATGGATATATGAGATTTGTAATAGTTTTGAGGTGTCGTTGCTGGACACAGGTTCTTGTTGATTCTATTGGTATTGTGCTGGTATTTCAAAAGAGATTCCTAAAGGAAAGACATGATTCTTATACTTACACATTCAGATCATGAGCTGATTCGCATTGCATTCATACCTGCTAGTATATTCATATTGCATACATACCTGCTATTATGTCCTGCCTTACCTGTATTTTAGATGCTAGGATGCTTGTGTGCATGCATTCGATAGCCTGTGTAGATGTTATTTATTACTCACGAGTTGGCAACTCACCCCCGTTGTGCCACAGCCTTTTCCAGGTCCGCTCCGTCAGTACAGTAGCGGCGGGCGCACTTGCTTCTTTTGCCTCTTTTGCCTGGACTCGAGGTCTTGCTCTTAGGTGGGTTATATTATTATTTTTGTACCACCTTGTATATTCTTTGTATCTAGTGTACTCCATCTACTGTATCTACCAGTATTGTTGTATATTGACCTAGAGATGAGACTGTGAGATTTGTGGACTTTTTATGCTGTATTTTGGGGTCGAGCTCACTTGAGTCGACATGCTGTTTTTCCCATGCTCCTTCATGATTATTTTGCATGTTGTTGTTTTATATTGCGTGGGATTTGTGACCGTCTTGTGGCGAAGAGCTAGCTCCTGCTTGGGGATGCCTTATTTGTTGGATTTATATATATTCTTGTTGTACCCATTTTGGGGGCCGGTATTTACAAAGGAGACTCTGCCGAAATTTTCGGAAAAATTGATATTGTTTTTAAAAAGGTTTTATATAACTTATTTGATAAACTCGCTTTCAATTGATTGGGTTCTCTTCACTCTTTTGCTTATTTGGTTTTGGTTTCTGGGCTTTGGCTTACTTATTTTACGGACGTCTTGAGACGTTTCGTAAACTTAAGTGCCAGTCACGTTCCGTACCCTGCGGGTCGTGACAAATTTCCATGAACCCGAATCTATCATAATCTTTTTTCTAGTGAACAACAACCATGATCTAGAGAGGGGGGGAAGGACGGCCACAATATATAGAGGAGGGGGTGACTGTAGGAGCAAGGGAGGTAACACTAAGCAAAATATCTAGTGTGAACACAAAGTATGAATGCTTTAAAAGCAAACCAATCATATTTAACTTAGTCACCATGTAATTAAAGCAAACAAAGGTTCATGAACCTAGTCACCATTCTAGAAGCTTCTGGAAGCACGACTCACCCTCACGACTCACTCGAAAAGATAAATCCGTATTTTGACAGAATGTCAAAATACGGATGATAGAAAACTGGAAACTGGCAACTTCCAAAAGTGATCCTGAAACGAATTTCAGGATAACCCCGTATCAGTATAAACATACCCGCATTTGTATTACGACCGAATACAAATGCAACTGAGACAAGGATATTATATCTACACAGTATAATACTGGGTTCCGGCTTAAACCAAAGCCTACCAGTATTATCTGTCCGAAAAACGACACGTGCGAAAACGCACGTGCTTTTTCCAAACCTTTCCATAAACCCATACGGCCTCTACAACGTTTCGCCCGAACTTGGGAAAGTGTCTGTGGGGACTCTAATGACTCATCAACACACTGGCACTGGGTATAACCCCTAGCACGTCAGAGGTACAAGCTGCACGTAACGTTTTGCCTATGTATTGATTGGAAGGGAAGCTGATGAGCGAACTCATCTATAAACCCTACTGAGCCTGACAGTGACAATGTATATACAGTCCGGTCCATTCGTCTAAATAGTATCGCATATCAAGTCTAGGGGGTGGATAAAGTCAGACCCCTAATAACGCTATAAATTGTGTCGGCATGAAGCCCATCACCACCTGAGAAACTACTGATCCATATCAGTAATTCTCCACTACCTCGGCCGAGGATTCCTAGTGATGGCCACCCGTGCACTGCGCGACATCAACCCCCAATACCGGGAGAGACAAATCCCCGACGATCCGCTCACTTGCCTCCAATGTGGCTTGGGACTGTACCTAAAAAAGACCTGTTTGCACTACTCCTTTGAGCCGTGGTAGGGTAGAAATCAAAGCACTGTGGAAACTCACACGAGACAAATGACGACCTCAGGTCGATGAACTAACCTGTACACATGTCACCAGGGAATTGCTATCTAACGATATGTATAATACCAACTAGCAGATTCCCGGCGAGTCCTGTCCGGTGTACTGTAACGTTTTAGAAATCGTTTTGCGAATTTTCCCGTTTTAAGGCAAAATTGTCGGTTTTTCCCGTTTTAACCCGATTTCGATCAAACGACCGTATAAGCTTACCAACACCTAATTTGGCCAAAATAAAGCTTGTGCGCGAACTTTGGGAGTATTTGGGAGGTTTTGGTTCAGATAGATTTTTTCCCGAAAAAAATATTATTTTAAGCGGTGTTTTGTGCACGTAAATCGAAAAAAAATTTATTTTGTGAATAAATTAATTTTTGTCACTAGAATTATTTTAGAAGGTTCTTTTTAAATATCTAGATATTTTTTTGGTGACTAATGTTTTCTTTTTAAAATTAAAAGAAAAGGGTGTAATGGTGGCATGTTTGCTTTAATTAGCTTTTATTACTCATTTCCTAGCAATTTCTTCACCCAAAATTCACAAAAATACCCCCCACTCACCTTGGCCGACCCTAACTCCCCCATTTCTGTCCAAAATAATTCCAAACTCATTTCTCTCTCATTTTCTTTCAAAAACACAAAAATAAATCCAAAAATAAATCCAAAAATTCCTATATAAATATTAAACCATTTTTCCTTCACTAATCCTTCATGGATCTTCATCAAAGCTTGAGTTTTGGAGTCTAAAGTGATGGATCTAATTTC
Organism: Agapanthus africanus; assembly: GCA_030015575.1. Taxonomy (NCBI): domain Eukaryota; kingdom Viridiplantae; phylum Streptophyta; class Magnoliopsida; order Asparagales; family Amaryllidaceae; genus Agapanthus; species Agapanthus africanus. Next base: position 279,033,589 of record JASDDO010000022.1, read on the forward strand.
TTTTTGGTGTTCTTGAGGAGGTATAATTTCTTACCTTAATCCATAATTAATTGCTTTAATCTTTAACTAGCTAATTTAGTTAACTAGTTAAGTGCATAGTTTAGCATTTAAATCATGATTAATTCATTATATTTGGTTTAAGAAATTCATGTTAGGGTTAAATTTTGATTAAGTGATTAGTGTTTAATTCAAATGTTAAATTGTGTTTTGGAAAAGAATAATCTAGTAGAAAGTGTTAAAATTTGCTAATAAGCATTTTGTTTAATTAAGCAAAATTGCTTACTAGATTTTTTGCTAAAACATAATTAGCGAGTGTTAAAAATATAGGATTGGTTTAGATAGCTTAGTTAAGCTATTTTAAGGTATTTGTAATTGTTAGATTTGTGTTATCTTGAATCTAGTGCGATATATTGCGATAGGTTGCTTACTAGATTTCGGGGTTTTTCCGACGTAGGGTTCGTTTTGTAGTTGCGAGGTTATATCCAGTGTATTCCTCGTAATTTTTGTGTTGTGTTGCTCGATCGGGACGATCGGGGTCCAGACTTGGTGTTTTGTAGTTTAGCGACCCCAATTAGGGTTTTGGCCGGTATCGTGCGCGATAGATGCGCTAAGCGCGCAGTGTAATTTTCCGGGCGTTTTCGTCGCGTTTCGTTGTCTTTTCGTCATTTTAGGATAATTAGCTTATGTGTTGTATTTATGAAATTTTAGGTTCGCAAGCAGGGACTTCGGGTGCTGCGGACAAGGGGAAGCAGGTGGTCGGATTTTCATAGCTCGAGACTATATGTGTGTAGATTTAACATATACGGGGAAATCGCCCGTATGGCGTTATCCGTCGGGGCGAATATGATATGATAGCTGCATGTATTTGCATATTAGTTACTTTCATATGAATGTCATTGCATAGCATTATCTGTTGTACTTGACTCGTACCTTTAGATATAACACATTACTGACGGTTCATGTTGCACGAGCACTAAATTGTATGCTACACCCACACCGTCTGTAATTGCCATGACACGCACAAACACCTACCTATATGATATGATAGTGGATAGGAATGATTAAAGTAGTAACTCTTATTCTATTGTGCATATGAAATACTGTGGGCACATACATACGTGATATTGCATTGGGCAGGAATAGTTAAGGTAGTGAACCTTATTCCACTTCACTTATATCTTGCTATAATTACCTATACATCATGCATACTTATTGACATGTACACCCTCGTACTTGATTACATGTAGATACTTAAACCCTGCTACACTTACATGTACACTTCATATGATACTGCATTTATTTTCGAAGGAATTGGGAACAGCATGATATGTTTTTAAAGCTAGATTCAATTTAAAGAGCGGTTTTCCCTTTATATGCTCATATTGATGTTTTATGTTGCATATATCAGTTTTATATGGATTTTACGCATTGAGATATGGATTTCATATGATTTATGGATTTGAGAACCGTGGGGGATATTTTCAAGAAAACTTTGTATTGTTTGAAAACTCGGTTTCTCTTGATATGATATTTGATGCGTCCACCATGTGATTTCTCGGTTCTGAGATTTGGCTTGTGATACCCGATTCGAGGAGCGGGATGCACCATCTGCGGGTACATGGTGGACCCGGTATGGTACCCCGGGGTGAGTGGTGATTTCGTGGTGTAGACGATAAACCTGACGGTGGGACCACTACCTACCGGTGATTGTATTTGGACTCGGCGGTTATCATGGAGATACCGACCGGAGTGAGGTATGACATATCGTCAGGGCTAGTCATGGTGACAGCGCCTGAGTTATGAGGATTTACGTGTCAATGCTAGACACGGGCTTCATGATGTTTCGAGTGTCGGTGTTGGACACTCAGGTTTTCGTGAGACATACAGGATTTGAGGGCCGATCTGAGGATGCGGTGCCTGAGGATTTCGGATTTGATGTGTCAGTGAGGGACACTTGTGTTTTTCCATGCTGATGATTTTTGCTTGAGATTCTATATTATATCATCCCACACTCAGGATTATGTTGATATGCATCGTTTCATGTAGTTGTTGTTCCCTGATGATGTACCTTTATATGATTGTTGCATATTCACTTATCATACTTATGCTATCGGATTACTTGTGATAGATAGATCGATGTTCGTGCATACTTGCGATTACTGTATGATGTTATTTACTATTCACGAGTTGGCAACTCACCCCCGTTGTGCCACAGTGTTCTGCAGGACTTACCCTCTGAGTAGTCGCGGCGGGGTATCTTTTCATCTCTACCTTTGCGGATACCGCTACGGTTGGCTGTGAAGCCTTGCTTTTAGGTGGGTTGCGGTTATCTGTTTGTACTTTGTATATTTTTTTTGTTGGATCTAGTATTCTCCATCTACCATTATGTTGTATATGACTTAGAGACGACTTGTGAGGATTCAGTGTTATTTTGTGGTGACTTTGGGAGCCGTGCTCGTGGGAGCCGGTTTTGTTGAAAAGTTTTACTTCTTTATGCAGTTTCCTTTTATATTTCTTCGCTTCGGCGTCGTATATATGTTGTGGTGGTTGTCTCCGCCGTTGGGCGTGATTTTCTCCCGTTTGGGATCCTTTTATTATTATCTATGTTGTACCCGTTTTCGGGGTTAGTTTTTACAAAGGAGGTGCTGCCGAAATTTTTAAGAACGAAAACTAAACTTAAAGATTTTTACTTGAAAATTTCTGAATGTTTAAAACTATGTTTTTCTCCGTTGATCCAGTTTTGGGTGGTTTAGATTTCTGGGTTTCGGCTTACTTAAGTTGCGTACGCCTTTAGACGTTACGTAGTTTAAGTGCCGGTTACGGGCCAAATTTGGGTCGTGACAAAGTTGGTATCAGAGCGCTAGGTTTTTACCTTTCGGAGTGTAGAATGACCTTGGTATGATAGAGTAGGTAGCTTGAGCAGAGTGACGTAGCGTGTGTATGTTCCGCGGCATACTTACGACACGGTACTCCGCCTAAGTGACCTTAGGACTTATTGATTGAAATTCATTTCGTGATTGATATACATCTTTGTGATTCGATTTCCATTTCCTTATCGAATCTTGTTTCAATTTCCAGCCTATATGCCGCCGAAGACTACGAGGGCACAGAGAGCGGCCGCGAGGGCCGAGGCCAGAGTCGACTCGTCTGAGGCGAGGGTTGACCAGGGCGATACACCTGTGGTACCGGAGCACATTGCTATCATTGGGGTTGGTATGCAGGATCTGCGCCAGATTGTGGGGACTTTAGTAGAGGCCATTCGAGCACTGGGGCAGGCTGTTGTTCCACCCGTTGCAGGGACTACGATGGTACCTACTGATCCGGCAGTCGTAGTTGCAGCTCCAGAGGTTATTACCGTGTCATTGACGGAGTTCATGAGGCTGAGGCCTCCGGTGTTTACTGGCACAGATGTTACTGAGGATCCGCAGTCGTTCATCGACCGGATGGCCAGGATTTTTCGCTCACTCCGATGCTCCGACGAGAGATGGGTAGAGTTTGCGAGTTTCCGGCTGGAGGGTATGGCCCAGAAGTGGTGTGAGTCGTTGGAGAGGGGCAGAGCCACTGGTCTTGCTCCTATGACCTGGGCTGAGTTTGTGACGTCGTTTCTTGCCCGTTTTCTTCCACCGAGCGTCAGGGATGCGCTAGCACGCAGATTTGAGTCGTTACGTCAGACGCCGGGGATGACGTTGTCGGAGTATAATGTATTGTTTACTGAGCTGTCAGTGTATGCTCCGTACCTGGTGGCGACTGAGGAGATGAGGGTGAAGAGGTTTGTTCGAGGCCTGCTTACCCAGTTGTTCCTAGCCATCAGCATTCAGCATTGCGACACGTATGCGGCAGCTGTCGATACAGCCCTTTTGGTGGAGGAGCGTCTAGCTGAGTCATCGGTTGTTCCAGAACCGAAGAGGACTCGTACGGATGAGCCAGCACGGGGACCGAGGTTTGTCCGCAGAGGCAGAGTTCCTTCAGACTCGGGGAGTAGCAGAGATGTGGGACGTGGCCAGTTATTCAGTTCTTATTCCCAGGAGGGCCAGCGACCGTCTTATGGATGCTTCGGTTGTGGCAGTTTGCATCATCTTGTTCGGAATTATACTGTGGTGCGTCAGAGAGGGCCAGCAGTACCGCAGGTTACCTTACCACCTTCTCCGCCTCAGAGAGCGTTGCCTCTTATTCCTGTTGTTGCGCCGCGTCAGACTCCTACTCAGAGAGGTCGTGGTCTCGGTGGTTTTGTGCCGAGAGGATGAGGTGGCAAAGGCAGAGGACAGCCAGTAGCCGGTAGAGGGCAGGCACGGGTTTTTGCCTTGACTCACCAGGATGCTCAGGCGTCCAATGCTGTGGTTTCAGGTACCCTTTCCTTATGTTCTTTTGATGCACATGTTCTTTTCGATCCGGGATCTACGCATTCGTATGTTTCTACGCACTTGGCGCCGAGGTTAGGCCGAGAGTCGTGTTTGCTGGATCAGCCACTAGTAGTGACTACTCCTGTGGGAGAGTCGTTTGTTGCGCGGCACGTGTTCCGATCATGTGTTGTCCGCTTAGGAGACAGAGATCTGTCCGTCGACTTGATCCTTCTTGAGATGTTGGACTTCGACGTTCTGTTGGGCATGGATTGGCTAGCTACTTGCTATGCGTCCGTGGACTGCCGCGAGAAGACAGTTAGATTTTGTTTTCCCGGCGAGTCAGTGTTTGTTGTGCAGGGGGACCGTGGTGCCGCCCCTCACAGTTTGGTTTCTGTTCTGTGCGCTAGTCAGCTTTTGAGGAGGGGATGTCAGGGATTCTTGGCTTTCATTCATGATACTGGAGTTACGGTGGAGTCGTTGGACCAGGTTTCTACCGTGCGAGAATTTTCCGATGTCTTTCCCGATGAGTTACCTGGGTTGCCGCCAGAGCGCGATATTGAATTTTGCATTGATCTGATTCCTGGCACGGAGCCTATTTCTATACCGCCTTATCCGATGGCTCCGGCAGAGCTTAGAGAGCTTAAAGATCAGTTGCAAGAGTTGCTTGTTTTGGGACTTGTGCGTCCGAGTGTTTCGCCGTGGGGAGCTCCTGTTCTGTTCGTCAAGAAGAAGGACGGCAGTTTGAGGCTATGTGTGGATTATCGTCAGTTGAACCGAGTTACGGTGCGGAACAGGTATCCTTTACCCCGCAATGACGATTTACTTGATCAGCTCCAGGGTGCGAAACATTTTTCGAAGATTGATTTGCGTTCGGGTTATCATCAGTTGCGGGTTCAGAATGATGACATTCCGAAGACTGCTTTTCGTACGCGCTATGGGCATTATTAGTTTTTGGTGATGTCGTTCGGACCCACCAATGCGCCAGCAGCGTTCATGGATCTGATGAACCGGATTTTCAGGCCGTTCCTTGACCAGTTCATTATAGTGTTTATTGATGACATATTGGTCTACTCTAGGAGTCATGAGGTGCATGAGCAGCACTTGAGGATTACTTTGCAGATATTGAGAGAGCACCGGCTGTATGCTAAATTCTCAAAGTGCGCGTTTTGGCTAGATAGAGTTGACTTCCTGGGTCATGTGGTGACTGGTGATGGTATTCTTGTGGACCCGAGGAAGATCGAGGCTGTACAGCTTTGACCCAGACCTGTATCGGTGACGGAGGTCCGCAGCTTTTTGGGCTTAGCTGGTTATTATCGCCGTTTTGTGCAGGATTTCTCGAGTATCGCTGCACCGCTGACTGGACTGACCCGGAAGGGGATTCCTTTTCTCTGGACTGATGCGTGCGAGCAGAGTTTTCAGCAGTTGAAGACTCGGTTGACGACAGCACCAGTTCTTTCTTTACCTTCTGGATCGGGCGGCTATGTTGTTTATTGTGATGCTTCTCGAGTGGGGCTCGGCTGTGTTTTGATGCAGCATGATAGGATGATTGCATATGCTTCTAGGCAGCTGAAGAAGCACGAGCAGAATTACCCCACTCACGATCTTGAGATGGCAGCGGTAGTCTTTGCGTTGAAGATTTGGAGACACTACTTGTACGGGGAGTCGTGTCAGATCTTCACGGATCACAAGAGTTTGAAGTATATCTTCCAGCAGCGAGATCTGAACCTGAGACAGCGCCGATGGATGGAGCTAGTGAAGGATTATGATTGTGAGATCCTTTATCACCCGGGCAAGGCGAACGTAGTAGCTGATGCTTTGAGTAGTAGGCCCGTGGGTAGCTTGTCCCAGTTGAGCGCAGTTCGGTGTCAGTCTTCTGCAGATTGGCAGCTCTTGTGTGATAGTAGAGTGCAGTTTGAGTTCACTTCCGCTGGGGGACAGCTTGCTCATGTCCGCGCCCGTCCACTTCTTTTTGATCGTATCCGTGAGGCGCAGCCCAGCGATGCCCGTTTGATTGAGATTCTTGAGCTTGTTCGGCAGGGAAGAGTTTCGGAGTTCATGATTGATGACCAGGGTGTACTACGATGCGGGGCTCGCTTGTGTGTACCAGATGTTGATAGGTTGAGATGCGAGATCCTAAAGCAGGCACATCAGTCAGCCTTTAGCGTTCATCCAGGTTCCACCAAGATGTACCATGACTTGAAGGACTTCTACTGGTGGGAAGGGATGAAGCGTGATATATCGGACTTCGTTTCGAGGTGCTTGACTTGTCAGCAAGTCAAGGCTGAGCATTAGAGACCGGCTGGAGAATTGCAGCCTTTACCCGTTCCGGAGTGGAAATAGGAGCAGATTTCCATGGACTTCATTGTGGGTCTATCCAGGACCAGTCGAGGGTATGACTCCATTTGGGTTATTGTAGACCGGTTGACGAAAGCGGCTCACTTTCTTCCAGTGAAGACCACTTTCGGTTATGCTCAGTTATACATAGATGAGATTGTGCGTTTGCACGGTGTTCCTACATGCATAGTATCCGACAGAGGCACCCAGTTTACTAGCCGTCTTTGGCAGAAGCTTCAAGAAGCTTTGGGTACCCGGCTGAGTTTTAGTACCGCTTTTCATCCACAGACCGATGGCCAATCGGAGCGGACTATACAGACTCTGGAAGATATGCTCAGTGCATGTGTGCTTGATTTTGGTGGCAGTTGGGATCGTCACTTGCCGTTGATTGAGTTCTCCTACAACAACAGCTTTCAGGAGACTATTCAGATGGCACCTTTTGAGGCTTTATATGGTAGGAAGTGTCGATCGCCAGTCTATTGGACCGAGCTTAGTGAGAGTTTGGTTTTGGGACCCCAGCTAGTTCAGGAGGCCACGGAGAAGATCCAGCTGATTCAGGATAGGATGAGAGCAGCCCAGTGCAGGCAGAAGTCTTATACCGACCGTCGTCGTCGCAGACTTGAGTTCGCAGTGGGAGATCATGTATTCCTGAGGATTTCGCCGATGAAGGGCGTTATGCGATTTGGGAAGAGAGGGAAGCTCAGTCCCAGATTTGTAGGTCCTTTCGAGATCCTTGAGCGGGTGGGTTCTGTTGCTTATCGTTTGGCGCTCCCGCCCAGTTTTCCGGATGTTCACCCCGTTTTTCATGTGTCGATGCTTCGTAGATACCTTCATGATCCTTCTCACACGATTCAGCACGAGACCGTTCAGCTTGAGCGCGATCTTTCGTTCACCGAGCAGCCGGTAGTTATTTTGGATCGGCAGGTGAAGAAACTTCGGTCAAAGGTCTTGCCATCTGTGAAGGTTCTTTGGCGTAGCCCGACTAGTGAGAAGATCACTTGGGAGGCCGAGAGCGAGATGCGGAAGAAATTCCCTTATCTTTTTGAAGGTACGCTTAGTATGAAATTTTAATTCGGGGACCGAATTTCTATAAGGAGGGGAGATTGTAACGTTTTAGAAATCGTTTTGCGAATTTTCCCGTTTTAGGGTAAAATTGTCGGTTTTTCCCGTTTTAACCCGATTTCGATCAAACGACCGTATAAACTTACCGACACCTAATTTGGCCAAAATAAAGCTTGTGCGCGAACTTTGGGAGTATTTGGGAGGTTTTGGTTCAGATAGATTGTTTCCCGAAAAATATTATTTTAAGCGGTATTTTGTGCACGTAAATCGGGAAAAAATTTTATTTTGTGAATAAATTAATTTTTGTCACTAGAATTATTTTAGAAGGTTCTTTTTAAATATCTAGATATTTTTTTGGTGACTAATGTTTCCTTTTTAAAATTAAAAGAAAAGGGTGTAATGGTGGCATGTTTGCTTTAATTAGCTTTTATTACTCATTTCTTAGCAATTTCTTCACCCAAAATTCACAAAAATACCCCCCACTCACCTTGGCCGACCCTAACTCCCCCATTTCTGTCCAAAATAATTCCAAACTCATTTCTCTCTCATTTTCTTTCAAAAACACAAAAAGAAATCCAAAAATTCATATATAAATATTAAACCATTTTTCCTTCACTAATCCTTCATGGATCTTCATCAAAGCTTGAGTTTTGGAGTCTAAAGTGATGGATCTAATTTCTTTTTGGTGTTCTTGAGGAGGTATAATTTCTTACCTTAATCCATAATTAATTGCTTTAATTTTTAATTAGCTAATTTAGTTAACTAGGTAAGTGCTTAGTTTAGCATTTAAATCATGATTAATTCATTATATTTGGTTTAAGAAATTCATGTTAGGGTTAAATTTTGATTAAGTGATTAGTGTTTAAATCAAGTGTTAAATTGTGTTTTGGAAAAGAATAATCTAGTAGAAAGTGTTAAAATTTGCTAATAAGCATTTTGTTTAATTAAGCAAAATTGCTTACTAGATTTTTTGCTAAAACATAATTAGCGAGTGTTAAAAATATAGGATTGGTTTAGATAGCTTAGTTAAGCTATTTTAAGGTATTTGTAATGTTTAGATTTGTGTTATCTTGAATCTAGTGCGATATATTGCGATAGGTTGCTTACTAGATTTCGGGGTTTTTCCGACGTAGGGTTCGTTTGGTAGTTGCGAGGTTATATCCAGTGCATTCCGCGTAATTTTTGTGTTGTGTTGCGCGATCGGGACGATCGGGGTCCAGACTTGGTGTTTTGTAGTTTAGCGACCCCAATTAGGGTTTTGGCCGGTATCGTGCGCGATTAATGCGCTAAGCGCGCAGTGTAATTTTCCGGGCGTTTTCGTCGCGTTTCATTGTCTTTTCGTCATTTTAGGATATTTAGCTTATGTGTTGTATTTATGAAATTTTAGGTTCGCAAGCAGGGACTTCGGGTGCTGCGGACAAGGGGAAGCAGGTGGTCGGATTTTCATAGCTCGAGACTATATGTGAGTAGATTTAACATCTACGGGGAAATCGCCCGTATGGCGTTATGCGTCGGGGCGAATATGATATGATAGCTTCATGTATTTGCATATTATTTACTTTCATATGAATGTCATTGCATAGCATTATCTGTTGTACTTGACTCATACCTTTAGATATAACACATTACTGACGGTTCATGTTGCACGAGCACTAAATTGTATGCTATACCCACACCGTCTGTAATTGCCATGACACGCACAAACACCTACCTATATGATATGATAGTGGATAGGAATGATTAGAGTAGTAACTCTTATTCTATTGTGCATATGAAATACTGTGGGCACATACATACGTGATATTGCATTGGGCAGGAATAGTTAAGGTAGTGAACCTTATTCCACTTCACTTATATCTTGCTATAATTACCTATACATCATGCATACCTATTGACATGTACACCCTCGTACTTGATTACATGTAGATACTTAAACCCTGCTACACTTACATGTACACTTCATATGATACTGCATTTATTTTCGAAGGAATTGGGAACAGCATGATATGTTTTTAAAGCTAGATTCAATTTAAAGAGCGGTTTTCCCTTTATATGCTCATATTGATGTTTTATGTTGCATATATCAGTTTTATATGGATTTTACGCATTGAGATATGGATTTCATATGATTTATGGATTTGAGAACCGTGGGGGATATTTTCAAGAAAACTTTGTATTGTTTGAAAACCCGGTTTCTCTTGATATGATATTTGATGCGTCCACCATATGATTTCTCGGTTCTGAGATTTGGCTTGTGATACCCGATTCGAGGAGCGGGATGCACCGTCTGAGGGTACATGGTGGACCCGGTATGGTACCCCGAGGTGAGTGGTGATTTCATGGTGTAGACAATAAACCTGACGGTGGGACCACAACCTACCGGTGATTGTATTTGGACTCGGCGGTTATCATGGAGATACCGACCGGAGTGAGGTATGACATATCGTCAGGGCTAGTCATGGTGACAGTGCCTGAGTTATGAGGATTTACGTGTCGATGCTAGACACGGGTTTCATGATGTTTCGAGTGTCGGTGTTGGACACTCAGGTTTTCGTGAGACATACAGGATTTGAGGGCCGATCTGAGGATGCAGTGCCTGAGGATTTAGGATTTGATGTGTCAGTGAGGGACACTGGTGTTTTTCCATGCTGATGATTTTTGCATGAGATTCTATATTATATCATCCCACACTCAAGATTATGTTGATATGCATCGTTTCATGTAGTTGTAGTACCCTGATGATGTACCTTTACATGATTGTTGCATATTCACCTATCATACTTATGCTATCGGATTACTTGTGATAGATAGATCGCTATTCGTGCATACTTGCGATTACTGTATGATGTTATTTACTATTCACGAGTTGGCAACTCACCCCCGTTGTGCCACAGTGTTGTGCAGGACTTACCCTCTGAGTAGTCGCGGCGGGGTATCTTTTCATCTCTACTTTTGCGGATACCGCTACGGTTGGCTGTGAAGCCTTGCTTTTAGGTGGGTTGCGGTTATCTGTTTGTACTTTGTATATTTTTTTGTTGGATCTAGTATTCTCCATCTACCACTATGTTGTATATGACTTAGAGACGACTTGTGAGGATTCAGTGTTATTTTGTGGTGACTTTAGGAGCCGTGCTCGTGGGAGCCGGTTTTGTTGAAAAGTTTTACTTCTTTATGCAGTTTCCTTTTATATTTCTTCGCTTCGGCGTCGTATATATGTTGTGGTGGTTGTCTCCGCCGTTGGGCGTGATTTGCTCCCGTTTGGGATGCTTTTATTATTATCTATGTTGTACCCGTTTTCGGGGTTAGTTTTTACAAAGGAGGTGCTGCCGAAATTTTTAAGAACGAAAACTACACTTAAAGATTTTTACTTGAAAATTTCTGAATGTTTAAAACTATGTTTTTCTCCGTTGATCCAGTTTTGGGTGGTTTAGATTTCTGGGTTTCGGCTTACTTAAGTTGCGTACGCCTTTAGACGTTACGTAGTTTAAGTGCCGGTTACGGGCCAAATTTGGGTCATGACATGTACTCATAACTCAATGAGCACCTGTATACATCTTAGGTGATCCAACTGACATCAGTGGCTTGGGAGACCTTCCATCGCCCCTCGTCGGGGTCTCGACTGTATACACTAGTCTACTCTGGAGTATCGATGCCCTGTCTCGAAACTCCCACGACTAGGGACACTTTAAGGATGTGCTTACAGACCCCAGCTCCCACGTATATGATCGCCATCATACTGCTGGTAGTCAAGCAAGAATCTTATGGGCTCTATCATCATGCAATAGTGAACTAAAGCATATATACGATGATAAAGACAAACCAGATAGCATACTATCATCTTGAGCAAGACTGTCATATCGGTATAGGTCCTGCCTCAATCATTGTAATCACGTACCTGCGATCCAATAATTGACTTTGAGGGAACTATCTCCAACAAGCTTAAGTTCGCCTCTACTGAGGGGACAACTTGCTCATGTCCGTGCCCGACCACTTTTCCTTAATCGCTTTCGTGAGGCACAGCCCGCCAATGCTTGTCGTCAGAGATTCTTGAGCATACTCGGCTGGGTAAAGATTCAGAGTCTTTGATTTATGACCAGATGTGCTACGTTTAGGGACGCGTTTGTGTAGACCTGTTGCTGATGGGCAGAGACGCGAAATCCTAGAGCAGGCACCTCAGTCAACTTTCTGTTTTCATTCAAGTTCCACCAATTTGTAGCGTGACTTGTGAGATAGTTACGGGTGGACAGGGATGAAGAGTGAAGTGTTGGATTTCGTCTCAAGGTGTCTGTCTTGTTGTGAGCTAAGGTTGAGCATTTGAGACCGGCTGGAGAGTTGCAATCTTTAACCATTCCGGAGTAGGAATGCGACCAGATCTCCATGAATTTCGTTGTGGTGTCTACCCAGGTTTAGTCAGGGTGTGACTCCATTTGGGTGTTTTTTATCCGATTATGCTTAGTTTTCTCAGTTGTTCTTTGTTAAGTTTGTGCGTGTGCACGGAGTTCCTTCATGCGTTGTATCCAATTGAGGCACCCTGTTTGCTTGCCGTCTGGGGCAGAAGCATCAGGAAGCCTTGGGTACTGGTTGAGCTTTAGCTCTGCTTTCCATCCGTTGGCTGGTGGTTAGACAAAATGGACTAAACAAACTCTGGGGGATATGCTTGTTGCGTGCGTACTATTTTTTGTCGGCAGTTGGGATCGTCACTTGCCATTGTTAGGATTCTCCTTCGATAGCAGTTATTAGGAGACATTCCAATTGGCAACCATAGGTTTTGTTGGAAGGTTGTGTCGATCGACGGTCTGTTTTTCTGACTCTGCGAAAGTAGAATTTTTGGACCCCGGCTAGTCTGGAGACTTCGGAGATGATTCAGTTGGTTCAGGTCAGGATGAGAGCAGCCCAGTACAGACAGAGGTCTTATGCCGACCGTGGTGGTCGCAGACTTGAGTTCGCAGTGGGAGATCATGTATTCCTACGGATTTTCCGATGAATGACGTGTTGAGTTTTGGGAAGCTTATCCCAGGATTGTAGGTCCTTTTGAGATTCTCAAGCGAGTTAGTTCTGTTGCCTATAATTTGGTACTTCTGCCCAGATTATTGAGTATTCACTCCGTATTCCTTGTGTCTGTTAGTGTATATGTCCTAGAGGCCATTACTGTATCATACTAGTTTGTATATTACTTAATGGAAGCTTGGGATATTCACAGTTGTATAGACAATCTTGCTCAAAATGGTAGTATGCTACTTGGTTTGTTTGTACTTCAATATGTGCATGTGTTTCTTTTAGCATATTGCTTATACATATTAGTGGAGCCCTTAGGATCTTTGCTTGATTACCAGCGTTGTGATGGCAGTCACACTTGTGGGGGCTGGGTAATCTATAAGCACATCCTTATACAGGTCCCTAGTCATAGGATTATCGAGACAGGGCATCGATACTCCGGAGTAGACTAGCGTATGCGCTTTTCATCCCAGCAGGGGAGATGGTCTGTCCCACAGCCATCAGTACGTCGTACTGGAGATAGTATGCGGGTGCTCGTTAGGTTATGAGTACACTGGACAGGACTCGTCGGGAACTGTTGGTTGGTATTATACCAATCGTCAGTTATCAGTTCCCAGGTGACATGAGTACAGCTTAGTCCGTTAACTTGACACTGTCACTTCTCCTCGAGTGTGTTCCCATTGTTCTTAGATTGCTACCCTACCACGGCTCAAAGAAGTCATGCAAACAGGTAGCAGTTGGGTGCAGTCCCGAAGCACTTGGAGGAAGTGACGGTTAGACAGGATTCGTCTCTCCCGGTATTGGGGGTTGATATCGCGCTGTGTCTAGAAGATCCATTACACGTGTAGTCCCTGGCCAGGGCAAGCGAGATATACTGGTAGGTTTCCAGTGTTATCTCAGGGTGTTCTGGGCTACACTCTGACACGACTTGTACCGCTATTAGGGGACTGACGTTCGCCACCCCCCTAAGCCCGCCATGCGATATTCTTAGACGAACAGACCGGACTATATGGAGATTGTCATATTCAGGCTCAGTAGGAGTTCGGATGGGTTTACCTCATTGGCCTTCTTATCGACATCTACCTGGGGACCGTTACGTACAGCTAGTGCCGCTTGCGGTCTGTGGTTAAACTCACTGCCAGCGTAGTGTCGAGTCTTTAGAGTCCCACACAGAGAGTTTCCCTGCACTGAGCGAAACGTGTAGAGGCCGTATAGTTTTACGGCAGGGCTACGATCACTTACGTGCACTTGTGTGCGTATGCTGTTCGGGCAGGCAATACTAGTGGGCTTTGGTTTAAGCCAGATTCTAGTATTGAACGGATGGATTTGTTTTGTCTTCTGTGTATTCACATTCTACGGAATGTGGATGCGGTTGTGTATGCACAGTATTGAGGAGTGAAGAAGGAGGAGCGGACTCATTAGGGTTTTGGCAGTTGGTTCGGTCAAAACCATTATGAGCCAGGGACATTATTTACTAATCTTTTTAGTGATAAATATGTTATGGCTAATTGCTTTGACTATTTGACCATACTTGACTTTGTTGACGGTTTGACCAAAGTTGACTAGGATCTTCATGAAAGGTCTAAAGTATGCTTTGGTTTTCATTTTCTTTTTGTGATGAAAATGGTCAAGTCAATGTAGCCATCAACTTTATCATGAAAAGATTAGTAATGATGATATTAGTGTATTATTGAACCATGGTTCATTTTCTTATCTCATTCTTGATTTCTCATTCTCTCTCTTAGCAAAAGAAATGAGAAAGCTCCATGGTTGCTAGCTTCTTCTTCCTCCTCTTGATTCTTCCTTTGATCTCATGTGTTGAGAGAAAAATGATCCAAATAGAAAAACACATACATCTACTACTTCTACACAACCTAGGACATCAAGCCTAGCGATCTTGTTGCCCTAGTTGCCTCGGCTCGAGGTGGAGCTCGGAGTACAACTCTCGGGTGGATCATCTTCGACTCAAGAAGGCCGCGGAGGTGACCAAGATCCGGATCGATCCTCGGAGCGTGGATGGACGAGCGGGACAGCGGAATGAAGACCCGAAGGGCCGGTGTCGTGAGGTATAATCTTTATGGCATAGTAGATAGCACCTCTAGTAGTTTGTTAGTTTGTAGTTTAGCAAAGATCCTTCTTTTAGTCCATGTTGCCTTTGCGCCAAAAATTGTTTTGCACCGTTTCCGCCTCCCCGTAAGAACTGGGGTGAGCAACGTGGACTTACAGTGGTATCAGAGCCAGGCTAAACATAAACTAGCAAGTTAGCGAAATGTTTAGAATTTCGATCGGAAAAAAATCGAAAAACACGTCCGGAAAAACCATGTTTCTGCCGATTTTTTATACTGCTCTAAAAATTATTTAACATACATGAAAAATCGGCTCAGGGTTTTGTAAAAACACAGAACAAAAACGATCCAGTGACTCGGTCAAAGCGCCGCGGATCCGCGGCAAGAACATGCTTCCTGCTGCGGATCCACGGCCGAGTTGACTCGGCCGTGGACCGGGTTTTGTGCAGTGTTCTTGTTTGGATGTTTTGGGATTTTTAGTATAGTTTGTTTCTACCCAGATTTTCCAGAGAACAAATTTGTTTTTGGGGTGGTTACAAATCTGTATTTTGATCGAAATTACGTAGACTTTGGCTAATGGATATTATCTGTGATGTGATATATGTATTGAACGTCTGCTAATCGCTATACGTCGATTAGTGGGGGTTATACATATCTGTGATCTGTAATATTGATGGTTTGTGTATATGAACTCGGTGGATTGTCGCGGATGAATAGCCGGGGATGTAAGATGAGAGTTTCTTTTTCTTTCATTCAATGTAAATTTTGTAATTTATGTAATATTATTTTATGGCCGCACATCCGGGATGAGGTTGTAGCCGCCATTGTATAATTTCTTTTACTGTTTTTGCTTCTAGGATAGACCCAAGGTGGGGTGCACAAACTACCGGTTATCTCGAAGTGCCGAGTGGCCTACTCACGTTGTTGAGGGAGGTTGCTTCGCTTCGGGTACTTGGCGGGTAGTTTGCCGCACCCGTAGGGGTCTAGGGTGGGGTTTGGCTATTCATCGCGACCGTGTAATCTGCTTTTCGTTGCAGGCTTGAACGAATCGCGGATTCCTAGTATATCCAAAGTGTTCATCTGTGATCTGGAATGGCTATCATTGCATCTAACGAATGTATATATCTATATATGATATCTATTTAGGCGTTGCTTATGTTTTGCATCTGCGCTAGTCCAGCCCCCTCTCTGTCGTTAGTTAAGTAACCTAACGGGTGATGACGGGACCCCGTGGCGAATGCGGATGGCATAAGCGTACGTCATATTTTCGTTGTTTTCTGCAATGGTAGGATTAAATGATGGGACGCATTAAAATTAATGCAAGAAAATAAACCAAGTAAAAGTTATTGGAAAACTTTCAAAACCACTCGGTTCTGTTCAAAAGCTAACTTTTAAATGCGGAACTTGAACCATTCCTTTTAAAAACTATCTCGTTCCTTCGATTATATCAAGTTCACTACGTTCACGGTTTCGCCAAAACCATTCGTAGCACTCCGTCATTTCAGTTAAATATTCAGTAGTATTCAAGCTATGTATTTTGACCTTCGCCAAGGCATAGTGATTGGTAGCTGCTGAATATTTATCTGTAGCATAGATAGATGCGTTGGTTTGGGACAGTCGTACTACTATTTTGGCCTTCGTCAAGGGTATGTACGGGTGGGTTCAAATTAACCTGGATAATGACGGGTAGAACTTGACATGTGACTTATGATATATTGGCCTTCGTTAAGGTCATAAGAGCATGGGGCAAAAATCCACATCGAGAGTTTCTAAAGAAACTGAAACTTGCTAGTGCTGCATACCATTTGGAGTGTGATGATTCTGGTAGGATTCCTTCAGTTTTATCACACGATGATATTTAGATCCCGATCCTACTGTGAGTATATGCTACTCCTCGGGAACTTTCTCACTTAACGATCAATGCTATAAACCAAGTAGGTGTCTAGAAAGGTGTTAGCGGGGCTACGCCCATAGGGAAAAGAGGCTACTTAATTAAGGAACTTCGCGAAAGCGTTGGAAACCCTCCCTCGAAGTACCGACACTAGCCTGGCTGAACGGTTAAGCAATTATTGTACGGTGAGATTGATCCTGACTAATTCTTCCTTTATGGTTTGAGGAGGGATTCGAGAGACAGTGGGAGCCATCCTGTTTAGATAAAGTAAAAACCAATCTAAACTTGCAAGAGCATCTTGCTAAAGTGTTTTCTTCTCTCTCTCTTAATTGCAGCGACCCAGTGACCAGACATAGATTACATCTAGATAAGAAAATGACTTAATCTGACTGTTATGACTGGCAAAGGTCTGTCCAGATGTCCATTACCCATGACAAGCTGGGACACCTCTTGACTGATCCAACCCCAGCCGTCTCAGGTCCAGTTTTCCCTGTCACGGATATCCATATCCGCAAGACATCGGAAAAAGACTGTGCGAAAGCCAAGTGCCTCGTGTTAGCCTCAGTTGATGGTATTTACAAGAGGCGGCACGAGAAGATAGACTTAGTTTCTATCTTCCTCCATAACAAAGATTTATATGGAGAGCAATCTCGTATCGCAAGATATGAGACCTCGAACGAATTGCTTCCAGCGAGGTTGGATATCGAGTCATCTGCAGGGGGCAACGTCCTTACAGAGACTAGCTATTCTGAGCTCACAGACCTGAAGACCACGTTGAAGAACGGGTCAGATGCTGACTTGGTTCTACAGTCTCTACCTTCTACCCTGAAAGAAACCAAGGAAGTAAAAGGAAAGGAAAGGGCAGAAGTTTCGGGACTGGATGTAGTAAAAGAGGGACGTTCCTATTGTTACGGGAATGAACATTGGCAGAAAGATTGCAGGGCTAGCAAAGCCAGTAGCCAGAATTCGAAGCATGTTATGGCATCGGCTTCGGGTGTGTTTGTAATAGAGAACTGTATGTCAGTTAACCCTACTTCCTGGGTATTGGATACCGGATCAGGATCTCACATCTGTAATTCGTTACAGGCTCTGAGAAACCGTAGGGTTATCAAGATAGGTTATATGACTCTCAGGGTTGCTAACGGAATGAGCATGTATGCTGAATCCGTAGGGGAATATCATCTTGGACTGACAACTGGGCAGATATTGATTCTGCGTGACTGTTTTTATGTACCATGTGCGACTTGTAATATCATATCTGTATCTTTACTTTCTAAGGAAGGATATGATTTTACTTTTGTAAGCGATGTGGTCAACATCCACCTAAATCAAGTTCTGATTGGGTCAGGTACATTAAAAAAATGGGATATACATATTAATCAAGCTCAGATTTTCAGTGTCCAGAACACACTTAAAAGAAAGTCTCCGGAAATAAATCAGGCTTTCTTATGGAATTGTAGACTGGGTCACATTAATGAGACACGGTTAACAAAGTTTCATAAAGAGGGATACTTGAATCCGTTCGAGTATTAGTCTTATGCCACTTGTGAATCTTGTCTCATGGGAAAGATGACAAAGACTGCATTCACTGGACACGGAGTAAGAGCGAGCGAGCTCTTGGGACTCATATATAGTGACGTGTGTGGTCCAATGTCTACATATGCGCGAAGTGGTTATTCATACTTCATTACTTTCACAGATGATTTCTCTCGGTATGGACATGTCTTCTTGATTAAGCAAAAATCCGAGGCCTTTGAGAAATTTCGGGAATACAAGAATGAAGTTGAAAAACAAACAGGCAAAAGTATCAAGACACTGAGATCTAATCGAGGTGGTGAATACTTGAGTGCCGAGTTTCTGGGCTACTTAAAAGATAATGGAATTCTCTCTCAGCTTACTCCTCCATACACACCACAACACAACGGTGTATCAGAAAGGCGGAATCGAACCCTATTGGATATGGTTCGTTCCATGATGAGTAAGGCTGAGTTACCGCGATCTTTCTGGGGTTATGCACTAGAATTAGCGATTATGCACAGGAAGTAGTTTGTATATTACTTACCGCGATCTTTCTGGGCTGATCGAGATGATAGGTCTTCGATACGCCAGTACATGGCCTTAGTGTAAGTGGGAGATTGTTACTGTATATGCCCTAGAGGCCATTACATTATCATACTAGCTTGTATATTACTTAATGAAAGCTTGGGATATTCACAGTTGTATAGACAATCTTGTTCAAAATGGCAGTATGCTACTTGGTTTGTCTCTACTTCAATATGTGCAAACAGGTAGTATTTGGGTGCAGTCCGGAAGCACTTAGAGGCAGTGACGGTTAGACAGGATTCGTCTCTCCCGGTATTGGGGGTTGACATCGCGCTGTGTTTAGGAGAGCCATTACACGAGTAGTCCCTGGCTAGGGCAAGCGAGATATACTGGTAGGTTTCCAGTGTTATCTCAGGATGTTTTGGGCTACACTCCGACACGACTTGTACCGCTATTAGGGGACTGACGTTCGCCACCCCCAGGCCCGCCATGCGATGTATCAGACGAACAGACCGGACTGTACGGAGATTGTCACATACAGGCTCAGTAGGAGTTCGGATGGGTTTACCTCATCGGCCTTCTTATCGACATCTACCTGGGGACCGTTACGTACAGCTAGTGCCGCTTGCGGTCTATGGTTAAACCCACTGCCGGCGTAGTGTCGAGTCTTTAGAGTCCCACACAGAGAGTTTCCCTGCACTGAGCGAAACGTGTAGAGGCCGTATGGTTTTACGGCAGGGCTGCGATCACTTGCGTACACTTGTGTGCGTATGTTGTTCGGGCAGGCAACACTAGTGGGCTTTGGTTTAAGCCGGATCCTAGTATTGCACGGATGGATTTGTTTTGTCTTCAGTCCATTCGCATTCTACGGAATGCGGATGCGGGTGTGTATACACAGTTTTGAGGAGTGATGAAGGAGGAGGTACCTCATTAGGGTTTTGGCAATTTGTTCGGTCAAAACCATTATGAGTCGGAGACATTGTTTACTAATCCTATTAGTGATAATTATATGATGGCTAATTGCATTGACCATTTGACCACCATGACCTCTCTTGACTTTGTTGACCAGTTGACCGGGGTTGACCATTGACCTTCATGAGAGATCTACACTCTTCTTTTGATTTTCTATTTCTTTTGATTATGAAAATGGTCATTTCAATGTAGCCATCAACTTTATCTTGATGGGATTAGTAATGATAATGTTTTTGCATTATTGAACCATGGCTCATTTTCTTTAGCTCATAATTCATTCTCATTTCTCTCTCTTGCTCTTTCTCATGAGAAGAAAAGAAAATGAGCTCTCATGGTTGCTAAGTTCTCCTCCTTCTTCCTCCTCTTGATTCTATCTTTTGATCTCATGTGTTGAGAGAAAAAGATCCCACTAAGACAAACACATCCATACATCTCCTCTATACATCCTAGGGCTTCTTGACTAACAATCTCTTTGCCCTAGTTGCCTCGGCTTGAGGTGGAGCTCGGTGTACATCTCTCAGGTGGATCGTCTTCGACTCAAGAAGGCCGCGGAGGTGCCCAAGGTCCGGATCGATGCTTGGATCTTGGATGGACGAGCGGGACAGCGGAATGAAGACCCGAAGGACCGGTTTCGTGAGGTATACTTTCTACAGCATAGTAGTTAAAGCCTCTTGTAGTTTACTAGTTACTAGTTTAGCAAAGATCCGTGATTTAAGTCCATGTTGCCTTGCGCCAAATCATTGTTTTTCGTCGTTTCCGCCTTCCCGTAAGAACCGGGATGAGCAACGTGGACTTACAGTGGTATCAGAGCCTAGCTAAACATAAACTAGTAAGTTAGCAAAGTGTTTAGAATATCGATCGGAAAAAAGTCGCAAAACACGTCCGCAAAACCTCAAGTTTCTGTCGATTTTCATACTGCTCAAAAAGTGATTTAAAATATATGAAAAATCATCTCAGGGTTTTGTAAAAACACTGCAGAAAAACGATCCAGTGACTCGATCAAACGACCGCGGTTCCGCGGCAATAACATGCTTATTGCCGCGGTTCCGCGGCCGATTTGACTCGGCAGTGGATCGGGTTTTGTGCAGTGTTTTAGTTTGGCTGTTTTGGGGTTTTTAATACATGTTTTTTCTACCCAGATTTTCCAGAGAGCAAATTGACTTTTGGGGTGGTTAAAAATCCCTATTTTGATCGATATTCCGTAGACTTTGGCTAATGAATATTATCTGTGATGTGATATATGTATTGAACGTCTACTAATCGCTATAAGTGGATTAGTGGGGGTTATACATATCTGTGATCTATAATGATGATGGTTTGTGTATATGAACTCGGTGGATTGTCGCGGATGAATAGCCGGGAATGGATGTGAGATGAGAGTTTCTTTTTCTTTCATTCATTGTAAAATTTGTAAATTGATGTAATATTATTTGTATGGCCGCACAACCGGGTCGGGGTTGTAGCCGTCATTGTATAATTCTTTTTACTGTTTTTGCTCCTAGGATAGACCCAAGGTGGGGTGCACAAACTACCGGGTATCTCGAAGTGCCGAGTGGCCTACTCACGGGTTGAGGGAGGTTGCTTCGCTTCGGGTACTTGGCGGGTAGTTTGCCGCACCCGTAGGGGTCTAGGGTGGGGTTTGGCTATTCATCGCGACTGTGTGATCCGCTTTTCGTTGCAGGCTCGAACGAATCGCGGATTCTTAGTATATCCAAAGTGTTCATCTGTGATCTGGATTGGCTATCATTGCTATATATCTATATATGATATCTATTTAGGCGTTGCTTATGTTTTTCAGCCGCGCTAGCCCAGCCCCCGCTCTGTCGTTAGCTAAGTAACCTAACGGATAATGACGGGGCCCCGTGGCGAATGCGAATGGCATAAACGTACGTCATATTTTGGTTTTTTCTGCAATGGTAGGATTAAATGATGGGACGCACTAAAATAACTAATGCAAGAAAAATAAACCAAGTAAAAGTCGTTGGAACACTTTTAAAACCACTCGGTTCTTTTCAAAAATCAGTTTTTTTAAACGCGGAGCTTGAACCACTCCTTTTAAAAGCTATCTTGTTCCATCGATTATATCAAGTTCACTACGTTCACGGTTTCGCCAAAACCATTCGTAGCCCTCCGTCATTTCGTATGGATATTCAATAGTATTAAAGCTATGTTTGTTGACCTTCGTCAAGGCATAGTGATTGGTAGCTGTTGGGTGTTCATATGTAGTATAGATAGATGCGTTGGTTTGGGACAGTCATATTACCTTGTTGACCTTCGTCAAGGGTATGTACGGGTGGGTTCAAATTAACCTGGATAATGACGGGTAGAACTTGACATGTGACTTATGATTTGTTGACCTTCGTCAAGGTCATAAGAGCATGGGGCAAAAATCCACATCGGGAGTTTCAAAAGTACTGAAACTTGCTAGCGCTGCATACCATTTAGAGTGTGATGATTCTGGTAGGATTCCTTACGTTTTGTCACGCGATGATATTTGGATCCCGATCCTACTGTGAGTATATGCTACTCCTCGGGAACTTTCTCACTTAACGATCAATGCTATAAACCAAGTAGGTGTGTAGAAAGGTGTTAGCGGGGCTACGCCCACAGGGAAAAGAGGTTACTTAATTAAGGAACTTCGCGAAAGCGTTGGAAAACCTCCCTCGAAGTACCGACACTGGCCTGGCTGAACGGTTAAGCAAGTATTGTACGGTGAGATTGATCCTGACTAATTCTTCCTTTATGGTTTGAGGAGGGATTCGAGAGACAGTGGGAGCCATCCTGTTTAGATAAATTAAAAACCAATCTAAACTTGCAAGAGCATCATGCTAAGTGTTTTCATCTCTCTCTCTTAATTGCAGCGACCCTGTGACCGCACCTAGTTTACATCTAGATAATAAAATGACTGAATCTGACTGTTATGACTGGCAAAGGTCTGTCCAGATGTCCATTACCCATGACAAGCTGGGACACCTCTTGACTAATCCAACCCCTGCCGTCTCAGGTCCAGTTTCCCCTGTCACGGATATTCATATCCGCGACTCATCGGAAAAAGACTGTGCGAAAGCCAAGTGCCTCGTGTTAGCCTCAGTTGATGGTGCATACCAGAGGCAGCACGATAAGATGGACTTATTTTCTATCTTCCTCCATAACAAAGATTTATATGGAGAGCAATCTCGTATCGCAAGATATGAGACCTCGAAAGAATTGCTTCCAGCGAGGTTGGCTATCGGGTCATCTGTAAGGGGAAACGTCCTTACAGAGACCAGCTCTTTTGAGCTCGCGGACCTGAAGACCATGTTGAAGAACGAGTCAAATGCTGACTTAGTTCAACAGTCCCTACCTACTACCCTGAAGGAAACCAGGGAAGTAGAAAGAAAGGGAAGGGCAGAAGTTTCGGGACTGGATGTAGTAAAAGAGGGATGTTCCTATTGTTACAGGAATGAACATTGGCAGAAGGATTGCATGGCTTGCAAAGCCAGTAGCCAGAATTCGAAGCATGTTGTGGCTTCGGCTTCGGGTGTGTTTGTAATAGAGAACTGTATGTCAGTTAACCCTACTTCCTGGGTATTGGATACCGGATCAGGATCTCATATCTGTAATTCATTACAGGCTCTGAGAAACCGTAGGGTTATCAGGAAAGGTGATATGACTCTCAGGGTTGCTAACGGAATGAGCATGTATGCTGAATCCGTAAGGGAATATCATCTAGGACTGACAACTGGGCAGATATTGATTCTGCGTAATTGTTTTTATGTACCAGGTGTGACTTGTAATATCATATCTGTATCCTTGATTTCTAAGGAAGGATATGATTTTACTTTTGTAAGCGATGTAGTTAACATCCACCTAAATCAAGTTCTGATTGGGTCAGGTACATTACAAAACGGAATATACGTATTGAATCAAGCTCAGATCTTCAGTGTCCAGAACACACTTAAAAGAAAGTCTCCGGAAACAAATCAGGCTTTCTTATGGCATTGTAGACTGGGTCACATTAATGAGACACGATTGAAAAAGTTACATAAAGAGGGATACTTGAATCCGTTCGAGTATCAGTCTTATGCCACTTGTGAATCTTGTCTCATGGGAAAGATGATAAAGACTCCGTTCACTGGGCACGGAGAAAGAGCAAGCGAGCTCTTGGGACTCATACACAGTGATGTGTGTGGTCCAATGTCTACATATGCGTGAAGTGGTTATTCATACTTCATTACTTTCATAGATGATTTCTCTAGGTATGGGCATGTCTTCTTGATGAAGCACAAATCCGAGGCCTTTGAGAAATTTCAGGAATACAAGAATGAAGTTGAAAAACAAACAGGCAAAAGTATCAAGACACTGAGATCTGATCGAGGTGGTGAATACTTGAGTGCCGAGTTTCTGGGCTACTTAAAAGAGAATGGAATTCTCTCTCAGCTTACTCCTCCATACACACCACAATACAACAGTGTATCGGAAAGGAGGAATCGAACCCTATTGGATATGGTTCGTTCCATGATGAGTAAGGCTGAATTGCCGCGATCTTTCTGGGGTTATGCGCTAGAAACAGCTGCATGTCTCTTGAACAAGGCTCCAACCAAGACTGTGCCTACCACCCCATATCAGATGTGGAGTGGGAAGAAACCCTGTCTCATGTACCTTAAGACATGGGGATGTCCAGCTTTTGTAAAAAAACAGCATGCGGACAAGCTCGAGGCACGCTCAGTACTGTGTAAGTTTGTGGGATACCCAAAGAACTCCAGAGGGTATCTTTTCTATTCCGCAGAGGAACAAAAGGTTTTGTTTCTCAGCATGCCCGCTTCTTGGAAACTGAATTTTTAGAAAATCTGATAAGTGGGAGCGCAATAGAACTGGAAGAAATTCCAGAACCACAAGCTATTACTGAAAGCTTAGAAGAACCAGAAGTTTCAAGAGAACCGGACATCCCAGCGCCACTCCGCAGGAGTAGTAGGCAGTCTCATCCGCCCGAGAGATACTACGGTTTTCTCAGAGACGGGGATAGAGAGGATTGCACTATGGATTATGGTGAGCCTACTAGTGTAACGTTTCAAAAATAATAAAATATTATTTTTGGGAATTTTTATGATTTAATATTATTTTTAATGATTATTTTAATATTAAATTTATAATTAAATACAAATAAATGGGGGAAAATTATGGAAAATTCTAAAATTTGATAATTATTGTAATTATGGCATTTTTAAGTTTTTAGGATCATTTATATGCTAATTTAGCGCTAATCGCGATTAAAAAGCGCTAATCAGATTTTTGGCGTTTTTGTGCAAAGCATGCTGTAAGTCGATGTAGTACACCCCAGTACTTGTGGGAAGGCGGAATTTTCAAAAAACGATCATGTTTAAAGAACGAACATCGACTAACCGCTTGAATCGAAGCTAAACTATAAATAACCGTACACAAAGAGTTTCTTATCAATTGTGTTTAGGGATTATACCTAATGAAACCGGTCCTTCGTCTTTGTGTCCTCCTTTGTTCTCCTCGACCTTCTCTAGGTAGTAGACGATCCACCCGAGAGCAAAACACCAAGCTACACCTCTAACTTGAGGTAACTAATCTACTTTGATTGCTAATCAAAGAAGAAAGGATGATATAGAGTGAAGGTAATGGATGTTTAAGTCTAACTAATCCTTTGATCTCAACACATGAGGATTAAGGATTAGTCTCTTGAAGATGAGAGCTTGACGAGAGAGAATGTGATAATAAAAAATGAGATGAGATAGTGAGAGTATCATAACATATTATGAAGCATTCTCATTTTAGAATAATGAATAATAGAAATGAATAAGCATGCTTCATAAATGAAAAGAGGTGATTCATTAAGCATGTGTCATTATCATTTATGGTGCAATAATGATAATGATGAATCACTCTCATGACTCACAATCTTATCCAAAGTAACCTCCTTAGTCACATCTTCTAGAAGCTTCTCGTACAATTACGAGAACGCCCCTCCAATCCGCAAAAATACGGAAAAACTTTAGACTGTAAAAATCCAATAACCGGATACCAGTAACTGGCTTAAACCAAAGCCGACTGGTAAAAACTGTCCGAAAGTCGTACGCGCGTAAACGCACGTATGCGTCCGAACCCTTTGTCGCAAAACCATGCGACCTCTATATCGTTTCACCTGGAGTAGGAAACTCTCTGTGTGGGACTCTAGAGACTCGACTACTACGCTGGCAGTAGGTTTAACCACAGACCGCAAGCGGCACTAGCTGTACGTAACGGTCCCCAGGTAGTTGTCGATAAGAAGGCCGATGAGGAAACCCATCCGAACTCCTACTGAGTCTGATGTGACAATCTCCATACAGTCCGGTCCGTTCGTCCAAGACTATCGCATATCGGGCCTAGGGGGCGGCAAGCGTCAGTCCCCTAATAGCGGTATAAGTCGTGTCGGAGGGAAGCCCATTACACCCTGAGAAACTACTGGAACCTACCAGCAAATCTCGCTTGCCCTGGCCAGGGACTTTGCGTAATGGCTCTCTGACACAGCACGATATCTACTCCCAATACCGGGAGGGACGAATCCAGTCTAACCGCCACTGCCTCCAAGTGCTCGGGACTGCACCCAACTGCTACCTGTTTGCACGACTCCTTTGAGCCGTGGTTGGGTAGCAATCTAAGAACAGTGGGACACACTCGAGGCGGAGTAGCAGTGTCAAGTCTGCGGACTATGCTGTACTCATGTCACCTGGGAACTGCTCACTGACGACTGGTATCAAACTAACCAACAGTTCCCTGTGAGTCCTGTCTGGTGTACCCGTAACCTAACGAGCACCTGTATACTATCTCCAGTACGACGTACTGACGGCTGTGGGACAGACCATCTCCCCAACTGGGTTGAGAAGCGTACACACTAGTCTACTCCGGAGTATCGATGCTCTGTCTCGATAATCCAACGACCAGGGACCTGAATAAGGATTTGCTTGTAGACTACCCAGCCCCCACTAGTGTGACTGCCATCACAACGCTGGTAGACAAGCAAGATCCTAAGAGCTCTATCAATACGTACACTCACATATTAAGATAGAAAAACCAAGTAGCATACTACCATGTTTAGCAAGACTGTTATATACATGTGAATATTCCAAGCTTCCATTAAGTAATATACAAGCTAGTATGATACAGTAATGACCTTCTAGGACATAAACACTAACAATCTCCAACTTGCACTAGGGCCATGTACTGGCATATCGTAGACCAATGATCTCGAGTAGCCTCTCGAACTGAATCTGAGGAAGGGCCTTCGTGAATGGATCAGCAATGTTCTCTTCAGAAGCAACTCTCCGAACCTCGATCTCCTGACGATCAATGATCTCCCTGATCAGGTGATACCGCCTCAAGATGTGTCTGGACTTCTGATGGGACCTTGGTTCCTTCGCTAAAGCTATAGCTCTGTTGTTGTCGCAATACAGAGGTATTGGACCAACACTGGTAGGAACCACCTGAAGTTCTGTGAGGAACTTCTTCATCCAGACAGCTTCTTTGGCGGCATCGCAAGCAGTTATGTACTCCGCTTCCATCGTTGAGTCAGCAACGGTGTCCTGCTTGGAACTCTTCCAACAGACCGCCCCTCCATTGAGGGTAAAGACATAACCCGACATGGACTTGGAGTCATCCTTGTCACTCTGGAAGCCGGAATCAGCATAGGCCTCCATCTTGAGGTCCTTTCCGCCGTAAACCAAGAACATCTCCTTAGTCCTTCTCAGGTACTTGAGAATGTTCTTTACTGCTATCCAGTGATTCTCCCCTGGGTTTGCCTGATACCGGCTTACAACGCTCAATGCGTATGCTACATCTGGTCTGGTACATAACATCGCATACATTATAGAGCCTACCGCAGAAGCGTAGGGTATAATAGACATGCGTTCCCTTTCCAAATCAGTCTTGGGAGACATCTCTTTGGAGAGGGTGATTCCGTGACAAGCCGGTAGGTTGCCACGCTTTGAATCTTCCATACTGAATCTTTTCAATATGGTGTCTATGTACCTGGACTGTGAAAGTCCCAACATCCTCTTTGATCTATCACGATAGATCTGGATCCCCAGAATGTAGGTGGCATCACCCAGGTCCTTCATGGAGAATTTCTGTGACAAGAATCTTTTGACTGACTGTAGCATAGGAATATCATTTCCTATTAGAAGAATGTCATCCACGTACAAGACGAGGAATACAACAACTCTCCCTACAATCTTACTGTATATGCATGGTTCATCTGGATTTTTGATAAAGTCGAATTCTTTGACAGTATCATCAAAACAGATGTTCCAACTCCGCGATGCCTGCTTTAGTCCATAAATGGATTTAAGCAGCTTGCATACTTTACCGCTGCTCCCACTCTGAATGAATCCCTCTGGCTGATCCATATAGACGCTCTCTTCTAAATTTCCATTTACAAAGGCCGTCTTTACGTCCATCTGCCAGATTTCATAATCATGGAAGGCAGCAATAGCAAGAAGGACCCGAATGGATTTCAGCATAGCTACAGGAGAAAAGGTTTCGTCATAGTCCAAACCAGGTCTTTGACGGAAACCCTTTGCAACAAGTCTAGCTTTATAGGTTTCAACCTGTCCATCTACACCAATCTTCTTTCTGAAGATCCACTTGCATCCTACGGGTTTCACCCCATCTGGAGCAGTGTCCAAAGTCCATACTTTGTTAGTGTACATAGACTCCATTTCGGTCCGCATTGCATCCAGCCATTTTACCGAGTCACCGCTCTGAATGGCTTGCTGGAAGCTAGTAGGGTCGTCATTATCAATGACGCAATCTTCTCTATCCCCGTCTATGAGAAAACCGTAGTATCTCTCGGGCGGATGAGACTGCCTACTACTTCTGCAGATAGGCGCTGGTATGTCCCTTTCTTCTGAAACTTCTTGTTCCACCAAACTTTCAGTAACAGCTTGTGGTTCTGGAATTTCTTCCAGTTCTACTGCGCTCCCACTTTTCTGATTTTCTAAAAATTCAGTTTCTAAGAAGCGGGCATGACGAGAAACAAAAACCTTTTGTTCCTCTGCGTAGTAGAAGAAATATCCCATGGAATTCTTTGGATATCCCACAAACTTACACTCTACCGAGCGTGCCTCGAGCTTGTCCGGATGCTGCTTTTTTACAAAAGCTGGACATCCCCATGTCTTCAGGTACTGAAGATGGGGTTTCTTCCCACTCCACATTTGATATGGGGTGGTAGGCACAGTCTTGGTTGGAACCTTGTTCAAAAGATATGCCGCTGATTCTAGCGCATAACCCCAGAATGATCGCGGTAACTCAGCCTTACTCATCATGGAACGAACCATATCTAATAGGGTTCGATTCCTCCTTTCCGATACACCGTTGTGTTGTGGTGTGTATGGAGGAGTAAGCTGAGAGAGAATTCCTTTCTCTTTTAAGTAACCCAGGAACTCGGCACTTAAGTATTCACCACCTCGATCAGATCTCAGTGTCTTAATACTTTTGCCTGTTTGGTTTTCCACTTCATTCTTGTATTCTTGGAATTTCTCAAAGGCCTCGGATTTATGCTTCATCAAGAAGATATGTCCATACCTAGAGAAATCATCCGTAAAAGTAATGAAGTAGGAATAACCTCCTCGCACATGTGTAGACATTGGACCGCACACGTCACTGTGTACGAGTCCTAAGAGCCCGCTCGCTCTTACTCCGTGTCCAGAAAACGGAGTCTTTGTCATCTTTCCCATGAGACAAGATTCACAAGTGGCATAAGATTGATATTCGAACGGATTCAAATATCCTTCTCTATGTAACTTTGTTAACCGTGTTTCATTGATGTGACCTAGTCTACAATGCCATAAGAAAGCCTGATTTACATCTGGAAACTTTCTTTTAAGTGTGTTCTGGACATTGAAAACCTGAGCTTGATTTAATACGTATATACCGTCATCTAATGTACCGGACCCAATCAGAACTTGATTTAGGTGGATGTGAACTACATCGCTTACGAATGTAAAGTCATATCCCTCTCTTGAAAGTGAGGACACTGATATGATATTACAAGTCAAACTAGGTACATACAGACAGTTACGTAGAATCAATATCTGCCCACTTGTCAAACCTAGGCGATATTCTCCCACGGATTCAGCGTCCACGCTCATTCCGTTTGCAACTCTGAGAGACAAATCACCTATCCTTATAACTTTACGGTTTCTCAAAGCATGTAACGAATTACAGATATGAGATCCTGCTCCGGTATCTAGTACCCAGGAAGTAGAGTTAATTGACAAACAGTTCTCAATTACAAACACACTTGAGGCTGAAGCCACAACATGCTTCGTATCCTGGCTACTGGCTTCCAAAGCCCTGCAATCCTTTGTTGGAGATAGTGCCCTCAGAGTCGATTATTGGATCACAGGCACGTGATTGCAATGATTGAGGGAGGACCTATCCCGGTAGGACAGTCTTACTCGAGATGATAGTATGCTATCTGGTTTACCTTTATCATCGTGCACTGCTTTAGGTGACCTGACATGTCGCTATTGCACGTTGATAGAGCCCCTAGGATTCTTGCTTGACTACCGGTAGTATGAGGGCGATCATATACGTGGGAGCTGGTAGTCTATAAGCACATCCTTAAAAGGTCCCTAGTCGTAGGAGTTTCGAGACAGGGCATCGATTCTCCAGAGTAGACTAGTGTATACAGTCGAGACCCCGACGAGGGGCGGTGGCCGGTCTCACAAGCCATTGGTGTCAGTTGGATCACCTAAGATGTATACAGGTGCTCATTGGGTTATGAGTACACCGGACAGGACTCGCCGGGAACATGCTAGTTGGTCTTATACCTGACGTCAGATAGCAGTTCCCTGGTGACATGTGTACAGGTTAGTTCATCGACCTGGGGATCGTCATTTGTCTCGTGTGAGTTCCCACTGTACTTTGATTACTACCCTACCACGGCTCAAAGGAGTCGTGCAAACAGGTTTTAGTTGGGTACAGTCCCGAGCCACATGGAGGCAGTGAGCGGATCTTCGGGGGTTCGTCTCTCCCGGTATTGGGGGTGAGGTCGCGCTGTGTCTAGGAGAGCCATTACACGAAGACCTTGGCCAAGGCAGGAGATTTACTGGTAGGTATTCCAGTAGTATATCAGGGTGTTCTGGGCTACACTCCGACACGACTTGTACCGCTTTTGGGGGTCTGACTTTTACCAACCCCCTAGGCCCGCCATGCGATGCTCATAGACGAACGGACCGGACTGTACGGATATTGTCACTGACAGGCTCAGTAGGGTGTCAGGATGAGTTCACTCATCCACGTCCCTTTTAGTCAATAGCTGGTGGCCCGTCACGTATTGGCTTATACCTCTGACGTGCTAGTGGTTAAATCCACAACCATAGTATTGACGAGTCTTTAGAGTCCACCACACTTTCAGTTACTCAAGCTTTCGGGCGAAACGCTGTAGAGGCCGTATGGAGATATGGCAGGGTCCGATCAGATACGTGCGGTATTGCACGGATCAGGATTGGACGGTTTGTACTAGTGGCCGTATGGTTATATGGCAGGGTTCAATCAGATACGTGCGGTATTGCACGGATCAGGATCGGACGGACATTACTAGCCGGCTTTGGTTTAAGCCGGATCCTAGTATAGTACAGTGTAGATTTTGTCTCTTTGCATTTGTATCCGGACGGAATACAGATGCGGGTGTGTATGCACAGTATCGGGGTTTTCCTGTAATTTATTACGGGACCAGTTTACTAGAGTTGCCAGTTTGCTTTCCGTTCCGGCCGGTTTTTCTTTGTTCTTTCCCGGCCGGACTTTTCCGATGGAGGGACTAATTTGCAATTGTGCAAATTGGTATTTGTGGAAGGGGTATTTTGCTAATTGGTGGCATCATGATGGCTTTTCATGATGAGATCCTTTTTCTTTCTTTTCTTTGCTTTATGAGATTAGATATGAGGTGAGGGTTGATGTGAGGTTTTCTTTTGATATGGTCACCACTTGAATTCCTACACTCACCTCCCTTAGTGTTTTTCCCTCCACCATTCTCCTCTTGAATGGCCGGCCACTTTTTTGAGTGAGAGAGAGAGAATTTCATTTTTGTGGTATGGCAATTTCTTTCATCTCATTTTGACACAAGGAAAAATGAAAGCACCATTTTTCATACCTTCATTCCTCCATCTTCAAAAGGCAACCAATACCCCAAAGTGAGACATGCATTCTACACTACACTTCCTACAGCATTTCTTGGGCGCGTCGGGTAGCCTACTTCACGCCCGAGTTGCCTCGGTATTGAGGTGGGAGCCCGTAAAAGTACCCGGCTTCGTGGTGCCCTTTCCGACGAGGAGGAGACGGACGGAGATCCCGCGAGGATATCGGAGCGGAGATGAAGACCGGAGGACTCGGACCATTCGGTATATCTCTAACCCTTCTCTTGTTTGCTAGAATTAGTTTAATGGCACGATCCGGGGTTTAGTGCGCGGTGGTGCCGGTTTGCTAAGTCCGCAAAATTAAAGTTTATCACCATTTCCGCGTTTTGGCCGTCGGATTGACGGTCGGGGCGCCGCCGTGCACTTACAGTGGTATCAGAGCCTCGCCATTAACTTCGTCTAGCTTTCGTTTGATGTGTTTTGCGTTTCCGATCGACCAAAATTCCAAAATCTACATACTACCTCACATCAGTTTTCTGTTAAGATTTTTTGGTGTCTAAAAATTTTTCAGGTGGTCTCAGAATGATGTGCAGGAAATTCTAAGCATACTGGGAAATTTCAACACAGTGATCTCTCCCTAAGAGCGCGGAACCGCGGCCTCACCTCTATATTGGGCCGCGGATCCGCCGCAGTGTGGAGAGGTCAGTGGGCCATTTTTTTCCAGTGGGCTTCAGGGTAGTAATTAGGGGTTTTGGAATATTAAAATTGGGTCAATTATTTCTGTGACTGCTGCAGTATTGGTTTGGGGCCCACTTGTTAATTTTTGGTCAATCGGAAAATTTTAAACACATTTTTCACAGTATTTACATTATATCTGCGACCGTGAATGTCACTCGATCGGTAAATCCGGTCTAACTGCTATAGCCCGGTTAGACGGATTTGCGAACGTGACTTTCACGTTGATGTTCTGTGTTTATGCTGTGATGTTGCGAATCGGTCGTGGGGGATAGCCTGGATGCAATGTTAGTACAGTTTTTGTTGTATTATGTACATTTGATATTGTGGGGCGAGCGTCCGACATGTGGACTGCCGTCACTGCCTGTTTGTATTATTCTTTTGGGGCACGACCTGGTTGCGGTCGATGTACCCGGTGTATGTATATTTTACTTTCTGTACTAGGATTACCCCGCGGAGGAGTGCACGGATAGCCGGGTTCTAGAGGGCAACAAGCCCGCATCTCATGGCATTGGGACGGAGGGGGCTTCACTCTAGAATTGGCGGGCTATTCGCCGCACTCGTAGGGGGTACAGGTTGACCCAGGAGGGGTGCCCAAGTTGCCGGATTCCGTGGAGTACTGGGTGGTCCATTCACGGAGCTGAAGGGGGCTGCCTCGCTTCAGGTTTTGGCGGGTAACTTGCCGCGCCCGTAGGGGTCTAGGATTTCATTGCACAGGCTATCCACACGACCAGGGGAACGTCGGGTTTCAGTAGTGGCTCTGTGAAACCCGGGGATCCCAGATATCTGTATTGTTCTGTGATGCTGTACATTTCTGTGATGTTGCATTTTTATCACGCCTTGAGCGAATATAATATATTGTTATATATATTAGTAGATGTTGTATATGCTTTTCATCCACGCTAGTCCAGTCCCCGCTATGCCGTTAGTTAGCTAACCTAACGGGTGATGACGGGACCCAGTGGCGAATGCGGATGGCATATACGTACGTCAGTATATTTTCGTTCTTTGTGGTGTGATCAATTGATGGGACTGCATTGATTCGGATCGATGCAAGTTAAACAAACCTATTCTGATGTTGTTGGAACACTTTTCAAAAAGCTGTTATTGCAAGGACGTTCACTTTTGTTTTGCATCGTGGTATTCATTTGGAATATCCTGCTCCTCAGTCGACGAGGCAAGGGCCGAGATCCCTTCACCGGGAGTGACCCCTTGGACAGAAGTTTGCGTCAGGGCAATACCTTCACTATAGCCGATTACTTTTGCTTTGCATCGTGGTATTCATTTGGAATATCCTGCACCCCATTCTACGGGGAAAGAGCCGAGATCCCTTCGCCGGGAGTGACCTCTTTAGTAAAGGTTTTCGTCACTATATTTTTATAAAGCTATCCGTTCCTTCAGCGATATCAAGTTCATTACGTTAAAGGTTTTCGCCAGAAACCATTCGTAGCCCTCCATCATTTCAGTTAAATATTCGGTAGTATTCAAGCTATGTATTTTGACCTTACGCCAAGGCATAGTGTTTGGTAGTTGCCGGATATTTATCTGTTGCATAGATAGATGCATTGGTTTGGGACAGTCGTACTACTATTTTGGCCTACGTCAAGGGTATGTACGGGTGGGTTCAAATTAACCTGGATAATGATGGGCAGAACTTGACATGTGACTTATGATATTTTGACCTCACGCCAAGGTCATAAGAGGATGGGGTAAAAATCACATCGGGGGTTTCAAAAGAACTGAAACTTGCCAGATATGCGCATACCTTCTGGAGTATGATACCGTGAGCGGATTCCGTCACGTTATCATGCGATGAGAGTTGGATCCCGATTCCCACTGATGAGTTGGTTTACTCCTCGGGTGACCCCGACTAATTCTTCTTTCAGGTTTGGAGGAGAATTTGAGGTACAGTGGGAGGTTTCCAGATTAGATTAAGTGATAACCATTCTGATCTAGGATAGAGTGCACGCTGAGTGTTTCTTTTCTCTCTCTCTTGGCAGCGACCATTGACCCGACCCTAGACTATGACTCAGTGACCAAGTTGACCGAACCTTCTTAACACTGGCTTTTGGATTGTCAGAGTTGCAGACCTCATTGCCACTCCTACTTTTACCCTTTTCTCCAGGACACCCCGTATTACTGCGAACGTCCACTTCCATTGAACAAAACCATCGTATGGTTAGATACGAACTCGAAGGAATTCGAGGATGGTTTCCGGTTCTGGAGAAAACGGATAGGATTATTCAGTTGTCTTTTCTTTTCACCCTCTCTCATGTTGCGAGTACTCCTTGGTTTAGGAGTAGTACACCTATTACACAAATTGGATAGTCTTCTTCCAAACCATAGGCTGGTGCCGACCGGTAGGGAATGAAGAAAACCAGTTAGCCTAAACGGTGAACAGAAGGTATTAAGTTCAGACAAAGCAAGGGATTAGTAAGAGGGCAAAGTAAATTGCGACTGCTATTCATGACCAAACAAAGTATTTCTTCGCCAATCCTAAATCACCTTTGTATTTCTCCAGGACACTCCGTATCACTACGAAGATCCCATTTTATTGGATAATCCATCGTATGGTTATATACGAACTCGAAAGGAACTTGTTCCAGTTCGGGGATGGATCCTGGTTCAGGAGAAATAGGAATAAAGTACATTCAGGTGTCTTTTATCTTCACCTTCTCTCACGTTGCGAGTGCTCCTAGGATTAGGACAGTACACCCTTTAGGCTTTTTGGATAGTCTTCTTCCAAACCATAGGCTGGTGCCGAACGGTAGGGAAGGAAGAAAACCATTTGGCCTAAAGGGGTGTACAGAAGGTAATGACTAAAGACATATAAAGGGATTTGGAGAGGTGGCAAAGAATTATACGGTTATAGTTGTGAATCTGGATAATGGAAGAGGCATTACTAGGAATACCAGGATACCCCATCGAAACATTTCAATGTTTCAGATTCACTGTGTACTGTTAATGGAAAACTGATTTCCCGATTAGACACTTACTCCAGGGTATGTATTTACCAGGTATGATTCTCACATCTGTATGGTTTTACAGATGATGAGTGGGAGTACGTTATTGGGAATTGGGTGATCATCCTCATTATATCGGGATTCGTTGTAATTGGTGATATTTGAGGATGCCACCTGGGTTGTTTGCCGGTCGGCAAATATTTGGTTTTGAATATCCGCTGTTGTGCACCAATTTCAAATTGATATATCTGTACGTCTATTTTCATAGAGTGAGATATACCTTTTGATATTATGTCGATGACATTTACCTATATCAGTGGATGGTTAGGTAAGGAGCATTGAACAGCGGTGTAATTCTTCTTAACCAAAAGTGCAGTTTTCAACCTACGACACACAGTGATTGAGTCGCAAGACTCAGGGGACTTATACAGAGTATTGTATATTGTCCAGTGTCCACTAGGACAGAGGGGTTGGTCCTCGTACTGTATTCTGTTTACTTATGACTTCTCTAGTTCTTAGACAGGTGTTTCGTAGAAACACAGGGTCGAAGTTTTGAGAAGTTATAGGTATTTGAATAAAGTAGAGAACCAGGTATTGCAAGTATCGGGATTCTTCAAAGTGATCGAAGATGTAGATACTTGTGTATGGTATTCAGTTGATAGTAATGATTAAGAGAACTTGCTTCTCTTTCGGGTTACTCATAATTGGAAGTATTCCTAAGTTGAGTAACGCTGATCGGCCTCTCTCCATTTAGTTGACATGCACTGGTGACAGCTGCATGATTTGAATCTGGTTCAATTAAATCAGAGCCTCTGGTTCTATATTGGATATAGAACAGTTCATATCTTAATGTTGTTAAGGTACGGGGAGTTGTCCGGCTTATGATTAAAACCAGACACTGGACAACTCAAGGCACGTTTTTGTAATGGCTGTTTGTGGATTGACCCAGGCTATGACGAGGGTTGACTTTCTACCATCTCGCAGATCAATAGAAATATTGTTCTAGACTCGCCACAGTTTTATTAAAAATGGATTTTTTCAAAAACAGAAGTGGGAGTATGTAGAACTGGAAGTGATTCCAGAACCACAAACGATTACTGAAGATTTCATAGGAACCTAAAGATTCAATCTGATTTGACATTCCATTGGCCACTCCGCAGATAAGGTGGGTAACTTCAGGCACCCGAGAGATACTTCGGTAGCCTCAAGGATGGTGACAGGGAAGTTCTTGTTTACCCACACTTGCCATTGTTGTTGTTCCAGGCTGCGAGACCCGGCAGGAGGATGAGTATAGCGTCGTTCTAAACTAGCTTTAGAAGTGCACGTCTATATGACTCTGCCAGAGGGTTTTCGTAGTCAGTGGGAGCAGCGGAAGCATTGGTGGACATCAAGCTTATGTCTATTTAAAGACTAAAGCAGATGTAGCGGAGATAGATCATCTATTTCTGATGTGACAGTCATAGGTTTGACGTCATCAGAATAGGGGATGGATCTGTTGAGAAGGTAGTAGGAAGTGATATTCCTATACTACGATCGGTTATACTTTGGTCGTCATACAGTGGTTTCTCCACATAGGACTTGGACATTATATCAGACATACTGGTTACTAGATCTATGTTTTTAGATCTAGATTTGGGTGGTTTCCTAATCAGGGTACTTGGACAGCATTCTATGAGATGTCAAGTACCACACCAGATGTTGTTCTTGCAGTAGGTGCAATAAGTTAATATTAATCCAATCCTGGGGAAACAGTCGGAAGCAGTTTTAGAACATAAGTGAATGTTCTAGGGATATGATAACGGCTGCCTCCTTTGGGAGACAGTTATCATTCCAGGCTTCCAGGGTGACATGGACGACAAGGAGGTTGTCAGAGTTATAGTTATCCCTCTGATGAGGGGCAGTATTTTGGACAGATGGTCCAAGCTGATACTGAGGGTGGCATGGCGCAGGATACTGATTAAGTTCAGTTGACGATACAGTCTAAGAAGTTTGGATTTGGAGTTCATTTATGAGCTAGGTCCCATCAGACATCCAGACATTCTAAGACAGGTATTGCTCATTTCGGGAGATGGCTTTCTCCGCGAACTTGAGATATAGAGAGACATAGAAAGAAACATCAGAGCGGATCCACTCACTGAGGCTATTCCTCGAACGCAATAGTTTTGCAAACGAGCTTTGTGAGACTGACTAGTAGAGGAGTTGGGTGTTCGGTATCACACGGGCTGTGAGTATGCGACATCGCAATAATTAGCCTTGAGTGCAAGTGGGAGATTGTTGGAGATAGTGCCCTCAGAGTCGATTATTGGATCACAGGCACGTGATTGCAATGATTGAGGGAGGACCTATCCCGGTAGGACAGTCTTACTCGAGATGATAGTATGCTATCTGGTTTACCTTTATCATCGTGCACTGCTTTAGGTGACCTGACATGTCGCTATTGCACGTTGATAGAGCCCCTATGATTCTTGCTTGACTACCGGCAGTATGAGGGCGATCATATACGTGGGAGCTGGTAGTCTATAAGCACATCCTTAAAAGGTCCCTAGTCGTAGGAGTTTCGAGACAGGGCATCGATTCTCCAGAGTAGACTAGTGTATACAGTCGAGACCCCGACGAGGGGCGGTGGCCGGTCTCATAAGCCATTGGTGTCAGTTGGATCACCTAAGATGTATACAGGTGCTCATTGGGTTATGAGTACACCGAACAGGACTCGCATGGAACATGCTAGTTGGTCTTATACCTGACGTCAGATAGCAGTTCCCTGGTGACATGTGTACAGGTTAGTTCATCGACCTGGGGATCGTCATTTGTCTCGTGTGAGTTCCCACTGTACTTTGATTACTACCCTACCACGGCTCAAAGGAGTCGTGCAAACAGGTTTTAGTTGGGTACAGTCCCGAGCCACATGGAGGCAGTGAGCGGATCTTCGGGGGTTCGTCTCTCCCGGTATTGGGGGTGAGGTCGCGCTGTGTCTAGGAGAGCCATTACACGAAGACCTTGGCCAAGGCAGGAGATTTACTGGTAGGTATTCCAGTAGTATATCAGGGTGTTCTGGGCTACACTCCGACACGACTTGTACCGCTTTTGGGGGTCTGACTTTTACCAACCCCCTAGGCCCGCCATGCGATGCTCATAGACGAACGGACCGGACTGTACGGATATTGTCACTGACAGGCTCAGTAGGGTGTCAGGATGAGTTCACTCATCGACGTCCCTTTTAGTTAATAGCTGGTGGCCCGTCACGTATTGGCTTATACCTCTGACGTGCTAGTGGTTAAATCCACAACCATAGTATTGACGAGTCTTTAGAGTCCACCACACTTTCAGTTACTCAAGCTTTCGGGCGAAACGCTGTAGAGGCCGTATGGAGATATGGCAGGGTCCGATCAGATACGTGCGGTATTGCACGGATCAGGATTGGACGGTTTGTACTAGTGGCCGTATGGTTATATGGCAGGGTTCGATCAGATACGTGCGGTATTGCACGGATCAGGATCGTACGGACATTACTAGCCGGCTTTGGTTTAAGCCGGATCCTAGTATAGTACAGTGTAGATTTTGTCTCTTTGCATTTGTATCCGGACGGAATACAGATGCGGGTGTGTATGCACAGTATCGGGGTTTTCCTGTAATTTATTACGGGACCAGTTTTCTGGAGTTGCCAGTTTGCTTTCCGTTCCGGCCGGTTTTTCTTTGTTCTTTCCCGGACGGACTTTTCCGATGGAGGGACTAATTTGCAATTGTGCAAATTGGTATTTGTGGAGGGGGTATCTTGCTAATTGGTGGCATCATGATGGCTTTTCATGATGAGATCCTTTTTCTTTCTTTTCTTTGCTTTATGAGATTAGATATGAGGTGAGGGTTGATGTGAGGTTTTCTTTTGATATGGTCACCACTTGAATTCCTACACTCACCTCCCTTAGTGTTTTTCCCTCCACCATTCTCCTCTTGAATGGCCGGCCACTTTTTTGAGTGAGAGAGAGAGAATTTCATTTTTGTGGTATGGCAATTTCATTCATCTCATTTTGACACAAGGAAAAATGAAAGCACCATTTTTCATACCTTCATTCCTCCATCTTCAAAAGGCAACCAATACCCCAAAGTGAGACATGCATTCTACACTACACTTCCTACAGCATTTCTTGGGCGCGTCGGGTAGCCTACTTCGCGCCCGAGTTGCCTCGGTATTGAGGTGGGAGCCCGTAAAAGTACCCGGCTTCGTGGTGCCCTTTCCGATGAGGAGGAGACGGACGGAGATCCCGCGAGGAGATCGGAGCGGAGATGAAGACCGGAGGACTCGGACCATTCGGTATATCTCTAACCCTTCTCTTGTTTGCTAGAATTAGTTTAATGGCACGATCCGGGGTTTAGTGCGCGGTGGTGCCGGTTTGCTAAGTCCGCAAAATTAAAGTTTATCACCGTTTCCGCGTTTTGGCCGTCGGATTGACGGCCGGGGCGCCGCCGTGCACTTACATCCTTCTGCCAATATTCATTCCTACAACAATAGGAATGTCCCTCCTTACCTATATCAAGTCCCGAAACTTTTTCTCTTCCCTTTCCTCCTACTTTGCTGACACCGTATATCGGCTTCGTAGAGGTCTTCTTCTTTTCACCCTTTGCTTTCGCCTTGGATGAAGAAGAAGAAGGTCCCCTATTAAGCAGAGCTTGTGTCTCCCTGGTTTCTTTCAAGGTGTAAGTAGAGGGTAGGGACTGTGGAAATAAGTCAGTATATGACCTGTTTCCCAACGTGGTCTCCAGGTCCTGGAGCTCATCAATATAGCTAGTCATTGTAAGGACGTCGTCCCTTACAGATGACCCGTCAGCCGACCTCGCTTGAATCAATTCGTTCGAGGCCTCATATCTTGCGATATGAGATTGCTCTCCATATAAATCTTTGTTATGGAGAAAGATGGAAACAGAGTCCATCTTCTCGTGCTGCTTCTGGTATATACCATCAACTGAAGCCAACACGAGGCACTTGGCTTTCGCTTTATTCTTTTCCTTTGTCTGACGGATATCCATATCCGCGACGGTGGAAACTGGACCTGGGACGGTGGGATCTTGAATAGTAATAGGGTGGTCCAGCTTGTCATAGGCAATGGTTATCTGGACAGACCTTTGCCAGTCATATAAGTTAGATTCAGTCATCTTGTTATCTAGATGTAACCTAGTCATGGTCACAAGGTCGCTGCAATTAGGAGAGAGAGAAGAAAACTCTTTAGCATGATGCTCTTGCAAGTTTAGAGTGGTTTTTAATTTATCTAAACTGGATGGCTCCCACTGTTTCTCGAATCCTTCCTCAAACCATAAAAGAAGAATTAGCCAGGACTATTCTCACCGTACAATACTTGCTTAACTGTTCAGCCAGGCCAGTGTCGATACTTCGAGGGAGGTTTTCCAACGCTTTCGCGAAGTTCCTTAATTAAATAACCTCTTTTCTCTGGGGGCGTAACCCCGCTGACACCTTTCTGGACACCTACTAGGTTTATAGCATTGATCGTTAAGTGACGAATATCCTGATAAGTAGCATATACTCACAGTAGGATCGGGATCCAAATATCATCGTCTGATAATGTTGTAGGAATGCTACAAACATTCATCAAACTCAAAATGGTATGCATCTCTTTGCAAATTTCAGTTTCTTTAGAAATTCCCGATATAAGTTTTTGCCCCATGTTCTTATGACCTTGACGAAAGCCAACAAATCATAAAACACATGTCAAGTTCTGCCCATCATTATCTTGTTAATTTGAACCCACCCGTATATACCCTTGACGAAAGCCAACAAGGTTATACGACTGTCCCAAACCAACTCATCTATCTATGCAACAAATGAATACCCCAGCAGCTACCAAACACTATGCCTTGACGAAAGCCAACAAGCATAGCTTGAATACTACTGACCATCCATAAGAAATGACGGAGGGCTACGACTGGTTTTGGCGAAACCGTGAACGTAGTGAACTTGATATAACCGAAGGAACCTGATAGCTTTTTAAAAGGAGTGGTTAAAGCTCCGCATTTAAAATATCTGTTTTTAAAATAACCGAGTGGTTTCTTTTAAATTGTTCCAACGATTTAAAATTGGTTTATTTTCTTTGCATTATAGATAATGCGTCCCAT
This sequence comes from Agapanthus africanus, assembly GCA_030015575.1. Taxonomy (NCBI): domain Eukaryota; kingdom Viridiplantae; phylum Streptophyta; class Magnoliopsida; order Asparagales; family Amaryllidaceae; genus Agapanthus; species Agapanthus africanus. The sequence continues at coordinate 279,075,232 of JASDDO010000022.1, forward strand.
CATTAACCTATCATTGCAGAAAACAACGAAAATACAACGTCCTCTTATGCCATCCGCATTCGCCACGGGGTCCCGTCATCACCCGTTAGGTTACTTAACTAACGACAGAGCGGGGGCTGGGCTAGCGCGGGTGTAAAACATAAGTGACGTCTAAATAGCTATCATAAATATAGATATTTTACATTCGTCTGACGCAATGATATACATTCCAGAACACAGATAAACTTTATTGGATTTGCAAGCAATCTGTATTTCTTTTGAGCCTGCAAGAAAAGACAGATTACACAGTTGTGATGAATAGCCGTTACCCCACCCTCGACCTCTACGGGTACGGCAAACTACCCGCCCGGCAGTTTGTGTACCCCACCTTGGGTCAGTCCTAGGAGCAAAAACAGTAAAATGAAATAATACAACGGTGGCTACAACCGCAACCTGGATGTGCCCCGCAAAATAATATTACAACAAATTACATTTACAACAAATGAATTAAATAATAACCCATTGCAAAACCCCGGCTATACACCACAACAGTCCAATACAGTTTATATGCACAAACAGATATAACCATTTCAGAAATGTGCAACCCCCTGCCAACCGACATACTAGCAGTTGGGGGAGGTTTACGAACACATTAAACAATCACAGATATAATCCAATATGCAAATACTGTACAATTTCGATCGACTAAACATCTTTAATATTGCTCCAAAAACTGCTCTGTAAACTGGAGACCTGAGCAAAATTAAAAAATTCCAGAAACTCCCAAATTACACAGAGAAGCAACAGAAGAAAACTGGGTTCCTGACTCGCCAACTCGGCGGCGGAAGCGCGGCGACTCAGTAGGCTGAGGCCGCGGTTCCGCGGCGAGTTAGGCGATTCAAGGGCCTATTTTTCTTGGGTGTTCTTCTGTGGTCATTTCAAGCTTTCTGCACTCACCTGAAAAATTTTTGGACATCATTTTAAGTTCGACAGAAACTGAACAGATTTAGGGTTTTCCGGCTTCGTTTTTCCGTTCGAAATTCGTACAAATTTGCAATTAAGTTATTTAGTGTTTAGCGAGGCTCTGATACCACTGTAAGTCGATGTAGTACACCCCAGTACTTGTGGGGAGGCGGAATTTTCAAAAAACGATCATGTTTAAAGAACGAACATCGACTAACCGCTTGAATCGAAGCTAAACTATAAATAACCGTACACAAAGAGTTTCTTATCAATTGTGTTTAGGGATTATACCTAATGAAACCGGTCCTTCGTCTTTGTGTCCTCCTTTGTTCTCCTCGACCTTCTCTAGGTAGTAGACGATCCACCCGAGAGCAAAACACCAAGCTACACCTCTAACTTGAGGTAACTAATCTACTTTGATTGCTAATCAAAGAAGAAAGGATGATATAGAGTGAAGGTAATGGATGTTTAAGTCTAACTAATCCTTTGATCTCAACACATGAGGATTAAGGATTAGTCTCTTGAAGATGAGAGCTTGAGGAGAGAGAATGTGATAATAAAAAATGAGATGAGATAGTGAGAGTATCATAACATATTATGAAGCATTCTCATTTTAGAATAATGAATAATAGAAATGAATAAGCATGCTTCATAAATGAAAAGAGGTGATTCATTAAGCATGTGTCATTATCATTTATGGTGCAATAATGATAATGATGAATCACTCTCATGACTCACAATCTTATCCAAAGTAACCTCCTTAGTCACATCTTCTAGAAGCTTCTCGTACAATTACGAGAACGCCCCTCCAATCCGCAAAAATACGGAAAAACTTTAGACTGTAAAAATCCAATAACCGGATACCAGTAACTGGCTTAAACCAAAGCCGACTGGTAAAAATTGTCCGAAAGTCGTACGCGCGTAAACGCACGTATGCGTCCGAACCCTTTGTCGCAAAACCATGCGACCTCTATATCGTTTCACCTGGAGTAGGAAACTCTCTGTGTGGGACTCTAGAGACTCGACTACTACGCTGGGAGTGGGTTTAACCACAGACCGCAAGCGGCACTAGCTGTACGTAACGGTCCCCAGGTAGTTGTCGATAAGAAGGCCGATGAGGAAACCCATCCGAACTCCTACTGAGTCTGATGTGACAATCTCCATACAGTCCGGTCCGTTCGTCCAAGACTATCGCATATCGGGCCTAGGGGGCGGCAAGCGTCAGTCCCCTAATAGCGGTATAAGTCGTGTCGGAGGAAAGCCCATTACACCCTGAGAAACTACTGGAACCTACCAGCAAATCTCGCTTGCCCTGGCCAGGGACTTTGCGTAATGGCTCTCTGACACAGCACGATATCTACTCCCAATACCGGGAGGGACGAATCCTGTCTAACCGCCACTGCCTCCAAGTGCTCGGGACTGCACCCAACTGCTACCTGTTTGCACGACTCCTTTGAGCCGTGGTTGGGTAGCAATCTAAGAACAGTGGGACACACTCGAGGCGAAGTAGCAGTGTCAAGTCTGCGGACTATGCTGTACTCATGTCACCTGGGAACTGCTCACTGACGACTGGTATCAAACCAACCAACAGTTCCCTGTGAGTCATGTCCGGTGTACCCGTAACCTAACAAGCACCTGTATACTATCTCCAGTACGACGTACTGACGGCTGTGGGACAGACCATCTCCCCAACTGGGATGAGAAGCGTACACACTAGTCTACTCCGGAGTATCGATGCTCTGTCTCGATAATCCAACGACCAGGGACCTGAATAAGGATGTGCTTGTCGACTACCCAGCCCCCACTAGTGTGACTGCCATCACAACGCTGGTAGACAAGCAAGATCCTAAGAGCTCTATCAATACGTACACTCACATATTAAGATAGAAAAACCAAGTAGCATACTACCATGTTTAGCAAGACTGTTATATACATGTGAATATCCCAAACTTCCATTAAGTAATATACAAGCTAGTATGATACAGTAATTGCCTTCTAGGGCATAAACACTAACACATGCACGTATCATTTTCTACACTTGTGTTACATTTTTATTGCCATGGTTTGTTTTGGGGTTACTATTTGAGTGAGAAGGGTTTTAGGGAAAAAGAAAAGATAAGATAAAAGAATAATGGCAGTAGGTGGGTGAGAGAGAAAAGAGAGGGGTTGCTTTGACCAAGCCTTAGCCATTTTCGCTCACTTCACTCATTCTTCTCCCTCTTCTCTCAGCTGAGCTGCTGCCCCTCTTCATCCTCCTACTTCACCTCCTCATAACACATCCAAAACAACTCCAAAACCCCACTCTCATTTCATTAAAAATGTGCACAAGCTCAAGATCTACACATCGGACCAAGAAAGCAATGATTTTGGCAACTTGAGGCAACTCAAGAAAATTCTTGAGTTGCCAAATGAGGTAATTTCTGGACCATTAGATTTGTTTTTGCATTACTTATACCCCTATGTTAAAATTGAATCGATATCGGGTGGTGTTGTGGACTTAAAGGAAACCTAGTTAGGGTTTGAGGAAATTGTGAGTTGTAGTGTGAAATTGAGCTTAGTGGAGGCTGCACATGTTAGTTGTATGTATGCCCTAGAGGCCAGTATTGTACAGATGTTGTATATTATATTGGATGCTTGGACATATATAGAGATGACTTTCTTGCTCGATATGATAGTATGCTATCTGGTTACTCTTTATCTTAACATGTACACTAGTCTCTTTATACTGTCTTGTAGTTACATGTTGGTAAAGCCCTTAGGATGTGTACTTGACTACCTGGACTATGATGCAGATCATACTAGTGGGGACATGGTAGTCCATAAGTACATCCTTCAAGGTCCCTAGTCGTGGGTGTATCGAGACAGGGCATCGATATACCAGAGTAGACTAGCGTATACGCTTCTCGACCCATGAGATGGGCGATGGATGATCCCATATCCATTGGTGTTTGACATCAGAGATGGTATACGGGTGCTCAGTGGAGACTGGGTACACTGGACGGACTCGCCGAGAACTCCCAGATGGTATTATACCTCACGTCAGATGGCAGTTCTCAGGAGACACTTGTACAGGTTAGTCTGTAGACCCGAGATCCTCATAGAGTCTTGTGTGATTCCCACTGTGCTTTGATCTCCACCTTACCACGTCCATGAGGGCGTGCAAAACGGTGGTTTTTGGGTACAGTCCCCATTCACATGGAGGCAATGAGCGATAGGAGGGGTTTCGTCTCTCCCGGTATTGGGGGTTGATGTTGCGCTGTGCTCGATTGGCCGTAACAGGGAAGTCCCTGGCCAGGGCTGATCAGAGATTTGCTGGTAAGTGTTACCAGTAGTTTCTCGACCCGTTATGAGCCTCACATCGGCACGACTTATCGGGTTATTGGGGTCTATCGTTTACCACCCCTAGACTTGATATGCGACATATCAGACGGAGAGACCGGACTGTACGGTAAGTGTTACTGGTCGGATTCGCAGGAGTGTGAGTGGGCTAGCTCATCGATCTTCTGATCGCTCAATACCCGGATGGCCGTTACGTTTAGCAGACCGCTTGCGGCTTGTGGATGTTTGATATGATCATCATCTGCTACCGGCGTATTGAAGAGTCTTTAGAGTCCTACACAGAGGTTTCCTGGCTCAAGCGAAACGAAATAGGAGCGCATATGAGATATGTGCAGGACCGAGAATAATGCGTGTATGTGATACCGCATTTCATTCTCGCGATAAATGTTTCGATTGGTTATATTCGATATGACCTAGTTATCGAATCATTGATTCGATAAATCGATACATTGAATACTAGTCGGTTATGTGCGACATGACCGGATCATTGAATCAAATGTTGATTTAATGTATAATTATATATTTGATATATTACTTTGCATTAACTAGTATTGGTTCACTTTAAACGGATTTTTCTCACTTGGTGTGCACATTGTATATGTGATATGTTTTGTGTACACTTGTTTGTATCATGATTGATGATGCATAATAACTTGGCTTTGTGTGAAGAATTGGACCATGGTTATGATAAGGGTTAGGGTTTTTGATTATTCACTTAATTATTTATCCATTATTTATTCATTTAATTAGGTGAAAGAAAACAAAAAGGGTTTCTTTTCTTCATGAAGCTTATTGAAGCTTCATGAAACTTTGACCAAAGTCATCCCTTTTGTCTTCATCCTTAACCCTAACCACTAATCTAACCTTGGTCAATTCTCTACACATAACCATGGTTTACTTTATGATAAGTATTGATTTTCCTTTTTATTTCAATTACTTATCATAACATTATCATCATCTTCTTCATCTTCTTCTTCTTCTTCAAGCTTGCTACATCAATGGCAACTTGAGTTTTAGTGAGAAAATTCCAAATCTAAAGTGAACCCATCTCCTATTTCTTCACCCTCTACCTCTTGCCAAGTTGTTTTGGGTGTTCTCTTCACAAGTTTCACAACTTTGTGAAGTCGGAGCTTGAACTAGTGCAACCTCGACGTAGATCGTCTTTAACACGAAGCCGACGACCTATTCCGCACGTTTTTCCGATGAAGCCTACGAATGAGTCGCGGATTCATGATGGACAGCGAGGGCATGACCACGTGGAGCTAAGGAGGTGGAAATCCGGATCTACAAAGGTTGTAGCATCTAACTTCTAGTTAAATAGTTAGCTAGTTTTCCGTTTCGCCTAGACATCTAGCAATGATCCGTTAACTAGGGTTTCTCGGCACCATAATTTTTAAAATTGGCATGTTCGATGCCTTGTGAGACCTCTATAGGGTGCCTAGGAACCTTTCACTGGTATCAGAGCCTAGCTAGAGCCTTAGGCGAAGTCTAGACGGAATTTGAAGTCCGAACGAACCCGAAACCCGATCACAAACATGCTCTCTGTACTTTTTCTGAAAACGTGGATTTTTCCAGATTAAAAATTACCAAAAAATTCAGCAGGTAATTTCATAAGTTACTGTGAAGCACGATTGACTAAATCGACTAAGGAGGCGCGGAACCGCGGCCCCCACCATAGGAAGAGCGGCGGTTCCGCGGCCACTGTGCTGATTTACAGCAATTGGTTTGCACAGTAATTCATGTCATGTATTGCTGAGTCTTCTGGGAATGTTTAATATTCATTCAAGAGTTGAATTTTCTGGGGTTGTTTTGGGGATTCGGTATTTCGATCGGATTATCAAATTTCGTCTTTTGTGTATTTCCGGATAATTTTCAGAATATGTTAAAAAGTTCGACCGGATATAAATACCCAATTTTTCCCCTGTCGGGAAATTTCCGAGTGTTGGATTTTTCCGTAGTTTAACGACGTTCTAAGTAGTGCAAGTAACGCGATGGACCCTCTAGAAGACAACAAACCTTAACTCGATTATGTGACCGTCTTGAACTGCCCTTTGAACCTTCGGGTTTGGGGCAGTACGGCGTGCCACATGTGAGGCGTTGGCTTGACCCTTCTACGGCTGGACCGTCGGTACTGAGGCACGAACTGAATGTTGTTAGACTTATTTCATATGTTGGACTGTATCGGGAAAACTTGGGTATTCGACTGTTCGATCGGAAAGTTTAACATTTTCTGTTTATCTGGAATGTGATACAATAATTGGAATTCACAAACAGTTATGAGATAACTGAATGAATGTTATAAATCTAGTAGTTTAGTCCCACATAATATTGAAAAGAGTTTTCGATAATGAGACTAAAATGCGGGATTTATAATAATTAGGCATGTGATGTCTAAGATATTCATTGGATTAGGCATGTGATGTCTAAAGTAGTTGCGGATTCCAATTGTTGTAGTTTTACACTTTCTTTTCTGTGACCGTAAGTGTAATATGTGATATCGCCGATTTCGTTGCTATATGTCAACGACAATTGGGATGCGCATATTTACTTACGTTGATGACATGTGATGTTATGTGTTGCTGGATATGTTATATTGGATCGTCGTGTTCGAATAGCCGGGGGTTTTTATGTGAGATGAGTGTTTTTCATTTTCATTCATGTAAAAACTTGTATGTAATATTCTTTTATTTGGGGCACTTCCAGGTAGCGGAAGATGTCACCTTTTGTATATTATTTACTTTTCTGCATTAGGATAGACCCAAGGAGGGGAGCACAAGTAACCGGGTTCTGGGGTCCAGTGGGAGACCAACTCGAGGAGTCGAGTCCGGGTTTCCTAACCCTAGAATTGGCTAGGTTGCTTGCCGCTCTCGTAGGGGTCTAGGGGTGTGGGATTGGCTATTCGTTACGACCGTAGAATCCGTGTTTTATACTGGCTCGTATTGAAAACACGGACGTCCTAGTATATCCAATATTTCATATGTTTATTCTGCTGCGATATCTGTGTTCTGTTTCTGTGATGGATATAGTATATAGTATATATGATATATTATATAGACGTTACTTACGTTTTACACCCGCGCTAGCCCTGCCCTGCTCTGTCGTTAGTTACCTAACCTAACGGTGCACGAGGGGACATCGAGGCGAATGCGGATGGCATAAGTGTACGTCATATCTATCTGTGATGTTTAGGTATTTAAATGATGGGACTTCATTAATGTGATTAATGAAAGATAAGAAATCTAAGATGTTGTAGAATCAGATTTTAAAATAAAACAGGTAGCTACAGTTCTTGCTTTGCATAGCGGTATATATGATATACCCTGCACCTTATTCGATGAGGAAAGGACCGAGATCCCTTCACCGGGAGTGACTCCTTTAGCAATAACTGGCAAATGCTACACACTCAGTTTGCTTTTGACTGCTTTTGGGTTTTTTTTGCTTTGCACAGCGATATATATGATATATCCCGCACCTCATTCGACGAGGAAAGGACCGAGATCCCTTCACCGGGAGTGACTCCTTTAGCAAAACTAAAAAGCCTCAAAATCACTCCATTTCAAAACTTCATTTGATTCTACAACGATATCAAGTTCATTGCGCTCATGGTTTTATGAAAACCTGTGTAGCCCTCCGTCATTTCAGATAAGTACTAGTTAGTATTCGTGCTACGGTAGTTTGGCATTCGTCAAGGCGTAGTGTACGGTAGCTAACTAGTATTTATCTGCTTATGCATATGATGCAGATTGGATTAGGGTATTCGTACGGCGTTGTTTGGCATTCGTCAAGGGTCGTGCGGGTGCGTTTAATTCAATCAAGAAATGTACGGGTTGAACTTGACTAGTGGACTATGGGTTGTTTGGCATTCGTCAAGGTCATAGAACACTAGGGGTAAAATATTATCGGGAATTTCAAGTGTTGAAATTTGCAATGAGATTGCATACCTTCTATGAGATAGTTGGATCCCGATACCCACTGCGAGTAAGAGTTACTCCTGGGAGAGTTTTACACATTGCAATTAGCTGATCAAGTAGGTGTCTAGAAAGGTGTCAACGGGGTTACGCCTCTGGGAAAACGAGGTTTACATTAATTAGGTTCGTGCGAAAGCACGGGGGACCTCCCTCAAAGTACCGACACTGGCCTGGCCGAAAGATTAGCGAACTTGTAGTGTGTGATTAATCCCGGCTAATCTTTCCTTTTAGGGTTTGGAGGAAGATTTGATAAAAAGCAGTGGGAGCCATCCTGATTAGATAAGATAATAACCAATCTGATCTTGCACGAGCATACGCTAAAGTGTTTTCTTCTCTCTCTCTCCAGGTAGCGACCAATTCATGCCTTAATCAAGATAATAATATGGATGTATTGACCGAACCCGCATGTTATACTGTGCAGGGGAACGTTGGACCCGTTCTATCTTATAAGTGTTATAAGAATGAACAGGAAACAGGAGAATATCTGGATTCTCACACCGCCCAAACGGAGAACATGCATGTTGATGCATCATCTTCGGGTGTGTTTGTCATTGAGAACTGTTTCTCAGTTCACCCTACGTCCTGGGTATTAGATACCGGATCAGGATCCCACATATGTAAGATGTTACATGGGCTGCGAAAAGGTAGAGAACTGGGAAAGGGTGATCATTCCGTTCAAGTAGGGAATGGTGCAAATGTTGCAGCCAAAGCAGTTGGCGAATATCACCTCGTATTACCAAGTGGTGATACAATAATTCTGAATGAGTACTATTATATACCTAACATGATGTGCAACATTATATCTGTTTCTTTATTGAGTAAAGAAGGATATAATTTTATAGTAAAGGAAAATGTTATGAACATATTCCTAGATCAAAAGTTGATTGCATCAGGCTCGCTACATAATGGCATATTCATTCTAAATCAAAATGCAGTCCTCAATATACAAAACACACACAAGAGGAAGAGTTCAGAAATGAACGAATCCTTCTTGTGGGAATGTAGACTTGGTCATATCAATGCGACACGACTGGCTAAGTTACATAAGGATGGTTATTTGAATCCGTTCGAATTATCATCTTATGATACTTGCCATTCATGTCTCAAAGGAAAAATGACCAAAGCTCCGTTTAGTGGACACGGAGAAAGAGTTACTGAACTCTTAGGATTAGTACATACTGATGTATGCGGTCCCATGTCTACCCTTGCCAGGAACGGTTCTTCCTACTTCATTACATTCACAGACGATCTCTCTAGATACGGGCATGTGTTCCTATTGAAACACAAGTCTGAAGCTTTTGAGAAATTCAGAGAATATAAGCACGAAGTAGAGAACCAAACGGGCAAAAGTATTAAGATCTTTCGATTTGATCGAAGAGGAGAATACTTGAGCAAAGAGTTCCAAGATTATCTAAAAGAGAATGGGATTCTCTCTCAACTTACTCCACCTTATACACCACAGCACAACGGTGTATCGGAACGAAGGAATCGCACCCTATTAGATATGGTGCGTTCAATGATGAGTACAGCTGAGTTACCTATTTCCTTCTGGGGGTATGCGCTTGAAACAGCCATACACCTATTGAATATGGTTCCTACCAAATCAGTGCCTACCACTCCATATGAGATATGGAAAGGGAAGAGACCATCTCTTAAGTATGTTAAGATATGGGTGTAACACCTTAGAATGTGTTTTGTAGCTAAATATATTTTAATGTGTGGTTTTTAATAAAAAGTTTACCAAATTAAGTTTTAAATATTTTATCCTAATTATTGTATATTTTATTATATTTTTGTTGGGCACACACACACTTGTGCATGTTAACTTGGGTTGTTTTTGGGGTTAAACCATGATTAGCAACCATGGTTAACCAACCATTTTTCTCTAACCTAGTTTTAATTCTTTTTTAAGTGTCATGATAGTTTTAAAAGGGTTTTAATTTTGAATTTTTGTGTTTTGGTGCATGGTTGACTTTGAGAGAGAGAGAGAGAGAGAGCATGGGGCATCATGGCCTTTGCCATGCCTCATTTAATGAGGAAAGAGAGAGTGAGAAGGAGTCTTTGGGTGTGCTCTCATTTCTCCACCTCATTTTTCATCTCTCATTCTCCCACTCTCTCAAACACACACACACACACTTCAGCTGAAGAAAAAGAAGCAGCAGCAGAAGAAACAACAACAACAACAACAACAACAACAAGCAGCAGCAGCAAAGCAAGGCAACAGCAGCAGCAGCTGCCCCAGCAACATCAACAAAAACAACATCATTATCATCATCATCCTCATCATCATCCACAGCACTAGAGGCAGCATCAGTAGCAGCAGCAAGTAGCAGGAGCAGCAGCAACAGGCAGCAACTGTAGCAGCAGCAACCCCAGCACCTGCACACACTTCTTCTCTTGCCTCCTTGGGTTCCCTAGGGTATAATTCTGAGCTCTTTCCCTAGTTTTGCTTATTTGTGTGTGGTTTTGTGTCGATTAGTGCTAAATAGCTAAATTAGTGCTAGTTTATGGTGTTTAAATGGAACTTTGGCAAATTGTTGATTGTGTTAGTTACTTTAGCTCATTTAAGTGCTAACAAGGCCACTTCAACTGAGGAATAGCCAGATTACACTAAAATACCCTAAGGTTTCTATTTTGTGCAAATTAGTGTTTTCTTTACGATATATTGGACATTTGTGATCTGCTTTAGACCCGATGCCTTCAGGTCAAAATTGAGGAGACTGGGACATGATACCTAGGTCTAGAATACACCACCAGAAGACGAGACCCCCATTCCCTACTGTGGCCGCCAATTTCTTGAGTTTGGCCGCAAATTGCGGCCAAGTTGGGGAATTGGGTGTTGGGTTTTTGGCTAGGGGTCCCTGCTGTGTTGTCTAGGTCTTTGGCATGTCTAGTTTTCTAATATCTTACCTGTAGGAAAATCTGGGACTATATGTCGTTTTTGTGTTCGTGGTGTTTGCGCGATACGCGCGATACGTAAGTGAGTTCTGTGATCCAGCGTATCGCGGCGTCTCGCGATGGTTTTAGACGCGTACACACACGATTCAGCGTATCGTGCACACGCGTGTTTAGTTCGCGACGCGAGTTTCTCGTTTCGATTCGATATCGCGTTTCGCGGAATATTTTAGCTTATATGTGATTTTCATGTCGTATTTACAGGTTTGCAGACAGGGACTACAGACACCACTACAGAGGGAGCAGACTGTAGGATTCACCCAGCGTGGAGTGTAGGTGAGTAGATTTAATATCTACAGGGGAATCGCCCGCATGGCGTTATGCGTCTGGGCTAGGATTCAATTACCTGTCGCACATTCTACGTCATTGTAGAATTGCGCATTTACTGCTTTTCCTTGATATAGTTATATACTGTGACTAGCTGTCGTAGGACACTGCACACATTATTGACGGTCCATGTTGCACGAGCACGGATTGCATGCTACACACACACCGTCAATAATTGCTATGTCACACACTACCCCTTATAGCTACTATTGCTTGCCACATATGGCATCTAGCTTATCGGTATACCTATAGTGTATCATACCTTTAGTGATAGGTATATTTTCACTTTACGATACAGCTACAGGTATACCTCCTACATATCTTACCTATACCGGGAGGGATTTCCTACATATGTTACTTATACCCAGGGGGTATACGACATCAGTTCCTATAGGTAGATACCTATACCTTGCTACACCTGTATGTTAGACACATATTCAGTTGTTGTCGCATATTTACATTTACTGATGTTACTTAGCTGTACCTTATCTTGATTTCGCATACATCTGGTTCAGCTATATACTTGTGTTTACCTGCTCGCATTCAGTTATATCGCATACATTTATTCCTGGATTTACGCATTGTTTATCTGGATTTTATATGATGTTTTCGGGATTTGGGAACCGCTGGAGTTCATGAAATTATGCATACATGTAACAACCCGGTTTCCTTGATATGATATTTGAGCGTCCCCCATGAGTTTTATCGGTGCTGATTATCTACTCCATACGATGTGTGGTTGTCGTATGAGAGTATATGGTGGGGCCCGGTATGGTTCCCCTCGGCAAGAAGATCGATGGGTTTGCCGATTGAGCCTGGAGGCGGGCGAGTACCTACCGGTGATTGGTTGGACCTGGCAGTTGTCCGGAGGCTACTGGCCAGAGTCGAGAGATGGATGCGGGAGGATCTGTACTGTCGGGGCCGAGGGCCGATACCGCAGACGGACCCCGTGGGCTGATCCGGACTGACGGAGCCCGATATACGAGGATTTCTGTGTCGATGCTTGGCACACGGTTTCATGATATTTCTCTAACCCCTTTTTTGTATATATAACAGGGGATTTAGCCGTTGTTATATATACCCTTACACCAATATTAGTGGTATGGGACGCTAATATATGTGTATTGTCCCCATCATATTTATTTCTGTATACATATATACCTTTAGGATGTTAGATTCTTACTTGAGATTGGACTTGGGATACTATGTGATTCATTGGGATTAGACATTGGATATACCTATGTGATTGGTGATTTGTACATTCGGGATATAGGAGATTACTCGATATTGTACATTGAGGAGATGTGAGACTTATATGATGTGAGTGCCCAATGTGGGGGCTGATTTGAGGATTTGGGATTGGAGTATCTTGATGGATTGTGATCCTGCCACGACGTCAAGTTTCCGTGGGAAATGACATATTCCACCCTATACCTCACCCTTACCTACCTTATGCACAAATTCATATATTGGTAGTACTTGTAGTGTACCCTTATGATAGTTGCATATTTACTTTCTCATATCCCTGCTGCATGGTTATTGTATACTATTTTCATGTCATCATTGCTTCACATATTGATTGTACCTGCTCGTGTACTCTTCTTATTTCAGCATTGTATGACATATTACTACCGTAATCGCATATCTTAGATTCATGCTGTACGTTCATTCCTGCGATTACCTGCATATGTTTTATACTATTCACGAGTTGGCAACTCACCCCCGTTGTGCCACAGGTGTTTCAGGTTGTTCCCCAGAGTAGTCGAGGCAGGCTATTCCTCCATTCAGCTATCCAGCTACCATCTTTTGCTACAGATACCGCATCAGCTCACAGTACCATTTTGCTTAGGTGGGTTAGATGGATATTTGTATTTCATATTGTATTTTCGTTGTATTTGTACTCTCCATCTACTATTGTATATTGGACATAGAGACTTGGTGAGGACGTTAGTGTGTATTATTGTGGATTTGATGTCTTTTATATACAGCTTTTTCTCTACTGTCATTATCTCTGTTGTATTCATCTTGACTAGTCTTTATAAAATGGGGGGTGTTGCTAAAATTTTAAAGTAAGACTTTTAAAGAATTTGGGTTGCGATTTCAATGGTTTCAAAACTTATATTATCTTTTCCGTATTTTTCATGGTTTAGATTTCTGGGTTTTGGCTTTCTTTTACTGCGTTACGTCTTTAGGCGTTGCGTAGTCTTAGGGCCGTCACGGGCCAATTTTGGGTCGTCACAAAGTTGGTATCAGAGCGTTAGGTTTTACCTTTCGGAGTGTAGGATGACCTTAGTATGATGGAGTAGGTAGCTTAAGCGGAGTAACGTAGTGTGTGTATGTCTGCAGCATACCCACAGCGCGGTACTTTGCATTAAGTGACCTAAGTACAATTTGCTTGACATTCCTTCCTTGATGATTCATATCTTTGAGATTCGATTTCCTCATTCTTATCGAATCTCATCTTATATCTATTTATAGCCTTGCCGCCGACGACTATGGGGACTCAGAGTGATGCAGCGAGGGCCGAGGTCAGAGTTAGCTCGGGTGAGACGAGTACTGACCAGGATGGCACTCTAGTTGCACAGGTGCAGACGGATCAGCCTACGATCTATACTATGGATAGACTTTTGGTAGAGATGCAGGAGTTCCGCCAGACGATGAGTTCATTGGTTGATGTCGTTCGGGAACTACGGCAGGAGGTGGTCACCCCTGTTACTCAGCTGTCCCTTACGATCAGTATGCAGCAGTCCGTCACCTACATAGCACCAGTGGTTGCAGCTCCAGTTGACGAGACACATATTCCAGGACAGTGGAGGACTCGTACCAGCGTACCAGCCCAGAGACAGAGGTTTAGTCGTCGAGACAGATTTCGTGGCCGTAGCGGGAGTAACAGAGGCTTAGGACGAGGACAGTCGTTCAGCTCTCATTCCCAGGATGGTCAGCGGTCAGCACGTGGATGTTTTCGATGCGGGAGCCTTCAGCACTTCGTCAGGGATTGTTCCTTAGCACCTCGTCATGATCGTTTTCAGAGGGGCCGTGGACGTGGAAGATTCGCTCAGAGGGCTCAGGCTACCAGAGGAGTTCATCCAGCTGCGAGTAGAGGGCAGACACAGGAGTTTGCTTCTACTCATCGGGACGTGCAGACGTCCAATGTGGAGTTTTCAGGTACCCTTGAGTTTTATGTTCTCTTGGTGTATTTGTTTGTTATTCATGCTTGTACTGTGGTTGGGTAGATTAGTCGTGGTTGTTTAACTTCTGTCAGCGATCCTTTTGTTGCACGACACGTATTTCAGTTTTTTGCCATTCGGATAGGAGATAGAGATTCGTCCGTCGTTTTGATCCTTCTAGAGATGTTGGATTTGACGTCCTCCTGGCACGGACTGGTCAGCTATGCGTTAGGCGTCTGTAGACTACCGCGAGGAAACAGTCAGGGTTGTTTTCCCGGCAAGTCAGTTCTTGTTGTGCCGGCGGATAGTTGTACCGCCTCTCACAGCTTGAATTCAGCCTTTTCGCTAGTCGGCTACTGAGGAGATGTCGTGGATTCTTGGCGTTCATTCGTGATACCGGAGCCGCAGTGGGATTGTTGGACCGGGTTCCTTTCGTGCGAGAGTTTTTCCGACGTTGTTCCAGATGGGCCAGCGAAGCTTGGGAGCTAAAGGATCAGCTGCAGAGTTTTGGTTTGGGGAGTTTTGTGCGTCTGAGTGTTTCGCTTTTGGGAGCTCCTATTTCTGTTCGTCAAGGAGAAAGACGGCAGTTGAGGTTGTGTATCGACGGATCGTCAATTGAACCGGCTTACGGTGCGGATAGGTATCCTTCATCTAGCCGTGACGATTTCCTCCGATTAGCTCCAGAGTGCGAGACATTTTCTAAGTTTGCTTGGGATCAGGTCATCATTATTGCGGATTCGGAGTGACGGCATTCCGAAGACTGCCTTATGCGTGCTACGGGCTTTGTGTGTATCGGTGAGTCGTTGGATTCTCTGATGCCCTAGCAGCATTCGTAGATATGATGAACCAGATTTCTGCAGGCCGTTCCTCGACCAGTTTCTGTTGTGTTACTTACGACACTCTGGTCTACTTAATGTGTCTTGAGGGACAGGAGTAGCACTTGAGGATTTGTTATGCAGATGCTGGGAGAGCACCAGCAGTTGCTAATTCTCAGAGTGTTTCTTCAGGCTTGTTTGTGTTGACTCCTAGGTCTTGTAGTCACGGGAGACGGTTTCGTATGGTTCCGAGGGAGATCGTGGCCGTACAGCTTAGGCCCAGACTTGTGTGCAGGACGGAGATCCGCGGATTGTTGGGCTTGGCAGGGTTTTTACCGCCGTTTCATGCAGGATTGCTAGAGTAATGCTGCACCGTCGACTGAATGGACCGGAAGGGAGGTTTCTTTTCTTTGGACTGAGGCATGTGTACGGAGTTTTCAGCAGTTGAAGATTCAGTTAGCAACTGCATCAGTCTTTCTTGCTTTTGGTTCGGGCGACCTTGTTGTCTAACTGTAGTGTTTCTTGAGTGGGCTCGATTGTGTACTGAGGTGACACTATAGAGATATCGCTTTTGCTTCCCTACATTTGGAGGAAGTACGAGGAGGGTATTCCACTCATGATCTGGAGATGGCCGCGGTGGTTTTGCGTTGGAGATTTGGAGACACTACTTGTTTGAGAGTTGTGTCAGATTTTCCACGGACCACTAGAGCTTAATGTACATCTCCCTGCAGTGGATTTGGATTGTTGTAATAGTCTTCTGCAGATTTACAGTTCTTGTGTGCTCGTTGAGTATAGCTTAGTTCGTCTCTACGGAGGGGACAGCTTGCTCATGTCCGCGCCCGACCACTTTCCTTAAATCGTTTTCGCGAGACACTGCCCACCGAGGCTCGTTCATCAGCGATACTTGAGCATATTCGGCTGGGAAATGATTCAGAGACCTTGATTCGTGACAATGATGTGCTAAGTTAAGGACGCATTTGTGTACCTGGTTTTATCGGGTAGAGACGTGAAATCCTAGAGCATGCACATCTGTCAACTCCCTTTATGCATTCAAGTTCCACCAGCTTTGGCATGACTTGTGAGATAGTTACGAGTGGAAAGGGATGTAAAGAGAAGTTTCAGGTTTCGTTTCAAGGTGTCAGTCTTGTTGTGTGCTTGAGTCGAGCATCTGAGGCCGGCTGGAGAGTTGCAACCTTTTACCGTTCCGAAGCAGGAATGGGAGCAGATCACCATGAATTCCGTTATGGTTTCTACCCAAGTTTGGATAGGGTGTAACTCCATTCGGATTCTTGTCATCCGGTTATACCCAGTTTGCTCAGTTGTTTGTTAAGTTGTGTGTTTGTTTGTTTGTTGGCAGCAGTTGGGGATCGTCACTCGCCATCGTTAGGGTTCTCCTTCGATAGCTGTTATCAGGAGACACTCCAATTGGCCACCCTTAGGCTTAGGGGTTAGGTCGTGTCGATCGCTAGCCTGTTGTTTTCTGACTCTGCGTAAGTAGGACATTGGACCCCAGCTAGTCTAGAGACTTCGGAGATAGTCCAGCTGTGTTAGGTCAGGATGGAACTGTCCATTGCAAACAGATGTTTTATGCGACTGTGCTGGTCGCAGGCTTGAGTGCGCAGTGGCAAATCATGTATTCCTATGGACTTTCCGACGAATGACGTGTTGGATTTTGGGAAGTTTGTCCCAGGATTTAGGTCCTTCTGAGATCCTATAAGCGAGTTAGTTTCGTTGCCTTTTAAATTTGGCACTTCCGCCCAGATTATTGGATTTTCACCCAGTATTCCTTGTGATGATACTTTACAATTACCTTCATGACCTTTCTCACATGATTTGGCACCAGACCATTTGGCTGGACGCGATCTTTCGTTCACCAGCAGCCATGTGTGTTAATGGCTCGGCAGGTGGAGGAACATCGGTCAAGGGTCTTGCCATCTGTGAAGGGTTCCTTGGGCGTAGCCGTATAGTGAGATAGTCACTTGGGAGGCTGCGAGCGAGATTTGAGGATTTTAATCTTCTCTTTGAAGGTACGCGTAACAGTATAAGTTTTAAATTCGAGGACGAATTTCTTTTAAGGGGGGGAGATTGTAACACCTTAGAATGTGTTTTGTAGCTAAATATATTTTAATGTGTGGTTTTTAATAAAAAGTTTACCAAATTAAGTTTTAAATATTTTATCCTAATTATTGTATATTTTATTATATTTTTGTTGGGCGCACACACACTTGTGCATGTTAACTTGGGTTGTTTTTGGGGTTAAACCATGATTAGCAACCATGGTTAACCAACCATTTTTCTCTAACCTAGTTTTAATTCTTATTTAAGTGTCATGATAGTTTTAAAAGGGTTTTAATTTTGAATTTTTGTGTTTTGGTGCATGGTTGACTTTGAGAGAGAGAGAGAGAGAGAGAGAGCATGGGGCATCATGGCCTTTGCCATGCCTCATTTAATGAGGAAAGAGAGAGTGAGAAGGAGTCATTGGGTGTGCTCTCATTTCTCCACCTCATTTTTCATCTCTCATTCTCCCACTCTCTCAAACACACACACACACACACACTTCAGCTGAAGAAAAAGAAGCAGCAGCAGAAGAAACAACAACAACAACTATAATTATCATCATCCTCATCATCATCCACAGCACCAGAGGCAGCATCAGTAGCAGCAGCAAGTAGCAGGAGCAGCAGCAACAGGCAGCAACTGTAGCAGCAGCAACCCCAGCACCTGCACACACTTCTTCTCTTGCCTCCTTAGGTTCCCTAGGGTATAATTCTGAGCTCTTTCCCTAGTTTTGCTTATTTGTGTGTGGTTTTGTGTCGATTAGTGCTAAATAGCTAAATTAGTGCTAGTTTATGGTGTTTAAGTGGAATTTTGGCAAATTGTTGATTGTGTTAGTTACTTTAGCTCATTTAAGTGCTAACAAGGCCACTTCAACTGAGGAATAGCCAGATTACACTAAAATACCCTAAGGTTTCTATTTTGTGCAAATTAGTGTTTTCTTTACGATATATTGGACATTTGTGATCTGCTTTAGACCCGATGCCTTCAGGTCAAAATTGAGGAGACTGGGACATGATACCTAGGTCTAGAATACACCACCAGAAGACGAGACCCCCATTCCCTACTGTGGCCGCCAATTTCTTGAGTTTGGCCGTAAATTGCGGCCAAGTTGGGGAATTGGGTGTTGGGTTTTTGGCTAGGGGTCCCTGCTGTGTTGTCTAGGTCTTTGGCATGTCTAGTTTTCTAATATCTTACCTGTAGGAAAATCTGGGACTATATGTTGTTTTTGTGTTCGTGGTGTTTGCGCGATACACGCGATACGTGAGTGAGTTCTGTGATCCAGCGTATCGCGGCGTGTCGCGATGGTTTTAGACGCGTACACACACGATTCAGCGTATCGTGCACACGCGCGTTTAGTTCGCGACGCGAGTTTCTCGTTTCGATTCGATATCGCGTTTCGCGGAATATTTTAGCTTATATGTGATTTTCATGTCGTATTTACAGGTTTGCAGACAGGGACTACAGACACCACTACAGAGGGAGCAGACTGTAGGATTCACCCAACGTGGAGTGTAGGTGTGTAGATTTAACATCTACAGGGGAATCGCCCGCATGGCGTTATGCGTCTGGGCTAGGATTCAATTACCTGTCGCACATTCTACGTCATTGTAGAATTGCGCATTTACTGCTTTTCCTTGATATAGTTATATACTGTGACTAGCTGCCGTAGGACACTGCACACATTATTGACGGTCCATGTTGCACGAGCACGGATTGCATGCTACACACACACCGTCAATAATTGTTATGTCACACACTACCCCTTATAGCTACTATTGCTTGCCACACATGGCATCTAGCTTATCGGTATACCTATAGTGTATCATACCTTTAGTGATAGGTATATTTTCACTTTGCGATACAGCTACAGGTATACCTCCTACATATCTTACCTATACCGGGAGGGATTTCCTACATATGTTACTTATACCCAGGGGGTATACGACATCAGTTTCTATAGGTAGATACCTATACCTTGCTACACCTGTATGTTAGACACATATTCAGTTGTTGTCGCATATTTACATTTACTGATGTTACTTAGTTGTACCTTATCTTGATTTCGCATACATCTGGTTCAGCTATATACTTGTGTTTACCTGCTCGCATTCAGTTATATCGCATACATTTATTCCTGGATTTACGCATTGTTTATCTGGATTTTATATGATGTTTTCGGGATTTGGGAACCGCGGGAGTTCATGAAATTATGCATACATGTAACAACCCGGTTTCCTTGATATGATATTTGAGCGTCCCCCATGAGTTTTATCGGTGCTGATTATCTACTCCATACGATGTGTGGTTGCCGTATGAGAGTACATGGTGGGGCCCGGTATGGTTCCCCTCGGCAAGAAGATCGATGGGTTTGCCGATTGAGCCTGGAGGCGGGCGAGTACCTACCGGTGATTGGTTGGAACTGGCAGTTGTCCGGAGGCTACTGGCCAGAGTCGAGAGATGGATGCGGGAGGATCTGTACTGTCGGGGCCGAGGGCCGATACCGCAGACGGACCCCGTGGGCTGATCCGGACTGACGGAGCCCGATATACGAGGATTTCTGTGTCGATGCTTGGCACACGGTTTCATGATATTTCTCTAACCCCTTTTTTGTATATATAATAGGGGATTTAGCCGTTGTTATATATACCCTTACACCAATATTAGTGGTATGGGACGCTAATATATGTGTATTGTCCCCCATCATATTTATTTCTGTATACATATATACCTTTAGGATGTTAGATTCTTACTTGAGATTGGACTTGGGATATTATGTGATTCATTGGGATTAGACATTGGATATACCTATGTGATTGGTGATTTGTACATTCGGGATATAGGAGATTACTCGATATTGTACATTGAGGAGATGTGAGACTTATATGATGTGAGTGCCCAATGTGGGGGCTGATTTGAGGATTTGGGATTGGAGTATCTTGATGGATTGTGATCCTGCCACGACGTCAGGTTTCCGTGGGAAATGACATATTCCACCCTATACCTCACCCTTACCTACCTTATGCACAAATTCATATATTGGTAGTACTTGTAGTGTACCCTTATGATAGTTGCATATTTACTTTCTCATATCCCTGCTGCATGGTTATTGTATACTATTTTCATGTCATCATTGCTTCACATACCTGCTCGTGTACTCTTCTTATTTCAGCATTGTATGACATATTACTACCGTAATCGCATATCTTAGATTCATGCTGTACGTGCATTCCTGCGATTACCTGCATATGTTTTATACTATTCACGAGTTGGCAACTCACCCCCGTTGTGCCACAGGTGTTTCAGGTTGTTCCCCAGAGTAGTCGAGGCAGGCTATTCCTCCATTCAGCTATCCAGCTACCATCTTTTGCTACAGATACCGCATCATCTCACAGTACCATTTTGCTTAGGTGGGTTAGATGGATATCTGTATTTCATATTGTATTTTCGTTGTATTTGTACTCTCCATCTACTATTGTATATTGGACATAGAGACTTGGTGAGGACGTTAGTGTGTATTATTGTGGATTTGATGTCTTTTATATACAGCTTTTTCTCTACTGTCATTATCTCTGTTGTATTCATCTTGACTAGTCTTTATAAAATGGGGGGTGTTGCTAAAATTTTAAAGTAAGACTTTTAAAGAATTTGGGTTGCGATTTCAATGGTTTCAAAACTTATATTATCTTTTCCGTATTTTTCATGGTTTAGATTTCTGGGTTTTGGCTTTCTTTTACTGCGTTACGTCTTTAGGCGTTGCGTAGTATTAGGGCCGTCACGGGCCAATTTTGGGTCGTGACAATGGGGTTGTCCAGCCTATGTCAAAAGACAAAATCCGGACAAACTCGAGGCAAGATCTGTCTTATGTAAGTTTGTAGGATATCCCAAAAATTCACAGGGGTATATCTTCTACCATCCCGAGGAACAAAAAGTGTTTGTTTCTCGGCATGCCACATTCTTAGAAAAAGGTTTTCTTATGAAACAGATAGGTGGCATTGAGGTAGAACTGGAAGAGGTTCCAGCGACACAAACTATAACAGAGGACTTGGTAGAACCAGAGGATTCAGTAGTACCCGATGAACCTCAGCCTCTCCGACGATCTAGTAGGGTTTCTCGTCCACCAGAGAGATACTACGGTTTTCTCATTGACGGTGGAAACGAGGATTGCATCATAGAGGATGATGACCCAACTAGCTTCGAGCAGGCCATCACGAGTGGGGACTCAGTGAAATGGCTGGATGCTATGTGGTCCGAGATGGAATCCATGTACACCAACAAAGTATGGACTTTGGACGTTGCTCCTGAAGGGGTAAAACCCATTGGGAGCAAGTGGATCTTCAAGAAGAAACTTGGTGTAGATGGGAAAGTGGATGTTAGTGTTTATGCCCTAGAAGGCCATTACTGTATCATACTAGCTTGTATATTACTTAATGGAAGCTTGGGATATTCACATGTATATATAACAGTCTTGCTAAACATGGTAGTATGCTACTTGGTTTTTCTATCTTAATATGTGAGTATACGTATTGATAGAGCTCTTAGGATCTTGCTTGTCTACCAGCGTTGTGATGGCAGTCACACTAGTGGGGGCTGGGTAGTCTACAAGCACATCCTTATTCAGGTCCCTGGTCGTTGGATTATCGAGACAGAGCATCGATACTCCGGAGTAGACTAGTGTGTACGCTTCTCATCCCAGTTAGGGAGATGGTCTGTCCCACAGCCATCAGTACGTCGTACTGGAGATAGTATACAGGTGCTCGTTAGGTTACGGGTACACCGGACAGGACTCACAGGGAACTGTTGGTTGGTTTGATACCAGTCGTCAGTGAACAGTTCCCAGGTGACATGAGTACAGAGTAGTCCGCAGACTTGACACTGCTACTTCGCCTCGAGTGTGTCCCACTGTTCTTAGATTGCTACCCTACCACGGCTCAAAGGAGTCGTGCAAACAGGTAGCAGTTGGGTGCAGTCCCGAGCACTTGGAGGCAGTGGCGGTTAGACAGGATTCGTCCCTCCCGGTATTGGGAGTAGATATCGTGCTGTGTCAGAGAGCCATTACGCAAAGTCCCTGGCCAGGGCAAGCGAGATTTGCTGGTAGGTTCCAGCAGTTTCTCAGGGTGTAATGGGCTTCACTCCGACACGACTTATACCGCTATTAGGGGACTGACGCTTGCCGCCCCCCTAGGCCCGATATGCGATAGTCTTGGACGAACGGACCGGACTGTATGGAGATTGTCACATCAGACTCAGTAGGAGTTCGGATGGGTTTACTCATCGGCCTTCTTATCGACAACTACCTGGGGACCGTTACGTACAGCTAGTGCCGCTTGCGGTCTGTGGTTAAACCCACTGCCAGCGTAGTAGTCGAGTCTCTAGAGTCCCACACAGAGAGTTTCCTACTCCAGGCGAAACGATATAGAGGTTGCATGGTTTTGCGACAAAGGGTTCGGACGCATACGTGCGTTTACGCGCGTACGACTTTCGGACAGATTTTACCAGTCGGCTTTGGTTTAAGCCAGTTACTGGTATCCGGTTATTGGATTTTTACAGTCTAAAGTTTTTCCGTATTTTTACGGATCGGAGGGGCGTTCTCGTAATTACTCGAGAAGCTTCTAGAAGATGTGACTAAGGAGGTTTCTTTTGGATGAGAGAGTGAGTCATGGTGGTGATTCATTCACTTCATTAATGCACATTTATTGCTTAATGACTCATGTTAATGAATCATCACAAGATATTTTGTGAAGCATGCTTATTCATTTCCTTTATTGATTATTTGATAATAAGAATGCTTCATAATATTATGATACACTCTCTCTCTTCTCTCATTATCATATCACACATTCTCTCTCCTCAAGCTCTCATCTTCTAACCCTAATCCTTAATCCTCATGTGTTGAGATCAAAGGATTAGTTAGACTAAACAATCCATAACCTTCACTCTATATCATCCTCTCATCTTTGATTAGCAATCAAAGTTGATTAGTTACCTCAAGTTAGAGGTTTAGCTTGGAGTTTCGCTCTCGGGTGGATCGTCTACTACCTAGAGAAGGCCGAGGAGAACAAAGGAGGACGTAAAGAAGAAGGACCGGTTTCATTAGGTATAATCCCTAATCACTTGTGAGATGAAACTTTAGAATACGGTTATTTAGAGTTTAGCTTCGATTCAAGCGGTTAGTCGATGTTCGTTGTTTAAACTTGATAAGGTTTTTGTAAATTCCGCCTCCCCATAAGTACTGGGGTGTACTACATCGACTTACAGTGGTATCAGAGCCTCGCTAAACACTAAATAACTTAATCGCAAATTTGTACGAATTTCGAACGAAAAAAACGAAGCCGGAAAACCCTAATTCTGTTTAGTTTCTGTCGAACTTAAAATCAAGTCCTAAAATTTTTCTGGTGTGTTCAGAGAGCTAGAAAGGAGTCCAGGAGAACACCCAAGAAATTCGAGCCCATGAATCGGCAACTCGGCCGCGGAAGCGCGGCGGATCGGTGGGATCCGCCGCGCTTCCGCGGCGCTTTGGCCGAGTCATGGACTCGTCTTTCTTGTGTGGGTCCCTTGTGACATTTGGGGTTTTCTGGAATATTTAATTATTGCTCAGGTTACTGTTTAACAGAGCAGATTTTAGAGCAATATTGATGTTGTTTATTCGATCGAAAAGTACAGTATTTGCGTATTGGATTATATCTGTGATTGTTTAATGTGTTCGTAAACCTCCCCCAACTGCTAGTATGTCGGTTGGCAGGGGGTTGCACATTTCTGAAATGGTTATATCTGTTTGTGCATATAAACTGTGTTGGACTGTTGTGGTGTATAGCCGGGGTTAGCAATGGGTTATTGTTTAATTCATTTGTTGTAAATGTAATTTGTTGTAATATTATTTTCGCGGGGCACTTCCAGGTTGCGGTCGTAGCCACCGTTGTATTATTTCATTTTACTGTTTTTGCTCCTAGGACTGACCCAAGGTGGGGTACACAGACTGCCGGGTGGGTAGTTTGCCGTACCCGTAGGGGTCGAGGGTGGGGTAAACGGCTATTCATCACAACTGTGTAATCTGTCTTTTCTTGCAGGCTCAAAAGAAATACAGATTGCTTGCAAATCCAATATTGTTTATCTGTGTTCTGGAATGAATATCATTGCGTCAGACGAATGTAAAATATCTATATTTATTATAGCTATTTAGACGTCACTTATGTTTTACACCCGCGCTAGCCCAGCCCCCGCTCTGTCGTTAGTTAAGTAACCTAACGGGTGATGACGGGACCCCGTGGCGAATGCGGATGGCATAAGAGGACGTTATATTTTCGTTGTTTTCTGCAATGATAGGTTAATGATGGGACGCATTATCTATAATGCAAAGTAAAACAAACCAAAGTTTAAATCGTTGGAACAATTTAAAAGAAATCACTCGGTTATTTTTAAAACAGATAATTTTAAATGCGGAGATTTAACCACTCCTTTTAAAAGCTATCAGGTTCCTTCGGTTATATCAAGTTCACTACATTCACGGTTTCGCCAAAACCAGTCGTAGCCCTCCGTCATTTCTTATGAATGGTCAGTAGTATTCAAGCTATGTTTGTTTGGCCCTTAGTCAAGACATAGTGATTGGTAGCTGCTGGGGTATTCATTTGTTGCATAGATAGATGAGTTGGTTTGGGACAGTCGTATTACTTTGTTGGCCCTTAGTCAAGAGTATACGGATGGGTTCAAATCAACAGGATAATGATGGGCAGAACTTGACATGTGACTTATGATTTGTTGGCCCTTAGCCAAGATCATAAGAGCATGGGGCAAAAATCCATATCGGGAATTTCTAAAGAAACTGAAATTTGCAAAGAGATGCATACCATTTGGAGTTTGATGAATGTTGGTAGGATTCCTTCAACATTATCATACGATGATATTTGGATCCCGATCCTACTGTGAGTATATGCTACTTATCAGGATATTCGTCGCTTAACGATCAATGCTATAAACCTAGTAGGTGTCCAGAAAAGTGTCAGCGGGGTTACGCCCCCAGAGAAAAGAGGTTACTTAATTAAGGAACTTCGCGAAAGCGTTGGAAAACCTCCCTCGAAGTATCGACACCGGCCTGGCTGAACAGTTAAGCAAGTATTGTACGGTGAGAATAGTCTTGGCTAATTCTTCTTTTATGGTTTGAGGAAGGATTCGAGAAACAGTGGGAGCCATCCAGTTTAGATAAACTAAAAACCACTCTAAACTTGCAAGAGCATCATGCTAAAGAGTTTTCTTCTCTCTCTAATTGCAGCGACCCTGAAAATGACTGGACTTAAGTTACTTTTAGAGAAAAATATACTGACGGGGCCAAACTATAAAGATTGGCTGCGGAATGTCAAGATGGCTTTGACCTATGACAAACTGGGGTACGTCCTCACCGCTACGGCACCTGCTGTCCCTGGTCCCAAATCCAGCAATGCGGATAAGGAAATCCGCAAAACCTGGGATTTAGATTGCGCGAGAGCCAAGTGCATCGTGCTTGCCTCGATGAATAATGAACATCAGAGGAGGCACGAGGATATGTCCTTAGATGGCATATTTCTCCATACAAAGGAACTTTATGGAGAGCAATCTCGTATAGCAAGATACGAGACCTCAAAGAAATTGTTTCGAGCGAGGTTGGCTGTCGGGTCATCGGTAGGTGAACATGTCCTACAGATGATTGGCTATATAGAAGAGCTCGCAGACCTTGGGACGACTTTAGATAATGAGCTCTATACAGACCTTGTTCTCCAGTCCCTTCCTCCCACCTACGCCCAGTTTATCCTCAACTTCAATCTTCAAGGAAAAGAAGTTGAACTTGCGGAACTCCTGAACATGTTAAGGAGTGCGGAGGGCACCTTGCAGAAGGCAAGGGAAACACCCGCTATGTTTGTTGGCGGAGCATCTTCTTCCGGGTCCAAGGCAAGGGCCAAAGGAAGGAAGAAGAAGGCCGCACCCAGACCTAGAGGAGGTGTTAGTAAGGTGGGAAAGAAGGGAAAGAAAAAGATTGCAGCACCGGTAGTTGGCCTGGATGAGTGCTTCCATTGTCACAGGAAAGGGCACTGGAAGAAGGATTGCAAGGCGTGGAACGCCAAGAACCAGGAACCGAAGCAAGCTGTGGCTTCGACTTCAGGTGTGTTTGTAATTGAGAATTGTCTGTCGATCAACTCTACTTCCTGGGTATTGGATACCGGATCAGGATCTCATATTTGCAATTCATTGCAGGCACTGAGAAACCGTAGAGTGCTGGAGGAAGGTGATATGATCCTCAGGGTTGCTAACGGAGCTAGCGTGGGAGCTGCGTCCGTCGGGGATTATCACCTAGGATTGACGAGTGGACACATTTTGGTTTTACATAACTGTTATTTTGTACCCAGCTTAACGTGTAACATCATATCAGTTTCCTTGTTATCAAATAAAGGTTATGATTTCACGTTTGTAAGAGATGTTGTCAACATCCACCTAAATCATGGTTTGATTGGGTCCGGTACTCTAAATAACGGCATATATGTTTTAAACCAACTCCAAATTTTCAATGTCCAGAACACACTAAAAAGAAAGTCTCCAGATTTAAATAAAGCTTTCTTATGGCATTGTAGACTGGGTCACATCAATGAGAGAAGGTTGACTAAGTTGCATAGAGAAGGATATTTAGACCCGTTCGAATATCAATCTTATGACACTTGTCAATCATGTCTCAAAGGAAAGATGACAAAGACTCCATTTACTGGACAAGGAGTAAGAGCGAGCGAGCTCTTAGGACTCATACACAGCGATGTATGCGGTCCAATGTCTACACATGCGAGAGGGGGTTATTCCTACTTCATTACTTTTACAGATGATTTCTCTAGGTTTGGATATATCTTCTTGATGAAGCATAAATCCGAGGCCTTTGAGAAATTCAAAGAGTACAAGAGTGAAGCGGAAAACCAAACAGGCAAAAGTATTAAGACACTAAGATCTGATCGAGGTGGAGAATACTTAAGTGCCGAGTTCCTAGGTTACCTAAAAGAGAAAGGAATTCTCTCTCAGCTTACTCCTCCATACACTCCACAGCACAACGGTGTATCGGAGAGACGGAATCGAACCCTATTGGATATGGTACGATCCATGATGAGTAATGCTGAGTTACCGCGATCGTTCTGGGGTTATGCGCTAGAATCAGCAGCATATCTTTTAAACCAGGTTCCAACCAAGACTGTGCCTACCACACCATATCAAATGTGGAGTGGGAAGAAACCCTGTCTAAAACATTTTAGGACATGGGGGTGTCCAGCTTTTGTAAAAAAGCAGCATGTGGACAAGCTCGAGGCACGATCAGTACTGTGTAAGCTTGTGGGATATCCAAAGAACTCCAAGGGATATTATTTCTATTACGCAGAGGAACAAAAGGTCTTTGTTTCTCGTCATGCCACCTTCTTAGAAACTGAATTTTTAGAAAATCAGAAGAGTGGGAGCGAAGTAGAACTGGGAGAAATTCCAGAACCACAAGCTGTTGCTGAAAGTTTGGTAGAACCAGAGGTTCAAGAAGAACAGAACATTCCCGCACCCCTCCGCAGGAGTAGTAGGCCGTCTCGTCCGCCTGAGAGATACTACGGTTTTCTCATAGACGGGGATAGAGAGGATTGCATCATAGATGATGATGAACCTACTGACTTCCAGCAAGCCATCCAGAGCGGCGACTCGGTACGATGGCTAGATGCAATGCGGACCGAGATGGAGTCCATGTACACCAACAAAGTATGGACTTTGGACTTTGCTCCAGATGGGGTAAAACCCATAGGATGCAAATGGATCTTCAAGAAAAAGATTGGTGTAGATGGACAGGTGGAAACCTATAAGGCTAGACTTGTTGCAAAGGGTTTTCGTCAAAGACCTGGTTTGGACTATGACGAAACTTTTTCTCCAGTGGCTATGCTCAAATCCATTCGGGTCCTTCTTGCTATTGCTGCCTTCCATGATTATGAAATCTGGCAGATGGACGTAAAGACGGCTTTTCTAAATGGAAATTTGGAAGAGAGCGTCTATATGGATCAGCCAGAGGGTTTCAATCAGAGTGGGAGCAGCGGGAAAGTATGCAAGCTGCTTAAGTCTATTTACGGACTAAAGCAGGCATCGCGGAGTTGGAACATCTGTTTTGATGAGACAGTCAAAGAATATGACTTTATCAAAAATCCAGATGAACCGTGCATATATAGTAAAGTTGTGGCCAGAAGTGTCGTATTCCTCGTCTTGTACGTGGATGACATTCTATTGATAGGAAATGACATTCCTATGCTACAATCTGTCAAAGGATTCTTGTCACACAGGTTCTCCATGAAAGACCTGGGTGATGCCTCTTACATTCTGGGGATCCGGATCTATCGTGATAGATCCAAGAGGATGTTGGGACTTTCGCAGTCCAGGTATATCGACACTGTACTGAAAAGATTCAGTATGGAAGATTCTAAGCGCGGTAATCTACCGGCTTGTCACGGAATCACCCTCTCCAAAGAGATGTCTCCCAAGACTGATTTGGAAAGGGAACGCATGTCTATTATACCCTACGCTTCTGCGGTAGGCTCTATAATGTATGCGATGTTGTGTACCAGACCAGATGTAGCTTACGCACTAAGCGTGGTAAGCCGGTATCAGTCAGACCCAGGGGAGAAACACTGGATAGCAGTAAAGAACATTCTCAAGTACCTGAGGAGGACTAAGGAGATGTTCTTGGTTTACGGCGGAAAAGACCTCAGGTTGGAGGCCTTTGCTGATTCCGGCTTCCAGAGTGATAAGGACGATTCCAAGTCCATGTCGGGTTATGTCTTTACCCTCAATGGAGGGGCGGTGTGCTGGAAGAGCTCCAAGCAGGACACCGTTGCTGACTCGACGATGGAAGCGGAGTATATAGCTGCTTGCGATGCCGCAAAAGAAGCAGTCTGGATGAAGAAGTTCCTAACAGAACTTCAGGTGGTTCCTACCATAGTTGATCCAATACCTCTGTATTGCGACAACAACGGAGCTATAGCTTTAGCGAAGGAACCAAGGTCCCATCAGAAGTCCAGACACATCTTGAGGCGGTATCACCTGATCAGGGAGATCATTGATCGTCAGGAGATCGAGGTTCGGAGAGTTGCTTCAGAAGAGAACATTGCTGATCCATTCACGAAGGCCCTTCCTCAGATTCAGTTCGAGAGGCTACTCGAGATCATTGGTCTGCGATATGCCAGTACATGGCCCTAGTGCAAGTGGGAGATTGTTAGTGTTTATGCCCTAGAAGGCCATTACTGTATCATACTAGCTTGTATATTACTTAATGGAAGCTTGGGATATTCACATGTATATATAACAGTCTTGCTAAACATGGTAGTATGCTACTTGGTTTTTCTATCTTAATATGTGAGTATACGTATTGATAGAGCTCTTAGGATCTTGCTTGTCTACCAGCGTTGTGATGGCAGTCACACTAGTGGGGGCTGGGTAGTCTACAAGCACATCCTTATTCAGGTCCCTGGTCGTTGGATTATCGAGACAGAGCATCGATACTCCGGAGTAGACTAGTGTGTACGCTTCTCATCCCAGTTGGGGAGATGGTCTGTCCCACAGCCATCAGTACGTCGTACTGGAGATAGTATACAGGTGCTCGTTAGGTTACGGGTACACCGGACAGGACTCACAGGGAACTGTTGGTTGGTTTGATACCAGTCGTCAGTGAACAGTTCCCAGGTGACATGAGTACAGAGTAGTCCGCAGACTTGACACTGCTACTTCGCCTCGAGTGTGTCCCACTGTTCTTAGATTGCTACCCTACCACGGCTCAAAGGAGTCGTGCAAACAGGTAGCAGTTGGGTGCAGTCCCGAGCACTTGGAGGCAGTGGCGGTTAGACAGGATTCGTCCCTCCCGGTATTGGGAGTAGATATCGTGCTGTGTCAGAGAGCCATTACGCAAAGTCCCTGGCCAGGGCAAGCGAGATTTGCTGGTAGGTTCCAGCAGTTTCTCAGGGTGTAATGGGCTTCACTCCGACACGACTTATACCGCTATTAGGGGACTGACGCTTGCCGCCCCCCTAGGCCCGATATGCGATAGTCTTGGACGAACGGACCGGACTGTATGGAGATTGTCACATCAGACTCAGTAGGAGTTCGGATGGGTTTACTCATCGGCCTTCTTATCGACAACTACCTGGGGACCGTTACGTACAGCTAGTGCCGCTTGCGGTCTGTGGTTAAACCCACTGCCAGCGTAGTAGTCGAGTCTCTAGAGTCCCACACAGAGAGTTTCCTACTCAAGGCGAAACGATATAGAGGTTGCATGGTTTTGCGACAAAGGGTTCGGACGCATACGTGCGTTTACGCGCGTACGACTTTCGGACAGATTTTACCAGTCGGCTTTGGTTTAAGCCAGTTACTGGTATCCGGTTATTGGATTTTTACAGTCTAAAGTTTTTCCGTATTTTTACGGATCGGAGGGGCGTTCTCGTAATTACTCGAGAAGCTTCTAGAAGATGTGACTAAGGAGGTTTCTTTTGGATGAGAGAGTGAGTCATGGTGGTGATTCATTCACTTCATTAATGCACATTTATTGCTTAATGACTCATGTTAATGAATCATCACAAGATATTTTGTGAAGCATGCTTATTCATTTCCTTTATTGATTATTTGATAATAAGAATGCTTCATAATATTATGATACACTCTCTCTCTTCTCTCATTATCATATCACACATTCTCTCTCCTCAAGCTCTCATCTTCTAACCCTAATCCTTAATCCTCATGTGTTGAGATCAAAGGATTAGTTAGACTAAACAATCCATAACCTTCACTCTATATCATCCTCTCATCTTTGATTAGCAATCAAAGTTGATTAGTTACCTCAAGTTAGAGGTTTAGCTTGGAGTTTCGCTCTCGGGTGGATCGTCTACTACCTAGAGAAGGCCGAGGAGAACAAAGGAGGACGTAAAGAAGAAGGACCGGTTTCATTAGGTATAATCCCTAATCACTTGTGAGATGAAACTTTAGAATACGGTTATTTAGAGTTTAGCTTCGATTCAAGCGGTTAGTCGATGTTCGTTGTTTAAACTTGATAAGGTTTTTGTAAATTCCGCCTCCCCATAAGTACTGGGGTGTACTACATCGACTTACAGTGGAGACTTTCAAAGCTAGACTTGTAGCAAAGGGTTTTCGTCAAAGACCAGGTGTGGACTATGACGAGACCTTTTCTCCAGTGGCTATGCTTAAATCCATCCGGATCATGCTTGCCATCGCTGCATATCATGATTACGAAATCTGGCAAATGGATGTTAAGACCGCCTTTCTAAATGGTGATTTAGAAGAGTGCGTGTACATGACTCAGCCAGAGGGCTTCATAGACAGTGGGAGCAGCGGGAAGGTGTGCAAGCTACTTAAATCCATTTATGGATTAAAGCAAGCATCGCGGAGTTGGAACATCTGCTTTGACGTCGTTATCAAAGAGTTTGATTTCGTCAAAAATCCAGATGAACCTTGTATCTACAAGAAGGTGGCAGAGAGTAAGGTTGTCTTCCTCGTATTGTACGTGGACGACATACTCTTGATAGGAAATGATATTCCTATGCTGCAATCGGTCAAGCTCTTCTTATCACAAAGATTCTCAATGAAAGATCTTGGTGATGCCTCCTGCATATTGGGAATAAGGATCTATAGAGATAGATCCAAAAGGATTTTGGGATTGTCCCAATCCAGGTACATTGACACCATACTAAAAAGGTTTAGTATGGAAGAGTCCAAGCGTGGGAACATGCCCACGATCTCTGGAGTCACTCTCTCCAAAAAGATGTCTCCCAAGACTGATTTGGAGAGAGCTCGCATGCAAGGGATACCCTATGCTTCGGCAGTAGGCTCTATCATGTATGCGATGCTGTGTACCAGACCCGATGTGGCATACTCACTAAGTATAGTGAGCAGGTATCAAGCTGATCCTGGAGAGAGTCACTGGACAGCTGTGAAGAGCATTCTCAAGTACTTGCGAAGGACTAGAGATATGTTCTTGGTGTATGGTAACGGAGAGCTCCAAGTGGAGTCCTTTACCGATTCGAGCTTCCAGAGTGATAAGGACGACTCTAAGTCGCAGTCGGGCTTTGTCTTTACCCTTTACGGAGGGGCGGTTAGCTGGAAGAGTTCCAAGCAGGAAACCGTGGCAGACTCGATGATGGAGGCTGAATACATCGCTGCCAACGATGCTGCCAAAGAGGCTGTCTGGATCAAGAAGTTCATTACTGAACTTGGAGTGGTTCCATCATTGAGCGTCTAATACCATTGTATTGCGATAACAATGGAGCGGTGGCTTTGGCCAAGGAAGCCAGGTCCCATCAGCGATCCAGGCATATTCTGAGGCGGTATCACCTGATCCGGGAGATAGTTGATCGCCGGGAGATCGAGGTCAGGAGGGTAGACACGAAGAACAACACGGCGGATCCACTCACGAAGGCCATTCCCCAGACACAGTTTGAGAGACTCTTCGGGATGCTCGGTATGCGATACTACAGCAGCTGGCCCTAGTGCAAGTGGGAGATTGTTAGTTGTTTGTATGCCCTAGAGGCCAGTATTGTACAGATGTTGTATATTATATTGGATGCTTGGACATATATAGAGATGACTTTCTTGCTCGATATGATAGTATGCTATCTGGTTACTCTTTATCTTAACATGTACACTAGTCTCTTTATACTGTCTTGTAGTTACATGTTGGTAAAGCCCTTAGGATGTGTACTTGACTACCTGGACTATGATGCAGATCATACTAGTGGGGACATGGTAGTCCATAAGTACATCCTTCAAGGTCCCTAGTCGTGGGTGTATCGAGACGGGGCATCGATATACCAGAGTAGACTAGCGTATACGCTTCTCGACCCATGAGATGGGCGATGGATGATCCCATATCCATTGGTGTTTGACATCAGAGATGGTATACGGGTGCTCAGTGGAGACTGGGTACACTGGACGGACTCGCCGAGAACTCCCAGATGGTATTATACCTCACGTCAGATGGCAGTTCTCAGGAGACACTTGTACAGGTTAGTCTGTAGACCCGAGATCCTCATAGAGTCTTGTGTGATTCCCACTGTGCTTTGATCTCCACCTTACCACGTCCATGAGGGCGTGCAAAACGGTGGTTTTTGGGTACAGTCCCGAGTCACATGGAGGCAATGAGCGATAGGAGGGGTTTCGTCTCTCCCGGTATTGGGGGTTGATGTTGCGCTGTGCTCGATTGGCCGTAACAGGGAAGTCCCTGGCCAGGGCTAATCAGAGATTTGCTGGTAAGTGTTACCAGTAGTTTCTCGACCCGTTATGAGCCTCACATCGGCACGACTTATCGGGTTATTGGGGTCTGACGTTTACCACCCCTAGACTTGATATGCGACATATCAGACGGAGAGACCGGACTGTACGGTAAGTGTTACTGGTCGGATTCGCAGGAGTGTGAGCGGGCTAGCTCGTCGATCTTCTGATCGCTCAATACCCGGGTGGCCGTTACGTTTAGCAGACCGCTTGCGGCTTGTGGATGTTTGATATTATCATCATCTGCTACCGGCGTATTGACGAGTCTTTAGAGTCCTACACAGAGGTTTCCTGGCTCAAGCGAAACGAAATAGGAGCGCATATGAGATATGTGCAGGACCGAGAATAATGCGTGTATGTGATACCGCATTTCATTCTCGCGATAAATGTTTCGATTGGTTATATTCGATATGACCTAGTTATCGAATCATTGATTCGATAAATCGATACATTGAATACTAGTCGGTTATGTGCGACATGACCGGATCATTGAATCAAATGTTGATTTAATGATTTAATGTATAATTATATATTTGATATATTACTTTGCATTAACTAGTATTGGTTCACTTTAAACGGATTTTTCTCACTTGGTGTGCACATTGTATATGTGATATGTTTTATGTACACTTGTTTGTATCATGATTGATGATGCATAATAACTTGGCTTTGTGTGAAGAATTGGACCATGGTTATGATAAGGGTTAGGGTTTTTGATTATTCACTTAATTATTTATCCATTATTTATTCATTTAATTAGGTGAAAGAAAACAAAAAGGGTTTCTTTTCTTCATGAAGCTTATTGAAGCTTCATGAAACTTTGACCAAAGTCATCCCTTTTGTCTTCATCCTTAACCCTAACCACTAATCTAACCTTGGT
The DNA here is from genome assembly GCA_030015575.1 of Agapanthus africanus. Lineage (NCBI taxonomy): Eukaryota > Viridiplantae > Streptophyta > Magnoliopsida > Asparagales > Amaryllidaceae > Agapanthus > Agapanthus africanus. Next base: position 279,109,973 of record JASDDO010000022.1, read on the forward strand.
CAATTCTCTACACATAACCATGGTTTACTTTATGATAAGTATTGATTTTCCTTTTTATTTCAATTACTTATCATAACATTATCATCATCTTCTTCATCTTCTTCTTCTTCTTCAAGCTTGCTACATCAATGGCAACTTGAGTTTTAGTGAGAAAATTCCAAATCTAAAGTGAACCCATCTCCTATTTCTTCACCCTCTACCTCTTGCCAAGTTGTTTTGGGTGTTCTCTTCACAAGTTTCACAACTTTGTGAAGTCGGAGCTTGAACTAGTGCAACCTCGACGTAGATCGTCTTTGACACGAAGCCGACGACCTATTCCGCACGTTTTTCCGATGAAGCCGACGAATGAGTCGCGGATTCATGATGGACAGCGAGGGCATGACCACGTGGAGCTAAGGAGGTGGAAATCCGGATCTACAAAGGTTGTAGCATCTAACTTCTAGTTAAATAGTTAGCTAGTTTTCCGTTTCGCCTAGACATCTAGCAATGATCCGTTAACTAGGGTTTCTTGGCACCATAATTTTTAAAATCGGCATGTTCGATGCCATGTGAGACCTCTATAGGGTGCCTAGGAACCTTTCAGCACAAACACCCTAGTGATGGAATTGAGACCCAAACCTGAGAATTGAAACCCGGAATAAGGATTTAGAAAACCGATATCGGAGATATTGTGAAATCTGTGAAGCTTTTAGGAATCTGCTATCACCTCGGGACCCCTAAAATAAAATTGAGCTGACAGTGAGTCGTGCAGGCACCTAGGAAGCTACAACCAAGACCCGAGCCCCTAACTCAGAACCCCGGCCGCAAATTTAATCATTCTGGCCGCAATTTGCGGCCAGAGTAGGGTAGAATTGCTCCAGTTTTGTTCCAGGGCTCATTCTGCACTAAAATAGACCCCTCCTATATGCAGTTTTGGCTAATTGTCACCTGGGGAAAATCTGGGGGCATTTTGGTGTGTTTTAGGCGATGTTTTCCGTATTTTAAAATGCACTTTATTGATATTTGGATTTGTATTTGGTTGTCGGGTGTTCGTACATCGACAACAGGGATTGTTTGATTGATTTGCACGTTTAGGCCATAAGTTCCAACCTATGAGCACACTGTGCGCTGTATCGGTTTTCTGCCTCGATGTTAATACGTATTGCGACTGTTTATTATTCTAGGTACCCTCGCAAGGATTCCGAGGCGAAGGAGCATGGCGTCATCGATTTCGGCGAGCGAAGACCAGGTGAGTAGATTATATCTACGGGGGAAGTCGGGTGGATGGCGTATAGCACCCCCGCAGTCCGTGGTGATGTATACGAATACGTATACACACATATATTTACTATATGTTCTTGAGATTATTGATGATGGGATGGATTGATTTAGTGTATTGTGAAACCCTAGAGTAGGGGTTGCACCCATACACACACGCATGCACGCACTTGCATACATACCTTCTTTCGCATGTGTATATGGGAATATTATATTGGTATGTGTTCACATGGGTATGGGACTATATGTACATGTACTGGATTATGAGGATAGTACTTGGATGTGAGTTGGGTCGATGAGATTCGATTTGAGGCCGTGAGGTCGGCGATATGACAGGATTCGTATGGGAGATACGACAGGATACTTTAGCGGGCTTTTGGGCATGTGTTTTACCCCGCCTTCCTACTTGTATAGATGGTATCGATTGCACTAGACTTAGATCTGTACCCTAGATTTTGTGATATGATGGTAGTGATACCTGATATGTGGTGAGATGAAGGTGATATTGACCCATACCCAACTAATGGGATGCCGTACGACGATTTACCGTACGAGCTTCATATTGATGTTAAATCTGCACTCATGACTCAAGGAGGTTATATGATATACTGTATCGTACGTGATACTATTGATGCGAGATCACCGACTATTGTATGATTATATGTATATTGACTCAGATTTAGGTGGTTTCCTTACCCCTGCCGATTGACTTGATTGTTGGGTCCGTAGTTCGCATAGTAGGCGTTAGACTAGACCCGAGTCATACCTATTTCAAAACTAACGGATCGGGGATATTTTAAAGATAGGCAAAAGGGATTCTACGGATATTTTCAAAATGTAGCATCTGTTCTTAAAACACCATAGCCCTTATTTTACTAAAAACCCTGATTCGTCCTATTTTCAAAAGGCAAGGCAGCATGGTATAGTTATTGAGGCAGATTCTTTACTGTTGCGTTGATTATTCGATTGCGCATATTCATATTATTTGCATCGCATTACTTGTGCTTATTGTTATATTACCATCATGCTATTAGGACACCAACACCATTATCGATGATGCGTATGTTCCACGTACACTATTTGCCGGCTCACACACTTCATCATCGATAATTACCATGACACTACACTGTAGTACTGTTGCATTCATGATATGACTCTTGCATGGCATATTGTACACTTATACCTGTACACAAACATATATGATTCTGACTTGAGTAGAGATTTGAGGACCGCAAGATATTCTTTAAAACTGATTCATTCTAAAAGAGCGGTTTCCCTCGACATGTGCACATTACTATTCCATGTTGCATGACTCCTGATATGCTTACCTTTCTTTACATGTCGCATACATCATGTTTTGATTATACGCATTGAGATATGTTTTTTCCATGATATTTCTGGATTTGGGAATCGTGGGTATTTCAAAAGAGAATATATAATTGTGTTAAAAACCCGGTTACCCTTGATATGATATTTCAGTGCGTCCACCATGTGTTTTCTCGGTGCTGAGAGCGACATGTGAAACCCGATTCGAGGAGACGGATGAGGCCGATGGCGGGTACATGGTGGACCCGGTATGGTACCTCGGGGCGAGAATGGTTTCGCTGTGGAGTAGACGGTGAGCCTGGCAGAGGGACTACTACCTACCGGTGATTGGTTGGACCTGGCGGTTATCCGGAGGATACCGACCAGAGTCGATAGATGGATATGGGCATACTGCTGGGGCCGAGGGCCGATTCCGCAGATAGAGCCGTGGGCTGGTCCGGACTGACGGAGCCCGTTATATAAGGATTTACGTGCCGATGCTGGGCACAGTTTTCATGATGTTTTCGAGTGTCGATGCTGGACACTCCGGTTCCATGATTTTGACGTGTCGCGAGGGACACAGATGGTATATATCCTCATATTTTCCATGCATATGCTTTATGATATTTACATGCATGGTGGTTATTGTCATTGGGTGACGAGTGGACGGGATCCACGTACTTGCAGATTTGATTACATTGATCATACCTCATATTTATGATATGCCATTACTTGAGGCACTGGCACGAGCACTACACTCATGTATAGAGATTACATTGCCAGTTTAGCATGCTTCAGCTTATTTCATATTGAGGTTTATATATATCTGATCGTATTGACCTAGGATGGGTCATACATTCGATCTCTGCTTGTAGATATTTTCTATTCACGAGTTGGCAACTCACCCCCGTTGTGCCTCAGTTCTTGCAGGTTTTACCGTACAGATTTCATTGCGGCTTTTCGGGCACATTGCTTCCATTACGGGTGACTTGCTTTGGTAGGTGGGTTCTTTGTATCAGAACCGCCATTGTACATTATTTATTCATTGTATCTAGAAATTCCATCAACCAAAAACTCGTATATTGTTTCAGGCTTAGACACTAGTGATGTATTATTCCGACCTTAGAGTCGCGCTTGTAGTATTATGGTTTTCTGGCTGTTTTGAGTTTCTTTTTGGGTTTTGATCCTCGCCCCTTGACGTTGTATATTATTATATTGCTTGTGTGGTTATGACCGTCGATTGACGAAGAGCTAGCTCCCGCTTGGGGATGCCTTTTATCATTGTGTGTGTGTGTGTGTGTATATATATATATATATATATATATATATCTTGTTCTTGTCGTATCCCGTTCGGGGCCAGCATTTACAAAAGAAACTCTGCCGAAATTTTTAGAAAAGACTTTACCTTTTAAAAATGCACATTCGGCTTAGTTATTTAAAAACCTTGACTTCAAACATGTTTTCCTTCACTTCCTTTAAAACCAGTTTTCTTTACTTAATCTTAAAATGGTTTTAGATTTCTGGGCTTCTGGCTTACTTGGATCAGATGGAGTCCTATAGACTTCATAGAGTTCAAGGGCCAGTCACGTGCTCTTTCGGGTCGTGACAAAGTTGGTATCAGAGCGCTAGGTTGACCTTGGTTCGAGTCTAAGTTTGACTATGTGGAGCCTAGGGCGTTTGTATATATACGGAACATAGGCTTGACCTTACGGAACTTAGACTTAGTCGAGGGGGTATTAGACCCGAACTTTCGTCGTATAGGATGACCCTTGGTTGATGGAATAGGTGACTAAAGTAGAGTGACGTACCATGGGTATGTTCCGCGGCATACTTACGACACGCCACTCCGCTTAAGAAACCTTAGGATGTACATTTCCTTACACAGTATTATATTCATTCCTATAATCTATCCTTATCGATGTTGGATGTGGTTTTGCTGCCACGATTGCACGGGCAGAGTGAGCTACGGCTCGAGTTGCGTCAGCATGAGCTCGTCATGGATGAGGACTGACCAGGGCGTGATTCCAGAGACATACGATTGCATATAGAGGCTTCGTTTTATTGTGTTTTCGCGCCATGAGCATTTGACAGATCGCTTTTATGAGATTTCTCGGACGTGCCGATCGGTATCGAAGGATTGAGCCACTGATAGAGGCCAGCCAAGATGTGATGACCAATGAGATATCACTTGTTCTTGATGATTGTGACCTCTAGTGGAGGCGAGTGCTTGGTCTTGCACCGGATGATCGGGTCATTGTTAGAGCTGCCAGCTGAGAGAGGACTGTTGATGTACAGCATACCTCAGAGATTATGATGTCGCCTACCGTGCAGACAGATGGACCAGCTGTTGCTGAGATTGACAGGATGTCGCTTCCGGAGCTTACAAGCTGAGATTGCCGGAGCTTTCAGGCAGATATGAGACAGTTGGTAGCTAGTCTACCCCGATTTGAGAGACGAAGGTGATTCGTCCGATTTATGCGCCGGAGCGGGCCCAGTTGAGTTGAAGATTTCCAGTGTGGAGAGTCTTACTCAGATCTAGAGCAGACCGATTCAGAGATGACCGCCAATGTATCGCCTTTCCTGGAGGATTGAGGCGTTGTTCGGCGTACAGGCGAATGAGCCAGTTGTTGCTGCAAATGACGAAATATCTCCCAGATGGTTGGAGCTACTGCAGCATGAGCTTATACTTAGAAATATGATGGACGGTCGCTAGTCACCTGAGGATAAATGACTAGGACATGTGGTTCGTTCGTTTACCGATGCGAGGTCATCAGATAGATTGTTTCCAGCTAGAGACGACTTCACGCAGGTTCGTTGAGAGTCGATAAAGACGATCGAATGTCAGGAGCCCATTTTCCAAGTTTAAAGTATACGGAAAGACATACAGGTGATTCTATGGACCCTCTAGAAGAATGAAACCCTAACTCGACTTAATAACCGTGTGAAAGCCTTTGAACCTTAGGGTTTGCGGCAGTTCCGCGGCGCCATTAGTGAGGCTTGGGTTTGCCCTTCTACGGCTGGACCACCGACGCTGTGGCATGTACTCGATACTATTAAACTGTACCCATGATGTTGATCTCTTGGGGGATTATGAGGTTCTGACGAGTCAATCGGATGATTCGACATCATTCGGATATCATGTGATGGGATGCATTGCTTGGGAGACTCCAGATACGAGTATAGCCGTTGGAGCACGGCCCATGTAGCCACGATGAGGCGAGTCCGAATCAGTCGACATTGAAGCAGAGTGAAGAAAAGAGTTCGTAAGATATTTCGACGAGATGATGTCCCACTCCGCTGACATAAGAGATGTGATACGCACCCAAAGGTGTGGTATATGGATATATCTTCCAGAAAGAAGCACGATAAGTATGCAGCCGTTCCGGAATAAGAATTAGCTTCAGAAATGGATGATGACTTCCGGGCAATCCGGCAGGAATGAGATTTGAGAGAGAAACCTCGACAGGGCCTTTCTGGAAAATGATACGAGAAGACCTAGACCCAGGAGTGGTCATATTGCGCACACCCAGCAGGCCAGAGTTCGGCATCGTCGACAAGGTAGTTGACCAGGTTCGGATAAAGGACTTCACCCAGATGCGTTGCGAATTGATCAGGGATGGACGAGTATTGAGTATTCCTCCGATGGTTGGGACGTGTTCCCGAGGACCTGTTCGGCCAGACACCTTCTATAGAATGATGAAGCTATAGAGTACGTGATTTTGAGTCCATGCGAGAGACTTCGGATTGACCGTGGCTGAGAACAGTGCAGTACGTAGATAGCATGGCGTGACGTCGAAGTGGACGGAAATACAGAAAAAGCGGGCAAGAGGTTCGTGCGAGACACTGACGAGCTGTCATTACTTCCCGTCGAGACCAGAGGTCAGATACGCTTACAGAGGTGTTGGGATGCAACCAGTTTCCGAGGAAACGTTATGCTGAGGACACAGATGTCCATTGAGCGAGAAGAGATTATGCGAGAGAGCTAGCCTCCGTACAGTTCGGCATAGGCAAGATCGGAAGAGATCTTGAGCAGGATTCCTTCCAGGACTTTGCTGCGATGATGTTTGCACCCAGGATCAGATGTGTGATGTGCATTCAGAGAGCCAGAGGCCGACGCCGGTAACATGCAGCTTTATGAGTGGTCGTGAGGATTGACCGAGAGATGACCAGAGAAGTGCCAGAACGGAATCGTCCCCGTTAGCACACCTGACAGAGCCGATGAGCCGATGGATTGCGAGATTGGTAATCCACAGAGAGGATAAGGACGCCAGACCGTAAGCAAGAGGCGCGTAGATATCTTGCGCTACTAGCATTGGATGCACCGACTCTTTCTCGACCTCGAAGGAGGAACTACCGACGACGTTATTTATGATTTGTGATTTTGTGATTCGATTATCACATATCCGTCATTTTGGATTTCGGTATTTTGGGCGTTCTGTTGGCATGATTTGGTCTTGATGGCTGGGTTCTATGATTTCTGTTTCCGTGCACCATGGTTGCACCTATTGGGTATTTATACCTTGCACATAGTTATTACTCTTGAGGTATTGATTGTGATTTCATGCCTATTTTATGTCGGTGATTTGATTTACGCTTCCAGCATAGTTTCATATACTTTTAGTGTTTTAATTTGTGCACGCTAATGCACGCGGTTGTGAGTTTTTCCATCGCGATACCCCTGATTTTGATTAAGTCGCGTTGTATATCGTTTCGCGCCTTGGCTGCACCTGCTTATGACTTTATGGATTTCATACGGTTGATTTGATGTTGTGCATATGTTACGTACACGATTTGATTTTTGCACTCGGTATAGCTTATATGTGCTTGTAGTGCATTGATATGTGTTTTGTGCACGCAGTTGCACACATTTATGATTTCCTTTATACATGGGTACACTTGATGTTGCTGCTTACGTATTTGAGTTATTGCTTGGTATTTGTGCATGGGATGCACCAGTTCTATACTTCGTGCGTTTGTCGCACCAGTTTTATGTTTCTTGCGTTTATCGCATCAGATTTATATATCATGCCTTTGTTGCACCGGATTTATATTTTGTGCATTACGGTTGCACTTGACTTCGATTTGATGTCTTTCGATATGTCGATTTTGATTCTGATATTGATGTAGATTCTTGCACTCCGTGCTTTTGACTGAGCTTACGCATGTTCGGCGTTGCTATCGGATTCTTTGTTTCCGTGCATGTTGAGTGCACAGGGTTTAGATTTTCATTCGTGCACGATGGATGCACCGATTTGGATTTTCGTGCATATTGGGCACATGTTTTGAGATACGATTTTGGTGCACACCCGATGCATTAAATCGAGATTCTTCATGCATGTCAGATGCACCGGATTTTTGGCTGTCAGGCACACACGTTGCCTATGACAGATGCTTCGTGCACACCCGTTGCACCTAGATGTTGTTTTGTGCACCTGTATGGCACATATATGGATTTTGATTTCCGTGCGCACCAGACGCACAGGGTGGAGTTATGTGCATTTTGGGATTTATTCCTTTTGGAGCAGTACATTTTTTTTATGATAATTGATATTCGTTTCGTACCGAGCAGGACTAGTCAGAGGACAGTACCTGGATATATTTTGCATGCATTGATAGTTATCAAAGGGATTTCCAAGGGCGAGCTATAGTCTCAGTTTATATATACCTACGTGTCCGATATGACACGAAATGTTTTAAAAACAAGGAAACCCTTCTAAATTGTTTTCAAAACGGCGGAACGTACATAGTAAACAAAAGATATATACATATATGGTTATTTTCTTATGAAAAACGCCCGCCACTATGCAGTGTTATGCCCATCGCACATCGACTTCAAAAGATTTGGCATGCATTTACATCAGTTATTCACATGTATAGTTCTGATTTATATCCTATTGGCTTTGTATTGGATTTGACATTTGTGTCTTTACCACTACTCCGATGATTGCGGGATGCTTGACGGAGTTTGCTTTTGAGTTATCTGCTTAGTACTCATGCGCATGCATTGCGCTATGATGTTTCAAGCATTAATGATTTGGAGCCCCGACGACTTGGAATTTGTATCGAAATGTATTAGTATTTGGGGGTTTAAGTTTAAATTCGGGGACCGAATTTCTTTAAGGAGGGTAGATTGTAACGTTTCAAAATAATAAAATATTATTTTTGGGAATTTTTATGATTTAATATTATTTTTAATGATTATTTTAATATTAAATTTATAATTAAATACAAATAAATTGGGGGAAATTATGGAAAATTCTAAAATTTGATAATTATTGTAATTATGGCATTTTTAAGTTTTTATGATCATTTATATGCTAATTTAGCGCTAATCACGATTAAAAATCGCTAATCAGATTTTTGGCGTTTTTGTGCAAAACATGCACGTATCATTTTCTACACTTGTGTTACATTTTTATTGCCATGGTTTGTTTTGGGGTTACTATTTGAGTGAGAAGGGTTTTAGGGAAAAAGAAAAGATAAGATAAAAGAATAATGGCAGTAGGTGGGTGAGAGAGAAAAGAGAGGGGTTGCTTTGATCAAGCCTTAGCCATCTTCCCTCACTTCACTCATTCTTCTCCCTCTTCTCTCAGCTGAGCTGCTGCCCCTCTTCATCCTCCTACTTCACCTCCTCATAACACATCCAAAACAACTCCAAAACCCCACTCTCATTTCATTAAAAATGTGCACAAGCTCAAGATCTACACATCGGACCAAGAAAGCAATGATTTTGGCAACTTGAGGCAACTCAAGAAAATTCTTGAGTTGCCAAATGAGGTAATTTCTGGACCATTAGATTAGTTTTTGCATTACTTATACCCCTATGTTAAAATTGAATTGATATCGGGTGGTGTTGTGGACTTAAAGGAAACCTAGTTAGGGTTTGAGGAAATTGTGAATTGTACTGTGAAATTGAGCTTAGTGGAGGCTGCACAAACACCCTAGTGATGGAATTGAGACCCAAACCTGAGATTTGAAACCCGGAATACGGATTTAGAAAACCGATATCGGAGATATTGTGAAATCTGTGAAGCTTTTAGGAATCTGCTATCACCCCGGGACCCCTAAAATAAAATTGAGCTGACAGTGAGTCGTGCAGGCACCTAGGAAGCTACCACCAAGACCCGAGCCCCTAACTCAGAACCCCGGCCGCAAATTTAATCATTCTGGCCGCAATTTGCGGCCATAGTAGGGTAGAATTGCTCCAGTTTTGTTCCAGGGCTCATTTTGCACTAAAATAGACCCCTCTTATATGCAGTTTTGGCTAATTGTCACCTGGGGAAAATCTGGGGGCATTTTGGTGTGTTTTAGGCGATGTTTTCCGTATTTTAAAATGCACTTTATTGATATTTGGATTTTTATTTGGTTGTCGGGTGTTCGTACATCGACAACAGGGATTGTTTGATTGATTTGCATGTTTAGGCCATAGGTTCCAACCTATGAGCACACTGTGCGCTGTACCGGTTTTTTGCCTCGATATTAATACGTATTGCGACTGTTTATTATTCTAGGTACCCTCGCAAGGAATCCGAGGCGAAGGAGCATGGCGTCATCGATTTCGGCGAGCGAAGACCAGGTGAGTAGATTATATCTACGGGGGAAGTCGAGTGGATGGCGTATAGCACCCCGCAGTCCGTGGTGATGTATACGAATACGTATACACACATATATTTACTATATGTTCTTGAGATTATTGATGATGGGATGGATTGATTTAGTGTATTGTGAAACCCTAGAGTAGGGGTTACACCCATACACACACGCATGCACGCACTTGCATACATACCTTCTTTCGCATGTGTGTATGGGAATATTATATTGGTATGTGTTCACATGGGTATGGGACTATGTGTACATGTACTGGATTATGAGGATAGTACTTGGATGTGAGTTGGGTCGATGAGATTCGATTTGAGGCCGTGAGGTCGGCGATATGACAGGATTCGTATGGGAGATACGACAGGATACTTTAGCGGGCTTTTGGGCATGTGTTTTACCCCGCCTTCCTACTTGTATAGATGGTATCGATTGCAATAGACTTAGATCTGTACCCTAGATTTTGTGATATGATGGTAGTGATACCTGATATGTGGTGAGATGAAGGTGATATTGACCCGTACCCAACTAATGGGATGTCGTACGACGATTTACCGTACGAGCTTCATATTGATGTTAGATCCGCACTCATGACTCAAGGAAGTAATATGATATACTGTATCGTACGTGATACTATTGATGCGAGATCACCGACTATTGTATGATTATATGTATATTGACTCAGATTTAGGTGGTTTCCTTACCCCTGCCGATTGACTTGATTGTTGGGTCCGTAGTTCGCATAGTAGGCGTTAGACTAGACCCGAGTCATACCTATTTCAAAACTAACGGATCGGAGATATTTTAAAGATAGGCAAAAGGGATTCTACGGATATTTTCAAAATGTAGCATCTGTTCTTAAAACACCGTAGCCCTTATTTTACTAAAAACCCCGATTCGTCCATTTTCAAAAGGCAGGGCTGCATGGTATAGTTATTGAGGCAGATTCTTTACTGTTGCGTTGATTATTCGATTGCGCATATTCATATTATTTGCATCGCATTACTTGTGCTTATTGTTATATTACCATCATGCTGTTAGGACACCAACACCATTATCGATGATGCGTATGTTCCACGTACACTATTTGCCGGCTCACACACTTCATCATCGATAATTGCCATGCCACTATACTGTAGTACTGTTGCATTCATGATATGACTCTTGCATGGCATATTGTACACTTATACCTGTACACAAACATATATGATTCTGACTTGAGTAGAGATTTGAAGACCGCAAGATATTCTTTAAAACTGATTCATTCTAAAAGAGCGGTTTCCCTCGACATGTGCACATTACTATTCCATGTTGCATGACTCCTGATATGCTTACCTTTCTTTACATGTCGCATACATCATGTTTTGATTATACGCATTGAGATATGTTGTTTCCATGATATTTCTGGATTTGGGAACCGTGGGTATTTCAAAAGAGAATATATAATTGTGTTAAAAACCCGGTTACCCTTGATATGATATTTCAGTGCGTCCACCATGTGTTTTCTCGGTGCTGAGAGCGACATGTGAAACCCGATTCGAGGATACGGATGAGGCCGATGGCGGGTACATGGTGGACCTGGTATGGTACCCCGGGGCGAGAATGGTTTCGCTGTGGAGTAGACGGTGAGCCTGGCAGAGGGACTACTACCTACCGGTGATTGGTTGGACCTGGCGGTTATCCGGAGGATACCGACCAGAGTCGATAGATGGATATGGGCATACTGCTGGGGCCGAGGGCCGATTCCGCAGATAGAGCCGTGGGCTGGTCCGGACTGACGGAGCCCGTTATATGAGGATTTACGTACCGATACTGGGCACAGTTTTCATGATGTTTTCGAGTGTCGATGCTGGACACTCCGGTTCCATGATTTTGACATGTCGCGAGGGACACAGATGGTATATATCCTCATATTTTCCATGCATATGCTTTATGATATTTACATGCATGGTGGTTATTGTCATTGGGTGACGAGTGGACGGGATCCACGTACTTGCAGATTTGATTACATTGATCATACCTCATATTTATGATATGCCATTACTTGAGGCACTGGCACGAGCACTTGGCACTACACTCATGTATAGAGATTACATTGCCAGTTTAGCATGCTTCAGCTTATTTCATATTGAGGTTATATATATCTGATCGTGTTGACCTAGGATGGGTCATACATTCGATCTCTGCTTGTAGATATTTTCTATTCACGAGTTGGCAACTCACCCCCGTTGCGCCACAGTTCTTGCAGGTTTTGCCGTACAGATTTCATTGCGGCTTTTCGGGCACATTGCTTCCATTACGGGTGACTTGCTTTGGTAGGTGGGTTCTTTGTATCAGAACCGCCATTGTACATTATTTATTCATTGTATCTAGAAATTCCATCAACCAAAAACTTGTATATTGTTTCAGGCTTAGACACTAGTGATGTATTATTCCGACCTTAGAGTCGCGCTTGTAGTATTATGGTTTTCTGGCTGTTTTGAGTTTCGTTTTGGGTTTTGATCCTCGACCCTTGGCGTTGTATATTATTATATTGCTTGTGTGGTTGTGACCGTCGATTGACGAAGAGCTAGCTCCCGCTTGGGGATGCCTTTTATCATTGTATATATATATATATATATATATATATATATATATATATATTGTTCTTGTCGTACCCCGTTCGGGGCCAGTATTTACAAAAGAAACTCTGCCGAAATTTTTAGAAAAGACTTTACCTTCTAAAAATGCACATTCGGCTTAGTTATTTAAAAACCTTGACTTCAAACATGTTTTCCTTCACTTCCTTAAAAACCAGTTTTCTTTACTTAATCTTAAAATGGTTTTAGATTTCTGGGCTTTTGGCTTACTTGGATCAGATGGAGTCCTATAGACTTCAGAGGGTTCAAGGGCCAGTCGCGTGCTCTTTCGGGTCGTGACAACTAGCTTCCAGCAAGCCATTCAGAGCGGCGACTCGGTAAAATGGCTGGATGCAATGCGGGCCGAGATGGAGTCCATGTACACCAACAAAGTTTGGAATTTGGACTTTGCTCCAGAAGGGGTAAAACCCGTAGGCTGCAAATGGATCTTCAGAAAGAAGATTGGTGTAGATGGGCAAGTTGAGACCTATAAAGCTAGACTTGTTGCAAAGGGTTTTCGTCAAAGACCTAGTTTGGACTATGACGAGACTTTTTCTCCAGTGGCTATGCTGAAATCCATTCGGATCCTTCTTGCCATTGCTGCCTTCCACGATTATGAGATCTAGCAGATGGACGTAAAGACGGCTTTCCTAAATGGAAGTTTGGAAGAGTGCGTCTATATGGATCAGCCGGAGGGATTCATTCAGAGTGGGAGCGGCGGTAGAGTGTGCAAGTTGCTAAAGTCCATCTATGGACTTAAGCAGGTATCGCGGAGTTGGAACATCTGCTTTGATGATACTGTCAAAGAATTCGACTTTATCAAAAACCCAGATGAACCATGCATTTACAGTAATATTGTAGGGAGAACTGTAGTATTCCTCATCTTGTACGTGGATGACATTCTCCTAATAGGAAATGATATTCCTATGCTACAGTCAGTCAAAGGTGTAACGCCTTGAAAAGTCGTTTTGGTGTTTTCCTGAAAATCGGTGAAAATTCGGTATTTTTCCGAAAACCGTCTTTTTTGTTATTTTGCAGTTTAGGACTAATTATACCTAATTTGGATAGGTAATTGCTAGTTTTTAGTAGAAAATGAGTTAATTATGAAATTCTGGTCGTTTAAAAATTTTCCCTAATTTTTCAATTTTTTAATATTATTTTAAGCCGGTAAGAAAATACATTAAATTAACGATAAATACAAAAAAAAATTGGGCTAATTTTAATCTTTAAAATTATGTTAATTAAAATCTAATTGTAACATAAATTTTTAGTATTTTATTTTGAGTTTTAGCTAATTTTTATTATAAGAAACGAAATTTATTGAATTTAAGCTTAAACTTGCAATTTTGGACTTGTAGGGGGTCTTTTTGCATAAATTTTTTTTTGTGCACTCCCTCTCACTTTTCCCTCACCCTAGGCCGGCCATTTCCAGCAGCTCATGGGGAAAAAAATTCCATGCTCCTTTGACTTTGTATTTGTGTGGAAATGAGGGTTTTTTTTTAAGGTTTTTAAATTGTTATTTGGGTATGGTCTTTTGTGGGTTGGTAGGAGTTGACCTAGAATTTTCCCACACCCCACACCACTCCCCTCTCCCTCATTTCTGGCCAGAAACCAGCAGCTCCCCCCCTTCATTTTTCCTCTCTCTTTTGTTCACAAATTCATCTCAAAAATCAACAAAATCAACAAATTTCTTCACAATTTCAAAGCAAAACCATATTCCATCTCTTCTCCAACCTAATTTGGTTCAAATCGAGGTGAAAGGAGGTGTCTTTGGAGGCTTGGGCAATCTTAGGATTGATCTTTTGAGGTATAATTTCTAATCAAATGGTTAAATTATAGCTTAAGTGTGCTAAACTAGAACCTTGGAATTTGTTTAGTGTTAAATTTAGTGTTAGTTTCATTCTAGATTTTTTTTAAAAGTTCATGGTTGAAATTAAACTAGGGTTTTTAGAAACCATTATTTAGTTAATTAAATCTATTTTTCTATCTAGTTGTTTGCTAATCTAAGTTAATAAGGTTACTTTATTTGTGTGGGATTCAAATTAGTGCTAATTTGGTATTGTCATGTTTAGTTTTGGATTGAAATTGCTAATGATGAAAATCAAGAAAGGTTTTGTTTATGGAAATTAGGTTTTTAAGCATTGCTAATGGTTTAAAACTAATGTAATGGCTATCTAGTGGGTTAGTTGGATGTTGTGTTGGATTGTGAGCACTTTATCGCATAACGGCGATGTTGCGTAGTTTTTTTTAGAATGTTTGTGCTTACCAGTTTTGTGATAAAAGTATGTGATAAATTAGTTTTGATATCTTGATGATTGTATTGGCTTATCCTATGACATTTAGGATGCGTGAGTGCGGATTTTTGAGTAGTCGGGTTTTAGTTTTGCCGGGCGACCAAATCGGCGATTTTTGCAGTTTTTGCGATTTTCGTGTGTGTTCCGCGCACCTTGTGCACGTTGTACCTAGCTAGTGAACGTTGGTATTTTCGTTAGGGAATTGCGTCGTTCTTGATTTGTAAGTTTATGTTTGTATTGATGTTAATTCCAGATTCGGTCGCGGAGACGTCAGACGCGGCTCGAAAAGGGAAAGCGGTGATTGGACGCAGCTAGCTAGGGATTCCGGTGAGTAGATGTAACATCTACGGGGGACTATCGTTGGATGGCGCAAGTCGCCCGATAGTTTTAGTACCTTAAAAAGATTCTTAGTAATGTTAGTAATTAGGGGTGTAATACTTGTATGATTATTTGCTGCATTCATGCCCTATATTGACATACATATACGAAACCATTTTATAGGACACCTGCACCATTGCCAGGGTTTTTATATGCAGCACGAGCACTATTCATGCTTACACACACACCCTGGTAATTGCCATGCCACCACACTAGATAACCTTTAAATTTAAACCTTTTACTATAATTGATACTTAAACTCGCGCTATTGCTTTAATTCCTTAAAATGAAATCGTAGGATTGCTATTCATGTGCATGTGCTTCATCATATTATTTGTTCATGCCTAATCTATTAATCACACATCGCAACTCGATTATTGATACCATATGCATTCATTATCATTGACATATGCACTTATGAGGATTTCTTGAGATTTTATGATATTTCTGGATTTCGGGGGAAAGCCGCAAAATTTCTAAACTTATTATATTTTTAAAATATGTAAATTGCGGTTTTCTAGTGATGTAAGTGTCGTCCACCATGAGTTTGCTGTGGTTTTTGAGATCCGTGTCGAGGAGTGGAGGAACCGTCACGGGTACATGGTGGGCCCGGTATGGTACCCCGGGGCAAGATGAATGTGGTGTTGACGTTGAGCCTGGCAGAGGACGGATTACCTACCGGTGACTGTTTGGCACGGCGGATATCCAGAGGATACCGACCATGGCCGCGAGATTATAAGATTTTGATATTGAGCTGGGTCAGCCGGATGGCTGAGGCCAGAGATACTATGACATGGATATATGAGATTTGTGATAGTTTTGAGGTGTCGTTGCTGGACACAGGTTCTTGTTGATTCTAGTGGTATTATGCTGGTATTTCAAAAGAGATTTCTAAAGGAAAAACATGATTCTTATAATTACACATTCAGATCATGAGTTGATTCGCATTGCATTCATACCTGCTAGTATATTCATATTGCATACATACCTGCTATTATGTCCTGCCTTACGTGTATTTTAGATGCTAGGATCCTTGTGTGCATGCTTTCGATAGCCTGTGTAGATGTTATTTATTACTCACGAGTTGGCAACTCACCCCCGTTGTGCCATAGCCTTTTTCAGGTCCGCTCCGTCAGTTCAGTAGAGGCGGACGCACTTGCTTCTTTTGCCTGGACTCGAGGTTTTGCTCTTAGGTGGGTTATATTATTATTTTTGCACCACCTTGTATATTCTTTGTATCTAGAGTACTCCATCTACTGTATCTACCAGTATTGTTGTATATTGACCTAGAGATGAGACTGTGAGGTTTGTGGACTTTTATGCTGTATTTTGGGGTCGAGCTCACTTGAGTCGACATGCTGTTTTTCTTATGCTTCATTATGATTATTTCGCATGTTGTTGCTTTACATTGCGTGGGATTTGTGACCGCCCTGTGGCGAAGAGCTAGCTCCCGCTTGGGGATGCCATATTTGTTGGATTCATTTATATTCTTGTTGTACCCATTTTGGGGGCCAGTATTTACAAAGGAGACTCTGCCGAAATTTTCGGAAAAATTGATATTGTTTTTAAAAAGGGTTTTATATGACTTATTTGATAAACCCGCTTTCAATTGATTGGGTTTTCTTCACTCTTCTGCTTTGTGGTTTTGGTTTTCTGGGCTTTGGCTTACTTATTTTACGGACGACTTGAGACGTTTCGTAAACTTAAGTGCCAGTCATGTTCCGTATCCTGCGGGTCGTGACAAAAGGATTCTTGTCACAGAGGTTCTCCATGAAGGACCTGGGCGATGCCAACTACATTCTGGGGATCCAGATCTATCGTGATAGATCTAAAAGGATGTTGGGACTTTCACAGTCAAGGTACATTGACACCATACTGAAAAGATTCAGTATGGAAGATTCCAAGCGCGGTAATCTGCCGGCTTGTCACGGGATCACCCTCTCCAAAGAGATGTCTCCCAAGACTGATTTGGAAAGGGATCGCATGTCCATTATACCCTACGCTTCTGCGGTAGGCTCTATAATGTATGCGATGTTATGTACCAGACCAGATGTAGCATACGCATTGAGCGTTGTAAGCCGGTATCAGTCGAACCCCGGGGAAAAACACTGGATAGCGGTAAAGAACATTCTCAAGTACCTGAGAAGGACTAAGGAGATGTTCTTGGTGTATGGCGGAAAAGACCTCCAGCTCGAGGCCTTTGCTGACTCCAGCTTCCAGAGTGACAAGGATGACTCCAAGTCCATGTCGGGTTATGTCTTTACCCTCAATGGAGAGGCGGTTTGCTGGAAGAGTTCCAAGCAGGAGACCGTTGCAGACTCAACTATGGAAGCGGAGTACATAGCTGTTTGCGATGCCGCAAAGGAAGCTGTCTGGATGAAGAAGTTCCTCACGGAGGTTCAGGTGGTTCCTACCATTGTTGATCCAATACCGCTGTATTGCGACAACAACGGCGCTATAGCTTTAGCGAAGGAACCCAGGTCCCATCAGAAGTCCAGGCACATTTTGAGTCGGTACCACCTGATCAGGGAGATCGTAGATCGATGGGAGATCGAGGTGAAGAGAGTAAATACGGAGAACAACACTGCAGATCCACTCACGAAGGCCCTACCCCAGACTCAGTTCGAGCGGCTGATCGAGATGATAAGTCTTCGATACGCCAGTACATGGCCTTAGTGCAAGTGGGAGATTGTTAGTGTATATGCCCTAGAGGCCATTACTGTATCATACTAGCTTGTAGATTACTTAATGGAAGCTTGGGATATTCACAGTTGTATAGACAATCTTGCTCAAAATGGTAGTATGCTACTTAGTTTGTCTCTACTTCAATATGTGCATGTGTTTCTTTTAGCATATCGCTTATACATATTAGTAGAGCCCTTAGGATCTTTGCTTGATTACCAGCGTTGTGATGGCAGTCATACTTGTGGGGGCTGGGTAATCTATAAGCACATCCTTATACAGGTCCCTAGTCGTAGGACTATCGAGACAGGGCATCGATACTCAGGAGTAGACTAGCGTATACGCTTCTCATCCCAGCACGGGAGGTGGTCTGTCCCACAGCCATCAGTACGTCGTACTGGAGATAGTATGCAGGTGCTCGTTAGGTTACGAGTACACTGGACAGGACTCGTCGGGAACTGATGGATGGTATTATACCTATCGTCAGTTATCAGT
Organism: Agapanthus africanus; assembly: GCA_030015575.1. Lineage (NCBI taxonomy): Eukaryota > Viridiplantae > Streptophyta > Magnoliopsida > Asparagales > Amaryllidaceae > Agapanthus > Agapanthus africanus. The sequence continues at coordinate 279,128,598 of JASDDO010000022.1, forward strand.
TCCCAGGTGACATGAGTACAGCTTAGTCCGCTGACTTGACACTGTCTCTTCGCCTCGAGTGTGTTCCCACTGTACTTAGATTACTACCCTACCACGGCTCAAAGGAGTCGTGCAAACAGGTAGTATTTGGGTGCAGTCCGGAAGCACTTAGAGGCAGTGACGGTTAGACAGGATTCGTCTCTCCCGGTATTGGGGGTTGACATCGCGCTGTGTTTAGGAGAGCCATTACACGAGTAGTCCCTGGCTAGGGCAAGCGAGATATACTGGTAGGTTTCCAGTGTTATCTCAGGATGTTTTGGGCTACACTCCGACACGACTTGTACCGCTATTAGGGGACTGACGTTCGCCACCCCCAGGCCCGCCATGCGATGTATCAGACGAACAGACCGGACTGTACGGAGATTGTCACATACAGGCTCAGTAGGAGTTCGGATGGGTTTACCTCATCGGCCTTCTTATCGACATCTACCTGGGGACCGTTACGTACAGCTAGTGCCGCTTGCGGTCTATGGTTAAACCCACTGCCGGCGTAGTGTCGAGTCTTTAGAGTCCCACACAGAGAGTTTCCCTGCACTGAGCGAAACGTGTAGAGGCCGTATGGTTTTACGGCAGGGCTGCGATCACTTGCGTACACTTGTGTGCGTATGTTGTTCGGGCAGGCAACACTAGTGGGCTTTGGTTTAAGCCGGATCCTAGTATTGCACGGATGGATTTGTTTTGTCTTCAGTCCATTCGCATTCTACGGAATGCGGATGCGGGTGTGTATACACAGTTTTGAGGAGTGATGAAGGAGGAGGTACCTCATTAGGGTTTTGGCAATTTGTTCGGTCAAAACCATTATGAGTCGGAGACATTGTTTACTAATCCTATTAGTGATAATTATATGATGGCTAATTGCATTGACCATTTGACCACCATGACCTCTCTTGACTTTGTTGACCAGTTGACCGGGGTTGACCATTGACCTTCATGAGAGATCTACACTCTTCTTTTGATTTTCTTTTTCTTTTGATTATGAAAATGGTCATTTCAATGTAGCCATCAACTTTATCTTGATGGGATTAGTAATGATAATGTTTTTGCATTATTGAACCATGGCTCATTTTCTTTAGCTCATAATTCATTCTCATTTCTCTCTCTTGCTCTTTCTCATGAGAAGAAAAGAAAATGAGCTCTCATGGTTACTAAGTTCTCCTCCTTCTTCCTCCTCTTGATTCTATCTTTTGATCTCATGTGTTGAGAGAAAAAGATCCCACTAAGACAAACACATCCATACATCTCCTCTACACATCCTAAGGCTTCTTGACTAGCAATCTCTTTGCCCTAGTTGCCTCGGCTTGAGGTGGAGCTCGGTGTACATCTCTCGGGTGGATCGTCTTCGACTCAAGAAGGCCGCGGAGGTGCCCAAGGTCCGGATCGACGCTTGGAGCTTGGATGGACGAGCGGGACAGCGGAATGAAGACCCGAAGGACCGGTTTCGTGAGGTATACTTTCTACAGCATAGTAGTTAAAGCCTCTTGTAGTTTACTAGTTACTAGTTTAGCAAAGATCCGTGATTTAAGTCCATGTTGCCTTGCGCCAAATCATTGTTTTTTGTCGTTTCCGCCTCCCCGTAAGAACCGGGATGAGCAACGTGGACTTACATATTTCACACATAATGACATAGCTACATGTATACCTTGTATACATACTTCACTTATACCTGGAGGGTATATTACATCATTACCGATAGGTAGATACATTTACCTTGCTATACCTTTTATGTTTACACCTATATCTGGTTATAGCTACATGTGCACTTTTATTTGATATTATATAGATTTGGAGAAATTAGGAACCGCATGATATTTATATTAATTTGTTGCAATTAAATAGCGGCTTTTCCTTTATATGCTCGCATTTCAGTTTTATGTTGCGTATATTATATTCATGGATTTTCGCATTGAGATGTGGATTTTTCATGTTGTTTTCTGGATATGAGGACAGTAGTAGTTTCATAAAATTATGCATTATTTGAAAAACCCGGTTTCTCTTGATATGATATTTCAGCATCCACCATGAGATTTATCGGTTCTGATATAAATATACCCCATGCGAGGAAAGGAGGGGGCCGTGTGCGGGTATATGGTGGGGCCCGGAGGTACCCCGGGGCAAGATTTTCATAAAGCTAGACGATGAGTTAGTGGGGGAACCATACCTTCCGGTGACAGTACCTTTGACTCGACGGGTATCATGGGGATACAGGCCGGGGTCATGTATGTATGGATACGTCGAAAGACGAGGGTCAAAGCAGGGCACTCGGGTTTTCGGAATTGCGTATGCTACGTACCTATCAGGGGCCAGTCGTAGTGACAGCACCTGATAGATCAGTATTTTTGTGTTAATGCTTGACACATTGGTTTCATGATATTTTTACTCCTAAGTATATATAACAGTGGAATGGGACGCTGTTATATATATATATATTAGTGGAATGGGATGCTAATATATATGTATACATATCAATTCATATATATCATCATAATTATTCATGCAAACATACTTAGGATATTTGAGATTCACTTGATATTGGACTTAGGATATTTGAGATTCATTTAATATTGGACTTAGGATATTTGAGATTCACTTGATATTGGATATAGGATATATGAGATTTACTTGATATTGTATATTCAGGATTTGTGAGACTTACATGATATGTGAGCTAATTTTGGGGCTGATTTGAGGAAATTGGGATTTGGATTGTCTTGCTGGATTTTAGTCCTACCACAATATCAGGATTCCGTGGAAATGACATGTTTCATCCTGTACTCCACATTTATTGTTTATGCATTGCTTCATGTATTAGTTGTACCTGCTAGAGTACCTTTCATGGCTGTTGCATATACATATTTTCATATTATTGCTTCATGTATTAGTTATACCTACTAGAGTACCTTTCATGACTATTGCATACATATGACCTTTTATTGCTATTAGCTTGCATATGTTAGCTTCACGTTGTACGTGCATACTTGCGATTACCTGCATATGTTATTTACTATTCCCGAGTTGGAAACTCACCCCCGTTGTACCACAGTGTTTTGCAGGTTGATCCTCACAGTAGTCAGAGGCAGGGCTATTATCATCTATCATATTATCTTTTGCTGCGGATACCGCTTCGGATCGCAGTGTGCAGTTTTTCTTTAGGTGGGTTTTGTGGTTATCCGTTCATGTTGCTTATTGTATATTCGTGGTATCATGTACTCTCCATCTACCACTTTCATGTGTATGACTTAGAGACTTGATGTGAGGACGATATTGTATATTTTGGTGACTTGGATATCTTTTATGCAGTTTTACTTATATCATCTTTTATTTCTTCGCCACGACGTCGTATATCTGTTGTGGTGGTTGTTTTCCGTCGTTGGGCGTGGATTTGCTCCCGTTGGGGATGCAAAAATTTTTAAGAAAAGTAAAGTTGGACTTTAAAGAATTTGGTTTGAGATTTCAAAAGTTTTGAAAATGCTATTATCACTTACTATGGATTTAATATGGATTTGATAGGGGATCACCAATGAGAGATCATGGGATGGGGTGTATCGTTAACGTGAATTAAGTAGTCCTTTACGATTGGCATAAAAGGGTAAGGACTCACATATCCCCCACATATTTACTATTACGTTTCCTACTCTCTTAAGAAATCAAATTTCCACATTTTGAGGGGGATCTACTCTGCATTAATTGATTAATGGGTAATTACACTAAAATACCCTTAACTATCGTGGAGTTTTACCAGAATACCTTGAAGTCTTTTTATTCCTGTGAAATACCTCAAACTAGGGATTTGTTTTCACTAAAGTACCCCAAAATTCCAAATTAAGTTATTTTACTCAAAATCCATGATAGTTAAGGACCTAAGGTATTTTAGTGTTATTTACCCCGAAATAAGTGAAAAAAGCTTGTTTGCTTTCATTCTGTTCATATTCCTTGCTCCCATTTTCCTTTCTCTTTAATAGAATCATCCATTTATTGTGTTTCTCTTTTTAAATTGCTATTGTTGTGGAATTGACTTGTATTCAACAGAGTTGTGCTTCATACTTCTGAGACACAGTGCTTCAGACGTCTGAAAAAGAAGTTTTCAGAAATCCAGAGCGTGCTTAAACGTCTGAGCACTTATGTTTCAGACGTCTGTCAACGAGTTCTGGCATAATTTAGAAAGTTTGTAAAGTTTGGTAAATTGAAGATTAATTAAAAGAATCTGTTGCAAATTCATTTGAAGATTTATTCGAATATTTGTGAAGAGATATTTGAATATTTGTTTTGAAGATTTGATGAGATTCTAATTGGAGTAGGAATTCTATTATTTTGTGCTATAAATAGAGAATGGTCGTATTAAAGAAAAGTGGCCAAACATGAAGAAAAAGAAGAAGAAGAAGAAGAAGAAGAGAAGACAAAGGCAAAAAAAAAGGGCAGTCATCCATAAATGAAGGTGGAGCACAGGAAGAGTGGTCTTTGTGTTTGTATGAAAAGACGAAGGCAGTGACGAAAGGTAGTCATCCACAGATGAAGGTGGAGCACCAGAAGACTGGTCATTATGTTTGTATGAAGAGACGAAGGCAGGGGCGAAGGGGATCCATCCATAGGTAAAGGTGGAGAGATCTACCAAAAGTAGTCTTTGTGTTTATATGAGCATTAAGAAGCGAAGCGAGATGTGAGAGAATATAAAATGTACCGGTATATATTCTTGATCATTAATGAAAAGATTCTCATGTTTGTCCCGTAGATGTAGGCTTTTGGTTGAACTACGTTAAATACTGGTGTTGCGTGTTCTTATATTTGCTCATCTTCCTCCTATGCCTAGCAAAAACCCTAACAGTTATAGGGATGAGCAATTTACTGGAACGACCAATAGTCTGAAACTTTTATCTCTTAAACGACCTATATCTGAAAAAATATTTAAGGATTTCCAGTTGTTCTTGCTTTATTGTAGTGGCCGATTTTGGCGAGCATTGCATCCAGTTTTCTAGGAGTTTTGATATGTTTTCGGTGCTTGAGGCATAGGTTGAGGAGTTTTGAGCGAAGCTGGGGACTCTAGGGTTCAAAGTTTTCGTGTTTGAATATCTTGTATCAGAATCATATGAAGTCATGCAGGTTTCAGTTGAGGTTTGATTCTTCCTGATCTTTTTCTTGAGGTGACTGTTCCAGAAGTTCTTGATGTCGCTGTCTGTTCTTTAAGGAAGGTATGATGCTTTGGCTGCCTACCTACAAAGAAAGTGGGGGCAAAAAGGCTTGAGTTGATTGCAAATTTTTACCGGAAACAAACTTATGATCATCTTCAAGACTTCTCCATCGTTATTTGAATCAAGGCTCTAGAAAGGATATGACATAAGATATACAAATAACGGTCGACTTGATGACTCTAGAAGATTTGACAAAGTTTCACGACCAGATGTCAACCTAGCTGACACCGGGAAAAAAATTGACACAAGTTTACAAATAGTTGTCGTCTTGATTGCTTCAAACCAAATCTCGCACAGGTTTAACAACAGCTAGCAGCCAAAATGATGTTAACCCTCTCTTATTTAGTGCCGGCCAATTTTAGTTGAGGTTATATGATACTATCGGCATAGGGCCTTTTCACTATTCTAGCTAATTCCATATATATATTTCTAATAACGAGTTGGTTTCTCCAAATTATCTTAGATCGATCGCGAAGAATGCATATAAGGTGATACTTTTGCTATATATAGGACAAATAGTTCAGCTGAAAGGCTATATATATATATATATATATATATATATAGAGAGAGAGAGAGAGAGAAAGAGAGAGAGAGAATAATGGAGGAAAGATGCCATAGGAGGGGATTTCCTCCTTTGGCGTCGGAAAAATGCACCCTCCACCATTTTTTCTGACGATCAGTATCCATCATCATCATCGTTATCATCTAAGATGTGCATACACCAAATTTCATGTAATTCCACCACTTTTTCACCTTTGAATTAGCAATGTAAAAACTTCTATTGTCGGTAAATTATTAATTTTGCACCAACTTAATCAACGGTGAAAAAATGTTAAAATCACATGAAATTTGGTGTATCCACATCTTAGATGATAACGATGGAGGTGATGTATGCCGATCGTCGAAAAAAATCATGGAGGGTGCATTTTTTCGACGCCATAGGAGGAAATTCCCTCCTATGGCACCTTTCCTCCATTAACCTCATATATATATATATATATATATATATATATATATATATGAGAATAATGGAGGAAAGTGGTCATAGGAGGGAATATGCTACTATGGCGTCGAAAAAGTACGTTCTCCGTCGTATTTTCCGACGATCGGAATCCATCATCTTCATCCTTATCATCTAAGATGTGGTTACGCCAAATTTCATATGATTCTACAACTTTTTCACCGTTGATTTAGCAATGTAACAAGTTCTATTGTCGATTAACCGTTAATTTTGAACCCACTAATTCAACGGTGAAAAAGTTGTAGAATCACATGAAATTTGGCGTACCCACATCTTAGATGATAACGATGAAGATGATGGGTGCCGATCGTCGGAAAACACGACGGATGGCATACTTTTTCGACGCCATAGGTGGAAATTACCCCCTATGGCATCTTTCCTCCATTATTCTCCCCCTCTCTCTCTTTATATATATATATATATATATATATATATATATATATATATATATAAAGAGAGAGAGAGAGAGAGAATAATGGAGGAAAGAGCCCATATGAGGGAATTTCCTGCTATGCCGTCGAAAAAGTACGTACTCCGTCGTGTTTTCCCACGATCGGAACCCATCATCTTCATCGTTATCATCTAAGATGTGGATACGCCAAATTTCATGTGATTCTACAACTTTTTCACCGTTGATTTAGCAATATAAAAAGTTATATTGTCGACGCCATAGGAGGAAATTCTCTCCTATGGCATCTTTCCTTTATTATTCTCTTTCTCTATCTCTCTCTCTCTATATATATATATATATATATGAGATTAATGGAGGAAATAGGCCATAGGAAGGGATTTCCTTCTATGGCGTGGAAAAAATACAATCTCCGTCATTTTTTCCGACGATCGGCACCCATCATCATCATCGTTATCATCTAAGATGTGCGTACACCAAATTTCATATGATTCCAGAACTTTTGCACCGTTGATTTAGTGGGTTCAAAATTAACGGTTTTCCGACAATAGAACTTTTTACATTGCTAAATCAACGGTGAAAAAGTTGTAGAATCACATGAAATTTGGTTTACCCACATCTTAGATGATAACGATAAAGATGATGGGGGCTGATCGTCATATATATATATATAGAGAGAGAGAGAGAGAGAGAGAGAGAGAGAGCGCGAGCGAGCGCGCGAGCGAGCAAGAAGGAACTCAAACCCAGAAGGAACTCAAACTCATATATAGTGCTAAAGCAGCAAATTAACTGATAGATGCTAAAGGAGGAAATTAGGAATTATATAAATGGTAGCTTCAAATTATACAAGAAAGTAAGAGTTAATTTGATTACCTATTCCCTAGCATAGCTCGGAGATGTATGATCATCCCTTCTTCATGCGCCGTAAAGTTTCCTCTCTTGATCCCTGGCCTAAGATAGTTAGTCCATCTCAATCTGCAACTCTTGCTACATCTCATCAATCCTTCACGCAACAAATCAAAACTTAAAACCTTGAACAAATAATGAACCCAAAAAAAAAGAAAAGGGTTCAAAATTGAATTGAATTTTGAATTAATTCATGCCAGCGTTTGTTGGCACTAGTCTCCAATTCCCAGGGCGCCCATGCTTTTGGATTTAAGAAACCAAAATGATGTCTTTCTTCTGGTGTCTAAGGACCTTTCTTGATCCCTACTTTATCACAACAAGGAGGCCTTGCCATTTCTAATTCCCTCCTTAATGAAAGGAAGCTTAATCTTTTACATATTTTCCCCCCATTTGTCATCCAACTCATTGGCCCATTTGCTACTTAAGATTTCTCTTTCTTTTATATCTTGGTGTCCCATGAATCCCCAAATATTTTTTTTCTTAAAGTACTACTCTCTCGGTCGTTTTTTACTTGACGTTTTGGAGAGAAAAAAGTGTTCCGCTTTAATTGACGTTTTGGAATAACGTGAAAATCATTAATGATGATCAATAAATGATACAATACCAAAAACAGCCTAGAAAATTACTAGTTGTGGTTCTATATCATTAATACTTTCCAAAATAATAGAGGACAGAAATTGTATGATTTTTTTAGTGATGATGTGGCAGTAAATTAATTAATGATATTAAGAAAGTGATAATATTTTTTTAATCGGTATGCATTTCTTTAAAATGTCGAGTAAAAAAGGACGGAAGGAGTAGATAGCATCATATAATCATATATAGTAAATGTCTTAAATGAATGCTTAGTTCATTAGGAGTGCTGTCATGACACCAATTGATACCTGGAATTTCTGCTCCAGTACAATAATATTAATTAGTATCAATGAACATTAATCTCACTATGACTTTTTAATTCATATATTAGCGTACGATTATTGGATTTTAATGCAGTTAAGCTTACTCTCATGCATTTCATGATCGCACTAGCTTATATAAATAAAAGTCTTGCATCATGCTGCTATATGTTCATCTGTATATAATATATTTCATATTACATGCACTAATCATGAACTTTATTGCCATTTCTAAGTAAATGATGTTGTAGCTTCAATCTTCTAATAACAGTAGAGATGACAATTATTTACTCCTCTGTGTTTCTAATTATTACATTCGGGAGACTCTCTCTCTCTCTCTCTCTCTCTCTCTCTCTCTCTATATATATATATATATATATATATATATATATATATAATAAAGGAAAATCAAGGGATTACTTTGGTCTTTTTTGATTTTGCTTTATTTTTTGGCAACAATACTTGCTAGTCCAAGAAATAACCAAAATTTAAAAGACCTAGTATAAGCACTTGACTCATAACAATTAAGTCCGTAACTGTTCGTAGGGCCGAAGAGACGCCTTCCTTGCTAAAATTAAGACGTCTTTTCATACAACTTCGCTAACGTCGTCATTAGCGTCTTAGTTGTTTTCTCCTTTGAGATATTAAAGTCCACCTGCGGAGTCAATGACAGTCTGATCGTCGCCAGGGCTTTCCTTACCAAAAGGTTCCATTCCTCATCGTTCATCTACTCGGGCTTTTCTCCTAGCAACGGAAGATATAGATCCTTTTGGTATAGACAGTCTTCCAACTGCATGCGCCACCAACCAAAATTGTGACCATTGAATTTCTCAATTCTTATCTTATCCTCCGCCATCTTTCGTCTGTATCGCAGCAAACTCGACTTTCCCTACCAACGCCTTCAAAACTAAAATCTAAGAAAGTGGGGAAGAGGACACAAGCGTCGTTACCCACCGTTGACCTAGATTGTAGAATCGAAGAACCCTAGGTTCTCTTAACCTTACTCCGATACCAGTTGTTGGGGTGAGATTCGATCCACGGAACAGTGCTCGCGATAAAACCCAAATCACGCAAAAATACAATCACGCAATTAAACGACGAAAGACAATATAAATTAAAGTTCAAGAATAAGAAAGTAATCAATCACAAACAAGATAGATTTGTTAACGAGGTTCACCCACTGTATGGCTAGTCTCCAGCAGAGTGGAATCTGCAAACGTCTACTATACTTGAATCAAGTTTGCAAACAAGAGTAATTCTAGGAGATTTCTCTCAAATCTCTCTATACAAATCACTCTTTGCCTCTGCCTCTTGTGATGATCCTTGTGGTTGATTTACAATGCCTCACTCATAAGATGTGCTTTTATAGCACCTAGAAGAATGTCACCACCTAACAATGTCATGCATGTCAAAGTAGCACCTAACAAAGTCACCACCTAATATTATCACCACCTAACAATGTCATGCATGTCAAAGTAGCACCTAATAAAGTCACAACGTATCATTGTCACCACCTAACAATGTCATGCATGTCAAAAGGTGGCACCTAACCCTAGACTTTAATTTGCATCAATTTTCAACACATATTACGCGAATATCTAATATCTATAAGTTCGTGCACGGTCTCTCTCTCCCTTAAGTATATTTAATGTGGATTTGATAGAGGATCACCAATGACAGATCATGGGATGGGGTGTGTCGTTAACGTGAATTGAGTAGTCCTTTACGATTGGCATAAAAGGGTAAGGACTCACATATCCCCCACATATTTACTATTACTTTTCCTACTCTCTTAAGAAATCAAATTTCCACATTTTGAGGGGGATCCACTCTGCATTAATTGATTAATGGATAATTACACTGAAATACCCTTAACCATCGCAGAGTTTTTCCAGAATACCTTTAAGTCTTTTTATTACTGTGAAATACCTCAAACTAGGGATTTGTTTTCACTAAAGTACCCCAAAATTCCAAATTAAGTTATTTTACTCAAAATCCATGATAGTTAAGGACCTAAGGTATTTTAGTGTTATTTACCCCGAAATAAGTGAAAAAAGCTTGTCTGCTTTCATTCTGTTCATATTCCTTGCTCCCATTTTCCTTTCTCTTTAATAGAATCATCCATTTATTGTGTTTCTCTTTTTAATTTGCTATTGTTGTGGAATTGACTAATATTCAACAAAGTTGTGCTTCATACTTCTGAGCCACAGTGCTTCAGACGTCTGAAAAAGAAGTTTTCAGAAATCCAGAGCGTGCTTAAACGTCTGAGCACTTGTGTTTCAGACGTCTGTCAACGAGTTCTGGCATAATTTAGAAAGTTTGTAAAGTTTGGTAAATTGATGATTAATTAAGAGAATCTGTTGCAAATTCATTTGAAGATTTATTCGAATATTTGTGAAGAGATATTTGAATATTTGTTTTGAAAATTTGATGAAATCCTAATTGGAGTAGGAATTCTATTATTTTGTGCTATAAATAGAGAATGGTCGTATTAAAGAAAAGTGGCCAAACATGAAGAAAAAGAAGAAGAAGAAGAAGAAGAAGAGAAGACAAAGGCAAAAAAACGGGTAGTCATCCATAAATGAAGGTGGAGAACAGGAAGAGTGGTCTTTTTGTTTGTATGAAAAGACGAAGGCAGTGGCGAAGGGTAGTCATCCATAGATGAAGGTGGAGCACCAGAAGACTGGTCATTGTGTTTGTATGAAGAGACGAAGGCAGGGACGAAGGGGAACCATCCATAGGTAAAGGTAGAGAGATCTACCAAGAGTAGTTTTTGTGTTTATATGAGCATTAAGATGCGAAGAGAGATTTAAAAGAATATAAAATGTACCGGTATATATTCTTGATCATTAATGAAAAGATTCCCATGTTTGTCCCGTGGATGTAGGCTTTTGGTCGAACCACGTTAAATACTGGTGTTGCGTGTTCTTATATTTGCTCATCTTCCTCCTATGCCTAGCAAAAACCCCAACAGTTATAGGGATGAGCAATTTACTGGAACGACCGATAGTCTGAAACTTTTATCTCTTAAACGACCTATATCTGAAAAAAAATATTTAAGGATTTCCAGTTGTTCTTGCTTTGTAGTGGCTGATTTTGGCAAGCATTGCATCCAGTTTTCTAGGAGTTTTGATATGTTTTCAGTGCTTGAGGCATAGGTTGAGGAGTTTTGAGCGAAGCTGGGGACTCTAGGGGTCAAAGTTTTCGTGTTTGAATATCTTGTATCAGAATCATATGAAGTCATGCAGGTGTCAGTTGAGGTTTGATTCTTCCTGATCTTTTTCTTGAGGTGACTGTTCCAGAAGTTCTTGATGCCGCTGTCTGTTCTTTGAGGAAGGTATGATGCTTTGGCTGCCTACCTACAAAGAAAGTGGGGGGAAAAGGCTTGAGTAGATTGCAAATTTTTACCGGAAACAAACTTATGATCATCTTCAAGTCTTCTCCATCGTTATTTGAATCAAGGCTTTAGAAAGGATATGACATAAGATATACAAATAACGGTCGACTTGATGACTCTAGAAGATTTGACAAAGTTTCACGACCAGATGTCAACCTAGCTGATACCGGGAAAAAAATTGACACAAGTTTACAAATAGTTTGTCGACTTGATTGCTTCAAATCAAATCTCACACAGGTTTAACAACAGCTAGCAGCCAAAATGATGTCAACCCTCTCTTATTTAGTTCCGGCCAATTTTAGTTGAGGATATATGATACTATCGACGGCATAGGGCCTTTCACTATTCTAGCTAATTCCATATATATATTTCTAATAACGAGTTGATTTCTCCAAATTATCTTAGATCGATCGCGAAGAATGCATATAAGGTGATACTTTTGCTATATATAGGACAAATAGTTCAACTGAAAGGATATATATATATATATAGAGAGAGAGAGAGAGAGAGAGAGTGAGAGAGAGAGAGAGAATAATGGAGGAAAGAGGCCATATGAGGGGATTTCCTCCTATGGCGTCGGAGAAATGCACCCTCCAACAATTTTTCTGACGATCGGTATCCATCATCATCATCATCGTTATCATCTAAGATGTGCATACACCAAATTTCATGTAATTCCACCACTTTTTCACCTTTGAATTAGCAATGTAAAAAGTTCTATTGTCGGTAAATCATTATTTTTGCACCAACTTAATCAACGGTGAAAAAATGGTATAATCACATGAAATTTGGTGTATCCACATCTTAGATGATAAAGATGGAGGTGATGTATGCCGATCGTCGAAAAAAATTATGGAGGGTGCATTTTTCCGATGCCATAGGAGGAAATTCCCTCCTATGGCACATTTCCTCTATTAACCTTATATATATATATATATATATATATATATAATGGAGGAAAGTGGTCATAGGAGGGAATATCCTACTATGGCATCGAAAATGTATGTCGTCCGTCGTATTTTCCGACGATCGGAATCCATCATCTTCATCGTTATCATCTAAGATGTGGTTACGCCAAATTTCATATGATTCTACAACTTTTTCACCGTTGATTTAGCAATGTAACAAATTCTATTGTCGGTTAACCGTTAATTTTGAACCCACTAATTCAACGGTGAAAAAGTTGTAGAATCACATAAAATTTGGTGTAGCCACATTTTAGATGATAACGATGAAGATGATGGGTGCCGATCGTCGGAAAACACGACGGACGGCATACTTTTTCGACGCCATAGGAGGAAATTCCCCCTATGGCCTATTTCCTCCATTATTCTCTCTCTTTCTCTCTGTAACGTTTTGAAAATCGTTGCGGTGAAATTTCAAAAAAATCGGTAAAATAAGGGGGGTATCTGTAAAAAGTCAAAATACAAATATCTTATTATAAAAATTAAATATACATATTCTAGCTATGTAATTGCTATTATTTGATGTTTATTGAGCCGCTGGTGAAATTTCAAATTTTCTGAAAAAAAGAATTATTTTATTATTATTTTAAGCCGTCACTAATACATTTAATTAAGGAAAATTACAAATTGGAATGAGTTGAAACAAATTTTTTGCATCATAAAACATTAAATAAAATTTTATCATGTGGTCTTTGGAACGAAATCATTTGCCAAAACGGTTTAGAAATTATTGAAGAAAAAAGGCTTTTTTTTAGCGTAAATGGATGTTTTGGGTATTGTATTTATCATTTTTCATCACCCCACACCCATACCCACACTCACACACACCCATTCACTTCTCCCCTTGGCTGAATTCAGCAGCCCCACCCCTTTTCCCCACTTGAATTTCTAAGTTAAGATGAAAAGAAATGAAAAGAAAGGGTATATATATATAAGTGTTGGTTGGGCTGACTTGGACTTCCTTTGACTTGGACCTTTCTACCCACTCTCACTCCCACACCCACACACCCTCACCCCTCTCATTTTCGGCCAGAATCAACAGCAGCCCCTCCTCATTCTTCTCCTCTCTTTTCCTCATCAAAAGTCTTCAAAATCCAACAAATTTCCATCAAAAATTAAACTAAAACTCAAATTTAACTCCTACCCATTTTTCATTTGCTATTCTTGCATGGATCTAGGGAGCAAGTTGGCATTTTAGAGGCTTGATTTTCATAGTTGATCTCTTGATCATGAGGTATAATTCTAACATTTTCTTAAATTGTGTTAATTGCTTTAGGTTAGCTTAATTAAAGGTTTAAATAGGTTTTTAATTGGTTTTAAGTGCATGATTTACAATTCAAGAGAGGGGTTTGATTTCAAATTGGGGTTTTGTGTTGTGAGATTAGGGTTATGTAGGATGTATTTGACAAATAAATGTTATGCCAAATCAAATCTAGTTTCTAGTTGCATTTTTGTTAATTTAAATTTATGATAATTATATATATTGCAAATTAGTTTTTTTAAATATTATGTTAAATTGAGAATTTAAATATGGTAAGACTTTCATCACGTCTTTGACATGTTAATGAGTAGTTCAGAACCTTAAGATGTGTGAAACCTAGTCTAGTTACTGAATTATGTATTGTTGCTTTAAAATGGTTGAAATTGGTTAATTTTGTTAACTAGATTTTTGGGTTAATGTAATTTATTGAGATTAAAAATATGGAAGTGATTTGTATGACTTAGTTATTATGTTTAGTGGATATTATGGCCATTAGTTTTGTTAAAACATCAAGTTTCGAATTAAAACGAAAATTTAGTGCTTTCTAGGTTTTCAGAAAATAAATCGATTTGATTTATTTTAATGTTTTGATGATTTAAAACGTATGTTATATTATAATTAGTGAGTTTTGGGAACTACGATTTGTACGTTGAGTTTTTCTCGGTCACTCGGTGTTCGTACGCCGATGTCGAGTGTTTTGGGTTGATTTGAGAGAGCAAACCATAGGTTTTGACCTATGTGGGATTCGTGTGTCGTTTTGGTCATGAGTCTGATTTTAATAAGATACGGTGCGTTATGACATGTAGGTACCCCATGCGGACTTCGAGACGACAAGCAAGCGCATGGCGACGTCGGCACCGGCTAGCGAGGACCAGGTGAGTAGATTTATATCTATGGGGAGAAGTCGGGTGGATGGCGTATAGCACCCCCGCAGTTCGTGGTGATGTATACGAATACGTATACACACATATATATATTGTTTATATATTGTTTCAGTATATTGATGATAATATGGATATTTGTGTTCTTGGATGATTTAGTGTCCCGAAACCCTAGAGTAGTGGTCGCACTACACATGCACACACCAACCCATACTTGCATACTTTCTTCTTTCATTATGCTTATACGGGATATATAGTTATGTGTTCACATGGGTATGGGACTATGGGTTCACATACGAATTTGAGGCTTGGGTTTGAGATGAGTCGATGAGATTTGTATTGAGGTTGTGACTTCAGTGATATGGCATGATTCGTATTTGATATACGACATAACGTTGTAGCGGGTCCTTGACGTAGTGTTTCACACACGTCCATGCATACTTAGGCGGTATCAGTATGGTACTAGACGTAGATCCGTACCCCGATCATGATATTTGATAAAGAGGATACCAGGTGAATAGTATGATGAATGTGATATTGACCCGTACCCAGATTTGGGGATACCGTACGACGGATTTACGTACGAGCTATATTTTGACGATTGATCCGCACTCTTGACTTGGGATGTCTGGTTATGGATATGATATTATTGAGACGGGATCACCGACTGTATATATACAGGTATGTATATGTATCGACTCAGATAATAGACGGTTTCCTTACCTGTAGTTCAGCTTGTTAGTTCAGCCGTATAGTTTAGTGTAGTTGTTAGATTAGATTAGACTCCTACCTATTTCAAAACTAGCGGATCGTGGGTATTTTAAAAGACAGGTCAAGGGATCTACGGATATTTCAAAAGACGTATCCTTTCTTAAAAAAACCATCGTAGCCCTATTTTCAAAACCCCGCGGTTCGTGTTATTTCAAATGGCACCATTTTTAGGACTTATATTAGATTAATGCAGATTAGTTATAGTTGCGTCTAGTTTTTAGCTCCCGCTCATTTTGGTTGCTCGCTCCGCATCGCATATTTACATTGTTATTTCATATTGCATTGTTGACATTATGCTGTTAGGACACCAGCACCATTACCGATGATGCGTATGTACCACATACACTTACTTGCCGGCTCACACACATCTTCATCGGTAATTGCCATGTCACGTACACCTTAGAAAATATTGTTGCCTAACTTAGCTTGATAGCCAGTAGTTGACATAATATTAGTGTACATACCTTATATGCCAGCTTAGATATTGTAGTTATTACTTGTCGCTTCATGCATACTGTTATTCATTCTCATGCTTATATTCATGTTCTACATGCTATTGATGATTCGGATTTCCATGTTATTTTCTGGATTTGGAGGAAAACCGCAAAACAAATATAAACTGATTTCTCTCTTTTTAAATAAAAGTGCGGTTTTTCCCATGATGTATGAGTCGTCCACCATGAGTTTGCTGATGGATTTCGAGACCCGATTCGAGGAGACGGATGAACCGTTTCGGGTACATGGTGGACCCGGTATGGTACCCCGGGGCAAGAAGCGCGTGATGATGACGATGTGAGCCTGGCATGGGAGCACTACCTACCGGTGATATTACCCGACGCGTCGGATATCCGGAGGATACCGTCGTGGTCTTGAGATGGATGGTAGGGGCCGGTCTGGACTGACGGCGCCCTAGATATTGTGATTGAGACATTGAGATTGAGACTTGAGGTACATAGATTGTGACACAGAGATATCGAGGTATTTGGACACTTGTTTTGTGTCGATGCTGGGCACTGTTTTATGCTGATTTCATATATGGTACCTCATTTCTTTTAAAATACAGAAATCTCACTGATTTATGAAACCAGTTTTATTCAGTACATGCATTCTGTTTCATGCATTCATACATCATCCATATGATATATTGCTACCTGAGGCACTGACACGGGCACATGAGATTACACTCGGGTTAGATATTTACCCTAGCCTTGTTATAGGCTACGTGTTATTCATATATTTGAGGTTATATTATGATCATTGACCTAGGATTGCGTTATTTATACGATTTCTGTGCGTAGATGTTTTTCTATTCACGAGTTGGCAACTCACCCCCGTTGTGCCCTAGTTTCTTGCAGGTTTGCCGTACAGGTTTCTTTACGGCTGTGCGGGCATAGTTTCCTTCGGGTGACTTGCTAGTAGGTGGGTTTTTCTTGTATCGTACCCATCATATTACCTTGTATAATATTATTCCGTTGTATCTAGTAAATTCCATCAACCAAACATGTATTTATTGAGATAGAGACCAGTGTTGTTTATTCTTTCGACCGTAAAGTCGCTCGTTATATTTCTGGTGGTTTTGAGTTTCCTTTTGAGTTTTGATCCTCGCCGTTGGCGTTGTATATTATATTGCTTGTGTGGTTGTGACCGTCGATTGACGAAGAGCTAGCTCCCGCTTGGGGATGCCTTTTTCTTGATTTCGTATACTATTCATGTTGTATCCCGTTTGGGGGCCAGTATTTACAAAGGAGACTCTGCCGAAATTTTCAGTAAATTTTTGATGTTTTAAAAACCGCATAATTCGGCTTATGCTATTGAAATTACTTGCTTTAAGTTGGTTTTTCCTGCACTCTGCTACTTTTCTTGGTTTGGATTTCTGGGTTTTCGGTTTACTTAGATTACGTACGTCTCGAGACGTTCGTAGTTTAGGTGCCGGTCATGTTCCGTACTTTCGGGCCGTGACAAAATTGGTATCAGAGCGTTAGGTTTTACCTTCGGAGCGTAGGATGACCCTTGGTTGATGGAATAGGTGACTAAAGTAGAGTGACGTGTTGGAGATAGTGCCCTCAGAGTCAATTATTAGATCACAGGCACGTGATTGCAATGATTGAGGGAGGACCTATCCCGGTAGGACAGTCTTACTCGAGATGATAGTATGCTATCTGGTTTACCTTTATCATCGTGTACTGCTTTAGGTGACCTGACAAGTCGCTATTACACGTTGATAGAGCCCCTAGGATTCTTGTTTGACCACCAGCAGTATGAGGGCGATCATATACGTGGGAGCTGGCAGTCTATAAGCATATCCTTAAATGGTCCCTAGTCGTGTGAGTTTCGAGATAGGGCATCGATACTCCAGAGTAGACTAGTGTATACAGTCGAGACCCCGACGAGGGGCGGTGGCCGGTCTCACAAGCCACTGGTGTCAGTTGGATCACCTAAGATGTATACAGGTGCTCATTGGGTTATGAGTACACCGGACAGGACTCGCCGGGAACATGCCAGTTGGTCATATACCAGACGTCAGATGGCAGTTCCCTGGTGACATGTGTGCAGGTTAGTTCATCGACCTGGGGATCGTCATTTGTCTCGTATGAGTTCCCACTGTACTTTGATTACTACCCTACCACGGCTCAAAGGAGTCGTGCAAACAAGTTTTAGTTGGGTACAGTCCCGAGCCACATGGAGGCAGTAAGCGTATCTTCAGGGGTTCGTCTCTCCCGGTATTGGGGGTGAGGTCGTACTGTGTCTAGGAGAGCCATTACACGAAGCCCTCGGCCGAGGCAAGGAGATTTACTGGTAGGTATTCCAGTAGTATCTCAGGGTGTTCTGGGCTACACTCCGACACGACTTGTACCGCTTTTGGGGGTCTGACTTTTACCAACCCCCTAGGCCCGCCATGCGATGCTCATAGACGAACGGACCGGACTGTACGGATATTGTCACTGACAGGCTCAGTAGGGTTGTCAGGCTGAGTTCGCTCACAGACGTCCCTTTTAGTCAATACCTGGTAGCCCGTTACGTATTGGCTTATACCTCTGACGTGCTAGTGGTTAAATCCACAACCAAGGTGTTGACGAGTCTTTAGAGTCCCCCACATTCTGTTACTCAGCTTTCGGGCGAAAGGTTGTAGAGGCCGTATGGAGATATGGCAAGGTCCGATCAGATACGTGCGGTATTGCACGGATCAGGATCGGACAGATTGTACTATAGGCCGTATGGATATATGGCAGGGTTCGATCAGATACGTGCGGTATTGCACGGATCAGGATCGAACATATATTACTAGCCGGTTTTGGTATAAGCCGGATCCTAGTATAGTACAGTGTAGATTTTGTCTCATTGCATTTGTATTTCGGTCGAAATACAGATGCGGGTGTGTATGCACAGTATCGGGGTTTTCCTGTAATTTATTACGGGACCAGTTTTATGGAGTTGCCAGTTTGCTTTCCGTTTCGGCCGATTTCCATTGTTCCGTTCATTGGCCGAAGATTGGTGGAGGAGGGTTTATTTGCATTGTTGCAAATAAGCATTTGTGGAGGGGGTCTTTGCATATTATCATGTCATGATACTTGTCCCTTCATTTGACTTCATAAACTCATGATTGCTTGACTTTGTAAATCATCATGGTTGTTGATGATGAGGTTGGTGGTAGGTGGTTGAGTGTGGGTTTTGTTTTGGTGATCATTTCCTTTTGCATGATAGCTTTCTCTCTCTCTCTCCATTGGATAATTAGATGGCTCTCTCATTTTCCATGTGACTACACTCTCATTCTCCCCTCTCCATTGTGATGGCCGGCCACTCCCAAAAGTGGGTTGTCCAAGATTTTGGTGGTGGGTTTTTAGCTCACTTGATGTTGCAAAAATCCCACAAGTTCCATCTCCAAAGCTCCAAGTTCAATCCCTCCACAAAAGGCAATTCCTACAACCCCAAATGAGACTTCTTCTCTAGATATTCTACAGCAAACCTTGGGCACGTCGACTAGCCAGCTTCGTGTCCGAGTTGCCTCGGCATTGAGGTGGGAGCCCGTAAAAGAAGTAGGCGATGTGGTGCACTTCCGGCGACGAGGAGGAGACGGGACATTCCGCAGGAGATCGGGACGACGACGAGAAGACCGGAGGACTCGGATCTGTCGGTATATCTCTCTTCCCTTTCTTATAGATAGCTAGGACTAGTTAGTGGTTCGATCCGGGTATTAGTGCGCGGCGGTTTGCCAGTTCAAGAAAATTAAAGTTTATCACCGCTTCCGCATTTGGCCGTCGGATTGACGGCCGGGGCGCCGCCGTGCACTTACATGACGTACCGTTGGTATGTTCCGCAGCATATTTACGACACGCCACTCCACTTATGAAGCCTTAGGATGTACATTTCCTTGTTCAGTATTATATTCCTTCCTGATCTAGCCTCGTCGGTACCAGTTTGGTTTTGCTGCCACGGTTACAGGCAGGGAGAGCTACGGCTAGAGTTGCGGTCAGCACGAGCTCGTCACGAACGAGGACTGACCAGGGCGAAATTCTGGTGACACTCGATTTCGGAGATGTGTCTTTTTACTGTGTTTCCGCGCCACGAGCGTTTGGCGGATCGCCTTTATGAGATTTCTCGGACGTGCCAATCAGTATCAGAGGATTGGGCCACTGACAAAGGACAACCAGATTTTGATGACCGTTGGTGTGTTGCTTATTCATGATGGTCTAGGCACTATTCAGCGTGCAGACGAGCGAGCCAGTTATTGCTGCGAACGACGAGATATTGCCCCAGATGCTGGCGTTAGTGCAGAAAGAGTTGTACTAAGAGATGATAGAAGGCCGCTAGTCATCGAGGATGAATGACTAGGACATGTGGATCGTTCGCCTACCCCGATGCGAGGTCATCAGATAGATTGATTCCAGCTAGAGACGACTTCACACAGAGACGTTGGGAGTCGACAGAGACGATCGAATGTCAGAACCTATTATTCCAGGTTTAAAGTAGTCGGAAAGACATGCAGGCAATTCTATGGTCCCTCTAGAAGAATGAAACCCTAACTCGACTTAATGACCGTGTGAAAGCCTTTGAACCTTCGGGTTTGCGGTAGTTCTGCGGCGCCATTAGTGAGGCTTGGGTTTGCCCTTCTACGGCTGGACCACCGATGCTGTGGTATGTACTCGATACTATTAAACTGTGCCCAAGATGTTGAGCCCTTGGGGGATTATGAGGTTTTGACAATCGATTGGATGGTTCGACTTAATTCGGATGTTAGGTGGTGAGATGCATTTCTTGGGAGACTCCCGATACGAGGATAGTCGTTGAAGCTCAGTCCATGCAGCCGCGACGAGACGAGTCCAAAGCAGACGACATTAGAGAAAAGTGGAGTAAGAGGTTCGCACCAGATCTAGACGAGATGACGTTCCACTCCGCCGACATCAGAGATACGATGCGTATGCTGAGGCATGGTACTTGGACTTACCTTCCAGAAGGAGTCGCGATGAGTATGCAGTCGTTCCAGAGCAAGATGTAGATATAGGAAAGGACAATGACTTCCGGACAGTTGGCAGAGACGAGACATGGAAGAGACCGTGAGCAGGATTCCTTCCAGGACACTGCTGCAATGATACTTGCACCCAGGATCAGATGGGTCACGTACATTCAGAGAGCCAGTGGCCGACGCCAGTGATATGCTGTCTTACGAGTGTTCGCGATGATTGACCGAGAGATGACCAGAGAAGTGCCAGAACGGGATCATCCCCGTTAGCACACCTGACAGGGCCGATGAGCCGATGGACCGAAAGATTGGTAATTCACAGTGAAGACCTTGACCCAGGAGTGGTCATGGTTACGCACATCAGCAAGACAGAGTTCATGATCATCGACGAGACGTCCCACTAATGACCGTGACAGTTGGCCGAGATTCTTAGAGGATGCGCTTGAGCGGTACTGTTCCGCCATTATTGATTTCGATGTTTTGGGTGATTTATTCGTATGATTTGATTTTGATGATTGAGGATTTACGATCTTTGCACAGTGTTGCACTTGATATCGTTTTCGTTCTTTAGTTTCACATGTTTGTGATTTTACGGTTTTAAACAGTTGAGTTGGTTTTGTGCGTATGCATGCACACGAATTGGTTCCTGCACTCTGTATAGTTATTATATGCTTGCAGTGCAGTGATACGCCTTTTATGCACTTAGATGCACTGGACTTCGATTTCGATTGTGATACTCGATATTTGTTTGTGCACCTTGTGCACCTGATTGATTTTGCGCACGTTCGGCGCTTGATATTGGATTTCATGATTTCGTGCACGATGGATGCACCTGAATTAGATTTTCGCGCATGTTGGGCGCATGTTTTGAAGGGTGATTTTGGTGCACACCAGAGGCACTAAATTGAGAATTTTTCGTGCATGTCAGATGCACCTGATTTTGCTGTCAGGCACACATGTTGCCTACGACAGATGTTTCGTGCACACCCGATGCACTTAGATATTTTTTATGTGCGCATGTGTTCATGGATTTTGATTTCCGTGCGCACCAGACGCACGTAGCATTCATGTGCATATTTTGGGATTGATTTCGTATAGAGCAGTACGTTTTTATGATATTGCTATGTGTTTTCGTACTAAGAAGGACTAGTCAGAGGACAGTACCTGAATATATTTTGCACGCATTGATAGTTATTGAAGGGATTTCCAAAAAGCGAGCTATAGCCTCAGTATTTACCTACGTGTCTGATATGACACGAAATGTTTAAAACAAGGAGACCCTTCTAAATTGTTTCCAAAACGGCGGAACGTACATTTCAAACAAAGGTATATATATATATATATAGTTATTTTCTTATGATAGAAATCCGCCACTGTGCAGTGTTATACGCGTTGCACAGCGACTTAAAGAGATTTGGCAAGCATTTCCTTCAGATACTTACAGATATAGATTCGATGTTTACATGTATAGTTTCGAGTTATATCATATTGGTTTGATTTGGATTTGGCATTGATGTCTTCTCCATGACTCCGATGATTGCGGGATGCTTGACGGAGTTTTGATTTGAGTTATATGCTCATTTTTCAAGCGCATGCGCTGCACTACGATTTGTTTTATGTATTTACAATTTCGGAGCCACGACAACTTGATGGTTTTCTTAGATATTTTAGTATTTGGGGGAGTTTGAATTTAAATTCGGGGACTGAATTTCTTTAAGGGGGGAAGATTGTAACGTTTTGAAAATCGTTTCGGTGAAATTTCAAAAAAATCGGTAAAATAAGGGGCTTTTCTGTAAAAAGTCAAAATACAAATATCTTATTATAAAAATTAAATATACATATTCTAGCTATGTAATTGCTATTATTTGGTGTTTATTGAGCCGCTGGTGAAATTTCAAATTTTCTGAAAAAAATTATTTTTTTATTATTTTAAGCCGTCACTAATACATTTAATTAAGGAAAATTACAAATTGGAATGAGTTGAAACAAATTTTGTGCATCATAAAACATTAAATAAAATTTTATCATGTGGTCTTTGGAACGAAATCATTTGCCAAAACGGTTTAGAAATTATTGAAGAAAAAAGGCTTTTTTTTTAGCGTAAATGGATGTTTTGGGTATTATATTTATCATTTTTCATCACCCCACACCCATACCCACACTCACACACACACATTCACTTCTCCCCTTGGCTGAATTCAGCAGCCCCACCCCTTTTCCTCACTTGAATTTCTAAGTTGAGATGAAAAGAAATGAGAAGAAAGGGTATATATATATAAGTGTTGGTTGGGTTGACTTGGACTTCCTTTGACTTGGACCTTTCTACCCACTCTCACTCCCACACCCACACCCCCTCACCCCTCTCATTTTCGGCCAGAATCAACAGCAGCCCCTACTCATTCTTCTCCTCTCTTTTCCTCATCAAAAGTCTTCAAAATCCATCAAATTTCCATCAAAAATTAAACTAAAACTCAAATCTAACTCCTACCCATTTTACATTTGCTATTCTTGCATGGATCTAGGGAGCAAGTTGGCATTTTAGAGGCTTGATTTTCATAGTTGATCTCTTGATCATGAGGTATAATTCTAACCTTTTCTTAAATTGTGTTAATTGCTTTAGGTTAGCTTAATTAAAGGTTTAAATAGGTTTTTAATTGGTTTTAAGTGCATGATTTACAATTCAAGAGAGGGGTTTGATTTCAAATTGGGCTTTTGTGTTGTGAGATTAGGGTTATGTGGGATGTATTTGACATATAAATGTTATGCCAAATCAAATCTAGTTTCTAGTTGCATTTTTGTTAATTTAAATTTGTGATAATTATATATATTGCAAACTAGTTTTTTTAAATATTATGTTAAATTGAGAATTTAAATATGGTAAGGCTTTCATCACGTCTTTGACATGTTAATGAGTAGTTTAGCACCTTAGGATGTGTGAAACCTAGTCTAGTTACTGAATTATGTATTGTTGCTTTAAAATGGTTGAAATTGGTTAATTTTGTTAACTAGATTTTTGGGTTAATGTAATTTATTGAGATTAAAAATATGGAAGTGATTTGTATGACTTAGTTGTTATGTTTAGTGGATATTATGGCCATTAGTTTTGTTAAAACATCAAGTTTCGAATTAAAACGAAAATTTAGTGCTTTCTATGTTTTCAGAAAATAAATCGATTTGATTTATTTTAATGTTTTGATGATTTAAAACCTATGTTATATTATAATTAGTGAGTTTTGGGAACTACGATTTGTACGTTGAGTTTTTCTCGGTCACTCGGCGTTCGTACGCCGATGTCGAGTGTTTTGGGTTGATTTGAGAGAGCAAACCATAGGTTTTGACCTATGTGGGATTCGTGTGTCGTTTTGGTCATGAGTCGGATTTTAATACGATACGGTGCGTTATGACATGTAGGTACCCCATGCGAACTTTGAGACAACAAGCAAGCGCGTGGCGACGTCGGCACCGGCTAGCGAGGACCAGGTGAGTAGATTTATATCTACGGGGAGAAGTCGGGTGGATGGCGTATAGCACCCCCGCAGTTCGTGGTGATGTATACGAATACGTATACACACATATATATATTGTTTATATATTGTTTCAGTATATTGATGATAATATGGATATTTGGTGTTCTTGGATGATTTAGTGTCCCGAAACCCTAGAGTAGTGGTCGCACTACACATGCACACACCAACCCATATTTGCATACTTTCTTCTTTCATTATGCTTATACGGGATATATAGTTATGTGTTCACATGGGTATGGGACTATGGGTTCACATACGAATTTGAGGCTTGGGTTTGAGATGAGTCGATGAGATTTGTATTGAGGTTGTGACTTCGGTGATATGGCATGATTCGTATTTGAGATACGACATGACGTTGTAGCGGGTCCTTGACGTAGTGTTTCACACACGTCCATGCATACTTAAGCGGTATCAGTATGGTACTAGACGTAGATCCGTACCCCGATCATGATATTTGATAAAGAGTATACCAGGTGAATAGTATGATGAATGTGATATTGACCCGTACCCAGATTTGGGGATGCCGTACGACGGATTTACGTACGAGCTATATTTTGACGATTGATCCGCACTCTTGACTTGGGATGTCTGGTTATGGATATGATATTATTGAGGCGGGATCACCGACTGTATATATACAGGTATGTATATGTATCGACTCAGATGATAGGCAGTTTCCTTACCTGTAGTTCAGCTTGTTAGTTCAGCCGTATAGTTTAGTGTAGTTGTTAGATTAGATTAGACTCCTACCTATTTCAAAACTAGCGGATCGTGGGTATTTTAAAAGACAGGTCAAGGGATCTACGGATATTTCAAAAGGCGTATCCTTTCTTAAAAAAACCACCGTAGCCCTATTTTCAAAACCCCGCGGTTCGTGTTATTTCAAATGGCACCATTTGTAGGACTTATATTAGATTAATGCAGATTAGTTATAGTTGCGTCTAGTTTTTAGCTCCCGCTCATTTTGGTTGCTCGCTCCGCATCGCATATTTACATTGTTATTTCATATTGCATTGTTGACATTATGCTGTTAGGACACCAGCACCATTACCGATGATGCGTATGTACCACATACACTTACTTGCCGGCTCACACACATCTTCATCGGTAATTGCCATGTCACATACACCTTAGAAAATATTGTTGCTTAACTTATCTTGATAGCCAGTAGTTGACATAATATTAGTGTACATACCTTATATGCCAGCTTAGATATTGTAGTTATTACTTGTTGCTTCATGCATACTGTTATTCATTCTCATGCTTATATTCATGGTTCTACATGCTATTGATGATTCGGATTTCCATGATATTTTCTGGATTTGGAGGAAAACCGCAAAACATATATAAACTGATTTCTCTCTTTTTAAATAAAAGTGCGGTTTTTCCCATGATGTATGAGTCGTCCACCATGAGTTTGTTGATGGATTTCGAGACCCGATTCGAGGAGACGGATGAACTGTTTCGGGTACATGGTGGACCCGGTAAGGTACCCCGGGGCAAGAAGCGCGTGATGATGACGATGTGAGCCTGGCAGGGGAGCACTACCTACCGGTGATATTACCCGACGCGTCGGATATCCGGAGGATACCGTCGTGGTCTTGAGATGGATGGTAGGGGCCGGTCTGGACTGACGGCGCCCTAGATATTGTGATTGAGACATTGAGATTGAGACTTGAGGTACATAGATTGTGACACAGAGATATCGAGGTATTTGGACACTTATTTTGTGTCGATGCTGGGCACTGTTTTATGCTGATTTCATATATGGTACCTCATTTCTTTTAAAATACAGAAATCTCACTGATTTATGAAACCAGTTTTATTCAGTACATGCATTCTGTTTCATGCATTCATACATCATCCATATGATATATTGCTACCTGAGGCACTGACACGGGCACATGAGATTACACTCGGGTTAGATATTTACCCTAGCCTTGTTATAGGCTACGTGTTATTCATATATTTGAGGTTATATTATGATCATTGACCTAGGATTGCGTTATTTATGCGATTTCTGTGCGTAGATGTTTTTCTATTCACGAGTTGGCAACTCACCCCCGTTGTGCCCCAGTTTCTTGCAGGTTTCTTTACGGCTGTGCGGGCATAGTTTCCTTCGGGTGACTTGCTAGTAGGTGGGTTTTTCTTGTATCGTACCCATCATATTACCTTGTATAATATTATTCCATTGTATCTAGTAAATTCCATCAACCAAACATGTATTTATTGAGATAGAGACCAGTGTTGTTTATTCTTTCGACCGTAGAGTCGCTCGTTATATTTCTGGTGGTTTTGAGTTTCCTTTTGATTTTTGATCCTCGCCGTTGGCGTTGTATATTATATTGCTTGTGTGGTTGTGACCGTCGATTGACGAAGAGCTAGCTCCCGCTTGGGGATGCCTTTTTCTTGATTTCGTATACTATTCATGTTGTATCCCGTTTGGGGGCCAGTATTTACAAAGGAGACTCTGCCGAAATTTTCAGTAAATTTTTGATGTTTTAAAAACCGCATAATTCGGCTTATGCTATTGAAATTACTTGCTTTAAGT
Source organism: Agapanthus africanus (assembly GCA_030015575.1). Taxonomy (NCBI): domain Eukaryota; kingdom Viridiplantae; phylum Streptophyta; class Magnoliopsida; order Asparagales; family Amaryllidaceae; genus Agapanthus; species Agapanthus africanus. Next base: position 279,155,863 of record JASDDO010000022.1, read on the forward strand.
TGGTTTTTCCTGCACTCTGCTAATTTTCTTGGTTTGGATTTCTGGGTTTTTGGTTTACTTAGATTACGTACGTCTCGAGACGTTCGTAGATTAGGTGCCGGTCATGTTCCGTACTTTCGGGCCGTGACACTCTCTCTCTCTCTTTATATATATATATATATATATATATATATATATATGAGAATAATGGAGAAAAGATGCCATAGGAGGGAATTTTCTCCTATGGTATCGAAAAAATGCGCGCTCTCTTATTTTTTCCGCCGATCGGCACCCTTAATCTTCATCGTTATCATTTAAGATGTGGGTACACCAAATTTCATATGATTCTACAACTTTTTCACCGTTGATTTAGTGGGTTCAAAATTAACGGTTTACCGACAATATAACTTTTTACATTGCTAAATCAACGGTGAAAAAGATGTAGAATCACATGAAATTTGGTTTACCCACATCTTAGATGATAACGATGTAGATGGTGGGTGTCGATCGTCGGAAAAAATGAGAGAGGGTGTATTTATTCGACGCCAAAGGAGGAAATTCACTCCTATGGCCTCTTTCCTCCATTAACCCCTCTCTCTCTCTCCTCTCTCTCTCTCTCTCTATATATATATATATAAAGAGAGAGAATAATGGAGGAACAAGACCATAGGAGGGAATTTCCTCCTATGGCGTCGAAAAAGTATGTCCTTCGTCGTGTTTTCCCACGATCGGAATCCATCATCTTCATCGTTATCATCTAAGATGTGGGTACGCCAAATTTCATGTGATTCTAAGACTTTTTCACCGTTGATTTAGCAATATAAAAAGTTCTATTATCGACGCCGTAGGAGGAAATTCTCTCCTATGGCATATTTCCTTCATTATTCTCTCCCTCCCTCTCTCTCTCTCTCTCTCTCTTTCTCTCTCTCTCTCTCTCTCTATATATATATATATATATGAGAATAATGGAGAAAAGATGCCATATGAGGGAATTCCCTCCTATGGCGTCGAAAAAATACCCCCTCCACCAATTTTTCCGACGATCGGCCACTATCATCTTCATCGTCATCATTTAAGATGTGGGTACACCAAATTTCATGTGATTCTACAACTTTTTCACCGTTGATTTAGCAATGTAAAAAGTTCTATTGTCGGTAAACCGTTAATTTTGAACCCACTAAATCAACGGTGAAAAAGTAGTAGAATCACATGAAATTTGGTGTACCCACATCTTAAATGATGACGATGAAGATGATGGGGGCCGATCGTCGGAAAAATTGGTGGAGGGGGTATTTTTTCGACGCCATAGGAGGGACCTATGGCCTCTTTCCTCCATTAATCTCTCTATATATATATATATAGCCAGAAGGAACCCAAACCCAGAAGGAACCCAAACTCATATATAATGCTAAAGCATCAAATTAACTGATAGATGCTAAAGGAGGAAATTAGGAATTATATAAATGGTAGCTTCAAATTATACAAGAAAGTAAGAGTTAATTTGATTACCTATACCCTAGCATAGCTCGGAGATGTATGATCATCCCTTCTTCATGCGCCCTAAAATTTCCTCTCTTGATCCCTGGCCTAAGATAGTTAGTCCATCTCAATCTGCAACTCTTGCTACATCTCATCAATCCTGCACGGAACAAATCAAAACTTAAAACCTTCAACAAATAATGAACCCAAAAAAAAGAAAAGGGTTCAAAATTGAATTGAATTTTGAATTAATTCATGCCAGCGTTTGTTGGCACTAGGAGGCCTTGCCATTTCTAATTCCCTCCTTAATGAAAGGGAGCTTAATTTTTTTACATAATTTCCCCCCATTTGTCATCCAACTCATTGGCCCATTTGCTACTTAAGATTTCTCTTTCTTTTGGTGTTCGCATGAATCCCCAAATATTTTTTTTCTTAAAGTACTACTCTCTTCGTCCTTTTTTACTTGACGTTTTGGAGAGAAAAAAGTGTTCCGCTTTACTTGACGTTTTGGAATAACGTGAAATACATTAATGATGATCAATAAATGATACAATACCAAAAACAACCTAAAAAATTACTAGTTGTTGTTCTATATCATTAATACTTTCCAAAACAATTGAGAACAAAAATTGTATGATTTTTTTAGTGGTGATATGGCAGTAGATTAACTAATGATATTGAGAAAGTGATAATATTTTTCTTAATCGGTGTACATTTATTGAAAATGTCGAGTAAAAAAGGACGGAAGGAGTAGATAGCATCATATAATCATATATAGTAAATGTCTTAAATGAATGCTTAGTTCATTAGGAGTGCTGTCACGACACCAATTGATACCTGGAATTTCTGCTCCAGTACAATAATATTAATTGGTATCAATGAACATTAATCTCACTTTGACATTTTAATTCATATATTAGCGTATGGTTATTGGATATTAATGCAGTTAAGCTTACTCTCATGCGTTTCATGATCGCACTAGCTTATATAAATAAAAGTCTTGCATCATGCTGCTATATGTTCATGTGTATATAATATATTTCATATTACATGCACTAATCATGAACTTTATTGCCATTTCTAAGTAAATGATGTTGTAGCTTCAATCTTCTAATAACAGTAGAGATGACAATTATTTACTCCTCTGTGTTTCTAATTATTACATTCGGTAGACTCTCTCTCTCTCTCTCTCTCTCTCTATATATATATATATATATATATATATAATAATAAAGGAAAATCAAGGGAATTACTTTGGTCTTTTTTGTTTTTGTTTTATTTTTGGCAACAATACTTGGTAGTCCAAGAAATAACCAAAATTTAAAAGTCTGTAACTGCTCGCAGGGCAGAAGAAGTATTATGACGCTGGTTGCAGCAGAACTACTTGATTTATGAGACGAAAGAAAAAGAAATTAAACCCATCGCTCATCAAATTAAGTGGAAATAGGTAGGCTATTGTTTGATGTCCTCCAAAACTCGAGAAAAAGACTGAAATATATGGAGGTTGTTGTCATATGATTTCTTTAAATTTCTTATCGCGTGGAATGGATTGCCAGGTGTCTTCTGTTTTTTAATTTATTTTTTCCACGTTAATTGATTTATGATGCTAAGAGTATTACTATTATCTGCTGCTGCTATATATATATATATATATATATATATATTAGCTACAGTGATAAGTTATGGACCTGATTAGTTAATTTGTGTTAAGCTAACTTAATTTAATATGATTATGTAATGATTTTGTATGAAAAAAATAATCATGAATAATTCGAGAAAGATTGGGGACCAAGCTTAAAAGATATTAAGGATCTTGAATTAAGCCGTTTTCCCCCCAACTTAATTTACTATGCTTATGCAATGATATTGTATGAAAAAATACTTCAACTTTTATTCATTTTTATGGGAAATATGCATAATAAAATATTCCATTTAGAATAATTTTCATCTTCTATCATGTGTATAGGAGATCTCTTGTGATCAAAACCCAGGTTAAACATCAACATGGTAATTAAATTGCAATAACAATGCTCAAGATGGAGATAACTTTTGGGGAGCGGCCAAACGTAATCCCCAAGCACACGAGAATACCGATAGAGAAGTGTTTGCATTGATAACTGGTGCATAATCTGCATCTATCGAGCGCAAAAGATCTGCAGTATGTTTTTTAAGGGCAACGGATTCTGATCTATATATATCGATGCGTGTAACATCTTTTTATTCGTGGTATCATGTACTCTCCATCTACCATTTTCATGTGTATGACTTAGAGACTTGATGTGAGCACGATATTGTATATTTTGGTGACTTGGATGTCTTTTATGCAGATTTACTTATATCATCTTTTATTTCTTCGCTACGACATCGTATATCTGTTGTGGTGGTTGTTTTCCGCCGTTGGGCGTGGATTTTCTCCCGTTGGGGATGCTTTACTTTATATTTATATTGTACTCATTTTTGGGGTTAGTTTTTACAAAAGAGGTGCTGCCCAAATTTTTAAGAAAGTAAAGTTGGACTTTAAAGAATTTGGTTTGAGATTTCAAAAGTTTTGAAAATACTATTATCACTTACTACTTTTGATGGTTTAGATTGCTGGGTTTTCGGCTTACTTAAATTGCGTTACGCCTGTAGACGTTGCGTAGTTTAAGGGCCGTCACGTGCCAATTTCGGGTCATGACAGCTTGTCACACTATTGAACTTATTCAGGTGCTTTATCACTGAACCGTTCTCTGCCATCTTCATGTTGAAAAGCTTCTTCATCAAAAAAAAATTTATTTGATGTCGATGGCTTTTCATACAACTTCGCTAATGTCGTCATTAGCGTCTTAGTTGTTTTCTTCTTTGAGATATTAAAGTCCACCTGCGGAGTCAATGACAGTCTGATCGTCGCCAGGGCTTTCCTTACCAAAAGGTTCCATTCCTCATCGTTCATCTACTCGAGCTTTTCTCCTAGCAACGGAAGATATAGATCCTTTTGGTATAGACAGTCTTCCAACTGCATGCGCCACCAACCAAAATTGTGACCATTGAATTTCTCAATTCTTATCTTATCCTCCGCCATCTTTCGTCTGTATCGCAGCAAACTCGACTTCCCCTACCAACGCCTTCAAAACTACAATCTAAGAAAGTGGGGAAGAGGACACAAGCGGCGTTACCCACCGTTGACCTAGATTGAAGAATCAAAGAACCCTAGGTTCTCTTAACCTTACTCCGATACCAGTTGTTGGGGTGAGATTCGATCCACGGAACAGTGCTCGCGATAAAACCCAAATCACGCAAAAATACAATCACGCAATTAAACGACGAAAGACAATATAAATTAAAGTTCAAGAACAAGAAAGTAATCAATCACAAATAAGATAGATTTGTTAACGAGGTTCACCCACTGTATGGCTAGTCTCCAGCAGGGTGGAATCTGCAAACGTCTACTATACTTGAATCAAGTTTGCAAACAAGAGTAATCCTAGGAGACTATACAAATCACTCTTTGCCTCTGCCTCTTGTGATGATCCTTATGGTTGATCAATGCCTCACTCATAAGATGTGCTTTTATAGCACCTAGAAGAATGTCACCACCTAACAATGTCATGCATGTTAAAGTAGCACCTAACAAAGTCACCACCTAATATTATCACCACCTAACAATGTCATGCATGTCAAAGTAGCACCTAATAAAGTCACAACGTATCATTGTCACCACCTAATAATGTCATGCATGTCAAAAGGTGGCACCTAACCCTAGACTTTAATTTGCATCAATTTTCAACACATATTACGCGACTATCTAATATCTATAAGTTCGTGCACGGTCTCTCTCTCCCTTAAGCATATTTAATGTGGATTTGATAGAGGATCACCAATGACAGATCATGGGATGGGGTGTGTCGTTAACGTGAATTGAGTAGTCCTTTACGATTGGCATAAAAGGGTAAGGACTCTCATATCCCCCACATATTTACTATTACGTTTCCTACTCTCTTAAGAAATCAAATTTCCACATTTTGAGGGGGATCCACTCTGCATTAATTGATTAATGGGTAATTACACTAAAATACCCTTAACTATCGCAGAGTTTTGCCAGAATACCTTTAAGTCTTTTTATTACTGTGAAATACCTCAAACTAGGGATTTGTTTTCACTAAAGTACCCCAAAATTCCAAATTAAGTTATTTTACTCAAAGCCCATGATAGTTAAGGACCTAAGGTATTTTAGTGTTATTTACCCCGAAATAAGTGAAAAAAGCTTGTCTGCTTTCATTCTGTTCATATTCCTTGCTCCCATTTTCCTTTCTCTTTAATAGAATCATCCATTTATTGTGTTTCTCTTTTTAAATTGCTATTGTTGTGGAATTGACTTGTATTCAACAAAGTTGTGCTTCATACTTCTGAGCCACAATGCTTCAAACGTCTGAAAAAGAAGTTTTCAGAAATCCAGAGCGTGCTTAAACGTCTGAGCACTTGTGTTTCAGACGTTTGTCAACGAGTTCTGGCATAATTTAGAAAGTTTGTAAAGTTTGGTAAATTGAAGATTAATTAAGAGAATCTGTTGCAAATTCATTTAAAGATTTATTCGAATATTTGTGAAGAGATATTTGAATATTTGTTTTGAAGATTTGATGAGATCCTAATTGGAGTAGGAATTCTATTATTTTGTGCTATAAATAGAGAATGGTCGTATTAAAGAAAAGTGGCCAAACATGAAGAAAAAGAAGAAGAAGAAGAAGAAGAAGAGAAGACAAAGGCAAAAAAAGGGTAGTCATCCATAAATGAAGGTGGAGCACAGGAAGAGTGGTCTTTGTTTGTATGAAAAGACGAAGGCAGTGGCGAAGGGTAGTCATCCACAGATGAAGGTGGAGCACCAGAAGACTTGACATTGTGTTTGTATGAAGAGACGAAGGCAGGGACGAAGGGGAACCATCCATAGGTAAAGGTAGAGAGATCTACCAAGAGTAGTCTTTGTGTTTATATGAGCATTAAGATGCGAAGAGAGATGTGAGAGAATATAAAATGTACAGGTATATATTCTTGATCATTAATGAAAAGATTCCCATGTTTGTCCCGTGGATGTAGGTTTTTGGTCGAACCACGTTGAATACTGGTGTTGCGTATTCTTATATTTACTCATCTTCCCCCTATGCCTAGCAAAAACCCCAACAGTTATAGGGATGAGCAATTTACTGGAACGACCGATAGTCTGAAACTTTTATCTCTTAAACGACCTATATTTGAAAAAATATTTAAGGATTTCCATTTGTTCTTGCTTTATTGTAGTGGCTGATTTTGGCAAGCATTGCATCCAGTTTTCCAGGAGTTTTGATATGTTTTCGGTGCTTGAGGCATAGGTTGAGGAGTTTTGAGCGAAGCTGGGGACTCTAGGGTTCAAAGTTTTCGTGTTTGAATATCTTGTATCAGAATCATATGAAGTCATGCAGGTGTCAGTTGAGGTTTGATTCTTCCTGATCTTTTTCTTGAGGTGACTGTTCCAGAAGTTCTTGATGTCGCTGTCTGTTCTTTAAGGAAGGTATGATGCTTTGGCTGCCTACCTACAAAGAAAGTGGGGGAAAAAAGGCTTGAGTTGATTGCAAATTTTTACCGGAAACAAACTTATGATCATCTTCAAGACTTCTCCATCGTTATTTGAATCAAGGCTCTAGAAAGGATATGACATAAGATATACAAATAACGGTCGACTTGATGACTCTAGAAGATTTGACAAAGTTTCACGACCAGATGTCAACCTAGCTGATACCGGGAAAAAATTGACACAAGTTTACAAATAGTTGTCGACTTGATTGCTTCAAATCAAATCTCACACAGGTTTTACAACAGGTTGCAGCCAAAATGATGTCAACCCTCTCTTATTTAGTGCCGGCCAATTTTAGTTGAGGATATATGATACTATCGACGACATAGGGCCTTTCACTATTCTAGCTAATTCCATATATATATTTCTAATAACGAGTTGGTTTCTCCAAATTATCTTAGATCGATCGTGAAGAATTCATATAAGGTGATACTTTTGCTATATATAGGACAAATAGTTCAACTGAAAGGATATATATATATATATATATATATATATATATATATATATATATATATATATAGAGAGAGAGAGAGAGAGAGAGAGAGAGAGAGAATAATGGAGGAAAGAAGCCATAGGAGGGGATTTCCTCCTATGGCGTCGGAGAAATGCACCCTCCAACATTTTTTCTGACGATCGGTATCCATCATCATCATCATCGTTATCATCTAAGATGTGCATACAACAAATTTCATGTAATTCCACCACTTTTTCACCTTTGAATTAGCAATGTAAAAAGTTCTATTGTCGGTAAATCATTATTTTTGCACCAACTTAATCAACGGTGAAAACATGGTATAATCACATGAAATTTGGTGTATCCACATCTTAGATGATAAAGATGGAGGTGATGTATGTCGATCGTCGAAAAAAATCATGGAGGGTGCATTTTTCCGACGCCATAGGAGGAAATTCCCTCCTATGGCACATTTCCTCCATTAACCTCATATATATATATATATATATATAAAGGAGGAAAGTGGTCATATGAGGGAATATCCTACTATGGCATCGAAAAAGTATGTCGTCCGTCGTATTTTCCGACGATCGGAATCCATTATCTTCATCGTTATCATCTAAGATGTGGTTACACCAAATTTCATATGATTCTACAACTTTTTCACCGTTGATTTAGCAATGTAACAAGTTCTATTGTCTGTTAACCGTTAATTTTGAACCCACTAATTCAACGGTGAAAAAGTTGTAGAATCACATAAAATTTGGTGTACCCACATTTTAGATGACAACGATGAAGATGATGGGTGCTAACCAAACATAAGTGGTGATTTTTTGAAACAAATACTGCATACATCTCCATTTAATTTCCTATCAACCAAATAGCCTTTTAATTTGGTTGTAACAGAAAAATGGTGTGCATCTGCAAATACAATTGCAAAACTTGAAGATAACCAAACAATGGATTTGAACCATTTTTTTGGGTAACAAATACCTAACCAATCATGTCCGAAGTGAGAGAAGAGAAAATTGAATATTGCAACTAAAACGTGTTGGAGTTCAGACATAGGATTAGGTGAGAGAATTGAGTTTTCCTGAGGGGTTGCTTTACATCGTACATCTCTATTATTATATCCACGAAATCAGAAGGTTGATATGGGGCTCTCGAAATTAATTAAAATAAAATAAACAAAGAATTAAAGAAGAAAATTCTTAAGGTTGTTGTGGGGCTCTCGAAATTAATTAAAATAAAATAATCAAAGATGGGAAAACTTTTTTTCTTAGACGCCCCCGTTATCAACTTTTTGCACGGGCAATATACGTGGGTATATATTATCATTGTAGACAAAAAAATTGATAAGATTTTTAATGACTTTTAGTTAAATTACTAGATCTTTTAAACACGTTAGTTAACATAAGGATGATATCCACGTTAAGTCTTTATCTTAATTAAAGGAAGAAGAAATAAAAATAGAGGGATTTTATAGTTATTAGAAATATTAATTTGAAACTAAGAGGGTGCAAATACCAATTATGATTAGAGTTGCTCCAACCCTATAGTCACTGGGAATATGTACAGCCAATCCTTTAACTAATATGATAAGTTTTTACTCTCTTGCGGATCTGAGATGTCGCAAGTTCGATTTATTTTGAAAAGGGTTGATTCCAAAAGGAAAAAAAAAAGGAACAAAGATTACTAAAAAAGAGAGAAGAAGAATATATTTGTCATTTACAGTTGACCCACATCTCTCCTAATGTTTAAACTAAAAAGAGCAACCTGTTTCAAATTAAAATTTTAATATGAATCTCAACACGAACCTACGGTAATAAAAAAATATCATCATAATTTGATACTAATTAATATTTTATTTGTACGTTCTAATTGTTCAAATTTAATCTTCTCAAAGCATTATAAATACCTTTAAAAAATGGGTAGATTGTCAGAAAAACCAAGCACTTTTTCGCGCCGACAAAATCCTCCTCGCCTCGAGATGCTAGTCAAAATACCCCTGAAAATGTTTTTAGATCTCAAGAAACCACTTACATGTCATATCTAGTAGTTGCCTGATATATCCAGTTTTCTGCAATATCTAAGCAGTTGTATGTGATATCTACACCGTTTTCTGCGATATTTAAAAGGTTTGTACGAATTTATTAGATATAGCAGGCTATATGTAGATACTGTATAAAAAATTTGCAAGGGAGTTTTAAATACTGCTTCGAGGCTAGAGAGTTTTTGACAGCGAAAAAAGTGCTCAGAGGGTTTTCAAAGATTACCCTAAAAAAAAAAAGAAAATCATTTCAAGTCTATACTTTTATACTCAAAATCTTTGAATTCTTGACCAAAATTTTTGGTGGCTTCAAATATATGTATACAGTGAAGCATGCATGAAATACTTACTCTTTTAATATAATTATTTGTCCTTTTAATTTCTGGGTTTTATTCTATATATCACCCCCAAAACTTGTCTATTTCTAAATATCACCCCCAAAACTTCGATATTCCATATGACAAAAGCATATAAGTTATCCAAAAATATGTTGAATGTAGTGCCCTCAAGGCAATTTTTGTAATTGCAGCCACGCGGTTATGATAATTGAGCGAGGACCTATACGGATAGAACAGACTTACTCGAGATGATATTATGCTTTCTGGTTTGATGTCTTATGTTGTATTGCGTATCGCTATTACATATTTGATAGAACCCATTGGATTCTTACTTAACTACCAGGGTTATGATGGTGATCAAAGGCCTGGGCTGTCTATAAGCACATCCTTAAAATGTCTCTAGTCGTTGGATTATCGAGACTGGGTATGTAAACTAGTTTATATGTTTTTAATTCCCTGGAGGGGAGGTGGCCAGTCTCATAGCCATTGATGTACGACACTAAAGATTGTATACAGATGATCATTAGGGTATGAGTTATACTGAATGGATTCGCCGAGAACAGCGAGTTGATACTATACCTACGTTAGATAGTTGTTCTCTGGTGACATGAATACAGAGTAGTCTGTTGATCTAAGAACGTCATTTGTCTTGTGTGAGTTCCCACTATAATTTGATTACTGCCCTACCATGGCTCTACTGAGTCGTGCAAACAGATTTAATTGGGCACAGTCCCGAACCATATGGAGGTAGTGAGCGGATCTGAGGGATTCGTCTCTCCCGGTATACGGAGTCGTTATCACGCTGTGTACGGTTGGTTAATACCATAAGTACCTGGACAGGGAAGATGAGATTTACTGAGGTCAGTAGTTTCAAAGTTGGTATTGAACTTGATATCGGATTGACTTATCGGGTTATTAGTATTGGGTTTCGGTGCCCACGCGGCGGAAGCCGCGGCCTAAGCGGAAGCGAAAACAAAAACTTTTGCGAGCACCGAACGCCCGTAAAACCCAGGATACGGTCTAATAATCTAAACTAGCTAACTTAAAAGTGCAATGGTAGAGAAATTACAACATTTATCGCGTGTCCACCCAATTGTGAAAAATCCCTCCAAACTCGTAGCCGCCGGGAGCGCGTTTGAGAATTGATCACCTTTACCAAAGACGATCCACCCGAGGGAAACCGGAAGAGGCTCCAACCGATGATCCAAGCTCGCTAGGTTTGGATGGTCGGTGATATAGGAATACTGTACTAAATTTTTCTCTTTTTTTTATCTCAAGATCATGAGAGCAGGAGAAGGAAGAAGAAGGACAAGATGGTGAGCACAAAGAAGCCATGGAGCATGAAGCTTATTTGTGGAATCAAGAAAAACATCATCAAAACTCTAATAATGATAAAAGAGAATGGCTACATATATTTTCTTTACAGTCATGCATCAAATAGTGCACACAACAAATGCAAGCCATTCCTCATCACCATGCTCATGCCATCTCATTTCCAATTTGTTTTTTTAAAAAGAAAAACAAATATGATGTGTCCTTCTTCTATAAGCATTCCCGTATAAATATGGAATACTTCACCTGGTATATATATCGCTATATATATGCATATCCGTATAAAAATACGGATAGCACCAAATAGAGAAAATGAATAGTGAACAATAATACTAAAATATATGTATCAAAATACATATATATATTATTAAATCAAAACCTGATTTAATAATCTGGCTTAATCCTAAGCCAGCCAGTATTGTTGTCACGCCCAGCTTTCCATTGTACGGAGAAGGGGACGCGGTAAGACCCGCTACGTATTTACTCAGAAGTAAATATGCTAAGCGTATCTAAGCAATATAAAGTAAATGTACACAAGAACATGACAATAGATGTAAATGAACAACAAATTTATTTATTTAACATTCTTTTACAATACAACTGAAAGATAAATACATGAGTAAAAAGCAATGCCTAAACAATGGCTTGACTGAAATGGAAATAGTATGTACAAGAATCTAAAGCTCTGGGTCAAATGCTAACTGCTCCAAGTACTCCGTACTGGGCTCGATCTCCACTGAGTCCGATCCACCTGACAACATTCCAAAGAAAGAAGAAAAGGAATGCCGTCAACGAACAATCGCTCGGTAAGTCCCAAAGACGAGTAGAGATAGAATAGACATAATGAGAATATAACTAATAATATTTTATTATAATATTAACGCGGTTGTTTGTAGCTTGGTACAGAAAATGCCAGTGTATACGAGAGGAGTCCAACTATTCTGGAGACTAAGGTATATGGAGCACAAGGAGCCGTTAAGCTACGGTACAACAGCAATGGATATTGAGATTATGTGTATTAAAGTGACCGTCTCGTGCCACTTCTAGCACATTCCGTACCAGTCTACCCCTTTAAAAACCATGTGATATCTTTTTTATTGATTGTATTGTTTTGTTATATAGATGGATGATTTGCCGAAACCATGATATCAGATAAATGGAACGGATATAATAGACATGTAGACGGAGTATATCCATGGTTCGGTTCAGTCAATATAGATTGAATAAACGGATTCATATTGAATTGTAGTTTTATACTTGAATCATATTCAAGTCAGATTGATTAGATTGAGACTCGGTCCGAGTCAGACACTTTGAAAAGAAATTTGGAGTCCTGAATTAGTTTTGATGTTATTGGTTGCTGCTGCACATGAATGGCAGGATTTGTGTCTTTTTCCAAGACAATTACTGTATTGATAACACCGTTTGATAGATTGTCTACCTTAGATAGACAAGCACCCACTTTCTTCGGCTCCCTGAGACTCAAGAGAATTGGTCCCGCTTAAACCTATATTTACTAGGGTCCTTACTGTAAATTTATATAACATGAGGGGGTTTTATGTAAAAATAGTTTTGATATAATTTCAAAATACACCTCAAGTTTTTAATTATCGTATTTAGGGTCTTAATAGATGTATATTTTTATAAAAGTGTGATTTTCTAGTGAGTAGAACCTCGTTTTCATAGTATATGGTATTTTATTGAAATATTGGAATTGTTTTGTATTTGGATGGTACTTTCATGTAATGGTGAATTCTTTGATTTAGAAAACTTGGAAAATTTGTATAATATATTTAAAATAGATCTTTTGATAATACTTATATATATTTATATAAAAATAAATTTAATTTATTTTCTAGAAATCTCATTTTCATAAAAATAGTAATAGAAATTCCATCGGAATTCAAATGCTCCTTGCGGAGGTCTGAATTCCCCGGTACTAGGCCTGAGGACGTGCGATAATCCGCACCATCACGAACGGGGTTGCCCAAAAGTGGGCTGTAGCGACGTAATTTCAAGGAATTAGATAATACGCTTTTTAAAGAAATGGTTTTCCAGGTTTGATGGTATTTATTTGTAATGTCGTGTGTGTGACTATATATATATATATATATATATATATATATATATATAAAGAGAGAGAATAATGGAGGAAAGAGCCCATAGGAGGGAATTTCCTCCTATGGCGTCGAAAAAGTACGTCCTCCGTCGTGTTTTCCGACGATCGGAATCCATCATTTTCATCGTTATCATCTAAGATGTGGGTACGCCGAATTTCATGTGATTCTACAACTTTTTCACCGTTGATTTAGCAATATAAAAAGTTCTGTCGTCGACGCCGTAGGAAGAAATTCTCTCATCTTTCCTCCATTATTCTCTCTCTCTATCTATATATCTATATATATATTTATATATATATATAATGAGAGCAAGAAGGAACTCAAACCCAGAAGGAAGCCAAACTCATAGATAGTGCTAAAGCAGCAAATTAATTGATAGATGCTAAAGGAGGAAATTAGGAATTATATAAATGGTAGCTTCAAATTATACAAGAAAGTAAGAGTTAATTTGATTACCTATTCCCTAGCATAGCTCGGAGATGTATGATCATCCCTTCTTCATGCGCCGTAAAGTTTCCTCTCTTGATCCCTGGCCTAAGATAGTTAGTCCATCTCAATCTGCAACTCTTGCTACATCTCATCAATCCTGCACGCAACAAATCAAAACTTAAAACCTTCAACAAATAATGAACCCAAAAAAAAGAAAAAGGGTTCAAAATTGAATTGAATTTTGAATTAATTCATGCCAGCGTTTGTTGGCACTAGTTGTAAGAAACCATGCTTTTGGATGTAAGAAACCAAAATGATGTCTTCTTCTGGTGTCTAAGGACCTTTCTTGATCCCAACTTTACCACAACAAGGAGGCCTTGCCATTTCTAATTCCCTCCTTAATGAAAGGGAGCTTAATTTTTTACATAATTTCCCCCCATTTGTCATCCAACTCATTGGCCCATTTGCTACTTAAGATTTCTCTTTCTTTTGGTGACGCATGAATCCCCAAATATTTTTTTTCTTAAAGTACTACTATCTTCGTTCTTTTTTACTTGACGTTTTGGAGAGAAAAAAGTGTTCCGCTTTACTTGACGTTTTGGAATAACGTGAAATACATTAATGATGATCAATAAATGATACAATACCAAAAACAACCTAAAAAATTACTAGTTGTTGTTCTATATCATTAATACTTTCCAAAACAATTGAGAACAAAAATTGTATGATTTTTTTAGTGGTGATATGGCAGTAGATTAACTAATGATATTGAGAAAGCGATAATATTTTTCTTAATCGGTGTACATTTATTGAAAATGTCGAGTAAAAAAGGACGGAAGGAGTAGATAGCATCATATAATCATATATAGTAAATGTCTTAAATGAATGCTTAGTTCATTAGGAGTGCTGTCACGACACCAATTGATACCTGGAATTTCTGCTCCAGTACAATAATATTAATTGGTATCAATGAACATTAATCTCACTTTGACTTTTTAATTCATATATTAGCGTATGGTTATTGGATATTAATGCAGTTAAGCTTACTCTCATGCGTTTCATGATCGCACTAGCTTATATAAATAAAAGTCTTGCATCATGCTGCTATATGTTCATGTGTATATAATATATTTCATATTACATGCACTAATCATGAACTTTATTGCCATTTCTAAGTAAATGATGTTGTAGCTTCAATCTTCTAATAACAGTAGAGATGACAATTATTTACTCCTCTGTGTTTCTAATTATTACATTCGGTAGACTCTCTCTCTCTCTCTCTCTCTCTCTCTCTCTCTATATATATATATATATATATATATATATATATATATATAATAAAGGAAAATCCATTGGCCCATTCTGGAGACTAAGGTATATGGAGCACAAGGAACTTTATTGCCATTTTCCTTTCTCTTTAATAGAATCATCCATTTACTGTGTTTCTCTTTTTAAATTGCTATTGTTGTGGAATTGACTTGTATTCAACAAAGTTGTGCTTCATACTTCTGAGCCACAATGCTTCAGACGTCTGAAAAAGATGTTTTCAGAAATCCAGAGCGTGCTTAAACGTCTGAGCACTTGTGTTTCAGACGTTTGTCATCGAGTTCTGGCATAATTTAGAAAGTTTGTAAAGTTTGGTAAATTGAAGATTAATTACGAGAATCTGTTGCAAATTCATTTGAAGATTTATTCGAATATTTGTGAAGAGATATTTGAATATTTGTTTTGAAGATTTGATAAGATCCTAATTGGAGTAGGAATTCTATTATTTTGTGCTATAAATAGAGAATGGTCGTATTAAAGAAAAGTGGTCAAACATGAAGAAAAAGAAGAAGAAGAAGAAGAAGAAGAGAAGACAAAGGCAAAAAAACGGGTAGTCATCCATAAATGAAGGTGGAGCACAGGAAGAGTGGTCTTTGTGTTTGTATGGAAAGACGAAGGCAATGGCGAAGGGTAGTCATCCACAGATGAAGGTGGAGCACCAGAAGACTGGTCATTGTGTTTGTATGAAGAGACGAAGGAAGGGACGAAGGGGAACCATCCGTAGGTAAAGGTAGAGAGATCTACCAAGAGTAGTCTTTGTGTTTATATGAGCATTAAGATGCGAAGAGAGATGTGAGAGAATATAAAATGTACAGGTATATATTCTTGATCATTAATGAAAAGATTCCCATGTTTGTTCCGTGGATGTAGGTTTTTGGTCGAACCACGTTAAATACTGGTGTTGCGTGTTCTTATATTTACTCATCTTCCCCCTATGCCTAGCAAAAACCCCAACAGTTATAGGGATGAGCAATTTACTTGAACGACCTATAGTCTGAAACTTTTATCTCTTAAACGACCTATATCTGAAAAAATATTTAAGGATTTCCAGTTGTTCTTGCTTTATTGTAGTGGCTGATTTTGGCAAGCATTGCATCCAGTTTTCCAGGAGTTTTGATATGTTTTCGGTGCTTGAGGCATAGGTTGAGTTTTGAGCGAAGCTGGGGACTCTACGGTTCAAAGTTTTCGTGTTTGAATATCTTGTATCAGAATCATATGAAGTCATGCAGGTGTCAGTTGAGGTTTGATTCTTCCTGATCTTTTTCTTGAGGTGACTGTTCCAGAAGTTCTTGATGTCGCTGTCTGTTCTTTAAGGAAGGTATGATGCTTTGGCTGCCTACCTACAAAGAAAGTGGGGGAAAAAAGGCTTGAGTTGATTGCAAATTTTTACCGGAAACAAACTTATGATCATCTTCAAGACTTCTCCATCGTTATTTGAATCAAGGCTCTAGAAAGGATATGACATAAGATATACAAATAACGGTCGACTTGATGACTCTAGAAGATTTGACAAAGTTTCACGACCAGATGTCAACCTAGCTGATACCGAGAAAAAAATTGACACAAGTTTACAAATAGTTGTCGACTTGATTGCTTCAAATCAAATCTCACACAGGTTTAACAACAGATAGCAGCCAAAATGATGTCAACCCTCTCTTATTTAGTGCCGGCCAATTTTAGTTGAGGATATATGATACTATCGACGGCATATGGCCTTTCACTATTCTAGCTAATTCCATATATATATTTCTAATAACGAGTTGGTTTCTCCAAATTATCTTAGATCGATCGCGAAGAATGCATATAAGGTGATACTTTTGCTATATATAGGACAAATAGTTCAACTGAAAGGATATATATATATATATATATATATATATATATATATATATATAGATAGATAGAGAGAGAGAGAGAGAGAGAGAGAATAATGGAGGAAAGAGGCCATAGGAGGGGATTTCCTCCTATGGCGTCGGAGAAATGCACCCTCCAACATTTTTTCTGACGATCGGTATCCATCATCATCATCATCGTTATCATCTAAGATGTGCATACAACAAATTTCATGTAATTCCACCACTTTTTCACCTTTGAATTAGCAATGTAAAAAGTTCTATTGTCGGTAAATCATTATTTTTGCACCAACTTAATCAACGGTGAAAAAATGGTATAATCACATGAAATTTGGTGTATCCACATCTTAGATGATAAAGATGGAGGTGATGTATGCCGATCATCGAAAAAAATCATGGAGGGTGCATTTTTCCGACGTCATAGGAGGAAATTCCCTCCTATGGCACATTTCCTCCATTAACCTCATATATATATATATATATATATATATATATATATATATAAAGGAGGAAAGTGGTCATAGGAGGGAATATCCTACTATGGCGTCGAAAAAGTATGTCGTCCGTCGTATTTTCCGACGATCGGAATCCATTATCTTCATCGTTATCATCTAAGATGTGGTTACGCCAAATTTCATATGATTCTATAATTTTTTCACCGTTGATTTAGCAATGTAACAAGTTCTATTGTCGGTTAACCGTTAACTTTGAACCCACAAATTCAATGGTGAAAAAGTTGTAGAATCACATAAAATTTGGTGTACCCACAGTTTAGATGATAACGATGAAGATGATGGGTGCTGATCGTCGGAAAACACGACGGACGGCATACTTTGTCGACGCCATAGAAGGAAATTCCCCCTATGGCCTCTTTCCTCCATTATTCTCTCTCTCTCTCTCTCTCTTTATATATATATATATATATATATGAGAATAATGGAGAAAAGAGGCTATAGGAGGGAATTTCCTAATAATGGAGAAAAGATGCCATAGGAGAGAATTTCCTCTTATGGCATCGAAAAAATGCACGCTCTCTTATTTTTTCCGCCGATCGGCACCCACAATCTTCATCGTTATCATTTAAGATGTGGGTACACCAAATTTCATATGATTCTACAACCTTTTCACCGTTGATTTAGTGGGTTCAAAATTAACGGTTTACCGACAATAGAACTTTTTACATTGCTAAATCAACGGTGAAAAAGTTGTAGAATCACATGAAATTTGGTGTACCCACATCTTAAATGATGACGATGAAGATGACGGGGGCCGATCGTCGGAAAAATTGGTGGAGGGGGTATTTTTTCGACGCCATAGGAGGGAATTCTCTCCTATGGCATCTTTTCTCCATTATTCTCTCTCTCTCTCACTCTATATATATATATATTAGCTACAGTGATAAGTTATGGACCTAATTAGTTAATTTGTGTTATCCAGCTAACTTAATTTAATATGATTATGTAATGATTTTGTATGAAAAAAATAATCATGAATAATTCGAGAAAGATTGGAGACCAAAGCTTAAAAGATATTAAGGATCTTGAATTAAGCCGTTTTTCCCCCAACTTAATTTACTATGCTTATGCAATGATATTGTATGAAAAAATACTTACACTTTTATTCATTTTTATGGGAAATATGCATAATAAAAGATTCCATTCGTATCGAGCTTAGTCTTACTGATGTATATTATATCCTGAGTCATTTAGAATAATTTTCATCTTCTATCATGTGTATAGGAGATCTCTTGTGATCAAAACCCTGGTTAAACATCAACATGGTAATTAAATTGCAATAACAATGCTCAAGATGGAGATAACTTTTGGGGAGCGGCCAAACGTAATCCCCAAGCACACGAGAATACCAATAGAGAAGTGTTTGCATTGATAACTGGTGCATAATCTGCATCTGTCAAGCGCAAAATATCTGCTGTATGTTTTTTAAGGGCAACGGATTCTGATCTATATATATCGATGCGGGTAACATCTTTTTATTTCGTTTGCATGCAGTTTTTTCTATAAATATATTGCAATGAAATTTACAAAGGTGTGTATTCCTTAGATGTTACAGTCCTCGAAGGCAAATATCATGGAAAGACATCATTAATATATGGATAATGATTGATTGAGCCATGATGATTTTGAAAAGATCCTAGTCATGAAGATTTATTCTAGGGATAGCAACTCCGTTAGCTGGAAATGGCGACATATCCAGTAAGAGAATAAAGGGCCGGGCCATGTGCCTTCACTGAAATTTTGCAAAATAGAAGAGACCCTATATCGTTCACATTGAGTCTTTGAATTTTTGGATATATATATATTCTTGGTATAAAAGATGCAAATATTTTGTTTATAGACGCTAAAGGTCTTGGACCCATTTCTCACTGCCCATAATTATTTTTTGCATTATATTTAAGAGGTTGTGAATTTCATGTTGTTGTTTTTTCTTTAAGAAAGAAAAGTTTTCTTATGTTTGCATTTAAACCCGGCTAAATTTTTATTTGATATCATGAACTATATATAGACAATTTTCCAAATGGTAAAATAGACTTTTAAAATGATGGATTGTTGCCATGAAAGTATCAAACGAACTCTCCTATCCGCAATAATAGAAATTTACAAAAATGATATAATATTTTTTCAATATTAATTACCCTTTTTATAATTATAGTTTTCTTTTATATTATATGTGATGGGAATTATTGTCTTTTTGTAATTTTCCGTTAGCACCGTTTGAAGGATTTTTTGATGCCTTGTAAATTCATGGTCATTTGGAAAAGTGTCTATAGATCATGTTAACAAATAGAAATTTAGGCTTTAAATTAATTTAAGGTTTTGTTAACAGTTTCCAAAATATCTAACGGATTTCATATATATGATATTTCTTTTGACTTTTTAATGAAGCGTTGCTCTTTACGTTGTCCTATTTAGTGAAAATTCCTACGTACGTCCCTCGAGTGGAATTGAGATTTGCCTGTTCACATGCCTCATGCTAGCTAGACAACAAATTTGTCCCCATCAATACTTAAATCAAACACAATACCGCCAAAGCGAAAGAAATTTTACCGATTTAAACCGCTTTATTATTTTCTTTTATGAAGTCCAAACTTTATTTCCAACTCTAAATTAAAATTTCATCTTCTTATACATATGATATAGTTTTATTAACAATTGTTGTTAATTCCTTTATTAAGGGTCACTTTGAGGATAAAATTTTGAATTTTTAACAAAAAATAGTCGAGTAAACCACACAATATAATAGAGCATGACATTATGCAAAAATGTCTATATGTTTCCAAGGAATTGATTGAAACTTTTGGATTGGGACCCACTAAACAGTATTTATAGGTGTATTATCCAGTGGAATTTTAATTTGGCTATTTGTTATAAATGAGTTAAATTCCTTGTGTGATACTCAAATCAAACTTTGTTTCCACCATTAGAAAAAAAAAATTCCCCTTCATGTAAACAAACTTGAATTTTGAATTTGAGAGATTCACTTTTTATATTTTGGGAAAACCTCAAACACATCCACTCTAAGCAAACAATGAAACTGCAGCTCCAAAATGCAAAATAACATGGATTTTTACACAAATTCAACTTTTATTTATTTATTCATTTTCATGGGCCATGGAATTAGGGGTGGTAATTGAATGAGCCAGCTCGGGTTCGATTAAGGTTCGGCTCGGTATCAGCTCGTTCAAGTTCGGTTCATTTATTAATGAGCCGGACATGAGCCAGAAAGCCTGGCTCGTTTATTAAACGAGCTGGACTCGAGCTCAGCCAGGCTCGTTCGGTATTGACTCGAGTTCAGCTGGGTTACACGGTTTGAAAAAAAAACAGTAATATGTAATATATAACAGATTCTATACAACTCTCAGAACACTTAATTCAATTAAATGACAGTATATAAAGTGTACTGAGATAAATATAAAACCCAGCACTTAGACCCATTCAATACCCTAAATGTTAATGTTTTTTAATTTTTCAATATCTCAAAACCCTGAGTTTTAAGCATTATTGTTAATTATGTTTTTTTCTTGGAAGATACTATTAATATGAGTAAATGAGCTGAAAACGAGCCGAGCTCACAAACGAGCTCTAAACGAGCTCAGTTGAGCTCGGCTCGTGAACTCGGCTCGTTTAGTTAATAGGCCACAAATGAACCGAGCACGAGCCGGGCATGTTTAATGAGCCGGACTCGAGCCGAGCATCTCTAGCTCGATTAACTAAACGAGCCGGACTTGGACCGACAAAAAGAACCACGAGCCGAACTCGAGCTGAGCTTGGCTGGCTCGAGTTCGGCTCGTTTACACCCCTACATGGAATGTTCTACACTCTGGGCCCCACAACCAAATGTTTTGGGGACATGGTGGCTTGCTATGTGCCAACAATGAGATACCCTTGATGATTTGATTTTGTTCCCTCTTCTTTTTAATTTTAAAATGGTGAAGGTACACGGACGTTCTCCATATTAGCCTAAGGTTTTTGGTTTAAAATTATTATGAATGTTAATAGATAAATAAAGTTGTGATTTTAGTAAATTGGATCAAAAGTATTCTAGAATATATTATAACATATTATTTACCATATTTAAGTAAAAAAAGGTAGTTATAAGTAAATGAAAGTAGAATTTGAAAAATGATAAGATTAAAATAATTTTCAAAAAGTACTTTTCTGTCTTAAGTTTAAGTATAATGTAGATTGAATTTGGATTTCAAACTAATTTGTAGAAAGTTCTTTTTTTTTGTCTCAAGCTCTCCATTTTTCTTTGTTTTTTTAAAATATGAAGTTTAATTTTTTTTGATTTTTTTTTTGATGATGTGGATGCCCTAAGAATGAAGGATTTTTCTTCTTTTTTCATTGATTTAAAAAAAGTGAGATGATGGTTTCTAACCAATGCCATTTGCATTATATAGTACTATTGAAGTATAGATGAAGATCATTGTTCAGAGAAATGGACAAAATGAGGCTTTTGGCACACTTTCATTAGTTACCACCATACTTGATCTAAATTTGCATGAAAGGCTCCTCACTTTTTCTTGGCATATCAATATTATAATTTTTTATTTTTTAGTTATAGTTTGCCTTGCCATCTCTTCTTATCAAAGTTTTTTTGGTTTGTTTTACCTGCAACCTTTTTTATTTTTGAAAGATTTGTCGTTTTCATTATCGTTTTACATATACAGTTTAAGACACATCAAAAAAGAGTGAAATCGTTGGTAAAAAGTAAGAATTTTTAGTTGAAAGTTGCAGAATCTATGTAGGTTGGAGGAAAAATAGAAGTCCAAAGACATTATAATTTGACTATTCCTAAAATTAAAAGACTATCTCGCAAACTTGCAGTCGATGTGGATTTATTTAATCTGCATTCATGGTCGCTTTTAGGGCTTAATTACACATAACCACCTTGTACTACAGCGGGTGGCTTGACCATTTATTCCTCTCCAACCATGCATTAATTATTTGCGTCTATGCAAGGACACCGTCCAGACCCCTGCACAGTAAGGATAAAGCGGGGGAGGGCGGACGGGTTGGTGGGGCAGTCTTATTTCTCTCATATCTATGGGTATAAAAAAAAATTGAGATCACGGGCCCGATCCCGGGATGATAGGTGGAATAAATTAGCCATCTTCTTCTCATTAACGGAGTATCCCGGACTCGAACCCGGGTCTCCTCGATGGGTTACTCCAAGCCCCACATATATATTGGTATAGTTCCCTTGGGCAGTAACATTTCCCCCCTTCAGCTTTACCCCTTGCTTCTTTCTCTATATCTCTTAATCAACCCACAATTCTCTAATCCAAAAAGGTTTAGAGCATATTCATCTTATTTCACTTTTTGTTAATGGAAAGAAGAAGCATAGCATCACTTGTCTCAAAGCGTGAGACAGTTGAAGAAAGATTAATCTAGGAATATGAATGAGCTGTTTGGTAGCTAGCTGGGAAATGGACATGCATGCAGCATTTGTGTTGCAAAATCTACATTTCCTATGTTTGGTTGGCAACTTGCTTTATTTGGAAATGGAAACGAGGATACAAAAAAATATCAAATTCTTGCATTAATATTTGCTGCACTTAGAGCATGTTTGGTTAGCAACAAAAAAGAACTGCATCATGCTTTCATTTTTTTGGGTAACAAATACCTAACCATTCATGTCCGAAGTGAGAGAAGAGAAAATTGAATATTGCAACTAAAACGTGTTGGAGTTCAGACATAGGATTAGGTGAGAGAATTGAGTTTTCCTGAGGGGTTGCTTTACATCGTACCTCTCTATTATTATATCCACGTAATCAGAAGGTTGATGTGGGGCTCTCGAAATTAATTAAAATAAAATAAACAAAGAATTAAAGAAGAAAATTCTTAAGGTTGATGTGGGGCTCTCCAAATTAATTAAAATAAAATAATCAAAGAATTAAAGAAGGCATCAACTTTTTGCACGGGCAATATACGTGGGGTATATATTATCATTGTAGACAAAAAAATTGATAAGATTTTTAATGACTTTTAGTTAAATTACAAGATCTTTTAAACACATTAGTTAACATAACCAAGATATCCACGTTTAGTCTTTATTTTAATAAGCAAAATACTATTGGTTGATGAAGGAAGAAGAAATAAAAATAGAGGGATTTTATAGTTATTAGAAATATTAATTTGAAACTAAGAGGGTGCAAATACCAATTATGATTAGAGTTGCTCCAACCCTATAGTCACTGGGAATATGTACAGCCAATCCTTTAACTAATATGATAAGTTTTTACTCTCGCTGATATGAGATATCGCAAGTTTGATTTATTTTGAAAAGGGTTGATTCCGAAAGGAAAAAAAAAGGAACAAAGATTACTAAAAAAAGAGAGAAGAAGAATATATTTGTCATTTACAGTTAACCCACATCTCTCCTAATGTTTAAACTAAAAAGAGCAACCAGTTTCAAATTAAAATTTTAATATGAATCTCAACACGAACCTACGATAATAAAAAAAATATCATCATAATTTGATACTAATTAATATTTTATTTGTACGTTTCTAATTGTTCAAATTTAATCTTCTCAAAGCATTATAAATACCTTTAAAAAATGGGTAGATTGTCAGAAAAACCAAGCACTTTTTCGCGCCGACAAAATCCTCCTCGCCTCGAGATGCTTGTCAAAATACCCCTGAAAATGTTTTTAGATCTCAAGAAACCACTTACATGTCATATCTAGTAGTTGCCTGATATATCAAGTTTTCTGCAATATCTAAGCAGTTGTATGTGATATCTACACCGTTTTCTGCGATATCTAAAAAGTTTGTACGAATTTATTAGATATAGCAGGCTATATGTAGATACTGTATAAAAAATTTGCAAGGGAGTTTTAACTACCGCTTCGAGGCTAGAGAGTTTTTGACAGCGAAAAAAGTGCTCGGAGGGTTTTGAAAGATTACCCTAAAAAAAATGAAAATCATTTCATGTCCATACTTTTAAGCTCAAAATCTTTGAATTCTTGAAGAAAAATTTTCATGGCTTCAAATATATGTATACAATGAAGCATGTATGAAATACTTACTCCTTTAAGATAATTATTTGTCATTTTAATTTATGGGTTTTATTCTATATATCACTCCCAAAACTTGTCTATTCTAAATACCACCCCAAAACTTCGATATTCCATATGACAAAAGCATATAAGTTATCCAAAAATATGTTGAATGTAGTGCCCTCAAGACAATTATTGTAATTGCAGCCACGCGATTATGATAATTGAGCGAGCAATACGGATAGAACAGTCTTACTCGAGATGATAGTATACTTTCTTGTTTGTCTTTATCATCATGCATATGTCTTATGTGGTATTGCGTATCGCTATTACATATTTGATAGAGCCCATACGATTCTTGCTTGACTACCAGGGTTATGATAGCGATCATACTAGTGAGGCCTGTGCGGTCTATAAACACATCCTTAAAATGTCTATAGTCGTTAGATTATCGAGACGGGGTATCGATACTCCGGAGTAGACTAGTTTATATGTTTTTTATTCCAGAGAGGGGAGGTGGCCAGTCTCATAGCCATTGATGTAAGAAACTAAAGATTGTATACAGATGCTCATTAGGGTATGAGTTATAGTGGATGGACTCGCCGAGAACAGCTAGTTGATACTATACCTATCGTCAGATAGTTGTTCTCTGGTGACATGAATACAGAGTAGTCTGTTCATCTAAGATCGTCATTTGTCTTGTGTGAGTTCCCACTGTAATTATAAGTCGATGTACAACACCCCACGAGTTGCGGGGAGGCGGAAATATGAAAAACGATCTTGTTCTTTGAGTTAATATCGACTAACCGAAGAATCTTTGCTAAACTATAATTAACACATGCATAGGAGTTCTTAACTACTATGAATAGAGATTATACCGAGTGAACCTAGTCCTTCTTCTTATCGTTATCCACCTCCTCCTCGACCTCCTCTACGTAATAGACGATCTACCCGAGAGCTTCTATTTCAAGCTTCACCTCTAAACTTGAGGTAACTAGGTTTCTTTAGTTGCTAATCAAAGATACCTAGGTGATATAGAGTGAGGTTATGGATTAATTAATCTATCTAATCCTTGATCTCAACTCATGAGAGGGGAGGATTAGGGTTTGAAGATAGAGAGAGCTTGAGAAGAGAGAAGGTGAGCAAGAGAATCAGAATGAGATAATGATCTCTCATGAATATATGAAGCATAATGATTTAACAAAATAAATAAATAAAATGATTAATCATCATGCTTCATTTATTCATATGAGTGATTCATCTACATGAGTCATTAACCATTTAATGATGCATTTGTAGGGTGTTTTTCGTCACCCCATTGAGATGGGAATACGCGCGCGCTTGTCAGGCGTACTACAGATTCCTCCTGCCTAGGGTAGGCGGGGGTTTAATGATTGTGGGGATCCGAATCTCCGGCAGCCGCGGACTAAGCTGCCGTTAATTACCCCTCGCCTTTGGGGCGAGAGAACCTCCGATTAACGGGTTAAATTGGTCATGCGAACTCAATGTGCAGTGTGCGTGTGTTTTGTTTTGAAAGGGGGTTTTGGATATATCGGGAGCCACGCAGAGTTTTTACGGGGGTCCCGCTACCCGGATAGCGGGCTGGGGGTCAAGGGGGCTAGCAGCCCCCTTGCGGGGTTCGGGACAGCGCCCCGGCCCGAAATTTTTTTTGAGGGGGAGAATGTGGCGGAGTATGTATATGTGTGAATTTGTATACATATGTATGTGTATATGTATGTACATAAAAAGAGAGGGAAAAGGCATCCAAGGGATGCGTGGGGGCCAGCGCCTTGAGCGCTGTGCGTTAGGTGCTGTCCGCAGTTGCGCAAGCGCGCGCGCCACGTGTCGGCACGCGGGCGCCTTGCGCACTTGCGCAGGTGCGCAAGCGCGCGAGCCACGTGTCGGCACGCGGGCGCCTTGCGCACTTGCGCAAGCGCGCAGGTGAGGCACCAGAGGCTTTTTAGCCAGAAAAAATTTCTCAGAAGAGAAATTAGAGAGGAGTTGGACTCCTGAATGTGTTTTTCTTCTTTTTTTGAGGGTTTAGTGAAAGATGTTCTTCTTCTTCCTCCTCTGTTAGCTGGATCTTGAAGATCAAGAGATGTGGGATTTCAAAATCTTTTCTTTTTGAGATCTGATGGAAGATCTGAGTTCCCCTTGATGGGTTTTGTGGTGAAAACTAATTTGTTTTATAAAAAATGAGAGTAGAACTCTTGATTTAATTCAAAAGAAAGAAGAAGGTTTTGGAACCTTGAAGAAGGAAGAAAGAGCTCAGCTCTGAAACTTTTTTGGAGAGAGAAAAAAAAGTTGTTGGGATATTTCATTATCCTTGCCTTTATAGGCCATACATTTTACACATAGCCCCTTGGGCTTCACAAAATGGCATTTTGCCTATCCCATGGCTCATGTGCCATTTCTTTTTGCACTTAAGCCATGGGCTTTACAAAAATTTGGCTTTATGCCCATTTTCTTACATTTATCCATAAAATAAAATAAAAGAAAATGCAACAAAATTATTTATTACAAAATTTTTATCTTGGCATGGGGGAGGCCGGCCGCTTCATGTTCGGGCTCGACCTCGGCATGGGCCCACTGGATCTGGGCTTGGGCCCACTTGGCTTGGGGTTGACTTTGATTTTGACTTGGTCAACCGAGGTGTAAATTTTTACCCCAACAAATTGCCCCCCATCAATAAATGCACACCACATATGTGGGTCGTGTGCATGAAATTGATGGATCTTCTTTCACGTGGAGGCGACTTGATTTGGTTCCGGCTTTTTGGGAAGCTGGCACTGCCCTTTTTTTACGACATGGACGGTCGTTGCTTGACATGTCTCCGAGACGGAGTGTCCGTGATAGACGTTTTCCCTGGCCCGGAGTTATCTGGTTCCCGCTTTGTAGGAATCCTGCGCTGCCCTTTTTGCGACTTGGACGGTCGGTGCTGCCCTTTTAGCGACTTGGACGGTCGATACTGCCCTTTTAGCGACGTGGACGGTCGGTGCTGCCCTTTTAGCGACGTGGACGGTCGGTTCTGCCCTTTTTGCGACTTGGACGGTCGGTTCTGCCCTTTTTGCGACGTGGACGGTCGATGCTGCCCTTTTAGCGACGTGGACGGTCGGTGCTGCCCTTTTTGCGACTTGGACGGTCGATGCTGCCATTTTAGCGACGTGGACGGTCGATGCTGCCCTTTTAGCGACGTGGACGGTCGATGCTGCCCTTTTAGCGACGTGGACGGTCGGTTCTGCCCTTTTTGCGACTTGGACGGTCGGTGCTGCCCTTTTAGCGACTTAGACGGTCGGTGCTGCCCTTTTTGCGACTTTAGACGGTCGGTACTGCCTTTTTTGCGACTTAGACGGTCGATGCTGCCCTTTTTACGACTTGGACGGTCGATTCTTGATTTGACTTGCTCTGCTTCTTGCAATGTCAGGGGTAGACTTGACTTGCTCCGTTTCTTGCGGTGTCGGAGTGGAAGTTGACTTGTTGATTTTGATTTGGGTTGACATCAGCATCGCTATACTGGAATATGGTACCAGGAGCGAATCATCATCTGTCATGGAGAGGATTTTAGGATTTTGGTTTTCGTTTGGCATCTGCATTGCTGCACTGGAATAATGCCAGGAGCAACTCATCATTTGCCCCGAGAGAATTTGAGGATTGATGGCTTAGGAGGCAGGTTTAGATCCCTATCACCTAAGACTTTTCAATTTTATGGGCCGTGAGGGTCCCATAAAAGCATTTTCTCCCTACGAGTCGAAAGGATCTCGTAGGCGTATTTTCTCCATAGGAGTCGTGGGGACTCCTAAGTGTGTTGCTCCTTTGTGAGTCGTAAGGATCTCACGCGGGAATTTTCTCCTCTCAAAGTCGAGAGGACTTTGAGAGTGCATTTCATCTTCTTTTCACGAGTTTGCGCCCTTTCAGGTTTTCACAAACTCGTCGGCAGTCCTGCTGTTTTTTACTCACGGAGCCCTTTCGGGTTTTCCTCCGTGCCCACTCTGCTTGTGGACATACCCCCTTTTTTTTCTTTATTATTTTTTTTTTAGTGGGACTTTGAATGTGGTCTCACCGGTAGGACTTAGGAGAGATTGGGATTGTTTTACGCCCGTGGATTGTATACGGTTTTGCAGGATGTATGATCCAGACCGTAGGGCCAGAAAGATTTCAGGGATTTGTTGGCGTCTGCATCGCTGCACTGGAATATGATACCAGGAGAGACTCATCATTCGCCGTTTGGGGATTTGGAATTTGGTTGGCGTCTGCATTGCTGCACTGGAATATGGTACCAGGAGCGACTCATCATTCGCCATTTGGGGACTTGGAATTTGGATCTTGTTTGGCATCAGCATTGCTCCACTGGAATAATGCCAGGAGCAACTCATCATTTGCCTTGGGAGGACTTGGGATTTGGGTTTTTGGTCGGCATCAGCACCGCTAACACTGAAGCGAAATGCCACGAGCGACTCATCATTTGCCGTTGCCCGTTGGGGAACGATGGCTTAGGAGATAGGTTTGGGTCCCTACCACCTAAGGCTTTTCAATTTTATGGGCCGTGAGGGTCCCATAAAAGCATTTTCTCCCTACGAGTCGTAAGGATCCCGCAGGTGTATTTTCTCCTTAGGAATCGTGAGGATTCCTAAGTGTGTTGCTCCTTTGTGAGTCGTAAGGATCTCACGCAGGGGTTTTCTCCTCACAAAGTCGAGAGGACCTTGTGAGTGTATTTCATCTCTTTTCACGAGTTTGTGCCATTTCGGGTTTTCACAGACTCGCCGGTAGTCCTGCTGTTTTCACTCACGGAGCCCTTTCGGGTTTTCATCCATGCCCGTTTTGCTAGTGGACATACCGTTTATTTCTTCTTTTTTTTTCTTTTTCTTTTTTTTTGCCGCTGGCGGGACTTTAAAAGTAGTCTCACCGGCAGGATTTGGGAGAAATAGGGGTCATTTACGCCCGTGGATTGTATACGGTTTTGCAGGATGTCTGATCCAGACCGTAGGGCTGATGTGCTCAATTCGCCTGTGACTTGGAGCATTCATGTGTAGTATTTCTTGAGATATCGTCCATTGATGGGTGGCATGGGCCTTTCTCCCTCTGCACTTATTAGTTGGTAGGATCCTCCGTCGAACACTTTCTCAATGACGTATGGTCCTTCCCACTTTGGCTCGAATTTTCCCTTGGCATGTCGATTGAGGATGATCGGTCTTTTGAGGACCAACACCAATTCACCTTTCTTGAAAGCACGGAGACGAGTTATCTTGTCATAGGCCCGTGACATTTGGGCTCGGTATAGCTCCAGATTTTGCTGCACCGCGAGCCTCTTTTCTTCGAGGGCATCGAGTTCTTCAAGTCGAAGGAGCACATTTTCCTCTTCTGTCAACTCATGCTGAACGACCATTCTTAAACTTGGAACTTCGACTTCGAGGGGGAGGACCGCCTCCACTCCGAAGAGCAATGAGTATGGAGTGGACTGAGTTGGAGTACGGTGCGTGGTACGATATGCCCACAATGCCTCGTGAAGCTTGAGATTCCAGTCTCTCTTGTTGGCTGAAGCATTTTTCCTCAGGAGCTTGCATAGAGTCTTATTGAAGGCTTCGGCTAGCCCATTGGCTCTTGGATTATAGATGGAGGAATATCTCCAGTCTATCTTATGCTGAGTAGCGAACCTTGAGACATTGAAGCTCTTGAAAGAAGGCCCGTTATCAGATATGATTCTTCTTGGTGTACCGAAGCGGTATAGAATGTTATGCTGGAAGAATGTCAGAATATCTTTTGTCTTGACCTCTTTTAGCGGGACAGCTTCAGCCCATCTGGAGAAGTAGTCTGTCGCGGCCAGTATGAACCGGTGGCCTTTAGATGACGGAGGATCAATTGGGCCAACAATGTCGGTGCCCCAAACTTCGAAGGGCCACGACACCACTGTAGGATGCAACGGATTGGGATGCTTGTGAATAAAATCACCGTGAATTTGGCAGATATAACATTTCTTTGCATGCTCTCCGCAATCCCGTATCATGGTGGGCCAGTAATACCCAAGCTGTTTGATTTGAAGTCGCATCTTGGGGCCAGATTGGTGAGCACCGCAAACGCCCGAGTGGACATCTTTCATGACCTTTTGGGCTTCGGCCAATGACAGACACCTGAGCCAGAGTTGGTCATATGACCTGCGGTATAACGTGTCATTTACAAACATGTATCGGAGAGCTCTTTTCTTCAGCTGAATCCTCGCAGATTTTTCTTCGGGTAGCTTGTCGTATCGGAGGTACTCTATGAAGGGTTCTCTCCAATCGGGCTCGTCTTGGATGATCGAAGCTTCTTCCGCAGGACAGCTCTTCTATTCCGCGCTTTCCTCTTCTCGTAGAGAGACTGGGGGTAGAATTTGCCGGCTCCTGACTGTGATCAGAATTTCGTCCATGTCAGGCTCAGCCAGCTCCTTGGCCAAGCGAGCGAGTACATCAGCCTTTCCGTTCAACGCTCTAGGGACTTTCGTTAGTTCAATATGAGTGAACCGTTTCATGAGTTCCACCACTCGACCTCTGTACCGAGCTAACTCGGGTTTGTATATCTTATAGTCGCCGCTTACTTGGTTGACGACAAGCTAGGAGTCACCGTAGACTCGTAGCCGACGGATTTCCATTTCTATGGTGAGCTCCAAACCAGCTATCAGAGCTTCATACTCAGCTTCATTGTTTGTCCGAGGCTCGGTGAGAGCAAAAGAACGCCGTAGGGTTCCCATTGATGGTGTGATGAACACCAATCCTATCCCTGCTTTTATCTCCGGGACGCTTGATTTACTGGAGGTTCTTATCGATGAGGCCCCATCGAAGTAGAGCTCCCAACATGGCTCGTCATTCTCGAGATGCAGCACTTGTTCGTCGGGTAACTCACAATTTAGTGGCGACCCTTTTGGTATGGGATGAGCAGCGAGAAAGTCTGCAAGAGCTTGTCCTTTTACTGCTTTCTGAGGAGTGTAAACTATGTCAAACTCAAGTAGCATGACAGCCCATCTTGCCATTCTGCCGGCTAGGCTTGCTTTGGTCATCAAGTGTTTGAGCGGGTCGACCTTGGAGATCAGCATAACCCGATGAGCGAGCAGATAGTGCCTCAGCTTCTTCACAGCAAATATCAGAGCCAGGCATTGCTTTTCGATTGGGGAGTAGTTGTGTTCCGCCCCGACTAGAGTTCGACTGAGGTAGTAGAGGGCATTTTCTTTTCCTTCCTCATTATTCTGGGCAAGGAGCGCACCGAGTGACTCGTCCAGCGCGGCAGTGTAGAGAATCAGCGGTTTATTCGGAATGGGAGCGGCCAGCACTGGAGGGTGCAACAAGTATTATTTAATGCTTTCGAACGCTGCTCGACATTCGGCATCCCAGATAAAAGGAGCTCCTTTCTTCATGAGCTTTGAGAAGGGCCTACATCTCCCTGATAAATTTGAGATAAACCTCCGTATGTAAGCAAGCTTGCCTTGAAAAGATCTTAGCTGCGTCAGACTCTTCGGAGGGGGCATCTCCATGATGGCCTTTATTTTTGATGGGTCAACTTCGATCCCTCGATGTCGGACTATGAAGCCCAGGAATTTTCCCGATGACACGCCAAAAGCGCACTTCAGAGGATTCATCTTCAGATCGTATTCCCTCAGTCTGGTGAGAACGGTCCTGAGATCTTGGATATGATCGGCCTTGGCTTTAGTCTTGACGACCAGATCATCAACATAGCATTCGACGACTTTATGGATTAGGTCATCAAAGATATTAGTCATCGCCCTTTGATATGTAGCACCTGCGTTCTTCAGTCCGAATGGCATTACCTTGTAGCAATATATTCCGATCGGGGTTCGAAATGCTGTGTGCTTCTCATCCTCAGACGACATCTTGATCTGATTATAGCCAGACGAGCCATCCATAAAGGTGAACAGTTCGTAATTTGAGGTGTCATCGACCATCATTTCCATGACCGGTAGCGGGAAGTCGTCTTTAGGACATGCCTTATTGAGGTCCCTGAAATCGACACAAACTCGGATCTGCCCATTTTTCTTCTTCACTGGGACTATGCATGCGATCCAGTCTACATATTTCTCTTCCCTGATGAAGCCGGCATCGATGAGCTTCTTGGTTTCCTCAATGACCTTTTCTTCCAACTCCATTCTCATTCTTCGAGGAGCTTGTTTGACTGGCTTAGCATCAGGAGATATAGCCAGCTTATGCACGGCTACCTCAGGGGAAAGGCCAGGCATTTCTTTGTACGTCCACGCGAAGCAGTCGATGAACTCACGCAGCAGGGCAATTATCTGCTCTTTCATTTTCTCCGACAAGAGTGAGCTGATGTAGGTCGGCCTTGGATTATCGGACGTTCCTAAGTCAATCTCGGTTAGCTCATCAAAGGTTGCTTGTCCGCCATCTTCGAGCTCTTGAGGAGCTTCTTCTGGCTCGGCTATCTCGTCATCATCATTTGATCTTTCGCTGGTCTCACCAACATGGATCATGTAGCACGCTTTGGAATCAGGTTGAATGTAGCCTATGCCCCGTCTATCTGGTATCCGTCCATCGATGAGTGCTCGGACCTGGGGCGGATACCATAGCCCTTCGTAAAACTTTGCTTCGGACTCCGTTTGATATAACCGGCATCCGCACTTCTTAAAGTATTCCCGCATCTCGGGCGCATAGTATCTGGGATTGAGGACGGCTCTTATGCCTCTCTCATAGGGAAGGCACGCGACAGAAAGGTCGTCCGGGTGCACAACGGGGTTTGACCCATAAAACAAGATGCCCTTCTGTCCACTTTTCCTCCCGGGAACGTAGAAAGTTTTCAGCTGGTCCACGGTGGAGATTGATAACGCATCGAGCTCTTTGCACATTTGCTCTGGTACCCTTGTAACGGCTAGGGACCCTTCTGCAACTTCGAAGGTCTCTCGTAGTTTCTCTTGTTGCGTGGGGGTCCAATCTGCACCGCTGTTGCACGACAGGTCCTCCTCCTCTGACTCTTCAGTGTCACTGCCAAGATGAGGGCGGACTTTGCTGCTAGATGGGCCTTCAGTAACAGATTCGTCCGTATCGCTGCCGAAATGAGGGCGAGTTTTGCGGAAGGACGGGCTTCCAGCGTCGGACTCATCAGAGTCGCTGCCGAAATGCGGGCGCACTTGGGTATTTTTGCTTTTGAAAGTGATAGCCGGCGCAGATTTGCTTTTGAGTCTTGGGGCTGTTCTATCCTCAGTCAGTTGTGGCTTAGCATTTTGGTGCTTCGTAAAGTACCGAGAATCTTCATATCGGACTTCATGCACACCGAACGGCTGGATGTCTCCGTCAATGCGTCTTTCTTCGCCATTTTTAGTGTACTTCATGCATTGATGGAGAGTTGACGGGATGATGCCGTAATCGTGGAGCCACAGCCGCCCCAAGAGAATCTTATAAGACGTGTCGGCGTCGATCACGTATATCTTAGCTTCAGTTTGCAGATCCCCAAATTTGATTGGCAGAGCTATAGACCCCAGAACTTGCTGGCAATTTTGGTTGAAGCCTTGAATGACAATCCTTTCCCTTGACAGGTGTCGGACGTCCATTGACAAACTCTTCAGAGTTCGCAAGTTCATGATGTTCACTGAGGACCCCGGATCAATCAATATGCGATTAATTCGATCTCCGTCGCTGTACCCGGTCACGTAAAGCGGCCGATTATGCTCAGACGTTCCCAGTAGCAAGTCTTCATCCTTAAATGTGACTACGGCGGCATGCAAAGCGTGCTGGGCTTCTTTCATATTGATTTCCGCAAAGTGGGCCTGATACAGCTCGGGGTTTTGTAGAGCGTGAATGAGAACGTCTCTCAGCTCCTTAGATAGGACCAAGGCGTCGTAGATGCTCAGGAGAGACGGAAGCTTCCGGAGATGCGCCAAGACATTATAGTCCACCAAGGAGGGACTTATGTTTTCATCAGCCGGTTCTCTGCCATCTTCTTCATTAGCGACTTGTTTTTCCTTCCCTTTTGGGGCATTGCCCTGATTTGGCGGTAGAGCCCTGCCGCTTCTGAGCTGGATTTGATTGACCTTTGTGGTGAGCTCCTCATCCTCTTCAGGAAAACAGAGATCATCCTCGGAGTCGCTGCCAAGATGGATGGCGTAGCAGGTCACTACCGGGATTTCTTCATTGGAGTCTTCTTCTAACTCCTCCAGAATTTCAGCCGCTTGTACAGGGAAGAACTCCTTCAATTGAATCAATGTTCTTTCCTTTCGTTCATATTCTTCGAGGGAATCGATATATTTTTGAATGGTCGATCTCCCTGCAGACTCTTTTTCGCGCCGAGCTGCACTTTTCTTCTTCTTGAGCTTCTTGGATTTTGAGCCTGATGGAGCCGCATTGGCAGCTGGACTGGTAGGCTTCTTCTGTCCTTCCCATTCCATCCTGGATTCTTTCCGAAGTAGCTTTATCATCTTCTTCGTCTTATTAGATATGTGCGTACTCCACGGAGGCCGCGATGAGTCAGTTTCGTTTGTCAGGGCAGCGGGTTCGGCTGTCTGCTCCCAGAAGGCTTCAGCTTCCGTCTGTATAAAGTTGGCGGTTGCAACTTGATTGTTCACCAACACGCTTTTGGACAGCTCGATCTCTCCAGCCTTGTACTGCTTCTCGACCCAATCCTTGAAGATATAGCAATCCTCGATCGCATGGCTCACTACTCGGTGGTACGGGCAATACAGGGGATTGTCGGTCATTTTTGCTTCTTGGGGTCTTTTCGACTCCGGCAGTTGTAGGCCATTGTTCAAGGCATCTTTAAATATCTTGCGGACCTTGTCCCTTCTGAAAGAGTAAACCTTGTTCTTTTTCTCCTCTATGGAAGGCCCATCTCCTCCCAGCAATGGCTTTCGAGACCGGTTGTTTTTGGATTCGCCCGCCCTTCGCTTTTCTTCATTGTCGGAGGCATTGAAGACATTGGTACTGCTGGAACTCCCGCTTCTACGGTTGTCGTCCCGCTTGCTTTTCCAGGTTTTGTCTCTCTGAGAGTCTGGCGGGGACTCTTGCTTCGAGCGTTCCAGCATTTGGACTTTCTTGGTTAGCTCCTGAAACGTCTTGAGGCCCGCTGTACACAAGAAGGGGACCATCCAATTGCTGAGGTTCCCAATGAGAAGGCTGACGGACTGGTCCTGCTCCAGCGGCGGTTCGCACTTGACTGTGAGATTGCGCCATCGGGCGATAAAATCGGTGTTGCTTTCATTCTTCCCCGGCTTGGTCCTCACAAGGTCGGCAATGGAGATTTTATCACTGACGCTCATGAACCTTTGCCGGAACAGAGACTCCATTTTGGCAAAGGTAATGACGGACCCGTCCGGTATACTCGCATACCAGTCGAAGGCGACGCCGGTCAGGCTGTTGACAAACTGACGAAGAAGGAGCGCATCGTTGCCCCCTGTATTTCCGCACGATGCTTTGAAGTGGGCGACGTGCTGGTTTGCATTCCCCGTTCCATCAAATCTTCCGAACTTAGGAATGACGTAGCCACTTGGGAACTCAATCAGATCGTACTGCGCGGGATATGGCCGCCCACTACTGCCGATTTCTTTCTGAGCTTCAGCTTCGGCCACCAATGTTTTAACCTTGCTGGTGACCAAATCCATTATCCGATCCTGTGTTAGCGGGATAGTGCTATCTGGGGCCAAGGCGTCCCCAGAAGCGGAATGTAGCCGGCTTTCATTCGGCTCGACCAGTCTTGGTCCCAAAGGAACACACATTGGCTGCCTCGGATTGTCATCACCCGGCTGATTAGTAGCGGCTTGTGCTTGATTAGGAGGCGCTCGAGCAATTTGAGCTATAAGCTGCATCACCACGTTCGTTAAGTCGTCAATCTTCGAATAGAGCTTGGCCATCTCTTTATCTTTGCTCCTG
This sequence comes from Agapanthus africanus, assembly GCA_030015575.1. Taxonomy (NCBI): domain Eukaryota; kingdom Viridiplantae; phylum Streptophyta; class Magnoliopsida; order Asparagales; family Amaryllidaceae; genus Agapanthus; species Agapanthus africanus. The sequence continues at coordinate 279,192,183 of JASDDO010000022.1, forward strand.
AGCTGTTTTCGAAGTTCTTGAAGCAGCTCTTGCTCCGCAGTCCTAGGGCGGAAAGTCGGCTCTTCCTCGCTGTCCGAGCTTGACTCTACATGGACCGAGGGGTCTATCTGCCTATCATCCTCATCAAGAGGGTTTTCTTCATCCAGCAGGGGCGGCTGTTCTTGGGCGGCGGCAACCACATTCAGGCTAGATTGGGCTTGGGATGTGGTGGCCCCGTCCTTGCTTTTGCTGCGAAGGTTGTCGCTGGGGCGCCCGCCCGCCATATAGACCGTATGGATGATATATCCGGCCGTCTCTCTATCATTGGTAGCTGATTTCACGGCTCGCTGTCTTGACCCCCTTGTTTCGGTAGATGGTAGTCGATTGAAGGCGGCCGGCCTAACCAGGTTCTTGAATGGTGCTGGCGCTTCTTTTCTGGGTTTGCCCCGCTGCTTTCGCGCGGCACAGAGTGCTTGATAGACTCTTGAAGAGACAGTGTCATACTTTTTCTGTTGGGGCCGGGACACGTCTCTTTGTGGCACTGTTCGGACCGCTGTCTTCTTGATTCTGGCGGTCATGACGTTTTTCTGAACCCACTTCAGAGGCTCGAAGGAATTGCTGATTCTTACGTCCGACTCAGCCGTCGTCGCGGGGCAACCCTGCACTTGGAACTTCACACGATTCCATTTGGCCGAAGCCTTGGCCCTCTTGTTGGCTCGATACCTGAGCCGCTTCTGCCTTAACTTTTCTGTTCTAAGCACCTTGCAGACTTCGGCTTTTTGGGAAGATGCCGCAGACCGGTTGATGGAGGGCCTTGGAGATACGCCCGATTGTGCATTTGTTAGAGTCATCGCCTGAGCTCGTCCGCGACATTTGATGTTGCCCTTCGCATCGGAAGTCTTGCCCCCAGCTAGAGCGCCAAGGAGTCGTTCAGATAGCGTCTTGAGTTTCGGTTGTGGTGCCTTGGCGATCACGACATTCGGCCTCTTTCCCCTTGAGACCGGCTTGGCCACCTGTTCCGCCGGGATCTCCGCCAGATGAGCGCTTCCGGCAGGGTAGATGATGACGGAGCCGAACTGGCGGGGCGGTTCCTCCCACTGTCGACTGAGGCTTGCGGGGAGAACCACACGAGCGTTGATCTTGACCACGTACAGAATCGGGGTGCCGTTGGAAGCTGAATTCGTCTGGGGAGACATTGTCGTCGAAGGTTGATTGCTTGAAAATCTGCATGAAAAAGCATTATTTTTAGTATAAATACAGGTATGTATATTGATTGAGTTCGCATGAACGTTTAACCCGAAATATGGGAGGAGAGATTGGTCCCACCGGGCGTGCCAGAATCTGTAGGGTGTTTTTCGTCACCCCATTGAGATGGGAATACGCGCGCGCTTGTCAGGCGTACTACAGATTCCCCCATGCCTAGGGTAGGCGGGGGTTTAAAGATTGTGGGGATCCGAATCTCCGGCAGCCGCGGACTAAGCTGCCGTTAATTACCCCTCGCCTTTGGGGCGAGGGAACCTCCGATTAACGGGTTAAATTGGTCATGCGAACTCAATGTACAGTGTGCGTGTGTTTTGTTTTGAAAGGGGGTTTTGGATATATCGGGAGCCACGCAGAGTTTTTACGGGGGTCCCGCTACCCGGATAGCGGGCTGGGGGTCAAGGGGGCTAGCAGCCCCCTTGCGGGGTTCGGGGCAGCGCCCCGGCCCGAAAATTTTTTTGAGGGGGAGAATGTGGCGGAGTATGTATATGTGTGAATTTGTATACATATGTATGTGTATATGTATGTACATAAAAAGAGAGGGAAAAGGCATCCAAGGGATGCGTGGGGGCCAGCGCCTTGAGCGCTGTGCGTTAGGTGCTGTGCGCAGTTGCGCAAGCGCGCGCGCCACGTGTCGGCACGCGGGCGCCTTGCGCACTTGCGCAAGCGCGCGCGCCACGTGTCGGCACGCGGGCGGCTTGCGCACTTGCGTAGGTGCGCAAGCGCGCGCGCCACGTGTCGGCACGCGGGCGCCTTGCGCACTTGCGCAGGTGCGCAAGCGCGCGCGCCACGTGTCGGCACGCGGGCGCCTTGCGCACTTGCGCAAGCGCGCAGGTGCGCAAGCGCGCGCGCCACGTGTCGGCACGCGGGCGCCTTGCGCACTTGCGCAAGCGCGCAGGTGAGGCACCAGAGGCTTTTTAGCCAGAAAAAATTTCTCAGAAGAGAAATCAGAGAGGAGTTGGACTCCTGAATGTGTTTTTCTTCTTTTTTTGAGGGTTTAGTGAAAGATGTTCTTCTTCTTCCTCCTCTGTTAGCTGGATCTTGAAGATCAAGAGATGTGGGATTTCAAAATCTTTTCTTTTTGAGATCTGATGGAAGATCTGAGTTCCCCTTGATGGGTTTTGTGGTGAAAACTAATTTGTTTTATAAAAAATGAGAGTAGAACTCTTGATTTAATTCAAAAGAAAGAAGAAGGTTTTGGAACCTTGAAGAAGGAAGAAAGAGCTCAGCTCTGAAACTTTTTTGGAGAGAGAAAAAAAGTTGTTGGGATATTTCATTATCCTTGCCTTTATAGGCCATACATTTTACACATAGCCCCTTGGGCTTCACAAAATGGCATTTTGCCTATCCCATGGCTCATGTGCCATTTCTTTTTGCACTTAAGCCATGGGCTTTACAAAAATTTGGCTTTATGCCCATTTTCTTACATTTATCCATAAAATAAAATAAAAGAAAATGCAACAAAATTATTTATTACAAAATTTTTATCTTGGCATGGGGGAGGCCGGCCGCTTCATGTTCGGGCTCGACCCGGGCATGGGCCCACTGGATCTGGGCTTGGGCCCACTTGGCTTGGGGTTGACTTTGATTTTGACTTGGTCAACCGGGGTGTAAATTTTTACCCCAACAGCATTAATGACATGGATGAATCACACAAATGAGTCACTAATATCATTTAATGCTTATGCCACCTAAACCCCCAAGTCATCATACTTTAACGCCCCTCCTATCCGTGAAAACACGGAAAAACTTTAGACTGTATAAATCCAATAACCCGATGCTAGAATCTGGTTTAAACCAAAGCCAGCTAGTAAAAACTGTCCGAATGTCGTACGTGCGTAAACACACGTATGCATCCGAACCCTTTTCGTAAAACCATACGACCTCTATATCTTTTCGCCTGGAGCAGGGAAAATCTCTGTGTGGGACTCTAAAGACTCGACTACTACGCTGGTAGTGGGTTTAACCACAGACCGCAAGCGGCACTAGCTGTACATAACGGTCCCCAGGTAGATGTCGATAAGAAGGCCGATGAGGAAACCCATCCGAACTCCTACTGATCCTGATGTGACAATCTCCGTACAGTCTGGTCTGTTCGTCTAAGACTATCGCATATCGGTCCTAGGGGGCGGCAAGCGTCAGTCCCCTAATAGCGGTATAAGTCGTGTCAGAGCGTAGCCCATTACACCTTGAGAAACAACTGGAACCTATCAGTAAATCTCGCTTGCCCTAGCCAGGGACTTTGCGTAATAGCTCTCTGACACAGCGTGATATCAACTCCCAATACCGGGAGAGACGAATCCTGTCTAACCGCCACTGCCTCCAAGTGCTCGGGACTGCACCCAACTGCTACCTGTTTGCACGACTCCTTTGAGCCGTGGTAGGGTAGCAATCTAAGAACAGTGGGATACACTCGAGGTGAAGTAGCAGTGTTAAGTCTGCGGACTATGCTGTACTCATGTCACCTGGGAACTGTTAACTGACGACGGGTATAATACCAACCAACAGTTCCCCGCGAGTCCTGTCCGGTGTACCAGTAACCTAACGAGCACCTGTATACTATCTCCAGTACGACGTACTGATGGCTGTGGGACAGACCATCTCCCCAACTGGGATGAGAAGCGTACACACTAGTCTACTCCGAAGTATCGATGCCCTGTCTCGATAATCCTACGACTAGGGACCTAAAAAAGGATGTGCTTGTAGACTACCCAGCCCCCACTAGTGTGACTGCCATCACAACGCTGATAGTCAAACAAGATCCTAAGAGCTCTATCAATACGTATACTCACATATTAAGATACATAAAACCAAGTAGCATACTACCATGTTTAGCAAGACTGTTATATAACTGTGAATATCCCAAGCTTCCATTAAGTAATATACAAGCTAGTATGATACAATAATGGCCCCTAGGGCATATACACTAACAATCTCCCACTTGCACTAGGGCCATGTACTGGCATATCGAAGACCGATGATCTCGAGTAGCATCTCGAACTGAATCTGAGGTAGGGCCTTTGTGAATGGATCAGCAATGTTCTCTTCAGTAGCAACTCTCAGGACCTCGATCTTCCGGCGATCTATGATCTCCTTGATTAGGTGATACCACCTTAAGATGTGTCTGGACTTCTGATGGGACCTTGGTTCCTTCGCTAAAGCTATAGCTCCGTTGTTGTCTCAATACAGAGGTATTGGATCAACAATGGTAGGAACCACCTGAAGTTCTGTTAGGAACTTCTTCATCCAGACCGCTTCTTTTGTGGCATCGCAAGCAGCAATATACTCCGCTTCCATCGTCGAGTCAGCAACGGTGTCCTGCTTGGAACTCTTTCAGCACACCGCCCCTCCATTGAGGATAAAGACATAACTTGACATGGACTTGGAATCGTCCTTATCACTCTAGAAGCCGGAATCAGCAAAGGCCTCCATCTTGAGGTCTTTTCCGCCGTAAACCAAGAACATCTCCTTAGTCTTTTTCAGGTACTTGAGAATGTTCTTTACTGCTATCCAGTGCTTCTCCCCTGGGTCTGACTGATACCGGCTTACCACGCTCAGTGTGTAAGCTACATCTGGTCTGGTGCACAACATCGCATACATTATAGAGCCTACCGCAGAAGCGTAGGGTATAATAGACATGCGTTACCTTTCCAAATCAGTCTTGGGAGACATCTCTTTGGAGAGGGTGATTCCGTGACAAGCCGGTAGATTACCGCGCTTAGAATCTTCCATACTGAATCTTTTCAGTATAGTGTTGATATACCTAGACTGCGAAAGTCCCAACATCCTCTTGGATCTATCACGATAGATCCGGATCCCCAGAATGTAAGAGGCATCACCCAGGTCTTTCATGGAGAACCTGTGTGACAAGAATCCTTTGACAGATTGTAGCATAGGAATGTCATTTCCTATTAATAGAATGTCATCCACGTAAAAGACGAGGAATACGACAGTTCGTGCTACAACTTTACCATATATACATGGTTCATCTGGATTTTTGATAAAGTCGTATTCTTTGACCGTTTCATCAAAACAGATGTTCCAACTCCGCGATACCTGCTTTAGTCCATAATGGACTTAAGCAACTTGCATACTTTCCCGCTGCTCCCACTCTGATTGAAACCTTCTGGCTGATCCATATAGACACACTCTTCTAAATTACCATTCAGAAAAGCCGTCTTTACGTCCATCTTCCAGATTTCATAATCATGGAAGGAAGCAATAACAAGAAGGACCCGAATGGATTTGAGCATAGCCACTGGAGAAAAAGTTTCGCCATAGTCCAAACCAAGTCTTTGACGAAAATCCTTTGCAACAAGTCTAGCCTTATAGGTTTCCACCTGTCCATCTACACCAATCTTTTTCTTGAAGATCCATTTGCATCCTATGGGTTTTACCCCATCCGGAGCAAAGTCCAAAGTCCATACTTTGTTGGTGTACATGGACTCAATTTCGGTCCGCATTGCATCTAGCCATCGTACCGAGTCGCCGCTCTGGATGGCCTGCTGGAAGCTAGTAGGTTCATCATCATCAATGATGCAATCCTCTCTATCCCCATCTATGAGAAGACCGTAGTATCTCTCAGGCGGATGAGACGGCCTACTACTCCTGCGGAGGGGTGCGGGAATGTCCTGTTCTTCTTGAACTACTGGTTCTACCAAACTTTCAGTAGTAGTTTGTGGTTCTGGAATTTCTTCCAGTTCTATTTCGCTCCCACTTATTTCCTTTTCTAAAAACTGATATTCTAGAAAATGGGCATTACGAGAAACAAAAACCTTTTGTTCCTCTGCGTAATAGAATAGATACCCCTTGGAGTTCTTTGGATATCCCACAAACTTACACTGTACTGATCGTGCCTCGAGCTTGTCCACATGCTGTTTTTTAACAAAAGCTGGACATCTCCATATCTTCAGATACTGAAGATAGGGTTTCTTCCCACTCCACATCTGATATGGCGTGGTAGGCACAGTCTTGGTAGGAACCATGTTCAAAAGATATGCCGTTGATTCTAGCGCATAACCCCAGAAAGATCGCGGTAACTCAGCATTACTCATCATGGAACGTACCATATCCAATAGGGTTCGATTCCGTCTCTCCGATACACCGTTATGCTGTGGAGTGTATGGAGGAGTAAGCTGAGAGAGAATTCTTTTCTCTTTTAAGTAACCTAGGAACTCGGCACTTAAGTATTCACCACCTCGATCAGATCTCAGTGTCTTGATACTTTTGCCGGTTTGGTTTTCTACTTCATTCTTATACTCTTAGAATTTCTCAAAAGCCTCGGATTTATGTTTCATCAGATAAATGAATCCGTACCTTGAGTAATCATCCGTAAAAGTAATGAAATAGGAAAAACCACCTCTTGCATATGTAGACATTGGACCACATACATCGCTGTGTATGAGTCCTAAGAGCTCGCTCGCTCTTACTCCATGTCCAGTGAATGGAGTCTTTGTCATTTTTCCTTTGAGATATGATTGGCAAGTGGCATAAGTTTGATATTCGAACGAGTCCAAATATCTTTCTCTATGTAACTTAGTTAACCTTGTCTCATTGATGTGACCTAGTCTACAATACCATAAGAAAGCCTTATTTAAATATGGAGACTTTCTTTTTAGTGTGCTCTGGACATTGAAAATCTGAAGTTGGTTTAAAACATATATACCGTTATCCAGTGTACCGGACCCAATCAAACTATGATTAAGGTGGATGTTAACAACATCGCTTACAAACGTGAAATCATAACCTTTATTTGATAACAAGGAAACTGATAAGATATTACACGTTAAACTAGGTACACAAAAACAGTTATGTAAAACCAAAATGTGTCCACTCGTCAATCCCAGGTGATAATCCCCTACGGACACAGCTCTCATGCTAGCTCCGTTAGCAACCATCAGGGTCATATCACCATCCTTCAGCACTCTACGGTTTCTCAGTGCCTGCAATGGATTGCATATATGAGATCCTGATCCGGTATCCAATACCCAGGAAGTACAGTTGATTAACAGACAATTCTCAATTACAAACACACCTGAAGTCGAAGCCACAGCTTACTTCGGTTCCTGGTTCTTGGTGTTCCACGCCTTGCAATCTTTCTTCCAGTGCCCTTTCCTATGACAATGGAAGCATTCATCCTGGGCCACTACTGGCACCGCAATCTTTCTCTTTCCCTTCACTCCCACCTTACTAACACCTCCTCTAGGTTTGGTGGAGGCTTTCTTCTTCTTTCCTATGGCCCTAGCCTTGGACCTGGAAGAAGAAGCACCGCTAACAAACATAGCGGGTGTTTCCCTTGCCTTCTGCAAGGTGCCCTCTGCACTCCTCAACATGTTAAGGAGTTCTGGAAGTTCAACTTCTTTTCTTTGAATGTTGAAATTTAGAATAAACTGGGCGTAGGTGGAAGGAAGGGACTGGAGAATCAAGTCTGTATAGAGCTTATTATCCAAAGTCGTCCCAAGGTCTGCGAGCTCTTCAATATAGCTTATCAACTTAAGGACATGTTCTCCTACCGATGATCCGATGGCCAACCTCGCTCGAAACAAGTTCTTTGAGGTCTCGTATCTTGCTATACGAGATTGCTCTCCATAAAGTTCCTTTGTATGGAGAAATATGGCATCTAGATCCATATCCTCGTGCCTCCTCTGATGTTCATTGTTCATCGAGGCAAGCACGATGCACTTGGCCTTCGCGTAATCTAAATCCTAGGTTTTGCGGATTTCCTTATCCGCATTACTGGATTTGGGACCTGGGACTGCAGGTGCCTTAGTGGTGAGGACATACCCCAATCTGTCATAGGTCAAAGCCATTTTGACATTCCCCACCCAATCTTTATTGTAGGGTGTTTTTCGTCACCCCATTGAGATGGGAATATGCGCGCGCTTGTCAGGCATACTACAGATTCCCCCTGCCTAGGGTAGGCCGGGGTTTAATGATTATGGGGATCCGAATCTCCGGCAGCCGCGGACTAAGCTGCCGTTAATTACCCCTCGCCTTTGGGGCGAGGGAACCTCCGATTGACGGGTTAAACTGGTCATGCGAACTCAATGTGCAGTGTATGTGTGTTTTGTTTTGGAGGGGGGGTTAAATATATCGGGAGCCACGCAGAGTTTTTACGGGGGTCCCGCTACCCGGATAGCGGGCTAGGGTTCAAGGGGGCTAGCAGCCCCCTTGCGGGGTGCGGGGCAGCGCCCCGTTAGAAATTTTTTTCTAACAGGGACAGTATCGTGGAGTATGTGTGTATGTAAATATGTATACATATGTACAGATATACATGTATATATATAAAAAGGGAAAAAGACATCCAAAGGATCCGTGGGGACAGCACCTTGGGCGCTGTGCGCCTAGGTGCTGTGCGCTCAGGCGCTAGAGTGCCACGTGTCGGTACATGGGCGCTTTGCGCTTGAGCGCTGGGCGCTGGAGCGCTGGAGCGCAAGCACGCCACGTGTCGGCACGGGGGCGACTTGCGCTCGAGCGCTTGCGCTGGAGCGCAAGCGCGCCACGTGTCGGCACGGGGGCGACTCGCGCTCCAGCGCAAGCGCACCACGTGTCGGCACGCAGGCGCTCTGCGCTTGAGCGCCGGCGAGAAAAGAGGCTTTTAGCCTAAAAAAATTTCTCAGAAGAGAAATCAGAGAGGAGTTGGACTCCTGAGTGTGTTTTTTTTTGTTTTAGTGAACGATGTTCTTCTTCCTCCTCCTCTGTTAGCTGGATCTTGAAGATCAAGAGATATGAGATTTCTAAAAATCTCTTCTTTTGAGATCTAATGGAAGATCTGAGTTCCCCTTTATGGGTCTTGTGGTGAAAAACTAATTTGTTTTATAAAAAGAAGAGTAAAACTCTTGGTTTAATTCAAGAGAAAAAGGAAGGTTTTGGAACCTTGAAGAAGGAGAAAAAGATCTCAGATCTGAAGAAAATTTTTAGAGAGAGAAAAAAAGTTGTTGAGATATTTCATTATCTTTGCCTTTATAGGCTATACACTTTACACATAGCCCCTTGGGCTTCACAAAATGGCATTTTGCCTATCCCATGGCTCATGTGCTATTTCTTTTTGCACATAAGCCATGGGCTTCACAAAAATTTGGATTTATGCCTATTTTTCTTACATTTATCCATAGAATAAAACAAAAGAAATACAACAAAATTGTTTATTACAAATTTTTTTATCTTGGCGTGGGGGAGGCCGACCGCTTCATGTTCGGGCTCGGCCCGGGCATGGGCCCACTGGGTCTGGGCTTGGGCCCACTTGGCTTGAGGTTGACTTGGATTTTGACTTGGTCAACCGGGGTGTAAATTTTTACCCCAACAAATTGCCCCCCATCAATAAATGCACACCACATATGTGGGTTGTGTGCATGAAATTGATGGATCTTCTTTTACTTGGAGGCGACCTGATTTGGTTCCCGCTTTTTGGGAAGCTGGCGCTGCCTTTTTTATGACATGGACGGTCATTGTTTCCCTTTTAGCGACGTGGACGGTCGATGCTGCCATTTTAGCGACGTGGATGGTCGGTTCTACCATTTTAGCGACGTGGACGGTCGGTGCTTCCATTTTAGCGACGTGGACGGTCGGTGCTGCCATTTTAGCGATGTGGACGGTCGGTGTTTCCCTTTTTGCGACATAGACGGTCGGTGCTGCCATTTTAGCGACATGGACGGTCGATGCTGCCATATTTACGACGTGGACGGTCGATGCTGCCATATTTGCGACGTGGACGGTCGATGCTGCCATTTTTGCGACGTGGACGGTCGATGCTGCCCTTTTTGCGACTTGGACGGTCGTTGCCGCCCTTTTTGCGACTTGGACGGTCGATGCTGCCCTTTTTGCGACGTGGACGGTCGGTTCTGCCCTTTTTGCGACTTGGACGGTCGGTGCTGCCATTTTAGCGACGTGGACGGTCGGTTCTGCCCTTTTTGCGACTTGGACGATCGGTGCTGCCCTTTTTGCGACTAGGACGGTCGATGCTGCCCTTTTTGTGACGTGGACGGTCGGTTCTGCCCTTTTTGCGACTTGGACGGTCGATGCTGCCCTTTTAGCGACTTGGACGGTCGGTTCTGCCCTTTTTGCGACTTGGACGGTCAATGCTGCCCTTTTAGCGACTTGGACAGTCGGTGCTTGATTTGACTTGCTCTGCTTCTTGCAGTGTCAGGGGTAGACTTGACTTGCTCCGCTTCTTGCGGTGTCGAGATTGGATTCTGACTTGCTCCGCTTTCTGCGGTGTCGGAGTGGAAGTTGACTTGTTGATTTTGATTTGGGTTGACATCAGCATCGCTATACTGGAACATGGTACCAGGAGCGAGTCATCACCTGTCATTGAGAGGATTTTGGGATTTTGGTTTTAGTTTGGCATCTGCATTACTGCACTGGAACAATGCCAGGAGCAACTCATCATTTGCACCGGGAGCATTTGTGAATTGGTTTTTTTTGTTGTTGTTTTTGTTTTTTGTTTTTTTTTTTGTTTTTTTGGGACTTCGAATGTGGTCTCACCGGTATGACTTGGGAGAGGTTGGGATTGTTTTACGCCCGCGGATTGTATACGGTTTTGCAGGATGTATGATCCAGAGCGTAGGGCCGGAAAAATTTCGGAACTTTGTCGGCGTCTGCATCGCTGCACGGGAATACGGTACCAGGAGCGACTCATCATTCGCCGTTGGGGTATGGGATTTTGAATTTGGTCGGCGTCTGCATCGCTGCACTGGAGTATGGTGCCAGGAGCGACTCATCATTCGCCATTTGGGGATTGGGGAGCGATGGCTTAGGAGACAGGTTTAGATCCCTATCGCATAAGGCTTTTCAATTTTATGGGCCGTGAGGGTCCCATAAAAGCATTTTCTCCCTACGAGTCGTAAGGATCCCGCAGGTGTATTTTCTCCTTAGGAGTCGTGAGGACTCCTAAGTGTGTTTTTCCTTTATGAGTCGTAAGGATCCCACAAAGGTTTGTTCTCCTCATATATCGTGAGGACACATGAGTGGGTCTTATCAATGGAGCATCATTCCCAAAGCGGAGACCGGCCGCGTAACTGGTGATTACGGTGGGGCATGGGTATGATGAGAATTATTTGAGCCTGTGGATTGTATACGATGGTCAACTTGGGGACCCACCGTAGGGCCGGAGAACTTTGAGAAATTGGATTTTGGTTGGCGTCTGCATCGCTACACTGGAATATGGTATCAGGAGCGACTCATCATTCGCCGTTTGGGGACTTGGAATTTAGATCTTGTTTAGCATCAGCATTGCTGCACTGGAATAATGCCAGGAGCAACTCATCATTTGCCTTGGGAGGACTTGGGATTTAGGTTTTTGGTCGGCATCAGCACCGCTAACACTAAAGCGAAATGCCAGGAGCGACTCATCATTTGCCGTTGCCCGTTGGGGAACGATGGCTTAGGAGACAGGTTTGGGTCCCTATCACCTAAGGCTTTTCAATTTTATGGGCCGTGAGGGTCCCATAAAAGCATTTTCTCCCTACGAGTCGTAAGGATCCCGCAGGTGTATTTTCTCCTTAGGAATCGTGAGGATTCTTAAGTGTGTTTCTCCTTTGTGAGTCGTAAGGATCTCACTCAGGGGTTTTCTCCTCATAAGGTCGAGAGGACTTTGCGAGTGTATTTCATCTCTTTTCACGAGTTTGCGCCCTTTCGGTTTTTTACAGACTCGCCGGTAGTCCTGCTGTTTTTACTCACGGAGCCCTTTCGGGTTTTCATCCGTGCCCGTTTTGCTTGTGGACATACCGTTTATTATTATTTTTTTATTTCTTTCCTTTTTTTTCTTCTTTTTTTGCCGCTGGTGGGACTTTAAAAGTAGTCTCACCGGCAGGATTTGGGAGAGATAGGGGTCTTTTACGCCCGTGGATTGTATACGGTTTTGCAGGATGTATGATCTAGACCGTAGGGCTAATGTGCTCAATTCGCCTGCGACTTAGAGCATTCACATGTAATATTTCTTGAGATATCGGCCATTGATGGGTGGCATGGGCCTTTCTCCCTCGGCACTTATCAGTTGGTAGGATCCTCCGTCGAACACTTTCTCAATGACGTATGGTCCTTCCCAGTTTGGCTCGAATTTTCCCTTGGCATGTCGATTGGGGATGATCGGTCTTTTGAGGACCAACACCAATTCACCTTTCTTGAAAGCGCGGAGACGGGTTATCTTGTCATAGGCCCATGACATTTGGGCTCGGTATAGCTCCAGATTTTGCTGCACCGCGAGCCTCTTTTCTTCGAGGGCATCGAGCTCTTCAAGTCGAAGGAGCACGTTTTCCTCCTCCGTCAACTCGTGTTGAACGGCCATTCTTAAGCTTGGAACTTCGACTTCGAGGGGGAGGACCGCCTCCACTCCGAAGAGCAATGAGTATGGAGTGGACTGAGTTGGAGTACGGTGCGTGGTACGATATGCCCACAATGCCTCGTGAAGTTTGAGATTCCAGTCTCTCTTGTTGGCTAAAGCATTTTTCCTCAGGAGCTTGCATAGAGTCTTATTGAAGGCTTCGGCTAGCCCGTTGGCTCTTGGATTATAGATGGAGGAATATCTCCAGTCTATCTTGTGCTGAGTAGCGAACCTTGAGACATTGAAGCTCTTGAAAGAAGGCCCGTTGTCAGAAATGATTCTTCTTGGTGTACCGAAGCGGTATAGAATATTATGCTGGAAGAATGTCAGAATATCTTTTGTCTTGACTTCTTTTAGCGGGACAGCTTCAGCCCATCTGGAGAAGTAGTCTGTCGCGGCCAGTATGAACCGATGGCCTTTGGATGACGGAGGATCAATTGGGCCAACAATGTCGGTGCCCCAGACTTCGAAGGGCCCCGACGCCACCGTAGGATGCAATGGATTGGGATGCTTGTGAATAAAATCACCGTGAATTTGGCAGATATAACATTTCTTTGCATGCTCTCCGCAATCCCGTATCATGGTGGGCCAGTAATACCCAAGCCGTTTAATCTGCAGTCGCATCTTGGGGCCAGATTGGTGAGCACCGCAAACGCCTGAGTGAACTTCTTTCATGACTTTTTGGGCTTCGGCCGATGACAGGCACCTGAGCCAGATTTGGTCATATGACCTGCGGTATAACGTATCATTTACAAACACGTATCGGAGAGCTCTCTTCTTCAACTGAATCCTCGCAGATTTTTCTTCGGGCAGCCTGTCGTATCGGAGGTACTCTATGAAGGGTTCTCTCCAATCGGGCTCGTCTTGGATGATCGAAGCTTCTTCGGCAGGACTGCTCTTCTGTTCCGCGCTTTCCTCTTCCCGTAGAGAGACTGGGGGTAGAATTGTCGGCTCCTGACTGTGATCAGAATTTCGTCCATGTCAGGATCAGCCAGCTCCTTGGCTAAGCGAGCGAGTACGTCAGCCTTTCCATTCAACGCTCTAGGGACTCTCATTAGTTCAATGTGAGTGAACCGTTTCATGAGTTCCACCACTCGGCCTCTGTACCGAGCTAACTCGTGTTTGTATATTTTATAATCACCGCTTACTTGGTTGACGACGAGCTGGGAGTCACCGTAAACTCGTAGCCGACGGATTTCCATTTCTATGGCGAGCTCCAAACCAGCTATCAGAGCTTCATACTCAGCTTCATTGTTTGTCCGAGGCTCGGTGAGAGCGAAAGAACGCCGTAGGGTTCCCATTGATGGTGTGATGAACACCAATCCTATCCCTGCTTTTATTTCCGGGACGCTTGATTTACTGGAGGTCCTTATCGATGAGGCCCCATCGAAGTAGAGCTCCCAACATGGCTCATCTCTCTCGAGGTGCAGCACTTGTTCGTCGGGTAACTCATAATTTAGCGGCGACCCTTCTGGTATAGGATGAGCGGCGAGGAAGTCTGCAAGAGCTTGCCCTTTCACTGCTTTCTGAGGAGTATAAACTATGTCAAACTCAAGTAACATGACAGCCCATCTTGCCATTCTGCCGGCTATACTCGCTCTGGTCATCAAGTGTTTGAGCGGGTCGACCTTGGAGATCAGCATAACCCGATGAGCAAGCAGATAGTGCCTCAGCTTCTTCACTGCAAATATCAGAGCCAGGCATTGCTTTTCGATTGGGGAATAGTTTTGTTCCACCCCGACTAGAGTTCGACTAAGGTAGTAGAGGGCATTTTCTTTTCCCTCCTCGCTATTCTGGGCAAGGAGCGCACCGAGTGACTCATCCAGCGCGGCAGTGTAGAGAATCAACGGTTTATTTGGAATGGGAGCGGCCAGCACTGGAGGGTGCAACAACTATTGTTTGATGCTTTCGAACGCTGCTTGACATTCGGCATCCCAGATAAAAGGAGCTCCTTTCTTCATGAGCTTTGAGAAGGGCCTACATCTCCCCAATAAATTTGAGATAAACTTCCGTATATAAGCAAGCTTGCCTTGAAAAGATCTTGGCTGCGTTAGACTCTTCGGAGGGGGCATCTCCATGACGGCCTTTATCTTTGATGGGTCAACTTCGATCCCTCGATGTCGGACTATGAAGCCCAGGAATTTTCCCGATGACACGCCAAAAGCGCACTTCACAGGATTCATCTTCAGATCGTATTCCCTCAGTCTGGTGAGAACAATCCTAAGATCTTGGATGTGGTTGGCCTTGGCTTTAGTTTTGACGACCAGATCATCAACATAACATTCGACGACTTTATGGATCAGGTCATCAAAGATATTAGTCATTGCCCTTTGATATGTAGCACCTTCGTTCTTCAGTCCGAACAGCATCACCTTATAGCAATATATTCCGACCGGGGTTCGAAATGATGTGTGTTTCTCATCCTCAGGCGACATCTTGATCTGATTGTATCCAGACGAGCCATCCATAAAGGTGAACAGCTCGTAATTTGAGGTGTCATCGACCATCATTTTCATGACCGGTAGTGGGAAGTCGTCTTTAGGACATGCCTTGTTGAGGTCCCTGAAATCGACACAAACTCGGATCTGCCCATTTTTCTTCTTCACTGGGACTATGCATGCGATCCAGTCCGCATATTTCTCTTCCCTGATGAAGCCGGCGTCGATGAGCTTCTTGGTTTCCTCGATGACTTTTTCTTCTAGTTCCCTTCTCATTCTTCGAGGAGCTTGTTTGACTGGCTTAGCATCAGGAGATATAGCCAACTTATGCACAGCCACTTCAGGGGAAAGGCCTGGCATTTCTTTGTATGTCCATGCGAAGCAGTCGAAGAACTCATGCAGCAGGGCAATTATCTGCGCTTTCATTTCCTCTGACAAGAGCGAGCTGATGTAGGTTGGCCTTGGATTATCGGGCGTTCCTAAGTCAATCTTGGTTAGCTCGTCAAAGGTTGCTTGTCCACCATCTTCGAGCTCTTGAGGAGCTTCTTCTGGCTCGGCTATCTCGTCATCATCATTTGATCTTTCGCTGGCCTCGCCAACATGGTTCATGTAGCACGCTTTGGAATCAGGTTGAATGTAGCCTATGCCCCGTCTATCTGGAATTCGTCCATCGATGAGTGCTCGGACCTGGGGCGGATACCATAGCCCTTCGTAAAACTTTGCTTCGGACTCTGTTTGATATAACCGGCATCCGCACTTCTTAAAGTATTCCCGCATCTCGGGCGCATAGTATCTGGGATTGAGGACGGCTCTTATGCCTCTCTCATAGGGAAGGCACGCGACAGAAAGATCGTCCGGGTGCACAACGGGGGTTGACCCGTAAAACAGGATGCCCTTCTGTCCATTTTTCCTCCCGGGAACGTAGAAAGTTTTCAGCTGGTCCACGGTGGAGACTGACAACGCATCGAGCTCTTTGCACATCTGGTCCGGCACCCTTGTGGCGGCTAGGGACCCTTCTGCGACTTCGAAGGTCCCTCGTAGTTTCGCTTGCTGCATGGGGGGCCAATCTGCACAGCTGTTGCACGGCAGGTCCTCTTCTTCTGACTCTTTAGTGTCACTGCCAAGATGAAGGCGGACTTTGCTGCTAGATGGGCCTTCAGTAACATATTCGTCCGTATCGCTGTCGAAATGAGGGCGAGTTTTACGGAAGGACGGGCTTCCAGCATCGGACTCATCAGTGTCGCTACCAAAACGGGGGCGAACTTGGACGTTTTTGCTTTTGAAAATGATAGCCGGCTCAGATTTGCTTTTGAGTCTTGGGGCCGGTCTATCCTCAGTCAGTTGTGGCTTAGCATTTTGGTGGTTCATAAAGTACCGAGAATCTTCATATCGGACTTCATGCACACCGAACGGCTGGATGTCTCCGTCAATGCGTCTTTCTTCGCCATTTTTAGTATACTTCATGCATTGATGGAGAGTTGACGGAATGATGCCATAATCGTAGAGCCACGACCGCCCCAAAAGAATCTTATAAGATGTGTCGGCGTCGATCACATATATCTTAGCTTCAGTATGCAAATCCCCAAATTTGATTGGCAAAGCTATAGACCCCAGAACTTGCTGGCAATTTTGGTTGAAGCCTTGAATGACAATCCTTTCCCTTGACAGGTGTCGGACTTCCATTGACAAACTCTTCAGAGTTCGCAAGTTCATGATGTTCATTGAGGACCCCAGATCAATCAATATGCGATTAATTCGATCTCCGTCGCTGTACCCGGTCACGTAAAGCGGCCGATTATGCTCAGCCATTCCCAGTAGCAAGTCTTCATCCTTAAATGTGACTGCGGCGGCATGCAAAGCGTGCTGGGCTTCTTTCATATTAATTTCAGCAAAGTGAGCCTGATACCGCTCGGGGTTTTGTAGAGCATGAATGAGAACATCTCTAAGCTCCTTAGATAGGACCAAGGCGTCGTAGATGCTCAGGAGAGACGGAAGCTTCCGGAGATGTGCCAAGACATTATAGTCCACCGAGGAAGGACTTATGTTTTCATCAGACGGTTCTCTGCCATCTTCTTCATTAGCGACTTGTTTTTCCTTCCCTTTTGGGGTGTTGCCCTGATTTGGCGGTAGAGCCCTGCCGCTTCTGAGCTGGATTTGATTGGCCTTTGTGGTGGGCTCCTCGTCCTCTTCGGGAAAACAGAGCTCATCCTCGGAGTTGCTGCCAAGATGGATGGCGTAGCAGGTCACTACTGGGATCTCTTCATTGGAGTCTTCTTCTAACTCCCCCAGAATTTCAGCCGCTTGTACAAGGAAGAACTCCTTCAATTGAATCAATGTTCTTTCCCTTTGTTCATATTCTTCGAGGGAATCGATATATTTTTGAATGGTCGATCTCCCTGCAGACTCTTTCTCGCGCCGAGCTACACTTTTCTTCTTCTTGAGCTTCTTGGATTTTGAGCCTGATGGAGCCGCATTGGCAGCTGGACCGGTAGGCTTCTTCTGCCCTTCCCATTCCGTCCTGGGTTCTTTCCGAAGTAGCTTTATCATCTTCTTCGTCTTATTAGATATGTGCGTACTCCACGGAGGCTGCGATGAGTCCGTTTCATTTCTCAGGGCAGCGGGTTCGGCTGTCTGCTCCCAGAAGGCTTCAGTTTCTGTCTGTATAAAGTTGGTGGTTGCAACTTGATTGTTCACCAACACACTTTTGGACATTTCGATCTCTCCAGCCTTGTACTGCTTCTCGACCCAATCTTTGAAGATATAGCAATCCTCGATCGCATGGCTCACTACTCGGTGGTACGGGCAATACAGAGGATTTTCGGTCATTTTTGCTTCTTGGGGTCTTTTCGACTCCGGCAATTGGAAGCCGTTGTTCAAGGCATCTTTAAATATCTTGCAGACTTTGTCCCTCCTGAAAGAGTAAACCTTTTTCTTTTTCTTCTCTAGGGAAGGCCCATCTCCTCCCAACAATGGCTTTCGATACCGGTTAGTTTTGGATTCGTCCGCCCTTCGCTTTTCTTCATTGTCGGACGCATTGAAGACATTGGTACTGCTGGAACTCCCGCTTCTACGGCTGTCGTCCCGCTTGCTTTTCCAAGTTTTGTCTCTCTGAGAGTCCGGCGGGGACTCTTGCTTCGAGCGTTCCAGCATTTGGACTTTCTTGGTTAGCTCTTGAAACGTCCTGAGGCCTGCTGTACACAAGAATGGGACCATCCAATTGCCGAGGTTCCCAATGAGAAGGCTGACGGACTGGTCCTGCTCCAGCGGCGGTTTGCACTTGACCGTGAGATTACGCCATCGGGCAATAAAGTCGGTGTTGCTTTCATTCTTCCCCGGCTTGGTCCTCACAAGGTCGGCAATGGAGATTTTATCACTGACACTCATGAACCTTTGCCGAAACAGGGACTCCATTTGGGCAAAGGTAATGACGGACCCGTCCGGTATACTCGCATACCAGTCGAAGGAGACGCCGGTCAGGCTATTGACAAACTGACGAAGAAGGAGCGCGTCATTGCCCCCTGTATTTCCGCACGATGATTTGAAGTGGGCGACGTGCTGATTTGCATTCCCCGTTCCATCAAATCTTCCAAACTTAGGAATAACGTAGCCGCTTGGGAACTCAATCAGATCGTACTGCGCGGGATATGGCAGGCCGCTACTGCCGATTTCTTTCTGAGCTTCAGCTTCGGCCACCAATGTTTTAACCTTGCTGGTGACCAAATCCATTATCCGATCCTGTGTTAGCGGGATAGTATTATCTGGGGCCAAGGCGTCCCCAGAAGCGGAATGTGGTCGGCTTTCATGCGGCTCGACCAGTCTTGGTCCCAAAGGAACAGGCACGGATTGTCATCACCCGGCTGATTAGTAGTGGCTTGTGCTTGGTTGGGAGGCGCTCGAGCGATTTGAGCCGTAAGCTGCATCACCACGTTCTTTAAGTCGTCAATCTTCGAATAGAGCTTGGCCATCTCTTTATCTTTGCTCCTGAGCTGTTTTCGAAGCTCTTGAAGCAGCTCTTACTCCGCAGTCCTGGGGCGGAAAGTCGGCTCTTCCTCGTTGTCCGAGCTTGACCCTGCATGGACCGAGGGGTCTTTCTGCCTATCATCCTCATCGAGAGGGTTTTCTTCATCCAGCGGGGGCGGCTGTTCTTGGGCAGCGGCAACCACATTCAGGCCAGATTGGGCTTGGGATGTGGTGGCCCCATCCTTGCTTTTGCTGCGAAGGTTGTCGCTGGGGCGCCCGCCCGCCATATAGACCGTATGGATGATATATCCGGCCGTCTTTCTATCATTGGAAGCTGATTTCACGGATCGTTGTCTTGACCCCCTTGTTTCGGTAGCTGGTAGTCGATTGAAGGCGGCTGGCCTAACCCGGTTCTTGAATGGTGCTGGCGCTTCTTTTCTGGGTTTGCCCCGCTGCTTTCGTGCGGCACAGAGTGCTTGATAGACTCTTGAAGAGACAGTGTCATACTTTTTCTGTTGGGGCCAGGACACGTCTCTTTGTGGCACTGTTCGGACCGCTGTCTTCTTGATTCTGGCGGTCATGGCGTTTTTCTGAACCCACTTCAGAGGCTCGAAGGAATTGTTGATTCCTACGTCCGACTCAGCCGTCGTCGCAGGGCAACCCTGCACTTAGAACTTCACACGATTCCATTTGGCCGAAGCTTTGGCCCTCTTGTTGGCTCGATACCTGAGCCGCTTCTGCCTTAACTTTTCCGTTCTAAGCACCAGCCAGACTTCGGCTCTTTGGGAAGACGCCGCGGACCGGTCGATGGAGGGCCTTGGAAATACGCTCGATTGTGCATTTGTTGGAGTCATCGCCTGAGCTTGTCCGCAACATTTGATATTTCCCTCTGTACCAAAGTTCTTGTCCCCCGCTGGAGCACTGGCGAATCGTTCAGATACCGTCTTAAGTTTCGGTTGTGGTGCCTTGGCGATCACGACATTTGGCCTCTTGCCCCTTGGGACCGGCTTGGCCACCTGTTCCGTCGGGATTTCCGCCAGATGAGCGCTTCCGGCAGGGTAGATGATGACGGAGCCAAACTGGCGGGGCGGTTCTTCCCACTGTCGACTGAGGCTTGCGGGGAGAACCACACGAGCGTTGATCTTGACCACGTACGGAATCGGGGTCACGTTGGAAGCTGAATTCGTCTGGGGAGACATTGTCATCGAAGGTTGATTGCTGCATGGAAAAAAAGAACATCATTTCAGTATAAGCAATCGATATGTATATTGATTGAGTTCGTATGAACGTTTAACCCGAAATATGGGAGGAGAGATAGGTCCGACCGGGCGTGCCAGAATTTGTAGGGTGTTTTTCGTCACCCCATTGAGATGGGAATACGCGCGCGCTTGTCAGGCATACTACAGATTCCCCCTGCCTAGGGTAGGCCGGGGTTTAATGATTGTGGGGATCTGAATCTCCGGCAGCCGCGGACTAAGCTGCCGTTAATTACCCCTCGCCTTTGGGGCGAGGGAACCTCCGATTGACGGGTTAAACTGGTCATGCGAACTCAATATGCAGTGTACGTGTGTTTTGTTTTGGAGGGGGGTTAAATATATCGGGAGCCACGCAGAGTTTTTACGGGGGTCCCGCTACCCGGATAGCGGGCTGGGGGTCAAGGGGGCTAGCAGCCCCCTTGCGGGGTGCGGGGCAGCGCCCCGTTTGAAATTTTTTTTCTAACAGGGACAGTGTCGTGGAGTATGTGTGTATGTAAATATGTATACATATGTACAGATATACATGTATATATATAAAAAGGGGAAAAGGCATCCAAAGGATGCGTGGGGACAGCACCTTGGGTGCTGTGTGCCTAGGTGCTGTGCGCTCAGGCGCTAGAGTGCCACGTGTCGGTACGTGGGCGCTTTGCGCTTGAGCGCTGGGCGCTGGAGCGCAAGCACGCTACGTGTCGGCACGGGGGCGACTTGCGCTCGAGCGCTTGCGCTGGAGCGCAAGCACGCCACGTGTCGGCACGAGGGCGACTCGCGCTCGAGCGCAAGCGCGCCACGTGTCGGCACGCGGGCGCTCTGCGCTTGAGCGCCGGCGAGAAAAAGAGGCTTTTAGCCTAAAAAAATTTCTCAGAAGAGAAATCAGAGAGGAGTTGGACTCCTGAGTGTTTTTTTTTTGTTTTAGTGAACGATGTTCTTCTTCCTCCTCCTCTGTTAGCTGGATCTTGAAGATCAAGAGATATGGGATTTCTAAAAATCTCTTCTTTTTGAGATCTAATGGAAGATCTGAGTTCCCCTTTATGGGTCTTGTGGTGAAAAACTAATTTGTTTTATAAAAAGAAGAGTAAAACTCTTGGTTTAATTCAAGAGAAAAAGGAAGGTTTTGGAACCTTGAAGAAGGAGAAAAAGATCTCAGATCTGAAGAAAATTTTTAGAGAGAGAAAAAAAGTTGTTGAGATATTTCATTATATTTGCCTTTATAGGCTATACACCTTACACATAGCCCCTTGGGCTTCACAAAATAGCATTTTGCCTATCCCATGGCTCATGTGCTATTTCTTTTTGCACATAAGCCATGGGCTTCACAAAAATTTAGGTTTATGCCTATTTTTCTTACATTTATCCATAGAATAAAACAAAAGAAATACAACAAAATTGTTTATTACAAAATTTTTTATCTTGGCGTGGGGGAGGCCGACCGCTTCATGTTCGGGCTCGGCCCGGGCATGGGCCCACTGGGTCTGGGCTTGGGCCCACTTGGCTTGAGGTTGACTTGGATTTTGACTTGGTCAACCGGGGTGTAAATTTTTACCCCAACATTTATAGTTTGGCCCTGTCAGCATATTTTTTTTCTAAAAGTAACTTAAGTCCAGTCATTTTCAGGGTCGCTGCAAATAGGAGAGAGAGAGAGAACAATTTAGCATGATACTCTTGCAAGTTTAGAGTGGTTTTTAGTTTATCTAAACTGGGTAGCTCCCACTGTTTCTCGAATCCCTCCTCAAACCAAAAAGGAAGAACTAGCCAGGACTATTCTCACCGTACAATTGCTTAACCGTTCAGCCAGGCTGGTGTCGGTACTTCGAGGGAGGTTTTCCAACGCTTTCGCGAAGTTTCTTAATTAAATAACCTCTTTTCTCTGGGGATGTAGCCCCGCTGACACCTTTCTCGACACCTACTTGGTTTATAGCATTGATCGTTAGGTGACGAATCTCCTGATGAGTAGCAAATACTCACAGTAGGATCGGGATCCAAATATCATTGTATGATAATGCTGAAGGAATCCTACCAACATTCATCAAACTCCAAATGGTATGCATCTCTTTGCAAATTTCAGTTTCTTTAGAAATTCTCGATATAAATTTTTGCCCCATGCTCTTATGACCTTGGCGTTGGTCAAAATGTCATAAGTCACATGTCAAGTTCTACCCATCATTATCTTGTTAATTTGAACCCATCCGTACATATCCTTGACGTTGGCCAAAATGATAATACGGCTGTCCCAAACTAACTCATCTATCTATGCAACAAATGAATACCCAGCAGCTACCAAATACTATGCCTTAGCGTTGGTCAAAATACATAGCCAACAATCAGCAGTGGTTAAAGTATCTCATACTCAACCATCCCATAATAGTCTCTCCTGGGAATAGGCCTTTGTGAGTGGATCCGTCCTGTTCTCCTCTGCGTCTCATCTCCTTACCTCGATCTCCCTGGAGATCATCCATCTCCATGATCAGGTGATACTGCCTAAGAATATGTCTGGATCTCTGATGGGACGGGGGTTTCTAGGCCTAAGCCACAACTCCATTTTCACACAATGGTAGGAACGAAGTGTAAGTGCATGGCGGCGCCCCGGCCGTCAATCCGACGCCGGAATGCGGAAACGAAATTTTTCTAAAAACTAGAAACCGGCACCACCGCGTGTTGGAGATAGTGCCCTCAGAGCCAATTATTAGGTCACAAACGTGATTACAATGATTGAGGGAGGACCTATCCCGGTAGGACAGTCTTACTCGAGATGATAGTATGCTATCTGGTTTACCTTTATCATCGTGTACTGCTTTAGGTGACCTGACAAGTCGCTATTACACGTTGATAGAGCCCCTAGGATTCTTGTTTGACCACCAGCAGTATGAGGGCGATCATATACGTGGGAGCTGGCAGTCTATAAGCATATCCTTAAATGGTCCCTAGTCGTGAGAGTTTCGAGACAGGGCATCGATACTCCAGAGTAGACTAGTGTATACATTCGAGACCCCGACGAAGAGCGGTGGCCGGTCTCACAAGCCACTGGTGTCAGTTGGTTCACCTAAGATGTATACAAGTGCTCATTGGGTTATGAGTACACCGGACATGACTCGCCGGGAACATGCCAGTTGGTCATATACCAGACGTCAGATGGCAGTTCCCTGGTAACATGTGTACAGGTTAGTTCATCGACCTGGGGATCGTCATTTGTCTTGTGTGGGTTCCCACTGTACTTTGATTACTACCCTACCACGGCTCAAAGGAGTCGTGCAAACAGGTTTTAGTTGGGTACAGTCCCGAGCCACATGGAGGCAGTGAGCGTATCTTTAGGGGTTCGTCTCTCCCGGTATTGGGGGTGAGGTCGTGCTGTGTCTAGGAGAGCCATTACACGAAGCCCTCGGCCGAGGCAAGGAGATTTACTGGTAGGTATTCCAGTAGTATCTCAGGGTGTTCTGGGCTACACTCCGACACGACTTGTACCGCTTTTGGGGGTCTGACTTTTACCAACCCCCTAGGCCCGCCATGCGATGCTCATAGACGAACGGACCGGACTGTACGGATATTGTCACTGACAGGCTCAGTAGGGTTGTCAGGCTGAGTTCGCTCACAGACGTCCCTTTTAGTCAATACCTGGTAGCCCGTTACGTATTGGCTTATACCTCTGACGTGCTAGTGGTTAAATCCACAACTAAGGTGTTGACGAGTCTTTAGAGTCCCCCACATTCAGTTACTCAGCTTTCAGGCGAAAAGTTGTAGAGGCCGTATGGAGATATGGCAAGGTCCGATCAGATACGTGCGGTATTGCACGGATCAGGATCGGACAGTTTGTACTATAGGCCATATGGATATATGGCAGGGTTCGATCAGATACGTGCGGTATTGCACGGATCAGGATCGAACGGATATTACTAGCCGGCTTTGGTATAAGCCGGATCCTAGTATAGTACAGTGTAGATTTTGTCTCATTACAGTTGTATTTCGGTCGGAATACAAATGCAGGTGTGTATGCACAGTATCAGGGTTTTCCTGTAATTTATTATAGGACCAGTTTTCTGGAGTTGCCAGTTTGCTTTCCGTTTCGGCCAATTTCCTTTGTATCGTTCATTGGCCGAAGTTTGGTGGAGGAGGGCTTATTTACATTGTTGCAAATAAGCATTTGTGGCGGGGGTTCTTTGCATCTTGTTGCTTCATGATGACTTCCCCATCATTGACTTGTTTTGACTCCATCATGACTTGACTTTTGGCTCATCATGGTTGTTGATGATGAGGTTGGTGGAGTGTGGGTTTGGGTTAGTAATCATCTCTTGTTATGATAACCATTCCTCTCTCTCTCTTGCATGATATGAGTATGGCTCCCTTTTTTTTGGTCACTCTCTCATTCTCACTCTCCCCTCACTTGTATTGGCCGGCCAAGCTCCTAGTGGGCTGTCCAAATTTTTGCGTGTAGGATTTTGGTTCATTCCATGTTGCAAAATTCCCACAAGATCAATCTCAAAAGCTCCAAGTTCAATCCCTCCACCAATGGCAACCTCCACTATCCCAAAATGAGACACAAGTTCTACACTATATTCTACAGCAAATCTTGGGCACGTCGACTAGCCAGCTTCGTGCCCGAGTTGCCTCGGCATTGAGGTGGGAGCCCGTAAAAGACGTAGGCGGTGTGGTGTACTTCCGGCGACGAGGTGGAGACCGGAGCTTCCGCAGGAGATCGGGACGACGACGAGAAGACCAGAGGACTCGGATCAGTCGGTATATCTCTCTTCCCCATCTTGTAGTTAGCTAGGACTAGTTAATGGTTCGATCCGGGTGTTAGTGCGCGGCGGTTTGCCAGTTCATGTAAAATTTAAAGTTTATCACCGCTTCCGCATTTGGCCGTCGGATTGACGGCCGGGGCGCCGCCGTGCACCTACAGTGGTATCAGAGCCTCGCCATTAACTTAGTCTAGCTTTGTTTAATGTGTTTGCATTTTCGATCGATCAAAAATTCCAAAATCCACGTTTTCTCATGCATCAGTTTCTGTCGAAATTTTTTGGTGTCCAAAAATTTTTCAGGTTGTAAAATTGTGATGTACTGGAAGTTGTAAGCACACTGTAGAAATTCGACACAGTAAGTCGACCACCAGAGCACGGAACTGCGGCAAAACCCCCCCTTGGGCCGCGGTTCCGCCGCAGAATAGTGTCCTTGCTGTGTTAAATTTCTTCAGTAGCTTTCTGGGTTGAAAATAGGGGTTTTGGAATAATAACATTGGGCCCAGAATTTCTTGATCTGCTACAGTAATGCTTGGGGGCGCACTTGTTAAAATTTGATCGATCGGATATTTTAAACACATTATTTCACAGTATTTACATTATATCTGCGACCGTGAATGTCACTTGATCGGTAAATCCTGTCTAACTGCTATAGCCCGGTTAGACGGATTTGCGAACGTGACTTTCACGTTGATGTTCTGTTCTTGCTGTGATGTTGCGGATCGGTCATGGGGGATAGCCTGGATGCAATGCTAGTACAGTTGTGGTTGTATTATGTACATTTGATATTGCGGGGCGAGCGTCCGACATGTGGACTGCCGTCACTGCCTGATTGTATTATTATTTTGGGGCACGGCCAGGTTGCGGTCGATGTACCCTTTGTATGTATATTTTACTTTCTGTACTAGGATTACCCCGCGGAGGGGTGCACGGTTAGCCGGGTTCTAGAGGGCAACAAGCCCGCATCTCATGGCATTGAGACGGAGGGGGTGTTCATATCAGAATATTGAATTTTATACCGCCCATTCTTACGCTCGTGTGTTTATAGGTAGGTACTTTTAATCCGTGTTTGTTACATGTTTGCAGAATACAGGTTTCCAGTACAAATATTGCTAATCAGGATTAATTCTCCACAGTTACGCCAAATGCAGAACATCTGTCCACAGCAGATAAAAGCCGGGTTCCGGTCATCCATATCCGTCCAGTGCATAGTACCGGTTCCCGATACAAGACATGTGACAGTGGTCATTCATGTCTGGGACAAGCACAGAGCACGAGGTGGGCTGCACAAGAATCAATGGGTGCGCGGAGCACGAGGGAGATAAAATCAAAAGTGAAAAAGATATGCAATCTTGGACTTGGAAATCTGCAAAGATTCTGAAGACTTTTGTGCATTTTGAAGATTACAAACACGAGGGCACATAAAACCAGGAACCCACCAGAAAGCCCACTGTCCAACTCATCAGTACGGCCGCGCATGCGCGACCAATAGGGGGTATTGGCCGCGCATGCGCGGCTAGGTGGGGTCCACTCTCTGCCGAATTTCAGGGGTAGTTTGGGTGTTTCATTTCTGGTCTGGTGGATGCCCTAGAATTCCATTCTCCAGCCTATAAATACAGCAGATCAGGGCTGAGCCAAGGGAGCAATTTTTGGAGCATTTCTTTGTTCTCTTTTTTGTAGTTTTGTTCTTCTTTCTTCTTCTTCTTCTTCATTCTTCCTCCATTAAAATTGTAGTTAGAGCTTTTGAGTGGAAGATTAATGAAGATGAGGGTTCTTTATCTTTTTTGTTAGTTTGCTCCCCCTTGAGATTTTTGCTTTCTCTTGCTCATTCAACCTCTTCATTGAGCTTGAATGGTTAAGGGTTAGTTATTGATCTCAAGGGTCGTATTTTCTCACGGACTAGCACTTCATTTCACATGCGTTCTCTACCCTTCCCTTGATCTTGCAAGTTCTTCATTGAGCTTGCAAGTTTAAGGGTTGGCTATTGAGCACATGCTTGGCTTGGGTCCTAGTTCCGTATTCTTTTTATTACTCGCTTTTTATTACTTGTCTTTTTATTACTTGCATTTTATTTCATGCACTTAAATTCCTTGCACTTAATTACTTGCATCTTTTCTTTTCTTTGTTCTTTTCTTTTTGTTCTCTTTTGTTTATATTGTGAATGTTGTAATTATTGTTCTTGTTAAGAATTAATACGGTATTGTAAGTTAACACATTTCTTTGCCAATTCCTTTTCCCGTTATTTTCCATTTGAACTTCGCCCAAACCATACGCAAGCGCTCCGTTAGGCACCGTACCCTGACAAGGTAACGGTGATTCCTAACCGCGACCGGTTGCGTTCGGTTTGGCCGGAGGCGAAAGCAAGAGACAAGAACGGAAGGACAAGGGTAAATAAGCCGGATTCCACGAATACCGCGCTTAAATCCCCTAATCCACGTTGTTGCCGATTGTCTAGCTTCAATTGGTCAAGACTCGGCTCAAAGGTTTTGAGTACGGATTTCTTAGCTTACAATCTCGTATTCTTCTTAACAACTTTATACTTGCAGATAAACACATAGGTTAGATCAAACACTCATACAGATTCTTTATTGACTCGTCTAAGACAAGAAGGTAAGATAACACCATCTCCCTGTGGACCGACCCGTGCTCACCGGCTAGCTGCAAAGCGACACCGTCCTGATCGCGGTTACACTTAAATTCTTTGAACATCCGACACGCCAAAAGCGTGCGATCAAATGGCGCCGTTGCCGGGGAGACGGTAGCGTATTTTCTTTCTTGTTATTCGGGTTAATATTCTTTTTGTATATATTTAAAAAAAAAAATAAAAAAAAATCTTTTTGTTTTTTTTTTTGATATTTTTGTGGGCAAGTGTGCAGATTTTTGCAGATTGCAAACTGCGATTGTGGGAGCAAAGTGTACATTCAAAGTTAAGGTGATTACGGAGTACAGTGCCAAAGATCCGGGTAGTTTGACCCGCGCAAGCGAACCTTTCAAGCTTACCGGATTTGATTCAACGGGGGTTTCCTAACCCAAAACTTAACGGTACGTATTTTACTAACACCTTCTTCTCAAATCCGACGCTTCCAATATACTATTCTTTGCAGGATTCTTTGCAAGTTCGCAAGCAAACGCCAAAATTGACTAACCCGTATTTGTTGCAGCGCCGTGCTTAAAATAAAAAACGATTGTTTTATTCTTTATAGAATTTTTGAATTGCGCATTGCATACATTAATACGGACTTAAGGGCAAGCGAACCCCACAACATACGGTAAAGGATTTCATCACCTTTTCCGTGGCCCACAAATCACGAACTTGCGCATAACGTTTACCCACACAAATTTAAAAGAAACTAGACTTTAAGCCTTAAGGACTTCGCGCTCACTAGGAGAAGTTAACTGTGTTTAGAACCTTGCTTAAAGGTGTATTGTTTACGGGGTGTCTAGGAAAGTGTTAACGGCGAAACCGCCAAAAGAGAAAGGGTTATTTAATTAAGGAACTTCGCGAAAGCGTTGGAAAACCTCCCCTTATCTCTGCACTTACCTGGCCTCGTGATCAGTGTATCTTGAGCCTGTTTCTCGACACAGTTTTACTTCGACAATCAAGTTCTGGAGCAGGTCTAGTTGACCTAGGTTAACCCTAGAACGATTAGGTGTGTGGTATTTTGTGTGTCGTGATTGTTTTTTGTCCATATTCTTTTTTGTGTATACTTCATTCTTTTGTTAATATAAAAAAAAAATTAAAAAAAAATCACATTCATTTCCCCCTCCTTTTCTCTTCCTTTCTTTCCTTTTCTCATCATATCATGGGTACCCCACCTCGCAAAACTCTTGCCGAACTTTGGTACCCACAACCAGACATTACCTCATACGGTTCTTGCTTTGGCCGAACTTCAAACGACCCCTCCATGCCAAAAATTTCATTGAGAGATCGGATAGACGCGTCTAGGACAAACAATTTGACTCCGCAATTCACTTCGTATCAACCATTTCAAACAGTCACTCCTTCTTACGTTGATACCCCTTCTTCGAGTCATGTTGCCACTCCAAGACCTATGTCTATTGCTGAATGTATTGAACAATCTCGTAGCCGATTTTTCACTCCTTTCACCACTTCAAGTTCTTGGGATCAACAATTTCATTCACCTTCTTATCCAAATGTTGATCCTGCTCCTGTCCAGCCATTCAATTCCTACCAATCCTACCCTACTTTTGCGCCTTCCCTAGACATTGCTTCTATACAGCCATTTGGGGGTTTCCAGTATCCAACCAACATCGCATCTTTTACTGAAACCCCATCACAACCTATGTCTAGCTTAGAACAGTCCTTGGAAGAATTTAGGGTAGCTTCACAACAGACGATGGATTTGAATGCGTCCATGGCCGCCCTCATACAACCTTGTGACCCGGTAGCTAGTTTTCAACTAGCTCCGAATTTTCCAATGTATGAAGAGGCGGTAGGACAGGCTGTGAATTTGAGTGGAGAGAATGAGCTGTATACCCTTCCAAATCAAACCTACCCATTTCAACTTGAATCCCACAACTCCGGTTTTGAATGTCTATCTAGTGTTCCAAATGATTCATTGATTGAAGATAGAATGCTTAATGAGTTGTGCGACTTTGTAGTGTTTGATTTACCTAATTGTGAAGGGTCCCTTCCAAGTGAAACCAATCCCAAACCTTTTGACCTCTACACCTCCACTCTAGAACCAGAATCGATTGATATCCATGCTTTTGTTGAGGTGTTGGAGAATTTTGATTTTCACTTGATTGAGGATATTGACGCTGGGAACATTTTGGATGATGAAACCGTAGATTTGGCTGAGTTTATCTCTTCAAATCATCATCCCGAGTCTTTAACTGTTTTTCCCGAACTTCATATGCGTCTTGATATTGATGATAAATGCATGGATGTGCTAAATTTTGAGGAGAATTTTGAGGATATTTTTGAGGATGAAACAGTTCTAGATGATGAGTCGGATTTTCCAATTCATCTTGTTCCTTTCACTGACTGTGTACACCCTCCAGAACCCTTAACCGATTCCCTTCCTCAACCACTTCCCTCCATCCTTTCCATCGTTCCGACCTTGCAAGAACCCGTATCATTTTCATTTCATATGTCTGGTTTACCAAGTTCGGCGTACCCATGGTTTCTCACGAACCTTGAGGGATTTGACCCAATCTCTCGACGGGTAAATATATTAGCACAATCGCTTTTTACACATCGCTCATCACAAATTGTGCTAATCTATTTACTCCATTTGCACCCTCAAGTTCGTACTCCACTTCTTTTTCCCTTCCGCCATTCTTCTTCTCATCTACCGAGACCGCATTCCACTTCTCTCCACAAGCGGTCTCGCGTATTTTCCATCTCTTTCCTCTTCACCTTCTTTCACCAACCACTGCTTTACCATGATAAAATCTTTGAATGGTTGGTGTTAACTTTTGGCCTGTGTAAGGCCTTGTATAGATGGATACTGTTCTTTCCCCCCTAATCCTGGATTTCAACGCTTAACAGTGGAAACACTGTTTTACTTAAGTTTGGGGGGACATTTTTTTGTATATATTTTTGGTTTTCCTTTTTTTGTTTTGTATATACTTTGTTTTTAGGAAGCACCGGCAATTTTGACCCTCTTGGTATAGCCTGACAGTGAGGGCACTGTCAAGTTTAAGTTTGGGGGTGTGCTCGGTAAGCTTTCTTCCTTCGCATTCATATGTATATTTTGCATCTGCATATTAAATCCATAAAATCCATAAAAATCTGAAAAATTTCCAAAAATTATAAAAACTTTTTGTCAAGTTAGCTTGTGGAAGAATTCTGATTCAACATTCGACGGTTTTTGTTTGAAAAAATAGGAATAACTAAATCTTATGTTTGGATTTTGAAAATCTAAAAGATAACCCTCCTTTGAAGTTAACTATAGCTGATATACGTCTTTACATTACACTACACGTGTTGTGAGTCTTGGAAATTAGATGACAAGTCTTTTATGTTTAAAAAAAAACTTTTAACAGATAAATGATTTTCTGAGGATCAAATAGGTTTGTTCTGAAATAAGTAATGTCAAGAATAGTTTATGAAGTAAAGCGAATATGAAGGAATGTTATTGATGCCTTAATTGGAACTAAGTCTGAAAAATAACCCATCTGAAATTTGATTGGAATGATTACACACCAAACCCACTAAACACGTCTTTTATCCAAAAAAATAATTGAACTACCGGTTATATCTCCGTTCGTATTGAATCATCATGTTTTTCACGCCAAACTGTCTTTTGTTTTTGGACCTAGGTAACTTGAGTAATTAAGTCCGCTGGGGTGTTTCTACACCTAATGCCCTAAAACCAACTGGTTTGGGTGCATTGGCCCAAAGCTCGCTAAGAAGCCTAGAAAGTCCAGATAAAAACAAAGTCAAGCAAGTGTTCTCTCCGAGTTAAAATTCCTAACGGTTCTTTGTGTGAGAATAATCTTGATAAAAGACAGGCTTTTATAAAAATTTCTTAACGGAGATATGAAGGTTTTACTCTTTGATAAAGACTATTGCACGTTCACAGAGGTGTGTAAGAAATGAAAACAAGAAAAAGGTGGAGTGAAGAATACGACTTAGTTTCCTGTTAAGGAAGATAGAAATTCTGAAGTTGAAACCTTACTGGAAAACGAAACTTGAAAGATGCTTAAACTCTCTATAAACTTATGTGATCCTTTTAAAACTGTTATCTGGGCTTTATTGTGTGACATAATGACTTTATTCGACCTTTCGGGAACTTAACGACACTATTTTGCACTGCACGTAAAGACATATAAAATCTGTAGTTAAATAAGAAACGAGGTGTGAAAAATAAAGGTTCGATAGTCTAAACTTAGGATTATAGAATTGTTATTTTCTAAAACAAAACTTTAGGACTTGAATCTTAGTTATTGTACAAAGCTAGCTTGACCGGATTTTGTGGGTAGTATCCGCTGAAAACCCTCAGGAGACAACACTCCTCCTACTAGGGACACCTAGAGGTTTAACGGCTTGTTGCACATGCTCAGTGCAATCGCGTTCCCTGCGAAAGTGCGGTTATCATTTTATTTTTGTGAATAATTGGTTTTGCTCGGGACGAGCAAAAGTTAAGTTTGGGGGTATTTGTTCATATCAGAATATTGAATTTTATACCGCCCATTCTTACGCTCGTGTGTTTATAGGTAGGTACTTTTAATCCGTGTTTGTTACATGTTTGCAGAATACAGGTTTCCAGTACAAATATTGCTAATCAGGATTAATTCTCCACAGTTACGCCAAATGCAGAACATCTGTCCACAGCAGATAAAAGCCGGGTTCCGGTCATCCATATCCGTCCAGTGCATAGTACCGGTTCCCGATACAAGACATGTGACAGTGGTCATTCATGTCTGGGACAAGCACAGAGCACGAGGTGGGCTGCACAAGAATCAATGGGTGCGCGGAGCTCGAGGGAGATAAAGTCAAAAGTGAAAAAGATATGCAATCTTGGACTTGGAAATCTGCAAAGATTCTGAAGACTTTTGTGCATTTTGAAGATTACAAACACGAGGGCACATAAAACCAGGAACCCACCACAAAGCCCACTGTCCAACTCATCAGTACGGCCGCGCATGCGCGGCCAATAGGGGGTATTGGCCACGCATGCGCGGCTAGGTGGGGCCCACTCTCTGCCGAATTTCAGGGGTAGTTTGGGTGTTTCATTTCTGGTCTGGTGGATGCCCTAGAATTCCATTCTCCAGCCTATAAATACAGCAGATCAGGGCTGAGCCAAGGGAGCAATTTTTGGAGCTTTTCTTTGTTCTCT
Organism: Agapanthus africanus; assembly: GCA_030015575.1. Taxonomy (NCBI): domain Eukaryota; kingdom Viridiplantae; phylum Streptophyta; class Magnoliopsida; order Asparagales; family Amaryllidaceae; genus Agapanthus; species Agapanthus africanus. Next base: position 279,224,928 of record JASDDO010000022.1, read on the forward strand.
TTTTTGTAGTTTTGTTCTTCTTTCTTCTTCTTCTTCATTCTTCCTCCATTAAAATTGTAGCGAGAGCTTTTGAGTGGAAGATTAATGAAGATGAGGGTTCTTTATCTTTTTTGTTAGTTTGCTCCCCCTTGAGATTTTTGCTTTCTCTTGCTCATTCAACCTCTTCATTGAGCTTGAATGGTTAAGGGTTAGTTATTGATCTCAAGGGTCGTATTTTCTCACGGACTAGCACTTCATTTCACATGCGTTCTCTACCCTTCCCTTGATCTTGCAAGTTCTTCATTGAGCTTGCAAGTTTAAGGGTTGGCTATTGAGCACATGCTTGAATTGGGTCCTAGTTCCGTATTCTTTTTATTACTCGCTTTTTATTACTTGTCTTTTTATTACTTGCATTTTATTTCATGCACTTAAATTCCTTGCACTTAATTACTTGCATCTTTTCTTTTCTTTGTTCTTTTCTTTTTGTTCTCTTTTGTTTATATTGTGAATGTTGTAATTATTGTTCTTGTTAAGAATTAATACGGTATTGTAAGTTAACACATTTCTTTGCCAATTCCTTTTCCCGTTATTTTCCATTTGAACTTCGCCCAAACCATACGCAAGCGCTCCGTTAGGCACCGTACCCTGACAAGGTAACGGTGATTCCTAACCGCGACCGGTTGCGTTCGGTTTGGCCGGAGGCGAAAGCAAGAGACAAGAACGGAAGGACAAGGGTAAATAAGCCGGATTCCACGAATACCGCGCTTAAATCCCCTAATCCACGTTGTTGCCGTTTGTCTAGCTTCAATTGGTCAAGACTCGGCTCAAAGGTTTTGAGTACGGATTTCTTAGCTTACAATCTCGTATTCTTCTTAACAACTTTATACTTGCAGATAAACACATAGGTTAGATCAAACACTCATACAGATTCTTTATTGACTCGTCTAAGACAAGAAGGTAAGATAACACCATCTCCCTGTGGACCGACCCGTGCTCACCGGCTAGCTGCAAAGCGACACCGTCCTGATCGCGGTTACACTTAAATTCTTTGAACATCCGACACGCCAAAAGCGTGCGATCAGGGGGCTTCACTCTAGGATTGGCGGGCTATTCTCCGCACTCGTAGGGGGTACAGGTTGACCCAGGAGGGGTGCCCAAGTTACCGGATTCCGTGAAGTGCTGGGTGGTCCATTCACGGTGCTGAAGGGGGCTGCCTCGCTTCAGGTTTTGGCGGGTAACTTGCCGCGCCCGTAGGGGTCTAGGATTTCATTGCACAGGCTATCCACACGACCAGGGGAACGTCGGGTTTCAGTAGTGGCTCTGTGAAACCCGGGGATCCCAGATATCTGTATTGTTTCTGTGATGCTGTTCATTTCTGTGATGTTGCATTTTTATCACGCCTTGAGCGAATATTATATATTGGTATATATATATTAGTAGATGTTGTATATGTTTTGCATCCGTGCTAGTCCAGTCCCCGCTCTGTCGTTAGTTAGCTAACCTAACGGGTAATGACGGGACCCAGTGGCGAATGCGGATGGCATATACGTACATCAGTATATTTTCGTTCTTTTTGGTGTGATCAATTGATGGGACTGCATTGATTTGGATCAATGCAAATTTTAAAACAAACCTAATCTGATGTTGTTGGATCTCTTTTCAAAAAGCTGTTATTGCAAGGACGTTCACTTTTGTTTTGCATCGTGGTATTCAGTTGGAATATCCTACTCCTCAGTCGACGAGGCAAGGGCCAAGATCCCTTCACCGGGAGTGACCCCTTGGACAGAAGTTTGCGTCAGGACATTAACTTCACTATAGCCGATTACTTTTGCTTTGCACCGTGGTATTCAGTTGGAATATCCTGCACCTCGTATCCTGCACCTCATTCTACGGGGAAAGAGCCGAGATCCCTTCACCGGGAGTGACCTCTTTAGCAACGGTTTTCGTTACTATATTTTTTAAAAAGCTATCTGTTCCTTCGACGATATCAAGTTCTTTACGTTAAAGGTTTTCGCCAAAAACCATTCGTAGCCCTCCGTCGTTTCATATGGGTAGTCAATAGTATTCAAGCTGTGTTTGTTGGCCAAAGTCAAGGCACCATGTTTGGTAGCTGTTGGTTATTCATATGCAGCATAGATAGATGCGTTGGTTTGGGACAGTCGTACTACCTTATTGGCCAAAGTCAAGGGTATGTACGGGTGGGTTCAAATTGACCTGGAGAATGACGGGTAGAACTTGACATGTGACTTATGATTTGTTGGCCAAAGTCAAGGTCATAAGAGCATGGGGCAGAAATCACATCGGGAGTTTCAAAAGAACTGAAACTTGCCAGATATGCGCATACCTTCTGGAGTGTGATAGCATGAGCGGATTCCGTCACGTTATCATGCGATGATAGTTGGATCCCGATTCCCACTGATGAGTTGGTTTACTCCTCGGGTGACCCCAACTAATTCTTCTTTCAGGTTTGGAGGAGAATTTGACGGCACAGTGGGAGGTTTCCAGATTAGATAAATTGGTAACCATTCTGATCTAGGATAGAGTGCACGCTGAGTGTTTCTTTTCTCTCTCTCTTTGGCAGCGACCATTGACCCGACCCTAAGACTATGACTCAGTGACCAAGTTGACCGAACCTTCTTAACACTGGCTTTTGGATTGTCAGAGCTGCAAACCTCATTGCCACTCCTACTTTTACCCTTTTCTCCAGGACACCCCGTATTACTACGAACGTCCACTTCCATTGGACAAAACCATCGTATGGTTAGATACGAACTCGAAAGAATTTATTCGAGGATGGTTTCCGGTTCTGGAAGAAACGGATAGGACTATTCAGTTGTCTTTTCCTTTTACCTTCTCTCAGATTGCGAGTACTCCTTGGTTTAGGAGATAGTACACCTATTACGCAAATAGGATAGTCTTCTTCCAAACCATAGGCAGGTGCCGAACGGTAGGGAATGAAGAAAACCAATTAGCATAACGATGGTGTGCAGAAGGTATTAAGTTAAGTCAAAGCAAGGGATTAGTAAGAGGGCAAAGTAAATTGCGACTGATATTCACAACCAAACCAAGTATTTCTTCGCCAATCCCAAAATCACCTTTGTATTTCTCCAGGACACTCCGTATCACTACGAAGATCCACAGTTTATTGGATATTCCTTCGTATGGTTATATACGAACTCGAAAGGAACTTGTTCCAGTTCGGGGATGGATTCTGGTTCAGGAGAAATAGGAATAAGGTTTATTCGGTTGTCTTTTATCCTCACCTTCTCTCGCATTGCGAGTGCTCCTAGGATTAGGACAGTACACCCATTATGCTTATTGGATAGTCTTCTTCCAAACCATAGGCTGGTGCCGAACGGTAGGGAAGGAAGAAAACCATTTGGCCTAAAGGGGTGTACAGAAGGTAAAGACTAAAGACATATGAAGGGATTTGGAGATGTGGCAAAGAATTACACGGTTATAGTTGTGAATCTGGATAATGGAAGAGGCATTACTAGGAATACCAGGATACCCCATTGAAACATTTCAATGTTTCAGTTTCACTGTGTAATGTTAAAACAAAACTGATTTCCCGATTAGATACTTACTCCAGGGTATGTATTTACCAGGTATGATTCTCACATCTGTATGGTTTTACAGATGATGAGTGGGAGTAAGTTATTGGGAATTGGGTGATCATCCTCATTATATCGGCATTCGTTGTAATCGGTGATATTTGAGGAAATCACCTGGGCAGTTTGCCGGTCGGCAAATATTTGGTTTTGAATATCCGCTGTTATGCACCAATTTCAAATTGATATATCTGTACGTCTATTTTCATAGAGTGAGATATACCTTTATGAAATTATGTCTACGACATTTACCTATATCAGTGGATGGTTAGGTAAGGAGCATTAAGCAGCGGTGTAATTCTTCTTAACCATAAGTACAGTTTTCAACCTACGACACACAGTGAATGAGTTATCAGACTCAAGGGACTTATACAGAGTATTGTATGTTGTCCAGGGTCCATCAGGACAGAGGGGTTGGTCCTCGTACTATATTCGGTTTACTTATGACTTCTCTAGTTTTTGGACGGGTGTTTCGTGCAAACACATGGTCCGAATTTTGAGAAGTTATAGGTATTTGAATAGAGTAGAGAACCAGGTATTGCAAGTATCGGGATTCTTCAAAGAGATCGAAGATGTAGATACTTGTGTATGGTATTTAGTTGATAGTAATGATAAGAGATTTTGCTTCTCTTCCAGGTTACTCGTAATTGGAGGCATTCCTAAGTTGAGTAACGCTGATTGGACTCTCTCCATTTAGTTGACATGCACTGGAGACAGTTGCATGATTTGGATCTGGTTCAATTAAATCAGTGCCTCTGTTTCTATATTGGATATAGAACAGTTCATATCATTAACGATGTTAAGGTACGGGGAGTTGTCCGGTTTATACTTAAAACCAGACACTGGACAACTCAAGGCACGTTTCTGTAATGGCTGTTTGTGGGTTGACCCAGGCTATGACAAGGGTTGACTTTCTACCATCTGGATGAACAATAGCGATATTGTTCTATACTCGCCACAGTTTTATTAAAAATGGATTTTTTTTCCAGAAAAACAGTAGTAGGAGTATGGTAGAACTGGAAGTGATTCCAGAACCACAAACGATTACTGAATATTTGATAAGGAACCTAAAGATTCAATCTGGATTGACATTCCATTGGCCACTCCGCAGATACGGTGGGTAACTTCAGGCACCCGAGAGGTACTCCGGTAGCCTCAAGGACGGTGACAGGGAAGTTCTTGTTTACCCAGGTTTGCCATTGCTGTTGTTCCAGACTGTGAGACCCGGCAGGAGGATGAGTATAGCATCGTTCTAAACTAGTTTTAGAAGTGTACGTCTATATGACTCTGCCAGAGGGTTGTCGTAGTCAGTGGGAGCAGCGGAAGCATTGGTGGACAGGTCGCTTATGTCTATTTATAGACTAAAGCAGATGTAGCGGAGATAGATCATCTATTTCTGACGTGACAGTCATAGGTTTGACTTCATCAGAATAGGGGATGGATCTGTTGAGAAGGTAGTAGGGTGTGATATCCTGGTATTTGGATGACATACACAGAGTAGGAAAGGAAACTCCTATACTACAATCGGTTATACTTTGGTCGTCACACAGTGGTTTCTCCATAAAGGAAATGGATTTTATATCAGACATACTGGTTACTAGATCTATGGTTTTAGATCTAGATTTGGGTAGTTTCCCAATCTGGGTACTTGGACAGCATTCTGAGAGTATTTAGAATGGACGACTCCATGCACGGTAGTGTACCAGCAGATGATGGAGTCACCCTCTCTAAAGGTGTCTTACAGACTAAAGGGGAGAGGGATGTGCATGATTGGCAGATCACTTGCTTAGGCAATTGAGTCAATCATGAGATGTCAAGTACCACACCAGATGTTGTTCTTGCACTAGATGCAATAAGTTGACATTTGATCCAATCCTGGAGAAACAGCCGGAAGCAGTTTTAGAACATAAATGGATGTTCTAGGGATATGATAACGACAGCCTCATTCGGGAGACAGTTATCATTCCAGGCTTCCAAGGTGACATGGACGATAAGGAGGTTGTCAAAGTTATAGTTTTCCTTCTGACGAGGGGCAGTATTTTGGACAGGTGGTCCAAGGCAATACTGAGGGTGGCATGGCGCAGGATACTGATTAAGTTCAGTTGACGATACAGTCTAAGAATTTTGGATTTAGAGTTCATTTATAAGCTAGGTCCCATCAGACATCCAGACACATTCTAAGACAGGTATTGCTCATTTCGGGAGATGGGTTTTCTCCGCGAACTTGAGATATAGAGAGACATAGAAAGAAACATCAAGGCCTGATGGGACCAATTACAACGAATTCCCAATAACTTACTCCCAGGTGACTTCCTCAAATATCACCAATTACAACGAATTCCGATATAATGAGGATGATCACCTAATTCCCAATAACTTACTCCCACTCATCATCTGTAAAACTATACAGATGTGAGAACCAAACCTGGTAAATACATACCCTGGAGCAAGTGTCTAATTGGGAAATCAGTTTTCTTTTAACAGTACACAGTAAAACTGAAACATTAAAATGTTTCGATGGGGTATCCTGGTATTCCTAGTAATGTCTCTTCCATTATCCAGATTCACAACTGTAACCGTATATTTCTTTGCCATCTCTCCAAATCCCTTTATATGTCTTTAGTCATTACCTTCTGTACACCCTCTTAGGCTAAATGGTTTTCTTCCTTCCCTACCGCTCGACACCAGCCTATGGTTTGGAAGAAGACTATCCAATAAGCATAATGGGTGTACTGTCCTAGTCCTAGGAGCACTCGCAATACGAGAGAAGGTGAAGATAAAAGACAATCGAATAAACCTTATTCCTATTTCACCTAAACCAGAATCCATCCCCGAACTGGAACAAGTTCCTTTCGAGTTCGTATATAACCATACGATGGAGTATCCAAATAACTGTGGATCTTCGTAGTGATACGGAGTGTCCTGGAGAAATACAAAGGTGAAATGGGAGTGGTAATGAAATACTTGGTTTGGTTGTGAATAGCAGTCGCAATTTACTTTGCCCTCTTACTAATCCCTTGATATGTCTTTACTTAATACCTTCGGTACACCGTTTAGGCTAATTGGTTTTCTTCATTCCCTACCTTTTGGCACCAGCCTGAGGTTTGGAAGAAGACTATCCAATTTGCGTAATAGGTGTACTATCTCCTAAATCAAGGAGTACTCGCAACCTGAGAGAAGGTAAAAGGAAAAGACAACTGAATAGTCCTATTCGTTTTCTCCAGAACCGGAAACCATCCTCGAATAAATTCCTTCGAGTTCGTATATAATCATACGATGGTTTTGTCCAATGGAAGTGGACGTTCGTAGTAATACGGGGTGTCCTGGAGAAAAGGGTAAAAGTAGGAGTGGCAATGAGGTCTGCAGCTCTGACAATCCAAAAGCCAGTGTTTAAGAAGGTTCGGTTAATTTTAGTCACTGAGTCATAGTCAAGGGTCGGGCCATGGTCGCTGCCAAAGAGAGAGAGAAAAGAAACACTCAGCGTGCACTCTAACCTAGATCAGAATGGTTATCAATTTATCTAATCAGGAAACCTCCCACTGTACCGTCAAATTCTCCTCCAAACCTGAAAGAAGAATTAGTCGGGATCACCCGAGGAGTAAACCAACTCATCAGTGGGAATTGGGATCCAACCATCATCGCATGATAACGTGACGGAATCCTCTCACGTTATCACACTCCAGAAGGTATGCGCATATCTGGCAAGTTTCAGTTTCTTTAGAAACTCCCGATGTGATTTTTGCCCCATGCTCTTATGACCTTGACTTTGGCCAACATATCATAAGTCACATGTCAAGTTCTACCCGTCATTCTCCAGGTTAATTTGAACCCACCCGTACATACCCTTGACTTTGGCCAAAATAGTAGTATGACTGTCCCAAACCAACGCATCTATCTATGCTGCATATGAATACCTAATAGCTATCAATCACTGTGCCTTGACTTTGGCCAACATACACAGCTTGAAAACTTATTGACTATTCATATTAAACGACGGAGGGCTACGAATGGTTTCTGGCGAAAACCTTTAACGTAATGAACTTGATATCGTTGAAGGAACGGATAGCTTTTTAAAAATATAGTGACGAAAACCTTTACTAAAGAGGTCACTCCCGGTGAAGGGATCTCGGCTCTTTCCCCGTAGAATGAGGTGCAGGATATTCCAACTGAATACCACGATGCAAAGCAAAAGTAAACGACTATAGTGAAGTTATTGCCCTGACGCAAACTTTTGTCCAAGGGGTCACTCCCGGTGAAGGGATCTCGGCCCTTGCCTCGTCGACTGAGGAGCTGGATATTCATAACCGAATACCACTATGCAAAATAGAAGAGAACGCCCTTGCAATAACAGCTTTTTGAAAAATGTTCCAACAATATCAGAATAGGTTTGTTTATCTTGCATTGATCCGAATTAACGCAGTCCCATCAATTGATCACAGCAATAAAGAACGAAAATAATGACGTATGTATATGCCATCCGCATTCGCCACTGGGTCCCGTCATCACCCGTTAGGTTAGCTAACTAAAGACAGAGCGGGGACTTGACTAGCGCGGATGCAAAACATATACAACACTACTAGTATATATATAATATATAATTTTCTCTCAAGGCGTGGTAAAAATGCAACATCACAGAAATGTAACCAGCATCACAGAACAATACAGATATCTGGGATCCCCGGGTTTCATAGAGCCGCTTCTGAAACCCGACGTTCTCCTGGTCGTGTGGATAGCCTGTGCAATGAAATCCTAGACCCCTACAGGCGCGGCAAGTCACCCGCCAAAACTTGAAGCGAGGCAGCCCCCTTCAACAACGTGAATGGACCACCCAGCACTTCACGGAATCCGGTAACTTGGGCACCCTTCCTGGGTCAACCTATACCCCCTACGAGTGCGGCGAATAGCCCGCCAATTCTAGAGTGAAGACCCCTCCGTCTCAATGCCATGAGATGCGGGCCTATAGAATCCGGCTATCCGTGCACCCCTCCGCGGGGTAATCCTAGTACAAAAAGTAAAATATACATACAACAGGTACATCGACCTTGACCCGGTCGTGCCCTAAAAGAATAATACAAACAGGCAGTGACGGCAGTCCACATGTCGGACGCTCGCCCCGCAATATCAAATATACATATAAAACGAAACTGTACTACCATTGCATCCAGGCTATCCCTACGACCAATCCGCAACATCACAACACAACACAGAACATCAACGCGAACGTCACGTTCGCAAATCCGTCTAAAAGGGCTATAGCAGATAGACTGGATTTACCGATCGAATGACATTCACGGTCGCAGATATAATGTAAATACTGTGAACTAACATTTTTAAAATTCTCGATCGATCAAATATACCCAAGTGGGCCCCAAGCACTACTGTAGCACTCACAGAAAATCTGGGCCCAAAAAGAATGTTCCAAAACCCCTATTTCCATGTAGAAAGCCCTCTGGAAAAATTTGGTACGGTATTGACTTTCTTCCACCGCGGAACCGCGGCTAAACCAGGGGTTTGGCCGCGTTTCCGCGGTCGTACTGATGCGCCACGTCACTAAATTTTTGCAGAACGCTTAAAATTTCCTGCACATTATTCTGAAACAACCTGAAAAATTTTTAGAGCCCAAAAAAATTTCGACAGAAACATGTGCAATGAAAATGCGGTTTTGGGATTTTTTGTTCGATCGAGTTCTAAACATACTAGAGCAAGCTAGACTAGGTTAATGGCGTGGCTCTAATACTAGTGTAGGTGCACGGCGGCGCCCCGGCCGTCAATCCAAAGCCGGAATGCGGAAACGAAACTTTTCTAAAAACTAGAAACCGGCACCACCGCGCACTATTAAACCCGGATCGGGCCATTAACCTAACTACTAGCAAACTAAAAGATGGGTGAAGAGATATACCGAGCGATCCGTGTCCTTCGGTCTTCGTATCCACTCCGATCTCCCGCGGAAACTCCGTTCGTCACCTCCTTGTCGGAATGGGCACCACGTAGCCGATTTCTTTTACGGGCTCCCACCTCTGGACCGAGGCAACTCGGTCGCGAAGTTGGTAAGCCAACGCGTCCAAGAGTGCTGTAGGTGTAGTGTAGTAACCATTGTCTCATTTGGGGTAGTGAAGTTGCCTTTGGATTGAGGAGATGAAATGAGCAAATGAAATGGTGCTAGCCTTTTTGCATGAATCAAAAATGTGAGATACAAAATTTCACCCACTCAAAAAGAATCCTCTCTCCTCCTCTCTCAAAAGTGGCCAGCCTCATCTTCAAATGGTGGAGGGAATAATATGTCAAGAATAAAGCAAGAGGAGAATGTATAATAAAGGAGAAAATAGTCACACCAAGGTCAAAACCATTTCTAATGTCATAAATGCAAAGGATGAGATTAAAATGGAATCTCATCATGATACTACCATTTTACAAAGGACCCCCTCCATAATAAGTTATTTGCAAACTTGCAAATAACCCCCTTCCATTGAAAAGTCCGGCCGTGAAGAAGAAAAGGAAAATCGGCCGGAACGGAATGCAAACTGGCAACTTCAGAAAACTGATCCCGTAATAAATTACATGAAAACCCCACGACTGCATATACATGCCCACATTTGTATTCCCACTGAATAAAAATGCAAAGAGACAAAATCTACACTGTCTAATACTAGGATCCGGCTTAAACCAAAGCCGTCTAGTAAAATCTGTCCGATCACGATTCGTGCAATACCGGACGTATCTAATCAAACCCTGTCATATCTCCATACGGTCTCTATAGCGTTTCGCCCGAAACTTGAGTAACTGTATGTGGGGCACTCTAAAGACTCGTCAATACTATTGCTGTGGATCTAACCACTAGCACGTCAGAGGTATCAGCCATACGTAACGAGCTACCAGCTATTGACCAAAAGGGACGTCGATAAGCGAACTTATCCTGACACCCTACTGAGCCTGTCAGTGACAATATCCGTACAGTCCGGTCCGTTCGTCTATGAGCATCGCATGGCGGGCCTAGGGGGTTGGTAAAGTCAGACCCCCAAAAGCTGTACAAGTCGTGTCGGAGTGTAGCCCAAAACACCCTGAGATACTACTGGAATACCTACCAGTAAATCTCCTGCCTCGGCTGAGGGCTTCATGTAATGGCTCTCCTAGACACAGCGTGACCTCACCCCCAATACCGGGAGAGACGAACCCCGCAGATCCGCTCACTGCCTCCATGTGGCTCGGGACTGTACCCAACTAAAACTTGTTTGCACGTCTACTTTAAGCGTGGTAGGGTAGTAATCAAAGCACAGTGGGAACTCACACGAGACAAATGATGATCTCAGGTCGATGAACTAACCTGTACACATGTCACCTGGGAACTGCTATCTGACGTCTGGTATAATCCCAACTAGCAGGTTCCCGGCGAGTCCTGTCCGGTGTACTCATAACCCAATAAGCACCTGTATACATCTTAGGTGAACCAACTGACACCAGTGGCTTGTGAGACCGGCCACCGCCCCTCATCGGGGTCTCGACTGTATACACTAGTCTACTCTGGAGAATCGATGCCCTGTCTCGAAACTCCCACGACTAGGGACCTTTGAAGGATTTGCTTATAGACTCCAGCTCCTACGTATATGATCGCCCTCATACTGCTGATAGTCAAGCAAGAATCCTAAGGGCTCTATCAACGTGCAATAGTGACCTGTAAGGTCACCTAAAGCAGTACACGTTGATAAAGGTAAACCAGATAGCATACTATCATCTTGAGTAAGACTGTCCTACTGGGACAGGTCCTCCCTCAATCATTGCAATCGCGTGCCTGTGATCCAATAATTGACTCTGAGGGCACTATCTCCAACACGAAGTTCATCTTATGAACTAATATACATCCAGACTACATCTTTGGTAGTATCCTTGGTAGCAATGTATCCGGCCTTTATCGTCTAGTTTGCCACGATATCTAACTTGGAACTCTTCCAACATACCGTCCCTCCATTGAGGGTAAAGACAATGCCTGTGACTGACATTCTGTTAGTTATGTATATGCCCTAGAGGCCATTTTTGTACATATGATGTATATTATGATGGATGCTACGATATATATAGAGAGGACTTTCTTGCTCGTCATGATAGTATGCTATTTGGTTTCACTTTATCTTAACATGTTGACTTGTATTGGTTTACTGTCTTTCTCTCACATGTTGATAAATCCCTTAGGATATGTACTCGACTACTGGGATTATGATGAGATCATACTAGTGGGGCCACGGTAGTCGATGAGTACATCCTATAAATGTTCCTAGTCGAGGGTATATCGAGACAGGGCATCGATACACCAGAGTAGACTAGCGTATACGCATCTTGACCCATATGATGGGCGATGGATGATCCCATATCCATCGGTGTTTGACATCAAGGATGGTGTACGGGTGCTCAGTGAAGACTGGGTACACTAGACGGACTCGCCGAGAACTCCCAGTTGGTAATATACCACACGTCAGATGGCAGTTCTCCGGTGACACTGGTACAGGGTAGTCTGTAGACCCGAGATCGTTATAGAGTCTTGTGTGATTCCCATTGTACTTTGATTTCCACCTTACCACGTCCAAGAGGGCGTGCAAAACGGTGGCTTTTGGGTACAGTCCCGAATCACATGGAGGCAATGAGCGATAGGATGGGATTCGTCTCTCCCGATATAGGGAGTTGATGTTGTGCTGTGTTCGATTGGCTATAACTGGAAGTCCCTGGCCAGGGCTGATGTAGAGATATAGTGGTAAGTGTTACCAGTAGTTTCTCGACATGTTATGAGCCTCATATCGACACGACTTATCGGTTACTGGGGTCTGACGTATACCACCCCTAGACTTAATATGCGACATATCAGACGAGCAGACCGGACTGTACGGGAGTGTTACTGATTGGATTCACAGGAGAACAGAAGACTAGCTTGTTGATCTTCTGATCGCTCAATACCTGGGTGGCTGTTACGTTTAGCTGACCGCTTGCAGCTTGTGGGTGTTTGATATGATCATCACCTGCTACCGGCATATTGACGATTCTTTAGAGTCCTACACAGAGGTTTCTTGGCTCAAGCGAAATGGAGTAGAGGCACATATGTGATATGTGCAGGACCGAGGATAATGCGATATGAGATACCGTATTATATTCTCGTGATATTTAGATATGAATCGGGACATCGGATCAAGTGTTGATTCGATGAATCAGTACATGATATATTAGCCGGTTATATTCGATAGAGCCGGATCGTTGGATCAAGTGTTGATTCGATGATTTAATGTATAATAATATATATGATATATTGTATTACATTATCTAATATTGGCTCGCTTTATTATTTCATTTTCTCACCGGATTAATACATTGATATATATGCGATATATGTTAAATGTATTATTTTCTTTTGTTGCAAATATATAATATATATGTGATATATATTATTGTGACATGATATGATTTATTATTAAACATGTTTAAGGATGATTAAATGGGATTAGGGTTTGATTAGGGTTAGCTTCTTCTTGCACATTCTAGAAGCTTTTCCTTTTGTCTTGGTTAAGATATTATAGTTGATACTTATCCTTAACCTAACCAAACCCTAACTCTAGTTTATTCTCTATAAAGTTTTAGCCTCTCATCCTTGACCATGGTTCAATAATCAATCATATATTCTTTAGTTCTATTCATCACAAAAGGATTATTCTTTCTTCTTCATCTTCTTCTCTCTTTGGTTTTTGAAAGAGAGAGCTCACTAGAAATTCCTTATGTGATGATTTATTGTGAGAAAGTGAAATAAAAAGATAGCATAAATTCTACTCCATCATCCTCATCTAATCTAGCCCATTAGATTAGGGTGTTCATCTCTATAAAGTGAGAAAGCTTGGGTTTTTGCAACTTCGACGTAGATCATCGGAGAATCGGAACACTTCAAGCTAGCATGGATCGTTCGAGTCGTGGAGCCTCTCTTGAGTCCGGGAGATCGTGGATCGCGGCAAAGGGACTTCTACTCGGAGCTTGTGAAGCGAAGGAGTGGACTACAAAGGTTGTAATCCCTCACACTTAGATAAAAAGTTGTTATCTTGCATGCTAAACCCTAATAATCTAGCAAAGATCCCGTCTTTGGGTTGTTCGGCACATGTAGAGTTTTATTCGGGCATGTTTGATGCTTTATGAACCTTCATTAGTGTGCCTAGAAACCCTACACATTCAGTCGACCTTACCACCCTGGAAGCTATCCAGTGATTCTCCCCAGGATCGATTGATACCATCTCATTACACCTAGTGAGAATCCTAACATACATTTAGATCTATCTCATAGATTCAAAACCCAGGATTTAGGAGGTATCACCTAGATCCTATATAGAGAATCAATGTGATAAGAGGAGATTGACCGAGTGTAGCATAGGAAACTCTTTTCCTATCAAGAGTATGTCATCCACGTACAATACGAGGATCACAACCATACTCCCTACTACCTTTTTGTATATACAAAGTTCATCTGCCATTTTGATGAAGTCAAACGCTTTGACTACCACAACAAAACAGATGTTCCAACTCCGCGATGCCTTCTTTAACCTATAAAGAAACTTGCACATGTTTCTGCTACTCCCACTGTCTACGAAGCCCTCTGGCTGTGTACTTATAGATGCTCTCTTTTAAATCATTATTTAGAAAAGCAGTCATGACACCCAACCGCCAGATATCGTAGTCATGGTAAGTAGGATCCGGATGGACTTAAGCATAGGGACTAAAAAAGGTTTCATTATAATCCACACCTGCTCAATGACGAGAACCTTTTTCTACAAGTCTTAGCTTTGAAAGTCTTAACTTTTCAATGTACACCAAGTAATCTTCTCAAGATATACTTTCTCCTGATAGGGATTTAACCCTGCAGATAAAGCAACCAAAGTCCATACTTTGTTGGTGTACATAGATTCCATCTAAGATCACTTAGTATCCAGCCATTCTCACAGAGTCCCCACTCCTGATGGCCTGCTCGAAACTAGTTGGGTCATCATCTCATGATGCAATCCTCACTCCCACTGGCATAGAGAAAACCGAAGTATCTCCCAGGTGGATGAGGAATCCTACCAGATCGGCGAAGAGGCTGAGGTTCGTCGGGAACTATTGAATCATTCGGTTCTACCAAATCATCAGCTGCAGTTTGTATAGCTGGAACTCCTTCTAGTTCTACCTCATGACCACTAATTTCTTCATTAGAAATTCCCTTTCACAAAGGTGGCATGCTAAGAAACAAAACACCTTTTGCCCCTCAGTATGGTAGAAGATATTCCCTTGCGAATGCTTGGGATATCCAACAAACTTCCAAAGAACTGAACTTGCCTCGAGGTTGTCCGGATTTTGCTTTTAAACATGGGCCAGACACCCCAAATATTCACTAGTAAAATAGGGGGTTGCCCCTACGGATGAAAATATCCGTAGGGGCAGATTTTACTTGGACCTACGGATTAATCCGTAGGGCTAAAAGGTTGCCCCTACGGGCACAGACGTCCAAGAATAAAAATATTAATTCTTAATTTGGTGTTTGCTCCTACGGAGCCGCAAACAAAGGACCTACGGGTATATCCGTAGGGGCAAGTAAATATCTATTTAACAAAACCCCAGATCGATCGCCTACGCTCACTTTCTCTCTCTCTCTCAATCGCGCGCGAGAAAAAACCCCAAATCGCCTCCGTCGTCGCCACCGTCGCCTCCGTCATCTCCACTGCCGGTTTCGTCGCCACCGTCGTCGCCAGCGCCTGTTTCGTCGCCACCGTCGTCGCCACCGCCGGTTTCATCGCCAAATCGCCACCGTCGT
This sequence comes from Agapanthus africanus, assembly GCA_030015575.1. NCBI lineage: Eukaryota > Viridiplantae > Streptophyta > Magnoliopsida > Asparagales > Amaryllidaceae > Agapanthus > Agapanthus africanus. Next base: position 279,240,321 of record JASDDO010000022.1, read on the forward strand.
CGCTCCAGCCCACCAGCAGCCGTTCAGGTATAAATCTCGAGGTAAATTAAAGCATTTTTGGATTATTTTGGGCTTAGGGTTCATGGCTGGGTCTGGGTTGCGTGCGCGAGAGTTGGGGTTAGGCAGGGGTCGCGGTGGCGGTCGGGGTCGGGGTCGGGGTCGGGGTAGGGTTAGGGTTGGGGTTCGGCTGCTGCTGGGGTGGGGGTTACGGTGGGGCTGGGGTTAGGGTTACGGTGGGGCTGGGGTTAGGGTTACGGTAGTGGGGCTGGGGTTAGGGTTACGGTGGGGCTGGTTGAATGGCTCTTCTGATTAGTTGACAAATACAATGTTAATCATAATTTACTCGACACAAATAGTTGAAAATCAGAAAAAGATCATGAAAAAAATAATCGATTTTGATTTTAACATGCAGGGTGTTGATGCAAGATGTAATATCTAGTAGCAGATGCTAGGTATATAGACTAAAGAATAGTTGTAAATGAAACGCTAGCAAGAAAATCCTATAATTATACGTACACATCGCTTGACTTATGAAGCCTGAAGCTCTTTCTTTTGGGGGATAAAACTAGTTATATTCCTGTATTGCCTAGAAATAGCAGTGAATTGGTTAAAACTTTTCAAACACAACCCCCCACCCCCCAAAAAAAAGAAAGAAAGAAAGGATAAGGAAAAAAAAAGAATAGCAACAAGCAATACAAGCTAGCAACCGTAAATAACTGCTGAGATTATGTCTACCTTGGCAATTTGAACAATGATGGTCTTGTCTGGATTGTTAAGATCCACTTTATGGGGGTGAGGAACACATTTTGCAACTGTATTTATGATTTTCATTCTGTCAAGTGTTGAAATAAAAATCAACACTTGACAATCAATCCAAGATGCTCAATAACTTGCTTCAAAACCATAATCTAATCTTGATGATGCTCAATATTAGCGATTTCCATGATCACGACACGTGGCAGATAACGTGTCTCATAACGCTTTATGATATCAGTATCCTATATTTGTAGTTTTAATTGTTGATTGTTATAGATGTATACCATTGCAATAATAGTTTTTGGTTGATGAATGCTATTGCAATGTAGGATGATCAGTTCTATCAATCTTGATCTCAATGGTTTAAAATCATGTTACACATACAACACGAATGCACAACAAACGCATAATTAGAGAGCGACTCGAGATATTCAGGTTAAAACCAATATATGATACTCGATGATAATATGAAACCTTCATATTCCCATCGATACCCATATATGAAACGAAAAGCGCCACTTAGTCCCCGTCTATCGGTTAACATACGTGCGATGCTCGTCGTGACCTAGAACTATACGAAGGTTGTTAAATATCGGACAGTATAGCTCGATACTAACAACCGTCGTATAGTCTACGCGACGAGAAAATTCAATCGTATGGTAACCCATAGATTTGTCCCGTGTGGACAAGTTAAGAATGTATAAAGCAAACGCCTTCATTCACTTGTGTTTTCATCCGTTTCGAGATATTTCGTCGGTATCTTTCCGCTGGTTCTCCGTGTACAAAGATAGATTAGATGTTCATTTCAACGTTGTTTCACAGCTTTGAAATGATTATCTATTCTATTACAGTGTACTCGGAGAACAGCGGGGAGGTGCTGCCGAAATTTACTCGAAACGGTCGAAAGCACAAGTGATGGGCGTTCGCTCTATACATTCTTAATGGGATAGAAGCCTACCCCCGACAGCCGGAACACATACATACAAACGCATAATTAGAGAGCGATTCAAGATGTTCGGGTTAAAACCAATATATGATACTCGATGATAATATGAAACCTTCATATTCCCATCGATACCCATATATGAAACTAAAAGCGCCAGTTAGTCCCCGTCTATCGGTTAACATACGTGCGATGCTCGTCGTGACCTAGAACTATACGAAGGTTATTAAATATCGGACAGTATAGCTCGATACTAACAACCGTCGTATAGTCTACGCGACGAGAAAATTCAATCGTATGGTAACCCATAGATTTGTCCCGTGTGGACAAGTTAAGAATGTATAAAGCAAACGCCTTCATTCACTTGTGTTTTCATCCGTTTTGAGATATTTCGTCGGTATCTTTCCGCTGGTTCTCCGTGTACAAAGATAGATTAGATGTTCATTTCAACGTTGTTTCACAGCTTTGAAATGATTATCTATTCTATTACAGTGTACTCGGAGAACAGCGGGGAGGTGCTGCCGAAATTTACTCGAAACGGTTGAAAGCACAAGTGATGGGCGTTCGCTCTATACATTCTTAATGGGATAGAATCCTACCCCCGACAGCCGGAACACATACATACAAACGCATAATCAGAGAGCGATTCGAGATGTTCGGGTTAAAACCAATATATGATAATATGAAACCTTCATATTCCCATCGATACCCATATATGAAACTAAAAGCACCACTTAGTCCCCGTCTATCGGTCAACATAACGTGCGATAATTTATTCTTTTCAACGACAAACGCACACACAAAGTATATACACGGATTTTCTCCTTTGTCAGTAACTATCCCGTTCTTATATTTCTCAATATAGTCAGCATAACCTACAATTTATATGTTATTCAGTCTAACATGGCCCATGAGTACGTCAGAGTTAAGGACTGGATGTATGTGGATTGGAAACAACGTATGCAACCTAAGTTTGTCGCAGGAGTTGCTGCTTTCCTTGAATTTGCACGAGCACATAATAAGATCATAATAGAGAAGATTCTCTGTCCGTGCGATAGATGTGGCAATAAGTACTGGCAGAAGGTAGAATTGGCAGAGCTTCATATTGTAAAACATCGGTTTACTAGACTTTATTCAACTTGGAAATATCACGGGAAAGGAGAAGAATGCAGTACTGCGGTAGAAGAAGAAGGAGAACACGATAATGCGGCAGGAGAAGAAGAAGAATTCGGTAATACGGCAGGATACGGAAATTTATTTCCATCAGAAGAAATGGAGGATATGGTAGAGGCTGCCCTAGGTGAATATATTCGTACCGAAGATGACATTCCTTCCGGTCAAGGACCGCGTGCGGATAAATATGAAAATTTCATGAATGATGCTAGGAAACCAATTTATGAGAATGCGAAGTATTCCACCCTCTCATGGTTCGTCCAACTTTTCCAAATTAAGTGCCTAAATGGATGGAGCAACAAGTCATTCACAATGCTTCTTTCGTTCTTGAAAGATTCTATGCCTCCGGGAAATAATGTGCCCGAAAGCTGGTACGAAGCCCAGAAAATGATGTCTGATTTGGGTCTAAAGTGTGAGAAGATTCAAGCATGTCCTAAAAATTGCGTGTTGTCCCGGAAAGAGAATTCAGATTTGAAAGAGTGTCCAACATGCGGAGAGGCCAGGTATAAGCCGAAAGATTCTGATAAGAAGCCTGATATACCTGTGAAGATAGCACGATATTTTCCCATAACACAGAGGCTACAGAGGCTATTCAGGTGCAAGAAAACAGCCGAGGCAATGATTTGGCATCACCGTGCTCCTCCAAGCGAAAATGGAAAAATGAGCCATCCAAGAGATTCACCGGCATGGAAGGATTTCGATAGGAGGCACGCAATATTCAGTAGCGATCCTCGCAATGTCCGGCTCGGACTGGCTGCCGATGGCTTCTGCCCATTCAACTATATGGCTGGAAGTCACAGTATATGGCCCGTTGTAATGATAATTTATAATCTGTCATCTTGGTTGGCTATGGACCAATCATACTTTATGATGCCTTTTCTTATCGACGGACCAAACTTACCGGGGAACAATATCGACGTCTATCTCCGACCTCTGATCGAGGAGCTGAAAACTTTGTTCATTGATGGTGTAGAGACATATGATTCAAACACAAATACAACCTTCATACTGCGTGCGGCTTTAATGTGGACAATTAATGACTTTCCTGCGTATGGAATGCTATCAGGTTGGTCCGTACATGGTCACAAAGCATGTCCTCATTGCCATGAACACACAACATCAAAATTTTTGAATTTTAGCAGGAAGGTTTGTTATTGCGGCCATCGACGTTTTCTGCCTCCAGACCACCCCTATAGGTTAGACACGGTTCACTTTGATGGTCATCAGGAGCTTCTTGGGCCTCCATCCCCATTGTCCGGAGAGGACGTGACTGCTAAATGGGATGGTTACAATAACGTGACCTTCGGGATGGATCCGACGAGACAGGTCAAACCACAATATTGGAATAAGTTAAGCATTTTCTTCGAGCTTCCGTACTGGTCTACAAATTCAGTGCGTCATTGTCTGGACGTCATGCATATAGAGAAGGGAGTATCAGAGCACATACTTAACTTGCTTCTGTGTAAAGACGGGAAATCGAAAGACAACATGAATGCCCGGATGGATCTATAAGAGTGGGGAATAAGAAGTGAACTGCACCCTAAACCGGTAGCGGGTAAACCGGGCAAGTTTGTACTTCCCAATGCCGCTTATCATATGTCACAACCGGAGAAGAAAAGATTCCTGCAGGTGTTGCATGATTTGAAAGTCCCCACAGGTTTCTCAGGATCATTCAGCAAGAAAATAAAAATTGTGAAGGGCAAGATCGATGGGCTGAAAAGTCATGATCACCATGTTATCGTGGAGCACCTTCTTCCATTAGCCCTCAGGACTTCTCTCCCCGACTCGGTTGGTCTAGTAATCAACGACCTATGTTGTTTTTTCAGGGAGTTGTGTGCTAAAACACTGGAGGTTGCGACGCTGGATAAACTAGAAAATTCTATTGCGTTGATACTTTGCAAGTTTGAACGTATTTTCCCACCGTCATTCTTCGATATCATAATACACTTGACGGTTCATCTTGCAACTGAGGCGAAGTTAGCCGGACCGGTACAATATCGATGGATGTATCCCGTCGAGAGGTACGTGTAATTTTTCGTTTCGCGCAATTTATAAATTTATTTTTGTCCTGTTTGCCCGTGTTATTTATTCAACATATTCTCATTAGGTACCTTTACACTCTTAAGAAGTATATACACAATAAAAATCGACCAGAGGGTTCTATCATGCAAGGTTATCTTCTTGATGAAGCAAGCACATTTTGTTCCCGCTATCTGGACGAGAACATTGAAACAAGGCTAAACCGACCACGAAGAATTCAAGACGGTCCATATGGTAAAGCCGAGTATAAGAGGGTAGACACTATGTTTATCAACAAGATATACCGGTTTATCTTGCTTAATTGCGCATGTCTTGAACAAATTAGAGAGTAAGTTTTTTTGGATTAATTGTTATATCTGTGTTTGTGTGTGTATGAAATGACATAATATTAATGTCACAATTATTTGTCGAAAACAGAACTCATTTTAACGAGGTACGTGAGGGGCATCCTGATTGGAACGAAGAGCGTTTGAAAAAATACCATCAGGATAATTTTTGTGATTGGGTCACAGAGCATGTAAGTTATTCGAATTACATTTTATTGCTATCAGTTTTAATCTAAACTTGTATCGTTATGTATTTATCGTAAAATTTGTTTTGTTAGATCCACGATCCGAACTTGTCTGCATCATTTGAGAGTGATTCAAGATGTTTAGCTCAATTTCCTAGTATGGAGGTTGCATATTACAAAGGATTTGGTGTCCTTGGATACAAATTCGAAGTTAAGGACATAGAAACATCTAGAACCACTCAGAATAATGGGATTACGACGGTAGGATCGAACGGTGTGATTTACTATGGGTACTTAAATTGTATACTCGGCATCCACTATCCCGGACGATCAGAACCCTTTTATATATTCCACTGTACTTGGTACGATCCGCGAACCGATACAGACAGGTGGAGAAGCAGTCTTGGGACTTGAAAAGATGAATATGGATTGACCAGTGTGAACACACTTCGATTTTACGGTCAGGACGATCCGTTTATCTTTCCGAACCAAGCGTTCCAAGTATACTACTCACAGTGTTTGAAGCATCCGGGGTGGAGTGTTGTATGCCGATGGAAACCTAGAGATGTCTACGATGTCCCAGAATACGAGGACAGCGATGAGGACGAAGAAAAGAGAAGGCTTAAAGTGCTCCGACCGTCTGTTTCGAAGGACGGGTTGTCTTCGACCGATCATGAAGTTACGTGGGTTAGAAATGACATCGACGATGAAATCCAAGTAGATATGTAATATGTGCCCACGAAACGAAAAAGGTTATCGGTAATGTTATATTATTACTTCACATTTTACGCTCTAGATCATATATAGTCAATACTTTTAATGATTGTCTAATGCGTCCACGAACCGTTTATCTAGATTTGATGACGATGTCGGGAGCAGCGAGGGGCGGCAGGAGCTCCAGCCGCGGCAGAGGCAGAGGCAGAGGCAGAGCGGTTCTGCCGCCCGGAGAGCTCCGTAGGGAGCTTCAGAGGGCCGGTCTTGCACCCAGATCGGAGACCCCTTCGGATGCCTCCTTCCGTGTGGATTTTGCCACACCTCCAGGTATACTGCACGCATATCCATTTTCAATGTAATATTACAGATATTCATGCATGTTTATATCAAAATTACTTATATTGTCAATGTTTGATTGTCTAGTTGTTGGTCCTGCGTCCACATCTGGGACAGAGGCCACCCCCGCTCCTCCAGGTATGTTTAGATATCATATAGTGTATGTATATTGATTTAGAATGCTATATCATAAATATACACATTCCTTTTGCTCTTACATAGCAATTTTTATTATTGTCTAGCTGTAGGTGGTGACACCACCGCACCTGCGGGTATGTTTATATGTCCTATAGTGCATGCATATTGATTTAGAACGTTATATTATTGATCTACACATTCTTTTTGCAATTACTTATAAAATCTATTTTTAATTGTCTAATTATAGGTGGTGCGTCCACACCTTCCACAGGGGCCACTCCTGCCGCTTCCATACCCTCCGCATCGTCTGCAGGTTAGTATGAATAAATTTAAAATATTTATTTATTTTACATATGCTCTATAGAATAAATATGAACTTCATGGAGATTTAGCGTCGATGTTTATTTTATAGTTGGAGGGGATGCGTCCGGGTCCGGGACCCCGGTTGTTCCTCACCGGAGGAACTATCGTCCCGCTCGTGCTGCTGCTCGGGCCCAGGCTCGTGCGCTATTCACCGGAGGTATATATCACACTTGAATTTTTGTTTAACCTTGATTTCTTAATACAACTTTGTCTTATTATTGATTGTCTTGATATTTCGTGCAGACGCAGGGCCTCTCCATCCCCAGAGGGGGACTCGAGGCCCGAATCAGTCCCATAGGCTGAGGCCTGATAGAGCTAGGGGGGAGGCAGCATTACCCCTATTTTTTACCCTTGACTATCGCTATACCGGTCCTCATGCCGAGAGGTTCGGCCGGTATTTGGGGGACGAGAGCCGGATCGTGAAGAACTATCCACTTCACGTTGAGTGGGGCGAGCAGCACCAGCGCTCATTCGCCCTCTTCTTTGATCAGGCTCGGGTATGTATTAATATATATTTTCATTTGATCTATCCAATATATTTATTATTAACACTTGCAATCTAATAACAATGTTTTTTTTGTATTTTCAGTTGGATTACGATTTTCAGCCTGTAGCCGACCCTGATCACCTGGGGAGGGTGCTCGACCTTCATGCTCTGTACAATGGCCTGATGAAGAACATGCAGGCCAAGGTCCGATACAACAGGAATGAGCTGAAGGCCGACTGCTACTCCCTGTGGATAGCGACCCCCGAGGCAGAGAGAGTGGCCCTCCTATCTACTCCGGCGTTTGCGAGAGTCGACGTAGAGACATGGCCTCTATTGTGCGCTTATTTCGACTCCGAACGCAAACAAGTATGCATTTTAAATTTAATTCATTATTTATGATATAATTTATTTCTTTGTGTTTCTTAATTAGAAAACTAAATGTTAATGCGTTGTGCAGAAACAGGCCGCTCAGAATACGGAGAACAGGAAGTCGGCGAAGAGGGGTCGCCCCACTTACACAGGTGGCTCGAGGAACATTACTCGAGCCATGGTGTTATCGGTAAATTAAGAGTTATTCTCTAATATTCTGCAATATTAAGAGTTATTCTCTAATATTTCTAATATTAAGAGTTACTTTCTAATATTGCAGACATCTCGGACCGTGGCGTCAGGTGGTACACCGAGCGTGCTGTCCGCATATCTTGCCGTCCACGGCACCTCGACAGATCCCGCCACGGGCGAGCTTCGATGTCCCGACGTCGCTACCTAGGAGTACTGCGTAAGTGTTAATATTTTTTCTACCCAAATTTGAAATTTTAGTTTTCGAAGGTTCAAGTTTAAATTTTATACTTATACTTTACTGCTTAATGTGGGTGTAGGAGCGGGTGGTTGAGCAGGCCCAGGCCTCGGGGATCGATTTTACCGGACAGAACGATCCGAGGCTGCTGACCCCAGTTCTGGACGCCGCACACGGAGGGCACCACGGAGGTTGGGAGAGAGGCCGGGGATTGGGCCCTAGCAGGGCCCATATGAGGTTGGACTCCACCCCGGCGGTTACTTCATCCGTCTCCAGTGACCGGCATGTCCATAAGGAACTGGATAGCTTGAGGGCCACCGTTCAGGAGTTGAAGGAGATGCTGGTATGTATACTACTTTATAGTAAAATATCATTTCATATTATATACATATCAACATATCCATAATTAGTACGTAGCTTGAGCTTATTTGGTTTTAGACTTAAGTTTGATTAATCATACATACATATGTAATTAAAATAAACAACGCTTTTCCAAGCTAGATATCCAAACAGGGTTTCGAAATAACTTAATAATGAAACGAATTCGAATAATACACAGTTCTTACACGCTTCTTACATACGTTATGTCCAGACGCGACAGGGTAGATCGGCCGAGCCTCCACATGCATCTCCTTCGGCTGCGGCTCCGCAAGCCACTACATCGGCTGCGGTTCCGCAGACAGCTCCTGTAGCTCCACTGCCCACTCAGACTCCCGCAGCCGCGGCTCCGCAAGCGACTACCTCGACGGCGGCTGCGCAGACCACATCGCCAGCTCCACATGCCGCTCAGACTCCCTTATATGTAGCATTGCAGAGTGTATTGACTGAGGAGCAGGCGCGCGTTATTCTAACGTTATTCAGAGGTGGAGCTGGACCGAACTAGGGTAGCTTTTTGGTTCTTATTTTTTGAAACATGTATTTATATCACATTGTACTACATTTTGAAACGATATTGATATTGGTTTGTATTTATATCATATTCAGTTTTTGGGTTTCTTTTGTATATTATATATATGCGTGAGATGTGATTATGACTACTGCAATATATGATTTGATTGATGTATATAGTATTGTGCACAGGGCGGGAAAAAATCTAGCAGCCCATTTTTAAAAAAAAAATACAGACAATATGTACCTACGGATTAAGCCGTAGGTATATATGTTGCCCCTACAGGCATATCCGTAGGGGCAAACTATCAGGAAACCTGATATTTTCCCACCTGATATCAGTGCAGGGTGTTGGGAGTGCCCCTACGGATATGTCCGTAGGGGCCACTGTTTATCCCCTACGAATTTATCCGTAGGGGAAAAATATCAGGTTTCCTGATATTTTCCCCCTTGATCTCAGTGCAGGGTGTTGGGAGTGCCCCTACGGACTTATCCGTAGGGGCCACTTTATATCCCCTATGGAGGTATCCGTAGGGGTAGAACAAGGACCTACGGATATATCCGTAGGTATATACAATATATTAAAAAAAAATACATATATGATTTGATTACCCCTACGGAGTACTCCGTAGGGGCTATAACACCTACAGATATATCCGTAGGGGCTCTAATTTGCCCGTAGGGGCAAGTTCAGGGCCTCAACTTGCACCTGCGGCCTTTGCACCTACGGGGTCTTTTTTCGCCCCTACGTACATATCCGTAGGGGCAGTGGGTTGCCCCTACCGATAAATCCGTAGGGGCAACCTTTATTTGTAGTAGTGATTAACATCCTTAAGAGATGGGCTCTTCCCATACTATATCACATATAGAGTGGTAGGCACCTGATTTGATTGGAACCCTATTCAATAGGTATACAGCTTCACAAGTGCATAACCCCCAAAAGGAAATAGGCAACTCAGTAGTACTCATCATAGAGCACACCATATCACATAGGGTGCGATTGCTCCGCCCCGATATACCAACGTGCTGTGGTGTATACGGAGGAGTGATGCTGAGAGAGAATCTCATTCTCGTTTAGAATAGTCCATAAATTCCGTGCTCAAGTATTCTCTTCCTTGATCACATCAAAGGACATAATAATTATACCCGTTTTGGTTCTCTACTTCTGATTTATATTTTTGAATATATCAAAAGGCTTAGACTTGTGTTTCAACAGGAACATATATCTGAATCTTGAGAGATCATCAGTGAATGTAATGAGTACAAAGAACCAGTCCTGGCATATATAGACAGGGGACTTACATACATCATCATGTATCAATCCCAAGAGTTCACCAACTCTTTCTCTGTTTCCAATAAACGGAGTTATGGTCATCTTATCTTTGTGACATGATTGGCAAGTTTCACAAGATGTAAATTCAAACTGATTTAAATATGCATCTTTATGTAACTTAGCTAGTCGGGTCACATTAATATGACCTAGTCTACAATACTTCAAGAAGGATTCTTCCATTTCTGAATTGTTCCTCTTGTGTGTGTTCTGTACGTTAAGAACTGTGGTTTGTTTTAGAACGTATATGCTTTTAGATAACGTGCCTAAACCGATCAACTCTTGATATAGGAAATGTTCAAAACATTATCCATCAATACAAAATTATATCCTTCTTAACATGATAAAGAGACAAATATGATGTTGTATTTCAGATTCGGTATCTAATAACATTCGTTCAGAATCAATGTATTTAGTAATACATGGTGATAACTGCCAACATACTTGGTTGCAACACTTGCACCGTTTTCAACTCTTGAAACTTATCACCCATTCTCAGTTCTCTACCTATCTGTAGCCCACGTAACATATTACATATGTAGGATCCTAATCCGGTATCTCATACCCAGGACGTAAAGGAAACTGAGTAACAGTTCTTGGTAATGAACACACCCGAAGAAGATGCATCAACATACACTTTCTTCGGTTGGGCGGCACGGGAATTCTGGTAATCCCTTATTTCTTGCTCGATCTTATAACAATTATAAGTTGGAGAGGGACAACGTTCCCTAGCTCAGTATAACGAGCGGGTTCAGTCAATACATCCATATTATTATCTTGATTAAGGCGTGACATGGTCGCTACCTGGAGAGAGAGAGAGAGAAGAAAACACTCAGCGTATGCTCTTGCAAGATTAGATTGATTATTAATTTATCTAATCAGGATGGTTCCCACTGTTTTAGTCAAATCTTCCTTCAAACCGTAAAAGGAAAGACTAACCAGGATTAATTACACTCTACAAGTTCACCAATGTTTCGGCCAGGCTAGTGTCGGTACTTTGAGGGAGGTTCTCCGTGTTTTCATACAAACCTAATTAAAATAAAGCTCGTTTTCCCAGGGGCTTAACCCCGTTAACACCTTTCTAGACACCTACTTGATCGGCTAATTGTAATGTGTAAAACTCTCGCAGGAGTAACTCTTACTCGCAGTGGGTATCGGGATCTAACTATCTCATAGGAAGTATGCAATCTCATTGCAAATTTCAACACTTGAAATTCCCGATAATATTTTTCCCCGAGCGATCTATGACCTTGACAAGGTCAACAAACCATAGACCGCAAGTCAAGTTCAACTCGTCATTTCCTGATTGAATTAAACCCATCCGCATGACTATTGACAAGGTCAACAAGGCTGCATGACTACCCTAATCCAATCGTATCATATGGTTATGCGGATAAGCACCAATCAGCTACCGCACACTACGCCTTGACAAGGTCAACAAACGCAACACGAATACTAACTATTACTTATCTGAAATGACGGAGGGCTACGACAGGTTTTAAGAAAACCTTTTTCGTAATGAACTTGATATCATCGTAGAATCGATTGATTTTAAAAGGAGTATTTTTTAGGCCTTTACTAGATTTACTAAAGATGTCACTCCCGGTGAAGAGATCTTGGCTCTTTCCTTATCGAATAAGATGTAGGATATTTCACAAATACCACTATGCAAAGCAAAAACTATAAAAGCAATCAAAAGACAAACCGAGTTTGTAGCATCTGCTAGTTTCGCTAAAGAGGTCACTCCCGGTGAAAGGATCTCGTCTCTTTTCTTATAGATTAAGGTGCTGGATATTCTGCAAGGAATACTGCTATGCAAAGCAAGAACTAGAGGTACCAGTTTTCGAGACAAGTTTCTACAGCATTTTTTAGGTTTCTTTTATTTCATTAATCTCATTAATGAAATGCCATTTATTATGCTTCCCAAGAAACACATATGAAACGAAAGCAACAATATATATTATATATATATATATATATATATATATATTATATATATATATATATATATATATATATATATATATATATATATATAAGCATTCGTCTCAGAATATAATCATTGATCAAATCATAGAATATCGCAGCAGAATAAAACATATGAAATATTGGATATACTAGGATTTCCGTGTTTTAAATTAAGCCTGTATAAAACACGGATTCCACAGTCGTGATGAATAGCCAATCCTACACCCCTAGACCCCTACGAGAGCGGCAAGCAACCCTACCAATTCTAGAGTTAGGAAACCCGGTCTCGACTCCTTAAGATGGTCTCCCACTGGACCCTAGAACCCGGTTACTTGTGCTCCCCGCCTTAGGTCTATCCTAATGCGAAAAAGTAAATAATATACAATGGTGACATCATCCTTAACCCGGAAGTGCCCCAATAAAAGAATATTACATACAATGAATTTTACATGAATGAAAATGAAAAACTCTCATCTCACATAAAACTCCCGGCTATTCAAAACACGACGATCCAATATAACATATTACAGCAACACATAACATCACATATCATCAACGTAAGTAAATATGCGTATCCCAATTGTCGTTGACGTATAGCAACGAAACCGGTAATACACCACATATTACACTTATGGTCGCAGAAAAGAAAGTGAAAAACTACAACAGTTGGAATCCGCAACCACCTTAGACATCACATGCCTAACCAAATGAATTCCTTAGACATCGCATGCCTAACAATTATAAACCCCGCATTTTAGTCTCGATCTCGAAAACACTTTTCAATAACAAGTCAGGCAATTCAACAAAATTCCTGAAATCCTGATCGAACGCTCGTCGAAAACTTTAGTAGACGGCTGCACCCCCGATGCCGTCGACGAAGTGCACTAAGGCAGAACGCCGCTGCCACGAGCACCCGAACGGATGCTTTTGGCGACGGGGTTCTCCTACAGTCACTTGGTCGGGGCTATGCGGCGTGGCTATCTATTAAGTTTACCGGGCGAGTATCCGCGTACGCTACGTGATTGCAACGAACTTTTGATCTCATCAAAATCCCGTGGCAACGGATCAAATGAGACCAAACTGCTAGATTTATAACATTCAAACTAGTTATCTCATAACTACATTTGGATTCCAAATATTGTATCCCATCACATAATATCCGGACGACGTTAAACTTTTCGATCGATTCATCAAAGTCCCACAATTTCTCGACAGCTCAACAATTGAGCACAGTTCAATAATACCCAGAATATACCACAGTACCTATGCACCAGCCACAGAAGGGCAAACCCAAGCTCACTCATGTCGCCACGGAACTACGGCAAACCCTAGGGTTTGACCGCAGTTCCGCGATCCAAAAAGTCGAGTTAGGGTTTCATTCTTCTAGAGGGTTCATAGAATCACTTGTATATTTTTCCGAATACGTTAAATTTGGAAAATTGGGTTTTTGACATTCGATCGAACATTTTATCTTCGTCTAGACAACATGCGAATAACCCAAAACAATGTTAAAACTATGAATATGAAACACCCCGAATTGCTTATAGTGTAAAATTATATCACATGCAAAATTAACAAAAATAAACAACACCTGAAACATCAAAATCAAGTCACTGGAACACTGGCAAAATTTCAAGGGAATGTGCTCGGATTTGGCCGAGATCACCTATGTTGTGGTCGGCCAATTTGTACCAGAATTGCCTCAAATTTCACCAGTGTTCATGTTATATCCAATATAGCACTCTATACTTGTTTAAAAAAATTTTTGACAATTATTTAAAATCGACAGAAACTTTATTTTTTCGTTTCAAGTTTCGGAGTATTTCGGTTTCGTAATCTTAACAAAATCCGTATAAATTTCTAGCATGGCTCTGATACCACTGCAGGGTTACCTAAGACGGCAGCAAGGTTTCGGGAGGTATCGTCCATGCCAAATTCAAAAATTTACCGTTTTAGCTAACCCTAACATAGAATCGTTAACTAGAAATCGACGGAAATAAAAATGCAAACACTTTGCAAGTCTAGTGAGCAAGAAATACGACCTTTGTTGACCGGTCCTTCACTTCAATAGCTCCGTATAGTAGTCCCCTTCGCTGCGATCATGAACTCCGGACTCTAAAAAGGCTCCCTTGAAGAAACGAACATGCTTGCTTCGAAGTCTTCGAGGCCGAAGATGATCTACGTCGAGGAGACACTAACCCAAGCTATCTCTTCACTAATCATAGAATTAGTGAAGCAAACACCCTATACTAAATGGCAAGTAGTAGAGGATGATAAATTAGGAATTTTTCTCACATAAGAAATCATTTTCTCACTAAAAATCATCACTTTTGAAAAAGCTAGAAAGCTTTTGTCTAGAAGAAGAACAACAACAAGTTGTGATGAAAAATAAATTATTGTTTAGGTTAGAAATGCAACCAAGGGTTAAGCATGTCATGCTTAACCCTTGTAGAGAGTTAACCATGTGCTAGGATTAAAGGTTAGGTTAAAAAATATCATAAGCTAGACAATGAAAATGGACAAAGTCAAAAATGCTTACAAGCTTCTACAAGCTTTCAACAAATATCAACCATGACAATTATCCATAATATTTGAATTACTTAATGATAAAATTTAAACCCTAATCATAACCCTAGCATAGTTTAACCCTCATTAACCCTAGTTGCATTTGTAACCTAGCATGATACATTTATCATATATCACATATACATCAATGTATCCAAAGTGAGAAAAGAAATCTTAAGTTAGCTAATATTAGTTAATGTAATGTAATATATCAAATATATACTTATACATTAAATTATTAAATCAACACTTGATTTAATAATCCGGATATATCACATATAACTGACTAATATTAGAATATAACATCTTATCGAATCAACATTTGATCCGATAACCCGGCTATATTGCATATAACCGACCAATGTCGCAAATCGTGAGAATAGAATACGGTATCTCATATCGTATCAATCTCGGTCCCGTACATATCACATATGTGCTCCTACTCCATTTCGCTTGAGCCAGGAAACCCCTGTGTAGGACTCTAAAGACTCGTCAATACGTCGGCAGTAGGTGATGATCATATCAAACACCCACAAGACGCAAGTAGTCTGCTAAACGTAACGGTCATATAGGTATTGAGCGATCAGAAGATCAACAAGCAAGCCTGCTCACACTCCTGCGAATCCAATCAGTAACACTACTGTAAAGTCCGGTCTCTTCGTCTGATATGTCGCATATCTCGTCTAGGGGTGGTAAACGTCAGACCCCAGTAACTCGATAAGTCATGTCGATATGAGGCTTATAACGGGTCGAGAAACTACTGATAACACTTACCAGTATATCTCTGAAGCAGCCTTGGCCAAGGACTTCCTGTTATAGCCAATCGAGCACAGCGTAACATCAACTCCCAATACCGAGAGAAACGAAACCCCTCCTATCGCTCATTGCCTCCATGTGACTCGGGACTGTACCCAAAAGCCACCATTTTGCACGTTCTCTTGAACGTGGTAAGGTGGAAATCAAAGCACACTGGGAATCACACAAGACTCTATGACGATCTCGGGTCTACAGACTAACCTGTACCAGTGTCACCAGAGAACTGACATCTGACGTTAGGTATAATACCATCTGGGAGTTCCCGGGAGTCCTTCCAGTGTACCCAGTCTCCACTGAGCACCCGTATACTGTCTCTGATGTCAAACACCAATGGATATGGGATCATCCATCACGCATCTACATGGGTCAAGAAGCTATACGTTAGTCTATTCTGGTATATCGATGCCCTGTCTCGATACACCCTCAACTAGAAACATTTGAAGGATGTACTTAGCGACTACACTGTCCCCACTAGTATGATCTGCATCACAGTCCTGGTAGTTAGGTACTTATCCCAAGGGCTTTATCAAGATGTAACATAGAGACAATCAGTGTACATGTTAAGATAAAGAGCAACCATATAGCATACTATCATGTCGAGCAAGAAAGTCCTCCCTATATATGTCCAAGCATCCACTACAATATATATCGTATGTACAGTAATGGCCTCTATGGCATACATATAACTAACATCATCTCTCCAAGTTTTGGGGATTGATGTTGCGCTGTGCTCGATTAGCTATAATTGGAAGTCCCTGGCCAGGGCTGATGAGATTTACTGATAAGTGTTATCAGTAGTTTCTTGATCTGTTATAGGCCATACATCGGCATGACTTATTGAGTTATTGGAGTTGACGGTACCATCCATAGACTCGATATGCAGCATATCTGACGAAGAGACCAGACTGTACGGTAAGTGTTACCGGTTGGCTCTACGAGAGTTTTGACAGGTTCACTTGTTGTTCTTCTGTTCGCTCAATACCTGTAAGCCGTTACATGCAGATAATACCGCTGACAGTTTGTGAGTATGTGATATGATCACTGCCTACTGCTAGCTTATTGACGAGTCTTAGAGTCCCACAAAAGGGTTTCCTAGCTCAGACGCAACGATGTGGGGCGCATATGGGGATATGCGCAAGAGCTTTATTAAATGCGTGTATATGATACCGTATTTTAATTTGGCATTTTCTATTGGTCGGGCCATATGTGATATGTCCGGATTATTAAATCAAGTATTGATTTAATATCAAATGACCATTAGCTCATTTATTAAACCCTTTCTTTATTTTGTATGCAAGAATATATGTATGTTTATATTGATATGTATGCACACATGCATGCATACATGTGTCATGGTTGATGATACATTGGAGATGACTATGTAAGACTCACATGGAAACTATGATGATATTTTAATTATTGAGTTAAAAGAAAATGGGAAATAATTCATGGCTAATATTTTCTTCTACACACTTCTTGATTTGTCTAAATCTAACCATGGTTTTATTTCCTAATTATCTTTTAACTCAACCATCAAAAATATCTAGATATTTTCCTAGCCTTAGTTAAGAGTGAGTGTGACGCTCTCTTATTCATTATTTATTCTTAAGTTTATCTCTCTTGAGCTCAAGTAAGACATTTTCATCTCCTTCTTTCTCCAAGCTCTCTACCTCTTTCAAAGTGAGTGAAGAGAAAGAAAAAGAAAGGTTTTTAAGTGAGAATATAACTCACTTCACCAATCTATATTAGTCTAGCCCACTAGTGTAGGTTGTTTGTTTCACTTCCACTTAGGTCAAGTGGAGATAGGAGCTTGAGCAAAGGAACTCCATGGTGGATCGTCGTGGATTTCGAAGACTTCAAGTGAACCCGTTAAAACTCTAAGTAGAACCAAGGAGTCAAGGAGGAGAGGTCTACAAAGGTTGTATTTCTCACCTTTTATTGTTAGACACAAACTAATATGTGATACTTGCTACTTTTTACCCTAATCCTCTAGTTCAATTCTTGGTTAGGTTTGGTTAGAAGCCTAAAATTTTTAAAGTTGCATGTTTGATACTTGTTAAAACCTAGTGAGGGTGCTAAGCAAACCCAGCAATATAAAGATATGGAAAGAAACATTAGAGCGGATCCACTCACTGAGACTATTTCTCGAATGCAATAGTTTCACAAACAGGCTTAGTAAAACTGATTAGTAGAGAAGTTGGGTGTTCGGTATCACACGAGCTGTGAATATGCGACACAGCAATAATTAGCCTTAAGTGTAAGTGGTATATTGTTGGCGATATTGCCCTCAAATCAATTATTGAATCGCAGGCACGCGATTGCGATGATTGACAGAGGACCTATACGGATAGAACAGTCTTACTCAAAATGATAGTATATTATCTGGTTTGTCTTTATTATCATGTACATGTTTTATGTGGTATTACAGATCACTATTACATATTGATAGAGCCCATAGGATTTTTTCTTGACTACCAGCATTATGATGGCCATCATATATGTGAGAGCTGGATGTCTATAAGCACATCCTTAAATGTCCCTAGTCGTGGGAGTATTGAGACTGAGCATCAATACTCCAGAGTAGACTAGTGTGTACTTATCGAGACCCCGACGAGGGGCGGTGGCCAGGTCTCACAAGCCATCGATGTTAGTTTGTTCACCTAAGATAGTATACATGTGCTCTTTGGGTTATGAGTATACTGGACGGACTCGCCGGGAACATGCTAGTTGGTATTACACCTATTGTCAGATAGCAGTTCCCAGGTGACATGTGTATAGATCAGTCTGTTAACTTGAGATCGTCATTTGTCTCTTGTGAATTCCAACTGTGCTTTGATTACTACCTTACCACGGCTCAAAGAAGTCGTGCAAACAGGTTTTAGTTGGATACAGTCCCGAGCCATATGGAGGTTGAATCGTCGGGGATTCATCTTTCCCGGTATTGGGGGTTGATGTCGCGTGGTGCATGGGTGGCCATCACTTGAAATCCTTGATCAAGGTTGTCGAGAATTACTGATTTGGATCAGTAGTTTTTTAGGTTGTGATGGGCTTCATACCGACACGAAATGTCACGTTATAAGGGGTTTGACTTTATTCACCCCCTAAACTCGATATGCGATACTCTTAGACGAACAGAATGTACTGTACGGAGATTGTCACGGACAGACTTAGTAGGGGTTCGGATGAGTTTGTTCATCGGCCTTCTTTTCTCTCAATATCTGGGTAGCCATTACGTACAGGTAGTGCCGCTGAAGTGTTTGTGGTTAAACCCACAGCCAGCGTATTGATGAATCTTTAGAATCCCACACAGAGGGTTTCATTACTTCGGGCGAAACGATGTAGATGCCGTATGGTTTTACGGCAGGGTTCGATCATATACGTGCACTTGTGCACGTATCATGATTCGGACGGATAATACTAGTGGGTTTTGGTTTAAGCCGGATTCTAGTATTATATTATTAGATTATTTCCGTCTCTTTGTATTAGTATTTTTTAGAATACGAAAACGGGTATGTATATATGGATGAGGGGTATTCTTGTAATTCATTACAAGATACTTCTAGAAGATGGCACCTCATATATGTTTTAACCATTTTGTTTAAATAGTTTATGAGGTGGATGGATGAGGTGTGATGTGCAATTATTGAAGTATGGCTTTGTAGTGACTCATGGGTGTGACTCATGGTTCACTATTCTAGCATACTTGATATTTGTAGTGTTGTGAGATATTTTGTAAGAGAGGCTTCATTCCTTTTTGCACACAACACTTAGCCATTTTTCTTGAGTTGGGCTTAGTTTCACACTCTCATCCTCTCCTGGCTTCTTCTTCTACCTCCATCCTAATAGTCTCATGTGTTGAGAAACTTAGGGTGTTTAGAGACAAATCAATACATGTTTAGACTCTACATCTTCTAGGCTATCTAGTTTAGCGAATTAGGTACCCTAGTTACCTCGGTTATGAGGTAGGAGCTCGAAATACAAATTCTCAGATGGATCATCTTCGATGGAGGGAGACCGGTGACCAACCTTGATCATGGTAGTCTCTAGGAGTTTAGGATGATGGTTAAAGACCAAAGGACACGGATCGATCGGTATAACCATTCTTAATCTCTTATGTTTTTCTAGATTAGGGTTTATGGTAGGTCCGGGTAAAAGGGTTGTTTAAGCGCCAGTTTATAAAATTTTTGTTCCGCAATCAGCCACGGTTTGATGGTCATGGCGCTAGCATAACCCAACAGTGTATGTATAGTTTACTATTATTATATATTCTTGGGTTAATTGCTAAATAATATCTCAATATTTCATCTATTTTGCATTATATACATTATTGATATTTCTCTGCCACTTGGATAAGCTAAAGTATAAACCATAAAAAATTTGTTTAAAACTGTGATGGATGTGATGGTCAACTGAAGGGAGAAAAACATTAACGGTTTGTACTTTAGGATATATAAGAGAAGCAAAAAAATCAATAAGGTATCTAAGTGCAAAATAGGTGAAATTTTAGGATATTATTTAGCAATTAACCCTTTAATTTTTGGGAACTGGCTCGTAAGCCTAATCCACACACAAAGCACATCTCTACACACAACACACGCAAGCGCACATCACATACAAGCATCCAAGGGGACCCATGAATTTACCTCATAGACGTTAAATTTTTGGCCACTTCCTCCCCAAGGGATCGAATCCCGCACTCTCCCCATGAGAGGAAGCAACATAGCAACTGAGCTATTGCTCACTAGTGCGTGTATGTGTAAATTAAACACAAAAGCGTATGAGATTGGTGGCACTAGGGGTGAGCGTGGTTCGGTTCGGTTCGGTTTTTGACAAAAATTTTTGAACCAGGGCACGGTTCGGTTTATTCGATGGTTCGGTTCGGTTTCGATTTAATCTCCGTTTTTTAAATTGATAAAAATAACTTATCAATTATTTTCCTTAAATTTAAATAAAAACTCATGAACAATACCAACATAATAAAAAAATCAATTATCGCTAAAATTTGGGACTAATTCTATAAATTAATTGATTGATAGTGGGAATCTCTCCCTATAAAATGGTATTAAATATATAATAGGTATGTTTAACATTGTTTATATATACAATTGTTGTACATTTAAATTACATTTACGATAAAAGATTTATTGTGCACCCATATTCTTTTCACCCAATTTTCACCCTTCGGTTCGAAGGTTTTATTCGGTTTAAACCGGCTCCGAAATTTCCGAACCCAAACCGAACAGAAATATTTCGGTTCGGTTATTTTTTTATGGGTTTTCTATAGCTTTTTGGTCCGGATGGGTTCTTGCCAGCCCTAGGTGGTGCTGTTGTTTGCCCCCTCCTTCCTTTTAGGGTCTTGTTGCCCAGCCCGCAACTTTTCTCTAAATGTATTCCGTGAAGTTTACCATACTATAATTAAGGGAACTAAAAGTATAAAAAGAGAAGTCTCTACTAATTAGGACACAACAATGAGGCAAATGTTGTTGATGGAAAGAACTACACGAAAAATTTATTCAAGCTAGTCATCACAAGCCATCCCTATGTGTGTCAAACAAATATGCCAACTGTTGCATTAATGAGTGGAATGTTCCCTTCCCAAATCTACGTGTGATACAATAAGCAAAACAGAGTGAGAAGAAAAAACCGAGGTTAGTTCCGCAAAAGAGATGAGTGAATGAGCCAGAGAATTAAATGACAGGAGAAAAATAAATTTCAAAAGCACACACTCTCTCTTCAAGCTTTCCTATATAAACACACACAGTGTCACAAGACAGAGATTCAGGTGAAGAGACTCAAAAAGGAGATCAATTAATGGGAAGATCTCCTTGCTGTGATGGGATAGGGATCAAAAAGGGTCCTTGGACACCTGAAGAAGACATTGTTTTGAGCAATTATGTTCAAGGACACGGCCCTCGCAATTGGCGATCTGTGCCTATCAACACTGGTGAATTTCATATCTTCATCGCTTCGTTCTCTGCTTTTGTAACTAAATAAATGTAGTAAACTTGTGCCTGTGGTTATTTGATTATAGGATTGATGAGATGTAGCAAGAGTTGCAGGTTGAGATGGGCTAATTATCTCAGGCCAGGGATAAAGAGAGGGAGCTTCACTCCGCAAGAAGATAGAATTATCATCCATCTCCAAGAATTATTGGGTAACAGGTAAATATTGCTTCTTTTTTTTCCCATCCCCCTGATGTTATGGATCAAATTTTCTAATTTTGCTTGTTCAGATTGATTAAAAGCAAACTCACATGAATTCTTCTGTTTGAGCAAATCTTTGAAAAATATTTACCTTTAGGGTATTTGTATTTTCGTAAACGACAATATTTTCCATCAGTTGTCATCTTTTGTGTAGATGGGCTGCCATAGCATCTTACCTTCCTCAGAGAACAGATAACGACATTAAAAACTACTGGAACACTCATCTCAAGCAAAAGGTCAAGAAAGCATCAACCGAAAGCAATCCTTTATCTAATGCAAGAATTCAAGAGACAATCTCGATGCATGAAACACTTCCATGCTTCAATCAAACCATTAACTATGCTGCAAGCACCGAAAACATCTCGAGGCTCCTGAAAGATTGGATGAGACCAACCACAAGCACGAACACTAGCACCACCGTTCAAGAGCCTGAACAACAACAAAACATCGTTAACGATATAGATAATGGGATTTGCAATATGGTTTTGAGCCCACAAGAGCATTTCGATTCTATGCTATCATTTGAGGCCTCTGGCCGCAAGGATTGGAATCAGAATTTATCGACGGATATAGAATTCAATGAGTTATCAGCTATGACTTGCACCAACGAAATAAATCAGAGATTTGATAGCAACGAGGCCCGTCTGTCATTGTTCGAGACTTGGCTCCTCGATGAGACTACAGGGCAAATGGAGTACTGAAATGATGCGTGCCGTCATAGAATTAATGTATTAGCTTCGTCATATCCATATTTGCTAGCAAATATTTAGATATATTTGAAGACTTAAGGCCTTGTGAACAATTTCAAGGCAATGTGAAACATTGAGTGTGGTAAATAAAGGTACAGGTTGTAATGTTGTATATGGATTATAATGATTGAGCATGATGCATGAAATTAGCTATCAAGTCCATGTTCCTTAATTTTGTAACCTCAATCTAATATTTCCAAGTATACCTGCGCAAACTGCACATGACAGTCATCAATAAAATTATTTTAACTCCCTAATATTACTGTTATCATACATCCAACTTTATTTAGCAATGAAAGATAAGTTGTTGTTTTTTTATGTAAATATCGAAGGAGCTAGTATGACTCTAAGCCAGATAAAACATTCAATTGAAAATTTGAAACAGGATTTTTTTTTGTTTTGGAAAAACATAAAATAGAAAAAGTTACATAGTACTATTTAAAGTTCTATGTAAACTCTCCCCCTCTAAGCAAGAGATGATATGCGATATAACACTTAAGCTTAAGAAATGTAATTGGGAACCGCAAGAATCATGTTGTATATTTGATTTTCTCTTAAAATTGGTTTTGACAGCAAGTACTGATATTTTAATCCTTGGAGAGGTTCTATGGATCATAGCAATTTAGATATTTTGGGTAGGTGCAATCATTTTTACTTTACTTCTTTTGGGTTAAACCAAAGATTAAAAAGTCCCCAACCAGATTTTAACGATACAAGAACTAAGGAATAGAAAAGAAAGCACACAAGAGTACAATAAGCCCGTGTAAGCCCATGTGGGTCGATCAAAACAAAATCATGCTCCAGTGCAAGGTGCTCGTCTACATCTCCGCATCCCGCTGCTCCTCTCCGCCCTCCACCTTACTCGGGCCATCATCGTCCATACCCTCGGAGATGTACACACTCACCCTCTTCGAAGCACCCTCTTCCTGACCTGAATAAAGTTACCATGTCAATCCAGTTGTGAATCCTATTGACCGATTTGAATTTTTTATTAAAAACTCTAGCATTTTGTTCAGTCCAAATAAGCTAACATGCGGTAGAAGTCCAAATGTCCCGAAAAGGTCAATCTATTATACGATGAGAGGAGGGGCAGGGTCGAGTTAGGAATAGAGACAAACAAGATGGAGGATAATGAAAATGAGTATCTTTTGGTTTTTTATAAAAAAAAATTATAATGAGATGGTGCTTGCTTAAGTAACGTGAAGATGAAGTGACACCAATATTCTTGACATGACATCGCTGTTCTTGATTTTTTTTCCCCAAACCATTTTTCTGTTTCTCGCTAAACTTTGAAGCTATTTGATAGTTTTATCGTTTATTTTTTCGGGATTGGATGAGTCTTTCTGGTAGGTGCTGTTCATAGTCACATAATTCGTGAATTATTCGTCGAATTCGTGAATAATTCGCGAATTTTTGATCAGACGAATTAATCTCCGAATTAATCGTCATTGCCGAACTGGCCGAATAATTCGCGAATAATTCGCGAATTATTCCCGAATTATGTGAAAAAACAGTGAATAATTCAAAAAACAGCAAATAATTCACAAAATCAAAACCTAGCATCTTATATATTAATTTATTGCTCGAAATCCTTCCCGAACATTTCCCGAACACTTACCGAATCATTCCCGAATACCTGCCGATTTTTTCTGAATAGTTCTCCGAATCCGAATTTTCGACCTCGCCGAATTATTCCCGAAGGACGAGTTTGTGACTATGGTGCTGTTCACCTTTTCTTTTTCGTTTAATGTCTTCTTAAAAAAAATGTCTTAAAAATTGTACTAATTTCATTTACAGACTTAAAAATTCATGGCAAATTGGAACAGAGTTAGAATAAGAGTCAAACTTAGTGCTAGAGTAGGTGATTCTGAGTCTTAAGTAATTTTTTTGTTGAAAATCTAGGACATCTTTCTTTCAAAAGTTCCTTCCAGGAAGGTCGGCTCGGTTTCCCTCGTCAGTTGGATCTCGAAAACGCTTTTATATGAACATCATAAAAGACAACCACTAATTAAGATAAACACTACTACAATAATGGCTTGCCCCTACGGCTTTATCCGTAGGGGCAAAGCACTGTCCCTACAGATATATTCGTACGGGCTCGAAAATTTTCCGTAGGTGCAAGTCTTCGCTCTGAACATGCCCCTACGGAGTAAAAATTGCCTCTACTGTTTAATGCGTAGGGGACTATGTACCTACGGTGTATTCCGTAGGGACAAAATATTTATTTAATTTAGTGGTTTATAAAATAAAATACTTGACCCTCTGGTGCTATCTGTAGGGGCAACTTCCAGCCCCTACGGAGTTAGCCGTAGGTCCAGATATAAGCCCCTATAGATATATCTGTAGGGCAAGTGTAACGTCTGTTAATGAGTCTATAAGGGAAAAACGTCAGTTATCTTGATATTTTGTTCCTACGGATAAATATTTAGGGGCAAACTGTGGACCTACAAATTAATCCGTAGGTGCAACAGATGGACCTATGGATTAATCCGTAGGAACATAATATCAGTTTTTTTTAAAAAGGGCTTCCTGTTTTTTAACCGCCCTTGTGCACAATAATATATACATAATATAACTAAATACAGAAATATTCATAATCAACATCTCACGCATAATATATAAAAGAAATAGACAAGCAGAATACGATATCGGTATAAATCATCATGAACAAGCAAACAACCACCGATCATTATCGTTCAAAATTTATACAATATGTATCAGATAAGTAGATACAATCTCAAAAATATAAATAAAGCTACCCTAACTTGATCCAGCTCATCCACCTCTGATAATCGACGTAATCTGGCGCATCTGATCCTCGGTGCATCCCTGAGTCGTCAAAAACTCGACCAATGAAGGAGCTGACTATGCAGGAGTCTGAGCGGCCTGTGGAGCTGAAGGAGTGGTCTGCGCAACCGCAGCCGAGGTAGTGGCTTGCGGAGCTGCAGCCGAAGGAAATGCATGTGGAGCCGCAGCCGAAGTACCCTGTCGCATCTGTTCAATTGTGTGTAATAAACGAGTAAGAACTGTGTATAGTCGAATTAGTTTCATTATCAGGTTATTGCGAAACCCCAATATAAGATTAATCAAAGTTAAGTCTACAACCAAATAAGCTCAGGCTAATAATATTGGATATGTTACTATCTATAATATGATATAATATTTTACTATTAAGTAGTATACATACCATCATCTCCTTCAACTTCTGGACGGTGGTCTTTAAGGTGGCAATATTTTGCACTAGACATCGCTCACAGGAGGTAAGTGTTAGTGTATATGCCCTAGAGGCCATTACTGTATCATACTAGTTTGTATATTATTTAATGGAAGCTTGAGATATTCACAGTTGTA
This sequence comes from Agapanthus africanus, assembly GCA_030015575.1. Lineage (NCBI taxonomy): Eukaryota > Viridiplantae > Streptophyta > Magnoliopsida > Asparagales > Amaryllidaceae > Agapanthus > Agapanthus africanus. The sequence continues at coordinate 279,266,448 of JASDDO010000022.1, forward strand.
TAGACAATCTTGCTCAAAATGGTAGTATGCTACTTGGTTTGTTTCTACTTTAATGTGTGCATGTGTTTCTTTTAGCATATCGCCTATACACATTAATGGAGCCCTTAGGATCTTTGCTTGATTACCAGTGTTGCGGTGGCAGTCACACTAGTGGGGGCTGAGTAATCTACAAGCACATCCTTATACATGTCTCTAGTCGTAGGATTATCGAGACGGGGTATCGATACTCCGGAGTAGACTAGCGTATGCGCATCTCATCCCAGCAGGGGAGATGGTTTGTCCCACTGCCATTAGTACGTCGTACTTGAGATAGTATGCGGGTGCTCGTTAGGTTACGAGTACACTGTTGGTGGTAGTGCCCTCAGAGTCAATTATTGGATCACAGGCACGTGATTGCAATGATTGAGGGAGGAACTATACCGGTAGGACAGTCTTACTCAAGATGATAGTATGCTATCTGGTTTATCTTTATCATCGTGTACTGCTTTAGGTGATCTTACAGGTCGCTATTACACGTTGATAGAGCCCCTAGGATTCTTGCTTGACTGCCAGCAGTATGAGGGCGATCATATACGTGGGAGCTGGGGTCTATAAGCAAATCCTTAAAAGGTCCCTAGTCATGGGAGTTTCGAGACAGGGCATCGATTCTCCAGAGTAGACTAGTGTATACAGTCGAGACCCCGACGAGAGGAGGTGGTCGGTCTCACAAGCCACTGGTGTCAGTTGGTTCACCTAAGATGTATACAGGTGCTCATTGGGTTATGAGTACACCGGACAGGACTCGCCGGGAACATGCTGGTTGGTCTTATACGTGACGTCAGATAGCAGTTCCCTGGTGACATGTGTACAGGTTAGTTCATCGACCTGAGATCGTTATTTGTCTCGTGTAAGTTCCCACTGTACTTTGATTACTACCCTACCACATTCAAAAGAGATGTGCAAACATGTTTTAGTTGGGTACAGTCCTGAGCCACATGGAGGCAGTGAGTGGATCTGCAGGGGTTCGTCTCTTCCGGTATTGGGGGTGAGGTTGCGCTGTGTCTAGGAGAGCCCTTACACGAAGTCCTTGGCCAAGGCAGGAGATTTACTGGTAGGTATTCCAGTAGTATCTCAGGTTGTTCTGGGCTACACTCCGACACGACTTGTACCGCTTTTGGGGGTCTGACTTTTATCAACCCCCTAGGCCCACCATGCGATGCTCATAGACGAACGGACCGGACTGTACGGATATTGTCACTGACAGGCTCAGTAGGGTGTCAGGATGAGTTTGCTCATCGACGTCCCTTTTGGTCAATACCTGGTAGCCCGTTTCGTATGGCTAATACATCTGACGTGCTAGTGGTTAAATCCACAATCAAAGTATTGACGAATCTTTAGAGTCCCTCACAGACCGTTTTCTCAAGTTTCAGGCGAAACGCTGTAGAGGCCATATGGAGATATGGTAGGGTTCGATCAGATACGTGCGGTATTGCACGGATCGTGATCGGACGGATAATACTAGCGGGCTTTGGTTTAAGCCGGATCCTAGTATTATACAGTGTAGATTTTGTCTATTTGCATTTGTATTCAGTGGGAATACAAATGCGGGTATGTATATATAGTCACGGGGTTTTCCTGTAATTTATTACGGGATCAGTTTTCTGAAGTTGCCAGTTTGCATTCCGTTCCGGCCAGTTTTCCTTTGTTCCTTCACGGCCGGACTTTCTGATGGAGGGGGCTAATTTGCAAGTTTGCAAATTAGCTAAGTGGAAGGGGTTTCTTGCATTTTGGTTCATATGATGGATAAAGCATCTTTTTCTTTCATCATATCTTGCATTTATTGTGATGGAAGATGAAAGGATGTGGATTAACCTTGGTGTGACATATTCTTATGGTTATCATACATTTTTCCTCTTGATTTATTTCTTCTTTTTTTTCCTCCTCATGGATAAGGGGCCGGCCACTTGAGGGGTGAGGAGAGAGAGGTTCATTTTTATGTGTGGCAATTTCACATCTCATTCCTTGCTAAAAATGATAGCACCATTTTCCTCCAAAGTTTTTTCTCTCTTCTCCATCATCAAAGGCAACTTCACTACCCGTAAGAGACAAAGCATTCTACATTGATCCTACAGCACCCTTGGGCATGTCGGCTCGCCAACTTCGTGCCCGAGTTGTCTCGGTCCAGAGGTGGGAGCCCGTAAAAGAACCTGGCGATGTGGTGCTCGTTCCGACGAGGAGATCAAGACCGGAGGTTCCGCGAGGAGATCGGAGTGGAGGCCGAAGATCGAAGGACACGGATCGCTCGGTATAGCTTCTCTACTCTTTTTCTAGTTTGCTAGAGTTAGGTTAATGGCCCGATCCGGGATTTTAGTGCGCGGTGGTGCCGGTTTCTAGTTTTTAGAAAAGTTTCGTTTCCGCATTCCGGCGTCGGATTGACGGCCGGGACGCCGCCGTGCACTTACATTGGTATCAGAGCCAGGTTAGAGGATGTGGTAACTATAAGAAATGTGAGGATAATGAGGAGAAAAGGTTACACCCATTTCCAATCAAATCTAATCTCATTAATGCAAAGGCGTTATTTTTTGTTTTGCATAGTGGTATTCGGTTATGAATATCCAGCACCTCAGTCGACGAGGCAAGGGCCGAGATCCCTTCATCGGGAGTGACCCCTTGGACAGAAGTTTGCGTCAGGGCAATAACTTCACTATAGTCGTTTACTTTTACTTTGCATCATGGTATTCAGTTGGAATATCCTGCACCTCATTCTACGAGGAAAGAGCCGAGATCCCTTCACCGGGAGTGACATCTTTAGCAAAGGTTTTCGTCACTATATTTTTATAAAGCTATCCGGTTCCTTCAACGATATCAAGTTCATTACGTTAATGGTTTTTGCCAGAAACCATTCGTAGCCCTCCATCATTTCGGTTAAATATTTGGTAGGATTCAAGCTATGTATTTTGACCTCACGCCAAGGCATAGTGATTGGTAGCTGCCGGATATTTATCTGTTGCATAGATAGAATGCGTTGGTTTGAGACAGTCGTACTGCCATTTTGGCATACGTCAAGGGTAGGTACAGGTGGGTTCAAATTAACCTGGATAATGATGGGTAGAACTTGACATGTGACTTATGACATTTTGACCTCACGCCAAGGTCATAAGAGCATGGGGTAAAAATCCACATCGGGAGTTTCTAAAGAAACTGAAACTTGCCAGATATGCGCATACCTTCTGGAGTGTGATAACGTGAGCGGATTCCGTCACGTTATTATGCGATGATAGTTGGATCCCGATTCCCACTGATGAGTTGGTTTACTCCTCGGGACATCCCGACTAATTCTTCTTTCAGGTTTGGAGAAGAATTTGAGATTACAGCGGGAGGTTTCCTGATTAGATAAAGTGACAACCATTCTGATCTAGGTTAGAGTGCACGCTGAGTGTTTCTTTTCTCTCTTTCTTTGGCAGCGACTATGACCCGACCCTAGACTATGACTCAGTGACCAAGATTAACCGAACCTTCTTATAAGACTGGCTTTTGGATTGTCAGAGTTGCAAACCTCTTTGCCACTCCTACTTTTACCCTTTTCTCCAGGACACCCCGTATTACTACGAACGTCTACTTCCATTGGATAAAACCATCGTATGGTTATATACGAACTCGAAGGAATTTATTCGAGGATGGTTTCTGTTTCTGGAGAAAACGAATAGGATTATTCAGTTGTCTTTTCCTTTTACCTTCTCTCAGGTTGCGAGTGCTCCTTGGATTAGGACAGTGCACCTATTACGCAAATTGGATAGTCTTCTTCCAAACCATAGGCAGGTGCCGACCGGTAGGGAATGAAGAAAACCAATTAGCCTAACGATGGTGTACATAAGGTATTAAGTAAAGACAAATAAAGGGATTAGAAGGAGGGAAAAGTAAATTGCGACTGCTATTCACGACCAAACCAAGTATTTCATTACCACTCCAACTTCACCTTTATATTTCTCCAGGACACTCCGTATCACTACGAAGATCCACAGTTTATTTGGATACTCCATCGTATGGTTATATACGAACTCGAAGGAACTTGTTCCAGTTCGGGGATGGATTCTGGTTCAAGAGAAATAGGAATAAGATTTATTCGGTTGTTATTTATCTTCACCTTCTCTTGCACTCCGAGTGCTCCTAGGATTATGACAGTACACCCATTATGCTTATTGGATAGTCTTCTTCCAAACCATAGGCTTGTTAGTTATATGTATGCCCTAGAGGCCATTACTATACATAGGATGTATATTGTAGTGGATGGTTGGACATATATAGGGATGACTTTCTTTCTCGATATGATAGTATGCTATCTGGTTACTCTTTACCTTAACGTGTACACTTATTTTCTCTCTGTTACATGTTGGTAAAGCCCTTAGGATGTGTACTTGACTACCTGGACTATGATGCGGATCATACCAGTGGGGACATGGTAGTCCATAAGTACACCCTTCAAGGTCCCTAGTCATGGGTGTATCGAGACGGGGCATCGATATACCAGAGTAGACTAGCTTATACCTTCTCGACCCATACAGATGGGCGATGGATGATCCCATATCCATTGGTGTTTGACATCAGAGATGATATACGGGTGCTCAGTGGAGACTGGGTACACTGGACGGACTCGCCGAGAACTCCCAGATAGTATTATACCTTACGTCAGATGGCAGTTCTCTGGTGACACTGGTACAGAGTAGTCTGTTGACCCGAGATCGTCATAGAGTCTTGTGTGATTCCCACTGTGCTTTGATTTCCACCTTACCATGTCCAAGAGGGTGTGCAAAACGACGGTTTTTGGTTACAGTCCCGAATCACATGGAGGCAATGAGCGATAGGAGGGGATTCGTCTCTCCCGGTATAGGGACTTGATGTTGCGCTGTGTTCGATTGGCTATAACCGGAAATCCCTGGCTAGGGTTGCTGAGATTTACTGGTAAGTGTTACCAGTAGTTTCTCGAACTGTTATAGACCCCATATCGACATGACTTATCGAGCTATTGGGGTTTGACGTTTACCATCCCTAGGCAAGATATGCGACATATCAGACGACGAGACCGGACCGTTCGGTAAGTGTTACTGGTTGGATTCACAGGAGTGTGAGGGGCTTGCTCGTTGATCTTCTGATCGCTCAATACCCGGGTGGCCGTTACGTTTAGCAGACCGCTTGCGGCTTGTTGGTGTTTGATATGATCATCACCTGCTGCCGGCGTATTGACGAGTCTTTAGAGTCCTACACAGAGGTTTCCTGGCTCAAGCAAAACGAAATAGGAGCGCATATGAGATATGTGCGGGACCGAGAATAATACCAGTATGTGATACTGTATTCTATTCTCGTGATATGTGATATTGATCGGTTATATGCGATATAGCTGGGTTATCGGATCAAGTGTTGATTCGATAAGTTGTTACTATTGATATTAGTCAGTTATATGCAATATGACCGGATCATTAAGTCAAGTGTTGATTTAATGATTTAATGTATAATTATATATTTGATATATTACTTTACATTAACTAATATTGGTTCACTTAAGATGTTTTTCTCACTTGATTGTGCACATTGTATATGTGATATATTTTTGTGCACAAGATTGTATCATGTTTGATGATACATGCAAACTTGGGTGTATGTTTACTTTAAACCTTGTTTAAGTGAATGGTTAGGGTTTTGTTATCTTTTCTTAAATATTTATTTTATTTATTTATTTTAGGGCAAGAAAAGAAATGGTTGATTCTTTTGTTGTTTCCTTGAAGCTTCAAGAAGCTTTGACTATTCTTGTTTCTTTCCTAAACCTAACCATTCATCTAACCCTAGTTTATTCTCTATACTTGTTAAACTAATCCAAGGTTGCATTATGATAAGAATGACTTGGATTTTCTTTTTTAAGATAATCCTTTTTATTCTTTCTTCATCTTCATCTTCATTAAGCTTCATAAAAGCTTGCTAGCTTCAATGGTGCCTTGAGAAAAAGAGTGAGAAATCCAATTCTAAAGTGAACCCATTTCCTATTTCTTCATCCTCTACCACTTGCCATGTAGTATAGGGTGTTTTCTTCACAAGTTTCATGACATGGTGAAGTTGGAGCTTGATCTTGAGTTGCTTCGACGTAGATCATCTTCGGCATCGAAGTCGACGACCTAGCCCGATCATTTCTCTGACGAAACCATCGCCAGAGTTCGGGATCCGATGATCGCAGTGAAGGGACATCGTCATGGAGCTATGGAGGTGGAGGACCGGATCTACAAAGGTTGTATTTTCGTTCACTCTTAGTTAAGTTGTTAACTTATATCGTTTTCGCCTATCCTCTAGTTAACGATCGCATTAGGGTTTCTCGGCACATAGAAATTTTTTGAAATTGGTATGGTTGATCAATTGTAAAACCTCATGGGTGTGCCTAGGAACCCTACAGTGGTATCAGAGCCTAGCTAGAGCCTTAGGCGATGTGTAGACGAAGTTAGAAACCCGATCGAACCCCGAAACCCTAATTCAAACCCTTCTCTGTACATTTTCTGAAAATGTGGATTTTTCCAAATTAAAAATACTCAAAAAATTCAGCAGGATTTTTTAGGAATTACTGTGAAATTCGTGAGCCCAAATCCATTAAACCGCCGCGGAACCGCGGCCGTACCCTGGGTTGGGCGGCTGTTCCGCGGCAATACAGTGGCCTTTTTCACTTCTGTTTGCACAGTAATCCCTAACTGGAGTTGCTGTATTTTATGGGAATTTTTAATTTATACTCAAGAGTTGAGTTTTCTGGGGTGTATTGGGGACTCGACGATTCAATCAGAATCTTTAACTTTGTCTGTTTTTTTCCGGGTATTTTAGAATATGTTAAAAAGTTGACCGGATATAAATACCCACTTTTTCCCCTGCCGGGAAATTTCCAAGTGTTGGATATTTCCGTGGTTTAAAGACGTTCTAAGTAGTGCAAGTAATGCGATGGACCCTCTAGAAGACAACAAACCTTAACTCGATTATGTGACCGTCTTGAACTGCCCTTTGAACCTTAGGGTTTGGGGCAGTACGACGTGCCACATGTGAGGCGTTGGCTTGACCCTTCTACGGCTGGACCGTTGGTATTGTGGCATGAAGTGAATGTTCTTAAAACCTATTTCATGTATTGAGCTGTTTCGGGAAAACTTGGGTGTTTGGATGTTCGATCGGAAAGTTTAACATTTTCTATTTATCTGGAATGTGATACAATATTTGGAATTCACAAATAAGTTATGAGATAACTAATATGAATGTTATAAACATAGCACTTTAGTCTCACTTGATCGGTTGCCACGGAATTTTGATGCGATCAAAAGTCCATCGCAATCACGTAGCGTATGCGGATACTCGCCGGATAAACTTAATAGACAGCTACATCCCTTAGCCCTGACCAAGTGACTGTAGGAGAACCCTGTAGCCGAAAGCATCCGTTCGGGTGCTCGCGGTAGCGGTGTTCCGCCTTGGTGCACTTCGTCGACGGTATCGGGGGTGCGGCCGTCTACTAAAGTTTGCGACGAGCATTCGATCAGAATGTCGGGAATCTTGTTGAATTGTCCGACATGATATTGAAAAGTGTTTTCGATAATGAGACTGAAATGCGGAGTTTATAATTGTTAGGCATGCGATGTCTAAGGAATTCATATGATTAGGCATGTGATGTCTAAGGAGGTTGCGGATTCCAACTGTTGTAGTTTTACACTTTCTTTTCTGTGACCGTAAGTGTAATATGTGACATCGCCGGTTTCGTTGCTATATGTCAACGACAATTGGGATGGGCATATTTACTTACGTTGATGACATGTGATGTTATGTGTTGTTGGATATGTTATATTGGATCGTCGTGTTTGAATAGCCGGGGGGTTTTTCTGTGAGATGAGTGTTTTTCATTTTCATTCATGTAAAAACTTGTATGTAACATTCTTTTATAGGGGCACTTCCAGGTTGCGGATGTTGTCACCTTTTGTATATTATTTACTTTTCCGCACTAGGATAGACCCAAGGAGGAGGTCACAAGTAATCGGGTTCTGGAGTCCAGTGGGAGACCAACTCGAGGAGTCGAGTCCGGGTCTCCTAACTCTAGAATTGGTAGGGTTGCTTGCCGCTCTCGTAGGGGTCTAGGGGTGTGGGTTTGGCTATTCATCACGACCGTGGAATCCGTGTTTTATACTGGCTCGTATTGAAAACACGGACGTCCTAGTATATCCAATGTTTCATATGATTCTTCTGCTGCGATATCTGTGATGTGATCATTTGATGTTCTGTGATAAATACTGTATATAGTATATATGATATATTATATAGACGTTACTTATATTTTACACCCGCGCTAGCCCTGCCCCGCTCTGCCATTAGTTACCTAACCTAACGGTGCACGAGGGGACATCGAGGCGAATGCGGATGGCATAAGTGTACGTCGTATTTATCTGTGATGTTTAGGTACTTAAATGATGGGACTTCATTAATGAGATTAATGAAATAAAAGAAACCTAAAGATGTTGTGGAATCGAATTTCAAAAAATAAAATAGGTAGCTACAGTTCTTGCTTTGCACAGCGGTATATATGATATATCCTGCACCTTATTCGATGAGGAAAGGGCCGACGATCCCTTCACCGGGAGTGACCCCTTTAGCAATAACTGGCAGATGCTACACACTCGGTTTGTCTTTTGATAGATTCTATAGTTTCTGCTTTGCACAGTGATATATATGATATATCCCGCACCTCATTCGACGAGGAAAGGGCCGACGATCCCTTCACCGGGAGTGACCCCTTTAGCAAAACTAGAAAAGCCTAAAAAACACTCCATTTTAAAATCATTTGATTCTACAACGATATCAAGTTCATTACTCAATAGGTTTCAGAAAAACCTGTGGTAGCCCTCCGTCATTTCAGATAAGTCCTACTTAGTATTCATGCTACGTTTGTTGACCTCCGTCAAGGCGTAGTGTGCGGTAGCTAACTAGTATTTATCTGCTTTTGCATATGATGCAGATTGGATTAGGGTAGTCGTGTGACCTTGTTGACCTCTGTCAAGGGTCGTGCGGGTGGGTTTGATTCAATCAAGAAATGACGGGTTGAACTTGACTAGTAGCCTATGGTTTGTTGACCTCCGTCAAGGTCATAGGGTGCTAATTATCGGAAATTTCAAGTGTTGAAATTTGCAATGAGATTGCATACCTTCTATGAGATAGTTGGATCCCGATACCCGCTGCGAGTAAGAGTTACTCTTGGGAGAGTTTTACACATTACAATTAGCCGATCAAGTAGGTGTCTAGAAAGGTGTTAACGAGGTTACACCTCTGGGAAAACGAGGTTTACATTAATTAGGTTCGTGCGAAAGCACGGGGGACCTCCCTTAAAGTGCCGACACTGGCCTGGCTGAAAGATTGGCGAACTTGTAGTGTGTAATTAATCCCGGCTAGTCTTTCGTTTTAGGGTTTGAAGGAAGATTTGATAAAAACAGTGGGAGCCATCCTGATTAGATAAAATAATAACCAATCTATTCTTGCAAGAGCGCGCGCTGAGTGTTTTCTTCTCTCTCTCTCCAGGTAGAGACTATATCACGCCTTAATCAAGATAATAATACGGATATATTGACCGAACCCGCTTGTTATACTGAGCTGGGGAACGTTGGTCCCGCTCCAACTTATAATTGTTATAAGACAGAGCAGGAAATTGGGGAATACCAGATTTCCCGTGCCGCCCAAACGAAGAAAGTGCATGTTGATGCATCATCTTCGGGTGTATTCATTACAGAGATCCGTTTCTCTGTATCCTCTACGTCCTGGGTATTTGATACCGGATCAGGATCCCAGATATGTAATCTGTTACATAGGGCTACAGAAAGTTAGAGAACTGAGAACGGGTGATAAGTTTCATGAGACAGAAAATGGTGCAAGTGTTGCAGCCAAGTCTGTTGGTCACTGTCACCCTGTATCCCAAATACATTGATTCTGAACGAATGTTATTAGATACCGAACCTGATATACAAAATCATATCAGTCTCTTTATTAGTAAAGAAATGATAAAATTTTGTATTGTTGGATAATGTTTTGAACATTTCATATATCAAAAGTTGATCGGTTCAGGCACGTTATCTAAAAGCATTGATGTTTTAAATCAAACTACAGTTCTTAGTATACAGAACACACACAAGAGGAAGAGTTCAGAAATGAACGAATCCTTCTTGAGGCATTGTAGGCTAGGTCATATCAATGCGACCCGACTGGCTGATGTTACATTTAGATGCATATTTAAATTAGTTTGAATTTACATCTTGTGAAACTTGCCAGTCATGTCGCAAAGATAAGATGACCATAGCTCCGTTTACTGAAAACAGAGAAAGAGTTAGTAAACTCTTGGGATTGATACATGTTGATGTATGTACAGTCCCCCGTCTACACATGCCAGGACCGGTTCTTTGTACTTCATTACATTCTCTGATGATCTCTCAAGATTCAGTCATATGTTCCTATTGAAACACAAGTCCGAACCTTTTGAGATATTCACAGAATATAAGTTAGAAGTAGAGAACCAATACGGGTATAAGTATTATGTCCTTTGATGAGATCAAGGAGGAGAATACTTATGCATAGAATTCCTGGACTATTCTAAAGGAGAATGAGATTCTCTCTCAACATTACTCCTCCGTATACACCATAGCACGATGGTATATCGGGGCGGAGCAATTGCACCCTATTCGATATGGTGCGCTCTATGATGAGTACTATTGAGTTACCTGTTTTCTTTTGGGGGTTATGCACTTGAGAAGCTGCATACCTATTGAAATTAGGTTCGAATCAGTTCACAGCCTACCACTCACTCCATATGAGATATGGTATGGGAAGAGCCCATGTCTTAAGCTAGTTAAGATTTGGGGTTGACCGGCCTATGTCTAAAAGAAAAAATCCGGACAAGATCGAGGCAAGGTCTGTTATGTAGAACTGGAAAGGTTCCAGCTATACAAACTACAGCAGATGATTTGGTAGAACCAAAGGATTTAGTAGATTCCAACGAACCTCAGCCTCTCCGCCGATCTAGTAGGGTTCCTCATCCGTCTGAGAGATACTTCGGTTTCTCGATGACAGTGGAAGCGAGGATTGCATCATGAGATGATGACCCAACTTGTTTCGAGCTGGCCATCAGGAGTAAGACTCTGTAAGAATGGCTGGATGCTCAGCGATCTGAGATGGAATCCTTTTACACCAACAAAGTATGGAGTTTGGTTGCTTCATCTGAAGGGTTAAATCCCCATGAGGAGCAAGTAAATCTTGAGAAGATTACTTGGTGTAGATGGAAAAGTTGAGACTTTCAAAGCTAGACTTGTTAAAGTTTTTCATCATCGACCAGGCGTGGATAATGATGAAACCTTTTCCAGTGGCTATGCTTAAGTCCATCCGGATCCTACTTGCCACGGCTACATACCATGACTACGATATCTGGCGGTTAGGTGTCATGACTGCTCTTCTAAATGATATTTTAGAAGAGAGAGTCTGTAAGTACACAGTCAGAGGGCTTCGTAGATAGTGGGAGCAGCGAAAACGTGTACAAGATACTTTATAAGATTAAAGCAGGCATTGCGGAGTTGGAACATCTGTTTTGATGAGATAGTCAAAGAGTTTGACATCATCAAAATGGTAGATGAACCTTGTATATACAAAAGGGTAGTAGGGAGTATGGTGGTGATCCTCGTAGAGTACGTGGATGACATACTCTTGACAGGGAAGGAGTTTCCTATGCTACGCTCGATCAATCTTCGCTTATCACAAGGATTCTCCATATAGGATCAAAGTGATACCTGCTAAATCCTAGGTTTTGGATCTATGAGATAGATCTAATTGGATATTAGCATACTCACTAGTTGTAGTGAGATGGTATCAATTGATCCTGGGGAGAATCACTGGAAAGGTTCCAGAGTGATAAGGACGACTGAAAGTCAGTCACAGGCATTGTCTTTACCCTCAGTAAAGGGACGATATGTTGGAAGAGTTCCAAGCTAGATACCGTGGCAAACTAGACAATAAAGGCTGGATACATCGCTACTTAAGATGCTACCAAAGACGCAGTCTGGATGTATATTTGTTCATGAGATGAACTTCGTTCCTCCTATTGTGTGACAATGGAGTTGTGGCTTATGCCAAGGAACGCACGTCCCATCAGTGATCCAGACATATTCTAAGGCAGTGTCACCTGATAATGGAGATGGTTGATCTCCAGGGGATCGAGATTAGGAGAGCAGACTCAGAGGACAACTCGGCGGATCCACTCACAAAGGCCTTTTCCCAGAGAGAGACTATTATGGGATGGTTGAGTATGAGATACTACAACCACTGCATTCAGATAGCCCTAGTGCAAGTGGGAGATTGTTAGTTATATGTATGCCTTAGAGGCCATTACTATACATAGGATGTATATTGTAGTGGATGCTTGGACATATATAGGGATGACTTTCTTGCTCGATATGATAGTATGCAATCTGGTTACTCTTTACCTTAACGTGTACACTGATTGTCTCTCTGTTACATATTGGTAAAGCCCTTAGGATGTGTACTTGACTACCTTGACTATGATGCGGATTATACTAGTGGGGACATGGTAGTCCATAAGTACATCCTTCAAGGTCCCTAGTCGTGGGTGTATCGAGACGGGGCATCGATATACCAGAGTAGACTAGCGTATACCTTCTCGACCCATACAGATGGGCGATGGATGATCCCATATCCATTGGTGTTTGACATCAGAGATGATATACGGGTGCTCAGTGGAGACTGGGTACATTGGACGGACTCGCCGAGAACTCCCAGATGGTATTATACCCTACGTCAGATGGCAGTTCTCTGGTGACACTGGTACAGAGTAGTCTTTTGACCCGAGATCGTCATAGAGTCTTGTGTGATTCCCACTGTGCTTTGATTTCCACCTTACCATGTCCAAGAGGGTGTGCAAAACGGTGGTTTTTGGGTACAGTCCCGAATCACATGGAGGCAATGAGCGATAGGAGGGGATTCGTCTCTCCCGGTATAGGGACTTGATGTTGCGCTGTGTTCGATTGGCTATAACCGGAAATCCCTGGCCAGGGTTGCTGAGATTTACTGGTAAGTGTTACCAGTAGTTTCTCGAACTGTTATAGACCTCATATCGACACGACTTATCGAGCTATTGGGGTCTGACGTTTACAATCCCTAGGCAAGATATGCGAAATATCAGACGACGAGACCGGACTGTACGGTAAGTGTTACTGGTTGGATTCACAGGAGTGTTAGCGGGCTTGCTCGTTGATCTTCTGATCACTCAATACCCGTGTGGCCGTTACGTTTAGCAGACCGCTTGCGGCTTGTGGGTGTTTGATATGATCATCACCTGCTGCCGGCGTATTGACGAGTCTTTAGAGTCCTACACAGAGGTTTCCTGGCTCAAGCGAAACGAAATAGGAGCGCATATGAGATATGTGCGGGACCGAGAATAATACCAGTTTGTGATACTGTATTCTATTCTCGCGATATGTGACATTGATCGGTTATATCCGATATAGCCGGGTTATCGGATCAAGTGTTGATTCGATAAGTTGTTACTATTGATATTAGTCGGTTATATGCAATATGACCGGATCATTAAGTCAAGTGTTGATTTAATGATTTAATGTATAATTATATATTTGATATATTACTTTACATTAACTAATATTGGTTCACATAAGATGTTTTTCTCACTTGATTGTGCGCATTGTATATGTGATATATTTTTGTGCACAAGATTGTATCATGTTTGATGATATATGCAAACTTGGGTGTATGTTTACTTTAAACATTGTTTAAGTGAATGGTTAGGGTTTTGTTATATTTTCTTAACTATTTATTTTATTTATTTATTTTAGGGCAAGAAAAGAAATGGTTGATTCTTTTGTTGTTTCCTTGAAGCTTCAAGAAGCTTTGACCATTCTTGTTTCTTTCCGAAACCTAACCATTCACCTAACCCTAGTTTATTCTCTACACTTGTTAAACTAACCCAAAGTTGCATTATGATAAGAATGACTTGGATTTTCTTTTTTAAGATAATCCTTTTTATTCTTTCCTCATCTTCATCCTCATCAAGCTTCATAAAAGCTTGCTAGCTTCAATGGTGCCTTGAGAAAAAGAGTGAGAAATCCAATTCTAAAGTGAACCCACTTCCTATTTCTTCATCCTCTACCACTTTCCATGTAGTATAGGGTGTTTTCTTCACAAGTTTCATGACTTGGTGAAGTTGGAGCTTGATCTTGAGTTGCCTCGACGTAGATCATCTTCGGTATCGAAGTCGACAACCTAGCCCGATCATTTCTCCGACGAAACCATCGCCAGAGTTCGGGATCCGATGATCGCAGCGAAGGGACATCGTCACGGAGCTATGGAGGTGGAGGACCGGATCAACAAAGGTTGTATTTTCGTTCACTCTAAGTTAAGTTGTTAACTTATATCGTTTTCGCCTATCCTCTAGTTAACGATCGCATTAGGGTTTCTCGGCACATAGAAAATTTTTGAAATTGGCATGGTTGATCAGTTGTAGAACCTCATGGGTGTGCCTAGGAACCCTACAAGGCTGGTTTCGAAAGGTAGGGAAGGAAGAAAACCATTTAGCCTAAAGGTGTGTGCAGAAGGTAATGACTAAAAGACATATAAAGGTATTTGGAGAGATGGCAAAGAAATATACGGTTACAGTTGTGAATCTGGATAATGGAAGAGGCATTACTAGGAATACCCGGAAACCCCTATGAAACATTTCAATGTTTCACTTTCACTGTGTACTGTTAAAAGAAAACTGATTTCCCAATTAGACACTTACTCCAGGGTCTGTATTTACCAGGTATGATTCTCACATCTGTATGGTTTTACAGATGTTGAGTGGGAGTAAGTTATTGGGAATTAGGTGATCATCCTCATTATATCGGAATTCGTTGTAATTGGTGATATTTGAGGAAATTGCCTGGGTTGTTTGCCGAACGGCGAATATTTAGTTTTGAATATCCGTTGTTATGCACCAATTTCAAAATGATATATCTATACGTCTATTTTTATAGAGTGAGATATAACTTTTTGAAATTATGTCCATGACATTTACCTATATCAGTGGATGGTTAGGTAAGGAGCATTAAACAGCGGTGTAATTCTTCTTAACCATAAGTACAGTTTTCAACCTATGACACACAGGGTTTGAGTTATTGAACTCAGGGGACTTATACAGAGTATTGTATATTGTCCAGTGTCCATTAGGACAGAGGGGATGGTCCTCGTACTATATTCAGTTTACTTATGACTTCTCTAGTTCTTAGACAAGTGTTTCGTAGAAACACAAGGTCTGAGTTTTAAGAAGTGATAGGTATATGAATAAAGTAGAGAACCAGGTGTTGCAAGTATCGGGATTCTTCAAGGTGATCGAAGATGTAGATACTTGTGTATGGTATTTAATTGATAGTAATGTTTAAGAGAACTTGCTTCTCTTTCAGGTTACTCATAATTGGAAGCACTCCTAAGTTGAGTAATGCTGATCGGCCTCCTTCCATTTAGTTGACATGCACTGGAGACAGCTACATGATTTGAATCTGGTTCAATTAAATTAGTGCCTCTGTTTCTATATTGGATATAGAACGGTTCATATCTTAACGATGTTAAGGAACAGGGAGTTGTCCGGCTTATGCTTAAAACCAGACTCTGGATAACTCAAGGCACGTTTCTGTAATAGCTGTTGGTGGGTTGACCCAGGCTATGACGAGGGTTGATTTTCTACCATCTGGAAGATCAATAGTGATATTGTTCTTGACTCGCCACAGTTTTAACAAAAATGTTTTTTTTCCAGAAAACAGTAGTGGGAGTATGGTAGAACTGGAAGTGATTGCAGAACCACAAACGATTACTGAAAATTTGATAAGAACCTAAAGATTCAATCTGGTTTGACATTCCATTGGCCACTCCGCAGATATGGTGGGTAACCTCAGGCACCCGAGAGGTACTCCGGTAGCCTCAAGGACGGTGACAGGGAGGTTCTTGTTTACCCAGACTTGCCATTGTTGTTGTTCCAGACTGTGAGACCCGGCAGGAGGATGAGTATAGCGTCGTTCTAAGCTAGCTTTAGAAGTGTATGTCTACATGACTCTTCCAGAGGGTTGTCGTAGTCAGTGGGAGCAGCGGAAGCATAGTGGACAAGTAGCTTATGTCTATTTATAGACTAAAGCAGATACAGCGGAGATAGATCATCTATTTCTGATATGACAGTCATATGTTTGACTTCATCAGAATAGGGGATGGATCTGTTAAGAAGGTAGTAGGGTGTGATGTTGTCACGTCCCGAAAGTACGGAACGCGATTGGCACTTAGATTACGAGACGTCTAAAGGCGTACCGTAACCTAAGTCAACCAAAGCCCAGAAGAATCTAAACCAAAATCAAAAGAGAGTGAAGGAAAACCTTAAATGAAAACGGTTTTTAAATCAATTAAGTTGCATAGAATCTCTTTTTAAAAACATCATAAATTTCTGAAAATTTCGGCAGAGTCTCCCCTGTAATTTCTATCCCCCAAAATGGGTACAACAAGATAATAAACCTGTAAACATAAAATGGAATCCCCGAGCGGGATCTAGCTCTTCGCCCAAGGCGGATCACAACCACATGCAATATAATAGCAATATCAAGAAAAGAGCATGAAAGAAACGCAAAGTATCCGAAAACACAACGCCGGCTCAAGTGAGCTCGACCCAAAAGAACCACAAATATACAAGTCTCTCAGTCTCATCACTAGGTCGCATATACAATATAAAGTGGTAGATGGAGAATACTAGATACAATGATAAAGCAAAAGAAATAAAGTATGCTAGCAACCCACCTACGGGCAATGTCGCGAGTCTGAGCAAAAGGAACTGGTGATAAGATAGCCCGCCGCTACAAGACTGACGGGTCCGACCTGCAAGACACTGTGGCACAACGGGGGTGAGTTGCCAGCTCGTGAGTAAATATAACATCTAATAAGGCAATCGTAAGAATGCACGCAATGCACCACAACATGCATGTCCATATGTGATATAATATCTCTAGTATGCATGCACAGGTATGCAATGTCATTATTAAGTCTTTAAGTGTTTTAAATGCTAAGGGTATTGAATTCTTAACATTAGAACATGAATATCTGTATAATAGCTAAATACCATCAAGAAATCATCTGAAAACCCGTGTCAAGCATCGACACCAAATAGGAATCATATCTGTCTCAATATCGGGCTCCGTCAGTCCGGATCGGCCCAGATCATAAATCTCATGACAACGGTCGGTATCCTTCGGATATCCGCCGCGCCAGACATCACCGGTAGGTAGTCTTCCCCTGCCAGGCTCATCGTCTACAACTCGATCTTCTTGTCCCGGGGTACCATACCGGGCCCACCATGTACCCGAGACGGTTCATCCACTCCTCGAATTGGGTCTCGAAATCCAACAGATAACATGAAAACTCATGGTGGACGACACATACATCATGAGAAAACCGTAACTTTGTTTTGAAAATGATAAATATAAGGTTTTGTTATGATTCTTGCGTTTTCCCCAAAATCCAGAAATCGCAGCAATACTGAAATCCTCAAGAAAATCATAATGTCCACATGTTATATATGATAAATGTCTATGATATCAATGCATGTGATGTGAATTTTTGCTAGAAATCTAGGTAAATATGATGATGATGCGAGGTATATACATGCTATGCAAATTCATATATCAAGTATGAATGCAAGTGGCGATATTATGATAAACAGATTCTATAGTGCGCGTGGCATGGCATTTACCAAAGGCGTGTGTGTCACATGAATAGTGCGCGTGCAACAGAAGCCAATGGTAAGGTGTTCGTGTCCTATGAAATGATATAGCATAAGTATAGATGAATGTCCATGCAGTTTAATATACTGTTCGCTATAAGGGTATGCAGTGTACATGAATGGATAAGCTAGCTAACACAATAAATCTTGAAAAAAGTAGGGTAATCCTAACTAGGGGGGGACGCATCGCGCCATCCAGACGATTTCCCCATAGATAATCTACCTCCGGGCCTCCTACTCAGAGCATCTGCCACCACATTCGCCTTGCCCGGATGGTATAGAATCTCGCAGTCATAATCCTTCACCAACTCCATCCAACGACGCTGCCTCAGGTTCAGGTCTCGCTGCTGGAAGATATACTTCAAACTCTTGTGGTCAGTGAATATCTGGCATGACTCACCGTATAGGTAATGTCTCCAGATCTTAAGTGCAAATACCACTGCAGCCATCTCTAAATCATGGGTGGGGTAGTTCTGCTCGTGTTTCCTCAGCTGCCGAGAAGCATACGCGATAACTCTGTCGTGCTGCATCAATACACATCCCAGCCCCACTCGAGAAGCATCACAATATACCACGAACCCGCCTGATCCTGAAGGCAATGCTAACATTGGTGCCGTAGTCAGACGAGTCTTCAACTGCTGGAAACTATCCTCACATGCCTGGGTCCAATCAAAAGGAACCCCCTTCCGGGTCAACCCGATCAACGGTGCAGCAATGCGGGAGAAATCCTGGACGAAACGTCGATAATAGCCGGCCAGACCTAGAAAGCTGCGAACCTCTGTAACTGATACTGGTCTAGGCCAACGCTGAACTGCCTCGATCTTCTTTGGGTCCACACAAATACCATCTCTCGTCACCACATGACCCAAGAAATCGACACTGTCTAGCCAGAATGCGCACTTGGAGAATTTGGCGGACAGCTGATGCTCCTTCAAAGTCTGCAATGTGATACGTAAGTGCTGCTCATGTTCCTCCCGGCTCCGAGAATAAACCAAAATGTCGTCAATGAACACAATGATGAACTGATCGAGATACGGCCTGAATACGCGGTTCATCAAATCCATAAATGCTGCCGGAGCATTGGTGAGCCCGAACGACATCACCAAGAAGTCATAATGACCATAGCGAGTACGGAAAGCAGTCTTCGGAATGTCCTCCTTCTGAACCCGCAACTGGTGATAACCTGACTGTAAATCAACCTTCGAGAAGAACCCTGCACCCTGGAGCTGATCAAATAAGTCATCAATGCGGGGTAGGGGATATCTGTTCCGCACAGTAACCCGATTCAGCTGACGGTAATCAATGCATAAACGCATACTTCCGTCCTTCTTCTTAACAAACAAGAAGGGAGCACCCCAAGGTGACACACTCGGTCGGATAAACCCTTTGTCCAGCAAGTCCTGTAATTGATCCTTTAGCTCTCTCAGCTCCGCCGGGGCCATCCGATAAGGCGGTATAGAGATAGGCCCCGTGCCAGGGATCAAGTCAATACAGAACTCAATCTCGCGCTCTGGTGGCAGACCAGGCAGCTCGTCAGGGAATACATCAGGAAACTCTCTCACAACAGGGACCTGGTCCAACGGAACCTCTGTGGAGCTAGTATCACAAATATAGGCTAAGAATCCCGGACACCCTTTCCTTAAGAGCTGACCAGCGCGAAGAGAAGAAATCAAGTTGGGAAGGGTAGCACTACGATCTCCCTGAATAATAAGAACCGGCTCACCAGGAAAACTGAATCTGACTGCCTTTTCACGGCAGTCCACGGATGCATAACAGGTGGCTAGCCAGTCCATACTAAGAAGAACGTCAAAGTCAAGCATATCGAGGAGAATCAAATCAACCGAAGAATCTCTCTTCCCGATACGAACGGAACACGATCGGTACACAAAACGGGCAACAAAAGACTCGCCTACCGGGGTAATAACGACGAGCGGCTGATCTAACGGAGAAGACTCTCGGCCCAACCTCGGTGCAAAATACGTGGATACATAGGAATGTGTGGAGCCTGGATCAAATAATACCCGTGCATCAAAAGAACATACTGGCAGAGTACCTGTCACGACGGCATTGGATGCCTGTGCATCCTGAGGAGTCAACGCGAACACTCGGGCCTGTCCACCACTAATAGCTGGCTGTCCTCTGCCTCTACCTCGGCCTCTGCCTCTGCCTCTGTCGCCTCGTCCTCTCGGAACTGGACCGCCACGTCCACGGCCTCTAGAAGCATCCAACTGACGTGGAGCATCGTCAGGAGTAGGAAGTAAAGCTCTCTGAGAAGGTGGTGAGGTTGGTAAAGTCACATGCGGGACTGTCGCCGCGCCCTGGCATCCCATGGTACAGTCCCTGACACGGTGGTACTGACTCCCGCACCGAAAACATCCTGGAGACGACTGCTGGGTCTGTGGATATGAACCAAATAACTGACCTCGTCTCAATCCTCTGCCTCCACCATCTCCCGGAAATAATCTATCACGATGTCTGCCCATCTGCCGCTGAGCTGGCGTATCAGTACGGATCCTCTTCGGCCCAGAGACGACCGGAGTCTCAGAAATACGCTCCTCAAAAAGTAAGGCTGCATCCATCGCGGCTGCGATGTGTCAAAGTGCTGGGTGCCGATGGCAAGGAATAGCTGTGTATCAAGCCCTCGCACAAACCTCTTTATTCTCTTCTCTTCTGTGTCGACTAGGTACGGAGCATATCGAGACAACTGGGTAAACTGTATATCATACTCCGACACCGTCATCCCAGGAGTCTTGCGCAAGGACTCAAAACTACGGGCTCGAGCATCTCGGACACTCTCCGGAAGAAAACGGGCAAGAAATGCAGATGTAAACTCATCCCAGGTCATAGAAGGCAGACCTGCAGCTCGGCCTCTCTCTACTGAGTCGTACCATGTCTGGGCAAGACCCTCCAGACGAAAACTCGCAAACTCCACCAATCTATCATCAGAACACCTCAACGAACGGCAAATCCGAGCCATCCTATCAAGAAATGCCTGTGGGTCCTCTGTCGCATCTGTAACGGTAAAAGCTGGAGGTCTCAATCTCATGAACTCCTGTAGTGAAACAGGGATAGTCTCCGTAGTAGCAGCGGGAGTGACCATCTGTGCAGCAGGTACGATCGTGGTCTGTGCGGTGGAAGGAACGTCCTCGGATCTCTGTGCCCGGCTGGACTCAACTAAAGATCCCATCATCTGCCGCAACTCTTGCATGTCGGCCTCTAATCTGGCAATACGGTCAGGATAAGGCGGATCAGTATGACCCTGAGGGGTAGGAGTATCCTCCCGCTCGATCCTCGCCTCAGATGGGCCCGCCCGAATCTCATCCCTAGCGGCAGCCCGCTGAGCTCTCGTAGTCTTTGGCGGCATCGAAGCTGGAATAAGAAACAGGACTGATAAGATCATTGCAATTGAATCAAGGAATGCAAGGAATCAAGAAAGGAAATACAAGCAATTATGTCCTAAGGTTACTTAGGCGGAGTACCGTATCGTAAGTATGCCGCGGATCATACCCACGCTACGCCACTCTGCTTAAGTCACCTACTCCATCTACCAAGGTCGTCCTACACTCAGAAAGGTAAAACCTACGCTCTGATACCAACTTTGTCACGTCCCGAAAGTACGGAACGCGACTGGCACTTAGATTACGAGACGTCTAAAGGCGTACCGTAACCTAAGTCAGCCAAAGCCCAGAAGAATGTAAACCAAAATCAAAAGAGAGTGAAGGAAAACCTTAAATGAAAACGGTTTTTAAATCAATTAAGTTTCATAGAATCCCTTTTTAAAAACATCATAAATTTCTGAAAATTTCGGCAGAGTCACCCCTGTAATTTCTATCCCCCAAAATGGGTACAACAAGATAATAAACCTGTAAACATAAAATGGCATCCCCGAGCGGGATCTAGCTCTTCGCCCAAGGCGGATCACAACCACATGCAATATAATAGCAATATCAAGAAAAGAGCATGAAAGAAACGCAAAGTATCCGAAAACACAACGCCGGCTCAAGTGAGCTCGACCCAAAAGAACCACAAATATACAAGTCTCTCAGTCTCATCACTAGGTCGCATATACAATATAAAGTGGTAGATGGAGAATACTAGATACAATGATAAAGCAAAAGAAATAAAGTATGCTCGCAGCCCACCTACGGGCGATGTCGCGAGTCTGAGCAAAAGGAACTGGTGATAAGATAGCCCGCCGCTACAAGACTGATGGGTCCGACCTGCAAGACACTGTGGTACAACGGGGGTGAGTTGCCAGCTCGTGAGTAAATATAACATCTAATAAGGCAATCGTAAGAATGCACGCAATGCACCACAACATGCATGTCCATATGTGATATAATATCTCTAGTATGCATGCACAGGTATGCAATATCATTATTAAGTCTTTAAGTGTTTTAAATGCTAAGGGTATTGAATTCTTAACATTAGAACATGAATATCTGTATAATAGCTAAATACCATCAAGAAATCATCTGAAAACCCGTGTCAAGCATCGACACCAAATAGGAATCATATCTGTCTCAATATCGGGCTCCGTCAGTCCGGATCGGCCCAGATCATAAATCTCATGACAACGGTCGGTATCCTTCGGATATCCGCCGCGCCAGACATCACCGGTAGGTAGTCTTCCCCTGCCAGGCTCATCGTCTACAACTCGATCTTCTTGTCCCGGGGTACCATACCGGGCCCACCATGTACCCGAGACGGTTCATCCACTCCTCGAATCGGGTCTCGAAATCCAACAGAAAACATGAAAACTCATGGTGGACGAGACATACATCACGAGAAAACCGCAACTTTGTTTTTAAAATGATAAATATAAGGTTTTGTTATGATTCTTGCGGTTTTCCCCAAAATCCAGAAATCGCAGCAATACTGAAATCCTCAAGAAAATCATAATGTCCACATGTTATATATGATAAATGTCTATGATATCAATGCATGTGATGTGAATTTTTGCTAGAAATCTAGGTAAATATGATGATGATGCGAGGTATATACATGCTATGCAAATTCATATATCAAGTATGAATGCAAGTGGCGATATTATGATAAACAGATTCTATAGTGCGCGTGGCATGGCATTGACCAAAGGCGTGTGTGTCACATGAATAGTGTGCGTGCAACAGAAGCCAATGGTAAGGTGTTCGTGTCCTACGAAATGATATAGCATAAGTATAGATGAATGTCCATGCAGTTTAATATACTGTTCGCTATAAGGGTATGCAGTGTACATGAATGGATAAGCTAGCTAACACAATAAATCTTGCAAAAAGTAGGGTAATCCTGACTAGGGGGGGCGCATCGCGCCATCCAGACGATTCCCCCATAGATGAATACATCTACTCACCTGAAATCCCCGCTAACCCGATCCGGCCACCGCCTTGCCTTTTCGCGCCGTGTCCGAAGTTTCCCCGACCGATCCTATATTTGCACAATATCAAGCATAAGATTACAAAACCTAACACAATGCAAGTCACAACATACAATTATCCACGCTCTCGAATTAATCATAGCATGCACTCGGTGCGCGGAAAAACGCACGAAAATCGCTAACCTTTAACTAGAATCGTCATTTCGGGAAAATCGACTAATCTACAACCCGACTAGACAAAACCCTGCATTCACGCACTCTAATAGTCCTATACGAAGCTAATTATATCGCTAACATAACGCAATTTGGTCGCATTCTACTTTCTATAAATTTCTAGTAAGCGATTTGCTTACCGATTCGATGCAAACATCGAAATTTGTCGATTTAGCAAGCATATCCTTACACAATTAACCATTCTAATCAATTAGATAACCAAAACCCTAACTTAATTTTAACAACCATGTTTCAAACCCTAACTCAACATCAAAACCCATTCTAGATTTTCATGAATAATAATTTACAACTAAATTAATACTTCAAAATTAAATTCTAGCATATATAAACTACAAGTTAGCAACTAGTTTAGGATTTTACCTTACAAGTGGAAACCTAGCATGATCAAGTCACCAAGAAAGCCTCCTTTCATCAGGTTTTTGAACTAATTTGGGTTGAAGAGAGAATGGATTAGTGTTTGGCTTTGAATGGGTGAAAGAAATTTGTGGATTTTTGTGAATTTTTGTATGAAAATTGAAGCAAAAAGGAGTGAGAAGAGAGGGAAATCTACAGGTGAGGGGATCGGCTGCAGGTTGAGGAGGGAGTGTGGGATTTTTGGGAGAAGTTTCTAGGTCTACAAACCCATCATGTTATCATTTAATGCTTTCATGTCAACCTTTTGACAAAAAACCCATTTTTACTTCATTTTTTCACAAATTTTCCCACCCTAAAACCAAAAGTTTGCAAGACATGATATAATTTTATTAACACCATATTTTAGCTTATAAAGACTCCTAATTATGAAATTTACCTAATTACATTTGTATTTATCACTAATTTAATGTATTTAAAAAGGCTTAAAATAATAAAAAAAATAATTAATTACGATTTTTTTTATTTAACTAGAAAATTATAAGTGACATTTTAGTGACAAAATTATAGTAATATCTTGTCTAAATTTTGTATAATTAGGTCTATAATGAAAAATATCAATTTTGACTTTTTACGGAAAAAGCCGAAAAATTAGCCGATTACCGAAAAACTGCCTAAACGATTTTCGAAGGGTTACAGATGTCCTGGTTTTTGGATGACATACACAGAGTGGGAAGTGATATTCCTATACTACGATCGGTTATTATTTGGTTCTCACACAGTGGTTTCTCCACATAGGACTTGGATATTATATCAGACATTCTGGTTACTAGATCTATGGTTTTAGATCTAGATTTGGGTAGTTTCCCAATCTGGGTACTTAGGCAGCATTCTAAAGGTGTTTTAGAATGGACGACTCCTGGCACGGTAGTGTACCTGCAGGTAATGGAGTCACCCTCTATAAAGGTGTCTTATAGACTAAAGTAGAGAGGGATGTGGATGATTGGCAGATCACTTGCTTAGGCAATTAAGTCAATCATGAGATGTCAAGTACCACACCAGATGTTGTTCTTGCAGTAGATGAAATAAGTTGATATTGATCCAATCCTGGAGAAACGTTCGGAAGCAGTTTTAGAACATAAGTGGATGTTCTAGGGATTTGATAACGGCAGCCTTGTTTAGGAGACGGTTATCATTCCAGGCTTCCAAGGTGACCTGGACGGCAGAGTGACTGTCAGAGTTATAGTTCTCCCTCTGAAGAGAGGCAGTATTTTGGACAGGTGGTCCAGACGAATACTGAGGGAGGCATGGCGTAGGATACTGATTAAGTTCAGTTGGCGATACAGTCTAAGAAGTTTGGATTCGGAGTTCACTTATGAACTAGGTCCCATCAGATATCCAGACATATTCTAAGACAGGTATTGCTCATTTCGAGAGATGGCTTTCTCTGTGAACTTGAGATAAAGAGAGACATAGATAGAAACATCAAAGCGGATCCACTCACTGAGGCTATTCCTAGAACACAATAGTTTCGCAAACGAGCTTTGTGAGACTGACTAGTAGAGGAGTTGGGTGTTCGGTATCACACGGGCTGTGAGTATGCGACATCGCAATAATTAGCCTTGAGTGCAAGTGGGAGATTGTTGGAGATAGTGCCCTCAGAGTCAATTATTGGATCACAGGCACATGATTGCAATGATTGAGGGAGGACCTATACCGGTAGGACAGTCTTACTCAAGATGATAATATGCTATCTGGTTTATCTTTATCATCGTATACAACTTTAGGTGACCTTACAGGTCGCTATTACACGTTGATAGAGCCCCTAGGATTCTTGCTTGACTGCCAGCAGTATGAGGGCGATCATATACGTGGGAGCTGGGGTCTATAAGCAAATCCTTAAAAGGTCCCTAGTCATGGGAGTTTCGAGACAGGGCATCGATTCTCCAGAGTAGACTAGTGTTTACAGTCGACATCCTGACGAGGTGCGGTGGCCGGTCTCACAAGCCACTGGTGTCAGTTGGTTCACCTAAGATGTATACAGGTGCTCATTGGGTTATGAGTACACCGGACAGGACTCGCCGGGAACATGCTAGTTGGTCTTATACCTGACGTCATATAGCAGTTTCCTGGTGACATGTGTACAGGTTAGTTCATCGACCTGAGATCGTCATTTGTCTCGTGTGAGTTCCTACTGTACTTTGATTACTACCCTACCACGCTCAAAGGAGACGTGCAAACAGGTTTTAGTTGGGTACAGTCCCGAGCTACATGGAGGCAGTGAGCGGATCTGCAAGGGTTCGTCTCTCCCGGTATTAGGGGTGAGGTCGTGCTCTGTCTAGGAGAGCCCTTACACGAAGTCCTTGGCCAAGGCAGGAGATTTACTGGTAGGTATTCCAGTAGTATCTCAGGGTGTTCTGGGCTACACTCCGACACGACTTGTACCGCTTTTGGGGGTCTGACTTTTACCAATCCCCTAGGCCTGCCATGCGATGCTCATAGACGAACGGACTGGACTGTACGGATATTGTCACTGACAGGCTCAGTAGGGTGTCAGGATGAGTTCGCTCATTGACGTCCCTTTTGGTCAATACCTGGTGGCCCGTTACGTATGGCTAATACCTCTGACGTGCTCATGGTTAAATCCACAACCAAAGTATTGACGAGTCTTTAGAGTCCCCCACAGACCGTTTTCTCAAGTTTCGGGTGAAACGCTGTAGAGGCCGTATGGAGATATAGCAGGGTTCAATCAGATACGTGCGGTATTGCACGGATCGTGATCGGACGGATAATACTAGCGGGCTTTTGTTTAAGCCGGATCCTAGTAATATACAGTGTAGATTTTGTCTCTTTGCATTTGTATTCAGTGGGAATACAAATGCGGGTATGTATATACAGTCACGGGGTTTTCCTGTAATTTATTACGGGATCAGTTTTCTGAAGTTACCAGTTTGCATTTCGTTCCGGCCAGTTTTCCTTTGTTCCTTCACGGCCGGACTTTCTGATGGAGGGGGTTAATTTACAAGTTTGCAAATTAGCTAAGTGGAAGGGGTTTCTTGCATTTTGGTTCATATGATGGATAAAGCATCTTTTTCTTTCATCATATCTTGCATTTATTGTGATGGAAGATGAAAGAATGTGGATTAACCTTGGTGTGACATATTCTTATGGTTATCATGCATTTCTCCTCTTGATTTATTTGTTCTTTTTTTTCCTCCTCATGGATAAGGGGCCGGCCACTTGAGGGGTGAAGAGAGAGAGGTTCATTTTTATGTGTGGCAATTCCTCATCTCATTCCTTGCTAAAAATGAGAGCACCATTTTCCTCCAAAGCTTTTTCTCTCTTCTCCATCATCAAAGGCAACTTCACTATCCGCAAGAGACAAAGCATTCTACATTGATCCTACAACACCCTTGGGCATGTCGGCTCGCCAACTTCGTGCCCGAGTTGCCTCGGTCCAGAGGTGGGAGCCCGTAAAAGAACCCGGCGATGTGGTGCCCGTTCCGACGAGGAGATCAAGACCGGAGGTTCCGCGAGGAGATCGGAGTGGAGGCCGAAGACCGAAGGACACAGATCGCTCGGTATAGCTTCTCTACTCTTTTTCTAGTTTGCTAAAGTTAGGTTAATGGCCCGATCCGGGATTTTAGTGCGCGGTGGTGCCGGTTTCTAGTTTTTAGAAAAGTTTCGTTTCCGCATTCCGGCGTCGGATTGACGGCCGGGGTGCCGCCGTGCACTTACATACACTGGACATGACTCGTCGGGAACTGTTGGTTGGTACTATACCTATCGTCAGTTATAAGTTCCCAGGTGACATGAGTACAGCTTAGTCCGTTGACTTAACACTGTCACTTCGCCTCGAGTGTGTTCCCACTGTTCTTAGATTGCTACCCTACCACGGCTCAAATGAGTCGTCCAAACATGTAGCAGTTGGGTGATGTCCCGAAGCACTTGGAGGAAGTGACGGTTAGACAGGATTCGTCTCTCCCGATATTGGGGGTTGACATCGCGCTGTGTCAAGGAGAGCCATTACACAAAGTCCCTGGCCAGGGCAAACGAGATATACTGGTAGCGTTTCCAGTGTTATCTCATGGTGTTCTGGGCTACACTCCGACACGACTTGTACCGCTATTAGGGGACTGACGTTTACCGCTGCCCTAGGCCCGCCATGCGATACTCTCAGACGAACAGACCAGACTGTACGGAGATTGTCACATTCAGGCTCAGTAGGAGTTCGGATGGGTTCGCCTCATCAGTCTTCTTAGCGGCATCTATCTGGGGACCGTTACGTACAGCTAGTACAGCTTGCGGCCTGTGGTCAAACCCACTGCCAGCGTAGTGTCGTGTCTTTAGAGTCCCACACAGAGGGCTATTCGCCTTTGGGCAAAACAGAGTAGAGGTCGCATGGTTTTGCGACGGGGTTCGTTCACTTCCGCGCACTTGTGCACGTTTGGTGTCCGGGCAGTTATTACTAGCGGGCTTTGGTTTAAGCCAGATCCTAGTATTTGTTTTGGGATTGGTTTTGTCTCATTGTATTCGTGTTCCTCGGAACACGGATGCGGGTGTGTATGCACAGTTGACAGAGGCGGAGGCAGAGAATTCTCATTAGGGTTGTTGACCGTTGACTTTTTCCAAACCCTAATGAAAATGAGAAATATGATTAATGATATTAATTAAATATAATTGTGCCATGGTTAGGTTCACCATTTGACTTATATTGACATTTTGATTTTGGTTGACCGGTTGACTTATGTTGACAATTTGACCATCATCATTTCACATGGAAGATGCTTCTTGATTTTTGCAAAATTCATTTAATGTGAAATGATAATGGTCATTCCAAATGAACCATCACAATTTCTTTTTAATTATTATTATTAATTCATTATTCTCTCATATGAGAGTATGGTTGCAAAAAGTAGCTCATTCTTTCATGCTCTTTCTCTCTCATATGTTTAGCTCATCCTCTTCTTCTCTCTCAAAGCTCTCATCTCTCATGTGTTGAGAACCATGAGCTCTTGAGATAAAACCACAAAAACTCCTCTCTACTCATTCTAGGGTTCTAGGTTTAGCAAGCCAAGCACTTTAGTCACCTCTAGGTTGAGGTAGGAGCTCAAGGTGGAGGCTTTCGGGTGGATCCTTCTTCGGCAAAGAGAAGACGAGGAGGAGGAGCCGTTCAAACCACTCCAAGGAGTAAGAAGTGAAGGAGTTCAAGACCTAGGTATAACCTTCTAACCGAGTAGCTAAACTTGTAGTTAGTTTGCTAGGTTTTTGTTTAGCAAAGATCCTCCATTTCTAGTCCATGTTACCTTGCGTCAAAAATCGTTTTTTTACCTATTTCGCCTCCCCGTAAGAACCGAGGTGGGTAACGTGGACTTACAGTGGTATCAGAGCCTAGCTAAATAACAACTAGCATGTTAGCAAAGTGTTTGGTGTAGGGTTACTAGGCACTCTAACAAGGGTTTTACAAGGCATCAACCATGTCCGATTAAATTTTTAGCCGTGCCGAACAACCCTAAACAAGATCTTTGCTAGATAATTAGGGTTACACATGCTAGTAAATAACATTTACGACAAAGTGAATACGAAATACAACCTATGTAGATTGGTCCTTCACTTTTAAAGCTCCTGGGCGTAGTCCCTTCGCTGCGATCATTGTTCTCCCAGGCTCTTGCATGGCTTCACAAGGCGAAAGAAGCGTCCTTGCTTGAAGTCTTCGAGGCCGAAGATGATCTACGTCGAGGGAATACCAACTCAAGCTACTACTTCACTAAATAGAGAATTAGTGAAGCAAACACCCTAAACTAAAGTGCTAGTCTAGTAGAGGATGGAGAAACAGGAAGTGGGTTCACTTTAGAATTTATTTTCTCACAATGTTTCTCACTTTGGATCAAACCCTAGAGAGCTTTTTAGCTCAAGGAAGAAGATGAAAAATAAAGAGAGAAAGATAATGATCAAGTGAGAATGCTAACCATGGTCAGTGAGTATCATATACTAACTCATATAGAGACATAACCATGGATAATCCAAAATGGTTAGGTTAATAAAAATTTAAAGTAAAACAAAGTTAGTGGACTTTGTCAAAGCATCCACAAGCTTCTACAAGCTTCATGCTTATGACAAAAGCTCCACTAATTTGTAATTACCTTAAATAAATATAAACCACCATTTAAAATAGAATGGTGTATGTCTTGCACACCCATGAATGATGTATCAACAACCATGATACAAAAAGAAAACACATTTTAATATATATCACATATATATTAAAGTTGTGCACATGTGAGAAAAATCCTTAAGTGAACAAATGTTAGTTAATGTAAATTAGTATATTATATTCACAATTATACACTAAATTATTAAATCAACTCTTGACTTAATAATCCGGTTATATCTCATATAACCGACTAACATTCAATCTATCGACTTATCGAATCAACACTTGATTCGATAACCCGGCTATACTATATATAACCGACCGATGCAAAAAGTCGCGAGAATAGAATACGGTATCACATACACGCATTATTCTCGGTCCCGCACATATCACATATGCGCTCTTATTTCGTTTTGCTTGAGCCAGTAAAACCTCTATGTAGAACTCTAAAGACTCGTTAATACGCCGGCAGTAGGTGATGATCACATCAAACAAGCACAAGCCGTCAGCGGTACTAACTAGACGTAACGGCTACCCGGGTATTGAGCGATCAGAAGATCAGCAAGCAAGCCCGCTCTAACTCCTGTAAAAGCCTAATGGTAACACTTCCCGTACAGTCCGGTCTCCCCGTCCGATATGTAACTATAAGACAGCATCAAGAGACAAGTATACATGTTAAGATAAAGAGCAACCAGATAGCATACTATCATATCGAGCAAGAAAGTCCTCTCTATATATGTCCAAGCATCCAATATAATATACATCATATGTACAATACTGGCCTCTAGGGCATACATACAACTAACAATCTCCCACTTGCACTAGGGCCAGCTGCTGTAGTATCACATACCAAGCATCCCGAAGAGTCTCTCAAACTGTATCTGGGGAATGGCCTTCGTGAGTGGATCCGCAGTGTTGTTCTTCGTGTCAACTCTCCTGACCTCGATCTCCCGGCGATCAACAATCTCCCGGATCATGTGATACCGCCTCAGAATATTCCTAGATCGCTGATGGGACCTGGGTTCCTTGGCCAAAGCTACCGCTCCATTGTTATTACAACACAAAAGTATTGGATGCTCAATGGATGGAACCACTCCAAGTTCAGTAATGAACTTCTTGATCCAGACAGCCTCTTTGGCAGCATCGTTGGAAGCGATGTATTCAGCCTCCATCGTCGAGTCTGCCACGGTTTCCTACTTGGAATTCTTCCAGCTAACCGCCCCTCTGTAAAGGGTAAAGACAAATCCCGAGTGCGACTTAGAGTCGTCCTTATCACTCTGGAAGCTCGAATAGGTAAAGGACTCCACTTGGAGTTCTCCGTTACCATACACCAAGAGCATCTCCTTAGTCCTTCGTAAGTACTTGAGAATGCTCTTCACAGCTATCCAGTGACTCTCTCTAGGATCAGCTTGATACCTACTCACTACACTTAGTGAGCATGCTACATCGGGTCTGGTACATAGCATCGCGTACATGATAGAGCCTACAACCGAAGCATAGGGTATCCCTTGCATGCGAGCTCTTTCCAAATAAGTCTTGGGAGACATCTCTTTGGAGAGAGTGAGTCCAGAGATCGTGGGTAAGTTCCCATGCTTGGATTCTTCCATACTAAACCTCTTTAGTATGGTGTCAATGTACCTGGATTGGGACAATCCCAATATCCTTTTAGATCTATCTCTATAGATCATAATTCCCAGTATGCAGGAGGCATCACCTAGATCTTTCATTGAGAATCTTTGTGATAAGAAGAGCTTGACCGATTGTAGCATAGGAATGTCATTTCCTATCAAGAGTATGTCGTCCACGTACAATACGAGGAAGACAACCTTACTCTCTGCCACCTTCTTGTAGATACAAGGTTCATCTATGTTTTTGACGAAATCAAACTCTTTGATAACGATGTCAAAGTAGATGTTCCAACTCCGCGATGCTTGCTTTAATCCATAAATAGGTTTAAGCAGCTTGCACACCTTCCCGCTGCTCCCACTAGCTACGAAGCCCTCTGGCTGAGTCATGTACACGCTCTCTTCTAAATCACCGTTTAGAAAGGCGGTCTTAACATCCATTTGCCAGATTTCATAGTCATGATACGCAGCAATGGCAAGCATGATCCGGATGGATTTAAGCATAGCCACTGGAGAAAAGGTTTCGTTATAGTCCACACCTGGTCTTTGACGAAAACCCTTTGCAACAAGTCTAGCTTTGAAAGTCTCCACTTTCCCATCTATACCAAGTTTTTTCTTGAAGATCCACTTGCTCCCAATGGATTTTACCCCTTCAGGAGCAACTTCCAAAGTCCATACTTTGTTGGTGTACATGGATTCCATCTCGGACCACATTGCATCCAGCCATTTCACTGAGTCCCCACTCATGATGGCCTGCTCGAAGCTAGTTGGGTCATCATCCTCCATGATGCAATCCTCACTTCCACCATCCATGAGAAAACCGTAGTATCTCTCTGGTGGGTGAGGAACCCTACTAGATCGGCGGAGTGGCTGGGGTTCATCGGGAACTACCGAGTCCTCTGGTTCCACAAAATCTTCTGTTGTGGTTTGTACAGCTGGAACCTCTTCCAGTTCTACCTCAGAGCCACTAATCTCGTTTGCAAGAAATTCCTTTTCTAAAAAAGTGGCGTGTTGAGCAACAAACACCCTTTGTTCCTCATTGTGGTAGAAGATATACCCTCGCGAATGCTTGGGATATCCAACAAACTTACACAAAATAGACCTTGTCTCGAGTTTGTCCGGTTTTTGTCTTTTGACATAGACCGGGCAATCCCATATCTTAATAAAATTAAGATATGGTCTCTTCCCCTCCCATATCTCATATGGGGTGGTAGACACAGATTTGGTAGGAACCCTATTCAGTAGGTATGTCGCTGTCTCCAGTGCATATCCCCATAAGGAAATAGGTAACTCAGCTATGCTCATCATAGAGTGCACCATATCTAATAGGGTGCGGTTCCTCCGTTCTGATACACCGTTGTGCTGTGGTGTATATGGAGGAGTTAGCTGAGAGAGAATCCCATTCTCTTTTAGGAAGTCCAGGAATTCATTGCTCAAGTATTCACCTCCTCGATCAGATCGAAGGATTTTAATACTTTTCCCGGTTTGGTTCTCGACTTCTTGTTTATATTCTCTAAATTTCTCAAAAGCTTCTGATTTGTGTTTCATCAGGAACACATACCCAAATCTAGAGAGATCGTCAGTGAATGTAATGAAGTATGAAGAACCATCCCTGACATGTTTAGACATGGGACCGCATACATCACTATGTATCAGTCCCAAGAGTTCGGTAACTCTTTCTCCGTGTCCCGTAAACGGAGTTTTGGTCATCTTTCCTTTGAGACATGACTGGCAAATATCATAAAATGAAAGTTCAAAAGTATTCAAACATCCATCCTTATGCAACTTAGCTAGCTGTGTCGCATTGATGTGACCCAGTCTACAATGCCACAAGAAGGATTCGTTCAGTTCTGAACTCTTCCTCTTATGTGTGTTTGTTATGCTCAGAACTGTTGATTGATTTAGAACATAAATGCTATTGCACAACGTGCCTGATCCAACCAACTTTTGGTTAAGGAAAATGTTCATAACATTATCCTGTAATACAAAATTATATCCCTCTTTACTCAACAAAGAAACCGATATAATGTTGCATATCAGGTTCGGCATGTAATAGCATTCATTCAGAATCAATGTATTACTAGTTGGCAATACAAGGTGATATTCCCCGACGGTTTTATCTGCAACAATTGCACCATTTCCAACCTTTATGTCTTTATCACCTTCTCCAAGTTCTTTACCTTTCTTAAGCACATGTAACTGATTACATATATGGGATCCTGACCCGGTATCTAATACCCAGGACATAGAGCAAATAGAGAAACAGTTCTCTGTAACGAACACACCCGAAGAAAATGCATCAACATGTACTTTCTTCATTCGGGTGGCATGGGAATCCTGGTATTCCCCTATATC
This sequence comes from Agapanthus africanus, assembly GCA_030015575.1. Lineage (NCBI taxonomy): Eukaryota > Viridiplantae > Streptophyta > Magnoliopsida > Asparagales > Amaryllidaceae > Agapanthus > Agapanthus africanus. The sequence goes on from JASDDO010000022.1 coordinate 279,300,374, forward strand.
CTGTTCAGTCTTATAACTTTTATAAGAAAGAACGGAACCAACGTTCCTCAGCACAGTATAACATGTGGGTTCGGTCAATATATCCATATTATTATCTTTATTAAGGCATGATATGGTCGCTACCTGGAGAGAGAGAGAGAGAGAGAGAGAAGAAAACACTTTAGCATATGCTCTTGCAAGATCAGATTGGTTATTATTTTATCTAATCAGGATGGCTCCCATTGTTTTTATCAAATCTTCCTTCAAACCCTAAAAGGAAAGACTAGCCGGGATTAATTACACCCTACAATTTCGCCAATCTTTCAGCCAGGCCAGTGTCGGTACTTTGAGGGAGGTTCCCCGTGCTTTCGCACGGACCTAATTAAAGTAAACCTCGTTTTCCCAGAGGCGTAACCCCGTTGACACCTTTCTAGACACCTACTTGATCGGCTAATTATCTTATGTAAAACTCTCCCAGGAGTAACAATTACTCGCAGTGGGTATCGGGATCCAACTATCTCATAGAAGGTATGCAATCATATTGAAAATTTCAACACTTGAAATTCCCGATGTTATATTTTGCCCCAAGCATCCCATGACCTTGACAGAGGTCAACAAACCACAGGTTGCAAGTCAAGTTCAACCCGTCATTTTTTGATTGAATCAAACCCACCCGTACGACCCTTGACGGAGGTCAACAAGGTCGTATGACTACCCTAATCCAATCTGCATCATATGCATAAGCAGATAAATACTAGTTAGCTACCGCACACTACGCCTTGACGGAGGTCAACAAACGTAGCACGAATACTAAGTATGACTTATCTGAAACGACGGAGGGCTACGACAGGTTTTTCTGAAAACCTATTACGTAATGAACTTATATCGTTGTAGAATCGAGTAAATTTTGAAATGGAGTGATTTTGAGGCTTTCATTAGTTTTGCTAAAGAGGTCACTCCCGGTGAAGGGATCTCGGCTCTTTCCTTATGGAATAAGGTGCAGGATATATCATATATATCGCTATGCAAAGCAAAAACTCCAAAAATAATCCAAAAACAAACCGAGTGTTGTAGCATCTGCCAGTTTTGCTAAAGAGGTCACTCCCGGTGAAGGGATCTCGGCTCTTTCCTCATCAAATAAGGTGCAGGATATATCATATATATCGCTATACAAATCAAAAACTGTAACTACCCTTTTTGAAAAATTTGATTCTACAACATCTTTTCGGTTTCTTTTCTTTCATTAATCATATTAATGAAGTCCCATCATTTAAGTCACCTAAACACCACAGATAAATACGACGTACACTTATGCCATCCGCATTCGCCTCGATGTCCTCTCGTGCACCGTTAGGTTAGGTAACTAACGGCAGAGTGGGGCAGGGCTAGTGCGGGTGTAAAACATAAGTAACGTCTATAAAATATATCATATATACTATATATAGTATCTATCACAACATATCAAATGATCACATCACAGATATCGCAGCAGAAGAAACATATGAAATAATGGATATACTAGGAGGTCCGCGTTTTATTTTGAGCCTCTATAAAACACGGATTCCATGGTCGTGATGAATAGCCAAACCCATACCCCTAGACCCCTACGAGAGCGGCAAGCAACCCTTCCAATTCTAGAGTTAGGAAACCCGGACTCGACTCCTCGAGTTGGTCTCCCACTGGACTCCAAAACCCGGTTACTTGTGCTCTCCTCCTTGGGTCTATCCTCGTGCGGAAAAGTAAATAATATACAAATGGTGATATCAACCTCATCCCAGAAGTGCCCCAATAAAAGAATATTACATACATTTAATTTTACATGAATGAAAATAAAAACCCTCATCTCACATAAAACCCCCAGCTATTCAGAACACGACGATCTAATATAACATATCCAGCAACACATAACATCACATGCCATCAACGTAAGTAAATATGCGCATCCCAATTGTCGTTGACATATAGCAACGAAACCGGCGATATCACATATTACACTTACGGTCGCAGAAAAGAAAGTGTAAAACTACAACATTTGGAATCCACAATCTCTTTAGACATCGTAAATCCGAAATATCACATACTTCGCATTTCATGCCTAACTATATGAATTCCACATATTGTATCACATTCCAGATAAATAGACAGTATTAAACTTTCTGATCGAATAAGCAAATACCCAAGATTTCCTAAATAGCTCAACACTTGAGCGGAGTTCAAAAATTCCAGGATATGTCACAGTACCAACGGTCCAGCCGTAGAAGGGTCAAGCCAACGCCTCACATGTGGCACGCCGTACTGCCCCAAACCCTAAGGTTCAGAGGCGGTTCAGACGGTCACATAATCGAGTTAAGGTTTGTGTTCTTCTAGAGGGTCCATCGCGTTACTTGCATGTTTTTCCGAAAGATTTAAACTCAAGAAAAATTCAACATTTGAAAGTTTTTCGTGCCGGGAAAAATATGAGTTAATGATATCCGTCCGAACATTTTAACAGTTTCTAAATATCCGGAAAACATAACGAAATTAAATTTTCCGATCGAATCAACGTATACAAAATAATCCCTAGAACACTCAACACTTGAGTCATTTTAAAAATACCCAGAAATATGCAGGAATAGTAATGGATATTACTGCATAAAGAACCGTCCCCAATACACTATTCATGCCACTGAACCGCCGCGACAAGTAGCCCATTGCCGCGGTTCCGCGGCCATATTAAAGAATTGGGGGCTCGTTTTTCATGGTAATTCTTACAATTCCCTACTGAATTTTTTAAGTATTTTTAATTCAGAAAAATCACAGTTTTTAAAAAATGTCCACAGAGGGGGTCTAGTTCGATATATCGGGGTTCGATCGGAGTTTTAATTTCGTAAACATATCGCCTAATGCTCTAGCTAGGCTCTGATACCACTGTAGGGTTACTAGGCACTCTAACAAGGGTTCTACAAGGCATCAACCATGCCCGATTAAAATTTTAGCCGTGCCGAACAACCCTAAACAAGATCTTTGCTAGATAATTAAGGTTACACATGCTAGTAAATAACATTTACAACTAAGTGAATATGAAATACAACCTTTGTAGATCGGTCCTTCACTTCTAAAGCTCCTTGGCGTAGTCCCTTCGCCGCGATCATTGTTCTCCCGGGCTCTTGCATGGCTTCACGAGGCGAAAGAAGCGTCCTTACTTGAAGTCTTTGAGACCGAAGATGATCTACGTCAAGGGAATACCAACTCAAGCTACTACTTCACTAACTAGAGAATTAGTGAAGCAAACACCCTAAACTAAAGTGCTAGTATAGTAGAGGATGGAGAAATAGGAAGTGGGTTCACTTTAGAATTTATTTTCTCACAAAGTTTCTCACTTTTGATCAAACCCTAGAGAGCTTTTTAGCTCAAGGAAGAAGATGAAAAATAAAGAGAGAAAGATAATGATCAAGTGAGAAAGCTAACCATGGTGAGTGAGTATCATATACTAACTCATGTAGAGACATAACCATGACTAATCCAAAATGATTATGTAATAAAAATCTAAAGTAAAACAAAGTTAGTGAACTTTGTTAAAGCATCCACAAGCTTCTTCAAGCTTCATGCTTATGACAAAAGCTCCACTAATTTGTAATTACCTTAAATAAATATAAACCAACATTTAAAATAGAATGGTGTATATCTTGCACACCCATGAATGATGTATCAACAACCATGATACCAAAAGAAAACACATTTTAATATATATCACATATATATTAAAGTTGTGCACATATGAGAAAAATCCTTAAATGAACAAATGTTAGTTAATGTAAATTAGTATATTATATATACAATTATACACTAAATTATTAAATCAACTCTTGACTTAATAATCCGGTTATATCTTATATAACCGATTAACATTCAATGTATCGACTTATCGAATCAACACTTGATTCGATAACCCGTCTATATCACATATAACCGACCGATACAAAAAGTCGCGAGAATAGAATACGGTATCACATACACGCATTATTCTCGGTCCCGCACATATCACATATGCGTTCCTATTTCGTTTTTCCTGAGCCAGTAAAACCTCTATGTAGGACTCTAAAGACTCGTCAATACGCCGGCAGTAGGTGATGATCACATCAAACACCCACAAGCCGTCAGCGGTACTAGCTGGACGTAACGGCTACCCGGGTATTGAGCGATCAGAAAATTAGCAAGCAAGCCCACTCCAACTCCTGTAAAAGCCTGACGGTAACACTTCCCGTACAGTCCGGTCTCCCCGTCTGATATGTCGCATATCAAGTCTAGGGGTGGTAAATGTCAGACCCCAAAAACCGATAAGTCGTGCCGATGTGAGGCTCATAACGGGTCAAGAAAATACTGGTAACACTTACCAGTAAATCTCTAAATCAGCCCTGGTCAGGGACTTCTCTGTTATGGCCAATCGAGCACGGTACAACATCAACCCCCAATACCGGGAGAGACGAAACCCCTCCTATCGCTCATTGCCTCCATGTGACTCGGGACTGTACCCAAAATCCACCGTTTTGCATGCCCTCTTGGACGTGGTAAGGTGGAAATCAAAGCACAGTGGGAATCACACAAGACTCTATGACGATCTCGGGTCTACAGACTAACCTGCACAAGTGTCACCAGAGAACTGCCATCTGACGTAAGGTATAATACCATCTGAGAGTTCTCGGTGAGTCCGTCCAGTGTACCCTGTCTCCACTGAGCACCCGTATACCATCTCTGATGTCAAACACCAATGGATATGGGATCATCCATTGCCCATCTTATGGGTCGAGAAGCGTATACGCTAGTCTACTCTGGTATATCGATGCCCTGTCTCGATACACCCACGACTAGGAACATTAAAGGATGTACTTATGGACTACTCTGTCCCCACTAGTATGATCTGCATCATATTCCAGGTAGTCAAGTACACATCCTAAGGGCTTTACCAACATGTAACTATAAGACAAAATCAAGAGACAAGTATACATGTTAAGATAAAGAGCAACCAGATAGCATACTATCATATCGAGCAAGAAAGTCCTCTCTATATATGTCCAAGAATCCAATATAATATACATCATCTGTACAATACTGGCCTCTAGGTCATACATACAACTAACATTTGGAACTTCGATCCGGAAAAAAATCGCGAAACATGTCAAAAACATATACTTTCTGCCAATTTTTAAAACTGCTCTAAAAATTATTTCACATACCTTAAAAATCGGTGCAGGGTTTTTTAGAAACAACCAGGAAAAATGAGCCCACGACTTGGTCAACACGCTGCGGAAGTGCGGCGAAACCACGCGTTTCGCCGCGGATCCACGGCCGAGTTGACTTGGCCGCGACTCGGGTTTCTGCAGTTTGTTCAGTTTGGTGTTCTTTGATTTTTAAAATATTTTGTTTCTGCCCAGAATTTCCAGAGAACAATGTTGTGTTTGGGGTAGTTACAAATTGGTATTTTGATCGAAGTTCTACAAACTTTTGCTAAATGGTTATATCTGTAATGTGAAATATGCACTGAACGTCGACTAATCGCTATACGTCGATTAGTAGGGGTTGTGCATATCTGTGATCTGTAATGTTGTTGGATTGTGTATATGAACTTGTTGGATTGTTGAGGATGAATAGCCGGGGGTTGTGAGATGAGAGTTTTCTTTATCTTTCATTTGATGTAATATGTAAATTGATATATTATTATTTTATGGCCGCACATCCGGGATGAGGTTGTAGCCGCCATTGTATATTATTTCTTTTACTGTTTTTGCTCCTAGGATAGACCTAAGGTGGGGTGCACAAACTACCGGGTACTTTGAAGTGCCGAGTGGCCTACTCACGTTGTTGAGCGAGGTTGCTTCACTTCGGGTACTTGGCGGGTAGTTTGCCGCACCCGTAGGGGTCTAGGGTGGAGTTTTGGCTATTCATTGCGACCGTGTAATCCGTCTTTCGTTGCAGGCTCGAACGAAACGCGGATTCCTAGCATATCAATGTGTTTATCTGTGATCTGGAATGGCTATCATTGCATCTGACGAATGTATATATCTATATATGATATCTAGTAGGCATTGCTTATGTTTTGCATCTGTGCTAGTCCAGCCCCCGCTCTGTCGTTAGTTAAGTAACCTAACAGGTGATGACGGGGCCCCGTGGCGAATGCGGATGGCATAAGCGTACGTCATATTTTCGTTGTTTTTTGCAATGGTAGGATTAATTGATGGGACGCATTAAATTAATGCAAGAAAATGAACCAAAGTTAAATCGTTGGAACAATTTCAAAACCACTCGGTTTCTTTTCAAAACAGAAAACTTTTAAAACGCGGAGCTTGAACCACTCCTTTTAAAAGCTATCATGTTCCTTCGATTATATCAAGTTCACTACATTCACGGTTTCGCCAAAACCATTCGTAGCCCTCTGTCATTTCATATGGATAATCAATAGTATTCAAGCTGTGTTTGTTGGCCAAAGTCAAGGCATAGTGATTGGTAGCTATTGGATATTCATATGTAGCATCGATATATGCGTTGGTTTGGGACAGTCGTACTGCCTTGTTGGCCAAAGTCAAGGGTAGGTACGGGTGGGTTCAAATGAACCTAGAAAACGACGGGTAGAACTTGACATGCGACTTATGATTTGTTGGCCAAAGTCAAGGTCATAAGAGCATGGGGCAAAAATCCACATCAGGAGTTTCTAAAGAAACTGAAACTTGCTAGTGCTGCATACCATTTGGAGTGTGATGATTTTGGTAGGATTCCTTCAGCTTTATCACACGATGATATTTGGATCCCGATCCTACTGTGAGTATATGCTACTCCTCGGAAAACTTTCTCACTTAACTGTAGGGTTGCTAGGCACGCTCACAAGGGTCTACGAGGCATCAACCATGCCTGATTAAAAATTTAGCCGTGCCGAACAACCCAAAGTATCTTTAAACTAGAGTTTATGCGAAACTAAGCATGTTAAACATTTTAACACTAAGTGAGAGGGATTACAACCATTGTAGATCCGGTCCTTCACTTCTAAAGCTCCGTGTTGACGTCCCTTCGCTGCGATCATCGAGATCCCAGACTCTTGTGACGGTTTCCTCGGAGAAATGAACGGGCTAGCTCGTTGACTTCGAGGCCGAAGATGATCTACGTCGAGGAGACTCAAACTCAAGCTCCATCTTCACTAGGTCATGAACTTTGTGAAGAGAACACCCTAAACTAAATGACAAGTAGTAGAGGATGATGAAATAGGAAGTGGGTTCACTTTGGATTTGGATTTCTCACTCTATTTCTTCACTTGAAAATTTCTAGCAAGCTTTTCTTGTTTTTTGAAGAAGAAGAAAAAGAAAAGAAAAGAATAAGAATTATCTAAAAAGAATAATCAAGTGAAGTCTATCATAATGCAACCATGGGTGAGTTAACCTTTGTAGAGACTAAACCCTAGTTTGAGTTAATGGTTTGGTTAATAAAAATCTTATGCAAAACAAAATGAGTGGACTTTGTCAAAGATGCTTAAAAGCTTCATGAAGCTTCAAGCCAAAACAAAGAAAGCCACCATTTTGTTTTACCAAAATAAATAAAAACCTAAACAATTATCTTAAATACGGTGTAAGTCATACACACACCCAAGTTTGTATGTATCATCAATCATGATACAACCTAGTGCACAAACATATATCACATATACAACTTGTGCACATAAAGTGAAAAAGTCAATCTTAAGTGAACAAATACTAGTTAATGTAAAGTAATATATCAAATATATAATTATACATTAAATAATTAAATCAACACTTGATTTAATGATCCGGTCATATCGCATATAACCGACTAATATCTAGTGTATCAATATATCGAATCAACACTTGATTCGCTAACCCAGCTATATCTCATATAACCGACCGATGATAAAAATTGCAAGAATAGAATACAGTATCACATAATGGTATTATTCTCGATCCCGCACATATCTCATATGCGCTTCTATTTCGTTTCGCTTGAGCCAGGAAACCTCTGTGTAGGACTCTAAAGACTCGTCAATACGCCGGCAGTAGGTGGTGATCATATCAATCACCTACAAGCCGCAAGCGGTCTGCTAAACGTAACGGCCACCCGGGTATTGAGCGATCAGAAGATCAATGAGCAAGCCTGCTCACACTCCTGCGAATCCAATCAGTAACATTTACCGCTTAGTCCGGTCTGTTCGTCTGATATGTCGCATATCTCGCCCAGGGGTGGTAAACGTCAGACCCCAATAGCTTGATAAGTCATGCCGATGTAAGGTCCATAACAAGCGTGAAACTACTGATAACACTTACCAGTAAATCACTGCAACCTTGGCCAGGGATTTCCAGTTATGGCCAGTCGAGCATAGCGCAACATCAACCCCCAATACCGGGAGAGACGAATACCCTCCTATCGCTCATTGCCTCCATGTGAATCGGGACTGTACCCAAAAATCACCTATTTGCACGCCTTAATTGAGCCGTGGTAGGGTGGAAATCAATGCACAGTGGGAGACACACAAGACTCTATGACGATCTCGGGTCAACAGACTAAGCTGTACCAGTGTCACCAGAGAACTGCCATCTGACGTAAGGTATAATACCATCTGAGAGTTCTCGGCGAGTCCGTTCAGTGTACCCAGTCTCCACTGAGCACCCTCACACCATCTCTGATGTCAAACACCAATGGATATGGGATCATACATCACCCATCACATGGGTCGAGAAGATATACGCTAGTCTACTCTGGAATATCGATGCCCCGTCTCGATATTCCCATGACTAGGAACATTGAAGGATGTACTCATGGACTACCCAGGCCCCACTAGTATGATCTTCATCATAGTCCTGCAAGTCGAGTACACATCCTAAGGGCTTTATCAACATGTAATAGAGAGACAGTAAGTATACATGTTAAGATAAAGAGCAACCAGATAGCGTACTATCATGTCGAGCAAGAAAGTTCTACCTATATATGTCCCAGCATCCACTACAATATACATCTCATGTACAGTAATGGCCTCTAGGGCATACATATAACTAACAATCTCCCAGTTGCACTAGGGCCATCTATAACAGTAGTTGCAGTATCTCATACTTAACCATCCCATAAAAGTCTCTCTCTGGGAAAAGGTCTTTGTGAGTGGATCCGCTGTGTTGTCTTCTGAGTCTACTCTCCTAACCTCGATCATCCTGGAAATCAGCTATCTCCATGATCAGGTGATACTGCCTTGGAATATGTCTGGGTCATTGATGAGACCGTGGTTCCTGGGTCAAAACCACACTTCCATTGTCTCACAATGGTAGGAACCTAGTTCATCTCATGAACTAATATACACCCAAACTTCCTCTTTGGTAGTATCCTTGATAGCGATGTCACCAGCCTTTATCGTCTAGTTTGCCATGGTATCTAGTTTGGAACTCTTCCAACATACCGTCCCTGCTCTGAGGGTAAAGACAATGCCTGCGACTGACATTCAGTCGTCCTTATCACCCTAGAACCTTTCCAGTGATTCTCCCCAGGATCGATTGATACTATCTCACTATAACTAGTGATTATCCTAACATCCAATTAGATCTATCTCATAGATCCAAAACCCAGGATTTAGGAGGTATCACTTTGATCCTATATGGAGAATCTTTGTGATAAGCGGAGATTGACCGAGCGTAGCATAGGAAACTCCTTCCCTATCAAGAGTATGTCATCCACGTACTCTACGAAGATCACCACCATACTCCTTGTTCATCTACCATTTCGATGAAGTCAAACTCTTTGACTACCACATCAAAACAGACGTTCCAACTCCGCGATGCCTGCTTTATCATATGAAGCATCTTGCACACGTTTCCGCTGCTCCCACTGTTTACGAAGTCCTCTGGCTGTGTACTTATAGACGTTCTCTTCTAAAATATCATTTAGAAAAGCAGTCATGACACCCAACCACCAGATATCGTAGTCATGGTATGTAGCAGTGGCAAGTAGGATCTGGATGGACTTAAGCATAGCTTTGAAAGTCTCAACTTTTCTATGTACACCAAGTAATCTTCTCAAGATATACTTTCTCCTGATGGGGATTTAACCCTTCAGATAAAGCAACCAAAGTCCATACTTTGTTGGTGTATAAGGATTCCATCTCAGATCACTAAGCATCCAGCCATTCTAACAGAGTCCCACTCCTGATGGCCTGCTCGAAACTAGTTAGGTCATCATTTCATGATGTAATCCTCGCTCCCACTGTCATAGAGAAACCGAAGTATCTCTCAGGTGGGTGAGGAACCCTACTAGATCGGCGGAGAGGCTGAGGTTCGTTGGAAACTATTGAATCCTTTGGTTCTACTAAATCATCAGCTGCAGTTTTGTATAGCTGAAACTCTTTCCAGTTCTACCTCATGACCACTATTTTCTTCACAAGAAATTCCCTTTCACAAAGGTGGCATGCTGAGAAACAAAACATTTTTGTTTCTCGGTTAGGTAGAAGATATTCCCTTGCGTATGCTTGGGATATCCAACAAACTTCCACAGATCTGACTTTTTCTCGAGCTTGTCCGGATTTTGCTTTTTAGACATAGGCTGGACAACCCCAAATCTTAACAAACTTAAGATATGGGCTCTTCCCTTTCTATATCACATATGATGTGGTAGGCAACTGATTTGATTTGAACCCTATTCAATAGGTATGCAGCTTCTCAAGTGCATAACTCCCAAAAGAAAATAGGAAACTCAGTAGTACTCATCATAGAGCACACCATATCACATAGGGTGCTATTGCTCTGCCCCGATATACCATCGTGCTATGGTGTATTCGGAGGAGTAATGCCGAGAGAGAATCTCATTCTCCTTTAGAATAGTCCACGAATTCCTTGCTCAATTATTCTTCTCCTTGATATCATCAAAGGACATAATACTTATACCCGTATTTTGGTTATCTACTTCTAACTTATATTCTGTGAATATCTCAAAAGCTTCGGACTTGTGTTTCAACAGGAACATCTGTCTGAATCTTGAGAGATCATCAGAGAATGTAATGAAGTACAAAGAATCGGTCTTGGCAAGTGTAGACAGGGGACCTTCATACATCAGCATGTATTAATCCCAAAAGTTTACTAACTCTTTCTCTGTTTCTAATAAACAGAGCTATGGTCATCTTATCTTTGTGACATGACCGGCAAGTTTCACAAGATGTAAATTCAAACAGATATAAATATGCATATAAATGTAACTTAGCTAGTCGGGTCGCATTGATATGACCTAGTCTACAATGCCTCAAGAAGGATCCGTTCATTTCTGAACTCTTCCTCTTGTGTGTGTTCTTTATACTAAGAACTGTAGTTTGATTTAGAACGTCAATGCTTTTGGATAACGTACCTGAACCGATCAACTCTTGATATAGGAAATGTTTAAAACATTATCCAACAATACAAAATTATATCCTTTCTTTACTAATAAAGAGACTGATATGATGTTGTATATCAGGTTCGGTATCTAATAATATTCGTTCAGAATCAATGTATTCTGGTAATATAGGGTGATAGTGACTAACAGACTTGGCCGCAACACTTGCACCGTTTCTATCTCATGAAACATATCACCCATTCTCAGTTCTCTACCTATCTGTAGCCCATGTAACAGATTACATATGTGGGATCCTGATCCGGTATCACATACCCAGGACGTAAAGGATACTGAGAAACAGTTCTGTGTAATGAACACACCCGAAGAAGATGCATCAGCATGCACTTTCTTCGTTTGGGCGGCACGGGAATTCTGGTAATCCCCAATTTCCTGCTCTGTTTTATAACAATTATAAGTTGGAGCGGGACCAACGTTCCCCAGCTCTGTATAACAAGCGGGTTCGGTCAATACATCCATATTATTATCTTGATTAAGGCGTGACATGGTCGCTACCTGGAGAGAGAGAGAAGAAAACACTCTGCGTGCGCTCTTGCAAGATTAGATTGGTTATATATTTTATCTAATCAGGATGGCTCCCACTGTTTTTATCAAATCTTCCTTCAAACCCTTAAAAGGAAAGACTAGCCGGGATTAATTACACTTTACAAGTTCGCCAATTTTTCAGCCAGGCCAGTGCCGGTACTTTGAGGGAGGTTCCCCGTGCTTTCGCACGGACCTAATTAAAATAAACCTCATTTTCCCAGGGGCATAACCTCGTTGACACCTTTCTAGACACCTACTTGATCGGCTAATTGTAAAGTGCAAAACTCTCCCAGGAGTAACAATTACTCGCAGTGGGTATCAGGATCCAACTATCATATAGAAGGTATGCAATCTCATTGCAAATTTCAACACTTGAAACTCCCGATAATGGTTTTTACCCCTAGCACTTATGACCTTAACTATGGTCAACAAATCATAAGCACTAGTCAAGTTCTACCCGTCATTTCGTGATTAATTAGACCCACCCACATGACCCTTAACTAAGGTCAACAAAGTCAAGCGACTGTCCTAACTAATCGTATCATATGCGGTGTAGGAAGACATCACTTAGCTACCGTACACTGTGCCTTAACTAAGGTCAACAAACACAGCACGAATACTAAGTACTCTACTTCCTAAAATGACGGAGGGTTGCGGATGGTTTTTAAGAAAACCTTTAACGCTTTGAACTTGATCTCGTTGCGGAATCAAATGGTTTAAAATGGAGTGTTTTTGAGGCTTTTGCTAGTTTCGCTAAAGAGGTCATTCCCGGTGAAGGGATCTCGGCTCTTTCCTCGTCGAATGAGGTGCAGGATATTCACAATACCACTATGCAAAGAAAGAACTAGAAAAGCAGTCAAAAGACAAACCGAAGGTTGTAGCATTTGCTAGTTATTGCTAAAGAGGTCACTCCCGGTGAAGGGATCTCGGCACTTTCCTTATCGAATAAGATGCTGGACGTTCTACAAGGAACACCGCTATGCAAAGCAACAACTAGAGCTACCTAATTTTTGAAATTCGATTCCACAACATCATTTAGGTTTATTTTTCTTTCATTAATCTCATTAATGAATGTCCCATCATATAAGTCACCTAAACATCACAGATAAATACAACGTACTCTTATGCCATCCGCATTCGCCTCGATGTCCCGTCTGCACCGTTAGGTTAGGTAACCAACGGCAGAGCGGGGCAGGGCTAGCGCGGGTGTAAAACATAAGCAACGTCTATATAATATATCATATATACTATATGAAATATCTATCTGAACATATCACATCACAGACAACGCAGCAGAAAATAATATATGAAATATTGGATATACTAGGACGTCCGTGTTTTATTTTGAGCTTATATAAAACACGGATTCCACGGCCGTGATGAATAGCCAATCCCATACCCCTAGACCCCTACGAGAGCGGCAAGCAACCCTACCAATTCTAGAGTTAGGAGACCCGGACTCGACTCCTCGAGGTGGTCTTCTGTTAGTGTATATGCCCTAGAGGCCATTACTGTATCATACTAGTTTGTATATTACTTAATGGAAGCTTGGGATATTCACCTTGTATATACAATCTTGCTCAAAATAGTAGTATGCTACTTGGTTTGTTTCTACTTCAATGTGTACATACGTTTATTTTAGTATATCGCCTATACACATTAGTGGAGCTCTTAGGATCTTTGCTTGATTACCAGCGTTGTGATGGCAGTCACACTAGTGGGGCTGGGTAATCTATAAGCACATCCTTATGCAGGTCACTGGTCGCAGGACTATCGAGACAGGGCATCGATACTCCGGAGTAGACCAGCGCATGCGCTTCTCATCCCAGTGTGGGAGACGGTCTGTCCCACAGCCGTCAGTACGTCATACTTGAGATAGTATGCGGATGCTCGTTAGGTTACGGGTACACTGGACATGACTCGTCGGGAACTGACTAGTTGGTATTATGCCTATCGTCAGTTATCAGTTCCCAGGTGACATGAGTACAGCTTAGTCCGCTGACTTGACACTGTCACTTCGCCTCGAGTGTGTTCCCACTGTACTTTGATTACTACCCTACCACGGCTCAAAGGAGTCGTGCAAACAGGTGGTAGTTGGGTGCAGTCCCGAAGCACTTGGAGGCAGTGACGGTTAGACAGGATTCGTCTCTCCCGGTATTGGGGGTTGACATCGCGCTGTGTCTAGGAGAGCCATTACACGAGTAGTCCGTGGCCAGGGCAAACGAGATATACTGGTAGGTTTCCAGTGTTATCTCAGGGTGTTTTGGGCTTCGCTCCGGCACGACTTGTACCGCTATTGGGGGACTGACGTTTATCGCCCCCTAGGCCCGCCATGCGATGTATCAGACGAACAGACCGGACTGTACGGAGAATGTCACACTCAGGCTCAGTAGGAGTTCAGATGGGTTTCGCCTCGTCGGTCTTCTTATCGGCATTACCTGGGGACCATTACGCACAGCTAGTGCCGCTTGCGGTTTGTGGTTAAACCCACTGCCAGCGTAGTGTCGAGTCTTTAGAGTCCCACACAGAAAGCTTTTCGCCTTTAGGCAAAAGAGTAGAGGTCGCATGGTATTGCGACCGGTCGCATGGTTTTGCGACAGGGTTCGGTCACATCCGTGCACTTGTGCACGTACAGTGTCCGGACAGTTTACACTAGCGGGCTTTGGTTTAAGCCAGATCCTAGTGTACCTTATGGGATTGGATTTATCCAGTTTGCATTCGTGTTCCTCGGAACGCGGATGCGGGTGTGTATGCACAGTTGGCAGGGTGACATAGGCAGTGGATTCTCATTAGGGTTGTTGACAGTTGACCGTTGACTATTGACCATTTGATCAACCCTAATGAGAATATGATATGAGATTAACAATTATATTAATTAAGTATTATGGTGACATGGTTGTTGACTTTGTTGACTTGTTGACTTTTGTTGACTTGTTGACTTTGTTGACCGGTTGACTAGGCTTGACTAGTTGACCATCATGATAACCATAGCTATCATTTCATGGCAAAGACTTTTGCTTGCTTGCTCATTTGTGCAAAATAAGTGCATGAAATGATATGGTTATGGTTGCTTCAACCATCACATAACACTTGATTGGTATGATGTGTGATCATTGCTTTGGATTATGAGAGGGTGAAAGACAAAAGAGAGCCTCATTCTTTCTTGCTCATTCTCTCTCTTGTTCTTGAGCTCTCTTGCTCTTGCTTTTACTCTCATCCTCTTGCTCCCTCTCTTGACTCTATGGTTCATATCTCTCATGAGTTGAGAATCAAGAACCATAGATAAAATCCCATTCTAATTCTTCTCTACTCACTCTAGTTCACAAGGTTTAGCAAACCGAGTGAACTAGTTTCTTCAAAGAACGAAGAAGGTGCCAAAGGTTGGATCTTTCAGGTGGATCTATCTTCGGCGTAAGGAGACGATGGGAAGAAGCCAATCCGGACCACCATCGAAGTTTGAAGACGAAGGAGTTCAAGACAAGCAAGGTATAACCCCCTAACCGAGTAGCTAGAAACTCATAGTTAGGTTGTTAGATAGATGTTTAACCAAGATCCGGGTTATAGGTCCATGTTACCACCTCGATAAAAATCGTTTTTTACCATATTCCGCATTCCCGAAAGTACCGGGAGAGGTAGCATGGACTTACAGTGGTATCAGAGACTAGTTAGACTCTATCTAACATGTTAGCAAGTAACTAGAAGATCGATCAAAGAAAAAGTCCCGAAAACGAACCCCAAAAATTCGAGTTTCTGTCGATTTTTTTACTGTTCAAAAGTTGATTATTTTAACACCTAAAATCGGCTCAGGATTTTTAAAAGCCACTGTAGAAAAATCACCAAGCGATCCCTCTAAACGACCGCGGAAACGCGGCAATAGCTTGCTATTGCCGCGGTTCCGCGGCCTCCTTGGCCCCTCTCTGGTGTTTCTTTGCTACAGTGTGCTTCTGGGGGTATTTTGGGAATTTTGGTACATGTATTTTCAACCCAGATTTTCCAGAACGAAAATTTTATTTTGGGGTCCCGAAAATCCGTTTTTTTGATCGAACTTCTAAAAGACTTAAGCTAACGGGTTTTTCTATAATGTGATATTTGTATTGAACGTCTACTAATCGCTTTATGTCGATTAGTGGGGGTTATACAAATCTGTGATCTGTAATGTTGCTGGAATGTGTATATGAATATGTTGGATTGTCGCGGGTGAATAGCCGGGGGTTGTGAGACGAGAGTTTTCTTCAATTCATGTAAATTTGTAAATTGATGTAATAATTATTTGTATGGCCGCACAACCGGGTCGGGGTTGTAGCCGTCATTGTATAATTTCTTTTTACTGTTTTTGCTCCTAGGATAGACCCATGGAGGGGGTGCACAAAATACCGGGTATGCCGAAGTGTCGAGTGGCCTACTCATGGAGATGAGGGAGGTTGCTACGCTTCGGGTACTTGGCGGGTAGTTTGCCGCACCCGTAGGGGTCTTGGGTGGGGTTTTGGCTATTCACCGCGACCGTGTAATCTGTTTTTCGTTACAGGCTCGTGCGAATTACAGATTTCTAGTATATCCAATGTATTCATCTGTGATCTGAAATGTTTATCATTGCAGTATATCTATATATGATATTATTTAGGCGTTGCTTATGTTTTACAGACGCGCTAGCCCAGCCCCCGCTCTGTCGTTAGTTAAGTAACCTAACGGGTAATGACGGGGCCCAGTGGCGAATGCGAATGGCATAAGCGTACGTTATATTTTGGTTGTTTTCTGCAATGGTAGGATTAAATGATGGGACGTATTAAAAGAACTAATGCAAGAATATCACGCATTAAAAGAACTAATGCAAGATAATAAACCAAGTTAAAGTCGTTGGAACACTTTCGAAAAACCACTCGGTTCTTTTCAAAACCAACTTTTAAATGCGGAGCTTGAGCCACTCCTTTTAAAAGCTATCTTGTTCCATCGACCAAATCAAGTTCACTACGTTCACGGTTTTGCCAAAACCATTCGTAGCCCTCCGTCGTTTCGTATGAATATTCAATAGTATTCAAGCTGTGTTTGTTGACCTTCGTCAAGGCATAGTGATTGGTAGCTGTTGGGTATTCATATGTAGCATAGATAGATGCGTTGGTTTAGGACATTCGCATTACCTTGTTGACCTTCGTCAAGGGTATATGCGGGTGGATTCAAATTAACCTGGATAATGACGGGCAGAACTTGACATGTGACTTATGATTTGTTGACCTTCGTCAAGGTCATAAGAGCATGGGGAAAAAAATCCACATCGGGAGTTTCATAAGTACTGAAACTTGCTAGATTTGCATACCATTTGGAGTGTGATGATTCTGGTAGGATTCCTTCAGTTTCGTCACGCGATGATATTTGGATCCCGATCCTACTGTGAGTATATGCTACTCCTCGGGAAATTTCTCACTAAACGATCAATGCTATAAACCTAGTAGGTGCCTAGAAAGGTGTTAGCGGGGCTACGCCCCCAGGGAAAAAGAGGTTCTTTAATTAAGGAACTTCACGAAAGCGTTGGAAACCTCCCTCGAAGTACCGACACCGGCCTGGCTGAACGGTTAAGCAAGTATTGTACGGTGGGATTGATCCTGACTAATTCCTCCTTTATGGTTTGAGGAGGGATTCGAGAAACAGTGGGAGCCATCCTGTTTAGACAAACTAAAAACCACTCTAAACTTGCAAGAGCATCATGCTGAGTGTTTCTTCTTCTCTCTCCTAATTGCAGCGACCAATCAACATGACTGGACTTAAGTTACTCCTAGATAAAAACATACTGACAGGGCCAAACTACAAAGATTGGCTCAGGAATGTCAAAATGGCAATCACTTACGACAAGCTGGGGTATCTTCTTACCACCAAAGCTCCCCCTGCCCCTGGTCCCACTTCCAGCGTCGCGGATAAGGAAATCCGCAAGACTTTTGAGATTGATAGCGCGAAGGCCAAGTGCCTCGTACTTGCCTCGATAGACAACGAACATCAGAGGAGGCACGGGAATATGGACCTTGAATCCATATTTCTCCATACAAAAGAACTGTATGGAGAGCAATCTCGTATCGCAAGATACGAAGCGTCGAAAAAGTTATTTTCGGCAAAGATGGCCGTCGGATCATCAGTAGCCGAGCACGTGCTAAAGATGATCGGCTACATTGAGGAGCTCGCGGACCTACGGACCACATTGGAGGGTGAACTCTATACGGATATAGTTCTCCAGTCCCTTCCTTCCACTTACGCCCAGTTCATACTGAACTTCAACTTACAAGAAAAGAGGTTTAACTTTCAGAGCTCCTCAACATGCTGAGGAGCGCAGAAGGCACCCTACAGAAAGGTAGGGAAACATCCACTTTGTTTGTAGGAGGATCATCTTCTTCTAGGTCCAAGGCGAAAGCCAAGGGAAAGAAGAAGAAAGCCCCCGCCAAACCAAGGGGCGGTGTTAGTAAAGTGGATACGAAGGGAAAAGCAAAAGCAACAAAGATAGCGGGGAAGCTTGTGGATAAGGAAGAATGCTTCTATTGTCATAAGAAAGGTCACTGGAAGAATGATTGCAGGGCTTGGAAAGCCAGGACACAGGAATTGAAGCAAGTTGCAGCTTCAGCTTCAGGTGTGTACGTTATTGAAAATTGTCTTTCAATAAACTCTACTTCCTGGGTATTGGATACCGGATCAGGATCTCATATCTGTAATTCTTTGCAGGCGTTGAGAAACCGTAGTGTTTTGAAAGCAGGTGACATGACCCTCAGAGTTGCGAACGGAGCTAGCATGGATGCTAAAGCCGTGGGGGACTATCACCTGGGAATGTCAGATGGACATGTTTTGGTTTTGCGTAATTGCTTTTTTGTACCCAACGCAACTTGTAATATCATTTCTGTATCTTTAGTTTCTAAAGAAGGTTATGAATTTGCGTTTGTAAGTAATGCTGTAAACATTCACCTTAATCAAGTTTTGATTGGGTCAGGTACATTGAGTAATGGTATATACGTATTAAACCAACCACAGATTTTCAATGTCCAGAATACACACAAAAGAAAGTCTCCGGAAATAAATCCGACTTTCTTGTGGCATTGTAGACTGGGTCACATCAATGAGAGAAGGTTGACGAAGTTACATACAGAAGGGTATTTGAATGCGTTCGAATATCAATCGTATGCCACTTGTCAATCCTGTCTCAAAGGAAAGATGACAAAGACTCCGTTTACTGGACATGGAGTAAGAGCGAGCGAGCTCTTGGGACTCGTACACAGTGACGTGTGCGGTCCAATGTCTACACATGCGCGAAGCGGATATTCTTACTTCATTACTTTTACGGATGACTTCTCAAGGTACGGTTATGTCTTCTTAATGAAACATAAGTCCGAAGCCTTTGGAAAATTCCAGGAGTATAAGAATGAAGTAGAGAAACAGACCGGCAAAAGTATTAAGATTCTAAGATCGGATCGAGGTGGAGAATACTTAAGTGCCGAATTCCTGAATTACTTAAAAGAGAATGGTATTCTCTCTCAGCTTACTCCTCCATACACTCCGCAACATAACGGTGTATCGGAGAGACGGAACCGAACCCTATTGGATATGGTTCGGTCCATGATGAGTAACACCGAGTTACCGCGATCATTCTGGGGATATGCGCTAGAAGCAGCTGCGTATCTCTTGAACAAGGCTCCCACCAAGACTGTGCCTACCACCCCATATGAGATGTGGACTGGGAAGAAACCCTGTCTTAAGTATCTTAAGGTATGGGGATGTCCAGCTTTTGTAAAAAAGCAGCATGCGGACAAGCTTGAGGCACGTTCAGTACAGTGTAAGTTTGTGGGATACCCAAGGAACTCCAGGCGGTATCTTTTCTATTCCGCTGAGGAACAAAAGGTTTTTGTTTCTCAGCATGCCCGCTTCTTGGAAACTGAGTTTTTGGAAACCCAGATAAGTAGGAGCACAATAGAACTGGAAGAAGTTCCAGAACCACAGACTGTTATTGAAAGCTTAGTGGAACCAGAGGCTTCAACAGAACAGGACATTCCTACGCCGCTCCGCAGGAGTAGTAGGCAGACTCATCCGCCCGAGAGATACTACGGTTTTCTCATAGACGGGGATAGAGAGGATTGCATCATAGATTATGATGAGCCTACTAGCTTCCAGCAGGCCGTTCAGAGCGTTGACTCAATGAAATGGTTGGATGCAATGCGGACCGAAATGGAGTCCATGTACACCAACAAGGTATGGGTTGGACATTGCTCCAGACGGGGTAAAACCCGTAGGATGCAAGTGAATCTTCAAAAGGAAGATTGGTGTAGATGGGCAGGTTGAGACCTATAAAGCTAGGCTGGTAGCAAAGGGTTTTCGTGAAAGACCTGGCTTGGACTATGACGAAACCTTTTCTCCAGTAGCCATGCTGAAATCCATTCGGATCCTTCTTGCCATTGCTGCCTTCCACGATTATGAGATCTGGCAAATGGACGTAAAGACCGCTTTTCTAAATGGAAATTTAGAGGAGTGTGTCTATATGGACCAACCAGAGGGTTTCATTCAGAGTGGGAGCAGCGGAAAGGTGTGCAAGTTGCTTAAGTCCATCTATGGACTAAAGCAGGCATCGCGGAGTTGGAACATCTGCTTTGATGAGACGGTCAAGGAATTTGGCTTTATCAAAAATCCAGATGAACCAAGCATCTATAGTAGATTTGTAGCGAGAACTGTAGTATTCCTCGTTTTATACGTGGATGACATTCTCTTAATAGGAAATGACATTCTTATGCTACAATCTGTCAAGGGGTTCTTGTCACACAGGTTCTCCATGAAAGACCTGGATGATGCCTCATACATCCTGGGGATCCGGATCCATCGTGATAGATCCAAGAGGATATTAGGACTTTCACAGTCCAGGTACATCGACACCATACTGAAAAGATTCAGTATGGAAGATTCCAAGCGCGGTAACCTACCGGCTTGTCACGGGATCACCCTCTCCAAAGAGATGTCTCCCAAGACTGATTTGGAGAGGGATCGCATGTCTATTATACCCTACGCTTCTGCGGTAGGCTCTATAATGTATGCGATGTTGTGTACCAGACCGGATGTAGCTTATGCACTGAGTGTGGTAAGCAGGTATCAGTCTAACCCTGGGGAGAAACACTGGATAGCGGTAAAGAACATTCTCAAGTACCTGAGAAGGACTAAGGAGATGTTCTTGGTGTACGGCGGAAAAGACCTCCAGATCGAGGCCTCTGCTGACTCCAGCTTCCAGAGTGACAAGGATGATTCCAAGTCCATGTCGGGCTTTGTCTTCACCCTCAATGGAGGGGCGGTGTGTTGGAAGAGTTCCAAACAAGAAACCGTTGCAGACTCGACGATGGAAGCGGAATACATCGCTGCATCTGATGCCGCAAAAGCAGCTGTCTGGATGAGGAAGTTCTTGAAAGAACTTCAGGTGGTTCCGTCCATTGTTGATCCAATACCTCTGTATTGCGACAACAACGGGGCTATAGCTTTAGCAAAGGAACCCAGGTCCCATCAGAGATCCAGGCACATCTTGAGGCGGTATCACCTGATCAGGGAGATCGTGGATCGCCAGGAGATCGAGGTTCGGAGAGTCGCTTCAGAAGACAACACTGCAGATCCATTCACCAAGGCCTTGTCCCAGACTCAGTTCGAGCGGCTGATCGAGATGATAGGTCTTCGATACGCTAGTACACGGCCTTAGTGCAAGTGGGAGATTGTTAGTGTATATGCCCTAGAGGCCATTACTGTATCATACTAGTTTGTATATTACTTAATGGAAGCTTGGGATATCCACCTTGTATATACAATCTTGCTCAAAATAGTAGTATGCTACTTGGTTTGTTTCTACTTCAATGTGTACATGTGTTTATTTTAGTATATCGCCTATACACATTAGTGGAGCTCTTAGGATCTTTGCTTGATTACCAGTGTTGTGATGGCAGTCACACTAGTGGGGCTGGGTAATCTATAAGCACATCCTTATGCAGGTCCCTGGTCGCAGGACTATCGAGACAGGGCATCGATACTCCGGAGTAGACCAGCGCATGCGCTTCTCATCCCAGTGTGGGAGACGGTCTGTCCCACAGCCGTCAGTACGTCGTACTTGAGATAGTATGCGGGTGCTCGTTAGGTTACGGGTACACGGGACAGGACTCGTCGGGAACTGACTAGTTGGTATTATGCCTATCGTCAGTTATCAGTTCCTAGGTGACATGAGTACAGCTTAGTCCGCTGACTTGACACTGTCACTTCGCCTCGAGTGTGTTCCCACTGTACTTTGATTACTACCCTACCACGGCTCAAAGGAGTCGTGCAAACAGGTGGTAGTTGGGTGCAGTCCCGAAGCACTTGGAGGCAGTGACGGTTAGACAGGATTCGTCTCTCCCGGTATTGGGGGTTGACATCGCGCTGTGTCTAGGAGAGCCATTACACGAGTAGTCCCTGGCCAGGGCAAACGAGATATACTGGTAGGTTTCCAGTGTTATCTCAGGGTGTTTTGGGCTTCGCTCCGGCACGACTTGTACCGCTATTGGGGGACTGACGTTTATCGCCCCCTAGGCCCGCCATGCGATGTATCAGACGAACAGACCGGACTGTACGGAGAATGTCACACTCAGGCTCAGTAGGAGTTCAGATGGGTTTCGCCTCGTCGGTCTTCTTGTCGGCATTACCTGGGGACCGTTACGCACAGCTAGTGCCGCTTGCGGTCTGTGGTTAAACCCACTGCCAGCGTAGTGTCGAGTCTTTAGAGTCCCACACAGAAAGCTTTTCGCCTTTAGGCAAAAGAGTAGAGGTCACATGGTATTGCGACAGGTCGCATGGTTTTGCGACAGGGTTCGGTCACATCCGTGCACTTGTGCACGTACAGTGTCCGGACAGTTTACACTAGCGGGCTTTGGGTTAAGCCAGATTCTAGTGTACCTTATGGGATTGGATTTATCCAGTTTGCATTCGTGTTCCTCGGAACGCGGATGCGGGTGTGTATGCACAGTTGACAGGGAGACAGAGGCAGTGGATTCTCATTAGGGTTGTTGACAGTTGACCGTTGACTATTGACCTTTTGATCAACCCTAATGAGAATATGATATGAGATTAACAATTATATTAATTAAGTATTATGGTGACATGGTTGTTGACTTTGTTGACTTTGTTGACTTGTTGACTTTTGTTGACTTGTTGACTTTGTTGACCGGTTGACTAGGCTTGACTAGTTGACCATCATGATAACCATAGCTATCATTTCATGGCACAGACTTTTGCTTGCTTGCTCATTTGTGCAAAATAAGTGCATGAAATGATATGGTTATGGTTGCTTCAACCATCACATAACACTTGATTGGTATGATGTGTGATCATTGCTTTGGATTATGAGAGGGTGAAAGACAAAAGAGTGCCTCATTCTTTCTTGCTCATTCTCTCTCTTGTTCTTGAGCTCTCTTGCTCTTGCTTTCACTCTCATCCTCTTGCTCCCTCTCTTGACTCTATGGTTCATATCTCTCATGAGTTGAGAATCAAGAACCATAGATAAAATCCCATTCTAATTCTTCTCTACTCACTCTAGTTCACAAGGTTTAGCAAACCGAGTGAACTAGTTTCTTCAAAGAACGAAGAAGGAGCCAAAGGTTGGAGCTTTCAGGTGGATCTATCTTCGGCGTACGGAGACGACGGGAAGAAGCCAATCCGGACCACCATCGGAGTTTGAAGACGAAGGAGTTCAAGACAAGCAAGGTATAACCCCCTAACCGAGTAGCTAGAAACCCATAGTTAGGTTGTTAGATAGATGTTTAACCAAGATCCGGGTTATAGGTCCATGTTACCACCTCGATAAAAATCGTTTTTTACCATATTCCGCATTCCCGAAAGTACCGGGAGAGGTAGCATGGACTTACATCTTCCACTGGACCCTAGAACCCGGTTACTTGTGCTCCCCTCCTGGGTCTATCCTAATGTGGAAAAGTAAAGAATATACATCAACGGTGACATCTTCCTCAACCTGGAAGTGCCCTAAATAAAAGAATATTACATACAAGTTTTTACATGAATGAAAATGAAAAACTCTCACCTCACATAAAAACCCACGGGCTATTCAAAACACGACGATCCAATATAACATATCCAGCAACACATAATATCTCATATCATCAACGTAAGCAAGTATGCGTATCCCGATTGTCGTTGATGTATAGCAACGAAGCCGGCGATACACTACATACTACGCTTACGGTCACAGAAATGAAAGTGTAAAACTACAACAGTTGGAATCCGCAACCTCCTTAGACATCTCATGCCTAACCAAAATTCCTTAGACATCGCTTGCCTAACAATTATAAACCCCGCATTTTAGTCTCATTTATCGAAAACTCTTTTCAATATCTAGTCGGACAATTCAACAAGATTCCCGACATCCTGATCGAACGCTCATCGCAAACTTTAGTAGACGGCCGCACCCCCGGATGCCGTCGACGAAGTGCACTAAGGTGGAACACCGCAGCCGCGAGCACCCGAACGGATGCTTTTGGCGACGGGGTTCTCCTGCAGTCACTTAGTCGGGGCTATGGGGCATGGCTGTCTATTAAGTTTACCCGGCGAGTATCCGCGTACGCTACGTGATTGCGACGGAATTTTGATCACATCAAAATTCCGTGGCAACCGATCATCTGAGACTAAACTGCTATGTTTATAACATTTAAATTAGTTATCTCATAATTACATGTGGATTCCAAATATTGTATCACATTCCAGATAAATAGACAATGCTAAACATTCCGATCGAATTATCAAATACCCAAGTTTTCCTAAATAGTTCTCAACACTTGAAATTAGTTTTAAAACATCCATCACATGCCACAGTACCAGTGGTCCAGCCGTAGAAGGGTCAAGCCAACGCCTCACATGTGGCACGCCGTACTGCCACAAACCCTATGATTTAGAGGCAGTTCAAAACGGTCACATAATCGAGTTAAGGTTTGTTTTCTTCTAGAGGGTCCACCGCGTTACTTGCATGACTTAGAACGTTCTTAAACTACGAAAAAAATTCAACGCTTAGAAATTTTCCGGCAAGGGAAAAAGTGAGTTATTGATATCCGTTCAAACTTTTTAACACGTTCTAAAAATTACCCGGACAAACTAAACAAAGTTAAATTATCCGATCGAATCAACGAGTCCCCAATACAACCCTAGAAAACTCAACACTTGAGTGGAATTAATAGATTACCAGAAAAAAATGACAATAAAGGACCTAAGAATAAATATATGAAGTTCCAGGGACTAATTCAAAATTTTGGCCGCGGAACCTCGGCCAAACCAAGGGTTTGGCGGCGGTTCCGCGGCCGAATGAGAGAATTAGTGGTCCGTACTAGACAGTAATTCTTAGTTTTTCCTGCTTGTTTTTCGGACTATTTTTAATTCCGAAAAAATCACATTTTCAAAAAATGCCCGGAGAAGGGTTTAATCGGGGTTATCCGGGTTCGATCGGACTTTAAACTTCGCTTAGACATCGCCTAAAGCTCTAGCTTGGCTCTGATACCACAGTAGGGTTTTTAGGCACGCTCACAAGGGTCTACGAGGCATCAAATATGCCCGATTAAAAATTTAGCCGTGCCGAACAACCCAAAGCCGGATCTTTAAATTAGAGTTTATGCGAAACTAAGCATGTTAAACATTTTAACACTAAGTGAGAGGGATTACAACCTTTGTAGATCCGGTCCTTCACATCTAAAGCTCCATGTTGACGTCTCTTCGCTGCGATCATCGAGATCCCGGACTCTTGTGACGGTTTCCTCGGAGAAATGAACGGGCTAGCTCGTTGACTTTGAGGCCGAAGATGATCTACGTTGAGGAGACTCAAACTCAAGCCCCATCTTCACTAGGTCATGAACTTTGTGAAGAGAACACCCTAAACTAAATGGCAAGTAGTAGAGGATGATGAAATAGGAAGTGGGTTCACTTTGGATTTGGATTTCTCACTCTATTTCTTCACTTGAAAATTTCTAGCAAGCTTTTCTTGTTTTTTGAAGAAGAAGAAGAAGAAAAGAAAAGAATAAGAATTATCTAAAAAGAATAATCAAGTGAAGTCTATCATAATGCAACCATGGGTGAGTTAACTTTTGTAGAGACTAAACCCTAGTTTGAGTTAATGGTTTGGTTAATAAAAATCTTATGCAAAACAAAATGAGTGGACTTTGTCAAAGATGCTTAAAAGCTTCATGAAGCTTCAAGCCAAAACAAAGAAAGCCACCATTTTGTTTTACCAAAATAAATAAAAAGCTAAACCATTATCTTAAATATAGTGTAAGTCATACACACACCCAAGTTTGCATGTATCATCAATCATGATACAACCTAGTGCACAAACATATATCACATATACAACTTGTGCACATAAAGTGAGAAAGTCAATCTTAAGTGAACAAATACTAGTTAATGTAAAGTAATATATCAAATATATAATTATACATTAAATCAATAAATCAACACTTGATTTAATGATCCGGTCATATCGCATATAACCGACTAATATCTAGTGTATCAATATATCGAATCAACACTTGATTCGGTAACTCGGCTATATCTCATATAACCGACCGGTGATACAAATTGCGAGAATAGAGTACAGTATCATATACTGGTATTATTCTCGGTCCTGCACATATCTCATATGCGCTCCTATTTCGTTTCGCTTGAGCCAGGAAACTACTGTGTAGGACTCTAAAGACTCGTCAATATGCCGGCAGTAGGTGGTGATCATATCAATCACCTACAAGCCGCAAGCGGTCTGCTAAACGTAACGGCCACCCGGGTATTGAGCGATCAGAAAATCAACGAGCAAGCCTGCTCACACTCCTGCGAATCCAATCAGTAACACTTATCGCACAGTCCGATCTGTTCATTTGATATGTCGCATATCTCGCCCAGGGGTGCTAAACGTCAGACCCCAATAGCTTGATAAGTCACGCCGATGTATAGTCCATAACAAGCGTGAAACTACTGATAACACTTACCAGTAAATCACTGCAACTCTGGCCAGGGATTTCCAGTTATGGTCAGTCGAGCATAGCGCAACATCAACCCCCAATACCGGGAAAGACGAATCCCCTCCTATCGCCCATTGCCTCCATGTGAATCGGGACTGTACCAAAAAACCACCTGTTTGCATGACTTAACAGAGCCGTGGTAGGGTGGAAATCAAAGCACAGAGGGAGACACACAAGACTCTATGACGATCTCGGGTCAACAGACGAAGCTGTACCAGTGTCACCCGAGAACTGCCATCTGACGTAAGGTATAATACCATCTGGGAGTTCTCGGCGAGTCTGTTCAGTGTACCCAGTCTCCACTGAGCACCCACATACCATCTCTTGTAAGTCTACGGTAGCGCCCTGGCCGTCTTTCAGACGCCAAAATGCGGAACAAAAACTTTTATAACTGGCGCTATCGCATACTATAACCCGGATCTGCCATTAACGCTAAACTAACAATCTACAAAGAGGGAAGAAAGGTTATACCGAACGATCCGAGTCCTTCGTTCTTTAACCATCATCCCACGCTCCGTTGCGGCTTCTCCGATCTCGTCGATCTTCGATCTAGTCGTCCAGGCGGCACCACATCATCGGATCTTTAAACGGGCTCCCGCCTCTGACTTGAGGCAACTCGGTCGTCAAGTTTGCTAAAAGAGACGACCAAGATTGATGTAGAGAATGAGTGGAATACTTTGTCTCGCTTCGTCCAAAGCCATGGACGAACGGTTAATGAAGTTGCCGTGGGAAACGGGTGATGGAATGAAATGAACTGTGAAATTCCAAACACCGAAAACTATCATAATCTTTTAACCAACAACCATTTCTTTTTCTTACAAAGTGAGTGAATGAGAGAGGAGGAAGGCCGGCCACATATATAGAGGTGGGGGGGGGTGAGTGTAGGAGAGGGGGAGGTGACAATAAGAAAATATCTCTAGTGTGACACAAAGTGTGAACACACTTAATGAAATGATGAATCATTAACCTAGTCATCAAGCATTAATGGAAAAATTAATTGCAACCATGACTCACTAAACACCTCACCACTTCTAGAACCTTCTAGAAGCTTCCACACTCATCTCAAGAAAAGATAAATCCGTATTTAACTAAATGTTAAAAGACGGCTGATAGAAAACTAGAAACTGGCATATTCTAAAAGTGACCCTGAAATGAATTTCAGGATAACCCCGTAACTGTATAAATATACCCGCATTTGTATTACAACCGAATACAAATGCAACTGAGACAAAGATATTATATCTACTCTGCATAATACTCGGATCCGGCTTAAACCAAAGCCCACCAGTATTATCTGCCCGAAAAATAACACGTGCGTAAACGCACGTGCATTTTCCGAACCCTGCCATAAAACCATACGGCCTCTACAACATTTCGCCCGAACTTAGGAAACTGTCTATGGGGGACTCTAATGACTCGTCAGTACCTTGGCAGTGGGTTTAACCATAAACCGTCAGCGGCACTAGCTATGCATAACGGCTGCCCATGGACTGACCTCAAGGGAGGCCGATGAGCGAACTCATCCGGAAACCCTACTGAGCCGAACAGTGACAATGTATATACAGTCCGGTCCGTTCGTCTATGAGTATCGCATATCAGGCCTAGGGGCTAGTAACGTCAGATCCCCAATAGCTGTATAAGTCGTGTCGGAGACAAGCCCTGAACACCCTGAGATACTACTGGAGTACCTACCAGTAAATCTCACCTGCCTTGGCCAAGGACTTGGTGTAATGGCTTTCCTAGACACATCGCGACCTCCACCCCCAATACCGGGAGAGACGAATCCCCTGTCGATCCGCTCACGTGCCTCCATGTGGCTCGGGACTGTCCCAAAAACTACCTGTTTGCACGACTCCTTTGAGCCGTGGTAGGGTAGAAATCAAAGCACTGTGGAAACTCACACGAGACAAATGACGACCTCAGGTCGATGAACTAACCTTTACACATGTCACCAGGGAACTGCTATCTGACGATATGTATAATACCAACTAGCAGGTTCCCGGCGAGTCCTGTCCGGTGTACTCATAACCCAATGAGCACCTGTATACATCTTAGGTGATCCAACTGACACCAGTGGCTTGTGAGACCGGCCACCGCCCCTCGTCGGGGTCTCGACTGTATACACTAGTCTACTCGGGAGTATCGATGCCCTGTCTCGAAACTCCCATGACTTGGGACCACTATTAAGGATATGCTTATAGACCACCCAACTCTCACTTATATGATCGCCCTCATACTGTTGGTAGTCAAGCAAGATCCTAAGGGCTCTATCAAAGTGTAATCGTGATCAGTCACCTGAACCTATACACGACTGATAAAGGCAAACCGGATAGCATACTATCATCTCGAGTAAGACTGTCCTACCGGTATAGGTTCTCCGCAATCATTGCAATCACGTACCTGCGATCCAATAATTGACTTTGAGGGCACTATATCCAACAATCTCCCACTTGCACTTAAGGCTAATTATTGCGATGTTGCGTACTCACAGCCCGAGTGAAACCAACACCCAACTCCTCTACTAATCAGTTTCACAAATCCCGTTTGTAAAACTATTGTGTTCGAGAAATTGCCTTAGTGAGTGGATCCGCCAGGAAGTTTCTTTCTTTGTCTCTCTTAATCTCAAGTTCGCGGAGAAAGCCATCTCCCGAATTGAGTAATACCTGTCTTAGAATATGTCTAGATATATGATGGGAGCTTAGTTCATAAATGAACTCCAAATCCAAACTTCTTAGACTGTATCGAAAACTGAACCTAATCAGTATCCGGCACCAGGCCTCCCACAGTATCCTCTTGGACCACCTGTCCATAATACTGTCCCTCTTCGTCAGAGGGAAAATTACAACTCTGACAATCTCTCTGTCATCCATGTCACCTTTGAAGCCTGGAATGATAACCGTCTCCCGAAAGAGGCTGCCGTCATCAAATCCGTAAAACATCCACTTATGTTCTAAAACTGCTTCCTTATGTTTCTCCAGGATTGGATTAATACAAACTTATTGCATCTAGTGCAAAAACAACATCTGGTGTGGTATTTGACATCTTACGATTGACTCAATTGCCTAAGCAAGTGATATGCCAATCATGCACATCCCTCTCCCCTTTAGTCTGTAAGACACCTTTAGAGAGGGTGACTCCAACACCTGCAGGTACACCACCATGCCAGGAGTCATCTATTCTAAAAACCATTAGAATACTGTCAATGTACCCACATTGGGAAACTATCCAAATCCAGATCTAAAACCATAGATCTAGAAACCAGAATGTCAAATATTATATCCATATCCTTTTTGGAGAAACAACTGTGTGACGACCAAAGTCCAACCGATCGTAGTATAGGAATTTTACTTCCTACTCTGTGTATGTCATCCAAATACCAGGACATCACACCCTACTACCTTCTTAACAGATCCATCCCCTATTCTGATGAAGTCAAACCCATGACTGTCACATCAAAATTAGATGATCAATCTCCGCTATAACTGCTCTAGTCTATAAATAGACATAAGCTACTTGCCCACTATGCTTCTGCTGCTCCCACTGACCACAACAACCCTCCTACCGGGTCTTACAGCTTGGAACAACAGTAGTGTCAAGTCTGGGTAGATGAAAACCTCCTAGTCACCGTCCTTAAGGCTACCGGAGTATCTCTCGGGTGTCTGAGGTTACCCACCAAATCTGCGGAGTGGCTAATGGAATGTCAAACCTGATTGAATCTTTAGGTCCTATTAAATTTTCCGTAATCGTTTGCGGTTCTGGAATCACTTCCAGTTCTACCATACTCCCATTACTGTTTTCTGAAAAAATCCATTTTACTAAAACTGTGGCGAGTCAAGAACAACATCACTATTGATCTTCCAGATGGTAGAAAGTCAACCCTCGTTATAACCTGGGCCAACCCACAAACCGCCATTACAGAAACGTGCCCTGAGTTATCCACAGTCTGGTTTTAAGCATAAGCCGGACAACTCCCCGTACCTTAACTTCGTTAAGATACGAACCATTCTATATCCAATATAGAAACTTTGGCACTTATTTAATTGGAACCAGATTCAAATCATGCACCTGTCTCCAGTGCATATCAACTTTAATGGAGAAAGGCTATTCAGCATTACTCAACTTAGGAATCCATCCAATTATGAGTAACCTGAAAGAGAAACAAGTTTCTCAAAACTTTTACTATCATCTGAATACCAATCACAAGTATCTACATCTTCGATCTCTTTGAAGAATCCCGATACTTGCGACATTTGGTTCTCTACTTTATTCTTATACCCACAACTTCTCAAAACTTAGACCTTGCATTTCTACGAAACACTTGTCTAAATACCAGAGAAGTCATAAGTAGACAGAACAAAGTACGAGGACCTACCCCTTTGTCCTGATGGACACTGGACAACATACAATACTCTGTATAAGTCCACTAAGTTGAATAACTCAAAACCTGTGTGTCGTAGGTTGAAAACTGTACCCTGGCGATTTCCTCAAATATCACCAATTACAACGAATTCCGATATAATGAGGATGATCACCTAATTCCCAATAACTTCCTCCCACTCATCATCTATAAAACCATACAGATATGAGAATGAAACCTGGTGAATACACACCCTGGAGTAAGTATCTAATCGGGAAAACAGTTTCCATTAACAATGCACTGAAACATGAAAATGTTTCGTAGGGGTATCCTGGTAATCATAGTAATTCCTCTTCCATAATCCAATTCATGACTTTAACCGTATATTTCTTTGCCATCTCTCCAAATCCCTTTATTTGTCTTTAGTCGTTACCTTCTATACACCATCGTTAGGCTAAATGGTTTTCTTCCTTCCCTACCGTTCGGCACCAGCCTATGGTTTGGAAGAAGACTATCCAGTAAGCATAACAGGTGTACCATCCTAAACCAAGGAGTACTCGCAACTGAGAGAAAGTGATGATAAAAGACAACTGAATAATACCTTATTCTTTTAAAGGCGAAATAGGAGTGGCGATGAAGTACGCGGTTTGGTCGTGAATGATAACAGTCGCAACTTACTTTGCCCTCTTTCTAATCCCTTTATTTTGTCTTTACATATTACCTTCTGTACACCCTACTTAGGCTAATTGGTTTTCTTCATTCCCTACCTTTCGGCACCTGCCTATGGTTTGGAATAAGACTATCCAATAAGCGTAATAGGTGTACTCTCCTAAACCAAGGAGCCCTCGCAACCTGAGAGAAGGTGATAATAAAAGACAACTGAATAAACCAATTCTATTTCTCCTGAACCTTGATCCATCCTCGAAGGAATCCCTTCGAGTTCGTATATAACCATACGATGGATCTATCCAATGGAAGTAGATGTCCGTAGTAATACGGGTGTTCTGAGAAATACAAAGGGTAGAAGAAGGAGTGGCAATGACTTATGCAACTCAGACAATCCAAAAGCCAGTATATTTAAGAAGGTTCGGTCAACTTGGTCCCTGAGTCATAGTCTAGGGTCGGTCAAAGGTCGCTGCCAAAGAGAGAGAGAGAAAAGAAACACTCTGCGTGCACTCTAACCTAGATCAGAATGGTTATCACTTTATCTAATCCGGAAACCTCCCACTGTACTGTCAAATTCTCCCCCAAACCTGAAAGAAGAATCAATCGGGATCACCCGAAGAGTAAACCAACTCATCAGTGGGAATCGGGATCCAACTCTCATCGCATGATAACGTGATGGAATCCACTCACGTTATCATACTCCAGAAGGTATGTGCATGCCTGGCAAGTTTCAGTTTCTTTAGAAACTCCCGATATGATTTTTACCCCATGTTCTTATGACCTTGACGAAAGCCAACAAATCATAAGTCACATGTCAAGTTCTGCCCGTCATTATCTTGTTAATTCGAACCCACCCGTACATACCCTTGACGAAAGCCAATAAGGTAATACGACTGTCCCAAACCAACTCATCTATCTATGCAACAAATGAATACCCCAGCAACTACCAAACACTATGCCTTGACGAAAGCCAACAAACATAGCTTGAATATTACTGACCATCCATAAGAAACGAAGGAGGGCTACGGCTGGTTTTTGGCGAAAAAACCTTTAACATAATGAACTTGATCTCGTTGAAGGAACCTGATAGCTTTTTACAAAATATAGTGGCGAAAACCTTTGCTAAAGAGGTCACTCCCGGTGAAGGGATCTCGGCTCTTTCCTCGTGGAATGAGGTGCAGGATATTCCACTGAATACCGCGATGCAAAGCAACATGTAATCGACTATAGTGAAGTTATTACCCTGACGCAAACTTCTGCCCAAGGGGTCAGTCCCGGTGAAGGGATATCGGCCCTTGCCCCGTCGAATGAGGTGCAGGATATTCCAACCGAATACCGCTGTGCATAACAAAAGAAAACATCTTTGTAATAACACTTTTTTAAATTATTCCAACAACATCTAAACAGGTTTGTTTTACCTTGCATTGATCAAAATCAACACAGTCCCATCAATTAATCTCACCAGAAAAGAATGAAAATAAAATGTACGTATATGCCATCCGCATTCGTCACTGGGTCCCGTCATCACCCGTTAGGTTACTTAACTAACGACAGAGCGGGGACTGGACTAGCGCGGGTGTAAAACATATACAACATCTAATAGTATATAAACCAATATACAATAATCGCTCCAGGCGTGATAATATGCAACATTACAGAAAAGTAATAAGCATCACAGAACAATACAGATAATCTGGGATCCCCGAGTTTCACAGAGCCGCTGCTGAAACCCGACGTTCCCCTGTCGTGTGGATAGCCTGTGCAATGAAACCTAGACCCCTACGGGTGCGGCAAGTTACCCGTCAAAACCTGAAGTGAGGCAGCCCCCTTTACAGCATAGTGAATGGACCACCCAGCACTTCACGGAATCCAGTAGCTTGAGCACCCCTCCTTGGGTCAACCTGTACCCCCTACGAGTGCGGCGAATAGTCTGCCAATTCTAGAGTGGGGCCCCTCTGCCTCTCAAAGCCATGAGATGCGGACCCGTTGCCCCCTTAGAACCCGGCTATCCGTGCACTCCGTCGCGGGGTAAAACCTAGTACAGAAATGGAAAAATAGTACAACAGGTACATCGACCGCAACCTGGTCGTGCCCCAAAAGAATATTATACAACAGGCAGTGACGGCAGTCCACATGTTCGACGCTCGCCCCGCAATATCAAATGTATAAATAAATCCAAACTGCACTATCATTGCACACTGCTATCCACCACGACAAATCCGCAACATCAAAGCACAACACAGAACATCAACGCGAATGTCACGTTCGCAAACCCGTCTAAAAGAACTATAGCAATCAGACGCGGTTTACCGATCAAATGACATTCCCGGTCGGAGATATAATATAAGCACTGTAAACTAACATGTTTAAATTTCGATCGACTAAATTACCCGAAGTGGGCCCTACGCAAATCTGCTGTACAGTAAAAAATACTGGGCCCAAATGAACAGTTCCAGAAACCACAATTTCCCAAGTAGAATCCATAGAAGAAAGATGGTCCACTGATTCACCTAGACGGCCGCGGTTCCGCGGCCAAAGCATGGCTTTGGCGGCGGTTCCGCCGCTGTACGGTCGGATCAGTGGGTCGAATTTCTTCTGTGTTCTTTAAAAAGCCTGCTTGACTTTCTGAGATGCTCAAAAAAATTTTTAAACCAGATTTAAATTCAACAGAAACTTTAGACTTGAAAATTGTATTTTTTGAAAATACGTTCGATCGATCTTTTAAACGTGTTAGCACAAGTTAGTAAAGCTTAATGGCGTGGCTCTGATACCATGTAAGTCTACGGTAGCGCCCCGGCCGTCTTTCAGCCGCCAAAATGCGGAACAAAAACATTTATAACTGGCGCTATCGCATACTATAACCCGGATCTGCCATTAACGCTAAACTAACAATCTACAAAGAGGGAAGAAAGGTTATACCGAACGATCCGAGTACTTCGTTCTTTAACCATCATCCCACGCTCCGTTGCGGCTGCTCCGATCTCGTCGACCTCCGATCTCGTCGTCCAGCTGGCACCACATCATCGGATCTTTAAACGGGCTCCCGCCTCTGACTCGAGGCAACTCGGTCGTCAAGTTTGCTAAAAGAGACGACCAGGATTGATGTAGAGAATGAGTGGAATACTTTGTCTCGCTTCGTCCAAAGCCATGGACGAACGGTTAATGAAGTTGCCGTGGGAATCGGGTGATGGAATGAAATTAACTGTGAAATTCCAAACACCGAAAACTATCATAATCTATTAACCAACTGTTAGTGTATATGCCCTAGGGGCCATTATTGTATCATACTAGTTTGTATATTACTTAATGGAAGCTTGGGATATTCACGTGTATATAACAGTCTTGCTAAACATGGTAGTATGCTACTTGGTTTTTCTATCTTAATATGTGAGTATACATATTGATAGAGCTCTTAGGATCTTGCTTGACTACCGACGTTGTGATGGCAGTCACACTAGTGGGGGCTGGGTAGTCCACAAGCACATCCTTATTCAGGTCCCTAGTCATAGGATTATCGAGACAGGGCATCGATACTCCGGAGTAGACTAGTGTGTACGCTTCTCATCCCAGTTGGGGAGATGGTCTGTCCCACAGCCGTCAGTACGTCGTACTGGAGATAGTATGCAGGTGCTCGTTGGGTTACAGGTACACCGGACAGGACTCACAGGGAACTGTTGGATGGTTTTATACCAGTCGTCAGTGAACAGTTCCCAGGTGACATGTGTACAGCATAGTCCGCAAACTTGACACTGCTACTTCGCCTCGAGTGTGTCCCACTATTCTTAGATCGCTACCCTACCATGGCTCAAAGGAGTCGTGCAAACAGGTAGCATTTGGGTGCAGTCCCGAGCACTTGGAGGCAGTGGCGGTTAGACAGGATTCGTCTCTCCCGGTATTGGAGGTTGATATCGCGTTGTGTCAGAGAGCCATTACGCAAAGTCCCTAGCCAGGGCAAGCGAGATTTGCTGGTAGGTTCCAGTAGTTTCTTAGGGTGTAATGGGATTCCCTCCGACACGACTTATACCGCTATTAGGGGACTGACGCTTGCCGCCCCCCTTGGCCCGATATGCGATAGTCTTAGACGAACGGACCAGACTGTACGGAGATCCACATCAGACTCAGTAGGAGTTCGGATGGGTTTCCTCATCGGCCTTCTTATCGACATCTACCTGGGGACCGTTACGTACAGCTAGTGCCGCTTGCGGTCTGTGGTTAAACCCACTGCCAGCGTAGTAGTCGAGTCTCTAGAGTCCCACACAGAGAGTTTCCCTACTCCAGGCGAAACGATATAGAGGTCGTATGGTTTTACAACAAGGGTTCGGACGCATACGTGTGTTTACACACGTACGACTTTCAGACAGTTTTTACCAGTCGGCTTTGGTTTAAGCCAGTTACTTGTATCCGGTTATTGGATTTATACAGTCTAAAGTTTTTCCGTATTTTTACGGAAAGGAGGGGCGTTCTCGTAATTGCGCGAGAAGCTTCTAGAAGGTGGTGACTAAGGAGGTTTAGGTGGCATATACAATGAATGTGATTAGTGAGTCATATGGATGATTCATCCATGTCATTAATGCTTCATAATTGCTTAATGACTCATGGAGATGAATCACCACAAGATATTTATCAAGCATGGTTGTAAATCATTTTATTTTCTTTTCTTGATAAAAAGAAATGCTTGATATATATTATCATAACTCATTATTCTCACTTGATTATTATGTTCATCTTCTCTCTCCTCAAGCTCTCCCTCTTCAAACCCTAATCCTCCCCTCTCATGTGTTGAGTACAAGGATTAGTTAGACTAATTAAACCATAACCCTCACTCTATATCACCTATCTTCTTTGATTAGCACTTAAAGAAAGTTAGTTGCCTCAAGTTTAGAGTCTAAGCTTGGAGTAAAGCTCTCGGGTGGATCGTCTACTACTTCGAGAAGGCCGAGGAGGAGGTGGAGTTCGTAAAGACGAAGGACACGGTTCTTTAGGTATAATCCCTTTACATAGTAGTTGTTAACTTCTATGTTTGATGTTAGTTATCATTTAGCTTCGATTCATGCGGTTAGTCGATGTTTAAGCAAAGAACAAGATCGTTTTTCATATTTCCGCCTCCT
Source organism: Agapanthus africanus (assembly GCA_030015575.1). Lineage (NCBI taxonomy): Eukaryota > Viridiplantae > Streptophyta > Magnoliopsida > Asparagales > Amaryllidaceae > Agapanthus > Agapanthus africanus. The sequence goes on from JASDDO010000022.1 coordinate 279,337,432, forward strand.
CGCAAGTCGTGGGGTGTTGTACATCGACTTACAGTGGTATCAGAGCCTCGCTAAATAATAAATAACTTACTTGCAAATTTGTATGAATTTCGAACGGAAAAAACGAAACCGGAAAAGCCCGAAATCACAAGTTTCTGTCGATTTTTAAATGAAGTCCAAAAATTTTTCAGGGATGTCCAGAAAGCTTGAAAAGACAGTAGAAGAACACACAAGAAAATTGGGCCCCTGAATCGCCTAAAGCGCCGCGGATCCCACCGATCCGCCGCTATTCCGCCGCCGAGTTGGCGATTCAGGAACCCAATTTTCCTGTATTGCTTCTCTGTGATATTTGGTATTTTCTGGAATTTTTTATTTTTGCTCAGGTTTCAGATTTACAGAGAAGTATTGGAGCAAAATTAAAAGTGTTTAATCGATCGAAATTATACGGTATTTTCTTGTTGGATTATATCTGTGTTTGTATAATGTGTTCGTAAACCTCCCCTAACTGCTAGTATGTCGGTTGGCAGGGGGTTGCACATTTCTGTAATGGTTTTTACTGTTTGTGGATATGAACTGTGTTGGACTGTTGTGATGTATAGCCGGGGTTATGTGATGGGTTATTATTTAATTCATTTGATGTAAATGTAATTTGTTGTAATATTATTTTGCGGGGCACATCCAGGTTGCGGTTGAAGCCACCGTTGTATTATTTCATTTTACTATTTTTGCTCCTAGGACAGACCCAAGGTGGGGTGCACAAACTGCCGGGCGGGTAGTTTGCCGTACCCGTTGGGGTCTTGGGTGGGGTAATGGCTATTCATCACAACTGTGTAATCCGTCTTTTGTTGCAGGCTCAAAACAAACACGGATTGCTTGCAAATCCAATAAAGTTCATCTGTGATCTGGAATGCCTATTATTGCGTCTGACGAATGTACAATATCTATATATGATAGCTATTTAGACGTCACTTATGTTTTACACCCGCGCTAGCCCAGCCCCCGCTCTGTCGTTAGTTAAGTAACCTAACGGGTGATGACGGGACCCCGTGGCGAATGCGGATGGCATAAGAGGACGTTGTATTTTCGTTGTTTTCTGCAATGATAGGTTAATGATGGGACGCATTATTTATAATGCAAAGAAAATAAACAAAAAAGTTTAATCGTTGGAACAATTTAAAAGTAACCACTCGGTTAATTTTAAAAACAGATATTTTTAAATGCGGAGCTTTAACCACTCCTTTTAAAAGCTATCAGGTTCCTTCGGTTATATCAAGTTCACTACGTTCACGGTTTCGCCAATACCATTCGTAGCCCTCCGTCATTTCATCTGGGTATTCAGTAGTATTCAAGCTATGTATTTTGACCTAATGCCAAGGCATAGTGTTTGGTAGCTACTGGGTATTCATTTGTTGCATAGATAGATGAGTTAGTTTGGGACAGTCGTATTATCATTTTGGCCGAACGTCAAGGATATATACGGATGGGTTCAAATTGACAAGATAATGATGGGTAGAACTTGACATGTGACTTATGACATTTTGACCTAACGCCAAGGTCATAAGAGCATGGGGCAGAAAAATATATATCGGGAATTTCTAAAGAAACTGAAATTTGCAAAGAGTTGCATACCATTTGGAGTTTGATGAATGTTGGTAGGATTCCTTCAACATTATCATACAATGATATTTGGATCCCGATCCTACTGTGAGTATATGCTACTTATCAGGAGATTCGTCACTTAACGATCAATGCTATAAACCAAGTAGGTGTCAAGAAAGGTGTCAGCGGGGTTACGCCCCCAGAGAAAAGAGGTTATTTAATTATGGAACTTCGCGAAAGCGTTGGAAAACCTCCCTCGAAGTATCGACACTAGCCTGGCTGAACGGTTAAGCAAGAATTGTACAGTGAGAATAGTCCTGGCTAATTCTTCTTTTATGGTTTGAAGAAGGATTCGAGAAACAGTGGGAGCCATCCAGTTTAGATAAACTAAAAACTACTCTAAACTTGCAAGAGCATCATGCTAAAGAGTTTTCTTTTCTCTCTCCTAATTGCAGCGACCCTGAAAATGACTGGACTTAAGTTACTTTTAGAGAAAAATATACTGACAGGGTCAAACTATAAAGATGGGCTGCGGAATGTCAAAATGGCTTTGACCTGTGACAAATTGGGGTACGTCCTCACCGCTACGGCACCTGCTGTCCCTGGTCCCAAATCCAGCAATGCGGATAAGGAAATCCGCAAAACCTGGGATTTAGATTGCGCGAAAGCCAAGTGCATCGTGCTTGCCTCGATGAACAATGAACATCAGAGGAGGCACGAGGATATGAACCTAGATGGCATATTTCTCCATACAAAGGAACTTTATGGAGAGCAATCTCGTATAGCAAGATACGAGACCTCTAAGAACTTGTTTCGAGCGAGGTTGGCTGTCGGGTCATTGGTAGGAGAACATATCCTAAAGATGATCGGCTATATTGATGAGCTCGCAGACCTTGGGATGACTTTGGATAATGAGCTCTATACAGACCTTATTCTCCAGTCCCTTCCTCACACCTACGCCCAGTTTATCCTGAACTTCAACATTCAAAGAAAAGAAGTTGAACTTCTGGAACTCCTGAACATGTTAAGAAGTGCAGAAGGCACCTTGCAGAAGACAAGGGAAACACCCGCTATGTTTGTTAGCGGTACATCTTCTTCCGGGTCCAAGGCAAGGGCCAAAGGAAGGAAGAAGAAGGCCGCCACCAAACCTAGAGGAGGTGTTAGTAAGGTGGGAGGGAAGGGAAAGAAAAAGTTTGCGGTACCGGTAGTTGGCCAGGATGAGTGCTTCCATTGTTACAGGAAAGGGCACTGGAAGAAGGATTGCAAGGCATGGAACGCCAAGAACCAGGAACCGAAGCAAGTTGTGGCTTCGACTTCAGGTGTGTTTGTAATTGAGAATTGTCTGTCGATCAACTCTATTTCCTGGGTATTGGATACTGGATCAGGATCTCATATTTGCAATTCATTGCAGGCACTAAGAAACCGTAGAGTGCTGAAGGAAGGTGATATGACCCTAAAGGTTGCTAACGGAGCTAGCGTGGGAGCTGCGTCCGTCGGGGATTATCACCTTGGATTGACAAGTGGACACATTTCGGTTTTACATAACTGTTTTTTTGTACCAAGCTTAACGTGTAATATCATATCAGTTTCCTTGTTATCAAATAAAGGTTATGATTTCACGTTTGTAAGAGATGTTGTTAACATCCACCTTAATTATGGTTTGATTGGGTCCGGTACACTAAATAACGGTATATATGTTTTAAACCAACTCCAAATTTTCAATGTCCAAAACACACTTAAAAGAAAGTCCCCGGATTTAAATAAAGCTTTCTTATGGCATTGTAGACTGGGTCACATCAATGAGAGAAGGTTGACTAAGTTGCATAGAGAAGGATATTTGGACTCGTTCGAATATCAAACTTATGACACTTGTCAATCTTGTCTCAAAGGAAAGATGACAAAGACTCCATTTACTGGACATGGAGTAAGAGCGAGCGAGCTCTTAGGACTCATACACAGCGATGTATGCGGTCCAATGTCTACACATGCAAGAGGTGGTTTTTCCTATTTCATTACTTTCACGGATGATTACTCAAGATACGGATTCATTTATCTGATGAAACATAAATCCGAGGCTTTTGAGAAATTCCAAGAGTATAAGAATGAAGTAGAAAACCAAACCGGCAAAAGTATCAAGACACTTAGATCTGATCGAGGTGGTGAATACTTGAGTGCCGAGTTCCTAGGTTACCTAAAAGAGAAAGGAATTCTCTCTCAGCTTACTCCTCCATACACTCCACAGCATAACGGTGTATCGGAGAGACGGAATCGAACCCTATTGGATATGGTACGATCCATGATGAGTAATGCTGAGTTACCGCGATCTTTCTGGGGTTATGCGCTAGAATCAGCGGCATATCTTTTGAACATGGTTCCTACCAAGACTGTGCCTACCACTCCATATCAGATGTGGAGCGGGAAGAAACCCCATCTACAGTATATAAAGATTTGGGGATGTCCAGCTTTTATTAAAAAGCAGCATGTGGACAAGCTCGAGGCACGATCAGTAAAATGTAAGTTTGTGGGATATCCAAAGAATTCCAGGGGATATCTATTCTATTACGCAGTGGAACAAATGGTATTTGTTTCTCGTAATGCCCATTTTCTAGAACATCAGTTTTTAGAAAAGGAATCAAGTGGGAGCGAAATAGAACTGGAAGAAATTCCAGAACCACAAACTAATACTGAAAGTTTGGTAGAACCGGTAGTTCAAGAAGAACAGGACATTCCCGCACCCCTCCGCAGGAGTAGTAGGCCGTCTCATCCACCTGAGAGATACTACGGTTTTCTCATAGATGGGGATAGAGAGGATTGCATCATAGATGATGATGAACCTACTGACTTCCAACAGGCCATCCAGAGCGGCGACTCGGTACGATGGCTAGATGCAATGCGGACCGAAATGGAGTCCATGTACACCAACAAAGTATGGACTTTGGACTTTGCTCCAGATGGGATAAAACCCATAGGATGCAAATGGATCTTCAAGAAAAAGATTGGTGTAGATGGACAGGTGGAAACCTATAAGGCTAGACTTGTTGCAAAGGGTTTTCGTCAAAGACCTGGTTTGGACTATGACGAAACTTTTTCTCCAGTGGCTATGCTCAAATCCATTCGGGTCCTTCTTGCTATTGCTGCCTTCCGTGATTATGAAATCTGGCAGATGGACGTTAAGACGGCTTTTCTAAATGGAAATTTAGAAGTGTGCGTCTATATGGATCTGCTAGAGGGTTTCAATCAGAGTGGGAGTAGCGGGAAAGTATGCAAGCTGCTTAAGTCCATTTATGGACTAAAGCAGGCATCGCGGAGTTGGAACATCTGTTTTGATGAAACAGTCAAAGAATATGACTTTATCAAAAATCCAGATGAACCGTGCATATATAGTAAAGTTGTAGCCAGAAGTGTCGTATTCCTCGTCTTGTACGTGGATGACATTCTATTGATAGGAAATGACATTCCTATGCTACAATCTGTCAAAGGATTCTTGTCACACAGGTTCTCCATGAAAGACCTGGGTGATGCCTCTTACATTCTAGGGATCCGGATCTATTGTGATAGATCCAAAAGGATGTTGGGACTTTCACAGTCCAGGTATATCGACATTGTACTGAAAAGATTCAGTATGGAAGATTCTAAGCGCGGTAATCTACTGGCTTGTCACGGAATCACCCTCTCCAAAGAGATGTCTCCTAAGACTGATTTGGAAAGGGAACGCATGTCTATTATACCCTACGCTTCTGCGGTAGGCTCTATAATATATGCGATGTTGTGCACCAGACCAGATGTAGCTTACGCACTGAGCGTGGTAAGCCCGTATCAGTCAGACCCAGGGGAGAAGCACTGGATAGCAGTAAAGAACATTCTCAAGTACCTGAGAAGGACTAAGGAGATGTTCTTGGTTTACGGCGGAAAAGACCTCAGGTTGGAGGCCTTTGCTGATTCCGGCTTCCAGAGTGATAAGGACGATTCCATGTCCATGTCGGGTTATGTCTTTACCCTCAATGGAGGGGCGGTGTGGTGGAAGAGCTCCAAGCAGGACACCATTGCTGACTCAACGATGGAAGCGGAGTATATAGCTGCTTGCGATGCCACAAAAGAAGCAGTCTGGATGAAGAAGTTCCTAACAGAACTTCAGGTGGTTCCTACCATAGTTGATCCAATACCTCTGTATTGCGACAACTACGGAGCTATAGCTTTAGCAAAGGAACCAAGGTCCCATCAGAAGTCCAGACACATCTTAAGGCGGTATCACCTGATCAGGGAGATCATTGATCGTCAGGAGATCAAGGTACGGAGAGTTTCTTCTGAAGAGAACATTGCTGATCCATTCACGAAGGCCCTATCTCAGATTCAGTTCGAGAGGCTATTCGAGATCATCGGTCTTCGATATGCCAGTAGATGGCCCTAGTGCAAGTGGGAGATTGTTAGTGTATATGCCCTAGGGGCCATTATTGTATCATACTAGTTTGTATATTACTTAATGGAAGCTTGGGATATTCACGTGTATATAACATTCTTGCTAAACATGGTAGTATGCTACTTGGTTTTTCTATCTTAATATGTGAGTATACATATTGATAGAGCTCTTAGGATCTTGCTTGACTACCGACGTTGTGATGGCAGTCACACAAGTAGGGGCTGGGTAGTCTACAAGCACATCCTTATTCAGGTCCCTAGTCGTAGGATTATCGAGACAGGCCATCGATACTCCGGAGTAGACTAGTGTGTACGCTTCTCATCCCAGTTGGGAAGATGGTCTGTCCCACAGCCGTCAGTACGTCGTACTGGAGATAGTATGCAGGTGCTCGTTGGGTTACGGGTACACCATACAGGACTCACAGGGAACTGTTGGATGGTTTTATACCAGTCGTCAGTAAACAGTTCCCGGGTGACATGAGTACAGCATAGTCCGCAGACTTGACACTGCTACTTCGCCTCGAGTGTGTCCCACTGTTCTTAGATCGCTACCCTACCACGGCTCAAAGGAGTCGTGCAAACAGGTAGCAGTTGGGTGCAGTCCCGAGCACTTGGAGGCAGTGGCGGTTAGACAGGATTCGTCTCTCCCGGTATTGGGGGTTGATATCGCGCTGTGTCAGAGAGCCATTACGCAAAGTCCCTGGCCAGGGCAAGCGAGATTTGCTGGTAGGTTCCAGTAGTTTCTCAGGGTGTAATGGGCTTCCCTCCGACACGACTTATACCGCTATTACGGGACTGACGCTTGCCGCCCCCCTTGGCCCGATATGCGATAGTCTTCGACGAACGGACCAGAATGTACGGAGATTGTCACATCAGACTCAGTAGGAGTTCAGATGGGTTTCCTCATCGGCCTTCTTATCGACATCTACCTGGGGACCGTTACGTACAGCTAGTGCCGCTTGCGGTCTGTGGTTAAACCCTTTGCCAGCGTAGTAGTCGAGTCTCTAGAGTCCCACACAGAGAGTTTCCCTACTCCAGGCGCGATATAGAGGTCGTATGGTTTTACGACAAGGGTTCGGACGCATACGTGTGTTTACACACGTACGACTTTCAGACAGTTTTTACCAGTCGGCTTTGGTTTAAGCCAGTTACTGGTATCCGGTTATTGGATTTATACAGTCTAAAGTTTTTCCGTATTTTTACGGAAAGGAGGGGCGTTCTCGTAATTGCGCGAGAAGCTTCTAGAAGGTGGTGACTAAGGAGGTTTAGGTGGCATATACAATGAATGTGATTGGTGAGTCATATGGATGATTCATCCATGTCATTAATGCTTCATAATTGCTTAATGACTCATGAAGATGAATCACCACAAGATATTTATCAAGCATGGTTGTAAATCATTTTATTTTCTTTTCTTGATAAAAAGAAATGCTTGATATATATCATCATAACTCATTATTCTCACTTGATTATTATGTTCATCTTCTCTCTTCTCAAGCTCTCCCTCTTCAAACCCTAATCCTCCCCTCTCATGTGTTGAGTACAAGGATTAGTTAGACTAATTAAACCATAACCCTCACTCTATATCACCTAGCATCTTTGATTAGCACTTAAAGAAAGTTAGTTGCCTCAAGTTTAGAGGCTAAGCTTGGAGTAAAGCTCTCGGGTGGATCGTCTACTACTTCGAGAAGGCCGAGGAGGAGGTGGAGTTCGTAAAGACAAAGGACACAGTTCTTTAGGTATAATCCCTTTACATAGTAGTTGTTAACTTCTATGTTGATGTTAGTTATCGTTTAGCTTCGATTCATGCGGTTAGTCGATGTTTAAGCAAAGAACAAGATCGTTTTTCATATTTCCGCCTCCCCGCAAGTCGTGGGATGTTGTACATCGACTTACACCAACAACCATTTCTTTTTCTTACAAAGTGAGTGATTGAGAGAGGAGGAAGGCCGGCCACATATATAGAGGTGGGGGGGTGAGTGTAGGAGAGGGGGACGTGACAATAAGAAAATATCTCTAGTGTGAACACAAAGTGTGAACACACTTAATGAAATGATGAATCATTAACCTAGTCATCAAGCATTAATGGAATCATTAATTGCAACCATGACTCACTAAACACCTCACCACTTCTAGATCCTTCTAGAAGCTTCCGCACTCATCTCAAGAAAAGATAAATCCGTATTTAACCAAATGTTAAAAGACGGATGATAGAAAACCGGAAACTGGCAACTTCCAAAAGTGATCCTGAAACGAATTTCAGGATAACCCCGTAACTGTATAAATATACCTGCATTTGTATTACGACCGAATACAAATGCAACTGAGACAAAGATATTATATCTACTCTGCATAATACTCGGATCCGGCTTAAACCAAAGCCCATCAGTATTATCTGCCCGAAAAATAACACATGCGTAAACGCACGTGCATTTTCCGAACCCTGCCATAAAACCATACGGCCTCTACAACGTTTCGCCCGAACTTGGAAAACTGTCTGTGGGGGACTCTAATGACTCGTCAGTACCTTGGCAGTGGGTTTAACCACAAACCGTCAGCGGCACTAGCTATGCATAACGGCTGCCCATGGACTGATCTCAAGGGCGGCCGATGAGCGACTCATCCGGAAACCCTACTGAGCCTAACAGTGACAATGTATATACAGTCCGGTCCGTTCGTCTATGAGTATCGCATATCAGGCCTAGGGGGCTAGTAACGTCAGACCCCCAATAGCTGTATAAGTCATGTCGGAGACAAGCCCTAAACACCCTGAGATACTACTGGAGTACCTACCAGTAAATCTCACCTGCCTTGGCCAAGGACTTGGTGTAATGGATTTCCTAGACACAGCGCGACCTCCACCCCCAATACCGAGAGAGACGAATCCCCTGCCGATCCGCTCACGTGCCTCCATGTGGCTCGGGACTGTACCCAAAAACTACCTGTTTGCACGACTCCTTTGAGCCGTGGTAGGGTAGAAATAAAAGCACAGTGGGAACTCACATGAGACAAATGACGACCTCAGGTCGATGAACTAACCTGTACACATGTCACCAGGGAACTGCTATCTGACGATATGTATAATACCAACTAGCAGGTTCCCGGCGAGTCCTGTCCGGTGCACTCATAACCCAATGAGCACCTGTATACATCTTAGGTGATCCAACTGACACCAGTGGCTTGTGAGACCGGCCACCGCCCCTCGTCGGGGTCTCGACTATATACACTAGTCTACTCCGGAGTATCTATGCCTTGTCTCAAAACTCCCACGACTAGGGACCACTATTAAGGATATGTTTATAGACCACCCAACTCTCACTTATATGATCGCCCTCATACTGTTGGTAGTCAAGCAAGATCCTAAGGGCTCTATCAAAGTGTAATCGTGATCAGTCACCTGAACCTATACACGACTGATAAAGGCAAACCAGATAGCATACTATCATCTCGAGGAAGACTGTCCTACCAGTATAGGTCCTCCGCAATCATTGCAATCACGTACCTGCGATCCAATAATTGACTTTGAGGGCACTATATCTAACATCTCTGATGTCAAACACCAATGGATATGGAATCATCCATCGCCCATCACATGGGTCGAGAAGATATACGCCAGTCTACTCTGGAATATCGATGCCTCGTCTCGATATTCCCACGACTAGGAACATTGAAGGATGTACTCATGGACTACCCTGGCCCCACTAGTATGATCTTCATCATAGTCCTGCAAGTCGAGTACACATCCTAAGGGCTTTATCAACATGTAACAGAGAGACAGTAAGTATACATGTTAAGATAAAGAGCAACCAGATAGCATACTATCATGTCGAGCAAGAAAGTCTTACCTATATATGTCCCAGCATCCACTACAATATACATCTCATGTACAGTAATGGCCTCTAGGGCATACATATAACTAACATTAACGATCAATGCTATAAACCAAGTAGGTGTCTAGAAAGGTGTTAGCGGGGCTACGCCCACAGGGAAAAGAGGTTATTTAATTAAGGAACTTCACAAAAGCGTCGTAAAACGTCCCTCGAAGTACCAACACTGGCCTGGCTGAACGGTTAAGCAAGTATTGTACGGTGAGATTGATCCCGACTAATTCTTCTTTTATGGTTTGTGGAAGGATTAGAGAAACAGTGGGAGCCATCCTGTTTAGATAAACTAAAAACCAATCTAAACTTGCATGAGCATCATGCTAAGTGTTTTCTTCTCTCTCTCTTAATTGCAGCGACCCTGTGACTAGACATAGGTTACATCTAGATAATAAAATGACTGAATCTGACTGTTATGACTGGCAAAGGTCTGTCCAGATGACCATTACCCATGACAAGCTGGGACACCTCCTGACTAATCAAACCCCTGCCGTCTCAGGACCAGTTTCCCCTGTCACGGATATTGATATCCGTAAGACATCGGAAAAAGACTGTGTGAATACCAGGTGCCTCGTGTTGGCCTCAGTTGATGGTGCATACCAGAGGTAGTACGAGAAGATGGTCTTAGCTTCTGTCTTCCTCCATAACAAAGATTTATATGGAGAGTAATCTCGTATCGCAAGATATGAGACCTCGAACGAATTGCATCAAGCGAGGTTGGCATTCGGGTCATCTGTAGGGGACAACGTCCTTACAGAGACTAGCTATTTTGATGAGCTCACGGATCTAAAGACTATGTTGAAGAACGGGTCAAGTACTGACTTGATTCTACAGTCTCTGCCCTCTACTTATACCCTGAAGGAAACCGGGGAAGAAGAAGGAAAGGGAAGGGCAAAAGTTTCGGGAATAGATGTAGTGAAGGAGGGCCATTCTTATTGTTATGGGAAAGGACATTGGCAGAAGGATTGCAGGGCTAGCAAAGCCAGTAGCCAGGATTCGAAGCATGTTGTGGCTTCGGCTTCGGGTGTGTTTGTAATAGAAAACTGTATGTCAATTAACCCTACTTCTTGGGTATTGGATACCGGATCAGGATCTCTGTAATTCATTATAGGCTTTGAGAAACCATATAGTTATCAGGATAGGTGATATGACACTCAGGGTTGCTAACGGAATGAGCGTGGATGCTGAATCCGTAGGGGAATATCATCTTGGATTGACAAGTGGGCTGATATTAATTCTGCGTAACTATTTGTATGTAACTAGTATGGCTTGTAATATCATATCTGTATCCTTACTTTCTAAGCAAGGATATGATTTTACTTTTGTAAGCGATGTGGTCCACATCTACTTAAATCAAGTTCTGATTGGGTCAGGTACATTAGAAAACGGAATATACGTACTGAATCAAGCTCAGGTTTTCAGTTTCCAGAACACACTTAAAAGAAAGTCTCCAGACACAAATCAGGATTTCTTATGGCATTGTAGACTGGGTCATATTAATGAGATACGGTTAACAAAGTTACATAAAGAGGGATACTTGAATCCGTTCGAGTATCAGTCTTATGCTACTTGTGAATCTTGTCTCATGGGAAAGATGACAAAAACTCCGTTCACTGGACACGGAGTAAGAACGAATGAGCTCTTGGGACTTATACACAGTGACGTGTGTGGTCCAATATCTACACATGCGCGAAGTGGTTATTCATACTTCATTACTTTTACGGATGATTTCTCTAGGTATGGACATCTCTTCCTGATGAAGCATAAATCCGAGGCCTTTGAGAAATTTTGGGAATACAAGAATGAAGTTGAAAAAAAAACAGGCAAAAGTATCAAGACACTGAGATCTGATCGAGGTGGTGAATACTTAAGTGCCGAGTTTCTGGACTACTTAAAAGAGAATGGAATTCTCTCTCAGCTTACTTCTCCATACACACAACAACACAATGGTGTATCAGAAAGGCGGAATCGAACCCTATTGGATATGGTTCGTTCCATGATGAGTAAGGCTGAGTTACCGCGATCTTTCTGGGGTTATGCACTAGAAACTGCTGCATATCTTTTGAACCGAGTTCCAACTAAGTCAGTGCCTATCACACCATATCAGATATGGAGTGGAAAGAGACCCTATCTTAAACACATTAAGACATGGGGATGTCTAGCTTTTGTTAAAAAGAAGCATACAGACAAACTCGAGGCACGCTCAGTACTGTGCAAGTTTGTGGGATATCCAAAGAACTCCAAAGGATATTTCTTCTATTACGCAGAGGAACAAAAGGTATTTGTTTCTCGTCATGCCTGCTTCTTGGAAACTGAATTTTTAGAAAATCAGATAAGTGGGAGCGCAATAGAACTGGAAGAAATTCCAGAATCACAAGCTATTACTGAAAGCTTAGTAGAACCAGAAGGTTCGAAAGAACATGACATTCCTGCACCTTTCCGCAGGAGTAGTAGGCAGTCTCATCTGCCCGAGAGATACTACGGTTTTCTCATAGACGGGGATAGAGAGGGTCGCGTCATTGAAAATGATGAGCCTACTAGCTTCCAGCAAACCATTCAGAGCGGTGACTCAGTAAAATTGCTGGATGCAATGCGGATCGAAATGGAGTCCATGTACACCAACAAAGTTTGGACTTTGGACATTGCTCCAGGAGGGGTAAAACCCGTAGGATGCAAATGGATCTTCAGAAAGAAGATTGGTGTAGATGGGCAGGTTGAAACCTATAAAGCTAGACTTGTTGCAAAGGGTTTTCGTCAAAGACCTGGTTTGGACTATGACGAAACCTTTTCTCCAGTGGCTATACTCAAATCCATTCGGATCCTTCTTGCCATTGCTGCCTTCCACGATTATGAGATCTGGCTGATGGACGTAAAGACGGCTTTTCTGAATGGAAATTTAGAAGAGTGTGTCTATATGGATCAGCCGGAGGGTTTTATTCAGAGTGGGAGCAGCGGTAAAGTGTGCAAGTTGCTTAAGTCCATTTATGGACTGAAGCAGGCATCACGGAGCTGGAACATCTGCTTTGATGATACTGTCAAAGAATTCGACTTTATCAAAAATCTGGATGAACCATGCATTTACAGTAAGATTGTAGGGAGAACTGTGGTATTACTCATCTTGTACATGGATGATATTCTCCTAATAGGAAATGATATTCCTATGCTATAGTCAGTCAAAGGATTCTTGTCACAGAGGTTCTCCATGAAGGACCTGGGCGATGCCAACTACATTCTGGGGATCCAGATCTATCGTGATAGATCTAAGAGGATGTTGGGATTTTCGCAGTCCAGGTACATCGACACCATACTGAAACGATTCAGTATGGAAGATCAAAGCGCGGTAATCTACCGGCTTGTCACGGAATCACCCTCTCCAAAGAAATGTCTCCCAAGACTGATTTGGAAAGGGCTCGCATGTCATCTATACCCTACGCATCTGCGGTAGGCTCTATAATGTATGCGATGTTGTGTACAAGACCAGATGTAGCATACGCATTAAGCTTTGTAAGCCGGTATCAGTCGGACCCAGGGGAGAAACACTGGATAGCAGTAAAGAACATTCTCAAGTACCTGAGAATGACTAAGGAGATGTTCTTGGTGTATGGCGGAAAAGACCTCCAGATCGAGGCCTTTGCTGACTCCAGCTTCCAGAGTGACAAGGATGACTCCAAGTCCATATCGGGTTATGTCTTTACCCTCAATGGAGGGGCGGTTTGCTGGAAGAGCTCCAAGCAGGAAACCGCTGCTGACTCAACTATGGAAACGGAGTACATAGCTGCTTGCGATGTCGCAAAGGAAGCTGTCTGGATGAAGAAGTTCCTCACGGAGCTTCAGGTGGTTCCTAGCATTGTTGATCCAATACCGCTGTATTGTGACAACAACGGCGCTATAGCTTTAGCGAAGGAACCCAGGTCCCATCAGAAGTCCAGGCACATTTTGAGGCCGTACCACCAGATCAGGGAGATCGTAGATCGCAGGGAGATCGAGGTGAAGAGAGTAGATTCGGAGAATAACACTGCAGATTCATTCACAAAGGCCATATCCCAGACTCAGTTCGAGCGGCTGATCGAGATGATAGGTCTTCGATACGCCAGTACATTGCCCTAGTGCAAGTGGGAGATTGTTAGTGTATATGCCCTAGAGGCCATTACTGTATCATACTAGTTTGTATATTACTTAATGGAAGCTTGGGATATTCACAGTTGTATAGACAATCTTGCTCAAAATGGTAGTATGCTACTTGGTTTGATTCTACTTTAATCAGTGCATGTGTTTCTTTTAGCATATCGCCTATACACATTAGTGGAGCCCTTAGGATCTTTGCTTGATCACTAGCGTTGTGATGGCAGTCACACTAGTGGGGGCTGGGTAATCCACAAGCACATCCTTATACAGGTCCCTAGTCATAGGATTATCGAGATGGGGCATCGATACTCCGGAGTAGACTAGCATATGCGCTTTTCATCCCTGTAGGGGAGATAGTATGCAGGTGCTCGTTAGGTTACGAGTATACTGGACACTACTCGTCGGGAACTGTTGGTTGGTACTATACCTATCATCAGTTATCAGTTCCCAGGTGACATGAGTACAGCTTAGTCCGTTGACTTGATACTGTCACTTCGCCTCGAGTGTGTTCCCACTGTTCTTAGATTGCTACCCTACTACGGCTCAAATGAGTCGTGCAAACAGGTAGCAGTTGGGTGCAGTCCCAAAGCACTTGGAGGCAGTGGCAGTTAGTGTAACACTTTGATTTCCCGTTTGATGGTTTTAGTGATAATTAGTAGTCGTGTATGTTTATATTTATATATGGGTTCTTAAGTTTTTTATTTATAGTTCTTATGGGTAGTGTTAGCTTTTTAAAAATTTTCCCTTTGTAGGGTGCACCTTGCATACTTAGGCATTTTGTGACTTGTTAACCATTTTCTTGTGTGCATGGTTGCAAATTATCTTTTCCCCACCATTTTATTCATATCTTAACCCTTTTTATAAATTCAAATCCAAATAAAATAAGGGGGCATGGTGTTAGGTGAAACATTTGACTTCCTTGACCTTTTCTTCTCTCTTCTCTCTCTCTTCCAATCATTTCTGCACTTCCTGCAAAATTCACCAGAAACCACTCTTCTTTCTTCCTCTTTTCTTCTCTTTTCATTTCCTCTTGAACCCTACACCAAAAACCCTACACCATCAATGCTTTTTCCTTCATTAAACCATGAAAACTTGAGGTTTTTGAGGTGCTCTTGGGCAAACCTGCACAACTGAGAGAAGAGCTGGAACCCTTGGTGTTTTAAGGTCAATTAAAGGTATAAAATCTTAATCCTAGCACCCAATTTCCATAACTTGCATGTTTAGTTTAGAAATATCACATTTTTGTGCCATTTTAGTGCTTTTGGAGGGGGGTTTAGTGTATCATGTTAAAACTTATGTTGTTGTGGCTTGATTAGCTTGTTAACAAGTTATTGGTGAGTGATTAGACCTAGGTTTGTTTCAGATTTCATCAAAATACCATAAAGTTCCATTTTTGTGCAAAATGTGTGTTTTGAACTGATTTTAGGCACTGTAGGAATCTGCTGCTATCCGAGACTTTTCAGAACAAAACTAGTGATTTCTGTAGCATGTATGTATGGTATGGAGTGCACCAACCAAACCTGGGGACCCAATTCCCAAGTCTGGCCGCCAAAAATGGCATTCTGGCCGCAAATTGCGGCCAGATTGGGGAGATTTGGGTTGGGGTTTGGGGTATGGGTCTCTGCTTGTATGTAAGTTATTTTGGTATTTATATTTTTGCATTTTCTTTCCTATATAAAAATCTGGGGTAGAATACCTATTTTCCCGTATTTTTAACCTTTCGCGACACGCGTGTTACGTGTGTGTGGGTTTTGGGTTTCTGCGTATCGCGACGCGTCGGAGTGATTTCAGACGCGTAACCACACGTTTTAGCGTATCGCGCACACGCGTGCTGGGTTCGCGACAGGAGTTACTAGTTCGGCTTTATTGTCGCGTTTGTGTGATTTCGAGCTTACATATGATATATTGTGTAATTCTAGGTTCGCAGGCGAGTACGGCGGACGCAGTGAAGAAAGGGAAGCAGGTTGTTGGCTACACCTAGCGAGAGACTACGGTGAGTAGATTTCACATCTACGGGGATATCGCCCGCATGGCGTTCTACGTCAGGGCAATAGGACCTTATAGTGTTCCTTATATATATATTGCATGTTCATGGTTACTAGCTAGTGCATTGCATTCTAGTTCACCTATTTGTGACATGACCATATATTCATACTTGATGCCTATATCACATCGGATCATTGCATTCTAGTTCATCTATTTGTGACATGACCATATATTCATACTTGATGCCTATATCACATCGGATCATTGCATTCTAGTTCATCTATTTGTGACATGACCATATATTCATACTTGATGCCTATATCACATCGGATCATTGCATTCTAGTTCATCTATTTGTGACATGACCATATATTCATACTTGATGCCTATATCACATCGGATCATTGCATTCTAGTTCATCTATTTGTGACATGACCATATATTCATACTTGATGCCTATATCACATCGGAGCATTGCATTCTAGTTCATCTATTTGTGACATGACCATATATTCATACTTGATGCCTATATCACATCGGATCATTACATTGTAGCCCATTATATGTGACATGACTTGATATTCTTACCTGCTACACATATTACATCGAATCATTGCATTGTAGCTCATTATATGTGACATGATTTGATATTCATACCTGATGCATATGTCACATCGGATTATTATCTTGTAACTTATCTATATGTAACTTGACTGGATATTTACATTTGACGCACATATCATATCGGATCATTGACTTGTATTTGTTTGGATTATATGTGATTTCTGGATTTGGGAACCGTGGCTATTTCAAATATGTAATCATTTAAAAACCCGGTTCCCTTGATATGATATTTCGGTGCGTCCACCATATGTTTTCTCGGTGCTAGAGTGATATATGGAAACCCGAATCGAGGAGGCGGTTGAGGCCGATTACGGGTACATGGTGGACCCGGTATGGTACCCCGGGGCGAGAACGGTTTCGCTGTGCAGTAGACAGTGAGCCTGGCAGAGGGACCACTACCTACCGGTGATTGGTTGGACCTGACAGTTATCCGGAGTATACTGATCAGAGTCTATAGATGGATGTGGGTGATCCGTACTGCCGGGGGCGAGGGCCGATACCGCAGACGGAGCCCGTGGGCTGACCCGGACTGACGGGGCCCGATGGATGAGGATTTGCGTGTCGATGCTGGACACGAGTATTTATGATATTTGGGTGCCGATGTTGGGCACTCGGGACTCTCAGAGGTGTACAGGATTCGAGGGCCGATGAGGGTGCCGGCGCCTGAGCTATTTGGGGGATCTGGGTGCATTGATGGACACCGATATACATATATCCCACGTTGACATTCCGTGTAGATACTATATTTCCCCTGCTCAGCATTTATTATTGTACCTCATCCTGTAGTTACATTACCTGATAAAGCATTTGTACCTCATCCGGTAGATGCATTACCTGATAGAGAACTTGCATGATTATTGCACATACTGCTTATCACATATTGATATCATCTATTGGCATATGATAGAGTAGCGTAGTACGTGCATGCTCGCGATTACCTTTATATGTTATCTCTATTCACGAGTTGGCAACTCACCCCCGTTGTGCCATAGTGTTTGCAGGTCGCCCTTCGGAGTAGTCGCGGCAGGCTGCGGTTACATCTTTCGACTCAGATACCCCCATAGTTGGTGTACTAGCTCTTTTGCTGATAGGTGGGTTTTGTGCGGTATCTGTTTATCTTTCTGTATGTACATTGTTGTATCTAGTATTCTCCATCTACCATGTATGTATTTGACTTAGAGACAGTGTGAGGACGATGTTGTACTTTATTTGTGTTCTGGTGTCGTGCTCGTTGTGAGCCGACTTTTCTTTTGCAGTTTTATGCTATCTATGATGTTCCCACTTGTGGATCTTGAGCTTCGCTATGGCGTCGTATATTGTTATCTTGGAGATTGTTTACTTAGATTTCTTATCATGTTAGTTGGTGTTTTCATTTAATTCTTATTACACTCTATACTTTCACTGGTTTGTTTTCTGGGTTTCCGGTTCCCTTAGTCACGTTACGCCTGTAGACGTTACGTGGTTAAGTGCCGGTCACGGGCCAAACTTTGGGTTGTGACAAAGTTGGTATCAGAGCGTAGGTTTTACCTTTCGGAGTGTAGGATGACCCTGGTATGATGGAGTAGGTAGCTGCGGCAGGGTAGCGTAGCGTGTGTATGTTCGGCGGCATACTCACGACACGGTACTCCGCCTACGCGACCTTAGGACTTGTTTATATAAATTTCCTTCTTGAGTATATACATTCTCGTGATTCAATTTCCGTATCCTTATCGAATCCTATTGTTCCTTTCAGCCAATATGCCGCCAAAGACTACGAGGGCACAGAGAGCGGCCGCGAGGGCCGAGATTCGAGTTGACTCGTCCGAGACGAGGACTGATCCGGGCAGTGCACCCGTTGTACCTGAGCAGACTGTTCCTCCTTTGACAGATCAGATCTCCACGCTAGGGGCTGGTGTGCAGGAGATGCGCCAGACGGTGGGATCTAGCATGCAGGAGATGCGTGAGATGATAGGATCGCTAGTTGAGACGCTTCAAGCACAGCGACCAGAGGTAGCTCCACCTGTTCCAGCGACCGCGATGGTACCTACCACACAGCCAGTTACCCCTGCAGCCACAGAGGTGATTACTGTTAGTTATGTATATACCCTAGAGGCCATTGTTGTACATTTGATGTATATTATAATGGATGCATGGTTATATATAGAGAAGACTTTCTTGCTCGTCATGATAGTATGCTATTTGGTTTCACTTTATCTTAACATGTTGACTTGTATTGGTTTACTATTTTACTCTCACATGTTGATAAAGCCCTTAGGATCTGTACTCGACTACTGGGACTATGATGAGATCATACTAGTGGGGCCGCGGTAGTCAATGAGTACATCCTATAATTGTTCCTAGTCAAGGGTATATCGAGACAGGGCATCGATACACCAGAGTAGACTAGCGTATACGCATCTTGACCCATATGATGGGCGATGGATGATCCCATATCCATCGGTGTTTGACATCAGAGATGGTGTACGGGTGCTCAGTGGAGACTGGGTACACTGGACGGACTCGCCGAGAACTCCCAGATGGTGATATACCACACGTCAGATGGCAGTTCTCCGGTGACACAGGTACAGGGTAGTCTGTAGACCCGAGATCGTCATGGAGTCTTGTGTGATTCCCACTGTGCTTTGATTTCCACCTTACCACGTCCAAGAGGGCATGCAAAACGGTGGCTTTTGGGTACAGTCCCGAATCACATGGAGGCAATGAGCGATAGGAGGGGATTCGTCTCTCCCGGTATAGGGAGTTGATGTTGTGCTGTGTTCGATTGGCTATAACTGGAAGTCCCTGGCCAGGGCTGATATAAAGATTTACTGGTAAGTGTTACTAGTAGTTTCTCGACCCGTTATGAGCCATACATCGACACGACTTATCGGTTACTGGGGTCTGACGTATACCACCCCTAGACTTGATATGCGACATATCAGACGAACAGACCGGACTGTACGGGAGTGTTACTGATCGGATTCACAGGAGAACGCACAGGCTAGCTTGTTGATCTTCTGATCGCTCAATACCAGGGTGGCTGTTACGTTTAGCTGACCGCTTGCAGCTTGTGGGTGTTTGATATGATCATCACCTGCTACCGGCGTATTGACGATTCTTTAGAGTCCTACACAGAGGTTTCTTGGCTCAGGCGAAACAGAGTAGTGGCACATATGTGATATGCGCAGGAACGAGAATAATGCGATATGGGATACCGTATTATATTCTCAGGATATTTAGATATGAACCGGGTCATCGGATCAAGTGTTGATTCGATGAATCGGTACATGATATATTAGTCGGTAATATTCGATATAACCGGATCATCGATTCAAGTGTTGATTCGATGATTTAATGTATAATAATATATATGATATATTATTACATTATCTAATATTGGCTTGCTTTAATATTTCATTTTCTCACGGGATGATACATTGATATATATGCGACATATGTTAATTGTATTATTTTCTTTTGTTGCAAATATATAATATATATGTGATATATATTATTGTGACATGATATGATTAATTGTTAAACATGTTTAAGGCTGATTAATTGAGGTTAGGGTTTGATTAGGGTTAGTTGTTTCAAGTTGCTTCTAGAAGCAATTTCTTTTGTCATTGTGAAGATATTTATGGATGACACATTTATTAACCAAACCAAACCCTAACTATAGTTTATTCTCTACTCATTCTTATCCTATCATCCTTGACCATGGTTTACAAATCAATCATATAATTCTTTCTATTCATCACAAATGGTTTTAAGCTTATGATTATATATTTTCCATTATCATCTTCTTCCTTCTTCAAGAAAAGCTCTCTTGAAAATCCTTATGTGATGAAAGATTATGAGAAAATGATATAAAAAGAAAGCTAAATCACTACTCTCTCATCCTAATCTCATCTAGCCCTTGGGATTAGGGTGTTCTTCTCTTTTGAGTGAGAAAGCTTGAGTCGAAGCAACTTCAAGGTAGATCATCGGAGATTTGGATTACGACAAGCTAGAATGGATCGTTCGAGTCGTGGAGCCTCTCATGAGTCCGGGAGATCGTGGATCGCGGCAAAGGGACTTCTACTCGGAGCTTGTGAAGTGAAGGAGCGGACTACAAAGGTTGTAATCCCTCACACTTAGATAAAAGTTATCTTATTGCATGTTTAACCCTAATAATCTAGCAAAGATCCCGGCTTTGGGTTGTTCGGCACGTCTAAAATTTAATCCGGGCATGTTTGATGCCTTTAGAACCTTCACAAGAATGCCTAGGAACCCTACAGTGGTATCAGAGCCTAGCTAGAGCATTAGGCGATGTGTTTACGGAGTTAAAACTTTGATCGAACCCGTAACGACGAAAAAAACCCCCTCTCTGGAAATTTTTTAAAAATTGGGATTTTTCTGAATTAAAAATATGTAAAAAAATCAGCAGGCAATTATAAGAATTACCATAAAATCCGAGCCTCTAATTCCACCAAACAGCGGCGGAAGCGCGGCGCAAGCATGGCTTGCGCGGCGCTTCCGCGGCGGAACAGTAAGATCAGGACACGTGGCTTCATGGTAATTCCCGTAGGTACTTGCTGACCATTCTGGATATTTTTATTCTGTTCCAGGTGTTTAAAATTCTGGGGTTTGTTTTGTAATAGTAGACTCGATCGGAATATTTAAGTTCGTATTTCTTTCCGGATATTTAGAAATTGTTAAACTAGTTGAACGGATATCATTAACCGACTTTTTCCCGGCACGGCAAACTTTCAAGCGTTGAATTTTTTTGGGGTTTAAATCTTTCGGAAAATTGTACAAGTTAACTGGTGGACCCTCTAGAAGACAACAAACCTTAACTCGATTATGTGACCGTCTTGAACTGCCTTTTGAACCTTCGGGTTTGGGGCAGTACGGCGTGCCACATGTGAGGCGTTGGCTTGACCCTTCTACGGCTGGATCACTGGTACTGTGACATATTCTTGGATTATTTGAACTCCACTCAAGAGTTGAGCACTTCGGGAAATTTTGGGTGTTTGATTATCTGTTCAAATAGTTTAATACCGTATATTTATCTGGAATGTGATACAATATGTGGAATTCATAGAGTTAGGCATGAAATACGAAGTATGTGATATTTCGGATTTACGATGTCTAAAGTGATTGTGGATTCCAAATATTGTAGTTTTACACTTTCTTTTCTGTGACCGTAAGCGTAGTATGTGGTGTATCGCCGGCTTCGTTGCTATACATCAACGACAATCGGGATACGCATACTTGCTTACGTTGATGATATGAGATATTATGTGTTGCTGTGATATGTTATATTGGATCGTCGCGATCAGAATAGCCGGGGGTTTTATGTGAGATGAGGGTATTTATTTTCATTCATGTAAAATTCATTTTTAATGTAATATTCTTTTATTTGGGGCACTTCCTGGTTGCGGTTGCTGTCACCAGTGTATATTATTTACTTTTCTGCATTAGGTAGACCCAAGGAGGGGAGCACAAGTAACCGGGTTCTAGGGTCCAGTGGGAGGCCATCTCGAGGAGTCGAGACCGGGTCTCCTAACCCTAGAATTGGCAGAGTTACTTGCCGCTCTCGTAGGGGTCTTGGGATGTGGGTTTGGCTATTCGTCGCGACCGTGGAATCCGTGTTTTATACAGGCTCGTATTGAAAACACGGACGTCCTAGTATATCCAATATTTCATATATGTTCTTCTGCTGCAATGTTCTGTGATGAGATCATATTACTGCCTGAGACGAATGCTTATACTATATATATATGCTGATATATAAACATTACTGCTTTCGTTTCTTCTGTGATGCTTAGGAAGCATAAGCTGATGTGATTTTTATTAATGAGATTAATAAAAGAAAAGAAACCTAAAGATGTTGTAGAATCAAAAACTTTATAAAAAGGGTAGCTACAGTTTTGCTTTGCACAGTGATATATACGATATATCCTGCACCTTATTCGATGAGGAAAGGACCGAGATCCCTTCACCGGGAGTGACTCCTTTAGCGAAACTGGCAGATGCTACAAAACGCGGTTTGTCTTTTGATTGTTTTAAGTGTTTTGCTTTGCACAGCGGTATATATGATATATCCTGCACCTTATTCGATGAGGAAAGGGTCGACGATCCCTTCACCGGGAGTGACCCCTTTAGCGAAACTAAGAAAAGCCTCAAAAACACTCCTTTTCAAAACTTCACTCGATTCTATGACGATATCAAGTTCATTACGCTCAGGGTTTTCAAAAAAACCTGCGTAGCCCTCCGTCATTTCAGATAGATATTATTTAGTATTCGTGCTATGTTTGTTGACTTAGTCAAGGCGTAGTGTACGGTAGCTAAGTAGTACTTATCTGCTAAAACATGAGATGTGATTGGATTAGGGTATTCGCACGGCCTTGTTGACCCAGTCAAGGGTCGTACGGGTGGGTTTAATTCAATCAAGAAATGTACGGGTTGAACTTGACTTGCGATTTATGGTTTGTTGACTTAGTCAAGGTCATAGATCGCTAGGGGAAAAATATTATCGGGAATTTCAAGTGTTGAAATTTGCAATGAGATTGCATACCTCCTATGAGATAGTTGGATCCTGATACCCACTGCGAGTAAGAGTTACTCCTGGGAGAGTTTTACACAGGACAATTAGTCATTCAAGTAGGTGTCTAGAAAAGTGTTAACGAGGTTACGCCTCTGGGAAAATGAGGTTTACTTTAATTAGGTCCGTGCGAAAGCACGGGGAACCTCCCTCAAAGTACCGACACTGATCTGGCTGAAAGATTGACGAAGTTGTAGGGTGTAATTAATCCCGGCTAATCTTACCTTTTATGGTTTGAAGGTAGATTTGATAAAAACAGTGGGAGACATCCTGATTAGATAAGATAATAACCAATCTAATCTTGCAAGAGCATACGCTAAAGTGTTTTCTTCTCTCTCTCTCCAGGTAGCGACCATTTCAGGCCATAATCAAGATAATAATATGGATGTATTGACTGAACCTGATTATTGTACTGAGCAAGGGAACGTCAGACCCGTTCTTTCTTATAAGAGTTATAAGACTGAACAGGAAACAGGAGAATATCTGGATTCTCACGCCGCCCAAAAGAACATGCATGTTGATGCATCTTCTTCAGGTGTGTTAGTTATTGAGAACTGTTTCTCAGTTCACCCTACGTCCTGGGTATTAGATACCGGATCAGGATCCCACATATGTAAATTGTTACATGGGTTGCGTAAAGGTAGAGAACTGGGAAAAGGTGATCATTCCGTTCAAGTAGGGAACGGTGCAAGTATTGTAGCCAAATCAGTTGGCGAATATCACCTTGTATTACCAAGTCGTAATACACTGATTCTAAATGAGTGCTATTATATACCGAACATGATGTGCAACATTATATCAGTCTCTTTATTAAGTAAAGAAGGATATAATTTTGTAGTACAGGATAATGTTATGAACATATTCCTAGATCAAAAGTTGATTGCATCAGGCTCGTTACATAATGGCATATTCATTCTAAATCAGAATACAGTCCTCAATATACAAAACACACACAAGAGGAAAAGTTCAGAAGTGAACGAATCCTACTTGTGGCATTGTAGACTTGGTCATATCAATGCGACACGACTGGCTAAGTTACATAGAGATGGTTATTTGAATTCGTTCGAATTATCATCTTATGATACTTGCCATTCATGTCTCAAAGGAAAAATGACCAAAGCTCCGTTTAGTGGACACGGAGAAAGAGTTACCGAACTCTTAGGACTGGTACATAGTGATGTATGCGGTCCCATGTCTACGCATGCCAGGAACGGTTCTTCCTACTTCATTACATTCACCGACGATCTCTCAAGATTCGGATATGTGTTCCTGATGAAACACAAGTCTGAAGCTTTTGAGAAATTCAGAGAATATAAGCACGAAGTAGAGAATCAAACGGGTAAAAGTATTAAGATTCTTCGATCTGATCGAGGAGGTGAATACTTAAGCGGTGAGTTCCTAGATTATCTAAAAGAGAATGGGATTCTCTCTCAGCGTACTCCTCCTTATACACCACAGCACAATGGTGTATCTGAGCGGAGGAATCGCACCCTATTAGATATGGTGCGCTCTATGATGAGTACAGCTGAGTTACCTATTTCCTTCTTGGGGTATGCGCTTGAGACAGCCATATACATATTGAATCTAGTTCCGTCTAAATCTGTACCTACCACACCATATGAGATATGGAGTGGGAAGAGACCATATTTTAAACGAGTTAAGATATGGGGTTGTCCGGCCTATGTCAAAAGACAAAATCCGGACAAACTCGAGGCACGATCAGTCCTTTGCAAATTT
This sequence comes from Agapanthus africanus, assembly GCA_030015575.1. NCBI lineage: Eukaryota > Viridiplantae > Streptophyta > Magnoliopsida > Asparagales > Amaryllidaceae > Agapanthus > Agapanthus africanus. Next base: position 279,362,347 of record JASDDO010000022.1, read on the forward strand.
GTGCGATATCCAAAGAATTCTCAAGGATATTTTTTCTACCACGCTGAGGAACAAAAAGTGTTTGTTGCTCAACATGCCACCTTTTTGGAAAGGGAATTTCTTACAAAAGAAATTAGTGGCAGAGAGGTAGAACTGGAAGAGGTTCCAGCACCACAAACTGCAACTGATGATTTGATGGAACCAGAAGATTCAATAGTACCCGACGAACCCCAGCCTCTCCGCAGATCTAGTAGGGTTTCTCGTCCACCTGAGAGATACTACGGTTTTCTCATTGATGGTGGAAGCGAGGATTGCATCATGGATGTTGATGAACCAACTAGTTTCGAGCAGGCCATCACGAGTGGTGACTCTGTGAAATGGCTGGATGCAATGTGATCTGAGATGGAATCCATGTACACCAATAAAGTATGGATTTTAGAAAATGCTCCTGAAGGGGTAAAACCCATTGGGAGCAAGTGGATTTTTAAAAAGAAATTTGGTGTAGATGGAAAAGTTGAGACTTTCAAAGCTAGACTTGTAGCAAAGGGTTTTCGTCAAAGACCAGGTGTGGACTATGACGAAACCTTTTCTCCAGTGGCTATGCTTAAGTCCATCCGGATCTTACTTGCCATTGCTGCATACCATGACTACGAAATCTGGCAAATGGATGTTAAGACCGCCTTTCTAAACAGTGATTTAGAAGAGTGCGTGTACATGACTCAGCCAGAGGGCTTCGTAGATAGTGGGAGCAGCGGAAAGGTGTGCAAACTGCTTAAATCCATTTATGGGTTGAAGCAAGTATCGCGGAGTTGGAACATCTGTTTTGATGTTGTAGTCAAAGAGTTTGACTTCATCAAAAATATAGATGAACCTTGTATCTATAAGAAGGTAGCAGAGGGTAAGGTTGTCTTCCTCGTATTGTACGTAGATGACATACTCTTGATAGGAAATGATATTCCTATGCTGCAATCAGTCAAGCTCTTCTTATCACAGAGATTCTCAATGAAAGATTTAGGTGATGCCTCCTGCATATTGGGAATCATGATCTATAGAGATAGATCTAAACGGATATTGGGATTGTCCCAATCCAGGTACATTGACACCATACTAAAGAGATTTAGTATGGAAGAATCCAAACGTGGGAATCAGCCCACGATATCTGGACTCACTCTCTCCAAAGAGATGTCTCCCAAGACTGATTTGGAGAGAGCTCGCATGCAAGGGATACCCTATGCTTCGGCAGTAGGCTCTATCATGTATGCGATGCTATGTACCAGACCCGATGTAACATACTCACTAAGTGTAGTGAGTCGGTATCAAGCAGATCCTGGAGAGAGTCATTGGACAGCAGTGAAGAACATTCTCAAGTACTTACGAAGGACTAAGGAGATGTTCTTGGTGTATGGTAACGGAGAACTCCAGGTGGAGTCCTTTACCGATTCCAGCTTCCAAAGTGATAAGGACGACTCTAAGTCGCATTCGGGTTTTGTCTTTACCCTCAATGGAGGGGCGGTATGTTGGAAGAGTTCGAAACAGGATACCGTTGCAGACTCAACGATGGAGGCTGAATACATCGCTGCCAACGATGCTGCCAAAGAGGCTGTCTGGATCAAGAAGTTCATTAGTGAACTTGGTGTGGTTCCATCCATTGAGCATCCAATACCTCTGTATTGCGATAACAATGGAGCTGTGGCTTTGGCCAAGGAACCCAGGTCCCATCAGAAGTCCAGACATATTCTGAGGCGGTATCACCTGATCAGGGAGATAGTTGATCGCCGGGAGATCGAGGTCAGGAGAGTAGATACGAAGGACAACACTGCGGATCCATTCACGAAGGCTATTCCCCAGATACAGTTTGAGAGATTATTCGGGATGCTGGGTATGAGATACTACAGCAGCTGGCCTTAGTGAAAGTGGGAGATTGTTAGTTATGTATATGCCGTAGAGGCCATTGTTGTACATTTGATGTATATTATAATGGATGCTTGGTTATATATAGAGAAGACTTTCTTGCTCGTCATGATAGTATGCTATTTGGTTTCACTTTATCTTAACATGTTGACTTGTATTAGTTTACTATTTTACTCTCACATGTTGATAAAGCCCTTAGGATCTGTACTCGACTACTGGGACTATGATGAGATCATACTAGTGGGGCCGCGTTAGTCAATGAGTACATCCTATAATTGTTCCTAGTCGAGGGTATATCGAGACAGGGCATCGATACACCAGAGTAGACTAGCGTATACGCATCTTGACCCATATGATGGGCGATGGATGATCCTATATCCATCGGTGTTTGACATCAGAGATGGTGTACGGGTGCTCAGTGGAGACTGGGTACACTGGACGGACTCGCCGAGAACTCCCAGATGGTGATATACCACACGTCAGATGGCAGTTCTCCGGTGACACAGGTACAGGGTAGTCTGTAGACCCGAGATCGTCATGGAGTCTTGTGTGATTCCCACTGTGCTTTGATTTCCACCTTACCACGTCCAAGAGGGCGTGCAAAACGGTGGCTTTTGGGTACAGTCCCGAATCACATGGAGGCAATGAGCGATAGGAGGGGATTCGTCTCTCCCGGTATAGGGAGTTGATGTTGTGCTGTGTTCGATTGGCTATAACTGGAAGTCCCTGGCCAGGGCTGATATAGAGATTTACTGGTAAGTGTTACTAGTAGTTTCTCGATCCGTTATGAGCCATACATCGACACGACTTATCGGTTACTGGGGTCTGACGTATACCACCCCTAGACTTGATATGAGACATATCAGACGAACAGACCGGACTGTACGGGAGTGTTACTGATCGGATTCACAGGAGAACGCACAGGCTAGCTTGTTGATCTTCTGATCGCTCAATACCTGGGTGGCTGTTACGTTTAGCTGACCGCTTGCAGCTTGTGGGTGTTTGATATGATCATCACCTGCTACCGGCGTATTGACGATTCTTTAGAGTCCTACACAGAGGTTTCTTGGCTCAGGCGAAACAGAGTAGTGGCACATATGTGATATGCGCAGGAATGAGAATAATGCGATATGGGATACCGTATTATATTCTCAGGATATTTAGATATGAACCGGGTCATCGGATCAAGTGTTGATTCGATGAATCGGTACATGATATATTAGTCGGTAATATTCGATATAACCGGATCATCGATTCAAGTGTTGATTCGATGATTTAATGTATAATAATATATATGATATATTATTACATTATCTAATATTGGCTTGCTTTAATATTTCATTTTCTCACGGGATGATACATTGATATATATGCGATATATGTTAATTGTATTATTTTCTTTTGTTGCAAATATATAATATATATGTGATATATATTATTGTGACATGATATGATTAATTGTTAAACATGTTTAAGGATGATTAATTGAAGTTAGGGTTTGATTAGGGTTAGTTGTTTCAAGTTGCTTCTAGAAGCAATTTCTTTTGTCATTGTGAAGATATTTATGGATGACACATTTATTAACCAAACCAAACCCTAACTATAGTTTATTCTCTACTCATTCTTATCCTATCATCCTTGACCATGGTTTACAAATCAATCATATAATTCTTTCTATTCATCACAAAAGTTTTTAAGCTTATGATTATATATTTTCCATTATCATCTTCTTCCTTCTTCAAGAAAAGCTCTCTTGAAAATCCTTATGTGATGAAAGATTATGAGAAAATGATATAAAAAGAAAGCTAAATCACTACTCTCTCATCCTCATCTCATCTAGCCCTTGGGATTAGGGTGTTCTTCTCTTTTGAGTGAGAAAGCTTGAGTCGAAGCAACTTCAAGGTAGATCATCGGAGATTTGGATTACGACAAGCTAGAATGGATCGTTCGAGTCGTGGAGCCTCTCATGAGTCCGGGAGATCGTGGATCGCGGCAAAGGGACTTCTACTCGGAGCTTGTGAAGTGAAGGAGCGGACTACAAAGGTTGTAATCCCTCACACTTAGATAAAAGTTATCTTATTGCATGTTTAACCCTAATAATCTAGCAAAGATCCCGGCTTTGGGTTGTTCGGCACGTCTAAAATTTAATCCGGGCATGTTTGATGCCTTTAGAACCTTCACAAGAGTGCCTAGGAACCCTACAATTACGGTATCGCTATCAGAGTTCATGAGGCTAAAGCCTCCGGCTTTCACAGGCACCGACACAGCCGAGGACCCCCAGTCCTTCCTTGATTAGATGGCCTGTATATGTCGTTCACTTAGATGCACGGATGCGAGATGGGTCGAGTTAGCGAGCTTTCGCCTAGAAGGTCTTGCACAGAAGTGGTGTGATTCAGTTGAGAAGGGCAGAGCAGCGGGTCTTCCTCCTATGACCTGGACCGAGTTTGTAGCGCTATTCCTTGCCCGTATTCTTCCTCAGAGTGTTAGGGATGCCCGAGCACGCAGATTTGAGTCCTTGCGCCAGACACCAGGGATGTCAGTGGCAGAGTACGACATGCTGTTCACAGAACTAGCTATCTATGCCCCGTACCTAGTGGCTACTGAGGAGTTGCGAGTTAAGAGATTTGTCCGAGGCTTGCTTACACCACTATTCCTTGCTATCAGCGCGCAGCATTACGAGACATACGTAGCAGCAGTAGATGCAGCATTATTAGTTGAAGAGCGCCTTGCTGAGACTTCGGCAGTTCCAGGGACGAAAAGAGTTCGTGCAGATACGTCAGTGCAGAGACGGCCATTCCAGCGTCGTGACAGGCACCTTGCAGGTGGCAGAGATTCGAGACGAGGCCGATTGTTTAGCTCCTATTCCCAGGAGGGCCAGAGACCATCATCAGGATGTTACCGTTGCGGGAGTTCTTATCATCGTGTGCGAGATTGTCCCGAGGTACCCCGGAGTGGGGCGGCAGCACCGCATGTTACATTACCACCTTCACCACCCCAGACTGCGTTGCCGATAGTACCTATTGTTACTCCGCATCAGACACCTGCACAGAGAGGTCGTGGTCACGGAGGATTCGTTCATAAAGGACGAGGTGGCCGGGGTAGAGGACGGCCAGCAGCCGGCAGGGGACAGTTAGTTGCAGGTGGAGGACAGGCACGAGTTTTTGCTTTGACGCATCAGGACGCGCAGGCGTCCAATGCGGTGGTCTCAGGTATCCTTTCTGTATGTTCGATTGATGCACACGTGTTATTCGATCCCGGATCCACGCACTCGTACGTATCCACACACTTCGTACCGAGTTTGGGTAGAGAGTCCGGTTTGCTTGGCCAGCCGCTTGTTGTGACTACTCCTGTGGGAGAGTCGTTTGTTGCTAGGCACGTGTTCCGATCCTGTACCGTCCGTATTGGCGAGAGAGAGTTGCCGGTCGACTTGATCCTTCTTGAGATGTTGGACTTCGACGTTCTGTTGGGCATGGATTGGTTAGCCACGTGCTATGCTTCTGTTGACTGCCGCGAGAAGACAGTTCGATTTTGTTTTTCCGGCGAGTCGGTTGTTGTTGTGTTGGGGGACCGTAGTGCCACCCCTCACTGTGTGATTTCTTCTGTTCGTGCTGGACAGCTTTTGCAGAAGGGATGTCAGGGATTTCTCGCATATGTTTGCGATACTAGAGCTACAGAGGTTCCTCTGGATCAGGTTCCGGTGGTTAGCGAGTTCCCTGATGTGTTCCCTGACGAGCTTCCTGGGCTACCGCCCGAGCGTGATATTTCTTTCTGCATTGATTTGGTTCCTGGCACGGGGCCTATTTCAGTACCGCATTATCGGATGGCCCCGGCGGAACTTAGAGAGTTGAAGGGTCAGTTGCAGGACTTGCTGGATAAGGGACTTATTCGACCCAGTGTTTCTCCTTGGGGTGCCCCAGTCCTGTTCGTCAAGAAGAAGGACGGTAGCATGCGTTTGTGTATTGACTACCGCCAGCTGAACAGGGTGACAGTGCGGAACAGATATCCTTTGCCACGCATCGATGATTTGTTCGACCAGCTTCAGGGGGCAGGATACTTTTCGAGGATCGATTTGCGATCAGGCTACCATCAGCTGCGGGTTCGACAGGAGGACATTCCTAGGACAGCTTTCCGCACACGTTACGGTCATTATGAGTTTTTGGTGATGTCGTTCGGACTCACCAACGCGCCAGCAGCATTTATGGACATGATGAACCGTATTTTCCGGCCGTATCTTGACCTGTTCATTATAGTGTTTATTGACGATATCTTGGTGTATTCTCGGAGTAGAGAGGAGCATGAGCAGCACCTGCGGATTTCACTGCAGACCTTGAGGGAGCATCAGCTTTTCGCCAAATTCTCCAAGTGTGCCTTCTAGCTAGACAGCGTAGACTTCTTGGGCCACGTGATTACACGAGATGGTATATGTGTCGACCCGAGAAAAATAGAGGCAGTTCGGAGTTGGCCTAGACCCACGTCAGTGACGGAGGTTCGCAGCTTTCTAGGGCTAGCAGGTTATTACAGGCGATTTGTGCAGGACTTCTCCCGCATTGCTACACCGTTGACCGGGTTGACCCGGAAGGGAGTTCACTTCGATTGGACGGAGGAGTGTGAGCACAGTTTCCAGCGGTTACGAGCTCTACTGACTACGACACCAGTGCTATCATTGCCTTCAGGATCAGGCGGATTTGCGGTCTACTGCGATGCTTCACGAGTGGGGCTGGGATGCGTTTTGATGCAGCATGACAGGGTGATTGCGTATGCTTCACGGCAATTAAAGAAACATGAACAGAATTACCCTACTCATGATCTGGAGATGGCTGCAGTGGTCTTCGCACTCAAGATCTGGCGACATTATCTGTATGGAGAGTCATGCCAGATATTCACCGACCACAAGAGCTTAAAGTACATATTTCAGCAGCGAGACCTGAACCTTAGACAGCGCCGATGGATGGAGTTAGTGAAGGACTACGATTGTGAGATCTTATATCACCCGGGCAAGGCGAATCTAGTGGCAGATGCGTTGAGCAGGAGGCCCGAGGGTAGTCTATCTTGTGTGAGCGCAGTGCAGAGGCAGTCATCGGCAGATTGGCAGATCTTATGCGACGGCCGAGTACAGTTTGAGTTTACGCCGATCGGGGGACAGATTGCGCATGTTCGTGCACGCCCACAGTTGCTTGACCGTATATACGAGGCACAGCACAGTGATGACCGCTGTTCAGAGATCAGGACACAGATGGGACATGGCAGATTTTCCGAGTTCGTGATCGACGATCAGGGGATACTACGATTTGGAGCTAGACTGTGCGTACCAGATGCTGAGGGATTGCGGCGCGAGATTCTTGAGGATGCACATCGATCGGTATTTAGTGTTCATCCCGGTTCCACCAAGATGTACCACGATCTGAGAGATGTTTACTGGTGGGACGGTATGAAGAGGGATATTGCAGATTTTGTGTCGAGATGCCTGACTTGTCAGCAAGTCAAGGCTGAGCACCAGAGGCCCGCAGGAGAGCTACATCCATTACCCATTCCGGAGTGGAAATGGGAACAGATATCTATGGACTTCATTATGGGTCTACCCAGGACTAGTCGGGGGTGTGACTCCATCTGGGTGATCGTGGATCGTTTGACGAAAGCGGCTCACTTCCTACCGGTGAAGATGACTTTCGGATTTACTCAGTATGCCCAGGTCTACATTGATCAGATTGTGCGACTGCACGGAGTTCCGACATGCATCGTGTCCGATAGAGGCACCCAGTTTACCAGCCGGCTATGGCAGAGGCTTCAGGAGGCTTTGGGCACTCGCTTGAGTTTCAGCACAGCATTCCATCCGCAGACCGACGGACAGTCAGAGCGGACTATTCAGACTCTCGAGGACATGCTCAGAGCATGTGTATTAGACTTCGGAGGTAGCTGGGATCATCATTTGCCCTTAGTGGAGTTCTCCTACAACAACAGCTACCAGGAGGCCATTCAGATGGCACCGTTTGAGTCTCTTTATGGGAGGAAATGCAGGTCGCCTACTTGTTGGACAGAGCTCAGTGAGAGCAGTATTTTAGGGCCACAGATCGTTGAGGAGACGACAGCGAAGATCCAGTTGATTCGCGATAGGATGAGAGCAGCCCAGAGTAGGCAGATATCTTATGCGGACCGTCGTCGACGCAGACTTGAGTTTTCTGTTGGTGATCGTGTTTTCTTGAGGGTCTCCCCAATGAAGGGCGTGATGAGGTTTGGAAGGAAGGGGAAGCTTAGTCCCAGATACGTAGGCCCCTTCGAGATCCTTGAGCGTATTGGTGCAGTTGCGTATCGATTAGCCCTTCCACCTAGTTTTCCAGACGTGCACCCCGTATTTCACGTTTCGATGCTCCGCCGATATCTTCATGATCCTTCACATGCGATTCAGCACCCGGCGATCCAGATTGAGCGCGATCTTTCCTATGCAGAGCAGCCAGTGATGATCTTGGATCGACAAGTGAAGAAATTGAGGTCGAAAGAGATACCGTCCGTCAAGGTACTTTGGCGTGGCCAGAGCAGGGAGGAGGTCACTTGGGAGACCGAGAGCGAGATGAGGGAGAGGTATCCCCATCTTTTTTAAGGTGCGTATTGGTGGATTTTTTTTAAATTCGGGGACCGAATTTCCTTAAGGGGGGTAGATTGTAACACTTTGATTTCCCGTTTGATGGTTTTGGTGATAATTAGTAGTCGTGTATGTTTATATTTATATATGGGTTCTTAAGTTTTTTAATTATAGTTCTTATGGGTAGTGTTAGCTTTTTAAAATTTTTCCCTTTGTAGGGTGCACCTTGCATACTTAGGCATTTTGTGACTTGTTAACCATTTTCTTGTGTGCATGGTTGCAAATTATCTTTTCCCCACCATTTTATTCATATCTTAACCCTTTTTATAAATTCAAATCCAAATAAAATAAGGGGGCATGGTGTTAGGTGAAACATTTGACTTCCTTGACCTTTTCTTCTCTCTTCTCTCTCTCGTCCAATCATTTCTGCACTTCCTGCAGAAATTCACCAGAAACCACTCTTCTTTCTTCCTCTTTTCTTCTCTTTTCATTTCCTCTTGAACCCTACACCAAAAACCCTACACCATCAATGCTTTTTCCTTCATTAAACTATGAAAACTTGAGGTTTTTGAGGTGTTCTTGGGCAAACCTGCACAACTGAGAGAAGAGCTGGAACCCTTGGTGTTTTAAGGTCAATTAAAGGTATAAAATCTTAATCCTAGCACCCAATTTCCATAACTTGCATGTTTAGTTTAGAAATATCACATTTTTATGCCATTTTAGTGCTTTTGGAGGGGGGTTTAGTGTATCAAGTTAAAACTTATGTTGTTGTGGCTTGATTAGCTTGTTAACAAGTTATTGGTGAGTGATTAGACCTAGGTTTGTTTCAGATTTCATCAAAATACCATAAAGTTCCATTTTTGTGCAAAATGTGTGTTTTGAACTGATTTTAGGCACTGTAGGAATCTGCTGCTATCCGAGACTTTTCAGAACAAAACTAGTGATTTCTGTAGCATGTATGTATGGTATGGAGTGCACCAACCAAACCTGGGGACCCAATTCCCAAGTCTGGCCGCCAAAAATGGCATTCTGGCCGCAAATTGCGGCCAGATTGGGGAGATTTGGGTTGGGGTTTGGGGTATGGGTCTCTGCTTGTATGTAAGTTATTTTGGTATTTATATTTTTGCATTTTCTTTCCTGTATAAAAATCTGGGGTAGAATACCTATTTTCCCGTATTTTTAACCTTTCGCGACACGCGTGTTACGTGTGTGTGGGTTTTGGGTTTCTGCGTATCGCGACGCGTCGGAGTGATTTCAGACGCGTAACCACACGTTTTAGCGTATCGCGCACACGCGCGCTGGGTTCGCGACACGAGTTACTAGTTCGGCTTTATTGTCGCGTTTGTGTGATTTCGAGCTTACATATGATATATTGTGTAATTCTAGGTTCGCAGGCGAGTACGGCGGACGCAGTGAAGAAAGGGAAGCAGGTTGTTGGCTACACCTAGCGAGAGACTACGGTGAGTAGATTTCACATCTACGGGGATATCGCCCGCATGGCGTTCTACGTCAGGGCAGATAGGACCTTATAGTGTTCCTTATATATATATTGCATGTTCATGGTTACTAGCTAGTGCATTGCATTCTAGTTCACCTATTTGTGACATGACCATATATTCATACTTGATGCCTATATCACATCGGATCATTGCATTCTAGTTCATCTATTTGTGACATGACCATATATTCATACTTGATGCTTATATCACATCGGATCATTGCATTCTAGTTCATCTATTTGTGACATGACCATATATTCATACTTGATGCCTATATCACATCGGATCATTGCATTCTAGTTCATCTATTTGTGACATGACCATATATTCATACCTGATGCCTATATCACATCGGAGCATTGCATTCTAGTTCATCTATTTGTGACATGACCATATATTCATACTTGATGCCTATATCACATCGGATCATTACATTGTAGCCCATTATATGTGACATGACTTGATATTCTTACCTGCTACACATGTTACATCGAATCATTGCATTGTAGCTCATTATATGTGACATGATTTGATATTCATACCTGATGCATATGTCACATCGGATTATTATCTTGTAACTTATTTCTATGTAACTTGACTGGATATTTACATTTGACGCACATATCATATCGGATCATTGACTTGTATTTGTTTGGATTATATGTGATTTCTGGATTTGGGAACCGTGGCTATTTCAAATATGTAATCATTTAAAAACCCGGTTCCCTTGATATGATATTTCGGTGCGTCCACCATGTGTTTTCTCGGTGCTAGAGTGATATATGGAAACCCGAATCGAGGAGGCGGTTGAGGCCGATTACGGGTACATGGTGGACCCGGTATGGTACCCCGGGGCGAGAACGGTTTTGCTGTGCAGTAGACGGTGAGCCTGGCAGAGGGACCACTACCTACCGGTGATTGGTTGGACCTGACAGTTATCCGGAGAATACTGCCGGGGGCGAGGGCCGATACCGCAGACGGAGCCCGTGGGCTGACCCGGACTGACGGGGCCCGATGGATGAGGATTTGCGTGTCGATGCTGGACACGAGTATTTATGATATTTGGGTGCCGATGTTGGGCACTCGGGACTCTCAGAGGTGTACAGGATTCGAGGGCCGATGAGGGTGCCGGCGCCTGAGCTATTTGGGGGATCTGGGTGGATTGATGGACACCGATATACATATATCCCACGTTGACATTCCGTGTAGATACTATATTTCCCCTGCTCAGCATTTATTATTGTACCTCATCCTGTAGTTACATTACCTGATAAAGCATTTGTACCTCATCCGGTAGATGCATTACCTGATAGAGAACTTGCATGATTATTGCACATACTGCTTATCACATATTGATATCATCTATTGGCATATGATAGAGTAGCGTAGTACGTGCATGCTCGCGATTACCTTTATATGTTATCTCTATTCACGAGTTGGCAACTCACCCCCGTTGTGCCACAGTGTTTGCAGGTCGCCCTTCGGAGTAGTCGCGGCAGGCTGCGGTTACATCTTTTGACTCAGATACCCCCATAGTTGGTGTACTAGCTCTTTTGCTGATAGGTGGGTTTTGTGCGGTATCTGTTTATCTTTCTGTATGTACATTGTTGTATCTAGTATTCTCCATCAACCATGTATGTATTTGACTTAGAGACAGTGTGAGGACGATGTTGTACTTTATTTGTGTTCTGGTGTCGTGCTCGTTGTGAGCCGACTTTTCTTTTGCAGTTTTATGCTATCTATGATGTTCCCACTTGTGGATCTTGAGCTTCGCTACGGCGTCGTATATTGTTATCTTGGAGATTGTTTACTTAGATTTCTTATCATGTTAGTTGGTGTTTTCATTTAATTCTTATTACACTCTATACTTTCACTGGTTTGTTTTCTGGGTTTCCGGTTCCCTTAGTCACGTTACGCCTGTAGACGTTACGTGGTTAAGTGCCGGTCACGGGCCAAACTTTGGGTCGTGACAGTTAGACATGATTCGTCTCTCTCGGTATTGGGGGTTGATATCGCGCTGTGTCTAGGAGAGCCATTACACAAAGTCCCTGGCCAGGGCAAGCGAGATATACTGGTAGCGTTTCCAGTGTTATCTCAGGGTGTTCTGGGCTACACTCTGACACGACTTGTACCGCTATTAGGGGACTTACATTTACTGCCACCCTAGGCCCGCCATGCGATACTCTCAGACGAACAGACCGCACTGTACGGAGATTGTCACATTCAGGCTCAGTAGGAGTTCGGATGGGTTCGCCTCATCAGCCTTCTTATCGGCATCTACTTGGGGACCCTGTAAGTCCATGCTGCCTCTCCCGGTACTTACGGGCTTGCGGAATTTGGTGAAAAACAATTTTCTAGAGGCGGTAATATGGACTCAAACGGATCTTTGTTAAACTATCTACCTAACAACCTAACTGGGAGTTGTTAACTACTCGGTTAGGGGGTTATACCTTTCTTTTCTTGAACTCCTTCGTCTTCAAGCTTCGATGGTGTACGGATCGACTTCAACCCGTCGTCTCCTTGCGCCGAAGATCGATCCACCCGAAAGCTTCTACCTTTGGCTTCTTCTTCAAACTTTGAAGAAACTAGTTCACTCGGTTTGCTAAACCTTGTGAACTAGAGTGAGTAGAGAAGAGTGTGTTGGGATTTTTCTCTATGGTTCTTGGTTCTCAACACATGAGACAAGTGAACCATAGACTAGTGAGAGGGAGAGAAAGAGGAAGAGGATGAGAGCTCAAGAACAAGAGAGAATATGGAAATGAGAGAAAAATGAGCAAGACTTTTCTCTCTTGGCTCTCATAAATCAAAGCCATCATAACAAATCATAGCAATCAAGTATTATGTGATGGTTTAAGCTACAAAAGCCATATCATTTCATGCACTCATTTTGCACAAGAGAAACAAGTAAGCAAAAGTCTTTGCAATGAAATGATAGCCATTGTCATCATGATGGTCAACTAGTCTAACCTAGTCAACCGGTCAACAAAGTCAACAAGTCAACAAAGTCAACCCCTCAACAACCATGTCACCATAATACTTAATTAATATTATTGTTAATCATATATCATATTCTCATTAGGGTTTAGCAAAAAGTCAATGGTCAACGGTTAACAGTCAACAACCCTAATGAGAATGCTCTGCCTCTGTCTCTCCGTCAACTGTGCGTACACACCCGCATACGCGTTCCGAGGAACACGAATACATACGAGATAAAATCAATCCCAAAACGTACACTAGGATCTGGCTTAAACCAAAGCCCGCTAGTGTTAACTGTCCGGACACTAAACGCGCACAAGTGCACGGATGTGACCGAACCCTGTCGCAAAACCATGCGACCTCTACTCTTTAGCCTAAAGGCGAATAGCTTTCTGTGTGGGACTCTAAAGACTCGACACTACACTGGCAGTGGGTTTAACCATAGACCACAAGCGGCACTAGCCGTGCGTAACGGTCCCCAGGTAGATGCCGACAAGAAGACTGACGAGGTGAAACCCATCTGAACTCCTACTGAGCCTGAATGTGACAGTCTCCGTACAGTCCGGTCTGTTCGTCTGATATATCGCATGGCGGGCCTAGGGGGCAGTAAACGTCAGTCCCCTAATAGCGGTACAAGTCGTGTCGGAGTGAAGCCCAAAACACCCTGAGATAGCACTGGAAGCCTACCAGTATATCTCGCTTACCCTGGCCAGGGATTACTCGTGTAATGGCTCTCCTAGACACAGCGCGATGTCAACCCCCAATACCGGGAGAGACGAATCCTGTCTAACCGTCACTGCCTCCAAGTGCTTCGGGACTGGACCCAACTACTACCTGTTTGCACGACTCCTTTGAGCCGTGGTAGGGTAGTAATCAAAGTACAGTGGGAACACACTCGAGGCGAAGTGACAGTGTCAAGTCAGCGGACTAAGCTGTACTCACGTCACCTGGGAACTGATAACTGACGATAGGTATAATACCAACTAACAGTTCCCGACGAGTCCAGTCCAGTGTACTCGTAACCCAACGAGCACCCGCATACTATCTCAAGTACGACGTACTGACGACTGTAGGACAGACCGTCTCCCACACTGGGATGAGAAGCACATATGCTAGTCTACTCCGGAGTATCGATGCCCTGTCTCGATAGTCCTGCAACTAGGGACCTGCATAAGGATGTGCTTATAGATTACCCAGCCCCCACTAGTGTGACTGCGATCACAACGCTGGTAATCAAGCAAAGATCCTAAGGGCTCCACTAATACGTATAGGTGATATAATAAAATAAACACATGTACATATTGAAGTAGAAACAAACCAAGTAGCATACTACTATTTTGAGCAAGATTGTATATACAACTGTGAATATCCCAAGCTTCCATTGAGTAATATACAAACTAGTATGATACAGTAATGGCCTCCAGGGCATATACACTAACAATCTCCCACTTGCACTAAGGCCATGAACTGGCGTATCGAAGACCTATCATCTCGATCAGTCGCTCGAACTGATTCTGGGGCAAGGCCTTGGTGAATGGATCTGCAGTGTTATCTTCTGAAGCAACCCTCCGAACCTCGATCTCCTGGCGATCCACGATTTCCCTGATCAGGTGATACCGCCTCAAGATGTGTCTGGTTTTCTGATGGGACCTGGGTTCCTTCGCTAAAGCTATAGCCCAGTTGTTGTCGCAATACAGATGTATTAGATCAACAATGGACGGAACCACCTGAAGTTCTTTAAAGAACTTCCTTTTCCAGACGGCTTCTTTTGCGGCATCAGATGCAGCGATGTATTCCGCTTACATAGTCGATTCAGCAACGGTTTCCTGTTTGGAACTCTTCCAACACACCGCCCCTCCATTGAGGGTAAAGACAAAACCCGACATGGACTTGGAATCATCCTTGTCATTCTGGAAGCTGGAGTCAGCAAAGGCCTCGATGTGGAGGTCTTTTCCGCCATACACCAAGAACATCTCCTTAGTCCTTCTCAGTTACTTGAGAATGTTCTTTACCGCTATCCAGTGTTTCTCCCCAGGGTTTGACTGATACCGGCTTACCACACTCAGTGCATAAGCTAAATCCGGTCTGGTACACAACATCGCATAAATTATAGAGCCTACCGCAGAAGCGTAGTGTATAATAAACATGCGATCCCTCTCCAAATCAGTCTTGGGAGACATCTCTTTAGAGAGGGTGATCCCGTGACAAGCCGGCAGGTTACCGCGCTTGGAATCTTCCATACTGAATCTTTTCAGTATGGTGTCGATGTACCTGGACTGTGAAAGTCCTAATATCCTCTTGGATCTATCACGATGGATCCGGATCCCCAGGATGTATGAGGCACGACCCAGGTCTTTCATGGAGAACCTGTGTGACAAGAACCCCTTAACAGATTGTAGCATAGGAATGTCATTTCCTATTAAGAGAATGTCATCCACGTATAAAAAGAGGAATACTACAGTTCTTGCTACAAATCTACTATATATGCATGGTTCATCTGGATTTTTAATAAAGCCAAATTCTTTGACCGTCTCATCAAAGCAGATGTTCCAACTCCGCGATGCCTGCTTTAGTCCATAGATGGACTTAAGCAACTTGCACACTTTTCCGCTGCTCCCACTCTGAATGAAATCCTCTGGCTGGTCCATATAGACACACTTCTCTAAATTTCCATTTAGAAAAGCGGTCTTTACGTCCATCTGCCAAATCTCATAATCGTGGAAGGCAGCAATGGCAAGATGGATCCAAATGGATTTCAGCATAGCCACTGGAGAAAAGGTTTCGTCATAGTCCAAACCAGGTCTTTGACGAAAACCCTTTGCAACAAGTCTAGCTTTATAGGTCTCAACCTGTCCATCTACACCAATCTTTCTTTTGAAGATCCACTTGCATCCTACGGGTTTTACCCCGTCTGGAGCAATCTCCAACGTCCATACTTTGTTTTGACTCCATTTCGGTCCGCATTGCATCCAGCCATTTTACCGAGTCAACGCTCTGAACGGCCTGCTGGAAGCTAGTGGGCTCATCATAATCCATGATGCAATCCTCTCTATCCCCGTCTATGAGAAAACCGTAGTATCTCTCGGGCAGATGAGACTGCCTACTACTCCTGCGGAGCGGCGTAGGAATGTCCTGTTCTTTTGAACCCTCTGGTTCTACTAAGCTTTCAGAAATAGTCTGTGGTTCTGGAATTTCTTCCAGTTCTACTGCGCTCCCATTAATTTCCTTTTCCAAGAACTGGTGTTCTAGAAAGTGGGCATTACGAGAAATAAGGACTTTTTGTTCCTCTGCGTGGTAGAAAAGATACCCCCTGGTGTTCTTTGGGTATCCCCCAAACTTGCACAGTACTGAGCGTGCCTCGAGTTTGTCCGCATGCTGCTTTTTGACAAAAGCTGGACATCCCCAGATCTTCAGATATTGAAGATAGAGTTTCTTCCCACTCCATAACTCATATGGTGTGGTAGGCACAGTCTTAGTGGGAACTCGGTTCAAAAGGTATGCGGCTGATTCAAGCGCATATCCCCAGAATGATCACGGTAACTCAGTGTTACTCATCATGGACCGTACCATATCCAATAGGGTTCTGTTCCGTCTCTCCGATACACCGTTATGTTACGGAGTGTATGGAGGAGTAAGCTGAGAGAGAATTCCATTCTCTTTTAAATAGTCCAGGAAATCGGCACTCAAGTATTCACCACCTCGATCCGATCTTAGAATCTTGATACTTTTGCCGGTTTGTTTTTCTACCTCATTCTTATATTCCTGGAATTTTCCAAAGGCTTCGGACTTATGTTTCATTAAGAAGACATGTCCGAATCTTGAAAAATCATCCGTAAAAGTAATGAAGTAAGAAAAACCGCTTCGTGCATGTGTAGACATTGGACAGCACACGTCGCTGTGTATGAGTCCTAAGAGCTCGCTCGCTCTTACTCCGTGTCCAGTGAACGGAGTCTTTGTCATCTTTCCTTTGAGACAGGATTGACAAGTGGCATACGATTGATATTCGAACGGATTCAAATATCCTTTTGTATGTAACTTAGTCAATCTTCTCTCATTGATGTGACCCAGTCTACAATGCCATAAGAAAGTCTGATTGATTTCTGGAGACTT
Source organism: Agapanthus africanus (assembly GCA_030015575.1). Taxonomy (NCBI): domain Eukaryota; kingdom Viridiplantae; phylum Streptophyta; class Magnoliopsida; order Asparagales; family Amaryllidaceae; genus Agapanthus; species Agapanthus africanus. The sequence goes on from JASDDO010000022.1 coordinate 279,379,399, forward strand.
TCTTTTATGTGTATTCTGGACATTGAAAATCTGTGGTTGGTTTAATACGTATATACCATTGCTCAATGTACCTGATCCAATCAGAACTTGATTAAGGTGAATGTTTACAACACTGCTTACAAACGCAAATTCATAACCTTCTTTAGAAACCAAAGATACAGAAATGATATTACAAGTTGCGTTGGGTACAAAATAGCAATTACACAAAACCAAAACATGTCCATCTGATATTCCCAGGTGATAGTCCCCTACGGCCTTAGCATCCATGCTAGCTCCGTTCGCAACTTTGAGGGTCATGTCACCTGCCTTTAAAACCCTACGGTTTCTCAACGCCTGCAAAGAATTACAGATATGAGATCCTGATCCGGTATCCAATAATCAGGAAGTAGAGTTTATTGAAAGACAGTTTTCAATAACATACACACCTGAAGCTGAAGCCGCAACCTGCTTCGGATCCTGTGTTCTGGCCTTCCAAGCCCTGCAATCTTTCTTCCAGTGTCCACTCTTATGACAATAGAAGCATTCTTCCTTATCCACAAGCTTTCCCACTTTCTTAGTTGCTTTTGCCTTTCCCTTCGTATCCACTTTACTAACACCGCCCCTTGGTTTGGCGGGGGCTTTCTTCTTCTTTCTCTTGGCTTTCGCCTTGGACCTAGAAGAAGAAGATCCTCCTACAAACAAAGTGGATGTTTCCCTACCTTTCTGTAGGGTGCCCTCTGCTCTCCTCAGCATGTTGAGGAGTTCTGAAAGTTGAACTTCCTTTTCTTGTAAGTTGAAGTTCAGTATAAACTGGGCGTAAGTAGAAGGAAGGGACTGGAGAATCAAGTCCTTATAGAGCTCATTCTCCAATGTGGTCCCAAGGTCCGCGAGCTCCTCAATGTAGCCAATCATCTTAAGCACGTGTTCCGCTACCGATGATCCGACGGCCAATCTTGCCGAAAATAACTTCTTCGACACTTCGTATCTTGCGATACGAGATTGCTCTCCATACAGTTCTTTTGTATGAAGAAATATGGATTCGAGGTCCATATTCTCGTGCCTCCTCTGATGTTCGTTGTCCATAGAGGCAAGCACGAGGCACTTGGCCTTCGCGCAGTCTAGTTCCCAGGTCTTACGGATTTCCTTATCCGCGACGCTGGTTTTGGGACTTGGGACAGGGGGAGCTTTGGTGGTAAGAAGATACCCCAGCTTGTCGTAAGTGATTGCCATCTTGACATTCCTGAGCCAATCTTTGTAGTTTGGCCCTGTCAGTATGTTTTTATCTAGAAGTAACTTAAGTCCAGTCATGTCGATTGGTCGCTGCAATTAGGAGAGAGAAGAAACACTCAGCATGATGCTCTTGCAAGTTTAGAGTGGTTTTTAGTTTGTCTAAACAGGATGGCTCCCACTGTCTCTCGAATTCCTCCTCAAACCAAAAAGGAAGAATTAGTCAGGATCAATCTCACCGTACAATACTTGCTTAACCATTCAGCCAGGCCAGTGTCGGTACTTCGAGGGAGGTTTTCCAACGCTTTCGCGAAGTTCCTTAATTAAATAACCTCTTTTCCCTATGGGCATAGCCCCGCCAACACCTTTCTAGACACCTACTTGGTTTATAGCATTGATCGTTAAGTGAGAAATTTCCCGAGGAGTAGCATATACTCACAGTAGGATCGGGATCCAAATATCATCGCCTGACAAAACTGAAGGAATCCTACCAGAATCATTACACTCCAAATGGTATGCAACGCTAGCAAGTTTCAGTACTTATGAAACTCCCGATGTGGATTTTTGCCCCATGCTCTTATGACCTTGGCGTGAGGTCAAAATGTCATAAGTCACATGTCAAGTTCTTCCAATCATTATCCAGGTTAATTTGAACCTACCCGTACCTACTCTTGACGTAGGAAAAAATGGCAGTACGACTGTCTCAAATCAACGCATTCTATCTATGCAACAGATAAATATCCGGCAGCTACCAATCACTATGCCTTGGCGTGAGGTCAAAATACCTAGCTTGAATACTACCGAATATTTAACTGAAATGATGGAGGGCTACGGATGGTTTTGGCTAAACCGTGAACGTAGTGAACTTGATATAATCGATGGAACGAGATAGCTTTCAAAAGGAGTGGCTCAAGCTCCGCATTTAAAAGTTGGTTTTGAAAAGAACCGAGTGGATTTTCGAAAGTGTTCCAACGACTTTTACTTGGTTTATTTTCTTGCATTAGTTCTTTTAATGCGTGATATTCTTGCATTAGTTCTTTTAATGCGTCCCATCATTTAATCCTACCATTGCAGAAAACAACCAAAATATGATGTATGTTTATGCCATTCGCATTCGCCACGGGACCCCGTCATTACCCGTTAGGTTACTTAACTAGCGGCAGAGCGGGGGCTGGGCTAGCGCGGCTGCAAAACATAAGCAACGCTTAAATAATATCATATATAGATATATTGCAATGATAGCCATTTCAGATCACAGATGAATACATTGGATATACTAGGAATCCGCAATTCGTACGAGCCTGTAACGAAAAGCAGATTACACGGTCGCGGTGAATAGCCAATACCGCACCCAAGACCCCTACGGGTGCAGCAAACTACCCGCCAAGTACCCGAAGCGGAGCAACCTCCCTCAACACCATGAGTAGGCCACTCGGCACTTCGAGATACCCGGTAGTTTGTGCACCCCCTCCATGGGTCTATCCTAGGAGCAAAAACAGTAAAAAGAAATTATACAATGACGGCTACAACCCCGACCCGGTTGTGCGGCCATACAAATAATTATTACATCAATTTACAAATTTACATGAATTGAAAGAAAAGAAAACTCTTGTCTCACAACCCCCGGCTATCCACCCGCGACAATCCAATGAATTCATATACACATACCAATAACATTACAGATCACAGATTTGTATAACCCCCACTAATCGACATATAGCGATTAGCAGACGTTCAAGACAAATATCACATCACAGAAATACCCGTCAGCTTAAGTCTTTAGAAACTCGATCAAAATAAGGTTTTTAAAGCCCACAAAACAAATTTTTCTTTCTGGAAAATCTGGGCTGAAAAAACATATACCAAAAATCCTAAAATACCCCATAGAACAAACTGCAGTAAAGACGATCCAGAGAGGAGCTTAATCGGCCGTGGAACCGCGGCAATAGCAAGCTATTGCCGCGTTTCCACAGTGGTTTGGTTGGATCTCGACCGTTTTTCTACATAGACTATAAAAACCCTGAGTCGGTTTTTAAAGCATGATTTATTATTTTTACAGAACTTTGAAAATCGATAGCAAGCTTGATATCGGGGTGTATTTCACGACTTTTTCTCCGATCGAATTTCTAGTTACTATGCTAACATGTTAGGTAGTGTTTAACTTGGCTCTGATACCACTGTAAGTCGATGCTACCTCTCTCGGTACTTACGGGCTTGCAGAATTTGGTGAAAAACAATTTTCTAGAGACGGTAACATGGACTCAAACGGATCTTTGTTAAACTATCTACCTAACAACCTAACTAGGAGTTGTTAACTACTCGGTTAGGGGGTTATACCTTTCTTTTCTTGAACTCCTTCGTCTTCAAGCTTCGATGGTGTACGGATCGGCTTCACCCCGTTGTCTCCTTGCGCCGAAGATCGATCCACCCGAAAGCTTCTACCTTTGGCTTCTTCTTCGAACTTTGAAGAAACTAGTTCACTCGGTTCGCTAAACCATGTGAACTAGAGTGAGTAGAGAAGAGTGTGTTGGGATTTTTCTTTATGGTTCTTGGTTCTCAACACATGAGACAAGTGAACCATAGACTAGAGAGAGGGAGAGCAAGAGGGAGAGGATGAGAGCTCAAGAACAAGAGAGAGAATGGAAATGAGAGAAAAATGAGCAAGACTTTTCTCTCTTGGCTCTCATAATCCAAAGCCATCATAAAAAATCATAGCAATCAAGTATTATGTGATGGTTTAAGCTACAATAGCCATTTCATTTCAGGCACTCATTTTGCACAAGAGAAACAAGCAAGCAAAAGTCTTTGCAATGAAATGATAGCCATTGTCATCATGATGGTCAACTAGTCCAACCTAGTCAACCGGTCAACAAAGTCAACAAGTCAACAAAGTCAACCCCTCAACAACAATGTCACCATAATACTTAATTAATATTATTGTTAATCATATATCATATTCTCATTAGGTTTTAGCAAAAAGTCAATGGTCAACAGTCAAGAGTCAACAGTCAACAACCCTAATGAGAATCCTCTGCCTCTGTCTTTCTGTCAACTGTGCATACACACCCGCATCCGTGTTCCGAGGAACACGAATACATACGAGATAAAATCAATCCCAAAACGTACACTAGGATCTGGCTTAATGTAACACCTTAGGATAAGGGTTAGTGATTAATTATAATTAAATAATGATTTTTAATAAAAAGTTTATCAAATTGTGTTTTAAATATTTTTCCTAATTTAATAAATATTTTTCCAAAATTTTCCTAGGCTTGCACACACATGTGCATGTAAACTAGGGTTTTTAAATCAAGTAAATACCATAATTATTAACCATGGTGGGTTAATTATAGGATTAAGTCTTATGGATTCTTAATTGGGTTTTTATTAGCTAATTAAAAGTTGCTTTAGTTTGAATGGTGAGGGTGTTGACTTGTGAGAAGGAGAGAGAGAGAGGGCATCATGGCTTAGCCCATGCTTGCCATTAATGATGAGAGAGAGAGAGGGTTGACAATTGGAAGCTAATTATTTCCTCTCATTTCTTTTCTTTGTTCTCTCAAACCTCACACACACTCACACACACACACACTTACCTCTTGAAGCAGCAGCAGAAGCAACTGAAGCAGCAGCAGAAGCAACTAAAGCAGCAGCAGAAGCAAAAGCAGCAGCAGCAACATTCAGCAACAGCAGCACAGTGAGCAGCAGTGAGCACCAAGCTTCACAACAGCAACTGCAGCCTCTTCTCTTCTCTTCTCCACCTTCCTGCAGCTCCCTAGGGTCGAGAGTGAGGTACAATTCCTAACTTGATCCCCTAGTTAGCTTAGATAGTGTAGATTTGCATCGGTTAATGGATTTCTGTGTGTTTTAGTGCGATATGGGGTGTTTAGTGTGAACTTTGTGCTAATGAGGTGTAGATTAGTTCCAGTAGGATGATTGTGGTCTGTTGAGGCCATTGTAACCTAGTCCAACCCCTATTACACTAAAATACCACCAGATTACATATTGGATGCAAATGTCGTATTTGGGCAAAATGTGAGTTTTCTGGAACTGCTATCAACTCGGTGAGTGCAGAATGATTTTGGGAAGACTGTAGTGTAGTGGAGTACAGCTGATGCACCAGGTGAAACCCGACCCCCATACAGCTACAGTAGGCCGCCAATTTCCTCATTCTGGCCGCCAATTACGGCCAGATGGGTAGGGTTTGGGTTGGGGTTTGGTCCAGTGGGTGTCTGCTACTGTGTGTAGTGTTTTGGTATATATATTTTTGGGAGTTTGGTTCTGTAGAAAAATCTGGGACCAAATACCTATTTTGCCGTTTTCTAAACCTTCGCGACACGCGTGATACGTGAGTAGGTTTGGGTTTCTGCGTATCGCGGCGCGTCGGGGTAGTTTCGTGGCGCGTGAGTACACGTTTTAGCGTATCGCGCGCACGCGCGATTGGTTTGCGACACAGGTTTCTTGTTGGATTATAATGTCGCGTTTTGTGACTAAAGCTTATGTGTGATATGTGTATGTGATTCTAGGTTCGCAGGCCAGTGAGACGGACGCTGCGAAGAAGGGCAAGCAAGTGGTTGGATACACTTAGCGCAAGACACGGTGAGTAGATTTCACATCTACGGGGATATCGCCCGCATGGCGTTATGCGTCAGGGCTGATAGGACTTATTTACTATATGTTGCATGCACCCCATAGACTGTCATCGCATATTGCATTCTCTGCTGTGTTGATATATATATTGCTTAGAACTGATAGAACACCGCACTATTACTAACGGTTTATGTTGCACGGGCACTATTTACATGCTACACACACACCGTTAGTAATTGCCATGCCATACCCACTATAGAGCTGCCATGATTATATTGCTATAGTTCGCCTCATATGTGATTTGATATGATTTTCATGTATATTGGGAGCCGCATGACATCTTTTAAAACCGGAAATGAAACTACTTTAAAAAGCGGTTTTCCCCTTATACCCATACCATGGATTGATGTATATTGTACCTCGCATTGGGTTTTACTATTGGTATTGGATTTTCATGTGATTTCTGTTTTGAGGACCGTGGAATTATTTAAGGAAAGATATGCTATTTTGAAAAACCCGGTACCTCGTGGTATGATATTTTGGTGTGTCCACCACGCGTTTTCTCGGTGCTGAGACGTGTGCTTGAAACCCGATTCGAGGAGTGGATGTTCCGTTTGCGGGTTCGTGGTGGGCCCGGTATGGCTCCCCTCGGCGAGATGATCGATGGGATTTGCCGATTGAGCCTGGAGGCGGGCGAGTACCTACCGGTGATTGGTTGGACCTGGCAGTTGTCCGGAGGATACTGACCAGAGTCGAGTGATGGATACGGGATGACCGTGCTGCCGGGGCCGAGGGCCGATACCGCAGACGGACCCCGTGGGGCCGGTCCGGATTGACGGCGCCCGATATTCGAGGATTTACGTGTCGATGCTGGACACGGGTATTTTATGATATTTTGGGTGCCGATGTTGGGCACTCGTGATTCCTCCGAGATATACAGGATTTGAGGGCCGATGGGTGTGCCGGCGCCTGAGTATATGTGGGATTTGGGTGCAGTTTGAGGCGCCGATCATTGTTTTCCATGTTGACATAGTCCATGTAGATATTATTCATCCCATACTCAGTATTGATTACTATACATCTCATCCTGTGGCATTTACCTGTTAGAGTACATGCATTACTATTGTATCCACTGTTGACATGCATTGATATCATCTGCTGGCATTGGTAGAGCCACGCTATATGTGCATGCTTGCAATCACCTTTATATGTTATCTCTATTCACGAGTTGGCAACTCACCCCCGTTGTGCCACAGTGTTTGCAGGTTGCCCTTGGGAGTAGTCACGGCTGGCTGTTATCGCATCTTTTGGCACAGATACCCCTTTTGAGCAGAGATAGCCTTTTTGCTGTTTAGGTGGGTTTCGTACGGTATCTGTTATCTTTCAGTTGTATATTGATGTATCTAGTACTCTCCATCTACCTTCTGTATTGACTTAGAGACAGTTGTGAGGACGATATGTATGATTTTATATTCTGGTGTCGAGCTCGCATGTGAGCCGATGTTACTTTATGCAGTCTCATCTTTTATGATATTGTCCTTGTTTTACTGTGTATTCTTCGCTACGGCGTCGTATATCATATTGTGATGCTTTATTCATGTCACTTGTTATTTCCGCTACACCTTACTTTTACCCGACTTTCGGGGCTAATGTTTTAAAAAGGAAATGTTACCAAAATTATAAAACTCATAACTTTTGAACTTAAAAGGGATTTCTACTAAATAAATGGAAGTTTTTCAGACATTTACTATTGCTTTTCAAAATGTTTTAAATCACTCTATATTTATTGGTTTTGATTTCTGGGTTCGGCTTACTTAGCCGCGTTGCGCCTGTAGACGTTGCGTGGTTAAGTGCCGGTCACGAGTCGAATTCTCAGGTCGTGACAAAGTTTGTATCAGAGCGTAGGTTTTACCTTCGGAGTGTAGGATGACCCTGGTATGATGGAGTAGGTAGCTGCAGCAGGGTAGCGTAGCGTGCGTATGTTCCGCGGCATACTCACGACACGGTACTCCGCTTACGCGACCTTAGGACTTGTTGATTTGATTCCTCCTTATATTCTTGTGATTCGATTTCCGTGTTCTTATCGAATCCAAATTTTCTTTCAGCCAATATGCCGCCTAAGACTACGAGGGCACAGAGAGCGGCCGCGAGGGCCGAGATTCGTGTTGACTCGTCCGAGACGAGGACTGATCCGGGCAGTACGCCGGTTGTACCCGAGCAGGCTGTTCCTGCCGTGACAGAGCAGATCGCATCGTTAGGGGCTGGTATGCAGGAGATGCGCCAGATGATAGGATCGTTAGTTGAGACGCTTCGAGCGCAGCGACCAGAGGTAGCTCCACCAGTTCCAGAGACCGCGATGGTGCCTACCGCACAGCCAGTTGCCCCTGCAGCCATGGAGGTGATTACAGTATCGCTATCAGAGTTCATGAGGCTGAAGCCTCCAGTTTTCACAGGCACCGATACAGCCGAGTGTAAGTCGATATAGAACACCCCAGTACTTATGGGGAGGCGGAATTTTCAAAAACAATCAAGTTTAAAGAACGAACATCGACTAACCGCTTGAATCGAAGCTAAACTATAAATAACCGTATTCTAAGAGTTTCATTTCACTTGTGATTAGGGATTATACCTAATGAAACCGGTCCTTCTTCTTTGTGTCCTCCTTTGTTCTCCTCGACCTTCTCTAGGTAGTAGACGATCCACCCGAGAGCAAAACACCAAGCTAAACCTCTAACTTGAGGTAACTAATCAACTTTGATTGCTAATCAAAGATGAAAGGATGATATAGAGTGAAGGTAATGGATTGTTTAGTCTAACTAATCCTTTGATCTCAACACATGAGGATTAAGGATTAGGGTTTGAAGATGAGAGCTTGAGGAGAGAGAATGTGAGATTAGATAATGAGAGGAGAGAGAGTGTATCATAATATATTATGAAGCATTTCTTTTTAACAATAATGAATAAAGGAAATGAATAAGCATGCTTCATAAAATATCTAGTGGTGATTCATTAGCATGAGTCATTAAGCAATAAATGTGCATTAATGAAATGAATGAATCACCACCATGACTCACTTTCTTATCCAAAAGAAACCTCCTTAGTCACATCTTCTAGAAGCTTCTCGAGTAATTACGAGAACGCCCCTCCGAACCGTAAAAATACGGAAAATCTTTAGACTGTATAAATCCAATAACCGGATACCAGTAACTGGCTTAAACCAAAGCCGACTGGTAAAAACTGTCCGAAAGTCGTACGCGCGTAAACGCACGTATGCGTCCGAACCCTTTGTTGCAAAACCATGCAACCTCTATATCGTTTCGCCTGGAGTAGGAAACTCTCTGTGTGGGACTCTAGAGACTCGACTACTACGCTGGCAGTGGGTTTAACCACAGACCGCAAGCGGCACTAGCTGTACGTAACGGTCCCCAGGTAGTTGTCGATAAGAAGGCCGATGAGTAAACCCATACGAACTCCTACTGAGTCTGATGTGACAATCTCCATACAGTCCGGTCCGTTCGTCCATGACTATCGCATATCGGGCCTAGGGGGGCGGCAAGCGTCAGTCCCCTAATAGCGGTATAAGTCGTGTCGGAGTGAAGCCCATTACACCCTGAGAAACTACTGGAACCTACCAGCAAATCTCGCTTGCCCTGGCCAGGGACTTTGCGTAATGGCTCTCTGACACAGCACGATATCTACTCCCAATACCGGGAGGGACGAATCCTGTCTAACCGCCACTGCCTCCAAGTGCTCGGGACTGCACCCAACTGCTACCTGTTTGCACGACTCCTTAGAGCCGTGGTAGGGTAGCAATCTAAGAACAGTGGGACACACTCGAGGCGAAGTAGCAGTGTCAAGTCTGCGGACTACGCTGTACTCATGTCACCTGGGAACTGTTTACTGACGACTGGTATCAAACCAACCAACAGTTCCCTGTGAGTCCTGTCCGGTGTACCCGTAACCTAACGAGCACCTGTATACTATCTCTAGTACGACGTACTGATGGCTGTGGGACAGACCATCTCCCCAACTGGGATGAGAAGCGTACACACTAGTCTACTCCGGAGTATCGATGCTCTGTCTCGATAATCCAACGACCAGGGACCTGAATAAGGATGTGCTTGTAGACTACCCAGCCCCCACTAGTGTGACTGCCATCACAACGCTGGTAGACAAGCAAGATCCTAAGAGCTCTATCAATACGTATACTCACATATTAAGATAGAAAAACCAAGTAGCATACTACCATGTTTAGCAAGACTGTTATATACATGTGAATATCCCAAGCTTCCATTAAGTAATATACAAGCTAGTATGATACAGTAATGGCCTTCTAGGGCATAAACACTAACAATCTCCCACTTGCACTAGGGCCATGTACTGGCATATCGTAGACCAATGATCTCGAGTAGCCTCTCGAACTGAATCTGAGGAAGGGCCTTCGTGAATGGATCAGCAATGTTCTCTTCTGAAGCAACTCTCCGAACCTCGATCTCCTGACGATCAATGATCTCCCTGATCAGGTGATACCGCCTCAAGATGTGTCTGGACTTCTGATGGGACCTTGGTTCCTTCGCTAAAGCTATAGCTCCGTTGTTGTCGCAATACAGAGGTATTGGATCAACTATGGTAGGAACCACCTGAAGTTCTGTTAGGAACTTCTTCATCCAGACTGCTTCTTTTGCGGCATCGCAAGCAGCTATATACTCCGCTTCCATCGTCGAGTCAGCAACGGTGTCCTGCTTGGAGCTCTTCCAGCACACCGCCCCTCCATTGAGGGTAAAGACATAACCCGACATGGACTTGGAATCGTCCTTATCACTCTGGAAGCCGGAATCAGCAAAGGCCTCCAACCTGAGGTCTTTTCCGCCGTAAACCAAGAACATCTCCTTAGTCCTCCTCAGGTACTTGAGAATGTTCTTTACTGCTATCCAGTGTTTCTCCCTTGGGTCTGACTGATACCGGCTTACCACGCTCAGTGCGTAAGCTACATCTGGTCTGGTACACAACATGGCATACATTATAGAGCCTACCGCAGAAGCGTAGGGTATAATAGACATGCGTTCCCTTTCCAAATCAGTCTTGGGAGACATCTCTTTGGAGAGGGTGATTCCGTGACAAGCCGGTAGATTACCGCGCTTAGAATCTTCCATACTGAATCTTTTCAGTACAGTGTCGATATACCTGGACTGCGAAAGTCCCAACATCCTCTTGGATCTATCACGATAGATCCGGATCCCCAGAATGTAAGAGGCATCACCCAGGACTTTCATGGAGAACCTGTGTGACAAGAATCCTTTGACAGATTGTAGCATAGGAATGTCATTTCCTATCAATAGAATGTCATCCACGTACAAGACGAGGAATACGACACTTCTGGCCACGACTTTACTATATATGCACGGTTCATCTGGATTTTTGATAAAGTCATATTCTTTGACTGTCTCATCAAAACAGATGTTCCAACTCCGCGATGCCTGCTTTAGTCCATAAATAGACTTAAGCAGCTTGCATACTTTCCCGCTGCTCCCACTCTGATTGAAACCCTATGGCTGATCCATATAGACGCTCTCTTCTAAATTTCCATTCAGAAAAGCCGTCTTTACGTCCATCTTCCAGATTTCATAATCATGGAAGGCAGCAATAGCAAGAAGGACCCGAATGGATTTGAGCATAGCCACTGGAGAAAAAGTTTCGTCATAGTCCAAACCAGGTCTTTGACGAAAACCCTTTGCAACAAGTCTAGCCTTATAGGTTTCCACCTGTCCATCTACACCAATCTTTTTCTTGAAGATCCATTTGCATCCTATGGGTTTTACCCCATCTGGAGCAAAGTCCAAAGTCCATACTTTGTTGGTGTACATGGACTCCATTTCGGTCCGCATTGCATCTAGCCATCGTACCGAGTCGCCGCTCTGGATGGCCTGCTGGAAGTCAGTAGGTTCATCATTATCTATGATGCAATCCTCTCTATCCCCGTCTATGAGAAAACCGTAGTATCTCTCAGGCGGACGAGACGGCCTACTACTCCTGCGGAGGGGTGCGGGAATGTTCTGTTCTTCTTGAACCTCTGGTTCTACCAAACTTTCAGTAGCAGTTTGTGGTTCTGGAATTTCTTCCAGTTCTATTTCGCTCCCACTTGATTCCTTTTCTAAAAACTGATGTTCTAGAAAATGGGCATTACGAGAAACAAATACCTTCTGTTCCTCTGCGTAATAGAATAGATATCCCCTGGAGTGCTTTGGATATCCCACAAACAAACACTTTACTGATCGTGCCTCGAGCTTGTCCACATGCTGCTTTTTAACAAAAGCTGGACATCCCCAAATCTTTATATACTGTAGATGGGGTTTCTTCCCACTCCACATCTGATATGGAGTGGTAGGCACAGTCTTGGTAGGTACCATGTTCAAAAGATATGCTGCTGATTCTAGCGCATGTCCCCAGAAAGATCTCGGTAACTCAGCATTACTCATCATGGATCGTACCATATCCAATAGGGTTCGATTCCGTCTCTCCGATACACCATTATGCTGTGGAGTGTATGGAGGAGTAAGCTGAGAGAGAATTCCTTTCTCTTTTAGGTAACCTAGGAACTCAGCACTCAAGTATTCTCCACCTCGATCAGATCTAAGTGTCTTTATACTTTTGCCGGTTTGTTTTTCTACTTCATTCTTATACTCTTGGAATTTCTCAAAAGCCTCGGATTTATGTTTCATCAGATAAATGAATCCGTATCTTGAGTAATCATCCGTGAAAGTAATGAAATAGGAAAAACCACCTCTTGCATGTGTAGACATTGGACCGCATACATCGCTGTGTATGAGTCCTAAGAGCTCGCTCGCTCTTACTCCTTGTCCAGTGAATGGAGTCTTTGTCATCTTTCCTTTGAGACAAGATTGACAAGTGTCATAAGTTTGATATTCGAACGTGTCCAAATATCCTTCTCTATGCAACTTAATCAACCTTCTCTCATTGATGTGACCCAGTCTACAATGCCATAAGAAAGCTTTATTTAAATCTGGATACTTTCTTTTAAGTGTGTTCTGGACATTGAAAATTTGGAGTTGGTTTAACACATATATGCCGTTATTTAGAGTACCGGACCCAATCAAACCATGATTAAGGTGGATGTTGACAACATCTCTTACAAACGTGAAATCATAACCTTTATTTGATAACAAGGAAACTGATATGATATTACACGTTAAGCTGGGTACAAAATAACAGTTATGTAAAACCAAAATGTGTCCACTCGTCAATCCTAGGTGATAATCCCCGACGGACGCAGCTCCCACGCTAGCTCCGTTAGCAACCCTGAGGATCATATCACCTTCCTTCAGCACTCTACGGTTTCTCAGTGCCTGCAATGAAATGCAAATATGAGATCCTGATCCGGTATCCAATACCCAGGAAGTAAAGTTGATCGACAGACAATTCTCAATTACAAACACACCTGAAGTCGAAGCCACAGCTTGCTTCGGTTCCTGGTTCTTGGCGTTCCACGCCTTGCAATCCTTCTTCCAGTGCCCTTTCCTGTGACAATGGAAGCACTCATCCAGGCCAACTACCGGTGCTGTAAACTTTTTCTTTCCTTTCTTTCCCACCTTACTAACACCTCCTCTAGGTCTGGGTGCGGCCTTCTTCTTCCTTCCTTTGGCCCTAGCCTTGGACCCGGAAGAAGATGAACCGCCAACAAACATAGCGGGTGTTTCCCTTGCCTTCTGCAAGGTGCCCTCTGCACTCCTTAACATGTTCAGGAGTTCCGCAAGTTCAACTTCTTTTCCTTGAAGATTGAAGTTGAGGATAAACTGGGCGTAGGTGGGAGGAAGGGACTGGAGAACAAGGTCTGTATAGAGCTCATTATCCAAAGTCGTCCCAAGGTCCGCGAGCTCTTCAATATAGCCGATCATCTGTAGGACATGTTCACCTACCGATGACCCGACAGCCAACCTCGCTCGAAACAATTTCTTAGAGGTCTCGTATCTTGCTATACGAGATTGCTCTCCATAAAGTTCCTTTGTATGGAGAAATATGCCATCTAGGGACATATCCTCGTGCCTCCTCTGATGTTCATTGTTCATCGAGGCAAGCACGATGCACTTGGCTCTCGCGCAATCTAAATCCCAGGTTTTGCGGATTTCCTTATCCGCATTGCTGGATTTGGGACCAAGGACAGCAGGTGCTGTAGCGGTGAGGACGTACCCCAGTTTGTCATAGGTCAAAGCCATCTTGACATTCCGCAGCCAATCTTTATAGTTTGGCCCCGTCAGTATATTTTTCTCTAAAAGTAACTTAAGTCCAGTCATTTTCAGGGTCGCTGCAATTAGGAGAGAGAGAAGAAAACTCTTTAGCATGATGCTCTTGCAAGTTTAGAGTGGTTTTTAGTTTATCTAAACTGGATGGCTCCCACTGTTTCTCGAATCCTTCCTCAAACCATAAAAGAAGAATTAGCCAAGACTATTCTCACCGTACAATACTTGCTTAACCGTTCAGCCAGGCCGGTGTCGATACTTCGAGGGAGGTTTTCCAACGCTTTCGCGAAGTTCCTTAATTAAATAACCTCTTTTCTCTGGGGGCGTAACCCCGCTGACACTTTTCTGGACACCTACTAGGTTTATAGCATTGATCGTTAAGTGACGAATATCCTGATAAGTAGCATATACTCACAGTAGGATCGGGATCTAAATATCATCGTCTGATAATGTTGAAGGAATCCTACCAACATTCATCAAACTCCAAATGGTATGCATCTCTTTGCAAATTTCAGTTTCTTTAGAAATTCCCGATATAAGTTTTTGCCCCATGCTCTTATGACCTTGGCGTTAGGTCAAAATGTCATAAGTCACATGTCAAGTTCTACCCATCATTATCTTGTCAATTTGAACCCATCCGTATATATCCTTGACGTTCGGCCAAAATGATAATACGACTGTCCCAAACTAACTCATCTATCTATGCAACAAATGAATATCCAGCAGCAACCAAACACTATGCCTTGGCGTTAGGTCAAAATACATAGCTTGAATACTACTGAATACCCAGATGAAATGACGGAGGGCTACGAATGGTTTTGGCGAAACTGTGAACGTAGTGAACTTGATATAACCGAAGGAACCTGATAGCTTTTAAAAGGAGTGGTTAAGACTCCGCATTTAAAAATATCTGTTTTAAAAATAACCGAGTGGTTTCTTTTAAATTGTTCCAACGATTTAAACTTTGGTTTGTTTTACTTTGCATTATAGATAATGCGTCCCATCATTAACCTATCATTGCAGAAAACAACGAAAATACAACGTCCTCTTATGCCATCCGCATTCGCCACGGGGTCCCGTCATCACCCGTTAGGTTACTTAACTAACGACAGAGCGGGGGCTGGGCTAGCGCGGGTGTAAAACATAAGTGGCGTCTAAATAGCTATAATAAATATAGATATTTTACATTCGTCTGACGCAATGATATTCATTCCAGAACACAGATAAACAATATTGGATTTGCAAGCAATCTGTATTTCTTTTGAGCCTGCAAGAAAAGACAGATTACACAGTTGTGATGAATAGCCGTTACCCCACCCTCGACCCCTACGGGTACGGCAAAATACCCACCCGGCAGTCTGTGTACCCCACCTTGGGTCAGTCCTAGGAGCAAAAACAGTAAAATGAAATAATACAACGGTGGCTACAACCGCAACCTGGAAGTGCCCCGCAAAAATAATATTACAACAAATTACATTTACAACAAATGAATTAAACAATAACCCATTGCTAACCCCGGCTATACACCACAACAGTCCAATACAGTTTATATGCACAAACAGATATAACCATTTCAGAAATGTGCAACCCCCTGCCAACCGACATACTAGCAGTTAGGGGAGGTTTACGAACACATTAAACAATCACAGATATAATCCAATACGCAAATACTGTACTTTTCGATCGAATAAACAACATCAATATTGCTCCAAAATCTGCTCTGTTAAACAGTAACCTGAGCAATAATTAAATATTCCAGAAAACCCCAAATGTCACAGGGGACCCACACAAGAAAGACGAGTCCATGACTCGGCCAAAGCGCCGCGGAAGGGCGGCGGATCCCACCGATCCGCCGCGCTTTCGCGGCCGAGTTGCCGATTCATGGGCTCGAATTTCTTGGGTGTTCTCCTGGACCCCTTTCTAGCTCTCTGAACACACCTGAAAAATTTTCTGAAATCGTTTTAAATTCGACAGAAACTAGCAATTTTTAGGGTTTTCCGGTTTTGTTTTTCCGTTCGAAATTCGTACAAATTTGCGATTAAGTTATTTAGTGTTTAGCGAGGCTCTGATACCACTGTAAGTCCATATAGAACACCCCAGTACTTATGGGGAGGCGGAATTTTCAAAAACAATCAAGTTTAAAGAACGAACATCGACTAACCGCTTGAATCGAAGCTAAACTATAAATAACCGTATTCTAAGAGTTTCATTTCACTTGTGATTAGGGATTATACCTAATGAAACCGGTCCTTCTTCTTTGTGTCCTCCTTTGTTCTCCTCGACCTTCTCTAGGTAATAGACGATCCACCCGAGAGCAAAACACCAAGCTAAACCTCTAACTTGAGGTAACTAATCAACTTTGATTGCTAATCAAAGATGAAAGGATGATATAGAGTGAAGGTAATGGATTGTTTAGTCTAACTAATCCTTTGATCTCAACACATGAGGATTAAGGATTAGGGTTTGAAGATGAGAGCTTGAGGAGAGAGAATGTGAGATTAGATAATGAGAGGAGAGAGAGTGTATCATAATATATTATGAAGCATTTCTTTTTAACAATAATGAATAAAGGAAATGAATAAGCATGCTTCATAAAATATCTAGTGGTGATTCATTAGCATGAGTCATTAAGCAATAAATGTGCATTAATGAAATGAATGAATCACCACCATGACTCACTTTCTTATCCAAAAGAAACCTCCTTAGTCACATCTTCTAGAAGCTTCTCGAGTAATTACGAGAACGCCCCTCCGAACCGTAAAAATACGGAAAATCTTTAGACTGTATAAATCCAATAACCGGATACCAGTAACTGGCTTAAACCAAAGCCGACTGGTAAAAACTGTCCGAAAGTCGTACGCGCGTAAACGCACGTATGCGTCCGAACCCTTTGTCGCAAAACCATGCAACCTCTATATCGTTTCGCCTGGAGTAGGAAACTCTCTGTGTGGGACTCTAGAGACTCGACTACTACGCTGGCAGTGGGTTTAACCACAGACCGCAAGCGGCACTAGCTGTACGTAACGGTCCCCAGGTAGTTGTCGATAAGAAGGCCGATGAGTAAACCCATCCGAACTCCTACTGAGTCTGATGTGACAATCTCCATACAGTCCGGTCCGTTCGTCCATGACTATCGCATATCGGGCCTAGGGGGGCGGCAAGCGTCAGTCCCCTAATAGCGGTATAAGTCGTGTCGGAGTGAAGCCCATTACACCCTGAGAAACTACTGGAACCTACCAGCAAATCTCGCTTGCCCTGGCCAGGGACTTTGCGTAATGGCTCTCTGACACAGCACGATATCTACTCCCAATACCGGGAGGGACGAATCCTGTCTAACCGCCACTGCCTCCAAGTGCTCGGGACTGCACCCAACTGCTACCTGTTTGCACGACTCCTTAGAGCCGTGGTAGGGTAGCAATCTAAGAACAGTGGGACACACTCAAGGCGAAGTAGCAGTGTCAAGTCTGCGGACTACGCTGTACTCATGTCACCTGGGAACTGTTTACTGACGACTGGTATCAAACCAACCAACAGTTCCCTGTGAGTCCTGTCCGGTGTACCCGTAACCTAACGAGCACCTGTATACTATCTCTAGTACGACGTACTGATGGCTGTGGGACAGACCATCTCCCCAACTGGGATGAGAAGCGTACACACTAGTCTACTCCGGAGTATCGATGCTCTGTCTCGATAATCCAACGACCAGGGACCTGAATAAGGATGTGCTTGTAGACTACCCAGCCCCCACTAGTGTGACTGCCATCACAACGCTGGTAGACAAGCAAGATCCTAAGAGCTCTATCAATACGTATACTCACATATTAAGATAGAAAAACCAAGTAGCATACTACCATGTTTAGCAAGACTGTTATATACATGTGAATATCCCAAGCTTCCATTAAGTAATATACAAGCTAGTATGATACAGTAATGGCCTTCTAGGGCATAAACACTAACACCGAGGACCCACAGTCTTTCATAGACAGGATGGCCAGGATATGCCGTTCCCTCAGATGTGCAGATGCCAGATGGGTTGAGTTTGCGAGCTTTCGCCTGGAAGGTCTTGCGCAGAAATGGTGTGATTCAGTGGAGAAGGGCAGAGCAGCAGGTCTTCCTCCTATGACCTGGATGGAGTTCGTGACTATATTTCTAGCCCGTTTCCTTCCCCGGAGTGTTAGAGATGCCCGAGCACGCAGGTTTGAGTCTTTGCGCCAGACGCCAGGGATGACAGTGGCAGAGTATGACGTACTGTTTACAGAGCTAGCAGCCTACGCCCCACACTTAGTGGCCACCGAGGAGTTGCGAGTCCGGAGATTTGTTCGAGGCTTGATTTCACCAGTGTTCCTCGCGATCAGCGCGCAGCACTACGAGACCTATGCAGCAGCTGTAGACGCAGCCCTAGTGGTCGAGGAGCACCTTGTTGAGACTTCGGTATTTCCAGAGCCGAAGAGAGTTCGTATCAGTATTTCCGCACGGAGGCAGTCATTCAGACGCCGCGACAGGTATCGTTCCGGTACGAGGGGTAGCAGAGATTCAGGACGGGGTCGGATGTTTAGTTCGTATCCCCAGGACGGTCAGCAGTCGCCGCGGGGTTGCTACAGATGTGGCAGCCTACTTCACCTCGTTCGAGATTGTCCAGCGACACACCGGAGGGAGGCGGCAGCACCGCATGTTACCTTACCACCTTCACCACCCCAGAGGGCGTTGCCCGTTGCGCCTACCGTTGCTCCGCGCCAGACTTATGCACCGAGAGGTCGTGGGCGTGGAGGAGTTGCT
The DNA here is from genome assembly GCA_030015575.1 of Agapanthus africanus. NCBI lineage: Eukaryota > Viridiplantae > Streptophyta > Magnoliopsida > Asparagales > Amaryllidaceae > Agapanthus > Agapanthus africanus. The sequence continues at coordinate 279,398,223 of JASDDO010000022.1, forward strand.
CAGAGAGGACGAGATGACCGAGGCAGAGGTCAGTCAGTTACAGGTAGTGGACAGGCGTGGGTCTTTGCTTTGACACATCAGGACGCGCAGGCGTCCAATGCAGTGGTTTCAGGTATCCTTCCTGTATGTTCAGTTGATGCACATGTACTGTTCGATCCCGGATCCACACACTCGTACGTATCCACACACTTCGTGCCGAGTTTGGGTAGAGAGTCCGGCTTACTTGATCAGCCGCTTGTGGTGACTACTCCTGTGGGAGAGTCGTTTGTTGCTAGGCACGTGTTCCGATCCTGTATCGTCTGTATTGGCGAGAGAGAGTTGCCTGTCGACTTGATCCTTCTGGAGATGTTGGACTTCGACGTTCTTTTGGGCATGGATTGGTTAGCCACGTGCTATGCTTCTGTGGACTGCCGCGAGAAGAAAGTTAGATTTTGTTTCCCCGGCGAGTCGGTTTTTGTTGTGTTGGGGGACCGTGGTGCCGCCCCTCACAGTGTGATTTCTTCTTTTCGCGCTAGACAGCTTTTGAGGAAGGGATGTCAGGGATTTCTCGCTTATGTTCGCGATGCTCGCGCTACAGAGGTTCCATTGGATCAGGTTCCGGTTGTTAGCGAGTTTCCTGATGTGTTCCCTGACGAGCTTCCTTGGTTGCCACCCGAGCACGACATTTCTTTCTGTATTGATTTGGTTCCTGGTTCGGGGCCTATTTCTATACCGCCCTATCGGATGGCCCCGGCGGAACTTTGGGAGTTGAGGGAGCAGTTACAGGATTTGCTGGACAAGGGACTTATTCGACCCAGTGTTTCTCCTTGGGGTGCTCCAGTCCTGTTCGTCAAGAAGAAGGATGGCAGTTTGCGTCTTTGTATCGACTACCGCCAGCTGAACAGGGTGACAGTGCGGAACAGGTATCCTTTGCCGCGTATCGACGATTTGTTCGACCAGCTTCAGGGGGCAGGGTACTTTTCGAGGATCGATTTACGATCGGGCTATCATCAGCTGCGGGTTCGACAGGAGGACATTCCCCGGACAGCCTTCCGTACGCGCTACGGCCATTACGAGTTTTTGGTGATGTCGTTCGGACTCACCAATGCGCCAGCAGCCTTCATGGATTTGATGAACCGTATTTTCCGGCCTTACTTGGATCTGTTCATTATAGTCTTCATTGACGATATCTTGGTGTATTCCCGGAATAGTGAGGAGCACGAGCAGCACCTGCGGATTACATTGCAGACCTTGAGGGAGCACCAGCTTTATGCGAAATTCTCCAAGTGTGCTTTTTAGCTAGACAGCGTGGACTTCTTGGGTCACGTGATTTCACGAGATGGTATATGTGTAGACTCGAGGAAGATCGAGGCCGTTCAGCGTTGGCCCAGACCCACATCGGTGACGGAGATTCGCAGCTTTTTAGGATTGGCCGGTTACTACAGGCGTTTTGTGCAGGACTTCTCACGTATTGCTACACCGTTGACCGGGTTGACCCGAAAGGGAGTTCCTTTCGTTTGGACGGAGGAGTGCGAGCACAGCTTTCAGCAGTTACGGACACGGCTGACGACGGCACCGGTGTTATCTTTACCTTCCGGATCGGGCGGATTTGTGGTCTTTTGTGATGCTTCTCGAGTGGGATTGGGATGCGTTCTGATGCAGCATGATAGGGTGATCGCGTATGCCTCGCGACAATTGAAGAAGCACGAGCAGAACTACCCCACTCATGATTTGGAGATGGCAGCAGTGGTCTTCGCACTTAAGATCTGGCGACACTACCTATACGGCGAGTCGTGCCAGATATTTACGGATCACAAGAGTTTGAAATACATATTCCAGCAGCGGGACCTGAACCTTCGACAGCGTCGATGGATAGAGTTAGTGAAGGATTATGACTGCGAGATCTTATATCACCCGGGCAAGGCAAATGTGGTGGCGGATGCTTTGAGCAGGAGGCCCGGGAGTAGTTTATCTTGTTTGAGCGCTGTACAGGAGCAGTCATCCGCAGATTGGCAGATATTATGCGACAGTCGAGTACAGTTCGAGTTCACGCCGATTGGAGGACAGATAGCGCATGTCCGTGCACGCCCACAGTTGATTGATCGTATACGTGAGGCACAGCTCAGTGATGACCGATGTTCAGAGATCATGGCACAGATGGGACAGGACAGATTTTCTGAGTTCGTGATCGATGATCAGGGGATACTACGGTTTGGAGTCAGACTGTGCGTACCTGATGCTGAGGGACTGAGGCGTGAGATTCTTGAGGAGGCACATCGATCGGTGTATAGCGTCCATCCCGGTTCCACCAAGATGTATCATGATATGAGAGATGTTTACTGGTGGGACGGAATGAAGAGGGACATTGCAGATTTTGTATCGAGATGCCTGACTTGTCAGTAAGTCAAGGCTGAGCACCAGAGGCCCGCGGGAGAGCTACAGCCGTTACCCATTCCGGAGTGGAAATGGGAACAGATTTCGATGGATTTCGTGGTGGGTCTACCCAGGACTAGTAGGGGGTATGACTCCATCTGGGTGATCGTGGATCGTTTGACGAAAGCGGCTCACTTCTTACCAGTGAAGACGACTTTCGGATTTACTCAGTATGCCCAGATCTATATTGACGAGATAGTGCGACTACACGGAGTCCCGACGTGCATTGTGTCCGACAGAGGCACCCAGTTTACCAGTAGACTATGGCAGAGGCTTCAGGAGGCTTTGGGCACTCGCTTAAGTTTCAGCACGTCTTTTCATCCGCAGACAGACGGACAGTCAGAGCGGACCATCCAGACTCTCGAAGACATGCTCAGAGCTTGTGTACTAGATTTCGGAGGTAGCTGGGATCATCATTTGCCCTTAGTAGAGTTCTCCTATAATAACAGCTACCAGGAGACTATTCAGATGGCACCATTTGAGGCTCTTTATGGGAGGAAATGTAGGTCGCCTACTTGTTGGACAGAGCTCAGTGAGAGCAGTATCTTAGGACCATAGATCGTTGAGGAGGCGACAGCGAAGATCCAGTTGATTCGCGATAGGATGAGAGCAGCGCAGAGTAGGCAGAGGGCTTATGCAGACCGTCGACGACGCAGACTTGAGTTTTCTGTTGGTGATCATGTTTTCTTGAGGGTCTCCCCATTGAAAGGTGTGATGAGGTTTGGGAAGAAGGGAAAGCTTAGCCCCAGGTATGTGGGCCCCTTCGAGATCCTCGAGCGTGTCGGTGCAGTAGCTTACCGGTTAGCCTTTCCGCCCAGCTTTCCAGACGTGCACCCCGTATTCCATGTCTCGATGCTCCGCAGATATCTACATGATCCTTCGCATGCGATTCAGCATCCGACGATCCAGCTTGAGCGTGATCTTTCCTATGCAGAGCAGCCGGTGATGATCTTGGATCGACAAGTGAAGAAATTGAGATCGAAGGAAATTCCATCAGTTAAAGTACTTTGGCGTGGTCAGAACCGTGAAGAGGTCACTTGGGAGACCGAAACTGAGATGATGAAGACGTATCCCCATCTTTTTGAAGGTAACCTTAGTTAGATTTTTGAAATTCGGGGACGAATTTCTTTAAGGGGGAGAGATTGTAACACCTTAGGATAAGGGTTAGTGATTAATTATAATTAAATAATGATTTTTAATAAAAAGTTTATCAAATTGTGTTTTAAATATTTTTCCTAATTTAATAAATATTTTTCCAAAATTTTCCTAGGCTTGCACACACATGTGCATGTAAACTAGGGTTTTTAAATCAAGTAAATACCATAATTATTAACCATGGTGGGTTAATTATAGGATTAAGTCTTATGGATTCTTAATTGGGTTTTTATTAGCTAATTAAAAGTTGCTTTAGTTTGAATGGTGAGGGTGTTGACTTGTGAGAAGGAGAGAGAGAGAGGGCATCATGGCTTAGCCCATGCTTGCCATTAATGATGAGAGAGAGAGAGGGTTGACAATTGGAAGCTAATTATTTCCTCTCATTTCTTTTCTTTGTTCTCTCAAACCTCACACACACTCACACACACACACACTTACCTCTTGAAGCAGCAGCAGAAGCAACTGAAGCAGCAGCAGAAGCAAAAGGAGCAGCAGCAACATTCAGCAACAGCAGCACAGTGAGCAGCAGTGAGCACCAAGCTTCACAACAGCAACTGCAGCCTCTTCTCTTCTCTTCTCCACCTTCCTGCAGCTCCCTAGGGTCGAGAGTGAGGTATAATTCCTAACTTGATCCCCTAGTTAGCTTAGATAGTGTAGATTTGCATCGGTTAATGGATTTCTGTGTGTTTTAGTGCGATATGGGGTGTTTAGTGTGAACTTTGTACTAATGAGGTGTAGATTAGTTCCAGTAGGATGATTGTGGTCTGTTGAGGCCATTGTAACCTAGTCCAACCCCTATTACACTAAAATACCACCAGATTACATATTGGATGCAAATGTCGTATTTGGGCAAAATGTGAGTTTTCTCGAACTGCTATCAACTCGGTGAGTGCAGAATGATTTTGGGAAGACTGTAGTGTAGTGGAGTAGAGCTGATGCACCAGGTGAAACCCGACCCCCATACAGCTACAGTAGGCCGCCAATTTCCTCATTCTGGCCGCCAATTGCGGCCAGATGGGTAGGGTTTGGGTTGGGGTTTGGTCCAGTGGGTGTCTGCTACTGTGTGTAGTGTTTTGGTATATATATTTTTAGGAGTTTGGTTCTGTAGAAAAATCTGGGACCAAATACCTATTTTGCCGTTTTCTAAACCTTCGCGACACGCGTGATACGTGAGTAGGTTTGGGTTTCTGCGTATCGCGGCGCGTCGGGGTAGTTTCGTGGAGCGTGAGTACACGTTTTAGCGTATCGCGCACACGCGCGATTGGTTTGCGACACAGGTTTCTTGTTGGATTATAATGTCGCGTTTTGTGACTAAAGCTTATGTGTGATATGTGTATGTGATTCTAGGTTCGCAGGCCAGTGAAACGGACGCTGCGAAGAAGGGCAAGCAAGTGGTTGGATACACTTAGCGCAAGACACGGTGAGTAGATTTCACATCTACGGGGATATCGCCCGCATGGCGTTATGCGTCAGGGCTGATAGGACTTATTTACTATATGTTGCATGCACCCCATAGACTGTCATCGCATATTGCATTCTCTACTTTGTTGATATATATATTGCTAAGAACTGATAGAACACCGCATTATTACTAACGATTTATGTTGCACGGGCACTATTTACATGCTACACACACACCGTTAGTAATTGTCATGCCACACCCACTATAGAGCTGCCATGATTATATTGCTATAGTTCGCCTCATATGTGATTTGATATGATTTTCATGTATATTGGGAGCCGCATGACATCTTTTAAAACCGGAAATGAAACTACTTTAAAAAGCGGTTTTCCCCTTATACCCATACCATGGATTGATGTATATTGTACCTCGCATTGGGTTTTACTATTGGTATTGGATTTTCATGTGATTTCTGTTTTGAGGACCGTGGAATTATTTAAGGAAAGATATGCTATTTTGAAAAACCCGGTACCTCGTGGTATGATATTTTGGTGTGTCCACCACACGTTTTCTCGGTGCTGAGACGTGTGCTTGAAACCCGATTCGAGGAGTGGATGTTCCATTTGCGGGTTCGTGGTGGGCCCGGTATGGTTCCCCTCGGCGAGATGATCGATGGGATTTGCCGATTGAGCCTGAAGGCGGGCGAGTACCTACCGGTGATTGGTTGGACCTGGCAGTTGTCCGGAGGATACTGACCAGAGTCGAGTGATGGATACGGGATGACCGTGCTGCCGGGGCCGAGGGCCGATACCGCAGACGGACCCCGTGGGGCCGGTCCGGATTGACGGCGCCCGATATTCGAGGATTTATGTGTCGATGCTGGACACGGGTATTTTATGATATTTTAGGTGCCGATGTTGGGCACTCGTGATTCCTCCGAGATATACAGGATTTGAGGGCCGATGGGTGTGTCGGCGCCTGAGTATATGTGGGATTTGGGTGCAGTTTGAGGCGCCGATCATTGTTTTCCATGTTGACATAGTCCATGTAGATATTATTCATCCCATACTCAGTATTGATTACTATACATCTCATCCTGTGGCATTTACCTGTTAGAGTACATGCATTACTATTGTATCCACTGTTGACATGCATTGATATCATCTGCTGGCATTGGTAGAGCCACGCTATATGTGCATGCTTGCGATCACCTTTATATGTTATCTCTATTCACGAGTTGGCAACTCACCCCCGTTGTGCCACAGTGTTTGCAGGTTGCCCTTGGGAGTAGTCACGGCTGGCTGTTATCGCATCTTTTGGCACAGATACCCCTTTTGAGCAGAGATAGCCTTTTTGCTGTTTAGGTGGGTTTCGTACGGTATCTGTTATCTTTCAGTTTTATATTGATGTATCTAGTACTCTCCATCTACCTTCTGTATTGACTTAGAGACAGTTGTGAGGACGATATGTATGATTTTATATTCTGGTGTCGAGCTCGCATGTGAGCCGATGTTACTTTATGCAGTCTCATCTTTTATGATATTGTCCTTGTTTTACTATGTATTCTTCGCTACGGCGTCGTATATCATATTGTGATGCTTTATTCATATCACTTGTTATTTCTGCTACACCTTACTTTTACCCGACTTTCGGGGCTAATGTTTTAAAAAGGAAATGTTACCAAAATTATAAAACTCATAACTTTTGAACTTAAAAGGGATTTCTACTAAATAAATGGAAGTTTTTCAGACATTTACTATTGCTTTTCAAAATGTTTTAAATCACTCTATATTTATTGGTTTTGATTTCTGGGTTCGGCTTACTTAGCCGCGTTGCGCCTGTAGACGTTGCGTGGTTAAGTGCCGGTCACGAGTCGAATTCTCGGGTCGTGACACTTAAACCAAAGCCCGCTAGTGTTAACTGTCCGGACACTAAACGCGTACAAGTGCACGGATGTGACCGAACCCTGTCGCAAAACCATTCGACCTCTACTCTTTAGCCTAAAGGCGAATAGCTTTCTGTGTGGGACTCTAAAGACTCGACACTACGCTAGCAGTGGGTTTAACCACAGACCGCAAGAGGCACTAGCTGTGCGTAACGGCCCCCAGGTAGATGCCGATAAGAAGACTGACGAGGTGAAACCCATCTGAACTCCTACTGAGCCTGAATATGACAGTCTCCGTACAGTCCGATCTGTTCGTCTGATACATCGCATGGCGGGCCTAGGGGGTGGTAAACGTCAGTCCCCTAATAGTGGTACAAGTCGTGTCGGAGTGAAGCCCAAAACACCCTGAGATAGCACTGGAAGCCTACCAGTATATCTCGCTTGCCCTGGACAGGGACTACTCGTGTAATGGCTCTCCTAGACACAGCACGATGTCAACCCCCAATACCGGGAGAGACGAATCCTGTCTAACCGTCACTGCCTCCAAGTGCTTCGGGACTGCACCCAACTACTACCTATTTGCACGACTCCTTTGAGCCGTGGTAGGGTAGTAATCAAAGTACAATGGGAACACACTCGAGGCGAAGTGACAGTGTCAAGTCAGCGGACTAAGCTGTACTTACGTCACCTGGGAACTGATAACTGACGATAGGTATAATACCAACCAACAGTTCCCGACGAGTCCTGTCCAGTGTACTCGTAACCCAACGAGCACCCGCATACTATCTCAAGTACGACGTACTGACGGCTGTGGGACAGACCGTCTCCCATACTGGGATGAGAAGCGCATACGCTTGTCTACTCCGGAGTATCGATGCCCTGTCTCGATAGTCCTGCGACTAGGGACCTGTATAAGGATGTGCTTATAGATTACCCAGCCCCCACTAGTGTGACTGCCATCACAACGCTGGTAATCAGGCAAAGATCCTAAGGGCTCCACTAATGCGTATAGGTGATATAATAAAATAAACACATGTACACATTGAAGTAGAAACAAACCAAGTAGCATACTACTATTTTGAGCAAGATTGTATATACAACTGTGAATATCCCAAGCTTCTATTAAGTAATATACAAACTAGTATAATACAGTAATGGCCTCTAGGGCATATACACTAACAGACCGTTACGTACAGCTAGTACCGCTTGCGGCCTGTGGTTAAACCCACTACCAGCGTAGTGTCGAGTCTTTAGAGTCCCACACAGAGGGCTATTCGCCTTTGGGCAAAACAGAGTAGAGGTCGCATGGTTTTGCGACGGGGTTCGTTCACATCCGCACACTTGTGCACGTTTGGTGTCCGGGCAGTTATTACTAGCGGGCTTTGGTTTAAGCCAGATCCTAGTATTTATTTTGGGATTGGTTTTGTCTCATTGTATTCATGTTCCTCGGAACACGGATGCGGGTGTGTATACACAGTTGACAGAGGCAGAGGCAGAGGATTCTCATTAGGGTTGTTGACCGTTGACTTTTTCCAAACCCTAATGAAAATGAGAAATATGATTAATGATATTAATTAAAGATAATTGTGCCATGGTTAGGTTGACCATTTGACTTATGTTGACATTTTGACTTTGGTTGACCGGTTGACTTATGTTGACAATTTGACCATCATCATTTCACATGGAAGATGCTTCTTGATTCTTGCAAAATTCATTTAATGTGAAATGATAATGGTCATTCCAAATGAACCATCACAATTTCTTTTTAATTATTATTATTAATTCATTATTCTCTCATATGAGAGTATGGTTGCAAAAAGTAGCTCATTCTTTCTTACTCTTTCTCTCTCATATGTTTAGCTCATCCTCTTCCTCTCTTTCAAAGCTCTCATCTCTCATGTGTTGAGAACCATAAGCTCTTGAGATAAAACCACCAAAACTCCTCTCTACTCATTCTAGGGTTCTAGGTTTAGCAAGCCAAGCACTTTAGTTACCTCTAGGTTGAGGTAGGAGCTCAAGGTAGAGGCTTTCGGGTGGATCCTTCTTCGGCAAAGAGAAGACGAGGAGGAGGAGCCGTTCAAACCACTCCAAGGAGCAAGAAGAGAAGGAGTTCAAGACCTAGGTATAACCTTCTAACCGAGTAGCTAAACTTGTAGTTAGTTTGCTAGGTTTTTGTTTAGCAAAGATCCTCCATTTCTAGTTCATGTTACCTTGCGTCAAAAATCGATTTTTTACCTATTCCGCCTCCCCGTAAGAACCGAGGTGGGTAACGTGGACTTACAGTATGGGAAGTAACCGCCGGAGTAGTGTCTAACCTCATATAGGCCCTGCTAGGACCCAGTCCCTGTCCTCTCTCCCAACCTCCATGGTACCCTCCGTGTGCTATGTCTAGAACTGGGGTCAGCAGTATCGGATCGTTCTGTCTAGTAAAATCGATCCCCGATGCCTCCGCCTGCTCCACCTCCCGCTCCAACACCCACATTAACCCTTAAAATATAAGCATATCATTTAAATTTGATCTTTTCAAAATAAAAATTTCAAACCTGTTAGAATAAATATTAACACTTACGTAATACTCCTGGTAGCGGTGTCGGGGAATCGAAGCTCGCCCGTGGAAGGATCTGTTGAGGTGCCGTGGACGACAAGATACGCGGACAACACACTCGGTATACCACCCTGCGCCAGGGTCTGAGCTCTCTGCAATTTGCAAACAATTTACATATATTATAAAATAATTTTTAATATTACATTATATCACAGTAAGTCTATTGTAATTTACGATAACTCCATGGTACGAGTAATATTCCTCGAGCCACCTGTATAAGTGTGGCGACCCCTCTTCGCCGACTTCCTATTCTTTTTATTTTGATCGGTCTGTTTCTGCACAACACATTCAGATTTAGTTTTCTAATTAAGCAACACAAAAAAATAAATTATATAGTAAATAATGAATCACATTTAAAATACAAAACTGTTTGCGCTGAGAGTCAAAATATTGGCACAAGAGAGGCCATGTATCTACGTCGACTCTCGCTAAGGCCGGAGTATTTAGGAGAGCCGCTCTCTCTGCCTTGGGGGTCGCCATCCACAGGGAATAGCAGTCGATCTTCAGCTCGGTCCTATTGTATCGGACCTTTGATGGCATGTTCTTCATCAGGCCATGGTACAGAGAATGAAAATCGAGCACCCTCTCAACATGATTAGGGTCGGGTACAGGCTGAAAGTTGTAATCCAACTGCAAATACAAAAAAAGCAATATTATTAAATTGCAAGTGTTAAATAATAATAAATATATTGGGTAAGTCAAATGAAACTATATATTAATACCCGAGCCTGATCCCAGAAGAAGGCAAATGAGCGCCAGTGCTGGTCGCCCCACTCAACGTGAAGTGGATACTTCTTCACGAGGCGGCTCTCATCCCCCATATACCGGGAGAACCTCTCGGCATAATCGCCAGTATAGCGACAATCAGGGGTAAAGAAGAGGGGGAATGCTGCCTCCCCCAAGCTCTGTCGGGCCTCAGTTTGTGGGACTGTTTCGGGCCTCGAGTCCCCCTCTCGGGATGGGGATGCCCTGCATCTACAAAAAATATCAAGACAATCAATATTAAGACAAAGTGGTATTCAGAAATCAAGATTTAATGAAAATTGAAGTGTGATATATACCTCCGGCGACACAAGCGCGAGCCCGGGCCCGGGCAGCAGCACGAGCGGGACGATAGTTCCTCCGGTGAGGAACAGCCGGTGATCCGGATGTGGACGCATCTCCAACTAGAAAATAAACATCGATAAAATTACATGATGTTCATGTTTATTCTTAAAGGATCGGTAAAATGAATAAATATTTTATATTTATTTATACAAACCTAAAGACTGAGCGGAGGGTATGGAAGTGACGGGAGTGGCCCCTGCACCAGACGTGGACGCACCACCTATAATTAGACAATCAAACATCAACTATATAATTAATTGCAAAAAGAATGTGTATATCAATAAGATAACATTCTAAATCAACGTGTATATATTATAGGATATATAAACATACCCGCAGGTGCGTTGGTGGCCTCTACCCGAGATATAAGTACGTAAGAGCAAAAAGAATGTATGTATATTTATGATATAGCATTCTAAATCAATATATATGCACTATATGATATATAAACATACCTGGAGGTGCGGGAGTGGCCTCTGTTCCTGATGTGGACGCACCACCAATAGCTAGACAATCAAACATTGACTATATAAGTAATTTTGACATGAATATCCATGTATATCTATAATTACATTCAAAATAAATATGCGTGCAATATACCTGGAGGTGTGGCAAAGTCTACATGGAAGGAGGCATCCGAAGGGGTCTCCGACCGGGGTGCAAGACCGTCCCTCTAAAGCTCCCTACGCAGTTCTCCGGGAGGTAGAACCGCTCTGCTTCTGCCTCTGCCTCTGCCTCTGCCTCTGCCGATGCCGCGGCTGGAGCTCCTGCCGCCCCTCGCTGCTCCCGTCATTGTCATCAAATCTAGATAAAACGGTTCGTGGACGCATTAGACAATCATTACATATGCATGCTATATATGTATAGATCGTAAAATGTTTAGTAATAATATAACATTACTGATACCCTTTTTCGTTTCATGGACGCATTAGACAAATATCTACTTGGATTTCATCATCGATATCATTTCTAACCTATGCAACTTCATGATCAGCCGAAGACAACCCGTCTTTTGAAATAGAAGGTCGGAGCACACCAAGTCTTCTCTCTTCTTCATTCTCATCGATGTCCTCAAATTCTGGGACATCGTAAACATCCCTGGGTTTCCAACGGCATACAACACTCCATCTAGGATTCTTCAAACACTGTAAGTAGTATACTCGGAACGCTTGGTTCGGAAAGATAAACAGATCGTCCTGTTGGATATATGTATGCCCTAGAGGCCATTATATGATAGTGTATGTACCGGTATGTCTCTCTCTCTCTCTCTATATATATATATATATATATATTCAGGGGACATTCTTGCTCGACATGATAGTATGCTATCTGGTTGCACCTTTTATCTTGACATGTTCATTTGATCGTGCTTTCATTTATTTGGTACATGTTGATATAGCCCTTAGGATGATGCATGACTACTGAGATTATGATGCGGATCATACTAGTGGGACAGAGTAGTCTATGAGCATATCCTTGAAATATTCCTAGTCGTGGGTGTATGGAGACGGGGCATTGATATCACCAGAGTAGACTAGCGTATACATTACTTGTCCTATATGATGGGCGATGGATGATCCCATATTCATTGGTGTGATGACACCAAAGATCGTATACGGGTGCTCAGTGGAGACTGGGTACACTGAAAGGAGTCGCCGAGAACTCCTATGTGGTATTATATCTATCGTCGGATAGAAGTTCCTAGGTGACACTGGTACAGGTTAGTCTGTAGACCAGAAATCGTTATAGAGTCTTGTGTGTCTCCTACTGTACTTTGATCTCCACCCTGACACGGCTCTACTGAGTCGTGCAAACAGGTGGATTTTGGGTACAGTCCCGAGGCACATGAAGGCAATGAGCGATAGGAGGGGTTTCGTCTCTCCCGGTATTGGGGGTTGATGTTGCACTATGTATGATTGGCTATAATAGGAAGTCCCTGGCCAGGGCAGCTGAGATTTACTGATAAGTGTTATTAGTAGTTTCTCGATCTGTTATGAGCCATATACCGGCATGACTTATCTGAGTTATTGGGGTCGACGATACCATCGCTAGACCTGATATGCAGCATATTTGATGAAGAGACCGGACTGTACGGTAAGTGTTTCCAGTTGGCTCGACAGGAGTTTTAGCAGCTTTGCTTGTGTTTCTTATGATCGCTCAATACCTAGGAGCCGTTACGTACTGCTGGTGCCGTTGACGGTTTGCGGGCATGTGATATGATCACTGCCTACTGCTAGCGTATTGACGAGTCTTAGAGTCCCACAAATGAGTCTCCTAGCTTAGGCGAAATGATTTGGGATGCATATGTGATATGCGCGGGAGCTCGATTAAAGGCGTATATTGGATACCGTATTTTATTCGGGCGTTTACTATTGGACGGGTCATATATGATATGACCGTGTTATTAAATCAAGCGTTGATTTAATTATAAGTCCATTAGCTCATTTGTTTAAACCTATTTCTTTTGTTGCATGCATGAGTGTATGTATATGTTGATGTGCATGCACACATGCAAGCATACATGTGTCATGGTTGATGATACATAGGTGGTGGCAATGCAAGATTTACATGGTTACATATTTATACACATATTTTGTTAATTTGAGATTAATAAAAATGACAAATGAAATCATGGTTGACTATTCAACTCTCATTCTTGTGTTGACAAGTCAAAACCATGGTTTCATTTGCCTATGGTTTTGGCCCATGATTTTGCTTAAACTCAAGTTACAAAATATCTAGATATTTTGTAACCATAGTTTGGCATGATACTCTGTCTTACTCTCTTGAGTTAAGAAAGGGTTATCATTATCATTATTCTCTTGAGTTTACCTTGAGCCATCTCCTTCTTCTTCTCTTTCCTAAAAGCTCACTAGGATATCAAAAGAAAGAGAAAGTGTTAAAAAGAAAAGGTTTTTACTTGAGATCAAAACCTAAATCACCATTCTACTTTGGTCTTGCCCACTTGAGTGGAGTGTTAGCTTCTTCTTCATCCTTGATCAAGAGAAGCTTGGAGCTTGGTGCAAAGAGACTTCGTGGTGGATCATCGTGGACTCGGAAGGACACAAACCAACCGGTTCAAACCTCAATCGATTCAAGCAGTCTAGGAGGAGGTCTAAAAAGGTTGTATTCTCTTCTATTTAGTGTTAAACACTTGTAGTATATGATACTAGCTTGTTGTTAATCTATCTTTCTAGTTCGATTCATGGATGGAATTGTTTAGCACCCTCTAAAATTTTCGTTATAGCCTGTGTGATGCAACCCTAAACCTAGTGTGGTGCTATAGAATCCCTATAGTGGTATCAGAGCTAAGCTAGAACCATAGACAATGTTAGATAGAATACGGAAACGAAACAACTCCGAATCAAACAAAACCGCAACTCTGAAAATAAGCTTCTCTGTCGAATTTTTAAAGTGCTCAGAAAAATTTTCAAACAACTGCATAAGCTTACTGACATAATACTATGAGCATATAACAAAATTGGGGCCAACCTCTCGGATTTTGGCCGAGCCCCTTCCTCTAAAATCCAGTGAGGCTGGCCCCAGTTGCCCAGAAATGCTTCAATTTTTTTTGTGCTCTGGTGTGTAGGTTTTGGGGTTTCAGGTATTGTTTGTTTAGGCCAAATTTTCATGTGATGCAAATTGTGCTTAGGGCCTTATTCGGAGTATTTCGTAGTTGCATTTTTTAATATTGTAATAGTAACTTGGACGATGTTTGACAGTTCAAGAGAACATCAATAACCCCCCATTACTCTCGCTGAAAATTTCCAAGTGTTGGGATTTTCTTAAGTTAATTATATTCGATAGTCATGCAAGTAACTCTATGGACCCTCTAGAAGAACAAAAACCTTAAGCTGATTCTATGCCTTCCGAACCGCGACTGAACCTTAGGGTTTGCCGTAGTTTCGCGGTGTCATAGGTGAGGCATTGGTTTGGGCCTTCTACGGATGGATCATAGTTACTGTGGCACGTTTCTGGGTACTTTAACTTTGCTCAAGTGTTGAGCTCATCGGGATAATTTGTGGGTTTTTGTTTATTCGATTGAAACATTTAACATTGTCTAGATTTCTGTGATGTGATATAATAATTGGAATCTACACTAATTTGTTTTGTAAAAAGTAATTAGTTGCGTGTAAGTCTAATATTTCGGTCTCGGTAGAATCGGGAATCTTGTTGAATTACCCTGTTTCTTTTAAAAAGGTGTTTTCATGGTTGAGACCTAAATATAAGATTTGCATTATTAGGCATGAAATCCTGCATATGTGATATTCTGGGTTTATGATGTCTAAAGGCAGTGTCGATTCCAATTGTTGTAGTTTTTCACTTTCTTTTCTGCGACCGTAAGTGTAGTATGTGGTGTATTGCCGGTTTCGTTGCTACACATCAACGACAATTGGGGTACGCATACTTACTTATGTTGATGATATGTGATATTATGTGTTGCTGAGATATGATGTACAGGATCGCCGCGGATGAATAGCCGGTGGGATTTATGTGAGATGAGAGTTTTTCTTTTCATTCATGTAAAATTAAATGTATGTAATATTCTTTTATTGCGGCACATCCGGGCTGAGGATGATTTCACCATTTTTGTATATTATTTACTTTTCCGCATTAGGATAGAACCAAGGAGGGGAGCACAAGTGACCGGGTCTTAGGGTTTAGTGGGAGACCATCTCGAGGAGTCGAGACCGGGTCTCCTAAACTCTAGAATTGGTAGGACCACTTGCCACTGTCGTAGGGGTCTAGGGGCGTGAGCTTGGCTATTCATCACGACGGTGGAATCCGTATATTTTATTGTTGGCTAAATATAAAATATGGACCTCCTAATATATCCTTTATTTTCATATATGTGCTTCTGCTGTGGATATTCTGTAATGTGATTATTTTATATGCTGAGACGAATGAAATATTATATATATGATATATAATAAACATTTCTTATGTTTTGCATCCACGCTAGTCCCGCCCCGCTATGCCATTAGTTAAGTAACCTAACGGTCTAACGGGACATTGTGGCGAATGCGGATGGCATAAGCGTATGTTCTATTTTCGTTTCTTTTCTGTAATGGCTTAGGACTTAAATGATGGGACTACATTAATAGGATTAATGTAAACAAAAGAAACCTAAAAAGATGTTGCAGAATCAGATATAAAATCTACTCGGCTTTTTATGAAAAAGCAAGATTTCAAAAGGTGGAGCTTAAGCCACTCCTTTTAAAACCATTAGATTCTACAACGATATCAAGTTCAAAGTGTTAAAGGTTTTCTTAAAAACTATACGCAGCCCTCCGTCATTTTAGGAAGTAGAGTACTTAGTATTCGTGCTACGTATGTTGATTATAGTCAAGGTGTAGTGTACGGTAGCTAAGTGATGTCTTCCTACACACCATATGATGGGATTAATTAGGATATTCATATGATTATGTTGATTATAGTCAAGGGTCATATGGGTGGGTCTAATTAATCATGAAATGACGGGTAGAACTTGACTAGTACTTATGATATGTTGATTATAGTCAAGGTCATAAGTGCTAGGGGTAAAAACATATCGGGAGTTTCAAGTGTTGAAACTTGCAATGAGATTGCATACCTTCTATGTAATAGTAGGATCCCGATCCCACTGTGAGTAATAGTTGCTCCAGGGAGAATTTTGCACTTTATAATTAGCTAACTTATTAGGTGTCTAGAAAGGTATCAAGGGGGCTACGCCTCTGGGAAAATGAGGTTTATTTTAATTCGGTCCGTGCGAAAGCACGGGGAACCTCCCTCAGAAGTACCGGCACTGGCCTGGCTGAAAGGTTAGCAAAGTTGTAGAATGTAATTAATCCTGGCTATTTTTTTCCTTTTAAGGTTTGAAGGAGAATTTGATAAAATCAGTGGGAGACATCTTTTAGATAAGATAATAAACCAATCTAATCTTTGCAAGAGCTTACGCTGAGTGTATTCTTTTCTCTCTCCTAATGGTAGATAACCATGATTGGACTTAAACTACTATTAGAGAAAAATAAGCTTACCAGACCAAACTATATAGACTGGCTGAGGAACATTAACATTGCTCTCACATATGATAAAATATCATATGTCCTCATTGCCACATCCCTGCCCAAACCAGGCCCTGAATCTTCTTTAGCGGATAGGGAGATCCGAAAAACGTGGGATATTAACTGTGCCACCACTAAATGTCCCACGCTTGCATCGATGGACAATACACATCAAAAGCAGCATGAGGAGAAGGATGTTCAATCCATCTTTCTCCATACAAAGGAGTTGTATGGGGAGTAGCTTCGTATCCTTCGATACGAAGCAACTCGAAAGTTGTTTCAGATGTTGATGGCTCCTGGCACACCAGTAGGCGATCACGTTTTAAAGATGATAGTTCTTATTGAAGAGCTTGAGGGCCTCGGATGGGAAATGGACAACGAGCAATATACGGATATTGTTCTACAGTCTCTTCCCTCTGCCTTTGCTCCTTTCATAGTGAACTTCAACATGCATAACATGGAGAAGTCACTGCCCGAACTTCTCAATATGTTGAGAAATGCAGAGAGCACGCTTACGGCGAAGTCTCCATCCCTGCTTGTTGGACAATCTTCTTCTTCCGTCCCGAAAGCCAAGGCTAAGGGAAAGAGCAAGAAGAAATTCACCAAGCCGAGAGGTGGAATAAAAAAGGCAAAGGGAAAGGACAAATCCAAAGCTGTGGAGTCGGGAAAAGGAGAATGTTTCTACTGCAAGAAGACGGGACACTGGAAGCGGAAATGTACTGAGCACCTTAGTCTCAAGAAAACGAAGCATGGTGATGCTTCAGCTTCAGGTGTGTTCGTAACCGAAAACTGTTTTTCTATAAACTCTGCTTCCTGGGTATTGGATACCGGTTCGGGTTCTCATATCTGCAATTCTGTGCAGGGGTTGAGAAATAGCAGAGTTTTGAAGACAGGTGATCATATTCTCCGGGTTGGAAATGGTTCTAATGTACATGCAGTTTCAGTGGGAGAGTATCATCTGGGGTTGCCATCGGGTTGTATATTGGTTTTGAACCCATGTTATTTTGTACCAAGCATGCTTTCTAATATAATATTTGTTTCTTTGTTGGACAATGAAGGATATCATTTTATATTGCAGTACAATGTTATGAACATTAAACTTAATCAAGAGTTAATTGGTTATGGTACACTTAATAATGGGATATATGTCTTGAATCAACACACAGTTTTCAAAATACAGCACACAAACAAAAGGAAATTTTCAGATATAAATGAAGCTTTTCTTTGGCATTGTAGACTTGGTCATATTAATGAAACAAGACTAAACAAGTTTCATAAAGATGGATATTTAAATTCTTTTGAGTATAAATCTTATGCGACTTGCCAGTCTTGTATCAAAGGTAAAATGACCAAAACTCCGTTTACTGGACACGGAGAAAGAGCTACTGAGCTCTTGGCCCTCATACATAGTGATGTATGTGGACCAATGTCTACACATGCACGAGGCGGTTTTTCATACTTCATAACTTTTACTGATGATTTCTCAAGATTCGGTCATGTGTTTTTAATAAAGCATAAGTCTGAAGCTTTCGAGAAATTCAAGGAGTACAAACTTGAAGTAGAAAAACAAACTGGAATGAGTATCAAGATACTTCGATCGGATCGAGGTGGAGAGTATCTTAGTGCAGAGTTTTCGAACTTCCTAAAAGATAAAGGGATTCTCTCTCAGCTCACTCCCCCTTACACACCACAGCACAACAGTGTGTCAGAGCGGCGGAATCGAACCCTATTAGATATGGTATGATCCATGATGTGTGGTGCTGAGTTGCCCCTCTCCTTTTGGGGGCATGCATTAGAGACTGCAGCTTAGCTATTGAACATGGTTCCGACCAAGACCGTGTCTACCACTCCATATGAGATATGGTATGGGAAGAGACCATCTCTTAAGCGAGTTTCTGGACAACTCGAGACACGATCGTTCAAATATTTATTTGTGGGATATCCAAAAGATTCATATGGATGTCTTTTCTACCACAAGGAGGAACAAAGGGTGTTTGTTTCTCGGAATGCCACATTTTTAGAAAATGAGATTTTTCCAAATGGTACTGATGGCATTGTGGTAGATCTAGATGAGGTTCTAGAAACACAAATTACAAATGACAACTTGGTTGAACCTGATGTTACAACATAACTTAATGAATTTCAGCCACTCCATTGATCTGGTAGGACTTCTCGCCCATCGGAGAGATACTACGGTTTTCTCGTTGATGGTGATGGAGAAGACTGCATCATGGATGATGATGACCCTACCATTTCTCAGCAAGCTATCACGAGTGGTGACTCTATGAAGTGGCTGGATGCTATGAGATCCGAAATGGAGTCTATATATACCAACAAAGTGTGGACTTTGGATGTTGTACCATCTGGGGTAAAACCCGTAGGGTGCAAATGGATCATTAAGAGAAAGATCGGTGTAAATGGGCAGGTGGAGACCTATAAGGCAAGGCTTGTGGCAAAAGGATTTCGACAAAGACCAGTACTGGACTATGACAAAACCTTTTCTTCTGTAGCCATGCTTAAATTCTTTCGGATTCTACTTGCTATTGCTGCTCACTACGACTATGAAATCTGGCAGATGGACGTTAAAACGGCTTTTCTAAATGTTGATTTAGAAGAATGCGTTTATATGGATCAGCCAGAGGGCTTCATCGATAGTGGGAGAAGCGGGAAAGCTTTTAGGTTACTTAAATCCGTTTATGGATTAAGCTGGCATCACGGAGTTGGAACATCTGTTTTGATGATGTTATCAAAGAGTTTGATTTCATCAAAAATCCAGATGAACCTTGTATTTATAAGAAGATTGTGGGAAGTACTATCACATTCCTCGTATTGTACGTGGATGACATTCTTCTGATAGGAAACGACGTTCCTATGCTACAATTGGTCAAACTGTTCTTATCACAAAGGTTCTCTATGAAGGACCTGGGTGATGCCTCGTACGTATTGGGCATAAAGATCTATAAGGATAGATCTAAACGGTTATTAGGTTTGTCCCAAACCAGGTACATTAACACCATCCTAAAAAGTTTTAGTATGGAAGACTCCAAGCGGGGTTCCTTACCCATTAGTCATGGAGTCACTCTCTCTAAGGAATTTTGCCCAAAGACCGATGAAAAGAGAGCTCGCATGAGTATTATACCCTATTCTTCTGCTGTAGGATCTATAATGTATGCGATATTATGTACACGCCTTGATGTACCTTATGCACTGGGTGTAGTAAGCAGGTATCAATCCAACACAGGGGACAGCAGTGAAGAACATTCTTATGTACTTGCGAAGGACTAAAGAAATGTTCTTGGTGTATGGTAACAGAGATCTCCAAATGGAGGCCTTTACCGATTCAAGCTTCCAGAGTGACAAGGATGATAGCAAATCTATCTCTGGGTTTGTCTTTACCCTCAATGGAGGGGCGGTGTGTTGGATGAATTCCAAACAGGATACCGTTGCAGACTCCACGATGGAAGCTGAGTATATTGCTGCAAATGCTGCTGCTAAGGGAGCCGTCTGGATAAGGAAGTTCGTCCCGGAGCTAGGAGTAGTTCCGACCATTATTGATCCAATACCTTTGTATTGTGATAATAATGGGGCTATGGCATTAGCCAAAGAGCCTAGGTCCCATCAGCGATCCAGACACATTCTCAGGCGATATCATTTGATCCGGGAGATAGTTGATCGCTGCGAGATCGAGATTCGGAGAGTAGATACAAAAGATAACACCGCGGATCCACTCACCAAGGCCCTCCCTTTGCCATAGAATGAGCGACTTTTTGAGAGGTTGGGTATGGGATACTCCAATAATTGGCCTTAGTGCAAGTGGGAGATTGTTGGATATATGTATGCCCTAGAGGACATTATATGATAGTATATGTACCGGTATTTGTGTGTGTGTGTGTGTATCTGTGTGTGTGTGTGTGTGTATATATATATATATATATATATATATATATATATATATATTCAGGGGACATTCTTGCTCAACATGATAATATGCTATCTGGTTGCACCCTTTATCTTAACATGTTCATTTAATCGTGCTTTCATTCATTTGGTACATATTGATATAGCTTTTAGGATGATGCAGGACTACTGCGATTATGATGCGGATCATACCAGTGGGACAGAGAAGTCTATGAGCATATCCTTGAAATGTTCATAGTCGTGGGTGTATTGAGATGGGGCATCGATATCACCAGAGTAGACTAGCGTATACGTTACTTGTCCCATATGGTGGGCAATGGATGATCCCATATCCATTGGTGTGATGACACTAAAGATCGTATACGGGTGCTCAGTGGAGACTGGGTATACTGAACGGACTCGCCGAGAACTCCTATGTGGTATTATATCTATCGTTGGATAGCAGTTCTCAGGTGACACCGGTACATGTTAGTCTGTAGACCCGAGATCGTCATAGAGTCTTGTGTGTCTCCCACTGTACTTTGATCTCCACCCTACCACGGCTCTACTGAGTCATGCAAATAGGTGGATTTTGGGTACAGTCCTGAGGCACATGGAGGCAATGAGCGATAGGAAGGGTTTCGTCTCTCCCGGTATTGAGGGTTGTTGTTGCACCATATACGATTGGCTATAACAGGAAGACCCTGGCCATGGATGCTGAGATTTACCGATAAGTGTTATCAGTAGTTCCTCGATCTGTTATGAGCAATATTCCGGCATGACTTATCTGAGTTATTGGGGTCGACGATACCATCCCTAGACCTGATATGCAGTATATTTTACGAAGAGACCGGACTGTACGGTAAGTGTTGCCAGTTGGCTCGACAGGAGTTTTAGCAGGTTTGCTTCTGTTTCTTCTGATCGCTCAATACCTAGGAGCCGTTACGTACTGCTAGTGCCGCTGACGATTTATGGGCATGTGATGTGATCGCTGCCTACTTCTAGCGTATTGATGAGTCCTAGAGTCCTACAAACAAGTCTCCTAGCTCAGGCGAAATGATTTGGGATGCATATATGATATGCGCTGGAGCTCGATTAAATGCGTGTATTGGATACCGTATTTTATTCGGGCGTTTATGATTGGACGGGTCGTATGTGATATGACCGTGTTATTAAAATCAAGCGTTGATTTAATATTAAGTCCATTAGCTTATTTATTTAAACCTATTTCTTTTGTTGCATGCATGAGTGTATGTATATGTTGATGTGCATGCACACATGCAAGCATACACGTGTCATGATTGATGATACATAGGTGGTGGTAATGCAAGACTCACATGGTTACATATTTATACACATATTTTGTTAATTTGAGATTAAGCAAAATGACAAATGAAATCATGGTTGACTATTCAATTCTCATTCTTGTGTTGACAAGTCAAAACCATGGTTTCATTTGCCCATGGTTTTGGCCCATGGTTTTGCATAAACTCAAGTTACAAAATATCTAGATATTTTGTAACCATAGTTTGGCATGATACTCTCTCTTACTCTCTTAAGTTATGAAAGGGTTATCATTATCATTATTCTCTTGAGTTTAGCTTGAGCCATCTCTTTCTTCCTCTCTCTCCTAAAAGCTCACTAGGGTTTCAAAAGAAAGAGAAAGGGTTGAAAAGAAAAGGTTTTTACTTGAGATCAAAACCCAAATCACCTTTCTACTTTGGTCTTGCCCACTTGAGTGGAGTGTTAGCTTCTTCTTCATTCTTGATCAAGAGAAGCTTGGAGCTTAGTGCAAAGAGACTTCGTGGTGGATCTTCGTGGACTTAGAAGGACACACGACAACCGATTCAAACCTCAATCGATCCAAGGAGTCTAGGAGGAGGTCTACAAAGGTTGTATTCTTTTCCATTTAGTGTTAGACACTTGTTGTATATGATACTAGATTGTTGTTACTCTATCTTTCTAGTTCGATTCATGGATGGAATTGTTTAGTACCCTCTAAAATTATCGTTATAGCATGTGTGATGCAACCCTAAACCTAGTGTGGTGTGTAAGTCTATGTTACCCACCCCGGTAGTTATGGGGAGGCGGAAAGAGTAAAAATCGAATTTTCTACACTAGGAAACATAGACCAACCATGAAGGATCTTTGCTAAAAAAAAGCTAACAAACTATCTACAAGTTCTAACTACTAGGTTAGAAGGTTATACCTAGTTCTTGAACCTCTTCTCTTCTTGTGTTGCTTTCCTTTCTTGTGTGCTCCTTTGAGTGGTATAGACGGCTCCTCCTCTTCGTCTTCTCTTTGCCGAAGAAAGATCCACCCGAAGGCCTCTACCTTGAGCTCCTACCTCAACAAAGAAGTAACTAGAGTGCTTGGCTTCCTAGACTAAGAACACTAGAGTGAGTAGAGAGATGTTTTGATGGTTTGATCTCACAAAGCTCATGTTTTTCAACTCATGAAACAAGAGAGCTTTTGAGAGAGGAAGAGGAGAGAGCTTTTCAAGAGAGAGAAAGTGCAAGAGAGAAATGAGAATAATATGAACCTTGCTCTCATATGAACCAAAAAGAATAATGAAAATTTTAATTAGGATAAATTGTCATGGTTGATGTTGATTTGACCCTTATCATATCATAATAAATGCTAAGCATGCTCACAAAAAAATATCCAAGTCAACATGGGTCAACTTGGTCAAAGGGTCAAACCTAATTACAATTATCACTAATTAAAACTCATTAATCAATTTCCTCAATCTCATTATGGTTTTAATCAAGTCAATGGTCAAAACCCTAATGAGGTTCCTCCGCCTGTCAACTGTGTATACACACCCGCATCCGTGTTCCGAGGAACACGAACACTATGAGACAAGATCAATCACAATACAAATACTAGGATCTGGTTTAAACCAAAGCCCGCTAGTAATAACTTCCCGGACACCAAACGTGCATAAGTGCACGTATGTGAACGAACCCCACGTTAAACCATACGACCTCTACTCTATTTTGCCCAAAGGTGAACAACCCTCTGTGTGGGACTCTAAAGACTCGACACTATGCTGACAGTGGGTTTAACCACAGGCTGCAAGCGATACTAGCTGTACGTAACGGTCCCCAGGTAGATGCCGATAAGAAGTCCGATGAGGTGAACCCATCCGAACTCCTACTGAGCTTGAATATGACAATCTCCGTACAGTTCGGTCTGTTCGTCTAAGAGTATCGCATGTCGGGCCTAGGGGGTGGTAAACGTTAATCCCCTAATAGCGGTACAAGTCGTGTCGGAGTGTAGCCCAGAACACCCTGAGAAAATACTGGAAACACTACCAGTAAATCTCGCTTGCCCTTGCCAGGGACTTTGTGTAATGACTCTCCTAGACACAGCGCGATATCAACTCCCAATACCGGGAGAGACGAATCCTGTCTAACCGTCACTGCCTCCAAGTGCTTCGGGACTGCACCCAACTACTACCTGTTTGCAAGACTCATTTGAGCAGTGGTAGGGTCGTAATCTAAGAACAGTGGGAATACACTCGAGGTGAAGTGACAGTGTCAAGTCAACGGACTAAGCTGTACTCATGTCATCTGGGAACTGATAACTGACGAAAAGTATAATACCAACCAACAGCTCCCAGTGAGTCCTGTACAGTGTACTCGTAACCTAACGAGCACCTGCATACTATCTCCACTACGACGTACTGATGGCTGTGGGACAGACCATCTCCCTTCCTGGGATGAGAAGCGTATACACTAGTCTACTCTGGAGTATCGATGCCCTGTCTCGATAATCCTATGACCAGGGACCTGTATAAGGATGTGCTTATAGACTACCCAGCCCCCACTAGTGTGACTGCCATCACAGCGCTGGTAGTCAAGCAAAAGATCCTAAGGGCTCTATCAATATGTATTAGCGATATGTCAAAAGAAACACATACACATATTAAGATAGATACAAACCAAGTAGCATACTACTATATTGAGCAAGAATGTCAATCCGTGTATATATCCCAAGCTTCCAAAATGTGATATACAAACTAGTATTATACAATAATGGCCTCTAGGGCATATCACACTACCAATCTCCCACTTGCACTAAGGCCATGTGATGGCATATCGCAGACCTATCATCTCGAATAGCCTCTCGAACTGCGTCTGAGGAATGACCATTGTGAATAGATCTGCAGTGTTATCTTCTGTAGCAACCCTCCGAACCTCGATCTCCCTGATCAGGTGATACCGCCTCAAGATGTGTCTGGACTTCTGATGGGACCTGGGTTCCTTTGCTAAAGCTATAGCCCCGTTGTTGTCACAATACAGAGGTATTGGATCAACAATGGACGGAACCACCTGAAGTTCTGTCAAGAACTTCTTCATACAGATGGCTTCTTTTGCGGCATCAGATGCTGCGATATACTCCGCTTCCATCATCGAGTCAACAACGGTTTCCTGTTTGGAACTCTTCCAACACACCGCCCCTCCATTAAGAGTAAAGACATAACCCGACATGGATTTGGAGTCATCCTTGTCACTCTGGAAGCTGGAGTCAGTAAAGGCCTCGATCTGGAGGTCTTTTCCACCGTAAACGAAAAACATATCCTTAGTCCTTCTCAGGTACTTCAGAATGTTCTTTACCGCTATCCTGTGCTTCTCCCCAGGGTTTAACTGATACCGGCTTACTACACTTAGTGCATAAGCTACATCTGGTCTGGTACACAACATCGCATACATTATAGAGCCTACCGCAGAGGCGTAGGGTATAATAGACATGCGATCCCTTTCCAAATCGGTCTTGGTAGAAATCTCTTTGTAGAGGGTGATCCCATGACAAGCCGGTAAATTACCGCGCTTGGAATCTTCTATACTGAATCTTTTCAGTATGGTGTCGATGTACCTGGACTGTGAAAGTCCTAATATCCTCTTGGACCTATAACGATAGATCCGGATCCCTAGAATGTAAGAGGCATTACCCAGGTCTTTCATGGAGAACCTGTGTGATAATAACCCTTTGACAGATTGTAGCATAGGAATGTCATTTCCTATCAAGAAAATGTCATCCACGTATAAAACGAGGAATACGACAGTTCGTGTTACAATCTTACTATAAATACATAGTTCATCTGGATTTTTGATAAAGCCAAATTCTTTGACCGTCTCATCAAAACAGATGTTCCAACTCCGCGATTCCTGCTTCAGTACATATATGGACTTAAGCAACTTGCACACCTTCCCGCTGCTCCCACTCTGAATGAAACCCTCTGGCTGGTCCATATAGACACACTCCTCTAAATTACCATTTAGAAAAGCGGTTTTTATGTCCATCTGCCAAATCTCATAATCGTGGAAGGCAGCAATGGCAAGAAGGATCCGAATGGATTTGAGCATAGCCACTGGGGAAAAGGTTTCGTCATAATCCAAACCTGGTCTTTTACGAAAGCCCTTTGCAACAAGTCTAGCCTTATAGGTCTCAACCTGTCCATCTATACCAATCTTCCTTTTGAAGATCCATTTGCAGCCTACGGGTTTTACCCTTTCTGGAGCAACGTCCGAAGTCCATACTTTGTTGGTTTACATGGACTCCATCTCGGTCCGCATTGCATCCATCCATTTTACCGAGTCAGTGCTCTGAATGGCCTGCTGGATGCTAGTCGGCTCATCATTATCAATGATGCAATCCTCTCTATCTCCGTCTATAAGAAAACCGTAGTATCTCTCGGGTGGATGAGAAATCCTACTACTCCTGCGGAGCGGTGCAGGAATGTCCTGTCCATTCGAACCTTCTGGTTCTACGAACTTTCAGTAATAGCTTGTGGTTCTACAATTTTTTTCAGTTCTATTTCCCTCCCACTTGTTTCTTTTTCTAAGAACTGATGTTCCAGAAAGTGGGCATGATGAGAAACAAAAACCTTTTGTTTTTCTGCGTAATAGAAAAGATACCCCCTGGAGTTTTTTGGGTATCCCACAAACTTGCACAGTACGGAGCGTGCATCGAGTTTGTCCGTATGCTGCTTTTTGACAAAGGCTGAACATCCCCATATCTTCAGATATTGAAGATAGGGTTTCTTCCCACTCCATATCTGATATGGTGTGGTAGGCACAGTTTTGGTAGGAACCTTGTTTAAAAGATATGCAGCTGATTCTAGTGCATAGCCCCAGAATGATCGCGGTAACTCAGCGTTACTCATCATGGAACGTACCATATCTAATAGGGTTCGGTTCCGTCTCTCCGATACACCGTTATGTTGTGGAGTGTATGGAGGAGTACGCTGAGAGAGAATTCCATTCTCTTTTAGGTAATCCAGGAACTCGGCACTTAGGTATTCACTACCTCGATCAGATCTCAGTGTCTTGATCTTTTGCCGGTTTGTTTTTCTACTTCATTCTTATATTCCTGGAATTTTTCAAAGGCTTTAGATTTATGCTTCATTAAGAAGACATGTCCATACCTTGAAAAATCATCCGTAAAAGTAATGAAGTAAGAATAACCACTTTTCGCATGTGTAGACATTGGACCACATACATCGCTGTGTACGAGTCCCAAGAGCTCGCTCGCTCTTACTCCATGTCCAGTGAATGGAATCTTTGTCATCTTTCCTTTGAGACATGATTGACAAGTTGCATATGATTGATATTCGAACGGATCCAAATATCCTTCTTTATGCAACTTAGTTAACCTTGTCTCATTGATGTGACCCAGTCTACAATGCCATAAGAAAGCATGATTTATTTCTGGAGACTTTCTTTTGTGTGTATTCTGGATATTGAAAATCTGTGGTTGGTTTAATACGTATATACCGTTGCTTAATGTACCCGACCCAATCAAAACATGATTAAGGTGAATGTTTACAACATTGCTTACAAATGAAAAATCATAACCTTCTTTAGACATTAAAGAAACAGATATGATATTACAAGTCGCACTGGGTACAAAATAACAGTTGCGCAAAACCAAAACATGTCCATCTGTCAACCCTAAGTGATAATCCCCCACGGACTCAGCATCCATGCTTTCTCCGTTTGCAACTATGAGGGTCATATCACCTGCCTTCAAAGCTCTACGCCTTATCAGTGCCTTAAAGAATTATAGATATGAGATCCCGATCCGGTATCCAATACTCAGGAAGTAGAGTTGATTGACAGACAGTTTTCAATAACATACACACCTGAAGCCGAAGCCACGACTTGCTTCGGGTCCTGGTTCTTGGCCTTCCAAGCCCTGCAATCTTTCTTCCAGTGTCCTTTCTTGTGACAATAAAAGCATTCTTCCTTCCCTACAATCTGTCCCGCTACCTTTTCTACCTTTGCCTTTCCCTTGGCATCCACCTTACTAACACCGCCCCTTGGTTTGGTGGGGGCCTTCTTCTTCTTTCCTTTATCTTTCGCCTTGGACCAAGAAGAGGAAACTCCTCCAACAGACAAAGCGGGTGTTTCCCTGTAGGGTGCCCTCTGCACTCCTCAACATGTTGAGGAGTTCTGGAAGTTCAACTTCTTTTCCTTGCATGTTGAAGTTCAGGATAAACTGGGCGTAAATGGAAGGAATGGACTGGAGAATCAAGTCAGTGTAGAGCTCGTTCTCTAACGTGGTCCCGAGGTCCGCGGGCTCCTCAATGTAGCCAATCATCTTAAGCACGTGTTCCGCTACAGATGATCCGACGACCAACCTCGCTGAAAACAACTTTTTCGAGGTTTCATATCTGGCGATACGGGATTGCTCTCCATAAAGATCCTTAGTATGGAGAAATATGGATTCAAGGTCCATATTCTCGTGCCTCCTCTGATGTTCATTGTCCATAGAGGCAAGCACGAGGCACTTGGCCTTCGCACAGTCAATCTCCAAAGTCTTACGGATTTCTTTATCCACGACACTGGATTCTGGACCTGGGACGGCGGGGGCTTTAGTGGTAAGGAGATACCCCAACTTGTCATAAGTGATTGCCATTTTGACATTCCTAAGCCAATCTTTGTAGTTTGGCCATGTCAGTATATTTTTATCTAGTAGTAACTTAAGGCCGGTCATGATGTTTGGTCGCTGCAATTAGGAGTGAGAGAATAAACACTTTAGCATGATGCTCTTTCAAGTTTACAGTGGTTTTTAGTTTGTCTAAATAGGATGGCTCCAACTGTTTCTCGAATCCTTCCTCAAACCATAAAAGAAGAATTAGTCGGGATCAATCTCACCGTACAATACTTGCTTAGTCGTTCAGCCAGGCCAGTGTCGGTACTTCGAGGGAGGTTTTACGATGCTTTCGCAAAATTCCTTAATTAAATAACCTCTTTTCCCTGTGGGCGTAGCCCTGCTAACACCTTTCTAGACACCTACTAGGTTTATAGCATTGATCGTTAAGTGAGAAAGTTTCCCGAGGAGTAGCATATACTCACAGTAGGATCGGGATCCAAATATCATCGTGTGATAAAGCTGAAGGAATCCTACCAAAATCATTACACTCCAAATGTTATGCAACACTAGCAAGTTTCAGTTCCTTTAGAAACTCCCGATGTGGATTTTTTCCCCATGCTCTTATGACCTTGACGAAGGCCAACATATCATAAGTCACATGTCAAGTTCTACCCGTCATTATCCAGGTTAATTTGAACCTACCCGTACACACCCTTGACAAAGGCCAAAATAGTAGTACTACTGTCTCAAACCAACCCATCTATCCATGCAACAGATAAATATTCGGTAGCTACTAATCACTATGCCTTGGCGAAGGTCAAAATACATAGCTTGAATACTATTGAATATTTAACTGAAATGACGGAGGGCTATGAATGGTTTTGGCGAAACCGTGAACGTAGTGAACTTGATATAATCGAAGGAACATGATAGCTTTTAAACGGAGTGGTTTAAGCTCCGCGTTTTTAAAAGTTTTCTGTTTTGGAAAAAAAACCGAGTGGTTTTGAAATTGTTCCAACAATTTAACTTTGGTTTATTTTCTTTGCATTAATATAGTGCATCCCATCAATTAATCCTACCATTGCAGAAAATAATGAAAATATGACGTACGCTTATGCCATCCGCATTCGCCATGGGGTCCCGTCATCACCCGTTAGGTTACTTAACTAACGACAGAGCGGGGGATGGACTAGCGCGGAAGCAAAACATAAGCAACGCCTACTAGATATGATATATAGGTATATATACATTCGTCAGATGCAATGATAGCCATTCCAGATCACAGATGAACACATTGGATATACTAGCAATCCGCGTTTCGTTCGAGCCTGCAACGAATGACGGACTACACGGTCACGATGAATAGCCAAAGCCCACCCTAGACCCCTACGGGTGCGGCAAACTACCCGCCAAGTACCCAAAATGGAGCAACCTCCCTCAACAATGTGAGTAGGCCACTCGGCACTTCAAAGTACCCGGTAGTTTGTGCACTCCACCTTGGGTCTATCCTAGGAGCAAAAACTGTAAAAGAAATAATATACAATGGAGGCTACAACCTCAACCCGGATGTGCGGCCATAAAAATAATATTACATCAATTTACAATTTTTTACATTGAATGAAAAATAAATAAACACTCATCTCACAACCTCGGCTATTCATTCGCGACAATCCAACAAGTTCATATACACAAACCAACATCACAGATCATAGATATGTACAACCCCCACTAATCGACGTATAGTGATTAGTCGACGTTCAGTACATATATCACATTATAGATATAATCAATTAGCTAAATTTTATAGAATTTCGATCAATATTCCAATTTGAAACTATCCCAAATACAACACTGTTTTCTGAAGAATCTGGGCAGAAACAAAGCATCTGAAAAATCACAAAACATCAAGCTGGACACACTGCAGGAAAAACGAGTTGACTCTGAGTCGACTCGGCCGCGGATCCGGGCCGAAACACAAGGTTTTGCCGCGCTTCCGCGGCGGTCTGACCGAGTCACGAGCGCGTTTTTCTTGGGTGTCCTTAAAAAAGCCCTACACGTATTTTTCAGGCCACTGGAAATAGTTTTAGACCTGTTTTTAAAATTGGCAGAAAACACTAGTTTTTGATTTTTTTTTTGTGATTTTTTTCGGATCAAAGTTCTAAATACTTTGCTAACATGTTAGTTGTTATTTAGCCTGGCTCTGATACCACTGTAAGTCTATGTTACCCACCTTGGTATTTACGTGGAGACAGAAAGAGTAAAAATCGAATTTTTCTCACTAGGAAACATAGACTAACCATGAAGGATCTTTCCTAAACAACAGCTAACAAACTATCTACAAGTTCTATCTACTAGGTTAGAATGTTATACCAAGTTCTTGAACTCCTTCTCTTCTTGTGTTGCTTTCCTTTCTTGTGTGCTCCTTTGAGTAGTGTAGACGGCTTGTCACGTCCCGAACGTACGGAACATAACCGGCACTTAAACTACGAAACTTCTCGAGGCATACGTAATCTAAGTAAACCGAAAACCCAGAAATCCAAACCAAGAAAAGAAGTAGAGTGAAGGAAAACCAATTTAAAACAAGTAGTTTTAATAGCATAAGCCGAATTATGCGGTTTTTAAGAACATCAAAATTTTACTAAAAATTTCGGCAGAGTCTCCTTTGTAAATACTGGCCCCCAAACGGGATACAACATGAATAGTATACGAAATCAAGAAAAGGTATCCCCAAGCGGGAGCTAGCTCTTCGTCAATCGACGGTCACAACCACACAAGCAATATAATATACAACGCCAACGGCGAGGATCAAAACTCAAAAAGAAACTCAAAACCACCAGAAATATAACGAGCGACTCTAAGGTCGAAAGAATAACATCACTGGTCTCTATCTCAAAATAAATACATGTTTGGTTGATGGAACTTCTAGATACAACAGAATAATAATATACAAGATATAATGATGGGTAAGATACAAATAACCCACCTACTAGCAAGTCACCCGGAAATGGAAATAGTGCCAGCAAAGCCGTAATGAAACCTATACGGCGAAACCTGCAAGAACTGTGGCACAACGGGGGTGAGTTGCCAACTCGTGAGTAGAAAAAACATCTACGCACAGAAATCACATAAATAACGCAATCCTAGGTCAATGAACATAATATATCCTCAAATATGTATATAACATGCAGCCTATAACAAGGTTAGGGTAAATATCTAACCCGAGTGTAATCTCATGTGCCCGTGTCACTGCCTCAGGTAGCAATATATCATATGAATGAGGTATGAATGCATGAAAACAGAATACATGTAAATGAAGAACTGTTTCCATAATTTAGTGAGATTTCCTTTGTATTTTTAAAATGAGGTATCATAATGAAATTAGTATCAACTGTGTCTAGCATCGACACAAAACGTAAATCTCACTGTCTCGAAATATCAATGTCTCAATCTCAATATCTAGAGCGCCGTCAGTCCAGACCGGCCCCTACCATCCATCTCAAGATCACGACGGTATCCTCCGGATATCCGACGCGTCGGGTAATATCACCGGTCGGTAGTGCTCCCCTGCCGGGCTCAACGTCAACACCACATTCCTCTTGCCCCGGGGTACAGCACCGGGCCCACCATGTACCCGTGACGGTTCCTCCACTCCTCGACACGGATCTCGAAAACCACAGCAAACTCATGGTGGACGACACTTTACATCACTAGAAAACCGCAACATTTTATATTTTAAAAGATCATAAGTTGTAAATTTTGCGGCTTTCTCCGAAATCCAGAAATATTATAAATCTCAAGAAATCATCACAAATGCATATGTCAATGATAATGAATGCATATGGTATCAATAACCAAGTTGCAATGTATGATTAATAAACTAGGCATGTAAGGCAGGTACACTAATATCATATCAAACTACTAACTAACAAGCTAAGTCAAGCAAATATATTATCTAAAGTGTACGTGACATGGCAATTACCGATGAAGATGTGTGTGAGCCGGCAAGTAGATGTACGTGGTACATACGCATCATCGGTAATAGTGCTGGTGTCCTAACAGCATGATATCAATAATGGAATATGCAGCAAAATAAGTATGCGAGGCAGAGCGAACAACAATAATGTGCGGGAGCTGAATACTAGACACAACGATAACTAATCTGTAATAATCTAATATAAGTCCTACAAATGGTGCCTTTTGAAATAACACGAATCATGGGGTTTTGAAAATAGGGGCTACGGTGTTTTTATGAAAAGATACGTCTTTTGAAATATCCGTAGGATCCCTTGGGCTGTCTTTTAAAATACCCACGATTCGTTAGTTTTTGAAATAGGTAAGAATCGAATCTAATCTAACAACTAAACTAAAGTAAAGGGCTAAGCTAACAAGCTGAACTACAGGTAAGGAAACCTCCTAACATCTGAGTCGATACATATACATTCCTGTATATATATAGTCTGTGATCCCGCTTCAATAATATCATATCCGATACCATATCTAAAATCAGACATCCCAAGTCAATAGTGCGGATCAATCATCAAGATATAGCTCGTACGTAAATCCGTTGTACGGCATCCCAAATCTGGGTACGGGTCAATATCACATTCATCATACTATTCACCTGGTATCCTCTTTATCAAATATCATGATCGCGGTACTGATCTACGTCTAGTACCATACTGATACCGCCTACGTATGCATGGATGTCTGTGAAACACTACGTCAAGGACCCGCTACAACGTCATGTTGTATCTCAAATACGAACCCTGCTATATCACCGATCTCACGGCCTCAAATCAAATCTCATCGACTCAGCTCAATCCCAAGTATCATCCTCAAATCCGTATGTGAACACATAGTCCCATACCCATGTGAACCCATAACTATAAAGAATCCCATGAGCACATATCAACAGGAATGTATGCAAGTATGTATGTGTGTATGTGTAGTGCAACACTACCCTAGGGTTCGCAACACTAAAATAATCCAACACATCAATATCCGTCCTAAGCATCGTTATTAATCCCAAATAACATATAATAATTGTTGGTTTGTATACGCATCCGTATACACCACCACGGACTGCAGGGGTGCTATACGCCATCCACCCGACTTCTCCCTGTAGATATAAATCTACTCAACTGGTTCTCGCTAGCCGGTGCCGACGTCGACACGTGCTTGCTTGTCGTCTCAAAGTCCACATGGGGTACCAACATATCATAACGCACCGTATCGCATTAAAACTAAATTCGAAATCGAAACGGCATACGAAAATCAAATCGGCACGCGTATCACGCGTAGGTCCAAACCTATCGCCTACGCATGCAAGAATAGTCAAACCAACCCTCGATGTCGATGTACAAACGTCAAACCATCGAGAAAAATCCAATCACACTCATTTGCACAATTACAAGCACTAATTATAATATAAAATAGCTTACAATTCCCAAAAACCCCAATTTCACTTAGAAAGTCGTTTTTCCGAAAATCTAGCAAGCACAATTCACCGTTCTTGTACAAAACATGATGTTTAAATGAATGTAGCGTCCAATATACTTATTAAATATCTCAAATAAGTCATATAAACAATTTCCGGAATTTAATCTCATTAAATTCCAAAAACCCTAATATTCTAGTTTACAAAATACCCTTTTTAACAATTTCCTAGCAAAAATGCATAAACTACAATTTAGGTTGGATTTCCATGAACTAAAGTGTTAAACTACACTTAATAAAGTTAATAATATGATAAAAACCCTAACCATATTTTTAATCTCAAGTATTTAACCAATTTCAAAAACCTAGTAAGCAAATTAGCAAATTAACACAATTTTTAAACTAACCATTAGCACAAGCTACTAATCTTGTATTAACATGGCAAAAAGCCTAAATATAACACACAACCATACACCAATTTTATAAAACCCTAACTTTCATTCAAATTCATAACTTGAATTCCAAAACTTGCAACTTAAGCCTAATTAACACTTAAGTAGTTTAGCTTTAAGAAATTAAGTAACAAACTAAGCAAAAAAAATATTTAGAAATATACCCAAAAACATTTGAAGATCCACAAGCATCCATGGCCCTCTAAAATGCTCTCTTTTCACAAGGATCCATGCTATACGGGCTAAGCTAAAATGGGTAGGAGTCGAATTTGGGTTTTGGGATTTTTTTGATGGATTTTGGGGCAATTTTTGATGAAGTTTTGAAGAGAAAAGAGAAGGGAAATGGGGAGGGGCTGTTGCTGCAGTAGGAGAGGGGGGGGGGGGTCGGCTGGAATGGGAGGGGGAGAGGAGAGAGAGTGAGGTAGAGAGAGTGGGGAGAGAAGTCAAAGTCAATTCAAGGTCAAAGGTCCACCTTATTTCTCCATTTTCTTTTCTTTTCTTTCATTTCTTTTCCTTTGAAATTCAAGTGGGGAAAAAGATGGTGGCTGCTGAATTCAGCCAAGGGGAGAAGTGAATGGGGGTGTGTGGGTGTGGGTACGGGTGTGGGGTGATGAAAAATGATAAATACAATACCCCAAATATCCATTTACGCTAAAAAAAAAACCTTTTTTCTTCAATAATTTTTAAACCGATTTTACAAATGATTTCGTTCCAAAAACCATATGATAAAATTTTATTTAATGTTTTATGATGCACAAAATTTGTTTCAACTCATTCCAATTTGTAATTTTCCCTAATTAAATGTATTAGTGACGGCTTAAATAATAATAAAATAATATTTTTTTCAGAAAATTTAAAATTTCACCAGCGGCTCAATAAACACCAAATAATAGCAATTACATAGCTAGAATATGTATATTTAATTTTTATAATAAGATATTTGTATTTTGACTTTTTACAGAAAACCCCCTTATTTTACCGATTTTTCGAAATTTCACCGAAACGATTTTCAAAACGTTACAATCTTCCCCCCTTAAAGAAATTCGGTCCCCGAATTTAAATTCAAACTCCCCCAAATACTAAAACATCTAAGAAAACCCATCAAGTCGTCGGGGCTCCGAAAGTGTAAATACATAAAACAAATCGTAGCGCAGCGCATGCGCTTGAAAAATGAGTATATAACTCAAATCAAAACTCCGTCAAGCATCCCGCAATCATCGGAGTCATGGAGAAGACATCAATGCCAAATCCAAATCAAAACCAATATGACATAACTCGAAACTATACATCTAAATATTGAATATATATATGTAAGTATCTGAAGGAAATACATGCCAAATCTCTTTAAGTCGCTGTGCAACGCGTATAATACTGCACAGTGGCGGACGTCTATCATAAGAAAATAACTATATACATATATACCTTTGTTTGAAATGTACGTTCTGCCGTTTTGGAAACAATTTAGAAGGGTCTCTTTGTTTTAAACATTTCGTGTCATATCAGACACGTAGGTAAATACTGAGGCTATAGCTCGCTTTTTGGAAATCCCTTCAATAAATATCAATGCATGCAAAAATATATTCAGGTACTGTCCTCTGACTAGTCCTGCTCAGTACGAAAACACATAGCAATATCATAAAAACGTACTGCTCTATACGAAATCAATCCCAAAATATGCACATGAATGCTACGTGCGTCTGGTGCGCACGGAAATCAAAATCCATGAATGTGCCATACATTCGCACAGAAACAACATCTAAGTGCATCGGGTGTGCACGAAACATCTGTCGTAGGCAACATGTGTGCCTGACAGCAAAATCAGGTGCATCTAACATGCACGAAGAATCTCGATTTAGTGCATCTGGTGTGCACCAAAATCGTATCTCAAAACCTGCGCTCAATCATGCGCGAAAACCCAAAACCAGGGGCATCCATCATGCACGAAATCATGAAATCCAATATCAAGCGCCGAACATGCGTAAAATCAAATCAGGTGCACAAGGTGCATAAAACAAACATCGAGTATCACAATCGAAATCGAAGTCCAGTGCACACTGCAAGCATATAATAACTATACAAAGTGCAGGAACCAATTCGTGTGCATGCATACGCACAAAACCAACTCAACTGTTTAAAACCGTAAAATCACAAACATGTGAAACTAAAGCACGAAAACGATATCAAGTGCAACACTGTGCAAAGATCGTAAATCCTCAATCATCAAAATCAAATCATACGAATAAATCACCCAAACATCGAAATCAATAATGGCGGAACAGTACCGCTCAAGTGCATCCTCTAAGAATCTCGGGCCAACTGTCGCGGTCACTAGTGGGACGTCTCGTCGATGATCATGAACTCTGGCCTGCTGGTGTGCGTAACATGACCACTCCTGGGTCCAAGTCTTCTCCGTGGATTACCAATCTCACAATCCATCGGTTCGTCGGCCCTATCAAGGCAGCATATCACTGGCGTCGGGCTCTGGCTCTCTGAATGCACGTGACACATCTGATCTTGGGTGCAAATATCATTGCATCAGTGGCCTGGAAGGAATCCTGCTCACGGTCTATTCCATGCCTCGTCTCTGCCAACTGTCCGGAAGTCGTTGTCCTTTCCTATATCTGCATCTTGCTCTGGAACGACTGCATACTCATCGCGACTCCTTCTGGAAGGTAAGTCCAAGTACCATGCCTCGGCATGCGCATCGCCTCTCTGATGTCGGCGGAGTGGAACGTCATCTCATCTAGATCTGGTGCGAACCTCTTACTCCACTTTTTTCTAATGTCGATCGCTTCGGACTCGTCTCGTCGTGGCTGCATGGACCGAGCTCCAACGGCTATCCTCGTATCTGGAGTCTCCCAAGAATGTATCTCACCACCTAGCATCCGATTGAAGTCGAAACATTCGATCGATTCGTCGAAACCTCATAATCCCCCAAGAGCTCAACATCTTGGTACAGTTTAATAGTATTGAGTACATACCACAGCATCGGTGGTCCAGCCATAGAAGGGCAAACCCAAGCCTCACTAATGGCGCCGTGGAACTGCCGTAAACCCGAAGGTTCAAAGGCTTTCACCCGGTCATTATGTCGAGTTAGGGTTTCATTCTTCTAGAGGGACCATAGAATTGCCTGCATGTCTTTCCGAATACTTTAAACTTGGAATAATAGGTTTCCGACATTCGATCGTCTCTGTCGACCCTCACGTCTCTGCGTGAAGTCGTCTCTAGCTGGAATCAATCTATCTGATGACCTCGCATCGGGGTAGGCAAACGAACCACATGTCTCAGTCATTCATCCGTGGGTGACTAGCGACCTTCTATCATTGGCTCAATCCTCTGGTGCTGATCTGTCCGTCCGAGTAATCTCATACAGCGATCCATCAACGCTCGTGGTGCGAAAACACAATCAAAAGACACCTCTCTACAATCGGGTGTCGCCGGAATCATGCCCTGGTCAATCCTCGTTTGTGATGAGCTCCTGTTGACCGCAACTCTAGCTGTAGCTCTCCCTGCCCGAAATCGTGGCAGCAAAACCAAACTGGTAACGATGAGGCTAGATCCGGAAGGAATATAATACTGAACAAGGAAATGTACATCCTAAGGCTTCTTAAGTGGAGTGGCATATCGTAAATATGCCTCGGAACATACCAACGGTACGTCACTCTACTTTAGTCACCTATTCCATCAACCAAGGGTCATCCTACGCTCCGAAGGTTAAAACCTAACGCTCTGATACCAACTTTGTCACGTCCCGAAAGTACGGAACATGACCGACACATAAACTATGAAACGTCTCGAGGCGTACGTAATCTAAGTAAACCGAAAACCCAGAAATCCAAACCAAGAAAAGAAGTAGAGTGAAGGAAAACCAATTTAAAACAAGTAGTTTTAATAGCATAAGCCGAATTATGCGGTTTTTAAGAACATCAAAATTTTACTAAAAATTTCGGCAGAGTCTCCTTTGTAAATACTGGCCCCCAAACGGGATACAACATGAATAGTATACGAAATCAAGAAAAGGCATCCCCAAGCGGGAGCTAGCACTGGAAAGGTTCCAGAGTGATAAGGACGACTGAATGTCAGTCGCAGGCATTGTCTTTACCCTTAGTGGAGGGACGGTATGTTGGAAGAGTTCCAAGCTAGATACCGTGACATACTAGACGATTAAAGGCAAGATACATCGTTACCGAAGATACTACCAAAGAGGCAGTCTGGATTTATAAGTTCATAAGATGAACTTCGTTCCTACCATTGTGTGACAATGGAGTTGTGGCTTTAGCCAAGGAACTACCGTCCCATCAGAAATCCAGATATAATTCTTAGGCAGTATCACCTGATCATGGAGATGGTTGATCTCCAGGGAGATCAAGGTTAGGAGAGTAGACACAGAGGACGACGGCGCGGATCCACTCACAAAGGCCTTTTTCCCAGTAGAGACTTTTATGGGATGGTTGAGTATGAGATACTTCAACCGCAGCTAATTCTTGGGTATGCGATACCATAACAGATGGCCCAAGTGCAAGTGGGAGATTGTTAGTTATATGTATGCCCTAGAGGCCATTAATGTACATACGATGTATATGGTAATGGATGCTAGGACATATATAGGGAGGACTTTCTTGCTCGACATGATAGTATGCTATCTGGTTGTACTTTATCTTAACATGTACTCAGATTGTCTCTATGTTACATGTTGATAAAGCCCTTAGGATATGTACTCGACTACTAGGACTATGATGAGATCATACTAGTGGGGCCACGGTAGTCGATGAGTACATCCTATAACTGTTCCTAGTCGAGGGTGTATCGAGACAGGGCATCGATGCACCAGAGTAGACTAGTGTATACGCATCTTGACCCATATGATGGGCGATGGATGATCCCATATCCATCGGTGTTTGACATCAAGGATGGTGTACGGGTGCTCAGTGGAGACTGGGTACACTGGACGGACTCGCCGAGAACTCCCAGATGGTATTATACCATACGTCAGATAGCAGTTCTCCGGTGACACTGGTACAGAGTAGTCTGTTGACCCGAGATCGTCATAGAGTCTTGTGTGGTTCCCACTGTGCTTTGATTTCCATCATACCACGTCCAAGAGGGCGTGCACAAAGGTGGCTTTTGGGTACAGTCCCGAATCACATGGAGGCAATAACCGATAGGAGGGGATTCGTCTCTCCCGGTATAGGGAGTTGATGTTGTGCTGTGTTCGATTGGCTATAACCGGAAATCCCTGGCCAGGGTTGCTGAGATTTACTCGTAAGTGTTATCAGTAGTTTCTCGAACTGTTATAGACCTCAAATCGACACGACTTATCAAGCTACTAGGGTCTGACGTTTACCACCCCTAGGCGAGATATGCAACATATCAGACGACGAGACCGGACTGTACGGGAGTGTTACTGTTTGGATTCACAGGAGAAGTTACAGGCTTGCTTGTTGATCTTCTGAGCGCTCAATACCTGGGTTGCTGTTACGTTTAGCTGACCGCTTGCAGCTTGTGGGTGTTTGATATGATCATCACCTACTGCCGGCGTATTGACGATTCTTTAGAGTCCTACACAGAGGTTTCTTGACTCAGGCAAAACGGAGTAGGAGCACATATGTGATATGTTCGGGACCGAGGATAATGCGATATGTGATACCGTATTATATTCTCGCGATATTTGATATCATCCGGGTCATCGGATCAAGTGTTGATTCGATGAATCGGTACGGATAAATATTAGTCGGTTATATGCGATATAGCCGGATTGTCGGATCAAGTGTTGATTCGATAATTTAATGTATAATAGTATATATGATATATTAAATTACATTAACTAATATTTGCTCACTAAAAGATTCTTTTTCTCACTCGGGTAATACATTGATATATATGCGATATATGTTAATTGTATTATTTTATTTTGTTACGATAAATATTATATATGTGATATATAATATTGTAACATGATATGATAACTAATGCAACTTGTTTAGTGGAGTTTAAACTTGATTAGGGTTTGGATTAGGGTTAAACCTTCTAGTTGATTCTAGAAGCTTTTCTTTTTGTCATGATAAAGATATTTTCAAGTGAGTCATGCTTTAACCAAACCCAAACCCTAACCCTAGTTAATTCTCTACAAGAGTTAGCTTGACCATGGTTGCATTATCTATCATATTATTTCATTTCCTATTCATCACAAAAGGATTATGATTATTGTTCATCTTCTTCTTCATTCCTTTTTCATGGAAAAAGCTTTCTTGATTTTTCCAAGTGATGAATAATAGTGAGAAAAAAATAAATAAATAGAGCAAAAATCCTACTTCATCATCCTCATCTTCCCTTGCCATTTAGATGAGGGTGTTCACATCATTTCATGAGTGTTAGCTTGTGTTAAAGAAACTTCAAGGTTGATCATCTTAGTATCGAAGATCGGAAGCAAAGGTTGCGTCTTTCTCTTCGTGGAACCTCTCGAGAGTCCGGATCGCGATGATCGCAGCGAAGGGACCACAACACGGAGCATATGAAGTGAAGGACCGGATCTACAAAGGTTGTAATCCCTCTCACTTAGTGTTAAAATGTTTAGCATGCTTGTTTTCGCCTAATCTCTAGTTTAAAGTTCCGTATTCGGGTTGTTCGGCACGGCTAAATTTTAAATCGGGCATGGTTGATGCCTCGTAGACCCTTGTGCGCGTGCCCAGCAACCCTACAGTGGTATCAGAGCCAAGCTAGAGCTTTAGGCGAAGTCTAGACGAAGTTTAAAGTCCGATCGAACCCGGAAAACCCGATAAAACCCACTTTCTGGAAATTTTTTCAAAACTGTGATTTTTCCATATTAAAAATATCCAAAAATTACAGCAGGTAATTACAAGAATTACTGTGAAGCACGTGAGCGCAATTCGACCAAAGAGCCACGGAACCGCGG
Source organism: Agapanthus africanus (assembly GCA_030015575.1). NCBI lineage: Eukaryota > Viridiplantae > Streptophyta > Magnoliopsida > Asparagales > Amaryllidaceae > Agapanthus > Agapanthus africanus. Next base: position 279,439,415 of record JASDDO010000022.1, read on the forward strand.
CCCTACCCCAGCTTGCGCGGCAGTTCCGCGACCACGTGGTCGATTCTTGGCACGTGCGTTTCACAGTAACTCCTATTTTTTAATGTTGTATTTTCTAGGAATGTTTAATATTTATTCAACTGTTGAATTATCTGGGTTGTATTGGGGACTTAATGATTCGATCGAATATTTTAACTTTGTTTAGTTTTGTCCGGATAATTTTTAGAAACTGTTAAAAAGTTCGAACGGATATCAATAACTCAATTTTTCCTCTATCGGAAAATTTTTCAAAAGTTGGATTTTTTCTCGTGTTTAAGAATGTTCTAAGTCGTGCAAGTAACTCGATGGACCCTCTAGAAGACAACAAACCTTAACTCGATTATGTGACCGTCTTGAACTGCTCTTTGAACCTTAGGGTTTGGGGCAATACGGCGTGCCACATGTGAGGCGTTGGCTTGACCCTTCTACGGCTGGACCATTGGTACTGTGGCATGTGATGGATGTTTTTAAACTAATTTCAAGTGTTGAGATACATTGGGGAAATCTTGGGTGTTTGATGATTCGATCGGAAAGTTTAACTTTTTCTATTTATCTGGAATGTGATACAATATTTGGAATCCACAGGTAGTTATGAGATAACTAATTTGAATATTATAAACATAGCAGTTTAGTCTCAGATGATCGGTTGCCACGGAATTTTGATGTGATCAAAAGTCCGTCGCAATCACGTAGTGTACGCGGATACTCGCCGGGTAAACTTAACAGACAGCCTCACTCCATAGCCCCGACCAAGTGACTGTAGGAGAACCCCGTCGCCGAAAGCATCCGTTCGGGTGCTCCCGGTAGCGGTGTTCCGCCTTGGTGCACTTCGTCGACGGTATCGGGGGTGTGGCCGTCTACTAAAGTTTGCGACGAGCATTCGATCAGGACGTCGAGAATCTTGTTGAATTGCCCGACTTGATATTGAAAAGAGTTTTCGATAATGAGACTAAAATGCGGGGTTTATAATTGTTAGGCATGTGATGTCTAAGAAATTCATTTGGTTAGGCATGCGATGTCTAAAGAGGTTGCGGATTCCAACTGTTGTAGTTTTACACTTTCTTTTCTGTCACCGTAAGCGTAGTATGTGGTGTATCACCGGCTTCGTTGCTATACATCAACGACAATCGGGATACGCATACTTTCTTACGTTGATGATATGTGATATTATGTGTTGCTGTGATATGTTCTATTGGATCGTCGCGTTTGAATAGCCGGGGGTTTTATGTGAGATGAGAGTTTTTTCTTTTTCATTCATGTAAAATTCATTTGTATGTAATATTCTTTTATTGGGGCACTTCCAGGTAGCAGAAGATGTCACCGTTGTATATTATTTACTTTTCCGGATTAGGTAGACCCAAGGCGGGGAGCACAAGTAACCGGGTTCTAGGGTCCAGTGGGAGACCATCTCGAGGAGTCGGGACCGGGTCTCCTAACCCTAGAATTGGCAGTGTTACTTGCCGCTCTCGTAGGGGTCTAGGGATGTGGGTTTGGCTATTCATCGCGACCGTGGAATCCGTGTTTTATACAGGCTCGTATTAAAAACACGGACGTCCTAGTATATCCAATATTTCATATATGTTCTTCTGCTGCAATGTTCTGTGATGAGATCATATTACTGCCTGTGACGAATGTTTATATTATATATATGAGATATATGTTATATTGCAGATTTCGTTTCAAAAGAGATGCTTGAGAAGCATAATAAAATGGGACTTCATTAATTAGATTAATGAAATAAATGAAACCTAAGATGTTGTAGAAACTTGTTTATAAAAACTGGTAGCTCTAGTTCTTACTTTGCATAGCGGTGTTCCTTGTAGAACATCCAGCACCTTATTCGATAAGGAAAGGACCGAGATCCTTTCACCGGGACTGACTCCTTTAGCAATAACTGGCAGATGCTACAAACTCGGTTGTCTTTTGATTGCTTCTATAGTTCTTGCTTCGCATAGTGGTATATATGATATATCCTGCACCTTATTCGATGAGGAAAGGGCCGACGATCCCTTCACCGGGAGTGACCCCTTTAGCAAAACTGGAAAAGCCTAAAAAACACTCCATTTAAAATCACTCGATTCTACAACGATATCAAGTTCATTACGCAAAAGGTTTTCTTAATAACCTGTCGTAGCCTTCCGTCATTTCAGATAAGTCCTACTTAGTATTCGTGCTACGTTTGTTGGCCTCCGTCAAGGCGTAGTGTGCGGTAGCTGACTAGTATTTATCCGTTTATGCATATGATGCAGATTGGGATAGGGTAGTCGTGCGGCCTTGTTGACCTCCGTCAAGGGTCGTGTGGGTGGGTTTAATTCAATCAGGAAATGACGGGTTGAACTTGACTAGTAGCCTATGGTTTGTTGACCTCCGTCAAGGTCATAGGACGCTAGGGGTAAAATAATATTGGGAATTTCAAGTGTTGAAATTTGCAATGAGATTGCATACCTTCTATAAGATAGTTGTATCCCGATACCCGCTGCGAGTAAGAGTTACTCCTGGGAGAGTTTTACACATTACAATTAGTTGATCAAGTAGGTGTCTAGAAAGGTGTTAACGGGGTTATGCCTCTGGGAAAACGAGGTTTACTTTAATTAGGTTCGTGCGAAAGCATGGGGGACCTCCCTCAAAGTACCGACACTGGCCTGGCTGAAAGATTGGCGAACTTGTAGGGTGTAATTAATCCCGGCTAGTCTTTCCTTTTAGGGTTTGAAGGAAGATTTGACTAAAACAGTGGGAGACATCCTGATTAGATATATTAGATAACCAATCTAATGTTGCAAGAGCATACGCTGAGTGTTTTCTTCTCTCTCTCTCCAGATAGCGACCATATCATACCTTAATCAAGATAATAAAACGGATATATTGACCGAACCCGCTTGTTATACTGAGTTGGGGAACGTTAGTCCCGCTCCAACTTATAATAGTTATAAGACAGAGCAGGAAATTGGGGAATGCGAGATTTCCCGTGCCGCCCAAACGAAGAAAGTGCATGCTGATGCATCATCTTCGGGTGTGTTCATTACAGAGAATTGTTTCTCAGTATCCTTTACGTCCTGGGTATGTGATACCGGATCAGGATCCCGCATATGTAATCTGTTACATGGGCTACAGATAGGTAAAGAACTGAGAACGGGTGATAAGTTTCATGAGACAGAAAACAGTGCAAGTGTTGCAGCCAAGTCTGTTGGTCACTGTCACCCTGTATTACAAGAATACATTGATTCTGAACAAATGTTATTAGATACCGAACCTGATATACAAAATCATATCAGTCTCTTTATTAGTAAAGAAGTGATATAATTTTGTATTGTTGGATAATGTTTTGAACATTTCCTATATCAAGAGTTGATCGGTTCAGGCACGTTATCTAAAAGCATTAATGTTCTAAATCAAACTACAGTTCTTAGTATATGGAACACACACAAGAAGAAGAGTTCAGAAATGAACGAGTCCTTCTTGAGGCATTGTAGACTAGGTCATATCAATGCGACCCGACTGGCTGAAGTTACATATAGATGCATATTTAAATTAGTTTGAATTTACATCTTGTGAAACTTGCCGGTCATGTCACAAAGATAAGATGACCACAGCTCTGTTTGTTGGAAACAGAGAAAGAGTTAGTGAACTTTTGGGATTGATACATACTGATGTATGAAGGTCCCCTGTCTACACATGCCAAGACCGGTTCTTTGTACTTCATTACATTCTCTAATAATCTCTCAAGATTCAGACATATGTTCCTGATGAAACACAAGTCCGAACCTTTTGAGATATTCACAGAATATGAGTTAGAAGTAGAGAACCGAAGATACGGGTAAAAGTATTATGTCCTTTGATGTGATCAAAGAGGAGAATACTTGAGCACGGAATTCCTGGACTATTCTAAAGGAGAATGAGATTCTCTCTCAGCATTACTCCTCCGTATACACCACATTCGCAAAAGACCTAGAATTGTCATAAAAAAGATCATCTGATTCTGATTCTAGAAAAAGCAAGGTCACCTTGCGTCCTTGAACCGATAACCATCTTTCGGCTAACCTAGCCTCCACCACAGCACGTCGGTGTATCGGGGCGGAGCAATAGCACCCTATGTGATATGGTGTGCTCTATGATGAGTACTACTCAGTTGCCTATTTCCTTCAGGGAGTTATGCACTTGTGAAGTTGCATACCTATTGAATAGGGTTCAAATCAAATCAGTTGCCTACCACTTCATATGTGATATGGAAAGGGAAGAGCCCATATCTTAAGCTTGTTAAGATTTGGGATTGTCCGGCCTATGTCTAAAAAGCAAAATCCGGACAAGCTCGAGGTAAGGTCTGTAATGTAGAACTGGAAATGTTCCAGCTATACAAACTACAGCTGATGATTTGGTAGAACCAAAGGATTCAATAGTTTTTAACGAACCTCAGCCTCTCCGCCAATCTAGTAGGGTTCCTCACCCACCTGAGAGATACTTCGGTTTCTCTATGACAGTGGGAGCGAGGATTGCATCATGAGATGATGACCCAACTAGTTTCGTACAGGCCATCAGGAGTGGGACTCTGTAAGAATGGCTGGATGCTTATCGATCTGAGATGGAATCCTTATACACCAACAAAGTATGGACTTTGGTTGCTTTATCTGAAGGGTTAAATCCCTATCAGGAGCAAGTATATCTTGAGAAGATTACTTGGTGTACATGGAAAAGTTGAGACTTTCAAAGCTAGACTTGTTAAAGGTTTGCATCATAGACCAGGTATGGATTATGTTGAAACTTTTTCTAAGGATCTATGCTTAAGTCCATCCAGATCCTACTTTCCACGGCTACATACCATGACTACGATATCTGGTGGTTGGGTGTCATGACAGCTTTTCTAAGTGATGTTTTAGAAGAGAACGTCTATAAGTACACAGCCAGAGGGCTTCGTAGACAGTGGGAGCAGCGGAAACGTGTGCAAGATGTTTTATATGATAAAACAGGCATCGTGGAGTTAGAACATCTGTTTTGATGTGGTAGTCAAAGAGTTTGACTTCATCAAAATGGTAGATGAACCTTGTATATACAAAAAGGTAGTAGGAAGTATGGTGGTGATCCTCGTAGAGTACGTGGATGACATACTCTTGATAGGGAAGGAGTTTCCTATGCTACGCTCGGTTAATCTCCGCTTATCACAAGGATTCTCCATATAGGATCAAAGTGATACCTCCTATATCCTGGGTTCTTGGATCTATGAGATAGATCTAATTGGATGTTAGGATACTCACTAGTTGTAGTGAGATGGTATCAATCGATCCTGGGGAGAATCACTGGAAAGGTTCCAGAGTGATAAGGACGACTGAATGTCAGTCGCAGGCATTGTCGTTACCCTCAGTGGAGGGACGGTATGTTGGAAGAGTTCCAAGCTAGATATCGTGACATACTAGACGATTAAAGTCAAGATACATCGTTACCGAGGATACTACCAAAGAGGCAGTCTGGATTTATAAGTTCATAAGATGAACTTCGTTCCTACCATTGTGTGACAATGGAGTTGTGGCTTTAGCCAAGGAACTACCGTCCTATCAGAAATCCAGATATAATTCTTAGGCAGTATCACCTGATCATGGAGATGGTTGATCTCCAGGGAGATCGAGGTTAGGAGAGTAGACACAGAGGACGACGGCGCGGATCCACTCACAAAGGCCTTTTTCCCAGTAGAGACTTTTATGGGATGGTTGAGTATGAGATACTTCAACCGCAGTTAATTGTTGGGTATGCGATACCATAACAGATGGCCCTAGTGCAAGTGGGAGATTGTTAGTTATATGTATGCCCTATAGGCCATTACTGTACATACGATGTATATTGTAATGGATGCTAGGACATATATAGGGAGGACTTTCTTGCTCGACATGATAGTATGCTATCTGGTTGTACTTTATCTTAACATGTACTCAGATTGTCTCTATGTTACTTGTTGATAAAGCCCTTAGGATATATACTCGACTACTAGGACTATGATGAGATCATACTAGTGGGGCCACGGTAATCGATGAGTACATCCTATAACTGTTCCTAGTCGAGGGTGTATCGAGACAGGGCATCGATGCACCATAGTAGACTAGCGTATACGCATCTTGACCCATATGATGGGCGATGGATGATCCCATATCCATCGGTGTTTGACATCAAGGATAGTGTACGGGTGTTCAGTGGAGACTGGGTACACTGGACGGACTCGCCGAGAACTCCCAGATGGTATTATACCATACGTCAGATGGCAGTTCTCCGGTGACACTGGTACAGAGTAGTCTGTTGACCCGAGATCGTCATAGAGTCTTGTGTGGTTCCCACTGTGCTTTGATTTCCATCATACCACGTCCAAGAGGGCGTGCAAAAAGGTGGCTTTTGGGTACAGTCCCGAATCACATGGAGGCAATGAGCGATAGGAGGGGATTCGTCTCTCCCGGTATAGGGAGTTGATGTTGTGTTGTGTTCGATTGGCTATAACCGGAAATCCCTGGCCAGGGTTGCTGAGATTTTCTGGTAAGTGTTATCAGTAGTTTCTCGAACTGTTATAGACCTCAAATCGACACGACTTATCAAGCTACTGTGGTCTGACGTTTACCACCCCTAGGCGAGATATGCAACATATCAGACGACGAGACCGGACTGTATGGGAGTGTTACTGTTTGGATTCACAGGAGAAGTTACAGGCTTGCTTGTTGATCTTCTGAGCGCTCAATACCTGGGTAGCTGTTACGTTTAGCTGACCGCTTGCAGCTTGCGGGTGTTTGATATGATCATCACCTACTGCCGGCGTATTGACGATTCTTTAGAGTCCTACACATAGGTTTCTTGACTCAGGCAAAACGGAGTAGGAGCACATATGTGATATGTGCGGGACCGAGGATAATGCGATATGTGATACCGTATTATATTCTCGCGATTTTTTATATCAGCGGGTCATCGGATCAAGTGTTGATTCGATGAATCGGTACGGATAAATATTAGTCGGTTATATGCGATATAGCCGGATTGTCCGATCAAGTGTTAATTCGATAATTTAATGTATAATAGTATATATGATATATTAAATTACATTAACTAATATTTGCTCGCTAAAAGATTCTTTTTCTCACTCGGGTAATACATTGATATATATGCGATATATGTTAATTGTATTATTTTATTTTGTTACGATAAATATTATATATGTGATATATAATATTGTAACATGATATGATAACTAATGCAACTTGTTTAGTGGAGTTTAAACTTGATTAGGGTTTGGATTAGGGTTAAACCTTCTAGTTGATTCTAGAAGCTTTTCTTTTCGTCATGATAAAGATATTTTCAAGTGAGTCATGCTTTAACCAAACCCAAACCCTAACCCTAGTTAATTCTCTACAAGAGTTAGCTTGACCATGGTTGCATTATCTATCATATTATTTCATTTCCTATTCATCACAAAAGGATTATGATTATTGTTCATCTTCTTCTTCATTCCTTTTTCATGGAAAAAGCTTTCTTGATTTTTCCAAGTGATGAATAATAGTGAGAAAAAGATAAATAAATAGAGCAAAAATCCTACTTCATCATCCTCATCATCCCTTGCCATTTTGATGAGGGTGTTCACATCATTTCATGAGTGTTAGCTTGTGTTAAAGAAACTTCAAGGTTGATCATCTTAGTATCGAAGATCGGAAGCAAAGGTTGCGTCTTTCTCTTCATGGAACCTCTCGAGAGTCCGGATCCCGATGATCGCAGCGAAGGGACCACAACACGGAGCATATGAAGTGAAGGACCGGATCTACAAAGGATGTAATCCCTCTCACTTAGTGTTAAAATGTTTAGCATGCTTGTTTTCGCCTAATCTCTAGTTTAAAGTTCCGTATTCGGGTTGTTCGGCACGGCTAAATTTTAAATCGGGCATGGTTGATGCCTCGTAGACCCTTGTGCGCGTGCCCAGCAACCCTACAGATACAAATAACCCACCTACTAGCAAGCCATCCGGAAATGGAAATAGTGCCAGCAAAGCCGTAATGAAACCTATACGGCGAAACCTGCAAGAACTGTGGCACAACGGGGGTGAGTTGCCAACTCGTGCGTAGAAAAAACATCTACGCATAGAAATCGCATAAATAACGCAATCCTAGGTCAATGATCATAATATATCCTCAAATATGTATATAACATGCAGCCTATAACAAGGCTAGGGTAAATATCTAACCCGAGTGTAATCTCATGTGCCCGTGTCAGTGCCTCAGGTAGCAATATATCATATGAATGAGGTATGAATGCATGAAAACAGAATACATGTAAATGAAGAACTGTTTCCAGAATTTAGTGAGATTTCCTTTGTATTTTTAAAATGAGGTATCATAATGAAATCAGTATCAACTGTGTCTAGCATCGACACAAAACGTAAATCTCACTGTCTCGAAATATCAATGTCTCAATCTCAATATCTAGGGCGCCGTCAGTCCAGACCGGCCCCTACCATCCATCTCAAGACCACGACGGTATCCTCCGGATATCCGACGCGTCGGGTAATATCACCGGTCGGTAGTGCTCCCCTGCCGGGCTCAACGTCAACACCACATTCCTCTTGCCCCGGGGTACCGCACCGGGCCCACCATCTACCCGTGACGGTTCCTCCATTCCTCTACACGGATCTCGAAAACCACAGCAAACTTATGGTGGACGACACTTTACATCACTAGAAAACCGCAACATTTTATATTTTAAAAGATCATAACTTGTAAATTTTGCGGCTTTCCCCGAAATCCAGAAATATCATAAATCTCAAGAAATCGTCACAAGTGCATATGTCAATGATAATGAAAGCATATGGTATCAATAACCAAGTTGCAATGTATGATTAATAAACTAGGCATGTAAGGCAGGTACACTAATATCATATCAAACTACTAACTAACAAGCTAAGTCAAGCAAATATATTCTCTAAAGTGTACGTGACATGGCAATTTCCGATGAAGATGTGTGTGAGCCGGCATGTAGGTGTACGTGGTACATACGCATCATCGGTAATGGTGCTGGTGTCCTAACATCATGATATCAATAATGGAATATGCAGCAAAATAAGTATGCGAGGCAAAGCGAACAGCAATAATGTGCGGGAGCTGAATACTAGACACAACGATAACTAAACTGTAATAATCTAATATAAGTCCTACAAATGGTGCCTTTTGAAATAACACGAATCATGGGGTTTTGAAAATAGGGGCTACGGTGTTTTTATGAAAAGATACGTCTTTTGAAATATCCGTAGGATCCCTTGGGCTGTCTTTTAAAATACCCACGATTCGTTAGTTTTTGAAATAGGTAAGAATCGAATCTAATCTAACAACTAAACTAAACTAAAGGGCTAAGCTAACAAGCTGAACTACAGGTAAGGAAACCGCCTAACATCTGAGTCGATACATATACATACCTGTATATATATAGTCGATGATCCCGCCTCAATAATATCATATCCGATACCATATCTAAAATCAGAAATCCCAAGTCAAGAGTGCGGATCAATCATCAAGATATAGCTCGTACGTAAATCCGTCGTACGGCATCCCAAATCTGGGTACGGGTCAATATCACATTCATCATACTATTCACCTGGTATCCTCTTTATCAAATATCATGATCGCGGTACTGATCTACGTCTAGTACCATACTTATACCGCCTACGTATGCATGGATGTGTGTGAAACACTACGTCAAGGACCCGCTACAACGTCATGTTGTATCTCAAATACGAACCCTACTATATCACCGATCTCACGGCCTTAAATCAAATCTCATCGACTCAGCTCAATCCTAAGTATCATCCTCAAATCCGTATGTGAACACATAGTCCCATACCCATGTGAACCCATAACTATAAAGAATCCCATGAGCACATATCAACAGGAATGTATGCAAGTATGTATGTGTGTATGTGTAGTGCAACACTACCCTAGGGTTCGCAACACTAAAATAATCCAACACATCAATATCCGTCCTAAGCATCGTTATTAATCCCAAATAACATATAATAATTGTTGGTGTGTATACGCATCCGTATACACCACCACGGACTGCATGGGTGCTATACGCCATCCACCCGACTTCTCCCCGTAGATATAAATCTACTCAACTGGTTCTCGCTAGCCGGTGCCGACGTCGCCACGTGCTTGCTTGTCGTCTCAAAGTCCACATGTGGTACCTACATATCATAACGCACCGTATCGCATTAAAACTAAATTCGAAATCGAAACGGCATACGAAAATCAAATCGGCACGCGTATCACGGGTAGGTCCAAACCTATCGCCTACGCATGCAAGAATAGTCAAACCAACCCTCGATGTCGATGTACAAACGTCAAACCATCGAGAAAAATCCAATCACACTCATTTGCACAATTACAAGCACTAATTATAATATAAAATAGCTTACAATTCCCAAAAACCCCAATTTCACTTAGAAAGTCGTTTTTCCGAAAATCTAGCACGCACAATTCACCGTTCTTGTACAAAACATGATGTTTAAATGAATGTGGCGGCCAATATACTTATTAAATATCTCAAATAAGTCATATAAACATTTCCGGAATTTAATCTCATTAAATTCCAAAAACCCTAATATTCTAGTTTACAAATTTCCCTTTTTAACAATTTCATAGCAAAAATGCATAAACTACAATTTAGGTTGGATTTCCATGAACTAAAGTGTTAAACTACGCTTAATAAAGTTAATAATATGATAAAAACCCTAACCATATTTTTAATCTCAAGTATTTAACCAATTTCAAAAACCTAGTAAGCAAATTAGCAAATTAACACAATTTTTAAACTAACCATTAGCACAAGCTACTAATCTTGTATTAACATGGCAAAAAGCCTAAATATAACACACAACCATACACCAATTTTATAAAACCCTAACTTTCATTCAAATTCATAACTTGAATTCCAAAACTTGCAACTTAAGCCTAATTAACACTTAAGTAGTTTAGCTTTAAGAAATTAAGTAACAAACTAAGCAAAAAAAAAATTTAGAATTATACCCAAAAACATTTAAAGATCCACAAGCATCCATGTCCCTCCAAAATGCTCTCTTTTCACAAGGATCCATGCTATACGGGTTAAGCTAAAATGGGTAGGAGTCGGATTTGGGTTTTGGGATTTTTTTGATGGATTTTGGGGCAATTTTTGATGAAGTTTTGAAGAGAAAAGAGAAGGGAAATGGGGAGGGGCTGTTGCTGCAGTAGGAGAGGGGGGGGGGGTCGGCTGGAATGGGAAGGGGAGAGGAGAGAGAGGGAGGTAGAGAAAGTAGGGGGAGAAGTCAAAGTCAATTCAAGGTTAAAGGTCCACCTAATTCTCTATTTTCTTTTCTTTTCTTTCATTTCTTTTCCTTTGAAATTCAAGTGGGGAAAAAGATGGTAGCTGCTGAATTCAGCCAAGGGGAGAAGTGAATGGGTGTGTGTGGGTGTGGGTACGGGTGTGGCGTGATGAAAAATGATAAATACAATACCCCAAACATCCATTTACGCTATAAAAAACCTTTTTTCTTCAATAATTTTTAAACCGTTTTGGCAAATGATTTCGTTCCAAAAACCACATGATAAAATTTTATTTAATGTTTTATGATGCACAAAATTTGTTTCAACTCATTCCAATTTGTAATTTTCCCTAATTATATGTATTAGTGACGACTTAAATAATAATAAAATAATATTTTTTTCAGAAAATTTGAAATTTCACCAGCGGCTCAATAAACACCAAATAATAGCAATTACATAGCTAGAATATGTATATTTAATTTTTATAATAAGATATTTGTATTTTGACTTTTTACAGAAACCCCCCTTATTTTACCGATTTTTCGAAATTTCACCGAAACGATTTTCAAAACGTTACAATCTTCCCCCTTAAAGAAATTCGGTCCCCGAATTTAAATTCAAACTCCCCCAAATACTAAAACATCTAAGAAAAACCATCAAGTCGTCGGGGCTCCGAAAGTGTAAATACATAAAACAAATCGTAGCGCAGCGCATGCGCTTGAAAAATGAGCATATAACTCAAATCAAAACTCCGTCAAGCATCCCGCAATCATCGGAGTCATGGAGAAGACATCAATGCCAAATCGAAATCAAAACCAATATGACATAACTCGAAACTATACATGTAAATATCGAATCTATGGATGTAAGTATCTGAAGGAAATGCATGCCAAATCTCTTTAAGTCGCTGTGCAACGCGTATAACACTGCACAGTGGCGGACGTCTATCATAAGAAAATAACTATATAAATATATACCTTTGTTTGAAATGTACGTTCCGCCGTTTTGGAAACAATTTAGAAGGGTCTCCTTGTTTTAAACATTTCGTGTCATATCAGACACGTAGGTAAATACTGAGGCTATAGCTCGCTTTTTGGAAATCCCTTCAATAACTATCAATGCATGCAAAAATATATTCAGGTACTGTCCTCTGACTAGTCCTGCTCAGTACGAAAATACATAGCAATATCATAAAAACGTACTGCTCTATACGAAATCAATCCAAAAATATGCACAAGAATGCTACGTGCGTCTGGTGCGCACGGAAATCAAAATCCATGAATGTGCCATACATGCGCACAGAAACAACATCTAAGTGGATCGGGTGTGCACGAAACATCTGTCGTAGGCAACATGTATGCCTGACAGCAAAATCAGGTGCATCTAACATGCACGAAGAATCTCGATTTAGTGCATCTGGTGTGCACCAAAATCGTATCTCAAAACCCGCGCTCAATCATGCGCTCAATTATTGATGATTTTAGATGGATATTGGTGTTGGATTGGTGCATGGTTACGAAACCTTAGGTAGTGGGTGCACTACACTTACACATACACACATATACATACTTGCATACATTCCTTATTTCATATGTGCGTGTATGGGAATATATATTTATGTGTTCACCTGGGTATGGGACTATGTGTTCATATACTAGATTTGAGGATATTATTTGGAATTTGAGATGAGTCGATGAGATTGGGCTTGAGGCCAGGGGATCGGTGATGTGATTTGGTTCGTATTGAGATACGACATGATGTTTTAGCGGGTCTTCTGACGAAGTAATTCTTACACCCGCATGCATACATAGATGGCATCAATATTGTACTAGACATAGGACATTATTCCGGATCATGATATTTGATAAAGAAGATACCAAATGAATAGTGTGATTGATGTGACTTTGACCCGTACCTAGATTTGGGGATGCCGTACGACGGATTTACGTACGAGCTATATATTGATGATTGATCCGCACTCTTGACTTGGGATGTCTGATTGTAGATATGGTATCGGATATGATATTATTGAGGCGGGATCACCGACTAATATATATACAGGTATGTATATACATCGACTCAGATGTTAGGCGGTTTCCTTACCTGTAGTCCAGCTGGTTAGCTTAGCCCTTTAGCTTAGTTTAGTTGTTAGATTAGATTCGATTCTTACCTATTTCAAAAACTAACGAATCGTGGGTATTTTAAAAGACAGCCCAAGGGATCCTATGGAGATTTCAAAAGACATATCTTTTCATAAAAACACCGTAGCCCCTATTTTCAAAACCCCATGATTCGTGTTATTTCAAAAGGCACCATTTGTAGGACTTATATTAGATTAATGCAGATTAGTTATAGTTGCGTCTAGTTTTCAGCTTCCGCTCATTATTGTGGTTCGCTTCGCATCGCATGCTTATATTATGTTTCGTACTACATTATTGATATCATGCTGTTAGGACACCAGCACCATTACCGATGATGCGTATGTACCACGTACACTTACTTGCCGGCTCACACACATCTTCATCGGTAATTGTCATGCCACGTACACTTTAGAAATACTATTGCATTGACATAGCTTGTTAGCTAATAATTTAGACATGATATTAGTGTACTCGCCTTATATGCTAGATTAGACATTGTAGATATTACTTGTTACTTCATGCATGTTAATATTCATTGTTATGCCGCATTCATGGATTTTTATGCCGATATGCACTGTTTACATGCTATTGAGGATTGGATTCGGATTTCTATGAGATTTTCTAGTTTTGGGGGAAAAAGGCAAAACTTATATAAGCTTCTTTCTCTCTTTAAAATAAAAAGTGTGGTTTTCCCATGCTGTATGAGTCGTCCACCATGAGTTTGCTGATGGATTTCGAGACCCGATTCGAGGAGGCGGATGAACTGTTTCGGGTACATGGTGGACCCAGTAAGGTACCTCGGGGCAAGAAGCGCGTGATGATGACGATGTGAGCCTGGCAGGGGAGCACTACCTACCGGTGATTTTACCCGACGCGTCGGATATCCGAAGGATACCGTCGTGGTCTTGAGATGGATGGTAGGGGCCGGTCTGGACTGACGGCGCCCTAGATATTGTGATTGAGACATTGAGATTTCGAGATATTGAGGTACAGAGACTGTGATACAGAGATATCGAGATATTGGGATTACGTTTTGTGCCGATGCTAGGCACTGTTTTATGCTGATTTCATTATGATACCTCATTTTAAAAATACAAAGGAAATCTCACTAAATTATGGAAACAGTTCTTCATTTACATGTATTCTGTTTTCATACATTCATACCTCATTCATATGATATATTGCAACCCTTGGGCACTGACACGGGTACATGAGATTACACTCGGGTTAGATATTTACCCTAGTCTTGTTATAGGCTGCTGGTTATATATATTTGAGGATGTATATTAATCGTATGACCTAGGATTGCGTCATACATGCGATTTCTATTCGTAGATGTTTTTCTATTAACGAGTTGGCAACTCACCCCCGTTGTGCCCCAGTTTCTTGCAGGTTTTGCCGTACAGGTTTAATTACGGCTTTGCGGGCTCAGTTTCATTCGGGTGACTTGCTAGTAGGTGGGTTTTTCTTGTATCGTACCCATCATATTACCTTGTATAATATTATTCCGTTGTATCTAGTAAATTCCATCAACCAAATATGTATTTATTTTGAGATAGAGACCAGTGATGTTATTCCTTCGACCTTAGAGTCGCGCGTTATTTTTCTGCGGTTTTCTTGTGGATTTGAGCTTCCTTTTGAATTTTGATCCTCGCCGTAGGCGTTGTATATTATATTGCTTGTGTGGTTGTGACCGTCGATTGACGAAGAGCTAGCTCCCGCTTGGGGATGCCTTTTTATTGATTTCGTATACTATTCATATTGTATCCCGTTTGGGAGCCAGTATTTACAAAGGAGACTCTGCCGAAATTTTCAGTAAATTTTGATGTTCTTAAAAACCGCATAATTCGGCTTATGCTATTAAAACTACTTGTTTTAAATTGGTTTTCCTTCACTCTACTTCTTTTCTTGGTTTGGATTTCTGGGTTTTCGGTTTACTTAGATTACGTACGCCTCGAGACGTTTCGTAGTTTAAGTGCCGTTCATGTTCCGTACTTTCGCGACGTGACAGAGTTGGTATCAGAGCGTTAGGTTTTAACCTTCGGAGCGTAGGATGACCCTTGGTTGATGGAATAGGTGACTAAAGTAGAGTGACGTACCGTTGGTATGTTCCGCGGTATATTTACGACACGCCACTCCACTTAAGAAGCCTTAGGATGTACATTTCCTTGTTCAGTATTATATTCCTTCCTGATCTAGCCTCATCGTTACTAGTTTGGTTTTGCTGCCACGATTTCGGGCAGGGAGAGCTACGGCTAGAGTTGCGGTCAACAGGAGCTCGTCACAAACGAGGACTAACCAGGGCGTGATTCCGGCGACGCCCAATTGCAGAGATATGTCTTTTTACTGTGTTTCCACGCTACGAGCGTTTGGCGGATCGCCTTTATGAAGTTACTCGGAGGTGCTGATCGACACTAGAGAATTGAGCCTATGATGGAGGCCAGCAAGATTTTGATGACCGTTGGTGTGTTGCTTACTCCTGATGATTGAGGCTCGGTTCAGCATGCAGACGAGTGAGCCAGTTATTGCTGCGAACGACGAGATATCGCCCCAGATGTTGGAGCTATTGCAGTATAAGTTGTACTAAGAGATGATAGAAGGTCGCTAGTCATCGAGGATGAATGACTAGGACATGTGGATCGTTCGCCTACCCCGATGCGAGGTCATCAGATAGATTGATTCCAGCTAGAGACGACTTCACGCGGAGACTTTGGGAGTCGACAGAGACGATCGAATGTCAGAAACCTATTATTCCAAGTTTAAGGTAGTCGGAAAGACATGCAGGCAATTCTATGGTCCCTCTAGAAGAATGAAACCCTAACTCGAGTTAATGACTGTGTGAAAGCCTTTGAACCTTAGGGTTTGCGGCAGTTCTGCGGCGCCACTAGTGAGGCTTGGGTTTGCCCTTCTACGGCTGGACCACCGATGATGTGGTATGTACTCGATACTATTAAACTGTACCCAAGATGTTGAACTCTTGGGGGATTATGAGGTTTTGACGAATCGATTGGATGGCTCGACTTAATTCGGATGCTAGGTGGTGAGTGCATTCTTGGGAGACTCCAGATACGAGGATAGCCGTTGGAGCTCAGTCCCTGCAGCCACGACGAGACGAGTCCGAAGCAGACGACATTAGAGAAAAGTGGAGTAAGAGGTTCGTACCAGATCTAGATGAGATGACGTTCCACTCCGCCGACATCAGAGATGTGATGCGCATGCCGAGGCATGGTACTTGGACTTACCTTCCAGAAGGAGTCGCGATGAGTATGCAGTCGTTCCAGAGCAAGATGCAGATATAGGAAAGGACAACGACTTCCGGACAGTTGGCAGAGACGAGGCATGGAATAGACCGTGAGCAGGATTCCTTCCAGGCCACTGATGCAATGATATTTGCACCCAGGATCAGATGTGTCACGTGCAGTCAGAGAGCCAGAGGCCGACGCCAGTGATATGCTGCCTTGACAGGGCCGATGAGCCGATGGATTGTGAGATTGGTAATCCACGGAGAAGACTTGGACCCAGGAGTGGTCATGTTACGCACACCAGCAGGCCAGAGTTCATGATCATCGACGAGACGTCCCACTAGTGACCGCGACAGTTGGCCTGAGATTCTTAGAGGATGCACTTGAGCGGTATTGTTCCGCCATTATTGATTTCGATGTTTTGGGTGATTTATTCGTATGATTTGATTTTGATGATTGAGAATTTATGATCTTTGCACAGTGTTGCACTTGATATCGTTTTCGTGCTTTAGTTTCACATGTTTGTGATTTTACGGTTTTAAACAGTTGAGTTGGTTTTGTGCGTATGCATGCACACGAATTGGTTCCTGCACTCTGTATAGTTATTATATGCTTGCAGTGTGCACTGGACTTCGATTTCGATTGTGATACTCGATATTTGTTTTGTGCACCTTGAGCACCTGATTGATTTTGCGCACGTTCGGCGCTTGATATTGGATTTCATGATTTCGTGCACGATAGATGCACCTGATTTGGATTTTCGCGCATGTTGGGCGCATGTTTTGAAGGGTGATTTTGGTGCACACCAGAGGCACTAAATTGAGAATTTTTCATGCATGTCAGGTGCACCTGATTTTGCTGTCAGGCACACATGTTGCCTTCGACAGATGTTTCGTGCACACCCGATGCACTTAGATGTTGTTTCTGTGCACATGTATGGCACATTCATGGATTTTGATTTCCGTGCGCACCAGACGCACGTAGCATTCATGTGCATATTTTGGGATTGATTTCGTATAGAGCAGTACGTTTTTATGATATTGCTATGTGTTTTCGTACTGAGCAGGACTAGTCAGAGAACAGTACCTGAATATATTTTTGCATGCATTGATAGTTATTGAAGGGATTTCCAAAAAGCGAGTTATAGCCTCCGTATTTACTTACGTGTCTGATATGACACGAAATATTTAAAACAAGGAGACCTTTCTAAATTGTTTCCAAAACGGCGGAACGTACATTTCAAACAAAGGTATATATGTATATAGTTATTTTCTTATGATAGACGTCCGCCACTGTGCAGTGTTATACGCGTTGCACAGCGACTTAAAGAGATTTGGCATGCATTTCCTTCAGATACTTACAGATATAGATTCGATATTTACATGTATAGTTTCGAGTTATGTCATATTGGTTTTGATTTGGATTTGACATTGATGTCTTCTCCATGACTCCGATGATTGCGGGATGTTTGACGAAGTTTTGATTTGAGTTATATGCTCATTTTTCAAGCGCATGCGCTGCGCTACGATTTGTTTTATGTAGTTACAATTTCGGAGCCCCGACGACTTGATGGTTTTTCTTAGATGTTTTAGTATTTGGGGGAGATTGAATTTAAATTCGGGGACCGAATTTCTTTAAGGGGGAAGATTGTAACGATTTGAAAATCGTTTCGGTGAAATTTCGAAAAATCGGTAAAATAAGGGGGTTTTCTGTAAAAAGTCAAAATACAAATATCTTATTATAAAAATTAAATATACATATTCTAGCTATGTAATTGCTATTATTTGGTGTTTATTGAGCCGCTGGTGAAATTTCAAATTTTCTGAAAAAATATTATTTTATTATTATTTTAAGCCGTCACTAATACATTTAATTAGGGAAAATTACAAATTGGAATGAGTTGAAACAAATTTTTTGCATCATAAAACATTAAATAAAATTTTATCATATGGTTTTTGGAACGAAATCATTTGCCAAAACGGTTTAGAAATTATTGAAGAAAAAAGGCTTTGTTTTTAGCGTAAATGGATGTTTGGGGTATTGTATTTATCATTTTTCATCACCCCACACCCGTACCCATACCCACACACCCCCATTCACTTCTCCCCTTGGCTGGATTCAGCAGCCCCCACCTTTTTCCCCACTTGAATTTCAAAGGAAAAGAAATGAAAGAAAAGAAAAGAAAATGGAGAAATGAGGTGGACCTTTGACCTTGAATTGATTTTGACTTCTCCCCCCACTTTCTCTACCTCCCTCTCTCTCCTCTCCCCCTCCCATTCCAGCAGAGCCCCCCTCTCCTACTGCAGCAACAGCCCCCCCATTTCCCTTCTCTTTTCTCTTCAAAACTTCATCAAAAATTGCCCCAAAATCCATCAAAAAAATCCCAAAACCCAAATCCGACTCCTACCCATTTTAGCTTAGCCCGTATAGCATGGATCTTTGTGAAAAGAGAGCATTTTGGGAGGCCATGGATGCTTGTGGATCTTCAAATGTTTTTGGGTATAATTCTAAAACATTTTTGCTTAATTTGTTACTAATTTCTTAAAGCTAATTTAATTAAGTGTTAATTTGGTTTATGTGAGTTTAATTGCATGATTAAAGATTTCAAGTTAGGGTTTGTTGTGGAAATGAGTTGTGTTTGATTGTGTATGGTTTAGTGAGGTGGATTAACATATTTAGTTTTGTAGAAAACTAATCTAGTTGTTAATTACAAGTTGTTACTTGAAAAATGTCCAAATTAAGCTTTTTGTTGCAAACTAGTTTTTTTGATTTAATTCGAAATATGAGATTAAAAATATGGTTAGGGTTTTTATCATATTATTAACTTTATTAAGTGTAGTTTAACACTTTAGTTCATGAAAATCCAACCTAAATTGTAGTTTGTGCATTTTTGCTATGAAATTGTTAAAAAAGGTATTTTGTAAACTAGAATATTAGGGTTTTTGGAATTTAATGAGATTAAATTCCGGAAATTGTTTCTATGACTTATTTCAGATATTTAATAAGTATATTGGCCGCTACATTCATTTAAACATCATGTTTTGTACAAAAACGGCGAATTGTGCTTGCTAGATTTTCGGAAAAATGACTTTTTAAGTGAAATTGGGGTTTTTGTGAGTTTTAACCTAGTTCATATTAAAATTAGTGTTCGTGAATGTGCAAATGAGTGTGATTGGATTTTTCTCGGTGGTTTGACGTTTGTACATCGACATCGAGGGTTGGTTTGACTATTCTTGCATGCGTACGCGATGGGTTTGGACCTATGCGTGATACGCGTGCCGATTTGATTTTCGTATGCCGTTTCGATATCGAATTTAGTTTTAATGCGATATGGTGCGTTATGATATGTAGGTACCCCCATGTGGACTTGGAGACGACAAGCATGCGCGTGGCGACATCGGCACCGGCTAGCGAGGACTAGGTGAGTAGATTTATATCTACGGGGAGAAGTCGGGTGGATGGCGTATAGCACCCCCACAGTCCGTGGTGATGTATACGGATGCGTATACACACCAACAATTTATGATATGCTGTTAGGATTTATTATTGATGATTTTAGATGGATATTGGTGTTGGATTGGTGCATGGTTACGAAACCTTAGGTAGTGGGTGCACTACACTTACACATACACACATATACATACTTGCATACATTCCTTATTTCATATGTGCGTGTATGGGAATATATATTTATGTGTTCACATGGGTTTGGGACTATGTGTTCATATACTATATTTGAGGATAGTATTTGGAATTTGAGATGAGTCGATGAGATTGGGCTTGAGGCCAGGAGATCGGTGATGTGATTTGGTTCGTATTGAGATACGACATGATGTTTTAGCGGGTCTTCTGACGTAGTAATTCTTACACCCGCATGCATACATAGATGGCATCAATATTGTACTAGACGTAGGACATTATTCCGGATCATGATATTTGATAAAGAAGATACCAAATGAATAGTGTGATTGATGTGACTTTGACCCGTACCCAGATTTGGGGATGCCGTACGACGGATTTACGTACGAGCTATATATTGATGATTGATCCGCACTCTTGACTAGGGATGTCTGATTATAGATATGGTATCGGATATGATATTATTGAGGCGGGATCACCGACTAATATATATACAGGTATGTATATACATCGATTCAGATGTTAGGCGGTTTCCTTACCTGTAGTCCAGCTGGTTAGCTTAGCCCTTTAGCTTAGTTTAGTTGTTAGATTATATTCGATTCTTACCTATTTCAAAAACTAACGAATCGTGGGTATTTTAAAAGACAGCCCAAGGGATCCTACTGAGATTTCAAAAGACGTATCTTTTCATAAAAACACCGTAGCCCCTATTTTCAAAACCCCATGATTCGTGTTATTTCAAAAGGCACCATTTGTAGAACTTATATTAGATTAATGCAGATTAGTTATAGTTGCGTCTAGTTTTCAGCTTCCGCTCATTATTGTGGTTCGCTTCGCATCGCATGCTTATATTATGTTTCGTACTACATTATTGATATCATGCTGTTAGGACACCAGCACCATTACCGATGATGCGTATGTACCACGTACACTTACTTGCCAGCTCACACACATCTTCATCGGTAATTGTCATGCCACGTACACTTTAGAAATACTATTTCATTGACATAGGTTGTTAGCTAATAATTTAGACATGATATTAGTGTACTCGCCTTATATGCTAGATTAGACATTGTAGATATTACTTGTTACTTCATGCATGTTAATATTCATTGTTATGCCGCATTCATGGATTTTTATGCCGGTATGCACTGTTTACATGCTATTGAGGATTGGATTCGGATTTCTATGATATTTTCTGGTTTTGGGGGAAAACCGCAAAACTTATATAAGCTTCTTTCTCTCTTTAAAATAAAAAGTGCGGTTTTCCCATGCTGTATGAGTCGTCCACCATGAGTTTGCTGATGGATTTCGAGACCCGATTCGAGGAGGCGGATGAACCGTTTCGGGTACATGGTGGACCCGGTAAGGTACCTCGGGGCAAGAAGCGCGTGATGATGACGATGTGAGCCTGGCAGGGGAGCACTACCTACCGGTGATTTTACCCGACGCGTCGGATATCCGGAGGATACCGTCGTGGTCTTGAGATGGATGGTAGGGTCCGGTCTCGACTGACGGCGCCCTAGATATTGTGATTGAGACATTGAGATTTCGAGATATTGAGGTACAGAGACTGTGATACAGAGATATCGAGATATTGGGATTACGTTTTGTGCCGATGCTAGGCACTGTTTTATGCTGATTTTATTATGATACCTCATTTTAAAAATACAAAGGAAATCTCACTAAATTATGGAAACAGTTCTTCATTTACATGTATTCTGTTTTCATGCATTCATACCTCATTCATATGATATGTTGCTACCCTTGGGCACTGACACGGGTACATGAGATTACACTCGGATTAGATATTTACCCTAGCCTTGTTATAGGCTGCTGGTTATATATATTTGAGGATGTATATTGATCGTATGACCTAGGATTGCGTCATACATGCGATTTCTATTCGTAGATGTTTTTCTATTCACGAGTTGGCAACTCACCCCCGTTGTGCCCCGGTTTCTTGCAGGTTTTGCCGTACAGGTTTAATTATGGTTTTGCGGGCTCAGTTTCATTCGGGTGACTTGTTAGTAGGTGGGTTTTTCTTATATCGTACCCATCATATTACCTTGTATAATATTATTCCGTTGTATCTAGTAAATTCCATCAACCAAACATGTATTTATTTTGAGATAGAGACCAGTGATGTTATTCCTTTGACCTCAGAGTTGCGCGTTATTTTTCTGCGGTTTTCTTGTGGATTTGAGCTTCCTTTTGAATTTTGATCCTCGCCGTTGGCGTTGCATATTATATTGCTTGTGTGGTTGTGACCGTCGATTGACGAAGAGCTATCTCCCGCTTGGGTATGCCTTTTTATTGATTTCGTATACTATTCATGTTGTATCCCGTTTGGGAGCCAGTATTTACAAAGGAGACTCGGCCGAAATTTTCAGTAAATTTTGATGTTCTTAAAAACCGCATAATTCGGCTTATGCTATTAAAACTACTTGTTTTAAATTGGTTTTCCTTCACTCTACTTCTTTTCTTGGTTTGGATTTCTGGGTTTTCGGTTTACTTAGATTACGTACGCCTCGAGACGTTTCGTAGTTTATGTGTCGGTCATGTTCCGTACTTTCGGGACGTGACAGATACCAACTCACTAAACCTAGTGAGAACCCTAACATCCATTTAGATCTATCTCATAGATCCAAATCCCAGGATTTAGGAGGTATCACCTTTATCCTATTTGGAGAATCCTTGTGATAAGAGGAGATTGACCGTGTGTAGTATAGGAAACTCTTTTCCTATCAAGAGTATGTTGTCCACGTACAATACGAGGATCACTACCATACTCCCTACTACTTTTTTGTATATACAAGGTTCATCTACCATTTTGATGAAGTCAAACTCTTTGACTACTACATCAAAACAGATGTTCCAACTCCGCGATGTCTGCTTTATTCCGTAAAGCAACTTGCACACGTTTCCGCTGCTCCCACTGTTTACGAAGCCCTCTGGCTGTGTTCTTATAGACGTTCTCTTCTAAATCATTATTTAGAAAAGTAGTCATGGCACCCAACCACCAGATATCGTAGTCACGGTATGTAGCAATGGCAAGTAGGATCTGGATGGACTTAAGCATAGCTACTGGAAAAGGTTTCATGATTATCCATGCCTGGTCGATGACGAAAACCTTTAACAAGTCTAGTTTTGAAAGTCTAAACTTTTCCATCTACACCAAGTAATCTTCTCAAGATATACTTGCTCCTGATGGGGATTGAACCCTTCAGATATAGCAACCAAAGTCTATATTTTGTTGGTGTACATGGATTCCATCTCAGATCGCTAAGCATCCAGCCATTCTTACAGAGTCCCTACTCTCGATGGCCTGCTCGAAACTAGTTGGGTCATTATCTCATGATGCATTCCTCGCTCCCACTATCATCGAGAAACCGAAGTATCTCTCAGGCGGATGAGGAACCCTACTAGATCGGCGGAGAGGCTGAGGTTCGTCGGTGACCATTGAATCCTTTGGTTCTATCAAATCTTCGGTTGTAGTTTGTATAGCTGGAACTCCTTCCAGTTCTACAGAACTGACCTTGCCTCGATCTTGTCCGGATTTTGTTTTTGACATAGTCCGGACAACTGTAAATCTTAACTTGCTTAAGAGATGCGCTCTTCTCATACCATATCTCATATGGAGTGGTAGGCAGTGATCTGATTCGAACCTAATTCAATAGATATGCAGCTTCTTAAGTTCATAACTCCCAAAAGGAAACAGGTAACTCAGTATTACTCATCATAGAGCATACCATATCATATAGGGTGTGATTGCTCCGCCCCGATACAACGTCGTGCTGTGGTGTATACGGAGGAGTAATGCTGAGAGAGAATCTCATTCTCCTTTTGAATAGTCCAGGAATCCCGTGCTCAAGTATTCTCCTCCCTGATCTTATTATAGGACATAACACTTATACCCGGTTTTTGGTTCTCTACTTTTAACTTATATTCGGTGATTATCTCAAAAGGTTCAGACTTGTGTCATAACAGGATCATATGACTGGATCTTGAGAGATCATCAGAGAATGTAATGAAGTACAAAAAACCGGTCCTGGCATGTGTAGACAGAGGACCTTATATACATCACTATGTATCAGTTCCAAGAGTTCATTAACTCTTCCTCTGTTTCTAATAAACAGAGCTATGATCATCTTATCTTTGTGACATTACTGGAAAGTTTCACAAGATGTAAATTCAAACTAATTTAAATATGCATCTGAATGTAACTTCAGCCAGTCGGGTCGCATTGATATGACCTAGTCTACAATGCATCAAGAAGGATTCGTTCATTTCTGAACTCTTCCTCTTGTGTGTGTTCTGTATACTAGGAACTGTAGTTTGATTTAGAACGTCAATGCTTTTAGATAACGTGCCTGAACCGATCAACTTTTGAAATGTTCAAAACAATATTCAACAATACAAAATAATATCCTTCTTTAATAAATAAAGAGATTGATATGATTTTGTATATCAGGTTCGGTATCTAATAGCATTTGTTCAGAATCAATGTATTGATAATACAGGGTGACAGTGACCAACAGACTTGGCTGCAACGCTTGCACCGTTTTCTGTCTCATGAAACTTATCACTCGTTCTCAGTTCTCTACCTTTTGTAGCCCATGTAACAGATTACATATTTTGGATCCTAATCCGGTTTCAAATACCCAGGACGTAGAGGATACAGAGAAACAGTTCTTTGTAATGAACACACCCGAAGAAGATGCATCATTATGCACTTTCATCGTTTGGGCGGCATGGGAATCCTGGTATTCCCCTAATTCCTGCTCTGTCTTATAACAATTATAAGTTGGAGCGGGACCAACGTTCCCCAGCTCAGTATAACAAGCGGGTTTGGTCAATACATCCATATTATTATCTTGATTAAGGTGTGATATGGTCGCTACCTGGAGAGAGAGAGAAGAAAACACTCTGCGTGCGCTCTTGCAGGATTAGATTGGTTATTTATTTTATCTAATCAGGATGGCTCTCACTGTTTTTATCAAATCTTCCTTCAAACCTTAAAAGGAAAGACTAGCCGGGATTAATTACACTCTACAAGTTCGCCAATCTTTCAGCCAGGCCAGTGCCGGTACTTTGAGGGAGGTTCCCCGTGCTTTCGCACGGACCTAATTAAAGTAAACCTCGTTTTCCCAGAGGCGTAACCCCGTTGACACCTTTCTAGACACCTACTTGATCGACTAATTGCAAAGTGCAAAACTCTCCCAGGAGTAACAATTACTCGCAGTGGGTATCAGGATCCAACTATCATATAGAAGGTATGCAATCTCATTGCAAATTTCAACACTTGAGACTCACGATAAAGGTTTTTACCCCTAGCACTTATGAGCTTAACTATGGTCAACAAATCATAAGCACTAGTCAAGTTCTACCCGTCATTTCGTGATTAATTAGACCCATCCACATGACCCTTAACTAAGGTCAACAAAGTCACGTGACTGTCCTAACTAATCGCATCATATGCGGTGTAGGAAGACATCACTTAGCTACCGTACACTGTGCCTTGACTATGGTCAACAAACACAGCACGAATTCTAAGTACTCTACTTCCTAAAATGACGGAGGGTTGCGGTTGGTTTTTATGAAAACCTTTAAGGATTTGAACTTGATCCGCTGCAGAATCAAATGGTTTTTAAATGGAGCGTTTTTGAGGCTTTTCTAGTTTTGCTAAAGGGGTCACTCCCGGTGAAGGGATTGTCGGCCCTTTCCTTATCGAATAAGGTGCAGGATATATCATATATACAGCTGTGCAAAGCAAAAACTATAGAAGCAATCAAAAGCCAAACTGAGGGTTGTAGCATCTTCCAGTTATTGCTAAAGGGGTCACTCCTGGTGAAGGGATCGTCGGCCCTTTCCTCATCGAATAAGGTGCTGGATGTTCTACAAGGAACACCGCTATGCAAAGAAACAACTAGAGCTACCTAATTTTATTTTTGAAATTCAATTCCACAACATCTTTTAGGTTTATTTTCTTTCATTAATCTCATTATGAATGTCCCATCATTTAAGTCCACCTAATCATCACGGATAAATATAACGTACGCTTATGCCATCCGCATTCGCCTCGATGTCCCGTCTGCACCGTTAGGTTAGGTAACTAACGCCAGAGCGAGGCAGGGATTGTGCGGGTGTAAAACATAAGCAACGTCTATATAATATATCATATATACTATATACAATATCTATCTGAACATATCACATGATCACATCACAGATGACGCAGCAGAAAATATCATATGAAATATTGGATATACTAGGACGTCCGTGTTTTATTTTGAGCCTGTATAAAACACGGATTCCACGGTCGTGATGAATAGCCAATCCCATACCCCGAGACCCCTACGAGAGCGGCAAGCAACCCTACCAATTCTAGGGTTAGGAGACCCGGACTCGACTCCTCGAGATGGTCTCCCACTGGACCCTAGAACCCGGTTACTTGTGCTCCCCTCCTTGGGTCTATCCTAATGCGGAAAAGTAAATAATATACAATGGTGACATCATCCTCAACCCGGAAGTGCCCCAATAAAAGAATATTACATACAAGTTTTTTTACATGAATGAAAATGAAAAACACTCATCTCACATAAAAACCCCTCGGTTATTCAAACACGACGATCCAATATAATATATCCAGCAACACATAACAACACATGTCAACAACGTAAGTAAATATGCCCATCCCAATTGTCGTTGACATATAGCAACGAAACCGGCAATATCACATATTACACTTACGGTCGCAGAAAAGAAAGTGTAAAACTACAACAGTTGGAATCCGCAAACTCTTTAGACAATGCATGCCTAAACAAATGAATTCCTTAGACATCACATGCCTAACAATTATAATCCCCGCATTTTTGTCTCAAAATCGAAAACACTTTTCAATATGAAGTCGGGCTATTCAACAAGATTCCTGGCATCCTGAACGAATGCTCTTCGCAAACTTTAGTAGACGGCCGCACCCCCGATACCGTCGACGAAATGCACTAAGGCGGAACACCGTTGCCGCGAGCACCCGAACGGATGCTTTCGGCGACGGCGTTCTCCTACAGTCACTTGGTCTGGGCTATGGGGTGAGGCTGTCTATTAAGTTTACCCGGCGAGTATCTGCGTACGCAACGTGATTGCGACGGACTTTTGATCACATCAAAATCCCGTGGTAACCGATCAAGTGAGACTAAACTGCTATGTCTATAACATTCAAATGTTGTTGATTCCAATTATTGTATCACATTCGAGATAAATAGACAATGTTAAACTTTCCGATCGAACAATCAAACACCCAAGTTTTCCCGAAAAGCTCAACATTTGAAATAAGTTTAAAAAACATCCATTTTATGCCACAGTACCAACGGTCCAGCCGTAAAAGGGTCAAGCCAACGCCTCACATGTGGCACGCCGTACTGCCCCAAACCCTAAGGTTCAAAGGGCAGTTCAAGACGGTCACATAATCGAGTTAAGGTTTGTTGTCTTCTAGAGGGTCCATCGCGTTACTTGCACTACTTAGAATGTTCTTAAACTACGGAAAAATCCAACACTTGGAAATTTCCCGGCAGGGGACAAAGTGGGTATTTATATCCGGTCGAACTTTTTAACATGTTCTAAAATTACCCGGAAAAACACATAGACAAAGTTAAACAATCCGATCGAATCATAGAGTCCCCAAAACAACCCAGAAAACTCAACTGTTGAGCACAGATTAAAAATTCCCAGATAGAACAGGATACAGCTACGGAGATAACTGCAGAAAATGTACAGCCTAATCATCACAGACGGCTGCGGAACCGCCGCAACAAGTAGGTTAACGCCGCGGTTCCGCGGCTAAACTGTAGACTTAGGTTGTCGTTTTCTGCCGTTTTTCTTAGAATTTCCTGCTCTTCTTTCTGAGCATTTTTAATTAGGAAAAATCCACAGCTTCAAAAATTTTACAGAGAGGGGTCAAGTTTAGGGTTTCGGGGTTCGATCGGATTTCTAACATCGTCTACACATCGCCTAAAGCTCTAGCTAGGCTCTGATACCACTGTAGTGTTCCTAGGCACACTCATGAGGTTCTACAACGATCAACCATGCCAAAATCAAATTTTTCCATGTGCCAAAGAACCCTAATCAAGATCGTTAACTAGAGGTAAAGGCGAAACAAAACAAGTTAATGTAAAGTAATATATCAATACTGTCATGTCGAGCAAGAAAGTCATACCTATATATGTCCCAGCATCCACTACAATATACATCCTATGTACAGTAATGGCCTCTAGGGCATACATATAACTAACACAGCAGCAGCAGATCGGCAAAAGCAATAGCAGCAACAACTCACTCTCCCCCCTCCTCCTTCTTCTCTTCTCCTATATCCTAGGATCTCTAGAGGTATAACCCCTTAACTCGACTTCTATCTCGCTAATTTATGGTTATTTAGTTTAGTTTAGCGTTTATTATATGTTTTAGTGCTAGTTTTAGGTAAATTTGAGTGAGAATGGCAAAGTGATGGTTTTGATTGTTAGTGTAGCCTTATTAAGTGTGTTTGAGACCAGTTAACTATAGATTTGTCCCAGATTTCACCAATATACCAGATTGTTCGATTCGGTGTCGGTTAGCGTTTAAATTGGATTTTTAAGCCTTTCTGAAATCTGCTATCACCCCGGGACCCTTAAAATAAAATTGACATGGCAGTATGACATGCAGGCACCCTGGAACCACCCCACAAAACCCTTGCCCCCACCTCATTTTTCTGGCCGCCAGTTAATTCCTTCTGGCCGCAATTTGCGGCCAGAGCAGGAGTGTTTTGCCTCGTTTTTGGTTCAGGGCCCCATTTGTTGGATATAGTTGTTAGTTATATGTATGCCCTAGAGGCCATTACTGTACTTAGGATGTATATTGTAGTGGATGCTGGGACATATATAGTTAGGACTTTCTTGCTCAACATGATAGTATGCTATCTGGTTGCTCTTTATCTTAACATGTATACTTTCTGTCTCTCTGTTACATGTTGATAAAGCCCTTAGGATCTGTACTCGACTTACAGGACTATGATGTAGATCATACTAATGGGGTCTGGGTAGTCCATGAGTACATCCTTCAATGTTCCTAGTCGTGGGAATATCGAGACGGGGCATCGATATTCCAGAGTAGACTAGCGTATATCTTCTCGACCCATATGATGGGCGATGGATGATCCCATATCCATCGGTGTTTGACATCAGAGATGGTATGCGGGTGCTCAGTGGTGAATGGGTACACTGAACGGACTCGCCGAGAACTCCCAGATTGTATTATACCTCATGTCAGATGGCAGTTCTCTGGTGACACTGGTACAGCTTAGTCTGTTGACCCGAGATCGTCATAGAGTCTTGTGTGTATCCCACTGTGGTTTGATTTCCACCCTACCACGGCTCTACTGAGTCGTGCAAACAGGTGGTTTTTGGGTACAGTCCCGATTCACATGGAGGCAATGAGCGATAGGAGGGGATTCGTCTCTCCCGGTATTGGGGGTTGATGTTGCGCTATGCTCGACTGGCCATAACTGGAAATTCCTGGCCATGGTTGCAGTGATATACTGGTAAGAGTTATCAGTAGTTTCACGCTTGTTATGGACCTTACATCGGCATGACTTATCAAGCAGCCAGCCCAGTGTTTATTGAGCTCCAAGGGTCTGACGTTTACCACCCCTAGGCGAGATATACGACATATCAGATGAACAGACCGGACTGTGCGGTAAGTGTCACTGGTTGGATTCGCAGGAGTGTGAGCGGGCTTGCTCGTTGATCTTCTGATCGCTCAATACCTGGGTGGCCGTTACGTTTAGCAGACCGCTTGCGGCTTGTGGGTGTTTGATATGATCATCACCTACTGCCGGCGTATTGACGAGTCTTTAGCGTCCTACACAGAGATTTCCTGGCTCAAGCGAAACGAAATAGGAGCGCATATGAGATATGTGCGGGACCGAGAATAATACCAGTATGTGATACTGTATTCTATTCTCACGATTTGTATCATTGGACGGTTATATAAGATATAGCCGGGTTACCGAATCAAATGTTGATTCGATATATTGATTCACTTGATATTAGTCGGTTATATGCAATATGACCGGATCATTAAATCAAGTGTTGATTTAATTATTTAATGTATAATTATAAATTTGATATATTACTTTACATTAACTAGTATTTGTTCACTTAAGATGGATTTTCTCACTTGATGTGCACATTGTATATATGATATATGTTTGTGCACTAGTTTGTATCATGTTTGATAATACATGCAAACTTGGGTGTGTGTATACTTTAAACCATGTTTAGGTTAATGGTTAGGTTTTATTTGTTTTATTTTTTTTTCTTTATTCTTTATTTCGGCAAAAATGAAATGGTGGCTAACTTTGTTTTTTTGCTTTAAGCTTCATGAAGCTTCTTAGCATTATTAACCATTTTGTTTTTTCCTTAACCTAACCATTACACCTAACCCTAGTTCATTCTCTAAATTAGTTACACTCACCCATGGTTGCTAAATGATAAGATTCACTTGATTTTTTATTTTCAAGATAATTCATTTTCTTTCTTCTTCTTCATCTTCTTCTTCAAGTGAAGAAACTATTCTTGAAAATTTCCAAGTGATAAAATCAAGTGAGAAATCCAATTCTAAAGTGAACCGACTTCCTATTTCTTCATCCTCTACCACTTTTCATATAGTAGAGTGTGTTATCTTCACAAGTTTCATGACCTAGTGAAGATGGAGATTGAGTTTGAGTTGCCTCGACGTAGATCATCTTCGGCATCGAAGTCAACGACCTAGCCCGCCCATTTCTCCGATGAAACCGACGCTAGAGTCCGGAATTCCGATAATCGCAGCGGAGGGACGTCAACACGGAGCTAGAGAAGTAGAGGACCGGATCTACAAAGGTTGTAGTCCATTTCACTTAGCAATAAAGTTGTTTACTTGCATGTTTCGCCTTACCTCTAGTAACGATCTAGTATTAGGGTTTCTCGGCACATGTAAAAATTTGATTTTGGCATGGTTGATGCCTTGTGGAACTTCTTGTGTGTGCCTAGGAACCCTACAGTGGTATCAGAGCCTAGCTTGAGCTTTATGCGAAGTGTAGACGAAGTTAGAAAGCCGATCGAACCCCGAAACCCTAATCAAAACCCTTCTCTGTACAATTTTTAAAACTGTGGATTTTTCCAAATTAAAAATGCTCAGAAAATTAAGAAGGAAAAATGAAGAATTACTGTGAAGTACGGACCTGTAACTCAAAAATTTGACCGCGGAACCGTGGCCAAACCAAGGGTTTGGCGGAAGTTCCGCGGCCAAAATTGTGAATTAGTCCCTGGAACTTCATATATTTATTCTTAGGTCCTTTCTTGTCATTTTTTTCTGGGAATTTTTTAATTCCACTCAAGTGTTGAGGGTTGTATTGGGGACTCATTGATTCGACCGGATAATTTAACTTTGTTTAGTTTGTCCGGGTAATTTATAGAATGTGTTAAAAAGTTTGGACGGATATCAATAACTCACTTTTTCCCCTGCCGGAAAATTTCCAAGCGTTGGATTTTTCCGTAGTTTAAGAACGTTCTAAGTCATGCAAGTAACACGAGGAACCCTCTAGAAGACAACAAACCTTAACTCGATTATATGACCGTCTTGAACTGCCTTTTGAACCTTAGGGTTTGGGGCAGTACGGCGTGCCACATGTGAGGCGTTGGCTTGACCCTTTTACGGCTGGACCGTTGGTACTGTGGCATGAAATCAATGTTTTTGAACTTATTTCAAGTGTTGAGCTATTTTGGAAAACTTGAGTGTTTGATCATTCGATCGGAAAGTTTAACATTGTCTAATTATCTGTAATGTGATACAATATTTGGAATTCACAAGTAGTTATGAGATAACTAATATGAATGTTATAAACATAGCAGTTTAGTCTCACTTGATTGGTTGCCACGGAATTTTGATGCGATCAAAAGTCCGTCGCAATCACGTAGCGTACGCGGATACTCGCCGGGTAAACATAATAGACAGCCACACCCCATAGCCCCGACCAAGTGACTGTAGGAGAACCCCGTTGCCGAAAGCATCCGTTTGGGTGCTCGCGACAGCAGTGTTCCGCCTTAGTGCACTTCGTCGACGGCATCCGGGGGTGCGGCCGTCTACTAAAGTTTGCGACGAGCATTCAATCTGGATACCGGGAATCTTGTTGAATTGCCCGACTTGATATTGAAAAGAGTTTTCGATTTTGAGACTAAAATGCGGGGTTTATAATTGTTAGGCATGCGATGCTTAAGGAATTCATTTAATTAGGCATACGATGTCTAAAGATGTTGCGGATTCCAAATGTTGTAGTTTTACAGTTTCTTTTCTGCGACCGTAAGTGTAATATGTGATATCGCCTGTTTCGTTGCTATATGTCAACGACAATTGGGATGGGCATATTTACTTACGTTGATGACATGTGATGTTATGTGTTACTGGATATGTTATATTGGATCGTCGTGTTTGAATAGCCGGGTTTTTTTAATGTGAGATGAGAGTTTTTCATTTTCATTCATGTAAAATTCATTTGTATGTAATATTCTTTATTGGGGCACTTCCAAGTTGCTGAAGATGTCACCGTTGATGTATATTATTTACTTTTCCGCATTAGGATAGACCCAAGGAGGGGAGCACAAGTAACCGGGTTCTAGGGTCCAGTGGAAGACCATCTCGAGGAGTCAAGTCCGGGTCTCCTAACTCGAGAATTGGTAGGGTTGCTTGCCGCTCTCGTAGGGGTCTAGGGGTGTGGGATTGGCTATTCATCACGACCGTGGAATCCGTGTTTTATACAGGCTCAAAATAAAACACGGATGTTCTAGTATATCCAATATTTTATATGATATTTTCTGCTGCGTTATCTGTGATTTGATCATGTGATATGTTCAGATTGATACTGTATATAGTATATATGATATATTATATAGACGTTGCTTATGTTTTACACCTGCGCTAGCCCTTCCCCGCTCTGCCGTTAGTTACCTAACCTAACGGTGCAGACGGGACATCGAGGCGAATGCGGATGGTATAAGCGTACGTTGTATTTATCTGTGATGTTTAGGTGGACTTAAATGATGGGACATTCATTAATGAGATTAATGAAAGAAAATAAACCTAAAAGATGTTGTGGAATCGAATTTCAAAAATTAGGTAGCTCTAGTTGTTGCTTTACATAGCGGTGTTCCTTGTAGAACATCCAGCACCTTATTCGATGAGGAAAGAGCCGACGATCTCTTCACCGGGAGTGACCTCTTTAGCAATAATTAGAAGATGCTACAACCCTCAGTTTGTTTTTTGATTGCTTCTATAGTTTTTGATTTGCACAGCGGTATATATGATATATCCTGCACCTTATTCGATGAGGAAATGGCCGACGATCTCTTCACCGGGAGTGACCCCTTTAGCAAAACTAGAAAAGCCTAAAAAACACTCCATTTAAAAACCATTTGATTCCGCAACGAGATCAAGTTCAAAGCGTTAAAGGTTTTCATAAAAACCATCCACAACCCTCCGTCATTTTAGGAAGTAGAGTACTTAGTATTCGTACTGTGTTTGTTGACCTTAGTTAAGGCACAGTGTACGGTAGCTAAATGATGTCTTCCTACACCGCATATGATGCGATTAGTTAGGACAGTCGCGTGACTTTGTTGACCTTAGTTAAGGATTATGTGGGTGGGTCTAATTAATCACGAAATGACGGGTAGAACTTGACTAGCACTTATGATTTGTTGACCATAGTTAAGGTCATAAGTGCTAGGGGTAAAAACCTTTATCGGGAGTTTCAAGTGTTCAAATTTGCAATGAGATTGCATACCAT
The DNA here is from genome assembly GCA_030015575.1 of Agapanthus africanus. Classification (NCBI taxonomy): domain Eukaryota; kingdom Viridiplantae; phylum Streptophyta; class Magnoliopsida; order Asparagales; family Amaryllidaceae; genus Agapanthus; species Agapanthus africanus. The sequence goes on from JASDDO010000022.1 coordinate 279,473,610, forward strand.
CTATAAGATAGTTGGATTCCGATACCCACTGCGAGTAATTGTTACTCCTGGGAGAGTTTTGCACTTTACAATTAGCCGATCAAGTAGGTGTCTAGAAAGGTGTCAACGGGGTTACGCCCCTGGGAAAAGGAGATTTATTTTAATTAGGTCCGTGCGAAAGTACGGGGACCTCCCTCAAAGTACCGACACTGGCCTGGCTGAACGATTGGCGAACTTGTAGAGTGTAATTAATCCCGTCTAGTCTTTCCTTTCAAGGTTTGAAAGAAGATTTGATAAAAACAGTGGGAGCCATCCTGATTAGATAAAATATATAACCAATCTAATCTTGCAAGAGCGCACGCAGAGTGTTTTCTTCTCTTTCTCAAGGTAGCGACCATGTCACGCCTTAATCAAGATAATAATATGGATGTATTGACCGAACCCGCTTGTTATACTGAGCTGGGGAACGTTGGTCCCGCTCCAACTTATAATTGTTATAAGACAGAGCATGAATTGGGGGAATACCAGGATTCCCATGCCGCCCAAACGAAGAAAGTGCATAATGATGCATCTTCTTCGGGTGTGTTCATTACAAAGAACTGTTTCTCAGTATCCTTTACGTCCTGGGTATTAGATACCGGATCAGGATCTCGCATATGTAATCTGTTACATGGGCTACAGATAGGTAGAGAACTGAGAACGGGTGATAAGTTTCATGAGACAGAAAACGGTGCAAGTGTTGCAGCCAAGGCTGTTGGTCACTATCACCCTGTATTACTAATACATTAATTCTGAACAAATGCTATTAGATACCGAACCTGATATACAAAATCATATCAGTCTCTTTATTAGTAAAGAAAGGATATAATTTTATATTGTTTTGAACTTTTCAAAAGTTGATCGGTTCAGGCACGTTATCTAAAAGCATTGACGTTCTAAATCAAACTACAGTTCTTAGTATACAGAACACACACGAGAGAAAGAGTTCAGAAATGAACGAATTCTTCTTGAGGCATTGTAGACTAGGTCATATCAATGCGACCCGACTAGCTAAGTTACATTTAGATGCATATTTAAATCAGTTTAAATTTACATCTTATGAAACTTGCCAGTCATGTCACAAGGATAAGATGACCATAGCTCTGTTTACTGGAAACAGAGAAAGAGTTAGTAAACTCTTGGGACTGATACATAGTGATGTATAAAGGTCCCCATTCTACATATGCCAGGACTGATTCTTTGTACTTCCTTACATTCACTGATGATCTCTCAAAATTCGGACACATGTTCCTGTTGAAACACAAGTCCGAAACTTTTGAGATAATCACAGAATATAAGTTAGAAGTAGAGAACCAGAAACGGGTATAAGTATTATGTCCTTTAATGTGATCAGGGAGGAGAATACTTGAGCACGGGATTCCTGGACTATTCTAAAGGAGAATGAGATTCTCTCTCAGTATTACTCATCCGTATACACCACAGTACAACGGTGTATCGAGGCGGAGCAATCACACCCTATATGATATGGTGCGCTCTATGATGAGTACTGCTGAGTTACCTGTTTCCTTTTGGGGGTTATGCACTTAAGAAGTTGCATACCTATTGAATTAGGTTCGAATCAGATCACTGCCTACCACTCCATATGAGATATGGTATGGGAAGAGCCCATCTCTTAAGCAAGTTAAGATTTGGGGTTGTCCGGCCTATGTCAAAAGCAAAATCCGGACAAGCTCAAGGCAAGGTCAGTTCTGTAGAACTGGAAGGATTTCCAGCTATACAAACTACAGCCGATGATTTGACAGAACCAAAGGATTCTATAGTACCCGACCAACCTCAGCCTCTCCGCCGATCTAGCAGGGTTCCTCATCCGCCTGAGAGATACTTCGGTTTCTCGATGACAGTGGGAGCGAGGAATGCATCATGAGATGATGACCCAACTAGTTTCGAGCAGGCCATCGAGAGTAGGGACTCTGTAAGAATGGCTGGATGCTTAGCGATCTGAAATGGAATTCATGTACACCGACAAAATATGGACTTTGGACGCTATATCTGAAGGGTTGAATCCCCATCAGGAGCAAGTATATCTTGAGAAGATTACTTGGTGTAGATGGAAAAGTTGAGACTTTCAAAACTAGACTTGTTAAAGTTTTTCGTCATCGACCAGGCGTGGATAATGATGATACCTTTTCCAGTGCCTATGCTTAAGTCCATCCGGATCCTACTTAACATTGCTACATACCATGACTACGATATCTGGTGGTTGGGTGCCATGACTGATTTTCTAAATAATGATTTTGAAGAGAACGTCTATAAGTACATAGCCAGAGGGCTTTGTAAACAGTGGGAGCAGTGAAAACGTGTGCAAGTTGCTTTACATGATAAAGCAGGCATCGCGGAGTTGGAACGTCTGTTTTGATATGGTAGTCAAAGAGTTTGACTTCATCAAAATGGTAGATAAACCTTGTACATACAAAAAGGTAGTAGAGAGTTAGGTGGTCATCCTCGTATTGTATGTGGACAACATACTATTGATAGGAAAAGAGTTTCCTATACTATGCACGGTCAATCTCCTCTTATCACAAGGATTATCCATATAGGATCTATGTGATACCTCCTAAATCCTGGGATTTGGATATATAAGATAGATCTAAATGGATGTTAGGATTCTCACAAGGTATAGTGAGATGGTATCAATCGATCCTGGGGAGAATCACTGGAAAAGTTCCAGGGTGATAAGGACGACTGAATGTCAGTCGCAGGCATTCTCTTTACCCTCAGTAGAGGGACGGTATGTTGGAAGAGTTCCAAGCTGAATACCGTGGCAAACTAGACGATAAAAGGCTGGTGACATCGCCGTCGAAGATACTACCAAAGAGGTAGTTTGGGTGTATATTAGTTCATAAGATGAACTAGGTTCCTACCATTGTGTGACAATGGAGGTGTGGCTTTGGCCCAGGAACCCTGGACCCATCAGTGACCCAGACATATTCTGAGGTAGCATCACCTGATCATGGAGATAGTTGATCTCCAGGGTGATCGAGGTTAGGAGAGTAGACTTAGAGGACAACACGGTGGATCCACTCACAAAGGCTTTTTCCCAGAGAGAGACTTATATGGGATGGTTGAGTATGAGATACTACAACCACTGCTACAGATGGCCCTAGTGCAAGTGGGAGATTGTTAGTTATATGTATGCCCTAGAGGCCATTACTGTACATAGGATGTATATTGTAGTGGATGCTGGGACATATATAGGTAGGACATTCTTGCTCAACATGATAGTATACTATATGGTTGCTCTTTATCTTAACATGTATACTTTCTGTCTCTCTGTTACATGTTGATAAAGCCCTTAGGATCTGTACTCGACTTATAGGACTATGATGTAGATCATACTAGTGGGGCCTGGATAGTCCATGAGTACATCCTTCAATGTTCCTAGTCGTGGGAATATCGAGATGGGGCATCGATATTCCAGAGTAGACTAGCGTATATCTTCTCGACCTATATGATAGGCGATGGATGATCCCATATCCATCGGTGTTTGACATCAGAGATGGTATGCGGGTGCTCAGTGGTGACTGGGTATACTGAACGGACTCGCCGAGAACTCCCAGATGGTATTATACCTCACGTCAGATGGCAGTTCTCTGGTGACACTGGTACAGCTAAGTCTGTTGACCCGAGATCGTCATAGAGTCTTGTGTGTATCCCACTGTGCTTTGATTTCCACCCTACCACGGCTCTACTGAGTCGTGCAAACAGGTGGTTTTTAGGTACAGTCCAGATTCATATGGAGGCAATGAGCGATAGGAGGGGATTCGTCTCTCCCGGTATTGGGGGTGGATGTTGCGCTATGCTCGACTGGCCATAACTGGAAATCCCTGGCCAGGTTTGCAGTGATATACTGGTAAGAGTTATCAATAGTTTCACGTTTGTTATGGACCTTACATCGGCATGACTTATCAAGCTACTGGGGTCTGACGTTTACCACCCCTAGGCGAGATATACGACATATCAGACGAACAGACCAGACTGTGCGGTAAATGTCGCTGGTTGGATTCGCAGGAGTGTGAGAGGGCTTGCTCGTTGATCTTCTGATCGCTCAATACCCGGGTGACCGTTATGTTTAGCAGACCGCTTGCGGCTTGTGGGTGTTTGATATGATCATCACCTAATGTCGGCGTATTGACAAGTCTTTAGAGTCCTACACAGAGGTTTCCTGGCTCAAGCGAAACGAAATAGCAGCGCATATGAGATATGTGCGGGACCGAGAATAATACCAGTATGTGGTACTGTATTCTATTCTCGCGATTTGTATCATTGGACGGTTATATAAGATATAGCCGGGTTACCGAATCAAATATTGATTCGATATATTGATACACTTGATATTAGTCGGTTATATGCAATATGACCGGATCATTGAATCAAGTGTTGATTTAATGTATAATTATATATTTGATATATTACTTTACATTAACTAGTATTTTTCCACTTAAGATGGATTTTCTCACTTGATGTGCACATTGTATATATGATATATGTTTGTGCACTAGTTTGTATCATGTTTGATGATACATGCAAATTTGGGTGTGTGTATACTTTAAACCATGTTTAGGTTAAAGGTTATGTTTTATTTGTTTTATTTATTTTATTTATACTTTATTTTGGCAAAAATGAAATGGTGGCTAACTTTGTTTTTTGCTTTAAGCTTCATGAAGCTTCTTAGCATTATTAACCATTTTGTTTTTTCCTTAACCTAACCATTACACCTAACCCTAGTTCAATCTCTACATTAGTTACACTCACCCATGGTTGCTAAATGATAAGATTCACTTGATTTTTTATTTTCATGATAATTCATTTTCTTTCTTCTTCTTCATCTTCTTCTTCAAGTGAAGAAACTATTCTTGAAAATTTCCAAGTGATGAAATCAAGTGAGAAATCCAATTCTAAAGTGAACCCACTTCCTATTTCTTCTTCCTCTACCACTTGCCATGTAGTAGAGTGTGTTATATTTACAAGTTTCATGACCTAGTGAAGATGGAGCTTGAGCTTGAGTTTCCTCGACGTAGATCATCTTCGGCATCGAAGTCAACGACCTAGCCCGCCCATTTCTCCGTTGAAACCGACGCTAGAGTCCGGGATTCCGATGATCGCAGTGGAAGGACGTCAACACGGAGCTAGAGAAGTGGAGGACCGGATCTACAAAGGTTGTAGTCCCTTTCACATAGCAATAAAGTTGTTTACTTGCATGTTTCGCCTTACCTCTAGTAACGATCTAGCATTAGGGTTTCTCGGCACATGTAAAAATTTGATTTTGGCATGGTTGATGCCTTGTGGAACCTCTTGAGTGTGCCTAGGAACCCTACAATAGTGCCCTCAAAGTCAATTATTGGATCGCAGGTACGTGATTGCAATGATTGAGGAGGACCTATACCGGTAGGACAGTCTTACTCAAGATGATAGTATGCTATCTGGTTTGCCTTTATCAGTCGTGTACAGGTTCAGGTGACTGATCGCTGTTACATGTTGATAGAGCCCTTAGGATCTTGCTTGACTACCAACAGTATGATGGCTATCATATACGTGAGAGTTGGGTAGTCTATAAGCACATCCTTAATTGTGGTCCCTAGTCGTGGGAGTTTCGAGACAGGGCATCGATACTCCGGAGTAGACTAGTGTATACAGTCGAGACCCCGATGAGGGGCGGTGTCCGGTCTCATAAGCCACTGGTGTCAGTTGGATCACTTAAGATGTATACAGGTGCTCATTGGGTTATGAGTACACCGGACAGGACTCGCCGGGAACCTGCTAGTTGGTATTATACCTATCGTCAGATAGTAGTTCTCTAGTGACATGTGTACAGGTTAGTTCATCGACCTGAGGTCGTCATTTGTCTCGTGTGAGTTCCCACCGTGCTTTGATTTCTACCCTAGCACGGTTCAAAGGAGTCGTGCAAACAGGTAGTTTTTAGGTACAGTCCCGAGCCATATGGAGGCAAGTGAGCGGATCGGCAGGGGATTCGTCTCTCCCGGTATTGGGGTTGAGATCGCGCTGTGTCTAGGAGAGCCATTACACATAGCTGTTGGCAGAGGCAGGAGATTTACTGGTAGGTACTCCAGTAGTATCTCAGGGTGTTTTTGGGCTACACTCCGACAAGACTTATACCCCTATTGGGGGTCTTATGTTACCAGTGTTAGTGTATATACCCTAGAGGCCATTACTGTATCATACTAGTATGAATATTACTAGATGGAAGCTTGGGATATTCACAGTTGTATAGACAATCTTGCTCGAAATGGTAGTATGCTACTTGGTTTGTCTCTGCTTTAATGTGTACATGTGTTTCTTTTATTGTATCACCTATACGCATAAGTGGAGCCTTTAGGATTTTTGCTTGATTACCAGCGTTGTGATGGCAGTCACACTCGTGGGGGCTGGGTAATCCACAAGAACATCCTTATATTCTCGTCCCTAGTCGTGGGATTATCGAGACAGGGCATCGATACTCCGGAGTAGACTAGCGCATGCGCTGCTCATCCCAGTGCGGGAGACGGTCTGTCCCACAGCCGTCAATACGTCGTACTTGAAATAGTATGCGGGTGCTCGTTAGGTTACGAGTACACTGGACAGGACTCGTTGGGAACTGATTGGTTGGTATTATACCTGTCGTCAGTTATCAGTTCCCAGGTGACATGAGTACAGCTTAGTCCGCTGACTTGACACTGTCACTTCGCCTCAAGTGTGTTCCCACTGTACTTTGATTACTACCCTACCACGGCTCAAAGGATTCGTGCAAACAGGTAGTAGTTGGGTGCAGTCCCGAAGCGCTTGGAGGCAGTGACGGTTAGACAGGATTCGTCTCTCCCGGTATTGGGGGTTGACATCGCGCTGTGTCTAGACACGAGTAGTCCCTGGCCAGGGCAAGCGAGATATACTGGTAGGTTTCCAGTGATATCTCAGGGTGTTCTGGGCTTTACTCCGACACGACTTGTACCGCTACTAGGGGACTGACGTTTACTGCCCCCTTAGGCCCACCATGCGATGTATCAGACGAACAGACCGGACTGTACGGAGACTGTCACATTCAGGCTCAGTAGGAGTTCAGATGGGGTTCGCCTCGTCAGTCTAATTATCGGCATCTACCTGGGGACCGTTACATACAGCTAGTGCCGCTTGCGGTCTTTGGTTAAATCCACTGCCGGCGTAGTGTCGAGTCTTTAGAGTCCCACACAGAGGGCCATTCGCCTTTGGACAAAACAGAGTAGAGGTCGCATGGTTTTGCCACAGGGTTCGTTCTCATCCGCGCACTTGTGCACGTTTAGAGTCCGGACGGATATTACTAGCGGGCTCTGGTTTGAGCCAGATCATAGTATATGTTTTGGGGTTACTTTTATCTCATAGTATTCATGTTCCTCGGAACACGAATGCGGGTGTGTATGCACAGATGATTGAGACGGAGGAAGAGGATTTTCATTAGGGTTTCGGAATTGGTGTGTATGCACAGTTGACAGTCGTCTTTTTCCAAACCCTAATGAATTTGTGAATTATCAATTAATAATATTAATTAAATGAAAATGTGTCATGGTTGGGTTTGTTGACTTGTTGACCAAGGTAGACTTGTTGACCATGGTTGAAACATTGACTATTATCATTACACATTAAAGATGCTCTTTGACTCTAGCAAAACCATTTAATGTGAAATGATAATAGTCTTATCAAACCTTCCATCAACTTTTCATTTAGATTAATTTTATTAATTTGATAATTCACTAGATATTGTTATGGTTGTAAAAAACCATTTCATTCTATCATAACCATTCTCTCTCCTCTCTTCTTCTTCCTCCTCCTCTAGTTCAAGGAGATCCATTCTCGTGTGTTGAGAAACCTCTCCTTGAGATAAAATACTCTAAACCACTCTCTAATCACTCTAGGGTTGAAGGTCTAGCAAGCCAAAGACCTTAGTTCTCTCAAAGTTCGAGAAAGGAGCCCAAGGTTGAACCCTCAGGTGGATCCATCTTTGACGAAAGAAGGCGACAAGGAAAGCACCATCCAACCTCTACAAAGAGTTCAAGAAGAAGGAGTTCAAGTGAGGTATAACATCTTTTCCGAGTAGCTAACTCTCTTTAGCTTGGTAGCTAGTTTTGTTTAGAAAAGATCCCGACTATTGTTAGTCCATGTTGCCTAGTGCGCTAAAAATTTGATTTTTATACCGTTTCCGCCACCCCACAAGAACCGGGGTTGGCAACGTGGACTTACAACCAGCCCCCTAGGCCGATATGCGATACTCATAGACGAACGGACCGGACTGCATATACATTGTCACTGTTAGGCTCAGTAGGGTTTCTGGATGAGTTCACTCATCGGCCTCCCTTGAGGTCAGTGCATGGGCAACCGTTACGCACAGCTGGTGCCGCTGATGGCTTGTGGTTAAACCCACTGCCAGGGTACTGACGAGTCATTAGAGTCCTCCACAGACAGTTTCCCAAGTTCGGGCGAAATGTTGTAGAGGCCGTATGGTTTTATGGCAGGGTTCGGAAAATGCACGTGTGTTTACGCACGTGTCGTATTTCTGGCAGATAATACTGGTGGGCTTTGGTTTAAGCCGGATCCGAGTATTATACTGTGTAGATATAATATCTTTGTCTCAGTTGCATTTGTATTCGGTCGTAATACAAATGCGGGTATGTTTATACTGTTACGGGGTTATCCTGAAATTCGTTTCGGGATCGCTTTTGGAAGTTGCCAGTTTTCTATCACCCGTCTTAAACATTCGGTTTAATATGAATTTATCTTTTCTTGAGGTGAGTCATGAATGTGGAAGGTTCTAGAAGTGGTGACTAGGATTAGTGACTCATTCAAAGCATTAAATGAATGGTGACTAGGTTAATCACTCATTCTTGCATTAAATGTGTTTTTGCAAGGTGGAGATTGCTTTTAATACCTTTTGTTTTTGCTTGAGATCTTTTGTGTTATGCAAAGCTTTGCTTAAGGTCACCCTCCTTTCTCCTACACTCACCCCCCCACCTTATATTGTGGCCGGCCAATTCATTTGGAGGCTAAGGAATGTTTGGAAAAAAGATTATGGAATTTGCTTCATGAAATTTCATATGTTCATTTATCATTTCCCGATTAAAAAGGCAACTTCATTAACTGTTCATCCATGGCTTTGGATGAAGCGAGACAAAGTGTTCTTCTCATTCTCTACATCCATCTTGGACATGTCGGCTAGCAAACTTCATGTCCGAGTTGCCTCGGTTCAGAGGCGGGAGCCCGTTTAAAGATCCGTAGATGTGGTGCCACCTGGATGAGGAGACCAGAGATCGAGCGAGATCGGAGCAGCCGCAACGGAGCGTGTGATGATGGCTATAGAACGAAGGACTCGGATCGTTCGGTATAGCCTTTCTACCCACTTTGTAGTTTGTTAGTTTAGCGCTAATGGCAGATCCGGGTTATAGTATGTGATAGCGCCAGTTATAAAAATTTTTGTTCCGCATTTGGCATCTGAAAGACGGCCGGGGCGCTACCGTAGATTTACTGTGGTATCAGAGCCTCACCATTATTCTTTACTAACTTTTACTAACGTGTTTAAAACATCGATCGAACGGAATTTCGAAAACTGCAATTTTCTGTGTTAAAGTTTCTGTCGATTTTTAAAAGGGTCTAAAAATTATTTTTCATATCACAGAAAATCGTGCAGGCTTTTTTAAGAATTCTGGTGAAATTTGGTCAACTGAAGCTTCCAAAGAGCCGCAGAACCGCCGCGCAAAACCTAGTTTGGCCGAGGTTCCGCCGCCGTTTTGGAGCTACATTAAACCATTTTTCTACAGTAGGTTCTTCTTATAAAATTGTTGTTTATGGAATATTTCTTTTGGGCCCAAATTTTTTACTGTACTGCAGAAGTTCGTGGGGCCCACTTCGGGAAGTTTTGTCGATCGAAATTTTAAACTTGTTAGTTTACAGTACTTACATTATATCTCCGACCGTGAATGTCATTTGAGCGGTAAACCGCGTCTGATTGCTATAGTTCTTTTAGACGGGTTTGCGAACGTGACATTCGCGTTGATATTCTGTGTTGTGCTGTGATGTAGCGGATTTGTCGTGGTGGATAGCAGTGTGCAATGGTAGTGCAGTTTCGATTTATTTGTACATTTGATATTGTGTGGCGAGCGTCCAACATGTGTACTGCCGTCACTGCCTGTTTGTATAATATTCTTCTGGGGGCACAACCGGGCTGATGTCGATGTACCCGTTGTACATATTTTTATTTCTGTACTAGGATTACCCCGAGACGGGGTGCACGGATAGCCGGGTTCTGGAGGGCAACGGGTCCGCATCTCAAGGCTTTGAGAGGCAGAGGGGCCTCACTCTGGAATTGGCAGACTATTCGCCGGACTCGTAGGGGGTACAGGTTGACCCAAGATGGGGTGTTCAAGTTGCCGGATTCCGTGAAGTGCTGGGTGATCCATTCACTTTGCTGTAGGGGGCTTCCTCGCTTCAGGTTTTGGCGGGTAACTTGCCGCACGCGTAGGGGTCTAGGTTTCATCGCACAGGCTATCCACATGACCAGGGGAACGTCGGGTTTCAGAAGCGGCTCTGTGAAACCCGGGGATCCCGGATTATCTGTATTGTTCTATGATGCTTATTACTTTTCTGTAATGTTGCATATTATCACACCTGGAGCGATTATTGTATATTGGTATATATATTATTAGATGTTGTATATGTTTTACACCCGCGCTAGTCCAGTCCTCGCTCTGTCGTTAGTTAAGTAACCAAAAGGGTGATGGCGGGACCCAGTGATGAATGCGGATGGCATACACGGTTCGTTCTCATCCGCGCACTTGTGCCCGTTTGGAGTCCGGACGGATATTACTAGCGGGCTCTGGTTTGAGCCAGATCCTAGTATATGTTTTGGGGTTACTTTTATCTCATAGTATTCATGTTCCCCGGAACACGAATGCGGGTGTGTATGCACAGATGATTGAGGCGGAGGAAGAGGATTTTCATTAGGGTTTCGGAACGGGTGTGTATGCACAGTTGACAGTCATCTTTTTCCAAACCCTAATGAATTTGTGAATTATCAATTAATAATATTAATTAAATGAAAATGTGTCATGGTTGGGTTTGTTGACTTGTTGACCATGGTTGCAACAATGACTATCATCATTACACATCAAAGATGCTCTTTGATTCTAGCAAAACCATATAATGTGAAATGATAATAGTCTTATCAAACCTTCCAACAACTTTTCATTTAGATTAATTTTATTAATTTGATAATTCACTAGATATTGTTATGGTTGTAAAAAACCATTTCATTCTATCATAACCATTCTCTCTACTCTCTTCTTCTTCCTCCTCCTCTAGTTCAAGGAGATCCATTCTCATGTGTTGAGAAACCTCTCCTTGAGATAAAATACTCTAAACCACTCTCTACTCACTCTAGGGTTGAAGGTCTAGCAAGCCAAAGACCTTAGTTCTCTCAAAGTTCGAGAAAGGAGCCCAAGGTTGAACCCTCAGGTGGATCCATCTTTGACGAAAGAAGGCGACAAGGAAAGAACCATCCAACCTCTACAAAGAGTTCAAGAAGAAGGAGTTCAAGTGAGGTATAACATCTTTTCCGAGTAGCTAACTCTCTTTAGCTTGGTAGCTAGTTTTGTTAAGAAAAGATCCCGACTTTTGTTAGTCCATGTTGCCTAGTGCGCTAAAAATTTGATTTTTATACAGTTTCCGCCACCCCGCAAGAACCGGGGTTGGCAACGTGGACTTACAGTGGTACCAGAACCTAACTAAACATAAACTAGCTAGGTAGTAAAGTGTATAGAAGTTCGATCGGAAAAATCACAAAACTACGACATGCAAAACCCTAAGTTTCTGTTAAAATATTTTCTGCTTTAAAAATAAAAATTCATACTCCAAAAATTATCTCAGGGTTTTGTGAAGAAGCCTACCAAAAACGGTCGAGTGATCCCTTCAAAGAGCGGCGGTTTCGCGGCAAAAGTATACCCATTGCCGCGGAACCGCGGCCGTTTTGACTCGGTTCATGACCGAGTTTGGTGCAGTGTTCTTAGGTTGTGGTTTTGGGATTTTTAAGATGGTTTATTTCAGCCCAGATTTTCCAGAAAAGAAATTTGTTTTTGGGGGCCTATAAATCCGTATTTTTGATCGAACTTCACTATACCTTGACTAATCGGTTATATCTGTGATGTTTATATGTATTGAATGTCGGCTAATCGCTATATGTCGATTAGGTGGGGTTATACATATCTGTGATCTGTGTTTGATGATGGTATGAGTATACGAATGCGTTGGATTGTCGCGAGTGAATAGCCGGGGTGGATGTGAGATGAGTGTTTCTTTTTCTTTCATTCATGTAATATGTAAATTGATGTAATATTATTTGTTTGGCCGCACAACCCGGTCGGGGTTGTAGCCGTCATTGTATAATTCTTTTTACTGTTTTTGCTCCTAGGATAGACCCATGGAGGGGGTGCACAAACTACCGGGTATCTCGAAGTGCCGAGTGGCCTACTCACGGTGTTGAGGGAGGTTGCTTCGCTTCGGGTACTTGGCGGGTAGTTTTCCGCACCCGTAAGGGTCTTGGGTGGGGTATTGGTTATTCACCGCGACCGTGTAATCCGTTTTTCGTTACAGGCTCGAACGGATTGCGGATTCCTAGTATATCCAATGTATTCATCTGTGATCTGTAATGTCTATCATTGCTATATATTTATATATAATAACTATTTAGGCGTTGCTTATGTTTTACAGCCGCGCTAGCCCAGCCCCCGCTCTGTCGTTAGTTAAGTAACCTAACGGGTGATGACGGGGCCCCGTGGCGAATGTGAATGGCATAAGCGTACGTCATATTTTGGTTGTTTTCTGCAATGGTAGGGTTAAATGATGGGACGCATTAAAAGAACTAATGCAAGAAAATAAACCAAGCAAAAGTCGATTGGAACACTTTGAAAACCACTCGGTTCTTTTCAAAACTAAACTTTTAAATGCGGAGCTTGAACCACTCCTTTTAAAAGCTATCTCGTTCCATCGGTTATATCAAGTTCACTACGTTCATGGTTTAACCAAAACCATTCGTAGCCCTCCATCAGTTCAGTTAAATATTCGGTAGTATTTAAGCTATGTATTTTGACCTCACGCCAAGGCATAGTGATTGGCAGCTGCCGGATATTTATCTGTTGCATAGATAGAATGCGTTGATTTGAGACAATCGTACTGCCATTTTGGCCTACATCAAGGGTAGGTACGGGTGGGTTCAAATTAACCTGGATAATGATGGGTAGAACTTGACATGTGACTTATGACATTTTGACCTCACGCCAAGGTCATAAGAGCATGGGGCAAAAATCACATCGGGAGTTTCATAAGTACTGAAACTTGCTAGCGTTGCATACCATTTGGAGTGTGATGATTCTGGTAGGATTCCTTCAGTTTTGTCACGCGATGATATTTGGATCCCGATCCTACTGTGAGTATATGCTACTCCTTGGGAAATTTCTTACTTAACGATCAATGCTATAAACCTAGTAGGTGTCTAGAAAGGTGTTAGCGGGGCTATGCCCCCAGGGAAAAGAGGTTATTTAATTAAGGAACTTCGCGAAAGCGTTGGAAAACCTCTCTCGAAGTACCAACACTAGCCTGGCTGAACGGTTAAGCAAGTATTGTGCGGTGAGATTGATCCCGACTAATTCTTCCTTTATGGTTTGAGGAGGGATTCGAGAGATAGTGGGAGCCATCCTGTTTAGAAAAATTAAAAACCACTCTAAACTTGCAAGAGCATCATGCTAAAGTGTTTCTTCTCTCTCTCCTAATTGCAGCGACCATTCAAGATGACCGGACTTAAGTTATTACTAGATAAAAACATACTGACAGGGCCAAACTACAAAGATTGGCTCAGGAATGTCAAAATGGCATTCAATTATGACAAGTTGGGGTATCTTCTTACTACCAAAGCCCCCCCTGTCCTTGGTCCCAAAACCAGCGTCGCGAATAGGGAAATCCGTAACACCTGGGAAATCGACCGCGCGAAGGCCAAGTGCCTCGTGCTTGCCTCTATGGATAACGAACATCAGAGGAGGCATGAGAATATGGACCTTGAATCTATATTTCTCCATACAAAAGAACTGTATGGAGAGCAATCTCGTATCGCAAGATACGAAGTGTCGAAGAAGCTATTTTCGGCAAGATTTGCCGTCGGATCATCGGTAGCGGAACACGTGCTTAAGATGATTGGCTACATAGAGGAGCTCGCGGACCTTGGGACCACGTTGGAGAATGATCTCTATACGGACTTGATTCTTCAGTCCCTTCCTTCCACTTACGCCCAGTTCATCCTGAATTTCAACTTGCAAGAAAAGGAAGTTGAACTTTCAGAGCTCCTCAACATGCTGAGGAGTGCAGAAGGCACCCTACAGAAAGGTAGGGAAACATCCACTTTGTTTGTAGGAGGATCTTCCTCTTCTAGGTCCAAGGCGAAAGCCAAGGGAAAGAAGAAGAAAACCCCCGCCAAACCAAGGGGCGGTGTTAGTAAGAAGGATACGAAGGGAATGGAAAAAGCAACAAACGTAGAAGAGAAGCTTGTGGATAAGGAAGAATGCTTTTACTGTCACAAGAGTGGACACTGGAAGAAGATTGCAGGGCTTGGAAAGCCATGACACAGGATCTGAAGCAGGTTGCGGCATCAGCTTCAGGTGTGTATGTTAATGAAAACAGTCTATCAATAAACTCTACTTCCTGGGTATTAGATACCGGATCAGGATCTCATATCTGTAATTCTTTGCAGGCGTTGAGAAAGCGTAGGTTTTTGAAAGCAGGTGACATGACCCTCAGAGTTGCAAATGGAGCTAGCATGGATGCTCAGGCCGTGGGGGACTATCACCGGGGTTTGTCAGATGGACATTTTTTGGTTTTGCGTGGTTGTTATTTTGTACCAAATGCAACTTGTAATATCATTTTTTTATCTTTATTATCTAAAGAAGGTTATGAACTTGCATTTGTAAGTAATGTTGTGAACATTCACCTTAATCAAGTTCTTATTGGGTCAGGTACATCAAACAACGATATATACGTATTGAACCAACAACAGATTTTCAATGTCCAGAATACACACAAAAGAAAGTCTCCAGAAATCAATAAAACTTTCTTATGGCATTGTAGACTGGGTCACATCAATGAGAGAAGGTTGACTAAGTTACATAAAGAAGGATATTTGGATCCGTTCGAGTATCAATCTTATGCAACTTGTCAATCCTGTCTCAAAGGAAAGATGACAAAGACTCCGTTCACTGGACACGGAGTAAGAGCGAGCGAGCTCTTAGGACTCGTACACAGCGACGTGTGCGGTCCAATGTCTACGCATGCACGAAGCGGTTATTCTTACTTCATTACTTTTACGGATGATTTTTCAAGGTTCGGACATGTCTTCTTAATGAAACATAAATCTGAAGCCTTTGAAAAGTTCCAGGAATACAAGAATGAAGTAGAAAAACAAACAGGCAAAAGTATCAATACACTAAGATCAGATCGAGGTGGTGAATACTTGAGTGCCGAGTTCCTGAATTACTTAAAAGAGAATGGACTTCTCTCTCAGCTTACTCCTCCACACACTCCGCAACATAACGGAGTATCGGAAAGACGGAACCGAACCCTATTGGATATGGTATGGTCCATGATGAGTAACGCCGAGTTACCGCGATCATTCTGGGGATATGCGCTAGAATCAGCCGCATACCTTTTGAACCGGGTTCCAACTAAGACTGTGCCTACCATACCATATGAATTATGGAGTGGGAAGTGTAAGTCCACGTTGCGACCCCCGGTTCTTACGGGGAGGCGGAAACGGTATAAAAATCAAATTTTTAGTGCAAGAGGCAACATGGACTATGCAAGGTCGGGATCGTTGTCTAAACTAAAACTAGCAAACTAGCTAAAGAAGTTTAGCTACTCGGATGAAGATGGTTATACCTAGACTTGAACTCCTTCGTCTTCAAACTTTGTAGAGGTTGATGGTTCTCCTTTGTCGCCTTCTTCCGTCGAAGATGGATCCACCTCGAAGGCTCGACCTTTGGGCTCTTTCTCGTACTTGGAGTGAACTAGAATCGCCGGCTTGCTAGACCCTTGATCCTAGAGTGAGTAGAGAGTGTTTAGGGGTTGCTTTTGTTTTTCAAGAGAAGGATTCTCAACTCATGAGATGGTTTCTCTTGACTAGAGGAAGAAGAAGATGAAGTGAAGAGAGAGAGTGAATATGATAGAATGAGCTCTCATTTCCTTTCTTACAACCATAATGCAAAAAAGAAAATGAATTATCAAATAATAATAATCAAAATGAAAAGGTTGATGGATAGTTTAGAATGACTAATATCATTACAAGCATTAAATGAATTTGCTAGAATCAAAGAGCATCTTTCATTTGTAATGATAATGGTCAAAAGTTCAACCATGGTCAACAAGTCAACCATGGTCAACAAGTCAACAAAAACTAACCATGACACAATTTCATTTTATTATATATTATTAAATGATATAATACAAATCCATTAGGGTTTGGAAAAAGACGACTGTCAACTGTGCATACGCACCCGTTCCGAAACCCTAATGAAAATCATCTTCCTCCTCCTTAAATAACTGTGCATACACACCTACATTCTTGTTCCGAGGAACATGAATACTGAGAGATAAAAGCAACCCAAATACTATACCAGTATCCGGCTCAAACCAGAGCCCGCTGGTAACATCTGTCCGGACTCCAAACGTGCATAAGTGCGCGGATGAGAACGAACCCTGTCGCAAAACCATGCGACCTCTACTCTGTTTTGCCCATAGGCGAATACCCTCTGTGTGGGACTCTAAAGACTCGACACTACGCTGGCAGTGGGTTTAACCACAGACCACAAGCGGCACTAGCTGTGCATAACGGTCCCCAGGTAGATGTCGACAAGAAGGCTGACGAGGTGAAACCCCATCGGTACTCCTACTGAGTCTGAATGTGACAGTCTCCGTACAGTCCGGTCTGTTCGTCTGATACATCGCATGGCGGGCCTAGGGGGCGGTAAACGTCAGTCCCCTAATAGCGGTACAAGTCGTGCCGGAGCGAAGCCCAAAACACCCTGAGATAACACTGGAAACCTACCAGTATATCTCGTTTGCCCTGGCCAGGGACTACTCGTGTAATGGCTCTCCTAGACACTGCGCGATGTCAACCCCCAATACCGGGAGAGACGAATCCTGTCTAACCGTCACTGCCTCCAAGTGCTTCGGGACTGCACCCAACCACCACCTGTTTGCACGACTCCTTTGAGCCGTGGTAGGGTAGTGATCAAAGTGCAGTGGGAACACACTCGAGGCGAAGTGCCAGTGTCAAGTCAGCGGACTAAGCTGTACTCATGTCACCTGGGAACTGATGACTGACGATAGGTATAATACCAACCTGTCAGTTCCCGACGAGTCCTGTCCAGTGTACTCGTAACCCAACGAGCACCCGTATACTATCTCCAGTACGACGTACTGATGGCTGTGGGACAGACCATCTCCCACACTGGGATGAGAAGCGCATACGCTAGTCTACTCCGGAGTATCGATGCCCTGTCTCGATAGTCCTGCGACTAGGGACCTGTATAAGGATGTGCTTATAGATTACCCAGCCCCCACTAGTGTGACTGCCATCACAACGCTGGTAATCAAGCAAAGATCCTAAGGGCTCCACTAATGCGTATAAGTGATATAGTAAAACAAACACAAGTACACATTGAAGTAGAGACAAACCAAGTAGCATACTACTATTTTGAGCAAGATTGTATATACAAGGTGAATATCCCAAGGATCCATTAAGTAATATACAAACAAGTATGATACAGTAATGGCCTCTAGGGCATATACACTAACAATCTCCCACTTGCACTAAGGCCATGTACTGGCGTATCGAAGACCTATCATCTCGATCAGCCGCTTGAACTGAGTCTGGGGCAGGGCCTTGGTGAATGGATCTGCAGTGTTGTCTTCTGAAGCAACTCTCCGAACCTCGATCTCCTTGCGATCCACGATCTCCCTGATCAGGTGATACCGCCTCAAGATGTGCCTGGATCTCTGATGGGACCTGGGTTCCTTCGCTAAAGCTATAGCCCCATTGTTGTCGCAATACAGAGGTATTGGGTCAACAATGGACGGAACCACCTGAAGTTCTTTCAAGAACTTCCTCATCCAGACAGCTTCTTTTGCGGCATCAGATGCAGCGATGTATTCCGCTTCCATCGTCGAGTCTGCAACGGTTTCCTGTTTGGAACTCTTCCAACACACCGCCCCTCCATTGAGGGTAAAGACAAAGCCCGACATGGACTTGGAATCATCCTTGTCACTCTGGAAGCTGGAGTCAACAAAGGCCTCGATCTGGAGGTCTTTTCCGCCATACACCAAGAACATCTCCTTAGTCCTTCTCAGGTACTTGAGAATGTTCTTTACCGCTATCCAGTGTTTCTCCCCAGGGTTTGACTGATACCGGCTTACCACACTAAGTGCATAAGCTACATCTGGTCTGGTACACAACATCGCATACATTATAGAGCCTACCGCAGAAGCGTAGGGTATAATAGACATGCGATCCCTCTCCAAATCAGTCTTGGGAGACATCTCTTTAGAGAGGGTGATCCCTGGACAAGCCGGTAGGTTACCGCGCTTGAAATCTTCCATACTGAATCTCTTCACTATGGTGTCGATGTACCTGGACTGAGAAAGTCCCAATATCCTCTTGGATCTATCACGATGGATCCGGATCCCCAGGATGTATGAGGCATCACCCAGGTCTTTCATGGAGAACCTGTGTGACAAGAACCCCTTGACAGATTGTAGCATAGGAATGTCATTTCCTATTAAGAGAATGTCATCCACGTATAAAACGAGGAATACTACAGTTCTCGCTACAAATCTACTATAGATGCATGGTTCATCTGGATTTTTGATAAAGCCAAATTCTTTGACCATCTCATCAAAGCAGATGTTCCAACTCCGCGATGCCTGCTTTAGTCCATAGATGGACTTAAGCAACTTGCACACCTTTCCGCTGCTCCCACTCTGAATGAAGCCCTCTGGCTGGTCCATATAGACACACTCCTCTAAATTTCCATTTAGAAAAGCTGTCTTTACGTCCATTTGCCAGATCTCATAATCGTGGAAGGCAGCGATGGCAAGAAGGATCCGAATGGATTTCAGCATGGCTACTGGAGAAAAGGTTTCGTCATAGTCCAAGCCAGGTCTTTGACGGAAACCCTTTGCTACCAGCCTAGCTTTATAGGTCTCAACCTGTCCATCTACACCAATCTTCCTTTTGAAGATCCACTTGCATCCTACGGGTTTTACCCCGTCTGGAGCAATGTCCAACGTCCATACCTTGTTGGTGTACATGGACTCCATTTCGGTCCGCATTGCATCCAGCCATTTCACTGAGTCAACGCTCTGAACGGCCTGCTGGAAGCTAGTAGGCTCATCATAATCTATGATGCAATCCTCTCTATCCCCGTCTATGAGAAAACCGTAGTATCTCTCGGGCGGATGAGACTGCCTACTACTTCTGCGGAGCGGCGTAGGAATGTCCTGTTCTTCCGAACCCTCTGGTTCCACTAAACTTTCAGTAATAGTCCGTGGTTCTGGAATCTCCCAGTTCTACTGCGCTCCCACCAATTTCCTTTTCCAAGAACTGGTGTTCTAGAAAGTGGGCATTGCGAGAAACAAGGACTTTTTGTTCCTCTGCGTAGTAGAAAAGATACCCCCTGGTGCTCTTTGGGTATCCCACAAACTTGCACAGCACTGAGCGTGCCTCGAGTTTGTCCGCATGCTGCTTTTTGACAAAAGCTGGACATCCCCAGATCTTCAGATATTGAAGATACGGTTTCTTCCCACTCCACATTTCATATGGGGTGGTAGGCACAGTCTTAGTCGGAACTCGGTTCAAAAGGTATGCAGCTGATTCTAGCGCATACCCCCAGAATGATCGCGGTAACTCAGCGTTACTCATCATGGACCGCACCATATCCAATAGGGTGCGGTTCCGTCTCTCCGATACACCGTTATGTTGCGGGGTGTATGGAGGAGTAAGCTGAGAGAGAATTCCGTTCTCTTTTAAATAGTCCAGGAACTCGGCACTTAAGTATTCTCCACCTCGATCCGATCTTAGAATCTTAATACTTTTGCCGGTTTGTTTCTCTACTTCATTCTTATACTCCTGGAATTTTCCAAAGGCCTCGGACTTATGTTTCATTAAGAAGACATAACCGTACCTTGAGAAGTCATCCGTAAAAGTAATGAAGTAAGAATGTCCGCTTCGGGCATGTGTAGACATTGGACCGCACACGTCACTGTGTACGAGTCCCAAGAGCTCGCTCGCTCTTTCTCCATGTCCAGTAAACGGAGTCTTTGTCATCTTTCCCTTGAGGCAGGATTGACAAGTGGCATACGACTGATATTCGAACGCATTCAAATACCCTTCTGTATGTAACTTCGTCAACCTTCTCTCATTGATGTGACCCAATCTACAATGCCATAAGAAAGTCTGGTTTATATCTGGAGACTTTCTTTTGTGTGTATTCTGGACATTGAAAATCTGTGGTTGGTTCAATACGTATATACCATTACTCAATGTACCTGACCCAATCAGAACTTGATTAAGGTGAATGTTTACAACATTACTTACAAACGCAAATTCATAACCTTCTTTAGAAACTAAAGATACAGAAATGATATTACAAGTTGCGTTGGGTACAAAAAAGCAATTACGCAAAACCAAAACATGTCCATCTGACATTCCCAGGTGATAGTCCCCCACGGCTTTAGCATCCATGCTAGCTCCGTTAGCAACTCTGAGGGTCATGTCACCTGCCTTCAAAACCCTACGGTTTCTCAACGCCTGCAAAGAATTACAGATATGAGATCTTGATCCGGTATCCAATACCCAGGAAGTAGAGTTTATTGAAAGACAGTTTTCAATAACATACACACCTGAAGCTGAAGCTGCAACCTGCTTCAATTCCTGTGTTCTGGCCTTCCAGGCCCTGCAATCATTCTTCCAGTGTCCTTTCTTATGACAATAGAAGCACTCTTCCTTATCCACAAGCTTCCCCGCTAACTTTGTTGCTTTTGCTTTTCCCTTCGTATCCACTTTACTAACACCGCCCCTTGGTTTGGCGGGGGCTTTCTTCTTCTTTCCCTTGGCTTTCGCCTTGGACCTAGAAGAAGATGATCCTCCTACAAACAAAGTGGATGTTTCCCTACCTTTCTGTAGGGTGCCCTCTGCGCTCCTCAGCAGGTTGAGGAGCTCTGAAAGTTCAACCTCCTTTTCTTGTAGGTTGAAGTTCATTATAAACTGGGCGTAAGTGGAAGGAAGGGACTGGAGAACTATATCCGTATATAGTTCACTCTCCAATGTGATCCCTAGGTCAGCGAGCTCCTCAATGTAGCCGATCATCTTTAGCACGTGCTCGGCTACTGATGATCCGACGGCCATTCTTGTCGAAAACAACTTTTTCGATGCTTCGTATCTTGCGATACGTGATTGCTCTCCATACAGTTCTTTTGTATGAAGCAATATGGACTCCATGTCCATATTCTCATGCCTCCTCTGATGTTCGTTGTCCATCGAGGCAAGCAGGAGGCACTTGGCCTTCGCGCTATCAATCTCCCAAGTCTTGCGGATTTCCTTATCCGCGACGCTGGAAGTTGGACCAGGGACAGGGGGAGCTTTGGTGGTAAGAAGATACCCCAGCTTATCATAAGTGATTGCTATCTTGACATTCCTGAGCCAATCTTTGTAGTTTGGCCCTGTCAACTTGTTTTTATCTAGGAGTAACTTAAGTCCAGTCATGTTGATTGGTCGCTGCAATTAGGAGAGAGAAGAAGAAACACTCAGCATGATGCTCTTGCAAGTTTAGAGTGGTTTTTAGTTTGTCTAAACAGGATGGCTCCCACTGTTTCTCGAATCCCTCCTCAAACCATAAAGGAAGAATTAGCCAGGATCAATCCCACCGTACAATACTTGCTTAACCGTTCAGCCAGGCCGGTGTCGGTACTTCGAGGGAGGTTTTCCAACGCTTTCGCGAAGTTCCTTAATTAAAGAACCTCTTTTCCCTGGGGGCGTAGCCCCGCTAACACCTTTCTAGGCACCTACTAGGTTTATAGCATTGATCGTTAAGTGAGAAATTTCCCGAGGAGTAGCATATACTCACAGTAGGATCGGGATCCAAATATCATTGCGTGACGAAACTGAAGGAATCCTACCAGAATCATCACACTCCAAATGGTATGCAAATCTAGCAAGTTTCAGTACTTATGAAACTCCCGATGTGGATTTTTGCCCCATGCTCTTATGACCTTGGCGTGAGGTCAAAATGTCATAAGTCACATGTCAAGTTCGTCCCATCATTATCCAGGTTAATTTGAATCCACCCGTACATACCCTTGACGTAGGCCAAAATGGCAGTACGACTGTTTCAAACCAACGCATTCTATCTATGCAACAGATAAATATCCGGCAGCTACCAATCACTATGCCTTGGCGTGAGGTCAAAATACATAGCTTGAATACTACCGAATATTTAACTGAAATGATGGAGGGCTACGGATGGTTTTGGCAAAACCGTGAACGTAGTGAACTTGATTTGGTCGATGGAACGAGATAGCTTTTAAATGGAGTGGCTCAAGCTCCGCATTTTAAAAGTTAGTTTTGAAAAGAACCGAGTGGTTTTTCGAAAGTGTTCCAACGACTTTAACTTGGTTTATTATCTTGCATTAGTTCTTTTAATGCGTGATATTCTTGCATTAGTACTTTTAATGCGTCCCATCATTTAATCCTACCATTGCAGAAAACAACCAAAATATGACGTACGCTTATGCCATTCGCATTCGCCACTGGGCCCCGTCATTACCCGTTAGGTTACTTAACTAACGACAGAGCGGGGGCTGGGCTAGCGCGTCTGTAAAACATAAGCAACGCCTAAATAGAAAGCAATGATAAACATTTCAGATCACAGATAAATACATTGGATATACTAGTAATCTGTAATTTGTACGAGCCTGTAACAAAAAACAGATAACACGGTCGCGGTGAATAGCCAATACCCCACCCAAGACCCCTACGGGTGCGGCAAACTACCCGCCAAGTACCCGAAGCGTAGCAACCTCCCTCATCTCCATGAGTAGGCCACTCGACACTTCGGCATACCCGGTAGTTTGTGCACCCCTCCATGGGTCTATCCTAGGAGCAAAAACAGTAAAAAGAATTATACAATGACGGCTACAACCCCGACCCGGTTCTGCGGCCAAACAAATAATAATTATTACATCAATTTACATTTACAATGAATTGCAAGAAAAGAAAACTCTCGTCTCACAACCCCCGGCTATTCACCCGCGACAATCCAACATATTTATATACACATTCCAGCACATTACAGATCATGTATAACCCCGACTAATCGACTTATAGCGATTAGCCGATGTTCAATACATGCAAACAATACAGATATAACCATCATAGTCAAAGCGCAGTGAAGTTCGGAAAAAAAATACGGAATTATAGGACCCCAAAAGAAAATTTCTTTTCTGGAAAATCTGGGCACATATAATATATTTCAAAAATCCCAAAACCAACACCTACACACACTGCACGAAAAACGACGCAAAGATGAAGACAAAGCGCGGCGCTTCCGCGGCACATGCCTACCTCGTGCCGCGGAAGCGCGGCGGTTTGAAGGGAACAGTGAACCGTTTTTCATGGGTGTTCTTAGAAAACCCTGAGATGATTTTACAAGTATAAAGTTTTTCATTTTGACCAGAAAAAATTCAACAGAAACTCAGTTTTTGTAAAATTTTGGTTTTTGGATTTTTCCGGTTCCGAACTTCGTTACACTTCACTACCAAGCTAGTTTAAGTTTAGTTAGGCTCTGATACCACTGTAAGTCCACGTTGCGACCCCCGGTTCTTACGGGGAGGCGGAAACGGTATAAAAATCAAATTTTTAGTGCAAGAGGCAACATGGACTATGCAAGGTCAGGATCGTTGTCTAAACTAAAACTAGCAAACTAGCTAAAGAAGTTTAGCTACTCGGATGAAGATGGTTATACCTATACTTGAACTCCTTCGTCTTCAAACTTTGTAGAGGTTGATGGTTCTCCTTTGTCGCCTTCTTCCGTCGAAGATGGATCCACCTCGAAGGCTCGACCTTTGGGCTCTTTCTCGTACTTGGAGTGAACTAGAATCGCCGGCTTGCTAGACCCTTGATCCTAGAGTGAGTAGAGAGTGTTTAGGGGTTGCTTTTGTTTTTCAAGAGAAGGATTCTCAACTCATGAGATGGTTTCTCTTGACTAGAGGAAGAAGAAGATGAAGTGAAGAGAGAGAGTGAATATGATAGAATGAGCTCTCATTTCCTTTCTTACAACCATAATGTAAAAAAGAAAATGAATTATCAAATAATAATAATCAAAATGAAAAGGTTGATGGATAGTTTAGAATGACTAATATCATTACAAGCATTAAATGAATTTGCTAGAATCAAAGAGCATCTTTCATTTGTAATGATAATGGTCAAAAGTTCAACCATGGTCAACAAGTCAACCATGGTCAACAAGTAAACAAAAACTAACCATGACACAATTTCATTTTATTATATATTATTAAATGATATAATACAAATCCATTAGGGTTTGGAAAAAGACGACTGTCAACTGTGCATACGCACCCGTTCCGAAACCCTAATGAAAATCATCTTCCTCCTCCTCAAATAACTGTGCATACACACCTGCATTCTTGTTCCGAGGAACATGAATACTGAGAGATAAAAGCAACCCAAATACTATACCAGTATCCGGCTCAAACCAGAGCCCGCTGGTAACATCTGTCCGGACTCCAAACGTGCATAAGTGCGCGGATGAGAACGAACCCTGTCGCAAAACCATGCGACCTCTACTCTGTTTTGCCCATAGGCGAATACCCTCTGTGTGGGACTCTAAAGACTCGACACTACGCTGGCAGTGGGTTTAACCACAGACCGCAAGCGGCACTAGCTGTGCGTAACGGTCCCCAGGTAGATGTCGACAAGAAGGCTGACGAGGTGAAACCCCATCGGTACTCCTACTGAGTCTGAATGTGACAGTCTCCGTACAGTCCGGTCTGTTCGTCTGATACATCGCATGGCGGGCCTAGGGGGCGGTAAACGTCAGTCCCCTAATAGCGGTACAAGTCGTGCCGGAGCGAAGCCCAAAACACCCTGAGATAACACTGGAAACCTACCAGTATATCTCGTTTGCCCTGGCCAGGGACTACTCGTGTAATGGCTCTCCTAGACACTGCGCGATGTCAACCCCCAATACCGGGAGAGACGAATCCTGTCTAACCGTCACTGCCTCCAAGTGCTTCGGGACTGCACCCAACCACCACCTGTTTGCACGACTCCTTTGAGCCGTGGTAGGGTAGTGATCAAAGTGCAGTGGGAACACACTCGAGGCGAAGTGCCAGTGTCAAGTCAGCGGACTAAGCTGTACTCATGTCACCTGGGAACTGATGACTGACGATAGGTATAATACCAACCTGTCAGTTCCCGACGAGTCCTGTCCAGTGTACTCGTAACCCAACGAGCACCCGTATACTATCTCCAGTACGACGTACTGATGGCTGTGGGACAGACCATCTCCCACACTGGGATGAGAAGCGCATACACTAGTCTACTCCGGAGTATCGATGCCCTGTCTCGATAGTCCTGCGACTAGGGACCTGTATAAGGATGTGCTTATAGATTACCCAGCCCCCACTAGTGTGACTGCCATCACAACGCTGGTAATCAAGCAAAGATCCTAAGGGCTCCACTAATGCGTATAAGTGATATAGTAAAACAAACACAAGTACACATTGAAGTAGAGACAAACCAAGTAGCATACTACTATTTTGAGCAAGATTGTATATACAAGGTGAATATCCCAAGCATCCATTAAGTAATATACAAACTAGTATGATACAGTAATGGCCTCTAGGGCATATACACTAACAGGAAGAAACCCTATCTTCAATACCTGAAGATCTGGGGATGTCCGGCTTTTGTCAAAAAGTAGCATGCGGACAAACTCGAGGCACGCTCAGTACTGTGTAAGTTTGTGGGATACCCAAAGAACACCAGGGGGTATCTTTTCTACCACGCAGAGGAACAAAAGGTTTTTGTTTCTCATAATGCCCACTTCCTAGAACACCAGTTCTTGGAAAAGGAGACAAGTGGGAGCGCAGTAGAACTGGAAAAATTCCAGAACCACAAGCTATTACTGAAAGCTTAGTAGAACCAGAGGGTTCGAAAGATTAGGACATTCCTACGCCGCTCCGCAGGAGTAGTAGGCAGTCTCATCCGCCCGAGAGATACTACGGTTTTCTCATAGACGGGGATAGAGAGGACTGCATCACTGATAGTGATGAGCCTACTAGCTTCCAGCAAGCCATTCAGAGCGTTGACTCGGTAAAATGGCTGGATGCAATGCGGACCAAAATGGAGTCCATGTACACCAAAAAGGTATGGACGTTGGACATTGCTCCAGATGGGGTAAAACCCGTAGGATGCAAGTGGATTTTCAAAAGGAAGATTGGTGTAGATGGACAGGTTGAGACCTATAAGGCTAGACTTGTTGCAAAGGGTTTTCGTCAAAGACCTGGTTTGGACTATGATGAAACCTTTTCTCCAGTGGCTATGCTGAAATCCATTCAGATCCTTCTTTCCATTGCTGCATTCCATGATTATAAGATTTGGCAGATGGACGTAAAGACCGCTTTTTTAAATGGAAATTTAGAGGAGTGTGTCTATATGGACCAGCCATAGGGTTTCATTCAGAGTGAGAGCAGCGGAAAGGTGTGCAAGTTGCTTAAGTCCATCTATGGACTAAAGCAGGCATCGCGGAGTTGGAACATCTATTTTGATGAGACGGTCGAAGAATTTGGCTTTATCAAAAATCCAGATGAACCATGCATCTATAGTAGATTTGTAGCAAGAACTGTCGTATTCCTCGTTTTGTACGTGGATGACATTCTGTTGATAGGAAATGACATTCCTATGCTACAATCTGTCAAGGGGTTCTTGTCACACAGGTTCTCCATGAAAGACCTGGGTGATGCCTCCTATATTCTGGGGATCCGGATTTATCGTAATAGATCCAAGAGGATATTAGGACTTTCGCAGTCCAGGTACATCGACACCATACTGAAAAGATTCAGTATGGAAGATTCCAAGCGCGGTAATCTACCGGCATGTCACGGGATCACCCTCTCCAAAGAGATGTCTCCCAAGACTGATTTGGAAAGGGATCGCATGTCTATTATACCCTACGCTTCTGCGGTAGGCTCTATAATGTATGCGATGTTGTGTACCAGACCAGATGTGGCTTATGCACTGAGTGTAGTAAGCAGGTATCAGTCAAACCCTCGGGA
Source organism: Agapanthus africanus (assembly GCA_030015575.1). NCBI lineage: Eukaryota > Viridiplantae > Streptophyta > Magnoliopsida > Asparagales > Amaryllidaceae > Agapanthus > Agapanthus africanus. The sequence goes on from JASDDO010000022.1 coordinate 279,501,051, forward strand.
GAAACACTGGATAGCGGTAAAGAATATTCTCAAGTACCTGAGAAGGACTAAAGAGATGTTCTTGGTGTATGGCGGAAAAGACCTCCAGATTGAGGCCTTTGCTGACTCCAGCTTCCAGAGTGACAAGGATGATTCCAAGTCCATGTCGGGCTTTGTCTTTACCCTCAATGGAGGGGCGGTGTGTTGGAAGAGTTCCAAACAGGAAACCGTTGCAGACTCGACTATGGAAGCGGAATACATCGCTGCATCCGATGCCGCAAAAGAAGCCGTCTGGATGAGGAAGTTCTTGAAAGAACTTCAGGTGGTTCCGTCCATTGTTGATCCAATACCTCTGTATTGCGACAACAACGGCTATAGCATTAGCGAAGGAACCCAGGTCCCATCAGAAATCCAGACACATCTTGAGGCGGTATCACCTGATCAGGGAGATCGTGGATCGCAAGGATATCGAGGTTCGGAGGGTTGCTTCAGAAGATAACACTGCAGATCCATTCACGAAGGCCTTACCCCAAACTCAGTTCGAGCGGCTGATCGAGATGATAGGTCTTCGATACGCCAGTACATGGCCTTAGTGCAAGTGGGAGATTGTTAGTGTATATGTCGTAGAAGCCAATACTGTATCATACTAGTATGTATATTACGTGATGGAAGCTTGGGATATTCACAGTTGTATAGACAATCTTGCTCGAAATGGTAGTAAGCTACTTGGTTTGTCTCTGCTTTAATGTGTATATGTGTTTCTTTTATTGTATCACCTATACGCATTATTGGAGCCCTTAGTATTTTTGCTTGATTACCAGCGTTGTGATGGCAGTCACACTCGTGGGGGATGGGTAATCCACAAGCACATCCTTATATTCTCGTCCCTAGTCGTGGGATTATCGAGACAGGGGATCGATATTCCGGAGTAGACTAGCGCATGCGCTTCTCATCCCAGTGCGGGAGACGGTCTGTCCCACAGCCTTCAGTACGTCGTACTTGAGATAGTATGCGGGTACTCGTTAGGTTACGAGTACACTGGACAGAACTCGTTGGGAACTGATTGGTTGGTATTATACCTATCGTCAGTTATCAGTTCCTAGGTGACATGAGTACAGCTTAGTCCGCTGACTTGACACAGTCACTTCGCCTCAAGTGTGTTCCCACTGTACTTTGATTACTACACTACCACGGCTCAAAGGATTCGTGCAAACAGGTAGTAGTTGGGTGCAGTCCCGAAGCGCTTGGAGGTAGTGACGATTAGACAGGATTCGTCTCTCCCGGTATTGGGGGTTGACATCGCGCTGTGTCTAGGAGAGCCATTACACGAGTAGTCCCTGGCCAGGGCAAGCGAGATATACTGGTAGGTTTCCAGTGATATCTCAGGGTGTTCTGGGCTTTACTCCGACACGACTTATACCACTATTAGGGGACTGACGTTTATCGCCCCCCTAGGCCCACCATGCGATGTATCAGACGAACAGACCGGACTGTACGGAGACTGTCACATTCAGGCTCAGTAGGAGTTCAGATGGGGTTCACCTCGTCAGTCTTCTTATTGGCATCTACCTGGGGACCGTTACGTACAGCTAGTGCTGCTTGCGGTCTGTGGTTAAACCCACTGCCAGCGTAGTGTCAAGTCTTTAGAGTCCCACACAGAGGGCTATTCGCCTTTGGGCAAAACAGAGTAGAGGTCGCATGGTTTTGCGACAGGGTTCGTTCTCATCCGCGCACTTGTGCACGTTTGGAGTCCGGACTGATATTACTAGCGGGCTCTGGTTTGAGCCAGATCCATGTATATGTTTTGGGGTTACTTTTATCTCATAGTATTCATGTTCCTCGGAACACGAATGCGGGTGTGTATGCACAGATGATTGAGGCGGAGGAAGAGGATTTTCATTAGGGTTTCGGAATGGGTGTGTATGCACAGTTGACAGTCGTCTTTTTCCAAACCCTAATGAATTTGTGAATTATCAATTAATAATATTAATTAAATGAAAATGTGTCATGGTTGGGTTTGTTGACTTGTTGACCAAGGTTGACTTGTTGACCATGGTTGAAACGTTGACTATCATCATTACACATCAAAGATTCTCTTTGATTCTAGCAAAACCATTTAATGTGAAATGATAATAGTCTTATCAAACCTTCCATCAACTTTTCATTTAGATTAATTTTATTAATTTGATAATTCACTAGATATTGTTATGGTTGTAAAAAACCATTTCATTCTATCATAACCATTCTCTCTACTCTCTTCTTCTTCCTCCTCCTCTAGTTCAAGGAGATCCATTCTCATGTGTTGAGAAACCTCTCCTTGAGATAAAATACTCTAAACCACTCTCTACTCACTCTAGGGTTGAAGGTCTAGCAAGCCAAAGACCTTAGTTCTCTCAAAGTTCGAGAAAGGAGCCTAAGGTTGAACCCTCAGGTGGATCCATCTTTGACGAAAGAAGGCGACAAGGAAAGCACCATCCAACCTCTACAAAGAGTTCAAGAAGAAGGAGTTCAAGTGAGGTATAACATCTTTTCCGAGTAGCTAACTCTCTTTAGCTTGGTAGCTAGTTTTGTTTAGAAAAGATCCCGACTTTTGTTAGTCCATGTTGCCTAGTGCGCTAAAAATTTGATTTTTATACCGTTTCCGCCACCCCGCAAGAACCGGGGTTGGCAACGTGGACTTACAACCATCCCCCTAGGCCGATATGTGATAATCATAGAGGAACGGACCGGACTGCATATACATTGTCACTTTTAGGCTCAGTAGGGTTTCCGGATGAGTTCACTCATCGGCCTCCCTTGAGGTCAGTGCATGGGCAGCCGTTACGCACAGCTAGTGCCGCTGACGGCTTGTGGTTAACCCACTGCCAGGGTACTGACGAGTCATTAGAGTCCCCCACAGACAGTTTCTCAAGTTCGGGCGAAATGTTGTAGAGGTTGTATGGTTTTATGGCAGGGTTCGGAAAATGCACGTGCGTTTACGAACGTGTCATATTTCTGGCAGATAAGACTGGTGGGCTTTGGTTTAACCCGGATCCGAGTATTATACTGTGTAGATATAATATCTTTGTCTCAGTTGCATTTTTATTCGGTCGTAATAGAAATGCGGGTATGTTTATATTGTTATGGGGTTATCCTGAAATTCGTTTCGGGATCGCTTTTGGAAGTTGCCAGTTTTCTATCACCCGTCCTAAACATTCAGTTTAATACGAATTTATCTTTTCTTAAGGTGAGTCATGAGTGTGGAAGGTTCTAGAAGTGGTGACTAAGATTAGCGACTCATTCATAGCATTAAATGAATGGTGACTAGGTTAATGACTCATTCTTGCATTAAATGTGTTTTTGCAAGGTGGAGATTGCTTTTAATACCTTTTGTTTTTGCTTGAGATCTTTTGTGTTATGATAAGCTTTTCTTAAGGTCACCCTCCTTTCTCCTACACTCACCCCCCACCTTATATTGTGGCCGACCAATTCATTTGGAGGCTAAGGAATGTTTGGAAAAAAGATTATGGAATTTGCTTCATGAAATTTCATATGTTCATTTATCATTTCCCGATTAAAAAGGCAACTTCATTAACCATTCATCCATGGCTTTGGATGAAGCGAGACAAAGTGTTCTACTCATTCTCTACATCCATCTTGGACATGTCGGCTAGCAAACTTCATGTCCGAGTTGCCTCGGTTCAGAGGCGGGAGCCCGTTTAAAGATCCGTAGATGTGGTGCCACCTGGATGAGGAGACCGGAGATCGAGCGAGATCGGAGCAGCCGCAACGGAGCGTGGGATGATGGCTAAAGAACGAAGGACTCGGATCGTTCGATATAGCCTTTCAACCCACTTTGTAGTTTGTTAGTTTAGCGCTAATGGCAGATCAGGGTTATATTAAGCGATAGCGCCAGTTATAAAAGTTTTTGTTCCACATTTGGCATCTGAAAGACGGCCGGGGCGCTACCGTAGACTTACTGTGGTATCAGAGCCTCACCATTATTCTTTACTAACTTATACTAACGTGTTTAAAATATCGATCGAACGAAATTTCGAAAACTGCAATTTTCTGGGTTAAAGTTTCTGTCGATTTTTAAAAGGGTCTAAAAATTATTTTTCATATCACAGAAAATCGTGCAGGCTTTTTTAAGAATTCTGGTGAAATTTGGTCAACTGAAGCTTCCAAAGCGCCGCGGAACCGCCGTGCAAACCGTAGTTTGGCCGAGGTTCCGCCGCCGTTTTAGAGCTACAGTAAACCATTTTTCTACAGTAGGTTCTTCTTCTAAAATTGTTGTTTATGGAATATTTCTTTTGGGCCCAAATTTTTTACTGTACTGCAGAAGTACGTGGGGCCCACTTCGGGAAGTTTTGTCGATCGAAATTTTAAACTTGTTAGTTTACAGTACTTACATTATATCTCCGACCGTGAATGTCATTTGAGCGGTAAACCGCGTCTGATTGCTATAGTTCTTTTAGACGGGTTTGCGAACGTGACATTCGCGTTGATGTTCTGTGTTGTGCTGTGATGTAGCTGATTTGTCGTGGTGGATAGCAGCGTGCAATGGTAGTGCAGTTTGGATTTATTTGTACATTTGATATTGTGTGGCGAGCGTCCAACATGTGGACTGCCGTCACTGCCTGTTTATATAATATTCTTTTGGGGGCACAACCGGGCTGAGGTCGATGTACCCGTTGTACATATTTTTATTTCTGTACTAGGATTACCCCGCGACGGGGTGCACGGATAGCCGGGTTCTGGAGGGCAACGGGTCTGCATCTCATGACTTTGAGAGGCAGAGGGGCCTCAATCTAAAATTGACAGACTATTCGCCGCACTCGTAGAAGGTACAGGTTGACCCAAGATGGGGTGTTCAAGTTACCGGATTCCGTGAAGTGCTGGGTGGTCCATTCACTTTGCTGTAGGGGGCTTCCTCGCTTCAGGTTTTGGCGGGTAACTTGCCGCACGCGTAGGGGTCTAGGTTTCATCGCACAGGCTATCCACATGACCCGGGGAACGTCGGGTTTCTGAAGCAGCTCTGTGAAACCCGGGGATCCCAGATTATCTGTATTTTTCGATGATGCTTATTATTTTTCTGTAATGTTGCATATTATCACGCCTGGAGCGAATATTGTATATTGGTATATATACTATTAGATGTTGTATATGTTTTACACCCGCGCTAGTCCAGTCCTCGCTCTGTCGTTAGTTAAGTAACCTAAAGGGTGATGACGGGAACCAGTGATGAATGCGGATGGCATATACGTATATTTTATTTTCGTTCTTTTCTGGTGTGATTGATTGATGGGACTGCGTTGATTTTGATCAATGCAAAGGAAAACAAACCTGTTTGGTAGTTGTTGGAATAGTTTTAAAAAGTGTTATTACAAAGACGTTTCCTTTTGTTTTGCATAGAGGTATTCGGTTGGAATATCCTGCACCTCATTCGACTAGGCAAGGGCCGATATCCCTTCACCAGGAATGACCCCTTGGGCAGAAGTTTGCGTCAGGGTAATAACTTCTCTATGGTCAATTACAAGTTGCTTTGCATCGCGGTATTCAGTTGGAATATCCTGCACCTCATTCTACGAAGAAAGCGCCGAGATCCCTTCACCGTGAGTGACCTCTTTAGCAAATGTTTTCTCCACTATATTTTTATAAAAAACTATCAGGTTCCTTCAGCGATATCAAGTTCACTACGTTAAAGATTTTTTGCTAAAAACCAGCCGTAGCCCTTCGTCATTTCTTTTGGGTATTCAGTAGTATTCATGCTACGTATTTTGACCAACGCCAAGGCATAGTGTTTGGTAGCTGTTGGGTATTCATTTGTTGCATAGATAGATGAGTTGGTTTGGAACAGTCGTTCTGCCATTTTTGCCAACGTCAAGGGTATGTGCGGGTGGGTTCAAATTGACAAGATAGTGACGGGTAGAACTTGGCATATGACTTATGACATTTTGACCAACGCCAAGGTCATAAGAGCATGGGGCAAAAATAATATCGGGAGTTTCTAAAGAAACTGAAACTTGCCAAGTATGCGCATACCTTCTGGAGTATGAGTAACGTGAGTGGATTCCGTCACGTTATCATGTGATGAGAGTTGGATCCCGATTCCCACTGATGAGTTGGTTTACTCTTCGGGAGATCCCGATTGATTCTTCTTTCAGGTTTGGAGGAGAATTTGACAGTACAGTGGGAGGTTTCCTGATTAAATAAAGTGATAACCATTCTGATCAAGGTTAGAGTGCACGCAGATTGTTTCTTTTCTCTCTCTCTTTGGCAGCGACCTTTGACCGACCATAGACTATGACTCAGTGACCAAGTTGACCGAACCTTCTTGAAATACTGGCTTTTGGATTGTCCGGGTTGCATAAGTCATTGCCGCTCCTTCTTTTACCCTTTGCATTTCTCAGAACACCCCGTATTACTACGGACTTCCATTGGATAGATCCATCGTATGGTTATATACGAACCCGAAGGACTTCTTCGAGGATGGATCAAGGTTCAGGAGAAATAGAATTGGTTTACTCAGTTGTCTTTTATTATCACCTTCTCTCAGGTTGCGAGGGCTCCTTAGTTTAGGAGAGTACACCTATTGGCTTATTGGATAGTCTTATTCCAAACCATAGGCAGGTGCTGAAAGGTAGGAAATGAAGAAAACCAATTAGCCTAAGTAGGGTGTACAGAAGGTAATATGTAAAGACAAAATAAAAGGATTAAAAAGAGGGCAAAGTAAATTGCGACTGTTATCATTCACGACAAAACCGCGTACTTTATCGCCACTCCTATTTCACCTTTGCTTTTTTCCCCAGTTCGGGAGAAATAGAATAAGGTATTATTCAGTTGTCTTTTATCATCACCTTCTCTCAAGTTGCGAGTACTCCTAGGATTAGGAGAGTACACCTATTATGCTTACTGGATAGTCTTGTTCCAAACCATAGGCTGGTGCCGAACGGTAGGGACGGAAGAAATCCATTTAGCCTAATGATGGTGTACAGAAGGTAACGACTAAAGACAAATAAAAGAATTTGGAGAGATGACAAATGAAATATACATTTAAAGTCATGAATTGTATTATGGAAGAGACATTGCTGGGAATACCAGGATACCCCTAAAAAATATTTTTTTGTTTCAGTGCATTGTTAAAGGAAAACTGTTTTCCCGATTAGATACTTACTCCAAGGGTATGTATTTACCAGGTTTTATTCTAATATATGTATGGTTTTACAGATGATGAGTGGGAGTAAGTTATTGGGAATAAGGTGATCATCCTCATTATATCGGAATTCATCGTAATTGGTGATATTTGAGGAACTCACCTGGGTTTTTGCCGGACGGCATTTATTGGTTTTGAGTATCCGTTGTTGTGCACCAATTTCAAAATGATATATCTGTACGTTTATTTTTATAAAGTGAGATATAACTTTTTGAAATTATGTTCGTGACATTTACCTATATCAGTTGACGATTGGGTAAGGAGCATTGAACAATGGAGTAGTTCTTAACCATAAGTACAGTTTTCAACCTACGACGCACAAGGTTTTGAGTTATTGAACTCAGTGGACTTATACAGAGTATTGTATGTTGTCCAGTGTCCATCAGGACAAAGGGGTTGGTCCTCATACTATGTTCTGTTTACTTATGACTTCTCTAGTTTTTAGACAAGTGTTTCGTAGAAATACAAGGTCTTAGTTTTGAGAATTTGTGGATATAAGAATAAAGTAGAGAACCAGATGTCGCAGGTATCGGGATTCTTCAAAGAGATCGAAGATGTAGATACTTGTGATTGGTATTCAGATAAAAATAAAAGTTTTGAGAAACTTGTTTCTCTTTCAGGTTACTCATAATTGGATGCATTCCTAAGTTGAGTAATGCTGATCGGCCTCTCTCCATTAAGTTGATATGCACTGGAGACAGCTGCATGATTTGAATCTGGTTCCAATTAAATAAGTGGAAAGTTTCTATATTGGATATAGAATGGTTCATATCTTAACGATGTTAAGGTACGGGGAGTTATCCAGCTTATGATTAAAACCAGACTCTGGATAACTCAAGGCACGTTTCTGTAATGGCAGTTTGTGGGTTGACCCGGGCTATGTCGAGGGTTGACTTTCTACCATCTGGAAGATCAATATTGATATTGTTCTTGACTCGCCACAGTTTTAGTAAAATGGATTTTTTCATAAAACAGTAGTGGGAGTACGGTAGAAGTGGAAGTGATTCCAGAACAGCAAACGATTACGGAAAATTTAATAGGACCTTAAGATTCACTCAGGTTTGATATTCCATTAGCCACTCCACAGATATGTTGGGTAACCTCAGACACCCGAGAGGTACTCCGGTAGCCTCAAGGACGGTGACAGGGAGGTTCTTGTTTACCCAGACTTGACACTACTGTTGTTCCAGGCTATGAGACCCGGCAGGAGGTTAGGTATAGTGCCGTTCTAAACTAGCTTTAGAAGTGCACGTATATATTATTCTGCCAGAGGGTTGTTGTGGTCAGTGGGAGCAGTGGAAGCATAGTGGGCAAGAAGCTTATGTCTATTTATAGACATGAGCAGATATAGCGGAGATAGATCATCTATTTTTGATGTGACAGTCATGGGTTTGACTTCATCAGAATAGGGGATGGATCTGTTGAGAAGTTAGTAGGGTGTGATGTCCTGGTATTTGGATGACATACACAGAGTAGGAACTAAAATTCCTATACTACGATCGGTTATACTGTGGTCGTCACACAGTTGTTTCTCCACAAAGGATATGGATATAATATCAGACATTCTGGTTACTGGATCTATGGTTTTAGATCTAGATTTGGGTTGTTTCCCAATCTGGGTACTTTGACAGTATTCTAATAGTATTTTAGAATAAATGACTCCTGGCATGGCGGTGTACCTGTAGATGATGGAGTCACCCTCTCTAAAGGTGTCTTACAGACTAAAGAGGAGAGGGATGCGCATGATTAGTAGATCACTTGCTTAGGCAATTGAGTCAATCGTGAGATGTAAAGTACCACACCAGATGTTGTTTTTGCACTAGATGCAATAAGTTTATATTAATCCAATTCTGGAGAAACATAAGGAAGCAGTTTTAGAACATAAGTGCATGTTCTACGGATTTGATGACGGCAGCCTCTTTCTGGAGACGGTTATCATTCCAGGCTTCAAATGTGACATGGATGACAGAGTGATTGTCAGAGTTATAGTTTTTCCTCTGACGAGGGACAGTATTATGGACAGGTGGTCCAAGTGGATACTGTGGGAGGCATGGTGCTGGATACTGATTAGGTTCATTTATCGATACAGTCTAAGAAATTTGGATTTGTAGTTCATTTATGAACTTGGTACCATCAGATATCCAGACATATTCTAAGACAGGTATTACTCGATTCGGGAGATGGTTTTCTCCACGAACTTGAGATTAAGAGAGACATAGAAAGAAACATCAGGGCGGATCCACTCACTGAGGCTATTTCTCGAACACAAGAGTTTTACAAACGGGCTTTGTGAAACTGATTAGTAGAGGAGTTGGATGTTCGGTATCACACGGGCTGTGAGTATGCGACATCGCAATAATTAGTCTTAAGTGCAAGTGGGAGATTGTTGGAAATAGTACCCTCAAAGTCAATTATTGGATCGTATGTACGTGATTGCAATGATTGAGGAGGACCTATACCGGTAGGACAGTCTTACTCGAGATGATAGTATGCTATCTGGTTTGCCTTTATCAGTCGTGTACAGGTTCAGGTGACTCATAGCTGTTACACGTTGATAGAGCCCTTAGGATCTTGCTTGACTACCAATAGTATGATGGCGATCATATACGTGAGAGTTGGGTAGTCTATAAGCACATCCTTAATTGTAGTCCCTAGTCGTGGGAGTTTCGAGACAGGGCATCGATACTCCGGAGTAGACTAGTGTATACAGTCGAGACCCCGACGAGGGGCGGTGGCCGGTCTCACAAGCCACTGGTGTCAGTTGGATCACCTAAGATGTATACAGGTGCTAATTGGGTTATGAGTACACCAGACAGGACTAGCTGGGAACCTGCTAGTTGGTATTATACCTATCGTCAGATAGCAGTTCCCTGGTGACATGTATACTGGTTAGTTCATCGACCTAAGGTCGTGATTTGTCTCGTTTGAGTTCCTACTGTGCTTTGATTTCAACCCTACCACGGCTCAAAGGAGTCATGCAAACAAGTAGTTTTTAGGTACCGTCCCGAGCCACATAGAGGCAAGTGAGCGGATCGGCAGGGGATTCGTCTCTCCCGGTATTGGGGGTGAGATCGCGCTGTGGCTAGGAGAGCCATTACACATAGCCCTCGGCCAACGCAGGAGATTTTACTGGTAGGTACTCCAGTAGTATCTCAGGGTGTTTTTGGGCTACACTCCGACATGACTTATACCGCTATTGGGGTTCTGACGTTACCAGCCCCCTAGACCGATATGCGATACTCATAGACGACCGGACCAGACTGTATATACATTGTCACTGTTAGGCTCAGTAGGGTTTCCGGATGAGTTCACTCATCAGCCTTCTTTGAGGTCAGTGCATGGGCAGCTGTTACGCACAACTAGTGCTGCTGACGGCTTGTGGTTAAACCCACTGATAGGGTACTGACGAGTTGTTAGAGTCCCCCACAGTCAGTTTCCCAAGTTCGGGCGAAACGTTGTAGAGGCTGTATGGATTGATGGCAGGGTTCGGAAAATGCACGTGCGTTTAAGCACGTGTCATATTTCTGGCAGATAATACTGGTGGGTTTTGGTTTAAGCCGGATCTGAGTATTATACTGTGTAGATATAATATCTTTGTCTCAGTTGCATTTGTATTCGGTCGTAATACAAATGCGGGTATGTTTATACTGTTACGGGGTTATCCTGAAATTCGTTTCGGGGTCGCTTTTGGAAGTTGCCAGTTTTCTATCACCCGTCTTAAACATTGGGTTTAATACGAATTTATCTTTTCTTGAGGTGAGTCATGAGTGTGGAAGGTTCTAGAAGTAGTGACTAGGATTAGTGACTCATTCATAGCATTAAATGAATGGTGACTAGGTTAATGACTCATTCTTGCATTAAATGTGTTTTTGCAAGGTGGAGATTGCTTTTAATACCTTTTGTTTTTGCTTGAGATCTTTTGTGTTATGATAAGCTTTGCTTAAGGTTACCCTCCTTTCTCCTACACTCACCCCCCCACCTTATATTGTGGCCGGCCAATTCATTTGGAGGCTAAGGAATGTTTGGAAAAAAGATTATGGAATTTGCTTCATGAAATTTCATATGTTTATTTACTATTCCCCGATTAAAAAGACAACTTCATTAACCGTTCATCCATGGCTTTGGATGAAGCGAGACAAAGTGTTCTACCCATTCTCTATATCCATCTTGGACATGTCGTCTAGCAAACTTCATGTCCGAGTTGCCTCGGTTTAGAGGCGGGAGCCCGTTTAAAGATCCGTAGATGTGGTGCCACCTGGATGAGGAGACCGGAGATCGAGCGAGATCGGAGCAGCCGCAACGGAGCATGGGATGATGGCTAAAGAACGAAGGACTTGGATCGTTCGGTATAGCCTTTTTACCCACTTTGTAGTTTGTTAGTTTAGCGTTAATGGCAGATCCGGGTTATAGTATGCGATAGCGCCAGTTATAAAAGTTTTTGTTCCGTATTTGGCGTCTGAAAGACGGCCGGGGCGCTACCGTAGACGTACAGTGGTATCAGAGCCTCACCATTATTCTTTACTAACTTGTGCTAACGTGTTAAAAATATCGATCGAACGGAATTTCGAAAACTGCAATTTTCTGGGTTAAAGTATCTGTCGATTTTTAAAAGGGTCTAAAAATTATTTTTCATATCACAGAAAATCGTGCAGGCTTTTTTAAGAATTCTGATGAAATTTGGTCAACTGAAACTTCCAAAGCGCCGCGGAAACCCTAGTTTGGCCGAGGTTCCTCCGCCGTTCCGGAGCTATAGTAAACCATTTTTCTACAGTAGGTTCTTCTTGTAAAATTGTAGTTTATGGAATATTTTTTTTGGGCCCAAATTTTTTACTGTACTGCAGAAGTACGTGGGGCCCACTTCGGGAAGTTTTGTCGATCTAAATTTTAAACTTGTTAGTTTTCAGTACTTACATTATATCTCCGACCGTGAATGTCATTTGAGCGGTAAACCGCGTCTGATTGCTATAGTTCTTTTAGACGGGTTTGCGAACGTGACATTCGCGTTGATGTTCTGTGTTGTGCTGTGATATTGCGGATTTGTCGTGGTGGATAGCAGTGTGCAATGGTAGTGCAGTTTGGATTTATTTGTACATTTGATATTGCGGGGCGAGCGTCCAACATGTGGACTGCCATCACTGCCTGTTTGTATAATATTCTTTTGGGGGCACGATCGGGCTGAGGTCGATGTACCCGTTGTACATATTTTTATTTGTGTACTAAGATTACCCCACGACGGGGTGCACGGATAGCCGGGTTCTGGATGGCAACGGGTCCGCATCTCATGGCTTTGAGAGGCAGAGGGGCCTCACTCTAGAATTGGCAGACTATTCGCCGCACTCGTAGGGGGTACAGCTTGACCCAAGGTGGGGTGCTCAAGTTACCGGATTCCGTGAAGTGCTGGGTGGTCCATTCACTTTGCTGTAGGGGGCTGCCTCACTTCAGGTTTTGGCGGGTAACTTGCCGCACCAGTAGGGGTCTAGGTTTCATTGCACAGGCTATCCACATGACCAGGGGAACGTCGGGTTTCAGAAGCGGCTCTGTGAAACCCGGGGATCATAGATTATCTGTATCGTTCTATGATGCTTATTACTTTTCTGTAATTTTGCATATTATCACGCCTGGAGCGATTATTGTATATTGGTATATATACTATTAGATGTTGTATATGTTTTACACCCGCGCTTGTCCAGTCCTTGCTCTGTCGTTAGTTAAGTAACCTAACGGGTGATGACGGGACCCAGTGATGAATGCGGATGGCATATACGTACATTTTATTTTCGTTCTTTTCTGGTGTGATTGATTGATGGGACTGCGTTGATTCTGATCAATGCAAAGGAAAACAAACCTGTTTGGTAGTTGTTGGAATAGTTTTAAAAATTGTTATTACAAAGATGTTTCCTTTTGTTTTGCATAGAGGTATTCGGTTGGAATATCCTGCACAACATTCGACGAGGCAAGGGCCGATATCCCTTCACTGGGAATGACCCCTTGGGCAAAAGTTTGCGTCAGGATAATAACTTCACTATAGTCGATTACATGTTGCTTTGCATCGCGGTATTCAGTTGGAATATCCTGCACCTCATTCCACGAGGAAAGAGCCGAGATCCCTTCACCGGGAGTGACCTCTTTAGCAAATGTTTTCACCACTATATTTTTATAAAAAGATATCAGGTTCCTTCAGCGATATCAAGTTCACTACGTTAAAGGTTTTTCGCCAAAAACCAGCCGTAGCCCTCCATCATTTCTTTTGGGTATTCAGTAATATTCATGCTATGTATTTTGACCAACGCCAAGGCATAGTGTTTGGTAGCTGCTGGGTATTCATTTGTTGCATAGATAGATGAGTTGGTTTGGGACAGTTGTTCTGCCATTTTGGCCTACGTCAAGGGTATGTGTGTGTGGGTTCAAATTGACAAGATAGTGACGGATAGAACTTGGCATGTGACTTATGACATTTTGTCCAACGCCATGGTCATAAAAGCATGGGGCAAAAATAATATCGGGAGTTTCTAATGAAACTGAAACTTGCCAAATATGCGCATACCTTCTGGAGTGTGATTTGTAAGTGCACGGCGGCGCCCCGGCCGTCAATCGGACGGCCAAACGCGGAAACAGTGATAAACTTAAATTTTGCGGACTTAGCAAACCGGCACCACCGCGCACTAAACACCCGGATCGAACCATTAACTAGTCTAAGCTAACAAGAGGACGGGTTAGAGATATACCGACTGATCCGAGTCCTCCGGTCTTCTCGTCGTCGTCCCGATCTCCCGCGGAATGTCCGGTCTCCACCTCGTCGCCGGAAGGGCACCACGTAGCCGGATTCTTTTACGGGCTCCTACCTCTATACCGAGGCAACTCGGGCGCGAAGTAGGCTAGCCGACGCGTCCAAGATTTGCTGTAGAATAGAGTAGAATAGCTGTCTCTTTGGGGTTTAGGAGGTTGCCAATTTGGAGGGATTTGTGCAAGAATAATCATGGATGAAAGCTTGATGAAGAATTGAGCAAGCTCTCAAAAGGAATGAGCATACCCCTCAAAAATGGGCTCGGCCACTTGCAATGTGTGCTCACTGGAAAAAAAAAATCAAGCAAGCTCACACTCTCTGAGCACACAAAGCAACCATAATGAATATCTATATTAATTCACCAACCCCTTAAAACAACTCCAGCAGCACATATTAATATACCATTCCATACAAAAGAAATTAATCCACTAAAATTAAAACCCCACTCCAATTTCCCACAGTGGCCGGCCCATCACTAACCCATACCCTATCATGTCAAAATAAATGCATCATGGAGCAAAGATGCAATCAAATCAAAACTTATGCAATAAACCCCTCCACAAAGTGTTATTTGCACAATTGCAAATAACACCCTCCAACGGAAAAGTCCGGCCGGGAAAGAACAAAGAAAAACCGGCCGGAACGGAATGAAAACTGGCAACTCCAGAAAAACTGGTCCCGTAATAAATTACAGGAAAATCCCGATACAGTGCATACACACCCGCATTTGTATTCCGACCGGATACAAATGCAAAGAGACAAAAAACTACACTATCAAATACTAGGATCCGGCTTAAGCCAAAGCCGGCTAGTAAAAACCGTCCGATCACGATCCGTGCAATACCGCACGTATCTGATCGAACCCTGCTATATCTCCATACGGCCTCTACAGCGTTTCGCCCGAAAGCTGAGTAACAGAAAGTGTGGTGGACTCTAAAGACTCGTCAATACTATGGCTGTGGATTTAACCACTAGCACGTCAGAGGTATAAGCCAATACGTAACGGGCTACCAGCTATTGACTAAAAAGGGACGTCGATGAGCGAACTCATCCTGACACCCTACTGAGCCTGTCAGTGACAATATCCGTACAGTCCGGTCCGTTCGTCTATGAGCATCGCTTGTCGGGCCTAGGGGGTGGGTAAAAGTCAGACCCCCAAAAGCGGTACAAGTCGTGTCGGAGTGTAGCCCAGAACACCCTGAGATACTACTGGAATACCTACCAGTAAATCTCCTGCCTTGGCCAAGGTCTTCGTGTAATGGCTCTCCTAGACACAGCGCGACCTCACCCCCAATACCGGGAGAGACGAACCCCTGAAGATCCGCTCACTGCCTCCATGTGGCTCGGGACTGTACCCAACTAAAACCTGTTTCCACGACTCCTTTGAGCCGTGGTAGGGTAGTAATCAAAGTACAGTGGGAACTCACACGAGACAAATGACGATCCCCAGGTCGATGAACTAACCTGTACACATGTCACCAGGGAACTGCTATCTGACGTCAGGTATAAGACCAACTAGCATGTTCCCGGCGAGTCCTGTCCGGTGTACTCATAACCCAATGAGCACCTGTATACATCTTAGGTGAACCAACTGACACCAGTGGCTTGTGAGACCGGCCACCGCCCCTCGTCGGGGTCTCGACTGTATACACTAGTCTACTCTGGAGAATCGATGCCCTGTCTCGAAACTCCCACGACTAGGGACCATTTAAGGATGTGCTTATAGACTCCAGCTCTCACTTATATGATCGCCCTCATACTGCTGGCAGTCAAGCAAGAATCCCAGGGGCTCTATCAACGTGTAATAGCGACCTGTCAGGTCAGCTAAAGCTGTACACGATGATAAAGGTAAACCAGATAGCGTACTATCATCTCGAGTAAGACTGTCTTCCCGGGATAGGTCCTCCCTCAATCATTGCAATCACGTGCCTGTGACCCAATAATTGACTCTGAGGGCACTATCTCCAACAATCTCCCACTTGCACTCAAGGCTAATTATTGCGATGTCGCATACTCACAGCCCGTGTGATACCGAACACCCAACTCCTCTACTAGTCAGTCTCACAAATCCCGTTTGTGAAACTATTGCGTTCGAGGAATAGCCTCAGTGAGTGGATCCGCTCTGATGTTTCTTTCTATGTCTCTCTATATCTCATGTTCGCGGAGAAAACTATCTCCCGAAATGAGCAATACCTGTCTTAGAATGTCTGGATGTCTGATGGGACCTAGCTCATCAGAGAACTCCAAATCCAAACTTCTTAGACTGTATCGTCAACTGAACTTAATCAGTATCCTGCGCCATGCCTCCCTCAGTATCACCTTGGACCATCTGTCCAAAATACTGCCCCTCGTCAGAAGGATGACTATAACTCTGACAACATCCTTGTCGTCCATGTCACCTTGGAAGCCTGGAATGATAACTGCCTCCCGACTGTTCCTCCAGGATTGGATCAATATCAACTTATTGCATCTAGTGCAAGAACAACATCTGGTGTGGTACTTGACATCTCATGATTGACTCAATTGCCTGAGCAAGTGATCTGCCAATCATGCACATCCCTCTCCCCTTTAGTCTGTAAGACACCTTTAGAGAGGGTGACTCCATCACCTGCAGGTATACTACCGTGCCAGGAGTCGTCCATTCTAAATACTCTTAGAATGCTGTCAAAGTACCCAGATTGGGAAACCACCCAAATCTAGATCTAAAACCATAGATCTAGTAACCAGTATGTCTGATATAATGTCCAAGTCCTTTGTGGAGAAACCACTATGTGACGACCAAAGTATAACCGATCGTAGTATAGGAATATCACTTCCTACTACCTTCTCAACAGATCCATCCCCTATTCTGATGACGTCAAACCTATGACCGTCACATCAGAAATAGATGATCTATCTCCGCTACATCTGCTTTAGTCTATAAATAGACATAAGCCTGATGTCCACCAATGCTTCCGCTGCTCCCACTGACTACGACAACCCTCTGGCAGAGTCATATAGACGTGCACTTCTAAAGCAAGTTTAGAACGACGCTATACTCATCCTCCTGCCGGGTCTCGCAGCCTGGAACAACAACAATGGCAAGTGTGGGTAAACAAGAACTTCCCTGTCACCGTCCTTGAGGCTACCGGAGTACCTCTCGGGTGCCTGAAGTTACCCACCTTATCTGCAGAGTGGCCAATGGAATGTCAAATCAGATTGAATCTTTAGGTTCCTTATCAAATCTTCAGTAATCGTTTGCGGTTCTGGAATGACTTCCAGTTCTACCATACTCCCACTGCTGTTTTGAAAAAATCCATTTTTAATAAAACTGTGGCGAGTCTAGAACAATATTTCTATTGATCTGCCAGATGGTAGAAAATCAACCCTCGTCATAGCCTGGGTCAACCCACAAACAGCCATTACAGAAACGTGCCTTGAGTTATCCAGAGTCTGGTTTTAATCATAAGCCAGACAACTCCCCGTACCTTAACAACGTTAAGATATGAACTGTTCTATATCCAATATAGAACCAGAGGCACTGATTTAATTGAACCAGATTCAAATCATGCAGCTGTCTCCAGTGCATGTCAACTAAATGGAAGGAGGCCGATCAGCGTTACTCAACTTAGGAATGCTTCCAATTATGAGTAACCCGAAAGAGAAGCAAGTTCTCTTAACCATTACTATCAACTGAATACCATACATAAGTATCTACATCTTCGATCACTTTGAAGAATCCCGATACTTGCTCCACCTGGTTCTCTACTCTATTCAAATACCTATAACTCCTCAAAACTTAGACCCTGTGTTTCTACGAAACACATGTCTAAGAACTAGAGAAGTTAAAAGTAAACAGAATATAGTAAGAGGACCAACCCCTCTGTCCTAATGGACACTGGACAACATACAATACTCTGTATAAGTCCGCTGAGTCTAACAACTCTTTCACTGTGTGTCGTAGGTTGAAAACTGTACTTATGGTTAAGAAGAATTACACCGCTGTTTAATGCTCCTTACCTAACCATCCACTGATATAGGTAAATGTCATCGACATAATATCAAAAGGTATATCTCACTCTATGAAAATAGACGTACAGATACATCAATTTGAAATTGGTGCACAACAGCGGATATTCAAAACCAAATATTTGCCGACCGGCAAACAGCCCAGGTGATCTCCTCAAATATCACCGATTACAACGAATCCCGATATAATGAGGATGATCACCCAATTCCCAATGACTTACTCCCACTCATCATCTGTAAAACCATACAGATGTGAGAATCATACCTGGTAAATACATACCCTGGAGTAAGTATCTAATCGGGAAATCAGTTTTCTTTTAACATTACACAGTGAAACTGAAACATTGAAGTGTTTCGGTGGGGTATCCCGGTATTCTTAGTAACGCCTCTTCCATTATCCAGATTCACAACTATAACCGTATAATTCTTTGCCACCTCTCCAAATCCCTTTATATGTCTTTAGTCATTACCTTCTGCACACCCCTTAGGCCAAATGGTTTTCTTCCTTCCCTACCGTTCGGCACCAGCCTATGGTTTGGAAGAAGACTATCCAATAAGCATAAAGGGTGTACTGTCCTAATCCTAGGAGCACTCGCAACGCGAGAGAAGGTGAAGATAAAAGACACCTGAATGTACTTTATTCCTATTTCTCCTGGACCAGAATCC
The DNA here is from genome assembly GCA_030015575.1 of Agapanthus africanus. NCBI lineage: Eukaryota > Viridiplantae > Streptophyta > Magnoliopsida > Asparagales > Amaryllidaceae > Agapanthus > Agapanthus africanus. The sequence continues at coordinate 279,519,683 of JASDDO010000022.1, forward strand.
ATCCCCGAACTGGAACAAATTCCTTTCGAGTTCGTATATAACCATACGATAGAGTATCCAATAAAATGGGATCTTCGTAGTGATACGGAGTGTCCTGGAGAAATACAAAGGTGATTTAGGATTGGCGAAGAAATACTTGGTTTGGTCGTGAATAGCAGCCGCAATTTACTTTGCCCTCCTACTAATCCCTTGCTTTGTCTGAACTTAATACCTTCTGTACACCGTTTAGGCTAACTGGTTTTCTTCATTCCCTACCGGTCGGCACCAGCCTATGGTTTGGAAGAAGACTATCCAATTTGCATAATAGGCGTACTACTCCTAAACCAAGGAGTACTCGCAACCTGAGAGAAGGTGAAAAGAAAAGACAACTGAATAATCCTATCCGTTTTCTCCAGAACCAGAAACCATCCTCGAAGTCCTTCGAGTTCGTATATAACCATACGATGGTTTTATCCAATGGAAGTGGACGTTCGTAGCAATACGGGGTGTCCTGGAGAAAAGGGTAAAAGTAGGAGTGGCAATGAGGTTTGCAACTCTGACAATCCAAAAGCCAGTGTTAAGAAGGTTCGGTCAACTTGGTCTCTGAGTCGTAGTCTTGGGTCGGGTCAAAGGTCGCTGCCAGAGAGAGAGAGAAAAGAAACACTCAGCGTGCACTCTAACCTAGATCAGAATGGTTATCACATAATCTAATCTGGAAACCTTCCACTGTACCTCAAAATTCTCCTCCAAACCTGAAAGAAGAATTAGTCGGGGTCACCCGAGGAGTAAACCAACTCATCAGTGGGAATCGGGATCCAACTATCATTGCATGATAACGTGACGGAATCCGCTCACGGTGTCACACTCCAGAAGGTATGCGCATATCTGGCAAGTTTCAGTACTTTTGAAACTCCCGATGTGATTTTTACCCCATGCTCTTATGACCTTGACTTTGGCCAACATATCATAAGTCACATGTCAAGTTCAACCCGTCATTCTCCAGGTTAATTTGAACCCACCCGTACATACCCTTGACTTTGGCCAAAATGGCAGTACGACTGTCCCAAACCAACGCATCTATCTATGCTGCATATGAATACCCCAATAGCTACCAATCACTGTGCCTTGACTTTGGACAACATACACAGCTTGAATACTACTGACTACCCATATGAAACGACGGAGGGCTACGAATGGTTTCTGGCGAAAACCTTTAACGTAATGAACTTGATATCGTTGAAGGAACGGATAGCTTTTTAGAAAATATAGTGACGAAAACCTTTACTAAAGAGGTCACTCCCGGTGAAGGGATCTCGGCTCTTTCCCCGTAGAATGGGGTGCAGGATATTCCAACTGAATACCACGGTGCAAAGCAAAAGTAATCGGCTATAGTGAAGTTAATGCCCTGACGCAAACTTCTGTCCAAGGGGTCACTCCCGGTGAAGGGATCTCGGCCCTTGCCTCATCGACTGAGGAGCAGGATATTCCAAATGAATACCACGATGCAAAATAAAAGTGAACGTCCTTGCAATAACAGCTTTTTGAAAAGTGTTCCAACAACATCAGAATAGGTTTGTTTAACTTGCATTGATCCGAATCAACGCAGTCCCATCAATTGATTACACCACAAAGAACAAAAATATACTGACGTACGTATATGCCATCCGCATTCGCCACTGGGTCCCGTCATCACCCGTTAGGTTAGCTTACTAACGGCAGAGCGGGGACTGGACTAGCGCGGATGAAAAAACATATACAACATCTACTAATATATATACCAATATATTATATTTCGCTCAAGGCGTGAAAAGAAATGCAACATCACAGAAATGTACAGCATCACAGAACAATACAGATATCTGGGATCCCCGGGTTTCACAGAGCCACTACTGAAACCCGACGTTCCCCTGGTCGTGTGGATAGCCTGTGCAATGAAATCCTAGACCCCTACGGGCGCGGCAAGTCACCCGCCAAAACCTGAAGCGAGGCAGCCCCCTTCAGCTCCGTGAATGGACCACCCAGCACTCCACGGAATCCGGCAACTTTGGCACCCCTCCTGGGTCAACCTGTACCCCCTACGAGTGCGGCGAATAGCCCGCCAATCCCAGAGTGAAGCCACCTCCGTCCCAATGCCATGAGATGCGGGCTTGTTGCCCTCCAGAACCCGGCTATCCGTGCACCCCACCGCGGGGTAATCCTAGTACAGAAAGTAAAATATACATACACCGGGTACATCGACCGCAACCAGGTCGTGCCCCAAAAGAATAATACAGACAGGCAGTGACGGAAGTCCACATGTCGGACGCTCGCCTCGCAATACATAATACACCAACACTGTACTAGCATTGCATCCAGGCTATCCCCCACGACCGATCCGCAACATCACAGCAAATACATAGAACATCAACGTGAAAGTCACGTTCGCAAATCCGTCTAACTGGGCTATAGCAGTTAGACCGGATTTACCGATCGAGTGACATTCACGGTCGCAGATATAAAGTAAATACTGTGAAAAATGTGTTTAAAATTTTCCGATTGACCAAAAATTGACAAGTGGGCCCCCAATCAAAACTGTAGCACTCACAGAAAACCTGGGCCCAATTTTAATATTCCAAAACCCCTAATTACAGCCCATAAGCCCACTGCAAAAAAATAATCACACGAACCCACACTCCTGCGGTGGAAGCGCGGCCAGAAGGGGGTTTTGGCCGCCCTTCCGCGGTCGTACGGAGGAATCGTGTCACCAAATTTTTTTTCAGTGTTCTTAGAACTCCCTGCACATCATTCTGAGACCACCTGAAAAATTTTTAGACTCCAAAAAATTTCGACAGAAACTGATGTGAACAAAAAAATACGGTTTTTGGAAATTTTGGTCGATCGGAAATGCAAACACACCAAACGAAGCTAGACGAAATTAATGGCGTGGCTCTGATACCACTGTAAGTGCACGGCGGTGCCCCGGCCGTCAATCTGACGGCCAAACGCGGAAACGGTGATAAACTTAAATTTTGCGGACTTAGCAAACCGGCACCACCGCGCACTAAACACCCGGATCGAACCATTAACTAGTCTAAGCTAACAAGAGGACGGGTTAGAGATATACCGACTGATCCGAGTCCTCCGGTCTTCTCGTCGTCGTCCCGATCTCCCGCGGAATGTCCGGTCTCCACCTCGTCCCCGGAAGGGCACCACGTAGCCGGATTCTTTTACGGGCTCCTACCTCTATACCGAGGCAACTCGGGCGCGAAGTAGGCTAGCCGACGCGTCCAAGATTTGCTGTAGAATAGAGTAGAATAGCTGTCTCTTTGGGGTTTAGGAGGTTGCCAATTTGGAGGGATTTGTGCAAGAATAATCATGGATGAAAGCTTGATGAAGAATTGAGCAAGCTCTCAAAAGGAATGAGCATACCCCTCAAAAATGGGCTCGGCCACTTGCAATGTGTGCTCACTGGAAAAAAAAAATCAAGCAAGCTCACACTCTCTGAGCACACAAAGCAACCATAATGAATATCTATATTAATTCACCAACCCCTTAAAACCACTCCAGCAGCACATATTAATATACCATTCCATACAAAAGAAATTAATCCACTAAAATTAAAACCCCACTCCAATTTCCCACAGTGGCCGGCCCATCACTAACCCATACCCTATCATGTCAAAATAAATGCATCATGGAGCAAAGATGCAATCAAATCAAAACTTATGCAATAAACCCCTCCACAAAGTGTTATTTGCACAATTGCAAATAACACCCTCCAACGGAAAAGTCCGGCCGGGAAAGAACAAAGAAAAACCGGCCGGAACAGAATGAAAACTGGCAACTCCAGAAAAACTGGTCCCGTAATAAATTACAGGAAAACCCCGATACTGTGCATACACACCCGCATTTGTATTCCGACCGGATACAAATGCAAAGAGACAAAAAACTACACTATCAAATACTAGGATCCGGCTTAAGCCAAAGCCGGCTAGTAAAAACCGTCCGATCACGATCCGTGCAATACCGCACGTATCTGATCGAACCCTGCTTTATCTCCATACGGCCTCTACAGCGTTTCGCCCGAAAGCTGAGTAACAGAAAGTGTGGTGGACTCTAAAGACTCGTCAATACTATGGCTGTGGATTTAACCACTAGCACGTCAGAGGTATAAGCCAATACGTAACGGGCCACCAGCTATTGACTAAAAAGGGACGTCGATGAGCGAACTCATCCTGACACCCTACTGAGCCTGTCAGTGACAATATCCGTACAGTCCGGTCCGTTCGTCTATGAGCATCGCATGTCGGGCCTAGGGGGTGGGTAAAAGTCAGACCCCCAAAAGCGGTACAAGTCGTGTCGGAGTGTAGCCCAGAACACCCTGAGATACTACTGGAATACCTACCAGTAAATCTCCTGCCTTGGCCAAGGTCTTCGTGTAATGGCTCTCCTAGACACAGCGCGACCTCACCCCCAATACCGGGAGAGACGAACCCCTGAAGATCCGCTCACTGCCTCCATGTGGCTCGGGACTGTACCCAACTAAAACCTGTTTCCACGACTCCTTTGAGCCGTGGTAGGGTAGTAATCAAAGTACAGTGGGAACTCACACGAGACAAATGACGATCCCCAGGTCGATGAACTAACCTGTACACATGTCACCAGGGAACTGCTATCTGACGTCAGGTATAAGACCAACTAGCATGTTCCCGGCGAGTCCTGTCCGGTGTACTCATAACCCAATGAGCACCTGTATACATCTTAGGTGAACCAACTGACACCAGTGGCTTGTGAGACCGGCCACCGCCCCTCGTCGGGGTCTCGACTGTATACACTAGTCTACTCTGGAGAATCGATGCCCTGTCTCGAAACTCCCACGACTAGGGACCATTTAAGGATGTGCTTATAGACTCCAGCTCTCACTTATATGATCGCCCTCATACTGCTGGCAGTCAAGCAAGAATCCCAGGGGCTCTATCAACGTGTAATAGCGACCTGTCAGGTCACCTAAAGCTGTACACGATGATAAAGGTAAACCAGATAGCGTACTATCATCTCGAGTAAGACTGTCTTCCCGGGATAGGTCCTCCCTCAATCATTGCAATCACGTGCCTGTGACCCAATAATTGACTCTGAGGGCACTATCTCCAACATGATTAACGTGAGTGGATTCCGTCACGTTATCATGTGATGAGAGTTGGATCCCGATTCCCACTAATGAGTTGGTTTACTCTTTGGGAGATCCCGATTGATTCTTCTTTCAGGTTTGGAGGAGAATTTGACAGTACAGTGGGAGCTTTCCTGATTAGATAAAGTGATAACCATTCTGATCTAGGTTAGAGTGCACGCAGAGTGTTTCTTTTCTCTCTCTCTTTGGCAGCGACCTTTGACCGACCCTAGACTATGACTCGGTGACCAAGTTGACCGAACTTTCTTAAAATACTGGCTTTTGGATTGTCCGAGTTGCATAAGTCATTGCCGCTCCTTCTTTTACACTTTGCATTTCTCAAAACACCCCGTATTACTACGGACATCCACTTCTATAGGATAGATCCATCGTATGGTTATATACGAACCCGAAGGACTTCTTCGAGGATGGATCAAGGTTCAGGAGAAATAGAATTGGTTTATTCAGTTGTCTTTTATTATCACCTTCTCTCAGGTTGCGAGGGCTCCTTAGTTTGAGAGAGTGCACCTATTACGCTTATTGGATAGTCTTATTCAAAACCATAGGCAGGTGCCGAAAGGTAGGGAATGAAGAAAACCAATTAGCCTAAGTAGGGTGTACAGAAGGTAATATGTAAAGAAAAAATAAGGGGATAAGAAAGAGGGCAAAGTAAATTGCGACTGTTATCATTCACGACCAAACCGCGTACTTCATCGCCACTCCTATTTCACCTTTGCTTTTTTCCCCAGTTCGGGAGAAATAGAATAAGGTATTATTCAGTTGTCTTTTATCATCACCTTCTCTCAAGTTGCGAGTACTCCTAGGATTAGGAGAGTACACCTATTATGCTTACTGGATAGTCTTCTTCCAAACCATAGGCTGGTTCCGAACGGTAGGGAAGGAAGAAAACCATTTAGCCTAACGATGGTGTACAGAAGGTTACGACTAAAGACAAATAAAGGAATTTGGAGAGATGGAAAATGATATATACGGTTAAAGTCATGAATTGGATTATGGAAGAGGAATTTCTAGGAATACCAGGATACCCCTATGAAACATATTTTTGTTTCGGTGCATTGTTAAAGGAAAACTGTTTTCCCGATTAGATACTTACTCCAAGGGTATGTATTTACCAGGTTTCATTCTCATATCTGTATAGTTTTACAGATGATGAGTGGGAATAAGTTATTGGGAATAAGGTGATCATCCTCATTATATCGGAATTCGTTGTAATTGTTGATATTTGAGGAGCTCAACTGGGTTTTTGCCGGACGGCATTTATTGGTTTTGACTATCCGTTGTTGTGCACCAATTTCAAAATGATATATCTGTACGTTTATTTTTATAAAGTGAGATATAACTTTTTGAAATTATGTTCGTAACATTTATCTATATCAGTTGACGATTGGGTAAGGAGTATTGAACAATGGAGTAGTTCTTAACCATAAGTACAATTTTCAACCTACGACGCACAAGGTTTTGAGTTATTGAACTCAGCGGACTTATACAGAATATTGTATGTTGTGCAGTGTCCATCAAGACAAAGGGGTTGGTCCTTGTACTATGTTCTGTTTACTTATGACTTCTCTAGTTTTTAGACAAGTGTTTCGTAGAAATACAAGGTCTAAATTTTGAGAAGTTGTGGGTATAAGAATAAAGTAGAGAACCAGATGTCGCAGGTATCGGGATTCTTCAAAGAAATCGAAGATGTAGATACTTGTGATTGGTATTCAGATAAAAATAAAAGTTTTGAGAAACTTGTTTCTCCTTCAGGTTACTCATAATTGGAAGCATTCCTAAGTTGAGTAATGCTGATCGGCCTCTCTCCATTAAGTTGATATGCACTGGAGACAGCTGCATGATTTGAATCTGGTTCCAATTAAATAAGTGCAAAGTTTCTATATTGGATATAGAATGGTTCATATCTTAACGATGTTAAGGTATGGGAAGTTATCCAGCTTATGCTTAAAACTAGACTCTGGATAACTCAAGGCACGTTTCTGTAATGACAGTTTGTGGGTTGACCCGGGCTATGTCGAGGGTTGACTTTCTACCTGCTGGAAGATCAATAGTGATATTGTTCTTGACTCGCCACAGTTTTAGTAAAATGGATTTTTTCAGAAAACAGTAGTGGGAGTATGGTAGAACTGAATGTGATTCCAGAACCGCAAACGATTACGGAAAATTTAATAGGACCTAAAGATTCAATCAGGTTTGACATTCCATTAGCCACTCCGCAGATATGGTGGGTAACCTCAGACACCTTAGAGGTACTCCGATAGCCTCATGGACGGTGACAGGGAGGTTCTTGTTTACCCAGATTTGACACTACTGTTGTTCCAGGTTATGAGACCCGGCAGGAGGTTAAGTATAGCGCCGTTGTAAACTAGCTTTAGAAGTGCACGTATATATTATTCTGCCAGAGGGTTGTTGTGGTCAGTGGGAGCAGCGGAAGTATAGTGGGCAAGAAGCTTATGTCTATTTATAGACACCGGTCAGCCTCCAAATGTAATGGCTAGCTCAGATAAGATGAGCAGATATAGCGGAGATAGATAATCTATTTTTGATGTGACAGTCATGGGTTTGACTTCATCAGAATAGGGGATGGATCTGTTGAGAAAGTAGTAGGGTGTGATGTCCTGGTATTTGGATGACATACACAGAGTAGGAAGTAAAATTCCTATACTACGATCGGTTATACTGTGGTCGTCACACAGTTGTTTCTCCACAAAGGATATGGATATAATATCAGACATTCTGGTTACTGGATCTATGGTTTTAGATCTAGATTTAGGTAGTTTCCCAATCTGGGTACTTTGACAGTATTCTAATAGTATTTTAGAATAAATGACTCCTGGCATGGTGTGTACCTGCAGATGATGGAGTCACCCTCTCTAAAGGTGTCTTACAGACTAAAGGGGAGAGGGATGTCCATGATTGGCAGATCACTTGCTTAGGCAATTGAGTCAATCATGAGATATCAAGTACCACACCAGATGTTGTTTTTGTACTAGATGCAATAAGTTTATATTAATCCAATCCTGGAGAAACATAAGGAAGCAGTTTTAGAACATAAGTGCATGTTCTACGGATTTGATGACGGCAGCCTCCTTCGGGAGACGGTTATCATTCCAGGCTTCAAAGGTGACATGCATGACAGAGTGATTGTCAGAGTTATAATTTTCTCTCTGACGAGGGATAGTATTATGGACAGGTGGTCTAAGTGGATACTGTGGGAGGCATGTTGCTGGATACTGATTAGGTTCAGTTATCGATACAGTCTAAGAAGTTTGGATTTGGAGTTCATTTATGAACTAGGTCCCATAAGATATCCAGACATATTCTAAGACAGGTATTACTCGATTTGGAACATGGTTTTCTCTGCGAACTTGAGATTAAGAGAGACATAGAAAGAAACATCAGGGCGGATCCACTCACTGAGGCTATTTCTCGAACATAAGAGTTTTACAAACGGGCTTTGTGAAACTGATTAGTAGAGGAGTTGGATGTTCGGTATCACACGGGCTGTGAGCATGCTACATCGCAATGATTAGCCTTAAGTGCAAGTGGGAGATTGTTGGATATAGTGCCCTCAAAGTCAATTATTAGATCGCAGGTACGTGATTGCAATGATTGAGGAGGACCTATACCGGTAGGATAGTTTTACTCGAGATAATAGTATGCTATCTGATTTTCCTTTATCAGTCGTGTACAAGTTCAGGTGACCGATCACTGTTACACGTTGATAGAGCCCTTAGAATCTTGCTTGACTACCAACAGTATGATGGCGATCATATACGTGAGAGTTGGGTAGTCTATAAGCACATCCTTAATTATGGTCCCTAGTCGTGGGAGTTTCGAGACAGGGCATCGATACTTCGAAGTTGACTAGTGTATACAGTCGAGACCCCGACGAGGGACGGTGGCCGGTCTCACAAGCCACTGGTGTCAGTTGGATCACCTAAGATGTATATTGGTGCTCATTGGGTTATGAGTACACCGGACATGACTCGCCGGGAACCTGCTAGTTAGTATTATACCTTTCGTTAGATAGCAGTTCCCTGGTGACATGTGTACAGGTTAGTTCATCGACCTGAGGTCGTCATTTGTCTCATGTGAGTTCCCATTGTTCTTTGATTTCTACCCTACCACGGCTCAAAGGAGTCGTGCAAACAGGTAGTTTTTAGGTACAGTCCCGAGCCACATGGAGGCAAGTGAGCGGATCGGCAGGGGATTCGTCTCTCCCGGTATTGGGGGTGAGATCGCGCTGTGTCTAGGAGAGCCATTACACATAGCCCTCGGCCGAGGCAGGAGATTTACTGGTAGGTACTCCAGTAGTATCTCAGGGTGTTTTTGGGCTCCACTCCGACACGACTTATACCGCTATTGTGGGTCTGACGTTACCAGCCCCTAGGCCGATATGCGATACTCATAGACGAACAGACCGGACTGTATATACATTGTCACTGTTAGGCTCAGTGAGGTTTCCGGATGAGTTCACTCATCGGCCTCCCTTGAGGTCAATGCATAGGCAACCGTTACGCACAGCTAGTGCCACTGACGGCTTGTGGTTAAACTCACTACCAGGGTACTGATGAGTCATTAGAGTCCCCCACAGACAGTTTGCCAAGTTCGGGCGAAACGTTGTAGAGGCCGTATGGTTTTATGGAAGGGTTCGGAAAATGCACGTGCGTTTACGCACGTGTCATATTTCTGGCAGATAATACTGGTGGGTTTTGGTTTAAGCTGGATCCGAGTATTATACCGTGTAGATTTAATATCTTTATCTCAGTTGCATTTGTATTCGGTCGTAATACAAATACGGGTATGTTTATACTGTTACGGGGTTATCCTGAAATTCGTTTCGGGATCGCTTTTGGAAGTTGCCAGTTTTCTATCATCCGTCTTAAACATTCGGTTTAATATGAATTTATCTTTTCTTGAGGTGAGTCATGAGTGTGGAAGGTTCTAGAAGTGGTGACTATGAAAGGTTCCTAGGCACCCTAATGAGGTTATACAAGGCATCGAACATGTCATTTTCGATTTTTAACGGTGCCTACAAACCCTAACAAGATCGTTTGCTAGAAAACTAGGCGAAAAAGAACTAGTTAACAACTTAACTAATGGGATATCGGAAATACAACCTTTGTAGATCCGGTGCTCCACCTCCATAGATCCGCAACGAAGTCGTCTCCGCTGTCCAAAAGGAATCCGGGCTCTAGAGTCGGCTTCGTCGGAGAAAAAGCGAGCTAGGTCGTCGATGTCCATACCGAAGATGATCTACGTCGAGGCATCGCTAAATCAAGCTCCACCTTCACCTTGCCATAAAAACTTGTGAAGGAAACACACTCTACTACTTGGCAAGAGGTAGAGGATGAAGAAATAGGAAGTGGGTAGACTTTAGAATTGGATTTCTCACCCATTTCATCAAGTTGCCATTGATGGTCAATCTTTTCTTCACTTGAAGGAAGAAGAAGAAGAAGCTAAAATATTATGATAAGAATATTAGAATTGAAAAGAAAAAACAATCCTTATCATATCATGAACCATGGTTAGATGTAGAGAGTTAACTAAGGTTTAAGTGAGTGGTAAGGGTTAAGCATGAGACAAAATGGTCATTAAGTCAAAGTCTTCATGAAGGTTCATGAATGAACAAAAGAAAGCAACCATTTTCCTCATTTTGCCTTTTCTTTTTCCAAAAAGATAAATGAATAAAATGAAATCAAAAACCCTAATCACCCACATAACTATAGTTTAATTCTTAACACTTAACCATAATGCATGTATCATCAAACATGATACAATATAGTGCACAAAATCATATCGCATATGTAATGCGCACATCCGAGTGAGAAAATCCATTATAAAGTGAACCGATACTAGTTAATGCAAAGTAATATATCAAATATATAATTATGCATTAAATCATTAAATCAACACTTGATTTAACGATCCGGTCATATCGCATATAACCGACTAGTATCATTAGTAACAACTTATCGAATCAACACTTGATCCGATAACCCGGCTATATCGCATATAACCGATCAATGTCACATCGCGAGAATCGAATACAGTATCACATACTGGTATTATTCTCGGTCCCGCACATATCTCATATGCGCTCCTATTTCGTTTCACTTGAGCCAGGAAACCTCTGTGTAGGACTCTAAAGACTCGTCAATACGCCGGCAGCAGATGATGATCATATCAAGCATCCACAAGCCGCAAGCGGTCTGCTAAACGTAACGGCCACCCGGGTATTGAGCGATCTGAAGATCGACGAGCAAGCCCGCTCACACTCCAGTGAATCCAACCAGTAACACTACCGTACAGTCCGGTCTGATTGTCTGATATGTCGCATATCTTGCCTAGGGGTGGTAAACGATAGACCCCAATAGCTCGATAAGTCGTGTCGATATGAGGTCTATAACAATTCGAGAAACTACTTGTAACACTTACCAGTAAATCTCAGCAACCCTGGCCAGGGATTTCCTGTTATAGCCAATCGAACACAGCGCAACATCAACTCCCTATACCGGGAGAGACGAATCCCCTCCTATCGCTCATTGCCTCTATGTGACTCGGGACTGTACCCAAAACCCACCATTTTGCACGCCCTCTTGGACGTGGTAAGATGGAAATCAAAGCACAGTGGGAACCATACAAGACTCTATGACGATCTCGGGTCAACAGACTACTCTGTACCAGTGTCACCAGAGAACTGCCATCTGACGTGAGGTATAATACCATCTGGGAGTTCTCGGCGAGTCTGTCCAATGTACCCAGTCTCTACTGAGCACCCGTATATCATCTCCGATGTCAAACACCAATGGATATGGGATCATCCATCGCCCATCTGTATGGGTCGAGAAGGTATACGCTAGTCTACTCTGGTATATCGATGCCCTGTCTCGATACACCCACGACTAGGGACTTTGAAGGATGTACTTATGGACTACCATGTCCCCACTAGTATGATCCGCATCATAGTCCAGGTAGTCAAGTACACATCCTAAGGGCTTTACCAACATGTAATAGAGAGACAATCTGTATACACGTTAAGGTAAAGAGCAACCAGATAGCATACTATCATGTCGAGCAAGAAAGTCCTCCCTTTATATGTCCCAGCATCCACTACAATATACATCCTATGTACAGTAATGGCCTCTAGGGCATACATATAACTAACAATCTCCCACTTGCACTTGGGCCATCTGTAGCAGTGGTCGAAGTATCTCATACTCAACCATCCCATAAAAATCTCTCTCTAGGAATAGGCCTTCGTGAGTGGATCCGCCGTGTTATCCTCTGAGTCTGCTCTCCTTGCCTCGATCACCTTGGAGATCAACCATCTCCATGATCAGGTGATACTGCCTTAGAATATGTCTGGATCACTGATGGGACCTGCGTTCCTTGGCATAAGCCACAACTCCATTGTCACACAATGGGAGGAACATAGTTCATCTCATGAACCAATATACACCCAAGCAGCCTCTTTGGTAGCATCTTAAGTAGCGATGTATCGTGCCTTTATCGTCTAGTATGCCACGGTATCTAGCTTGGAACTCTTCCAACATACCGTCCCTTTACTTAGGGTAAAGACAATGCCTGCGACTGACATTCAGTCGTCTTTATCACCCTGGAACACTTCCAGTGATTCTCCCCAGGATCGATTGATACCATCTCACTACAGCTAGTGAGTGTGCTAACATCCATTTAGATCTATCTCATAGATCCAAAACCCAGGATTTAGTAGGTATCACTTTGATCCTATGTGGAGAATCATTGTGATAATCGGAGATTGATCGAGCGTAGCATAGGAAATTACTTCCCTATCAAGAGTATGTCATCCACGTACTCTACGAGGATCGTCACCATACTCCCTACTACCTTTTTGTTTATACAAGGTTCATCTACCATTTTGATGATGTCAACTTCTTTGACAAACACATCAAAACAGTCGTTCCAACTCCGCGATGCCTGCTTTATCAGATAAAACATCTTGCACACGTTTCCGCTGCTCCCACTGTTTACGAAGCCCTCTGGCTGTGTACTTATAGACTCACCCTTCTAAAACATCATTTAAAAAAGCAGTCATGACACCCAACCACCAGATATCGTAGTCATGGTATGTAGCCGTGGCAAGTAGGATCTGGATGGACTTAAGCATAGCTCCTTAGAAAAGGTTTCATCATTATCCATGCCTGGTCAATGACGAAAACCTTTAACAAGTCTAGCTTTGAAAGTCTCAACTTTTCTATTTACACCAAGCAATCTTCTCAAGATATACTTGCTCCTGATGGGGATTTAACCCTTCAGATATAGCAACCAAAGTCCATACTTTGTTGGTGTACATGGATTCCATCTCAGATCGCTAAGCACCCAGCCATTCTTACAGAGTCTTACTCCTGATGGCCAGCTCGAAGCTAGTTGGGTCATCATCTCATGATGTAATCCTCGCTCCCACTGTCATAGAGAAACCGAAGTATCTCTCAGGTGGGTGAGGAACCCTACTAGATCGGCGGAGAGGCTGAGGTTCGTTGGTATCTACTGAATCCTTTGGTTCTATCAAATCATCAGCTGCTGTTTGTATAGCTGGAACCTTTCCAGTTCTACATAACAGACCTGGCCTCGAGCTTGTCCGGATTTTTCTTTTAGACATTAGCCGGACAACCCCAAATCTTAACTAGCTTAAGACACGGGCTCTTCCCTTTCCATATCAAATATGAAGTGGTAGGCAACAGATTTGATTCGAACCCTATTCAATAGGTATGCAACTTCTCAAGTGCATAACACCCAATAGGAAAAAGGTAACTCAGTAGTACTCATCATAGAGCACACCATATCAAATAGAGTGTATCTGCTCCGCCCCGATATACCATCGTGCAATGGTGTATACGGAGGAATAATGCTGAGAGAGGATCTCATTCTTCTTCAGAATCATCCAGGAATTCCGTGCTCAAGTATTCTCCTCCTTGATCTCATCAAAGGACATAATACTTATACCCGTATTTTGGTTCTCTACTTCTAACTTATATTCTATGAATATCTCAAAAGGTTCGGACTTGTGTTTCAACAAGAACATAGATCTGAATCTTGAGAGATTATCAGAGAACGTAATGAAGTATAAAGAACCAGTCCTGGTATGTGTAGACAGGGGACCTACATACATCAAAATGTATCATCCCAAGAGTTCATTAACTCTTTCTCTGTTTCCAGTAAACGGAGCTATGGTCATCTTATCTTTGTGACATGACTGGCGAGTTTCACAAGATGTAAATTCAAACTAATTTAAATATGCATCTATATGTAACTCTAGCTAGTCGGGTCACATTGATCTGACCTAGTCTACAATACCTCAAGAAGGAATCGTTCAATTCTGAACTCTTCCTCTCGTGTGTGTTCTGTATACTAAGAACTGTAGTTTGATTTACAACGTTAATGCTTTTAGACAACGTGCCTGAACCGATCAACTTTTGATATAGGAAATATTCAAAACATTATCCAGCAATACAAAATTATATCATTTCTTTACTGATAAAGAGACTGATATGATTTTGTATATCAGGTTCGGTATCTAATAGCATTTGTTCAGAATCAATGTATTCTGGTAATACAGGGTGATAGTGACCAACAGACCTGGATGCAACACTTGCCCCGTTTTCTGTCTCATGAAACTTATCACCCGTTCTCAGTTTTTCTACCCTTTTGTAGCCCTATGTAACAGATTACATATCTGGGATCCTGATCCGGTATCACATACCAAGGATGCGGAGGATACTGAGAAACAGTTCTTTGTAATGAACACACCCGAAGATGATGCATCAGCATGCACTCTCTTCGTTTGGGTGGCACGGGAATTCTGGTAATCCCCAATTTCCTGCTCTGTCTTATAACAATTATAAGTAGGAGCGGGACCAACGTTCCCCAGCTCAGTATAACAAGCGGGTTCGGTCAAATATCCGTTTTATTATCTTGATTATGGCGTAATATGGTCGCTACCAGGAGAGAGAGAGAAGAAAACACTCAGCGTGCGCTCTTGCAAGAATAGATTGGTTTTAATTTTATCTAATCAGGATGGCTCCCACTGCTTTTTATCAAATCTTCCTTCAAACCCTAAAAGGAAAGACTAGCCGGGATTAATTACACACTACAAGTTCGCCAATCTTTCAGCCAGGCCAGTGTCGGTATTTTGAGGGAGGTCCCCCGTGCTTTCGCACGAACCTAATTAATGTAAACCTCGTTTTCCCAGAGGCATAACCCCGTTGACACCTTTCTAGATACCTACTTGATCGGCTAATTGTAATGTATAAAACTCTCCCAGGAGTAACAATTACTCGCAGCGGGTATCGGGATCCAACTATCTCATAGAAGGTATGCAATCTCATTGCAAATTTCAATACTTGAAATTCCCGATAATATTTTACCCCTAGTGTCCTATGACCTTGACGAATGCCAAACAACCCATAGTCCACTAGTCAAGTTCAACCCGTACATGTCTTGATCAAATTAAACCCACCCGCACGACCCTTGACGAATGCCAAACAACGCCGTACGAATACCCTAATCCAATCTGCATCATATGCATAAGCAGATAAATACTAGTTAGCTACCATATACTACGCCTTGACGAATGCCAAACTACCGCAGCACGAATACTAACTAGTACTTATCTGAAATGACGGAGGGCTACGACAGGTTTTTCTGAAAACCTATTGCGTAATGAACTTGATATCGTTGTAGAATCAAATGGTTTTAAAATAGAGTGCTTTTGAGGCTTTTCTAGTTTTGCTAAAGGAGTCACTCCCGGTGAAGGGATCGTCGGTCCTTTCCTCGTCGAATGAGGTGCGGGATATATCATATATATCGCTGTGCAAAGCAAAAACACTTAAAAGCAATCAAAATACAAACCGAGTGTGTAGCATCTGCCAGTTATTGCTAAAGGAGTCACTCCCGGTGAAGGGATCTCGGTCCTTTCCTTATCGAATAAGGTGCAGGATATATCATATATACCGCTGTGCAAAGAAAAAACTATAGCTACCTGTTTTATTTTGAAATTCGATTCTACAACATCTTAGGTTTATTTTTATTTCATTAATCACATTAATGAAGGCCCATCATTTAACTACCTAAACATCACAGATAAATACGACGTACACTTATGCCATCCGCATTCGCCTCGATGTCCCCTCATGCACCGTTAGGTTAGGTAACTAACGGCAGAGCGGGGCAGGGCTAGCACGGGTGTAAAACATAAGTAACGTCGGTATAATATACAGTATATACTATATACTGTATCTATCACAGAACATCACATGATCACATCACAGATATCGCAGCAGAAGAATCATATGAAATATTGGATATACTAGGACGTCCGTGTTTTCAATACGAGCCAGTATAAAACACGGATTCCACGGTCGTGATGAATAGCCAAACCCATACCCCTAGACCCCTACGAGAGCGGCAAGCAATCCTACCAATTCTAGAGTTAGGAGACCCGGACTCGACTCCTCGAGTTGGTCTCCCACTGGACTCCAGAACCCGGTTACTTGTGCCCTCCTCCTTGGGTCTATCCTAGTGCAGAAAAGTAAATAATATACAACCGGTGACCACTTCCGCAACCTGGAAGCGCCCCAATAAAATAATATTACATACAAGTTTTTACATGAATGAAAATGAAAAACACTCATCTCACATAAAAACCCCCGGCTATTCAAACACGACGATCCAATATAACATATCCAGCAACACATAACATCACATGATATCGACGTAAGTAAATATGTCCATCCCAATTGTCGTTGGCATATAGCAACGAAACCGGCGATATCACATATTACACTTACGGTCACAGAAAAGAAAATGTAAAACTACAACAGTTGGAATCCGCAATCACCTCAGACATCGCATGCCTGACCAAATGAATTACTTAGACATCGCATGCCTAACAATTATAAACCCCACATTTTAGTCTCATTATCGAAAACTCTTTTCATTATCAAGTCGGGCAATTCAACAAGATTCCTGACATCCTGATCGAATGCTCGTCGCAAACTTCAGTAGACAGTCGCACCCCCGATACCGTCGACGAAGTGCACCAAGGCGGAACACCGCTACCGCGAGCATCCGAACGGATGCTTTCGGCGACGGGGTTCTCCTACAGTCACTTGGTCCGGGCTATGGAGTGAGGCTGTCTATTAAGTTTACCCGGCGAGTATCCGCGTACGCTACGTGATTGCAACGGACTTTTGATCACATCAAAATTCCGTGGCAACCGATCAAGTGAGACTAAATTGCTATGTTTATAACATTCATCCAGTTATCACATAACTATTGTGAATTCCAATTATTGTATCCCATTCCAGATAAACAGAAAATGTTAAACTTTTCGATCGAACAATCGAACACCCAAGTTTTCCCGATACAGATCAACACATGAAATAAGTCTAACAACATTCAGTTCGTGCCTCAGTACCAACGGTCCAGCCGTAGAAGGGTCAAGCCAACGCCTCACATGTGGCACGCCGTACTGCCCCAAACCCGAAGGTTCGAAGGGCAATTCAAGACGGTCACATAATCGAGTTAAGGTTTGTTGTCTTCTAGAGGGTCCATCGCGTTACTTGCACTACTTAGAATGTCGTTAAACTTCAGAAAAATCCAACACTTGGAAATTTCCCGACAGAGGAAAAATTGGGTATTTATATCCGGTCGAACTTTTTAACATATTCTAAAATTTATCCGGAAAGCCACACAGACAAAATTTGATAATCCGGTCGAAACACCGAATCCCCAAAACAACCCTGAAAATTAAAACTCTGGAAAAATTATAAAAATATTCCCAAGAAAATCAGATCAGACAAATAAGAATTATTGTACAAATCTTGATGCACAAAACGACAAAGGCGCCGCGGAACCGCCGCGGCATGCATAGCACGTGCCCAGGTTCCGCGGTGGAAAAGTTGACTTAGGCCCACGAAATTTACAGTAATCCTTAGAAAACCCTGCTTGATTTTCTGGATATTTTTAATCTTGAAAAATCCACAATTTTAAAATCTGGACAGAGAGCATTTTTGAATATGGGTTTCGGGTTCGTTTGGATTTCAAACTCCGTCGGGACTTCGCCTAAGGCTCTAGCTAGGCTCTGATACCAGTGAAAGGTTCCTAGGCACCCTAATGAGGTTATACAAGGCATCGAACATGCCATTTTCGATTTTTAACGGTGCCTACAAACCCTAACAAGATCGTTTGCTAGAAAACTAGGCGAAAAAGAACTAGTTAACAACTTAACTAATGGGATATCGGAAATACAACCTTTGTAGATCCGGTGCTCCACCTCCATTGCTCCGCAACGAAGTCGTCTCCGCTGTCCAAAAGGAATCCGGGCTCTAGAGTCGGCTTCGTCGGAGAAAAAGCGAGCTAGGTCGTCGATGTCCATGCCGAAGATGATCTACGTCGAGGCATCGCTAAATCAAGCTCCACCTTCACCTTGCCATGAAAACTTGTGAAGGAAACACACTCTACTACTTGGCAAGAGGTAGAGGATGAAGAAATAGGAAGTGGATAGACTTTAGAATTGGATTTCTCACTCATTTCATCAAGTTGCCATTGATGGTCAAGCTCTTCTTCACTTGAAAGAAGAAGAAGAAGAAGCTAAAATATTATGATAAGAATATTAGAATTGAAAAGAAAAAAACAATCCTTATCATATCATGAACCATGGTTAGATGTAGAGAGTTAACTAAGGTTTAAGTGTGTGGTAAGGGTTAAGCATGAGACAAAATGGTCATTAAGTCAAAGTCTTCATGAAGGTTCATGAATGAACAAAAGAAAGCAACCATTTTCCTCATTTTGCCTTTTCTTTTTCCAAAAAGATAAATGAATAAAATGAAATCAAAAACCCTAATCACCCACTTAACTATAGTTTAATTCTTAACACTTAACCATAATGCATGTATCATCAAACATGATACAATATAGTGCACAAAATCATATCGCATATGTAATGCGCACATCCGAGTGAGAAAATCCATTATAAAGTGAACCGATACTAGTTAATGCAAAGTAATATATCAAATATATAATTATGCATTAAATCATTAAATCAACACTTGATTTAACGATCCGGTCATATCGCATATAACCGACTAGTATCATTAGTAACAACTTATCGAATCAACACTTGATCCGATAACCCGTCTATATCGCATATAACCGATCAATGTCACATCGCGAGAATCGAATACAGTATCACATACTGGTATTATTCTCGGTCCCGCACATATCACATATGCGCTCCTATTTCGTTTCGCTTGAGCCAGGAAACCTCTGTGTAGGACTCTAAAGACTCGTCAATACGCCGGCAGCAGATGATGATCATATCAAGCATCCACAAGCCGCAAGCGGTCTGCTAAACGTAACGGCCACCCGGGTATTGAGCGATCTGAAGATCGACGAGCAAGCCCGCTCACTCTCCAGTGAATCCAACCAGTAACACTACCGTACAGTCCGGTCTGATCGTCTGATATGTCGCATATCTTGCCTAGGGGTGGTAAACGTCAGACCCCAATAGCTCGATAAGTCGTGTCGATATGAGGTCTATAACAATTCGAGAAACTATTTGTAACACTTACCAGTAAATCTCAGCAACCCTGGCCAGGGATTTCCTGTTATAGCCAATCGAACACAGCGCAACATCAACTCCCTATACCGGGAGAGACGAATCCCCTCCTATCGCTCATTGCCTCCATGTGACTCGGGACTGTACCCAAAATCCACCGTTTTGCACGCCCTCTTGGACGTGGTAAGATGGAAATCAAAGCACAGTGGGAACCACATAAGACTCTATGACGATCTCGGGTCAACAGACTACTCTGTACCAGTGTCACCAGAGAACTGCCATCTGACGTGAGGTATAATACCATCTGGGAGTTCTCGGCGAGTCCGTCCAGTGTACCCAGTCTCTACTGATCACCCGTATATCATCTCCGATGTCAAACACCAATGGATATGGGATCATCCATCGCCCATCTGTATGGGTCGAGAAGGTATACGCTAGTCTACTCTAGTATATCGATGCCCCGTCTCGATACACCCACGACTAGGGACTTTGAAGGATGTACTTATGGACTACCATGTCCCCACTAGTATGATCCGCATTATAGTCCAGGTAGTCAAGTACACATCCTAAGGGCTTTACCAACATGTAATAGAGAGACAATCTGTATACACGTTAAGGTAAAGAGCAACCAGATAGCATACTATCATGTCGAGCAAGAAAGTCCTCCCTATATATGTCCCAGCATCCACTACAATAAACATCCTATGTACAGTAATGGCCTCTAGGGCATACATATAACTAACAGACTAGGATTAGTGACTCATTCATAGCATTAAATGAATGGTGACAAGGTTAATGACTCATTCTTGCATTAAATGTGTTTTTGCAAGGTGGAGATTGCTTTTAATACCTTTTGTTTTTGCTTGAGATCATTTGTGTTATGATAAGCTTTGCTTAAGGTCACCCTCCATTCTCGTACACTCACCCCCCCACCTTATACTGTGGCCGGCTAATTCATTTGGAGGCTAAGGAATGTTTGGAAAAAAGATTATGGAATTTGCTTCATGAAATTTCATATGTTCATGTATCATTTCCCGATTAAAAAGGCTACTTCATTAACCGTTCATTCATGGCTTTGGATGAAGCGAGACAAAGTGTTCTACTCATTCTCTACATCTATCTTGGACATGTCGGCTAGCAAACTTTATGTCCGAGTTGCCTCGGTTCAGAGGCGGAAGCCCGTTTAAAGATCCGTAGATGTGGTGCCACCTGGATGAGGAGACCGGAGATCGAGCGAGATCGGAGCAGCCGCAACGGAGCATGGGATGATGTCTTAATAACGCCAGTTATAAAAGTATGTGATAGCGCCAGTTATAAAAGTTTTTGTTCCGCATTTGGCGTCTGAAAGACGGCCGAGGTGCTACCGTAGACTTACACCATTTCCAGTAAACTTGACCCTGGGTATGTGCAGTTTTGTCTGATTCCAATCAGGGTAAAATCTGAGTTGATTTTCCTATGTTGGCGCATGATTTACAACTTGTTTTAGCATGGATTTTGATATTTGGTGATTCGTTTCTGTCGGGTGGCGTTTGAACGCCAACGACAAGTGAATATTGGTCGTGTTTGCACGCGAGGCTATAGGTTTTTACCTATGGGCGTAGCGTGTACCGTTTTGGTTTTCGACATGGTTTTCATGTGCTTTAGCGTTTGTGATATCCTTGTAGGTACCTCATGTGACGTCGAGGCGTTGGAGATGCAAATTGCGACGTCGACATCGGCACGCATAAAGCAAGGTGGGTAGATTTATATCTATGGGGAGAAGTCGGGTGAATGGCATATAGCACACCCGCAGTTCGTGGTGATGTATACGGATACGTATACACACATACAATTATTATATGTTGTTGGGATTAATGATGATGTTTAGGATGGATATTTGGTATATCGTTGCGAAACCCTAGAGTAGTGGTTGCACCACACATACACACACTCACCCATACTTGCATACATCAGTTCTTTCGCATGTACATATATGGGATTCTATATAGTTATGTGTTCACATGGGTATGGGACTATGTGTTCACATACGGATTTGAGGATGATACGTGGGATTGAGATGAGTCGATGAGATTTGATCTGAGATTATGATATCGGTGATATGGCAGGATTCGTACTTGAGATATGTCCTGATGTTTTAGCGGATCTTTGGACGACGATACCATGTGAATAGTGATACAAATAAAATGATCGACATGTGATTGTGTGATGACATATGATGGGTTAGGATGTTCATGATAAGCCGCATTGGGCGGTGTATACTTCTCTATGATGATATGTGCTGTTGATACCGGTTCGGATGAGACTATCGATCAGTAGTCAGATCATGATTATATTGATGATATTAGTGTTGTACTAGACGTAGGTCAATACCCGGATTATGATCATTGATAAAGAGGATACCAGATGAGTAATATAATGAATGTGATATTGACCCGTACCCAGATTTGGGATGCCGTACGACGGATTTACGTACGAGCTATATTGATGATTGACCCGCACACTTGACTTTGGAATACCTTATTATAGATATGGTATAGGATGTGATATTATCGAGGCGGGATCACCGAATAATATATATATATCTGTGTGTGTGTGTGTGTTTGTGTGTGTGTGTGTGTTGACTCAGATGTTAGGCGGCTTCCTTACCTTTAGTTTAGTTTGTTAGCTCGACCGTATAGTTTAGTGTAGCTGTATGACTTATATTACATTAAATGCAGATTTGTCATCATTGTGTCTAGTATTTAGCACCCGCTCATTATTACTGTTCGCTCCGTATCGCATGCTTATATTATGATTCATATTCTATTGTTGATGTCATGCTGTTAGGACACCAGCACCATTACCGATGATGCGTATGTACTACGTACACTTACTTGCGGCTCACACACATCTTCATCGATAATTGCCATGTCACGAACACTTAGAGAATATTATTGCTTGATTTAGCTGGTTAGCTTGTAGTTTGACATGATATTAGTGTACTTGCCTTAAATGCCAGCTTAGATATTGTAGTTATTACTGGTCACTTCATGCATACTGTTATTCATTTTTATGCCGCATTCATGGATTCTCATGCCTATATTCATGGTTTTACATTCTATTGATGATTTGGATTCGGATTTCCATAAGATTTTCTTGATTTTGGGGAAAACCGCAAAAACTTATATAAGCTTCTTTTTTCTCTTTTAAATAAAAAGTGCGGTTTTCCCATGATGTATGAGTCGTCCACCATGAGTTTGCTGATGGATTTCGAGACCCGATTGGAGGAGGCGGATGAACCGTTTCGGGTACATGGTGGGCCTGGTGCGGTACCCCGGAGCAAGAAGATCGTAGGAGATGGCGTTGATCCTGGCAGGGGAGCACTACCGACCGGTGATTTTACCCAGACGCGTCGGATATCCGGAGGATACCGTCGTGGTCATGAGATGGATGGTAGGGGCCGGTCTGGATTGACGGCGCCCTAGATATTGAGATTGAGACATTGAGATTTCGAGATATTGAGGTACTGAGATTGATGATACAGGCCAGTCCGGATAGCCGGAGCCTGAGATTTTGAGACATTGAGATTTATGTTTTGTGTCGATACTAGACAATGTTTATGCTGATTTCATTTATGATACCTCATTTTAAAAATACAGAGGAAATCTCACTAAATTATGAAAGCAGTTTCTTTAGTACATGTATTCTGTTTTCATGCATTCATACATCATCCATATGATATATTGCTACCTGAGGCACTGACACGGGCATATGGGATTACACTTGGGTTAGATATTTACCCTAGCCATTGTTAGGCTGTTGATTATATATTTGAGGATTATATATTATGATCATATGACCTAGGATTGCGTCATACATGCGATTTCTATGCGTAGATGTTTTTCTACTCACGAGTTGGCAACTCACCCCCGTTGTGCCCCAGTTTCTTGCAGGTTTTGCCGTACAGGTTTCATTACGGCTTTGCTGGCACTATTTCCTTATCCGGATGACTTGCTAGTAGGTGGGTTTATTTGTATCGTACCCATCATTATATCTTGTATATTATTATTCAGTTGTATCTAGAAGTTCCATCAACCAAACATTTACTTATTTGAGATAGAGACCAGTGATGTCATTCTTTCGACCTTAGAGTCGCTCGTTGTATTTCTGTGGATTACTTGTTGTTTTGTGTTTCCTTTTCCGATGTGATCCTCGCCTTTGGGCGTTGTATATTATCTTGCTTGCGTGGTTGTGACCGTCGATTGACGAAGAGCTAGCTCCCGCTTAGGGATGCATTTTCCATTATATATGCTTTATCAAGTTTTGTACCCGTTTGGGGTCAGCTTTTACAAGGAAACTCTGCCGAAATAATTAGAAAAGATTATGATTTTAAAATGTATATTTCGGCGCATGTTACAAACTATTTGATTTAAAATGGTTTTCCTTCACTCCACTACTTTTCTTGGTTTGGATTTCTGGGTTTTCGGCTTACTTAGATTACGTACACCTTGAGACGTTTCGTAGTCTAAGTGCCGGTCATGTTCCGTACTTTCGGGTCGTGACAAAGTTGGTATCAAAGCGTTAGGTTTTACCTTCGGAGCGTAGGATGATCCTTGGTTGATGGAATATGTGACTAAAGTAGAGTGACGTACCGTGGGTATGTTCCGCGGCATATTTACGATATGCCACTCCACTTAAGAAGCCTTAGGATGTACATTTCATTGTTCAGTATTATATTCATTCCTGATCTAGCGTCATCGGTACCAGTTATGGTTTTGCTGCCACGATTATGGCAGGGAGAGCTATGGCTAGAGTTGCGGTCAGCACGAGCTTGTCACGAACGAGGAGTGACCAGGGCATAATTCCGGCGACACACGATTGCAGAGATGTGCCTTTTGATTGTGTTTTCGCGCCACGAGCGTTTGATGGATCGCTGTATGAGATTACTCGGACGTGCAGATCAGCACTAGAGGATTGGGCCACTGACAGAGGCCAACCAAATTTTGATGACCGTTGATGTATTGCTTATTCATGATGATTGAGGCACTGTTCAGCGTACAGACGAGTGAGCCAGTTGTTGCTGCGAACGACGTGATATCCCCCTAGATGTTGGAGCTATTGCAGTACGAGTTGTACTAAGAGATGATAGAAGGTCGCTACTCACCGAGGATAAATGACTAAGACATGTTGTTCGTTCGCCTACCCGATGCGAGGTTCTCAGATAGATTGATTCCAGCTGGAGACGACTTCACGCGGAGACGTTGAGAGTCGACAGAGACGATCGAATGTCAGAAACCTATTATTCCAAGTTTAAAGTATTCGGAAAGACATGCAGGCAATTCTATGGACCCTCTAGAAGAACGAAACCCTAACTCGACTTAATGACCGTGTGAAAGCCTTTGAACCTTAGGGTTTGCGGCAGTTCCGCGGCACCATTAGTGAGGCTTGGGTTTGCCCTTCTACGGCTGGACCACCGATGCTGTGGTATGTACTCGATACTATTAAACTGTATCCATGATGTTGAGCTCTTGGGGGATTATGAGGTTTTGACGAATCGATCAGATGGTTCGACTTCATTCGGATGCTAGGTGCTGAGACGCATTTCTTAGGAGCTCCAGATACGAGGATAGCCGTTGGAGCTCAGTCAATGCAGCCACGACGAGACGAGTCCGATGCAGTCAACATTAGAAAAAGTGGAGTAAGAGGTTCGCACAAGATCTGGATAAGATGACGTTCCACTCCGCCGACATCAGAGATTCGATACGCATGCCAAAGCATTGTACTTGGATATACCTTCCAGATGAGTCGCGATGAGTATGCAGCCGTTCAAGAATGAGAAACAGATATAGAAAATGACGATGATTTCCGGACAGTTCGGCAGAGGCAAGATTAGGAGAGACCACGACAGGACCTTTCTGGAATAAAATACGAGAAGTCTTGGACCCAGGAGTGGTCATGTTACGCACACCAGCAGGCTAGAGTTTAGGATCGTCGACGAGATATGCTATGAGTGACCACGACAGTTGGCCAGAGATTCTTGGAGGATGTTCTTGAGCGGGACTATTCCGCCATACTTGATTTCGATGTTTTGGGCGATCTATTCGCATGACTTGGTTTTGACGATTGAGTTTCATGATATTTTTATTCATGCACCCTGGTTGCATCTACTGAGTATTTACGCTTTTTGCACAGTTGTTGCACTTGATATCATTTTCATGCCTTGGTTTCACATGTTTATGATTTATGGGTTTCATACAGTTGAGTTGATTTTGTGCATATGTACGCACACGATTTGGTTTTGCACTCGGTATAGTTCACATATGCTTGCAGTGCAGTGATTCGCATTTTGTGCACTTAGATGCATTGGACTTCGATTCGATTGTGATGTTCGATATTTATTTTGTGCACCTTGTGCACCTGATTGGATTTTGCGCATATTCAGCGCTCGATATTGGATTTCATGATTTCGTGAATGATAGATGCATCTGATTTGGATTTTCGCGCATGTTGGGCGCATGTTATGTGGTACGATTTTGGTGCACACCAGATGCACTAAATCGAGATTCTTCGTGCATGTCAGATGCATCTGTTTTGCTGTCAGGCACACACGTTGCCTATGACAGATGCTTCGTGCACACCCGTTGCACCTTGATGTAGTTTTTTGCACCTGCTTGGCACATGTTGTTGGCTATAGTGCCCTCAAGGAAATTATCATAGTCGCAGGCTTGTGATCATGATGATTGAGGGAGGACCTATACCGATAAAACAGTCTTACTCGAGATGATAGTATGCTATCTGATTCGTCTTTATCATCATATACATGTTGATAAAGCCCTTAGGATCTTGCTTGACTACCAGCATTGTGATGGCGATCACATACGTGGGAGCTGGGGTCTATAAGCACATCCTTAAATGTCCCTAGTCATGGGAGTATCGAGACTTGGCATCGATACTCCAGTGTAGACTGGTGTATACTTATTTAGACCCTGACGAGGGGCGGTGGCCGGTCTCACAAGCCATTAGTGTTAGTTGTTCACCTAAGATAGTATACAGGTGCTCATTGGGTTATGAGTACACTGGACGGACTCGCCGGAAACATGATAGTTGGCATTATACCTATAGTCAGATAGCAGTTCCCTAGTGACATGTGTACAGGTTAGTCTGTCGACCTGAGATCGTCATTTGTCTCGTGTGAGTTCCCACTGTGCTTTGATTACTACCTTACCACGGCTCAAAGGAGTCGTGTAAATAGGTTTTAGTTGGGTATAGTCCCGAGCCACATGGAGGCAGTGAGCGGATCATCGGGGATTCGTCTCTCCTGGTATTGGGGGTTGATGTCGCGCAGTGTACGGGTGGCCATCACTAGAAATCCTCGGACGGGGTATGTGAGAATTACCGATCCAGGATCGATAGTTTCTCAGGTAGTGATGAGTTTCATACCGACACGAATTATCGCGTTGGTAGGGGTCTGACTTTATCCACCCCCTAGACTCGATATGCGATATTCTAAGACGAACAGACCGGACCGTACGGATATTGTCACTGATAGGCTCAGTAGGGGTTCGGATGAGTTTGCTCGTCGGCCTTCCTTTCGTTCAATACCTAGATAGCCGTTACGTACAGCTAGTGCCGCTAACGTACTTGTGGTTAAACCCACTGCCATCGTATTGACGAGTCTTTAGAGTCCCACACAGAGGGTTTTCTCGGTTCAGGCGATATGGTGTAGGTGACGAATGTTGATATATACAGGTGTTCGATTAAATATGTGCACTGACTGCACAGACTTTAATCGGACGGTTGATAATACTAGCGGCTTAGGATTAAGCCAGATTGTTAAATCAAGTTTTGATTTAATAATTTACATATGTATTTATATATATGTATTCTAGTATTATTTCTCACTATTCGTTTTCTCTCTTTGGCTATTCGTATTTTCGTACGAATACGCGTATGTGTATTTCGATACATATACCGGGAATTATTCCGTATTTATACGGAATAGCTTCTTGAAGATGCCACCTCATTATTGATTTTATTTTGAAAATCATTGATTTTTGGTGAGGTGGAAAAGGTGACATGGCAAGGGTATGGGCTTTGGGTCAAAGCATGGTCTTTGCACATGTAGAGATTGGTATGGCCTTGATTTGCTTAATGCATAATTGGATAAGAATTTTTGGGTGCATTATTTGTGTGAAGAGAGAGGGGGCCGGCCACTTTAGTGGTGGACTTGCTCATTTTGGTATTTTACACACTCTCTTGCTCACTCTCTCCTTATCACATACACACACCCAAAAGGACTTAACCAATTTTGAGCTTATACCATCTCTTTTCATCACCTCTTCTTCATTTTCGCTTGTTGCTCACTTGAGCTCATGGTTGAGAGAGAATTTTAGTGACACTATCCTACACTCCCCACTCTCCACTACTAGCAATTTTGAAGAGTCGGTTGGTTCGCTTGGCAAACCTGAAGCTTGCGCCGTTTCCCTCGGGTGGATCATCGGAGATGAAGGAAGACCGGCGACCGAAGTCGATCTGCATCGCTAGGAGCTTGGAAATGGTTGAAGATCCGAAGGACTTGGTTGATTAGGTATAACCATTCTATCTCCTTTTGTTAGATTTCTAGTTTTAGGGTTAATGATTTTGATCTTGCAAATCGGGTAATGGTAGCGCCGGGTTTTAGAAAAAAATTGTTCAGCATTTGGCCACGGTTTGATGGCGGGGCGCTCCCACTACGCAACAATGGTATCAGAGCCACCCATTAACCCCTACTAAATAGTTTGCACAAGCTTAAAATCTCGATTGATCAAAATTTCGAATTTTTTTTTCCGTTTTGCATAGTTTCTGTCGATTTCTGAAAGTGCTCCAAAAATTATTTCCAGTGGCTTAAAAATCCGTGCAGGCGATTTCATGAGCGCAGAAAAAATTTGGGCTCCTGAAGCCTCCAAAGCGCCGCGGAACCGCCGCACTAACCCCCTATTGGCGGCGGTTCCACGGCCGTTTTGTAGCGACGGGCCAAGAAATTTTTACTGTAGCTCAGAACATTGAATTGTGATTTTTGTGATATATGGTTTTGGCCCAGAATCTTTTGAGTACTGTATTTGCTTTTGGGGCCTTTGCGGATAATTTTAGTCGAACAAAATTTGAAATGTGTAATTTTTCAGTACTTTACATTTCTATCTGTGACCGTGAATGTCATTTGATCGGTAAACCTTGTCTAATCGCTATAGTCCTTTTAGATGGGTTTGCGAACGTGACATTCACGTTGATGTTCTGTGTTGTGCTGTGATGTTGCGGATTGTCGTGGTGGATATCTTATGTGTAATGGTAGTGTAGTTCGGATTTATTTGTACATTTGATATTGCGGGGCGAGCGTCCGACATGTGGACTGCCGTCACTGCCTGTTTGTCTATTATTCTTTTGGGACACGACCGGGCTGACGTCGACGTCACCCTTGTATATTATTTTCTTTTCTGTACTAGGATTACCCCAAGGTGGAGTGCACGGATAGCCGGGTTCTAGAGGGCAACGGGCCCGCATCTCATGGCGTTCGGACGGAGGGGGCTTTACTCTAGAATTGACGGGCTATTCGCCGCACTCGTAGGAGGTATAGGTTGACCCAAGGAGGGGTGCTCAAGTTACCGGATTCCGTGAAGTGCTGGGTGGTCCATTCACTTTGCTGAAGGGGGCTGCCTCGCTTCAGGTTTTGGCGGATAACTTGCAGCACTCGTAGGGGTCTAGGAGTTCATTGCGCAGGCTATCCACACGACCAGGGGAACGTTGGGTTTCAGTTGTGGCTCTATGAAACCCGGGGCTTCCAAATTATCTGTATTGTTCTGTGATGCTTATTACTTTTCTGTGATGTTGCATTTATCATGCCTCGGACGATTGTTATATATATTTATATATACTAGTAGATGTTGTATATGTTTTGCACCCGCGCTAGCCCAGTCCCCGCTCTGTTGTTAGTTAAGTAACCTAACGGGTGATGACAGGACCCAGTGGTGAATGCGGGCGGCATATACGTACATTTTATTTTCGTTCTTTTCTGGTGTGATTAATTGATGGGACTGTGTTGATTCATATCAATGCAAGGAAAACAAACCAATATAAAAATTATGTTGTTGGAACCAAGTTTTTTTAAACTGACATTACAGACGTACGCTTTTGCTTTGCATCGTGGTATTCAGTTTGGAATATCCTGCACCTCATTCGACAAGGCAAGGGCCGAGATCCCTTCATCAGGAGTGACCCCTTGAGTAAAAGTTTGCGTCAACGTAATAACTTCACTATAGTCATTAACTTTTTGCTTTGCATCGTGGTATTCAGTTTGGAATATCCTTGTCACGACCCCAAGTACGGAACATGACCGGCACTTAAACTACGAACGTCTCGAGGCGTACGTAATCTAAGTAAACCGAAAACCCAGAAATCCAAACCAAGAAAAGATGTAGAGTGCAGGAAAAACCAACATAAAGCAAGTAGTTTCAATAGCATAAGGCGAATTATGCGGTTTTTAAAAACATCAAAAATTTCCTGAAAATTTCGGCAGAGTCTCCTTTGTAAATACTGGCTCCCAAACGGGATACAACCTGAATAGTATACGAAATCAATAAAAGGCATCCCCAAGCGGGAGCTAGCTCTTCGTCAATCGACGGTCACAACCACACAAGCAATATAATATACAACGCCAACGGCGAGGATCAAAACTCAAAAGGAAACTCAAAACCATAAGAAATCCGCAGAAATAAACGCGCGACTCTAAGGTCGAAAGAATAACATCACTGGTCTCTATCTCAAAAATAAATACATGTTTGGTTGATGGAATTTACTAGATACAACTGAATAATATTATACAAGTAATATGATGGGTACGATACCAATAAACCTACCTACTAGCAAGTCACCCGAAAGAAGGAGTGCCAGCAAAGCCGTAATGAAACCTGTACGGCAAAACCTGTAAGGAACTGTGGCACAACGGGGGTGAGTTGCCAACTCGTGAGTAGAAAAACATCTACGAACAGAAACCGCATGAGCAACATAAACCTAGGTCAACGATCATAATATATCCTCAAATATATATAACATGCAGCCATAACAATGATTAGGGTAAATATCTAACCCGAGTGTAATCTCATGTGCCCGTGTCAGTGCTTCAGGTAACAATATATCATATGGATGATGTATGAATGCATGAAACAGAATGCATGTACTGAATAAAACTGCTTTCATAAATCAGTGAGATTTCTGTATTTTAAAAAAAATGAGGTACCGTATTTGAAATCAGCATAAACAGTGCCCAGCATCGACACAAAACAAGTGTCCAAATACCTCGATATCTCTGTGTCACAATCTATGTACCTCAAGTCTCAAATCTCAATGTCTCAATCACAATATCTTGGGCGCCGTCAGTCCAGACCGGCCCCTACCTTCCATCTCAAGACCACGACGGTATCCTCCGGATATCCGACGCGTCGGGTAATATCACTGGTAGGGAGTGCTCCCCTGCCAGGCTTACATCGTCATCATCACACGCTTCTTGCCCCGGGGTACCTTACCGGGTCCACCATGTACCCGAAACGGTTCATCCGTCTCCTCGAATCGGGTCTCGAAATCCATCAGCAAACTCATGGTGGACGACTCATACATCATGGGAAAACCGCACTTTTCATTTAAAAAGAGAGAGAAGAAGTTTGTATAAGTTTTGTTTTCCCCCAAATCCAGAAAATCTCATGGAAATCCGAATCCAAAACCTCAATAGCACGTATAATAGTGAATATATGCATGAGAATCCATGAATGCGACATAACAATGAATAACAGTATGCCTGAAGTGGCAAGTAATAACTACAATGTCTAAACTGGCATATAAGGCAAGTACACTAATATCATGTCAAAACTACTATCTAACAAGCTACGTCAAGCAAATAGTATTTCCTAAAGTGTACGTGACATGGTAATTACCGATGAAGATGTGTGTGAGCCGGCAAGTAAGTGTACGTGGTACTACGCATTATCGGTAATGGTGATGGTGTCCTAACAGCATGATATCAATAATGAAATATGAAATTTCAAAAAGTATGCGATGCGGAGCAATAGCAATAATATGCGGGAGTTGAATACTAGACACAACGATAACTAAACTGCATTACCCTAATATAAGTCCTACAATAGTGCCTTTTGAAATAACACGAATCGCGGTGTTTTGAAAATAAGGGCTGCGGTGTTTTTAAGAAAAGATACGCCTTTTGAAATATCCGTAGAATCCCTTGACCTGTCTTTTAAAATACCCACGATTCGTTACTTTTGAAATAGGTAGGAGTCTAATCTAATCTAACAACTACACTAAACTATACGGTTGAACTAACAAGATGAACTACAGGTAAGGAAACCGCCTAACATCTGAGTCGATACGTATACATACCTGTATATATATAGTCGGTGATTCCGCCTCAATAATATCATATCCGATACCATATCTATAACCAGACATCCCAAGTCAAGAGTTCGGATCAAACATCAAAATAGAGCTCGTACGTAAATCCGTCGTACGGCATCCCCAAATCTGGGTATGGGTCAATATCACATTCATCATACTATTCACCTGGTATCCTCTTTCTCAAATATCATGATCGGGGTACTGATCTACGTCTAGTACAATACTGATACCGCCTAAGTATGCATGGACGTGTGTGAAACACTACGTCAAGGACCCGCTACAACGTCATGTCGTATCTCAAATACGAATCCTGCCATATCACCGAAGTCACAACCTCAATACAAATCTCATCGACTCATCTCAAACCCAAGCCTCAAATCCGTATGTGAACACAAAGTCCCATACCCATGTGAACACATAACTATAAAGAATCCCATGAGCACATATAAATAGGAATGTATGCAAGTACGTATGTGTGTATGTGTAGTGCAACACTACCCTAGGGTTCGCAACAATAAAATAATCCAACACACCAATATCCATCCTAAACATCGTTATTAATCCCAAATAACATATATAATTGTTGGTGTGTATACGCATCCGTATACACCACCACGGACTGCGGGGGTGCTATACGCCATCCACCCGACTTCTCCCCGTAGATATAAATCTACTCACCTGGTCCTCGCTCGCCGGTGCCGACGTCGCCACGCGCTTGCATGTCGTCTCGAAGTCCACATGGGGTACCTACATATCATAATGTACCGTATCACATTAAAATCCGACTCATGACCAAAACGACACACGAATCCTACATAGGTCAAAACCTATGGTTGCTTTCACAAATCAACCCCAAAACCCTCGACATCGGCGTACAAACGTCGATTGATCAAGAAAAATACCAAACATACCAATCATGGTTTCAAAACTCGCTAACTGTATAAGAAATATGGTTAAATTCATCAAAACCATAAATTTAAAGAAATCGTTTTATTTTCCAAAAACCTAGTTAGCGGTCGCTAACCGTTTTAATACAAATCTTGATGTTTTAGCAAAAACAGTGGTTACAATATTCACTAATTAGCTTAAATAGGCCATATAAACATTTACTAGATTTTTATCTTGCTAAATTATATTAAACAAAAAACCTAGTTTGCATAAAAGCTTAATTTGGACATTTTACAATTAACGATTTGTAATTAACAACTAGATTAGCTTTCAACAAGTCTTAAGATGCTAATCCACACCACATAACCATGCACAATTGATCACAACCCCATTTCCAAAACAAAACCCAAACTTAAATTCCTTAACCATGTAATTTGAACTCCTATAAAACCCAATTAACACTTAACTAAGCTAACATAAGCATTAATCAATAATTTAGCTACAAGGTTAACATTATACCTCCACAATTTTGTAGATCTCATTTGAAATCTAGCCATCCAAATTGCTCTCTTGTCACCCCAATCCATACATGTTAGGGTAAGCTAAAATGGGTAGGAGTTGGATTTTGATTTAGCTTGATTTTTGTGTTGATTTTGGAAGGATTTTGTGAGGGTTTTTGAAGTGAAAAGGGGGTTAAAAAAATGGAGCTGATTGAGGGGGGGCTCGGCCAGCAAGTATGGGAAGGGGGTGTGGGGTGTGTAGGAGTGGGGAAGGAAAGTCTAAGTCAAGGCAAGATACCCCAAGTCAACACACAACCCTTCTCTCTTTATTCTTTTATTTTCTTTTCTTTTCTTTTACCAAAAGAAGTAGGGGAAAGCTTTGGGGAGGGCTGCTGAATTCAACAGAAATGAGGAGGAAAATGGGTGTGTGTGAGTGTGGGTATGGGTGTGGGGTGATGGAAAATAATAAATACTATACCCCAAACATCTATTTACACTAAATTCACTATTTAAGCCTTTTTTTCTTCGATATTTCTAACACCGTTTAACAACATCATTTCATTTCAAAAATAACATGTTAAAATTTTGTTTAAAGTTTTATGATGCACAAAATTTGGTTCAACTCATTCCAATTTGTAATTTTCCCTAATTAAATGTATTAGTGACGGCTTAAAATAATAAAAAAAGAATTTTTTTCAGAAAATTTGAAATTTCACCAGTGGCTCAATAAACACCAAATACTAACAATTACATAGCTAGAATATGTATATTTAATTTTTATAATAAGATATTTGTATTTTGACTTTTTACAGAGAACCCTCTTATTCTACCGTTTTTTTTCGAAATTTCACCGAAATGATTTTCAAAACGTTACAATCCTGCACCTCATTCGACGGGGAAAGAGCCGAGATCCCTTCACCGGGAGTGACCTCTTTAGCAAAAGTTTTCGCCACTATATATTTTGTAAAACCACTTGGATTCCTTCAATGAGATCAAGTTCATTACGTTAAAGGTTTTTCGCCAAAAACCAGCCGTAGCCCTCCTTCATTTCAGATTAGTATTGCTTAGTATTCGTGCTGCGTTTCTTGACCTTGTCAAGACGTATTGTGCGGTAGCTTTGTAATATTTTTCTGTCGCAAGCAAATGTGGATTGGTTAGGACAGTCGTTCGACCTTGTTGACCTTGTCAAGGGTCTGTGCGGGTGGGTCTAATACAATCAACATAATGACGGGTTGAACTTGACTAGGACCCTTTGACTTGTTGACCTTGTCAAGGTCACTTGGATCCTAGGGGTAAAAATCATATCGGGAGTTTCAAACATACAACAAACTTGCCAGGCATGCGCATACCTTCTGAAGTGTGGTGACTTGAGTGGCTTCCATCAAGTTATCATGCGATGATAGTTGGATCCCGATTCCCACTGATGAGTAGGATTACTCCTCGGGTGATTCCGACTAATTCTCCTTTTGGGTTTGGAGGAGAATTCGAGAAAACAGTGGGAGCCATCCAGATTAGATAAAATGATTATGCATTCTGATCTAGATTAGAGTGCACGTTGAGTGTTTCTTTTCTCTCTCTCTTTGGCATCGACCATGCCCAGACCCTAGACTATGACTCAGTGACCAAGTTAACCGAACTTTCTTAAAAACACTGGCTTTTGGATTGTCCAAGTTGCATACATCATTGCCACTCCTTCTTTTACCCTTTGCTTTTCGCCAGAACACCCCGTATCAGTACGTATATCCACTTCCATTGGATAAAACCATCGTATGGTTATATACGAACTCGAAGGAACTTTTTAGAGGATGGTTTCTGGTTCTGGAGAAAATGAACAGGACTATTCAGTTGTCTTTTCCTTTTTCCTTCTCTCAGGTTGTGAGGGCTCCTAGGATTAGGAGACAGTACACCTATTATGCTTATTGGATAGTCTTCTTCCAAACCGTAGGCAGGTGCCGAAAGGTAGGGAATGAAGAAAACCAATTATCCTAAGTATGGTGTACAGAAGATAATAAGTAAAGACAAATAAAGGGATTAGAAAGAGGGCAAAGTAAAATGCGACTGCTATGATTCACGACCAAACCACGTATTTCATCGCCACTCCTACTTCACCTTTGCGTTTCTCCAGAACACCCCATATCACTACGAACATCTAATTCCATTGGATAAATCCATCGTATGGTTATATACGAACTCAAAGGAGGTTTTTTGATGATGGATTCTGGTTCAGGAGAAATAGGAATAAGGTTTATTCAATTGTCTTTTATCCTTACCTTCTCTCAGGTTGCCAGTGCTCCTAGGATTAGGAGAGTACACCTATTATGCTTATTGGATAGTCTTCTTCCAAACCATAGGCTGGTGCCGAACGGTAGGGAAGGAAGAAAACCACTTAGCCTAACGATGGTGTACAGAAGGTAATGAGTAAAGACAAATAAAGGGAATTGGAGAGATATCAATGAAATATATGGTTACAATCATGAATCTGATAATGGAAGAGGCATTACTAGGAATACCCGGATACCCCTTCGAAACATATTCATGTTTCAGTTTCACTATGTATTGTTAATAGAAAACTGATTTCCCAATTAGACCCTTGCTCCAGGGTATGTATTTACCAGGTATGATTCTCACATCTGTATGATTTTATAGATGATGAGTGGGAGTAAGTTATTGGGAATTAGGTGATCATCCTCATTATATCGGAATTCGTTGTAATTGGTGATATTTGAGGAAATCACCTGGGTACAGTTTTCAACCTACGACGCATAGGGTTTGAGTTATTAAACTCAGGGGACTTATACAAAGTATTGTATGTTGTCCAGTATCCATTAGGACAAAGGGGTTGGTCCTCGTACTATATTCTGTTTACTTGTTTCTTCTCAAGTTTTGGACAAGTATTTTGTAGAAACACAAGGTCCAAGTTTGAGAAGTTATTGGTACAAGAATAAAGTAGAGAACCGGGTGTCGCAAGTATTGGGATTCTTCAAGGTGATCGAAGATGTAGATACTTGTATGAGGTATTCAGTTGATAGTAATGGTTTTGAGAAACTTGTTTCTCTTTCAGGTTACTCATAATTGGACGCACTCCTAAGTTGAGTAATGCTGATCGGCCTCTCTCCATTTAGTTGACATGCACTGGAGACAGCTGCATGATTTGAATCTGGTTCCAATCAAACTAGTGCCTTTGTTTCTATATTATATATATATAGAATCAATTTATATCTTAACGAGGTTAAGGTATAGGGAGTCGTCCGGCTGATACTTAAAACTGGAATCCGGATAAACTCAAGGCACGTTTCGGTAATGGCTGTTTGTGGGTTATCCCGGGCTTTGACGAGGGTTAACTTTCTACCATCTGGAAGATCAATAGTGATACTGTTCTTGACTCGCCACAGTTTTAGTAAAATGGAATTTTTTCAGAAAAACAGCAGTAGGAGTATGGTAGAACTGGAAGTGATTCCAGAACCACAAACGATTACTCAAAATTTAATAGGACCTAAAGATTCAATCAGGATTGATATTCCATTAGCCACTCCACAGATATGGTGGGTAACCTCAGGCGCCCGAGAGGTACTTTGGTATCCTCAAGGACGGTGATAGGGAAGTTCTTGTTTACCCAGACTTGACACTACTGTTGTTCCAGACTATGAGACGGCAGGAGCATGAGTATAGCGTCATTCTAAACTAGTTTTAGAAGTGCACGTGTATATGACTCTGCCAGAGGGTTGTCGTAGTCAGTGGGAGCAGCGGAAGCGTAGTGGACAAGTATCTTGGGTCTATTTATAGACTAAAGCGAATATAGCGGAGATAGATCATCTATTTTTGATGTTAAAGTCATAGATATTTGACTTCATCAGAATATGAGATGGATCTGTTAAGAAGGTAGTAGGGTGTAATGTCCTGGTTTTTGGAGACATGCACTTTATAGGAAGTGAAATTCCTATACTACGATCGGTTATACTTTGGTTGTCACACAGTATTTTCTCTACATAGGTTATGGATATTATATCTGTTGGGGATAGTGCCCTCAGAGTCAATTATTGGATCACAGGCACGTGATTGCAATGATTGAGAGAATACCTATACCGTTAGAACAGTCTTACTCAAGATGATAGTATGATGTCTGGTTTATCTTTATCACAGTGTACTGCTTTAGGTGACCTTACAAGTCACTATTGCGCGTTGATAGAGCCCTTAGGATTCTTGCTTGATGGCCAGCAGTATGATGGCGATCATATACGTGGGAGCTGGGGTCTATAAGCACATCCTTAAAAGGTCCTTAGTCGTGGGAGTTTTCGAGACAGGGCATCGATACTCCAGAGTAGAGTAGTGTATACAGTCGAGACCCCGACGAGGGGCGGTGGCCAGTCTCACAAGCCACTGGTGTCAGTTGGTTCGCCTAAGATGTATATAGGTGCTCATTAGGTTATGAGTACACCGGACTGGACTTGCCGGGAAAGTGCTAGTTGGTTTTATACCTGACGTCAGATAGCAGTTCCCTGGTGACATGTGTACAGGTTAGTTAATCGACCTGTGATCGTCATTTGTCTCGTGTGAGTTCCCACAGTACTTTTATTACTACCCTACCACGGCTCAAAGGAGTCGTGCAAATAGATTTTAGTTGGGTACAGTCCCGAGCCACATGGAGGAAGTGAGCGGATCTGCAGGGGTTCGTCTCTCTCAGTATTGGGGGCGAGGTCGTGCTATGTCTAGGAGAGCCATTACACAAAGCCCTCGGCCAAGGCAGGAGATTTACTGGTAGGTATTCCAGTAGTATCTCAGGGTGTTCTGGGCTACACTCCGACACGACTAGTACCGCTTTTGGGGGTCTGACTTTTACCAACCCCTAGGCCCGCCATGCGATACTCATAGACGAACGGACCAGACTGTACGGATATTGTCACTGACAGGCTCAGTAGGGTGTCAGGATGAGTTCGCTAATCGACGTCCCTTTTGGTCAATACCTGGCATCCCGTTACGTATGGCTAATACCTATGACGTGCTGGTGGTTAAATCCATAACCAAAGTATTGACGAGTCTTTAGAGTCCCCCACAGACAGTTGCTCAAGTTTAGGGCGAAACGTTGTAGAGGCCGTATGGAGATATGGCAGGGTTCGATT
The DNA here is from genome assembly GCA_030015575.1 of Agapanthus africanus. Taxonomy (NCBI): domain Eukaryota; kingdom Viridiplantae; phylum Streptophyta; class Magnoliopsida; order Asparagales; family Amaryllidaceae; genus Agapanthus; species Agapanthus africanus. Next base: position 279,558,350 of record JASDDO010000022.1, read on the forward strand.
ATATTCGTGCGGTATTGCACGAATCATGATCGGACGGATAATACTAGCGGGCTTTGGTTTAAGCCGGATCCTAGTATTGTACAGTGTAGATTTTGTCTCTTTGCATTTGTATTCGGTCGGAATACAAATGCGGGTATGTATATACAGTCGCGGGGTTTTCCTGTAATTTATTACGGGATCAGTTTTCTGAAATTGCCAGTTTGCATTCCGTTTCGGCCAGTTTTCCTTTGTTCCTTCACGGCCGGATTTTTGTGATGGGAGGGCTAATTTGCAAGTATGCAAATTAGCAATTATGGAGGGTTTATTTGTAAATGAGGGATTATGATAATACAAGCATCTTTGCATTTTCTTTGATCATGGCTAGCATTAATGGTGATGGATTATGAAAGGATTTTGGATTGGAAATTGATGTGATTATTTTTCCTTGTTATCACCCATTTTCTTTATGGTCACCAGAACTCTCTTGTGCTCACCTCCCTTGCTTATTTCCTTCCTCCATATTCATTTGGCCGGCCACTTGATGAGAGGGAGAGGTTCATTTTTGTGAGTGGGAAAAATTGTTCATCTCATATTATGCTTGCTACACAAATTGATCAACCTCTTTCCAAAGTTCATTCTTCACCTCCATCACTATGGCAACTTCATACCCGCTAGAGACAAGTGTTTCTACATTTCATCTACAGTATTCTTGGACACGTCGACTCGCCAACTTTGTGCCCGAGTTGCCTCGGTCCAGAGGTAGGAGCTCGTAAAAGAACCCGGCGATGTGGTACCCTTTACGACGAGGAGATGAAGACCGGAGATTCCGCGAGAAGATCGGGATAGAGGCCGAAGACCGAAGGACACGGATCGCTCGGTATAGCATTCTATCCCATCTCTAGTTAGCTAGCATTGTGTTAATAGTTACGATCCGGGTTTTTAGAATGCGGTAGTGCCGGTTTAAAGTTAAGAAAATTTTTCGTTTCCGCATTTTGGCCTCGTATAGACGTCCGGGACGCTACCGCAGTCCTACAATGGTATGAAAGCCAGGCCATTAACCTAGTCTAGTTTGCTCTAGTGTGTTTAAAACTTCGATCAAACAAATATCCCAAAACTGCATTTTCAAAGTATCAGTTTTCTGTCGAATTTTTTTGGCTCGAAAAATTATTTTGAGTGTCGCAGAAACTCGTGCAGGAAGTTTTAAGAGTTCTGTAAAAATTTGGTCGCATGTTATTACTGTTTAGCCGCGGAACCACGGCCAAACCCATGCTTCGGCCGCGGTTCCACCGCCACTTTGACTGTTCAATGCATCAAATTTTTACAGTGGGCTTCTGAGTTGAAAATGTGGTTTTTGGTATATACTGTTTGGGCCCAGATTTTCTTTGAGTGCTACAGTTGTGCTTGGGGCCCACTTCGGTAAATTTAGTCGATCGAAAATTTTAAACATGTTAGTTCACAGTATTTACATTATATCTGCGACCGTGACTGTCACTTGATCGGTAAATCCTGTCTAACTGCTATAGCCCTTTTAGACGGATTTGCGAACGTGACATTCACGTTGATGTTCTGTGTTGTGCTGTGATGTTGCGGAATTGTCGTGGTGGATAGCCTGGATGCAATGGTAGTACAGTTTGGTTTTATTATGTACATTTGATATTGCGGGGCGAGCGTCCGACATGTGGACTGCCGTCACAGCTTGTTTTTATATTATTCTTTTGGGGCACGACCGGGCTGAGGTCGATGTACCCGTTGTATGAATATTTTACTTTCTGTACTAGGATTGCCCCGCGGAGGGGTGCACGGGTACCCGGGTTCTAGAGAGCAACGGGCCCGCATCTCATGGCGTTGAGACGGAGGGGGCTTCACTCTAGAATTGGCAGGCTATTCGCCGCACTCGCAGGGGCTATAGGTTGACCCTGGAGGGGTGCCCAAGTTACCGGATTCCGTGAGGTACTGGGTAGTCCATTCACGTTGTTGAAGGGGGCTGCTTCGCTTCAGGTTTTGGCGGGTAACTTGCCGCGCCCGTAGGGGTCTAGGATTTCATTGCACTGGCTATCCACACGACCAGGGGAACGTCGGGTTTCAGTAGCGGCTCTATGAAACCCAGGGATCCCAGATATCTGTATTTTTCTGTGATGCTTATTACATTTCTGTGATGTTGCATTTTATCACGCCTTGAGCGATTATTAAATATTGATATATATACTAGTAGATGTTGTATATGTTTTGCATCCGCGCTAGTCCAGTCCCCGCTCTATCGTTAGTTAACTAACCTAACGGGTGATGACGGGACCCAGTGGCGAATGCAGATGGCATATACGTACATCGTATTTTCGTTCTTTATTGGTGTGATCAATTGATGGGACTGCGTTGATTCGGATCAATGCAAGCTAAACAAACCTATTCTGATATTATTGGAACATATTTTAAAAAGCTGTTATTGCAAGAACGTTCTCTTTTGTTTTGCACAGTGGTATTCGGTTATGAATATCCAGCACCTCAGTCGACGAGGCAAGGGCCGAGATCCCTTCACCGGGAGTGACCCCTTGGACAAAATTTTGCGTCAGGGTAATAACTTCACTATAGACGATTACTTTTTGCTTTGCATCATGGTATTTAGTTGGAATATATTGCACCTCATTCTATGGGGAAAGAGCCGAGATCCCTTCACCGGGAGTGTTCTCTTTAGTAAATTGTTTTCGCCACTATATTTTTCTAAAAAGCTATGCAGTTCCTTCAACGATATCAAGTTCATTACGATAAAGGTTTTACGCCGAAAACCAGTCGTAGCCCTCCGTCATTTCCTACGGGTATTATTTAGTATTCGTGCTGCGTTTGTTGACCTAGTCAAGACGTAGTGGTCGGTAGCAAAGTGGTACTTGTTTGTTGCATAAATGGGATTGGTTAGGACAGTCGTGCGGCCTTGTTGACCTAGTCAATGGAACGTACGAGTGGGTTTAATGCAATCCAGCATAATGACGGGTTGAACTTGACTGGCGGTTAATGACTTGTTGACCTAGTCAAGGTTATAAGCCGTTTGGGGTAAAAATCATATCGGGAGTTTCTAAAGAAACTGAAACTTGTCAGGCTTGCGCATACCTTCTAGAGTGTGGTGACGTGAGTGGATTCCGTCACGTTATCATGCGATGATAGCTGGATCCCGATTCCCACTGATGAGTTGGTTTACTCCTCGGGTGATCTCGACTAATTCTTCTTTCAGGTTTGGAGGAGAATTTGAAGTTACAGTGGAAGGTTTCCTGATTAGATAAATTGGTAACCATTCTGATCTAGGTTATAGTGCACGCTGAGTGTTTCTTTTCTCTCTCTCTTTGACAGTGACCATGGCCCGACCTTTGACTATGACTCTGTGACCAAATTTAACCGAACTTTCTTAAACACTGGCTTTTGGATTGTCAGAGTTGCAAACCTCATTGCCACTCCTACTTTTACCCTTTTCTCCAGGACACCCCGTATTACTACGAACGTCCACTTCCATTGGATAAAACCATCATATGGTTATATACGAACTCGAAGGAACTTGTTCTAGATTCGAGAATGGTTTCCAGTTATGGAGAAAACGAATAGGACTATTCAGTTGTCTTTTCCTTTTACCTTCTCTCAGGTTGCGAGTGTTCCTAGGATTAAGAGATAGTACGCCTATTACGCTTATTGGATTGTCTTCTTCCAAACCTTAGGCTGGTGCCGAACGATAGGGAATGAAGAAAGCCGATTAGCCTAAGTGTGGTGTACAGAAGGTATTAAGTAAAGACAAATAAAGGGATTAGAAGGAGGGCAAAGTAAACTGCGACTGCTATTCACGACCAAACCAAGTATTTCATTACCACTCCCACTTCACCTTTGTATTTCTCCAGAACACTCCGTATCACTACGAAGATCCACAGTTATTTGGATACTCCATCGTATGGTTATATACGAACTCGAAAGGAACTTGTTCCAGTTCGGGGATGGATTCTGGTTCAGGAGAAATAGGAATAAGGTTTATTCAGGTGTCTTTTATCTTTACCTTCTCTCGGGTTGCTAGTGCTCCTAGGATTAGGACAGTACACCCATTATGCTTATTGGATAGTCTTCTTCCAAACCATAGGCTGGTGCCGAACGGTAGGGAAGGAAGAAAACCATTTGGCCTAAAGGGGTGTGCAGAAGTTAACGACTAAAGACATATAAAGGGATTTGGAAAGGTGGCAAAGAAATATACGGTTACAGTTGTGAATCTGGATAATAGAAGAGGCATTACTAGGAATACCCGGATACCCCTACGAAATATTTCAATGTTTCAGTTTCACTGTGTACTGTTAAAAGAAAACCGATTTCCCAATTAGTCCTTACTCCAGGGTATGTATTTACCAGGTATGATTCTCACGTCTGTATGGTTTTACAGATGATGAGTGGGAGTAAGTTATTGGGAATTAGGTGATAATCCTCATTATATTGGAATTCGTTGTAATTGGTGATATTTGAGGAAATCACCTGGGCTGTTTGCCGGACGGCAAATATTCGGTTTTGAATATCCGTTGTTATGCACCAATTTCAAATTGATATATCTGTACGTTCATTTTTATGAAGTGAGATATAACTTTTTGAAATTATGTCTATGACATTTACCTATATCTGTGGATGGTTAGGTAAGGAGCATTAAACAGCAGTGTAATTCTTCTTAACCATAAGTACAGTTTTCAACCTACGACACACAGGGAATGAGTTATTAGACTGAGGGGACTTATACAGAGTATTGTATGTTGTCCAGTGTCCATTAGGACAGAGGGGTTGGTCCTCGTACTATATTCGGTTTACTTATGACTTCTCTAGTTTTTAGACAAGTGTTACGTAGAAACACAAGGTCTAAGTTTTGAGAAGTTATAGGTATATGAATAAAGTAGAGAACCAGGTATTGCAAGTATCAGGATTCTTCAAGATGATCGAAAATGTTGATACTTGTGTATGGTATTCAGTTGATAGTAATGATTTTTGAGAAACTTGTTTCTCTTTCAGGTTACTCATTTCTGGATGCATTCCTAAGTTGAGTAATGTTGATCGGCCTCTTTCCATTTAGTTGACATGCAATGGAGACAGTTGCATGATTTGAATCTGGTTCCAATTAAATCAGTGCCTCTGTTTCTGTATTGGATATAGAACAGTTCATATCTTAACATTGTTAAGATACGGGGAGTTTTCCGGCTTATGCTTAAAACCAGACTCTGGATAACTCAAGGCACGTTTGTGTAATGGCTGTTTGTGGGTTGACCCAGGTTATGACGAGGGTTGACTTTCTACCATCTGTAAAATCAATAGTGATATTGTACTTGACTCGCCACAGTTTTAATAAAAATGGATTTTTCAGGAAACAGTAGTGGAAGTATGGTTGAACTGGAAGTGATTCCAGAACCGCAAACGATTCCTGAAAATTTGATAAGAACATATAGATTCAATTTGGTTTGATATTCCATTGGCCACTCCGCAGATATGGTGGGTAACCTCAAGCACCCGAGAGGTACTTCGGTAGCCTCAAGGACGGAGACAGGGAGGTTCTTATTTACCCACACTTGCCATTGCTGTTGTTCCAGACTGTGAGACCCGGCAGGAGGATGAGTATAGCGTCGTTCTGAACTGGCTTTAGAAGTGCTCGTGTATATGACTCTGCCAGAAGGTTGTCGTAGTCAGTGGAGCAGCGGAAGCATAGTGGACAGGTAGATTATGTCTATTTATAGACTAAAGCAGATATAGAGGAGATAGATCATCTATTTCTGATGTGACAGTCATAGATTTGACATCATCAGTATAGGGGATGGATCTGTTAAGAAGGTAGTAGGGTGTGATTTCCTGGTATTTGTATGACATACACAGAGTAGGAATTGATGCTCCTATACTACGGTCGGTTATACTTTGGTTGTCACACAGTGATTTCTCCACATGGGACTTGGATATGATATCAAGACATTCTGGTTACTGGATCTATGGTTTTAGATCTAGATTTGGATAGTTTCCCAATCTGGGTATTTAGACAACATTCTAAAGGTGTTTTAGAATGGACGACTCCTGGCACGGTAGTATACCTGCAGGTAATGGAGTCACCCTCTCTAAAGGTGTCTTACAGACTGTAGAGGAGAGGGATGTGGATGATTGGCAGATCACTTGCTTAGGCAATTGAGTCATTCATGAGATGTCAAGTACCACACCAGATGTTGTTTTTACACGAGCTGCAATAAGTTGATATTGATCCAATCCTGGAGAAACATTCGGAAGCAGTCTTAGAACATAAGTGGATGTTCTAGGGGTATGATAACGACAGCCTCATTCGAGAGACAGTTATCGTTCCAGGCTTCCAAGGTGACTTGGATGATAGAGTGACTGTCAGAGTTATTGTTTTCCCTCTAACGAGGGGCAGTATTTTGGACAGGTGGTCCAGGTGGATACCGAGGGAGGCATGGCGCAGGATACTGATTAAGTTCAGTTGACGATACAGTCTAAGAAGTTTGGATTTGGAGTTCATTTATGAACTAGGTCCCATCAGATATCCAGACATGTTCTAAGACAGGTATTGCTCATTTCGGGAGATGGCTTTTTCCGCGAACTTGAGATAAAGAGAGACATAGAAAGAAACATTAGAGTGGATCCACTCACTGAGGCTATTCCTTGAACGCGTTAGTTTCGCAAGCGAGTTTTGTGAGACTGATTGGTAGAGGAGTTGGGTGTTCGGTATCACGCGGGCTGTGAGTATGCGACATCGCAATAATTAGCCTTGAGTGCAAGTGGGAGATTGTTGGAGATAGTGCCCTCAGAGTCAATTATTGGATCACAGGCACGTGATTGCAATGATTGAGAGATGACCTATACCTTTAGAACAGTCTTACTCAAAATGATAGTATGCTATCTGGTTTATCTTTATCACCGTGTACTGCTTTAGGTGACCTTACAAGTCACTATTGCGTGTTGATAGAGCCCTTAGGATTCTTGCTTGATGGCCAGCAGTAGGATGGCGATCATATACGTGGGAGCTGGGGTCTATAAGCACATCCTTAAAAAGTCCCTAGTCGTTGGAGTTTTCGAGACAAGGCATCGATACTCCAGAGTAGACTAGTGTATACAGTCGAGACCCCGACGAGGGGTGGTGGCCGGTCTCACAAGCCACTGGTGTCAGTTGGTTCACCTAAGATGTATACAAGTGCTCATTGGGTTATAAGTACACCGGACTGGAATCGCCGGGAACATGCTAGTTGGTCTTATACCTGACGTCGGATAGCAGTTCCCTGGTGACATGTGTACAGGTTAGTTCATCGACCTGAGATCGTCATTTATCTCGTGTGAGTTCCCACTGTACTTTGATCACTACCCTACCACGGCCCAAAGGAGTCGTGCAAACAGGTTTTAGTTGGGTACAGTCCCGAGCCATATGGAGGCAGTGAGCGGATCTGCAGGGGTTCGTCTCTCCCAGTATTGGGGGTGAGGTCGCGCTGTGTCTTGGAGAGCCATTACATAAAGCCCTCGGCCGTGGCAGGAGATTTACTCGTAGGTATTCCAGTAGTATCTCAGGGTGTTCTGGGCTACACTTCGACACGACTTGTACCGCTTTTAAGGATATGACTATTACCAACCCCCTAGGCCCGCCATGCGATACTCAAAGACGAATGGACCGGACTGTACGGATATTGTCAATGACAGGCTCAGTAGGGTGTCAGGATGAGTTCGCTCATCGACGTCCCTTTTGGTCAATACCTGGTAGCCCGTTACGTATGGCTAATACCTCTGACGTGCTGGTGGTTAAATCCACAGCCAAAGTATTGACGAGTCTTTAGAGTCCCCCACAGACAGTTGCTCAAGTTTCGGGAGAAACGTTGTAGAGGCCGTATGGAGATATGGCAAGGTTCGATCATATTCGTGCAGTATTGCACGAATCATGATCGGACGGATAGTACTAGCGGGCTTTGGTTTAAGACGGATCCTAGTATTGTACAGTGTAGATTTTGTCTATTTGCATTTGTATTCGGTCGGAATACAAATGGGGGTATGTATATACAGTCGCGGGGTTTTCCTGTAATTTAATACGGGATCAGTTTTCTTAAGTTGCCAGTTTACATTCTGTTTCGTCCAGTTTTCCTTTGTTCCTTCACGGCCGGATTTTTGTGATGGGAGGGCTAATTTGCAAGTATGCAAATTAGCAATTGTGGAGGGTTTATTTGTAAATGAGGGATTATGATAATACAAGCATCTTTTCTTTTTCTTTGATCATGGCTAGCATTAATGGTGATGGATTATGAAAGGATTTTTGATTGGAAATTGATGTGATTATTTTTCCTTGTTATCACCCATTTTCTTTATGGTCACCACAACTCTCTTGTGCTCACCTCCCTTGGTTATTTCCCTCCTCCATATTCATTTGGCCGGCCACTTGATGAGAGGGAGAGGTTCATTTTTGTGAGTGGGAAAAATTATTCATTTCATATTATGCTTGCTACACAAATTGATCAACCTCTCTCCAAAGTTCATTCTTCATCTCCATCACTATGGAAACTTCATACCCGCTAGAGACAAGTGTTTCTACACTTCATCTACAGTATTCTTGGACACGTCGACTCGCCAACTTCGTGCCCGAATTGCCTCGGTCCAGAGGTGGGAGCCCGTAAAACAATCCGGCGATGTGGTGCCCTTTACGACGAGGAGATGTAGACCGGAGATTCCACGAGGAGATCGGGATGGAGGCCGAACACCGAAGGACACGGATCGCTCGGTATAGCATTCTATCCCATCTCTAGTTAGCTAGCATTGGGTTAATGGTTACGATCCGGGTTTTTAGGATGCGGTAGTGCCGGTTTAAAGTTATGAAAATTTTTCGTTTCCGCATTTTGGCCTCGGATAGACGGCCGGGGCGCTACCGCAGTCTTACAATATCAGACATTCTGGTTACTAGATCTATGATTTTAAATCTATATTTAGGAAGTGTCCCAATCTGGATACTTAGACAGTATTCTAAAGATATTTGGAATGGATGACTCCTGGCATGGTGGTGTACCTGCAAGTGATGGAGTCACCCTCTCTAAAGGTGTCTTACAGACTAAAGTGTAGAGGGATGTGCATAATTGGCATATCACTTGCTTAAGAAATTGAGTCAATCATGACATGTCAAGTACCACACCAGATGTTGTTTTTGCACTAGATGCAATAAGTTGATATATTAATCCAATCCTGGAGAAAAACGATTGGAAGCAGTTTATGAACATAAGTGGATGTTCTAGGGATTTGATAACGGCAGCCTCCTTCTGGAGATGGTTATCATTTGAGGCTTCCAAGGTGAACAGGATGACAGAGTGACTGTCAGAGTTATAGTTATACCTTTGACGAGGGACAGTAGTTTGGATAGGTGGTTCGGGCGGATACTGAGGAAGGTATGGCGCAACATACTGATTAAGTTCAGTAGTCGATACAGTCTAAGAAGTTTGCTGGATTTGGAGTTCATTTATGAACTGGGACCCATCAGATATCCAGAAATATTCTAAGACGGGTATTGCTCATTTCGGGAGATAGTTTTCTGCGCGAAGCTGAGATAAAGAGAGACATAGAAAGAAACACTGGAGTGGATCCACTCACTGAGGCTATTTCACGGGCTGTGAGTATGCGACATCGCAATAATTAGCCTTAAGTGCAAGTGGGAGATTGTTGGCTATAGTGCCCTCAAGGCAATTGTCATAGTCGGAGGCTTGTGATCATGATGATTGAGGGAGGACCTATACCGATAAAACAGTCTTACTCGAAATGATAGTATGCCATCTGGTTTGTCTTTATCATCATGTATATGTTGATAAAGCCCTTAGGATCTTGCTTGACTACCAGCATTGTGATGGCGATCACATACGTGGGAGCTGGGATCTATAAGCACATCCTTAAATGTCCCTAGTCGTGGGAGTATCGAGACTGGGCATCGATACTCCAGTGTAGACTGGTGTATACTTATCTAGACCCTGACGAGGGGCGGTGGCTGGTCTCACAAGCCATTGGTGTTAGTTGTTCACTTAAGATAGTATACATGTGCTTATTGGGTTATGAGTACACTAGACGGACTCGCCGGGAACTTGCTCGTTGGTATTATACCTATAGTCAGATAGCAGTTCCCTAGTGATATGTGTACAGGTAAGTATGTCGACCTGAGATCGTCATTTGTCTCCTGTGAGTTCCCACTGTGCTTTGATTACTACCCTACCACGGTTCAAAGGAGTCGTGCAAACAGGTTTTAGTTGGGTACAGTCCCGAGCCATATGGTTGCAGTGAGCGAATCTTCGGGGATTCATCTCTCCCGGTATTGGGGGTTGATGTCGCGCTGTGCACGGGTGGCCATCACTAGAAATCCTCAGCAGGGGTATGCGAGAATTACCGATCCAGCATCGATAGTTTCTCAGGTAGTGATGAGTTTCATACCGACACGAATTATCGCGTTGTTAGGGGTCTGACTTTATCCACCCCCTAGACTCGATATGCGATACTCTTAGATGAACAGACCGGACTGTACGGATATTGTCACTGATAGGCTCAGTAGGGGTTCAGATGAGTTTGCTCGTCGGCCTTCCTTTCGTTCAATACCTGGGTAGCCGTTACGTACAGCTAGTGCTGCTGACGTGCTTGTGGTTAATCCCACTGCCAGCGTATTGATGATTCTTTAGAGTCCCACACAGAGGGTTTTCTCAGTTCAGGCGATATGGTGTAGGTGATGAATGTTGATACATACAGGTGTTTGATTAAATATGTGCACTGACTTTAATCGGATGATTGATAATACTAGCGTCTTAGGATTAAGCCAGATTGTTAAATCATGTTTTGATTTAATAATTTACATATGTATTTATATATATGTATTCTAGTATTATTGCTCACTATTCGTTTTCTCTCTTTGGCTATTCGTATTTTCGTACGAATACGCGTATGTGTATTTCGATACATGTACCGGGAAGTATTCCATATTTATACGGAATAGCTTCTTGAAGATGCTACGTCATTATTAATTTTCTTTTGAAAATCATTTGTTTTTGGTGAGGTGGAAAAGGTGACATGGCAAGGGTATGGGCTTTGGGTCAAAGCATGGTCTTTGCACATGTAGAGATTGGTATGGCCTTGATTTGTTTAATGCATAATTGGATAAGAATTTTTGGGTGCATTATTTGTGTGAAGAGAGAGGGGGCCGGCCACTTTAGTGGTGGACTTGCTCATTTTGGTATTTTACACACTCTCTTGCTCACTCTCTCCTCATCACATACACACACCCAAAAGGACTTAACCAATTTTGAGCTTATGCCATCTCTTTTCATTACATCTTCTTCATCTTCACTTGTTGCTCACTTGAGCTCATGGTTGAGAGAAAGAATTTTAGTGACACTATCCTACACTCCTCACTCTCTACTAATAGCAATTTTGAAGAGTCGGTTAGTTCGCTTGGCGAACCTGAAGCTTGCGCCGTTTCCCTCGGGTGGATCATCGGAGATGAAGGAAGACCGGCGACTAAAGTCGATCCGCATTGCTAGGATCTTGGAAATGGTTGAAGACCCGAAAGACTTGGTTCATTAGGTATAACCATTCTATCTCCTTTTGTTAGGTTGCTAGTTTTATGGTTAATGGTTTCGATCTTGCAAATCGGGTAATGGTAGCGCCGGGTTTTAGAAAATTTTTGTTCCGCATTTGGCCATGGTTCGATGGCCGGGGCTCTCCCACTATCCAACACATGTATAGATTTTGATTTCCGTGCGCACCGGACGCACAGGGTTTTCATATGCACTTTTTGGGATTGATTTCTTATGGAGCATTACGTTTTTGTGAGGTTTTATCATTGTTTTCGTACTAAGCAGGACTAGTCAGAGGACAATACCTGAATATATTTTGCATGCATTGATAGTTATTGAAGGGATTTCCAAAAGCGAGCTATAGTCTCATTATTTACATACGTGTCTGATATGACACGACACGTTTAAAACAGGGGACCCTTCTAAATTGTTTCCAAAGCGGCAGAACGTACACATTAAACAAAAGATATATACGTATATGGCTATTTTCTTATAGAGACGTCCGCCACTGTGCATTGTTATGCGCATTGCACATCGACTTTAAAGAATTTGGCATGCATTTCCTTCAGATATTTACATGTACAAATTTCATATTTACATGTATAGTTCCGATTTATAGCATATCGGTTTTTCTTTGGATTTGGCATTCGTGTTTTCACCTTGACTCCGATGATTGCGGGATGCTTGATGGAGTTTTGATTTCAAGTTATCTGCTCATTACTCATGCGCATGTATTGCGCTACGATGCGTTTTATATATTGATGATTTCGGAGCCCCGTTGGCTTGAACATTTTATTGAAATGTTTTAAAAAAATTGGGGGATTAAATTTAAATTCGGGGATGAATTTTTTTAAGGGAGGAAGATTGTAACACTTGAGTTTGTGTTTAGTGGTAATTGTGTTTAATGTGGGGGTTTTGGTAAAAAGTTTACCAAAACGGCCTTCTGATAATTTATCTGGTTTTATGAATATTTTATTAGATTTTTATCGGGACTGCACACACTTGTGCATGTTAACTTGGGTTAAGCCTAGAGTTAAACCATGTTTAGACAACCATGGTGTTTTAAACCATTTGGTTAAGTTAATTGGGTTAATTATGGATTTTTAGTTTTAAAATTTGATTCAGGGTAGGGATTGACTAGTAGGTAGGTGAGAGAGAGAGAGCCATGATGGTTTTGGGCATGCTAGCATTTAATGTAGAGAGAGGATGATGGGGGTTAACTCCATTTCACATCAAAACTTTTGCTTTACCTCTCACACACTCATCTCACTCACATCTCTCCCTCTCACCCTCACACACACCCCTATATGAAACAACAGCCACAGCAGCAACAGCAACAAAAGAGAAAGAAATAACAAGAAGCAGCAGCAGCAGTAGCAGCCAGAACAGCAACAACAACAACAGAAAAACAACAGCAACAACAACAGCAAAAACAACAACAGCAGCAGCAGATCAGCAAAAGCAATAGTAGCAGCAACTCACTCTCCCCCTCCTCCTTCTTCTCTTCTCCTATATCCTAAGATCTCTAGAGGTATAACCCCTTAACTCGACTTCTATCTTGCAAAGTTATGGTTATTTAGTTTAGTTTAGCGTTTATTATATGTTTTAGTGCTAGTTTTAGGTAAATTTGAGTGAGAATGGCAAGGTGATGGTTTCGATTGTTAGTGTAGCCTTATTAAGTGTGTTTGAGACCAGTTAACCATAGATTTGTCCCAGATTTCACCGATATATCAGATTGTTCGATTTGGTGTAGGTTAGCATTTAAATTGGATTTTTAAGCCTTTTTGAAATCTGCTATCACCCCGAGACCCCTAAAATAAAATTGACTTGGCAGCATGATGTGCAGGCACCCTGGAACCACCCAACAAAACCATAGCCCCTACCTCATTTTTTTGGCCACCAATTAATTCCTTCTGGCCACAATTTGCGGCCAGAGCAGGAGTGTTTTTCCTCGTTTTTAGTTCAGGGCCCCATTTCCAGTAAACTTGACCCTGAGTATGTGCAGTTTTGTCTGATTCCAATCAGGGTAAAATCTGAGTTGATTTTCCTATGTTGGCACATGATTTACGACTTGTTTTAGCATGGATTTTGGTATTTGGTGATTCGTTTCTGTCGGGTGGCGTTTGAACGCCAACGACAAGTGAATATTGGTCGTGTTTGCACGCAAGGCTATAGGTTTTTACCTATGGGCGTAGCGTGTACCGTTTTGGTTTCCGACAAGGTTTTCATGTGCTTTAGCGTTTGTGATATCCTTGTAGGTAACCCATGTGACGTCGAGGCATTGGAGATCCAAATGGCGATGTCGGCATCGGCACGCATAAAGCAAGGTGAGTAGATTTATATCTACGGGGAGAAGTCGGGTGGATGGCGTATAGCACCCCCGCAGTTCGTGGTGATGTATACGGATACGTATACACACATACAATTATTATATGTTGTTGGGATTAATGATGATGTTTAGGATGGATATTTGGTATATCGTTGTGAAACCCTAGAGTAGTGGTTGCACCACACATACATACACTCACCCATACTTGCATACATCAGTTCTTTCGCATGTACATATATGGGATTCTATATAGTTATTTGTTCACATGGGTATGGGACTATGTGTTCACATACGGATTTGAGGATGATACATGGGATTGAGATGAGTCGATGAGATTTGATCTGAGATTATGATATCGGTGATATGGCAGGATTCATACTTGAGATACGTCCTGATGTTTTAGCAGATCTTTGGACGTCGATACCATGTGAATAGCGATCCAAATAAAATGATCGACATGTGATTGTGTGATGAGATATGATGTGTCAGGATGTTCATGATAGGCCGCATTGGGCGGTGTATACTTCTCTATGATGATATATGCTGTTGATACCGGTTCGGATGAGACTGTCGATCAGTAGTCAGATCATGATTATATTAATGATATTAGTGTTGTACTAGAGGTAGGTCAATACCCGGATTATGATCATTGATAAAGAGGATACCGGATGAGTAATTTAATGAATGTGATATTGACCCGTACCCAGATTTGGGATGCCGTACGACGGATTTACGTACGAGCTATATTGATGATTGACCCGCACTCTTGACTTGGGAATACATGATTATAGATATGGTATCGAATGTGATATTATAGAGGCGGGATCACCGACTAATATATATATGTGTGTGTGTGTGTGTGTGTGTGTGTGTATCGACTCAGATTTTAGGCGGCTTCCTCACCTTTAGTTTAGTTTGTTAGCTCGGCCGTATAGTTTAGTGTAGCTGTATGACTCATATTACATTAAATGCAGATTTGTCATCATTGTGTCTAGTATTTAGCTCCCGCTCATTATTGCTGTTCGCTCCGCATCGCATGCTTATAATATGATTCATATTCTATTGTTGATATCATGCTGTTAGGACACCAGCACCATTACCGATGACGTGTATGTACCACGTACACTTACTTGCCGGCTCACACACATCTTCATCGATAATTGCCATGTCACGTACACTTAGAGAATATTATTGCTTGATTTAGCTGGTTAGCTAGTAGTTTGACATGATATTAGTGTACTTGCTTTAAATGCCAGCTTATATATTGTAGTTATTACTGGTCACTTCATGCATACTGTTATTCATTGTTATGCCGCATTCATGGATTCTCATGCCTATATTCATGGTTTTACATGCTATTGATGATTTGGATTCGGATTTCCATGAGATATTTTGGATTTGGGGGAAAACCGCAAAAACTTATATAAGCTTCTTTTCTCTCTTTTAAATAAAAAGTGCGGTTTTCCCATGATGTATGAGTCGTCCACCATGAGTTTGCTGATGGATTTCGAGACCCGATTCAAGGAGGCGGATGAACCGTTTCGGGTACAAGGTGGGCTCGGTGCGGTACCCTAGGGCAAGAAGATCGCAGGAGATGGCGTTGAGCCTGACAGAGGAGCACTACCGACCTGTGATTTTACCCAGACCCGTCGGATATCTAGAGGATACCATCGTGGTCATGAGATGGATGGTAGGGGCCGGTCTGGACTGACGGCGCCTTAGATATTGAGATTGAGACATTGAGATTTCGAGATATTGAGGTACTGAGATTGATGATACAGGCCAGTCCGGATAGCCGGAGCCTAAGATTTTGAGATTTATGTTTTGTGTCGATGCTAGACACTTTTTATGCTGATTTCATTTATGATACCTCATTTTAAAAATACAAAGGAAATCTCACTAAATTATGAAAGCAGTTTCTTTAGTACATGTATTCTGTTTTAATGCATTCATACATCATCCATATGATATATTGCTACCTGATGCACTGACACGGGGATATGTGATTACACTTGGGTTAGATATTTACCCTAGCCATTGTTAGGCTGTTGATTATATATTTGAGGATTATATATTATGATCGTATGACCTAGAATTGCGTCATACATGCGATTTCTGTGCGTAGATGTTTTTCTACTCACGAGTTGGCAACTCACCCCCGTTGTGCCCCAGTTTCTTGCAGGTTTTGCCGTACAGGTTTCATTACGGCTTTGCTGGCACTATTTCCATATCCGAGTGACTTGCTAGTAGGTGGGTTTATTTGTATCGTACCCATCATTATATCTTGTATATTATTATTCAGTTGTATCTAGAAGTTCCATCAACCAAACATGTACTTATTTGAGATAGAGACCAGTGATGTCATTCTTTCGACCTTAGAGTCGCTCGTTATATTTCTGTGGATTTCTTGTTGTTTTGAGTTTCCTTTTCCGTTGTGATCCTCGCCTTTGGGCGTTGTATATTATCTTGCTTGCGTGGTTGTGACCGTCAATTGACGAAGAGCTAGCTCCCGCTTAAGAATGCATTTTCCATTATATATGCTTTATCAGGTTTTCTACCCGTTTGGGGTCAGCTTTTACAAGGAAACTCTGCCGAAATAATTAGAAAAGATTGTGGTTTTAAAATGTATATTTTGGCGCATGTTACAAACTATTTGATTTAAAATGGTTTTCCTTCACTCCACTACTTTTCTTAGTTTGGATTTCTGGGTTTTCGGCTTACTTAGATTACGTACGCCTCGAGACGTTTTGTAGTCTAAGTGCCAGTCATGTTCGGTACTTTCAGGTTGGGACAAAAACGGACTTTTATAGGGCTATAACATCAATCAAGATTGGGTGGGGATTTCATTACCCTTCCTAATGTAAGATTAGTATAGCACCCTATGAAGAGTTTTGAAGCATCACATGACCCAAAGTTTTAATTTTTATGGTGCTAAACTAACATGCAAAGGGATCGATCCTAGAAAATTAGGGTTACGATATAAAAAGGCGAACTAATCTAGGCTTTCGAGAGTACAACCTTTGTAGCTCCCTTTCGCTGGACTCCTTGGTCTCTAAGGTGTTGAACGAAGGTCCTTTTGATGTCCCCTTGTGTCCACGACGATCCACCGCGGAGATCTCCGTCCAAGCTCGCAACTTCGACAAACCGAAGAGAACACTCTAAACAAAACGGCTAAGCTTGTGTAGAATGATGTTGTGGTTAGGTTTCTCACTTCAAAAACCTATCTTTGAATGGTATTTGATCACTAGAAAGAACTAGAGAGCAAAAGAGCAAGAGGAAGAAGATGGTGGCAATTTTTTGATAAGAGGTAAAGATAACTCTTGAGTTAAAAAACAAAATGAAATATATATCACAATATATATTTATTTCCTTCTTAACTTCAACCATGATTCAATCATAGATAGTTAATTTAACTTGGGTTTTGGATGATAAAGAGAAGCATAACCCTTGGTTAGTGGTAGTTGAGATAGGTTAGGTTAGAAGAAGAATGTAGAAGCATGAATGTTTATCCTTTCCTTTTTCATTTTACTTTAAAACCAAAATTAAATAATAATCTATTATTTAATCTATGGTGTGATTCTTATATTGCCACCATTTCCATATGCAATCAACCATGATGGATGGGTGTATGTATGTATACATGTATGCACATCTACATGTGCATGAAACTAGAAAGGAAGAAAGAAACACATGCATGCATGCATACATCCATCAAACCCTAGAAAGGTTTCAAGTGAGAAAACTAATGGTTAGATGATAAATCAACACTTAATTTATCAATCCGGTCATATCTCATATGACCCCACCAAAAGCAAATCACCCGATCAATGTTCGGTATCATATACGCACATTTCAATCGAGTGCATGTGCATATCGCATACGTGCACCACAACGTTTCGCCTGGACTGGGTAACTCCTTTGTGGGACTCTAAGACTCGTCAATATGCCGGCAGAGGGTAATGATCATATCAAGTACCCTCAAGCCGCAAGCGGTCAGCTAAACGTAACGGCCACCCGGGTATTGAGCGATCAGAAGACAACAAGCGAACCTGCTACAACTCCCGTCGAGCCATCCGGCAACACTACCGTACAGTCCGGTCTCTTCGTCAGATATGCTGCATATCGAGCCTGGGGATGGTCACGTCGACCCCAATAACTCAACAAGTCGTGCCAGTGAATGGTCTATAACAGATCGAGAAACTACTGATAACACTTATCAGCAAATCTCAGCAGCCCTGGCCAGGGACTTACTGATATAACCAATCGGGCACTGCACAGCATCAACTCCCAATATCGTGAGAGACGAAACCCCTCCTATAGCTCATTGCCTTCGTGTGTCTCGGGACTGCACCCAACGGCCACCTGTTCGCACGAATCAGTAGGGCCGTGGTAGGGTGGCAACAAAATACAGTGGGAGAACACACAAGACTCCATGACGATCTCGGGTCTACAGACTAACCTGTACCAGTGTCACCAGAGAACTGCTATCCGACGATAGATATAATTCCATATAGGAGTTCTCGGTGAGTCCGTCCAGTATACCCAGTCACCACTGAGCACCCATATATGATCTTGATGTCAAACATCGATGAATGTGGGAACATTCATCGCCCATCGTATGGGTCTAGTATCATATACGCTAGTTTACTCTGGTATATCAATGCCCCGTTTCGATATACCTACGACTAAGGACGTTCCAGGATATGCTTATAGACTACAGATGTCCCACTAGTATGATCTCCATCATAATCAGAGTAGTCAAGCCGATATCCTCAGGGCTTTATCAGCATGTATGAATGAATAGAAGCATGATCAAATAAACAAGTCAAATAAAGGAGAACCAGATAGCATACTATCATGTCGAGCAAGAATGCAAACTGAATATATATACATGTATAGATACATCCACTATCACATAATGGCCTCTAGGGCATACATATATCCAATAATCTCCCACTTGCACTAAGGCCAGTTATTGGCGTATCTCATACCCAACATCTCAAAAAGTCGCTCATGCTGCGGCTGAGGGAGGGCCTTGTTGAATGGATCCGCGGCGTTATTCTTTGTGTCTAACCTCCTAATCTCGATCTCGCGGCGATCTACAATCTCCCGGATCAAATGAAAGCGCCTCAGGATATGTCTGGACTGCTGATGGGATCTGGGCTCCTTGGCTAACGCCATAGCCCCATTATTGTCACAATACAAAGGTATTGGATCAATAATGGTTGGAACTACTCCTAGCTCCGAGACGAACTTCTTCATCCAGACGGCTTCCTTGGCGGCATCATTTGCAGCAATGTACTCAGCTTCCATCGTAGAGTCTGCAACGGTATCTTGTTTGGAACTCTTCCAACTTACCGCCCCTCCATTGAGGGTAAATACAAACCCTGAGATAGATTTGCTGTCATCCTTATCGCTCTGGAAGCTCGAATCGGTAAAGGCCTCCATTTGTAGGTCTGTATTACCATACACCAAGAACAATTCTTTAGTCCTTCGTAAGTACTTAAGAATGTTCTTCACAGCTGTCCAGTGGTTCTCCCCTAGGTTGGATTGATACCTGCTTACAACACTAAGTGCATAAGCTACATCTGGGCATGTACATAACATCGCATACATTATAGATCCTACTGCCGAAGCATAGGGTATAATGCTTATGCGAGCTCTCTCTTCATCGGTCTTTGGACAAGAATCCTTGGAGAGAGTAACTCCATGGCAAGCGGGTAAGGCACCCCGCTTGGAGCCTTCCATACTAAACCTTTTTAGGATGGTGTTGATGTACCTGGTTTGGGACAATCCCAATAACTTTTTGGATCTATCCCTATAGATCCTTATGCCCATGATGTATGTGGCATCACCCAGGTCCTTCATGGAGAACCTCAGTGATAAGAATGATTTGACCGACTGTAGCATAGGAATGTCATTTCCTATCAGAAGAATGTCAACCACGTACAATACAAGGAATGTGACAGCTCTTCCTACAGCCTTCCTATAAACACAAGGTTCATCTGGATTTTTGATGAAATCAAACTCTTTGATAACATCATCGAAACAGATGTTCCAACTCCGAGATGACTGCTTTAACCCATATATGGATTTAAGCAATCTACATGCTTTCTCGCTGCTCCCACTGTCAATGAAGCCCTCTGGCTGATCCATATAAACGCATTCTTCTAAATCTCCATTCAGAAATGCTGTTTTAACGTCCATCTGCCAGATTTCATAGTCGTAGTGAGAAGCACTAGCAAGTAGGATCCGAATGGATTTAAGCATGGCTACAGGCGAAAAAGTTTCGTCATAGTCCAAACCTGGTCTTTGACAAAAAGCTTTCGCCACAAGTCTTGCCTTATAGGTCTCTACCTGCCC
This sequence comes from Agapanthus africanus, assembly GCA_030015575.1. Classification (NCBI taxonomy): domain Eukaryota; kingdom Viridiplantae; phylum Streptophyta; class Magnoliopsida; order Asparagales; family Amaryllidaceae; genus Agapanthus; species Agapanthus africanus. The sequence continues at coordinate 279,578,579 of JASDDO010000022.1, forward strand.
ATCCACACCAATCTTTCTTTTAAAGATCCATTTGCACCCTACAGGTTTTACCCCAGGGGGTACAACGTCCAAAGTCCATACTTTGTTGGTGTACATAGACTCCATTTCGGATCTCATGGCATCCAGCCACTTCACAGAGTCACCACCCATGATAGCTTGCTGAAAACTGGTAGGATCATCATCTTCCATGATACAGTCTTCTCTGTCATCATCAATGAGGAAACCGTAGTACCTCTCCGGTGGGCGAGAAGTCCTACCAGACCTACGGAGTGGCCGAGGTTCTTCAGTTTCTGCTGCAACAGTCGGTTCAACCAAATCGTCATTTGTAGTTTGTGTCTCTAGAACCTCTTCTAGATCCACCACTTTGCCATCATCTTTATCTGTGAAAAACTCTTTTTCCAAGAATGTGGCATGTTGAGAAACAAACACTTTTTGTTCCTCTTTGTGGTAGAATAGATATCCATAAGAATTCTTTGGATATCCTACAAAGTTACACATGACTGACCGTGTCTCGAGTTTGTCCGGATTCTGCTTTTTAATATAGGCCGGGCAACCCCAAATCTTAATTCTCTTAAGAGATGGTTTCTTTCCATGCCATATCTCATATGGCGTGGTAGACACGGCTTTGGTTGGAACCCTGTTTAGCAGAAATGCTGCAGTCTCCAATGCATGCCCCCAAAACGAGACTGGTAACTCAGCGTCACTCATCATGGACCGGACCATATCTAATAGGGTCCTATTCCGTCGTTCTGACACACCGTTGTGCTATGGTGTGTAAGGAGGAGTGATCTGAGAGAGAATCCCATTCTCTTTTAGGAACTTTGCAAATTCTGTACTGAGATACTCTCCACCTCGATCTGATCGAAGCATCTTTATACTCAAGCCGGTTTGTTTTTCCACTTCTTGTTTATATTCAATGAATTTCTCGAAAGCGTCGGACTTGTGCTTTAATAAAAATACATGACCGAATCTTGAGAAATCGTCAGTGAATGTAATGAAGTATGAAAAACTGCCTCTAGCCTGTGTAGACAAAGGCCCACATACATCACTATGTATGAGGCCCAGGAGCTGAGTAGCTCTTTCTCCGTGTCCGGTAAACGGAGTTTTGGTCATTTTACCCTTGATACAAGACTGGCAAGTCGCATAAGATTTATATTCAAAAGAATTTAAATATCCATCTTTGTGTAACTTGTTTAGTCTTGTTTCGTTAATATGACCAATTCTACAGTGCCAAAGAAAAGCTTCATTTAATTCTGAAAGTTTTCATTTATTAGTGTGTTGTATACTGAAAACTGTGTGTTGATTTAGGACATATATTCCGTTATTAAGTGTACCATACCCAACCAACATTTGATTTAGGTGAATGTTCATAACATTGTTCTGCAACACAAAATTACACCCTTCATTGTCCAACAAAGAAACAGATATTATATTACATAGCATACTTGGTACAAAATAACATGGATTCAAAATCAAAATACATCCAGATGCCAACCCCAAGTGATACTCTCCCACTGCGACTGTATGTACATTGGAACCATTTCCAACGCGGAGAGTATGGTCACCTGTCCTCAAAACCTTGCTATTTCTCAGCCCCTGCATAGAATTGCAAATGTGAGAACCTGAACCGGTATCCAATACCCAGGAAGCAGAGTTTATAGAAAAACAGTTTTCAGTCACAAACGCACCTGAAGCAGAAGCATCACCATGCTTCTTCTTGAGACTTAGGTACTCCGTGCAATTGCGCTTCCAATGTCCTGTCTTGTGGCAATGAAAACATTCGCCCTTCCCTGGGTCTCCAGCTTTGGACTTTCCCTTTCCCTTCACCTTTTTGACTCCGCCCTTTGGATTAGTAGGTTTCTTCTTTTTCTTTCCCTTGGCCTTAGCTTTCGGGCGAGAAGAAGAAGACTGTTCAACAGTCATAACGGGAGTTTTTGCTGACTTCATAGTGCTCTCTGCACTCCTTAACATATTAAGGAGTTCAGGGAGTTCCTTTTCCATGCCATGCATGTTAAAGTTCACTATGAACTGAGCAAAGATGGACGGCAGGGACTGCAGAATAATATCTATATATTGTTCATTTTCCATCATCCATCCAAGGTCCTCAAGCTCTTCAATAAGAGCTATCATCTTCAGAACGTGGTCTCCTACTGGTGTGCCAGGGGCCATTCGCATCTGAAACAATTTCTTTGATGCTTCGTATCGTAATACGCGGGATTGCTCCCCATACAACCCCTTTCTATGGAGCAATATACCATGAATTTCCATGTCCTCGTGCTGCTTTTGATGTGTGTTGTCCATCGATGCAAGCGCGAGGCATTTTGCCGTGGCACAGTCAGCGTCCCATGTCTTGCGGACTTCAATGTCCGCAACTGAGGATTTTGGACCTGGGACGGGCGGGGCTGAAGCCGTGAGGACATATGATACTTTATCATAAGTCAAGGCGATCTTCAGATTCCTTAGCCAGTCTTTATAGTTGGTCCCATTCAATTTGTTCTTATCTAGTAGAAGCTTAAGTCCAGTCATTGGTATCTGCCATTAAGAGAGAGAAAAGAATACACTCAGCAAAAGCTCTTGGACAGATTAGATTGGTTTATTATCTTATCTAATCGATGTTTCCCACTGCTTTTTATCAAGTTTTCTTTCAAACCTTAAAAAGAAAAACTAGCCAGGATTAATTACAGTCTACAACTTCGCTAACCGTTCAGCCAGGCCAGTGTCGGTACTTTGAGGGAGGTTCCCCGTGCTTTCGCACGGACCTAATTAGAGTAAACCTCGTTTTCCCAGAGGCGGAGCCCCGTTAACACCTTTCTAGACACCTAATGAGTTAGCTAATTGTAAACTGTAAAACTCTCCTAGGAGCAACTATTGCCCACAGTGGGATCGGGATCCAACCATCATATGGAAGGGTATGCAATCTCATTGCAAATTTCAACACTTGAAATTCCCGATGTGGTTTTTACCCCTAATACTCGTGACCTTGGCTAAGGTCAACAAATCACGAGCACTAGTCAAGCTCAACCCGTCATTTCTTGATTAATTAGACCCGTTCACATGACCCTTGGCTAAGGTCAACAAAGTCATATGCCCGTCCTAATTAATCTGCATCATATGCGTTTGTAGGAAGACATCACTTAGCTACCGTACACTACGCCTTGGCTAAGGTCAACAAACGTAGCACGAATACTAAGTACTCTACTTCCTAAAATGACGGAAGGTTGCAGATGATTTTTAAGAAAATCTTTAACGCTTTGAGCTTGATATCGTTGTAGAATCAAAAGGTTTTCAAAAGGAGTGGCTTAAGCTCCGCAGTTTGAAATATAGCTTTTTCATAAATAGCCGAGTAGTTTTCAAATCCGATTCTACAACATATTTTAGGTTTATTTTCTTTACATTAATCACATTAATGTAATCCCATCATTTAAGTCCTAAAGACAATCACAGAAAAGAAACGAAAATAACACGTACGCTTATGCCATCCGCATTCGCCGCAATGTTCCGTTATGCACCGTTAGGTTACTTAACTAACGGCATACCGGGACGGGACTAGCGCGGGTGTAAAACATAAGCAACGTCTAATATATATCATATATATAATATGTCATCCGTCTCAGATATCACAGAACACAGGCAGCAGAAACATAGATATAACGTGGGATATCCTAGGACGTCCGTATTTAGTATTTAGCTAGAATAGAAAAATACGGATTCCACAGTCGCGATGAATAGCCAAACCCACACCCTGGAGCCCTACGAGAGCGGCAAGTGACCCTACCAATCCTGGAGTTTAGGAGACCCGGTCTCGACTCCTCGAGATGGCCTCCTACTGAACCCCAGAACCCGGTCACCTATGCTCCCCTCCTTGGTTCCATCCTAATGCGGAAAAGTAAATAATATACAACACTGGTGACACAACCGCAACCAGGAAGTTCCCCAAATAAAAGAATATTACATTACTTTGAATTTACATGAATGAAAATATAAAACTCTCATCTCACAAAAACCCCGGCTATTCGATCGCGACAATCCTACACATCATATCTCAGCAACACATAATATCACATATCATCAACGTAAGCAAGTATGCATACCCCAATTGTCGTTGATGTATAGCAACGAAACCGGCGATATCTAACATACTACACTTACGGTCACAGAAAAGAAAGTGTAAAACTACAATATTTGGAATCCAGATTCTTTTTAGACATCATAAATGCGAAATATCACATATTTCGTATTTCATGCCTAAACTACATGAATTCCACATATTGTATCACATTCCAGACAAACAGACAGTATTAAAGTTTTCGAACGAACAACCAAGCACCCAAGATTCACAAAAGCCCAACACTTGAGCAGGGTTCCAAAAATCCGGAGTGTGACACAGTAGTGGCGGTCCAGCCATAGAAGGGTCAAGCCAACGCCTCACATGTGGCACGCCGTACTGCCCCAAACCCTAAGGTTCAAAGGGCAGTTCGAGACGGTCACATAATCGAGTTAAGGTTCGTTGTCTTCTAGAGGGACCACCGCAAAAAGACTTGCACGTATCTCCAAACTATTTAAACCCCGTGAATATTGAGTAAATGATATTCGTTCAAACACTTCAATACTTTCTAGTTTACCCGGAAAAGAAAACGAAATGAAAATTCCGATCGAAACCACGAGTTCAGAACCACCTCCAGAATTTTCCAACAGCAGATTCAGATTAAACATACTCAAAATACACTATAGCAGGTCAGGAAAAATACTGTGCAAAACGGAGTAAACGACCCTCTCTTATGGCCGCGGAACCGTGGCCTAAGCCTGCTTAGGCCGCGTTTCCGCGGTCAAATATACTGTTCATGGCCACGAATTTTCCAGATTGTCTTAATTTTACCTGCTCTATTTTTTGAGAATTTTTAATTCTGAAAAAAGTCAGTTTTTAAAAAATTTCCAGAGAGTGTCCCGTAAATGCGTATTTTGGTTCGATCGGACTTTTTACTTCGCAAAAAGGTCGCCTAATGTTCTAGGTCGGCTCTGATACCAATGTAAGGTTAGTATAGCACCCTATGAAGAGTTTTGAAGCATCACATGACCCAAAGTTTTAATCTTTATGGTGCTAAACTAACATGCAAAGGGATCGATCCTAGAAAATTAGGGTTACGATATAAAAAGGCGAACTAATCTAGGGTTTCGAGACTACAACCTTTGTAGCTCCCTTTCGCTGGACTCCTTGGTCTCTAAGGTGTTGAACGAAGGTCTTTTTGATGTCCCCTTGTGTCCACGACGATCCACCGCGGAGATCTCCGTCCAAGCTCGCAACTTCGACAAACCGAAGAGAACACTCTAAACAAAGCGGCTAAGGTTGTGTAGAATGATGTTGTGGTTAGGTTTCTCACTTCAAAAATCTATCTTTGAATGGTATTTGATCACTAGAAAGAACTAGAGAGCAAAAGAGCAAGAGGAAGAAGTTGGCGGCAATTTTTTGATAAGAGGTAAAGATAACTCTTGAGTTAAAAAACAAAATGAAATATATATCACTATATATATTTATTTCCTTCTTAACTTCAACCATGATTAAATCATAGATAGTTAATTTAACTTGGGTTTTGGATGATAAAGAGAAGGATAACCCTTGGTTAGTGGTAGTTGAGATAGGTTAGGTTAGAAGAAGAATGTAGAAGCATGAATGTTTATCCTTTCCTTTTTCATTTTACTTTAAAACCAAAATTAAATAATAATCTATTATTTAATCTATGGTGTGATTCTTATATTGCCACCATTTCCATATGCAATCAACCATGATGGATGGGTGTATGTATGTATACATGTATGCACATCTACATGTGCATGAAACTAGAAAGGAAGAAAGAAACACATGCATGCATGCATATATCCATCAAACCCTAGAAAGGTTTCAAGTGAGAAAACTAATGGTTAGATGTTAAATCAACACTTAATTTATCAATCCGGTCATATCTCATATGATCCCACCAAAAGCAGTTCACCCGATTAATGTTCGGTATCATATACGCACATTTCAATCGGGTGCATGCGCATATCGCATACGTGCACCACAACGTTTCGCCTGGACTGGGTAACTCCTTTGTGGGACTCTAAGACTCGTCAATACGCCGGCAGAGGGTTATGATCATATCAAGTACCCTCAAGCCGCAAGCGGTCAGCTAAACGTAACGGCCACCCGGGTATTGAGTGATCAGAAGACAACAAGCGAACCTGCTACAACTCCCGTCGAGCCATCCGGCAACACTACCGTACAGTCCGGTCTCTTCGTCAGATATGCTGCATATCAAGCTTGGGGATGGTCACGTCGACCCCAATAACTCAACAAGTCGTGCCGGTGAATGGTCTATAACAGATTGAGAAACTACTGATAACACTTATCAGCAAATCTCAGCAGCCCTGGCTAAGGACTTACTGATATAACCAATCGGGCACTGCACAGCATCAACTCCCAATATCGGGAGAGACGAAACCCCTCCTATCGCTCATTGCCTTCGTGTGTCTCGGGACTGTACCCAACGGCCACCTGTTTGCACGACTCAGTAGGGCCGTGGTAGGGTGGCAATCAAAATACAGTGGGAGAACACACAAGACTCCATGACGATCTCGGGTCTACAGACTAACCTGTACCAGTGTCACCTGAGAACTGCTATCCGACGATAGATATAATTCCATATAGGAGTTCTCGGTGAGTCAATCCAGTGTACCCAGTCACCACTGAGCACCCGTATATGATCTTGATGTCAAACATCGATGAATGTGGGAACATTCATCGCCCATCGTATGGGTCTCGTATCATATACGCTAGTCTACTCTGGTATATCAATGCCCCGTCTCGATATACCTACGACTAGGGACGTTCCAGGATATGCTTATAGACTACAGATGTCCCATTAGTATGATCTCCATCATAATCAGAGTAGTCAAGCCGATATCCTCAGGGCTTTATCAGCATGTATGAATGAATAGAAGCATGATCAAATAAACATGTCAGATAAAGGAGAACCAGATAGCATACTATCATGTCGAGCAAGAATGCAAACTGAATATATATACATGTATAGATACATCCACTATCACATAATGGCCTCTAGGGCATACATATATCCAACACCTAAGACCCCAGAAATCATAAAAAGAATTTTGCATCAACTATCGAGTTAATTAAAAAATATTAGACTCAGCCAATAAGGACTGTCGTGCTCATTAGGACAAAGGAAAAGTTGTAGGCATCGGTCGTTTATCTAAACCAGACTTTGTGGTGCCTAGGCTAGACATGTACGAAAGGTAATTTTAAAAGGCCCGTCTCACGGTGATTCATGAGCGGAACCCTCCTTTCTTTACTTGTGCTTACCTGGCCACAATTGGCGGTGAAGAGGCGATTTGAGGATCTCACAACTTGCCCTTTGGAACAGTTAGGAGCAGTCTAGATGATTTAGGAGACCCTAACTCTAGACTTGATTTGTGCATGCTTATTTTGTGACTGTTTGAAAGTGTGTAGTTGTCCGTAAAAATTTTGCAAAAACTCTTTCTAAAAAAAAAGAAAAAAAAACACTTTCAAAAATCACTAGTAAAATAAGGGGTTGCCCCTACGGATAACAACATCCGTAGGGGCAGTTAAAGTTTGGCCCTACGGATTAATCCGTAGGTCCAAACGGTTGCCCCTACGGTCATTCAATATTTATTTTAAATATATTAAATTTTAAAGTGTTGTTTGCCCCTACGGAGCCGCAAACCAAGCACCTACGGGTATATCCGTAGGGACATATAAATAGGGATTTAAGTGATCGATCCCTACGCCGATTATTTCTTATTCTCTTTCTTTCGCGCGAAACCAAATTCCCAAATCGAGATCGTCGTCGCCGCCGCGCTGCAGTGATCTCGTCGTCGCCGAATCTAAGCCGAATCGTCGTCGCCACGCCTGCAGTGATCTCGTGGTCGCCACCGTGCTCCGTTCTCGTTGTCGCCACCGCCCTCGTCGTCGCCGATTACCTCTCCATCGTCGCCTACAGGTAATTAGTTAAACATTATTATAATGATGTTAGGGTAGCGATCGATGAGGGTTAGGATTAGGTATCGGTTGTGGTTAGGGTTAGGATTAGGGTTAGGGTATGGGTTCGATCGGCGGTTGGGGTTCGACTGGTGTTGGGGTTAGGGTTAGGGTTAGGGTTAGGGTTCGGTTGGGGTTTGGTGTTGGGGTTAGGGTTCGGCTGGGGCTGGGTTGGGGTTAGGGTTAGGCCGGGTTAGGGTTTGGTGTTGGGTTGGGGTTTGGCTGGGGCTGGGTTGGGGTTAGGGTTAGGCCGGGTTAGGGTTTGGTGTTGGGTTGGGGTTCGGCTGGGGCTGGGTTGGGGTTAGGGTTAGGGGTGATATTGGAATCGAGAATATGGAATTTGAACACCCAAACTAGAATGAACAAATGTAACAAATCTCCTCAATTTTGTGATCTTTGCAATACCTAGCTATAGTTTGATCCTCATGACTGCATATAACTGAAAAGGTTTGTGGTTTTGCAGGATGCTTCTATTATCAAGAATTTACATTGTGTAATTATCCTCATATATGATTTACAACTCTGTATGTGTCTGTGTGCATGTGCATGCGTGTGTGTGGAGGGGTTATTTGCCAGTGCATTTCAACTTGGCTCCTAGGCTTATGCCGTACCTCAGGAATGGGACACAATTCCCTATTGCAAAACTCTTTTTATCTCCCCCCTCATCAAGATGCTTTCCTGAGCTATGAGAGTATTTGGGGGACTGTACCTTTCTTTGCACTAGCTTAAACTGCATTATCATTTCCTGTTTGTTGACTGGTTTGCTGGGGGTTCATCCCTTTTGTCCATAGTTTCCTTCATCAGGATGTGGGTAGGCTGGATACAGGTTCACTGTTAGTGATAAAATTTTGACAAAATTTCTAGCGATCCTCAATTTTTCTGTATGTAGTTTGATGTCGTTCCCAATAGACGGCTCTATTTTGACTACAAAATTTTTAATCCGTAGGGGCAGATTTAACTTGGCCCTACGGATTAATCCGTAGGACTAAAGGGTTACCCCTACGGGCACAGACGTTCAAGAATTAAAATATTAATTCTTAATTTGGTGTTTGCCTTAGGGTTAGGGTTGGGGTTCGACTGCTGCTGGGGTGGGGCTGGGGTTAGGGTTTGCCTTAGGGTTGGTGTTGGGGTTTAGCTGGCCACGCTGGGTTAGGGTTGGGCTGGGGCTGGGGGCTGGGGCTGGGGCTGGGGGCTGGGGCTGGGCCACGCGGGGTTTTGGGATCTTTGTAATTTGCTTGCTCTGTTTGGGGTTTCAGTTGATCCTCATTAAAAAATTGGTGATTGATCTCTTCAATCATATTATTATCTGTATTTAAAATTTTTGTGAAGCCTTCAGAGTTTGGGAAAATCTAGAATTACCGTTGAAATTCTGCCAACATTCAAAAACAGTGTATATGATGTGTGTGTGTGTATGCATGTATATACATTTGTAATTTATCTTTCTTCTATGATATAAAACGGTTAAACCGAAGAAAATTACTGGGGGAATTTTTCCTAAAATGTCTTGAGAGGGGGTTCAAGTGATGGGATAATTTCATTTGGTAATCTTTTACTTATTTTACATCTCTTATTTTTTCATGCAAAAATCTGAATAGGTTTCTTGCAATTTTTCCTATCGATCAATTATTATATTTATTTCTATTTTTTGTGGATGATTTGGCTTCAATTGAATGGAGGCGATGATGGCTTGCCCTCAAGCTTCCACTTTTATGAGCTTTATAGTTATGAGATTGGCGAGGCAAGCTGGTTTGTAGCCATCTTATTTCTTTTCCTAAATTCAAATCCAAATATAAACTGTCTGATTGAGAGAGAGAGAGTATGGGAGATTATGTATTATTCAATGTGTTTGGAAGCTGGCATGTTCTGAGTGTCATCTCTGCATGAAAGCTATGGTTTTGCAAAGGGTTTGCCCTAACTATTTTCTGTGGGGAAGCTGAAGGCCTGAAGCTTCATCAAACTCAGGATTGGAATCTGGTCGGGTATTGTAAATTCTTGTGAAAGTTCCGTTCAAGATTTGTTCAGAGCTTGCATAACATCCAATATATGATACTCGATGATAATATGAAACCTTCATATTCCCATCGATACTCATATATGAAACTAAAAGCGCCACTTTGTCCCTACGGTGCCCGACATTTTAATTTAAAAATATTATATCTTAATTTGTTGTTTGGCCCTACGGGCACCTAAATGGGAATTTAATTAAAAAAGGCACAGAAATTCCCTACGCCTCGATATCTTTCCCTCTCGTTCCCAAAATTATTCTCTCGTTCCCGCGTCTCCAATTTTCTCTTCGTCGCCACCGCGCGCCCTCCGTTCTCAGCCCGCCACCGCCCTCGTTCTTCCTCGTCGAGTTCCTCGTCGCCGATATTTGTGCCTACATTGATGCCTCAAGCAACGAATCAAATGATGTGGATCACAAACTAATTAAATAAATTTTGAATACCAATCTGGACTGGGATTTGAATACCAATCCTAGTTTGCTATATTTTTTTATATATAGTAGATGGTGATACTTCTTTAAGTAAAAACAACCCTACACTTAAGCGAAATCATAAATCGAAACACACATATATAGAATACAACTCATACATGGGTATCCTCAAATCTAACTTTCATTGAATTTGCACGCGCACTTAAAATAACAACCTTTATACTAAAAAAATTATGTATGTCATTACTTAGTAGTTTATGGTTTTAAGACGCAAAAGTCAATTGAGAAATACTTTTTCTACCCACTATTAATCCATATTCTCAATATAGTCATTGAATTTGCACGCGCACATAATAAGAAGGAGAAGAGAATAATGTGGCAGAAGAAGAAGGAGAAGACAGTAATGTGGCAGAAGAAGAAAAAAATGGCATTCCTCGTTCTCTATTTCAGCATCAATCTTCTGATATGAACTAATGATGGCTTTCACATAGGCTTTTCCCATTAGAGACTTCTTAGTGTCCAATGGAAAGCATACATCAGATTTGTGCAGGTCGGGTTCTTCTATGACTTTCAAGAATCTCAACTGATTCTGTTAATTACACTCTAGTTGGGTGGTACTTTTACCACTTCTCACTGCAGGTGCGCTCTCTAATATCCATTTTGAATGTAATATTATCGATATTCAAAATGGATATTAGAGAGCGCACCTGCAGTGAGAAGTGGTAAAAGTATCACCCAACTAGGGTGTAATTTACAGAATCAGTTGAGACTCTTAAAAGTCATAGAAGAACCCGAGCTGCACAAATCTGATGTATGCTTTCCATTTGACACTAAGAAGTCTCTGAAGGGAAAAGCCTATATGAAAGCCATCATTAGTTCATATCAGAAGATTGATGCTGAAACAGAGAACGAGGAATGTCATTTTTTTCTTCTTCCGCCACATTACTGTCTTATCCTTCTGCCACATTACTGTCTTCTCCTTCTTATTATGTTCGCGTGCAAATTCAATGACTATATTGAGAATATGGATTAATAGTGGGTAGGAAAAGTATTTCTCAAATGGCTTTTGCGTCTTAAAACCATAAACTACTAAGTAATGACATACATAATTTTTTTAGTATAAAGGTTGTTATTTTAAGTTTTCCCTTATAGAGATATGATCTAACTGCATCTGTCAACTATAAGTGTGCAGAAAATTATGATAAGAAATCATAAGAAAGGGTCGTAGCCATGTATAACCTTGAATCTACATACCAAATCATGCAAAAGCATACACTTATTGTCATCTTGCCTTGGAATATAAAATATCTTGGAAGACTATAAGCGAGCATTTAAATCTTGTTAGCTTTTGACTTCAACACATATTTTTCTCAAGTACCATGAAATATACTTGCTCCGTATAAACCGTTTTCAGGAAGATGGATTAATAATGACAAATTATCCATTGTGACTCACTAGGTTAGAATTTTCTCTTCTATTAACCATCTTTCTAATCAGCTTGGTAAATTTATTCGGAAACGGCTGCGAATCATTAAAAGACATGCATAAGAAAGAAAACTAAAATACAGATATATAGCATACCGATACATCGAAACTTCATAGTTGCGATGGCAATCCAGAGATATTTATTTCTATACACGTGGTGCGCGTGCGAATGCGTCAGGCATCATGGACAAATATTTCAGAACATGAAAAGTATTATTCGTATAAAGTAATTAAAATTTTTAAACACCTTGGGTAGATATTTTCTTAGTTGATGCAATCATATCATGATGACTAAATTTAAGCTATTATACATATGCTTATGTATTTTTCTAATCTAATATATCACACACAGAGAGAGAGAGAGAGGGGGAGAATACCAGGTAGATAGAGAAATCAGTTAGCAGGATCCTGAAGAAATGGAGTCCATAGCATTGCTCATCATCATCATCCGTGATCCCTTTGAAAAAATATTATCAAAGGGATCATGGATGATGATGATGAGCAATGCTATGGACTCCATTTCTTCAGGATCCTGCTACCTGATTTTTTTACGTACCAGGTGTTCTCTCTCTCTCTTTCTGTGTGTGTGTGTGTGATATTTTAGGTTAGAAAAATACATATGCATATATATAATAGCTTAAATTTAGTCCTCATCATATGATTGCATCACCTAAGAAAATATCTCTACCCAAGCTGTTTAAAAGTTTTAATTACTTTATACGAATAATACTTTCCATGTTTTGAAATATTTGTCCATGATGCCTGACGCATTCGCACGCGCACCACGTGTGTAGAAATAAATATCTCTGGATTGCCATCGCAACTATGAAGTTTCGATGTATCGGTATGCTATATATCTGTATTTTAGCTTTCGTTCTTATGCTACTCTTTTAATGATTCACAGCCGGTTCCGAATAAATTTACCAAGCAGATTAGAAAGATGGTCAATAGAAGAGAAAATGCTAACCTAGTGAGCCACAATGGATAATTTGTCATTATTAATCCATCTTCCTGAAAACGGTTTATACGGAGCAAGTATATTTCATGGTACTTGAGAAAAATATATGTTGAAGTCAAAAGCTAACAAGATTTAAATGCTCGCTTATAGTCTTCCAAGATATTTTATATTCCAAGGCAAGGTGACAATAAGTGCATGCTTTTGCATGATTTGGTATGTAGATTCAAGGTTATGCATGGCTACGACCCTTTCTTATGATTTCTTATCATAATTTTCTGCACACTTATAGTTGATAGATGTAGTTAGATCATATCTCTATAAGGGAAAACTTAAAATAACAACCTTTATACTAAAAAAATTATGTATGTCATTACTTAGTAGTTTATGGTTTTAAGACGCAAAAGCCATTTGAGAAATACTTTTCCTACCCACTATTAATCCATATTCTCAATATAGTCATTGAATTTGCACGCGCACATAATAAGAAGGAGAAGACAGTAATGTGGCAGAAGGAGAAGACAGTAATGTGGCGGAAGAAGAAAAAAATGACATTCCTCGTTCTCTGTTTCAGCATCAATCCTCTGATATGAACTAATGATGGCTTTCACATAGGCTTTTCCCTTTAGAGACTTCTTAGTGTCCAATGGAAAGCATACATCAGATTTGTGCAGGTCGGGTTCTTCTATGAATTTTAAGAGTCTCAACTGATTCTGTAAATTACACCCTAGTTGGGTGATACTTTTACCACTTCTCACTGCAGGTGCGCTCTCTAATATCCATTTTGAATGTAATATTATAGATATCCATGCCTGTTTATGTCAAAATTACTTATATTGTCAATGTTTGATTGTCTAGTTGTTGGTGATGCGTCCATATCAGGGACAGAGGCCACTCCCGTTCCTCCAGGTATGTTTATATATTATATAGGGCATGTATATTGATTTAGAATGCTATATCATAAATATACACACATTTCTTTTGCTCTTAGTCGTCCAACTCATTATCATGGGCTGCTTGATGAGATTAGATTTGCGCCTGATGATCTACAAGAGCTTGTTCACTCCCTGTCATATGTGTAAGCAGCGCTATATGCGAGTTTACCTTGTTAGTATGTATGTACTGAAATTAATTAATATTATTCAAATTTTGATACATGCAGATACCAGAGGAGCACATCTTCTATCTCTGTAGGTAAGGCTTTGAATTTGTTGATTTTGGTGTTTCTTGTCAATTTTATAGACTAGTATGTGCTAAATATAATGTTCTGACAGTTGCTAGGGGGAAGGCAACATTCGAGGCTGCTGACCCCAGTCCTGGACGCCGCACACGGACGGCACCACGGAGGTTGGGAGAGAGGCCGAGGACTAGGCTCTAGCAGGGCCCATATGAGGTTGGACTCCACCCCGGTGGTTACTTCCTCCATCTCCAGTGAGCGACGTATCCATCATGAACTGGATAGCTTGAGGGCCAGCGTTCAGGAGTTGAAGGAGATGCTGGTATGTATACTACTTTATAGTAAAATATCATTTCATATTATATACATATCAACATATCCATAATTAGTACGTAGCTTGAGCTTATTTGGTTTTAGACTTAAGTTTGATTAATCATACATACATATGTAATTGAAATAAACAACGCTTTTCCAAACTAGATATCCAAACAGGGTTTCGAAATAACTTAATAATGATACGAATTCGAATAATAAAAAGTTCTTACACGCTTCTTACACACGTTATATCCAGACGCGACAGGGTAGATCGGCCGAGCCTCCACACGCAACTCCTTCGGCTGCGGCTCCGCAAGCCACTACATCGGCTGCGGTTCCGCAGACAGCTCATGTAGCTCCACCGCCCACTCAGACTCCCGCAGCCGCGGCTCCACAAGCGACTACCTCGACGGCGGCTGCGCAGACCACATGCCGCTCAGACTCCCGCTCGCGACAAATTGCATAGTTTATTGACCGAGGAGCAGGCGCGCGTTATTCTATCGTTATTCAGAGGTGGAGCTGGACCGAGCTAGGGTAGATTTTTGGTTCTTTTTTTTTGAAACATGTATTTATTTATATCATACACATTGTACTACATTTTGAAACGATATTGATATTGGTTTGTATTTATATCATATTCAGTTTTTGTGTTTCTTTTGTATATTATATATATGCGTGAGATGTGATTATGAATACTGCAATATATGATTTGATTGATGTATATATTATTGTGCACAGGGCGGGAAAAATCAAACAGCCCATTTTTAAAAAAAAAATTCAGATAATATGTACCTACGGATTAATCCGTAGGCAAACATGTTACCCCTACGGATATCGCCGTAGGGGCAAAATATCAGCAGTAACTGATATTTCCCCCAGATCTCAGTATCAGGGGGTTGGGAAAGCCCCTACGGATATATCCGTAGGGGCCACTGACTCTCCCCTACGGCGCTATCCGTAGGGGCTGAATATCAGGAATCCTGAATTTATGCCCCTATGGAAACGTACCTACGCATATATCCGTAGGGGGTAGTACATGCCCCGACGGGTATATCCGTAGGGCAAAGTAATTTATTAAAATAATCCGTAAATAATATAAAATCTTATACCCTACGGCTTCATCCGTAGGGGCAACAGGACCTACACAGATATCCGTAGGGGCAAGAATTTGCCCGTAGGGGCAAGTTCAGGGCCTCAACTTGCACCTGCGGCCTTTGCACCTACGGGGTATTTTTTCGCCCCTACGTATATATCCGTAGGGGCAGTGGGTTGCCCCTACGGATAAATCCGTAGGGGCAACCCCTATTTGTAGTAGTGAATTTCAAAACTCGAAAAACAAACAATTTTTTTTAAAAATTTTTTTAAAAAAAAATCAAAAAAAAATTCATCACATTCTTTTTCTTCTCCTTTTTTACATCATGGGTACCCCACCTCGCAAAACTCTTGCCGAACTTTGGTACCCTCATCCAAACCTTGCTTCCTACGCGCATTGTTTTGGTCGAATTACGGACGACCCCTCCATGCCCAAAATTTCTTTGAAAGATCGAATAGACGCGTCTAGGAGAGAAAGTTGGACTCCGCAATCACTTTGTATCAACCATTTCAAGCTTCACCACCTTCTTACGTTGATACCCCTTTTGAGAGTCCGAAGGTAACTCTGAAACCCATGTCTATTGCTGAACATATTGAACAATTTCGTAACCGATCTTTCACTCCTTTTAACACTTACAGTTCTTGGGATCAACAAGTCCATCCGCCTTTTTATCCAAATGTTGATCCTACTCCTGTCCAACCATTCAATTCCTACCAGTCCTACCCGACTTTCGCACCTTCTCTAGACACTGCTTCTACATGGCCATTTAGGAGTTTCCAGAATCCAAACAATTTTGAATCTTTTACTGAAACCCTTTCAAAACCCATGTCTTGTCTGGAACAGTCGTTGGAAGCTTATATTGTAGCGACAAACCAACAGATGAGGCGTTTGGATGCGTCCATGGCCGCCCTTATACAACCTAGTGACCCGGTAGCTAGTTTCCAACTAGCTCCAAATTTTCCAATGTATGATAAGGCGGTTGGACAGATCGAGAATTTGAGTGGAGAGAGTGAGCTATACACCCTTCCAAATCAAACCTACCCATCCCCAATTGAATCCCACAACTTCGGTTTTGAATGTCTATTAAGTGTCCCAAATGATTCACCCGTTGAAAATAAAATATTTAATGAGTTGTGTGACTTTGTAGTGCTTGATTTGCCAGATTGTGAAGGGTCCCTTTCGAGTGAAACCATCACCAATCCTTTTGACCTCTACATCTCCAATCTAGAACCTGAATTGATAAATATCCATGCTTTTGATAAGGTGTCTGAAAAAATTGATTTTCACTTGATTGAGGATATTGACGCAGGGAATAATTTGGATGATGAACCCGCAGATTTGGCCGAGTTTTTCTCTCCAATTCATCATCCCGAATCATTAAATGTTTTTCCCGAACTTCATATGCGTCTTGAATTTGATGAGAATTGCATGGATAAGCTAAATTTTTAGGATAGCATTGAGGATAGTATTGAGAATGAACCAGTTTTGTTTAATGAGTTAGATTTTCCAATTCATCCTCCTGAACCTTTAACGGTTATACTTCCTAAATCAATCCCCTTCATCCTTTCTGTCGTTCCGACCGTGCAAGAAACTGTATCCCTTTCATTTTCAATGTCTGCTTTACCAAGTTCGACGTACCCATGTTTTCTCATGAATCTTGAGTGATTTGACCTCATTTCTCAGTAGGTTGATAGATTAGCACAATCACTTTTTACACATCGGTCATTACAAATTGTGCTAATTTATACACTCCATCCCCACCCTCAAGTTCGTATTCAACTTCTTTCTCCCACTTTCTCTGGTTCTTCTTCTAATCTTCCTTTAATGATACCGAGTGTTGATGAATCACAATCCGAAAATTCAAGTTCGATAATTCAAGGAAAATAACTTGATTTAGACTCTTTGAAAATAAGGTAAATGAGCCTTACGACTATCCTACCTTCATAATTTTTTAAAAATCAAGTGTATTGAATTCTGGCGCGCACTTATTGACATTGAAACGTTCAATCGAACTTTCGATGCAAGTTTCGAAGACATTTTCACCGACAAACTTGCATTCCTAAACGACATGGATTTTGTGATTAATCAACCTCCACCCAAAGAAGTCAAACCACCACCACTGTTTCTTTTTCCCTTCCGCCATTCTTCTCCTCCACCGAGACCGTACACTGCTTCTATCTCCACATGGTCTCATGTGTTTCTCATTTCTTTTCTCTACACTCCATTCTTTCACCAACCACACCATTATAACGATAAATTTTTTGAATGGTTGGTGCTAACCTTTGGCCTGTGTAAGGCCTTGTATAGCTTGAAACTGTGTTTTTTCTCCTCCCTAACTCTGAACTTTAACGCTTAAACAGTGGAAACACTGTTTTACTTAACTTTGGGGGGAACCTTTTTGTGTATATATATTTTGTGTTCTTTTTCTGTTAATAATTTAAAAAAAACAGGGGAGTGCCGACAATTTTGACCCTCTTTGTGTAGCCTGACAGTGAGGACACTGTCAAGTTTAAGTTGGGGGTGTGCTCGGTAAGGTTTCTTCCTTCGCATTCATATGTACATTTTTGCATTTGCATACTTATCCATACAAATCAAAAAAAAATTATTAAAAAATAAATAAATTGAAAAGTTCAATTTTGGCCATATTTGACTTAAGTTCAACATGACGGTTGAATGGTAGGGAATAACTAGATCCTAAATTTAGTAAATTAAAAAAACCTAAAAATAACCTTTCTTAAAGTTTAACTGTAGAAAATATATATCTTTGTAGTTTATTGTAACCCTTCGAAAATCGTTTAGGCAGTTTTTCGGTATTCGGCAAATTTTTCGGCTTTTTCCGTAAAAAGTCAAAATTGATATTTTTCATTGTAGACCTAATTATACAAAATTTAGATAAGATATTACTATAATTTTGTCACTAAAATGTCACTTATAATTATCTAGTTAAATAAAAAAAATTTCGTAATTAATTAATTTTTTATTATTTTAAGCCTTTTTAAATACATTTAATTAGGGATAAATACAAATTTAATTAGGTAAATTTCTTAATTAGGAGTCTTTATAAGCTAAAATAAGGTGTAAAAAAAATTGTGTCATGACTTTCACATTTTTAGTTTTATGGTTTGAAATTTAATGGAAAAATGGCTTAAAAAGGGGTTTTTTTGTAAAAAGTTGATTTGAAATGCATTAAATGAGAACATGGGGATGTTTTAGACCTAGAACCTTCTCCAAAATTTCCCCACTACCTCCTCAAAGCTGCAGCCGAACCCTATACCTGCAGTTTTCCCCACTTCCTCACCTGATTTTGCTTTATTTTCTTGCAAAAATTCATAAAAAATCAACAAATTTCCATCTCTATTCAAATCTAAATCCTAATCCACTCTCTCCTCAAGCCAAATTAGTTCAAAACTTGGAGAAAGGAGGCTTCTTGGAGACTTGAGCAAACTAGGGTTCACACTTGGGAGGTATAAATCCAAATCTAGTTGTTAATTGTTGTTTAAGTTGCTAGATTTAGTAGTTTTAGTGTGTGATTTGCTTATAAATTCTTGGTTAGGAAATTCAAGAAAGGGATTTGATTTTGGATTAGGGTTTAAAGCATGGTTGATGTATTAAAGTTAGGGTTCAAGATTTAAAAGGTGAAAATCCTAAACTAGTTGCTTACTTGAGGTTTAATTGTGCTAGAATTTCAATTCTAAATACTAGTTTAGTAGTAAATGTTGATTTGGAAAAAAATCAAGAGAAGGTTTTAATTTTAGAAATTAGGGTTGTAGCATAATGCTTGGATTATGTTAGGGATGGTTATCTAGGTGATTGGAGTGGTTAATTGTGTATTGGTATGCTCGCTAAAACGACAAATTTCAACGTTTATATCGATTTGGTTTGAAAATCGCTTACTAGATTTTTTCGGAAAATAGTATGCGTTCAAATTTCGCTAGGATAGCAATATTACTAGCTTTGTATAGGATTATTAGAATGCGCGAACGCGGGGTTTCGTCTAGTCGGGTTGTAGTTTAATCGATTTCCCCGATACGGCGATTTTAGTTAAGGCTTTAGCGATTTTCGTGCATTTTCCGCGTACCGAGTGCGTGTTGTGATTAATTCGAGAGCGTGGATCTTTTCATAGTGTGAGTTGCATCATTTCAGAAATCTGTAACCTTATATTTTGTGTTATACAATTCTAGGATCGGTCGGGGAAACTTCGGATACGGCGCGAAAAGGCAAAGCGGTGGCCGGATCAGATTAGCGGGGATTTCTGGTGAGTAGATATATTCATCTACGGGGAATCGTCTGGATGGCGCGAGGCGCCCCCCTCCCTAGTTAGGATTACTCTACTTTATGCAATAATTATATTGTTAGCTAGCTTATCCATTTACGCACATTGCATACCCTTACAGCTAACCCTATACTAGATTGCATGGACATTCATATGACATTCATATATACATATGCGATATCATTTCGTAGGACACGAACACCTTACCATTGGCATCTATTGCACGCGCACTATTCATGTGACACACACGCCTTTGGTATTTGCCATGCCACGTGCACTATAAAACTTGTTTAGCTTAGTAACGCCATTGCATTCATGCATGATATTTGAGAATGTATCGCACGCATATACCTCGCATTACTATCACATCTACCTAGATTTCTAGCCAAACTCTCACATCATATACATTGATATCATAGACATTTATTATATATAACATGTGAACACTATGATTTTTCTTGATGATTTCAGTTTTTCTGTGATTTCTGGATTTTTGGGGAAAACCGCAAGAATTTAACAAAACCTTAGATTTATCATTTTCGAAACAAAGTTGCGGTTTTCTCGTGACGTATGTGTCGTCCACCATGAGTTTTCATGTTTTCTGTTGGATTTCGAGACCCGATTCGAGGAGTGGATGAACCGTCTCGGGTACATGGTGGGCCCGGTATGGTACCCCGGGGCAAGAAGATCGAGTTGTAGACGATAAGCCTGGCAGGGGAAGACTACCTACCGGTGATGTCTGGCGCGGCGGATATCCGGAGGATACCGACCGTTGTCGTGAGATTTATGATATGGGCCGATCCGGACTGACGGAGCCCGACATTGAGACAGATATGATTCCTATTTGGTGTCGATGCTTGACACGGGTTTTCTGAGGTTTTCTTGATGATATTTAGTTATTATGCAGACATTCGTTTTCTAAAAGTTAAGAATCCAGTGACTTTAACATTTAAAACACTTAAAGAGTTAGAAAAGATATTGCATACATGTGCGTGCATACTAGAGTTATTATATCACATATGGACATACATGTTGTTCCGCATTGCGTGCATTCTTACGATTGCCTTATTAGATGTTATATTTACTCACGAGCTGGCAACTCACCCCCGTTGTGCCACAGTATCTTGCAGGTCGGACCCGTCATCTTTGTAGCGGCGGGCTATCTTATCATCAGTTCATTTTGCTCAGACTCGCGACATCGCCCGTAGGTGGGTTGCGAGTATACTTTATTCCTTTTTGCTTTATCATTGTATCTAGTATTCTCCATCTACCACTTGTATTGTATATACGACCTAGTGATGAGACTGAGAGATTTGTATATTTGTGGTTTCTTTTGGGTCGAGCTCGCTTGAGCCGGCGTTGCGTTTTCTGATATATTGGGTTTCTTCTGCTCTTTTCTTGATATTAATATTATATTGCATGTGGTTGTGATCCGCCTTGGGCGAAGAGCTAGCTCCCGCTTGGGGATGCCATTTTTATGATTTCATATGTATTATCTTGTTGTACCCATTTTTGGGGATAGAAAATACAGGGGAAACTCTGCCGAAATTTTCAGAAATTTTTGATGTTTTTTTTTGGGATTCTATGCGGCTTAATTGATTTCAAAACCGTTTTCATTTATGGTTTTCCTTCACTCTCTTTTGCTTTTGGGTTAGATTTCTGGGGTTTGGCTGACTTAGGTTACGGTACGCCTTTAGACGTCTCGTAATCTAAGTGCCAGTCACGTTCCGTACTTTCGGGTCGTGACAAAGTTGGTATCAGAGCGTAGGTTTTACCTTTCTGAGTGTAGGACGACCTTGGTAGATGGAGTAGGTGACTTGAGCAGAGTGGCGTAGCGTGGGTATGATCCGCGGCATACTTACGATACGGTACTCCGCCTAAGTAACCTTAGGACATAATTGCTTGTATTTCCTTTCTTGATTCCTTGCATTCCTTGATTCAATTGCAATGTCCTTATCGGTCCTGTTTCTTATTCCAGCTTCGATGCCGCCAAAGACTACGAGAGCTCAACGGGCTGCCGCTAGGGATGAGATTCGAGCGGGCTCGTCTGAGGCGAGGATCGAGCGGGAGGATACACCTACCCCTCAGGGTCCTACTGATCCGCCTTATCCTGACCGTATTGCCAGATTAGAGGCCGGCATGCAAGAGTTGCGGCAGATGATGGGATCTTTAGTTGAGTCTAGCCGGGCACAGAGATCCGAGGACGTTCCTTCCACCGCACAGACCACGATCGTACCTGCTGCACAGATGGTCACTCCTGCTGCTACTACGGAGACTATCCCTGTTTCACTACAGGAGTTCATGAGATTGAGACCCCCAGCTTTTACCGGTACAGATGCGACAGAGGACCCACAGACATTTCTCGATAGGATGGCACGGATTGGCCGTTCGTTGAGGTGTTCTGATGATAGATTGGTGGAGTTTGCGAGTTTTCGTCTGGAGGGTCTTGCCCAGACATGGTACGACTCAGTAGAGAGAGGCCGAGCTGCAGGTCTGCCTTCTATGACCTGGGATGAGTTTACAGCTGCATTTCTTGCCCGTTTTCTTCCGGAGAGTGTCCGAGATGCTCGAGCCCGTAGTTTTGAGTCTCTGCGCAAGACTCCTGGGATGACAGTGTCGGAGTATGATATACAGTTTACCCAGTTGTCTCGATATGCACCGTACCTAGTCGACACAGAAGAGAAGAGGATAAAGAGGTTTGTGCGAGGGCTTGATACACAGCTATTCCTTGCCATCGGCACCCAGCACTTTGATACATACGCAGCCGCGATGGATGCAGCCTTACTTTTGGAGGAGCGTATTTCTGAGACTCCGGTCGCTTCTGGGCCGAAAAGGATCCGTACTGATACGCCAGCTCAGCGGCAGATGGGCAGACATCGTGATAGATTATTTCCGGGGGATGGCGGAGGCAGAGGATTGAAACGAGGTCAGTTATTTGGTTCATATCCACAGACCCAGCAGTCGTCTCCAGGATGTTTTCGGTGTGGGAGTCAGTACCACCGTATCAGAGACTGTACCATGGGGTGTTCGGGCGCAGCGACAGTCCCGCATGTGACTTTACCACCCTCACCACCTTCGCAGAGAGCTTTACTTCCTACTCCTGATGATGCTTCACGCCAGCCAGATGCTTCCAGAGGCCGTGGGCGTGGCGGTCCAGTTCAGAGAGGACGAGGAGACAGAGGCAGAGGCAGAGGCCGAGGTAGAGGCAGAGGACAGCCAGCTATCAGTGGTGGACAGGCCCGAGTGTTCGCATTGACTCCTCAGGATGCACAGGCATCCAATGCCGTCGTGACAGGTACTCTGCCAGTATGTTCTTTTGATGCACGGGTATTATTTGATCCAGGCTCCACACATTCCTATGTTTCCACATATTTTGCACCGAGGTTGGGCCGAGAGTCTTCTCCGTTAGATCAGCCGCTTGTCGTTATTACCCCGGTAGGCGAGTCTTTTGTTGCCCGTTTCGTATACCGATCGTGTTCCGTTCGTATCGGGGAGAGAGATTCTTCAGTTGATTTGATTCTCCTCGATATGTTAGACTTTGACGTTCTTCTTGGTATGGACTGGCTAGCCACCTGTTATGCATCCGTGGACTGCCGTGAAAAAGCAGTCAGATTCAGTTTTCCTGGTGAGCCGGTCCTTATTATTCAGGGAGATCGTAGTGCTACCCTTCCCAGCTTGATTTCTTCTCTTCACGCTGGTCAGCTCTTAAGGAAAGGGTGTCAGGGATTCTTAGCTTATGTTTGTGATACTAGCTCCACAGAGGTTCCGTTGGACCAGGTCCCTATTGTGAGAGAGTTCCCTGATGTATTCCCTGACGAGCTGCCTGGTCTGCCACCAGAGCGCGAGATTGAGTTCTGTATTGACTTGATCCCTGGCACGGGGCCTATTTCTATACCTCCTTATCGGATGGCCCCGGCGGAGCTGAGAGAGCTAAAGGATCAGTTACAGGACTTGCTGGACAAGGGGCTTATCCGACCGAGTGTGTCACCTTGGGGTGCTCCCGTCCTGTTTGTTAAGAAGAAGGACGGAAGTATGCGTTTATGCATTGATTATCGTCAGCTGAACCGAGTTACTGTGCGGAACAGATATCCCCTACCCCGCATTGATGACTTATTTGATCAGCTCCAGGGTGCAGGGTTCTTCTCGAAGGTTGACTTACGATCAGGTTATCACCAGTTGCGGGTTCGGAAGGAGGATATTCCGAAGACTGCCTTCCGTACTCGATATGGTCATTATGAGTTCTTGGTGATGTCGTTCGGGCTCACCAATGCCCCGGCAGCTTTTATGGATTTGATGAACCGCGTATTCAGGCCGTATCTCGATCAGTTCATCATTGTGTTCATTGACGACATCTTGGTTTATTCTCGGAGCCGGGAGGAGCATGAGCAGCACTTACGTATCACATTACAGGCTTTGAGGGAGCATCAGCTGTTCGCCAAATTCTCCAAGTGCGCATTCTGGTTAGACAGTGTCGACTTCTTGGGTCATGTGGTGACGAGAGATGGTATTTGCGTGGACCCGAAGAAAATCGAGGCAGTTCAGCGTTGGCCTAGACCGGTATCAGTCACAGAGGTTCGCAGTTTTCTAGGTCTGGCCGGCTATTATCGACGTTTTGTCCAGGATTTCTCCCGCATTGCTGCACCGTTGACCGGGTTGACCCGGAAGGGGGTTCCTTTTGATTGGACCCAGGCATGTGAGGATAGCTTCCAGCAGTTGAAGACTCGTCTGACTACTGCTCCAGTGTTAGCATTGCCTTCAGGATCAGGCGGGTTTGTGGTATATTGTGATGCTTCTAGAGTGGGGCTGGGATGTGTATTGATGCAGCACGACAGAGTTATCGCGTATGCTTCTCGGCAGCTGAGGAAACACGAGCAGAACTACCCCACCCATGATTTAGAGATGGCTGCAGTGGTGTTTGCACTTAAGATCTGGAGACACTACCTATACGGTGAGTCGTGCCAGATATTCACTGACCACAAGAGTTTGAAGTATATCTTCCAGCAGCGAGATTTGAACCTGAGGCAGCGCCGTTGGATGGAGTTGGTGAAGGATTATGACTGCGAGATTTTATACCATCCGGGCAAGGCGAATGTGGTGGCAGATGCTTTGAGTAGGAGGCCCGGAGGTAGCCTATCTTGTTTGAGCGCAGTACAGATGCAGTCGACGGCGGATTGGCAGGTGTTATGTGACAGCAGAGTGCAGTTCGAGTTTACTTCTTCAGGGGGACAGCTGGCCCATTTCAGAGCACGCCCACAGTTACTTGACCGTATTCGCGAGGCACAGTCCGGCGATGCCCGTATCTTGGAGATTATTGAGCAGATTCGGCAGGGCAGAGTTTCTGAGTTCGTGATTGATGAGCAGGGGATACATCGATTTGGGACTCGACTGTGTGTGCCAGATTCAGAGGGACTGAGGCGTGATATTCTCGAGGAGGCACATAGATCAGTATACAGTGTTCACCCAGGTTCCACCAAGATGTATCATGATTTGAGAGAGGTTTACTGGTGGGACGGGATGAAGAAGGATGTTACAGATTTTGTGTCCAGATGCCTGACTTGTCAGCAAGTCAAGGCCGAGCACCAGAGGCCAGCCGGCGAGTTACAGCCTTTGCCCATTCCTGAGTGGAAGTGGGAGCAGGTCTCCATGGACTTCGTTGTGGGTCTACCCAGGACCAGTCGAGGGTATGACTCTATTTGGGTGATTGTGGATCGACTGACGAAAGCGGCTCACTTTCTGCCAGTGAAGACCACTTTTGGATTTTCTCAGTACGTCCAGGTTTATATTGATGAGATAGTGCGACTGCATGGTGTTCCGACTTGCATCGTGTCCGACCGTGGCACCCAGTTTACCAGCCGATTGTGGCAGAAACTCCAGGAAGCTTTGGGCACCCGATTGAGTTTTAGCACAGCCTTTCATCCCCAGACTGACGGTCAGTCGGAGCGTACGATTCAGACTCTTGAGGACATGCTCAGAGCTTGTGTTTTAGATTTCGGTGGTAGCTGGGATCGTCATTTGCCTTTGATCGAGTTTTCCTACAATAATAGCTTCCAGGAGACGATTCAGATGGCACCTTTCGAGGCTTTATATGGGAGGAGATGTCGATCGCCAGTATGTTGGACAGAGCTCAGGGAGAGCAGTATTTTGGGGCCGCAGATTGTACAGGAGACGACCGAGAAGATACAGCTGATTCGGGACAGGATGAGAGCGGCACAGAGCAGGCAGAAATCTTATGCTGACAGGCGTCGTCGCCGACTTGAGTTCGCTGTTGGCGATCATGTTTTCCTGAAGGTATCTCCGATGAAGGGTGTGATGAGATTTGGGCGGAAAGGGAAGTTGAGTCCTAGATATGTTGGTCCTTTCGAGATCCTAGAGCGCGTTGGTCCAGTCGCTTATCGGTTAGCCCTTCCGCCCAGCTTCCCCGATGTTCACCCCGTATTCCATGTCTCGATGCTCCGCAAGTACCTTCATGATCCTTCCCAGGCGATTCAGCACCAGACGATCCAGTTAGAGCGTGATCTTTCTTTCACCGAGCAGCCGGTGGTCATCTTGGATCGGCAGGTGAAGAAATTGAGGTCGAAGGTCATACCGTCTGTCAAAGTCCTTTGGCGTGGCCCGAACAGCGAGGAGGTCACCTGGGAAACCGAGGTCGAGATGAGGAAGAGATATCCCCATCTTTTTGAAGGTACGCGTAGTTAAATTCTAAATTCGGGGACCGAATTTCTTTAAGGGGGGAAGATTGTAACCCTTCGAAAATCGTTTAGGCAGTTTTTCGGTATTCGGCAAATTTTTCGGCTTTTTCCGTAAAAAGTCAAAATTGATATTTTTCATTGTAGACCTAATTATACAAAATTTAGATAAGATATTACTATAATTTTGTCACTAAAATGTCACTTATAATTATCTAGTTAAATAAAAAAAAATTCGTAATTAATTAATTTTTTATTATTTTAAGCCTTTTTAAATACATTTAATTAGGGATAAATACAAATTTAATTAGGTAAATTTCTTAATTAGGAGTCTTTATAAGCTAAAATAAGGTGTAAAAAAAATTGTGTCATGACTTTCACATTTTTAGTTTTATGGTTTGAAATTTAATGGAAAAATGGCTTAAAAAGGGGTTTTTTTGTAAAAAGTTGATTTGAAATGCATTAAATGAGAACATGGGGGTGTTTTAGACCTAGAACCTTCTCCAAAATTTCCCCACTACCTCCTCAAAGCTGCAGCCGAACCCTATACCTGCAGTTTTCCCCACTTCCTCACTTGATTTTGCTTTATTTTCTTGCAAAAATTCATAAAAAATCAACAAATTTCCATCTCTATTCAAATCTAAATCCTAATCCACTCTCTCCTCAAGCCAAATTAGTTCAAAACTTGGAGAAAGGAGGCTTCTTGGAGACTTGAGCAAACTAGGGTTCACACTTGGGAGGTATAAATCCAAATCTAGTTGTTAATTGTTGTTTAAGTTGCTAGATTTAGTAGTTTTAGTGTGTGATTTGCTTATAAATTCTTGGTTAGGAAATTCAAGAAAGGGATTTGATTTTGGATTAGGGTTTAAAGCATGGTTGATGTATTAAAGTTAGGGTTCAAGATTTAAAAGGTGAAAATCCTAAACTAGTTGCTTACTTGAGGTTTAATTGTGCTAGAATTTCAATTCTAAATACTAGTTTAGTAGTAAATGTTGATTTGGAAAAAAATCAAGAGAAGGTTTTAATTTTAGAAATTAGGGTTGTAGCATAATGCTTGGATTATGTTAGGGATGGTTATCTAGGTGATTGGAGTGGTTAATTGTGTATTGGTATGCTCGCTAAAACGACAAATTTCAACGTTTATATCGATTTGGTTTGAAAATCGCTTACTAGATTTTTTCGGAAAATAGTATGCGTTCAAATTTCGCTAGGATAGCAATATTACTAGCTTTGTATAGGATTATTAGAATGCGCGAACGCGGGGTTTCGTCTAGTCGGGTTGTAGTTTAATCGATTTCCCCGATACGGCGATTTTAGTTAAGGCTTTAGCGATTTTCGTGCATTTTCCGCGTACCGAGTGCGTGTTGTGATTAATTCGAGAGCGTGGATCTTTTCATAGTGTGAGTTGCATCATTTCAGAAATCTGTAACCTTATATTTTGTGTTATACAATTCTAGGATCGGTCGGGGAAACTTCGGATACGGCGCGAAAAGGCAAAGCGGTGGCCGGATCAGATTAGCGGGGATTTCTGGTGAGTAGATATATTCATCTACGGGGGAATCGTCTGGATGGCGCGAGGCGCCCCCCTCCCTAGTTAGAATTACTCTACTTTATGCAATAATTATATTGTTAGCTAGCTTATCCATTTACGCACATTGCATACCCTTACAGCTAACCCTATACTAGATTGCATGGACATTCATATGACATTCATATATACATATGCGATATCATTTCGTAGGACACGAACACCTTACCATTGGCATCTATTGCACGCGCACTATTCATGTGACACACACGCCTTTGGTATTTGCCATGCCACGTGCACTATAAAACTTGTTTAGCTTAGTAACGCCATTGCATTCATGCATGATATTTGAGAATGTATCGCACGCATATACCTCGCATTACTATCACATCTACCTAGATTTCTAGCCAAACTCTCACATCATATACATTGATATCATAGACATTTATTATATATAACATGTGAACACTATGATTTTTCTTGATGATTTCAGTTTTTCTGTGATTTCTGGATTTTTGGGGAAAACCGCAAGAATTTAACAAAACCTTAGATTTATCATTTTCGAAACAAAGTTGCGGTTTTCTCGTGACGTATGTGTCGTCCACCATGAGTTTTCATGTTTTCTGTTGGATTTCGAGACCCGATTCGAGGAGTGGATGAACCGTCTCGGGTACATGGTGGGCCCGGTATGGTACCCCGTGGCAAGAAGATCGAGTTGTAGACGATGAGCCTGGCAGGGGAAGACTACCTACCGGTGATGTCTGGCGCGGCGGATATCCGGAGGATACCGACCGTTGTCGTGAGATTTATGATATGGGCCGATCCGGACTGACGGAGCCCGACATTGAGACAGATATGATTCCTATTTGGTGTCGATGCTTGACACGGGTTTTCTGAGGATTTCTTGATGATATTTAGTTATTATGCAGACATTCGTTTTCTAAAAGTTAAGAATCCAGTGACTTTAACATTTAAAACACTTAAAGAGTTAGAAAAGATATTGCATACATGTGCGTGCATACTAGAGTTATTATATCACATATGGACATACATGTTGTTCCGCATTGCGTGCATTCTTACGATTGCCTTATTAGATGTTATATTTACTCACGAGCTGGCAACTCACCCCCGTTGTGCCACAGTATCTTGCAGGTCGGACCCGTCATCTTTGTAGCGGCGGGCTATCTTATCATCAGTTCATTTTGCTCAGACTCGCGACATCGCCCGTAGGTGGGTTGCGAGTATACTTTATTCCTTTTTGCTTTATCATTGTATCTAGTATTCTCCATCTACCACTTGTATTGTATATACGACCTAGTGATGAGACTGAGAGATTTGTATATTTGTGGTTTCTTTTGGGTCGAGCTCGCTTGAACCGGCGTTGCGTTTTCTGATATATTGGGTTTCTTCTGCTCTTTTCTTGATATTAATATTATATTGCATGTGGTTGTGATCCGCCTTGGGCGAAGAGCTAGCTCCCGCTTGGGGATGCCATTTTTATGATTTCATATGTATTATCTTGTTGTACCCATTTTTGGGGATAGAAAATACAGGGGAAACTCTGCCGAAATTTTCAGAAATTTTTGATGTTTTTTTTTGGGATTCTATGCGGCTTAATTGATTTCAAAACCGTTTTCATTTATGGTTTTCCTTCACTCTCTTTTGCTTTTGGGTTAGATTTCTGGGGTTTGGCTGACTTAGGTTACGGTACGCCTTTAGACGTCTCGTAATCTAAGTGCCAGTCACGTTCCGTACTTTCGGGTCGTGACATTTATTTAGAAATAGGCAAATTTTGAGTTCACTTCTTGGGCTAAGTCAAAATAAGAGAAGAGTATAGAAATTTTTATTGAAGTGTAAGTCTGAAAAATAATTCCGAAGCTTTAGTCTAAATTCTAAAAATATATACGCTACAACTTACACAAACACGAACCATGATACTTGGAATAGTAGAGGATACCTTGAAATGCTCTTGTCTAGAATCCTTAGTATGAAGGAAAAATAAAATTATAAGTGTGAATAAAGAGATATAAAAAATGAACATTGGTTTTGTAATTACTTAAGGCTGCGTAAAATAAAAAATATATAGCGAGGGTGCTTTATCTCCCAGTGCCTTAGACCAACTGGTTTGGGAGTCACTGCTAAAACCTTAAGTATTACAAGACGAGGAATTACGCCTTAATGCGCAAACACATTTTGTAATCGGTCGTTAGTATCTCAAGAAGTATTAACAGTCGCATGAAGGATGTGAGAGTAATTTCATCTAAAAAAATTCACCAACTAAAAGTACTTTGGATGATGGAAAATAGTATAAGAGCTTGAATTGAATTTCCAAGTGTAGGGGTGATACATACACACACGTAGGGGTATATGATTGAGATTTGGATAAGAGATAGGAATGAAAAATAGGACTTATACCTTTAGTAGAGATGATAAAAATTCCTAAGTTGAGATAGAACCTTAAAAGGAAAATTCAAAAGATGCTGAAAGCTAAGTAAATTTACAGAACATATACAATCTTAAGTTAAATGATAAGGTAGCGTGAAAAATATGGGTTGATAATTTCTGAGTCGAAGATAATAGAACTTCTTGCTAGAATACTGAATTGAAGAATAAAAGTCAATAGGCCAAATTGATCGAATTTTGTGGGTAGTATCCGCTGAAAACCCTCAGGAGACAACACTCCTCCTACTAGGGACACCTAGAGGTTTAACGGCTTGTTGCACGAGCTCAGTGCAATCGCGTTTCCCTGTGAAAGTGAGGTTAGGTTTTTCAAGAATAAAACTAGTTTTGCTCGGGACGAGCAAAAGATAAGTTTGGGGGTATTTGTTCATCTCATAATTTTTCATTATTATATTCCCTATTCTTAATCATTTTACAAATAAATAGGTGCTTTTGATCTATGTCTTTTGAATAGTTGCAGGTTACAGATTTTCGGAACAATAAAGTAAAAATGATAAAAAGACGCTACAAAAGTGAGACTGCGACCAACAAATAAAAGAATCTTTATCATGCCGCCTACAGTTGGAGGAACAAAAGAAGATCAGCAAACAGTTCGATTTCACAAAGCACGAAGGTAGCACATGTGTAAGTCCACGGTAGCGCCCTGGCCGTCTAACAGACGCCAAATGCGGAACAAAAACTTTTTACAACTGGCGCTATCGCGTACCGTAACCCGGATCTGCCATTAAAGCTAAACTAATAAACTACAAAGTGGGTAGAAGAGTTATACCGAACGATCCGAGTCCTTCGGTCTTCAACCATCATCCCACGCTTGTTGCGGCTGCTCCGATCTCCTAGATCTCCAGTCTTGTCGTCCAGGTGGCACTATGTCGACTGATCTTTAAACGGGCTCCCGCCTCTGAACCGAGGCAACTCGATCGTCAAGTTTGCTAAAAGAGACTGTAGGGTTCCTAGGCACGCTAATGAAGTCTCACAAGGTATCAAAGATGGCCAATTTAAATTTTAACGGTGCCGAGAAACCCTAATACGGATCGTTAACTAGATGTGTAGGCTATGCGATGCAAGTAAACAACTTTAACTGAAAATGAAGGGGCTACAACATTTGTAGATCCGGTCCTCCACCTCCTAAGCTCCGCGATGATGTCCCTCCGCTGTCCAAATCGGATTCCGAACTCTAGCATCGGCTTCATCGAAGAAATGGGCGGGCTTGGTCGTCGGCTTCGATGCCGAAGATGATCTACGTCGAGGCATCATTAGATTAAGCTCCCACTTCACCAAGTCATGAAACTTGTGAAGAAAACACCCTATACTACTTGGCAAGAGGTAGAGGATGAAGAAATAGGAGGTGGGTTCACTTTAGAATTGGATTTCTCACTCTTATTCTCAAGTTGCCATTGATGGTGCCATAGTTTCGTCATGTTGAAGATGAAGAAGAAAAGAATAGAATAGAAAATATGATAAGTCTATTAAAAAAGAAAACAATATGATACTTATCATATATTCAACCATGGTTTAGTGTAGAGATTTAACTAAGGTTAGAAGAATGGTTAGGGTTAGACATGAGACAAGAATGGTGGACTTGTTCAAAGCTTCAAGAAGCTTCAACTAACAAACAAAACAAGCCACCATTCTTTTCTCTTTATCTTTTCCAAAAGAATGATAGATAAATAAATAAATAGATAATAAGTGAATAAACAAAACCCTAACCACTCTCACAACCATGGTTTAATCTTTACACAAACCTAAGTGAGCATGTATCATCAAACATGATACAAACAAGTGCACAAAAAAATATATCACATATACAATGTGCATCAAGTGAGAAAATCCTTTTAAAATGAACCAATACTAGTTAATGCAAAGTAATATATCAAATATATAATTATGCATTAAATCATTAAATCAATACTTGATTTAACGATCCGGTCATATCGCATAAAACTGACTAATATCCAATGTATCGGCTTGTCGAATCAATCCTTGATTCGATAACTAGGTTATATCGCATATAACCAATCGATACATTAATCGCAAGAATGGAATACGGTATCACATACACGCATTATTCTCGGTCCCGCACATATCTCATATGCGCTCCTATTTCGTTTCGCTTGAGCCAGGAAACCTCTGTGTAGGACTCTAAAGACTCGTCAATACGCCGGTAGCAGATGATGATCATATCAAACATCCACAAGCCGCAAGCGGTCTGCTAAACGTAACGGCCACCCGGATATTGAGCGATCAGAAGATCGACGTGGAAGCCCGCTCACACTCCTGTGAATCCAACCAGTAACACTTACCGTATAGTCCGGTCTGTTCGTCTGATATGTCGCATATCGCGCCTAGGGGTGGTAAACGTCAGACCCCAGTAGCTTGATAAGTCATGCCGACGTGAGGTCCATAACATTCGTGAAACTACTGATAACTCTTACCAGTATATCACTGCAACCCTGTCCAGGGATTTCCTGTTATGGGAAGTCGAGCATAGCGCAACATCAACCCCCAATACCGGGAGAGACGAATCCTCTCCTATCGCTCATTGCCTCCATGTGAATCGGGACTGTACCCAAAAACCACCTGTTTGCACGACTCAGTAGAGCCGTGGTAGGGTGGAAATCAAAGCACACTGGGAGACACACAAGACTCTATGACGATCTCGGGTCAACAGACTAAGCTGTACCAGTGTCACCAGAGAACTGCCAACTGACGTGAGGTATAATACCATCTGGGAGTTCTCGGCGAGTCCGTTCAGTGTACCCAGTCTCCACTGAGCACCCGTATACCATCTCTGATGTCAAACACCAATGGATATGGGATCATCCATCGCACATCGCATGGGTCGAGAAGATATACGCTAGTCTACTCTGGAATATCGATGCCCCGTCTCGATATTCCCTCGACTAGGAACATTGAAGGATGTACTCATGGACTATCCAGGCCCTACTAGTATGATCTGCATCACAGTCCTGGAAGTCGAGTACACATCCTAAGGGCTTTATCAACATGTAACAGAGAGACAGAAAGTATACACGTTAAGATAAAGAGCAACCAGATAGCGTACTATCATGTCGAGCAAGAAAGTCCTACCTATATATGTCCCAGCATCCACTACATTATACATCCAATGTACAGTAATAGCCTCTAGGGCATACATATAACTAACAATCATCCACTTGCACTAGGGCCATCTGTAGCAGCAGTTGTAGTATCTAATACTCAACCATCCCTTAAAAGTCTCTCTTTAGGAAAAGGCCTTCGTGAGTGGATCCGCCGTGTTGTCTTCTGAGTCTACTCTCCTATCGTCGATCATCCTGGAGATCATCTATCCCCATGATCAGGTGATACTGCCTCAGAATGTGTCTGGGTCACTGATGGGATCGGGGTTCTTTGGCCAAAGCCACACTTCCATTGTCATACAATGGTAGGAACCTAGTTCATCTTATGAACCTATATACACCCAAACTGCCTCTTTGGTAGTATCCTTAATAGCGATGTTACCAGCCTTTATCGTCTAGTTTGCCACGGTATCTAGCTTGGAACTCTTCCAACATACCGTTCCTCCACTGAGGATAAAGACAATGCCTCTGACTGACATTCAGTCGTCCTTATTGTAGGGTTCCTAGGCACTCTAATGGAGTCTCACAAGTGATCAAACACGACCAATTTAAATTTTTCAAGTGCCTACAAACCCTAATACGGATCGTTAACTAGATAAATAGGCGAATCAAGCAAGTAAACGGAAATGTATCTAAAGGAAAGGGGCTACAACCTTTGTAGATCCGGTCCACCACCTCCTAGGCTCCATGATGAAGTCCCCTCGCTGTCCAAATCGTACCCATGACTCTAGCATCGGCATCATCGAAGAATGGGCGGGCTTGATCGTCGGTTCGATGCCGAAGATGATCTACGTCGAGGCATCAAAAGAACGAGCTCCGCCTTCGCCAAGTCAAGAAAATTGTGAAGACAACACACTCTACTACATGGCAAGTAGTAGAGGATGAAGAAATAGGAAGTGGGTAGACTTTAGATTTGGATTTCTCACTTGATTTGGCTAGTTGCCATTGAAGGTGCAAGCTTTCTTCAACTTGAAGATGAAGAAGAAGATGATAAAGAATTATGATAAGATATTAGAAAATAGAAAATAAATCATTCTTATCATAATGTCAACTATGGTTAGATGTAGAGAACAAACTAAGGTTAAAGTGAATGGTTAGGGTTAAGGAAACAAACAAAATAGTCAACCATTCAAAGCTTCATGAAGCTTCAAAGATTATCCAAACTTAGCCACTATTTTATTTCTTTCAATAAAGAATAAATGAATAAATAAATAAGCAAATAAAATGAAACCCTAACCATTCATATAACCTTGGTCAATTCTTTACACAAACCCTAGCTTGCATGTATCATCAAACATGATACAATCTTGTGCACAAAAGTATATCACATATACAACTTGTGCATACCAAGTGAGAAAATCCATTTAAAGTGAACCAATACTAGTTAATGCAAAGTGATATATCAAATATAAAATTATACATTAAATCATTAAATCAACACTTGATTTAACGATCCGGTCATATCGCATATAACCGACTAGTATCCTATGTATCGGCTTATCGAATCATTCCTTGATTCGATAACTAGGTTATATCGCATACAACCATTCGACACATACATCGCGAGAATGAAATACGGTATCACATACACGCATTATTCTCGGTCCCGCACATATCTCATATGCGCTCCTATTTCGTTTTGCTTGAGCCAGGAAACTTCTGTGTAGGACTC
Source organism: Agapanthus africanus (assembly GCA_030015575.1). Taxonomy (NCBI): domain Eukaryota; kingdom Viridiplantae; phylum Streptophyta; class Magnoliopsida; order Asparagales; family Amaryllidaceae; genus Agapanthus; species Agapanthus africanus. Next base: position 279,613,826 of record JASDDO010000022.1, read on the forward strand.
TAAAGACTCGTCAATACGCCGGCAGCGGATGATGATCATATCAAACACCCACAAGCCGCAAGCGGTCTGCTAAACGTAACGGCCACCCGGGTATTGAGCGATCAGAAGATCGACGAGTAAGCCCGCTCACACTCCTGTGAATCCAACCAGTAACAATTACCGTACAGTCCGGTCTGTTCGTCTGATATGTCGCATATCTTGCCTAGGGGTGGTAAACGTCAGACCCCAATAGCTTGATAAGTCATGCCAACGTAAGGTCCATAACATTCGTGAAACTACTGATAACTCTTACCAGTATATCACTGCAACCCTAGCCAGGGATTTCCTGTTATGGCCAGTCGAGCATAGCGCAACATCAACCCCCAATACCGGGAGAGACGAATCCCCTCCTATCGCTCATTGCCTCCATATGAATCGAGACTGTACCCAAAAACCACCTGTTTGCACAACTCAGTAGAGCCGTGGTAGGGTGGAAATCAAAGCACAGTGGGAGACACACAAGACTCTATGACGATCTCGGGTCAACAGACTAAGTTGTACCAGTGTCACCAGAGAACTACCATCTGACGTGAGGTATAATACCATCTGGGAGTTCTCGGCGAGTCCGTTCAGTGTACCCAGTCTCCACTGAGCACCCGCATACCATCTTCGATGTCAAACACCAATGGATATAGGATCATCCATCGCCCATCGCATGGGTCGAGAAGATATGCGCTAGTCTACTCTGGAATATCGATGCCCCGTCTCGACATTCCCACGACTAGGAACAATGAAGGATGTACTCATTGGCTACCCAGGTCCCGCTAGTATGATCTGCATCATAGTCCTGGAAGTTGAGTACACATCCTAAGGGCTTTATCAACATGTAATCAGAGAGACAGAAAGTATACATGTTAAGATAAAGAACAACCAGATAGCGTACTATCATGTCGAGCAAGAAAGTCCTACCTATATATGTCCCAGCATCCCTCCTTGGTCAAATTTTCCATCCGTGTAAGAAAGACACCAAATTCTCCTTTAGGTGCTTCAACTGCGGTATAGGTAGAAGGAGCAATATACATCCAATGTACAGTAATGGCCTCTAGGGCATACATATAACTAACAATCTCCCACTTGCACTAGGGCCATCTGTAGCAGTGGTCGCAGTATCTAATACTCAACCATCCCATATGAGTCTCTCTCTGGGAAAAAAGGCCTTCGTGAGTGGATCCGCCGTGTTGTCCTCTGAGTCTACTCTCCTAACCTCGATCACCCCGGAGATCAACTATCTCCATGATCAGGTGTTGCTTCCTCAGAATATGTCTGGGTCACTGATGGGACCAGGGTTCCAGGGCCTAAGCCACACTTCCATTGTCATACAATGGCAGGAACCTAGTTCATCTTTTGAACCAATATACACCCAAACTTCCTCTTTGGTATTATCTTCAATAGCGATGTTACCAGCCTTTATCGTCTAGTTTGCCACGGTATCTAGCTTGGAACTCTTCCAACATACCGTCCCTCTACTAAAGGTAAAGACAATGCCCGTGACTGACATTCAGTCGTCTTTATCACCCTGGAACTCTTCCAGTGATTCTCCCCAGGATCGATTGATACCAACTCACTACATCTAGTGAGAATCCTAGCATCCAATTACATCTATCTCATAGATGAAAATTCAGGATTTAGTGTAAGTCCACGTTGCGACCCCCGGTTCTTACGGGGAGGCGGAAACGGTATAAAAAAAAACAATTTTTTATCGCATGAGGCAACATGGACTAAGCAAGGTCGGGATCGTTGTCTAAACTAAAACTAGTAAACATGCTAAAAGGATTTAGCTACTCGGATGAAGATGGTTATACCTAGACTTGAACTCCTTCGTCTTCAAACTTTGTAGAGTTTGATGGTTCTCCTTTGTCGCCTTCTTCCGTCGAAGATGGATCCACCTCGAAGGCTCGACCTTTGGGCTCTTTCTCGTACTTGGAGTGAACTAGAATCGCCGGCTTGCTAGACCCATGATCCTAGAGTGAGTAGAGAGTGTCTAAGGGTTGCTTTTGTTTTTCAAGAGAAGGATTCTCAACTCATGAGAAGGTTTCTCTTGGCTAGAGGAAGAAGAAGATGAAGTGAAGAGAGAGAGTGAATATGATAGAATGAGCTCTCATTTCCTTTCTTGCAACCATAATGCAAAAAGAAAATGAATTATCAAATAATAATAATCAAAATGAAAAGGTTGATGGAAAGTTTTAGAATGACTAATATCATTACAAGCATTAAATGAAAATGCAAGAATCAAGAGCATCTTTCTCTTGTAATGATAATGGTCAAAAGTTCAACCATGGTCAACAAGTCAACCATGGTCAACAAGTCAACAAAAACTAACCATGACACAATTTCATTTTATTATATATTATTAAATGATATAATACAAATCCATTAGGGTTTGGAAAAAGACGACTGTCAACTGTGCATACGCACCCGTTCCGAAACCCTAATGAAAGTCATCTTCCTCCTCCTCAAATAACTGTGCATACACACCTGCATTCTTGTTCCGAGGAACATGAATACTGAGAGATAAAAGCAACCCCAAATACTATACCAGTGTCCGGCTCAAACCAGAGCCCGCTGGTAATATCTGTCCGGACTCCAAACGTGCACAAGTGCGCGGATGAGAACGAACCCTGTCGCAAAACCATGCGACCTCTACTCTGTTTTGCCCATAGGCGAATACCCTCTGTGTGGGACTCTAAAGACTCGACACTACGCTGGCAGTGGGTTTAACCACAGACCGCAAGCGGCACTAGCTGTGCGTAACGGTCCCTAGGTAGATGTCGACAAGAAGGCTGACGAGGTGAAACCCCATCTGTACTCCTACTGAGTCTGAATGTGACAGTCTCCGTACAGTCCGGTCTGTTCGTCTGATACATCGCATGGCGGGCCTAGGGGGCGGTAAACGTCAGTCCCCCAATAGCGGTACAAGTCGTGCCGGAGCGAAGCCCAAAACACCCTGAGATAACACTGGAAACCTACCAGTATATCTCGTTTGCCCTGGCCAGGGACTACTCGTGTAATGGCTCTCCTAGACACAGCGCGATGTCAACCCCCAATACCGGGAGAGACGAATCCTGTCTAACCGTCACTGCCTCCAAGTGCTTCGGGACTGCACCCAACCACCACCTGTTTGCACGACTCTTTTGAGCCGTGGTAGGGTAGTGATCAAAGTGCAGTGGGAACACACTCGAGGCGAAGTGCCAGTGTCAAGTCAGCGGACTAAGCTGTACTCATGTCACCTGGGAACTGATGACTGACGATAGGTATAATACCAACCTGTCAGTTCCCGACGAGTCCTGTCCAGTGTACTCGTAACCTAACGAGCACCCGTATACTATCTCCAGTACGACGTACTGATAGCTGTGGGACAGACCATCTCCCTCACTGGGATGAGAAGCGCATACGCTAGTCTACTCTGGAGTATCGATGCCCTGTCTCGATAGTCCTGTGACTAGGGACCTGTATAAGGATGTGCTTATAGATTACCCAGCCCCCACTAGTGTGACTGCCATCACAACGCTGGTAATCAAGCAAAGATCCTAAGGGCTCCACTAATGCGTATAAGTGATATAGTAAAATAAACACAAGTACATATTGAAGTAGAGACAAACCAAGTAGCATACTACTATTTTGAGCAAGATTGTATATACAAGGTGAATATCCCAAGCATCCATTAAGTAATATACAAACTAGTATGATACAGTAATGGCCTCTAGGGCATATACACTAACAATCTCCCACTTGCACTAAGGCCATGTACTGGCGTATCGAAGACCTATCATCTCGATCAGCCGCTCGAACTGAGTCTGGGGCAGGGCCTTGGTGAATGGATCTGCAGTGTTGTCTTCTGAAGCAACTCTCCGAACCTCGATCTCCTTGCGATCCACGATCTCCCTGATCAGGTGATACCGCCTTAAGATGTGCCTGGATCTCTGATGGGACCTGGGTTCCTTCGCTAAAGCTATAGCCCCATTGTTGTCGCAATACAGAGGTATTGGATCAACAATGGACGGAACCACCTGAAGTTCTTTCAAGAACTTCCTCATCCAGACAGCTTCTTTTGCGGCATCAGATGCAGCGATGTATTCCGCTTCCATCGTCGAGTCTGCAACGGTTTCCTGTTTGGAACTCTTCCAACACACCGCCCCTCCATTGAGGGTAAAGACAAAGCCCGACATGGACTTGGAATCATCCTTGTCACTCTGGAAGCTGGAGTCAGCAAAGGCCTCGATCTGGAGGTCTTTTCCGCCATACACCAAGAACATCTCCTTAGTCATTCTCAGGTACTTGAGAATGTTCTTTACCGCTATCCAGTGTTTCTCCCCAGGGTTTGACTGATACCGGCTTACCACACTCAGTGCATAAGCTACATCCGGTCTGGTACACAACATCGCATACATTATAGAGCCTACCGCAGAAGCGTAGGGTATAATAGACATGAGATCCCTCTCCAAATCAGTCTTGGGAGACATCTCTTTAGAGAGGGTGATCCCGTGACAAGCCGGTAGGTTACCGCGCTTGGAATCTTCCATACTGAATCTCTTCACTATGGTGTCGATGTACCTGGACTGTGAAAGTCCTAATATCCTCTTGGATCTATCACGATGGATCCGGATCCCCAGGATGTATGAGGCATCACCCAGGTCTTTCATGGAGAACCTGTGTGACAAGAACCCCTTGACAGATTGTAGCATAGGAATGTCATTTCCTATTAAGAGAATGTCATCCACGTATAAAACGAGGAATACTACAGTTCTTGCTACAAATCTACTATAGATGCATGGTTCATCTGGATTTTTGATAAAGCCAAATTCTTTGACCGTCTCATCAAAGCAGATGTTCCAACTCCGCGATGCCTGCTTTAGTCCATAGATAGACTTAAGCAACTTGCACACCTTTCCGCTGCTCCCACTCTGAATGAAGCCCTCTGGCTGGTCCATATAGACACACTCCTCTAAATTTCCATTTAGAAAAGCTGTCTTTACGTCCATTTGCCAGATCTCATAATCGTGGAAGGCAGCGATGGCAAGAAGGATCCGAATGGATTTCAGCATGGCTACTGGAGAGAAGGTTTCGTCATAGTCCAAGCCAGGTCTTTGACGAAAACCCTTTGCTACCAGCCTAGCTTTATAGGTCTCAACCTGTCCATCTACACCAATCTTTCTTTTGAAGATCCACTTGCATCCCACGGGTTTTACCCCGTCTGGAGCAATGTCCAACGTCCATACCTTGTTGGTGTACATGGACTCCATCTCGGTCCGCATTGCATCCAGCCATTTCACTGAGTCAACGCTCTGAATGGCCTGCTGGAAGCTAGTAGGCTCATCATAATCTATGATGCAATCCTCTCTATCCCCGTCTATGAGAAAACCGTAGTATCTCTCGGGCGGATGAGACTGCCTACTACTTCTGCGGAGCGGCGTAGGAATGTCCTGTTCTGTTGAACCCTCTGGTTCCACTAAGCTTTCAGTAACAGTCTGTGGTTCTGGAACTTCTTCCAGTTCTATTGTGCTCCCACTTATCTGGTTTTCCAAAAACTCAGTTTCCAAGAAGTAGGCATGACGAGAAACAAGAACTTTTTGTTCCTCTTCACAGTAGAAGAAATATCCTTTTGAGTTCTTTGGATACCCCACAAACTTGCACTGTACTGAGCGTGCCTCGAGCTTGTCCGCATGCTGCTTTTTGACAAAAGCCGGACATCCCCATGTCTTAATGTGCTTAAGATAGGGTCTCTTCCCACACCACATTTCATATGGTGTGGAAGGCACAGTCTTAGTCGGAACTCGGTTCAAAAGGTATGCGGCTGATTCTAGCGCATATCCCCAGAATGATCGCGGCAACTCAGCGTTACTCATCATGGACCGCACCATATCCAATAGGGTGCGGTTCCGTCTCTCCGATACACCGTTATGTTGCGGGGTGTATGGAGGAGTAAGTTGAGAGAGAATTCCGTTCTCTTTTAAATAGTCCAGGAACTCGGCACTTAAGTATTCTCCACCTCGATCCGATCTTAGAATCTTAATACTTTTGCCGGTCTGTTTCTCTACTTCATTCTTATACTCCTGGAATTTTCCAAAGGCCTCGGACTTATGTTTCATTAAGAAGACATAACCGTACCTTGAGAAGTCATCCGTAAAAGTAATGAAGTAAGAATGTCCGCTTCGGGCATGTGTAGACATTGGACCGCACACGTCACTGTGTACGAGTCCCAAGAGCTCGCTCGCTCTTTCTCCATGTCCAGTAAACGGAGTCTTTGTCATCTTTCCTTTGAGACAGGATTGACAAGTGGCATACGACCGATATTCGAACGCATTCAAATACCCTTCTGTATGTAACTTCGTCAACCTTCTCTCATTGATGTGACCCAATCTACAATGCCATAAGAAAGTCTGGTTTATTTCTGGAGACTTTCTTTTGTGTGTATTCTGGACATTAAAAATCTGTGGTTGGTTTAACACGTATATACCATTACTCAAAGTACCTGACCCAATCAAAACTTGATTAAGGCGAATGTTTACAACATTACTTACAAACGCAAATTCATAACCTTTTTTAGAAACTAAAGATACAGAAATGATATTACAAGTTGCGTTGGGTACAAAAAAGCAATTACGCAAAACCAAAACATGTCCATCTGACATTCCCAGGTGATAGTCCCCCACGGCTTTAGCATCCATGCTAGCTCCGTTTGCAACTCTGAGGTTCATGTCACCTGCTTTCAAAACACTACGGTTTCTCAACGCCTGCAAAGAATTACAGATATGAGATCCTGATCCGGTATCCAATACCCAGGAAGTAGAGTTTATAGAAAGACAGTTCTCAATAACATACACACCTGAAGCTGAAGCTGCAACCTGCTTCAATTCCTGTGTTCTGGCCTTCCAGGCCCTGCAATCATTCTTCCAGTGTCCTTTCTTATGACAAAAGAAGCATTCTTCCTTATCCACAAGCTTCCCCGCTATCTTTGTTGCTTTACCTTTTCCCTTCGTATCCACTTTACTAACACCGCCCCTTGGTTTGGCGGGGGCTTTCTTCTTCTTTCCCTTGGCTTTCGCCTTGGACCTAGAAGAAGATGATCCTCCTACAAACAAAGTGGATGTTTCCCTACCTTTCTGTAGGGTGCCCTCTGCGCTCCTCAGCAGGTTGAGGAGCTCTGAAAGTTCAACCTCCTTTTCTTGTAGGTTGAAGTTCATTATAAACTGGGCGTAAGTGGAAGGAAGGGACTGGAGAACTATATCCGTATATAGCTCACTCTCCAATGTGATCCCTAGGTCAGCGAGCTCCTCAATGTAGCCGATCATCTTTAGCACATGCTCGGCTACTGATGATCCGACGGCCATTCTTGTCGAAAATAACTTTTTCGACGCTTCGTATCTTGCGATACGTGATTGCTCTCCATACAGTTCTTTTGTATGGAGCAATATGGATTCCATGTCCATATTCTCATACCTCCTCTGATGTTCGTTGTCCATCGAGGCAAGCAGGAGGCACTTGGCCTTCGCGCTATCAATCTCCCAAGTCTTGCGGATTTCCTTATCCGCGACACTGGAAGTTGGACCAGGGACAGGGGGAGCTTTGGTGGTAAGAAGATACCCCAGCTTGTCATAAGTGATTGCTATCTTGACATTCCTGAGCCAATCTTTGTAGTTTGGCCCTGTCAGCTTGTTTTTATCTAGGAGTAACTTAAGTCCAGTCATGTTGATTGGTCGCTGCAATTAGGAGAGAGAAGAAGAAACACTCAGCATGATGCTCTTGCAAGTTTAGAGTGGTTTTTAGTTTGTCTAAACAGGATGGCTCCCACTGTTTCTCGAATCCCTCCTCAAACCATAAAGGAAGAATTAGCCAGGATCAATCCCACCGTACAATACTTGCTTAACCGTTCAGCCAGGCCGGTGTCGGTACTTCGAGGGAGGTTTTCCAACGCTTTCGCGAAGTTCCTTAATTAAAGAACCTCTTTTCCCTGGGGGCGTAGCCCCGCTAACACCTTTCTAGGCACCTACTAGGTTTATAGCATTGATCGTTAAGTGAAAAATTTCCCGAGGAGTAGCATATACTCACAGTAGGATCGGGATCCAAATATCATTGCGTGACGAAACTGAAGGAATCCTACCAGAATCATCACACTCCAAATGGTATGCAAATCTAGCAAGTTTCAGTACTTATGAAACTCCCGATGTGGATTTTTGCCCCATGCTCTTATGACCTTGACTTTGGCCAACAAATCATAAGTCACATGTCAAGTTCTACCCGTCGTTCTTCAGGTTAATTTGAATCCACCAGTACCAACCCTTGACTTTGGCCAACAAGGCAGTACGACTGTTCCAAACCAACGCATCTATCTATGCTGCACATGAATACCCAATAGCTACCAATCACTATGCCTTGACTTTGGCCAACAAACACAGCTTGAATACTATTGACTATTCATGTGAAACGACGGAGGGCTACGAATGGTTTTGGCGAAACCATGAACGTAGTGAACTTGATTTGGTCGATGGAACGAGATAGCTTTTAAAAGGAGTGGCTCAAACTCCGCATTTAAAAGTTGGTTTTGAAAAGAACCAAGTGGTTTTTCGAAAGTATTCCAACGACTTTAACTTGGTTTATTATCTTGCATTAGTTCTTTTAATGCGTGATATTCTTGCATTAGTACTTTTAATGCGTCCCATCATTTAATCCTACCATTGCAGAAAACAACCAAAATATGACGTACGCTTATGACATTCGCATTCGCCACTGGGCCCCGTCATTACCCGTTAGGTTACTTAACTAACGACAGAGCGGGGGCTGGGCTAGCGCGTCTGTAAAACATAAGCAACGCCTAAATAGTTATAGATATAGCAATAGTAGACATTACAGATCACAGATGAATGCATTGGATATACTAGCAATCCGCAATCCTTTCGAGCCTGAAACGAAAAGCGGATAACACGGTCGCGGTGAATAGCCAAATACCCCACCCAAGACCCCTACGGGTGCGGCAAACTACCCGCCAAGTACTCGGTAGTTTGTGCACCCCTCCATGGGTCTATCCTAGGAGCAAAAACAGTAAAAAGAATTATACAATGACGGCTACAACCCCGACCCGGTTGTGCGGCCAAACAAATAATATTATTACATCAATTTACATTTACAATGAATGAAAGAAAAACAAAAGCTCATCTCACATCCACCCCGGCTATTAACCCGCGACAGTCCAACACATTCATATACACATTCCAGCACATTACAGATCATGTATAACCCCGACTAATCGTCTTATAGCGATTAGCCGACGTTCAATACATGCAAGCATCACAGATATAACCATCATAGTCAAAGTGCAGTGAAGTTCGGAAAAAATACGGAATTATAGGACCCCAAAAGGAAATTTCTTTTCTGGAAAATCTGGGCACATATAATATATTTTAAAAATCCCAAAACCAACACACAAATACACTGCATGAAAAACGATGCAGAGAAGACGACAAAGCGCGGCGGTTGCGCGGCACGAGCCTACCTCGCGCGGCGGAAGGGCGGCGCTTTGAGCTCAACAGTGGATCGTTTTTCATGGGTGTTCTTAGAAAACCCTGAGACGATTTTACAAGTATAAAGTTTTTCATTTTGAGCCAAAAAAATTTCAACAGAAACTCAGGTTTTGAAAAAGTATGGTTTTTGGGTTTTTTACGGTTCCGAACTTCGTTACACTTCACTACCAAGCTAGTTTAAGTTTAGTTAGGCTCTGATACCACTGTAAGTCCACGTTGCGACCCCCGGTTCTTACGGGGAGGCGGAAACGGTATAAAAAAAAACAATTTTTTATCGCATGAGGCAACATGGACTAAGCAAGGTCGGGATCGTTGTCTAAACTAAAACTAGTAAACATGCTAAAAGGATTTAGCTACTCGGATGAAGATGGTTATACCTAGACTTGAACTCCTTTGTCTTCAAACTTTGTAGAGGTTGATGGTTCTCCTTTGTCGCCTTCTTCCGTCGAAGATGGATCCACCTCGAAGGCTCGACCTTTGTGCTCTTTCTCGTACTTGGAGTGAACTAGAATCGCCGGCTTGCTAGACCCATGATCCTAGAGTGAGTAGAGAGTGTCTAAGGGTTGCTTTTGTTTTTCAAGAGAAGGATTCTCAACTCATGAGAAGGTTTCTCTTGGCTAGAGGAAGAAGAAGATGAAGTGAAGAGAGAGAGTGAATATGATAGAATGAGCTCTCATTTCCTTTCTTGCAACCATAATGCAAAAAGAAAATGAATTATCAAATAATAATAATCAAAATGAAAAGGTTGATGGAAAGTTTTAGAATGACTAATATCATTACAAGCATTAAATGAAAATGCAAGAATCAAGAGCATCTTTCTCTTGTAATGATAATGGTCAAAAGTTCAACCATGGTCAACAAGTCAACCATGGTCAACAAGTCAACAAAAACTAACCATGACACAATTTCATTTTATTATATATTATTAAATGATATAATACAAATCCATTAGGGTTTGGAAAAAGACGACTGTCAACTGTGCATACGCACCCGTTCCGAAACCCTAATGAAAGTCATCTTCCTCCTCCTCAAATAACTGTGCATACACACCTGCATTCTTGTTCCGAGGAACATGAATACTGAGAGATAAAAGCAACCCCAAATACTATACCAGTGTCCGGCTCAAACCAGAGCCCGCTGGTAATATCTGTCCGGACTCCAAACGTGCACAAGTGCGCGGATGAGAACGAACCCTGTCGCAAAACCATGCGACCTCTACTCTGTTTTGCCCATAGGCGAATACCCTCTGTGTGGGACTCTAAAGACTCGACACTACGCTGGCAGTGGGTTTAACCACAGACCGCAAGCGGCACTAGCTGTGCGTAACGGTCCCCAGGTAGATGTCGACAAGAAGGCTGACGAGGTGAAACCCCATCTGTACTCCTACTGAGTCTGAATGTGACAGTCTCCGTACAGTCCGGTCTGTTCGTCTGATACATCGCATGGCGGGCCTAGGGGGCGGTAAACGTCAGTCCCCCAATAGCGGTACAAGTCGTGCCGGAGCGAAGCCCAAAACACCCTGAGATAACACTGGAAACCTACCAGTATATCTCGTTTGCCCTGGCCAAGGACTACTCGTGTAATGGCTCTCCTAGACACAGCGTGATGTCAACCCCCAATACCGGGAGAGACGAATCCTGTCTAACCGTCACTGCCTCCAAGTGCTTCGGGACTGCACCCAACCACCACCTGTTTGCACGACTCCTTTGAGCCGTGGTAGGGTAGTGATCAAAGTGCAGTGGGAACACACTCGAGGCGAAGTGCCAGTGTCAAGTCAGCGGACTAAGCTGTACTCATGTCACCTGGGAACTGATGACTGACGATAGGTATAATACCAACCTGTCAGTTCCCGACGAGTCCTGTCCAGTGTACTCGTAACCTAACGAGCACCCGTATACTATCTCCAGTACGATGTACTGATGGCTGTGGGACAGACCATCTCCCTCACTGGGATGAGAAGCGCATACGCTAGTCTACTCCGGAGTATCGATGCCCTGTCTCGATAGTCCTGCGACTAGGGACCTGTATAAGGATGTGCTTATAGATTACCCAGCCCCCACTAGTGTGACTGCCATCACAACGCTGGTAATCAAGCAAAGATCCTAAGGGCTCCACTAATGCGTATAAGTGATATAGTAAAATAAACACAAGTACACATTGAAGTAGAGACAAACCAAGTAGCATACTACTATTTTGAGCAAGATTGTATATACAAGGTGAATATCCCAAGCATCCATTAAGTAATATACAAACTAGTATGATACAGTAATGGCCTCTAGGGCATATACACTAACATTTAGGAGGTATCACTTTGATCCTATTTGGAGAATCAAAGTGATAATAGGAGATTGACCGATCGTAGTATAGGAAACTCTTTTCCTATCAAGAGTATGTTGTCTACGTACAATACGAAGATGACAACATTACTCTCTACTACCCTTTTGTATATACAAGGTTCGTCTACCATTTTGATGAAGTCAAACACTTTGACTATCACATCAAAACAGACGTTCCAACTACGCGATGCCTGCTTTATTCTGCAAAGCAACTTGCACACGTTTCCGCTGCTCCCACTGTCTACGAGGCCCTCTGGCTGTGTACTTACAGACGTTCTCTTCTAAATCTGTATTTAGAAAAGCAGTCAGGGCACCCAACCACCAGATATCGCAGTCATGGTATGTAGCCGTGGCAAGTAGGATCTGGATGGACTTAAGCATAGTCACTTGGAAAAGGTTTCATCATTATCCATGCCTGGTTGATGACTAAAACCTTTAATAAGCCTAGCTTTGAAAGTCTCAACTTTTCCATCTACACCAAGTAATCTTCTCAAGATATACTTGCTCCTGATGGGGATTTAACCCTTCAGATATAGCAACCAAAGTCCATACTTTGCTGGTGTATATGGATTCCATCTTAGATCGGTAAGCATCCAGCCATTCTTACCGAGTCCCTACTCTTGATAGCCTGCTCGAATCTAGTTGGGTCATCATCTCATGATGCATTCCATGCTCCCACTGTCATCAAGAAACCAAGGTATCTCTCAGGCGGATGAGGAACCCTACTAGATCGGCAGAGAGGCTGAGGTTCGTTGGATTCTATTGAATGCTTTGGTTCTACCAAATCATCAGCTGCTGTTTTGTATAGCTGGAACCTTTCCAGTTCTACAGAACTGATCCTGTCTCGATCTTGTCCGGATTTTGCTTTAAACATAGGCCGGACAATCCCAAATCTTAACTAGCTTAAGAGATGGGTTCTTCCCATATCATATCTCATATGGAGTGGTAGGCACTAATTTGATTCAAACCTAATTCAATAGGTATGCAGCTTCTCAAGTGCATAGCCCCAAAAGAAAATAGGTAACTCAGTAATACTCATCATAGAGCACACCATATCTAATATTGTGCAATTGCTCTGCCCTGATACACCGTTGTGCTGTGGTGTATTCAGAGGAGTAACACTGAGAGAGAATCTCATTCTCCTTTAGAATAGTCCAGGAATTCTATGCACAAGTATTCTCCTCCCTGATCTTATCATAGGACATAATACTTATACCCGTATTTTGGTTCTCTACTTCTAACTTACATTCTGTGAATATCTCAAAAGGTTCGGACTTATGTTTCAACAGGAACATATGACTGAATCTTGAGAGATTATCAGAGAATATAATGAAGTATAAAGAACCAGTCCTGGCATTTGTACACAGGAGACCTTACATACATCATAATGTATCAGTCCCAAGAGTTTACTAACTCTTTCTCTGTTTCCAATAAACAGAGCTATGGTCATGTTATCTTTGTGACATGACTGGAAAGTTTCACAAGATGTAAATTCAAACTGATCTAAATATACATCTAAATGTAACTTCAGCTAGTCGGGTCGCATTGATATGACCTAGTCTACAATACCTCAAGAAGAATTTGTTCATTTCTGAACTCGTCGTCTTGTGTGTGTTCAGTATACAAGGAACTGTAGTTTGACTTAGAACGTCAATGCTTTTAGATAACGTGCCTGAACCGATCAACTTTTGATATAGGAAATGTTCAAAACATTATCCAACAATACAAAATTATATCATTTCTTTACTAATAAAGAGACTGATATGATTTTGTATATCAGGTTCGGTATCTAATAGCATTTGTTCAGAATCAATGTATTGGTAATACAGGGTGACAGTGACCAACAGACTTGGCTGCAACACTTGCTCCGTTTTCTGCCTCATGAAACTTATCACCCGTTCTCAGTTTTTCTACCTTTTTGTAGCCCTATGTAACAGCTTACATATCTGGGATCCTGATCCGGTATCATATACCCAGGATGCAGAGGATACTGAGAAACAGTTCTTTGTAATTAACGCACCCGAAGGAGATGCATCATATGCACTTTCTTCGTTTGGGCGGCATAGGAATTCTGGTATTCCTCAATTTCCTGCTCTGTCTTATAACAATTATAAGTTGGAGCGGGACCAACGTTCCCCAGCTCAGTATAACAAGCGGGTTCGGTCAATACATCCATATTATTATCTTGATTGTGGCGTGATATGGTCGCTACCTGGAGAGAGAGAGAAGAAAACACTCTGCGTGCGTTCTTGCAAGATCAGATTGGCTATTTATTTTATCTAATCAGGATGGCTCCCACTGTTTTTATCAAATCTTCCTTCAAACCTTAAAAGGAAAGACTAGCTGGGATTAATTACACTCTACAAGTTCGCCAATCTTTCAGCCAGGCCAGTGTCGGTACTTTGAGGGAGGTTCCCCGTGCTTTCGCACGGACCTAATTACTGTAAATCTCGCTTTCCAAGAGGCGTAACCCCATTGACACCTTTCTAGACACCTACTTGATCGGCTAATTGTAAAGTGCAAAACTCTCCCAGGAGTAACAATTACTCGCAGTGGGTATCGGGATCCAACTATCATATAGAAGGTATGCAATCTCATTGCAAATTTCAACACTTGAAACTCCCGATAAAGGTTTTTACCCCTAGCACTTATGACCTTAACTATGGTCAACAAATCATAAGTACTAGTCAAGTTCTACCGGTCATTTCGTGATTAATTAGACCCACCCACATGACCCTTAACTAAGGTCAACAAAGTCACGCGACTGTCCTAACTAATCGCATCATATGCGGCGTAGGAAGACATCACTTAGCTACCGTACACTGTGCCTTAACTAAAGTCAACAAACACAGCACGAATACTAAGTACTCTACTTCCTAAAATGACGGAGGGTTGCGAATGGTTTTTGTGAAAACCTTTAACGCTTTGAACTTGATCTCGTTGCGGAATCAAATGGTTTTTTAAATGGAATGTTTTTGAGGCTTTTCTAGTTTTGCTAAAGGGGTCACTCACGGTGAAGGGATCGTCGGCCCTTTCCTCGTCGAATGAGGTGCGGGATATATCATATATATCACTGTGCAAAGAAGAAACTATAGAAGAGATCAAAAGACAAACCGAGGGTTGTAGCATCTGCCAGTTATTGCTAAAGGAGTCACTCCCGGTGAAGGGATCTCGGTCCTTTCCTTATCGAATAAGGTGCAGGATGTTCTATAATGAACACCGCGATGCAAAGCAAGAACTGTAGCTACCTGTTTTATTTTGAAATTCGATTCCACAACATCAATTAGGTTTATTTTCTTTCATTAATCACATTAATGAATATCCCATCATTTAAGTCCACCTAATCATCACAGATAAATATAACGTACGCTTATGCCATCCGCATTCGCCTCGATGTCCCGTCTGCACCGTTAGGTTAGGTAACTAACGGCAGAGCAAGGCAGGGGTAGCGCGGGTGTAAAACATAAGCAACATCTATATAATATATCATATATACTATATACTACATCTATCTGAACAGAGCACAGAACATCGTATGATCACATCATAGATAACGCAGTAGAAAGAATCATATGAAATATTGGATATACTAGGACGTCCATGTTTTCAATACGAGCCAGTATAAAACACGGATTCCATGGTCGTGATGAATAGCCAATCCCACACCCCTAGACCCCTACGAGAGCGGCAAGCAACCCTACCAATTCTAGGGTTAGGAGACCCGGACTCGACTCCTCGAGTTGGTCTCCCTCTGGACCGCAGAACCCGGTTACTTGTGCTCCCCTCCTTGGGTCTATCCTAATGCGGAAAAGTAAATAATATACAAATGGTGACAACATCCGCAACCTGGAAGTGCCCCAATAAAAGAATATTACATACAAGTTTTTACACGAATGAAAATGAAAAAACACTCATCTCACATAAAAACCCCCGGCTATTCAAACACGACGATCCAATATAACATATCCAGCAACACATAACATCACATGTCATCAACGTAAGTAAATATGTCCATCCCAATTGTCGTTGACATATAGCAACGAAACCGGCAATATCACATATTACACTTACGGTCACAGAAAAGAAAGTGTATAACTACAACAGTTGGAATCCGCAACCTCCTCAGACATCGCATGCCTGATCAAATGAATTCCTTAGACATCACATGCCTAACAATTATAAACCCCGCATTTCAGTCTCATTATCGAAAACACTTTTCAACTCCAAGTCGGGCAATTCAACAGGATTCCCGACATTTTGATCGAATGCTCGTCGCAAACTTTAGTAGGCGGCCGCACCCCCGACGCCGTCGACGAAGTGCACCAAGGCGGAACACCGCTACCGCGAGCACCCAAACGGATGTTTTCGGCGACGGGGTTCTCCTACAGTCACTTGGTCGGGTTTATGGGATGAGGCTGTCTATTAAGTTTACCCGGCGAGTATCCGCGTACACTACGTGATTGCGACGGACTTTTGATCACATCAAAAATCCGTGGCAACCGATCAAGTGAGACTAAACTGCTATGTTTATAATATTCATTGCGTTATCTCATAACTATTTGTGAATTCCAATTATTGTATCACATTTTGGATAAACAGAAAATGCTAAACTTTTCGATCGAACAATCGAACACCCAAGTTTTCCCGATACAGCTCAACACATGAAATAAGTCTAACAACATTCAGTTCGTGCCTCAGTACCAACGGTCCAGCCGTAGAAGGGTCAAGCCAACGCCTCACATGTGGCACGCCGTACTACCCCAAACCCGAAGGTTCAAAGGGCAGTTCAAGACGGTCACATAATCGAGTTAAGGTTTGTTGTCTTCTAGAGGGTCCATCGAGTTACTTGCACTACTTAGAACGTCGTTAAACTACGGAAAAATCCAACAATTGGAAATTTCCCGGCAGGGGAAAAAATGGGTATTTATATCCGGTCGAACTTTTTAACATATTCAACAAATTTATCCGGAAAGCCACACTGACAAAATTAGACAATCCGATCGAAACACCGAGTCCCCAATACAACCCAGAATTTTCAACTCTTTAAAAATTATTAAAAATTCCCAGAAACACCAGAAATAATATATAAGAATTACTGTGCAGGAAAACGTGACTGAAGAGTCAAACTTGTCGCGGAACCGCCGCATTGGGCATGCATATGCGGCGGTTCTGCCGCACTATTAACGATTTAGAGCCCCCGTTTTAAACAGTAATTCTTATAATATTTCACTGATGTTTCTGAATATTTTTAATCGGGAAAAAACCCAGTTTTTCAAAATTTTCCAGAGAGCACGTTAAAATCGAGTTTTCGGGTCGATCGGACTTCTAACTCCGTCTAGACTTCGCGTAAGGGTCTAGCTAGGCTCTGATACCACTGTAGGGTTCCTAGGCACTCTAATGGAGTCTCACAAGTGATCAAACACGACCAATTTAAATTTTTCAAGTGCCTACAAACCCTAATACGGATCGTTAACTAGATAAATAGGCGAATCAAGCAAGTAAACGGAAATGTATCTAAAGGAAAGGGGCTACAACCTTTGTAGATCCGGTCCACCACCTCCTAGGCTCCATGATGAAGTCCCCTCGCCGTCCAAATCGTACCCATGACTCTAGCATCGGCATCATCGAAGAATGGGCGGGCTTGATCGTCGGTTCGATGCCGAAGATGATCTACGTCGAGGCATCACAAGAACGAGCTCCGCCTTCGCCAAGTCAAGAAACTTGTGAAGACAACACACTCTACTACATGGAAAGTAGTAGAGGATGAATAAATAGGAAGTGGATAGACTTTAGATTTGGATTTCTCACTTGATTTGGCTAGTTGCCATTGAAGGTGCAAGCTTTCTTCAACTTGAAGATGAAGAAGAAGATGATAAAGAATTATGATAAGATATTAGAAAATAGAAAATAAATCATTCTTATCATAATGTCAACTATGGTTAGATGTAGAGAACAAACTAAGGTTAAAGTGAATGGTTAGGGTTAAGGAAACAAACAAAATAGTCAACCATTCAAAGCTTCATGAAGCTTCAAAGATTATCCAAACTTAGCCACTATTTTATTTCTTTCAATAAAGAATAAAAGAATAAATAAATAAGCAAATAAAATGAAACCCTAACCATTCATATAACCATGGTCAATTCTTTACACAAACCCTAGCTTGCATGTATCATCAAACATGATACAATCTTGTGCACAAAAGTATATCACATATACAACTTGTGTATACCAAGTGAGAAAATCCATTTAAAGTGAACTAATACTAGTTAATGCAAAGTGATATATCACATATAAAATTATACATTAAATCATTAAATCAACACTTGATTTAACGATCCGGTCATATCGTATATAACCGACTAGTATCCTATGTATCGGCTTATCGAATCAATCCTTGATTCGATAACTAGGTTATATCGCATACAACCATTCGACACATACATCGCGAGAATGAAATACGGTATCACATACACGCATTATTCTCGGTCCCGCACATATCTCATATGCGCTCCTATTTCGTTTTGCTTGAGCCAGGAAACCTCTGTGTAGGACTCTAAAGACTCGTCAATACGCCGGCAGCGGATGATGATCATATCAAACACCCACAAGCCGCAAGCGGTCTGCTAAACGTAACGGCCACCCGGGTATTGAGCGATCAGAAGATCGACGAGCAAGCCCGCTAACACTCCTGTGAATCAACCCAGTAACACGTACCGTACAGTCCGGTCTGTTCGTCTGATATGTCGGATATCTCGTCTAGGGGTGGTAAACGTCAGACCCCAATAGCTTAATAAGTCATGCCGACGTAAGGTCCATAACATTCGTGAAACTACTGATAACTCTTACCAGTATATCACTGCAACCCTGGCCAGGGATTTCCTGTTATGGCCAGTCGAGCATAGCGCAACATCAACCCCCAATACCGGGAGAGACGAATCCCCTCCTATCGCTCATTGCCTCCATGTGAATCGAGACTGTACCCAAAAATCACCTGTTTGCACAACTCAGTAGAGCCGTGGTAGGGTGGAAATCAAAGCACAGTGGGAGACACACAAGACTCTATGACGATCTCGGGTCAACAGACTAAGCTGTACCAGTGTCACTAGAGAACTGCCATCTGACGTGAGGTATAATACCATCTGGGAGTTCTCGGCGAGTCCGTTCAGTGTACCCAGTCTCCACTGAGCACCCGCATACCATCTTCGATGTCAAACACCAATGGATATGGGATCATCCATCGCCCATCGCATGGGTCGAGATGATATTCGCTAGTCTACTCTGGAATATCGATGCCCCGTCTCGACATTCCCATGACTAGGAACAATGAAGGATGTACTCATTGGCTACCCAGGCCCTACTAGTATGATCTGCATCATAGTCCTGGAAGTCGAGTACACATCCTAAGGGCTTTATCAACATGTAATCAGAGAGACAGAAATTATACATGTTAAGATAAAGAACAACCAGATAGCGTACTATCATGTCGAGCAAGAAAGTCCTACCTATATATGTCCCAGCATCCACTACAATATACATCCAATGTACAGTAATGGCCTCTAGGGCATACATATAACTAACAATTATCACCCTGGAACATTTCCAGTGATTCTCCCCAAGATCGATTGATACCATCTCACTACATCTAGTGAGAATCCTAGCATCCAATTACATCTATCTCATAGATGAAAACTCAGGATTTAGGAGGTATCACTTTGATCCTATTGGAGAATCCTTGTGATAAGCGGAGATTGACCGTGCGTAGCATAGGAAACCCTTTTCTTATCAAGAGTATGTCGTCTACGTACAATACGAGGATGACCACCTCACTCTCTACTACCATTTCGTATATACAAGGTTCATCTACTACCATTTTGATGAAGTCAAACTTTTTGAATACCACATCAAAACAGATGTTCCAACTCCGCGATGCCTGCTTCATCCTGTAAAGCAACTTGCACATGTTTCCACTGCTCCCACTATTTACGAAGCCCTCTGGCTGTGTTCTTACAGACGCTCTCTTCTAAATCACTATTTAGAAAAGTAGTCATGGCACCCAACCACCAGATATCGTAGTCATGGTATGTAGCAATGGCAAGTAGGATCTGGATGGACTCAAGTATAGTCCCTGGAAAAGGTTTCATCATTTTCCACTCTTGGTCGAAGACGAAAACCTTTAACAAGTCTAGCTTTGAAAATTTCAACTTTTCCATCTACACCAAATAATCTTCTCAAGATATACTTGCTCCTGATGGGGATTTAACCCTTCAGATATAGCAACCAAAGTCCATACTTTGTTGGTGTATAAGGATTCCATCTCTGATCGCTAAGCATCCAGCCATTCTTACAGAGTCTCACTCTTGATGGCCAGCTCGAAACTAGTTGTGTCATCATCTCATGATGCAATCCTTGCTCCCACTGTCATCGAGAAACCGAAGTATCTCTCAAGCGGATGAGGAACCCTGCTAGTTCGGCGGAGAAGCTGAGGTTCGTCGGGAACTATTGAATCCTTTGGTTCTGTCAAATCATCTGCTGCAGTTTTGTATAGCTGGAACCTTTCCAGTTCTACAGAACTTACCTTGCCTCGATCTTGTCCGGATTTTGCTTTAGACATAGGCCGAACAATCCTAAATCTTAACTTATTTAAGAGATAGGCTCTTCCCATACCATATCTTATAAGGAGTGGTAGGCACTGATTTGATTCGAACCCTATTCAATAGGTATGCAACTTCATAAGTGCATAACTCCCTAAAAGGAAATAGGAAACTCAGTAGTACTCATCATGGAGCACACCATATCTAATATTGTGCGATTGCTCCACCCCGATACACCGTTGTGCTGTGGTGTATTCAGAGGAGTAATACTGAGAGAGAATCTCATTTTCCTTTAGAATAGTTCAAGGATTCCATGCACAAGTATTCTCCTCCCTGATCTCATCATAGGACATAATATTTATACCCTTATTTTTAGTTCTCTACTTCTAACTTATATTCTGTGAATATCTCAAAAGGTTCGGACTTGTGTTTTAACAGGAACATATGTCTGAATCTTGAGAGATTATCAGAGAACGTAATGAAGTACAAAGAACCGGTCTTGGCATGTGTAGACAGGGGACCTACATACATCAACATGTATCATCCCAAGGGTTCATTAACTCTTTCTCCGTTTCCAGTAAACGGAGCTATGGTCATCTTATCTTTGTGACATGACTGGCGAGTTTCACAAGATATAAATTCAAACTAATTTAAATATGCATCCTTATGTAACTCTAGCTAGTCGGGTCAAATTGATCTGACCTAGTCTACAATACCTCAAGAAGGAATCGTTCAATTCTGAACTATTCCTCTTGTGTGTGTTCCGTATACTAAGAACTGTAGTTTGATTTAGAACGTCAATACTTTTAGATAACGTGCCTGAACCGATCAACTTTTGATATAGGAAATGTTCAAAACATTATCCAACAATACAAAATTTTATCATTTCTTTACTCATAAAGAGACTGATATGATTTTGTATATCAGGTTCGGTATCTAATAGCATTTGTTCAGAATCAATGTATTGGTAATACAGGGTGACAGTGACCAACAGACTTGGCTGCAACACTTGCCCCGTTTTCTGTCTCATGAAACTTATCACCCGTTCTCAGTTTTTCTACCCTTTTGTAGCCCTATGTAATAGATTACATATCTGGGATCCTGATCCGGTATCAAATACCCAGGATGCAGAGGATACTGAGAAACAGTTCTTTGTAATGAACACACCCGAAGGAGATGCATCATATGCACTTTCTTCGTTTGGGCTGCATAGGAATTCTGGTATTGCCCTAATTCCTGCTCTGTCTTATAACAATTATAAGTTGGAGCGGGACCAACGTTCCCCAGCTCAGTATAACAAGCGGGTTCGGTCAATACATCCATATTATTATCTTGATTAAGGCGTGATATGGTCGCTACTTGGAGAGAGAGAGAAGAAAACACTCAGCGTGCGCTCTTGCAAAAATAGATTGGTTATTATTTTATCTAATCAAGATGGCTCCCACTGTTTTTATCAAATCTTCCTTCAAACCCTAAAAGGAAAGACTAGCCGGGATTAATTACACTTTACAAGTTCGCCAATCTTTCAGCCAGGCCAGTGTCGGTACTTTGAGGGAGGTTCCCCGTGCTTTCGCACGGACCTAATTACAGTAAACCTCGTTTTCCCAGAGGCGTAACCCCGTTGACAACTTTCTAGACACCTACTTGATCGGCTAATTGTAAAGTGCAAAACACTCCCAGGAGTAACAATTACTCGCAGTGGGTATCGGGATCCAACTATCATATAGAAGGTATGCAATCTCATTGCAAATTTCAACACTTGAAACTCCCGATAATGGTTTTTACCTCTAGCACCTATGACCTTGGCTAAGGTCAACAAATCATAAATACTAGTCAAGTTCTACCCGTCATTTCATGATTAATTAGACCCACCCACATGACCCTTGGCTAAGGTCAACAAAGCCACATGACTGTCCTAACTAATCGCATCATATGCTGTGTAGGAAGACATCACTTAGCTACCGCACACTACGCCTCGGCTATGGTCGACAAACGTAGCACGAATACTAAGTACTCTACTTCCTAAAATGACGGAGGGTTGCGAATGGTTTTTAATAAAACCTTTAACGCTTTGAACTTGATCTCGTTGTGGAATCAAATGGTTTTTAAATGGAATGTTTTTGAGGCTTTTCTAGTTTTGCTAAAGGGGTCACTCACGGTGAAGGGATCGTCGGCCCTTTCCTCGTCGAATGAGGTGCGGGATATATCATATATATCACTGTGCAAAGCAGAAACTATAGAAGCAAACAAAAGACAAACCGAGTGTGTAGCATCTGTCAGTTATTGCTAAAGGAGTCACTCCCGGTGAAGGGATCTCGGTCCTTTCCTTATCGAATAAGGTGCAGGATGTTCTACAAGGAACACCGCGATGCAAAGCAAGAACTGTAGCTACCTGTTTTATTTTGAAATTCGATTCCACAACATCAATTAGGTTTATTTTCTTTCATTAATCTCATTAATGAATATCCCATCATTTAAGTCCACCTAAACATCACAGATAAATATAACGTACGCTTATGCCATCCGCATTCGCCTCGATGTCCCGTTTGCACCGTTTTGTTAGGTAACTAACGCCAGAGCGAGGCAGGGCTAGCGCGGATGTAAAACATAAGCAGCGTCTATATAATATATCATATATACTATATATAACATCTATCTGAACAGAGCACAGAACATCACATGATCACATCACCGATAACGCAGCAGAAAATATCATACGAAATATTGGATATACTAGGACGTCCGTGTTTTCAATACGAGCCAGTATAAAACACGGGTTCCACGGTCGTGATGAATAGCCAATCCTACACCCCTAGACCCCTACGAGAGCGGCAAGCAACCCTACTAATTCTAGTGTTAGGAGACCCGGACTCGACTCCTCGAGTTGGTCTCCCACTGGACCCCAGAACCCGGTTACTTGTGCTCCCCTCCTTGGGTCTATCCTAATGCGGAAAAGTAAATAATATACATCAACGGTGACATCTTCCGCAACCTGGAAGTGCCCCAATAAAAGAATATTACATACAAGTTTTTACATGAAAGAAAATGAAAAACACTCTTCTCACATAAAAACGCCCGGCTATTCAAACACGACGATCCAATATAACATATCCAGCAACACATAACATCACATGTCATCAACGTAAGTAAATATGCACATCCCAATTGTCGTTGACATATAGCAACGAAACCGGCGACATCGCATATTACACTTACGGTCATAGAAAAGAAAGTGTAAAACTACAACAGTTGGAATCCGCAACCACCTCAGACATCGCATGCCTGACCAAATGAATTCTTTAGACATCGCATGCCTAACAATTATAAACCCCGCATTTTAGTCTCATTATCGAAAACACTTTTCAATACCAAGTCGGGCAATTCAACAGGATTCCCGACAATTTGATCTAATGCTCGTCGCAAACTTTAGTAGGCGGCCGCACCCCCGACGCCGTCGACAAAGTGCTCTAAGGCGGAACAACGCTGCCGCGAGCACCCGAACGGATGCTTTCGGCGACGGGGTTCTCCTACAGCCACTTGGTCGGGGCTATGGAGTGAGGCTGTCTATTACCCGGCGAGTATCCGCGTACGCTACGTGATTGCGACGGACTTTTGATCACATCAAAACTCCGTGGCAACCGATCACGTGAGACTAAACTACTAGATTTATAGCATTCATTCAGTTATCTCATAACTACTTGTGAATTCCAAATGTTGTATCACATTCCGGATAAACAGAAAATGTTAAACTTTCCGATCGAACAATCGAACACCCATGTTTTCCCAATACAGCTCAACACATGAAATAAGTCTAAAAACATTCAGTTCATGCCTCAGTACCAACGGTCCAGCCGTAGAAGGGTCAAGCCAACGCCTCACATATGGCACGCCGTACTGCCCCAAACCCGAAGGTTCAAAGGGCAGTTCAAGACGGTCACATAATCGAGTTAAGGTTTGTTGTCTTCTAGTGGGACCATCGCGTTACTTGCACTACTTAGAACCTGATTAAACTACAGAAAAATCCAACAATTGGAAATTTCCCGGCAAGGGAAAAAGTTGGTATTTATATCCGGTCGAACTTTTTAACATATTCTAAAATTACCCGGAATAACACACTGACAAAATTAGACAATCCGATCGACACACCGAGGCCACAAAACAACCCAGAAATTTCAACTCTGGAATAAATATTAAAAATTCCCAGGAAAACCAGTACTGCAATTTAAGAATTACTGTACAAAATTCAATGCACAAAGAGGCTAAACGGCCGTGGAACCGCCGCACGAGGCATGCTCGTTCTGCGGAACCGCGGCGGCTTGATGGAATTAGGCTGTCTAATTTCACAGTAACTCTTAGATGTTCCTGCTGATATTTCTGCATATTTTTAATTCTAAAAAATCCACGAATTTCAAAAATGTACAGAGAGCATTTTTGGGTTTGGGTTTTGATTCGATCGGACTTCTAATTCCGTCTACGCATCGCCTAAGGCTCTAGCTAGGCTCTGATACCACTGTAGGGTTCCTAGGCACGCTAATGAAGTCTCACAAGGCATCAAAGATGGCCAATTTAAATTTTAACGGTGCCGAGAAACCCTAATACGGATCGTTAACTAGATGTGTAGGCTATGCGATGCAAGTAAACAACTTTAACTGAAAAGGAAGGGGCTACAACCTTTGTAGATCCGGTCCTCCACCTCCTAAGCTCCGTGATGATGTCCCTCCGCTGTCCAAATAGGATTCCGGACTCTAGCATCGGCTTCATCGATGAAATGGGCGGGCTTGGTCGTCGGCTTCGATGCCGAAGATGAACTACGTCGAGGCATCACTAGATCAAGCTCCCACTTCACCAAGTCATGAAACTTGTGAAGAAAACACCCTATACTACTTGGCAGGAGGTAGAGGATGAAGAAATAGGAGGTGGGTTCACTTTAGAATTGGATTTCTCACTCTTATTCTCAAGTTGCCATTGATGGTGGCATAGTTTCTTCATGTTGAAGATGAAGAAGAAGAAGAAAAGAATAGAATAGAAAATATGATAAGTCTATTAAAAAAGAAAACAATATGATACTTATCATATATTCAACCATGGTTTAGTGTAGAGATTTAACTAAGGTTAGAAGAATGGTTAGGGTTAGACATGAGACAAGAATGGTGGACTAGTTCAAAGCTTCAAGAAGCTTTAACTAACAAACAAAACAAGCCACCATTCTTTTCTCTTTATCTTTTCCAAAAGAATGATAAATAAATAAATAGATAATAAGTGAATAAACAAAACCCTAACCACTCTCACAACAATGGTTTAATCCTTACACAAACCCAAGTGAGCATGTATCATCAAACATGATACAAACAAGTGCACAAAAAAATATATCACATATACAATGTGCATCAAGTGAGAAAATCCTTTTAAAATGAACCAATACTAGTTAATGCAAAGTAATATATCAAATATATAATTATGCATTAAATCATTAAATCAATACTTTATTTAACGATACGGTCATATCGCATATATCTGACTAATATCCAATGTATCGGCTTATCGAATCAATCCTTGATTCGATCACTAGTTTATATCGCATATAACCAATTGATACATTAATCGCAAGAATGGAATACGGTATCACATACACGCATTATTCTCGGTCCCGCACATATCACATATGCGCTCCTATTTCGTTTCGCTTAAGCCAGGAAACCTCTGTGTAGGACTCTAAAGACTCGTCAATATGCCGGTAGCAGATGATGATCATATCAAACATCCGCAAGCCGCAAGCAGTCTGCTAAACGTAACGGCCACCCGGGTATTGAGCGATCATAAGATCGACGAGCAAGCCCGCTCACACTCCTGTGAATCCAACGAGTAACACTTACCGTATAGTCCGGTCTGTTCGTCTGATATGTCGCATATCGTGCCTAGGGGTGGTAAACGTCAGACCCCAGTAGCTTGATAAGTCATGCCGACGTGAGGTCCATAACATTCGTGAAACTACTGATAACTCTTACCAGTATATCACTGCAACCCTAGCCAGGGATTTCCTGTTATGGCCAGTCGAGCATAGCGCAACATCATCCGCCAATACCGGGAGAGACGAATCCTCTCCTATCGCTCATTGCCTCCATGTGAATCGGGACTGTACCGAAAAACCACCTGTTTGCATGACTCAGTAGAGCCGTGGTAGGGTGGAAATCAAAGCACAGTGGGAGACACACAAGACTCTATGACGATCTCGGGTCAACAGACTAAGCTGTACCAGTGTCACCAGAGAACTGCCATCTGACATGAGGTATAATACCATCTGGGAGTTCTCGGCGAGTCCGTTCAGTGTACCCAGTCTCCACTGAGCACCCGTATACCATCTCTGATGTCAAACACCAATGGATATGGGATCATCCATCGCCCATCGCATGGGTCGAGAAGATATACGCTAGTCTACTCTGGAATATCGATGCCCCGTCTCGATATTCCCTCGACTAGGAACATTGAAGGATGTACTCATGGACTATCCAGGCCCCACTAGTATGATCTGCATCACAGTCCTGGAAGTCGAGTACACATCCTAAGGGCTTTATCAACATGTAACAGAGAGACAGAAAGTATACACATTAAGAAAAAGAGCAACCAGATAGCGTACTATCATGTCGAGCAAGAAATTCCTACCTATATATGTCCCAGCATCCACTACATTATACATCCAATGTACAGTAATGGCCTCTAGGGCATACATATAACTAACAGAGATGACCAAGATGAAGTAGAGAATGAGTAGAACACTTTGTCTCGTTACGTCCAAGGCTATGGACGAAACGTTAATGAAGTTGCCTTTTGGATCGATACGAAATGAGAAATGGAGTATATCAATTTCCATGAACCAAAAACCTTAATCTTTTCAAACAACAACCATGATCCATGAGAGGGAGGAAGGACGGCCATTTATAGATGAGGAGGAGGGTGAGTGTAGGAGAAGGGGGTGACCACAAGCATAAAGAAGAGAGTGAGTCACTAAGACACATAGTATGAACTCATTAAATGAAACAATGATCCATAACCATAGTCATCAACTCAATTAATGCACCATTAATGAACAAAGCCACCTCACCATCCTAGTCACCTCTTCTAGAAGCTTCCACACAAATCCCAAGAAAAGATAAATCCGCATTTAACCGAATGTCAAAATACGGCTGATAGAAAACTGGAAACTGGCAACTTCCAAAAGCGATCCTGAAACGAATTTCAGGATAACCCCATATTAATATAATCATACCCGCATTTATATTATGATCGAATATAAATGCAACTGAGACAAAGATATTATATCTACACAGTATAATACTGGGTTCCGGCTTAAACCAAAGCCTACCAGTATTATCCGCCCGAAAAACGACACGTGCGAAAACGCACGTGTTTCTTCCGAACCTTGCCATATCACCATACGGCCTCTACATTGTTTCGCCCGAACTTGGGAAAGTGTCTGTGGGGGACTCTAATGACTCATCAACACACTGGCACTGGGTATAACCTCTAGCACGTCAGAGGTACAAGCTGTACGTAACGGTTTTCCTATGTATTGATTGGAAGGGAAGCTGACGAGCGAACTCATCTATAAACCCTACTAAGCCTGACAGTGACAATGTATATACAGCCTGGTCCATTCGTCTAAAGAGAATTGCATATCGAGTCTAGGGGGGTGGATAAAGTCAGACCCCTAATAACGCGATAAATCGTGTCGGCATGAAGCCCATCACCACCTGAGAAACTACTGATCCAAATCAGTAATTCTCCACTACCTCGGCCGAGGATTCCTAGTGATGGCCACCCGTGCACTGCGCGACATCAACCCCCAATACCGGGAGAGACGAATCCCCGACGATCCGCTCACTTGCCTCCAATGTGGCTCGGGACTGTACCCAACTAAAACCTGTTTGCACAACTCCTTTGAGCGTGGTAGGGTAGTAATCTAAGCACAGTGGGAACTCACACGAGACAAATGACGATCTCAGGTCGATGAACTAACCTGTACACATGTCACCAGGGAATTGCTATCTGATGATATGTATAATACAAACTAGCAGATTCCCGGCGAGTCCTGTCCGGTGTACTCATAACTCAATGAGCACCTGTATATATCTTAGGTGAACCAACTAACACCAATGGCTTATGAGACCGGCCATCGCCCCTCGTCGGGGTCTCGACTATATACACTAGTCTACTCTGGAGTATCGATGCTCTGTCTCGAAACTCCCACGACTAGGGACACTTTAAGGATGTGCTTATAGACCCCAGCTCCCACGTATATGATCGCCCTCATACTGCTGGAAGTCAAGCAAGAATCCTATGGGCTCTATCATCATGCAATAGTGAACTAAAGCATGTATACGATGATAAAGACAAATCAGATAGCATACTATCATCTCGAGCAAGACTGTCATATCGGTATAGGTCTCCAATAATTGACTTTGAGGGCATTATCTCCAACAACATGATTCAAGACTTCAACACGAAGCAAACGGTAAAAGTCCAAAACATTTCTGCACTGTGGAAATCTTGAAGAAACTAGAAGACATTCTGAGAAACCAAGTGAAGAAGACAGAAGAAAAAGGCAACATGAAGCAACCCTGAAGAATCTAGCAAGAGGGCCCACAAGATGGCCACGGAACCGCGGCCAAACATGCCTTCTTGCCGCGGTTCCGCGGTCATATAGTGCACGTGCAGTGCGCGTGTCGGTGCATTTGTGTCGGTGGGTGTCGGTGCTTTGACTCGGTCTTTGGGGTTATTTTTGTAATTCTAGATATGGATCAGATGTAAACCCTAGGGTTTCTATTATCTATAAATAGGAACCTTACAGCTCTTTTTGTGTAACACCTTAGAATGTGTTTTGTAGCAATTATATTTTAATATATAGTTTTTAATAAAAAGTTTACCAAATTAAGTTTTAAATATTTTATCCTATTTAATGTGTATTTTATTAGAATTTTGTTAGGCACACACACACTTGTGCATGATAACTAGAGTTGTTTTTGGGGTTAGACCATGTTTAGCAAGCATGATAAATTAACCCATTCTCTTTAGGTTAGTTTCTTGATTTGTTTAGGTGTTTTGGGTTTAATAGTGTTATGGTTGGTTTTAATTAAAATGATTTGGAAAATGAATTTAAATGGGACTTTTGAATGGTTGATTGGTTGACCTTGGGAGAGAGAGAGAGAGAGCATGGGCATTATGGCTTTGCCCATGCCTCATTTAATGAGGGAAGAGAAAGAGAATGGGAGGGGGTTTGGTTTTCTCTCATTTCTCACTCATTTCCTCTCTTTTCTTTCACTCTCTCAAACACACACACACACACATTTGCTGCAGCAGCAGCAGCTGCCCCAGCAGCATCCTCACCATCATCAGCTTCATCATCATCATCTTATCAACAACAACTACCAAGACATCAACAGCAGCAGCAGCTTGCATCACCCTCACCATCAGCAGCAGCTTCAACATCATCAGCATCCTTATCATCTTCATTCACAACAACAACCAAGACAACAACAGCAACAATAACAACAACAATAGCAGCAACAACAGAAGCAGCAGGAACAGGATCAGCAGGCAACAGCAACAGCAACAGGGACCCCAGCTCTCGCAGGAGCTCTTCTCCACACCTTCACCTGCCTTCTAGGGTTCAGTGGGTATATTTCCTTAACCCCATTGCATGGTTTGCTTGGTTGTGCATCGATTTATTCGATTAGTGCTAATTTAGCTAATTTGTGCTAAATTATGGTGTTTGAGTGGAATGGTGGTAATTTATGAATTGTGTTAGCTACCTTAGGTTAATTGAGTGTTAGTAAGGCCACTTCTTCTGAGAAATCCCCAGATTTCACTAAAATACCATAGATTTCCCATATTGTGCAATTTGGTGATTTTAAAGTGTTTTATTGGATATCTGTGATCTGCTATAGAGCCGATGCCTTCAGGTAAAAATTGGGAAAACTGGGACATGATACCTAGGTCTAGGATACACCACCAGAAGACGACCCCCAAACTCCTAACTCTGGCGCCAATTTCCAGGTTTTGGCCGCAATTTGCGGCCCAGTGGGGAGCATGGGTGTTGGGGTTTTGTGTAGGGCTCCCTGCTGTGCTTTCTAGGTCTTTGACATGTCTAGTTTTGTAATATCTTGCCTGTAGGAAAATCTGGGACTATATGTTTCTTTTGTGTTTAGTTGTTTTTGCGCGATACGCGCGATACGCGAGTGGGTTCTGTGATCCAGCGTATCGCGGCGTGTCGCGATGGTTTTAGACGCGTACACACACAATTCAGCGTATCGTGCACACGCGCGTTTAGTTCGCGACGCGAGTTTCTCGTTTCGATTCGATATCGCGTTTCGCGAGATATGTGGCTTATATGTGATTTCCATGTCTTATTTGCAGGTTTGCAGACAGGGACTACAGACACCACTACAGGAGGAGCAGATGATAGGATTCACCCCGCGTGGAGTTTAGGTGAGTAGATTTAACATCTACAGGGGAATCGCCCGCATGGCGTTATGCGTCTGGGCTAGGATTCAATTACCTGTCGCACATTCTACTTCATTGTAGAATTGCGCCTTACTGCATTTCCTAGATATGGCTATATACTGTGACTAGCAGCCGTAGGACACTGTACACATTATTGACGGTTCATGTTGCACGAGCACGGATTGCATGCTACACACACACCGTCAATAATTGCCATGTCACACACTACCCCTTATAGCTACCATTGCTTGCCACACTTGACATCTAGTTTATCGGTATACCTATAGTGTATCATACGTTTAGTGATAGGTATATTTTCACTTTGCGATACAGCTACAGGTATACCTCCTACATATTTTACCTATACCGGGAGGGATTTCCTACATATGTTACTTATACCCAGGGGGGTATACGACATCAGTTCTTATAGGTAGATACCTATACTTTGCTACACCTGTATGTTAGATACATATTCAGTTGTTGTCGCATATTCACATTTACTGATGTTACTTAGCTGTACCTTATCATGATTTCGCATACATCTGGTTCAGCTATATACTTGTGTTTACTCGCTCGCATTCAGATATATCGCATACATTTATTCCTGGATTCATGCATTGTTTATCTGGATTTTATATGAGGTTTTCGGGATTTGGGAACCGCGGGAGTTCATGAAATTATGCATACATGTAACAACCCGGTTCCCTTGATATGATATTTCGAGCGTCCCCCATGAGTTTTATCGGTGCTGATTTTATGCTCCATACGATGTGTGGTTGCCGTATGAGAGTACATGGTGGGGCCCGGTATGGTTCCCCTCGACAAGAAGATCGATGGGTTTGCCGATTGAGCCTGGAGGCGGGCGAGTACCTACCGGTGATTGTTTGGACCTGGCAGTTGTCTGGAGGCTACTGGCCAGAGTAGAGAGGTGGATGCGGGATGACCTGTACAGTCGAGGCCGAGGGCCGACACTGCAAACGGACCCCGTGGGCTGATCCGGACTGACGGATGCCCCATATACGAGGATTTCTGTGCCGATGCTTGGCACATGGTTTCATGATATTTCTTTAACCCCTTTTTGCACATATAACAGGGGATTTAGCCGTTGTTATATATACCTTTACACCAATATTAGTGGTATGGGACACTAATATATGTGTATTGCCCCCATCATATTTATTTCTGTACATATATTTACCTTTAGGATGCTAGAAACTTACTTGAGATTGGACTTGGGATACTAGGTGATTCATTGGGATTGGACATTGGATATACCTATGTGATTGGTGATTTGTACATTCGAGATATAGGAGAGCTATTCGATATTGTACATTGAGGTGATGCGAGACTTTTATTTTGTGACAGCCCAATGTGGGGGCCGGTTTGAGGATTTGGGATTGGAGTATCTTGATGGATTGTGATCCTGCCACGACGTCAGGTTTCCATGGGAAATGACATATTCCACCCTATACCTCACCCTTACCTACCTTATGCACAGATTCATATATTGGTAGTACTAGTAGTGTACCCTTATGATAGTTGCATATCTGCTTTCTCATATCTCTATTGCATAGCTATTGCATACTTTTGTCATGTTACTATTGCTTCATATATTGATTGTACCTGTTAGTGTACTCTCCTTATTTCAGCATTTCATGACATATTATTACTATTGTAATCGCATATCTTAGATTCATGCTGTACGTGAATTCCTGCGATTACCTGCATATGTTTTATACTATTCACGAGTTGGCAACTCACCCCCGTTGTGCCACAGGTGTTTCAGGTTGTTCCCCAGAATAGTCGAGGCAGGCTATTCCTTTATCCAGCTATCCAGCTACCATCTTTTGCTACAGATACCGCATCAGCTCACAGTACCATTTTGCTTAGGTGGGTTAGACGGTTATCTGTATTTCATATTGTACCCTCGTTGTATATTGTACTCTCTCTCCATCTACTATTGTATTATTGACATAGAGACTTGGTAAGGACGTTATGTGTATTATTGTGGATTTGATGTCTTTTATATACAGCCTTTTTCTCTACTGTCATTATTTTGTGTTGCATTCTTCTTAACTTGTCTTTACAAAAAAAAGGGTGTTGCTAAAATTTTAAAGGAAAGAAAGTAAGACTTTTAAAGAATTTGGGTTGCGATTTCAATGGTTTTAAACTTATATTATCTTTTCCGTATTTTTCTTGGTTTAGATTTCTGGGTTTGGCTTTCTTTTACTATGTTGCGTCTTTAGGCGTTGCGTAGTATTAGGGCCGTCACGGGCCAATTTTGGGTCGTGACAAAATTGGTATCAGAGCGTTAGGTTTTACCTATCGGAGTGTAGGATGACCTTAGTATGATGAAGTAGGTAGCTTAAGCAGAGTAACGTAGTGTGTGTATGTCTACAGCATACCCACAGCGCGGTACCTTGCATTAAGTGACCTAAGTACAATTTGCTTGACATTCCTTCCTTGATGATTCATATCTTTGAGATTCGATTTCCTCATTCTTATCGAATCTCATCTTATATCTATTTATAGCCTTGCCGCCGATGACTATGGGGACTCAGAGTGATGCAGCGAGGGCCGAGGTAAGGGTTAGCTCGGGTGAGACAAGCACTGACCAGGATGGCACTCTAGTTGCACAGGTGTAGACGGATCAGCCTACGATCTATACTATGGATAGACTTTTGGTAGAGATGCAGGAGTTCAGCCAGACGATGAGTTCCTTGGTTGATGTCGTTCGGGAGCTACGACAGGAGGTTGTCACCCCTGTTACTCAGCTGTCCCTTACGATCAGCATGCAGCAGTCCGTCACCTACATAGCACCAGTGGTTGCAGCCCCAGTTGACGAGGCACATATTTCAGAGGCTCAGAGAGTTCCAGGACAGTGGAGGACTCGTACCAGCGTACCAGCCCAGAGACAGAGGTTCGGCCGTCGAGACAGATTTCGTGGCCACTACGGGAGTAGCAGAGGCTTGGGACGAGGACAGTCGTTCAGCTCTCATCCCCAGGATGGTCAGCTGTCAGCACGTGGATGTTTTCGATGCGGAAGCCTTCAGCACTTCGTCAGGGATTGTTCCTCAGCACGGCGTCAGGATCGTATTCAGAGGGGCCGTGGACGTGGAAGATTTGCTCAGAGGGCTCAGGCTACCAGAGGAGTTCATCCAGCTGCGAGTAGAGGGCAGACACAGGAGTTTGCTTCTACTCATCGGGACGCGCAGACGTCCAATGTGGAGTTTTCAGGTACCCTTGAGTTATATTTTCTCTTGGTGTATTTGATTGTTTCTTGCTTGTACCGTGGTTGGGTAGATTAGTCGTAGTTGTTTAAATTTCTGTCAGCGATTCTTTTGTTGCGCGGCACGTATTTCAGTTTTGTGCCAATCGGATGGGAGGTAGAGATTCGTCCGTCGTTTTGATCCTTCTAGAGATGTTGGATTTGACGTTCTCCTGGGCACGGACTGGTTAACTACGTGTTAGGCGTCTGTGGACGACCGTGTGGAAGCAAGTTAGGTTTTGTTTTCTCCGGCAAGTCAGTTCTTGTTGTGCAGGTGGATAGTTAGGCCGCCTCTCACAGCTTGAATTCAGCCTTTTTCGCTTGTCGGCTACTGAGGAGATGGCGTGGATTCTTGGCGTTCATTCGTAATACCGGAGCCACCGTGGGATTGTTGGACCGGGTTCTTTTCGTGCGAGAGTCTTTCCGACGTTGTTCCAGATGAGCCGGCGAAGCTGAGGGAGCTTAAGGATCAGCTGCAGAGTTTTGGTTTGGGGAGTTTTGTGCGTCTGAGTGTTTCGCTTTTGGGAGCTCCGATTTCTGTTCTTCGAGGAGGAAGACGGCAGTTTAGGGTTGCGTATCGACGGATCGTCAATTGAACCGGCTTACGGTGCGGATAGGTATCCTTCACCTCGCCGTGGCGATTTCTTCGATCAGCTCCAGAGTGCGAGACATTTTTCTAAGTGTGTTCGAGATCAGGTCATCATTATTGCGGATTCGGGATGATGGCATTCCGAAGACTGCCTTGTGCGTGCTATGGGCTTTGTGTGTATCGGTGAGTCGTTGGATTCACTGTCGCCCTTGCAGCATTCGTAGATGTGATGAACCAGATTTCTTCAGGCCGTTCCTCGACCAGTTTCTGTTGTGTTATTTACGACACTCTGGTCTATTTAATGTGTCTTGAGGGACAGGAGTAGCACTGAGGATTTGTTATGCAGATGCTGGGAGAGCACCAGCAGTTGCTAATTCTCAGGGTGTTTCTTCAGGCTTGTTTTGTGTTGACTCCTAGGTCTTGTAGTCGCGGGAGACGGTTCCGTATGGTTCCGAGGGAGATCGTGGCCGTACAGCTTAGGCCCAGACTTGTGTGTAGGACGGAGATCCGCGGATTGTTGGGCTTAGCAGGGTTTTTGCCACCGTTTCATGCAGGATTGCTAGAGTAGTGCTGCACCGTCGACTGAATTAACCAGTAAGGAGGTTTCTTCTCTTTGGACTGAGGCATGTGTACGGAGTTTTCAGCAGTTGAAGATTCAGTTAGCAACTGCATCAGTCTTTCTTTGCTTTTGGTTCGGGCGACCTTGTTGTTTAACTGTAATGTTTCTTGAGTGGGCTCGAGGGTGTACCGATGTGACACTACAGAGTCGTCGCTTTTGCTTTCCCTACATTTGGAGGAAGTACGAGGAGGATATTCCACTCATGATCTGGAGATGGCCGCGGTGGTTTTGCGTTGGAAATTTGGAGACACTTCTTGTTGAGAGTCGTGTCAGATTTTCCACGGATCCCTAGAGCTTAATGTACATCTTCCTGCAGCAGATTTGGATTGTTGTGATGGTCTTCTGCAGATTTACAGTTTTTGTGTGATCGTTGAGTATAGCTTAGTTCGTCTCTACGGAGGGGACAGCTTGCTCATGTCCGCGCTCGACCACTTTTCTTAAGTCGTTTTCGCGAGACACTGCCCACCGAAGCTCGTTCGTTAGCGATACTTGAGCATACTCGGCTGGGTAATGATTCAGAGACCTTGATTTGTGACAATGATGTGCTAACTTAGGGACGCGTTTGTGTACCTGGTTTCATTGGGTAGAGGCGTGAAATCCTAGAGCATGCACATCTGTCAACTCTCTTTATGCATTCAAGTTCCACCAGTTTTGGCGTGACTTGTGAGATAGTTACGAGTGGACAGGGATGTAAAGAGAAGTTTCAGGTTTCGTTTCAAGTGTCTGCCTTGTTGTGTGCTTTGGGTCGAGCATCTGAGGCCGGCTGGAGAATTGCAACCTTTTTCCGTTCCGAAGCAGGAATGGGGGCAGATCTCCATGAATTTCGTTATGGTTTCTACCCAAGTTTGGATAGGGTGTGACTCCATTCGGATTCTGGTCATCCGGTTATACTCAGTGCTCAGTTGTTTGTTTAAGTGGTGTGTTTGTCGTCAGCAGTTGGGATCGTCACTCGCCATCGTTAGGGTTCTCCTTCGATAGATGTTATCAGGAGACACTCCGATTGGCCACCCTTAGGCTTAGGGGTTAGATCGTGTCGATCGCCGGCCTGTTGTTTTCTGACTCTGCGTAAGTAGGACTTTGGACCCCAGCTAGTCTAGAGATTTCGGAGACGGTCCATTTGTGTTAGGTCAGGATGGGGATTGTCCATTTTGAACTGAGGTCTTATGACGATGGTGTTGGTCATAGACTCGAGTTCGTAGGACAGATCATGTATTCCTATGGACCTTCCGATGAATGGCGTGTTGGATGTTGGAAAGCTTATCCCTGGATTTTAGGTCCTTTTAGATCCTATTAGCGAGTTAGTTTCGTTGCCTTTAAATTGGCACTTCCGCCCAGATTATTGGATTTTCACCCCGTATTCCTTATGATAATACCTTACAATTACCTTCATGACCTTCTCACATGATTTGGCATCAGACCATTGAGCTGGACGCGATCTTTAGTTCACCAGCAGCCATGTGTGTTAATGGCTCGGTAGGTGGAGGAACATCGGTCAAGAGTCTTGCCATCTGTGAAGGGTTTCTTGGACGTAGCCGTATAGTGAGTTAGTCACTTGGGAGGCTGCGAACGAGATTTGAGGATTTTAATCTTCTCTTGAAGGTATGCGTATCGGATTATTTTTTTTTAAATTCGGGGACGAATTTCTTTTAAGGGGGGGAGATTGTAACACCTTAGAATGTGTTTTGTAGCTAATTATATTTTAATATATAGTTTTTAATAAAAAGTTTACCAAATTAAGTTTTAAATATTTTATCCTATTTAATGTGTATTTTATTAGAATTTTGTTAGGCACACACACACTTGTGCATGATAACTAGAGTTGTTTTTGGGGTTAGACCATGTTTAGCAAGCATGATAAATTAACCCATTCTCTTTAGGTTAGTTTCTTGATTTGTTTAGGTGTTTTGGGTTTAATAGTGTTATGGTTGGTTTTAATTAAAATGATTTGGAAAATGAATTTAAATGGGACTTTTGTATGGTTGATTGGTTGACCTTGGGAGAGAGAGAGAGAGAGAGCATGGGCATTATGGCTTTGCCCATGCCTCATTTAATGAGGGAAGAGAAAGAGAATGGGAGGGGGTTTGGTTTTCTCTCATTTCTCACTCATTTCCTCTCTTTTCTTTCACTCTCTCAAACACACACACACACACATTTGCTGCAGCAGCAGCAGCTGCCCCAGCAGCATCCTCACCATCATCAGCTTCATCATCATCATCTTATCAACAACAACAACCAAGACATCAACAGCAGCAGCAGCTTGCATCACCCTCACCATCAGCAGCAGCTTCAACATCATCAGCATCCTTATCATCTTCATTCACAACAACAACCAAGACAACAACAGCAACAATAACAACAACAATAGCAGCAACAATAGAAGCAGCAGGAACAGGATCAGCAGGCAGCAGCAACAGCAACAGCAACAGCAACAGGGACCCCAGCTCTCGCAGGAGCTCTTCTCCACACCTTCACCTGCCTTCTAGGGTTCAATGGGTATATTTCCTTAACCCCATTGCATGGTTTGCTTGGTTGTGCATCGATTTATTCGATTAGTGCTAATTTAGCTAATTTGTGCTAAATTATGGTGTTTGAGTGGAATGGTGGTAATTTGTGAATTGTGTTAGCTACCTTAGGTTAATTGAGTGTTAGTAAGGCCACTTCTTCTGAGAAATCCCCAGATTTCACTAAAATACCATAGATTTCCCATATTGTGCAATTTGGTGATTTTAAAGTGTTTTATTGGATATCTGTGATCTGCTATAGACCCGATGCCTTCAGGTAAAAATTGGGAAAACTAGGACATGATACCTAGGTCTAGGATACACCACCAGAAGACGACCCCCAAACTCCTAACTCTGGCCGCCAATTTCCTGGTTTTGGCCGCAATTTGCGGCCCAGTGGGGAGCATGGGTGTTGGGGTTTTGTGTAGGGCTCCCTGCTGTGCTTTCTAGGTCTTTGACATGTCTAGTTTTGTAATATCTTGCCTGTAG
The DNA here is from genome assembly GCA_030015575.1 of Agapanthus africanus. Classification (NCBI taxonomy): domain Eukaryota; kingdom Viridiplantae; phylum Streptophyta; class Magnoliopsida; order Asparagales; family Amaryllidaceae; genus Agapanthus; species Agapanthus africanus. The sequence goes on from JASDDO010000022.1 coordinate 279,652,270, forward strand.
GAAAATCTGGGACTATATGTCGCTTTTGTGTTTAGTTGTGTTTGCGCGATACGCGCGATACGCGAGTGGGTTCTGTGATCCAGCGTATCGCGGCGTGTCGTGATGGTTTTAGACGCGTACACACACGATTCAGCGTATCGTGCACACGCGCGTTTAGTTCGCGACGCGAGTTTCTCGTTTCGATTCGATATCGCGTTTCGCGAGATATGTGGCTTATATGTGATTTCCATGTCTTATTTGCAGGTTTGCAGACAGGGACTACAGACACCACTACAGGGGGAGCAGATGATAGGATTCACCCCGCGTGGAGTTTAGGTGAGTAGATTTAACATCTACAGGGGAATCGCCCGCATGGCGTTATGCGTCTGGGCTAGGATTCAATTACCTGTCGCACATTCTACTTCATTGTAGAATTGCGCCTTACTGCATTTCCTAGATATGGCTATATACTGTGACTAGCAGCTGTAGGACACTGCACACATTATTGACGGTTCATGTTGCACGAGCACGGATTGCATGCTACACACACACCGTCAATAATTGCCATGTCACACACTACCCCTTATAGCTACCATTGCTTGCCACACTTGACATCTACTTTATCGGTATACCTATAGTGTATCATACCTTTAGTGATAGGTATATTTTCACTTTGCGATACAGCTACAGGTATACCTCCTACATATTTTACCTATACCGGGAGGGATTTCCTACATATGTTACTTATACCCAGGGGGGTATACGACATCAGTTCTTATAGGTAGATACCTATACTTTGCTACACCTGTATGTTAGATACATATTCAGTTGTTGTCGCATATTCACATTTACTGATGTTACTTAGCTGTACCTTATCATGATTTCGCATACATCTTGTTCAGCTATATACTTGTGTTTACTCGCTCGCATTCAGATATATCGCATACATTTATTCCTGGATTCATGCATTGTTTATCTGGATTTTATATGAGGTTTTCGGGATTTGGGAACCGCGGGAGTTCATGAAATTATGCATACATGTAACAACCCGGTTCCCTTGATATGATATTTTGAGCGTCCCCCATGAGTTTTATCGGTGCTGATTTTATGCTCCATACGATGTGTGGTTGCCGTATGAGAGTACATGGTGGGGCCCGGTATGGTTCCCCTCGGCAAGAAGATCGATGGGTTTGCCGATTGAGCCTGGAGGCGGGCGAGTACCTACCGGTGATTGTTTGGACCTGGCAGTTGTCTGGAGGCTACTGGCCAGAGTAAAGAGGTGGATGCGGGATGACCTGTACTGTCGAGGCCGAGGGCCGACACTGCAGACGGACCCCGTGGGATGATCCGGACTGACGGATGACCCATATACGAGGATTTCTGTGCCGATGCTTGGCACATGGTTTCATGATATTTCTTTAACCCCTTTTTGTATATATAACAGGGGATTTAGCCGTTGTTATATATACCTTTACACCAATATTAGTGGTATGGGACACTAATATATGTGTATTGCCCCCATCATATTTATTTCTGTACATATATTTACCTTTAGGATGCTAGAAACTTACTTGAGATTGGACTTGGGATACTAGGTGATTCATTGGGATTGGACATTGGATATACCTATGTGATTGGTGATTTGTACATTCGAGATATAGGAGAGCTATTCGATATTGTACATTGAGGTGATGCGAGACTTTTATTTTGTGACAGCCCAATGTGGGGGCCGGTTTGAGGATTTGGGATTGGAGTATCTTGATGGATTGTGATCCTGCCACGACGTCAAGTTTCCGTGGGAAATGACATATTCCACCCTATACCTCACCCTTACCTACCTTATGCACAGATTCATATATTGGTAGTACTAGTAGTGCACCCTTATGATAGTTGCATATCTGCTTTCTCATATCTCTATTGCATAGCTATTGCATACTTTTGTCATGTTACTATTGCTTCATATATTGATTGTACCTGTTAGTGTACTCTCCTTATTTCAGCATTTCATGACATATTATTACTATTGTAATCGAATATCTTAGATTCATGCTGTACGTGCATTCCTGCGATTACCTGCATATGTTTTATACTATTCACGAGTTGGCAACTCACCCCCGTTGTGCCACAGGTGTTTCAGGTTGTTCCCCAGAATAGTCGAGGCAGGCTATTCCTTTATCCAGCTATCCAGCTACCATCTTTTGCTACAGATACCGCATCAGCTCACAGTACCATTTTGCTTAGGTAGGTTAGACGGTTATCTGTATTTCATATTGTACCCTCGTTGTATATTGTACTCTCTCTCCATCTACTATTGTATTATTGACATAGAGACTTGGTGAGGACGTTATGTGTATTATTGTGGATTTGATGTCTTTTATATACAGCCTTTTTCTCTACTGTCATTATTTTGTGTTGCATTCTTCTTAACTTGTCTTTACAAAAAAAGGGTGTTGCTAAAATTTTAATGGAAAGAAAGTAAGACTTTTAAAGAATTTGTGTTGCGATTTCAATGGTTTTAAACTTATATTATCTTTTCCGTATTTTTCTTGGTTTAGATTTCTGGGTTTGGCTTTCTTTTACTATGTAGCGTCTTTAGGCGTTGCGTAGTATTAGGGCCGTCACGGGCCAATTCTGGGTCGTGACATTTCGGAGCGTGCCTCTTCTTGTGCCTCTTTTCATTGATCAAAATTCAGAATTCTATTGTAATGTTTTGAAAGCATCGAATAAAGTAAGTAGATCTTTTTTACCTTGTCCTAGTTCTTAAATTCTTTTCTGTCCTACTATAGATTTTATTATCTGACCTAGTTAATTAGCTTAGTATTTTATTCATCTGCCGTAGCTTAGATAATTAGATTATTGAATTGAAAACTCATAAAAATGTATCTTTTTATCAATTCCCTAATGATTGAGCAGTTCCTCACTTGTTAGGGTTAGGAATAGGAAAGGTTTGAGAGATGAAAATCTCTCACCCCTTTCTTGCCCATCGCATATTTTTTATAGGACTCCATGCATACATTCATACACCGCTCACTACGGCACCCTACCCCACGAGGTAACGGTGATACCGTAGTTTAAAAGACCGGTTGTGCATGTTTTCCATGGAGGTTAGGGTAAGAATTAAGAAAGGACGGACAAGGACCTAGAGGAAGAAACATCGTTTCTTCCCGATCGTCTTAATCCCCTTTATTAATTATTACCATAACACCTAAATAGATCTAAATTAGGGTATTGACAGCGGTGAGGAATATTAACTTTCCAAACTTAACCTAAACCTAACCCTAGCAAGATTTTAATCCTAGTCTAAATCAACCTAGTTTTTAGTGATAATCAATCCAACACCAATTGGAATTAACTCGTTAGAACAAATTGAGAATACACAAAATCCCTGTGGATCGACCCGTACTCACTGGCTAGCTACCAAGCAACGCCGTTCTTGATTACGGTAATTAATTCTTTGATCTAATAACATCGTACAAATCAAAAGGTAGTTTGTGAGTACATCGTTTAATGTCCCTAGTCGCGGGTGTATCGAGACGGGGCATCGATATACCAGAGTAGACTAGCGTATAGCTTCTCGACCCATGTAGATGGGCGATGGATGATCCCATATCCCTTGGTGTTTGACATCAGAGATGATATACGGGTGCTCAGTGGAGACTGGGTACACTGGACGGACTCACCGAGAACTCCTAGATGGTATTGCACCTCACGTCAAATGGCAGTTCTCTGGTGACACTGGTACAAGTTATTCTGTCGACCCGAGATTGTCATAGAGTCTTGTGTGATTCCCATTGTGCTTTAATTTCCACGTTACCACGTTCAAGAGGACGTGCAAAATGGTGGTTTTTGGGTACAGTCCCGAGTCACATGGAGGCAATGAGCAATAGGAGGTGATTCATCTCTCCCGGTATTGGGGGTTGATGGTGCGTTTGTTAGTGTATATGCCCTAGAGGCCATTACTGTATCATACTAGTTTGTATATTACTTAATGGATGCTTGGGATATTCACCTTGTATATACAATCTTGCTCAAAATAGTAGTATGCTACTTGGTTTGTCTCTACTTCAATGTGTACTTGTGTTTATTTTACTATATCACTTATACGCATTAGTGGAGCCCTTAGGATCTTTGCTTGATTACCAGCGTTGTGATGGCAGTCACACTAGTGGGGGCTGGGTAATCTATAAGCACATCCTTATACAGGTCCCTAGTCGCAGGACTATCGAGACAGGGCATCGATACTCCGGAGTAGACTAGCGTATGCGCTTCTCATCCCAGTGTGGGAGATGGTCTGTCCCACAGCCATCAGTACGTCGTACTGGAGATAGTATACGGGTGCTCGTTGGGTTACGAGTACACTGGACAGGACTCGTCGGGAACTGACAGGTTGGTATTATACCTATCGTCAGTCGTCAGTTCCCAGGTGACATGAGTACAGCTTAGTCCGCTGACTTGACACTGGCACTTCGCCTCGAGTGTGTTCCCACTGCACTTTGATCACTACCCTACCACGGCTCAAAGGAGTCGTGCAAACAGGTGGTGGTTGGGTGCAGTCCCGAAGCACTTGGAGGCAGTGACGGTTAGATAGGATTCGTCTCTCCCGGTATTGGGGGTTGACATCGCGCTGTGTCTAGGAGAGCCATTACACGAGTAGTCCCTGGCCAGGGCAAACGAGATATACTGGTAGGTTTCCAGTGTTATCTCAGGGTGTTTTGGGCTTCGCTCCGGCACGACTTGTACCGCTATTGGGGGACTGACGTTTACCGCCCCCTAGGCCCGCCATGCGATGTATCAGACGAACAGACCGGACTGTACGGAGAATGTCACATTCAGACTCAGTAGGAGTACAGATGGGGTTTCACCTCGTCAGCCTTCTTGTCGGCATCTACCTGGGGACCGTTACGCACAGCTAGTGCCGCTTGCGGTCTGTGGTTAAACCCACTGCCAGCGTAGTGCCGAGTCTTTAGAGTCCCACACAGAGGGTATTCGCCTCTGGGCAAAACAGAGTAGAGGTCGCATGGTTTTGCGACAGGGTCCGTTCTCATCCGCGCACTTGTGTACGTTTGGAGTCCGGACAGATATTATACTGGCAGGCTCTAGTTTGAGCCAGATACTGGTATATGTTTTGGGGGTTGCTTTTATATCTTGGTATTCTTGTTCCTCGGAACGAGAATGCAGGTGTGTATGCACAGTTGCTTGAGGCGGAGAATGAGGTTTTTCATTAGGGTTTCGGATCGGGTGCGTATGCACAGTTGACAGTTATCATTTTCCAAACCCTAATGGATTTATATATTATCTATTAATTATAATAATTAAATGAGAATTATGTTATGGTTGTTTTTTTGTTGACTTGTTGACCTTGGTTGACTTGTTGACCATTGACCACTTTCATGCCTTGAAAGTCTTCCTTGATTCATGCTTACACTTCATTTAAAGAAGCATGATAGTGGTCATTCCAAAATTACCATCAACTATTCTTATTTCAATTATTATCATTTAGATAATTCTTTTCTTTTGCAATATGGTTGCAAGAAAGAAATAATTGAGCTCATTCTATCATAACCTCTCTCTCTCCTCATTTTCTTCTTCTTCTTCCTCTTGAAAAGAGAAACCTTCTCATGTGTTGAGAATCATTCTCTTTAGAAAGAAAAGCAAACCCTAATCTCTCTCTACTCATTCTAGGATGAAGGTTTAGCAAACCGGAAACCCTAGTTCACTCAAAGATCGAGGAAGAGCCCAAAGTCGAACCTACGAGGTGGATCCATCTTCGACGGGAGAAGGCGACGTAAAGAGAACCATCAACCTCTACAAGGTTTGAAGAAGAAGGAGTTCAAGTTTAGGTATAACCATCTTCCATAGTAGCTAACTCCTTTTAGTGTATTTGCTAGTTTAGTTTAGACAACGATCCCGACCATGTTTAGTCCATGTTGCCTCTTGCGATAAAAATTCGTTTTTTATACCGTTTCCGCCTCCCCGTAAGCACCGGGGGTCGCAATATGGACTTACAGTGGTATCAGAGCCTAACTAAACTTAAACTAGCTTGATAGTGAAGTGTAACGAAGTTCGTAACCGTAAAAAACCCAAAAACCGTATTTTTCAAAAACCTGAGTTTCTGTTGAAATTTTTTGGGCTCAAAATGAAAAAATTTATATTTGTAAAATCATCTCAGGGTTTTCTAAAAACACCCATGAAAAACGATCCAGTGTTGAGCTCAAAGCGCCGCGCATCCGCGGCACGAGCCTACCTCGTGCCGCGGAACCGCCGCGCTTTGTCGTCTTCTGCGCGTCGTTTTTCGTGCAGTGTCTGTAGGTGTTGGTTTTGGGATTTTTGAGATATATTATATGTGCCCAGATTTTCCAGAAAAGAAATTTCCTTTTGGGGTCCTATAATTCCGTATTTTTCCGAACTTCACTGCACTTTGACTATGATGGTTATATCTGTGATGCTTGCATGTATTGAACGTCGGCTAATCGCTATAGGTCGATTAGTCGGGGTTATACATGATCTGTAATGTGCTGGAATGTGTATATGAATGTGTTGGACTGTCGCGGGTGAATAGCCGGGGTTGGATGTGAGATGAGCTTTTGTTTTTCTTTCATTCATTGTAAATGTAAATTGATGTAATAATTATTATTTGTTTGGCCGCACAACCGGGTCGGGGTTGTAGCCGTCATTGTATAATTCTTTTTACTGTTTTTTGCTCCTAGGATAGACCCATGGAGGGGGTGCACAAACTACCGAGTACTTGGCGGGTAGTTTGCCGCACCCGTAGGGGTCTTGGGTGGGGTATTGGCTATTCACCGCGACCGTGTTATCCGCTTTTCGTTTCAGGCTCGAAAGGATTGCGGATTGCTAGTATATCCAATGTATTCATCTGTGATCTGTAATGTCTATCATTGCTTTCTATTTAGGCGTTGCTTATGTTTTACAGCCGCGCTAGCCCAGCCCCCGCTCTGTCGTTAGTTAAGTAACCTAACGAGTGATGACGGGGCCCAGTGGCGAATGCGAATGGCATAAGCGTACGTCATATTTTGGTTGTTTTCTGCAATGGTAGGATTAAATGATGGGACGCATTAAAAGTACTAATGCAAGAATATCACGCATTAAAAGAACTAATGCAAGATAATAAACCAAGTTAAAGTCGTTGGAACACTTTCGAAAAACCACTCGGTTCTTTTCAAAACCAACTTTTAAATGCGGAGTTTGAGCCACTCCTTTAAAAAGCTATCTCGTTCCATCGACCAAATCAAGTTCACTACGTTCACGGTTTTGCCAAAACCATCCGTAGCCCTCCATCATTTCAGTTAAATATTCGGTAGTATTCAAGCTATGTATTTTGACCTCACGCCAAGGCATAGTGATTGGTAGCTGCCGGATATTTATCTGTTGCATAGATAGAATGCGTTGGTTTGAAACAGTCGTACTGCCATTTTGGCCTACGTCAAGGGTATGTACGGGTGGATTCAAATTAACCTGGATAATGATGGGACGAACTTGACATGTGACTTATGACATTTTGACCTCACGCCAAGGTCATAAGAGCATGGGGCAAAAATCGACATCGGGAGTTTCATAAGTACTGAAACTTGCTAGATTTGCATACCATTTGGAGTGTGATGATTCTGGTAGGATTCCTTCAGTTTCGTCACGCGATGATATTTGGATCCCGATCCTACTGTGAGTATATGCTACTCCTCGGGAAATTTCTCACTTAACGATCAATGCTATAAACCTAGTAGGTGCCTAGAAAGGTGTTAGCGGGGCTACGCCCCCAGGGAAAAGAGGTTCTTTAATTAAGGAACTTCGCGAAAGCGTTGGAAAACCTCCCTCGAAGTACCGACACCAGCCTGGCTGAACGGTTAAGCAAGTATTGTACGGTGGGATTGATCCTGACTAATTCTTCCTTTATGGTTTGAGGAGGGATTCGAGAAACAGTGGGAGCCATCCTGTTTAGACAAATTAAAAACCACTCTAAACTTGCAAGAGCATCATGCTGAGTGTTTCTTCTTCTCTCTCCTAATTGCAGCGACCAATCAACATGACTGGACTTAAGTTACTCCTAGATAAAAACAAGCTGACAGGGCCAAACTACAAAGATTGGCTCAGGAATGTCAAGATAGCAATCACTTATGACAAGCTGGGGTATCTTCTTACCACCAAAGCTCCCCCTGTCCCTGGTCCAACTTCCAGCGTCGCGGATAAGGAAATCCGCAAGACTTGGGAGATTGATAGCGCGAAGGCCAAGTGCCTCCTGCTTGCCTCGATGGACAACGAACATCAGAGGAGGCATGAGAATATGGACATGGAGTCCATATTGCTTCATACAAAAGAACTGTATGGAGAGCAATCACGTATCGCAAGATACGAAGCGTCGAAAAAGTTGTTTTCGACAAGAATGGCCGTCGGATCATCAGTAGCCGAGCACGTGCTAAAGATGATCGGCTACATTGAGGAGCTCGCTGACCTAGGGATCACATTGGAGAGTGAGCTATATACAGATATAGTTCTCCAGTCCCTTCCTTCCACTTACGCCCAGTTTATAATGAACTTCAACCTACAAGAAAAGGAGGTTGAACTTTCAGAGCTCCTCAACCTGCTGAGGAGCGCAGAGGGCACCCTACAGAAAGGTAGGGAAACATCCACTTTGTTTGTAGGAGGAACATCTTCTTCTAGGTCCAAGGCGAAAGCCAAGGGAAAGAAGAAGAAAGCCCCCGCCAAACCAAGGGGCGGTGTTAGTAAAGTGGATACGAAGGGAAAAGGTAAAGCAACAAAGATAGCGGGGAAGCTTGTGGATAAGGAAGAATGCTTCTTTTGTCATAAGAAAGGACACTGGAAGAATGATTGCAGGGCCTGGAAGGCCAGAACACAGGAATTGAAGCAGGTTGCAGCTTCAGCTTCAGGTGTGTATGTTATTGAAAACTGTCTTTCAATAAACTCTACTTCCTGGGTATTGGATACCGGATCAGGATCTCATATCTGTAATTCTTTGCAGGCGTTGAGAAACCGTAGGGTTTTGAAGGCAGGTGACATGACCCTCAGAGTTGCGAACGGAGCTGGCATGGATGCTAAAGCCGTGGGGGACTATCACCTGGGAATGTCAGATGGACATGTTTTGGTTTTGCGTAATTGCTTTTTTGTACCCAACGCAACTTGTAATATCATTTCTGTATCTTTAGTTTCTAAAGAAGGTTATGAATTTGCGTTTGTAAGTAATGTTGTAAACATTCACCTTAATCAAGTTTTGATTGGGTCAGGTACTTTGAGTAATGGTATATACGTATTGAACCAACCACAGATTTTTAATGTCCAGAATACACACAAAAGAAAGTCTCCAGAAATAAACCAGACTTTCTTATGGCATTGTAGATTGGGTCACATCAATGAGAGAAGGTTGACCAAGTTACATACAGAAGGGTATTTGAATGCGTTCGAATATCAGTCGTATGCCACTTGTCAATCCTGTCTCAAGGGAAAGATGACAAAGACTCCGTTTACTGGACATGGAGAAAGAGCGAGCGAGCTCTTGGGACTCGTACACAGTGACGTGTGCGGTCCAATGTCTACACATGCCCGAAGCGGACATTCTTACTTCATTACTTTTACGGATGACTTCTCAAGGTACGGTCATATCTTCTTAATGAAGCATAAGTCCGAAGCCTTTGGAAAATTCCAGGAGTATAAGAATGAAGTAGAAAAACAGACCGGCAAAAGTATTAAGATTCTAAGATCGGATCGAGGTGGAGAATACTTAAGTGCCGAGTTCCTGGACTATTTAAAAGAGAACGGAATTCTCTCTCAGCTTACTCCTCCATACACCCCGCAACATAACGGTGTATCGGAGAGAAGGAACCGCACCCTATTGGATATGGTGCGGTCCATGATGAGTAACGCTGAGTTACCGCGATCATTCTGGGGGTATGCGCTAGAATCAGCTGCATACCTTTTGAACCGAGTTCCGACTAAGACTGTGCCTACCACCCCATATGAAATGTGGAGTGGGAAGAAACCATATCTTCAATATCTGAAGATCTGGGGATGTCCAGCTTTTGTCAAAAAGCAGCATGCGGACAAACTCGAGGCACGCTCAGTGCTGTGCAAGTTTGTGGGATACCCAAAGAGCACCAGGGGGTATCTTTTCTACTACGCAGAGGAACAAAAAGTCCTTGTTTCTCGCAATGCCCACTTTCTAGAACACCAGTTCTTGGAAAAGGAAATTAGTGGGAGCGCAGTAGAACTGGAAGAAGTTCCAGAACCACAGACTGTTACTGAAAGCTTAGTGGAACCAGAGGGTTCAACAGAACAGGACATTCCTACGCCGCTCCGCAGAAGTAGTAGGCAGTCTCATCCGCCCGAGAGATACTACGGTTTTCTCATAGACGGGGATAGAGAGGATTGCATCATAGATTATGATGAGCCTACTAGCTTCCAGCAGGCCGTTCAGAGCGTTGACTCGGTGAAATGGCTGGATGCAATGCGGACCGAAATGGAGTCCATGTACACCAACAAGGTATGGACGTTGGACATTGCTCCAGACGGGGTAAAACCCGTAGGATGCAAGTGGATCTTCAAAAGGAAGATTGGTGTAGATGGACAGGTTGAGACCTATAAAGCTAGGCTGGTAGAAAAGGGTTTCCGTCAAAGACCTGGCTTGGACTATGACGAAACCTTTTCTCCAGTGGCCATGCTGAAATCCATTCGGATCCTTCTTGCCATCGCTGCCTTCCACGATTATGAGATCTGGCAAATGGACGTAAAGACAGCTTTTCTAAATGGAAATTTAGAGGAGTGTGTCTATATGGACCAGCCAGAGGGCTTCATTCAGAGTGGGAGCAGCGGAAAGGTGTGCAAGTTGCTTAAGTCCATCTATGGACTAAAGCAGGCATCGCGGAGTTGGAACATCTGTTTTGATGAGACGGTCAAGGAATTTGGCTTTATCAAAAATCCAGATGAACCATGCATCTATAGTAGATTTGTAGCGAGAACTGTAGTATTCCTCGTTTTATACGTGGATGACATTCTCTTAATAGGAAATGACATTCCTATGCTACAATCTGTCAAGGGGTTCTTGTCACACAAGTTCTCCATGAAAGACCTGGGTGATGCCTCATACATCCTGGGGATCCGGATCCATCGTGATAGATCCAAGAGGATATTGGGACTTTCTCAGTCCAGGTACATCGACACCATAGTGAAGAGATTCAGTATGGAAGATTCCAAGCGCGGTAACCTACCGGCTTGTCACGGGATCACCCTCTCTAAAGAGATGTCTCCCAAGACTGATTTGGAGAGGGATCGCATGTCGATTATACCCTACGCTTCTGCGGTAGGCTCTATAATGTATGCGATGTTGTGTACCAGACCGGATGTAGCTTATGCACTGAGTGTGGTAAGCCGGTATCAGTCAAACCCTGGGGAGAAACACTGGATAGCGGTAAAGAACATTCTCAAGTACCTGAGAAGGACTAAGGAGATGTTCTTGGTGTATGGCGGAAAAGACCTCCAGATCGAGGCCTTTGCTGACTCCAGCTTCCAGAGTGACAAGGATGATTCCAAGTCCATGTCGGGCTTTGTCTTTACCCTCAATGGAGGGGCGGTGTGTTGGAAGAGTTCCAAACAGGAAACCGTTGCAGACTCGACGATGGAAGCGGAATACATCGCTGCATCTGATGCCGCAAAAGAAGCTGTCTGGATGAGGAAGTTCTTGAAAGAACTTCAGGTGGTTCCGTCCATTGTTGACCCAATACCTCTGTATTGCGACAACAATGGGGCTATAGCTTTAGCGCAGGAACCCAGGTCCCATCAGAGATCCAGGCACATCTTGAGGCGGTATCACCTGATCAGGGAGATCGTAGATCGCAAGGAGATCGAGGTTCGGAGAGTAGCTTCAGAAGACAACACTGCAGATCCATTCACCAAGGCACTGCCCCAGACTCAGTTCGAGCGGCTGATCGAGATGATAGGTCTTCGATACGCCAGTACATGGCCTTAGTGCAAGTGGGAGATTGTTAGTGTATATGCCCTAGAGGCCATTACTGTATCATACTAGTTTGTATATTACTTAATGGATGCTTGGGATATTCACCTTGTATATACAATCTTGCTCAAAATAGTAGTATGCTACTTGGTTTGTCTCTACTTCAATGTGTACTTGTGTTTATTTTACTATATCACTTATACGCATTAGTGGAGCCCTTAGGATCTTTGCTTGATTACCAGCGTTGTGATGGCAGTCACACTAGTGGGGGCTGGGTAATCTATAAGCACATCCTTATACAGGTCCCTAGTCGCAGGACTATCGAGACAGGGCAGCGATACTCCGGAGTAGACTAGCGTATGCGCTTCTCATCCCAGTGTGGGAGATGGTCTGTCCCACAGCCATCAGTACGTCGTACTGGAGATAGTATACGGGTGCTCGTTGGGTTACGAGTACACTGGACAGGACTCGTCGGGAACTGACAGGTTGGTATTATACCTATCGTCAGTCGTCAGTTCCCAGGTGACATGAGTACAGCTTAGTCCGCTGACTTGACACTGGCACTTCGCCTCGAGTGTGTTCCCACTGCACTTTGATCACTACCCTACCACGGCTCAAAGGAGTCGTGCAAACAGGTGGTGGTTGGGTGCAGTCCCGAAGCACTTGGAGGCAGTGACGGTTAGATAGGATTTGTCTCTCCCGGTATTGGGGGTTGACATCGCGCTGTGTCTAGGAGAGCCATTACACGAGTAGTCCCTGGCCAGGGCAAACGAGATATACTGGTAGGTTTCCAGTGTTATCTCAGGGTGTTTTGGGCTTCGCTCCGGCACGACTTGTACCGCTATTGGGGGACTGACGTTTACCGCCCCCTAGGCCCGCCATACGATGTATCAGACGAACAGACCGGACTGTACGGAGAATGTCACATTCAGACTCAGTAGGAGTACAGATGGGGTTTCACCTCGTCAGCCTTCTTGTCGGCATCTACCTGGGGACCGTTACGCACAGCTAGTGCCGCTTGCGGTCTGTGGTTAAACCCACTGCCAGCGTAGTGCCGAGTCTTTAGAGTCCCACACAGAGGGTATTCGCCTCTGGGCAAAACAGAGTAGAGGTCGCATGGTTTTGCGACAGGGTCCGTTCTCATCCGCGCACTTGTGTACGTTTGGAGTCCGGACAGATATTATACTGGCAGGCTCTGGTTTGAGCCAGATACTGGTATATGTTTTGGGGGTTGCTTTTATATCTTGGTATTCTTGTTCCTCGGAACGAGAATGCAGGTGTGTATGCACAGTTGCTTGAGGCGGAGAATGAGGTTTTTCATTAGGGTTTCGGATCGGGTGCGTATGCACAGTTGACAGTTATCATTTTCCAAACCCTAATGGATTTATATATTATCTATTAATTATAATAATTAAATGAGAATTATGTTATGGTTGTTTTTTTGTTGACTTGTTGACCTTGGTTGACTTGTTGACCATTGACCACTTTCATGCCTTGAAAGTCTTCCTTGATTCATGCTTACACTTCATTTAAAGAAGCATGATAGTGGTCATTCCAAAATTACCATCAACTATTCTTATTTCAATTATTATCATTTAGATAATTCTTTTCTTTTGCAATATGGTTGCAAGAAAGAAATAATTGAGCTCATTCTATCATAACCTCTCTCTCTCCTCATTTTCTTCTTCTTCTTCCTCTTGAAAAGAGAAACCTTCTCATGTGTTGAGAATCATTCTCTTTAGAAAGAAAAGCAAACCCTAATCTCTCTCTACTTATTCTAGGATGAAGGTTTAGCAAACCGGAAACCCTAGTTCACTCAAAGATCGAGGAAGAGCCCAAAGTCGAACCTTCGAGGTGGATCCATCTTCGACGGGAGAAGGCGACGTAAAGAGAACCATCAACCTCTACAAGGTTTGAAGAAGAAGGAGTTCAAGTTTAGGTATAACCATCTTCCATAGTAGCTAACTCCTTTTAGTGTATTTGCTAGTTTAGTTTAGACAACGATCCCGACCATGTTTAGTCCATGTTGCCTCTTGCGATAAAAATTCGTTTTTTATACCGTTTCCGCCTCCCCGTAAGCACCGGGGGTCGCAATATGGACTTACAGCGTTGTGCTCGATTGGCTATAATAGGAAGTCCCTGGCCAGGGTTGTTTATGAGATTTACCGGTAAGTGTTATCAGTAGTTTCTCGACCCGTTATGAGCATCATATCGGCACGACTTATCGAGTTATCGGGGTCTGACGTTTACCACCCCTAGATGAGATATGTGACATATCTGATGAAGAGACCGGACAATACGGTAGTGCTACTGATTGGATTCGCAGGAGTATGAGAAGGCATGCTTGTTGATCTTCTGATCGCTCAATACCCGGGTGTCCGTTATGTTTAGCAGACCGCTTGCGGCTTGTGGATGTTTGATATGATCATCACCTACTGCCGGCGTATTGACGAGTTTTTAGAGTCCTACACAGAGCTTTCCTGGTTCATGCGAAACAGAGTAGGAGCACATATGTGATATGTGTGGGACCGAGATTTATGCGCGTATGTGATACCGCATTCTATTCTCGCGATTTGTGACATCGGTCGATTATATATGATATATCCGGATTATCGGATCAAATGTTGATTCGATAGATTGTTAAATTTGATATTAGTCGGTTGTATGTGATATAGCCGGATTATTAAATCAAGTGTTGATTTAATAATTTAATGTATAATTATATATTTGATATATTAACTTACATTAACTTATATTTGCTCAGTAAATATTTCTTTATCTCACTTGTGTACACTTAGTATATATGTGATATATATTAATGTACATTATTTTGTATCATGCTTGATGATACACACTACATGGGTGTATGAGCCTTACACCATACTAATTATAATGTAGGGTTTAAATATTTAAAGTAAATCCAAATTAGTTGGAAATTAGTCACATGCATGAAGCTTGTAGAAGCTTGTGGATGCATTGACTTAGTCCAGTAATTTTGTTTTACTTAAGATATTTATTAACCTAACCATTATCACTTAGCTATAATTATGTCTCTACATGAGTTAGTGTATGACACTAACTCACCCATGGTTGCTATTCTCACCTCAAGAGTTCATTCTCTCTTCTTCATTTCTTCATCTTCTTCTTCATTGAAAAAGCTCTCTAGCTTTTGGAAAAGTGAGAAAGTATTGTGAGAAAAATAAAACTAAATAGAGCCCATTTCCTACTTCATAATCCTCTACTACTTTCCATTTAGTTTTGGGTGTTTGCTTCACTTATTTCAAAATTAGTGAAGAGATAGAATGAGCTTGAGTCTCCTCGACGTAGATCATCTTCGGCCTCGAACACATCGAGCAAGCCCGTTCATTTCATCATGTGGATCCTTACTAGAGTTCGGATGTTCATTACTTGGAGCGAAGGGACTACTACACGGAGCTTTAGAAGTGAAGGACCGGTCTACAAAGGTTGTATTTCTCATTCACTTAGTATAATGTTTGATTACATGCTAGTGTAACTCCTAATTTTTTAGTTAGATCCTTGGTATGGGTTCCATAGCTCTCTAGGTTTTTTAAAATTGTATATTTGATGCCCTAAAAATCCTAGTTAGGGTGATATGGAACCCATCATTGGTATCAGAGGCTTACTAGAGCATTAGGAGCCGTCCAGGCGAAGTTAGAAGTTCGAACGAACTCTGAAAACCCGAAATAGCCCACTTTCTGGAAAAATTTTCAAAATGTTGGAATTTTTCATATTAAAAATAGTCAGAAAATCATGCAGGTAATTATATGGACCCTCTTGAAGAACGAGTCCCTAACTTGCTTTATCGACTACGGAACCGCGGCGAAAACATGGTTTTGGCGACGGTTCCGCGGCGCCACTAAGGAGGCAAGGGACGACACTTCAATGGTTGGTCCATTGGTACTGGGGCATGCTTCTGGATATTTTTGATACTGCTCAAGTGTTGAGCTTTCTGGAAAATTTTGGGAATTCGTTTATTCGATCTAAAGGTTTAACATCGTCTAGATTTCTGTAATGTGATACAATATGTGGAATTCATATAGTTAGGCATGAAATCCGTAATATGTGATATTTCTGGTTTATGATGTCTAAGGTTATTATGGATTCCAAATGTTTTAGTTTAACATTTTCTTTTCTGCGACCGTAAGTGTAATATGTGGTGTATCGCCGGTTTCGTTGCTATATGTCAACGACAATTGGGATACGCATATTTACTTACGTTGATGACATGTGATGTTATGTGTTGCTGGGATATGTTATATTGTATCGTCGTGTATGAATAGCCCTGGGGTGTTCATATTATAATTTTGCATTATTATATTCCCCATTCTTAGTCATTTTACAAATAAACAGGTGCTTTTGATCCATGTCTGCTACATAGTTGCAGGTTACAGGTTCTCGGAACAAAAATAGTGAAAAGATGAAAAGACAATACAAAAGCGAGACTACGACCAACAAATGGAAGAATCTTGATCAAGCCTCAGTTTGGAGAATAAACGAAGATCAATAAACAAGTACAAAGGCGGTGCAAGACTCAAGACTTCGACACGAAGCAAACGGTAAAGTCTACGACATTGTTCACTGTAGAAATCTGGAAGAAAACTAGAAGACAATCTGAGAAACCAAGTGAAGAAACAAGCAGGAAAATGCAACAGGAAGATTACTAAAGAAGTAGAGCCAACAAGTCCCTTTTTTGGCCGCGGAACTGCGGCCAAACATGGCACTTGGCCGCGGTTCCGCGGCCGTGCTAAGCCCGTATTGGTGGAAAATTTGTGGCGGCTGGCAGTGCGTTGACTAGGTTTTTCTTAGGGTAAAATTGTAATTGCAGAAGTGAGTCGATTTTAACCCTAGGGTTTCTATGTTCTATAAATAGAAACCCTAAAAACTCTTTTAGGGATGCCTCTTCTTGTGCCTCATTGTATCTATCTAAATTCAGAATTTCAATTCTTGTAAAGTATGAAGAGTGCATCAAATTAGAGTAAGTTTTCTATTCTTGCCCTAATTAATTTTATTATCTGCCCAAGTATAATTTTCCTTTCTGCCCTAGTTTAGATTTTATTCTCTGCCCTAGATAGATAGTTTAGAACATGTTTTTCAATTCGATAATGAGTGAGTAGTCTACTCACTTGTTAGGGTTAGATTTGGGGAAGGCTTCAGAGATGAAGATCTCTCACCCCTTTCTTGCCCATCACATGTTTTTATAGGATTCCATGCATACATGCACACACCACTCCCTACGGCACCCTATCCTATGAGGTAGCGGTGATACCGTAATATAAACGACCGGTTTCGTATGTTTTCCATGGAGGTTAAGGTAAGAATTAGGAAAGAAAGGACAAGAACCTAGAGGAAGAAACAACGTTTCTTCCCGATGGTACTAATCCACTTTATTAATTATTACCATAACACCTAAAGAGATCTTAATTAGGCATAGAAAGCGGTGTGGAATATTGACTTTCCAAACTTAACCTAAACCTAACCCTAACAAGATTTTAATTCTAGTCTAGATCAACCTTAGTTTTTAGATTTATTCAATCCGACAACAATCAGAATTAACTTGTTAGAACAAATCGAGAATACACAAAATCCCTGTGGACCGACCCGTACTCACCGGCTAGCTACCAAGCGACGCCGTTCTTGACTGCGGTTAACAAATTCTTTGATCAATCAAATGGCGCCGTTGCCGGGGATGGCGTAGTTATTTTTTTTTTGTAATTTCAGGTTAATATAAAATTGAAAAATCATAAAAACTGAAAAAAAAATTATAAAAATTAAAAAAATAATTTTTTTATCATCTTGTAATTCTTTGAAGGGTATTTTGTTTGAATTGTGCAGGACCGACGAACGGATTCAGATTTGGAAAATTCTAGAGAGCGAAATAGAAAACTGAAGATCTTAACAACAAAGGATTACAACAACAGAGGAGCAGAAAAAAATCTGGAGAATTGAACCGCTCAACCCACCGCGGAACCGCCGCAGGAACCTCCTCTTTGCCGTGGAACCGCCGCGGGTTGTTGACGTCTGCAACCCGAAATCCCACTGTAAGTCTCCTATCTTTTTCTCTGAACCCCCTTATATCTCCTCTGTAAAATTTCCTGCAGGATTCTTTGCGCCAAAAATTTCTCCCCCTTCCAATAATTGATCTTGTGCAGGATTCTTTGCGCCGCGCTAAAAAATTGTTTGCAAGTGATTGTGTTTACTGCTTTGCATATTTAAATTGACTTTAAGGGGCTTGAACACCAATCCAGATTGGGTAGGGATTTCATTACCCTTCCCAGGACCCCAAAAATCACATAAGGCATATTGCATTGACCTTTAATCTAATTAAAAAAAAAGATTAGACTCAGCCCTAAGGACTTCGTGCTCAATAGGACAAAGGAATAGTTGTAGGCATCGACCGCTGATCCTAACCTGACTTTGTGGTGTCTAGGCAAGTGTGTCTAAGGCAAGTGGTTACTTAATTAGGCCCACTACTTACGTGGTGCAGAACCTCCCACTTACCTGGCCATAATTGGCGGTGAAGAGGCGATTTGAGATCCTACTTCATGCCCTTTGGAACAGTTCGGAGCTATCTAGCTGACCTAGGTGACCCTAGATCTAGGCTTGATTGTGCATTTGTGATTGATTAAACGTGTGTCTAAGCCTTTTATCGAAAATCTTTTCTGCAAAAAGCTCTACATAAAAAAAGACACAAAAGGAAAAAAAAGGAATTTTTTTTTAAAAAAACTTGCAACTTGTCGCTAAGAAATCCGTGCACCCCACATTCTTTTTCTTCGCCTTCTTACATCATGGGTACCCCACCTCCCAAAACTCTTGCCGAACTTTGGTACCCTCATCCAAACATTGCTTCATACGCGAATTGTATTGGTCGAATTACGGACGACCCCTCCATACCCAAAATTTCTTCGAAAGATCGAATAAAAGCGTCTAGGAGAAACAGTTCGACTCCACAATCCACTTTGTATCAACCATTTCAATCTTCACCACCTTTTTATGTTGATACTACTTTTTCGAGTCCTGTCGTAACTCCGAAACCCAAGTTTATCGCTGAACACATTGAACAATCTCGTAACCAATCTTTCACTCCTTTCAACGCTTCCAGTTCTTGGGATCAACAAGTCCATTCACTTTTTTTATCCAAATGTGGATCTTACTCCTGTCCAACCATTGAATTCCTACCAGTCCTACCCGACTTCCGCACCTTCACTAGACATTGCTTCTACACAACCATTTAGGAGTTTCACGTATCCAAACAACTTTGAATCTTTTACTGAAACCCCTTCACAATCCATGTCTAGTCTGGAACAGTCGTTGGAAGCATACATTGCAGCAATAAACCGACAAATGAGGAATTTGGATGCGTCCATTGCCGCCCTTATGCAACCTAGTGACCCGGTAGCTTGTTTCCAACTAGCTCCAAATTTTCAAATGTATGATGAGGCGGTTGGACAGAGTGAGAATTTGAGTGGTGAGAGTGAGTTCTACACACTTCCAAATCAAACCTACCCATACCCAATTGAATCCCACAATTCCGGTTTTCAAACAAGTGTCCCAAATGATTCACCAGTTGAAGATAAAACATTTAATGAGTTGTGTGACTTTATAGTGCTTGATTTGCCAGATTGTAAAGGGTCCCTTTCGAGTGAAACCATCACCAATCCTTTTGACCTCTACACCTCCAATCTAGAACCTGAATTGATAAATATCAATGCTTTTGATGAGGTGTCTAAAAAAATTGATTTTCACTTGATTGAGGATATTGACGTCGGGAATATTTTGGATGATGAACCCGTAGATTTGATTGAATTTTTCTTTCCAATTCATCATCCCGAGCCATTAAATGTTTGTCCCGAACCTCATATGCGTCTTGATTTTGATGATAATTGCATGGATGAGATAACTTTTGAAGAGAATCATGAGGATAGCATTGAGGAGAGTATTGAGGATAGTATAAGGCATCAACCATGCCCGATTTAAAATTTAGACGTGCCGAACAACCCTAGCCAAGATCTTTAAACTAGAGATTAGGCGAAACAAAGCATGTTAAACACTTTAACACTAAGTGTTTCGGATTACAACCTTTGTAGTCCGGTCCTTCACTTCTAAAGCTCCGTGTTGAGGTCCCTTTGTTGCGATCATCGAGTATCCGGATTCTAGAGAGGCTCCATGAAGAGAATGATGCAAACATGCTTCCGATCTTTGATAATAAAGATGATCTACCTTGAAGTTTCTTTAACACAAGCTCTCACTCACAAATGAAGTGAACACCCAAATCTAAATGGCAAGAATAGATTAGGATGATGAAGTAGGATTTTAGCTCTCATTTATTTTCTTATTCTCACTCATTTTCATCACTTAGCAAAAATCTAGAAAGCTTTCCATGAAAGAAGAAGAAGGAAGAAGATGAAGAATCCTTTTGTGATGAACAATGAATCAAGTCCATGGTTAGAATTGCAATCATGGGTTAAGTATGAAGACTTAACGCATGTAGAGATTTAACTAGGGTAAAGGGTTGGGTTGGATTAAGGAAAAATCTATGTAAAATATCCAAGTCAAAGTCAAAACTTCAAGAAGCTTCTTGAAAGCTTCATAAAGACTTAACCCTAGTCCAAACCCTAACCTCAATTAAACTCCACAAAACATGTTGCATTTATAACCATAACATGTTACAATATTATATATCACATATACAATATTTATTGTAACAAAATAAAATAATACAATTAATATATATCGCATATATATCAATGTATTACCCGAGTGAGAAAAAGAATCTTTTAGTGAGCTTATATTAGTTAATGTAATTTAATATATCAAATATATAATTATACATTAAATTATCGAATCAACACTTGATCCAATAATCCGGTTATTTCACAAATAACCGACTAATATAATTTGTATCAATTCATCGAATCAACACTTGATTCGATGACCCGGCTATATCATATATACCCGGCCGATATCTCATATCGAGAGAATCTAGTATGGTATCACATACACGTATTGTTCTCGGTCCCGCACATATCACATATGTGCTCCTACTCCATTTTGCCTGAGCCAAGAAACCTCTGTATAGGACTCTAAAGAATCGTCAATACGCTGGCAGTAGGTGATGATCATATCAAACACCCACAAGCTGCAAGCGGTCAGCTAAACGTAACAGCCACCCAGGTATTGAGCGATCAGAAGATCAACAAGCAAGCCTGTACATTCTCCTGCGAGTCCAATCAGTACCTGCGAATCCAATCAGTAACACTCCCTACAGTCCGGTCTCTTCGTCTGATATGTCGCATATCTCGCCTAGGGTGGTAAACGTCAGACCCTAGTAGCTTGATAAGTCATGTCGATATGAGGCCTATAACAGTTCGAGGAACTACCGATAACACTTACCAGTAAATCTCAGCAACCCTGGCCAAGGATTTCCAGTTATAGCCAATCGAACACAGCACAACATCAACTCCCTATACCGGGAGAGATGAATCCCCTCCTATCGCTCATTGCCTCCATATGATTCGGGACTGTACACAAAAGCTACTTTTTTGCATGCCCTCTTGGATGTGGTATGATGGAAATCAAATCACAGTGGGAATCACACAAGACTCTATGACGATCTCGGGTCTACAGACTAACCTGTACCAGTGTCACCAGAGAACTGCCATCTGACGTGAGGTATAATACCATCTGGGTGTTCTCGACGAGTCCGTCTAGAGTACCCAGTCTCCACTGAGCACCCGTATACCTTCTCTGATGTCAAACACCAATGGATATGGGATCATCCATCGCCCATCATATGGGTCAAGAAGCGCATATGCTAGTCTACTCTAGAATATCGATGCCCTGTCTCGGTACTCCCACTACTAGGAACATTTGAAGGATGTACTTGGAGACTACACTGTCCCCACTAGTATGATCCGCATCATAGTCCTGGTAGTCAAGTATTCATCCTAAGGTCTTTATCAATATGTAACATACAGACAATCAGAGTACATGTTAAAATAAAGAGCAACCAGATAGCGTACTATCATGTCGAGCAAGAAAGTCCTCCCTATATATGTCCAAGCGTCCACTACAATATACATCGTATGTACAGTAATGGCCTCTAGGACATACATATAACTAACAATCTCCCACTTGCACTAAAGCCATCAGTTGTGGTGTCGCATACCCAACAATTAGCTGTGGTTGAAGTATCTCATACTCAACCATCCCATAAAAGTCTCTACTAGGAAAAAGGCCTTTGTGAGTGGATCCGCGCTGTTGTCCTCTGTGTTTACTCTCCTAACCTTGATCTCCGTGGAGATCAACCATCTCCATGATCAGGTGATACTGCCTAATAATTATATCTGGATTTCTGATGGAACGGGGGGTTCCTTGGCAAAAGCCACAACTCCATTGTCACACAATGGTAGGAACGATGTTCATCACATGAACTTATATATCCAGACTGCCTCTTTGGTAGCATCCTTGGTAACGATGTATCTTGCCTTTAATCGTCTAGTAAGTCACGGTATCTAGCTTGGAACTCTTCCAACATACCGTCCCACCACTGAGGGTAAAGACAATGCCTGCGACTGACATTCAGTCGTCCTTATCACCTTGGAACCTTTCGAATGATTCTCCCCAGGATCGTTTGATACTATCTCACTACAACTAGTGAGATTCCTAACATCCAATTAGATCTATCTCATAGATCCATAACTCAGGATTTAGGAGGTATCACCTTGATCCTATATGGAGAATCATTGTGATAAGAGGAGATTGACCGAGCATAGCATAGGAAACTCCTTCCCTATCAAGAGTATGTCATCCACGTACTCTACGAGGATCACCACCATACTCTCTACTACCCTTTTGTATATACAAGGTTCATCTACCATTTTGATGATGTCAAACTCTTTGACTACTACATCAAAACAGATGTTCCAACTCCACGATGCCTGATTTATTACATAAAACATCTTGCTCACGTTTCCGCTGCTCCCACTGTCTACGAAGCCCACTGGCTGTGTACTTATAGACGCTCTCTTCCAAATCATCATTTAGAAAAGCAATCATGACACCCAACCGCCAGATATCGTAGTCATGGTATGTAGCTGTGGCAAGTAGGATCTGGATGGACTTAAGCATAGCTTTGAAAGTCTCAACTTTTCCATGTACACCAAGTAATGTTCTCAAGATATACTTGCTCCTGATGGGGATTTAACCCTTTAGATAAAGCAACCAAAGACCTTACTTTGTTGGTGTATAAGGATTCTATCTCAGATCGCTAAGCATCCAACCATTCTTACATAGTCCCACTCCTGATAGCCTGCTCGAAACTAGTTGGGTCATCATCTCATGATGCAATTCTCGCTCCCACTGTCATAGAGAAAACCGAAGTATCTCTCAGGTGGGTGAGGAACCCTACTAGATCGGCGGAGAGGCTGAGGTTCGTTGGAAACTATTGAATCCTTTGGTTCTACCAAATCATCAGCTGCAGTTTGTATAGCTGGAACTCCTTCCAGTTCTACCTCATGACCAATAATTTCTTCACAAGAAATTCCCTTTCACAAAGGTGGCATGCTGAGAGACAAAACATCTTTTGTTCCTAGGTTATGTAGAAGATATTCCCTTGCTAATGCTTAGGATATCCAACAAACTTCCACAGAACTGACTTTGCCTCGAGCTTGTCCAGATTATGCTTTTAGACATAGGCTGGACAACCCCAAATCTTAACATACTTAAGATATGGGCTCTTCCCATTCCATATCATATATGAAGTGGTAGGCAACTGATTTGATTTGATCCCTATTCAATAGGTGTGCAGCTTCTCAAGTGCATAACTCCCAAAAGGAAATAGGAAACTTAGTAGTACTCATCATAGAGCACAACATATCACATAGGGTGCTATTGCTCCGCCCCGATATACCATCGTGCTATGGTGTATACGGAGGAGTAATACTGAGAGAGAATCTCATTCTCCTTTAGAATAGTCCAGGAATCCCATGATCAAGTATTCTCCTCCTTGATCTCATCAAAGGACATAATACTTATACCCATTTTTGGTTCTCTACTTCTAACTTATATTCTATGATTATCTCAAAAGTTTCGGACTTGTGTTTCAACAGGAACATATGTCTGAATCTTGAGAGATCATCAGTGAATGTAATGAAGTACAAAGAACCGGTCCTGACATGTGTAGACAGGGGACCTTCATACATCAACATGTATATATCCCAAGAGTTCACTAACTCTTTCTCTGTTTCCAATAAACAGAGCTGTGGTCATCTTATCTCTGTGACATGACCGGCAAGTTTCACAAGATGTAAATTCAAACTAATTTAAATATGCATCTATATATAACTTCAGCTAGTCGGTTCGCATTGATATGACCTAGTCTACAATGCCTCAAGAAGGATTCGTTCATTTCTGAACTCTTCCACTTGTGTGTGTTCTGTACATTAAGAACTGTGGTTTGATTTAGAACGTCTATACTTTTAGATAACGTGCCTGAACCAATCAACTCTTGATATAGGAAATGTTCAAAACATTATCCAACAATACAAAATTATATCCTTCTTTACTAATAAAGAGATTGATATGATGTTGTATATCATGTTCGGTATCTAATAACATTCGTTCAGAATCAATGTATTCTGGTAATACAGGGTGATAACTACTAACAGACTTGGCTGAAACACTTGCACCGTTTCTATCTCATGAAACTTATCACCCGTTCTCAGTTCTCTACCTATCTGTAGCCTATGTAACAAATTACTTATGTGGGATCCTGATCCGGTATCAAATACCCTGGACGTAAAGGATATTGAGAAACAGTTATGTGTAATGAACACACTCGAAGAAGATGCATCAACATGCACTTTCTTCGTTTGGGCGGCACGGGAATTCTGGTAATCCCCTATATCCTGCTCTGTCTTATAACAATTATAAGTTTGAGCGGGACCAACGTTCCCTAGCACAGTATAACAAGCGGGTTCGGTCAATACATCCGTATTATTATCTTGATTAAGGCGTGACATAGTCGTAACCAGGAGAGAGAGAAGAAAACACTCAGCGTGCGCTTTTACAAGATTAGATTGGTTATCAATTTATCTAATCAGGATGTCTCCCACTGTTTTATTCAAATCTTTCTTCAAACCCTAAAAGGAAAGACTAGCCGGGATTAATTACACCCAACAAGTTCACTAATCTCTCAGCTAGGCCAGTGCCGGTACTTTGAGGGAGGTTCCCCGCGCTTTCGCACGGACCTAATTAAAGTAAAACTCGTTTTCCCAGGGGCGTAACCCCGTTAACACCTTTCTAGACACCTACATGATCGGTTAATTGTAATGTGTAAAACTCTCCCAGGAGTAACTCTTACTCGCAGTGTGTATCGGGATCCAACTGTCTCATAGAAGGTATGCAATCTCATTGCAAATTTCAACACTTGAAATTCCTGATAATTCTTTTACCCCTAGTGTACTATGACCTTGACGCATGCCAAACAACCCATAGTCCGCTAGTCAAGTTCAACCCGTGCATTTCCTGATTGAATTAAACCCTCTCGCACGACCCTTGACGCATGCCAAACAACGCCGTACGAATACCCTAATCCAATCGCATCGTATGGTAGCAGATAAGCACTAGTTAGCTACCGTACACTACGCCTTGACGCATGCCAAACTACCGCAGCATGAATACTAAGTAGTACTTATCTGAACTGACCGAAGGCTACGCAAGTTTTTAAGAAAACCATGAGCGTAATGAACTTGATATCGTTGTAGAATCGAGTGATTTTAAATGGAATGTTTTTGAGGCATTTTCTAGTTTTGCTAAAGAGGTCACTCCCGGTGAAGGGATCGTCGGCTCTTTCCTCGTCGAATAAGGTGCAGGATATTCACAAATATCACTATGCAAAGCAGCAACTATAGAAATAATCAAAAGACAAACCGAGTTTGTAGCATCTTCTAGTTTCGCTAAAGAGGTCACTCCCGGTGAAGGGATCTTGGCTCTTTCCTTATCGAATAAGGTGCTGGATGTTCTATAAGGAACACCGTTATGCAAAGCAAGAACTAGATCTACCAGTTTTTAAACAAGTTTCTACAATATCTTTAGGTTTCTTTTAGTTTCATTAATCTCATTAATGAAGTCCCATTTTATTATGCTTCACAAGCATCTCATTTGAAACGAAATCTGCAATATAACATATATCTCATATATATAATATAAACATTCGTCTCAGGCAGTAATATGATCTCATCATAGAACATTGCAGCAGAAGAACATATATGAAATATTGGATATACTAGGACGTCCGTGTTTTAATATGAGCTTGCATAAAACACGGATTCCACGGTCGCGATGAATAGCCAAACCCACATCTCTAAACCCCTACGAGAGCGGTAAGCAACACTGCCAATTCTATGGTTAGGAGACCCGGTCTCGACTCCTTGAGATGGTCTCCCACTGGACCCTAGAACCCGGCTACTTGTGCTCCCTGCCTTGGGTCTACCTAATGCGGAAAAGTAAATAATATACAATGGTGACATCATCCCCAGCCCGGAAATGCCCCAATAAAAGAATATTACATACAAATGAATTTTACATGAACGCAAATAAAAACCCTCATCTCACATAAAACCCTCGGCTATTCAAAACGCGACGATCCAATATAACATATCACAACTACACATAATATCTCATATCATCAACGTAAGCAAGTATGCGTATCCCGATTGTCTTTGATGTATAGCAACGAAGCCGGCGATACACCATATACTACGCTTACAGTCACAGAAAAAAAAGTGTAAAACTACAACAGTTGGAATCTGCAACCTCCTTAGACATCGCATGCCTAACCAAATGAATTCCTTAGACATCGCATGCCTAACAATTATAAACCCCGCATTTCAGTCTCATTATCGAGAACTCTTTTCAATATCAAGTCGGGCAATTCAACAAGATTCCCGACATCCCGATCGAATGCTCGTCGCAAACTTTAGTAGACAGCCGCACCTCCAGATGCCGTCGACCAAGTGCACTAAGGCGGAACACCGCTCCCACAAGCCCCCGAACGGATGCTTTTGGCAACGGGGTTCTCCTACAGTCATTTGGTCAGGGCTTTGGGGCGTGGCTGTCTATTAAGTTTACCCGGCAAGTATCAGTGTATGCTACGTGATTGCGACGGACTTTTGATCACATCAAAATTCCGTGGCAACCGATCAATTGAGACTGAACAGCTAGATTCATAACATTCAAATTAGTTATCTCATAACTACACGTGGATTCCAAATATTGTATCACATTTCAGATAAATAGACAATGTTAAACGTTCCGATCGAATAATCAAACACCCAAGTTTTCCCAAATAGCTCAACACTTGAGCGGAGTTCAAAAAGTATCCATCACATGCCACAGTACCAATGGTCCAGCCGTAAAAGGGTCAAGCCAACGCCTCACATGTGGCAACGCCGTACTGCCCCAAACCTTAAGGTTCAGAGGCGGTTCAGATGGTCACATAATCGAGTTAAGCTTTGTGTTCTTCTAGAGGGTCCACCGTGTTACTTGCACGACTTTCCGAAAGTTTTAAACTCGAGAAAAAATCCAACTTTTGAAAATTTTCCGACAGGGAAAAAGTGAGTTATTGATATCCGTTCGAACTTTTTAACACGTTCTAAAAATTACCCGGAAAAAACTTAAACGAAATTAAACTTTCCGATCGAATCAACGGGTCTCCAATACAACCCAGAAAACTCAACACTTGAGTATAATTAAAAATTCCCAGAAGAATCAGGAAGCACCTACGGTTATTACTATGCAAAGAATTAACCCTAAATCCACTTTATGGCCGTGGAACCGCCGCGCAAGCCATGGTTCGGCCGCGGTTCCGCGGCGCTTTAGTGTGATTAGTTTGTCGTTTTGCACAGTAATTCCTAAAATACTCTGCTGAATTTTTTGAGTATTTTTAATATGAAAATATCAACATTTTTGAAAAATTTCCAGAAACTTGTCTCTGATACCACTGTAGGGATACTAGGCACTCTCACATGGGTCTATAACGCATCAACCATGCCCGATTTAAAATTTAGACGTGCCGAACAACCCTAACCAAGATCTTTAAACTAGAGATTAGGCGAAACAAAGCATGTTAAACATTTTAACACTAAGAGTTTGGGATTACAACCTTTGTATTCCGGTCCTTCACTTCTAAAACACCGTGTTGAGGACCCTTCGCTGCGATTATCGAGTATCCGGACTCTAGAGAGGCTCCACGAAGAGAATGATGCAAACTTGCTTCTGATCTTCGATAACAAAGATGATCTACGTTGAAGTTTCTTTAACACAAACTCTCACTCACAAATGAAGTGAACACCCTAATCTAAATGGCAAGGATAGATTAGGAGGATGAAGTAGGATTTTAGCTCTCATTTATTTTCTTATTCTCACTCATTTTCATCACTTAGCAAAAATCTAGAAAGCTTTCCATGAAAGAAGAAGAAGGAAGAAGATAAAGAATCCTTTTGTGAAGAACAATTGTCACGACCCGAAATATTAGCTCGTGACCAGCACTTGAATCACACCACGTCTAAAGGCGTAACGGAATTCAAGTAAGCTGAAACCCAGAAATCTAAACCGTTTAGAAAAATAAAGGAGGTGAGGTTTTTGAAATCAAGTTTTCTTAATGCATAGAAAAAGAACATGAATGATGCATGTGAAATTTGCTAATTTGAAAACATGTTTCGTCTTTTAAAATTTTGGCAGCACCTCCTTTGTATTTTTTTTGATCCAAAACCACAATACATAATAATGATAATGGCATCTCCAAGCGGGAACTAGCTCTTCGCCAAACGGCGGATCACAACCACGCAAGATAATGAAAATAAGTATACGACGGCGAAGTTCACCACAAGGAATAAAAGAAAAGCAAGACATATAAATCACAAGTAGCGGAAAACCCCTCGCTTTAAGTCTCGCAACCACAACCCCACTAAGTCTCATTACTTATACAATTTACAAATTTTGATTGATGGAGTTAACTAGATACAATACGAAATATAGATACAAGAGTGGGAATGGTACAAATATCCCACATACCAATGCAAAACACCCGAAAGCAACTGTGTGCCAGCGAAGCCGCTACTGATCCAAGCGGTCAACCTGCAAGAACTGTGGCACAACGGGGGTGAGTAGAAAAATATCAACAGATAGAAATCGAATAAACAACGACTCCTAGGTCAACTATATTATAAAGGTAATACTATGATATCTAGGGTGACCGGGTCTGTATATGTGCCAACAAGGTAGTCAATACCTATATGCATGTGGATAACATCCAACAGTAATAATCAATGTATGTATATGGATCTCGTCCAACCATAATCAATGTCTGCATGCACGTAAATATCATAAAGGAGTGTGCATGAAAGTATGAGGATATATATATCAACGGTGTCCCTCCCGACACATAAAAATCATGGAACCAGAGTGCCTAGCATCGACACTCGAAAACATCATGAAAACAGTGCCCAGCATCGGCACGTAAATCCTCATATATCGGGCTCTGTTAGTCTGGATCGGCCCACGGGCTCCGTCAGTCCAGATCGGCCCCTATCATCTCTCGACTTCGGTGGGTATCCTCCGGATATCCGCCGAGCCCAAATACTATCACCGGTAGGTAGTAGTCCCTATGCCAGGCTCACTGTCTACTGCACAGCGATCCGTTCTCGCCCCGGGGTACCATACCGGGTCCACCATGAACCCGCAAATGGATCATCTAACTCCTCGAATCGGGTTTCAAGAACACGTCTCAGAACCGAGAAAACGCATGGTGGACGCACTGAAATATCATATCAAGAGAAACCGGGTTTTTAAAACAGTACAAGCTTTCTTTGAAATAGCCAGGTTCTCAAATCCAGAAATCTCATGAAAACAGCATACCTCAACGCGTAAAATCATAAGGCATGATGTATGCGACATGTGATGGAAATGTAAGCATAGCAATATGTCATGAAACATCGTATAAAAGTGCACATGTAACTATAGAAGGCAGATTATGCAAAGAGTCGTATCATGATGCAGCAATCCTACTGTGTAGTGACATGGCAATTATCGATGATGCAGTATGTGAGCCGGCAAATCTGTGTGCGTGTAACATACGCATCATCGATAATAGTGCAAGTGTACTAGCACAAGTATAAGCAATGCAATGGAAATAATATGAATGCAGCATAAAGGAAATCATATGCAAATGCTGACGAGTATACGTATCTAATATAACCGAGTCTGGGAATCTATCAATCGGCACCCAGCCTAACAACATCGCGTACGGTATGATCCATCGTACGGCAACCTCTATTCAAGGGTAAGGATCAATCATCAAGTCAAACTCATCACGCACGGAAAATCATCGTACGGCGGCATTAAGCTAATAGGGATCCTAGCGTCCTATACGACAAATGAGGGTACGGCCGGAAATCACGTACGGCCTATCATCCATGATTCAAAACATTCTATATATATCCATATATATATATATATATATATATATATACCTATGTCCAAGGTCACATCCTCAATAATCTCACATCAGGGGACCGACATGGTATAAATCATCTCGATCGACTCGCATCCGTATACCAACATATCATCAGGTCATCATATCCGTCTTATAATATTTTCATCGCATTTATAATTCATATCAAGCCGAGTTTACCTAAACATTCTATCTCTACTATAAGTATAGGTATCTAATCTAATATACACACCCGAACAATATAATCAGATTTTTAAAGAAGCAAATCGTAGTTTTGAAAATAGGGGTACGGTGTTTTAAGAAAAAGATATCATTTGAATATCCGTAACATCCCTCAAGGTATATTTTTAAAAGATACATACGACTCTTCGGTTTAGAAAAAGGTATGGTTCGGATGACGCATCTACATCGACTATCTAGTCCTACGATACCCTTAACGGCAATATCGACAAACGTCGTCCTCGAATTCCGTCATCGCATAAGTCGTATTAACTCATTTCTAACTATCCTTAGTTTCTAATATAGTATCACTGACTATCGTTTACTATACCCCTAGTTTCTTAATCTAGGTTTCCTGACCATATTCTATAATCAGTTTCCAACACAACTTTGCGGGGGTGTTATACGCCATCCACCCGACTTCCCCCGTGGATATAGATCCACTCACCTGGTCTTCGCTCGCCAAAATCGATGACTCCATGCTTGGTCGCCTTGGAATCCATGTGAAGGTACCTACAATGATAAACAATCGCAATGCATGTTAAAATCAAGGCGGAAAACCAAAACGGTACACGTTTCGCGCATAGGTCAAAACCTATAGCTTTGCGTGCAAAACGCGACTAAAGACCCTGGTCGTGGACGTCCAAATGCCACACAATGGAAAAACAATACCAAATACTAAAATTAAGTCAAAACGAAGTCGTAAAACAATGCACCAACTCATGGAAATGGTCCCAGATTTTACCCTAAGCCAAATTGGTCAATTTTGCATATGGAGAGGGTCCATTTTACTGACATAGGAGCTACAGACGAAGCAGGAACCAAAAATGAAGTGTCCAGGTCACAAATTTCAGCCCAGGGGATTATGTTTGCGGCCTAGGTGTTAGGGTTTGGTCTCGGGTCTCTACGGTATGCATCGTATCACCTGCACATCCCTCTGTGATCTCAGAAAAATTTTCAGGTCACCCGGGTCACTCCAGATACTAAAATACCATCACTATTCTCACAAATCAATATGAACTCAAATCCCAAATCCGTATTTTTGGTTTCATCCCTCGTTCTAGGTCAGTAAAACACCGCTAAGGCTTCTAGGCAGCCACTACACATCACCAATTTCAACAAACACTCAACCCTTTTCTAGGGTTTCCTAATGTTCACTAACCTTCGCAATTTCACTTCTAAACACATATGAATACTAAAGTAAATGAAAAAAAATTGGTGAAGGGATTACCTCATATAGCACTCATGAATCCCCAAGATCATCGAAAACTGAAATTTCTTGGTCCCATGTGTAGAGGTTGAAGAGGGGATTAATTTTTGTGAAGGGTGTGTAGGGTTTTGGGGTTTATTAGGAGATAGATCTAGGGATGGAAGGGGAGGGTTGTGGGGTTGAATAGATGAAGAGAGAGATGAAAAATAAATAATATGGGGGAATCAAATGGCAGCAGCCCCCCTCCCTCTCTCACTATAATTCACACACACACACACTCTCCCTCTCTCACTAGTATACCTACCCCATCATTATGTCCCCTTGACTTTTTCTTTATCTTTTCCGTTTCCTTTTCTCTCCACTAATAACCCAAATGAAACGAAACATGAAACAAAATGAAACATGTCATGGTGCACTAACCATAGAAAACTGTAGAAAACGCGGATTTGGCTTAATCGCAATTAGCAGTGCACTAATCGGGTTTTTATCAAAATTGCATATAATAAATTATAAAAATGCCAAATCCTTTAATTATATTATTAAATGAATAAATCATTTTAATTTTCATGTATTTCACAAATATTGGTATATATTTTTACCTTTTTTCGAAAACCCCAATTTCGCAAATCGGGCAATTTTCGGGAAAAATATTATTTTAATATTAAATTCCCAAAAATAATATTTTATATTTTCTGAAATGTTACAGTCTTCCCCCCTTAAATAAATTCGGTCCCCGAATTTAAATTTAAACACCTAAAATCTAAAACATTTCAGTAATTAGCTCAAATCAACGGGGCTCCGAAATCTGGGAAAACACAGAAATAACACAACACATCACGTCAAGTACGCATGAAAACGAGTAAAAACTCAAAATCGAACTCCGTCAAGCGTCACGCAAATCATCGGTTTTGCACGCATATCCTCAGAGTTACAATAGAGATGCAGATCTCGAAATCCACTACTGAATCCAATATACACTAGTCAGATACTATAATACGTTTATAGTACGCTTCTTTGAAAACTCCAAAATCTGAATAAAATACATGCAAAATCTTTTCTAAATCGCCGCGGGAATGCATAACTCACGGCATAACCGACGGACGCTTATTTTAAAATAACAGTATATGTCCATATATATTTTCTTAAATACACGTTCCGTCGTTTTCAAAATATCCCAAAAGGTTTTTCTTTATAAACGTTCATGTCACTCACGGAAACATAGGAAATAGCGAGACTATAGCTCCTTTTGAAAACCTTTTTGGAAATCTTTTAATGCATGCAATGTACTCAGGTACTGTCCTCAGATCAGTCCTGTTCGGCTATTACACAATATAGTGCCCAACATAAAAACAAGTGCTCAAAAGCAAAATCAGCCTCAAAAGGCGTATCCAATAAACATGCATCTGGTGCGCATGAAATTTAAATCCAAATACAGGTGCCACAATATGCACCAAAGCCCAAAACTACGTGCAATGGGTGTGCACGAAAGCATCTGTCTAGTGCAACGGGTGTGCTCGACAACAATATCGGGTGCATTTTCTATGCACAAGAATCCAATCAGGTGCACAAGGTGTACAAAATAATATCGAGTATCAAAATCGAATCGACGGTATATTACACATTTCAATCCAAATCCAAATCAGGTATACCGTGGTATATAATCGCACAACCATGTGCATCAATGCGTGGAAAAGTAAATCAAATACTAAAAGTGCATGAAAACTATGCCGAAAGCATAAATCAAATCATATGCATGCCCTAGACATGAAATCACAATAAATATCTCAAATGACATCAAAATGAAGTCAGGTGCAACTGTGGTGCACAAAATACGTATCAATGCACTACAAGCACATATAAGCTATACCGAGTGCAAAAATCAAATCACCCGTATGAAATCTTTGAAATCATAAACATGTGCGGCCAAGGCACAAAATCGACATCAAACGCAATAGGCACAAATCGCAAATCAACACAACGGTGTATAAAATATATATATGGTGCGATAACTATGCGCAAAAATGTAAATACTCAGTAGGTATAGCCATGGTGCATGAAATCAATATCAGAAAATTCGTCATCAAAACTCAAATCCAAGCGATATAGGCGATATACTCAGATCACAAACGCAAATCGCAATAAAGGACATCGAGGTACGCCTCCTACGATGTCGAAAAAATAAATCGGTGTGCCTAATAACCGGCAAAACAAGAACATCTGCTTGCTCCCTGCTCAGGGTCTGGCATCCTCGGCCTCGGGGTCCTTATCTTCTCTGTGGATTTACCCATCTCACAATCCATCGGCTTATCGGCCCTGTCAGATGTGCTA
The DNA here is from genome assembly GCA_030015575.1 of Agapanthus africanus. Taxonomy (NCBI): domain Eukaryota; kingdom Viridiplantae; phylum Streptophyta; class Magnoliopsida; order Asparagales; family Amaryllidaceae; genus Agapanthus; species Agapanthus africanus. The sequence goes on from JASDDO010000022.1 coordinate 279,686,512, forward strand.
ACGGGGACGATTCCGTTCTGGCACTTCTCTGGTCATCTCTCGGTCAATCATCACGACCACTCGTAAGGCAGCATGTCACTGGTGTCGGCCTCTGTCTCTCTGAATACACGTGACACATCTGATCCTGGGTGCAATTCTCATTGCAGCAGTGTCCCGGAAGGAATCCTTCTCAGGGTCTCTTCCAATCTTGCCTATGCCGAACTGTACGGAGGCTGGTACTCTTGTATAATCTTTCCCTCTTTTCTGGACATCTGCGTGTTCCACACACGATTCCTCGGAAACTGGCCGTATCCCAACGCTCTATATGCCTATCAGGTCTCTAGTCCCGACAGGGAGTAATAACAGCTCGTTAGCGTCTCGCACGAACCTCTGGTTCCACTTGTCTTTATAATCTTCCACTATGACGTCACGCCATGCTATCTGCACACTGCAATTGTTCTCGTCCACTGTCAATCCGAAGTCTTTCGCATGGACTCGAAATCGCGTACTCTGTAGCTTTATCACTCTGTAGAAGATATCTGGCCGAACATGTCCTCGGGAACTCGTCCCAACCATCGGAGGAATACTTAAACTCGTCCGTCCTCGATCAACTCACAACGCTTTAGGGTGAGGTCCTCTATACGAAGCTGGTCAGCTTACTGATCTCTTATCACATGGTATCCGGATGACGTCAAACTTTTCAATCGAGTCATCAAGGTCCCAAAATTTCCCGAAGGCTCAGCACCTGAGCACAGTCTAAAAATATCTGGTACATACCACAGCACCTCTGGACCAGCCGTAGAAGGGCAAACCCAAGCCTCACTGATGGCACCGTTAAACTGCCATAAACCTTAAGGTTCAAAGCGGTTCCATTGTCATCTTATCGAGTTAGGGTTTTATTCTTCTAGAGGGTCCACAGAATTACCTGCATGTTCCTCCGAACACTTTAAACTTGGGAAAATGGATTTCTGACACTCGCTCGAACTTTTTAACTTCAACTATACAACATGTGAATGTTCTTCGCCCGCATGCTAAACAATGCCTCAATCTTCCAGGAAGGACGATACATCGGCGGTTATCTCTGGATCGGTCTGCTCTAGGTCTGAGTAAGATTCTCCATTCTGGAAATCTTCAACTCAACTGGGCCTGCGTTGGCGCATCAATCTGACGAATCACCTCCGTCTCTCAAATCGGGATAGACTAGCTATCATCTGTCGCATTTCTGCCTGGAAGCTCCGGCGATCTTAGCTCGTAAGCTCTGAAAGCGACATCCCATCATCTCAGCGACAGCTGGGTCACCTGTCTGCACGGTAGGCGACATCAAAATCTCTGAGGTGCGCTGTACATCAACAGTCCTCTCGCAACTGGCAGCTCTAACAATGGCCCGATCATCCGGTGTAAAACCAAACATTCGCCTCCATAAGAGGCCACAACACAACACTACATCGAGACGTTCCCATATCACCAGAAAACACAATAGTCAGCCCTCGTACCAGACGAACTCGCCCTAACCGCAACACTAGCAGCAGCACAAACTGTGCTCAAACATGGTGACATGAGCCTCAATCGAGTATCTAAGAAAGCAGATCACGGCATGAGAGGAAATGACAGATGCAGAATGGATACATGATCATAACAAGGAACGGCATCAATGAAAGCATGATCATGAAACTAATAGATTCGAGGATCTCTAATGGATGTATAATCATGGGTATGAAGAGAATCATAACTCTAAAAAATATGTACATCCTAAGGTTTCTTAAGTGGAGTATCGTATCGTAAATATGCCGCGGAACATACGTACGGTACGTCACTCTACTCAAGTTACCTACTCTATCAATCAGGGTCAGCCTTTGAAACGAAAGTTCGCGTCTAATACCCCCTCCCCCCATCCAAGTCTAAGTTCCGTAAGGTCAAGCCTAGGTTCATAAATACACTCCCACCCTAGACTCTGCATAGTCAAACATAGACTCGAACAAGGTTAAATCTAGCGCTCTGATACCAACTTTGTCACGACCCGAAATATTAGCTCGTGACCAGCACTTGAATCACGTCACGTCTAAGGGCGTAATGGAATTCAAGTAAGATGAAACCCAGAAATCTAAACCTTTTAGAAAAATAAAGGAGGTCAGGTTTTTGAAATAAAGGAATATGAAATCAAGTTTTCTTAATGCATAGAAAAGGAACATGAATGATGCAAGTGAAATTTGCTAATTTGAAAACATGTTTCGTCTTTTAAAATTTTGGCAGCACCTCCTTTGTATTTTTTCTGATCCAAAACCAAAATACATAATAATGATAATGGCATCCCTAAGCGGGAGTTAGCTCTTCGCCAAACGGCGGATCACAACCACGCAAGATAATGAAAATAAGTATACGATGCCCAACGGCGAAGTTCACCACAAAGAATAAAAGAAAAGCAAGACATATAAATCACAAGTAGTGGAAAACCCCTCGCTCTAAGGCTCGCAACCACAATCCCACTGAGTCTCATTACTTATACAATTTACAAGTTTTGATTGATGGAGTTAACTAGATACAATACTGTTAGTTATATGTATGCCCTAGAGGCCATTACTGTACATTGGATGTATATTGTAATGGATGCTGGGACATATATAGGGAGGACTTTCTTGCTCGACATGATAGTATGCTATCTGGTTGCTCTTTACCTTAACGTGTACAAAGATTGTCTCTCTATTACATGTTGGTAAAGCCCTTAGGATGTGTACTTGACTACCTGGACTATGATGCGGATCATACTAGTGGGGACATGGTAGTCCATAAGTACATCGTTCAAAGTCCCTAGTCGTGGGTGTATCGAGATGGGGCATCGATATACCAGAGTAGACTAGCGTGTACCTTCTCGACCCATACAGATGGGCGATGGATGATCCCATATCCATCGGTGTATGACATCAGAGATGATATACGGGTGCTCAGTGGAGACCGGGTACACTGGACGGACTCGCCGAGAACTCCCAGATGGTATTATACCTCACGTCAGATGGCAGTTCTCTGGTGACACTGGTACAGAGTAGTCTGTTGACCCGAGATCGTCATAGAGTCTTATGTGGTTCCCACTGTGCTTTGATTTCCATCTTACCACGTCCAAGAGGGCGTGCAAAACGGTGGTTTTTGGGTACAGTCCCGAGTCACATGGAGGCAATGAGCGATAGGAGGGGATTCGTCTCTCCCGGTATAGGGAGTTGATGTTGCGCTGTGTTCGATTGGCTATAACAGGAAATCCCTGGCCAGGGTTGCTGATATTTACTGGTAAGTGTTACCAGTAGTTTCTCGAACAGTTATAGACCTCGTATCGACACGACTTATCGAGCTATTGGGGTCTGACGTTTACCACCCCTAGGCGAGATATGCGACATATCAGACGATCAGACCGGACTGTACGGTAGTGTTACTGGTCGGATTCACTGGAGTGTGAGTGGGCTTGCTCGTCGATCTTCAGATCGCTCAATACCCGGGTGGCCGTTACATTTAGCAGACCGCTTGCGGCTTGTGGGTGCTTGATATGATCATCATCTGCTGCCGGCGTATTGACGAGTTTTTAGAGTCCTACAAAGAGGTTTCCTGGCACAAGCGAAACGAAATAGGAGCGCATATGAGATATGTGCGGGACCGAGAATAATGCGTGTATGTGATACCGTATTTCATTCTCGCGATCAATGTGTTGAATGGTTGTATGCGATATAACCTAGTTATCGATTCAAGCGTTGATTCGATAAGCCGATACATTGCATACTAGTCGGTTGTGTGCGACATGACCGGATCATTGAATCAAGTGTTGATTTAATGATTTAATGCATATTTATATATTTGATATATTACTTTGCATCAACTAGTATCGGTTTACTTTAAACGGATTTTCTCACTCGGGTGTGCGCATTGCATATGCGATATGATTTTGTGCACTTGTTTGTATCATGTTTGATGATGCAAGAATGCTAAGGTTTGTGTAATGATGTAAACCTAAGTTAAATAAATAATTAGGGTTTTCTTTTATTCATTCATTTATCTTTTCATTTGGATTTAAAAGATAAATGAGAAAAAGAAAACAAAAGGGTTTCTTTCATGAAGCTAAGTGAAGCTTCATGAAGCTTTGACCAATCAAACCCTTTTGTCTTCATCTATTAAACCCTAACCATTTATTTAACTATGGTCAACTCTCTACACATTACTATAGTTTAATTATGATAAGAAATGATGATTCATTTTTCTATTCTATTATTCTTATCATAATATATCATCTTCTTCTTCTTCATCTTCATGAAGAAAACCTTCACTTCATCAATGGTGAAGTGATAAAAAGAGTGAGAAATCCAAAACTAAAGTCTACCCACTTCCTATTTCTTCATCCTCTACCTTTTGCCAAGTAGTAGAGTGTGTTTTCTTCACAAGTTTCTTGACTTGGTGAAGTCGGAGCTTGATTTAGCGATGCCTCGACGTAGATCATCTTGGGCATGGACATCGACGACCTAGCTTGCCCATTCTCCGACGAAGCCGACGCTAGAGCCCGGGAACTCATTTGGACAGCGAGGGGACTTCGTTGCGGAGCTATGGAGGTGGACAAACGGATCTACAAAGGTTGTATTTCCGTATTCTCTTTAGCTAAGTTGTTAGCTTGTTTTAGTTTCGCCTAGATTTCTAGTTAACGATCCGTACATTAGGGTTTCTCGGCACTAGAATTTTTGAAATTGGCATGATCGATGCCTTGTGAGACCTCACTAGAGTGCCTAGGAACCCTACAGTGGTATCAGAGACTAGCTAGAACCTTAGGCGATGTCCAGACGGAATTTGAAGTCCGAACGAACCCGAAACCCGATCACAATCATGCTCTCTGGACATTTTGTAAAATCTGGGATTTTTCCATATTAAAAATTCCCAAAAAATTCAGCAGGGAATTTTATGAGATACTGTGAAACACGTGTTGATAACTCCTCAAAGGAGGCGCGGAACCGCGGCCCCACCATGGGATTCGCGGCGGTTCCGCGGCCACTATGTGGAATTACACCACGTGGCTTGCACAGTAATTCTTTTCCTGTAGTGCTGAGTCTTCTGGAAATTTTTAATATATTTTCAAGGGTTGAATTTTCTGGAGATTGTTTTGAGGTTTCGGAGTTTCGATCGGAATATCAAATTTTGTCTGTTTGGCTTTCCGGATAAATTTTAGAATATGTTAAAAAGTTCGACCGGATATAAATACCCAATTTTTCCCTGTCGGGAAATTTCCAAGTGTTGGATCTTTCCGTAGTTTAACGACGTTCTAAGTAGTGCAAGTAACGCAATGGACCCTCTAGAAGACAACAAACCTTAACTCGATTATGTGACCGTCTTGAACTGCCCTTTGAACCTTCGGGTTTGGGGCAGTACGGCGTGCCACATGTGAGGTGTTGGCTTGACCCTTCTACGGCTGGACCGTTGGTACTGAGGCACGAACTGAATGTTGTTAGACTTATTTCATGTGTTGATCTGTATCGGGAAAACTTGGGTGTTCGATTGTTCGATCGGAAAGTTTGACATTTTCTATTTATCCGGAATGGGATACAATAATTGGAATTCACAAAAGTTATGAGATAACTGAATGAATGTTATAAACGTAGCACTTTAGTCTCACTTGATCGGTTGCCACGGAATTTTGATGTGATCAAAAGTCCGTCGCAATCACGTAGCGTACGCGAATATTCGCCGGTAAACTTAATAGACAGCTACATCCCTTAGCCCCGACCAAGTGACTGTAGGAGAACCCCGTCGCCGAAAGCATCCGTTCGGGTGCTCCCGGTAGCGGTGTTCCGCCTTGGTGCACTTTGTCGACGGTATCGAGGGTGCGGCCGTCTACTGAAGTTTGCGACGAGCATTCGATCGGGATGTCGGGAATCCTGTTGAATTCCCCGACTTCATATTGAAAAGTGTTTTCGATTTTGAGACTAAAATGCGGGGTTTATAATTCTTAGGCATGCAATGTCTAAGTAATTCATTTGGTCAGGCATGCGATGTCTGAGGTGATTGCGGATTCCAACTGTTGTAGTTTTACACTTTCTTTTCTGTGACCGTAAGTGTAATATGTGATATCGCCGGTTTCGTTGCTATATGTCAACGACAATTGGGATGCGCATATTTACTTACGTTGATGACATGTGATGTTATGTGTTGCTGGATATGTTATATTGGATTGTCGTGTTTGAATAGCCGGGGTTTTTTTATGTGGGATGAGTGTTTTTCATTTTCATTCATGTAAAAACTTGTATGTAATATTCTTTTATTGGGACGCTTCCAGGTTGCGGAAGTTGTCACCCTTTGTATATTATTTACTTTTCCACACTAGGATAGACCCAAGGAGGAGGGCACAAGTAACCGGGTTCTGGAGTCCAGTGGGAGACCGACTCGAGGAGTCGAGTCATGGTCTCCGAACTCTAGAATTGGTAGGGTTACTTGCAGCTCTCGTAGGGGTCTAGGGGTGTGGGTTTGGCTATTCATCGCGACCGTGGAATCCGTGTTTTATACTGGCTCATATTGAAAACACGGACGTCCTAGTATATCCAATATTTCATATGATTCTTCTGCTGCGAAATCTGTGATGTGATCATGTGATGTTCTGTGATAGATACAGTATATAGTATATATGATATATTATATAGCCGTTACTTATGTTTTACACCCATGCTAGCCCTGCCCCGCTCTGCCGTTAGTTACCTAACCTAACGGTGCACGAGGGGACATCGAGGCGAATGCGGATGGCATAAGTGTACGTCGTATTTATCTGTGATGTTTAGGTACTTAAAATGATGGGACTTCATTAATGAGATTAATGAAATAAAAGAAACCTAAGATGTTGTAGAATCGAATTTCAAAATAAAACAGGTAGCTATAGTTCTTGCTTTGCACAGCGGTATATACGATATATCCTGCACCTTATTCGATGAGGAAAGGACCGAGATCCCTTCACCGGGAGTGACTCCTTTAGCAATAACTGGCAGATGCTACACATTCGGTTTGTTTTTTTGATTGCTTTTAAGAGTTTTTGCTTTGCACAGTGATATATATGATATATCCCGCACCTCATTCGACGAGGAAAGGACCGACGATCCCTTCACCGGGAGTGACTCCTTTAGCAAAACTAGAAAAGCCTCAAAAACACTCCATTTCAAAATTCATTCGATCCTACAATGATATCAAGTTCATTACGCAATAGGTTTTCAGAAAAACCTGTCGTAGCCCTCCGTCATTTCAGATAAGTACTAGTTAGTATTCGTGCTGCGGTAGTTTGGCATTCGTCAAGGCGTAGTGTGCGGTAGCTAACTAGTATTTATCGGCTTATGCATATGATGCAGATTGGATTAGGGTATTCGTACGGCGTTGTTTGGCATTCGTCAAGGGTCGTGCGGGTGGGTTTAATTCGATCAAGAAATGTACGGGTTGAACTTGACTAAGTGGACTATGGGTTGTTTGGCATTCGTCAAGGTCATAGAACACTAGGGGCAAAATATTATCGGGAATTTCAAGTGTTGAAATTTGCAATGAGATTGCATACCTTCTATGAGATAGTTGGATCCCGATACCCGCTGCGAGTAGTTGTTACTCCTGGGAGAGTTTTACACATTACAATTAGCCGATCAAGTAGGTGTCTAGAAAGGTGTTAACGGGGTTACGCCTCTGGGAAAACGAGGTTTACATTAATTAAGTCCGTGCGAAAGCACGGGGGACCTCCCTCAAAGTACCGACACTGGCCTGGCTGAAAGATTGGCGAACTTGTAGTGTGTAATTAATCCCGGCTAGTCTTTCCTTTTAGGGTTTGAAGGAAGATTTGATAAAAAGCAGTGGGAGCCATCCTGATTAGATAAAATAATAACCAATCTATTCTTGCAAGAGCGCACGCTGAGTGTTTTCTTCTCTCTTTCTCCTGGTAGCGACCATATCATGCCTTAATCAAGATAATAAAACGGAATATTGACCGAACCCGCTTGTTATACTGAGCTGGGGAACGTTGGTCCCGCTCCTACTTATAATTGTTATAAGACAGAGCAGGAAATTGGGGAATACCAGATTTCCCGTGCCGCCCAAACGGAGAGAGTGCATGCTGATGCATCATCTTCGGGTGTGTTCATTATACAGAACTGTTTCTCAGTATCCACCGAATCCTTGGTATTTGATACCGGATCAGGATCCCAGATATGTAAGATGTTACATAGGGCTACAAAAGGGTAGAAAAACTGAGAATGGGTGATAAGTTTCATGAGGCAGAAAACGGGGCAAGTGTTGCAGCCAAGTCTGTCGGTCACTGTCACCCTGTATTGTAATACATTGATTCTGAACGAATGTTATTAGATACCGAACCTGATATACAAAATCATATCAGTCTCTTTATTAGTAAAGAAATGATAAAATTTTGTATTGTTGGATAATGTTTTGAACATTTCCTATATCAAAAGTTGATCGGTTCAGGCACGTTATCTAAAAGCATTGATGTTCTAAATCAAACTACAGTTCTTAGTATACGGATCACACACAAGAGGAAGAGTTCAGAAATGAACGAAGTCTTCTTGAGGTATTGTAGACTAGGTCAGATCAATGTGACCCGACTAGCTAGAGTTAGATATAGATGCATATTTAAATTAGTTTGAACTTACATCTTGTGAAACTCGCCAGTCATGTCACCAAGATAAGATGACCATAGCTCCGTTTATTGGAAACAGAGAAAGAGTTAGTGAACTCTTGGGATGATACATGTTGATGTATGTAAGTCCCCTGTCTACACATACCAGGACTGGTTCTTTATACTTCTTTACGTTCTCTGATGATCTCTTTAGATTCAGACATATGTTCCTGTTGAAACACAAGTCCGAACCTTTTGAGATAATCACAGAATATAAGTTAGAAGTAGAGAACCAAAATACGGGTATAAGTATTATGTCCTATGATGAGATCAGGGAGGAGAATACTTGTGCATGGAAATCCTGGGCTATTCTAAAGGAGAATGAGATTCTCTCTCAGCATTACTCCTCCGTATACACCATTGCACGATGGTATGTCGGGGCGGAGCAGATACACCCTATTTGATATGGTGTGCTCTATGATGAGTACTACTGAGTTACCTTTTTCCTTAGGGGGTTATGCACTTGAGAAGTCGCATACCTATTGAATAGGGTTTCAATCAAATCGGTTGCCTACCGCTTCATATGTGATATGGAAAGGGAAGAGCCAATATCTTAAGTTAGTTAAGATTTGGGGTTGTCCGGCCTATGTCTAAAAGAAAAATCCGAACAAGCTCGAGGCAAGGTCTGTTAAGTAGAACTGGAAATGTTCCAGCTATACAAACTGCAGCTAATGATTTGATAGAACCAAAGGATTCAGTAGATTCCAACGAACCTCAGCCTCTCCGCCGATCTAGTAGGGTTCCTCACCCACCTGAGAGATACTTCCGTTTCTCTATGACAGTGGGAGCGAGGATTGCATCATGAGATGATAACCCAACTAGCTTCGAGCTGGCCATCAGGAGTAAGACTCTGTAAGAATGGCTGGATGCTTAGTGATCTGAGATGGAATCCATGTACACCAACAAAGTATGGACTTTGGTTGCTATATCTGAAAGGTTAAATCCCCATCAGGAGCAAGTATATCTTGAGAAGATTACTTGGTGTAAATGGAAAAGTTGAGACTTTCAAAGCTAGACTAGTTAAAGGTTTTCGTTATTGACCAGGCGTGGATAATGATGAAACATTTCCAGTACCTATGCTTAAGTCCATCCAGATCCTACTTGCCACGGCTACATACCATGACTACGATATCTGGCGGTTGGGTGCCATGACTGCTTTTCTAAATAATGTTTTAGAAGAGTGCGTCTATAAGTACACAGCCAGAGGTCCTCGTAGACAGTGGGAGCAGCGGAAACGTGTGCAAGATGTTTTATATGATAAAGCAGGCATCGCGGAGTTGGAACATCTGTTTTGATAGATTAGTCAAGGAAGTTGACATCATCAAAATGGTAGATGAACCTTGTATAAACAAAAAGGTAGTAGGGAGTATGGTGGTGATCCTCGTAGAGTACGTGGATGACATACTCTTGATAAGAAAGGAGTTTCTTATGCTACGCTCGATCAATCTCCGTTTATCAAAAAGATTCTCCATATAGGATCAAAGTGATACCTCCTATATCCTGGTTTTTGGATCTATATGATAGATCTAATTGGATGTTAGGATACTCATTAGTAGTAGTGAGATGGTATCAATCGATCCTGGGGAGAATCACTGGAAGTGTTCCAGAGTGATAAAGACGACTGAATGTCAGCCGTAGGCATTGTCTTTACCCTTAGTAAAGGGACGGTATGTTGGAAGAGTTCTAAGCAAGATACCGTGACATACTAGACGATAAAGGCAGGATACATCGCTACTTAAGACGCTACCAAAGAGGATGTTTGGGTGTATATTAGTTCATGAGATGAACTATGTTCCTACCATTGTGAGACAATGGAGTTGTGGCTTACGCCAAGGAGCGCCGGTCCCATCAGTGATCCAGACTTATTCTAAGGCAGTATCACCTGATCATGGAGATGGTTGATCTCCAGAGTGATCGAGGCAAGGAGAGCAGACTTAGAGGATAACGCAGAGGATCCACTCACGAAGGCCTATTCCTAGAGAGAGACTTTTATGGGATGGTTGAGTATGAGATACTACAACCACTACTACAGATGGCCCTAGTGCAAGTGGGAGATTGTTAGTTATATGTATGCCCTAGAGGCCATTACTGTACATTGGATGTATATTTTAGTGGATGCTGGGACATATATAGGGAGGACTTTCTTGCTCGACATGATAGTATGCTATCTGGTTGCTCTTTACCTTAACGTGTACACAGATTGTCTCTCTATTACATGTTGGTAAAGTCCTTAGGATGTGTACTTGACTACCTGGACTATGATGCGGATCATACTAGTTGGGACATGGTAGTCCATAAGTACATCCTTCAAAGTCCCTAGTCGTGGGTGTATCGAAATGGGGCATCAATATACCAGAGTAGACTAGCGTGTACCTTCTCGACCCATACAGATGGGCGATGGATGATCCCATATCCATCGGAGTTTGAAATCAGAGATGATATACGGGTGCTCAGTGGAGACTGGGTACACTGGACGGACTCGCCGAGAACTCCCAGATGGTATTATACCTCACGTCAGATGGCAGTTCTCTGGTGACACTGGTACAGAGTAGTCTGTTGACCCGAGATCGTCATAGAGTCTTGTGTGGTTCCCACTGTTCTTTGATTTCCATCTTACCACGTCCAAGAGGGCGTGCAAAACGGTGGTTTTTGGATACAGTCCCGAGTCACATGAAGGCAATGAGCGATAGGAGGGGATTCGTCTCTCCCGGTATAGGGAGTTGATGTTGCGCTGTGTTCGATTGGCTATAACTGGAAATCCCTGGCCAGGGTTGCTGAGATTTACTGGTAAGTGTTACCAGTAGTTTCTCGAACAGTTATAGACCTCGTATCGACCCGACTTATCGAGCTATTGGGGTCTGACGTTTACCACCCCTAGGCGAGATATGCGACATATCAGACGATCAGACCGGACTGTACGGTAGTGTTACTGGTCGGATTCACTGGAGTGTGAGCGGGGTTGCTCGTTGATCTTCAGATCGCTCAATACCCGGGTGGCCGTTACGTTTAGCAGACCGCTTGCGGCATGTGGTTGCATGATATGATCATCATCTGCTGCCGGCGTATTGACGAGTCTTTAGAGTCCTACAAAGAGGTTTCCTGGCTCAAGCGAAACGAAATAGGAGCGCATATGAGATATGTGCGGGACCGAGAATAATGCGTGTATGTGATACCGTATTTCATTCTCGCGATCAATGTGTTGAATGGATGTATGCGATATAACCTAGTTATCGATTCAAGCGTTGATTCGATAAGCCGATACATTGCGTACTAGTCGGTTGTGTGCGACATGACCGGATCATTGAATCAAGTGTTGATTTAATGATTTAATGCATATTTATATATTTGATATATTACTTTGCATCAACTAGTATCGGTTGACTTTAAATGGATTTTCTCACTCGGGTGTGCGCATTGCATATGCGATATGATTTTGTGCACTTGTTTGTATCATGTTTGATGATGTAAGAATGCTAGGGTTTGTGTAATGAAGTAAACCTAAGTTAAATAAATAATTAGGGTTTTCTTTTATTCATTCATTTATCTTTTCATTTGGATTTAAAAGATAAATGAGAAAAAGAAAACAAAAGGGTTTCTTTCATGAAGCTAAGTGAAGCTTCATGAAGCTTTGACCAATCAAACCCTTTTGTCTTCATCTATTAAACCCTAACCATTTATTTAACTATGGTCAACTCTCTACACATTACTATAGTTTAATTATGATAAGAAATGATGATTCATTTTTCTATTCTATCATTCTTATCATAATATAACATCTTCTTCTTCTTCATCTTCATGAAGAAAACCTTCACTTCATCAATGGTGAAGTGATAAAAAGAGTGAGAAATCCAAAACTAAAGTCTACCCACTTCCTATTTCTTCATCCTCTACCTTTTTCTAAGTAGTAGAGTGTGTTTTCTTCACAAGTTTCTTGACTTGGTGAAGTCGGAGCTTGATTTAACGATGCCTCGACGTAAATCATCTTCGGCATGGACATCGACGACCTAGCTTGCCCATTCTCCGACGAAGCCGACGCTAGAGCCCGGGAACTCATTTGGACAGCGAGGGGACTTCGTTGCGGAGCTATGGAGGTGGACAAACGGATCTACAAAGGTTGTATTTCCGTATTCTCTTTAGCTAAGTTGTTAGCTTGTTTTAGTTTCGCCTAGATTTCTAGTTAACGATCAGTACATTAGGGTTTTTCGGCACTAGAATTTTTGAAATTGGCATGATCGATGCCTTGTGAGACCTCACTAGAGTGCCTAGGAACCCTACAAATACGAAATATAGATACAAGAGTGTGAATGATACAAATATCCCACCTACCAATGCAAAACACTCGAAAGCAACTGTGTGCCAGCGAAGCCGCTACTGATCCAAGCGGTCAACCTGCAAGAACTGTGGCACAACGGGGGTGAGTTGCCAACTCGTGAGTAGAAAAATATCAACAGATAGAAATCGAATAAACAACGACTCCTAGATCAACTATAACATAAAGGTAAAACTATGATAACTAGGGTGACCGGGTCAGTATATGTGCCAACAAGTTAGTCAATACCTATATGCATGTGGATAACATCCAACAGTAATAATCAATGCATGTATATGAATCTCGTCCAACGATAATCAATGTCTGCATGCACGTAAATATCATAAAGGAGTGTGCATGAAAGTATGAGGATATATATATCAACGGTGTCCCTCCCGACACATAAAAATCATGGAACCTGAGTGCCTAGCATCGACACTCGAAAACATCATGAAAACAGTGCCCAGCATCGTCACGTAAATCCTCATATATCGGGCTCCGTCAGTCTGGATCGGCCCACAGGCTCCGTCAGTCCAGATCGGCCCCTATCATCTCTCGACTCCGGTCAGTATCCTCCGGATATCCGCCGAGCCCAAATACTATCACCGGTAGGTAGTAGTCCCTCTTCCAGGCTTACCGTCTACTGCACAGCGATCCGTTCTCGCCCCGGGGTACCATACCGGGTCCACGATGAACCTGCAAACGGATCATCCAACTCCTCGAATCGGGTTTCAAGAACACGTCTCAGAACCGAGAAAACGCATGGTGGACGCACTGAAATATCATATCAAGAGAAACTGGGTTTTTAAAACAGTACAAGCTTTCTTTGAAATAGCCACGGTTCTCAAATCCAGAAATCTCATGAAAACAACATAGCTCAACGCGTAAAATCATAAGGCATGATGTATGCGACATGTGATGGAAATGTAAGCATAGAAATATATCATGAAACATCGTATAAAAGTGCACATGCAACTATAGAAGGCAGATTATGCAAAGAGTCGTATCATGATGCAGCAATCCTACTGTGTAGTGACATGGCAATTATCGATGATGCAGTATGTGAGCCGGCAAATCTGTGTGCGTGTAACATACGCATCATCGATAATAGTGCAAGTGTACTAGCACAAGTATAAGCAATGCAATGGAAATAATATGAATGCAGCATAAAGGAAATCATATGCAAATGCTGACGAGTATACGTATCTAATATAACCGAGTCTGGGAATCTATCAATTGGCACCCAGCCTAACAACATCGCGTACGGTATGATCCATCGTACGGCAACCTCTATTCATGGGTAAGGATTAATCATCAAGTCAAACTCATCACGCACGGAAAATCATCGTACGGCGGCATTAAGCTAATAGGGATACTATCGTCCTATACGACAAATGAGGGTACGGCCTGAAATCTCGTACGTCCTATCATCCATGATTCACAACATTCTATATATATATATATATATATATATATATATATATATATACCTATATCCAAGGTCACATCCGCAATAATCTCACATCAGGGGACCGACATGGTATAAATCATCTCGATCGACTCGCATCCGTATACCAACATATCATCAGGTCATCATATCCGTCTTATAATCTTTTCATCGCATTTATAACTCATATCAAGCCGATTTTACCTAAACATTCTATCTCTACTATAAGTATAGGTATCTAATCTAACATACACACCCGAACAATACAATCAGATTTTTAAAGAAGCAAATCGTAGTTTTGAAAATAGGGGTACGGTGTTTTAAGAAAAAGATATCATTTGAATATCCGTAACATCCCTCAAGGTATATTTTTAAAAGATACATACGACTCTTCGGTTTAGAAAAAGGTATGGTTCGGATGACGCATCTACATCGACTATCTAGTCCTACGGTACCCTAAATGGCAATATCGACAAACGTCGTCCTCGAATTCCGTCATATCATAAGTCGTATTATCTCAATTCTAACTATCCTTAGTTTCTAATATAGTATCACTAACTATCCTTTACTATACCCCTAGTTTCTTAATTTAGGTTTCCTAACCATATTCTATAATTAGTTTCCAACACAACTTTGCGGGGGTGCTATACGCCATCCACCCGACTTACCCCGTGGATATAGATCCACTCACGTGGTCTTCGCTAGCCGAAATCGATGACGCCATACTCCGTCGCCTCGGAATCCACGTGAAGGTACCTAAAATGATAAACAATCGCAATGCGTGTTAAAATCAAGGCGGAAAACCAAAACGGTACACGTTTCGTTCATAGGTCAAAACCTATAGCTTTGCATGGAAAACATGACCAAAGACCCTGGCCGTGGACGTCCAAACGCCACACGACAGAAACACAATACCAAATACTAAAATCAAGTCAAAACGAAGTCGTAAAACAATGCACCAACTCATGGAAATGGTCCCAGATTTTACCCTAAGCCAAATTGGTCAATTTTGCATATGTAGAGGGTCCATTTTACTGACATAGGAGCTACAGACGAAGCAGGAACCAAAAATGAAGTGTCCATGCCGGAAATTGCGGCCTAGGGGATTAAATTTGCGGCCCAAGTGTTAGGGTTTGGTCTCGGGTCTCTAGGGTATGCTCCGTATCACCTGCACATCCCTCTGTGATCTCAGAAAAATTTTCAGGTCACCCGGGTCACTCCAGATCCTAAAATACCATCACTATTCTCACAAATCGACATGAACTCAAATCATAAATCCGTATTTTAGGTTTCATCCCCCGTTCCAGGGCAGTAAAACACCACTAAGGCTTGTAGGCAGCCACTACACATCACCAATTTCAACAAACACTCAACGCTTTTCTAGGGGTTCCCAATGTTCACTAACCTTCGCAATTTCACTTCTAAACACATATGAATACTAAAGTAAATGAAGAACTAATCAATTGGTGAAGGGATTACCTCATATAGCACCCATGAATCCCCAAGATAATCGAAAAATGAAATTTCTTGGTCCCATGTGTAGAGGTTGAAGAGGGGATTAATTTTTGTGAAGGGTGTATAGGGTTTTGGGGCTTATTAGGAGATAGATCTAGGGATGGAAGGGAAGGGTTGTGGGGTTGAGGAGATGAAGAGGGAGATGAACAAAAAATAAGATGGTGGAATCAAATGGCAGCAGCCCCTCTCCCTCTCTCACTATAATTCACACACACACACACACTCTCTCTCTCTCACTAGTATACCTACCCCATCATTATGTCCCCTTGACTTTTTCTTTATCTTTTCCTATTCCTTTTCTCTCCACCAATAACCCAAATGAAATGAAACATGTAACAAAATGAAACATGTCATCGTGCACTAGCCATGGAAAACTGTAGAAAACGCGGATTTGGCTTAATCGCGATTAGCTGTGCACTAATCGGGTTTTTATCAAAATTGCATATAATAAATTATAAAAATGCCAAATCCTTTAATTATATTATTAAATGAATAAATCATTTTAATTTCCATGTATTTCACAAATATTGGTATATATTTATCCCTTTTTTCGAAAACCCCAATTTTGCAAATCGGGCAGTTTTCGGGAAAAATAATATTTTAATATTAAATTCCCAAAAATAATATTTTATATTTTCTGAAATGTTATAACAATGAATCAAGTCCATGGTTAGAATTGCAACCATGGGTTAAGTATGAAGACTTAATCCATGTAGAGATTTAACCAAGGTAAAGGGTTGGGTTGGGTTAAGGAAATATCTATGTAAAATATCCAAGTCAAAGTCAAAGCTTCAAGAAGCTTCTTGAAAGCTTCATGAAGACTTAACCCTAATCCAAACCCTAAGCTCAATTAAACTCCACAAAACATGTTGCATTTATAACCATAACATGTTATAATATTAAATATCACATATACAATATTTATTGTAACAAAATAAAATAATACAATTAACATATATCGCATATATATCAATGTATTACCCGAGTGAGAAAAAGAATCTTTTAGTGAGCTTATATTAGTTAATGTAATTTAATATATCAAATATATAATTATACATTAAATTATCGAATCAACACTTGATCCGATAATCCGGTTATTTCATAAATAACCGACTAATATAATCTGTATCAATTCATCGAATCAACACTTGATCCGATGACCCGGCTATATCACATATACCAGGCCGATATCTCATATCGAGAGAATCTAGGACGATATCACATACACGTATTTTTCTCGGTCCCGCACATATCACATATGTGCTCCTACTCCGTTTTGCCTGAGCCAAGAAACATCTGTGTAGGACTCTAAAGAATCGTGAATACGCAGGCAGTAGATGATGATCATATCAAACACCGACAAGCTGCAAGCAGTCATCTAAACGTAACAGCCACCTAGGTATTGAGCGATCATAAGATCAACAAGCAAGCATGTATATTCTCCTACGAATCCAATCAGTAACACTCCCGTAAGGTCCGGTCTCTTCATATGATATGTCGCATATCTCGCCTAGGGGTGGTAAACGTCAGACCCCAGTAGCTTGATAAGTCGTGTCGATATGAGGTCTATAGCAGTTCGAGAAACTACTGATAACACTTACCA
The DNA here is from genome assembly GCA_030015575.1 of Agapanthus africanus. Taxonomy (NCBI): domain Eukaryota; kingdom Viridiplantae; phylum Streptophyta; class Magnoliopsida; order Asparagales; family Amaryllidaceae; genus Agapanthus; species Agapanthus africanus. The sequence continues at coordinate 279,704,033 of JASDDO010000022.1, forward strand.
GTAAATCTCAGCAACCCTGGCCAGGGATTTCCAGTTATAGCCAATCGAACACAGCACAATATCAACTCCCTATACCGGGAGAGACGAATCCCCTCCTATCGCTCATTGCCTCCATGTGATTCGGGACTGTACCCAAAAGCCACCTTTTTGCACGCCCTCTTAGACGCGGTATGATGGAAATCAAAGCACAGTGGGAATCACACAGGACTCTATGACGATCTCGGGTCTACAGACTAACCTGTACTAGTGTTACCAGAGAACTGCCATCTGACGTGAGGTATAATACCATCTGGGAGTTCTCGGCGAGTCCGTCCAGTGTACCCAGTCTCCACTAAGCACCCGTATACCTTCTCTGATGTCAAACACCAATGGATATGGGATCATCCATCGCCCATCATATCGGTCAAGAAGCGCATACGCTAGTCTATTCTGGAGTATCGATGCCCTGTCTCGGTACTCCCACGACTAGGAACATTTGAAGGATGTACTTGGAGACTATACTGTCCCCACTAGTATGATCCGCATCATAGTCCTGGTAGTCAAGTACTCATCCTAAGGTCTTTATCAACATCTAACATAGAGACAATCAGAGTACATGTTAAGATAAAGAGCAACCAGATAGCGTACTATCATGTCGAGCAAGAAAGTCCTCCCTATATATGTCCAAGCATCCACTACAATATACATCGTATGTACAGTATTGGCCTCTAGTGTTAGGTTTGCCTAGCACCCTATAAAGAGTTTGGAAGCATCACATGTCACAAAGTTCAAGTTTTTATGGTGCTAAGCAAGCATGCAATGGAATCGAACCTAGAAAATTAGGGTTTCGAAAAAATTAAAGTGAACAAAACTAGGGTTTCGAGACTACAACCTTTGTAGCTCCCTTTCGCTGGACTCCTTGGTCTCTTGGGTGTTGAATGGAGGTCCTCTTGAAGTCCTCTCGCGTCCACGACGATCTACCATGGAGTTCTCCGTCCAAGCTCGCAACTTCGTAAAACCGAAGAGAACACTCTAAACAAGTCGGCTAAACATGTGTAGAATGAAGTTGTGTTTAAGGTTCTCACTTCAAAAACCTTTCTTTAAGTGTGTACTACTCACTAGAAAAAACTAGAGAGCAAAAGGAAGAAGGAGGATGAAGATGGGGGCTTTTTTTGAACAAGGGTTAATATGATCACCATAGAAAAGAAATGAAATATATCTATATATATTTTATTTCTTCTCATGACCAACCATGGTTAAGTGATGGAGACATAATTTAACTTGAGTTTCAAATGATAAAGAGAAGGATAACCCAAGGTTAGAGGTAGGTGAGCAAGGTTAGGTTAGAAGAAGAATGTAGAAGCTAACAAAGATTATCCTTTTCTTTTCAATTTGTTTTAAATCAAAAATTAAATAAAAATCCATCACTTAATCTATGGTGTGAGTCTTATATTGCCACCATTTCCATTTTCTAACAACCATGATAGATAGGTGTATGTGTGTATGCATGTATGCACATCCACATGTGCATGAAACTAGATAGAAAGAAAGAAACATATACACACATGCATACATCCATCATGTCCATGAAAGGTTTTAAGTGAGAAAACTAATGGTTAAATGATAAATCAACACTTGATTTATCAATCCGGTCATATCTCATATGACCCCACCAAAAGAAGGCCGCCCGATCAATGTCCGATATCATATACGCACATTTTAATCGAGTGCATGCGCATATCGCATACCCGCACCACAACGTTTCGCCTGGACTGGGTAACTCATTTGTGGGACTCTAAGACTCGTCAATACGCCGGCAGAGGGTAATGATCATATCAAGTCCCCCAAGCTGCAAGCGGTCATCTAAACGTAACGGCTACCCGGGTATTGAGCGATCAGAAGAAAACAAGCGAACCTGCTACAACTCCCGTCGAGCCAACCGGCAACACTACCGTACAGTCCGGTCTCTTTGTTAGATATGCTGCATATCGAGCCTAGGGATGGTCACGTCGACCCTAATAACTCAATAAGTCGTGCCGGTGAATGGTCTATAACAGATCGAGAAACTACTGATAACACTTATCAGCAATTCTCAGCAGCCCTGGCCAGGGACTTACTGATATAACCAGTCGGGCACAGCACAGAATCAACTCCCAATACCGGGAGAGACGAAAACCCTTCCTATCGCTCATTGTCTTCGTGTGTCTCAGGACTGTACCCAACGGCCACCTGTTTGCACGACTCAGTAGAGCCGTGGTAGGGTGACAATCAAAGTACAGTGGGAGAACACATAAGACTCTATGACGATCTCGGGTCTACAGAGTAACCTGTACCAGTGTCACCTGAGAACTGCTATTCGACGATAGATATAATTCCATATAGGAGTTCTCGGTGAGTCCGTCCAGTGTACCCAGTCACCACTGAGCACCCGTATATGGTCTTGATGTCAAACACCAATGGATATGGGATCATACATCGCCCATCACATAGGTCCAGTATCATATACGCTAGTCTACTCTGGTATATCAATACCCCGTCTCGATATACCTACGACTAGGGACTTTCCAGGATATGCTTATAGATTGCAGATGTCCCACTTGTATGATTTCCATCATAATCAGAGCAGTCAAGCCAATATCCTCAGGGCTTTACCAGATAGCATACTATCATGTCGAGCAAGAATGCATACTGAATATATATACATGTATAGATACATCCACTATCATATAATGGCCTTTAGGGCATACTGAATATATATACATGTATAGACACGGCTTTGGTTGGAACCCTATTTAGTAGAAACGCTGCAGTCTCCAATGCATGCCCCCAAAACGAGATGGGTAACTCAGCGTCACTCATCATGGACCGGACCATATCTAATAGGGTCCTATTCCGTCGTTCTGACACACCGTTGTGCTGTGGTGTGTAAGGAGGAGTGAGCTGAGAGAGAATCCCATTTTCTTTTAGGAAGTGTGCAAATTCTGTACTGAGATACTCACCACCTCGATCTGATCGAAGCATCTTGATACTCAAGCCGGTTTGTTTTTCTACTTCTTGTTTATATTCAATGAATTTCTCGAAAGCTTCGGACTTGTGCTTTAATAAAAATACATGACCGAATCTTGAGAAATCGTCAGTGAACGTAATGAAGTATGAAAAACCGCCTCTAGCCTGTGTAGACATTGGCCCACATACATCACTATGTATGAGGCCCAGGAGCTGTGTAGCTCTTTCTCCGTATCCGGTAAACGGAGTTTTGGTCATTTTACCTTTGATACAAGATTGGCAAGTCGCATAAGATTTATATTCAAAAGAGTTTAAATATCCATCTTTGTGTAACTTGTTTAGTCTTGTTTCGTTAATATGACCAAGTCTACAGTGCCAAAGAAAAGCTTCATTTAATTCTGAAAATTTTCTTTTATTAGTGTGTTGTATACTGAAAACTGTGTGTTGATTTAGGACATATATTCCGTTGTTTAGTGTACCATACCCAACCAACTTTTGATTCAGGTTAATGTTCATAACATTGTTCTGCAATACAAAATTATACCCTTCATTGTCCAACAAAGAAACGGATATTATATTACATAGCATACTTGGTACAAAATAACATGGATTTAAAACCAAAATACATCCAGATGGCAACCCCAAGTGATACTCTCCCACTGCGACTGTATGTACATTGGAACCATTTCCAACGCGGAAAGTATGGTCACCTGTCCTCAAAACCTTGCTATTTTTCAGCCCCTACATAGAATTGCAAATGTGAGAACCTGAACCGGTATCCAATACCCAGGAAGCAGAGTTTATAGAAAAACAGTTTTCAGTCACAAACGCACCTGAAGCAGAAGCATCACCATGCTTCTTCTTGAGACTTAAGTACTCCGTGCAATTGCGCTTCCAATGTCCTGTCTTGTGGCAATGAAAACATTCGCCCTTCCCCGAGTCTCCAGCCTTGGACTTTCCCTTTCCCTTCACCTTTTTAACTCCGCCCTTAGGATTAGTGGGTTTCTTCTTTTTCTTTCCCTTGGCCTTGGCTTTGGGGCGAGAAGATGAAGACTGTCCAATAGTCATAACGGGAGTTTTTGCTAACTTCATAGTGCTCTCTGCACTCCTTAACATGTTAAGGAGTTCAGGGAGGTCCTTCTCCATTCCATGCATGTTGAAGTTCACTATGAACTGAGCAAAGGTGGAGGGAAGGGACTGCAGAATAATATCTATATATTGTTCATTGTCCATCGTCCATCCAAGGTCCTCAAGCTCTTCTATAAGAGCTATCATCTTCAGAACATGGTCTCCTACTGGTGTGCCAGGGGCCATTCGCATCTGAAACAATTTCTTTGATACTTCGTATTGTAATACGCGGGATTGCTCCCCATACAACTCCTTTGTATGGAGCAATATACCGTGAATGTCCATCGATGCAAGTGCGAGGCATGTGGCCGTGGCACAGTCAGCGTCCCACGTCTTGTGGACTTCAATGTCCGCAACTGAGGATTTTGGACCAGGGACGGGCGGGGCTGAAGCTGTGAGGACATATGATACTTTATCATAAGTCAAGGAGATTTTTAGATTCCTCATCCAGTCTTTATAGTTGGTCCCATTCAGTTTGTTTTTATCTAGTAAAAGCTTGAGTCCAGTCATGGGTATCTTCCATTAAGAGAGAGAAAAGAATACACTCAGCGAAAGCTCTTGCATAGATCAGATTAGTTATTATCTTGTCTAATCGATGTTTCCCACTGATTTTATCGAGTATTTCTTTGAAACCTTAAAAAGAAAAACTAGCCAGGATTAATTACAGTCTACAACTTCGCTAACCGTTCAGCCAGGCCAGTGTCGGTACTTGAGGGAGGTTCCCCGTGCTTTCGCACGGACCTAATTAGAGTAAACCTCGTTTTCCCAGAGGCGGAGCCCCGTTAACACTTTTCTAGACACCTAATGAGTTAGCTAATTGTAAACTGTAAAACTCTCCTAGGGGCAACTATTGCCCACAGTGGGATCGTGATCCAACCATCACATGGAAGGTATGCAATCTCATTGCAAATTTCAACTCTTGAAATTCCCGATGTAGTTTTTACCCCTAGTACCTATGACCTTAACTAAGGTCAACAAATCATAAGTACCAGTCAAGCTCTACCCGTCATTTCTTGATTAATTAGACCCACTCATATGACCCTTAACTATGGTCAACAAAGTCATAAGAATGTCCTAATTAATCTGCATCATATGCATTGTAGGAAGACATCACTTAGCTACCGTACACTACGTCTTAACTATAGTCAACAAACGTAGCACGAATACTAAGTACTCTACTTCCTAAAATGACGGAGGGTTGCGGATGATTTTTAAGAAAATCTTTAACGCTTTGAGCTTGATATCGTTGTAGAATCAAATGGTTTTCAAATGGAGTGGCTTAAGCTCCGCAGTTTTGAAATATACCTTTTTCATAAATAGCCGAGTGGTTTTCAAATCCGATTCTACAATATCTTTTTAGGTTTATTTTCTTCACATTAATCACATTAATGTAATCCTATCATTGAAGTCCTTAAGCCAATCAAAGAAAAAGAAACGAAAATAACACGTACGCTTATGCCATCCGCATTCGCCGCAATGTTCCGTTATGCACCGTTAGGTTACTTAACTAACGGCATTCCAGGACGGGACTAGCGCGGGTGTAAAACATAAGCAACGTCTACTATATATCATATATATAATATGTCATTCGTCTCAGATATCACAGAACACAGGCAGCAGAAACATAGATATAACGTGGGATATACTAGAACGTCCGTATTTAGTATTTAGCCAGAATAGAACATACGGATTCCACAGTCGCGATGAATAGCCAAGCCCACACCCTGGACCCCTACGAGAGCGGCAAGTGACCCTGCCAATTCTGGAGTTTAGGAGACCCGGTCTCGACTCCTCGAGATGGCCTCCCACTGAACCCCAGAACCCGGTCACCTGTGCTCCCCTCCTTGGGTCCATCCTAATGCGGAAAAGTAAATAATATACAACACTGGTGACACAACCTCAACCCGGAAGTGCCCCAAATAAAAGAATATTACATTACATTTGAATTTACATGAATGAAAATATAAAACTCTCATCTTACAAAAAACCCCCGGCTATTCAATCGCGACAATCCTGCACATCATATCTCAGCAACACATAATATCTCATATCATCAACGTAAGTAAGTATGCATACCCCAATTGTCGTTGATGTATAGCAACGAAACCGGCGATATCGTACATACTACACTTACGGTCACAGAAAAGAAAGTGTAAAACTGCAATATCTGGAATCCACATTAGCATTTGTGCTTGCTTAGCACCATAAAAACTTGAACTTTGTGACATGTGATGCTTCCAAACTCATTATAGGGTGCTAGGAAAACCTAACATTGGTATCGAGCCTAGAAAATTAGGGTTTCGGAAAAATTAAAGCGAACTAAACTAGGGTTTCGAGACTTTAACCTTTGTAGCTCCCGTTCGCTGGACTCCTTGGTCTCTTGGGTGTTGAATGGAGGTCCTCTTGAAGTCCTCTCGCGTCCACGACGATCCACCACGGAGTTCTCCGTCCAAGCTCGCAACTTCGTAAAACCGAAGAGAACACTCTAAACAAGTCGGCTAAACTTGTGTAGAATGAAGTTGTGGTTAAGGTTCTCACTTCAAAAACCTTTCTTTAAGTGTGTACTACTCACTAGAAAAAACTAGAGAGCAAAAGGAAGAAGGAGGATGAAGATGGAGGCTTTTTTTGAACAAGGGTTAATATGATCACCATAGAAAAGAAATGAAAAATATCTATATATATTTTATTTCTTCTCATGACCAACCATGTTTAAGTGATGGAGACATAATTTAACTTGAGTTTCAAATGATAAAGAGAAGGATAACCCAAGGTTAGAGGTAGGTGAGCAAGGTTAGGTTAGAAGAAGAATGTAGAAGCTAACAAAGATTATCCTTTTCTTTTCAATTTGTTTTAAATCCAAAATTAAATAAAAATCCATCACTTAATCTATGGTGTGAGTCTTATATTGCCACCATTTCCATGTGCTAACAACCATGATAGATGGGTGTATGTGTGTATGCATGTATGCACATCCACATGTGCATGAAACTAGATAGAAAGAAAGAAACATATACACACATGCATACATCCATCATGTCCATGAAAGGTTTTAAGTGAGAAAACTAATGGTTAAATGATAAATCAACACTTGATTTATCAATCCGGTCATATCTCATATGACCCCACCAAAAGAAGGCCGCCCGATCAATGTCCGATATCATATACGCACATTTTAATCGGGTGCATGCGCATATCGCATACGCGCACCACAACGTTTCGCCTGGATTGGGTAACTCCTTTGTGGGACTCTAAGACTCGTCAATACGCCGGCAGAGGGTAATGATCATATCAAGTCCCCCAAGCCGCAAGCGGTCAGCTAAACGTAACGGCTACCCGGGTATTGAGCGATCAGAAGAAAACAACCGAACCTGCTACAACTCCCGTCGAGCCAACCGGCAACATTACTGTACAGTCCGGTCTCTTCGTCAGATATGCTGCATATCAAGCCTAGGGATGGTCATGTCGACCCTAATAACTCAATAAGTCATGCCGGTGAATGGTCTATAACAGATCGAGAAACTACTGATAACACTTATCAGCAATTCTCAGCAGCCCTGGCCAGGGACTTACTGATATAACCAGTCGGGCACAGCACAACATCAACTCCCAATACCGGGAGAGACGAAAACCCTTCCTATCGCTCATTGCCTTCGTGTGTCTCGAGACTGTACCCAACGGCCACCTGTTTGAACGACTCAGTAGAGCTGTGGTAGGGTGACAATCAAAGTATAGTGGGAGAACACACAAGACTCTATGACGATCTCGGGTCTACAGACTAACCTGTACCAGTGTCACCTGAGAACTTCTATTCGACGATAGATATAATTCCATATAGGAGTTCTCGGCGAGTCCGTCCAGTGTATCCAGTCACCACTGAGCACCCGTATATGATCTTGATGTCAAACACCAATGGATATGGGATCATCCATCGCCATCACATGGGTCCAGTATCATATACGCTAGTCTACTCTGGTATATCAATGCCCCGTCTTGATATATCTACGACTAGGGACTTTCCAGGATATGCTTATAGACTACAGATGTCCCACTAATATGATCTCCATCATAATCAGAGCAGTCAAGCCAATATCCTCAGGGCTTTATCAGCATGTATGAGTGAATAATAAGCATGATCAAGTCAACATGTCAGATAAAGAAGAACCAGATAGCATACTATCATGTCGAGCAAGAATGCATACTGAATATATATACATGTATAGATACATCCACTATCATATAATGGCCTCTAGGGCATACATATATCCAACATCTATGGCATACATATAACTAACAACGTAGTTACGAGAGGTGGTATACGTGTGGACCCAAAGAAGATCGAAGAAATTCAGCTCTGGCCCAGACCTATGTCAGCCACAGAGGTTCGTAGTTTCTTGGGTCTGGCCGGTTATTATCGATGCTTTGTGCAAGATTTTTCTCGGATCGCTGCACCGTTGACCGGATTGACTGGAAACGAAGTTCCATTTCTTTGGACAAATGCATGTGAGCATAGTTTCCAGCAGTTGAAGACTCGCTTGATGACTGCACCAGTCTTATCTTTATCTTCTGGGTTAGGTGGATTTGTAGTGTATTGTGACGCCTCTCGAGTGGATTTAGGTTGTGTGTTGATGTAGCACGGCAGGGTTGTAGCTTATGCTACTCGACAGCTGAAGAGGCATGAGCAGAATTACCCCACTCATGACTTAGAGATGGCTGCGGTGGTTTTCGCACTGAAGATATGGAGGAGGCATTACTTGTACGGTGAGTCGTGCCAGAGATTTACAGTTCAAAAGAGCTTGAAGTATATTTTTCAGCAGGGGGATCTGAATCTTATTGGATATGTATACCCTAGAGGTCATTATTGTATAGTACTAGTTTGTATAATACATTTTGGAAGCTTGGGATATATATATATATATATATATACGAGTTTACGACAGTCTTTCTCAATATAGTAGTATGCTACTTGGTTTGTTTCTATCTTAATATGTGTATATGTTTCTTTTAACATATCGCTAATACATATTGATGGAGCCCTTAGGATCATTGCTTGACTACCGGCGTTGTGATGGCGATCACACTAGTGGGGGATGGGTAGTCTATAAGCAAATCCTTATACAGGTCTCTGGTCGTAGGATTATTGAGACAGGGCATCGATACTCCAGAGTAGACTGGTGCATACGCTTCTTGTCCCAGCAGGGGAGATGGTTTGTTCCACAGCCATCAGTATGTCGTACTGGAGATAGTATGCAGGTGCTCGTTAGGTTACGAGTACACTGGATAGGACTCATCGGGAACTGTTGGTTGGTATTATACTTATCATCAGTTAACGGTTCTCAGTTGACATGAGTACAGCTTAGTCCGTTGACTTGACACTGTCGCTTCGCCTCGAATGTGTTCCCACTGTTCTTAGATTACTACCCTATCACGGCTCTATTGAGTCGTGCAAGTAGGTAGTAGTTGGGTGCAGTCCCGAAGCACTTGGAGGCAGTGACGGTTAGACAGGATTCGTCTCTCCCGGTATTGGGGGTTGATATCGCGCTGTGTTTAGGAGAGCCATTACACAAAGTCCCTGGCCAGGGCAAGCAAGATTTACTGGTAGTGTTTCCAGTAGTTTCTTAGGGTGTTCTGGGCTATACTCCGAAATGACTTGTACTGCTATTAGGGGTCTGACGTTTACCGCCCCCTAGGCCCGACATGCGATACTCTTAGATGAACAAACCGGACTATACGGAGATTGTCACATTCAGGCTCAGTAGGAGTTCGGATGGGTTCACCTCATCGGTCTTCTTGTCGGTATCTACCTGGGGACCGTTACGTACAGCTAGTACCGCTTGGGGCCTGTGGTTAAACCCACTGCCAGCGTAGTGTCGAATCTTTAGAGTCGCACAGAGAGGGTTGTTTACCTTTGGGCGAAACGAGATAGAGGTCGTATGGTTTTACGACAGGGTTTGTTCACATATGCGTACTTGTGCGTGTTCGGTGTTCGGGCAGTTGATACTAGTGGGATTTGGTTTAAGCCAGATCCTAGTATTTGGTTTTGGGTTGGTTCGGTCTCATTGTATTCGTGTTCCTCGGAACACGAATGCGGGTGTGTATACACAGTTGACAGAGGCAGAGGAGCCTCATTAGGGTTTTGACCATTGACTTGATTAAAACCATAATGAGATGGAGGAAATTGATTAATTAGTTTTAATTAGAGATAATTGTATCATGGTTAATTGGTTTGACCATTTGACTAAGTTGACCCATGTTGACTTAGATATTTTTTTGAGCATGCTTAGTATTAATTGTGACATGATAATGGTCAAATCAACATTAACCATGACAATTTATCCTAATTAAAATTATCATTATTCTTTTTGTTGATATGAGAGCTATCTCCTTATTGATCATGACATATTCTCTCTCTTGCAAGCTTTCTCCTCTTCCTCTCTTAAGGCTCTCTTGTTTCATGGATCGAAAATCAAGAGCTTTGTGAGATCAAACCACCAAAACACATCTCTACTCACTCTAGGGTTCTTAGTCTAGCAAGCCAAGCACTCTAGTTACTTCATTGTTGAGGTAGGAGCTCAAGTTAGAGGCCTTCGGGTGGATTTTTCTTTGGCAAAGAGAAGACGGTGAGGATGAGCCATCTACACCACTCCAAGGAGCTCACAAGAAGAGGAAGCAACATAAGAAGAGAAAGAGTTCAAGACTAAGGTATAATCATCTAACCTAGTAGTTAAAAACTCTAAGTTAGTTTGTTAGTTTTTGTTTAGCAAAGATCCTTCATGGTTTGTCTATGTTTCCTTGTGTGAAAATTTTGATTTTTACCTATTCCGCCTCCCCGAAAGTACCGGAATGGGTAACATAGACCTTTCAGTGGTATCAGAGCCTAGCTAAACAACAACTAACATGTTAGCAAAGTCGTTAGAACTTCGATCACGGAAAAAATCCCGAAAACACACCAAAACTTGTATTTTCTGTCGATTTTAAAACAGGCCAAAAAATATTTTTAGCGACTTGAAAAATACAAGCAGGCTTTTTAGAGAAAACTATAGAATTTTGGGCGCCTGAATCGCTCATAAGACCGTGGAGCCGCGGCCGATCCATGCGATCCGCATCGGATCCGCGGCCGAGTCAACTCGGCCGCGGACCAAAATTCTTCTGGGGTTCTTTGTGTTGGTTATGTGTATTCTGGGAAGTTTTGTTTCTGCCCAGATTTGTTAGAGTACTGGTTTTTACTTGGGGTAGATTCAAATACAGTTTTTGATCAAAGTTCTATAACTTTAGCTAATTGAATTATATCAGTAATGTGATATATGTACTGAACGTCAACTAATCGCTATACGTCGATTAGTGGGGGTTGTACATATCTGTGATATTGGATTGTGTATATGAACTCGTTGGATCGTCGTGGATGAATAGCCGGGGGTGTGAGATGAGTGTTTATTTATCTTTCATTTGTTGTAAATTGTAAATTGATGTAATATTATTTCATAGTTGCACATCCGGGTTGAGCTTGTAGCCACCATTGTATATTATTTTTTTTACTGTTTTTTCTCCTAGGATAGACCCAAGGTGGGGTGCACAAACTACCGGGTACTTTGAAGTGCTGAGTGGCCTACTCACGTTGTTGAGGGAGGCTGCTTCACTTCGGGTATTTGGCGGGGAGTTTTCTGCACCCGTAGGGGTCTAGGGTGGGGTTTGGTTATTCATCACGACTGTGTAATCCGTCTTTCGTTGCAGGCTTGAAAAAAACGCAGATTCCTAGCATATCTAATGTGTTCATCTGTGATCTGGAATGACTATCATTGCGTCTGACGAATGTATATATCTATATATGATATCTAGTAGACGTTGCTTATGTTTTGAATCCGCGCTAGTCCATCCCCCGCTCTGTCGTTAGTTAAGTAACATAACGGGTGATGACAGGGCCCCATGCCGAATGCGGATGGCATAAGCGTACGTTATACTTTCGTTGTTTTCTGCAATGGTAGGATTAATTGATGGGACGCATTATATTAATGCAAAGGAAAACAAACCTAAAAGATGTTGTTGGAACCATGTTTTAAAAACAGGCATTACAGACGTTCTCTTTTGCTTTGCACAGTGGTATTCAGTTTAGAATATCCAGCACCTCATTCGACGAGGCAAGGGCCGAGATCCCTTCATCGGGAGTGACCCCTTGAGTAAAAGTTTGCGTCAACGTAATAACTTCACTATAGTCGATTATTTTTTCTTTGCATCGTGGTATTCAGTTTGGAATATCCTGCACCTCATTCGACGAGGAAAGAGCCGAGATCCCTTCACAGGGAATGACCTCTTTAGCAAAATTTTTTGCCACTATATATTTTAAAAGGAAATCAGGTTCCTTCAACGATATCAAGTTCATTACGTTAACGGGTTTTTCGCCAAAAACCCAGGCGTAGCCCTCTGTCATTTCTTATAAGTTATACTTAGTATTCGTGTTGCGTTTGTTGACTGTGTCAAGGCGCAGTGAACGGTAGCTGAGTATTGCTTATCTGTAGCATACAATGTGATTGGTTAGGACAGTCGTGCAACCTTGTTGACTGTGTCATGGGTTATGTGGGTGGGTTTAATGCAATCATGATAATGACGTGTTGAACTTGGCTAGGACTCTTTGATTTGTTGACCGTGTCAAGGTCACTTGGGTCCTAGGGGCAAAAACCACATCAGGATTTTCAAACATACAGGAAACTTGCAGATTTAGCATACCTTCTGGAGTGTGGTAACTAGAGTGGATTCCATCTAGGCCATCACACAATGATAGTTGGATCCCGATCCTACTGATGAGTTGGATTACTCTCGGGAGATTATTTCACTTAACAATCAATGCTATAAACCAAGCAGGTGTCTAGAACGGTGTTAGCGGGGCTACGCCTCCAAGGAAAAGAGGTTATGTAATTAAGGAACTTCGCGAAAGTGTTGGAAAACCTCCCTCGAAGTACCAACACTAGCCTGGCTGAAAGGTTAAGCAAGTATTGTAACGTGCGATTAATCCTAACTAGTTCTTCTTTTAAGGTTTGAAGAAGAATTTGAGGAAACAGTGGGAGCCATCCTGATTAGATAAATCAATAAACCAATCTAATCTTGCAAGAGTGCACGCTGAGTTGTTTCTTTTCTCTCTCCAGGTAGCAACCATTTCACGCCCTAATCAAGATAATAAAATGTATCGCTTGACCGATCCAAATTCTTAATTGGGGCTGGGGAACGTCAGTTCGGCTCTAACTTACGACAACAGTCATAAGTATGAGCAAGGGAAAGAGGATTGTAAGGATTCCAAGGAGACCCAGTTGAAGAAGAAGCATAGTATTTGTTGGATATGTATGCCCTAGAAGCTATTATTGTATAGTACTAGTTTGTATAATACATTTTAGAAGCTTGGGATATATATACGGGTTTACGACAGTCTTGCTCAATATAGTAGTATTCTACTTGGTTTGTTTCTATCTTAATATATGTATATGTTTCTCTTTTTACATATCGCTAATACATATTGATGGAGCCCTTAGGAAATTTGCTTGACTACCGGCGTTGTGATGGCGATCACACTAGTGGGGGTTGGGTAGTCTACAAGCACATCCTTATTCTGGTCCCTAGTCGTAGGATTATCGAGACAGGGCATCGATACTCCAGAGTAGACTGGTGCATACGCTTCTCGTCCCAGCAGGGGAGATGTTCTGTCCTACAGCCATCTGTACGTCGTACTGGAGATAGTATGCAGGTGCTCGTTAGGTTACGAGTATACTGGACAGGACTCGTCGGGAACTGTTGGTTGGTATTATACCTATCGTCAGTTAACAGTCCCCATGTGACATGAGTACAGTTTAGTCCGTTTACTTGACACCGCCACTTCGCCTCAAGTGTGTTCCCAATGTTCTTTGATTGCTACCCTACCACGACTCTATTGAGTCGTGCGAACATGTAGTTGTTGGGTGCAGTCCCGAAGCACTTGGAGGTAGTGATGGTTAGATAGGATTCATCTCCCCCGGTATTGTGGGTTGATATCGCGCTGTGTCTAGGAGAGCCATTACATATAGTCGTCCCTGGCCAGGGCAAGCGACATTTATCTGTAGTGTTTCCAGTAGTTTCTCAGGGTGTTCTGGGTTACACTTCGACACGACTTATACCGCTATTAGGGGTCAGACGTTTACCATCCCCTAGGCCAGATTTGTGATACTCTTAGACGAACAGACCGGACTGTATGGAGATTGTCACAGATAAGCTCAGTAGGAGTTTGGATGAGCTTGCTCGTCGACATTCTTTTCGACAGATACTTGGGTAGCCGTTACGCACAGCTAGTGCCGCTGACGTGCTTGTGGTTAAACCCACTGCCAGAGTACTGTCGAGTCTTTAGAGTCCCACACAGAGGGTTTCCTAGCCTCGAGCGAAATGAGTAGAGGTCGTATGGTTTTTACGACAAGGTTCGAGAACATACTTGCACTTGTGCACGTATTGTGTTCGAGCGGGCTATACTAGTGGGCTTTGGTTTAAGCCAGATCCTAGTACAACATTATTGGATTGGCTTCATCTCAGTGTATTCATGTTTCTCGGAACATGGATGCGGGTATGTATATACGGACGAGAGGAGGTACAGACGGAGATTTTCTCATTAGGGTTTTGACCTTTGATTTGGACAAAACACAAATGAGGAAAAGAAAAGATTATGTTATTTTTGATAAATGATAATTGTTTTTGGAATGGATATTTTTTGTTGACCATTTGACTTTGTTGACCATTTGACCAAAAATATTATGGATTGATATTTTCAAGCTAGAAATTTCATTAGATATTTTTCTTCTCTCCAAAGTAAATGCTCAACAATATATATATCTATTTTCTAATTCTTTTATTCATTCATCACAAAAGCATTCTCTCTCTTCATGCAAGCTCTCTCCTTCTTCTTCCTCTCTCAAACCCTAACCCTAATCTATCATGAGTTGATAATCAAGGGTTAGTTAGATTAAGCCATCTAAATCACTCTCTACTCTCTCTAGAATACTTAGATTAGCAAATCAAGTGTTCTAGTTACCTCTAGCTAGAGGTTTAGTTCAAGGTTGAAGCTTTCGGGTGGATCATTATAGACACAAGGAGGTCGGAGTTCAAGTACGAACCCTATGACTATTGAGGAGCTTAAGGAGAGGATCGAAGACCCAAAGGACTTATTTTCTTTAGGTATAACATCTTTTCATAGTAGATAGAACTCTATTATGTGCTAACTGTTGGAGATAGTGCCCTCAGAGTCAATTATTGGATCACAGGCACGTGATTGCAATGATTGAGTGAGGACATATACCGTTAGAACAGTCTTACTCAAGATGACAGCATGCTATATGGTTTATCTTTATCATCGTGTACTGTTTCAGGTGACCTTACAGGTCACTATTGCACGTTGATAGAGCCCTTAGGATTCTTGCTTGGCGGCCAGCAGTATGATGGCGATCATATACGTGGGAGCTGGGGTCTATAAGCATATCCTTAAAAGGTCCCTAGTCGTGGGAGTTTCGAGACTGGGCATCGATACTCCAGAATAGACTAGTGTATAAAGTCAAGACCCCGACGAGGGGCGGTGGCCGGTCTCACAAGCCACTGGTGTCAGTTGGTTCACCTAAGATGTATACAGGTGCTCATTGGGTTATGAGTACACCGGACAGGACTCGCCGGGAACATGCTAGTTGGTCTTATACCTGACGTCAGATAGCAGTTCCCTGGTGACATGTGTACAGGTTAGTTCATCGACCTGAGATCGTCATTTGTCTCGTGTGAGTTCCCACTGTATTTTGATTACTACCCTACCACGGCTCAAAGGAGTCGTGCAAACAGGTTTTAGTTGGGTACAGTCCTGAGCCACATGGAGACAGTGAGCGGATCTGCAGGGGTTCGTCTCTCCCGGTATTGGGGGTGAGGTCGCGCTGTGTCTAGGAGAGCCATTACATAAAGCCCTCGGCCGAGGCAGGAGATTTACCGGTAGGTATTCCAGTAGTATCTTAGGATGTTCTGGGCTACACTCCAACACGACTTGTACCGCTTTTGGGGGTCTGACTTTTACCAACCCCCTAGGCCCGCCATGCGATACTCATAGACGAACGGACCGGACTGTACGGATATTGTCACTGACAGGCTTAGTAGGGTGTCAGGATGAGTTCGCTCATCGACCTTTCTTTTGGTCAATACCTGGTAGCCCGTTACGTATGGCTAATACCTCTGACGTGCTAGTGGTTAAATCCACAGCCAAAGTGTTGACGAGTCTTTAGAGTCCCCCACAGACAGTTGCTCAAATTTCGGGCGAAACGCTGTAGAGGCCGTATGGAGATATGGCAGGGTTCGATCTTATACGTGCGGTATTGCACGGATCATGATCAGACGGATTATACTAGCAGGCTTTGGTTTAAGCCGGATCCTAGTATTGTACAGTGTAGATTTTGTCTCATTGCATTTGTATTCGGTCGGAATACAAATGAGGATATGTATATACGGTCATGGGGTTTTCCTGTAATTTATTATGGGATCAGTTTTTTGAAGTTGCTAGTTTGCATTCCGTTTCGGCCAGTTTTCCTTTGTTCCTTCACGGCCGGATTTTTCTGATGGAGGGGCTAATTTGCATATTTGCAAATTAGCAATTGTGGAGGTGTTATTATGATTTGAGGGATTATGATAAATCTAGCATCTTTGCTTTTCCTTCGGTGATCATGGCTAGCACTAAATGTGATAGGATTGAATGAGAAATTGATGTGATCCTTTTTCCTCTTTATCACACAATTTCTTCTCTTGCATTATTCTTGCAATTTTCCTCCACCATTTTTAGAAGAGGCCGGCCACTTCTAGTGAAGAGATATGATTATTTTTGGTGGGGAGAAAATCATTCATCTCATTCTTTGCTTGTATAAAAAAAAGGCTCATTTTCCTCTTGCTCACTATTCTTCACCTCCATCATCAATGGCAACTTCAAACCCCATGAGACAAACATTACTACACTTAGCCTACAGCATCCTTGGGCACGTCGACTTGCCAACTTCGTGCTCGAGTTGCCTCGGTCCAGAGGTGGGAGCCCGTAAAAGAACCCGGCGGTGTGGTGCCCGTTCCGACGAGGAGATGAAGACCGGAGATTCCGCGAGGAGATCGGAGTGGAAGCCGAAGACCGAAGGACACGGATCGCTCGGTATAGCATTCTACCCTTTCTCTTGTTAGCTAGGTATAGGTTAATGGTTCGATCCGGGTTTTTAGGATGCGGTAGTGCCGGTTTAAAGTTAAGAAAATTTTTCGTTTCCGCATTTTGGCCTCGGATAGACGGCCGGGGCACTACCGTAGTCCTACATGATATCAGAGCCACGCCATTAACCTAGTCTAGCTTGCTCTCACTTGTTTACAAGTTCGATCGAACGGATTTTCAAAAAACTGCATGTCCATGTCAAGTTTCTGTCGAATTTTTCCAGTGCTTTAAAAATTATTTCGTACATTGTAAAAATACGTGCAGGGTTTTTTATGCATTCTGTGAAAATTTGGTAGGCTGAAGTTACTGTAGCGCGGTGGATTAGCGGCTAAAACCATGTTTTGGCCGTGGATCCGCCGCCGAAATTTGGCTTCATTGCTTCAAATTTTTACAGTGGCTCTCTGACATGGAAATAGGGTTTCTGGTATATTCTTTTGGGGCCCAGATGTTTTTGAGTGCTATAGTCGTTCTTGGGGCCCACTTCGGTAAATTTAGTTGATCGAAAATTTTAAACATGTTAGTTCACAGTATTTACATTATATCTGCGACCGTGAATGTCATTTGATCGGTAAATCCTGTCTAACTGCTATAGCCCTTTTAGATGGATTTGCGAACGTGACATTCACATTGATGTTCTGTGTTGTGCTGTGATGTTGCGGATTTGTCGTGGTGGATAGCCTGGTTGCAATGTTAGTGCAGTTTCGTTTTATATGTACATTTGATATTGCGGGGCGAGCGTCCGACATGTGGACTGCCGTCATTGCCTGTTTGTATATTATTCTTTTGGGGCACGACCGGGCTGAGGTCGATCTACCCGTTGTATGTATATTTTACTTTCTGTACTAGGATTACCCCGCGGAGGGGTGCACAGATAGCCGGGTTCTAGAGGGCAATGGGCCCGCATCTCATGGTGTTGAGACGGAGGGGGCTTCACTCTAGAATTGGCGGGCTATTCGCCGCACTCGTAGGGGGTACAGGTTGACCCAAGGAGGGGTGCTCAAGTTACCGGATTCCGTGAAGTGCTGGGTGGTCCATTCACGTTGTTGAAGGGGGCTGCCTCGCTTCAGGTTTTGGCGGGTAACTTGCCGCGCCCGTAGGGGTCTAGGATTTCATTGCACAGGCTATCTACACGACTAGGGGAACGTCGGGTTTCAGTAGCGGCTCTATGAAACCCGGGGATCCCAGATATCTATATTGTTCTGTGATGCTTATTATATTTCTGTGATGTTGCATTTTATCACACCTTGAACGAATATTATATATTGATATATATACTAGTAGATGTTCTATATGTTTTGCATCCGCGCTAGTCCAGTCCCCGCTCTGTCGTTAATTAAGTAACCTAACGGGTGATGACGGGACCCAGTGGCGAATGCGTATGGCATATACGTACATCATTATTTTCGTTCTTTATTGGTGTGTTCAATTGATGGGACTGCATTGATTCGGATCAATGCAAGATAAACAAACCTATTCGGATGTTGTTGGAACATTTTTCAAAAAGCTGTTATTGCAAGGATATTTTCTTTTGCTTTGCACAGTGGTATTCGGTTATGAATATCCAGCACCTCAGTCGAGGAGGCAAGGGCCGAGATCCCTTCACCGGGAGTGACCCCTTGGACAGAAGTTTGCGTCAGGGCAATAACTTCACTATAGTCGTTTACTTTTGCTTTGCATCGTGGTATTCAGTTGGAATATCCTGCACCTCATTCTACGGGGAAAGAGCCGAGATCCCTTCACCGGGAGTGATCTCTTTAGCAAAGGTTTTCGTCACTATATTTTTTTATAAAAATCTATGCAGTTCCTTCAACGATATCAAGTTCATTACGTTAAAAGTTTTTCGCCAAAAACTAGACGTAGCCCTCCGTCATTTCTTATGGGTATTATTTATTATTCGTGCTGCGTTTGTTGACTCCATCAAGATGTAGTATACGGTAGCTAAGTGATGCTTGTTTGTAGCATGGATATGGGATTGGTTAGGACAGTCGTGCGGCCTTGTTGACTCCGTCAAGGACGCGTACGGGTGGGTTTAATGCAATCTAGAAAATGACGGTTGAACTTAACTAGGACTCTTTGATTTGTTGACTCCGTCAAGGTCACTTGGGTCCTAGGGGTAAAATCACATCGGGAGTTTCTAAAGAAACTGAAACTTGCCAGATATGCGCATACCTTCTGGAGTGTGATAACGTGAGTGGATTCCGTCACGTTATCATGCGATGATAGTTGGATCCCGATTCCCACTGATGAGTTGGTTTACTCCTCGGGTAATCCCGACTAATTCTTCTTTCAGGTTTCGAGGAGAATTTGACGATACAGTGGGAGGTTTCCTGATTAGATAAAGTGATAACCATTTTGATCTAGGTTAGAGTGCACGCTGAGTGTTTCTTTTCTCTCTCTTTGGCAGCGACCATGACCCGACCCTTGACTATGACTCAGTGCCCAAGATTAACCGAACCTTCTTAAAACACTGGCTTTTGGATTGTCAAAGTTGCATACCTCATTGCCACTCCTACTTTTACCTTTTTCTCCAGAACACCCCGTATTACTACGAACGTCCACTTCCATTGGATAAAACCATCGTATGGTTATATACGAACTCGAAGGAATTTATTCGAGGATGGTTTCCGGTTCTAGAGAAAACGAATAGGACTTTTCAGTTGTCTTTTCCTTTTACCTTCTCTCAGGTTGCGAGTGTCCCTTAGATAAGAGGAAGTACACCCATTATGTTTATTGGATAGTCTTCTTCCAAACCTTAGGCTGGTGCCGTGTGGTAGGGAATGAAGAAAGCCGATTAGCCTATGTGTAGGTGTACAGAAGGTATTATGTAAAGACAAATAAAGGGATTAGAAAGAGGGTAAAGTAAACTGCGACTGCTATTCACGACCAAACCAAGTATTTTATTACCACTCCTACATCACCATTGTATTTCTCCAGAACACTCCGTATCACTACGAAGATCCACAGTTATTTGGATACTCCATCGTATAGTTATATACAAACTCGAAAGGAACTTGTTCCAGTTCGGGGATGGACAGTTCGGGGATGGATTCTGGTTCATGAGAAATAGGAATAAGGTTTATTCGGTTGTCTTTTATCTTTACCTTCTCTCGTGTTGCGAGTGCTCCTAGGACTAGGACAATACACCCATTATGCTTATTGGATAGTCTTCTTCCAAACCATAGGCTGGTGCCGAACGGTAGGGAAGGAAGAAAACCATTTGGCCTAAAGGGGTGTGCAGAAGGTAACGACTAAAGACATATAAAGGGATTTGGAGAGGTGGCAAATAAATATACGGTTACAGTTGTGAATCTGGATAATGGAAGAGGCATTACTAGGAATACCCGGATACCCCTACGAAACATTTCAATGTTTCAGTTTCACTGTGTACTGTTAAAAGAAAACTGATTTCCCAATTAGTTCTTACTCCAGGGTATGTATTTACCAGGTTTGATTCTCACGTCTGTATGGTTTTACAGAAGATGAGTGGGAGTAAGTTTTTGGGAATTAGGTGATCATCCTCATTATATCGGAATTCGTTGTAATTGGTGATATTTGAGGAAATCACCTGGGCTGTTTGCCGGACGGCAAATATTTGGTTTTGAATATCCGTTGTTATGCACCAATTTTAAATTAATATATCTGTACGTTCATTTTTATGAAGTGAGATATAACTTTTTGAAATTATGTCTATGACATTTACCTATATCAGTGGATGGTTAGGTAAGGAGCATTAAACAGCGGTGTAATCCTTCTTAACCATAATACAGTTTTCAACCTACGACACACAGGAAATGAGTTATTAGACTCTGGGGACTTATACAGAGTATTGTATATTGTCCAGTGTCCATTAGGACAGAAGGGTTGGTCCTCGTACTATATTCGGTTTACTTGTGACTTCTCTAGCTCTTAGACAAGTGTTCGTAGAAACACAAGGTCCAAGTTTTGAGAAGTTATGGGTATACGAATAAAGTAGAGAACCAGGTATTGCAAGTATCAGGATTCTTCAAAAGTGATCGAAGATGTAGATACTTGTGTATGGTATTCAGTTAATAGTAATGATTAAGAAAGCTTGCTTCTCTTTCAGATTACTCATAATTGGAAGTACTCCTAAGTTGAGTAATGTTGATCGGCCTCTCTCCATTTAGTTGACATGCACTGGAGACAGTTGCATGATTTGAATATGGTTCCAATTAAATTACTGCCTCTGTTTCTGTATTGGATATAGAACAATTCATATCTTGACATTGTTAAGATACGGGGAGTTGTCCAGCTTATGCTTAAAACCAGACACTGGACAAGTCAAGGCGCGTTTCTATAATGGCTGTTTTTGGGTTGACCCGGGCTATGACGAGGGTTAACTTTCTACCATCTAGAAGATCAATAGTGATATTGTTCTTGACTCGCCACAGTTTTAATAAAAATGGATTTTTTCAGAAAACAATAGCGAGAGTATGGTAGAACTGAAAATGATTCCATAACCGCAAACGATTACTGAAAATTTGATAAGAACCTATAGATTCAATTTGGTTTGACATTCCATTGGCCACTCCGCAGATATGGTAGGAACCTCAAGCACCCGAGAGGTACTTTGGTAGCCTCAAGGACGGTGACAGGGAGGTTCTTGTTTACCCAGACTTGCCATTGCTGTTGTTCCAGACTGTGAGACCCGGCAGGAGGATGAGTATAGCGTCGTTCTGAACTGGCTTTAGAAGTGTACATGTATATGATTCTGCCAGAGGGTTGTCGTAGTCAGTGGGAGCAGTGGAAGCATTGGTGGACAGGTGGCTTATGTCTATTTATAGACTAAAGCAGATACAGCGAAGATAGATCATCTATTTCTGATGTAACAGTCATAGGTTTGACTTCATCAGAATATTGGATGGATCTGTTAAGAAGGTAGTAGGGTGTGATGTCTTGGTATTTGGATGACATACACAGAGTAGGAAGTGATATTCCTGCACTACGATCGGTTGTACTTTGATTGTCACATAGTGGTTTCTCCATATAGGATATGGATTTTATATCAGACATTCTGGTTACTGGATCTATAATTTTAGATCTAGATTTGGGTAGTTTCCCAATCAGGGTACTTTGACAGCATTCTAAAGGTGCTTTAGAATGGACGACTCCTGGCACGGTAGTGTACCTGCAAGAGATGGAGTCACCCTCTCTAAAGGTGTCTTACAGAATAAAGGGGAGAGGATGTGCATGATTAGCAGATCACTTGCTTAGGCAATTGAGTTGATCATGAGATGTCAAGTACCACCCCAGATGTTGTTTTTGCAAGAGATGCAATAAGTTGATATTAATCCAATCCTGGAGAAACGATCGGAAGCAGTTTTAGAGCATAAGTGGATGCTCTAGGGATTTGATAACGACAGCCTCCTTTTGGAGACGGTTATCATTCCAGGCTTCCAAGGTGACCTGGATGACAGAGTGACTGTCAGAGTTATAGTTTACCCTCTGACGAGGGGCAGTATTTTGCACAGGTGGTCCAAGGGGATACTGAGGGAGGCATGGCGCAGGATACTGATTATGTTCAGTTGACGATACAGTCTAAGAAGTTTGGATTTAGAGTTCATTTATGAGCTGGGTCCCATCAGATATCCAGACACATTCTAAGACGTGTATTGCTCATTTCGGGAGATGGTTTTCTCCGCGAACTTGAGATAGAGAGAGACATAGAAATAAACATCAAAGCGGATCCACTCACTGAGGCTATTCCTCGGACGCATTAGTTTCGCAAACGGGTTTTGTGAGACTGATTAGTAGAGGAGTTGGGTGTTCGGTATTACACGGGCTGTGAGTATGCGACATTGCAATAATTAGCCTTGAGTGCAAGTGGGAGATTGTTGGAAATAGTGCCCATAGAGTCAATTATTGGATCACAGGCACATGATTGCAATGATTGAGAGAGGACCTATACCGTTAGAGCAGTCTTACTCAAGATGATAGTATGCTATCTGGTTTATCTTTATTATCGTGTACAGTTTCAGATGACCTTACAGGCCACTATTGCACGTTGATAGAGCCCTTAGGATTCTTGCTTGGCGGCCGGCAGTATGATGGCGATCATATACGTGGGAGCTGGGATCTATAAGCACATCCTTAAAAGGTCCCTAGTCATGGGAGTTTCGAGACAGGGCATCGATACTCCAGAATAGACTAGTGTATAAAGTCAAGACCCCGACGAGGGGCGGTGGCCGGTCTCACAAGCCACTGGTGTCAGTTGGTTCACCTAAGATGTATACAGGTGCTCATTGGGTTATGAGTACACCGGACAGGACTCGCCGGGAACATCCTAGTTGGTATTATACCTGACGTCAGATAGCAGTTTCCTGGTGACATGTGTACAGATTAGTTCATCGACCTGAGATCGTCATTTGTCTCGTGTGAGTTCCCACTGTATTTTGATTACTACCCTACCACGGCTCAAAGGAGTCGTGCAAACAGGTTTTAGTTGGGTACAGTCCCGAGCCACATGGAGACAGTGAGTGGATCTGCAGGGGTTCATCTCTCCCGGTATTGGGGGTGAGCTCGCGCTGTGTCTAGGAGAGCCATTACACAAAGCCCTCGGCCGAGGCAGGAGATTTACTGGTAGGTATTCCAGTAGTATTTCAGGATGTTCTGGGCTACACTCCGACATGACTTGTACCGTTTTTGGGGGTCTGACTTTTACTAACCCCCTAGGCCCGCCATGCGATACTCATAGACGAACGGACCGAACTGTACGGATATTGTCACTGACAGGCTTAGTAGGGTGTCAGGATGAGTTCGCTCATCGACCTCCCTTTTGGTCAATACCTAGTAGCCCGTTACGTATAGCTAATACCTCTGACGTGCTAGTGGTTAAATCAACAGCCAAAGTGTTGACGAGTCTTTAGAGTCCCTCACAGACAGTTGCTCAAATTTCGGGCGAAACGCTGTAGAGGCCGTATGGAGATATGGCATGGTTCGATCTTATACGTGCTGTATTGTACGGATCATGATCGGACGGATAATACTATCGGGCTTAGGTTTAAGCCGGATCCTAGTATTGTACAGTGTTGATTTTGTTTCATTGCATTTGTATTCGGTCGGAATACAAATGCAGGTATGTATATACGGTCGCTGGGTTTTCTTGTAATTTATTATGGGATCAGTTTTTTGAGGTTGCCAGTTTGCATTCCGTTTCGGCTAGTTTTCCTTTGTTCCTTCACTGCCGGATTTTTCTGATGGAGGTGCTAATTTGCATATTTGAAAATTAGCAATTGTGGAGGTGTTATTTATGATTTGAGAGATTATGATAAATCTAGCATCTTTGCTTTTCCTTTGGTGATCATGGCTAGCACTAAATGTGATAGGATTGAATGAGAAATTGATGTGATCCTTTTTCCTCTTTATCACACAATTTCTTCTCTCGCATTATTCTTGCAATTTTCCTCCACCATTTTTAGAAGAGGCCGACCATTGCTAGTGAGGAGATAGGACTATTTTTGGTGGGGAGAAAATCATTCATCTCATTCTTTGTTTGTATCAAAAAAAGTCTCATTTTCCTCTTGCTCACTATTCTTCACCTCCATCATCAATGGCAACTTCAAACCCCATGAGACAAACATTACTACACTTAGCCTACAGCATCCTTGGGCACGTCGACTCGCCAACTTCGTGCTCGAGTTGCCTCGGTCCAGAGGTGGGAGCCCGTAAAAGAACCCGGCGGTGTAGTGCCCGTTCTGACGAGGAGATGAAGACTGGAGATTCCGCGAAGAGATCGGAGTGGAGGCCGAAGACCGAAGTACACGGATCGCTCGGTATAGCATTCTACCCTTTCTCTTGTTAGCTAGGTATATGTTAATGGTTCGATCCGGATTTTTAGGATGCGGTAGTGCCGGTTTAAAGTTAAGAAAATTTTTCGTTTCCGCATTTTGGCCTCGGATAGACGGTCGGGGCGCTACCGTAGTCCTACACTAACTAGGTTTATGGTAAAGATCCGGTTAGGGTTTATGTTAGCGCCAAGTTCGTTATCGCTACGAAATTTTTATTCCGCGTTTGGCCACGGATGTAGGCCGGGGCGCTAGTGTAACCCTTTATGGTATCAGAGCCAGCCCATAAACCCTAAGTTAGCAAGTTTAAGCAAAGTTAAAACAACGAAATCGAAACAACTACGCGAAACCAAATCCATTATCTGCAGTTTCTGTTGATTTAGAAAAAGTCTCTGAAATTTTTTTAAACATGTGCGGAGTGGTCTTTACCCTATTAGATGTACCCAGAACCAAAACGAGACATTTTGGCCTTGCTTTGGCCAGCCACAGAAAGGAAAAATCCGGCCACCCCAGGTTTTTTGGGGGTGTATGCAATTTTTTTGGGTGCTGGGTGCTTATCTCTAGGAGTTTGGTTTCCTGGTGTTGTTTATTTTTTGCCCAAACTTGATTCTCTGTAGATTTGAGTTTGAGGCAACTTGTGGTGTTTCGAATTCGTTATATTTAACACTGTTTGACAGTTTACAGTTCATTCACTTTTATCTGCTACCTGGAATGTCACTCAATCGGTAAAACTCGTCTAATCGCTATATGTTCCTTAAGACGGGTTTTGCGAACGTGTCATTCCCGTTGATGTTGTGTGCTTGTTCTGTGATTGTGGTTGGATAGTCGTGATGGATAGCAAAGGTTGCAATGTTTGTAGTGCAGTTTAAATTCTATTGTACATTTGTTATTGCGGGGCGAGCGTCCGACATGTGGACTGCCGTCTTTGCCGGGTTGTACATTATTTTGGGGCACGACCGGATTGAGGTCGATGTCACCGTTTGTACATATTATTTTATTCTTCTATAGTAGGGTTACCCCACGGTGGAGTGCACGAATAGCCGGGTTCTAGAAAGACAGCAAGCCCACATCTCATGGCGTTGAGACGGAGGGGGCTTCTTTCTCATGGCGTTGAGACGGATGGGGCTTCATTCTAGAATTGGCGGGCTATTCTCCGCACTCGTAGGGGGTACAGGTTTTCATTGCACAGGCTATCCACACGACAGGGAACGTCGGGTTTTATTTGTGGCTCAAATGAAACCCGGGGCTCCAAAATTATCTACCATTCTGTATTGTTGGCTATGTTTTTGTAATGTTGTTTACTATCATGCCTGGGACGAATTGTAATACCCCAGGTGGAGTTGGGGCTGAATACCACCTACCCCGTGAAGAAGTGAGGTGTTATCCGGTATCGAGGTGGGGATGTAACCGATACGGATACACACGGGGAACCACTATAGAACAATGGGGAGTATCGAATTTCATTCCGAAAGAGGGCACGATCTGAACTATAAATGGAATTATACCCCTCTTAAATATAGAGGCGCCTTTTGGATGAATCGGAACTCCGGAGTTTGAAGAACTCCGTAGTTAAGCGTGCTCGGGCCAGGGAAGTCCTGGGATGGGTGACCTCCTGGGAGGTGGCCCCTGGTCGGGTCCAATTCACTCCGAAGGACAAAACCGTGCGGCTTCGGCCAGAGCGGACAATACTGTATTGGGGGCGGGTCATGACAGAATGGTATCAGAGACGGTCCCTCAAAAGTAGGTCTGTGGTTCGAGGACGAACCATTGTTTAAGTGGGGGGGAATGTAATACCCCAGGTGGAGTTGGGGCTGAATACCACCTACCCCGTGAAGAAGTGAGGTGTTAACCACTATAGAACAATGGGGAGTATCGAATTTTATTCCGAAAGAGGGCACGATCTGAACTATAAATGGAATTATACCCCTCTTCAATATAGAGGTGCCTTTTGGATGAATCGGAACACCGGAGTTTGAAGAACTCCATAGTTAAGCGTGCTTGGGCCAGGGAAGTCTTGAGATGGGTGACCTCCTGGGAAGTGGCCCCTGGTCGGGTCCGATTCACTCCGAAGGACAAAACCGTGCGGCTTCGGCCAGAGCGGACAATACTGTATTGGGGGCGGGTCATGACAGAATGGTATCAGAGACGGTCCCTCAAAAGTAGGTCTGTGGTTCGAGGACGAACCATTGTTCTAAGTGGGGGGGAATGTAATACCCCAGGTGGAGTTGGGGCTGAATACCACCTACCCCGTGAAGAAGTGAGGTGTTATCCGGTATTGAGGTGGGGATTTAACCGATACGGATACAAATGGGGAACCACTATAGAACAATGGGGAGTATCGAATTTTATTCCGAAAGAGGGCACGATCTGAACTATAAATGGAATTATACCCCTCTTCAATATAGAGGCGCCTTTTGGATGAATCGGAACACCGGAGTTTGAAGAACTCCATAGTTAAGCGTGCTTGGGCCAGGGAAGTCCTGGGATGGGTGACCTCCTGGGAAGTGGCCCCTGGTCGGGTCCGATTCACTCCGAAGGACAAAACCGTGCGGCTTCGGCCAGAGCGGACAATACTCTCTGTATTGGGGGCGGGTCGTGACACGAATGCTGTATATACTTATATATATATACAAGTAGATGTTGTGTATGTTTTTCACCCGCGCTAGTCCAGCCCCTGCTCTGTCGTTAGTTAAGTAACCTAACGGGTGATGACGGGGCCCAGTGGCGAATGTGGATGGCATATACGTACATCATATTTTCGTTCTTTTCTGGTGTGGTAGGTTACTTCGATGGGATGACATTAATTTTGATTAATGCAAGTAAAACAAACCAAAAAAGATGTTGTTGGAACCAAGTTTTAAAAACAGACATTACATACGCTCTCTTTTGCTTTACACGGTGGTATTCAGTTTAGAATATCCAGCACCTCATTCTACGGGGCAAGGGCCGAGATCCCTTCACCGGGAGTGATCCCTTGAGTAAAAGTTTGCATCAGCGTAATAACTTCACTATAGTCGATTATTCTTGCTTTGCATCGTGGTATTCAGTTTGGAATATCCTGCACCTCATTCGACGAGGAAAGTGCCGAGATCCCTTCACAGGGAGTGACCTCTTTAGCAAAATTTTTCGCCACTATATATTTTAAAAGGCAAATCAGGTTCCTTCAACGATATCAAGTTCATTATGTTAACGGGTTTTTTGCCAAAAACCCAGCCGTAGCCATCCGTCATTTCGGACTGGTATTATTTAGTATTCGTGCTACGTTTGTTGACCTAGTCAAGGCGTACTGAACGGTAGCTAAGTGATATTTTTCTGTGCATTGCAAATGTGATTAGTTAGGACAGTCGTGCGGCCTTGCTGACCTAGTCAAGGGCACGTACGGGTGAGTTTAATGCAATCAAAATAATGATGGGTAGAACTTGACTAGCGGTTTATGGTTTGTTGACCTAGTCAAGGTCATAAACGTTAAGGGTAAAAAAATCACATCGGGTGTTTCAAACATACAGGAAACTTGCAGATTTAGCATACCTTCTGGAGTGCGGTCACTAGAGTGGATTCTATCTAGGTCATCACACAATGATAGTTGGATCCCGATCCCACTGATGAGTTAGATTACGCTCGGGAGATTATTTCACTTAACAATCAATGCTATAAACCAAGTAGGTGTCTAGAACGGTGTTAGCGGGGCTACGCATCCAGGGAAAAGAGGTTATGTATTTAAGGAACTTCGCAAAAGCGTTGGAAAACCTCCCTCGAAGTACCAACACTAGCCTGGCTGAAAGGTTAAGCAAGTATTGTGACGTGCGATTAATCCTGACTAGTACTTCTTTTAAGGTTTGAAGAAGAATTTGAGGAAACAGTGGGAGCCATCCTGATTAGATAAATTAATAAACTAATCTAATCTTGCAAGAGCGCATGTTGAGTTGTTTCTTTTCTCTCTCTCTCCAGGTAGCAACCATTTCCGCACTAATCAAGTTAATAAAATGTATCGCTTGACCGATCCGAATTCTTATTCGGGGCTGGGGAACGTCAGTTCGGGTCTAACATACGACAACAGTCATAAGTATGAGCAAGAGAAAGAGGATTGTATGGATTCCATGGAGACCCAGTTGAAGAAGAAGCATAGTATTGCATCTAATTTAGGTGTTCTTGTAATTGAGAACTGCTTTTCGGTCAGCCCTACCTCCTGGGTACTTGATACCTGATCAGGATCTAATATCTGTAATTTATTGCAGGGACTGAGAAAAAGTAGGAATGTTGCACCTGGTGATATGTCCCTCACGGTAGGGAACGGAGCATAAGTTAATACTGCAGCCGTCGATGAATATCACCTAGTGTTGCCAAATGGCAATACTATGATTTTTAATAATTGCTACTATATACCTTCCATGGTTTGCAACATAATATCAGTGTCTTTACTTGATAAAAATGGATATAAATTTGTTCTTGATAGAAATATCATGAACATTTACCTTGATAAGGTACTAGTTGCAGAAGGTACACTGTGTAATGGTATCTATGTTCTAAATCAGAATACAGTTCTCAATATACAGAACACACGCAAGAGGAAGAGTTCAGATACAAACGAATCCTAGTTGTGGCATTGTAGACTTGGTCATATCGGAGAGAAAAGACTAAGTAAGTTGCATAAAGATGGAATCTTGGATACGTTCGAGTTTTCATCTTATGAAACTTGTCAGTCTTGTCTCAAAGGAAAGATGACCAAATCTCCGTTCACCGGACATGGATAAAGAGCAACAGAGCTCTTGGGACTCATACACAGTGATGTATGTGGTCCAATGTCTATACATGCAAGGGGTGGGTTCTCATACTTCATCACATTCACTGACGATCTCTCTAGGTTCGGATATGTGTATCTGATGAAACACAAATCTGAAGCTTTTAAGAAATTCAGAGAATTCAGAAACGAAGTGGAGAACCAGATAGGAAAAAGTATCAAGATCCTCCGGTCTGATAGAGGAGGGGAGTACTTAACCACGGAATTCCTAGATTACTTAAAAGAGAATGGTATTCTTTCTCAGCTTACTCCTCTATACACACCACAGCATAATGGTGTATCGGAGCAGAGGAACCGTACCCTGTTGGATATGGTTCGCTCCATGATGAGTAGTGCTGAGTTACCTCTTTCATTTTGGGGACATGCGCTTTTGACAGCGGCATATCTATTAAATGATGTTCCGTCTAAATCAGTGCCTAAGACTCCATTCGAAATATGGAATGGAAAAAGGCCATATCTTAAAAGATTTAAGATATGGGGTTGTCCGGCTTATGTTAAAAAGTATAAACCAGATAAACTAGAGGCACTGTCAGTTTTATGTAAGTTTGTGGGATTTCCAAAGAATGGTTATGGATATCTGTTCTACCACACCGAGGAACAGAAGGTGTTTGTTGCTTAGCATGCCGTTTTCTTAGAAACGGAGTTTCTTGCAAAAGAAATTAGTGGGAGCACGGTAGAACTGGAAGAGATTCAGCGACCACAAACTGAAACTGAAGATTTGACAGAACCTCAGGATTCAATAACCCCAGACGAACCTCAGCCACTCCGCAGATCTGGTACGATTTCTCATCCGCTCGAGAGATACTACGGTTTTCTCATAGACGGGGATCGAGAGGATTGCATCTTGGAAGAAGATGACCCTACCAGTTTCTGTCAGGACATTATCAGTAGGGATTCTGATAAGTGGTTGGATGCTATGCAATCCGAAATGGAGTCTATGTACACCAATAAAGTGTGGACCTTGGATATTGCTCCACCTGGGGTAAAACCCGTTGGATGCAAATGGATCTACAAAAGGAAACTTGGTGTAGATGGGCAGGTGGAAACCAATAAGGCTAGACTTGTTGCAAAAGGTTTTCGTCAAACACCTGGTTTGGACTATGACGAAACTTTTTCTCCATAGGCTATGCTCAAATCCATTCGGATCCTACTTGCCATTGCTGCCTTCCATGACTATGAGATCTGGCAGATGGACGTAAAAACGGCTTTTCTAAACGGCAGTTTAGAAGAGTGCGTTTACATGGATCAGCCAGAAGGTTTTGTAGATAGTGGGAGCAGCGGAAAGGTGTGCTACTTAAATCCATTTATGGATTAAAGCAGGCATCGCGGAGCTGGAACATCTGTTTTGATGAGGCAATCAAGGAATTTGATTTCATTAAGAACTAAGATGAACCTTGTATCTATAAGAAGATTGTAGGATGAACTGTCGTGTTCCTAGTCTTGTACGTGGACGACATTCTTTTGATATGAAATGATATTCCTATGCTACAATCGGTCAACCTATTCTTGTCACAACGGTTCTCCATGAAGGACCTTGGTGATGCCACATACATACTGGAGACCAAGATCTACAGAGATAGATCTAAGAGATTACTGGGACTTTCGCAGTCCAGGTACATAGAGACCGTACTAAAGAGATTTAGTATGGAAGATTCTAAACGCGGTAATATACCAGCAATGCACGGAATCACCCTCTCCAAGAAAATGTCTCCCAAGACTGACGAGGAGAGGGTTCGCATGAGCATTATACCCTACGCTTCGGATGTAGGATCTATAATATATGCGATGCTAGGTACAAGACCAGATGTAGCTTACGCGTTGAGCGTGGTGAGCCGATATCAGTCAGACCCAGGTGAGAACCACTGGACGGCAGTGAAGAACATTCTCAAGTACCTGAGAAGTGTAAGTCCATGCTACCTCTCCCGGTACTTTCGGGCATGCGGAATTTGACGAAAAACAAATTTTCTAGAGGTGGTAACATAGACTCATAACCGGATCTTTGTTAAACATCTAACTAACAACCTAACTAGGAGTTGTTAACTACTCGGTTAGGGGGTTATACCTTTCTTTCTTGAACTCCTTCGTCTTCAAGCCTCGATGGTTATCCGGATCGGCTTCACTCCGTCGTCTCCTTGCGCCGAAGATAGATCCACCTGAAAGCTTCTACCTTTGGCTTCTTCTTCGGTCTTTGAAGAAACTAGTTCACTTGGTTTGCTAAACCTTATGAACTAGAATAAGTAGAGAAGAGTGTGTTGGGATTTTACTCTATGGTTCTTATTTCTCAACACATGAGACAAGTGAACCAAAGACAAAAGAGAGGGAGAGCAAGAGGAAGAAGATGAGAGCTCAAGAACAAGAGAGAGAGTGAGAATGATAAAATGAGAGAAGACCTTTCTCATTTGGCTCTCATAATCCATAACCATCATAACACATCATAGCAATCAAGTATTATGTGATGGTTTAAGCAACAATTGCCATATCATTTCATGCACTCATTTTGCACAATAGAGCAAGCAAGCAAAAGTCTTTGCCATGAAATGATAGCTATTGTTATCATGATGGTCAACTAGTCAAGACTAGTCAACCGGTCAACAAAGTCAACAAGTCAACAAAGTCAACCCCTCAACAACCATGTCACCATAATACTTAATTAATATAATTGTTAATCATATATCATATTCTCATTAGGGTTGAGCAAAAAGTCAATAGTCAACAGTCAACGGTCATCAACCCTAATGAGAATCATCTGCCTCTGTCTCTCCGTCAACTGTGCATACACACCCGCATTCGCGTTCCGAGGAACATGAATATAAACTGGATAAAACCAATCCCAATACGTACACTAGGATCTGGCATAAACCAATGCCCGCTAGTGTAAACTGTCCGGACACTAAACGTGCACAAGTGCATGGATGTGACTGAACCATGTCGCAAAACCATGCGACCTGTCGCAAAACCATGCGACCTCTACTTTTTTGCCTAAAGGCGAAAAGCTTTCTGTGTAGGACTCTAAAGACTCGACACTACGCTGGCAGTGGGTTTAACCACAGACCGCAAGCGGCACTAGCTGTGCGTAACAATTCCCAGGTAGATGCCGACAAGAAGACTGACGAGGTGAAACCCATTTGAACACCTACTGAGCCTGAATGTGACAATCTCCGTACAATCCGGTCTGTTCGTCTGATACATCGCATGGCTGGCCTAGGGCGGCGGTAAACATCAGTCCCCTAATAGTGGTACAAGTCGTGTCGGAGTGAAGCCCAAAACACCCTGAGATAACACTGTAAGCCTACCAGTATATCTCGATTGCCCTGGCCAGGGACTACTCGTGTAATGGCTCTCCTAGACGCAGCGCGATGTCAACCCCTAATACCGGGAGATACGAATCCTGTCTAACCGTCACTGCCTCCAAGTGCTTCGGGACTGCACCCAACTACCACCTGTTTGCACGACTCCTTTGAGCCGTGGTAGGGTAGTAATCAAAGCACAGTGGGAACACACTCGAGGCGAAGTGACAGTGTCAAGTCAGCGGACTAAGCTGTACTCATGTCACCTGGGAACTGATAACGGACGATAGGTATAATACCAACCGGTCAGTTCCCGACGAGTCCTGTCCAGTGTACTCGTAACCTAACGAGCACCCGCATACTATCTCCAGTACGACGCACTGATGGCTGTGGGACAGACCATCTCCCACACTGGGATGAGAAGCGCATGCGCTAGTCAACTCCGGAGTATCGATGCCCTGTCTCGATAGTCCTGCGACTAGGGACCTGCATAAGGATGTGCTTATAGATTACCCAGCCCCCACTAGTGTGACTGCCATCACAACGCTGGTAATCAAGCAAAGATCCTAAGGGCTCCACTAATACGTATAGGTGATATAATAAAATAAACACATTTACACATTTAAGTAGAAACAAACCAAGTAGCATACTACTATTTTGAGCAAGATTATATATACAAGGTGAATATCCCAAGCTTCCATTAAGTAATATACAAACTAGTATGATACAGTAATGGCCTCTAGGGCATATACACTAACAATCTCCCACTTGCACTAAGGCCATGTACTGAGGTATCGAAGACCTATCATCTCGATCAGCCGCTCGAACTGAGTCTGGGGCAAGGCCTTGGTCAATGGATCTGCAGTGTTATCTTCTGAAGCAACCCTCCGAACCTCGATCTCCTGGCGATCCACGATCTCCCTGATCAGGTGATACCGCCTCAAGATGTGTCTGGATCTCTAATGGGACCTGGGTTCCTTCGCTAAAGCTATAGCCCCGTTGTTATCGCAATACAGACGTATTGGATCAACAATGGACGGAACCACCTGAAGTTCTTTTAAGAACTTCCTCATCCAGACAGCTTCTTTTGCGGCATCAGATGCAGCGATGTATTCCGCTTCCATCGTCGTGTCTGCAACGGTTTCCTGTTTGGAACTCTTCCAACACACCGCCCCTCCATTGAGGGTAAAGACAAAACCCGACATGGACTTGGAATCATCCTTGTCACTCTGGAAGCTGGAGTCAGCAAAGGCCTCGATCTGGAGGTCTTTTCCGCCATACACCAAGAACATCTCCTTAGTCCTTCTCAGGTACTTGAGAATGTTCTTTACCGCTATCCAGTGTTTCTCCCCAGGGTTTGACTGATACCGGCTTACCACACTCAGTGCATAAGCTACATCCGGTCTGGTACACAACATCGCATACATTATAGAGCCTACCGCAGAAGCGTAGGGTATAATAGACATGCGATCCCTCTCCAAATCAGTCTTGGGAGACATCTCTTTAGAGAGGGTGATCCCGTGACAAGCCAGTAGGTTACCGCGCTTGGAATCTTCCATACTGAATCTTTTCAGTATGGTGTCGATGTACCTGGACTGTGAAAGTCCTAATATCCTCTTGGATCTATCACGATTGATCCGGATCCCCAGGATGTATGAGGCATCACCTAGGTCTTTCATGGAGAACCTGTGTGACAAGAACCCCTTGACAGATTGTAGCATAGGAATGTCATTTCCTATTAAGAGAATGTCATCCACGTACAAAACGAGGAATACTACAGTTCTCGCTACAAATCTACAATAGATGCATGGTTCATCTGGATTTTTGATAAAGCCAAATTCCTTGACCGTCTCATCAAAACAGATATTCCAACTCCGCGATGCCTGCTTTAGTCCATAGATGGACTTAAGCAACTTGCACACCTTTCCGCTGCTCCCACTCTGAATGAAACCTTCTGGTTGGTCCATATAGACACACTCCTCTAAATTTCCATTCAGAAAAACGGTCTTTACGTCCATCTGCCAGATCTCATAATCGTGGAAGGCAGCAATGGCAAGAAGGATCCGAATGGATTTCAGCATAGCCACTGGAGAAAAGGTTTCGTGATAGTCCAAACCAGGTCTTTGACGAAAACCCTTTGCAACAAGTCTAGCTTTATAGGTCTCCACCTGTCCATCTACACCAATCTTCCTTTTGAAGATCCACTTGCATCATACGGGTTTTACCCCGTCTGGAGCAATGTCCAACGTCCATACCTTGTTGGTGTACATGGAATCCATTTCGGTCCGCATTGCATCCAGCCATTTTACCGAGTCAACGCTTTGAACGGCCTGCTGGAAGCTAGTAGGCTCATCATAATCTATGATGCAATCCTCTCTATCCCCGTCTATGAGAAAACCGTAGTATCTCTCGGGCGGATGAGACTGCCTACTACTCCTGCGGAGCGGCGTAGGAATGTCTTGTTCTTTTGAACCCTCTGGTTCCACTAAGCTTTCAGTAACAGTTCGTGGTTCTGGAATTTCTTCCAGTTCTACTGTGCTCCCACTTATCTGGTTTTCCAAAAACTCGGTTTCCAAGAAGTATGCATGATGAGAAACAAAAACCTATTGTTCCTCCTCGCAATAGAAGAAATATCCCTTGGAGTTCTTTGGATATCCCACGAACTTGCACTGTACAGAGCGTGCCTCGAGCTTGTCCGCATGTTGCTTTTTGACAAAAGCTGGACTTCCCCATGTCTTAATGTGATTAAGATAGGGTCTCTTCCCACACCACATCTCATATGGTGTAGTAGACACAGTCTTAGTGGGAACTCGGTTCAAAAGGTATGCTGCTGATTCTAGCGCATACCCCCAGAATGATCGTGGTAACTCAGCGTTACTCATCATGGACCGTACCATATCCAATAGGGTTCGGTTCCTTCTCTCCGATACACCATTATGTTGCGGAGTGTATGGAGGAGTAAGCTGAGAGAGAATTCCGTTCTCTTTTAAATAGTTGAGGAACTCGACACTTAAGTATTCACCACCTCGATCCGATCTTAGAATCTTGATACTTTTGCCGGTTTGTTTTTCTACTTCATTCTTATATTCCTGGAATTTTCCAAAGGCTGCGGACTTATGTTTCATTAAGAAGACATAACCGTACTTTGAAAAGTCATCCGTGAAAGTAATGAAGTAAGAATAACCGCTTCGCGCATGTGTAGACATTGGACCGCACACGTCGCTGTGTACGAGTCCCAAGAGCTCGCTCGCCCTTACTTCGTGTCCAGTAAACGGAGCCTTTGTCATCTTTCCTTTGAGACAGGATTGACAAGTGGCATACGATTGATATTCGAACGGATTCAAATATCTTCTGTATGTAACTTCGTCAACCTTCTCTCATTGATGTGACCCAGTCTACAATGCCACAAGAAAGTCTGATTTATTTCCGAAGACTTTCTTTTGTCTGTATTCTGGACATTGAAAATCTGTAGTTGGTTTAATACGTATATACCATTGCTCAATGTACCTGACCCAATCAGAACTTGATTAAGGTGAATGTTTACAACATTACTTACAAACGCAAATTCATAATCTTCTTTAGAAACCAAAGATACAGAAATGATATTACAAGTTGCGTTAGGTACAAAAAAGCAATTACGCAAAACCAAAACATGTCCATCTGACATTCCCAGGTGATAGTCCCCTCGGACTTAGCATCCATGCTAGCTCCGTTTGCAACTTTGAGGGTCATGTCACCTGCCTTCAAAACCCGACGGTTTCTCAACGCCTGCAAAGAATTACAGATATGAGATCCTGATCCGGTATCCAATACCCAGGAAGTAGAGTTTATTGAAATACAATTTTCAATAACATACACACCTGAAGCTGAAGCTGCAACCTGCTTCAATTCCTGTGTCCTGGCTTTCCAAGCCCTGCAATCATTCTTCCAGTGTCCTTTCTTATGACAATAGAAGCATTCTTCCTTATCCACAAGCTTTCCCACTTTCTTTGTTGCTTTCGTCTTTCCCTTCGTATCCACTTTACTAACACCGCCCCTTGGTTTGGCAGGGGCTTTCTTCTTCTTTCCCTTGGCTTTCGCCTTGGACCTAGAAGAAGAAGATCCTCCTACAAACAAAGTGGATGTTTCCCTACCTTTTTGTAGGGTGCCCTCTGCGCTCCTCAGCATGTTGAGGAGTTCTGAAAGTTCAACTTCCTTTTCTTGTAAGTTGAAGTTCAGTATGAACTGGGCGTAAGTGGAAGGAAGGGACTGGAGAATCAAGTCCGTAAAGAGGTCATTCTCCAACGTGGTCCCAAGGTCCGCGAGCTCCTCAATGTAGCCAATCATCTTAAGCACGTGTTCCGCTACCGATGATCCGACGGCCAATCTTGCCGAAAATAACTTCTTCGACACTTCGTATCTTGCGATACGAGATTGCTCTCAATACAGTTCTTTTGTATGAAGAAATATGGATTCGAGGTCCATATTCTCGTGCCTCATCTGATGTTCGTTGTCCATAGAGGTAAGCACGAGGCACTTTGCCTTCGCGCAATCTAGTTCCCAGGTCTTACGGATTTCCTTATCCGCGACGCTGGTTTTGTGACATGGGACAGGGGGAGATTTGGTGGTAAGAAGATTCCCCAGCTTGTCGTAAGTGATTGCCATCTTGATATTCCTGAGCTAATCTTTGTAGTTTGGCCCTGTCAGTATGTTTTTATCTAGAAGTAACTTAAGTCCACTCATGTCGATTGGTTGCTGCAATTAGGAGAGAGAAGAAACACTCAACATGATGCTCTTGCAAGTTTAGAATGGTTTTTAGTTTGTCTAAACAGGATGGCTCCCACTGTTTCTCGAATCCCTCCTCAAACCAAAAACGAAGAATTAGTCGGGATCAATCTCACCGTACAATACTTGCTTAACCGTTCAGCCAGGCTAGTGTCGGTACTTCGAGGGAGGTTTTCCAACGCTTTCGCGAAGTTCCTTAATTAAATAACCTCTTTTCCCTGGCGGCGTAGCCCCGCTAACACCTTTCTAGACACCAACTAGGTTTATAGCATTGATCGTTTAGTGAGAAATTTCCCGAGGAGTAGCATATACTCACAGTAGGATCGGGATCCAAATATCATCGCGTGACGAAACTGAAGGAATCCTACCAGAATCATCACACTCCAAATGGTATGCAACACTAGCAAGTTTCAGTTCTTTTGAAACTCCCGATGTGGATTTTTGCCCCATGCTCTTATGACCTTGACTTTGGCCAACAAATCATAAGTCACATGTCAAGTTCTTCCCGTCGTTCTCCAGGTTAATTTGAATCCACCCGCACCTACCCTTGACTTTGGCCAACAAGGCAGTATGACTGTTCCAAACTAACGCATCTATCTATGCTGCACATGAATACCCAATAGCTACCAATCACTATGCCTTGACTTTGGCCAACAAACATAGCTTGAATACTATTGACCATCCATGTGAAACGACGGAGGGCTACGAATGGTTTTGGCTAAACCGTGAACGTAGTGAACTTGATATAATCGATGGAACGAGATAGCTTTTAAAAGGAGTGGCTCAAGCTCCGCATTTAAAAGTTAGTTTTGAAAAGAACCGAGTGGTTTTTCGAAAGTGTTCCAACGACTTTTACTTGGTTTATTTTTCTTGCATTATTTCTTTTAATGCGTGATATTCTTGCATTAGTTCTTTTAATGCGTCCCATCATTTAATCCTACCGTTGCAGAAAACAACCAAAATATGACGTACGCTTATGCCATTCGCATTCTCTAAGGGCCCCCGTCATTACCCGTTCGGTTACTTAACTAACGACAGAGCGGGGGCTGGGCTAGCACGGCTGTAAAACATAAGCAATGCCTAAATAATATCATATATAGATATATTGCAATGATAGCCATTTCAGATCACAGATGAAAACATTGGATATACTAGGAACCTGCAATTCGTACGAGCCTGTAACGAAAAGAAGATTACACGGTCGCGGTGAATAGCCAAAACCCTACCCAAGACCCCTACGGGTGCGGCAAACTACCCGCCAAGTACCCGAAGCGAAGCAACCTCCCTCATCTCCGTGAGTAGGCCACTCGGCACTTCGGCATACCCGGTAGTTTGTGCACCCCCTCCATGGGTCTATCCTAGGAGCAAAAGCAGTAAAAAGAAATTATACAATGACGACTACAACCCCGACCCGGTTGTGCGGCCATACAAATAATTATTACATCAATTTACAAATTTACATGAATTGAAAGAAAAGAAAACTCTCGTCTCACAACCCCCGGCTATTCACCCGCGACAATCCAAAGAATTCATATACACATTCCAATGACATTACAGATCACTGATTTGTATAACCCCCACTAATCGACATATAGCGATTAGTAGACGTTCAATACAAATATCACATCACAGAAAAACCCGTCAGCTTAAGTCTTTTAGAAGTTCGATCAAAAATACGGATTTATAGGCCCCAAATACAAAATTTTCGTTCTGGAAAATCTGGGCAGAAAATACATATTCCAAAAATCCCAAAACAACCCCAGAAATACACTGCACCAAATTTGAACCTCGGCCGAGTCAACTCGGCCGCGGAACCGCGGAGGGAGCGTTCTCCCGCCGCGTTTCCGCGGCTCTTTGAACGGTTCGTGGGACCAAATTTGATGGTTATTCAAACAAAAGCCTGAGCCGACTTTTAAGATGAAAATTATCAACTTTTGAACAGAATAAAAATCGGCAGAAACTTGACAACTCGGGTTCATTTCGTGACTTTTTCTTTGATCGATCTTCTAGTTACTTTGCTAACATGTTAGATAGAGTTTAACTAGGCTCTGATACCACTGTAAGTCCATGCTACCTCTCCCGGTACTTTCGGGCATGCGGAATTTGACGAGAAACAAATTTTCTAGAGGTGGTAACATGGACTCATAACCGGATCTTTGTTAAACATAGGTTAGTTATATGTATGCCCTAGAGGCCATTACTGTACATAGGATGTATATTGTAGTGGATGCTGGGACATATATAGGGAGGACTTTCTTGCTCGACATGATAGTATGCTATCTGGTTACTCTTTACCTTAACGTGTATACTGATTGTCTCTCTGTTACATGTTGGTAAAGCCCTTAGGATGTGTACTTAACTACCTGGACTATGATGCAGATCATACTAGTGGGGACATGGTGGTCCATAAGTACATCCTTCAAAGTCCCTAGTCATGGGTATATCGAGACGGGGCATTGATATACCAGAGTAGACTAGCGTATACCTTCTCGACCCATACAGATGGGTGATGGATGATCCCATATCCATTGGTGTTTGACATCGGAGATGATATACGGGTGCTCAGTGGAGACTGGGTACACTGGACCGACTCCCCGAGAACTCCCAGATGGTATTATACCTTACGTCAGATGGCAGTTCTTTGGTGACACTGGTACAGGTTAGTCTGTAGACCCGAGATCGTCATAGAGTCTTGTGTGATTCCCACTGTGTGTTGATTTCCATCTTACCACGTCCAAGAGGGCATGCAAAACGGTGGCTTTTGGGTACAGTCCCGAGTCACATGGAGGCAATGAGCGATAGGAGGGGATTCGTCTCTCCCGGTATAGGGGGTTGATGCTGCGCTGTGTTCGATTGGCCATAACAGGAAATCCCTGGCCAGGGTTACTGAGATTTACTGGTAAGTGTTACCAGTAGTTTCTCGAATTATTATAGACCTCATATCGACACGACTTATCGAGCTATTGGGGTCTGACGTTTACCACCCCTAGGCAAGATATGCGACATATCAGACGATCAGATAGGACTGTACGGTAGTTTTA
The DNA here is from genome assembly GCA_030015575.1 of Agapanthus africanus. NCBI lineage: Eukaryota > Viridiplantae > Streptophyta > Magnoliopsida > Asparagales > Amaryllidaceae > Agapanthus > Agapanthus africanus. Next base: position 279,745,051 of record JASDDO010000022.1, read on the forward strand.
CTGGTTGGATTCACTGGAGTGTGAGCGGGCTTGCTCGTCGATCTTCTGATCGCTCAATACCCGGGTGGCCGTTACGTTTAGCAGACCGCTTGCGGCTTGTGGGTGTTTGATATGATCATCACCTGCTGCCGGCGTATTGACGAGTCTTTAGAGTCCTACACAGAGGTTTCCTGGCTCAAGCGAAACGAAATAGGAGCGCATATGAGATATGTGCGGGGTCGAGAATAATGCGTGTATGTAATACCGTATACCATTCTCGCGATAAATGTATCGAATGGTTGTATGCGATATAACCGAGTTATCGAATCGGGGATTGATTCGATAAGCCGATACATTGGATACTGGTCGGTTATGTGCGACATGACCGGATCATTGAATCAAGTGTTGATTTAATGATTTAATGTATAATTATATATATGATATATTACTTTGCATTAACTAGTATTGGTTCACTTTAAATGGATTTTCTCACTTGGTTTGTGCACATTGTATATGTGATATACTTTTGTACACAAGATTGTATCATGTTTGATGATACATGCTAGTTTGGGTTTGTGTAAAGAATTAAACCATGGTTACTTAAGTGGTTAGGGTTTCATTTCCTTTTCTCATTTATTTATCTATTTATTCATTTTGGAAATAGAAAATCATAAAGAGAAAATGGTTGCTAAATTTTTTTTTTAGTTGAAGCTTCTTGAACATTTGACCAAAGTGACCATTTTGTCTCATGCTTAACCCTAACCACTCCATTTAACCTTAGTCTATTCTCTACACCTAACCAAGGTTAGGATATGATAAGTATTCATTTTATTATTCATTTTGGATATACTTATGATATTCTTTCTTCTTCTTCTTCATCTTCTTCTTCCATGAAGAAGCTTGACTTCATCAATGGTGGATTGATGAAACAAGTGAGAAATCCAATTCTAAAGTCTACCCACTTCCTATTTCTTCATCCTCTACCTCTTGCCGAGTAGTAGAGTGTGTTTTCTTCAAAAGTTTCTTGACTTGGTGAAGTTGGAGCTTGATCTAGTGATGCCTCGACGTAGATCATCTTCGGCATCGACGTCGACGACCTAGCCCGTCCATTCTCCGATGAAGCCGATGCTAGAGCCCGGGGTTCGACTTGGACAGCGAGGAGACTTCATTGCGGAGCTATGGAGGTGGAGCACCGGATCTACAAAGGTTGTATATCCGTTCACTTAGTTAAAGTAGTTAACTAGTTTCTTTTTCGCCTAGAATTCTAGCCAACGATCCGTAGTTTAGGGTTTCTCGGCACCGTATTTTTTAAATTGGCATGGTTGATGCCTTGTGAGACCTCTTGAGAGTGCCTACGAACCCTACAGTGGTATCAGAGCTTAGCTAGAGCCTTAGGCGAAGTCTAGACGGAGTTTGAAGTCCGAACGAACCCGAAACCCTAACACAAACATGCTCTCTGGACTTTTTCCAAAATCTGGTGTTTTTCGAAATTAAAAATATGCAGAGAAATCAGCAGGAAATTGTAAGGGTTACTGTAAAATTCGTAAGCCTAATTCCATCATTGCGCCGCGGATCCGCGGCACGAGCATGGCTCGTGCGGCGGTTCCGCGGCCGTTTTGTCTTATGTGGCATCGAATTTTGCACGGTAATTCATAATTTGCAGTGCTGGTTTTCCTGGGAATTTTTAATATTTTTTCAAGAGTTGAATTTTCTGGGTTATTTTGGGGTTTCGAATGTTCGACCGGATTATCAAATTTTGTCTGTGTGGCTTTCGGGATAAATTTTTAGAATATGTTAAAAAGTTCGACCGGATATAAATACCCAATTTTTCCCCTGTCGGAAAATTTCTAAGTGTTGGATTTTTCCGTGATTTAAAGACGTTCTAAGTAGTGCAAGTAACGCAATGGACCCTCTAGAAGACAACAAACCTTAACTCGATTATGTGACCGTCTTGAACTGCCCTTTAAACCTTAGGGTTTGGGGCAGTACGGCGTGCCACATGTGAGGCGTTGGCTTGACCCTTCTACGGCTGGACCGTTGGTACTGAGGCACGAGCTGAATGTTTTTAGACTTGTTTCATGTGTTGATCTGTATTGGGAAAACTTGGGTGTTCGAATGTTCGATCGGAAAGTTTGACATTTTCTATTTATCCGGAATGGGATACAATAATTGGAATTCACAAGTAGTTATGAGATAACTGAATGAATGTTATAAACGTAGCACTTTAGTCTCACTTGATCGGTTGCCACGGAATTTTGATGTGATCAAAAGTCAGTCGCAATCACGTAGCGTACGCAGATACTCGCCGGATAAACTTAATAGACAGCCTCACCCCATAGCCCCGACCAAGTGACTGTAGGAGAACCCCGTCGCCGAAAGCATCCGTTCGGGTGCTCGCGGTAGCCGTGTTCCGCCTTGGTGCACTTCGTCGACGGTATCGGGGGTGCGGCCGCCTACTAAAGTTTGCGACGAGCATTCGATCAGTTTTTCGGGAATCTTGTTGAATTGCCCGACTTGATATTGAAAAGTGTTTTCGATAATGAGACTAAAATGTGGGGTTTATAATTGTTAGGCATGTGATGTCTAAGTATTTCATTTGATTAGGCATGCGATGTCTAAAGAGTTTGTGGATTCCAACTGTTGTAGTTTTACACTTTCTTTTCTGTGACCGTAAGTGTAATATGTGATATCGCCGGTTTCGTTGCTATATGTCAACGACAATTGGGATGCGCATATTTACTTACGTTGATGACATGTGATGTTATGTGTTGCTGGATATGTTATATTGGATCGTCGTGTTTGAATAGCTGGGGGTTTTTTATGTGAGATGAGTGTTTTTCATTTTCATTCATGTAAAAACTTGTATGTAATATTCTTTTTATTGGGGCGCTTCCAGGTTGCGGAAGTTGTCACCTTTTGTATATTATTTACTTTTCCGCACTAGGATAGACCCAAGGAGGGGAGCACAAGTAACCGAGTTCTGGGGTCCAGATGGAGACCATCTCGAGGAGTCGAGTCCGGGTCTCCTAACTCCAGAATTGGTAGGGTTGCTTGCCGCTCTCGTAAGGGTCTAGGGGTGTGGGTTTGGCTATTCATCACGACCGTGGAATTCGTGTTTTATACTGGCTCGTATTGAAAACTCGGACGTCCTAGTATATCCAATATTTCATATGTTTCTTCTGCTGCGATATCTGTGATGTGATCATGTGATGTTATATGATAGATACAGTATATAGTATATATGATATATTATATAGACGTTACTTATGTTTTACACCCGTGCTAGCCCTGCCCTGCTCTGCCGTTAGTTACCTAACCTAACAGTGCACGAGGGGACATCGAGGCGAATGCGGATGGCATAAGTGTACGTCGTATTTATCTGTGATGTTTAGGTAATTAAATCATGGGACTTCATTAATATAATTAATGAAATAAATGAAACCTAAGATGTTGTAGAATCGAATTTCAAAATAAAACAGGTAACTACAGTTCTTGCTTTGCACGGCGGTATATATGATATATCCTGCACCTTATTCGATAAGGAAAAGACCGAGATCCCTTCACCGGGAGTGACTCCTTTAGCAATAACTGGCAGATGCTATACACTCGGTTTGTCTTTTGATTGCTTTTAAGTGTTTTTTCTTTGCACAGTGATATATATGATATATCCCGCACCTCATTCGACGAGGAAAGGACCGACGATCCCTTCACCGGGAATGACTCCTTTAGCAAAACTAGAAAAGCCTCAAAAACACTCCATTTTAAAATCATTTGATTCTACAACGATATCAAGTTCATTACGCAATAGGTTTTCAGAAAAACCTGTCGTAGCCATCCGTCATTTCAGATAAGTTGTATATAGTATTCGTACTGCATTTGTTGGCTTTCGTCAAGGTGCAGTGTGCGGTAGCTATATGCTGCTTATCTGCTAGCATACGATGCGATTGGATTAGGGTAGTCGTGCGGCTTTGTTGGATTTCGTCAAGGGTCGTGCGGGTGGGTTTAATTCGATCAAGAAATGTACGGGTTGAACTTGACTAGCGGGCTATGGTTTGTTGGCTTTTGTCAAGGTCATAGCACGCTAGGGGCAAAATATTATCGGGAATTTCAAGTGTTGAAATTTGCAATGAGATAGCATACCTTTTATGAGATAGTTGGATCCCGATACCCGCTGCGAGTAAGAGTTACTCCTGGGAGAGTTTTACACATTACAATTAGCCGATCAAGTAGGTGTCTAGAAAGGTGTTAACGAGGTTACGCCTCTAGGAAAACGAGGTTTACATTAATTAGGTTCGTACGAAAGCACGGGGGACCTCCCTCAAAGTACCGACACTGGCCTGGCTGAAAGATTGGCGAACTTGTAGTGTGTAATTAATCCCGGCTAGTCTATCCTTTTAGGGTTTGAAGGAAGATTTGATAAAAAGCAGTGGGAGCCATCCTGATTAGATAAAATAATAACCAATCTATTCTTGCAAGAGCGCACGCTGAGTGTTTTCTTCTCTCTCTCTCGTGGTAGCGACCATGTCACGCCTTAATCAAGATAATAATACGGATTATTGACCGAACCCGCTTGTTATACTGAGCTGGGGAACGTTGATCCCGCTCCAACTTATAATTGTTATAAGACAGAGCAGGAAATTGGGGAATACCATATTTCCCGTGCCGCCCAAACGAAGAGAGTGCATGATGATGCATCATCTTCGGGTGTGTTCATTACAAAGAACTGTTTCTCAGTATCCTCCGCATCCTGTGTATATGATACCGGATCAGGATCCCAGATATGTAATCTGTTACATAGGGCTACAAAAGGGTAGAAAAACTGAGAACGGGTGATAAGTTTCATGAGGCAGAAAACGGGGAAAGTGTTGCAGCCAAGTCTGTCCGTCACTATCACCCTGTATTACCAATACAATGATTCTGAACGAATGTTATTAGATACCGAACCTGATATACAAAATCATATCGGTCTCTTTATTCGTAAAGAAATGATAAAATTTTGTATAGATGGATAATGTTTTGAACATTTCCTATATCAAAAGTTGATCGGTTCAGGCATGTTATCTAAAAGCATTGATGTTCTAAATCAAACTACAGTTCCTAGTATACAGAACACACACAAGGGGAAGAGTTCAGAAATGAACGAATCCTTCTTGAGGTATTGTAGACTAGGTCAGATCAATGCGACCCGACTGGCTGAAGTTGCATTTAGATGTATATTTAAATCAGTTTGAATTTACATCTTGTGAAACTCGCCAGTCATGTCACAAAGATAAGATGACCATAGCTCTGTTTAATGGAAGCAGAGAAAGAGTTAGTAAACTTTTGGGATGATACATGTTGATGTATGTTAGGTCCCCTGTCTACACATGCCAAGACTGGTTCTTTATACTTCATTATATTCTCTGATAATCTATCAAGATTCAGACATATGTTCCTGTTGAAACACAAGTCAGAACCTTTTGAGATATTCACAGAATATAAGCGAGAAGTAGAGAACCAAAATATGGGTATAAGTATTATGTCCTATGATGAAATCAAGGAGGAGAATACTTGAGCACGGAAATCCTGGACTATTCTAAAGGAGAATGAGATTCTCTCTCAGCATTACTCCTCCGTATGCACCATAGCACGATGGTATATCGGGGCGGAGCAAACACACCCTATATGATAAGGTGTGCTCTATGATGAGTACTACTGAGTTACCTATTTCCTTTTGGGTGTTATGCACTTATGAAGTTGCATACCTATTGAATAGGGTTTCGATCAAATCAGTTGCCTACCAATTCATATGTGATATGGAAAGGTAAGAGCCCATATCTTAAGTTAGTTATGATTTGGGGTTGTCCGGCCTATGTATAAAAAGCAAAATCTGGACAAGCTCGAGGCAAGGTCTGTCATGTAGAACTGGAAAGGTTTCAGCTATACAAATTGCAACTGATGATTTGATAGAACCAAAGGATTCAGTAGATTCCAACGAACCTCAGCCTCTCCGCCGATCTAGTAGGGTTCCTCACCCACCTGAGAGATACTTCGGTTTCTCTATGACAGTGGGAGCGAGGATTGCATCATGAGATGATGACCCAACTAGCTTCGAGCTGGCCATCAGGAGTAAGACTCTGTAAGAATGGCTGGATGCTTAGCGATCTGAGATGGAATCCTTATACCCCAACAAAGTATGGACTTTAGTTGCTATATCTGAAGGGTTAAATCTCTATCAGGAGGAGCAAGTATATCTTGAGAAGGTTACTTGGTGTACATGGAAAAGTTGAGACTTTCAAAGCTAGACTTGTTAAAGGTTTTCGTCATTGACCAGGCGTGGATAATGATGAAACCTTTTCCAGTACCTATGCTTAAGTCCATCCAGATCCTACTTGCCACGGCTATATACCATGACTACGATATCTGGTGGTTGGGTGTCATGACTGCTTTTCTATATGATGTTTTAGAAGAGTGCGTCTATAAGTACACAGCAGAGGGCTTCGTAGATAGTGGGAGCATCGGAAACGTGTGCCAGATGCTTTATAGGATTAAAGCAGGCATCGCGGAGTTGGAACATCTGTTTTGATGGATTAGTCAAAGAAGTTGACATCATCAAAATGGTAGATGAACCTTGTATAAACAAAAAGGTAGTAGGGAGTATGGTGGTGATCCTCGTAGAGTACGTGGATGACATACTCTTGATAAGAAAGGAGTTTCTTATGCTACGCTCGATCAATCTCCGTTTATCACAAAGATTCTCCGTGTAGGATCAAAATGATACCTCCTAAATCCTGAGTTTTGGATCTATGAGATAGATTTAATTGGATGTTAGGATTCTCACTAGTTGTAGTGAGATGGTATCAATCGATCCTGGGGAGAATTACTGGAAGTGTTCCAGGGTGATAAAGACGACTGAATGTCAGTCACAGGCATTGTCTTTACCCTCAGTAAAGGGATGGTATGTTGGAAGAGTTCCAAGCTTGATACCGTGACATACTAGACGATAACGGCAGGATACATCGCTACTTAAGATGCTACCAAAGAGGCTGTTTGGATGTATAATAGTTCATGAGATGAACTTAGTTCCTACCATTGTGTGACAATGGAGTTGTGGCTTATGCCAGGAACCCCCGTCCCATCACTGATCCAGATATATTCTAAGGCAGTATCACCTGATCATGGAGATGGTTGATCTCCAGGTTGATCGAGGATAGGAGAGCAGACTCGGAGGACAACACGGCGGATCCACTCACGAAGGCCTATTCCCAGAGAGAGATTTTTATGGGATGGTTGAGTATGAGATACTACAACCACTGCAACAGATGGCCCTAGTGCAAGTGGGAGATTGTTAGTTATATGTATGCCCCAGAGGCCATTACTGTACATAGGATGTATATTGTAGTGGATGCTGGGACATATATAGGGAGGACTTTCTTGCTCGACATGATAGTATGCTATCTGGTTACTCTTTACCTTAACGTGTATATTGATTGTCTCTTTGTTACATGTTGGTAAAGCCCTTAGGATGTGTACTTAACTACCTGGACTATGATGCAGATCATACTAGTGGGGACATGGTAGTCCATAAGTACATCATTCAAAGTCCCTAGTCGTGGGTATATCGAGACGGGGCATCGATATACCAGAGTAGACTAGCGTATACCTTCTCGACCCATACAGATGGGCGATGGATGATCCCATATCCATTGGTGTTTGACATCGGAGATGATATACGGGTGCTCAGTGGAGACTGGGTACACTGGACGGACTCGCCGAGTACTCCCAGATGGTATTATACCTTACGTCAGATGGCAGTTCTCTGGTGACACTGGTACAGGTTAGTCTGTAGACCCGAGATCGTCATAGAGTCTTCGGTGATTCCCACTGTGCTTTGATTTCCACCTTACCACGTCCAAGAGGGCGTGCAAAACGGTGGCTTTTGGGTACAGTCCCGAGTCACATAGAGGCAATGAGCGATAGGAGGGGATTCGTCTCTCCCGGTATAGGGGGTTGATGTTGCGCTGTGTTCGATTGGCTATAACAGTAAATCCCTGGCCAGGGTTACTGAGATTTACTGGTAAGTGTTACCAGTAGTTTCTCGAATTGTTATAGACCTCATATCGACACGACTTATCGAGCTATTGGGGTCTGACGTTTACCACCCCTAGGCAAGATATGCGACATATCAGACGATCAGACCGAACTGCACGGTAGTGTTACTGGTTGGATTCACTGGAGTGTGAGCGGGCTTGCTCGTCGATCTTCTGATCGCTCAATACCCGGGTGGCCATTACGTTTAGCAGACCACTTGCGGCTTGTGGGTGTTTGATATGATCATCACCTGCTGCCGGCGTATTGACGAGTCTTTAGAGTCCTACACAGAGGTTTCCTGGCTCAAGCGAAACGAAATAGGAGCGCATATGAGATATGTGCGGGACCGAGAATAATGCGTGTATGTGATACCGTATTCCATTCTCACGATAAATGTATCGAATGGTTGTATGCGATATAACCTAGTTATCGAATCGGGGATTGATTCGATAAGCCGATACATTGGATACTGGTCGGTTATGTGCGACATGACCGGATCATTGAATCAAGTGTTGATTTAATGATTTAATGTATAATTATATATATGATATATTACTTTGCATTAACTAGTATTGTTTCACTTTAAATGGATTTTCTCACTTGGTTTGTGCATATTGTATATGTGATATACTTTTGTACACAAGATTGTATCATGTTTGATGATACATGCTAGTTTGGGTTTGTGTAAAGAATTAAACCATGGTTACTTAAGTGGTTAGGGTTTCATTTCCTTTTCTCATTTATTTATCTATTTATTCATTTTGGAAATAGAAAAGCATAAAGAGAAAATTGTTGCTAAATTTTTTTTCTAGTTGAAGCTTCTTGAACATTTGACCAAAGTGACCATTTTGTCTCATGCTTAACCCAAACCACTCCATTTAACCCTAGTCTATTCTCTACACCTAACCAAGGTTAGGATATGATAAGTATTCATTTTATTATTCATTTTGGATATACTTATGTTATTCTTTCTTCTTCTTCTTCTTCATCTTCTTCTTCCATGAAGAAGCTTGACTTCATCAATGGTGGATTGATGAAACAAGTGAGAAATCCAATTCTAAAGTCTACCCACTTCCTATTTCTTCATCCTCTACCTCTTGCCAAGTAGTAGAGTGTGTTTTCTTCACAAGTTTCTTGACTTGGTGAAGTTGGAGCTTGATCTAGTGATGCCTCGACGTAGATCATCATCGGCATCGACGTCGACGACCTAGCCCGTCCATTCTCCGATGAAGCCGACGCTAGAGCCCGGGGTTCGACTTGGACAGCGAGGAGACTTCATTGCGGAGCTATGGAGGTGGAGCACCGGATCTACAAAGGTTGTATATCCGTTCACTTAGTTAAAGTAGTTAACTAATATCTTTTTCGCCTAGAATTCTAGCCAACGATCCGTAGTTTAGGGTTTCTCGGCACCGTATTTTTGAAATTGGCATGGTTGATGCCTTGTGAGACCTCTTGAGAGTGCCTAGGAACCCTACAACATCTAACTAACAACCTAACTAGGAGTTGTTAACTACTCGGTTTGGGGGTTATACCTTTCTTTCTTGAACTTCTTCGTCTTCAAGCCTCAATGGTTGTCCGGATCGGCTTCACTCCATCGTCTCCGTGCGCCGAAGATAGATCCACCTGAAAGCTTCTACCTTTGGCTTCTTCTTTGTTCTTTGAAGAAACTAGTTCACTTGGTTTGCTAAACCTTATGAACTAGAATGAGTAGAGAAGAGTGTGTTGGGATTTTACTCTATGGTTCTTGTTTCTCAACACATGAGACAAGTGAACCATAGACAAAAGAGAGGGAGAGCAAGAGGAAGGAGATGAGAGCTCAAGAACAAGAGAGATAGTGAGAATGATAGAATGAGAGAAGACCTTTCTCATTTGGCTCTCTTAATCCATAACCATCATAACACATCATAGCAATCAAGTATTATGTGATGGTTTAAGCAACAATAGCCATATCATTTCATGCACTCATTTTGCACAAGAGAGCAAGAAAGCAAAAGTCTTTGCCATGAAATGATAGCTATTGTTATCATGATGGTCAACTAGTCAAGCCTAGTCAACCGGTCAACAAATTCAACAAGTCAACAAAGTCAACCCCTCAACAACCATGTCACCATAATACTTAATTAATATAATTGTTAATCATATATCATATTCTCATTAGGGTTGAGCAAAAAGTCAATAGTCAACAGTCAACGGTCAACAACCCTAATGAGAATCCTCTGCCTCTGTCTTTCCGTCAACTGTGCATACACACCCGCATTCGCTTTCCGAGGAACATGAATACAAACTGGATAAAACCAATCCCAATACGTACACTAGGATCTGGCTTAAACCAAAGCCCGCTAGTGTAAACTGTCCGGACACTAAACGTGCACAAGTGCACGGATGTGACTGAACCCTGTCGCAAAACCATGCGACCTGTCGCAAAACCATGCGACCTGTCGCAAAACCATGCGACCTCTACTCTTTTGCCTAAAGGCGAAAAGATTTCTGTGTGGGACTCTAAAGACTCGACACTACGCTGGCAGTGGGTTTAACCACAGACCGCAAGCGGCACTAGCTGTGCGTAACGGTCCCCAGGTAAATGCCGACAAGAAGACTGACGAGGTGAAACCCATCTGATCTCCAACTGAGCCTGAATGTGACAATCTCCGTACAGTCCGGTCTGTTCTTCTGATACATCGCATGGTGGGCCTTGGGGGGCGGTAAACGTCAGTCCCCTAATAGCGGTACAAGTCATGTCGGAGTGAAGCCCAAAACACCCAGAGATAACACTGGAAGCCTACCAGTATATCTCGATTGCCCTGGCCAGGGACTACTCGTGTAATGGCTTTCCTAGACACAGCACGATGTCAACCCCCAATACCGGGAGAGACGAATCCTATCTAACCGTCACTGCCTCCAAGTGCTTCGGGACTGCACCCAACTACCACCTGTTTGCACGACTCCTTTGAGCCGTGGTAGGGTAGTAATCAAAGCACAGTGGGAACACACTCGAGGCGAAGTGACAGTGTCAAGTCAGCGGACTAAGTTGTACTCATGTCACCTGGGAACTGATAACTGACGATAGGTATAATACCAACCGGTCAGTTCCCGACGAGTCCTGTCCAGTGTACTCGTAACCTAACGAGCACCCGCATACTATCTCCAGTACGACGTACTGATGGCTGTGGGACAGACCATCTCCCACACTGGATGAGAAGCGCATGCGCTAGTCTACTCCGGAGTATCGATGCCCTGTCTCGATACTCCTGCGACTAGGGACCTGCATAAGGATGTGCTTATAGATTACCCTGCCCCCACTAGTGACTGCCATCACAACGCTGGTAATCAAGCAAAGATCCTAAGGGCTCCACTAATGCGTATAGGTGATATAATAAAATAAACACATGTACACATTTAAGTAGAAACAAACCAAGTAGCATACTACTATTTTGAGCAAGAATGTATATACAAGGTGAATATCCCAAGCTTCCATTAAGTAATATACAAACTAGTATGATACAGTAATGGCCTCTAGGGCATATACACTAACAAGAAAGACTAGGGAGATGTTCCTGGTTTACGGTAATGGAGACCTCAGGGTCGAGTCCTTTACCGATTCAAGCTTCCAGAGTGACAAGGATGACAGCAAGTCTATCTCGGGTTTTGTGTTTACCCTCAACGGAGGGGCGGTATCTTGGAGGAGTTCCAAACAGGATACCGTCGCAGACTCGACGATGGAGGCTGAATACATTGCTGCAAGTGATGCAGCAAAAGAGGCGGTCTGCATGAAGAATTTCATTAGTGAACTTCAGGTGGTTCCGTCCATTGTTGACCCAATACCTTTGTATTGCGATAACAATGGGGCTATAGCTTTAACGAAGGAACCCATGTCCTATCAGAAGTCCAGACACATCTTAAGGCGGTATCATCTGATCAGGGAGATCATTGATCGGCTGGAGATCGAGGTACGGAGAGTGGACACTAAAGACAACACGGCGGATCCATTCACAAGGGCCCTCCCTCAAACACACTTCGAGTGACTTTTTGAGCTATTGGGTATGCGGTACACCAGCAGCTGGCCATAGAGCAGACGTTGGGTATGCGGTACACCAATTACTGGCCTTTAGTGCAAGTGGGAGATTATTGGATATATATGCCCTAGAGGCCATTATTGTATAGTACTAGTTTGTATAATACATTTTGGAAGCTTGGGATATATATACGGGTTTACGACAGTCTTGCTCCATATAGTAGTATGCTACTTGGTTTGTTTCTATCTTAATATATGTATATGTTTCTTTTTTAACATATCGCTAATATATATTGATGGAGCCCTTAGGATCTTTGCTTGACTACCAGCGTTGTGATGGCGATCACACTAGTGGAGGCTGGGTAGTCTACAAGCACATCCTTATTCTGGTCCCTAGTCATAGGATTATCGAGACATGGCATCGATACTCCAGAGTAGACTGGTGCATATGCTTCTCGTCCCAGCAGGGGAGATGGTCTGTCCCACAGCCATCAGTACGTCGTACTGGAGATAGTACGCAGGTGCTCGTTAAATTACGAGTACACTGGACAGGACTCGTCGGGAACTGTTGGTTGGTATTATACCTATCGTCAGTTAACAGTTCCCAGGTGACATGAGTACAGCTTAGTCCGTTGACTTGACACTGCCACTTCGCCTCAAGTGTGTTCCCACTGTTCTTTGATTGCTACCCTACCACGGCTCTGTTGAGTCGTGCAAACAGGTAGTAGTTGGGTGCAGTCCCGAAGTACTTGGAGGCAGTGACGGATAGATAGGATTCGTCTCTCCCGATATTGGGGGTTGATATCGCGCCGTGTCTAGCAGAGCCATTACACATAGTCGTCCATAGCCAGGGCAAGCGAGATTTACTAGTAGTGTTTCCAGTAGTTTCTCAGGTTGTTCTTGGCTACACTCCGACACGACTTATACCTCTATTAGGGGTCTGACGTTTACCACCCCCTAGGCCCGATATGCGATACTTTTAGACGAACAGACCAGACTGTACGGAGATTGTCACAGATAGGCTCAGTAGGAGTTTGGATGAGCTTGCACGTCGACCTTCTTTTCGACAGATATCTGGGTAGTCGTTACGCACAGCTATTGCCGCTGATGTGCTTGTGGTTAAACCCACTGCCAGAGTACTGTCGAGTTTTTAGAGTCCCACACAGAGGGTTTCCCAGCCTCGTGCGAAATGAGTAGAGGTCGTATGTTTTTTACGATAGGGTTCGAGCACATACGTGCACTTGTGCATGTATGGTGATCGAGCGGGCTATACTAGTGGGCTTTGGTTTAACCCAGATCTTGGTATATGATTATTGGATTGGCCTCATCTCAGTGTATTCAAGTTTTAATTGAACATGGATGCTGGTATGTATATACGGACGAGAGGGGGTACAGACGGAGATTTTCTCATTAGGGTTTTGACCATTGATTTAGATAAAACAAAAATGAGGAAAAGAAAAGATTATGTCATTTTTGATAAATGATAATTGCTTTTGGAATGGATATTTTTTGTTGACCATTTGACTTTGGTTGACTTGTTGACCAAAGATATTATGGATGGATATTTTCAAGCTAGAAGTTTCTTTAGGTATTTTCTTCTCTCCAAAGTAAATGGTCAACAATATATATATCTATTTTCCAATTCTTTTATTCATTCATCACAAAAGCATTCTCTCTCTTCATGCAAGCTCTCTCCTTCTTCTTCCTCTCTCAAACCCTAACCCTAATCTATCATGAGTTGATAATCAAGGGTTAGTTAGATTAAGCCATATAAATCACTCCCTACTCTCTCTAGTATACTTGGATTAGCAAATCAAGTGTTCTAGTTATCTCTAGCTAGAGGTTTAGTTCAAGGTTGAAGCTCTCGGGTGGATCATCATAGACACAAGGAGGTCGGAATTCAAGCACGATCACTATGACCATTGAGGAGCTTAAGGAGAGGATCGAAGACCCAAACGACTTGGTTTCTTTAGGTATAACATCTTTTCATAGTAGATAGAGCTCTATTATGTGCTAACTAGGTTTATGGTAAAGATCCGGTTAGGGTTTATGTTAGCGCCAAGTTCGTTATCGCTAAGAAATTATTATTCCGCATTTGGCCACGGATGTTGGCCGGGGCGCTAGTGTAACCCTTCAGTATTGCATCTACTTCAGGTGTTCTTGTAATTGAGAATTGCTTTTCGGTCAACCCTACCTCCTGGGTACTTGATACCGGATCAGGATCTCATATTTGTAATTTATTGCAAAGACTGAGAAAAATTAAGAAAGTTGCAGCAGGGATGCTAGGCACTCTAACAAGGTTCTACAAGGCATCAACCATGCCCGATTTAAAATTTAGCCGTGCCGAACAACCCTAAACGAGATCTTTAAACTAGAGATTTGGTGAAAACAAGCATGTTAAACACTTTAACACTAAGTGAGAGGGATTACAACCTTTGTAGATCCGGTCCTTCACTTCTAAAGCTCCGTATTGAGGTCCCTTCGCTTGGATCATCGTTATCCCGGACTCTAGAGAGGTTCCACGAAGAGAATGATGCAAGCTTGCTTCCGATATTCGATAACAAAGATGATCTACCTTGAAGTTTCATTAACACAAGCTCTCACTCACTAAATGAAGTGAACACCCTCATCTAAATGGCAAGGATAGATGAGGATGATGAAGTAGGATTTTTTCTCTCATTTGTTTTCTATTTCTCACTCATTTTCATCACTTAGGAAAAACCTAGAAAGCTTTTCCATGAAGAACTCAAAGAAGAAGATGAAGAATCCTTTTGTGATGAATAATGAAAAGTGTGATAATGATTAATGATGCAACCATGGTCAAGGATGACTCATGTAGAGGTTTAACTAGGGTTAGGGTTTGGGCTGGGTTAAGAATGAGTCACACAAAAATATCAAGCATAATATCTCTTTCATGACAAAAGAAAAACCTTCTAGAATGTTCATGAAAGAACTAACCCAATTCAAACCTTAACCTTATTTAATCTCCACTAAATATGTTGCATTAGTAATCATATCATGTTACAATATTATATATCACATATATAATATTTATTGTAACAAAATAAAATAATACAATTAACATATATCGCATATATCAATGTATTACCCGAGTGAGAAAAAGAATATTTTAGTGAGCTGATATTAGTTAATGTAATTTAATATATCATATATATTATTATACATTAAATTATCGAATCAACACTTGATCCGACAATCCGGCTATATCGCATAGAACCGACTAATATCTCATCTACCGATTCATCGAATCAATACTTGATCCGATGACCCGGCTGATATCAAATATCGCGAGAATATAATACGGTATCTCATATCGCATTATCCTCGATCCTGCACATATCACATATGTGCCCCTAATCCGTTTTTCCTGAGTCAAGAAACCTCTGTGTAAGATTCTAAATAATCGTCAATACGCCGTCAGTAGGTGATGATCATATCAAACACCCACAAGCTGCAAGCGGTCAGCAAAACGTAACAGCCACCCAGGTATTGAGCGATCAAAAGATCAACAAGTAAGCTTGTACATTCTCCTGTGAATCCAATCAGTAACACTCCCGTACAGTCCGGTCTCGTCGTCTGATATTTCGCATATCACGCCTAGGGGTGGTAAACGTCAGACCCTGGTACCTTGATAAGTCGTGTCGATATGAGGTCTATAACAGTTCGAGAAACTACTGATAACACTTACCAGTAAATCTCAGCAACCCTGGTCAGGGATTTCCAGTTATAGCCAATCGAACACAGCACAACATCAACTCCCTATACCGGGAGAGACGAATCCCCTCCTATCGCTCATTGCCTCCATGTGATTCGGCACTGTACCCAAATGCCACCTTCTTGCACGCCCTCATGGACGTGGTATGATGAAAATCAAAGCACAGTGGGAATCACACAAGACTCTATGACGATCTTGGGTCAACAGACTACTCTGTACCAGTGTCACCGGAGAACTGCCATCTGACGTGAGGTATAATACCATCTGGGAGTTCTCGGCGAGTCCGTCCAGTGTACTCAGTCTCTACTGAGCACCCGTACACCATCCTTGATGTCAAACACCGATGGATATGGGATCATCCATCACCCATCATATGGGTCAAGATGCGTATATGCAAGTCAACTCTGGTATATCGATGCCCTCTCTCGATACACCCTCGACTAGGAACTGTTATAGGATGTAGTCGCTGACTATCGTGGCTCCACTAGTATGATCTCATCATAGTCCCAGTAGTCGAGTACATATCCTAAGGGCTTTATCAATATGTAACATAGAGACAATCATAGTACATGTTAAGATAAAGTACAACAAGATAGCATACTATCATGTCGAGCAAGAAAGTCCTCCCTATATATGTCCAAGCATCCATTACAATATACATCATATGTACAGTAATGGCCTCTAGGGCATACATATAACTAACAATCTCCCACTTGCACTAGGGCCATGTGTTATGGTATCGCATACCCAACAATTAGCTGTGGTTGAAGTATCTCATACTCAACCATCCCATAAAAGTCTCTAATGGGAAAAAGTCCTTTGTGAGTGGATCCACGATGTTGTCCTCTGTGTCTACTCTCCTAACCTCGATCTCCCTGGAGATCAACTATCTCCATGATCAGGTGATACTGACTGAAAATTATATCTGGATTTCTGATGGGACGGGGGTTCCTTGGCATAAGCCACAACTCCATTGTCACACAATGGTAGGAACGAAGTTCATCTCATGAACTTATATATATCCAGATTGCCTCTTTGGTAGCATCCTTGGTAATGATGTATCTTTCCTTTAATCGTATGGTATGTCACGGTATCTAGCTTGGAACTCTTCTAACATACCGTCCCTCCACTGAGGGTAAAGACAATGCCTGCAACTAACATTAAGTCGTCCTTATCACTCTGGAACCTTTCCAGTGTTTCAACCCAGGATCGATTGATACCATCTCACTACAACTAGTGAGAATTCTAACATCCAATTAGATCTATCTCATAGATCCAAAATCTAGGATTTAGGAGGTATCGATTTGATCCTATATGGAGAATCCTTGCGATAAGCGGAGATTGACCGAGCGTAGCATTGGAAACTCCTTCCCTATCAGGAGTATGTCATCCATGTACTCTACGAGGATCACTACCATACTCTCTACTACCTTTTTGTATATACATAGTTCATCTACCATTTTGATGAAGTCAAACTCTTCGACTACCTCATCAAAACAGACGTTCCAACTCCGCGATTCTTGATTTATCACATAAAACATTTTGCTCACGTTTCCGCTGCTCCCACTGTCTAGAAGCCTTCGGGCTGTGTACTTATAGACGTTCTCTTCCAAATCATCATTTAGAAAAGCAGCCATGACACCCAACCGCCAGATATCATAGTCATGGAATGTAGCCGTGGCAAGTAGGATCTGGATGGACTTAAGCATAGCTTTGAAAGTCTCAACTTTTCTATGTACACCAAGTAATCTTCTCAAGATATACTTGCTCCTGATGGGGATTTAACCCTTCAGATAAAGCAACCAAAGTCCATACTTTTTTGGTGTATAAGGATTCCATCTCAGATCACTAAGCATCCAGCCATTCTAACAGAGTCCCACTCCTGATGGCCAGCTCTTTTACTAGTTGGGTCATCATCTCAAGATGCAATCCTCGCTCCCACTATCATTGAGAAAACCGAAGTATCTCTCAGGTGGGTGAGGAACCCTATTAGATCGGCGGAGAGGCTGAGGTTCGTTGGAAACTATTGAATCCTTTGGTTCTATAAAATCATCAGCTGCAGTTTGTATAGCTGGAACTCTTTCCAGTTCTACCTCATGACCTATAATTTCTTCATAAGAAATTCCCTTTCACAAAGGTGGCATGCTGAGAAACAAAACATCTTTTGTTTCTCAGATTGGTAGAAGATATTCCCTTGCGAATGCTCGGGATATCCAATAAACATCCACAGAACTGACTTTGCCTCGAGCTTGTCCGGATTATGATTTTAGACATAGGCTGGACAACCCCAAATCTTAACATACTTAAGATATGGGCTCTTCCCATTCCATATCACATATGAAGTGGTAGGCAACTGATTTGATTTGAACCTTATTCAATAGGTATGCAGCTTCTCAAGTGCATAACTCCCAAAAGGAAATAGGAAACTCAGTAGTACTCATTATAGAGCACACCATATCACATAGGGTTCTTTTGCTCTGCCCCGATACACCTACGTGCTGTGGTGTATACAGAGGAGTAATGCTGAGAGAGAATCTCATCCTCCTTTAGAATAGTCCAGGAATTTCGTGCTCAAGTATTATCCTCCTTGATCTCATCAAAAGGACATAATACTTATACCCGGTTTTGGTTCTCTACTTATAACTTATATTCTGTGATTATCTCAAAAGTTTCGGACTTGTGTTTCAACAGGAACATATGTCTGAATCTTGAGAGATCATCAGTGAATGTAATGAAGTATAAAGAACCGGTCCTGGCATGTGTAGACAGAGGACCTTCATACATCAGCATGTATCAATACCAAGAGTTCACTAACTCTTTCTCTGTTTCCAATAAACAGAGCTGTGGTCATCTTATCTTTGTGAAATGACCGGCAAGATTCACAAGATGTAAATTCAAACTAATTTAAATCTGCATCTTTATGTAACTTCAGCTAGTTGGGTCGTATTGATTTGACCTAGTCGACAATGCCACAAGAAGGATTCGTTCATTTCTGAACTCTTCCTCGTGTGTGTTCTGTACATTAAGAACCGTGGTTTGATTTAGAACGTCTATGCTTTTAGATAACGTGCCTGAACCGATCAACTCTTGATATAGGAAATGTTCAAAACTTTATCCAACAATACAAAATTATATCCTTTTGTTACTAATAAAGAGACTTATATGATGTTGTATATCAGGTTCGGTATCTAATAACATTCGTTCAGAATTATATTCCCCATTCTTATTCTTTTTATAAATAAATAGGTACTTTTGACGCATGTCTGCTACATGTTACAGGTTACAGGTTCTTGGACAGAAAACAGTGAAAACGTGGTAAAGATGATGAAAAAGTGGACTTTAACCAATAAACAGAAGACTCTTGATCAAGCCTACAAAAGGAACAATTCACAAAGCAAGATTCAAGACATCGACTCTAAGCGAACGGGTAGAGGTCCACTACAATGTTCACTGGAAAATCTGGAAGAGAACCAGAAGCTAAATTGAGAAAAGACATAAAGAAATAAGAAGATAAAAAGCACCAGAGCCAGCCCTAAAAATCCAGAGAGCCAACACTATTTTTTGGCCGCGGAACCGCGGCCAAACCATGCCTCCTTTTAAATAATAAATTCAGATCTCTTTATGCAGAGCATCGGTGTTTTCATTTCAACTCATGAATTCAGATCTGACAAACCTGCGTTGATGATTGGAGAGAGCATCTGTAAGTAGATTTAATTCCTTGTTCTAGTTTAGATTTCAATTCTTTGCCCTAGGTAGATTTAATTCCTTGCCCTAGGAAATTGTTTAGAGTTAGCTTTGGGGAAGGATTTTGAGAGATGAGATCTCTCATCCCTTTCTTATCCATTATATATTTTTAATAGGACTCCATGCATACACGCACACACCGCGCCCTACGGCATCCTACCCTTCGAGGTAATGATGACACCGTAATATAAAGGCCCGGTTGCGCGCGTTTTCCATGGAGGTTAGGGTAAGGATCTCTAAAGGAAGGACAAGAACCTAGAAGAAGGAACACCTTCCCGAATGGATCTAATCCCCTTTATTGATAATTACCATAACTCCTCATAGATCTTCATTGGGGTATAGAAAGCGTTGAGATTTACTTGCATTTCCAAACCATCCCTAAACCTAACCCTAGCAAGACTAGATCTAGATAATCGTAGATAGATAGATTTAGATTTTAGATTTAATAATCAATCCGAACACTCTTCGGAATTAACTCGTTAGCGCGACTAGGAAATTCATAAAATCCCTGTGGACCGACCCGTACTCACCGGCTAGCTTCATGCGACGCCGTTCTTGATTGCGGTAATAGAAATAGTTTTTGACTTAAAATCATGTCCCACATCAACACTCGAAACCTCATGAAACCCGTGTCCAACATTGACACGTAAATCCTCATATCTCGGGCTCCGTCAGTCCGGATCGGCCCACGGGCTCCGTCTGTCCAGATTGGCCATCGGGCTCTGGCAGTATAAATCGGCCCATATCCATCTCTCGACTCCGGTCGGTATCCTCCGGATAACCGCCGAGTCCAAATACTATCACCGATAGGTAGTGCTCCCCTGCCAGGCTCACCGCCTAACAATACGAGTCTTCTTATCCCGGGGTACCTCACCGAGTCCACCATGTACCCGCAGACGGTGTCTACCGCTTCTCGAATCGGGTTTCACATGCCAATCTCAGAACCAAGAAAAATGCAAGGTGGACGCACTAAAATATCATATCAAGAGAAACCAGTATTTTAAAACAATACATTCTTTCTTTTGAAATAACCACGGTTCTCAAATCCAGAAGTCTCATGAAAACAGCATATCTCAATGCGTATAATCGTAAAGCATGATGTATACCAACATATAACCGAAATATGAGCATATCCGCATATCATGCAACATATCGTAATGATGTGAACATAGCAAGTATATCATGCAACATAGCATAGTGATATGAGTATAGCAAGTATATCATGCAACATAACATAGTGATGTGGGCATAGCAATATATCATAGTATGATGTAGCAATTCTACTATGTATGTGACATAGCAATTATCGATGATGAAGGTGTGTGAGCCGGCCAATCTGTGGAAGTGTAACATACGCATCATCGATAATGGTGTAGGTGTACTAGCACAGGTATATGCAATGCAATGTGAATATTATGGATGTAGCATAAAATACATCGTAAGAGAAACGCTACAAAGTATACGTGTCTACAATATATTCGAGTTAGTGAAACTATCAATCGGCATCCAGCCTCACAACATCACGTACGGTACAATCCATCATACGGCATATGACTCAAGATTCATAACATAATATATATCTATTTACCTATATCTCAGGTCACATCCATATCAATCTCATATCGTGGAACCAACAAAGGTATCAACTATCTCATATCGACTCGCATCCATGTAACGACTTATCACACCAAGTCATCATATCAATTGTATACTCTTTCATCACATTAATATCTCATATCAAGTAATCTTACGTATACATTCTATCTTATCATGTCACACTAACAATACACAAAACTTAAGTCTGTTGGATATAGTGCCCTCAGAGTCAATTATTGGATCACAGGCACATAATTGTAATGATTGAGGGAGGACCTATACCGGTAGGACAATCTTATTCAAGATGATAGTATGTTATCTGGTTAATCTTTATCATCGTGTACTACTTTAGGTGACCTTATAGGTCACTATTGCACGTTGATAGAGCCCATAGGATTCTTACTTGACGGCCAGCAGTATGATGGCGATCATATACGTGGGAGCTGGGGTCTATAAGCACATCCTTAAAAAGGTCCCTAGTCGTGGGAGTTTTCGAGTCAGGGCATCGATACTCCGGAGTAGACTAGTGTATACAGTCGAGACCCCGACGAGGGGCGGTGGCCGGTCTCACAAGCTATTGGTGTTAGTTGGTTCACATAAGATGTATACAGGTGCTCATTGGGTTATAAGTACACCGGACAGGACTCGCCGGGAACATGCTAGTTGGTATTATACCTGACGTCAGATAGCAGTTCCCTAGTGACATGTGTACAGGTTAGTTCATCGACCTGAGATCGTCATTTATCTCGTGTGAGTTCCCACTGTGCTTTGATTACTACCCTACCATGGCTCAAAGGAGTCGTGTAAACAGGTTTTAGTTGGGTACAGTCCCGAGCCACATGGAGGCGGTGAGCGGATCCGCAAGGGTTTCGTCTCTCTCGGTATTGGGGGTGAGATCGCGTTGTGTCTAAGAGATCCATTACACGAAGTCCTTGGCCAAGGCAGGAGATTTACTGGAAGGTATTCCAGTAGTATCTCAGGGTGTTCTAGGCTACACTCCGATACGACTTGTACTGCTTTTGGGGCTCTGACTTTTACCAACCCCCTAGACCCGCCATGCGATGCTCATAGACAAACGAACCGGACTGTACGGATATTGTCACTGACAGGCTTAATAGGGTGTCAGGATGAGTTCGCTCATCGACCTCCCTTTTGGTCAATACTCGGTGGACCGTTACGTACGGCTAGTACCTCTGACATGCTAGTGGATAAATCCACAGCCAAAGTATTGACTAGTCTTTAGAGTCCCCCACAGACAGTTTCTCAAGTTTCGGACGAAACGTTGTAAAGGCCGTATGATATATGGCAGGGTTCGATCATATATGTGCGGTAGTGCACGGATCATGATCGGACGGATCATACCAGTAGGCTTTGGTTTAAGCCGGATCCTAGTATTAGATTTGTTGGATTACTTTAGTCTCATCGCATTCGCATTCAGTCGGAATGCAGATGAAGGTATGTATATACAGCTGAGGGGTATCCTTGTGATCCGTCACGAGTTTACTTTAGATGTTGCCGTATCTTTTTATTGTTGCAAACATTTGGATTAATGTTTGCATATGCAAATTGTGAGCTAGAAATCATCATTTTATGCATTTAATGTGACATGTGCAAGGCTAGTGACTCATGGTCTCTTTTTATGTGCATATGTCACATTATTGTTTGATTTGGTGTTGATATGATGAGAAGAGAGAGAGAGAGAGGGGCTGTCATATGAGAGCTTGGATTTGTATTTTTTGACACTCACTCTCTCATTTCATTATAAGAAACACACAAAAGAAAAAGGCTCTTCTTCTTCTTCCTCCTCTAGCTCATAATCTCCATCAATGGCAACACCTTCAACCTCCATCCATCTCATGGATGCAAGAGGCAAAGTGATCACAAACATTCTCTACATCACCTCGGACACGTCGGCTAGCACACTTCGTGCCCGAGTTGCTTCGGATGAAGCGGGAGCCCGTAAAAAGACTCGAAGATGTGGTGCCTTTTCCAACGAGGAGATCAAGACCGGAGATGCCGCGAAGAGCTTCGGATGGTGGCCAAAGACCGAAGGACACGGATCGATCGGTATAGCTTTCCAACCCTTCTCTTGTTAGCTAGTTGTAGGTTAATGGTTCGATCCGGGTTAAGCATAAGATAGCTCCGGTTTCTAGTTTGAAAAAGCTTTCGTTTCCGCATTTTGGCCTCGAATTGACGACCGGGGTGCTACCGTAGACTTACATGGTATCAGAGCCACGCCATTAACCTTTACTAGCTTGCTCTAACGTGTTTAGAACTTCGATCGAATGAATTTTCTAAAAACTGCATTTCCAAATCATCAGATTCTGTCGAATTTTTCCTGTGGTCAAAAAATTAATTAGTGTGCTGCAGAAAAACAGGCAGGGTTTTTTAAAAGAACTGAGAAAATTTGATGAGCTGAACCCACTGTAGCGCCGTGGAACCGCAGCCGTACCCACGCGTTGGCTGCGGTTCCGCCGCAGTCCTGTAGCAAAGATTCACCAAATTTTCTGAGGTAGTCTCTGACATGGAAATGGGGTTTCTGGTAATTTTATTTTTGGCCCAGATTATTTTGAGTACTGGGTATTGTACTTGGGGCCCACTTCGGGAAATTTTGTCGATCGAAAATTTTAAATATGTTAGTTCACAGTATTTACATTAAATCTGCGACCGTGAATGCCATTTGATCAGTAAATCCTGTCTAATTGCTATAGTTCTTTTAGACGGATTTGCGAACGTGACATTCGCGTTGATGTTCTGTGTTGTGCTGTAATGTTGCGGATTTGTCGTAGTGGATAGCCTGGATGCAATGGTAGTACAGTTTGGTTGTATTTGTACATTTGATATTGCGGGGTGAGCGTCCGACATGTTGACTGCCGTCACTGCCTGTTTGTATATGTCACGACACGAAATTGGCACGTGACGGCCCTAATACTACGCAACGCCTAAAGTCGTAACGCAGTAAAAGAAAACCAAAACCCATAAATCTAAACCAAATAAAGACAAGAAAAGATAAGAAACATTGTTTAAAAGTCTTTGAAATCACAACCCAAATTATTTAAAAGTCCAATTTTATTTCCTTTAAAATTTTGGCAGCACCTCCTTTGTAAAAGCTAGCCCCAAAAATGGGTACAACATAATTATAAAGTAAAGCATCCCCAAACGGGAGCAAATACATGCCAAACGACGGAAAACAATCACCACCACAAATATACGACACCGTAGCTTAGAATAAAGACAATACAGAGAAACCTGTATAAAAGACAACAAATCCACAATTTATACAATATCGTACTCACCAAGTCTCTAAGTCAACAACATAATAGTAGATGGAGAGTACAAGATACAACATATATACAATACAAATACAGAAAACCACCAAAACCCACCTGAACAAAACAGCACACTGTGAGCCGATGCGGTATCTGTAGCAAAAGATGATAGATGAATAGCCAGCCTTGACTACTCTGGGGAACACTCTATAACACCTGTGGCACAACGGGGGTGAGTAGCCAACTCGTGAATAGTAAATAACATATGCAGGTAATCGCAAGTATGCACGTAAAGCGGGAATCTAAGATATGCAATTAACAGTAATAACAAGTCATATGAATGCAGAATAATGGAAAGTACACTAGCAGGTACAACCAATATATAAAGCAATGATGATATGACAATAGTATGCAATAATCATGCAATAGGGATATGAAAATGTAAATGTGCAACCATCATGAAAGGTATACTAACAGGTACTATTAATACATGAAGCAGTGCACAAACAGATAAAGGTGAGGTATGGAGTGAAATATGTCATTTCCACGGATTCCTGATATCGTGGTAGGATCACAATCCAGCAAAACAATTTAAATCCTAATTCCACAAATCAGCCCCCAAATTGGCTTTCATATTATCTAAGTATCACATCTCCTCAATTGCACAATATCAAGTATATCTCATATATCCCGAATGTACAACATCAAGTATATCTCACATATATCGAATGTACAATCATCAAGTATATCTCATATATATCGAATGTACAAAATCAAGTATATCTCACATATATCGAATGTACTATCATCAAGTATATCTCGTATATATCGAATGTACAAAATCAAGTGGATCTCACATATCTCGTATGTACAATATTAAGTATATCTCACATATCTCGAATGTACAACAGCAAGTAGATCTCATATATCTCGAATGTACAATATCAAGTAGATCTCACATATCTCATATGTATAATATCAAGTATATCTCACATATCTCGAATGTACAACAGTAAGTAGATCTCACATAACTATCCAGTATCCAATCTCAAATGAATCTCTTATATCCCTAGTCAAATCTCCAGCAAAATTCTAACATCCTAAATATAATGGCGTAAATAAATATAATGAGGTCAATACACATATATTAGCATCTCATTCCACTAATATTGGTGTAAGGGTATATATAAGAGCGGATAAATCCCCTGTTATATATACAAAGAGTAATTAGAAATATCATGAAACCAATGTGCCAAGCATCGACACAGAAATACTGATCTATCATATGCCTTCTTCCAGACTAACATCCTGATAGGTACATATCATACGCTATCCCAAAAGCTCGAGTGCCTAGCTCTGACCCTCGCCTCTCGACGTATCCATACGTACATGACTCCTGTCGGTATCCACATGATAGCCGCTGAGTCATTGGTCCAGTCACAGGAAAGTATGGTTCCTCCACTAACTCATCTCCTCACTGAGATTCTTGCCCCGGGGTACCTCCGGGCCCCACCATGTACCCGCACACGGATCCTTCGTTTCCTCGCGTAGGGTATATATATATATATATCTGAACCGATAAATCTCATGGTGGCTGCTGAAATATCATATCAAGGAAAACCGGGATTTTCAAATAATGCATAATTTCATGAAACTCCACGGTCCCCAAATCCAGAAAACATCATGAAAAATCCATATCTCAATGCGAAAATCCATGAATAAAGTATACGCAACATAAACTGTAATGCAAGCGTATAAAGGAAAAAGCCGCTAATTAACTGCATCAAGTTAATACAAATATCATGCGGTTTCTATTTATCCACTTCTAAATAACATCAAGTGAAGGTAAACATGTAGCTAAAACCAGATGAATGTGAAATCAATAAGGTATAGCAAGATAATGTGTCTACCTATAAGCAATGATATAGTATACCCCTGGGTATAAAAATAGTATGTGCAAGGTATACCTGTAGCTATGTCAGGGAGTGTGTATGTACCTATCACTAATGGTACAATACTCTATAGGAATACAAGTATGCTAAATGCAATATATGATAAGCAGTATGAATCAATGTCACAATGTCCCTAAGCAAGTAATACAACATCTATAAGTGGTTTGTGTGTTACATGGCAATTATTGACGGTGTGTATAGCATACAATCAGTGTTCATGCAATATGAATCGTCAATAATATGTGCAGTGACCTACTACTACTAGTCGAGGCACAACTACATCTAAGTAATAGGGTAAAGGCGCAATTCTAACAATAACGTAGAATATGAGACAAGTAATAAAATCTCTAGCCCTGACGCATAACGCTATGGGGCGATTCCCCTGTAAATGTTAAATCTGCTCACCGATGGTCTCGAGCTATGAACATCCGACCACCTACTTCCCCTTGTCCACAGCACCCGAAGTCCCTGCTTGCGAACCTAAAATTTCATAAATACAACACATAAGCTAAATATCCTATGACGATGAAAAGACAACGAAATGCGAAGGAAACGCCCGGAAAATTACACTGCGCGCTTAGCGCATCTATCGCGCACGATACCGGCCAAAATCCCTAATTAGGGTCGCTAAACTACAAAATACCAAGACTGGACCCTGATCGTCCCGATCGCACAACACAACACAAGAATTACGAGGAATACAATAGACATAACCTCGCAACGACCAATTGAACCCACGTAGGAAAAATCCCAAAATCTAGTAAGCAACCTATCGCAATATTTCGCACTAGTTTCAAGCTAATGCATATCTAGTGATTACAAACACCTTAAAATAGCTTAACTAAGCTATCTAAACCATTCCTATATTTTTAACACTCGCTAATTATGTTTTAGAAAAAACCTAGTAAGCTAATTGCATAATTAAACAAAGTGTTCATTAGCAAAATTTAACATTTTCTACTAGGTTAATCTTCTCCAAAACACAAATTAACACTTCAATTGAACATTAAAAACTTAAACAAAATTTAACACTAACATGAATTTCTTAAACCAAACATAAATGAATTAATCATGATTTAAAAACTAAACTAAACACATAATTAGCTAACTAAATTAGCTAGATTTAAGATTAAAGCAAGTATAAAAGGATTAAGGTAAGAATTATACCTCCTCAAGAACACCAAAATGAAGCTTAATCCACCAGCTTAGCATCAAAACCCATGCTTGTTGAAGATCCAAGAAGGATTAGTGAAGGAAAAGATGGTTTTATTTTTATTTAGGATTTTTGTGGATTTATTTTGGAATTTTTCTTGAAGAATTTTGAAGAAATCATGAAGAAATGAGCTTGGTAATTATTTTGGACAGAAATTTGAGATAAGGGTCGGCCATGGGGAGTTTGGGGGTATTTTTGTGAATTTTGGGTAAAGAAATGATAGGAAAATGAGTAATAAATGCTAATAAATGCACTTTGCCACTTTTCACTCTTTTCTTTTCTATTTTAAATAATTTCTTTTGCACCCCAAAAATATCTAGATATTTAAAAAGAAGTTTTCAAAATAATCTAGTGACAAACAAATAAATTTATTCACAAGAGAAATTTTTTCTGATTTACATGGACAAAATACCGCTTAAAATAATATTTTATTTGGGAAAAATTCTATCTGAATCAAAACCTCCCAAATACTCCCAAAGTTTGCGCACAAGCTTTATTTTAGCTAAACTAGATGCCAGCAAGCTTATACGGACGTTTGATCGAAATCTGGTTAAAACGGGAAAAACTGACAATTTTGCTTTAAAACCGGAAAATTCGCATTAAAACCGGAAAATTCGCAAAACGAATTCTGAAACGTTTCAATCTCCCCCCTATAAAAATTCGTTCCCGAATTTAAAATTTTCACTAAGAGTACCTTCAAAGAGAAGAGTACAAAACTCCTAATTCTCGCTCGCAGCCTCCCAAGTGATAATCTATCTATACTACTACGTCCAAGAAAACTCTCCACAGATAGCAAGACCCTTGACCGAAGTTTCTCCACCTGCCGGGCTATTAACACCAATGGCTGCCGGTGAGTGAAAAGATCGCGTCAAAGCAAAAGGTCTAATGCTGAATCATGTGAAAAAAGTCATGAAGGTAATTGCAAAGTATCAACACAAAGAATGCGGGGTGAAAACTCAATAATCTGGGCCGAAGTGCCAAATTAAAGGCAACGAAACTAACTCGCTTAAAGGATCTCAAAAGGGCTTACAATCCTGCGATAAGATTCCCAAAACTCCACAAGTCATTCTTCGGAAAAGTCCGTAGGAATACATGATCTCCCGCTGCGAACTCAAGTCTGCGGCCAACATGGTCGGCATAAGACCTCTGTCTGCACTGGGCTACTCTCATCCTCACCTGAACCAACTGGATCATCTCCAAAATCTCTAGACTAGCTGAGTTCCAAAAATCCGACTACGAAGAGTCAGAAAAACAGACTGGTGATCGACACGACCTTTCTAAACCTAAAGGTTGCCAATTGGAATGCTCCCTGATAATCACTATCAAAGAAGTATCCTAACAATGGCGAGCGACGACCCCAACTGCCAGCAACAATTAGCACAAACGTACCACTTAACAAGAACTGTAAATCTGCAGAAGACTGTCACAACAATCAAAACCCACTGCAGGAAGATGTTCATTAAGCTCTGGTGGTCCGTGAAAATCTGACACGACTCTCTGAACAAGTAGTGTCCTCAGATCTTCAACGCACGACCATAACGGCCATCTCCAGATCATGAGTGGAAAACCTGCTCGTACTTCCTCCAACTGTCGGGAAGCAAAAGCAATAACTCTATAGTGTCACCTCAGTACACAGTCGAGCCCCACTCGTGAAACATCACAGTTAAACAACAAATCCACCCGAACCAAAAAGCAAGGAAAGAACTGATACAGTTTTTAACCAAGTCTTCAACTGCTGAAAAACTCCGAACACATGCCTCAGTCCACGAGAAAGAAACCTTCATTTCGTTCAATTCAGTCGACGGTGCAGCACTACACTAACAATCCTGCATGAAACGGCGGTAGAAACCTGCTAAGCCCAAAATCCGCGGACCTCCTTCCTGCACACAAGTTTGGGCCTAAGCTGTATGGCCACGATCTCCCTCGGAACCATACAAAACCGTCTCCCGTGTCTACAAGACCTAGGATTCAACACAAACAAGCCTGAAGGAACACTCCGAGAATCTAACAAACAGCTGGCACTCTCCCAGCATCTGCATAACAAATCCTCAAGTGCTACTCCTGTCCCTCAAGACACATTAAAATAGACCAGAATGTCATGAATAACACAACAATAATTGGTCGAGGAAAGGCCTGAAGAAATCCGATTCATCACATCTACTAATGTTGCTAGGGCATTGGTGAGTCCAATGACACACCAAAGCACAAAAAGCCCATAGCACGCACAAGGCAGCCTTCGGAATGTCCTCACTCCGAACCCGCAAAAATGATGACCTGATCCCAAACAACTTTGAAAATGTCTCGCAATGTGGAGCTGATCGAAGAAATCGTCAAGGCGAGGTAAAGGATAACTATCCGCACCGTAAGCCGGTTCAATTGACGATCTATCAATCCACAACCGCAATCTGTCGTCTTTCTCCTTGACGAACAGAAATAGGAGCTCCCTAATGCGAAACACTCAGACGCATAAGCCCCCCAACAACAACTCTGCAGCAGATCCTTAAGCTCCCTAAGCTTCGCCGGCTCATCTAGAACAACGTCGAAAAACTCTCGCACGATAAGTACCCGGTCCAACAAACCCATTGTGGCTCCGGTATCTCGAATGAACGCCAAGAATCCATGACATCCTCTCCTCAAAAGTCGACTAGCGAAAAATCTGAATTCAAGCTGCGATAGGTGGCACCACTGTCCCCTTGCACAACAAGAACTGACTTGCCAGGAAAACAAACCTGATTGTTTTCTCGCGGTAGTCCACAGACGCCTAGCACGTAACTAACCAGTCCGTGCCCAAGAGAACGTCAAATCCAACATCTCTAGAAGGGTTAAAGTGAAGGACAAATCTCCTAACCAATTGGCATACGACTGAAATACGTGTCGCGCAACAAAAGAATCGTTGACAGAAGTTAACACAACAAACGACTGATCTAGCTAACACGATCCTCGTCCCAACCATAGCACAAAGTGTGAAATGCAAACAAATACCTCAAAAGAACATATGAATTAAGGATACCTGAAAAATCTGCATTGAACGCCCGTGCGTCCCGATGGGTAGAAGCAAACTCTCGTGTCTGCCCCCTACCCGCAACTGACTGCTCTCCTCCTCTGCTAGACAGACCTCTCTGAGTGAACCTTCCACGTCCATGGCCTCTCTGAACACGACCCTGACGCGGCGCTAAGGAACAATCCCGGATGAGGTGATGAAGGCTCCCACATCGATAGCATCCAATATAACGCTGCTAACCCTCCTGGGAATAAGAGCTGAATGTCTGTCCATGTCCTGAGCCTCTGCTACTCCTACGATGGTCACGAAATCTATCTCAACGACTAGGCCTCTGTCTCTGGGATGATACATCGGTACGAGTCCTCCACTGTTCCGGAACTCTCCGAGTCTCTGGAAAATGTGCCTCGTCCACTGGGGCTGTATCCACTGGTGCTACGTAGGTGACGGACTGCAGCATGCTGATCCCAAGGAACAACTGAGTAACAGGGGTGACAACCTCCTGTCGCTGCTCTCGAATGGCATCAACCAATGAACTCATCATATGGCGCATGTCCTGCATCTCTGCTACAAGCCTAGCGAGCTGATCTGTCGAAGGTGAAACCGTCAGCACCTGTGCAACGAGCGCGCCATCCTGGTCAGTGCTCGTCTCACCCGAACCAACTCTGACCTTGGCCCTCGCTGCATCATTCTGAGTCCCCATAGTCATCGGCGGCAAGGCTATAAATAGAGATGAGATTTGATAAGGATACGGAAATCGAATCACAAGGATATGAATCATCAAGGAAGGAATTTCAAGTAATTTGTACTTAGGTCACTTTAGGCGAAGTACCGCATCGTGAGCATGCTGCAGACATACACACACTACGTTACTCTGCTTAAGCTACCTACTCCATCATACCAAGGTCATCCTACTCTCCGAAAGGTAAAACCTAGCGCTTTGATACCAACTTTGTCACGACCCGAAATTGGCACGTGACGGCCCTAAAACTACGCAACGCCTAAAGACGTAACGCAGTAAAAGAAAGCCAAAACCCAGAAACCAAAACCAAATAAAGACAAGAAAAGATAAGAAACATTGTTTAAAAGTCTTTGAAATCACAACCCAAATTCTTTAAAAATCCAATTTTATTTCCTTTAAAATTTTGGCAGCACCTCCTTTGTAAAAGCTACCCCCAAAAATGGGTACAACATAAATATAAAGTAAAGCATCCCCAAACGGGAGCAAATACACGCCCAAAGACGGAAAACAATCACCACCACAAATATACGACGTCGTAGAGAAGAATAAAGACAATAGAGAGAAAGCTGTATAAAAGACAACAAATCCACAATTTATACAATATCATCCCCACCAAGTCTCTAAGTCAACAACATAATAGTAGATGGAGAGTACAAGATACAATGAATATACAATACAAATACAGATAACCACCAAAACCCACCTGAACAAAACAGCGCACTGTGAGCCTATGCGGTATCTGTAGCAAAAGATGATAGATGAATAGCCAGTCTCGACTACTCTGCGGAACACTCTATAACACCTGTGGCACAACGGGGGTGAGTTGCCCACTCGTGAATAGTAAATAACATATGCAGGTAATCGCAAGTATGCACGTAAAGCGTGAATCTAAGATATGCAATTAACAGTAATAACATGTCATATGAATGCAGAATAATGGAATGTAAACAAGCAGGTACAACCAATATATAAAGCAATGATGATATGACAATAGTATGCAATAATCATGCAATAGGGATATGAGAATGTAAATGTGCAACCATCATGAAAGGTACACTAACATGTACTATTAATACATGAAGCAGTGCCCAAACAGATAATGGTGAGGTATGGAGTGAAATAAGTCATTTCCACGGAATCCTGATATCGTGGTAGGATCATAATCCAGCAAAACAATTTAAATCCCAATTCCTCAAATCAGCCCCCAAATTGGCTCTCATATTATCTAAGTATCACATCTCCTCAATTGCACAATATCAAGTATATCTCATATATCCCGAATGTACAACATCAAGTATATCTCACATATATCGAATGTACAATCATCAAGTATATCTCGTATATATCGAATGTACAAAATCAAGTATATCTCACATATATCGAATGTACAATCATCAAGTATATCTCGTATATATCGAATGTACAAAATCAAGTGGATCTCACATATTTCGTATGTACAATATCAAGTATATCTCACATATCTCGAATGTACAACAACAAGTAGATCTCATATATCTCGAATGTACAATATCAAGTAGATCCCACATATCTCGTATGTACAATATCAAGTATATCTCACATATCTCGAATGTACAACAGTAAGTAGATCTCACATAATTACCCAGTATCCAATCTCAAATGAATCTCTTATATCCCGAGTCAAATCTCCAGCAAAATTCTAACATCCTAAATATAATGGCGTAAATAAATATGATGAGGTCAATACACATATATTAGCGTCCCATTCCACTAATATTGGTGTAAGGGTATATATAACAGCGGATAAATCACCTGTTATATATGCAAAGAGTAATTAGAAATATCATGAAACCAATATGCCAAGTGTCGACACAGAAATACTGATCTATCATATGCCGTCTCCCGGACTAACATCCTGATAGGTACATATCATACGCTATCCCAAAAGCTCGAGTGCCTAGCTCTGACCCTCGCCTCTCGACGTATCCATACGTACATGACTCCCGTCGGTATCCACATGATAGCCGCCGAGTCATTGGTCCAGTCACAGGAAAGTATGGTTCCTCCACTAACTCATCTCCTCACTGAGATTCTTGCCCCGGGGTACCTCCGGGCCCCACCATGTACCCGCACACGGATCCTTCGTTTCCTCGCGTAGGGTATATATATATATCTGAACCGATAAATCTCATGGTGGCTACTGAAATATCATATCAAGGAAAACCGGGATTTTCAAATAATGCATAATTTCATGAAACTCCACGGTCCCCAAATCCAGAAAACATCATGAAAAATCCATATCTCAATGCGAAAATCCATGAATAAAGTATACGCAACATAAACTGTAATGCAAGCGTATAAAGGAAAAAGCCGCTAATTAACTGCATCAAGTTAATACAAATATCATGCGGTTTCTATTTATCCACTTCTAAATAACATCAAGTGAAGGTAAACATGTAGCTAAAACCAGATGAATGTGAAATCAATAAGGTATAGCAAGATAATGTGTCTACCTATAAGCAATGATATAGTATACCCCTGGGTATAAAAATAGTATGTGCAAGGTACACCTGTAGCTATGTCAGGGAGTGTGTTTGTACCTATCACTAATGGTACAATACTCTATAGGAATACAGGTATGCTAAATGCCATCTATGATAAGCAGTATGAATCAATATCACAATGTCCCTAACTAAGCAATATAACATCTATAAGTGGTTTGTGTGTGACATGGTAATTATTGACGGTGTATGTAGCATACAATCAGTGCTCGTGCAATATGAATCGTCAATAATATGTGCAGTATCCTACTACTACTAGTCCAGGCACAACTACATCTAAGTAATAGGGTAAAGGCGCAATTCTAACAATAACGTCAAATATGCGACAAGTAATAAAATCTCTAGCCCTGGCGCATAACGCCATGCGGGCGATTCCCTTGTAGATGTTAAATCTACTCACCGATGGTCTCGAGCTATGAACATCCGACCACCTGCTTCTCCTTGTCCGCGTCACCCGAAGTCCCTGCTTGCGAACCTAAAATTTCATAAATACAACACATAAGCTAAATATCCTATGACGACGAAAAGACAATGAAACGCGAAGAAAAAGCCCGGAAAATTACACTGCGCGTTTAGCGCATTTATCGCGCACGATACCGGCCAAAAACCCTAATCGGGGTCGCTAGACTACAAAACTCCAAGACTGGACCCTGATCGTCCCGATCAAGCAACACAACACAAGGATTACAAGGAATACAATAGACATAACCTCGCAACGACCAATCGAACCCACGTCGGAAAACCCCCAAAATCTAGTAAGCAACCTATCGCAATATTTCGCACTAGTTTCAAGCTAATGCATATCTAGTGATTACAAACACCTTAAAATAGCTTAACTAAGCTATCTAAACCATTCCTATATTTTTAACACTCGCTAATTATGTTTTAGCAAAAACCTAGTAAGCTAATTGCATAATTAAACAAAGTGTTCATTAGCAAAAATTAACATTTTCTACTAGGTTAATCTTCTCCAAAACACAAATTAACACTTCAATTGAACATTAAACACTTAAACAAAATTTAACCCTAACATGAATTTCTTAAACCAAACATAAATGAATTAATCATGATTTAAAAACTAAACTTAACACATAATTAGCTAACTAAATTAGCTAGATTTAAGATTAAAGCAAGTATAAAAGGATTAAGGTAAGAATTATACCTCCTCAAGAACACCAAAATGAAGCTTAATCCATCATCTTAGCATCAAAACCCATGCTTGTTGAAGATCCAAGAAGAATTAGTGATGGAAAAGATGATTTTATTTTTATTTAGGATTTTTGTGGATTTATTTTGGAATTTTTCTTGAAGAATTTTGAAGAAATTATGAAGAAATGAGCTTGGGAATTATTTTGGATAGAAATTTGAGATAAGGGTCGGCCATGGGGAGTTTGGGGGTATTTTTGTGAATTTTGGGTGTAGAAATGCTAGGAAAATGAGTAATAAATTCTAATAAATGCACTTTGCCACCTTTCACTGTTTTCTTTTCTATTTTAAATAATTCCTTTTGCACTCCAAAAATATCTAGATATTTAAAAAGAAGTTTCCAAAATAATGTAGTGAAAAAAAAATAAATTTATTCACAAGAGAAATTTTTTCCGATTTACGTGCACAAAATACAGCTTAAAATAATATATTTTTCGGGAAAAATTCTATCTGAACCAAAACCTCCCAAATACTCCCAAAGTTCACGCACAAGCTTTATTTTAGCTAAACTAGGTGCCAGCAAGCTTATACGGATGTTTGATCGAAATCGGGTTAAAACGGGAAAAACTAACAATTTTGCCTTAAAACAGGAAAATTCGCAAAACGAATTCTGAAACGTTACAGTATATTATTCTTTTGGGGCACGACCGGGCTGAGGTCGATGTACCCGTTGAATATTTTAATTTCTGTACTAGGATTACCCCGCGGAGGGGTGCACGGATAGCCGGTTTCTAGAGGGCAACGGGCCCGCATCTCATGGCTTTGAGACGGAGGGGGCTTTACTCTAGAATTAGCAGGCTATTCGCCGCACTCACAGGGGGTACAGGTTGACCCAAGGAGGGGTGCGCAAGTTACCGGATTCCGTGAAGTGCTGGGTGGTCCATTCACTTTGTTGAAGGGGGCTGCCTCGCTTCAGGTTTTGGCGGGTAACTTGCCACGCCCGTAGGGGTCTAGGATTTCATTGCAGAAGCTATCCACACGACCAGGGGAACGTCGGGTTTCAGTAGCGGCAATATGAAACCCGGGGATCCCAAATTATTTGTATTATTCTGTGATGCTGATTACATTTCTGTAATGTTGCTTTTATCACACCTTGAGCGAATATTATATATTGATATATATACTAGTAGATGTTGTATATATTTTACACCCGCGCTAGTCCAATCCCCGCTCTGTCCTTAGTTAAGTAACCTAACGGGTGATGACGGAACCCAGTGGCGAATGCGGATGGCATTTACGTACATCATATTTTCGTTCTTTTGTGGTGTGATCAATTGATGAGACTGCATTGATTCGGATCAATGCAAGCTAAACAAACCTATTTTGATGTTGTTGGAACAATTTTTTTAAAAAATGGCTGTTATTGTAAGGGCGTTCTCTTTTGTTTTGCACAGTGGTATTCGGTTATGAATATCCAGCACCTCAGTCGACGAGGCAAGGGCCGAGATCCCTTCCCCGGGAGTGACCCCTTGGACAGAAGTTTGCGTCAGGGTAATAACTTCACTATAGCCGATTGCCATTTTGCTTTGCATCGTGGTATTCAGTTGGAATATCCTGCACCTCATTCTACGGGGAAAGGGCCGTGATCCCTTCACCGGGAGTGACCTCTTTACAAAGGTTTTCGCCACTATATTTTTATAAAAAGTTATGCAGTTCCTTCAACGATATCAAGTTCATTACGTTAAAAGTTTTTTGCCAAAAACCAGCCGTAGCCCTCCGTCATTTCTTACAAGTATTACTTAGTATTCGTGCTGCGTTTGTTGACTGTGTCAAGGCGTAGTGTGCGGTAGTTAAGTAGTGTTTGTTTGTGGAATATTAATGCGATTGGTTAGGACAGTCGTGCGGCCATGTTGACTGTGTCAAGGGCTCTACGGGTGGGTTTAATGCAATCCAGGATAATGATGGGTTGAACTTGACTAGGACTCTTTAATTTGTTGGCTGTGTCAAGGTCACTTGGGTCCTAGGGGTAAAAATCACATCGGGAGTTTCTAAAGAAACTGAAACTTGCAGGCATGCACATACCTTCTCGAGTGTGATAATGTGAGTGGATTCCATCACATTATTGTTAGTTATAAGTATGCCCTAGAGGCCATTTCTATACATAGGATGTATATTGTAGTGGATGCTTGGACATATATAGGGAGGACTTTATTGCTCGACAGGATAGTATGCTATCTGGTTGCTCTTTACCTTAACGTGTACGATGATTGCCTCTCTGTTACATGTTGGTAAAGCCCTTAGGATGTGTACTTGACTACCTGGACTATGATGTGGATCATATTAGTGGGGACATGGTAGTCCATAAGTACATCCTTGAAGGTCCCTAGTCGTGGGTGTATCGAGACGGGGCATCGATATACCAGTGTAGACTAGCGTATACCTTCTCGACCCATACAGATGGGCGATGGATGATCCCATATCCGTTGGTGTTTGACATCAGAGATGATATACAGGTGCTCAGTGGAGACTGGGTACACTGGACGGACTCGCCGAGAACTCACAGATGGTATTATACCTTACGTCAGATGGCAGTTCTCTGGTGACACTGGTACAGGTTAGTCTGTAGACCCGAGATCGTCATAGAGTCTTGTGTGATTCCCACTGTGCTTTGATTTCCACCTTACCAGGTCCAAGAGGGCATGCAAAACGGTGGTTTTTGGGTACAGTCCCGAATCACATGGAGGCAATGAGCGATAGGAGGGGATTCGTCTCTCCCGGTATAGGGATTTGATGTTGTGCTGTGTTCGATT
Organism: Agapanthus africanus; assembly: GCA_030015575.1. NCBI lineage: Eukaryota > Viridiplantae > Streptophyta > Magnoliopsida > Asparagales > Amaryllidaceae > Agapanthus > Agapanthus africanus. The sequence goes on from JASDDO010000022.1 coordinate 279,782,858, forward strand.
AGCTATAACCGGAAATCCCTGGCCAGGGTTGCTGAGATTTACTGGTAAGTATTACCAGTAGTTTCTCGAACTGTTATAGACCTCATATCGACACGACTTATCGAGTTATTGGGGTCTGACGTTTACCATCCCTAGGCGAGATATGCGACATATCAGACGATGAGACCGGACTGTACGGTAAGTGTTACTGGTTGGATTCATAGGAGTGTGAGCGGGCTTGCTCGTCGATCTTCTGATCGCTCAATACCCAGGTGGCCGTTACGTTTAGCAGAACTCTTGCGGCTTGTGGGTTTTTGATATGATCATCACCTGCTGCCGGCGTATTGACGAGTCTTTAGAGTTCTACATAGAGGTTTCCTGGCTCAAGCGAAACGAAATAGGAGCGCATATAAGATATGTGCGGGACCGAGAATAATGCGTGTATGTGATACCGTATTCTATTCTCGCGATGAATGTATCGATTGGTTGTATGCGATATAACCTAGTTATCGAAACGAGGATTGATTCGATAAGTCGGTACATCGGATATTAGTCGGTCATATGCGATATGACCGGATCGTTAAATCAAGTGTTGATTTAATGATTTAATGTATAATTATATATTTGATATATTACTTTGCATTAACTAGTATTTGTTCACTTTTGATGGATTTTCTCACTTGATGTGCACAAGTTGTATATGTGATATATTTTTGTGCACTTGTTTGTATCATGTTTGATGATACATGCAAACATGGGTGTGTGTAAGACTTAAACTATGTTTAGTTGATGGTTTAGGGTTTTTACTTGTTTATTCATTCTTTTTATTTATTTTTGGCAAAATATAACATGGTGGCTTTCTTTGTTTGATACTTGAAGCTTCTTGAAGCTTTGAAAAGTCTAGCTAGTTTGTCTTTTGCCTTAACCCTAACCATTCAACTAAATCCTACTTTATTCTCTACACTAAACCATGGTTGCAAATATGATAAGAATCACTTTATTTTCTATTTTCATTATACTTATCATATTCTTTTTCTTCTTCTTCTTCTTCAAGAAGAAAGAAGCTTGCTACCTTCAATGGTGACTTGAGAAAAAGAGTGAGAAATCCAATTCTAAAGTGAACCCACTTCCTATTTCTTCATCTTCTACCACTTGCAAAGTAGTATAGGGTGTTTTCTTCACAAGTTTCATGGCATGGTGAAGTTGGAGCTTGATCATCTGTTGCCTCGACGTAGATCATATTCGACAACGAAGTCGATGACCTAGCCTGATCTTTTCTCCGATGAAACCACCGTGAGAGTCTAGGATCTGATGATCGCAGCGAAGGGACATCGTCACCGAGCTTTGGAGGTGGAGGACCGGATCTATAAAGGTTGTAGTCTCTTTCACTTAACAGTAAAGTTGTTACTAGCTTGTAGTTTCGCCTAAACTCTAGTTAACGATCGCATTAGGGTTTCTTGGCACCTATTTTTTTTTGAATTTGGCATGGTTGATACCTTGTGAGACCTCTTGAGCGTGCCTAGGAACCCTACAGTGGTATCAGAGCTACTAGGCATTAGATGTCGACCTATAGGGGGTTCTCACTGTGTGACAGTGTGGCGAAGCATAGGCTCTTACCCCCACGGTGTCCCGTGACCGGAAGATGTTCCGGCGGGTTGTAGTCCTCGAGAGGGGGCATGTATAAAAAGTAGTTGCTGAGGGACCCGTTGGTGCCACGGCGACCCTATTGGATGGGGTGGCTGCCTGACCTACAGTGGTATCAGAGCCTAGCTAGAGCCTTTGGCGATGTGTAGACAATGTTAGAAACCCGATCGAACCCGAAACCCTAATCCGAGACCACTCTCTGTACATTTTCTGAAAATGTGGATTTTTCCAAATTAAAAATAGCCAAAAAATTTAGCAGGGTTTTGTAGGAATTACTGTGAAATTCGTGGGCCCAATTCCACTAAACCGCCGCGGAACCGCGGCCGTACCCTACCTTGGGCAGCGGTTCCGCGGCAATATACTGGCTTTTCCCTACTTTGTTTGCATAGTAATCTCTATTTATAGATGCTGTATTTTATGGGAATTTTTAATCTATACTTTACAGTTGAGTTTTCTGGGATGTATTGGGGACTCGATGATTCGATCGGATCATTTAACATTGTCTATGTGTTTTTCGGGATAATTTTTGAATATGTTAAAAAGTTCGACCGGATTTAAATACCCAATTTTTTCCCCTGCCGGGAAATTTCCTAGTGTTGGATTTTTCCGTAGTTTAATGACGTTCTAAGTAGTGCAAGTAACGCGATGGTCTCTCTAGAAAACAACAAACCTTAACTCGATTATGTGACCGTCTTGAACTGCCCTTTGAACCATAGAGTTTGGGGCAGTACGGCGTGCCACATGTGAGGCGTTGGCTTGACCCTTCTACGGCTGGACTGTTGGTACTGAGTCATGAAGTGAATGTTTTTAAACTTATTTCATGTGTTGAGCTGTTTCGGGAAAACTTGGGTGTTTGACTGTTCGATCGGAAAGTTTAACATTTTCTGTTTATCTGGAATGTGATACAATATTTGGAATCCTCTAATGGTTATGAGATAGCTGAATGAATGTTATAAACATAGCAGTTTAATCTCACTTGATCGGTTGCCACGGGATTTTGATGTGATCAAAAGTCCGTCGCAATCACGTTGCGAACGCGGATACTCGCCGGTAAACTTAATAGACAGCCACACCCCAAAGCCCCGACCAAGTGATTGCAGGAGAACCCCATCGCCGAAAGCATCCGTTCGGGTGCTCGCGGCAACGGTGTTTCGCCTTGGTGCACTTCGTCGAAGGCATCGGGGGTGCGGCCGCATAATAAAGTTTGCGACGAGCATTCGATCAAAATGTCGGGAATCCTGTTGAATTGCCCGACTTGATATTGAAAAGAGTTTTCGATAATGAGACTAAAATGCGAGGTTTGTAATTGTTAGACATGCAATGTCTAAGGAATTCATTTGATTAGGCATGCGATCTCTATACAGGTTGCGGATTCCAACTGTTGTAGTTTTACACTTTCTTTTCTGTGACCGCAAGTGTAATATGTGATATCGCCGGTTTCGTTGCTATATGTCAACGACAATTGGGATGCGCATATTTACTTACGTTGATGACATGTGATGTTATGTGTTGCTGGATATGTTATATTGGATCGTCGTGTTTGAATAGCCGGGGGGGTTTTCTGTGAGATGAGTGTTTTTCATTTTCATTCATGTAAAACTTGTATGTAATATTCTTTTATTAGGGCACTTCCAGGTTGCAGAAGATGTCACCCTTTGTATATTATTTACTTTTCCGCACCAGGATAGACCCAAGGAGGAGGGCACAAGTAACCGGGTTCTGGAGTCCAGTGGGAGACCAACTCGAGGAGTCGAGTCCGGGTCTCCTAACTCTAGAATTGGTAGGGTTGCTTGCCGCTCTCATAGGGGTCTAGGGGTGTGGGTTTGGCTATTCATCGCGACCGTGGAATCCGTGTTTTATACTGGCTCGTATTGAAAATACGGACGTCCTAGTATATCCAATATTTCATATGATATTTTTTCTGCTGCGTTATCTGTGATGTGATCATATGATATGTTCTGTGATAGATATTGTATATAGTATATATGATATATTATATAGACGTTACTTATGTTTTACACCCGCGCTAGCCCTGCCCCGCTCTGCGGCTAGTTACCTAACCTAACGGTGCACGAGGGGACATCGAGGCGAAAGCGGATGGCATAAGTGAACGTCGTATTTATCTGTGATGTTTAGGTACTTAAATGATGGGACTTCATCAATGAGATTAATGAAATAAAAGAAACCTAAAGATGTTGTGGAATCGAATTTCAAAAATTAAACCAGGTAGCTAAAGTTCTTGCTTTGCACAGCGGTATATGTAATATATCCTGCACCTTATTCGATGAGGAAAGGGCCGACGATCCCTTCACCAGGAGTGACCCCTTTAGCAATAACTGGCAGATGCTACACACTCGGTATGTCTTTTAATAGCTTCTATAGTTTCTGCTTTGCACAGCGGTATATATGATATATCCTGTACCTCATTCGATGAGGAAAGGGCCGACGATCCCTTCACCGGAAGTGACCCCTTTAGCAAAACTAGAAAAGCCTAAAAAACACTCCATTTTAAAATCATTTGATTCTACAACGATATCAAGTTCATTACGCAATAGGTTTTCAGAAAAACCTGTCGTAGCCCTCCGTCATTTCAGATAAGTTGTGTATAGTATTCGAGCTACATTTGTTGGCTTTCGTCAAGGTGTAGTGTGCGGTAGCTATATGCTGCTTATCTGCTGCATACGATGCGATTGGATTAGGGTAGTCGTGCGGCTTTGTTGGCTTTCGTCAAGGGTCGTGCGGGTGGGTTTAATTCAATCAAGAAATGTACGGGTTGAACTTGATGTTAGTTATATGTATGCCCTAGAGGCCATTACTGTACATAGAATGTATATTGTAGTGGATGCTGGGACATATATAGGGAGGACTTTCTTGCTCGACATGATAGTATGCTATCTGGTTACTCTTTACCTTAACATGTGCAATGATTGTCTCTCTGTTACATGTTGGTAAAGCCTTAGGATGTGTACTTGACTACCTGGACTATGATGCGGATCATACTAGTGGGGACATGGTAGTCCATAAGTACATCCTTCAAAGTCCCTAGTCGTGGGTGTATCGAGACGGGGCATCGATATACCAGAGTAGACTAGCGTGTACCTTCTCGACCCATACAGATGGGCGATGGATGATCCCATATCCATCGGTGTTTGACAATGGGTCGAGAAGGTACACGCTAGTCTACTCTGGTATATCGATGCCCCGTCTCGATACACCCACGACTAGGGACTTTGAAGGATGTACTTATGGACTACCATGTCCCCACTAGTATGATCCGCATCATAGTCCAGGTAGTCAAGTACACATCCTAAGGGCTTTACCAACATGTAACAGAGAGACAATCAGTGCACACGTTAAGGTAAAGAGTGACCAGATAGCATACTATCATGTCGAGCAAGAAAGTCCTCCCTATATATGTCCCAGCATCCACTACAATATACATCCAATGTACAGTAATGGCCTCTAGGGCATACATATAACTAACAATCTCCCACTTGCACTAGGGCCATCTGTAGCGATGGAGCGGGACCAACGTTCCCCAGCTCAGTATAACAAGCGGGTTCGGTCAATAATCCGTATTATTATCTTGATTAAGGCGTGATATGGTCGCTACCAGGAGAGAGAGAGAAGAAAACACTCAGCGTGCGCTCTTGCAAGAATAGATTGGTTTTTATTTTATCTAATCAGGATGGCTCCCACTGCTTTTTATCAAAGCTTCCTTCAAACCCTAAAAGGAAAGACTAGCCGGGATTAATTACACACTACAAGTTCGCCAATCTTTCAGCCAGGCCAGTGTCGGTACTTTGAGACAGGTCCCCCGTGCTTTCGCACGAACCTAATTAATGTAAACCTCGTTTTCCCAGAGGCGTAACCCCGTTGACACCTTTCTAGACACCTACTTGATCGGCTAATTGTAATGTATAAAACTCTCCCAGGAGTAACAATTACTCGCAGTGGGTATCGGGATCCAACTATCTCATAGAAGGTATGCAATCTCATTGCAAATTTCAACACTTGAAAATCCCGATAAACTTTTGCCCCTAGCGTACTATGACCTTGACGAAAGGCAACAAACCATAGCCCGCTAGTCAAGTTCAACCCGTACATTTCTTGATCGAATTAAACCCACCCGCACGACCCTTGACGAAAGCCAACAAAGCCGCACGACTACCCTAATCCAATCGCATCGTATGCTAGCAGATAAGCGGCATATAGCTACCGCACACTGCACCTTAACGAAAGCCAACAAATGCAGCACGAATACTATATACAACTTATCTGAAATGACGGAGGGCTACAACAGGTTTTTCTGAAAACCTATTGCGTAATGAACTTGATATCGTTGTAGGATCGAATGAATTTTAAAATGGAGTGTTTTTTAGGCTTTTCTAGTTTTGCTAAAGGAGTCACTCCCGGTGAAGGGATCGTCGGTCCTTTCCTCGTCGAATAAGGTGCGGGATATATCATATATATCACTTTGCAAAGCAAAAAACAGTTAAAAGCAATCAAAAGACAAACCAAGGGTGTAGCATCTGCCAGTTATTGCTAAAGGAGTCACTCCCGGCGAAGGGATCTCGGTCCTTTCCTTATCGAATAAGGTGCAGGATATATCATATATACCGCTGTGCAAAGCAAGAACTGTAGCTACCTGTTTTATTTTGAAATTCGATTCTACAACATCTTAGGTTTCTTTTATTTCATTAATCACATTAATGAAGTCCCATCATTTAAATACCTAAACATCACAGATAAATACGACGTACGGTTATGCCATCCGCATTCGTCTCGATGTCCCCTCATGCACCGTTAGGTTAGGTAACTAACGGCAGAGCGGGGCAGGGCTAGCACGGGTGTAAAACATAAGTAACGCCTATATAATATATCATATATACTATATACTGTATCTATCACAGAACATCACATGATCACATCACAGATATCGCAGCTGAAGAATCATATGAAATATTGGATATACTAGGACATCCGTGTTTTCAATACGAGCCAGTATAAAACACGGATTCCACGGTCGTGATGAATAGCCAAACCCACACCCCTAGACCCCTACGAGAGCGGCAAGCAACCCTACCAATTCTAAAGTTAGGAGACCCGGACTCGACTCCTCGAGTTGGTCTCCCACTGGACTCCAGAACCCGGTTACTTGTGCTCCCCTCCTTGGGTCTATCCTAGTGCGGAAAAGTAAATAATATACAAAAGGTGACAACTTCCGCAACCTGGAAGTGCCCCAATCAAAAAATATTACATACAAGTTTTTACATGAATGAAAATGAAAAACACTCATCTCACATAAAAACCCCCGTCTATTCAAACACGACGATCTAATATAACATATCCAGCAACACATAACATCACATGTCATCAACGTAAGTAAATACGCGCATCCCAATTGCCGTTGACATATAGCAACGAAACCGGCGATATCACATATTACACTTACGGTCACAGAAAAGAATGTGTAAAACTACAACAGTTGGAATCCGCAACCACCTCAGACATCGCATGCCTGACCAAATGAATTATTTAGACATCGCATGCCTAACAATTATAAACCCCGCATTTTAGTCTCATTATCGAAAACACTTTACAATATTTAGTCGGGCAATTCAACAAGATTCCCGAAAAACTGATCGAATGCTCGTCGCAAACTTCAGTAGGCGGCCGCACCCCCGATGCCGTCGACGAAGTGCACCAAGGCGGAACACCGCTACCGCGAGCACCCGAACGGATGCTTTCGGCGACGGGGTTCTCCTACAGTCACTTGGTCGGGGCTATGGGGTGTAGCTATCTATTAAGTTTACCCTGCGAGTATCCGCGTTCGCTACGTGATTGCGACGGACTTTTGATCACATCAAAATTCCGTGGCAACCGATCAAGTGAGACTAAACTGCTATGTTTATAACATTCATTCAGTTATCTCATAACTTCTTGTGAATTCCAATTATTGTATCCCATTCCAGATAATTAGAAAATGTTAAACTTTCCGATCGAACATTCAAACACCCAAGTTTTCCCGATACAGATCAACACATGAAACAAGTCTAAAAACATTCAGTTCGTGCCTCATTACCAACGGTCCAGCCGTAGAAGGGTCAAGCCAACGCCTCACATGTGGCACGCCGTACTGCCCAAAACCCGAAGGTTCAAAGGGCAGTTCAAGACGGTCACATAATCGAGTTAAGGTTTGTTGTCTTCTAGAGGGTCCATCGAGTTACTTGCACTACTTAGAATGTCTTTAAACCACGGAAAAATCCAACACTTGGAAATTTCCCGACAGGGGAAAAATTGGGTATTTATATCCGGTCGAACTTTTTAACATATTGTAAAATTATCCGGAAAGCCACATAGACAAAATTTGATACCCCGATCGAAACACCGAATCCCCAAAACAACTCCAGAAAACTCATCTGTATAATAAATATTAAAATATCCCAGGAAAACGAGCACAGAAATCTGAGAATTACTGTGAAAAACAAAACACACAAAACGACAAAACCGCCGCTGAACCGCCGCGTCGTGCATAGCACGTGCCGCGGTTCCGCGGTGGAAAAGTTGAGTTAGACCCACGAAATTTACAGTAATTCTTAGAAAACCCTGCTTGATTTTCTGCATATTTTTAATATGGAAAAATCCAGATTTTTAAAAATTGGACAGAGAGCATGTTTGCGATCGGGTTTCGGGTTCGTTCGGACTTCAAATTCCGTCTGGACTTCGCCTAAGACTCTAGCTAGGCTCTGATACCACTGTAGGGTTCCTAGGCACTCTAGTGAGGTCTCACAAGGCATCGAACATGCCAATTTCAAAAATTAACGGTGCCGAGAGACCCGACTACGGATCGTTTGCTAGATTTCTAGGCGAAAAAGAACTAGTTAACAATTAATTAAGGGAATACGGAAATACAACCTTTGTAGATCCGTTTGTCCACCTCCATAGCTCCGCAACGAAGTCCCTTTGCTGTCCAAATAAGTTCCCGGGCTCTAGCGTCGGCTTCGTCGGAGAATGGGCAAGCTAGGTCGTCGATGTCCATGCCGAAGATGATCTACGTCGAGGCATCGCTAAATCAAGCTCCGACTTCACCAAGTCCAAAAACTTGTGAAGGAAACACACTCTACTACTTGGCAAGAGGTAGAGGATGAAGAAATAGGAAGTGGGTAGACTTTAGATTTGGATTTCTCACTTGTTTGCTCAATTCACCATTAATGAAGAAAGCTTTTTCTTCTTGAGTTCAAGGAAGAAGAAGAAGAAATGTTATGATAAGTTAATTCTAAAATGAAAAGAATAATCCATTCTTATCATCATAGAACCATGGTTTAGTGTAGAGAATTAATCATGGTTGAATGGTATGGTTAGGGTTAAGGATGAGATAAGAATGGTGGACTAAGTCAAAACTTCATGAAGCTTTAACTAAACAACAAAAGAAGCCACCATTATTTTCTCTTTTCCATTTATTTTCCAAAATGTATAAACAAATAAATGAATAAATAAGTAATGGAAAAATAAAACCATAACCATTTCATTAACCAAGGTTTAATTCTTCACACTTAACCAAAAGGCATGTATCATCAAACATGATACAAGCAAGTGCACAAAAATATATCGCATATACAATGCGCACATCCGAGTGAGAAAATCCAAATCTAAAGTCTACCCACTTCCTATTTCTTCATCCTCTACCTCTTGCCAAGTAGTAGAGTGTGTTTCCTTCACAAGTTTTTGGACTTGGTGAAGTCGGAGCTTGATTTAGCGATGCCTCGACGTAGATCATCTTCTGCATGGACATCGACGACCTAGCTTGCCCATTCTCCGACGAAGCCGACGGTAGAGCCCGGGAACTTATTTGGACAGCAAAGGGACTTCATTGCGGAGCTATGGAGGTGGACAAACGGATCTACAAAGGTTGTATTTCCGTATTCCCTTAGTTAATTGTTAACTAGTTCTTTTTCGCCTAGAAATCTAGCAAACGATCCGTAGTCGGGTCTCTCGGCACCGTTAATTTTTGAAATTGGCATGTTCGATGCCTTGTAAGACCTCACTAGAGTGCCTTGGAACCCTACAGAGGAAAAATCCAGATTTTTAAAAATTGGACAGATTTTTGAAATTCGATTCTACATCTTTTCCATTTCTTGACTAGCGGGTTATGGTTTGTTGGCTTTCGTCAAGGTCATAGCACGTTAGAGGCAAAATTATCGGGAATTTCAAGTGTTGAAATTTGCAATGAGATTGCATACCTTCTATGAGATAGTTGGATCCCGATACCCGCTGCGAGTAAGAGTTACTCCTGGGAGAGTTTTACACATTACAATTAGCCGATCAAGTAGGTGTCTAGAAAGGTGTTAACGAGGTTACGCCTCTGGGAAAACGAGGTTTACATTAATTAGGTTCGTGCGAAAGCACGAGGGACCTCCCTCAAAGTACCGACACTGGCCTGGCTGAATGATTGGCGAACTTGTAGTGTGTAATTAATCCCGGCTAGTCTTTCCTTTTAGGGTTTGAAGGAAGATTTGATAAAAACAGTGGGAGCCATCCTGATTAGATAAAATAATAACCAATCTGATCTTGCAAGAGCGCACGCTGAGTGTTTTCTTCTCTCTCTCTCCAGATAGCGACCATATCATGCCTTAACAAAGATAATAATACGGATATTTGACCGAACCCGATTGTTATACTTGTTAGTGTATATGCCATAGAGGCCATTACTGTATCATACTAGTATGTATATTACTTGATGGAAGCTTGGGATATTCACAGTTGTATAGACAATCTTGCTCGAAATGGTAGTATGCTACTTGGTTTGTCTCTGTTTTAATGTGTACATGTGTTTCTTTTATTGTATCACCTATACGCATTAGTGGAGCCCTTAGGATTTTTGCTTGATTACCAGCGTTGTGATGGCAGTCACACTCGTGGGGGCTGGGTAATCCACAAGCACATCCTTATATTCTCGTCCCTAGTCATGGGATTATCGAGACAGGGCATCGATACTCCGGAGTAGACTAGCGCATGCGCTTCTCATCCCAGTGCGGGAGACTGTTAGTTATATGTATGCCCTAGAGGCTATTACTATACATAGGATGTATATTGTAGTGGATGCTTGGACATATATAGGGAGGACTTTCTTGCTCGACATGATAGTATGCTATCTGGTTGCTCTTTACCTTAACGTGTATACTGATTGTCTCTCTGTTACATGTTGGTAAAGCCCTTAGGATGTGTACTTGACTACCTGGACTATGATGCAGATCATACTAGTGGGGACATGGTAGTCCATAAGTACATCCTTCAAGGTCCCTAGTCGTGGGTGTATCGAGACGGGGCATCGATATACCAGTGTAGACTAGCGTGTACCTTCTCGACCCATACAGATGGGCGATGGATGATCCCATATCCGTTGGTGTTTGACATCAGAGATGATATACGGGTGCTCAGTGGAGACTGGGTACACTGGACGGACTCGCCGAGAACTCCCAGATGGTATTATACCTTACGTCAGATGTCAGTTCTCTGGTGACACTGGTACAGAGTAGTCTGTTGACCCGAGATGGTCATAGTGTCTTGTGTGGTTCCCACTGTGCTTTGATTTCCACCTTAACACATCCAAGAGGGCGTGCAAAACGGTGGTTTTTGGGTACAGTCCCGAATCACATGGAAGCAATGAGCGATAGGAGGGGATTCGTCTCTCCCGGTATAGGGAGTTGATGTTGCGCTGTGTTCGATTGGCTATAACCGGAAATCCCTGGCCAGGGTTGCTGAGATTTACTGGTAAGTGTTACCTGTAGTTTCTCAAAATGTTATAGACCTCATATCGACACGACTTATCGAGCTATTGGGGTCTGACGTTAACCACCCCTAGGCGAGATATGCGACATATCAGACGACGAGACCGGACTGTACGGTAAGTGTTACTGGTTGGATTCACAGGAGTGTGAGCGGGCTTGCTCGTCGATCTTCTGATCGCTCAATACCCGGGTGGCCGTTACGTTTAGCAGACCGCTTGCGGCTTGTGGATGCTTGATATGATCATCATCTGCTGCCGGCGTATTGACGAGTCTTTAGAGTCCTACACAGAGGTTTCCTGGCTTAAGCGAAACGAAATAGGAGCGCATATGAGATATGTGCGGGACCGAGAATATTGCGTGTTTGTGATACCATATTCCATTCTCGCGATGAATGTATCGATTGGTTATATGCGATATAACCTAGTTATCGAATCAAGGGTTGATTCGGTAAGCCCATACATAGGATACTAGTCGGTTATATGCGATATGACCAGATCGTTAAATCAAGTGTTGATTTAATGATTTAATGTATAATTATATATTTGATATATTACTTTGCATTAACTAGTATTGGTTCACTTTAAATGGTTTTTCTCACTTGGATGTGCACATTGTATATGTGATATATTTTTGTGCACATGTTTGTATCAAGTTTGACGATGCATTCTTACTTGGGTTTGTGTAAAGATTAAACCATGGTTATATGAATGGTTAGGGTTTTGTTTTCTTATTCATTTATTTATTCTTTTTGGAAAATAAATGGCATAAAGAGAAAATGGTGGCTTTCTTTGTTTGCATCTTGAAGCTTCATGAAGCTTTGACTAAGTGACCATTTTGTCTCATGCTTAACCCTAACCACTTCACTTAACCCTAGTTCATTCTCTACACTTGACCATGGTTGTATTATGATAAGTATTGATTTTCTTTTCTATTTGAAAATAACTTATCATAATAATCATCTTCTTCTTCTTCTTCTTCAAGATGAAGAAGCTTGATTCCATCAATGGTGATTTGATGAAAAGAGTGAGAAATCCAATTGTAAAGTGAACCCACCTCCTATTTCTTCATCCTTTACCTCTTGCCAAGTAGTATAGGGTGTTTTCTTCACAAGTTTCATGACTTGGTGAAGTGGGAGCTTGATCTTGTGATGCCTCGACGTAGATCATCTTCGGGATCGTAGTCGATGACCTAGCCCGCCCATTTCTCCGATGAAGCCGATGCTAGAGCCCGGGATTGGATTTGGACAGCAAGGGGACTTCATCACGGAGCTATGTAGGTGGAGAACCGGATCTACAAAGGTTGTATTTCCGTTCACTTAGTTAAGATGTTAACTAGTTGCTTGTTTCGCCTAAAATTCTAGTTAACGATCTGTATTAGGGTTTCTCGGCACTTGTAAAATTTGAAATTGGCATGGTTGATGGCTTGTGAGACCTCATTAGTGTGCCTAGGATCCCTACAGTGGTATCAGAGCCTAGCTAGAGCCTTAGGCGATGCGTAGACGTAATTAGAAGTCCGATCGAACCAAAACCCAAACCCAAAAATGCTCTTGGTACATTTTTGAAAATCGTGGTTTTTTCTAGATTAAAAATATGCAGAAAAACCAGCAGGAATATCTAAAGGTTACTGTGAAATTCGACAGCCCAATTCCACTAAGTCGCCGCGGTTCCGCGGCCGTACGGCCTCATTATATAAAGAATTTTGCACAGTAATTCTTATTTTCCAATGCTGGTTTTCCTGGGAATTTTTAATATTTATTCAAGAGTTGAATTTTCTGGGTTGTATTGGTGACTCGGTGTATCGATCGGATTGTCTAATTCTGTCTGTGTGCTTTTCCGGATAATTTTAGAATATGTTAAAAAGTTCGACCGGATATAAATACCCAATCTTTCCCCTGCCGGAAAATTTCCAAGTGTTGGATTTTTCCGAGGTTTAAAGACGTTCTAAGTAGTTCAAGTAACGCGATGGTCCCTCTAGAAGACAATAAACCTTAACTCGATTATGTGACCGTCTTGAACTGCCCTTTGAACCTTCGGATTTGGGGCAGTACGGCGTGCCACATGTGAGGCGTTGGCTTGACCCTTCTACGGCTAGACCGTTGGTACTGAGGCACGAAGTGAATGTCTTTGAACTTATTTCATGAGTTGAGCTGTTTCGGGAAAACTTGGGTGTTCGATTGTTCGATCGGAAAGTTTAACATTTTCTATCTTATTCGGAATGTGATACAATAATTGGAATTCACAAGCAGTTATGAGATAACTGAATGAATGTTATAAACATAGCACTTTAGTCTCACTTGATCGGTTGCCGCGGAATTTTGATATGATCAAAACTCCGTTGCAATCACGTAGCGTACGCGGATACTCGCCGGGTAAACTTAATAGACAGCCTCACTCCATAGCCCCGACCAAATGACTGTAGGAGAACCCCGTCGCCGAAAGCATCCGTTCGGGTGCTCGCGGCAGCGGTGTTCCGCCTTGGTGCACTTCGTCGACGGCATCGGGGGTGCAGCCGTCTACTGAAGTTTGCGACCAGCATTCGATCAGGATGTCGGGAATCTTGTTGAATTGCCCGACTTGATATTGAAAAGAGTTTTCGATAATGAGACTAAAATGCGGGGTTTATAATTGTTAGGCATGCGATGTCTAAGTAATTCATTTGATTAGGCATGTGATGTCTAAAGAGATTACGGATTCCAACTGTTGTAGTTTTACACTTTCTTTTATGTGACCATAAGTGTAATATGTGATATCGCCGGTTTCGTTGCTATATGTCAACGACAATTGGGATGCGCATATTTACTTACGTTGATGACATGTGATGTTATGTGTTGCTGGATATGTTATATTGGATCGTCTTGTTTGAATAGCCGAGGGTTTTTATGTGAGATGAGTGTTTTTCATTTTCATTCATGTAAAAACTTGTATGTAATATTCTTTTATTGGGGCACTTCCAGGTTGCGGAAGATGTCACCGTTTGTATATTATTTTCTTTTCCGCACTAGGATAGACCCAAGGAGGGGAGCACAAGTAACCGGGTTCTGGAGTCCAGTGGGAGACCAACTCGAGGAGTCGAGTCCGGGTCTTCTAACTCTAGAATTGGTAGGGTTGCTTGCCGCTCTCGTAGGGGTCTAGGGGTGTGGGTTTGGCTATTCATCACGACCGTGGAATCCGTATTTTATACTGGCTCGTATTGAAAACACGGACGTCCTAGTATATCCAATATTTCATATGATTCTTCTGCTGCGATATCTGTGATGTGATCATGTGATGTTCTGTGATAGATACAGTATATAGTATATATGATATATTATATAGGCGTTACTTATGTTTAACACCCGCGCTAGCCCTGCTCTGCTCTGCCGTTAGTTACCTAACCTAACGGTGCACGAGGGGACATCAAAGCGAATGCGGATGGCATAAGTGTACGTCGTATTTATCTGTGATGTTTAGGTATTTAAATGATGGGACTTCATTAATGTGATTAATGAAATAAAAGAAACCTAAAAATGTTGTGGAATCGAATTTTCCAAATAAAACAGGTAGCTACAGTTCTTGCTTTGCATAGAGGTATATATGATATATCCTGCACCTTATTCGATAAGGAAAGGACCGAGATCCCTTCACCGGGAGTGACTCCTTTAGCAATAACTGGCAGATGCTACACCCCTCGGTTTGTCTTTTGATTGCTTCTATAGTTTTTTGCTTTGCATAGTGATATATATGATATATCCCGCACCTCATTCGACGAGGAAAGGACCGACGATCCCTTCACCGGGAGTGACTCCTTTAGCAAAACTAGAAAAGCCTCAAAAGCACTCCATTTTAAAATCATTTGATTCTACAACGATATCAAGTTCATTACGCAATAGGTTTTCAGAAAAACCTGTCATAGCCCTCCGTCATTTCAGATAAGTACTAGTTAGTATTCGTGCTACGTTTGTTGACTATGTTAAGGCGTAGTGTGCGGTAGCTAATTAGTGCTTATCTGCATAAGCATATGATGCGATTGGATTAGGGTAGTCGTGCGACTTTGTTGACTATGTTAAGGGTTGTGCGGGTGGGTTTAATTCAATCGGGAAATAACAGGTTGAACTTGACTAGAACTTATGATTTGTTGACTATGTTAAGGTCATATAGCTGCTAGGGGCAAAATATTATCGGGAATTTCAAGTGTTGAAATTTGCAATGAGATTGCATACCTTCTATGAGATAGTTGGATCCCGATACCCGCTGCGAGTAAGAGTTACTCCTGGGAGAGTTTTTCACATTGCAACTAGCCGATCAAGTAGGTGTCTAGAATGGTGTCAATGGGGTTACGTCTCTGGGAAAACGAGGTTTACATTAATTAGGTTCGTGCGAAAGCACGGGGGACCTCCCTCAAAGTACCGACACTGGCCTGGCTGAAAGATTGGCGAACCTGTAGTGTGTAATTAATCCCGGCTAGTCTTTCCTTTTTTTGGGTTTGAAGGAAGATTTGATAAAAAGCAGTGGGAGCCATCCTGATTAGATAAAATAATAACCAATCTGATCTTGCAAGAGCGCACGCAGAGTGTTTTCTTCTCTCTCTCTCCTGGTAGTGACTAAGTCACGCCATAATCAAGATAATAATACGGATGAATTTACCGAACCAGCTTGTTATACTGAGCTGGGGAACGTTGGTCCCGCTCCAACTTATAATTGTTATACGACAGAGCAGGAAATTGGGGATTACCAGAATTCTCGTGCCGCCCAAACGAAGAGAGTGCATGCTGATGCATCATCTTCGGGTGTGTTCATTACAAAGAACTGTTTCTCAGTATCCTTCGTATCCTGGGTATATGATACCGGATCAGGATCCCAGATATGTAATCTGTTACATTGGGCTACAGAAAGGTAAAGACTGAGAACGGGTGATAAGTTTCATGAGGCAGAAAACGGGGCAAGAGTTGCAGCCAAGTCTGTTGGTCACTGTCACCCTGTATTACCAATACATTGATTCTGAACGAATGTTATTAGATACCGAACCTGATATACAAAATCATATCAGTCTCTTTATCAGTAAAGAAATGATAAAATTTTGTATTGTTGGATAATGTTTTGAACATTTCCTATATCAAAAGTTGATCGGATCAGGCACGTTATCTAAAAGCATTGATGTTCTAAATCAAACTACAGTTCTTTAGTATACGGAACACACACAAGAGGAAGAGTTCAGAAATGAACGAATTCTTCTTGAGGCATTGTAGACTAGGTCATATCAATGCGACCCGACTAGCTGAAGTTACATTTTATATGCATATTTAAATCAGTTTGAATTTACATCTTATGAAACTTGCCAGTCATGTCACAGAGATAAGATGACCATAGCTCCGTTTACTGGAAACAGAGAAAGAGTTTGTGAACTCTTGGGATGATACATGTTGATGTATAAAGGTCCCCTGTCTATACATGCCAAGGACTGGTTCTTTGTACTTCATTACATTCACTGATAATCTCTCAAGATTCAGACATATGTTCCTGTTTAAACACAAGTCCGAACCTTTTGAGATATTCACAGAATATGATTTAGAAGTACAAAACCAAAACACGGGTATAAGTATTATGTCCTTTGATGAGATCGAAGAGGAGAATACTTGAGCACGGAAATCCTGGATTATTCTAAAGGAGAATGGGATTCTCTCTCAACATTACTCCTCCGAATACACCATAGCACGATGGTATATCGGGGCGGAGCAATAGCACCCTATGTGATATGGTGTGCTCGATGATGAGTACTACTGTGTTTCCTATTTCCTTTTGGGAGTTATGCACTTGAGAAGCTGTATACCAATTAAATTGGGTTCCAATCAAATCAGTTGCCTACCGCTTCATATGTGATATGGAAAGGGAAGAGCCCATATCTTAAGTTGGTTAAGATTTGGGGTTTTCCGGGCTATGTCTAAAAGCATAATCCGGTCAAGCTCGAGGCAAATAATGTTATGTAGAACTGGAATGGTTCCAGCCATACAAACTGCAGATAATGATTTGATAGAACCAAAGGATTCAATAGTAACCAACGAACCTCAGCCTCTCCGCGGATCTAGTAGGGTTCCGCACCCGCCTGAGAGATACTTCTGTTTCTCTATGACAGTGGGAGCGAGGATTGCATCATAAGATGATGACCCAACTAGTTTCGAGCTGGCCATCAGGAGTGGGACTCTGTAAGAATGGCTGGATGCTTAGTGATCTGAGATGGAATCCATGTACACCAACAAAGTATGGACTTTGGTTGCTATATCTGAAGGGTTAAATCCCCATCAGGAGCAAGTATATCTTGAGAAGATTACTTGGTGTAGATGGAAAAGTTGAGATTTTCAAAGCTAGACTTGTTAAAGGTTTTCTTCATCGACCAGGCGTGGATAATGATGAAACCTTTTCCAGTGGCTATGCTTAAGTCCATCCGGATCCTACTTGCCACGGCTACGTACCATGACTACGATATCTGGCGGTTGGGTGTCATGACAGCTTTTCTAAATGATGTTTTAGAAGGGAGCGTCTATAAGTACACAGCCAGAGGGCTTCGTAGACAGTGGGAGCAGCCGAAACGTGTGCAAGATGCTTTATAGGATAAAGCAGACATCGCGGAGTTGGAAAACCTGTTTTGATATGTTAGTCAAAGAGTTTGACATCATCAAAATGGTAGATGAACCTTGTATAAACAAAAAGGTAGTAGGGAGTATAGTGACGATCCTCGTAGAGTACGTGGATGGCATGCTCTTGATAGGGAAGGAGTTTCCTATGCTACGCTCGGTCAATCTCCGCTTATCACAATGATTCTCCATAAAGGATCAAAGTGATACCTCCTAAATCCTGGGTTTTGGATCTATGAGATAGATCTAAATGGATGTTAGGATTCTCACTAGTTGTAGTGAGACGGTATCAATCGACCCTGGGGAGAATCACTGGAATGGTTCCAGGGTGATAAAGACGACTGAATCTCAGTCACAGGCATTGTCTTTACCCTCAGTGGAGGGACGGTATGTTGGAAAAGTTCCAAACTAGATACCGTGGCATAATAGAAGATAAAGGCTGGATACATCGCTACTTAAGATGCTACCATAGAGGCAGTCTGGGTGTATATTAGTTCATGAGATGAACTTTGTTCCTCCCATTGTGTGACAATGGAGTTGTGGCTTATGCCAAGGAACGCCGGTCCCATCAGTGATCCAGACATATTCTAAGGCAGTGTCACCTGATCATGGAGATGGTTGATCTCCAGGGTGATCGAGGTTAGGAGAGTAGACTCAGAGGACAACACGACGGATCCACTCACAAAGGCCTTTTCCTAGAGAGAGACTTTTATGGGATGGTTGAGTATGAGATACTACAACCACTGCTATCAGATGGCCCTAGTGCAAGTGGGAGATTGTTAGTTATATGTATGCCCTAGAGGCCATTACTATACATAGGATGTATATTGTAGTGGATGCTTGGACATATATAGGGAGGACTTTCTTGCTCGACATGATAGTATGCTATCTGGTTTCTCTTCACCTTAACGTTTATACTGATTGTCTCTCTGTTACATGTTGGTAAAGCCCTTAGGATGTGTACTTGACTACCTGGACTATGATGCAGATCATACTAGTGAGGACATGGTAGTCCATAAGTACATCCTTCAAGGTCCTTAGTCGTGGATGTATCGAGACGGGGCATCGATATACCAGTATAGACTAGCGTGTACCTTCTCGACCCATACAGATGGGCGATGGATGATCCCATATCCCTTGGTGTTTGACATCAGAGATGATATACGGGTGCTCAGTGGAGACTGGGTACACTGGACGGACTCGCCGAGAACTCCCAGATGGTATTATACCTTACGTCAGATGGCAGTTCTCTGGTGACACTGGTACAGAGTAGTCTGTTGACCCGAGATCGTCATAGAGTCTTGTGTGGTTCCCACTGTGCTTTGATTTCCACCTTACCACGTCCAAGAGGGCGTGTAAAATGGTGGTTCTTAGGTACAGTCCCGAATCACAAGGAGGCAATGAGTGATAGGAGGGGATTCGTCTCTCCCGGTATAGGGAGTTGATGTTGCGCTGTGTTCAATTGGCTATAACCGGAAATCCCTGGCCAGGGTTGCTGAGATTTACTGGTAAGTGTTACCTGTAGTTTCTCGAAATGTTATAGACCTCATATCGACACGACTTATCGAGCTATTGGGGTCTGACGTTATCCACCCCTAGGCGAGATATGCGACATATCAGACGACGAGACCGGACTGTACGGTAAGTGTTACTGGTTGGATTCACAGGAGTGTGAGCGGGCTTGCTCGTCGATCTTCTGATCGCTCAATACCCGGGTGGCCGTTACGTTTAGCAAACCGCTTGCGGCTTGTGGATGCTTGATATGATCATCATCTGCTGCCGGCGTATTGACGAGTCTTTTGAGTCCTACACAGAGGTTTCCTGGCTCAAGCGAAACGAAATAGGAGCGCATATGAGATATGTGCGGGACCGAGAATAATGAGTATATGTGATACCGTATTCCATTCTCGCGACGAATGTATCGATTGGTTATATGCGATATAACGTAGTTATCGAATCAAGGGTTGATTCGGTAAGCCGATACATAGGATACTAGTCGGTTATATGCGATATGACAGGATCGTTAAATCAAGTGTTGATTTAATGATTAATGTATAATTATATATTTGATATATTACTTTGCATTAACTAGTATTGGTTCACTTTAAATGGTTTTTCTCACTTGGATGTGCACATTGTATATGTGATATATTTTTGTGTATATGTGATATATTTTTGTGCACATGTTTGTGTCATGTTTGATGATGCATTCTTACTTGGGTTTGTGTAAAGATTAAACCATGGTTATATGAATGGTTAGGGTTTTGATTTCTTATTCATTTATTTATTTATTTATTCTTTTTGGAAAATAAATGGCATAAAGAGAAAATGGTGGCTTTCTTTGTTTGCATCTTGAAGCTTCGTGAAGCTTTGACTAAGTGACCATTTTGTCTTATGCTTAACCCTAACCACTCCACTTAACCCTAGTTCATTCTCTACACTTGACCTTGGTTGTATTATGATAAGTATTGATTTTCTTTTCTATTTGAAAATAACTTATCATAATAATCATCATCTTCTTCTTCTTTTTCTAGATGAAGAAGCTTGATTCCATCAATGGTGATTTGATGAAAAGAGTGAGAAATCCAATTCTAAAGTGAACCCACCTCCTATTTCTTCATCCTCTACCTCTTGCCAAGTAGTATAGGGTGTTTTCTTCACAAGTTTCATGACTTGGTGAAGTGGGAGCTTGATCTTGTGATGCCTCGACGTAGATCATCTTCGGCATCGTAGTCGATGACCTAGCCCGCCCATTTCTCCGATGAAGCCGACGCTAGAGCCCGGGATTGGATTTGGACAGCAAGGGGACTTCATCACGGAGGTATGGAGGTGGAGAACCGGATCTACAAAGGTTGTATTTCCGTTCACTTAGTTAAGATGTTAACTAGTTGCTTGTTTTGCCTAAAATTCTAGTTAACGATCCGTATTAGGGTTTCTCGGCACTTGTAAAATTTGAAATTGGCATGGTTGATGCCTTGTGAGACCTCATTAGTGTGCCTAGGATCCCTACAGAGACGGTCTGTCCCACAGCGGTCAGTACGTCGTACTTGAGATAGTATGCGGGTGCTCGTTAGGTTACGAGTACACTGGACAGGAATCGTTGGGAACTGATTGGTTGGTATTATACCTATCGTCAGTTATTAGTTCCCAGGTGACATGAGTACAGCTTAGTCCGCTGACTTGACACTGTCACTTCGCCTCAAGTGTGTTCCCACTGTACTTTGATTACTACCCTACCACGGCTCAAAGGATTCGTGCAAACAGGTAGTAGTTTGGTGCAGTCCCGAAGCGCTTGGAGGCAGTGACGGTTAGACAGGATTCTTCTCTCCCGGTATTGGGGGTTGACATCGCGCTGTGTCTAAGAGAGCCATTACACGAGTAGTCCCTGGCCAGGGCAAGCGAGATATACTGGTAGGTTTCCAGTGATATCTCAGGGTGTTCTGGGCTTTACTCCGACACGACTTGTACCGCTATTAGGGGCCTGATGTTTACCGCCCCCTAGGCCCGCCATGCGATGTATCAGACGAAGAGACCAGACTGTACGGAGACTGTCACATTCAGGCTCAGTAGGAGTTTAGATGGGGCTCACCTCGTCAGTCTTCTTATCGGCATCTACCTGGGGACCGTTACGTACAGCTAGTGACGCTTGCGGTCTGTAGTTAAACCCACTGCCAGCGTAGTGTCGAGTTTTTAGAGTCCCACACATAGGGCTATTCGCCTTTGGGCAAAACAGAGTAGAGGTCGCATGGTTTTGCGACAGGGTTCGTTCTCATCCGTGCACTTGTGCACGTTTGGAGTCCGGACGGATATTACTAGCGGGCTCTGGTTTGAGCCAGATCCTAGTATATGTTTTGGAGGTACTTTTATTTCATAGTATTCATGTTCCTTGGAACACGAATGCGGGTGTGTATGCACAGATGATTGAGGCGGAGGAAGAGGATTTTCATTAGTGTTTCGGAACGGGTGTGTATGCACAGTTGACAGTCGTCTTTTTCCAAACACTAATGAATTTGTGAATTATCAATTAATAATATTAATTAAATGAAAATGTGTCATGGTTGGGTTTGTTGACTTGTTGACCAAGGTTGACTTGTTGACCATGGTTGAAACATTGACTATCATCATTACAAATCAAAGATGCTCTTTGATTCTAGCAAAACCATGTAATGTGAAATGATAATAGTCTTATCAAACCTTCCATCAACTTTTCATTTAGATTAATTTTATTAATTTGATAATTCACTAGATATTGTTATGGTTATAAAAAACCATTTCATTCTATCATAACCATTCTCTCTCCTCTCTTCTTCTTCCTCCGCATCTAGTTCAAGGAGATCCATTGTCATGTGTTGAGAAACCTCTCCTTGAGATCAAATACTCTAAACCACTCTATACTCACTCTAGGGTTGAAGGTCTAGCAAGCCAAAGACCTTAGTTCTCTCAAAGTTCGAGAAAGGAGCCCAAGGTTGAACCCTCAGGTAGATCCATCTTTGACGAAAGAAGACGACAAGGAAAGCACCATCCAACCTCTATAAAGAGTTCAAGAAGGAGTTCAAATGAGGTATAACATCTTTTCCGAGTAGCTAACTCTCTTTACCTTGGTAGCTAGTTTTGTTTAGAAAAGATCCCGACTTTTGTTAGTCCATGTTGCCTAGTGCGCTAAAAAATTTGATTTTATACCGTTTCCGCCACCCCGCAAGAACCGGGGTTGGCAACGTGGACTTCCAATACTGAGCAGGGGAACGTTGGTCCCGCTCGAACTTATAATTATTATAAGACCGAGCAGGAAATAGGGGATTACCAGAATTCCCGTGCCGCCCAAATGAAGAAAGTGCATATGATGCATCTCCTTCTGGTGTGTTCATTACAAAGAACTGTTTCTCTGTATCCTCTACGTCCTGGGTATTTGATACCGGATCAGGATCCTAGATATGTAATCTGTTATATAGAGCTACAGAAAGGTAGAGAACTGAGAACGGGTGATAAGTTTCATGAGACAGAAAACGGTGCAAGTGTTGCAGCCAAGTCTGTTGGTCACTGTCACCCTGTATCCCAAATACATTGATTCTGAACGAATGTTATTAGATACCGAACCTGATATACAAAATCATGTCAGTCTCTTTATTAGTAAAGAAATGATAAAATTTTGTATTGTTGGATAATGTTTTGAACATTTTCTATATCAAAAATTGATCGGTTCAGGCACGTTATCTAAAAGCATTGATGTTCTAAATCAAACTACAGTTAGTAGTATACGGAACACACACAAGAGGAAGAGTTCAGAAATGAACGAATCCTTCTTGAGGCATTGTAGACTAGGTCATATCAATGCGACCCGACTAGCTGAAGTTACATATAGATGCATATTTAAATCAGTTTGAATTTACATCTTGTGAAACTTGCCAGTCATGTCACAAAGATATAATGACACCAGCTCTGTTTATTGGAAACAAAGAAAGAGTTAGTGAACTCTTGGGATGATACATGTTGATGTGTAAAGGTCCCCTGTCTACACATGCCAAGACTGGTTCTTTGTACTTCATTACATTCTCTGATGATCTTTCAAGATTCAGAAATATGTTCCTGTTGAAACACAAGTCTGAACCTTTTGAGATATTCACGGAATATAAGTTAGAAGTAGAGAACCAAAATGAGGGTATAAGTATTATGTCCTTTGATGCGATCAGGGAGGAGAATACTTGAGCACGGAATTCCTGGACTATTCTAAAGGAGAATGAGATTCTCTCTCAGCATTACTCCTCCGTATACACCATAGCACGATGGTATATCAGGGCGGAGCAATTGCACCCTATTCGATATAGTGCGCTATATGATGAGTACTACTGAGTTACCTATTTCCTTTTGGGAGTTGTGCACTTGAGTAGTTGCATACCTATTGAATAAGGTTCGAATCAAATCTGTTGCCTACCACTTCATATGTGATATGGAAAGGGAAGAGCCCATATCTTAAGTTTGTTAAGATTTGGGGTTGTCCGGGCTATGTCTAAAAGCAAAATCCGGACAAGCTCGAGGCAAGGACTGTTATGTAGAACTGGAAAGGTTCCAGCTATACAAACTGCAGCTGATGATTTAATAGAACCAAAGGATTCAATTTTTTCCTACGAACCTCAGCCTCTCCGCCGATCTAGTAGGGTTCCTCACCCACGTGAGAGTTACTACGGTTTCTCTATGACAGTGGGAGCGAGGATTGCATCATGAGATGTTGACCCAACTATTTTCGAGCTGGCCATCAGGAGTGGGACTCTGTAAGAATGGCTGGATGCTTAGCGATCTGAGATGGAATTCATGTACACCAACAAAGTATGGACTTTAGTTTCTATATCTGAAGGGTTAAATCCCCATCAGGAGCAAGTATATCTTGAGAAGATTACTTGGTGTAGATGGAAAAGTTGAGACTTTCAAAGCTAGACTTGTTAAATGTTTTCGTCATTGACCAGGCGTGGATAATGATGAAACCTTTTTCCAGTGGCTATGCTTAAGTCCATATAGATCCTACTTGCCACGGCTACATACCATGACTATGATATCTGGCGGTTGGGTGTCATGACTGCTTTTCTAAAATGATGTTTCAGAAAAGAGAGTCTGTAAGTACACAGTCAGAGGGTTTCGTAGACAGTGGGAGCAGCGGAAACGTGTGCAAGATGTTTTATGTGATAAAGCAGGCATCTGGGAGTTGGAACATCTGTTTTGATGGATTAGTCAAAGAGTTTGACATCATCAAAATAGTAGATGAACCTTGTATAAACAAAAAGGTAGTAGGGAGTATGGTTGTGATCCTCGTAGAGTACGTGGATGCCATACTCTTGATAGGGAAAGAGTTTCCTATGCTACGCTCAGTCAATCTCCGCTTATCACAAGGATTCTCCATACAGGATCAAAGCGATACCTCATAAAATCCTAGGTTTTAGGATCTATGAGATAGATCTAAATGGATGTTACGATACTCACTAGTTGTAGTGAGATGGTATCAGATAATCCTGGAGAGAATCACTGGAAGGGTTCCATGGTGATAAGGACGACTGAATGTCAGTCACAGGCATTGTCTTTACCCTCAGTAAAGGGACGGTATGTTAGAAGTGTTCTAAGGTAGATACCGTGGCATACTAGACGATAAAGGCTGGATACATTGCTACTTAAGATGCTACCAAAGAGGCCGTCTGGGTGTATATTAGTTCATGAGATGAACTTAGTTCCTCCCATTGTGTGACAATGGAGTTGTGGCATATGCCAAGGAACGTCCGTCCCATCAGTTATCCAGACATATTCAAAGGAAGTATCACCTGATCAAGGAGATGGTTGATCACCAAAGGATCGAGGTCAGGAGAGTAGACTCAGAGGACAACACGGCGGATCCACTCACAAAGGCCTTTTCCCAGAGAGAGACTTTTATGGGATGGTTGAGTATGAGATATTACAACCACTGCAATCAGATGGCCCTAGTGCAAGTTGGAGATTGTTAGTTATATCTATACCCTAGAGGCCATTACTATACATAGGATGTATATTGTAGTGGATGCTTGGACATATATAGGGAGGACTTTCTTGCTCGACATGATAGTATGCTATCTGGTTGCTCTTTACCTTAACGTGTACACTGATTGTCTCTCTGTTACATGTTGGTAAAGCCATTAGGATGTGTACTTGACTACCTGGACTATGATGCGGATCATACTAGTAGGGACATGGTAGTCTATAAGTACATCCTTCAAGGTCCCTAGTCGTAGGTGTATCGAGACGAGGCATCGATATACCAGTGTAGACTAGCGTATACCTTCTCAACCCATACAGATGGGCGATGGATGATCCCATATCCGTTGGTGTTTGACATCAGAGATGATATACGGGTGCTCAGTGGAGACTGGGTACACTGGACGGACTCGCCGAGAACTCCCAGATGGTATTATACCTTACATCAGATGGCAATTCTCTGTTGACACTGGTACAGGTTAGTCTGTAGACCCGAGATCGTCATAGAGTCTTGTGTGATTCCCACTGTGCTTTGATTTCCACCTTACCACGTCCAAGAGGGTGTGCAAAATGGTGGTTTTTGGGTACAGTCCCGAATCACATGGAGGCAATGAGCGATATGAGGGTATTCGTCTCTCCCGGTATAGGGAGTTGATGTTGCGCTGTGTTCAATGGGCTATAACCGGAAATCCCTGGCCAGGGTTGCTGAGATTTACTGGTAAGTGTTACCAGTAGTTTCTCAAACTGTTATAGACCTCATATCGACTTGACTTATCGAGTTATTGGGGTCTGACGTTTACCACCCCTAGGCGAGATATGCGACATATCAGACGACGAGACCGGACTGTACGGTAAGTGTTACTGGTTGGATTCACAGGAGTTTGAGCGGGCTTGCTCGTCGATCTTCTGATTGCTCAATACCCGGATGGCCGTTACGTTTAGCAGACCGCTTGCGGCTTGTTGGTGTTTGATATGATCATCACCTGCTTCCGGCGTATTGACGAGTCTTTAGAGTCCTGCACAGAGGTTTCTTGGCTCAAGTGAAACGAAATAGGAGCGTATATGAGATATGTGTAGGACCGAGAATAATGCGTGTATGTGATACCGTATTCTATTTTCGCGATGAATTTATCGATTGGTTGTATGCGATATAACCTAGTTATCGAATCGAGGATTGATTCGATAAGTCGATACATCGGATATTAGTCGGTCATATGCGATATGACCGGATCGTTAAATCAAGTGTTGATTTAATGATTTAATGTATAATTATATATTTGATATATTACTTGGCATTAACTAGTATTTATTCACTTTAGATGGATTTTCTCACTTGATGTGCACAAGTTGTATATGTGATATATTTTTGTGCACTTGTTTGTATCATGTTTGATGATACATGCAAACATGGGTGTGTGTAAGACTTAAACTATGTTTAGTCTATGGTTTAGGGTTTTTACTTGTTTATTCATTCTTTTTATTTATTTTTGGCAAAATATAACATGGTGGATTTCTTTGTTTGATACTTGAAGCTTTTTAAAGCTTTGAAAAGTCTAGCTAGTTTGTCTTTTGCCTTAACCCTAACCATTCAACTAAACCCTAGTTTATTCTCTACACTAAACCATGGTTGCAAATATGATAAGAATCACTTTATTTTCTATTTTCATTATTCTTATCATATTCTTTTTCTTCTTCTTCTTCTTCAAGAAGAAAGAAGCTTGCTACCTTCAATGGTGACTTGAGAAAAAGAGTGAGAAATCCAATTCTAAAGTGAACCCACTTCCTATTTCTTCATCCTCTACCACTTGCCAAGTAGTATAGGGTGTTTTCATCACAAGTTTCATGGGTTGGTGAAGTTGGAGCTTGATCTTCTGTTGCCTCGACGTAGATCATCTTCGGCATCGAAGTCGACGACCTAGCCTGATCTTTTCTCCGATGAAACCACCGCGAGAGTCTAGGATCCGATGATCGCAGCGAAGGGACATCGTCACGGAGCTATGGAGGTGGAGGACCGGATCTACAAAGGTTGTAGTCTCTTTCACTTAACAGTAAAGTTGTTTACTAGCTTGTAGTTTCGCCTAATCTCTAGTTAACGATCGCATTAGGGTTTCTTGGCACCTATTTTTTTTTGAATTTGGCATGGTTGATGCCTTGTGAGACCTCTTGAGCGTGCCTAGAAACCCTACAATTATCATGCGATGATAGTTGGATCCCGATTCACACTGATGAGTTGGTTTACTCCTCGGGTGATCCCGACTAATTCTTCTTTCAGGTTTGGAGGAGAATTTGATGATACAGTGGGAGTTTTCCTTCTTAGATAAATTGATAACCATTCTGAACCAGGTTAGAGCGCACGTAGAGTATTTTCTTTTCTCTCTCTCTTTGGCAGCGACCATGACCCGACCCTTGACTATGACTTAGTGACCAAGTTAACCGAACTTTCTTAAAACACTGGCTTTTGGATTGTCAGTGTTGCATACCTCATTGCCACTCCTACTTTTACCCTTTTCTCCAGGACACCCCGTATTAATACGAACATCCACTTCCATTAGATAAAACTATCGTATGGTTATATACGAACTCGACGGAATTTGTTCCAGATTCGAGGATGGTTTCCGGTTCTGGAGAAAATGAATAGGACTATTCAGTTGTCTTTTCCTTTTACCTTCTCTCAGGTTGCGAGTGCTCCTTGGATTAGGACAGTACACCTATTACGCTTATTGGATAGTCTTCTTCCAAACCATAGGCAGGAGCCGAACGATAGGGAATGAGGAAAACCTTTTAGCCTAAAAGGTGTACAGAAGGTATTAAGTAAAGACAAATAAAGGGATTAGTAAGAGGGCAAAGTAAATTGCGACTACTATTCACGACCAAACCAAGTATTTCTTCGCCAATCCTACATCACCTTTGTATTTCTCCAGAACACTCCATATCACTACGAAGATCCACAGTTTATTGGATACTCCATCGTATGGTTATATACGAACTCGAAGGAACTTGTTCCAGTTCGGGAATGGATTCTGGTTCAGGAGAAATAGGAATAAGGTTTTATTCAGTTGTCTTTTATCTTTACCATCTCTCGGGTTACGAGTACTCTTAGGATTAGGAGAGTACACCCATTATGCTTATTGGATTATCTTCTTCCAAACCATAGGCTGGTGCCGAACGGTAGGGAAGGAAGAAAACCATTTGGCCTAAAGGGGTGTACATAAGGTAATGACTAAAGACATATAAAGGGATTTGGAGAGATGGCAAAGAAATATACGGTTACAGTTGTGAATCTGATAATGGAAGAGGCCTTACTAAGAATACCCGGATACCCCTTCGAAACATTTACATGTTTCAGTTTCACTGTGTATTGTTAAAAGAAAACTGATTTCCCAATTAGTCCTTGCTCCAGGGTATGTATTTACCAGGTTTGATTCTCACATCTGTATGGTTTTACAGATGATGAGTGGGAGTAAGTTATTGGGAATTGGGTGATCATCCTCATTATATCGGGATTCGTTGTAATTGGTGATACTTAAGGAAATCGCCTGGGTTGTTTGTCGGACGGTAAATATTGGGTTTTGAATATCCGTTGTTATGCACCAATTTCAAATTGATATATCTGTACGTTTATTTTTATAAAGTGAGATATAACTTTTTGAAATTATATCCATGACATTTAGCTATATCAGTGGATGGTTTGGTAAGGAGCATTAAACAGCGGTGTAATTCTTCTTAACCATAAGTAAAATTTTCAACCTATGACACAGAAGGAATGAGTTATTAGACTCAGCGGACTTATACAGAGTATTCTATGTTTTCCAGTGTCCATTTGGACAGATGGGTTGGTACTCGTACTATATTCTGTTTACTTACGACTTCTCTAGTTCTTAGACATGTGTTTCGTAGAAATACAAGGTCTAAGTTTTGAGAAGTTATAGGTATAAGAATAGAGTAGAGAACCAGGTATTGCAAGTATCAGGATTCTTCAAGGTGATCGAAATGTAGATACTTGTTTATGGTATTCAGTTGATAGTAATGATTAAGAGAACTTGCTTCTCTTCAGGTTACTCATAATTGGAAGCACTCCTAAGTTGAGTAATGCTGATCGGCCTCTCTCCATTTAGTTGACATGCACTAGAGACAACTGGATGATTTGAATCTGGTTCCAATTAAATCAGTGCCTCCGTTTCTATATTGGATATAGAATAGTTCATATCTTAACAATGTTAAGGTATGGGGAGTTGTCCGGCTTATGCTTAAAACTAGACTCTGGATAACTCAAGGCACGTTTCTGTAATGGCTGTTTGTGGGTTGACCCTGGCTATGGCGAGGGTTGATTTTCTACCATCTGGAAGATCAATAGTGATATTGTTCTTGACTCGCCACGGTTTTAATAAAAATGGATTTTTCAGAAAAACAGTAGTGGGAGTATGGTAGGACTGGAACTGATTCCAGAACCGCAAACGATTACTGAAAATTTAATAATAACCTAAAGATTCGATCTGGTTTGACATTCCATTGGTCACTCCGCAGATAGGGTGGGTAACCTCTGGCACCCAAGAGGTACTTCGGTAGCCTCAAGGACGGTGATAGGGAGCTTTTTGTTTACCCAGACTTTCCATTGCTGGTGTTCCAGACTGTGAGACCCGGCAGGAGGATGAGTATAGCGTCGTTCTAAACTAGCTTTAGAAGTGTACGTGTATATGACTCTGCCAGAGGGTTGTCGTAGTCAGTGGGAGCAGCGGAAGCATAGTGGAGAAGTGGCATATGTCTATTTATGGACTAAAGCAGATATAGCGGAGATAGATCATCTATTTCTGATGTGACGGTCATAGGTTTGACTTCATCAGAATAGGGGATGGATCTGTTAAGAAAGTAGTAGGGTGTGATGTCCTGGTATTTGGGTGACATACACAGAGTAGGATGTGAAATTCCTATACTACGATCGGTTATACTTTGGTTGTCACACAGTGGTTTCTCCACATAGGATATGGATATTATATCAGATATTCTGGTTACTAGATCTATGGTTTTAGATCTAGATTTGGATAGTTTCCTAATCTGGGTACTTAGACAACATTCTAAAGGTGTTTTAGAATGGAAGACTCCTGGCACGGTAGTGTACCTGCTGGTGATGGAGTCACCCTCTCTAAAGGTGTCTTACAGACTAAAGGGGAGAGGGATGTGCATGATTGGCAGATCACTTGCTTAGGCAATTGAGTTGATCATGAGATGTCAAGTACCACACCAGATGTTGTTTTTGCACTAGATGCAATAAGTTGATATTAATCCTATTCTGAAGAGAAATTCGGAAGCAGTTTTAGAACAAATGTGGATGTTCTAGGGATATGATAACGGCTGCCTCTTTTAGGAGACGGTTATCATTCCAGGCTTCCAAGGTGACCTAAATGACAGAGTAACTGTCAGAGTTGTAGTTTTCCCTCTGACGAGGGGCAGTGTTTTGGACAGGTGATCCAAGCGGACACTGACGGAGGCATGACGCAGGATACTGATTAAGTTCAGTTGACGATACAGTCTAAGAAGTTTGGATTTGGAGTTCATTTATGAACTAGGTCCCATCAGATATCCAAACATATTCTAAGACAGGTATTGCTCATTTCGGGAGATGGCTTTCTCCGTGAACTTGAGATTAAGAGAGACATAGAAAGAAACATTGGGGCGGATCCACTCACTGAGGCTATTCCTCGAACGCAATAGTTTCGCAAACGGGCTTTGTAAGACTGATTAGTAAAGGAGTTGGGTGTTCGGTATCACACGGGCTGTGAGTATGCGACATCGCAATAATTAGCCTTGAGTGCAAATGGGAGATTGTTGGATATAGTGCCCTCAGAGTCAATTATTGGATCACAGGCACGTGATTGCAATGATTGAGGGAGGACTTATAATGGTAGGACAATCTTACTCAAGATGATAGTATGCTATATGGTTTATCTTTATCATCGTGTAATGGTTTAGGTGACCTTACAAGTCACTATTGCACATTGATAGAGCCCATAGGATTCTTGCTTGACGGCCAGCAGTATGATGGCGATCATATACGTGGGAGCTGGGGTCTACAAGCACATCTTTAAAAAGGTCCCTAGTCATGGGAGTTTTCGAGACAGGGCAACGATACTCCAGAGTAGCCTAGTGTATACAGTCGAGACCCCGACGAGGGGCGGTGGCCGGTCTCACAAGCCATTGGTGTCAGTTGGTTCACCTAAGATGTATACAGGTGCTTATTGGATTATGAGTACACCGAACAGGACTCGCCGGGAACATGCTAGTTGGTATTATACCTGACGTCAGATAGCAGTTCCCTGGTGACATGTGTACAGGTTAGTTCATCGACCTGAGATCGTCATTTGTCTCGTGTGAGTTCCCACTGTGCTTTGATTACTACCCTACCATGGCTCAAAGGAGTCGTGCAAATAGGTTTTAGTTGGGTACAGTCCCGAGTCATATGGAGACAGTGAGCGGATCGGCAGGGGTTTCGTCTCTTCCGGTATTGGGGGTGAGATCGCGCTCTGTCTAGGAGAGCCACTACATGAAGTCCTTGGCCAAGGCAGGAGATTTACTGGTAGGTATTCCAGTAGTATCTCAGGATGTTCTGGGCTACACTCCGACACGACTTGTACCGCTTTTGGGGGTCTAACTTTCACCAACCCCCTAGGCCCGCCATGCGATGCTCATAGACGAACGGACCGGACTGTACGAATATTGTCACTGACAGGCTCAGTAGGGTGTCAGGATGAGTTCGCTCATCGACCTCCCTTTTGGTCAATACCTGGTGGCCCATTACGTACGGCTAGTACCTCTGACGTGCTAGTGGTTAAATCCACAGCCAAAGTATTGACGAGTCTTTAGAGTCCCCCACAGACAGTTTCTCAAGTTTCGGGCAAAACGTTGTAGAGGCCGTATGATATATAGCAGGGTTCGATCATATTCGTGCGGTAGTGCACGGATCATGATCGGACGGATCATACTAGTGGGCTTTGGTTTAAGCTGGATCCTAGTATTAGATTTGTTGGATTACTTTAGTCTCATCGCATTCGCATTCAGTCGGAATGCGGATGCATGTATGTATATACAGGTGAGGGGTATCCTTGTGATCCGTCATGAGTTTACTTTAGATGTTGCCGTATCTTTTTATTGTTGCAAACATTTGGATTAATGTTTGCATATGGAAATTGTGAGCTAGAAATCATCATTTTTTGCATTTAATGTGACATGTGCAAGGCTAATGACTCGTGGTCTCTTTTTATGTGCATATGTCACATTATTGTTTAATTTGGTGTTGATATGATGAGAAGAGAGAAAGAGAGAGAGGGGCTTCCATATGAGAGCTTGGATTTGTATTTTTGTCACTCGCTCTCTCATTTCATCATAAGAAACACACAAAAGAAAAAGGCTTTTCTTCTTCTTCCTCCTCTAGCTCATAATCTCCATCAATGGCAACACCTTCAACCTCCATCCATCTCATAGATGCAAGAGACAAAGTGATCACAAACAATCTCTACATCACCTTGGACATGTCGGCTAGCACACTTCGTGCCCGAGTTGCTTCGGATGAAGCGGGAGCCCGTAAAAAGACTCGAAGATGTGGTGCCCTTTCCGAAGAGGAGATCGAGACCGGAGATGCCGCGAGGAGCTTGGGATGGTGGCCAAAGACCGAAAGAGACAGATCGATCGGTTTAGCTTTCCAACCCTTCTCTTGTTAGCTAGTTGTAGGTTAATGGTTCGATCCGGATTTTAAGCATACGATAGCGCCGGTTTCGAGTTTGAAAAAGTTTTCGTTTCCGCATTTTGGCCTCGGATAGACGGCCGGGGAACTACCGTAGGCTTACAAAGTCATGGTATATCTTGTTTCCTACTAATCCTTTAACCATATCCATAAGTTTCTAACATGGTTTCTTTAACCATATTCTATATATATCGGTTTCCATAATAATTTGCGGGGGTGCTATAGGCCATCCACCCGACTTCCCCCGTAGATATAAATCTACTCACCTTTAAACTCCTCGCTTAGCCGAAGTCAATGCACTTCGTCATCTCAGAAGTCCACGCGAAGTACCTACAATCAATACACATCAAAACTCAAACACAATTAATATCCGAAAACCGATACGGCATATGGATTGCCTATAGGTTAGAACCTATAGCATAGCATGCCAAATCAACCAAACAACCCTTGTCCGTTGACGTACAAACATCCAACGATCAATTCAAATATCAATTATTAAAACCACGCAATCCAAATCAAATACCAAAAACCAAGATTTCACATATCGCAAAACCTTAAGCAGCAACTCAGGAAAACTATCCCAGATTTTGACTCGGGTAAAATTGGACTAAACAAACAAGTACAGGGAGTTGTATATATGGTATGTGAGCTACGAAACCAATTCCAACACCAATGGCCACAAATGACCCGGCGATAACACCCTAAAACCCGGCCTGCTCGGCCCGATGAGCTCCAAACGTGCTAGTACTTCTACAGTGGGTTCCTAATGCTCTATCTTGGTTAGTGGTCTAGTTTGATATTCTTAGAAAAATCCCAGGAAGCTCCAGATACCTGTAGGCTCTAAGGTTTCATAAAACCGACACGGAAAATTTCTAACTTCGTAATTTGGTTTCTAAACTTATTTCCAGGCCACGAAACCAATCTCTAAGGTCTTGTAAACACTCATTACACCTCAAATGGCCACTAGATAGCAACTTGTAATTTTTTAAAATCAAAAACCTAATTAACTCAATTTCTAACTAAAAAATATGATATTTAACGCAAATTATAAACTAAAGTGAAAGGATTTACCTTAACTGCAACTAAAGAACTTTCTCGAGTTTCCCAAGTCTTCAAAATCTAAACTTGAATGGTTCAAGGGGTTTAGAATGATGTTGTGCAAGTTTATTGTGAAGGTTGCATAGGGTTTTGGCAAGGAAATGAAGAGGATGCATGGATGTAGTGAGGGGAATGAGCTTGAAGCAATTTAGTGGAGGAAACAATAAAGGACATGAATGAAAGGGGAAGCCAAGTTAAAGCCTTAGGCTCACTCTCTTCACAAATATCTTTCCCCTACACCCACCTCTCAAAAATATCAATTTTGTCCATCGCATCTATTTTTATTCCTTTCACACTACACTCTTTCTTTTCTTTTCTTTGATTTTCTTTTCCTTTCTCTATCTCTTTATTTCTCTAACTCTCCAAACTCACAAGTTACAACCCAACATGCACATGACACGGTGCACAAGTCACGGAAAATTGTAAAAACACGGATTTTACCAAAAAATCCGTTAAATATCATAAAAATAAATAAATCATTTTAATCTCCGATAAATTTCCAAATATTGGTATATACTTATACCATTTTACGAAAATTCCCTATTCGCCAATCGAATAGTTTTCGCGGAATATATTATTTTAAATATTAA
The DNA here is from genome assembly GCA_030015575.1 of Agapanthus africanus. Lineage (NCBI taxonomy): Eukaryota > Viridiplantae > Streptophyta > Magnoliopsida > Asparagales > Amaryllidaceae > Agapanthus > Agapanthus africanus. The sequence goes on from JASDDO010000022.1 coordinate 279,817,790, forward strand.
AATTCCAAAAATAATATTTTATATTTCTGAAATGTTACAGTGTCTGTCACGAGCAAAAATTTCGGGTCGTGAAAATTAAATATAATCTCACTTAAACACACACTAATAATTAATTTAATTACATGAACTCCTAATTAAAGAAATTAAAAGCCACTTTAGCAAAGTAATCAACTAGAATAAATTTGTAAAGCCACTAGATAATAAACTACACTTAGCTAACTTAATTAAGTGGTAAAAAACATAACTTTAACCCAAACCCTTCTCTTTAAAACTTAAATCTTGCAAATAAAACCATATTAACACCTAATTAAAATTAGATTAAAGCAATTAATCAGCAAAGTAACCATTGGGTTAAGGTTTATATCTCAAGAATTTAGAGATCTAACTTGCTAACTTGGCCACCCAAATTGCTATCTTGCTTCAAGATCCTAGCTTAGTTTAGGCAAAGGAAAACCTGTGATTATTTTGCTAGAAATTAGAGTTGAATTTGTGGATTTTTGAGATGAGAAAATGAGGTTTTTAGCAGAGAAAATTGATGTTGAAGAGTGGAGGGGGCTGCTAGAATAGAGGCCGAGCAAGGGAAAAAGAGAGTGTAGGAGGTAACCTTACCTCCACAACACACACACCATACTTCATTTAATGCACCATACTCTTTAGCTTTATTTATTTTCTTGTAATTTTATTTTCTATTTAAGCTTTATCTTAGAAAAGTCTAGAACCATGGTCAAACTTCCAAAAACATGTTACAAATTGTGTTTAGTTGTCATGGTGCACTAACATGTAATTAACCCATTCTAATTTGTAATTAACAATAATTAAATGTGTAAGTGAATGTTTTAAAATATTATTTAAAATAAATACTTAAGAAAAATAATTAAATAAACTAGCAATTAATAAATAGCTAATAAAACACCCATACATAAGCCATTACGTAAATAAAATAGGTATAATTGTTTTTATGTGGAAAAATAATTATAATTAAGTTTTACGGAAAACACGTGTTGTATTTCTAATTATCGGACAATTAACCTAAACATTTTTAAAACATTACAATCTTCCCGCCTTAAAGAAATTTGGTCCCCGAATTTAAAATCTAACTACGCGTACCTTCGAAAAGATGGGGATATTTCTTCCTCATCTCGTCCTCGGCTTCCCACGTGACCTTTTCGCTGTTCGGGCCACGCCAAAGAACCGTTACGACGGTTTGACCTTGAACCTCAGTTTCTTTACCTGCCAATCCAGAATGACTATCAGCAGCTCAGTGAAGGAAAGATCGCGCTGCTGCTAGATTGTTTGATACTGAATCACGTGAGTGGGGTCATGAAGGTACTTGCGGAGCATCGATGTATGAAACACGGGGTGAACATCTGGGAAGATGGGTGGAAGAGCCAAACGATAAGCAACTGTGCCGACACGCTCGAGAAACTCAAAGGGACCCACAAATCCGGGACTAAGCATCCCTTTCTTTCCGAATCTCATTACGCCATTCATTGGAGAAACTTGCAAGAAAACATGATCACCTACAGCAAATTCCAATCTGCGACGACATCTATCCGCATAAGATTTCTGCCTTTCTCTGGGCCGCTCTCATCCTATCCTGAATCAACTGGATCTTCTCGGTCGTCTCCTGCAGAATCTGCGGTCCCAAAACACTGCTCTCACTGAGCTCTGTCCAACAAACCAGCGATCGACATCTCCTCCCATATAAAGCCTCAAAGGGTGCCATCTGAATCGTCTCGTGAAAGCTGTTGTTGTAGGAGAACTCTGTCAAGGGCAAATGATGATCCCAGCTGCCACCGAAATCTAAAACGCAAATTCAGAGCATGTCCTCAAGAGTCTGTATGGTCCGCTCAAACTGACCGTCGGTCTATGGATGGAAAGCTATACTGAAACTCAATCGGGTGCCCAAAGCCTCCCAAAGTCTCTACCATAAGCGACTGGTGAACTGAGTGCCTCTGTGGGACACGATGAAAGTCAGAACGCCATGTAGTCACTCAATCTCGTCGATATATATCTTAGCGTACCGAGCGAATCTGAAAGTGGTCTTCATTGGAGGAAAGTGAGCTGCTTTCGTCAGCCGCTCTACGATTACCCAAATAGAGTCATACCCTCGACTGGTCCTAGGTACACCCACGATAAAATCCATAGAGATCTGCTCCCACTTCCACTCCGGAATGGGCAAAGGCTATAATTCTCCTTCTGGCCTCTGATGCTCGGCCTTGATTTGCTGGCAAGTCAGGCATTTCAAAACAAAATCTGTGACAACTCCCTTCATCCCTTCCCACCAGTAGACATCTCTCAAGTCATGGTACATTTTGGTGGAACCTGGATGAACACTATATGCCGACTGATGTGCCTCCTCTAAAATCTCGCGTCTAAGTCCCTCGGAATCTGGCATACATAGTCGAGTCCCAAATCGTAGCACTCCCTGATCATCGATCACGAACTATGAAACTTTGCCCTGTCGAACCTACTCCATGATCTCTGACAAACGGGCATCGCTGGGCTGTGCCTCACGGATACGGTCAAGTAACTATGGACATGCACGGATATGGGCAAGTTGTCCTCCGGTTGATGTAAACTCGAACTGTACTCGGCTGTCATATAGAATCTGCCAATCTGCCTTGGACAGTCTCTGAACTGCTATTAAACAAGACAAGCTACCTCCGGGCCTCCGACTCAAAGCATCTGCGATAACATTCGCCTTGCCTGGATGATAAAGAATCTCACAGTCATAGTCTTTCACTAGCTCCATCCAACGGCGATGTCTCAAATTCAGATCTCGCTACTGAAAAATGTACTTTAAGCTCTTGTGGACCGTGAATATCTGACACGACTCGCCGTATAAGTAGTGTCTCCAGATCTTGAGTGTAAAAACCACCGCAGCCATCTCTAAGTCATGAATGGGATAATTCTGCTCGTGCTTCTTCAACTGCCGAGAAGCATAAGCGACTACCCTGCCATGCTGCATCAACACACACCCTAACCCCACTCGATAAGCATCGCAATAAACTATAAAACCGCCTGAACCTGAAGGCAAAGATAATACTGGCGCGGTGTCAAACGAGTCTTCAACTGCTGAAAGCTCTGCTCGCATGCCTCTGTCCAAAGAAACGTAACTCCCTTCCAGGTCAACCCGGTCAACGGTGCAACTATACGAGAAAAATCCTGTACGAAACGTCAATAGTATCCGGCCAAACCCAAAAAGCTGCGAACCTCCGTCATTGATACGGGTCTGGACCAAAGCTGAACGACCTCAATCTTCTTCAGGTCCTCACGTATGCCATCTCTCATAACCACGTGACCCAAGAAATCAACACTATCTAGCCAGATGGCGCACTTGGAGAATTTAGCGAACAACCGATACACCCTCAACGTCTGCAATGTGATCCTCATTGCTGCCCGTGCTCCTCTCAACTCCGGGAGTATACTAAGATGTCATCAATGAACACGATAATAAACTGATCAAGAAACGACCTGAATATGTTGTTTATCAAGTCCATAAACGCTGCTGGGTCATTGGTGAGCCCGAACGACATCACTAAAAACTCATAATGCCCGTAGCGCGCGCGAAAAGCAGTCTTCGTAATATCATTCTTCCGAACCCGCAATTGATGGTAACCTGATCGCAAGTCCATCATTGAGAAATGTCCCACACCCTGGAGCTGATCAAAAAAATCGTCAATACGATGTAGGGTATATCTGTTCCGCACAGTAACTCTATTCTACTGACGATAATTGATGCACAAACGCAAACTGCCGTCTTTCTTCTTGACGAATAGGACATGAGCTCCCCAAGGTGACACACTCGGACGAACAAGCCCTTTATCCAACAAATCTTGCAACTGATCCTTCAGCTCTTTAAGCTCCAACGGGGCCATCCGATAAGGCAGTAGAGAAATAGGCCCCATGCCGGGGATCAAGTCAATGCAAAACTCAAAATCTCGCTCAGGTGGCAAACCTGGAAGCTCGTCAGGAAAGACATCAGGAAACTCTCTTACAATCGGGACCTGGTCCAACGGGACCTCTGCGGCTCTAACATCACAAACATACGCAAAGAATCTCTGAAATCCCTTCCTCAAGAGCTGACTAGCGTGAAGAGAAGAATTCAAACAGGGAAAGGTGGCGCTACGGTCTCCATGAATGACAAGAACTGGCTCACCCGGAAAACTAAATCTGACTGCCTTCTCGTGGCATTCCACAGATGCATAACAAGTGGCTAGACAATCCAGGCCCAGAAGAACATCGAAGTCCAACATATCGAGAAGAATCAAATCAACTGAAGAATCCATCTCCTTGATATGAACGGAACAAGAATGAAACACATATCGAGCAACAAAATACTCGCCTAACGGAGTAATAACAATGAGTGGCTGATCTACCAAGGACGACTCTCGGCCCAACCTCGGTGCAAAGTGTGAAGATACATATGAATGTATGGAACCTGAGTTGAATAATACCCATGCGTCGAAAGAACATACTGGAAGAGTACCTGTCACAACAGCATTGGATGCGTGCGTATCGTGAGGAGTCAAAGCAAACACTCGGGCCTGTCCCCTACTAGCAGCCGGCTGTCCTCTGCCTTTGCCTCTGCCGCCTCGTCCTCTCAAAACAGGACCGCCATGCCCATGGCCTCTAGGAGTATCTTCCTAGCATGGAACATCATCATGGGTAGGAAGTAAGGTCTCTGAAGAGGGGGGTGAAAGTGGTAAAGTCACATATGGAACCGTCGCCATGCCCTAGCGCCTCATAGTATAGTCTCTGATACGGTGATACTGACTCCCGCATCGAAAACAACCTAGCGACGACTGCTGGCCCTGTGGATAAGAGCCATATAACTGATCTCGTCTCAACCATCTGCCACTACCGTCTCTCGGAAAGAACCTGTCACGGCGTCTACCTAACCGCCTCTGAGCTGGCATACCGGTATGAATCCGCTTTGGTCTAAAAACGACCGAAGTCTTAGAAATGCGCTCCTCCAACAGTAAGGTCGCGTCCATAGCAGCTGCATAAATGTCGAAATGTTGGGTGCCGATGTTGGCTATAGTACCCTCAAGTCAATTAATGAATCGCAGGCACGCGATTTTGATGATTGAGGGAGGACCTATACCGGTAGAACAATCTTACTCGAGATGATAGTATGCTATCTGGTTTATCTTTAACATCATGTACAACATTAGATGGAGTTACAGATCAATATTACATGTTGATAGAGCCCATAGGATTCTTGCTTGACTTCCAGCATTATGATGGCAATCATATACATGGGAGCTGGGTGGTCTATAAGCACATCCTTATATATCCCTAGTCGTCGGAGTATCAAGACTGGGCATCAGTACTCTAGAGTAGACTAGTGTATGCTTAACGAGACCCCGACAAGTTGCGGTGGACGATCTCACAAGACATTGGTGTCAGTTTGTTGACCTAAGATAGTATACAGGTGCTCATTGGGTTATGAGTACACAGGACGGACTCACCGGGAACCTACTAGATGGTATTTGTCATGACCCGATATAACACGTGACTGTCACTTGAATCATATGAAATCTATAGGACACCACCTAATTCAAGTAAGCCAAAAGCACAGAAATCTAAACCATTTAAAAGAATAAGTGAAAGAAAACTTGTTTTGAAGCAAGTGGTTTTAACAAAATAAGTGGCATTAAACATTTAAAAGCAACATCATATTTTCCCGAAAATATCGGCAGAATATCCTTTGTAAATACTGGCCCCAAAGGGTACTGTTATTTATATATATGCCCTAGAGACCATTGTTGTACATATGATGTATATAATAGTGGATGCTTGGATATATATAGAGAGGACTTTCTTGCTCGATATGATAGTATGCTATCTGGTTTTACTTTGTCTTAACATGTTGACTTGTATTGATTTACTGTCTCGCTCTCACATGTTGATAAAGCCCTTAGGATTTGTACTCGACTACATGGACTATGATGCAGATCATACTAGTGGGCCCCAGGGTAGTCTAAGAGTACATCCAATAACTATTCCTAGTCGAAGGTGTATCGAGACAGGGCATCGATACTCCAGAGTAGACTAGCGTATACGCATCTTGACCCATTTGATGGGCGATGGATGATCGTATATCCATTGGTGTTTGACATCAAAGATGGTGTACGGGTGCTCAGTGGAGACTGGGTATACAGAACGTACTCGCCGAGAAATCCTAGATGGTATTATACGTATCGTCTGATAGCAGTTTTCTGGTTACACTGGTACAGGTCTGTAGACTCGAGATCGTCATAGAGTCTTATGTGATTCCCACTGTGCTTTGATTTCCACCTTACTACGTTCAAGAGGACGTACAAAACGGTGGCTTTCGGGTACAGTCCCGAATCACATGGAGGCAATGAGCGATAGGAGGGGTTTCGTCTCTCCCGGTATTGGGAGTTCATGTTGCGCTGTGTTCGATTGGCTATAACTGGACGTCCCTGGCTAGGACTGATATGGAGATTTACTGGTAAGTGTTATCAGTAGTTTCTCGACCCGTTATGATCCTCATATCGACACGACTTATCGGTTATTGGGTCTGACGTTTACCACCCCTAGACTGGATATACGACATATCAGATGAAGAGACCGGACTGTACGGTAATGTTACTGATTGGATTCACAGAAGTGTGTACAGGCTTGCTTGTTGATCTTCTGATCGATCAATACCTGGGTGGTTTCTACGTTTATCTGACCGCTTGCAGCTTGTGGGTGTTTGATATGATCATCACCTATTACCGGCGTTTTGACGATTCTTTAGAGTCTTACACAGAGGTTTCCTGGGTTAGGCAAAACGGAGTAGGAGCACATATGTGATATGTGTGGCACCGAGAATAATACGTGTATGTGATACTGTATTCGATTCTCACGATATGTGATATCGGCCGGATATATGTGATATAGCCGGGTTATCGGATCAAGTATTGATTCGATAAAAAGATGCATATTATAATAGTCGGTTATATGAATTATAGCCGGGTTATTAAATCAAGTGTTGATTTAATAATTTAATATATAATTATATATGTGATATATTACATTACATCAACTAATATAAGCTCACTTAAATGATTCTTTTTATCACTTGATGATACATTGATATATATATGATATATGTTAATTGTATTATTTTCTTTTGTTATATTATATAAGTGATATATAATATTGTAACATGTTAAGGTTACAAATGCAACTTGGTTTTAGAGATTAAACCATGCTTGGGTTTGAAATTTGGGTTAACATTTTCTTATAGGTTTAATTCTTATTTGGATGGATAAGTTTTGGTGAAGATTCATGTTGCTTTGACAAAGTCCACCCTCTTTGTTTTATCCTTGATATTTGTTAACCTAATCTTTGAACCCTAGCCTATGGTTAACTCTCTACAAGGGTTAAGCATGACATGCTTAACCCTTGGTTGCATTTCTAATCTCAACAATAATTTATTTTCATTCATCACAACTTGATCTTCTTCTTCCTCTCTCCAAAAGCTCTCTAGCTTTTATTTTGTGACGATTGTTTTGTGAGAAAAAGAAAACAAAAGAAAGAAAAATTCCTACTTCATCATCCTCTTCTATACTAGCCATATAGATTAGTGTGTTAGCTTCATCTATACCTCATTAGTGAAGTTATAGCATTGGTTTGAGATTCCTCAAAGTAGATCATCTTTGATTGTGAGGATTACTAGTAAGCATGCATCATTCACTTCATGGAGCCTCTCAAGAGTATGGGAACTTGATGATCGCAGCGAAGGGACCTCATCTCGGAGCTTATGAAGCGAAGAAATGGACTACAATGATTGTAATCCCTAACTCTTAGAAGTAAAGTTGTTTACTTGTTGCTTTTAACCCTAATTCTCTAGCAAAGATTCTTGCTTAGGTTGTTCGGCACTTGAAATTTTTTAAAACGGCTTGTTTGATGCCTTGTGGAACCTTGTCCTGGTGCCTAGTAACCTTACAGTTGTATAAGAGTCTAGCTAGAGCATTAGACGTTGCGTAGTCGAAGCTAAAAGTCCGATCAAACCCTGAAAACTCATTTTGGACCCCCTCTCTGGAAATTTTTTAAAAAGTTGGATTTATCCATGTTAAAAATATTCAGAAAATCATGCATGGAATTCTATGGACACACATGAAGAATGAAACCCTAACTCATCCCAGTGACTGCGGATCCGCGGCTAAAACATGGTTTTGGCGGTGGATCTGTGGCGCCACTTGAGAGGCTTGGGTCGGGCCCTTCAGCTGAGGTTCGCAGGTGATGTGGCATGTCTCTAGGATTTTTTAACAGTGCTCAAGTGTTGAGCTTTCTGGGAATTTTGGGAATTCGTTGATTCGATCGAATTATTTAACATCGTCTAGCTTTCTGTAATGTGATACAATATATGGAATTCATATTTTTAGGCATGAAATCCGCAATATGTGATATTTCGGGTTAACGATGTCTAAAGTGATTGTGGATTCCAAATGTTCTAGTTTTACATTTTCTTTTCTGCGACCGTAAGTGTAATATGTGGGGTATCGCTGGTTTCGTTGCAATACATCAACGACAATTGGGATACTCATATTTACTTACGTTGATGACATGAGATGTTATGTGTTGCTGTGATATGATATATCGAATTGTCGTGTTTTCAATAGCTGGGGGTTTTATGTGAGATGAGGGTTTTTATTTTCATTCATGTAAAATTCATTGTATGTAATATTCTTTCATTGGGGAACTTCCGGGTTGAGAATGATGTCACCATTATATATTATTTACTTTTCTGCATTAGGATAGACCCAAGGTGGAGAGCACAAGTAACCGGGTTCTAGGGTCCAGTGGAAGGCCATCTCGAGGAGTCGAGACCGGGTCTCCTTACCCTAGAATTGGTAGGGTTGCTTGCCGCTCTTTTAGGGGTCTAGGTGTTAGTTATATGTGTGCCCTAGAGGCCATTAATATACATAGGATGTATATTATAGTGGATACTTGGACATATATAGGGAGGACTTTCTTGCTCGACATGATAGTATGCTATTTGGTTGCTCTTTACCTTAACGTGTACACTGATTGTCTCTCTGTTACATGTTGGTAAAGCCCTTAGGATGTGTACTTGACTACCTGGACTATGATGCGGATCATACTAGTGGGGACATGGTAGTCCATAAGTACATCCTTCAAGGTCCCTAGTCGTGGGTATATCGAGACATGGCATCGTTATACCAGAGTAGACTAGCGTATACCTTCTCGACCCATACAGATGGGCGATGGATGATCCCATATCCATTGGTGTTTGACATCAGAGATGATATACGGGTACTCAGTGGAGACTGGGTACACTGGACGGACTCGCCGAGAACTCCCAGATGGTATTATACCTTACGTCAGATGGCAGTTCTCAGGTGACACTGGTACAGAGTAGTCTGTTGACCCGAGATCGTCATAGAGTCTTGTGTGATTCCCACTGTGTTTTGATTTCCACCTTACCACGTCCAAGAGGGCGTGCAAAACGGTGGTTTTTGGGTACAGTCCCGAATCACATGGAGGCAATGAGCGATAGGAGGGGATTCGTCTCTCCCGGTATAGGGAGTTGATGTTGCGCTGTGTTTGATTGGCTATAACCGGAAATCCTTGGCCAGGGTTGCTGAGATTTACTGGTAAGTATTACCTGTAGTTTCTCGAACAGTTATAGACCTCATATCGACACGACTTATCGAGCTATTGGGGTCTGACGTTTACCACCCCAAGGCAAGATATGCGACATATCAGACGATCAGACCGGACTGTACAGTAAGTGTTACTGGTTGGATTCACAGGAGTATGAGCGGGCTTGCTCGTCGATCTTCTGATCGCTCAATACCCGGGTGGCCGTTACGTTTAGCAGACCGCTTGCGGCTTGTAGGTGTTTGATATGATCATCACCTGCTGCCGGCGTATTGACGAGTCTTTAGAGTCCTATACAGAGATTCCCTGGCTCAAGCAAAACGAAATAGGAGCGCATATGAGATATGTGCGGGACCGAGAACAATGCGTGTATGTGATACCGTATTCTATTCTCGCGATGAATGTATCGATTGGTTGTATGCGATATAACCTAGTTATCGAATCAAGGATTGATTTGATAAGCCGATACATTGGATATTAGTCGGTCTATGCGATATGACCGGATCGTTAAATCAAGTGTTGATTTAATGATTTAATGTATAATTATATATTTGATATATTACTTTGCATTAACTAATATTTGTTCACTTTAAATGGATTTTCTCACTTGTATGTATCATGTTTGATGATACATGTTTACTTGAGTTTGTGTAAAGATTAAACCATGGTTATTTAAATGGTTAGGGTTTTAATTTTCATATCTATCTATTTATTTATTTATTATGGAAATGATAATGAGAAAAATGGTGGCTTTCTTTGTTTGTTCATGAAGCTTCATGAAGCTTTGACTAAAGTGACCATTTTGTCTCATCCTTAACTCTAACCATTTCACTTAACCATAGTTCTCTCTCTACACTTAACCATGGTTATAGTTATGATAAGAATAATCTTTTTCTATTTTTCTCATTTATTCTTATGATAATTATCTTCTTCTTCTTCTTCTTCTTCTTCAAGATGAAGAAGCTTGATTCCATCAATGGTGATTTGATGAAATGAGTGAGAAATCCAATTCTAAAGTGAACCCACCTCCTATTTCTTCATCCTCTACCTCTTGCAAAGTAGTAAAGGGTGTTTTCTTCACAAGTTTTATGACTTGGTGAAGTGGGAGCTTGATCTTGTGATGCCTCGACGTAGATCATCTTCGGCATCGTAGTCGATGACCTAGCCCGCCCATTTCTCCGATGAAGCCGAAGCTAGAGTCTGGGATCCGATTTGTACAGTGAGGGGACTTCATCACGGAGCAATGGAGGTGGAGAACCGGATCTACAAAGGTTGTAGCCTCTTTCTTTTAGTTAAGTTGTTAACTAGTTTCATTTTTCGCCTAAAATTCTAGTTAACGATCCGTGTTAGAGTTTCTCGGCACTTGTAAAATTGGAAATTGGCATACTTGATGCCTTGTGAGACCTCATTTGTGTGCCTAGGAACCCTACAGTGGTATCAGAGCCTAGCTAGAGCCTTAGACGATGCGTAGACGAAGTTCGAAACCCGAACGAACCCGAAACCCTAAAATTTCACGCTCTCTGGACTTTTTTCAAAAACTGGGTTTTTTCCAGATTAAAAATGCTTAAAAAATTCAGCAGGGAATTATAAGAATTACGGTGCAAAATTTGACCGATGATACCTCAAACATGCGGCGGAACCGCGGCAGAAGCCTAGCCTCTGCGGCGGTTCCGCGGCTCTCTGGTGACGTCAGCCCTCCATATTTGCACAGTAATTCCTCTTTCACAGTGCTGAGTTTTATGGGAATTTTTAATATTTATTGAAGGGTTGAATTTTCTGGGGTTGTTTTGGGGATTCGCTGATTCGATCGGATTATCGGATTTTGTATATGTGGATTCCGGATAATTTTTTAATATGTTTAAAAGTTCGACCGGATATAAATACCCAACTTTTCCCCTGCCGGAAAATTTCCAAGTGTTGGATTTTTCTGTGGTTTAAGGACGTTCTAAGTAGTGCAAGTAACGCGATGGTCCCTCTAAAAGACAACAAACCTTAACTCGATTATGTGACCGTCTTGAACTGCCCTTTGAACCTTTGGGTTTGGGGCAGTACGGCGTGCCACATGTGAGGCGTTGGCTTGACCCTTCTACGGCTGGACCGTTGGTACTGAGGTATGAAGTGAATGTCTTTGAACTTATTTCATGTTATGAGCGGTTTCAGGAAAACTTGGGTGTTCGATTGTTCGATCGGAAAGTTTAACATTTTCTATCTTATTCAGAATGTGATACAATAATTGGAATTCATAAGTTGTTATGAGATAACTGAATGAATGTTATAAATCTAGCGGTTTAGTCTCACTTGATCGGTTGCCATGGAATTTTGATGTGATCAAAAGTCCGTCGCAATCACGTAGTGTACGCGGATACTCGCCGGGTAAACTTAATAGACAACCTCACTCCATAGCCCCGACCAAGTGACTGGAGGAGAACCCCGTCGCCGAAAGCATCCGTTCGGGTGCTCGCGGCAGCGGTGTTCCGCCTTGGTGCACTTCGTCGACGGTATCGGAAGTGCGGCCGCCTACTAAAGTTTGCGACGAGCATTCGATCAAAATGTCGGGAATCTTGTTGAATTGCCCAACTTGATATTGAGAAGTGTTTTCGATAATGAGGCTAAAATGCGGGGTTTATAATTGTTAGGCATGCGATGTCTAAGGAATTCATTTGATTAGGCATGCGATGTCTATGTAGGTTGCGGATTCCAACTGTTGTAGTTTTACACTTTCTTTTCTGCGACCGTAAGTGTAATATGTGATTTCGCCGGTTTCGTTGCTATATGTCAACGACAATTGGGATACGCATGTTTACTTACGTTGATGACATGTGATGCTATGTGTTGCTGGATATGTTATTTTGGATCGTCGTGTTTGAATAGCCGGGGTTTTTTATATGAGATGAGTGTTTTTCATTTTCATTCATGTAAAAACTTGTATGTAATATTCTTTTATTGGGGCACTTCCAGGTTGCGGAAGCTGTCACCCTTTGTATATTATTTACTTTTCCGCATTAGGATAGACCCAAGGAGGGGAGCACAAGTAACCGGGTTCTAGGGTCCAGTGGGAGACCATCTCAAGGAGTCGAGTCCGGGTCTCCTAACCCTAGAATTTGTAGGGTTGCTTGCCACTCTCGTAGGGGTCTAGGGGTGTGGGATTGGCTATTCATCACGACCGTGGAATCCGTGTTTTATACTGGCTCGTATTGATAACACGGACGTCCTAGTATATCCAATATTTCATATGATTCTTCTGCTGCGATATCTGTGATGTGATCATGTGATATGTTCTGTGATGGATACTTTATATAGTATATATAATATTATATAGACGTTACTTATGTTTTACACCCGCGCTAGCCCTGCCCCGCTCCGCCGTTAGTTACCTAACCTAACGGTGCACGAAGGGACATCGAGGCGAATGCGGATTGCATAAGTGTACGTCGTATTTATCTGTGATGTTTAGGTACATAATTGATGGGACTTCATTAATGTGATTAATGAATGAAAAGAAACCTAAGATGTTGTAGAATCAAATTTTAAACAAAACTGGTAGCTACAGTTCTTGCTTTGTATAGCGGTATATATGATATACCCTGCACCTTATTCGATGAGGAAAGGACCGAGATCCCTTCACCGGGAGTGACTCCTTTAGCAATAACTGGCAGATGCTACACACTCGGTTTGTCTTTTGATTGCTTTTATAGTTTCTGCTTTGCATAGCGATATATATGATATATCCCGCACTTCATTCGACGATGAAAGGGCCGATGATCCCTTCACCGGGAGTAACCCTTTAGCAAAACCAGAAAAGCCTCAAAAACACTCCATTTAAAAGTTAAACATGATTCTACGACGATATCAAGTTCATTACGCTCATGGTTTTCTGAAAACCTGCGTAGCCCTCCGTCATTTCAGATAAGTACTACTTGGTATTCGTGCTACGGTAGTTTGGCATTCGTCAAGGCGTAGTGTACGGTAGCTAACTAGTATTTATCTGCTTATGCATATGATGCAGATTGGATTAGGGTATTCGTACGGCGTTGTTTGGCATTCGTCAAGGGTCGTGCGGGTGGGTTTAATTCAATCAAGAAATGTACGGGTTGAAATTGACTAGTGGACTATGGGTTGTTTGGCATTCGTCAAGGTCATAGAACACTAGGGGTAAAATATTATTGGGAATTTCAAGTGTTGAAATTTGCAATGAGATTGCATACCTTCTATGAGATAGTTGGATCCCGATACACACTGCGAGTAAGAGTTACTCCTGGGAGAGTTTTACACATTGCAATTAGCTAATCAAGTAGGTGTCTAGAAAGGTGTCAACGGAGTTACGCCTCTGGGAAAACGTGGTTTACATTAATTAGGTTCGTGCGAAAGCACGGGGGACCTCCCTCAAAGTACCGACACTGGCCTGGCTGAAAGATTGGCGAACCTGTAGCGTGTAATTAATCCCGGCTAGTCTTTCCTTTTAGGGTTTGAAGGAAGATTTGATAAAAACGGTGGGAGCCATCCTGATTAGATAAAATAATAACCAATCTGATCTTGCAAGAGCATACGCTGAGTGTTTTTTTCTCTCTCTCTCCAGGTAGCGACCATATCACGCCTTAATCAAGATAATAATACGGATTATTGACCGAACCCGCTTGTTATACTGAGCTGGGGAACGTTGGTCCCGCTCCAACTTATAATTGTTATAAGACAGAGCAGGAAATTAGGGATTACCAGAATTCCCGTGCTGCCCAAACGAAGTAAGTGCATGCTGATGCATCATCTTCGGGTGTGTTCTTTATACAAAACTGTTTCACAATTCTTTACGTCCTGGGTATATGATACCGGATCAGGATCCCGCATATGTAATATGTTACATGGGCTACAGATAGGTAAAGAACTGAGAACGGGTGATAAGTTTCATGAGGCAGAAAACGGGGCAAGAGTTGCAGCCAAGTCTGTTGGTCACTGTCACCCTGTATTACCAAAACATTGATTCTGAACGAATGTTATTAGATACCGAACCTGATATACAAAATCATATCAGTCTCCTTATCAGCAAAGAAATGATAAAATTATGTATTGTTGGATAATATTTTGAACATTTCCTATATCAAAAGTTGATCGGTTCAGGCACGTTATCTAAAAGCGTTGATGTTCTAAATCAAACTACAGTTCTTTAGTATACGGAACACACACAAGAGGAAGAGTTCAGAAATGAACGGATCCTTCTTGAGGCATATAGACTGGGTCATATCAATGCGACCCGACTAGCTGAAGTTACATAAAAATGCATATTTAAATTAGTTTGAATGTACATCTTATGAAACTTGCCAGTCATGTTACAGAGATAAGATGACCATAGCTCTGTTTATTGGAAACAGAGAAAGAGATAGTGAACTCTTGGGATGATACATGTTGATGTATGAAGGTCCTCTGTCTACACATGCCAAGACCGGTTCTTTATACATCATTACATTCTCTGATGATCTCTCAAGATTCAGTCATATGTTCCTGTTGAAACATGAGTCCGAACCTTTTGAGATATTCACAGAATATAAGTTAGAAGTAGAGAACCAAAATACGGGTATAAGTATTATGTCCTTTGATGTGATCGAGGAGGAGAATACTTGAGCATGGAAATCCTGGACTATTCTAAAGGTGAATGAGATTCTCTCTCAGAATTACTCCTCCGTATACACTATAGCAGGATGGTATATCGGGGCGGAGCAGATACACCCTATTTGATATGGTGTGCTCTATGAAGAGTACTGCTGAGTTACCTTTTTTCCTTTTGGGAGTTATGCACTTATGAAGTTGCATACCTATTGAATAGGGTTCCGATCAAATCAGTTGCCTACCACTTCATATGTGATATGGAAAGGAAAGAGCCCATATCTTAAGTTAGTTAAGATTTGGGGTTGTCCGGCCTATGTCTAAAAGCAAAATCCGGACAAGCTCGAGGCAAGGTCTGTTATGTAGAACTGGAAATGTTTCAGCTATACAAACAACAGTAGATGATTTGGTAGAACCAAAGGATTCAGTAGATTCCAACGAACCTCAGCCTCTCCGCCGATCTAGTAGGGTTCCTCACCCACCTGAGAGATATTTCGGTTTCTCTATAACAGTGGGAGCGAGGATCGCATCATGAGATGATGACCCAACTAGTTTAGAGCTGGCTATCAGGACTGGGACTCTGTAAGAATGGATGGATGCTTAGCGATCTGAGATGAAATCCTTATACACCAACAAAGTATGGACTTTGGTTGCTATATCTGAAGGGTTAAATCCCCATCAGGAGCAAGTATATCTTGAGAATATTACTTGGTGTACATGGAAAAGTTGAGACTTTCAAAGCTAGACTTGTTAAAGGTTTGCATCATTGACCAGGTGTGGATCATGATGAAACTTTTTCTAAAGATCTATGCTTAAGTCCATCCAGATCCTACTTGCCACGGCTACATACCATGACTACGATATCTGGTGGTTAGGGGTCATGACTGCTTTTCTAAATGATGTTTTAGAAGAGAGAGTATATAAGTACACAGTCAGAGGGCTTCGTAGACAATGGGAGCAGCGGAAACGTGTGCAAGATGCTTTATAGGATAAAGCAGACATCGCGGAGTTGGAACATCTGTTTTGATGTGTTAGTCAAATAGTTTGACATCATCAAAATGGTAGATGAACCTTGTATATCCAAAAAGGGTAGTAGGGAGTATGGTGATGATCCTCGTAGAGTACGTGGATGACATACTCTTGATAGGGAAGGAGTTTCCTATGCTACGCTCGGTCAATCTCCGCTTATCACAATGATTCTCCATATAGGATCAAAGTGATACCTCCTAAATCCTGGGTTTTGGATCTATGAGATAGATCTAATTGGATGTTAGGATTCTCACTAGTTGTAGTGAGATGGTATCAATCGATCTTGGGGAGAATCACTGGAAGGGTTCCAGAGTGATAAGGACGACTGAATGTCAGTCACAGGCATTGTCTTTACCCTCAGTAAAGGGATGGTATGTTGGAAGAGTTCCAAGCTAGATACCGTGGCATACTAGACGATTAAGGCTCGATACATCGCTACTTAAGATGCTACCAAAGAGGCAGTCTGGATGTATATTTGTTCAGGAGATGAACTTAGTTCCTCCCATTGTATGACAATGGAAGTGTGGCTTTGGCCCAGGAACCCCGGTCCCATCAGTGACCCAGACATATTCTAAGGCAGTATCACCTGATCATGGAGATGGTTGATCTCCAGGGTGATCGAGGTAAGGAGGGCAGACTCAGAGGATAACACGGCGGATCCACTCACGAAGGCCTATTCCCAGAGAGAGACTTTTATGGGATGGTTGATTATGAGATACTACAACCACTGCTACAGATGGCCCTAGTGCAAGTGGGAGATTGTTAGTTATATGTGTGCCCTAGAGGCCATTACTATACATAGGATGTATATTGTAGTGGATGCTTGGACATATATAGGGAGGACTTTCTTGCTCGACATGATAGTATGCTATCTGGTTGCTCTTTACCTTAACGTGTACACTGATTGTCTCTCTGTTACATGTTGGTAAAGCCCTTAGGATGTGTACTTGACTACGTGGACTATGATGCGGATCATACTAGTGGGGACATGGTAGTCCATAAGTGTTGCGCCACGGCAGCGCCCCGGCCTCGTGCTCGAGGCCAAAATGCGGAATAAAATTTTTTCCTTACTCGGAAACCGGCGCTACCGCGGACAATGAAAAACCCGGATCGTAACCATTAACCTATACTAGCTAACTAGAGATGGGGTGAGAGATATACCAAGCGATCCGTGTCCTTCGGTCTTCGTCTCCACTCCGATCTCCCGCGGAATCTCCGTCGCCTCCTCGCTCGTCGGAAAGGGCACCACGTAGCCGGAATCTTTTACGGGCTCCCGCCTCTGGACCGAGGCAACTCGGGCGCGAAGTTGGCTAGCCGACGCGTCCAAGGCTTGCTATAGAATAGTGTAGTGAACTTGTCTCTTTAGGGTTATGAGGTTGCCTTGATGTGGAGGAATGGAGAAGAGAAAGAGAGAAAGAAATGAGCTTTTTAAGCTTATCTTTTGCAACCATGGAATGAGATGATAAAAGTGCCACACCAAAAAAAATCCCCTCTCTCTCTCTCTCTCACAAGTGGCCGGCCCCTCACAAAACAAATTAGATTGGAGAGAGAAAAGAAAAGGCACCACAATATGTATACAAAAAACAATATATAAAAAGGATAATATAAACCTCACATCCTTTCTCACTCATCTCACTAATCAATCCATCCATCAAACCATCATGAGAAAGCAAGTGAAGAGATGCTAAAAGTATCTCATGATGACAAAGGCACAATATGCAAGGAAGCCCTCCACTAGTTGTCAATTGCAAACTTGCAATTAACACCCTCCATCAAGAAAGTCCGACCGAGAAGGAATGAAGAAAAACTGGCCGGAACGGAATGCAAACTGGCAACTTCAGAAAACCGATCCTGTAATAAAATACGGGAAAACCCCACTACTGCAAATACATGCCCGCATTTGTATTCCCACTGAACACAAATGCAAAGAGACAAAAACTACACTATCAAATACTAGGATCCGGCTTAAGCCAAAGCCGGCTAGTAAAAACCGTCCGATCATGATCCGTGCAATACCGCACGTATCTGATCGAACCCTGCCATATCTCCATACGGCCTCTACAGCGTTTCGCCCGAAACTTGAGTAGCTGAGTAACTGAGTGTGGTGGACTCTAAAGACTCGTCAATACCTTGGCTGTGGATTTAACCACTAGCACGTCAGAGGTATAAGCCAATACGTGACGGGCCACCAGCTATTGACCAAAAGGGACGTCGATGAGGAAGCTCACCCCGACACCCTACTGAGCCTGTCAGTGACAATATCCGTACAGTCCGGTCCGTTCGTCTATGAGTATCGCATGGCGGGCCTAGGGGGTTGGTGAAAGTCAGACCCCCAAAAGCGGTACAAGTCGTGTCGGAGCGTAGCCCAGAACACCCTGAGATACTACTGGAATACCTACCAGTAAATCTCCTTGCCTCGGCCGAGGGCTTCGTGTAATGGCTCTCCTAGACACAGCGCGACCTCACCCCCAATACCGGGAGAGACGAACCCCTGAAGATCCGCTCACTGCCTCCATGTGGCTCGGGACTGTACCCAACTAAAACCTGTTTGCACGACTCCTTTGAGCCGTGGTAGGGTAGTAATCAAAGCACAGTGGGAACTCACACGAGACAAATGACGATCTCAGGTCGATGAACTAACCTGTACACATGTCACCAGGGAACTGCTATCTGACATCTGGTATATGACCAACTAGCAGGTTCCCGGCGAGTCCTGTCCGGTGTACTCATAACCCAATGAGCACCTGTATACATCTTAGGTGAACCAACTGACACCAATGGCTTGTGAGACCGGCCACCGCCCCTCGTCGGGGTCTCGACTGTATACACTAGTCTACTAATGGAGTATCGATGCCCTGTCTCGAAACTCCTACGACTAGGGACCTTTTAAGGATGTGCTTATAGACTACCAGCTCCCACGTATATGATCGCCATCATACTGCTGGCAGTCAAGCAAGAATCCTAGGGGCTCTATCAACGTGTAATAGCGACATGTCAGGTCACCTAAAGCAGTACACGATGATAAAGATAAACCAGATAGCATACTATCATCTCGAGTAAGACTGTCCTACCGGGATAGGTCCTCCCTCAATCATTGCAATCACGTGCCTGTGATCCAATAATTGACTCTGAGGGCACTATCTCCAACAATCTCCCACTTGCACTCATGGCTAATTATTGCGATGCCGCATACTCACAGCCCGTGTGATACCGAACACCCAACTCCTCTACTAGTCAGTCTCACAAAGCTCGTTTGTGAAACTATTGCGTTCGAGGAATAGCCTCAGTGAGTGGATCCGCTGTGATGTTTCTTTCTATGTCTCTCTATATCTCAAGTTCGCGGAGAAAGCCATCTCCCGAAATGAGCAATACCTGTCTTAGAATGTTCGGACGTCTGATGGGACCTAGCTCATAAATGAACTGCAAATCCAAACATCTTAGACTGTATCGTCAACTGAACTTAATCAGTATCCTGCGCCAAGCCTCCCTCAGTATTGCCTTGGACCACCTGTCCAAAATACTGCCCCTCCTCAGAAGGAAAACTATAACTCTGACAACCTCCTTGTCGTCCATGTCACCTTGGAAGCCTGGAATGATAACTGTCTCCCAAATAAGGCTGTCGTTATCATATCCCTAGAACATCCACTTATGTTCTAAGACTGCTTCCGACTGTTTCTCCAGGATTGGATCAATATCAACTTATTGCATCTAGTGCAAGAACAACATCTGGTGTGGTACCTGACATCTCATGATTGACTCAATTGCCTAAGCAAGTGATCTGCCAATCATGAGTATCCCTCTCCCCTTTAGTCTATAAGACACCTTTAGAGAGGGTGACTCCATCACCTGCAGGTATACTACCGTGCCAGGAGTCGTCCATTCTAAATACTCATAGAATGCTGTCAAGGTACCCAGATTGGGAAACCACCCAAATCTAGATCTAAAACCATAGATCTAGTAACCAGTATGTCTGATATAATATCCAAATCCTATGTGGAGAAAACAACTGTGTGACAACCAAAGTATAACCGATCGTAGTACAGGAATATCACTTCCTACTCTGTGTATGTCATCCAAATACCATGACATCACACCCTACTACCTTCTCAACAGATCCATCCCTTATTCTGATGAAGTCAAACCTATGACTGTCACATCAGAAATAGATGATCTATCTCCGCTACATCTGCTTTAGTCTATAAATAGACATAAGCCTGATGTCCACCAATGCTTCCGCTGCTCCCACTGACTACGACAACCCTCTGGCAGAGTCATATAGACGTGCACTTCTAAAGCTAGTTTAGAACGACGCTATACTCATCTTCCTGCCGGGTCTCGCAGCCTGGAACAACAACAATGGCAAGTGTGGGTAAACAAGAACTTCCCTGTCACTGTCCTTGAGGCTACCGAAGTACCTCTCGGGTGCCTGAAGTTACCCACCGTATCTGTGGAGTGGCCAATGGAATGTCAAATCAGATTGAATCTTTAGGTTCCTTATCAAATCTTCAGTAATCGTTTGCGGTTCTGGAATCACTTCCAGTTCTACCATACTCCCACTACTGTTTTTGAAAAATCCATTTTTAATAAAACTGTGGCGAGTCTAGAACAATATTTCTATTGATCTGCCAGATGGTAGAAAGTCAACCCTCGTCATAGCCTGGGTCAACCCACAAACAGCCATTACAGAAACGTGCCTTGAGTTGTCCAGTGTCTGGTTTTAATCATAAGCCGGACAACTCCCCGTACCTTAACAATGTCAAGATATGAACTGTTCTATATCCAATATAGAACCAGAGGCACTGATTTAATTGAACCAGATTCAAATCATGCAGCTGTCTCCAGTGCATGTCAACTAGATGGAAGGAGGCCGATCAGCGTTACTCAACTTAGGAATGCTTCCAATTATGAGTAACCTGAAAAAGAAGCAATTTCTCTTTATCATTACTATCAACTGAATACCATACACAAGTATCTACATCTTCGATCGCTTTGAAGAATCCCGATACTTGCTATACCTGGTTCTCTACTCTATTCAAATACCTATAACTTCTCAAAATTCGGACCCTGTGTTTCCACGAAACACATGTCTAAGAACTAGAGAAGTTAAAAGTAAACAGAATATAGTACGAGGACCAACCCCTCTGTCCCATTGGACACTGGACAACATACAATACTCTGTATAAGTCCGGTGAGTCTAACAACTCATTCACTGTGCGTCGTAGGTTGGAAACTGTACTTATGGTTAAGAAGAATTACACCGCTGTTTAATGCTCCTTACCTAACCATCCACTGATATAGGTAAATGTCATCGACATAAATTCAAAAGGTATATCTCACTCTATGAAAATAGACGTACAGATATATCAATTTGAAATTGGTGCATAACCGCGGATATTCAAAACCAAATAATTGCCGTCCGGCAAACAACCCAGGTGACTTCCTCAAATAATGAGGATGATCACCTAATTCCCAATAACTTACTCCCACTCATCATCTGTAAAACCATACAGATGTGAGAATCATACCTGGTAAATACATACCCTGGAGTAAGTGTCTAATCGGGAAATCAGTTTTCCATTAAAAGTAAACAGTGAAACTGAAACATTGAAATGTTTCGTTGGGGTATCCTGGTATTCCTAGTAATGCCTCTTCCATTATCCAGATTCACAACTATAACCGTATAATTCTTTGCCACCTCTCCAAATCCCTTTCTATGTCTTTAGTCATTACCTTCTGCACACCCCTTTAGGCCAAATGGTTTTCTTCCTTCCCTACCGTTCGGCACCAGCCTATGGTTTGGAAGAAGACTATCCAATAAGCATAAAAGGTGTACTGTCCTAATCCTAGGAACACTCGCAATGCGAGAGAAGGTGAAGATAAAAGACACCTGAATGTACTTTATTCCTATTTCTCCTGAACCAGAATCCATCCCCGAACTGGAACAAGTTCCTTTCGAGTTCGTATATAACCATACGATGGAGTATCCAATAAAATGGGATCTTCGTAATGATACGGAGTGTCCTGGAGAAATACAAAGGTGATTTAGGGTTGGCGAAGGAATACTTGGTTTGGTCGTGAATATCAGTCGCAATTTACTTTGCCCTTCTACTAATCCCTTGCTTTGTCTTAACTTAATACCTTCTGTACACCATCGTTATGCTAATTGGTTTTCTTCATTCCCTACCGGTCGGCACCAGCCTAAGGTTTGGAATAAGACTATCCAATTTGCGTAATAGGTGTACTACTCCTAAACCAAGGAGTACTCGCAACCTGAGAGAAGGTGAAAAGAAAAGACAACTGAATAGTCCTATCCGTTTTCTCCAGGACCAAAAACCATCCTCGAAGTCCTTCGAGTTCGTATCTAACCATACGATGGTTTTGTCCAATGGAAGTGGACGTTCGTAGCAATACGGGGTGTCCTGGAGAAAAGGGTAAAAGTAGGAGTGGCAAAGAGGTCTGCAACTCTGACAATCCAAAAGCCTGTGTTAAGAAGGTTCGGTCAACTTGGTCACTGAGTCAAAGTCCAGGGTCGGGTCAATGGTCGCTGCCAAAGAGAGAGAGAAAAGAAACACTCAGCGTGCACTCTAACCTAGATCAGAATGGTTATCACTTTGTCTAATCTGGAAACCTCCCACTGTACCTCAAATTCTCCTCCAAACCTGAAAGAAGAACTAGTCGGGGTCACCCGAGGAGTAAACTAACTCATCAGTGGGAATCGGGATCCAACTATCATTGCATGATAACCTGACGGAATCCACTCAAGTCACCACACTCCAGAAGGTATGCGCATGCCTGGCAAGTTTCAGTTCTTTTGAAACTCCCGATGTGATTTTTACCCCTAGGACCCAAGTGACCTTGACACAGTCAACAAATCAAAGGGTCCTAGTCAAGTTCAACCCGTCATTATCCTGGATTGCATTAAACCCACCCGTACGAGCCCTTGACACAGTCAACAAGGCCGCACGACTGTCCTAACCAATCCCATTAATATGCTACAAACAAACACTACTTAGCTACCGCACACTACGCCTTGACACAGTCAACAAACGCAGCACGAATACTAAGTAATACTTGTAAGAGATGACGGAGGGCTACGGCTGGTTTTTGGCGAAAAACCTTTAACGTAATGAACTTGATATCGTTGAAGAACTGCATAGCTTTTTATAAAAATATAGCGACGAAAGCCTTTGCTAAAGAGGTCACTCCCGGTGAAGGGATCTCGGCTCTTTCCCCGTAGAATGAGGTGCAGGATATTCCAACTGAATATCACGATGCAAAGCAAAAGTAATCGGCTATAGTGAAGTTAATGCCCTGACGCAAACTTCTGTCCAAGGGGTCACTCCCGGTGAAGGGATCTCGGCCCTTGCCTCGTCGACTGAGGAGCAGGATATTCCAAATGAATACCACGATGCAAAACAAAAGTGAACGTCCTTGCAATAACAGCTTTTTGAAAAATGTTCCAACAACATCAGAATAGGTTTGTTTATCTTGCATTGATCCGAATCAACGCAGTCCCATCAATTGATCACACCACAAAGAACGAAAATATACTGATGTACGTATATGCCATCCGCATTCGCCACTGGGTCCCGTCATCACCCGTTAGGTTAGCTTACTAACGACAGAGCGGGGACTGGACTAGCGCGGATGTAAAACATATACAACATCTACTAATATATATACCAATATATTATATTCGCTCAAGGCGTGATAAAAAGCAACATCACAGAAATATACAGCATCACAGAACAATACAGATATCTGGAAACCCCGGGTTTCACAGAGCCGCTGCTGAAACCCGACGTTCCCCTGGTCGTGTGGATAGCCTATGCAATGAAATCCTAGACCCCTACGGGCGCGGCAAGTCACCCGCCAAAACCTGAAGCGAGGCAGCCCCTTTCAGCACCGTGAATGGACCACCCAGCACTTCACGGAATCCGGTAACTTGGGCACCCCTCCTGGGTCAACCTGTACCCCCTACGAGTGCGGCGAATAGCCCGCCAATCCTAGAGTGAAGCCCCCTCCGTCTCAATGCCATGAGATGCGGGCCCGTTGCCCCCTAGAACCCGGCTATCCGTGCACCCCTCCGCGGGGTAATCCTAGTACAGAAAGTAAAATATACATATACCGGGTACATCGACCGCAACCAGGTCGTGCTTCAAAAGAATAATACAAACAGGCAGCGACGGCAGTCCACATGTCGGACGCTCGCCCCGCAATATCAAATGTACATAATACAACAAAATAGTACTAGCATTGCATCCAGGCTATCCCCCACGACCGATCCGCAACATCACAGCATAAACAAAGAACATCAACGTGAAAGTCACGTTCGCAAATCCGTCTAACCGGGCTATAGCAGTTAGACCGGATTTACCGATCGAGTGACATTCACGGTCGCAGATATAATGTAAATACTGTGAAATAATGTGTTTAAAATTTTCCGATTGACCAAAAATTAACAAGTGGGCCCCCAAACAAAACTGTAGCACTTACAGAAAACCTGGGCCCAATTTTAATATTCCAAAACCCCTAATTTAAGCCCATAAGCCCACTGGAAAAATACGAAGCAGTGACCCCACCAACTCGCGGCGGAAGGGCGGCAGAAAGGGGGGTGGTGCGGCGCTTCCGCGCTCAGGTTGAGGGTTCATTGTCTCGTTTTTTTCCAGAGTTCTTAGAACTCCCTGCACATCATTCTGAGACCACCAGAAAAATTTTTAGACTTCAAAAAATTTCAACAGAAACTGATGTGAAAGAAAAATACGGTTTTTGGAATTTCGGTCGATCGGATAAGCAAAACACATCAAACAAAGCTAGGTAAGGTTAATGGCGTGGCTCTGATACCATGTTGCGCCACGGCAGCGCCCCGGCCTCGTGCTCGAGGCCAAAATGCGGAATAAAATTTTTTCCTTACTCGGAAACCGGCGCTACCGCGGACAATGAAAAACCCGGATCGTAACCATTAACCTATACTAGCTAACTAGAGATGGGGTGAGAGATATACCAAGCGATCCGTGTCCTTCGGTCTTCTTCTCCACTCCGATCTCCCGCGGAATCTCCGTCGCCTCCTCGCTCATCGGAAAGGGCACCACGTAGCCGGAATCTTTTACGGGCTCCCGCCTCTGGACCGAGGCAACTCGGGCGCGAAGTTGGCTAGCCGACGCGTCCAAGGCTTGCTATAGAATAGTGTAGTGAACTTGTCTCTTTAGGGTTATGAGGTTGCCTTGATGTGGAGGAATGGAGAAGAGAAAGAGAGAAAGAAATGAGCTTTTTAAGCTTATCTTTTGCAACCATGGAATGAGATGATAAAAGTGCCACACCAAAAAAAATCCCCCCTCTCTCTCTCTCTCACAAGTGGCCGGCCCCTCACAAAACAAATTAGATTGGAGAGAGAAAAGAAAAGGCACCACAATATGTATACAAAAAACAATATATAAAAAGGATAATATAAACCTCACATCCTTTCTCACTCATCTCACTAATCAATCCATCCATCAAACCATCATGAGAAAGCAAGTGAAGAGATGCTAAAAGTATCTCATGATGACAAAGGCACAATATGCAAGGAAGCCCTCCACTAGTTGTCAATTGCAAACTTGCAATTAACACCCTCCATCAAGAAAGTCCGACCGAGAAGGAATGAAGAAAAACTGGCCGGAACGGAATGCAAACTGGCAACTTCAGAAAACCGATCCCGTAATAAAATACGGGAAAACCCCACTACTGCAAATACATGCCCGCATTTGTATTCCCACTGAACACAAATGCAAAGAGACAAAAACTACACTATCAAATACTAGGATCCGGCTTAAGCCAAAGCCGGCTAGTAAAAACCGTCCGATCATGATCCGTGCAATACCGCACGTATCTGATCGAACCCTGCCATATCTCCATACGGCCTCTACAGCGTTTCGCCCGAAACTTGAGTAGCTGAGTAACTGAGTGTGGTGGACTCTAAAGACTCGTCAATACCTTGGCTGTGGATTTAACCACTAGCACGTCAGAGGTATAAGCCAATACGTGACGGGCCACCAGCTATTGACCAAAAGGGACGTCGATGAGGAAGCTCACCCCGACACCCTACTGAGCCTGTCAGTGACAATATCCGTACAGTCCGGTCCGTTCGTCTATGAGTATCGCATGGCGGGCCTAGGGGGTTGGTGAAAGTCAGACCCCCAAAAGCGGTACAAGTCGTGTCGGAGCGTAGCCCAGAACACCCTGAGATACTACTGGAATACCTACCAGTAAATCTCCTTACCTCGGCCGAGGGCTTCGTGTAATGGCTCTCCTAGACACAGCGCGACCTCACCCCCAATACCGGGAGAGACGAACCCCTGAAGATCCGCTCACTGCCTCCATGTGGCTCGGGACTGTACCCAACTAAAACCTGTTTGTACGACTCCTTTGAGCCGTGGTAGGGTAGTAATCAAAGCACAGTGGGAACTCACACGAGACAAATGACGATCTCAGGTCGATGAACTAACCTGTACACATGTCACCAGGGAACTGCTATCTGACATCTGGTATATGACCAACTAGCAGGTTCCCGGCGAGTCCTGTCCGGTGTACTCATAACCCAATGAGCACCTGTATACATCTTAGGTGAACCAACTGACACCAATGGCTTGTGAGACCGGCCACCGCCCCTCGTCGGGGTCTCGACTGTATACACTAGTCTACTAATGGAGTATCGATGCCCTGTCTCGAAACTCCTACGACTAGGGACCTTTTAAGGATGTGCTTATAGACTACCAGCTCCCACGTATATGATCGCCATCATACTGCTGGCAGTCAAGCAAGAATCCTAGGGGCTCTATCAACGTGTAATAGCGACATGTCAGGTCACCTAAAGCAGTACACGATGATAAAGATAAACCAGATAGCATACTATCATCTCGAGTAAGACTGTCCTACCGGGATAGGTCCTCCCTCAATCATTGCAATCACGTGCCTGTGATCCAATAATTGACTCTGAGGGCACTATCTCCAACAATAAGTACATCCTTCAAGGTCCCTAGTCGTGGGTATATCGAGACATGGCATCGATATACCAGAGTAGACTAGCGTATACCTTCTCGACCCATATAGATAGGCGATGGATGATCCCATATCCATTGGTGTTTGACATCAGAGATGATATACGGGTGCTCAGTGGAGACTGGGTACACTGGACGGACTCGCCGAGAACTCCCAGATGGTATGATACCTTACGTCAGATGGCAGTTCTCTGGTGACACTGGTACAGAGTAGTCTGTTGACCCGAGATCGCCACAGAGTCTTGTGTGATTCCCACTGTGATTTGATTTCCACCTTACCACATCCAAGAGGGCGTGCAAAACGGTGGTTTTTGGGTACAGTCCCGAATCACATGGAGGCAATGAGCGATAGGAGGGGATTCGTCTCTCACGGTATAGGGAGTTGATGTTGCGCTGTGTTCGATTGGCTATAACCGGAAATCCCTGGCCAGGGTTGCTGAGATTTACTGGTAAGTGTTACCTGTAGTTTCTCGAACAGTTATAGACCTCATATCGACACGACTTATCGAGCTATTGGGGTCTGACGTTTACCACCCCTAGGCAAGATATGCGACATATCAGACGATCAGACCGGACTGTACGGTAAGTGTTACTGGTTGGATTCACAGGAGTATGAGTGGGCTTGCTCGTCGATCTTCTGATCGCTCAATACCCGGGTGGCCGTTACTTTTAGCAGACAGCTTACGGCTTGTGGGTGTTTGATATAATCATCACCTGCTGCCGGCGTATTGACGAGTCTTTAGAGTCCTACACAGAGGTTTCCTGGCTCAAGCAAAACGAAATAGGAGCGCATATGAGATATGTGCGGGACCGAGAATAATGCGTGTATGTGATACCGTATTCTATTCTCGCGATGAATGTATCGATTGGTTGTATGCGATATAACCTAGTTATCGAATCAAGGATTGATTCGATAAGACGATACATTAGATATTAGTCGGTCATATGCAATATGACCGGATCGTTAAATCAAGTGTTGATTTAATGATTTAATGTATAATTATATATTTGATATATTACTTTGCATTAACTAATATTTGTTCACTTTAAATGGATTTTCTCACTTGTATGTATCATGTTTGATGATACATGTTTACTTGGGTTTGTGTAAAGATTAAACCATGGTTATTTAAATGGTTAGGGTTTTAATTTTCATATCTATCTATTTATTTATTTATTATGGAAATGATAATGAGAAAAATGGTGGCTTTCTTTGTTTGTTCATGAAGCTTCATGAAGCTTTGACTAAAGTGACCATTTTGTCTCATCCTTAACTCTAACCATTTCACTTAACTATAGTTCTCTCTCTACACTTAACCATGGTTATAGTTATGATAAGAATAATCTTTTTTCTATTTTTCTCATTTATTCTTATGATAATTATCTTCTTCTTCTTCTTCTTCTTCTTCTTCTTCTTTTTCAAGATGAAGAAGCTTGATTCCATCAATGGTGATTTGATGAAATGAGTGAGAAATCCAATTCTAAAGTGAACCCACCTCCTATTTCTTCATCCTCTACCTCTTGCTAAGTAGTAAAGGGTGTTTTCTTCACAAGTTTCATGACTTGGTGAAGTGGGAGCTTGATCTTGTGATGCCTTGACGTAGATCATCTTCGGCATCGTAGTCGATGACCTAGCCCGCCCATTTCTCCGATGAAGCCGAAGCTAGAGTCTGGAATCCGATTTGTACAGCGAGGGGACTTCATCACGGAGCCATGGAGGTGGAGAACCGGATCTACAAAGGTTGTAGCCTCTTTCTTTTAGTTAAGTTGTTAACTAGTTTCATTTTTCGCCTAAAATTCTAGTTAACGATCCGTATGAGAGTTTCTCAGCACTTGTAAAATTTGAAATTGGCATGCTTGATGCCTTGTGAGACCTCATTTGTGTGCCTAGGAACCCTACACTAGGGATGTGGATTTGGCTATTCATCGCGACCGTGGAATCCATGTTTTATACAGGCTTAAAATAAAACACGGAGCTCCTAGAATATCCGATATTTCATATGTTATCTTCTGCTGCTAATATACTACGATGAGATCATATTATAAGCGTGAGACGAATGCTTTATTATTGTATATATGATATATAATAAACGTTGCTTATGTTTTGCACCCGCGTTAGTCCCGTCCCGGTATGTCGTTAGTTAAGTAACCTAACGGTGCAAAACGGAACATTGAGGTGAATGCGGTTGGCATAAGCGTACGTTGTATTTTCGTTTCTTCTGTGATGCTTAGGAAGCAAAAATGATGGGATTTATGAAAGAGATTAATGAATGAAAAGAAACCTAAAAGATGTTATAGAATCAAATTTTCAAAAAGGGTAGCTCTAGTTCTTGCTTTGTATAGTGGTATTCCTTGTAGAATATCCAGCACCTTATTCGATAAGGAAAGAGTCGAGATCCCTTCACCGGGAGTGACCTCTTTAGCGATAATAGCGGATTCTACAACTCACTCGGTTTTGTTTTTTATTGCTTCTATAGTTCTTGCTTTGCATAGAGGTATATGTGAAATATCCTGCACCTTATTCGATAAGGAAAGAGCCGAGGTCCCTTAACCGGTAGTGACCTCTTTAGCGGAACTAGTAAAAGCCTAAAAAACACTCCTTTTTCAAAAATCACTTGTTTCTACAAGGATATCAAGTTCATTACGCAAAAGGTTTTCTGAAAAACCTGTCGTAGCCCTCCGTCATATCAGATAAGTCCTACTTGGTATTCGTGCTGCGTTTATTGACTATGTCAAGGCATAGTGTACGGTAGCTAATTAGTGTTTATCTGCTAAAGCATGAGATGCGATTGGATTAAGGTAGCTGTACGGCCTTGTTGACCTTGTCAAGGGTCATGTGGGTGGGTTTAATTCAATCAGGAAATGACGGGTTGAACTTGACTTGCGATTTATGGTTTGTTAACCTTGTCAAGGTCATAGAACGCTAGGGGCAAAACATTATCGGGAATTTGAAGTGTTGAAATTTGCAATGAGATTGTATACCTTCTATGAGATAGTAGGATTCCGATACCTATTGCGAGTAAGAGTTACTCCTGAGAGAGTTTTACACATCACAATTAGCCGATCAAGTAGGTGTCTAAAAAGGTGTTAACGAGGTTACACCTATGGGAAAACGAAGTTTATTTTAATTAGGTCCGTGTGAAAGCACGGGGAACCTCCCTCAAAGTACCAACACTGGCCTGGCTGAAAGATTAGCGAACTTGTAAGGTGTAATTAATCCCGGCTATTCTTACCTTTTATGATTTGAAGGAAGATTTGATAAAACCAGTGGGAGCCATCCTGATTAGATAAGATAATAACCAATCTAATCCTACAGGAGCATACGCTAAAGTGTTTTCTTCGCTCTCTCTCTCGAGTTAGCGACCATTCAGGCCTTAACCAAGATAATTATATGGATATATTGACCGAACCCGCTTATTATACTGAGCAGGGGAACGTTGGTCCCGTTTTTTCTTATAAATGTTATAAGACTGAGCAGGGAAAAGGGACATATCCGGATTCTCACGCCGCCCAAACGAAGAACCAGCATGTTGATGCATTTTCTTCGGGTGTGTTAGTTATCGAGAATTGTTTCTCAGTTCACTCTACGTCCTTGGTATTAGATACCGGATCCGGATCCGGATCCCACATATGTAATATGTTACATGGGCTAGGTAAGGTAGAGAACTGGGAGAGGGTGATCATTCCGTAAGAGTAGGGAATGGTGCAAATGTTGCAGCCAAAGCAGTTGGCGAATATCACCTTGTATTACCAAATGGTAATACATTGATTCTGAACGAATGCTATTACATACCGACCCCGATATGCAATGTTATATCAGTTTCGTTATTAAGTAAAGAAGGATATGATTTTGTAGTACAGGATAATGTTATGAACATCTTCCTGAATCAAAAGTTGATTGGATCAGGCTCGTTAAATAATGGTATATACATTCTAAATCAAACCAAAGTTCTTAACGTTCAGAACACACACAAGAGGAAGAGTTCAGAAATGAACGAATCCTTCTTGTGGCATTGTAGACTAGGTTATATCAATGCGACACGACTAGCTAAGTTACATTAGGAAGGTTATTCGAATTCGTTCAAATTATCATCTAATGATACTTTCTAGTCCTGTCTCAAAGGCAAAATGACAAAAACTTTATTTAGTGGACACAGAGAATGAGTTACGGAACTCTTGGGACTGATACATAGTGATGTATATGGTCCTATGTCTATACTTGTCAAGAATGGTTTCTCATACTTCATTACATTCACTGACGATCTCTCAAGATACGGACATGTGTTCCTGTTGAAACACAAGTCTGAAGCTTTTAAGAAATTCAAAGAATATAAGAACCAAGTCGAGAACCAAACGGGTAAAAGTATAAAGATTCTTCGATCTGATCGAGGATGAGAATACTTGAGCAATGAATTCCAGGATTATCTAAAAGAGAATGAGACTCTCTCTTAGGTTACTCCTATATATACACCACAGCACAATGATGTATCAGAGCGGAGGAATGGCAGCCTATTAGATATGGTGAGCTCTACGATGAGCACCGCTGAGTTACCTATTTCTTTTTGGGGTTATGCGCTTGAGACATCAGCATACCTATTAAATCAACTTCCATCTAAATCTGTACCTACCACACCATATGAGATATGGAGTTGGAAGAAACCGTATCATAAACGAGTTAAGATATGGAGTTGTCCGGCCTATGTCAAAAGAAAAAAGCCGGACAAACTCGAGGCACGATCAGTTCTCTGCAAGTTTATGGGATATCCAAAGAATTCATATGGATATTTTTCTACCACAGTAAGGAGCAAAAGGTGTTTGTTGCTCAACTTACCACCTTTTTAGAAAAGGAATTTCTTGCAAAAGAAATTAGTGGCGAAGAGGTAGAGCTGGAAGAACTTCTAGCAGCATAAACTGCAATTGAAGATTTAGTGTAACCACATGATTCAGTAGTTCCCGATGAACTTCAGCCGCTCCGCCGATCTAGTAGGGTTCCTCATCCACCTGAGAGATACTACAGTTTTCTCATCGATGGTGGGAGCGAGGATTGCATCATGGAAGAGGATGACCCAATTAGCTTCGAGCAGGCCATCACGAGTGGAGACTCTGTGAAATGGCTGGATGCAATGCGATCTAAGATGGAATCCATGTACACCAACAAAGTATGGACTTTGGAAGTTACTCCTGAAGGGGTAAAACCCATTAGGAGAAAATGGATCTTTAAGAAGATACTTGGTGTAGATGGAAAAGTTGAGACTTTTAAAGCTAGACTTGTTGCAATGGGTTTTCGTCAACGACCGGGGGTGGATTATGATGAAACCTTTTCTCCAGTGGCTATGCTTAAGTCCATCCGGATCCTACTTGCCATTGCTGCATACCATGACTACGAAATCTGGCAGATGGATGTTAAGACCGCCTTTCTAAATGGTGATTTAGATAAGTGCGTGTACATGACTCAGCCAGAGGGCTTCGTAGACAGTGGGAGCAGCAGAAAGGTGTGCAAGCTGCTTAAATCCATCTACGGGTTAAAGCAAGCATCGCGGAGTTGAAACATCTGTTTTGATGTTGTAGTCAAAGAGTTTGACTTCATCAAAAACGTAGATGAACCTTGTATTTACAAGAAGGTTGCAGAGAGTAAGGTTGTCTTCCTCGTATTGTACGTGGATGACATACTCTTGATAGGAAATGATGTTCCTATGTTGCACTCGGTCAAGCTCTTCTTATCACATAAATTCTTAATGAAAGATCTAGGTGATGCCTCCTGGATGTTGGGGATTAGGATCTATAGAGATGGATCTAAAAGGATACTGGGATTGTCCCAATCCAGGTATATTGACACCATACAAAAGAGGTTTAGTATGGAAGAATACAAGCGTGGGAATTTACCCACGATCTCTGGACTCATTCTCTCAAAAGAGATGTCTCCCAAGACTTATTTAGAGAGAAATCTCTTGCAAGGGATACCCTATGCATCGGCAGTAGGCTCTATTATGTACGCGATGCTATGTACCGGACCCGATGTTGCATACTCACTAAGTGTAGTAAGCAGGTATCAAGCAGATCCAAGAGAGAGTCACTGGACAGCTGTGAAGAACATTCTCAAGTACTTGAGAAGGACTAAGGAGATGTTCTTGGTGTATGGTAACGGAGAACTCCAGGTGGAGTCCTTTACTGATTCGAGCTTCCAAAGTGATAAGGATGACTCTAAATCGCAATCGGGATTTGTCTTTACCATAAATGGAGGGGTGGTTTGTTGGAAGAGTTCCAAACAGGAAACCGTGGCAGACTCGACGATGGAGGCTGAATACATCGCTGCCAATGATGTTGCAAAGAGACTATCCGGATGAAGAAGTTCATCACTGAACTTGGAGTGGTTCCATCCATTGAGCATCCAATACATGTGTATTGTGATAACAATGTAGCCGTGGCTTTGGCCAAGGAACCCAGCTCCCATCAGCGATCCAAGCATATTCTAAGGCGGTATCACCTGATTAGGGAGATAGTTGATCGCCGCGAGATCGAGGTCATGAGAGTTGACATGAAGGACAACACTGCAGATCCACTCACGAAGGCCATACCTAAGATACATTTTAGGAGACTCTTCGGGTTGTTGGGTATGGGATACTATAACAGCTGTCCATAGTGCAAGTGGGAGATTGTTAGTTATTTTTGCCCTAGAGGCCATTGTTTTACATATGATGTATATAATAGTGGATGCTTGGATATATATAGAGAGGACTTTCTTGCTCGATATGATAGTATCCTACCTGGTTTTACTTTGTCTTAACATGTTGACTTGTATTGATTTACTTTCTTGCTCTCACATGTAGATGAAGCCCTTAGGATTTGTACTCGAGTACTTGGACTATGATGCAGATCATACTAATGGGGCCAAGGTAGTCTAAGAGTACATCCTATAACTGTTCCTAGTCGAGGGTGTATCGAGACAGGGCATCGATACTCCAGAGTAGACTAGCGTATACGCATCTTGACCCATTTGATGGGCGATGGATGATCCCATATCCATTGGTGTTTGACATTAAAGATGGTGTACGGGTGCTCGGTGGAGACTGGGTACACTGAATGGACTCGCCGAGAACTCTTAGATAGTATTATACCTATCGTCATATAGCAGTTCTCTGGTGATACTGGTACAGGTTAGTCTGTAGACCCGAGATCGTCATTGAGTCTTGTGTGATTCCCACTGTGCTTTGATTTCTACATTACCACGTTCAAGACGACGTGTAAAACGGTGGCTTTTGGGTACAGTCCCGAATCACATGGAGGCAATGAATGATAGGAGGGGTTTTGTCTCTCCCGGTTTTGGGAGTTGATGTTGCGCTGTGTTCGATTGGCTATAACTGGAAGTCCCTGGCAAGAGCTGAAATGGAGATTTACTGGTAAGTGTTATCAATAGTTTCTCAACCTGTTATGAGCCTCATATCGACACGACTTATCGGTTACTCGGGTTTGACGTTTACAACCCCAAGACTGGATATACGACATATCAGACGAAGAGACCGAACTGTACGGTAGTGTTACCGATTGTATTCACAGGAGAGTGTACATGCTTGCTTGTTGATCTTCTGATCTATCAATACCTGGGTGGCTGTTATGTTTAGCTGACCGCTTGCAGCTTGTGGGTGTTTGATATGATCATCACCTACTGCCGGCGTATTAACGATTCTTTAGAGTCC
Organism: Agapanthus africanus; assembly: GCA_030015575.1. Taxonomy (NCBI): domain Eukaryota; kingdom Viridiplantae; phylum Streptophyta; class Magnoliopsida; order Asparagales; family Amaryllidaceae; genus Agapanthus; species Agapanthus africanus. Next base: position 279,852,792 of record JASDDO010000022.1, read on the forward strand.
TACACAGAGGTTTCCTGGCTCTGGCAAAACGGAGTAGGAGCACATATGTGATATGTGCGGAACCGAGAATAATTCGTGTATGTGATATCGTATTCGATTCTCGCGATATATGATATCAGTCGGGTATATATGATATAGCCGGGTTATCGGATCAAGTGTTGATTCGATAAAAAGATGCATATTATATTAGTCGGTTATATGAATTATAGCCGGGTTATTAAATCAAGTGTTGAATTAATAATTTAATGTATAATTATATATGTGATATATTACATTACATTAACTAATATAAGCTCACTTAAATGATTCTTTTTCTCACTTGATGATACATTGATATATATATATATATATATATATGATATATGTTAATTGTATTATTTTCTTTTGTTACATTATATAATATATATGTGATATATAATATTGTAACATGTTAGGGTTACAAATGCAACTAGGGTTTAAAGATTAAATCATGCTAGGGTTTAAATTTAGGGTTAACATTTTCTTTTAGGTTTAATTCTTATTTGGATGGATAAGTTTTGGAGAAGCTTCATGTTGCTTTGACAAAGTCCACCCTCTTTGTTTTATCCTTAATATTTAATAACCTAACCTTTTAACCCTAGTCTATGGTTAATTCTCTATAAGGGTTAAGCATGACATGCTTAACCCTTGGTTGCATTTCTAACCTCAAAAATAATTTATTTTCATTCATCAAAACTTGATCTTCTTCTTCCTATCTCCAAAAGCTTTATAGCTTTTATTTTGTGATGATTGTTTTGTAAGAAAAAGAAAACTAAAGAGAGAAAAATTTCTACTTCATCATCCTCTTCTATACTAGCCATATAGATTAGTGTGTTAGCTTCACTAATACATCATTAGTGAAGTAATTGTTAGTTATATGTATGCCCTAGAGGCCATTACTGTACATAGGATGTATATTGTAGTGGATGCTGGGACATATATAGGTATGACTTTCTTGCTCGACATGATAGTAAGCTATCTGGTTGCTCTTTATCTTAACATGTATACTTTCAGTCTCTCTGTTACATGTTGATAAAGCCCTTAGGATGTGTACTCGACTTCCAGGACTGTGATGTAGATCATACTAGTGGGGCCTGGGTAGTCCATGAGTACATCCTTTAATGTTCCTAGTCATGGGAATATCGAGACGGGGCATCGATATTCCAGAGTAGACTAGCGTATATCTTCTCGACCCATGTGATGGGCGATGGATAATCCCATATCCATTGGTGTTTGACATCAGAGATGGTATGCGGGTGCTCAGTGATGACTGGGTACACTGAACGGACTCGCGGAGAACTCCCAGATGGTATTATACCTCACGTCAAATGGCAGTTCTCTGGTGACACGGGTACAGCTTAGTCTGTTGACCCAAGATCGTCATTGAGTCTTGTGTGTCTCCCACTGTGCTTTGATTTCCACCCTACCACGGCTCTACTGAGCCGTGCAAATAGGTGGTTTTTAGGTACAGTCCCGATTCACATAGAGGCAATGAGTGATAGGAGGGGATTCGTCTCTCCCGGTATTGGGGGTTGATGTTGTGCTATGCTCGACTGGCCATAACTGGAAATCCCTGGCCAGGGTTGCACTGATTTACTGGTAAGTGTTATCAGTCGTTTCATGATTGCTATGGACCTTACATCGGCATGACTTATCGAGCTACTAGGGTCTGACGTATATCACCCCTAGGCGAGATATGCGACATATCAGATGAACGGACCGGACTGTACGGTTAGTGTTACTGGTTGGATTCACAGGGGCGTGAGCGGGCTTGCTCGTTGATCTTCTGATTGCTTAATACCCAGGTGGCCGTTACGTTTAGCAGACCGCTTGCGGCTTGCGGGTGTTTGATATGATCATCACCTGCTGCTGGCGTATTGACGAGTCTTTAGAGACCTACACAGTGGTTTCCTGGCTCAAGCGAAACGAAATAGGAGCGCATATAAGATATGTGCAGGACCGAGAATAATACCAGTATGTGATACTGTATTCTATTCTCGTGATTTTTATCATCGAACTGTTATATAAGATATAGCCGGGTTACCGAATCAAATGTTGATTCGATACATTGATACACTTGATATTAGTCGGTTATATGCCATATGACAGGATCATTAAATCAAGTGTTGATTTAATGTATAATTATATATTTGATATATTAATTTATATTAACTAGTATTGGTTAACTTAAGATTATTTTCTCACTTGATTGTGCACATTGTATATATGATATATGTTTGTGCACTAGTTTGTATCATGTTTGATGATACATGCAAACTTGGGTGTGTGTTTACTTTAAACCATGTTTAGGTTAATGGTTAGGGTTTTAACTTAATTATTTATTTTATTCATTTATTTTTGGCAAGAATAAAATGGTGGCTAACTTTGTTTTGTTCTTGAAGCTTCATGAAGCTTTGATAAGCTTTGACCATTTTGTATCTTTCCTTAACCTAACCATTCACCTAAACCCTAGTTTAGTCTCTACACTAGTTACACTCACCCATGGTTGCTAAATGATAAGGATCACTTGATTTTCTATTATTCACAATTCTTTTCCATTCTTGTCTTCTTCATCTTCTTCATGAAAAGAAAAAAGCTTGCTAGAAAATTTCAAGTGTTGAAATCAAGTGAGAAATCCAATTCTAAAGTGAACCCACTTCCTATTTCTTTATCCTCTACCAATTGCCATGTAGTATAGGGTGTTTTCTTCACAAGTTTCATGACTTAGTGAAGGCGGAGCTTGAGTTTGAGTTGCCTCGACGTAGATCATCTTTGGAATCGAAGTCAACGACCTAGCCCGACCATTTCTCCGATGAAACCAACGCTAGAGTCCGGGATCCGATGATCGCAGTGAAGGGACATCGTCACGGAGCTAAGGAAGTGGAGGACCGGATCTACAAAGGTTGTAGTCACTTTCCTTTTAGTTAAAGTTGTTAACTTGCATTCTTTCGCCTTACCTCTAGTTAACGATCTAGTATAGGGTTCTTTGGCATATGGAAATTTTTGATTTTGGCATGATTGATCAGTTGTAGAACCTCATGGGTGTGCCTAGGAACCCTACAGTGGTATCAGAGCCTAGCTAGAGGTTTAGGGGAAGTGTAGACGATGTTAAAAGTCCGATCGAACCCGAAACCCTAATCCAAAACCATCCTCTATACATTTTTTGAAATCTGGGATTTTTGTGAATTAAAAATATGCAGAAAAATCAGCAGGGTTTTCTAAGAAACACTGTGCAGCACGTGCGCTTGAGTCCACTAAAGCGCCGTGGAAACGGGGCACGAGCATGGCTCGTGCAGCGGTTCCGCGGCCATACAATACTACTAGTTTGTGAATTTTGCACAGTAATTTCTTTCTTTAGTTGCTGTGTTTTCTGGGAATTTTTAAATTATACTCAAGAGTTGAGTTTTCTGGGTTGTATTGGAAGTTCGTTGTTTCGATTGAAAGTTTGACTTCGTCTATGTGTTTTTCCGGGTATTTTAGAACATGTTGAATGTTCGACCGGATATAAATTCCCAATTTTTCCCCTGTTGGGAATTTTCCAAATGTTGGATTTTTCCGTGGTTTAAGAACGTTCTAAGTAGTGCAAGTAACGCGATGGACCCTTTAGAAGACAACAAACCGTAACTTGATTATGTGACCGTCTTGAACTGCCCTTTGAACCTTAGGTTTTGGGGCAGTACGGCATGCCACATGTGAGGCGTTGGCTTGACCCTTCTACGGCTGGACCGTTGCTACTGTCGCATGAAATGGATGTTTTTTAAACTTATTTCATGTGTTGAGTTGTTTCGGAAAAACTTGGGTGTTTGATTGTTCGATCGGAAAGTTTAACATTTTCTATTTATCTGAAATGTGATACAATATTTGGAATACACAAATAGTTATGAGATAACTGATTTGGATGTTATAAACATAGCACTTTAGTCTCACTTGATCGGTTGCCACAGAATTTTGATGTGATCAAAAGTCCGTCGCAATCACGTAGCCTACGCGGATACTCGCCGGATAAACTTAATAGACAGCTACACCCCTTAGCCTCAACCAAGTGACTGTAGGAGAACCCCATCACCAAAAAGCATCCGTCCGGGTGCTCGCGGCAGCGGTGTTCCGCCTTAGTGCACTTCATCGACGGTATCGGGGGTGCAGCCGTCTACTAAAGTTTGCGACGAACATTCGTTCTGGATGCCGGGAATCTTGTTGAATTGCCCGTCTCTATATTGAAAAGTGTTTTCGATATTGAGACTAAAATGCGGGGTTTATAACTGTTAGGCATGCGATGTCTAAGGAATTCATTTGTTTAGGCATGCGATGTCTAAAGAGGTTGCGGATTCCAACTGTTGTAGTTTTACATTTTCTTTTATGTGACCGTAAGTGTAATATATGATATCGCCGGTTTCGTTGCTATATGTCAACGACAATTGGGATACGCATGTTTACTTACGTTGATGACATGTGATGTTATGTGTTGCTAGATATGTCATATTGGATCGTCGTGTTTGAATAGCCGGGGTTTTTTTTTATGTGAGATGAGTGTTTTTCATTTTCATTCATGTAAAAACTTGTATGTAATATTCTTTTATTAGGGCACTTTCAGGTTGTGGAAGATGTCACCGTTGATGTATATTATTTACTTTTCCGCATTAGGATAGACCTAAGGAGGGGAGCACAAGTAACCGGGTTCTAGGGTCCAGTGGGAGACCATCTCGAGGAGTCGAGTCCGGGTCTCCTAACCCTAGAATTGGTAGGGTTGCTTGCCGCTCTCGTAGGGGTCTAGGGGTGTGGGATTGGCTATTCATCATGACCGTGGAATCCGTGTTTTATACTGGCTCGTATTAAAAACACGGACGTCCTAGTATATCCAATATTTCATATGATATTTTTCTGCTGCGTTATCTGTGATGTGATCATGTGATATGTTCAGATAGATGTAGTATATAGAATATATGATATATTATATAGACGTTGCTTATGTTTTACACCCGCGCTAGCCCTGCCCCGCTCTACCGTTAGTTACCTAACCTAACGGTGCAGACGGGACATCGAGGCGAATACGGATGGCATAAGCGTACGTTATATTAATCTGTGATGTTTAGCTGGACTTAAATAATGGGACATTCATTAATGAGATTAGTGAAAGAAAATAAACCTAAAAGATGTTGTGGAATCGAATTTCAAAAATAAAAACAGGTAGCTACAGCTCTTGCTTTGCATCGCGTTGTTCCTTATAGAACATCCTACACCTTATTCGATAAGGAAAGGACCGAGATCCCTTCACCGGGAGTGACTCCTTTAGCAATAACTGGCAGATGCTATAACCCTCGGTTTGTCTTTTGATTGCTTCTATAGTTTTTGCTTTGCACAGCGGTATATATAATATATCCTGCACCTTATTCGATGAGGAAAGGGCCGACGATCCCTTCACCGAGAGTGACCCCTTTAGCAAAACTAGAAAAGCCTCAAAAACACTCCATTTAAAAACCATTTGATTCCGCAACGAGATCAAGTTCAAAGCGTTAAAGGTTCTCTTAAAAACCATCTGCAACCCTCCGTCATTTTAGGAAGTAGAGTACTTAGTATTCGTGCTACGTTTGTCGACCATAGCCGAGGCGTAGTGTACGGTAGCTAAGTGATGTCTTCCTACACAGCATATGATGCGATTAGTTAGGACAGTCATGTGGCTTTGTTGACCTTAGCTAAGGGTCATGTGGGTGGGTCTAATTAATCACAAAATGACAGGTAGAACTTGACTAGTGCTTATGATTTGTTGATCTTAGCCAAGGTCATAAGTGCTAGGGGTAAAAACCATTATCGGGAGTTTCAAGTGTTGGAATTTGCAATGTGATTGCATACCTTCTATATGATAGTTGGATCCCGATACCCACTGCGAGTAATTGTTACTCCTGGGAGAGTTTTGCACTTTGCAATTAGCCGATCAAGTAGGTGTCTAGAAAGGTGTCAACGGGGTTACGCCTCTGGGAAAACGAGGTTTATTCTAATTAGGTCCGTGCGAAAGCACGGGGAACCTCCCTCAAAGTACCGACACTGGTCTGGCTGAAAGATTGGCGAACTTGTAGAGTGTAATTAATCCCGGCTAGTCTTTCCTTTTTGGGTTTGAAGGAAGATTTGATAAAAACAGTGTGAGCCATCCTGATCAGATAAAATATATAACCAATCTAATCTTGCAAGAGCGCACGCAGAGTGTTTTCTTCTCTCTCTCTCCAGGTGGCGACCATATCATGCCTTAATCAAGATAATAATATGGATGTATTGACCGAACCCTCTTGTTATACTGGGCTGGGGAACGTTGGTCCCGCTCCAACTTATAATTGTTATAAGACAGAGCAGGAAATAGGGGAATACCAAGATTCCCATGCCGCCCAAACGAAGAAAGTGCATATGATGCATCTTCTTCGGGTGTGTTCATTACACAGAACTGTTTCTCAGTATCCTCTGCGTCCTGGGTATCTGATATCGGATCAGGATCCCAGATATGTAATCTGTTACATAGGGTTATAGAAAGGCCGAGAACTGAGAACGGGTGATAAGTTTCATGAGACAGAAAACGGTGCAAGTGTTGCAGCCAAGTCTGTTGGTCACTGTCACCCTGTATTACCAATACTTTGATTCTGAACAAATGCTATTAGATACCGAACCTGATATACAAAATCATATCAGTCTCTTTATTAGTAAAGCAGGATATAATTTTGTATTGATGGATAATGTTTTGAACATTTCCTATTTCAAAAGTTGATCGGTTCAGGCACGTTATCAAAAAGCATCGACGTTCTAAATCAAACTACAGTTCCTAGTATACAGAACACACACAAGAGGAAGAGTTCAGAAATGAACGAATCCTTCTTGAGGCATTGTAGACTAGGTCATATCAATGCGACCCGACTGGCTGAAGTTACATTTAGATGCATATTTAAATCAGTTTGAATTTACATCTTGTGAAACTTTCCATTCATGTCACAAAGATTAGATGACCATAGCTCTGTTTATTGGAAACAGAGAAAAGGTTAGTGAACTCCTGGGAGTGATACATGATGATGTATGTAAGGTCCCCAGTCTAAACATGCCAGGACCGGTTTTTTGTGCTTCATTACATTCTCTGATGATCTCTCAAGATTCAGCCATATGTTCCTGTTGAAACATAAGTCCGAAGTTTTTGAAATATTCACAGAATATAAGTTAGAAGTAGAGAACCAAAAACCGGATATAAGTATTATGTCCTATGATAAAATCAGAGAGGAGAATACTTGTGCATGGAATTCTTGGACTATTCTAAAGGAGAATGAGATTCTCTCTCGGTGTTACTCCTATGAATACACCACAGCACAATGGTGTATCGGGGCGGAGCAATCGCACCCTATATGATATGGTACGCTCTATGATGAGTACTACTAAGTTACCTATTTCCTTTTGGGGTTGTGCACTTGAGAAGCTGCATACCTATTGAATTGGGTTTGAATAAAATCAGTGCCTACCACTCCATATAAGATATGGTATGGGAAGAACCTATCTGTTAAGTAAGTTAAGATTTGGGATTGTCCGACCTATGTCAAAAGCAAAATCCGGACAAGATCGAGGCAAGGTCAGTTCTATAGAACTGGAAAGGTTCCAACTATACAAAACTGCAGTTGATTTGACAGGACCAAAGGATTCTATAGTCCCCGACGAACCTCAGCCTCTCCGTCGATCTGGTAGGGTTCCTCATCCGCCTGAAAGATACTTCGGTTTCTCGATGACAGTGGGAGCGAGGAATGCATCATGAGATGGTGACCCAAGTAGTTTCGAGCAGGCCATCGAGAGTAGGGACTCTGTAAGAATGGCTGGATGCTTAGCGATCTGAGATGGAATCCATGTACACCAACAAAGTATGGACTTTGGTTGCTATATCTGAAGTGTTAAATCCCCATCAGGAGCAAGTATATCTTAAGAAGATTACTTGGTGTAGATGGAAAGGTTGAGACTTTCAAAGCTAGACTTATTAAAGGTTTTCGTCATCAACTAGGCGTGGATAATGATGAAACCTTTTCCAGGGATGATGCTTAAGTCCATCCAGATCTTACTTGCCATTGCTACAAACCATGACTGCGATATCTGGTGGTTGGGTGTCATGGCTGCTTTTCTAAATACTGATTTAGAAGAGAACGTCTATAAGAACACAACCAGAGGGCTTCGTAAACAGTAGGAGCAGAGGAAACGTGTGCAAGTTTCTTTAAAGGATAAAGCAAGCATCGCGGAGTTGGAAGATCTGTTTTGATGTGGTGGTCAAAGAGTTTGACTTCATCAAAATGGTAGATGAACCTTGTATGTACAAAAAGGTAGTATGGAGTATGGTGATGATCCTCGTAGAGTACGTGGATGACATACTCTTGATAGGAAAGGAGTTTCCTATGCTATGCTCGGTCAATCTCCGCTTATCACAAGGATTCTCCATACAGGATCAAAGTGATACCTCCTAAATCCTGGGATTTGGATCTATGAGATAGATCTAAATGGATATTAGGCTTCTCACTAGGTTTAGTGAGATGGTATCAATCGATCCTGGGGAGAATCACTGGAAAGGTTCTAGGGTGATAAGGTCGACTGAATGTCAGTCGCAGGCATCGTCTTTACCCTCAGTGGAGGGACGGTATGTTGGAAGAGTTCCAAGCTAGATACCGTGGCAGACTAGACGATAAAGGCTGGTAACATCGCTATTAAAGATACTACCACAGAGGCAGTTTAGGTGTATATTGGTTCATGGGATGAACTAGGTTCCTACCATTGTATGACAATGGAAGTGTGGCTTTAGCCCAGGAACCCTGGTCCCATCAGAGACCCAGACATTTTCTGAGGCAGCATTGCCTGATCAAGGAGATTGTAGATCTCCAAGGTGATCAAGGTTAGGAGAGTAGACTCAGAGGACAACATGGCGGATCCACTCACAAAGGCCTTTTCCCATAGAGAGACTAATATGGGATGGTTGAGTATGTGATACTGCAACCACTGCTACAGATGGCCCTAGTGCAAGTGGGAGATTGTTAGTTATATGTATGCCCTAGAGGCCATTACTGTACATAGGATGTATATTGTAGAGGATGCTAGGACATATATAGATATGACTTTCTTGCTCGACATGATAGTATGCTATCTGGTTGCTCTTTATCTTAACATGTATACTTTCAGTCTCTCTGTTACAAGTTGATAAAGCCCTTAGGATGTGTACTCGACTTCCAGGACTATGATGTAGATCATACTAGTGGGGCCTGGGTAGTCCATGAGTACATCCTTCAATGTTCCTAGTCGTGGGAATATCGAGACGGGGCATCGATATTCCAGAGTAGACTAGCGTATATCTTCTCGACCCATATGATGGGCGATGGATGATCCCATATCCATTGGTGTTTGACATCAGAGATGGTATGCGGGTGCTCAGTGATGACTGGGTATACTGAACGGACTCGCCGAGAACTCCCAGATGGTATTATACCTCACGTCAGATGGCAGTTCTCTGGTGACACTTGTACAGCTTAGTCTGTTGAACCAAGATCGTCATAGAGTCTTGTGTGTCTCCCACTGTGCTTTGATTTCCACCCTACCACGGCTCTACTGAGTCGTGCAAACAGGTGGTTTTTGGGTACAGTCCCGATTCACATGGAGGCAATGAGCGATAGGAGGGGATTCGCCTCTCCCGGGATTGGGGGTTGATGTTGTGCTATGCTCGACTGGCCATAACTGGAAATCCCTGGCCAAGGTGGCACTGATTTATTGGTAAGTGTTATCAGTAGTTTCGTGCTTGTTATGGACCTTACATCGGCATGACTTATCGAGCTACTGGGGTCTGACGTTTACCACCCCTAAGTGAGATATGCGACATATCAGACGAACAGACCGGACTGTACGGTAAGTGTTACTGGTTGGATTCACTGGAGCGTGAGCGGGCTTGCTCGTTGATCTTCTGATCGCTCAATACCCGGGTGTCCGTTACGTTTAGCAGACCACTTGCGGCTTGTGGGTGTTTGATATGATCATCACCTGCTACCGGCGTATTGACGAGTCTTTAGAGTTCTACACAGAGCTTTCCTGGCTCAAGCGAAACGAAATAGGAGCGCATATGAGATATGTGCGGGACCGAGAATAATACCAGTATGTGATACTGTATTCTATTCTCGCGATTTTTATCATCGAACGGTTATATAAGATATATCCGGGTTACCGAATCAAATGTTGATTCGATACATTGATACACTTGATATTAATCGGTTATATACGATATGACCGGACCATTAAATCAAGTGTTGATTTAATGGTTTAATGTATAATTATATATTTGATATATTACTTTACAATAACTAGTATTGGTTCACTTAAGATTATTTTCTCACTTGATTGTGCACATTGTATATATGATATATGTTTGTGTACTAGTTTGTATCATGTTTGATGATACATGCAAACTTGGGTGTGTGCTTACTTTAAACCATGTTTAGGTTAATGGTTAGGGTTTTAACTTAAATATTTATTTTATTCATTTATTTTGGGCAAGAATAAAATGGTGGCTAACTTTGTTTTGTTCTTGAAGCTTCATGAAGCTTTGATAAGCTTTGACCATTTTGTTTCTTTCCATAACCTAACCATTCACCTAAACCCTAGTTTAGTCTCTACACTCGTTATACTCACCCATGGTTCCTAAATGATAAGGATCACTTGATTTTCTATTATTCACAATTCTTTTCCATTCTTTTCTTCTTCATCTTCTTCATGAAAAGAAAAAAAGCTTGCTAGAAAATTTCAAGTGTTGAAATCAAGTGAGAAATCCAATTCTAAAGTGAACCCACTTCATATTTCTTCATCCTCTACCACTTGCCATGTAGTATAGGGTGTTTTCTTCACAAGTTTCATGACTTAGTGAAGGTGGAGCTTGAGTTTGAGTTGCCTCGACGTAGATCATCTTCGGCATCGAAGTCAACGACCTAACCCGACCATTTCTCCGATGAAACCAACGCTAGAGTCCGGGATCCGATGATCGTAGCGAAGGGACATCGTCATGGAGCTAAGGAAGTGGAGAACCGGATCTACAAAGGTTGTAGTCACTTTCCTTTTAGTTAAATTTGTTAACTTGCATTCTTTCGCCTTACCTCTAGTTAACGATCTAGTATAGGGTTCTTTGGCACATGGAAATTTTTGATTTTGGCATGGTTGATCAGTTGTAGAACCACATGGGTGTGCTTAGGAACCCTACAGTAATAGCTTGGGTTTGAGATTCCTCATGGTAGATCATCTTTGATTGTGAAGATTACTAGCTAGCATGCTTCATTCACTTCATGGAGCCTCCAAGATTATGGGAACATGATGATCGCAGCGAAGGGACCTCAACTCGGAGATTATGAAGCGAAGGAACGGACTACAAAGGTTGTAATCCCTAACTCTTAGAAGTAAAGTTGTTTAGTTGTTGCTTTTAACCCTAATTCTCTAGCAAAGATTCTTGCTTAGGTTTTTCGGCACTTGAAATTTTTAAATACGGCATGTTTGATGCCTTGTGGAACCTTGTCCTAGTGCCTAATAACCTTACAGGTACAACACAAGAAATACATACAAATAATTCATAAAGGAATCCCCAAGAGGGAGCTATCTCTTCGCCAATTGGCGGAAACAACCACGCAAGCAATATAATATACAACGCCGAAGGGCGAGAACCAAAACTCAGCAAGGGAAACTAACATCCTTAAGAAAATCAGAAAAAAAAATCATAATAATACAAGCGCGCGACTCTAAGGTCGAAAGAATATGCACTGGTCTTCTAAGTATAACAAATATACAAGTCTGGTTGATGGAGTTTACTATATACAACTGAATATATTAAAAGGTGCAACCGTGGTCACGATGCAAGTGAACCCACCTATCCAAGCAATCACCCGAAATGAAGTAGTGTTCCAGCAAAGCCGCCAAGGAAACCTGTACGACAAAACCTGCAAGAAACTATGGCACAACGGGGGTGAGTTTGTTAGTGTATATGCCTTAAAGGCCATTACTGTAGCATACTAGTTTGTATATTACTTAATGGAAGCTTGGGATATTCACAGTTGTATAGACAGTCTTGCTCAAAATGGTAGTATGCTATTTGGTTTGTTTCTACTTCAATATTGGCATGTGTTTCTTTTAGCATATCGCATATACATATTAGTGGAGCCCTTAGGATCTTTGCTTGATTACCAGCGTTGTGATGGCAGTCACACTAGTGGGGGATGGGTAATCTACTAGCATATCCTTATACAGGTCCCTAGTCTTAGGATTATCGAGACGGGGCATCGATACTCCGGAGTAGCCTAGTGTATACGCTTCTCATCCCATCAGGGGAGATGGTTTGTCCCACAGCCATTAGTACGTCGTACTGGAGATAGTATGCGGGTGCTTGTTAGGTTACGAGTACATTGGACAGGACTCGTCGGGAACTGTTGGTTGGTACTATACCTATAGTCAGATAGCAGTTCCCAGGTGACAGGAGTACAGCTTAGTCCGTCGACTTGACACCGCTACTTCGCCTCGAGTGTGTTCCCACTGTACTTTAATTACTACCCTACCACGGCTCAAAGGAGTCATGCAAACAGGTAGTAGTTAGGTGCAATCCCGAAGCACTTAGAAGCAGTAGCGGTTAGACAGGATTCGTCTCTCTCGATATTGGAGGTTGATATCGCGTTGTGTCTAGGAGAGCAATTACACAAAGTCCCTGGCCAGGGCAAGCAAGATTTACTGGTAGTGTTTCCAGTAGTTTCTCAGGGTGTTCTGGGCTACACTCCGGCATGACTTGTACCGCTATTAGGTGTCAGACATTTACCGCCCCCTAGGCCCGACATGCGATACTCTTAGACGAATAGACCGGACTGTAAGGAGATTGTGACATTCAGGCTCAGTAGGAGTTCAGATGGGTTTACCTCATCGGCTTTCTTATCGACATCTACCTAGGGACCGTTACATACAGCTAGTGCCACTTACGGTCTGTGGTTAAACCCACTGTCAATGTAGTGTCGACTCTTTAGAGTTCTACATAGAGAGTTTCCCTGCACTGAATAAAAGGTGTAGAGGCCGTATGGTTTTACGGCAGGGCTACGATCACTTACGTGCACTTGTGCGCGTATGATGTTCGGGCGTACAATACTGGTAGGCTTTGGTTTAAGCCGGATCCTAGTATTGTATTGATGGATTAGTTTTGTCTTCTAGTATTCGTGTTCTATAGAATGCGGATGCGGGTGTGTATGCATGGATGTGAGGAGCAAAGAAGGAGGTGCCCCATTTGGGTTATGACCATTGACTTGGTCAAAACCATTATGAGGTGAGGAAAATACTTACTAATCTTTTTAATGATAATTGTGTTATGTCTAATTGGTTTGACCGTTTGATCAGGCTTGACCATTTGACCTAGTTGACTATTGTTGACTTAGATATTTTGTGCGCACTGGACTCTTCTTTTGGCTTGGATTTAACATGACATGATAATGGTCAAATCAATTGTAACCATCACAATTTTCATGATAAAATATTGGTAATTATTTTTCTTTTGGATGATTATCTCATTTTCTTTCTCTCTCATCAAAAGAGAGCTCCCATGGTTGCTCCTTCTTCTTCCTCACTAGCATTTCCTAATAGTCTCATGTGTTGAGTAAATTAGGTTCTAAATAGACAAACAAATCCATCTTCTTTTATACATCACCTAGGACATCAAGCATAGCGAACTTGTTGCCCTAGTTACCTCGGCTTGAGGTGGAGCTCGGACTATAGACTCTCGGGTGGATCGTCTTCGACTCTAGGAGGCTGCGGAGGTGACCAAGATCCGGATCGATCCTCGGAGCTCACATGGACGAGGAGGACAATGGAGAAAAGAACTAAAGGACTGGTTTCATGAGGTATAATCGTCTATCACAGTAGATTAAACCTCCCGTAGTTTCGTTAGATATGGTTTGGCGAAGATCCTTGACTTAGTCTATGTTGCCTTTTGTAAGAAAGTTTTGATTTTTACTTGTTCCGCCTCCTCGCTAGCTTGCGGGGTGAGCGATATAGACTTACAGAGTTGCCAACACGTGAGTAGAAGACATCACCGAGTAGAAACCGCATGTATGACTCTCTCCTAGGTCATATAAAAATATCCTCATAATAATATATAACCTGAAGCATATAATAATGGCAAGATAATCATCTAACATACGTATGATACCAAGTGCTCGTGTCAGTGCCTCAGGTAGCAGCATATCACATATATGATGTTTGAATGCATTATAAATGAAACAGAATACATTTGAATGAGAAAACTGTTTTCATATCTCAATGAGATTTCTGTATAAAAATCGAAGTATAATCAATGAAATCAACAGAGAATCCGTGTCAAGCATCGACACAAAATATATATCCTAATATCTCAATATCTCGGGCTCTGATTGTTCGATTTTCCTGTTGTGTAGTATGAATCAATTCAAAGGTCTCCTAAAACGGTACCATTTGATTGAAACTGTTTCTTGTGTCAGTATTCAGAAAATTTATAAAGAACTTCACAACCAAAAAAATATTTTGACCGCAATCAAACTACGGTGTCGGATGTAGTTTGTAGTGAGTGCGGATCGTCCACAGGGATTGCACGATTCGTTTTTATGATATGCTTGAATTGAAAACTTAATTGACAAGAAAAGAAAACATGATTCAAGAATTTATCAATTGATTCAGGTGTCACGATGTTTAATCAAGAATCAAGAACTGATAAACAATCAAGAATTGGGTTTCGATAATATTTTTCCAATCAACAGTCAAGAATCTAAAAGAGGCTCGTAGGAATCGATCGGATCGATAGACGTGATGTAATCTAATGATTTCGTGTTCTTGTCCTTCGAAGGATTGATACTAGATTGATGATATTCGACGAGAGTTGGGGCTTTCTCGTGAAACTAGGGTTTCATCCTATAACCCTTGTTCTTTCGTCGATATCATTCTTTTTCTAGCCTCTACCAAATTCAAGAAACAATCGTAACTCCCCAATTGTGAACGATGTCAATCAAGAAAGCATCGAAACAAAATGGGTCGTCGTTTCTAGAACTTGCTAGGGTTTACAAAACTCGTAGGACTCAAGAATCGATTTAAGCTATGTTACATCATCATTCTATTGACCGTCTCGACTCCTCGACGAGCGGAGTTTTATTCACACATCACCACACAGAAAAGATTTACGAATTGTAAAGATATCATGATGCAGAAATTAAAGAAAGCAAGATAAAAGAATATCACCTTTATTTATCTCAACAATTTTGATTACATTTGCTTCAAGAACTACAAGAAGAAGAATCTAGATTGTTGATAGGGCGTCGCTCGGCTTCATGAGTCGTGGATCGGCTCGGATCGCTTGCTCCGTTAAAGATCGGCTTCGCTCGTAAAGGTTGTCGGGCTTCTTGCTTAATGGGTACTCGGGATTCTTGATCTCAATTGGAATTAGGGTTAGGGTTTCCTACAAGCCCTCTCACTAGACTTGAGGAGGAAGGGGATGAAGAAGGAGATTGGCTAAAATGAACTAAAATGAATCACACCCTCTCTTGGATGTAAGATGATAAGATTTTCTAAGATGTTTCACCCTAGGTCTAGGCTTCTATTTATAGACTTCCCAAACCCTAGGCTTAGGTTTGAAATGGTAGTTCCCTCCTAAAGTTTGTTGAGAGAGTTTGTTAGGAGCTAGCTTAGGGTTTAAGCTAGGGTTTAGGAGGAAAGTTCTAGAATGATAGGCTAGTTTAGTGTAGATCAAAGTGTTTGCTGATCTGGTAGAAGTCCCTGGAGTCTTCTGGAAACTGAGATACATTTTTGAGCAGTGGGCCCTGAGACAGGAATTTTGCACCAAAATTGAGAGGCTAACTCCTTGGTTACACCGCGGATCCGCGGCCTAAGCCATCTCTGGCCGCGGATCCGCGGCCATGTAGAGTCCTTGGGCTTGGTGCTTTCTTCTGTGGTCTTGGGATGATGTTTAGGGCTTTGTCTAATATGTTGATTTGCAATTTCTCCTTTGTAATGATACCAGATCTGAAATTAGTGAATTGATGTATCTTTTGAGCGGTGTAATGTTTGAGCAAGCTTTCCTTTTCCTGCACAAACTTCGAAACACGGGTTGCGATATATAGAAAATATGCCATGTAATGAAATGCAGTCAATTTCATTTGAAATGCCGGTTTTAAGGTCGAATACATGTAATCTTATAATCTGTGATTGATTTGCTAATATGTGAATTATGAATACAGTACACTTCTATATGTATGCAGATGATAAGGAAATTGCCGGTTAAAATATGCAATATTTTCGACTGATCAAATACCCCCAAACTTAATTTCGATCGTCTCGAGCGAATGTTTTATTAAAAAGAGAAGGAGAAAATAAAGAAAGAGAAAAAACTAACTAGCACACTTTCGTAGGCAACACGATTGCACTGAGCACGTGCAACAAGCCTTTAAACCTCTAGGTGTCCCTAGTAGGAGGAGTGTTGTCTCCTGAGGGTTTTCAGCGGATTGCACCCACAAAATCCAATAATAAAAGGAAGATCATGAATATTACATTTAAAGAAAAGAATTGTAAAAGAAAGACTTTGAAAAGTAGGGTTTCCAACTAAGCTAGCTTTTTGGTTGTCATGAGCCCTATCTTAATGGTCATGAAAAGATGTCAGAAATCACGTCCTCCCTCAATAAAACATCGTCTTATTCTTCATTCCTATCTTTATTCCAAATATCGATCATATAACCCTGCGTGTGTGTAAAGGACATCCCTACACCCGGAGAATTCAATTCAAGCTATCATACTCTTGCCCATCAGCCTCAGTACTTTTTAATTAATGAATATTTAGATGAGATTGCTCACACACTTTCATGCGACCGTTAATACTTCTTGAGGTACTAACCGATCGATTACTCCTGTGCTTGCTTATTTGGTGTATTTTCCTCGTCTTGCACCACCTCAGGCATAGCAGTGACTCCCAGACCAGTTGTCCTTAGGGCACTAGGTGAAGAAGCACCCTCGCTATACATTTTTATTGCCCTCGGTGATAACAAAACCAGTGTCCATTTTTCTCACCACTTTATATTTTTCTTTGTTCATTTTTTTTTCTTTGTATTTCCTTCATACTTTTGGCTTTAAGACAAGAGCATTTCAAGGTATCCTCTACTATCCCAGGCTTTAAGACTTGTGTAAGTGCAAATAGCAGGGTATCAACGTTCAAAATGTTTGGCTTCCAGAATAGAAACTATTTTTCAGACTTATTTTTATCCTCAGATTAGTGACGTCCTTCATCTTACTAACCCTTGGGACAACGGCTCATAACTACTTATTACTAGTTCGTATAAGAAAACTTCTAATTTTCTTAGTTTTCTTAAATATTTCTAATCTCATGGATGTAATTTTTCACTATCTAAACTTTCATTATCTTATTTATATACAAAAAAGTGTAAATATTAAAATTATTTTTATATTTGAAAATTTTTAAATTTTTATGGGTTTTGAAAATTTTTCAATTTTTATAGAATTTTAAAAGAAATGTTTCGTGCTTATGCAGATGATATGCAAATGATGCAAAAATAAGCACAAACCTCCCCCAAACTTGTTTTCAACAGTGTCATCACTGTTGCCGACAGCTATATCTACAAAACCTGTAAATCTGGGAGGAATTATTAGTGGGGGCAAAATATATAAGTGAAGAACTTCCCCCAAACTTACCTTTTCACCCACCTTCATTCAAAAGATGATGCAATGATATACAGGATATGAAGGTGAGACGGAGGAATTTTAATCCAAATAAACTGGCTCTTGTAAGAACAAGAGCTCCTCCGTGGGGTCAGTGGAAAAATACGGCTTTAATCTATGTCCATTTACTTTGAAAACAGTGCCGTTTTTAACATTTTCAACTTCTACTGCCCCGTGCGGGTATACAGACCGCACAACAAAAGGTCCATTCCATCGAGATCGGAGCTTACCCTTGTGAAGGTGTAATCGTGAATCATAAAGGAATTGTTGACCAGGTAAAAATGTTTTCCTTAAAATGTTTTTATCGTGAAAAACCTTAGTCCTATTCTTTGTGATTACAGCATTATCATAAGCTTCATCGCGGAGTTCGCTTAGCTCGTTAAGTTGCAGCTTCCGAAAGTTGCAAGCAAGGTTTAGATCAAAATTTATTTCCTTTATAGCCCACAATGCTTTATGTTCTATCTCGACAGGTAAATGACATGCTTTTCCAAACACTATCCTATATGGAGACATTCCTAGGTCGGTCTTATTTGCAGTCCTGAATGCCCAAAGAGCATCCGTCAATTTGGTCGACCAGTCTTTTCTATTTTTAGCAACAGTTTTCTCCAGGATAAGTTTGATTTGTCTGTTTGAGATTTCAGCCTGCCCGCTTGTTTGGGGGTGATAGGGTGTAGAAAGTCGGTGGTTGATTGAGTATTTCCGCATCAGAGTCTCGAAAGACCTGTTGTAGAAGTGTGTCCCATTATCGCTAATGATAGCGCGTGGGTGTCCAAATCGCGAAAAGATATTCTCTTTTAAGAACTTAATGACAACTTTCTTGT
This sequence comes from Agapanthus africanus, assembly GCA_030015575.1. Taxonomy (NCBI): domain Eukaryota; kingdom Viridiplantae; phylum Streptophyta; class Magnoliopsida; order Asparagales; family Amaryllidaceae; genus Agapanthus; species Agapanthus africanus. The sequence goes on from JASDDO010000022.1 coordinate 279,871,367, forward strand.
CATTAGTGCGACATGGAATAGCTTCTACCCACTTTGAGACATAATCAACCGCCAGCAATATGTACAGATTCCTAAAGGAGTTGGGAAAAAGACCCATAAAATCTATACCCCAAACATCGAACATTTCAACAACCAAGATGGGTTGCTGAGGCATTTCATTTCTCTGGGATATTCTACCCGTATACTGACATTGTGTACAGGTTTTGCAATGCTCAAATGCGTCCTTGAGTAAGGTCGGCCAATAAAATCCACATTGCAAAACCTTTTCCGCTGTCTTTCTAGGACCAAAGTGACCCCCACAGGCCTGATCATGACAAAAAGAAAGAACACTCTTGAACTCTTCATTTGGGACGCACCGGCGAATGATCTGATCAGGACAATATTTAAACAAATAGGGCTCGTCCCAGTAATAGTGTTTTACTTGGGATAGAAAGCGGTATTTGTCCTGTTTTGACCAATCGCTCGGTATAAGTCCCGTGGCATGATAGTTCACAATATCCCTGAACCATGGTTCAGTGGATACGCTCAAGAGTTGTTCGTCTGGGAACGAGTCATTGATCGGCAGGGTCACAGGGGAAGAAACGATGCGTGAAAGGTGGTCAGCTACTACGTTTTCACATCCTTTCTTATCTTTGATAACAAGATCGAATTCTTGTAACAGAAGGATCCAACGTATTAGTCGACCTTTTGCATCTTTCTTCGCCAGAAGATGTTTTAAAGCGGAATGGTCAGTATACACAACTATAGGTGAGCCGATTAAGTAAGGCCTGAATTTTTCTAATGTAAATACAACCGCTAAAAGTTCTTTCTCTGTGGTTGTATAATTGATTTGCACATCATTCAGGGTCTTACTAGCATAATAAATCACGTGTGGCATCTTTTCAATGTGCTGTCCTAAGACTGCACCTACTGCAAAATCAGATGCGTCACACATCAGCTCAAAAGGGTAGTCCCAGTTTGGTGATGACCAAACGGGGGCTGAAGTGAGTGAGTGTTTAAGTGAGTCGAAAGCTGTCTCGCAATCCGAGTCAAAATGGAAGGTCGTATCTTTGGCCAAGAGAAGAGTTAAAGGTCTAGCAATTTTGCTAAAGTCCTTAATGAATCTCCTATAAAAGCCCTCATGGCCAAGGAAAGAGCGAATATCTTTGACGTTTTTGGGATGAGGGAGGTTTTGGATGACATCTACTTTAGCTCTGTCAACCTCAATGCCTTTCTGTGAAATGACATGTCCAAGAACAATTCCTTCTTGGACCATAAAATGGCATTTTTCCCAGTTTAATGTCAAGTTCTTCTCTTTGCAACGAGTAAGAACAGCGTCAAGATTCGCAAGGCATTCGAAAAAAGAATCTCCAAAAATCGAAAAGTCGTCCATAAAGATCTCCAGGAAATTCTCTACCATATCAGAGAATATCCCCATCATACACCGCTGAAAGGTAGCGGGAGCATTGCATAGCCCGAAGGGCATGCGACTGTAAGCAAAAGTACCAAAAGGACAAGTAAAAGTAGTTTTATCTTGATCCTTTTTGGCGATGGGGACCTGATTATAGCCTGAGTATCCGTCCATAAAACAATAGTACTGTCGTCCCGCTAAGCGTTCCAGCATCTGATCAATAAATGGTAGAGGAAAATGATCTTTCCTCGTAGCAGCGTTGAGTTTTCTATAATCGATGCATACACGCCACCCTGTTTAGACGCGTGTCTGAATCAACTCATTCGCCTCATTGGTGATAACTGTGATGTCGGATTTCTTAGGAACGATATATATAGGACTCACCCACTGGCTATCGGAGATGGGGTATATAATACCACTATCTAAGCATTTGACGATCTCTTTCATGACCGCCTCCTTCATGACGGGATTCAACCGTCTCTGTGGTTCTCGGGTTGGTATGGCATCATCCATCACATGTATATGATGTTCAACTATCAAGGGACTAATCCCTTTGATGTCCGCCATACTCCAACCAAACGCCTCTTTGTTAGATCTTAATACCGATAAAAGTGCATTCTCTTGCTCTGATGCAAGAGAAGCGGATATTATAACCGGTAAAGTCTCCTTCTCACCTAGATATGCATATTTAAGGTGAGAAGGTAAAATTTTTAGATCTAACTCAGGCGGTGAAATGATAGAAGGAGGTATCATAGATTGATTTTTGGATTTACAAAGAAGCTCAGAGCCTGTGAAAGATACAGACTCGGGTGGAGAAAAGTCAGAAGTGCAGGACTCATGTGTAGGTGAAGTGTCCTCACTAAGATCTCGTGCAAAGTCAAACAGAGATGTGCTAATGTCATCGAGATCAGTAAAGCAAAGTTCCTCGGCTCCACAACTATCGGGAGCGATCTCATGGACAGAGCACACATCTAAAATATGAGCAGAGGGTTCTGATGGCTGACTTCCAACTTTGTAGATATTTAGTTCAATGGTCATATTTCCAAATGATAAGTTCATTGAACCATTTCTACAGTTTATAACAGCGTTGGAAGTGGCAAGGAAAGGACGACCTAAGATCACCGGAATTTGGTCCCGGGGGTTTGCTACAGGATGTGTGTCGAGCACAATGAAGTCTACAGGGAAAAAAAATTCCCCGACCTTTATCAACACATCCTCTAATTCACCCCTTGGTTTGGTGATAGATCGGTCTGCCATCTGGAGAGTGCAATGAGCAGGTTTCAGCTCTCCAATCCCTAGTTGCTCATATACAGAATAAGGGAGCAGGTTAACACTCGCGCCAAGGTCTAAAAGAGCACGATTTATGTTTTTACCCCCAATCGAAATCGATATTGTAGGACATCCAGGGTCCTTTCGTTTCTTTGGTAGCTGGGGAATAAAAGCAGTGCTGATATTATTGGACATAAAGACCTTCTTCGGCACTTGCGTCTTCCTCATCCTAGTGCACAAGTCCTTAAGAATTTTAGCATAAGCGGGGACTTGTTAAATCGCATCTAGGAGAGGGATGTTGATGTTAACCTGTTTGAACATTCCTATAATTTTCTCCATATGAGGACTCGTTCTGTTACCCCTTAACCGGTTCGGGTAAGGAGCTTTCGCAATAAGCACAGGGTCCATCATAGGAGAAGGAAAGGGGGGTAGACGAGGTCCCAAAAGAGGTGTAGGGACCGTCTGTGGAGAACTATAAGGGTTGGGTGAAGGTGTTGAGCCTAAAGGGAACTGGAGAATAGGCTCGTGAGAAGGTGGTATGGTAGAAGAAGAAGGATCAGAAGGAGAAGTGTGTGTGTGTGGAAAGGTCTCAGCCGGGGTGTTGATATGGTTTTCAGTATTATCAATATCTTCCCCGACATTATTATTCAGCACTCTTCCCGATCTCAACGTTGTGATGGCATTTACATTGTAATACCCAGGATTCTGTAGGGGTTGAGAGGGAAGTTTCCCTTTTTCTCTCGCACTCATTTCGGCTTTGAGGCGTGCAATTTCAGCTTCCATCGTTCTAATACTCTCAGCTTGTGACGCTGAGTTTTTCTTTATCTCACTGACGGAAGATTTAACCTCAGTTGAAACGTCCATGAAATTTGATAAAAGTGATTTCATGGTTTGAGTGAATTGAGAGAAATCGTCAGCACAGGACAACTGCATAGGATTAGACTGTGCAGGATTGTTGCCCTGGTTTTGGAAATTTTGTGACTGGTAGGGGTGCTGAGTGATTTGGAGGGGTTGCTGTTGTGGTGGAGGAAGAGCCCTTTGAAAATTATTTGTGTTTGGAACCGTGTTTTGAGATTGATTTTGGTTCCAAGCAAAATTCGGGTGGTTCCTCCAACCCTGATTGTACGTGGAAGAATATGGATCGTTTCGAGGTCTTTGAAATGCGGCATTAGAATGCTCATGACCTTGAAATGCAGAGTTTAGTGGACATTCTTCCGTTAAATATGACGGATCAGAACAGCACCCACAAACAGTTTTGGGGAGTGACATTGGATTTAGGGACGCTGCTGCAAATTTTTGTTCCATAGCGTCGAACTTCTTTTGCATTGCTGCCATTTCAGCTCGAACACCTATGGACACGTCTATTTGGTGTACGCCACCCCTATTCAATGGTTGGGTTCCACTCTCCCACTGTAGTGATTTTTCAGCGAACTCTTCTAAGTATCGCCAAGCTTCCCCATCATCCTTAGTCATAAAAGTACCTTGACACATGTTTTCAAGGCTCTGTTTAGTGCTAGGGTTACTGCCCTCATAAATGATTCGGCAAAGCTCCCATCTCGGGATGCCGTGATGAGGACATTGAACCAATAGATCCTTGAAACGTTCAAAGTATTTAGAGAATGGTTCAGTAGGGAGCTGGGCAAATTGGTTCAGTTCGCTACGGATTCGAGCTGTCTTTTGGTGTGGGTAGAATTTCTTAAGAAATGCAGCGACGAATTCTTCCCAATTCGTAATAGAATGTGCGGTAGTGTTATATAGCCACTTCTCGGCTATATCGCACAATGTAAATGGAAGAAGTCGTAGACGCATCGCATCCACTGAAAGTTGTGACGTACCCATCATTGCGCATACGTTTTCAAATTTGGTAATGAAAACGTAAGCGTCCTCAGTCTCGAGTCTGTGGTATTTGGGTAAAAGATTGATATACTGGGGCTTAATTTCAAAGTTATCCCCATTGGCTGGTGGTGTGGATAAGCAGGTCGAAAGAGGACCTCTATGTGGATAGCATCTTTCCTGGAGAGAAATGTGGGGATGATTCTGCGCACCAACGGACGGCGGGAGATTAGGGTTAAAGAAGTTTGATGGATTCGGGTCCATCGGTGTGGGTGTGGTAGTAGGTAAAGAAAAGGTAAATGGAGAAATATCGACTTCGGAGTCGATAAGGGGTACGCGGACTAAACGGGCACTAGAATCCCATGTCCAGCCTATCTTGTACTAAAAAGGGTTAGTACAAGTGACAGCGTTGGCTTATAATTAGGGGTATATGAATGCGGTGCTTGCTTTGAAAAAGGGACGGATTTTTAAAAAAAATGATGCGACAAAACAAATGCAGCACACAAACCCTAGAATCTAGTGGTCACCTAGGTCCGGCTCTACACCGCTCCTAACTGCCAAAAGACAAGTCGCGGGATAGAATACTCCACTGCCACTTTGTCCCCTTGTGGCCGGATAAGTGCCAGGTAAGTGGGAAGGTACTCCACTACGTAAGTAGTGGGCCTAATTAAAAACCACTAGCCTTAGACACACTCGCCTTAGGCACCACAAGAAAACGCGGATAAGCAATGAATTACCCACGGCCCTCTTCTGTCCTAGTTGAGCGCGACAGTCCTTAGAGTCATCTTTAGATTTCTTTTAGTTAATGTGGGTCAATGCGGATGCAAGTTTGCTGATTTTCGGGGCCTAGGAAGGGTAATGAAATCCCCACCTAATTTGGATTTGGCCGTGCCCCTTAGTATCCGTATTTAGAATGCAAAACAAGAAACAAAAATCACGCACAATTTTTATTTTGCTTTTGCGGCGCAGCGATTATTTGCAAAAAATCCTGCAGAAAAGATTAGTTGGAGCTAAAAAGAGGAGATGGGAGAGATCAAGAAATTACCTGAACAAAAAATTTTGCAGAGAACCCCCAAATGCGCGGCGGTTCCGCCGCAAATGGTAGGCAATGGCCGCGCTTCCGCGGCTTCTTGATGGGTTCACTTCACAAGATTTCAACAGCTGCTTGCTGTTGCTTCCCTCTGTTCTCTGGTATATTCCAAACAATTTTTCCACAGCACAGAATGCTCCAGATCACCTTGCAATCAATCACAACACACGTATAAGAGTTTGTACGAATTTTGATTTCAAGAAGTAAAATGTAATAATTCTTTCAATTCAAACAATAATATGTAAACGAATTAGCGCGTAATCCCCGGCAACGGCGCCATTTTGATTGTTCGATTTTCCTGTTGTGTAGTATGAATCAATTCAAAGGTCTCTTAAAACGGTACCATTTGATTGAAACTGTTTCTTGTGTCGGTATTCAGAAAGTTTATAAAGAACTTCACAACCAAAAAAATATTTTGACCGCAATCAAACTACGGTGTCGGATGTAGTTTGTAGTGAGTGCGGATCGTCCACAGGGATTGCACGATTCGTTTTTATGATATGCTTGAATTGAAAACTTAATTGACAAGAAAAGAAAACATGATTCAAGAATTTATCAATTGATTCAGGTGTCACGATGTTTAATCAAGAATCAAGAACTGATAAACAATCAAGAATTGGGTTTCGATAATATTTTTCCAATCAACAGTCAAGAATCTAAAAGAGGCTCGTAGGAATCGATCGGATCGATAGACGTGATGTAATCTAATGATTTCGTGTTCTTGTCCTTCGAAGGATTGATACTAGATTGATGATATTCGACGAGAGTTGGGGCTTTCTTGTGAAACTAGGGTTTCATCCAATAACCCTTGTTCTTTCGTCGATATCATTCATTTTCTAGCCTCTACCAAATTCAAGAAACAATCGTAACTCCCCAATTGTGAACGATGTCAATCAAGAAAGCATCGAAACAAAATGGGTCGTCGTTTCTAGAACTTGCTAGGGTTTACAAAACTCGTCGGACTCAAGAATCGATTAAAGCTATGTTACATCATCATTCTATTGACCGTCTCGACTCCTCGACGAGCGGAGTTTTATTCACACATCACCACACAGAAAAGATTTACGAATTGTAAAGATATCATGATGGAGAAATTAAAGAAAGCAAGATAAAAGAATATCACCTTTATTTATCTCAACAATTTTGATTACATTTGCTTCAAGAACTACAAGAAGAAGAATCTAGTTTGTTGATAGGGCGTCGCTCGGCTTCATGAGTCGTGGATCGGCTCGGATCGCTTGCTCCGTTGAAGATCGACTTCGCTCGTAATGGTTGTCGGGCTTCTTGCTTAATGGGTACTCGGGATTCTTGATCTCAATTAGAATTAGGGTTAGGGTTTCCTACAAGCCCTCTCACTAGACTTGAGGAGGAAGGGGATGAAGAAGGAGATTGGCTAAAATGAACTAAAATGAATCACACCCTCTCTTGGATGTAAGATGATAAGATTTTCTAAGATGTTTCACCCTAGGTCTAGGCTTCTATTTATAGACTTCCCAAACCCTAGGCTTAGGTTTGAAATTGTAGTTCCCTCCTAAAGTTTGTTGAGAGAGTTTGTTAGGAGCTAGCTAAGGGTTAAAGCTAGGGTTTAGGAGGAAAGTTCTAGAATGATAGGCTAGTTTAGTATAGATCAAAGTGTTTGCTAATCTGGTAGAAGTCCCTGGAGTCTTCTGGAAACTGAGATACATTTCTGAGCAGTGGGCCCTGAGACAGGAATTTTGCACCAAAATTGAGAGGCTAACTCCTTGGTTACACCGCGGATCCGCGGCCTAAGCCATCTCTGGCCGCGGATCCGCAGCCATGTGGAGTCCTTGGGCTTGGTGCTTTCTTCTGTGGTCTTGGGATAATGTTTAGGGCTTTGTCTGATATGTTGATTTGCAATTTCTCCTTTGTAATGATACCAGATCTGAAATTAGTGAGTTGACGTATCTTTTGAGCGGTGTAATGTTTGAGCAAGCTTTCCTTTTCCTGCACAGACTTCGAAACATGGGTTGCGATATATAGAAAATATGCCATGTAATGAAATGCAGTCAATTTCCCTAGAAATGCCGGTTTTAAGGTCGAATACATGTAATCGTATAATCTGTGATTGATTTACTAATATATGAATTATGAATACCGTACACTTCTATATGTATGCAGATGATAGGGAAATTGCCGGTTAAAATATGCAATATTTTCGACTGATCAGGCTCCGTCAATCCGGACTGGCCCAAATCATCAAATCTCAATATCTCATGCTACGGCAACCCGGACTGGCCCATATCATAAAATCTCAATATCTCGGGCTCTGGCAATCCGGCCTGGCCCATATCATAAAATCTCAAGACTACGTCGGTATCCTCCAGATATCCGCCACGTCACAAATAACCGGTCGATAGTGCTCCCCTGCCGGGCTCAACGCCACTATCTTGCCCCGGGATACCGCATCGGGTACACCATGCACCTGCAGTCGGTTCCTCGTCCTCCTCGAATCGGCTGTATGATACCGCTCAAGAGCCGAGAAAACTCATGGTGGACACCTCTCACATCATATCACGAGAAAACTGCAAATTTTTAATTTTAGAAATGATAATGAGTTTATAAAATCCTTGCGGTTTCTCCAAATCAAGAAAATCTCATAGAAAATCAGAAATCCTAATCTCGAGAGTAAATAAACAGTGAATTACCGGCACAAATGAATTCATATACATGCATGGTATCTAAGCAAAGAGTGCAATATTTAAACTAGCATAGTAATTATTTATCGAATCTAACAGCTAGCACACGATGTCAATGAAGTAATATTCTCTAAAGTGTACGTGACATGGCAATTACCGATGATGATGTGTGTGAGCCTGGAAGCAAGTGTTCGTGGACATACGCATCATCGGTAATGGTGTTAGTGTCCTGACAACATGGGTTCATAATAATTAAGGAAAACACATGTATAAGCATGTAATGCGATAAGAACAACATGAATATACGGAAAAGATGTAGTAACCGCAACATATAAGAATATACATCTATATATACGAGTCATACAGTTTTGGCATTTGAAATAGTACGAATCGTGGTTTTTAGAAAATAAGGGCTACGGTGTTTTTAAGAAAAGGTACGCCCTTTGAAAATCGGTAATATCCCCCGGGTTGTCTTTTGAAGATACTCAAGATTCGTTAGTTTCTAAAAATAAGTATGACTCGAGCCTAGTCTAATATCTACCAAATAAACTACAGGAGTAAACTAAGAGACTAGTCGAAAAGGTAAGGAAATCCACCTAAAGTCCGAGTCGATATATCTAGTAGTCGATGATCCTGCCTCAATAGCGTCATGTACGATAAAATATATAATACGACATCCTCATGTCAAGAGTGAGGATCAATCATCATCATTATACATCGTACGGTAAGAATCCATCGTACGATATCCCAAATCGGGGTACGGGTCAAATATCACATATAACTCATTATTTATCTGGTATCATTATCATCATATCCTGAATTAAGGGTACTGATCTAAACTCTAGTACATTCTGATACCATCAAACATATATCCGTGTGAATAAAACTCATCGCCCATCGATGCACTATACTATCATGTAGTATATCATAACACGACCCAAATCACATAACCGGTCTCACAGCATCATGCCCGATCATATCGACTCTCCTCCGAGTATCATATACTATCCTCATCATACGTGTATACGTATATGTATGTGTATATATATATATATATAACAACACATCCACATCATATATATATATATATATATATACATACATATAACATATACACCAAAACATATTACGTGTGTGCATGTGTGTGTGTGTACCTTTACACTAGGGTTTCACAACTAAGAAATTAAACTAAAAACACTAACTTTCCAATACGCTACACTAACCCCTGATCTCCTAATGCCATTCTTGCTAATTATCCACGTTTCACAAAAACACATACCTAAATATATATATATATATATATATATATATATATACTTCATTATGAAACTGTGGGGGTGCTTCCATCCACCCGACTTCCCCATAGATATATATCTACCCACCTTGACATTTGCTTGCCGAAGTCGATAACGCCATGCTCATCCTTGTTGCTCAAGTCCACATGGGTACCTACACATAGCACACATAGTATCGTAAACAGAAATCGTGCACTAAAACCAAAATGGCACACGAATCACACATATGTTAAAACCTATGGTCTACACACGCCAAAGAACCAAACAACACCCGATATCGAAGTACAAATGTCAAGTGACTGATACATATCACAAAATCCAAACTTCAAGTCATTAACAACAATGAAACCGAAACTGCAACTTTGAAAACTTGCTCCAGATTTTGGTTCAGGTGAAATTAGGCTAAACTAGAAATGCAGTAGGGTTGTATATGAAGTAACTGAGCAACAGACCAAATCTAGACACTAATACCCACATTTTGGCCGGCGACATTCCCCTATAATTCGGCCTGCTCAACCCAATGTGCATGTTTTGGGTTCGTGTTCACAGGGGGGTCTTCTAGTGGTCCATCTAGGTTAGTGGTGTTGCTAGTTTATCCTGTAAAACTCTCGGGTCACTCAAGATTCCCTGTAGTCTATAAAATATCCACAAAACCGACATAGGCCATACCTCGGTTTCATTATCTGTTCTATATGCTCAAGTTAGTCAAGGATTAACGATAAGGGTCTTTGGTCACTAATTATTCCCATATACAGCATCACAACTCAAAAATCCCATAAACATGATCTTGGAATTTTCAAAACTATCTCAACTTCACTCTAAACTTCCATAGATCACTAGGAAATCTAAAAACTAATCTAGAAGTTTAGGATTTACCTCATTTGGCATTTTGAGAATCCTCTAGAGCTCAAAAGCTTATCTTGCTTGATCTCACATGCTTGTAGTGAGCTTGTGCACAATTTTAAAGAAGGGAATACATGGTTTTGATGTGGTTTTAGGGGTGAAGTGAGGTGGTGGAGCTGGTGGAGGGAGAGGGCGGCCATGGATGAAGGAGGGCAGAAATAAAGAAGAGGATGAAGAATGAAGCGAAGTCAATGACCCCTCACCCTCTCTCTCTCTCTCTCTTGCCCATACCTTTATTCTATATTCATTTTCTTTTCTCCTTTTTCTTTTCTTTTCTTTTTCTTTTTAAAATCCAACACAATAAAAAACGCAAATACATATAAAGGAAAACAAGATGCCATGTTTCATAAAATTTCAAAAATGTGTTTGGAACATGACATGGTGCATGTTACATGCCTAACTAAGCTTAATCCGCGATTAGTAATAATTAATCAAGCTTAGGCATAATTTGTATGTATTTAATTGTATAAAATTATATAGTGTCTAAATCATATAGTATTCTTTTAAAATCAACATTCAAATGTAATTTTCCAATATTTCAAAATTTATCGGTATTTAGTCATACCATATCATTAAAACTAATTTCCACACATTAAAATATTCATAATAATTATTATTCAATTATATAATTTCCCAAAAATAATATTTTATTTTTCTGAAATATTACAGTCTTCTCCCCTTAAATAAATTCAGTCCCCGAATTTAAATTTAAACCCCTCAAATACTAAAACATTTCAGTAAATTGATCAAGTCGTCGGGGCTCCGAAATCATACATACATAAAACATATCATAATGTAACGCATGCGCATGAAAAAAGAATATATAACTTAAAAATCAAAACTCCGTCAAGCATCACGCAAATCATCGGAGTTATGGTGAAGATACCAATGTCAAAGTCCAATACAAAAACCAACATGATATGCATCAAAACTATAACATGTACATAGTACGTATCATTATAAACTTGTCAAAACATCTGAAAGAAATGCATGCCGAATTTTTCTTTTAAATCACTGTGCGATGCGCGTATCACAGCACAAGTAGCAGACGTTCATTGTAAGAAAATTATTCTATATGCATATGTATATCATTTGTTTAACATACGTCCCGCTGTTTTGAAAATAATTTAGAAGGGTTTCCTTTGTAAAATGTTTCGTGTCATCTCGGACACATAGGAAAATATTGAGACTACAACTCCTTTTTAGAAATCTGTTCGGTAACTATCGATGCATGCAAAAACACCTAGGTACTATTCTCAGAACAGTCATGCTCGGTTACGAAACCAAATAGTAAACATCATAAAAACATACTGCTCCAAGGAAATCATACTCAATAGTATGTGTAATAATGCCACGTGCGTCTAGTGCGCACAGAAATTAAAATCAATGAATGTGCCATACATGTGCACAGAAAAAAAATCTAAGTGCAACGGGTGTGCACGAAAATGCCTGTAAAGGGCAACGGTGTGCCTGACAACAATATCAGGTGAATCTGACATGCACGAAGAATCCTAATTTCGTGCATCCGGTGTGCACCAAAATAACATCAAGCGCGCCAAGCATGAGCAAGAACCCAAATCAAGTGCACAGGGTGCACAAAAACAAATATCGAATATCACAATCGAAATTGACGGTATACAACATATATCAATCCAAATCAGGTATACCGTGGTATATCAACTCATAAACCCGTGCATCTACATGCACAAAATCATATCAAGGTACGGAAAGATCATGTAATTTACACCAAATACATAAGTCAAAATCGTGTGCGATCCCTATGCTTGAATTCAAAATCGAACATATCGGAGGGCATGAAATCAAAATCAAGTCCAATGGGTCTGCACGAAATGAAAATCAGTACAACCGATACATAGAAATACGAATCATGTGCAACTGCGGTGAACAAATCTCAATCATGCAAATAATTTGCCCAAAATACCAAAATACTAAATGACAGATACGTGATATTCGAATCACTAAATCACAAATCGTAAACATTGTCGTTGATATTTCCTTCCTTCAAAGTCGAGAAGGTGTCGGTGCATCCAAAGCTAGCGGAGCAAGATATCTACTTGCCTCTTGTTCATGGTATGGAGCCTTGTGCCCTTAGGATCTCGTCTCTCACTGTGAATTTCTAGTTACATAACTCCTCGGCTCAACGACCCAATATGGAAATGACGACGGAAACAATTCTGCTCTGGCACATCCTCTAAAGTCTCGGGCCAACTATCATGGTTAGTCGTAACATGTCTCGTCGATGATGCCGAACTCTGGCCTAATAGGTGTGCGTAATACGACCGATCCTGGGTCCAAATCTTCTCGTGTAGTATTCAAGAAGGATTCTGTCGGGGTCTCTCCCAAATCTCGTTTCTACCGATCTGCCCGGAAGTTATCACTCTTTACTAAATCCGTTTCTTGTTCCGGAATAGCTGCATACTCATCACGAATTCTTCTAAAAGATATATTTGTATTCAACGCCTATGCATACGTATCACATCTCTGATGTCAACGGAGTGGAACATCGTCTCGTCAAGACCTCATATGAACCTCTTACTCCACTTTTCTCTAATACCGACTGATTCAGACTCGTATCTTCGTAGCAGTATGGACTGCGCTATAAAGTGGCTATACCCATATCTAGAGTCTCCCTTCTGAAACTACGAACTTGACGGCTCAATATCTTGTGGTAGGTATCTGGCCAACTACGCCCTCGGAAACTCTTACAATTCGTCGGAGGAATACTCTTCATTCATCCATTTTCTATCGACTCTCAACGTGCCTGTGTGAAGTCTTCTTTCGCTGAAATCGATCAATCTGATGACCTCGCATCGGGGTATGCAAATGAACCGCATGTCATAGTCATTCATCCAAGGGTGACTAGCGATCTTCTATCATATCTCTAAGCACAACTCATGCACAACAGCTTCAAACATCTGGGGAGATATTTCGCCAGTCATAGCAATAACTGGCTCATTCGTTCGCACGCTAACAATTCCTCAATCCTTAAGAATAGATGATACATTAACGGTCATCGCATTCTAGCCGGCCTCTAGCAGTAGCCCAGTTCTCTGGTGCTGACTGCACGTTCGAGAAACTTAGTATAAACAATCCATCGAAACGCTCATGTCACGAAAAACACAATAAAACGACACATCTACGAAATCATGTGTCACCGGAATTACACCCTGGTCAGTCCTCGTCCAAGACGAGCTCATGCTGACCGCAACTCTATCCACGGCTCTCTCTGCCCGTAAAACCGTGGTAACAGAACCACAAACCGATATCGATGAGGATAGATCAAAAGAACCAATAGAATACTATGCAAAGAAATGTACATCCTAAGACTTTTTAAGCGAAGTAGCGTATCATAAGTATGCCGCGGAACATACACACGGTACGTCACTCTACCTAAGTAACCTACTCCATCAACCAAGGTCAACCTATGCGACGAAAGTTCGGGTCTAATACCCCCTCGACCAAGTCTAAGTTCCGTAAGGTCAAGCCTAGGTTCCGAATATAAATATACGCCCTAGACTCCGCATAGTCAAACCTAGACTCGAACCAAGGTTAAACCTAGTGCTCTGATACCAACTTTGTCACGACCCGAAATAGCACGTGACTGGCACTTGAATCATGTGAAGTCTATAGGACCCCACCTAATTCAAGTAAGCCAAAAGCCCAGAAATCTAAACCATTTAAAAGAAGAAGTGAAGGAAAACTTGTTCTAAAGCAAGTGGTTTCAAAAAAATAAGTGACATTAAACATTTAAAAGCAACATCATATTTTCCCGAAAATTTCGGCAGAGTCTCCTTTGTAAATACTGGACCCAAATGGGTACAACACATGAAATACATAACAATAATGCATAAAAGCATCCCCAAGCAGGAGCTAGCTCTTCACCAATTGGCGGAAACAACCACGTAAGCAATATAATATACAACGCCGAAGGGCGAGGATCAAAACTCAGCTAGGGAAACTTACATTCTTAAGAAAACCAGAGAAAAAAATCATAATAATACAAGCGAGCGACTCTAAGGTCGAAAGAATATACACTGGTATTCTAAGTCTAACAAATATACAAGTCTAGTTGATGGAGTTTACTAGATACGACTGAATATTATAAAAGGTACAACGGTGGTCACGATGCAAGTGAACCCACCTATCCAAGCAATCACCCGGAATGAAGTAGTGTGCCAGCAAAGCCGCCAAGGATACCTGTACGGTAAAATCTGCTAGAAACTGTGGCACAACGGGGGTGAGGTGCCAACTCGTGAGTAGAAGACATCACCGAGCAGAAATCGCATGTATGACTCTCTCGTAGGTCATACAACAATATCCTCATAATAATATATAATCTGAAGCATCTAATAATGGAAAGATAATCATCTAACATACGTATGATACCAAGTGCTCCTGTCAGTGCCTCACGTAGCAGCATATCACATATATGATGTACGAATGCATTATAAATGAAACAGAATACATTTGAATAAGAAAACTGTTTTCATATCTCAATGAGATTTCTGTATAAAAATCAAAGTATCATCAATGAAATCAACAGAGAATCCGTGTCAATCATCGACACAAAATATATATCCCAATATCTCAATATCTCGGGCTCCGGCAATACGGACTGGCCCAAATCATAAAATCTCAATATCTCGGGCTCCGACAATCCGTACTGGCCCATATCATAAAATCTCAAGACTACATCGGTATCCTCCGGATATCCGCCGCGTCATAAATAACCGGTCGGTAGTGCTCCCCTGCCGGGCTCAACGTCATCATCTGTGACCATCTTGACCCGGGTACCACACCGGGTCCACCATGCACCCGCAGACGATTCCTCCTCCTCCTCGAATCGGGTGTATGATACCGCTTAAGAGCAGAGAAAACTCATGGTGGATACCTCTCACATCATATCACGAGAAAACTGTAAATTTCTATTTTTAGAAATGATAATGTGTTTATAAAATCCTTGCGGTTTCTCCAAATCCAGAAAATCTCATGGAAAATAAGAAATCCAAATCTCGAGAGTAAATAAAAGTGAATTACCGGCATAAACCCCCATAATATTGAATGACAAATGAATACATACATGCATGGTATCTAAGCAAAGAGTGCAATATTTAAACTAGCATAGTAATTTTATATCGAATCTAACAGCTAGCACGCGATGTCAATGAAATAATATTCTCTAAAGTGTACGTGACATGGCAATTACCGATGATGATGTGTGTGAGCCAGCAAGCAAGTGTTCGTGGACATACGCATCATCGGTAATGGTGCTGGTGTCCTGACAACATGGGTTCATAATAATTAAGGAAAACACATGTATAAGCATGCAATGCGATAAGAACAACATGAATATATAGAAAAGATGTAGTAACCACAACATATAAGAATATACATCTATATATACGAGTCATACAGTTTTGGCATTTGAAATATCACGAATCATGGCTTTTAGAAAATATGGGCTACGGTGTTTTTAAGGAATGGAACACCCTTTGAAAATCCGTAATATCCCCCGGTTTGTCTTTTGAAGGTACTCAAGATTCGTTAGTTTCTGAAAATAAGTATGACTCGAGCCCAGTCTAACATCTACCAAATAAACTATAGGTCTAAACTAAGAGACTAGTCGAAAAGGTAAGGAAATCCACCTAAAATCCGAGTCGATATATCTAGTAGTCGGTTATCCCGCCTCAATAGCGTCATGTACGATAAATTATATAATACGACATCCTCGAGTCAAGAGTGCGGATCAATCATCATCATTAAACATCGTACGGTAAGAATCCATCGTACGGCATCCAAAATCGGGGTACGGGCCAAATATCATATATAACTCATTATTTATCTGGTATTATTATCATCATATCCTGAATTAGGGGTACTGATCTAAAGTCTAGTACATTCCAATACCATCAAACATATATCCGCGTGTGAATAAAACACATCGCCCATCTATCCACTATACTATCATGTAGTATAAGATAACACAACCCAAATCACATAACCGATCTCACGGCATCATGCCCGATCATATCGACTCTCCTCCGAGTATCATATACTATCCTCATCATACGTGTATAAGTATATGTGTGTGTGTGTGTTTGTGTGTGTGTGTGTGTGTGTGTGTGTAACAACACATCCACATCATATATATATATATATATACATATAACTTATATACCAAAACATATTACGTGTGTGCATGTGTGTGTATACCTTTACACTTGGGTTTTGCAACTAAGAAATTTAACTAAAAACACTAACTTTCAATTACGCTACACTTACCTATGATCTCCTAAAGCCGCTCTTGCTAATTATCTACGTTTCACAAAAACACATACCTAAATATATATATATATATATATAAATATATATATATATATATATATATATATCTTATTCACATATACATTACGAAACTGCGGGTGTGCTATACGCTATCCACCAGACTTCTCCCGTAGATATACATGTACTCACCTTGATCTTTTCTTGCCGAAGTCGATAACGCCACGCTCATCTTTATTGCTCAAAGTCCACATGGGTACCTACACATATCACGCATAGTATCGTAAACAGAAATTGTGCACGAAAACCAAAACGGCACACGAATCACACATAGGTTAAAACCTATGGTTTACGCACGCCAAAGAACCAAACAACACCCGATATCAACATACAAACGTCAAGTGACCGATACAAATCACAAAATCCAAACTTCAAGTCATTAACAACAATGAAACCGAAACAGAAACTTTGAAAACTTGCTCCGGATTTTGGTTCAGGTGAAATTAGGCTAAACTAGCAATGCAGTGGGGTTGTATATGAAGTAACTGAGCTACAGACCAAACCTAGACACCAATGCCCATATTTTGGCCAGTGACATTCCCCTATAATCCGGCCTGCTCGGCCCAATGTGCATGTTTTGGGTTCGTGTTCACAGGGAGGTCTTCTAGTGGTCCATCTAGGTTAGTTGTGTTGCTAGTTTTGCCTGTAAAACTCTCGGGTCACTCCAGATTCCCTGTAGTCTATAAAATATCCACAAAATCGACATAGGCCATATCACAGTTTCATTCTCTGTTTTCTATGCTTAAGTTAGTCGAGGATTATCCCTAAGGGTCTGTGGTCACTAATTACTCCCAAATACACCATCACAACTCAAAAACTCCCTAAACTTGATCTAGGAATTTTCAAACGTCACAAAACTACCTTAACTTCACTCTGAACTTCTATAGATCACTAGGAAATCTAAAAACTAATCTAGAAGTTTAGGATTTACCTTATTTGGCATCTTGAGAATCCCGTAGAGCTCAAAATCTTATCTTTCTTGATCTCCCATTCTTGTAGTGAGCTTGTGCATATTTTTAAAGAAGGGAATACATGGTTTTGACGTGGTTTTGGGGGTGAAGTGAGGTGGTGGAGGTGGTGGAGGGAGAGGGCAGCCATGGATGAGGGAGGGGAGAAAATAATGAAGAGGAAGAAGAATAAAGCCAAGTCAATGACCCCTCACCCTCTCACTCTCTTGCCCATACCTCTATTCTATATTCATTTTCATTTCTCCTTTTTCTTTTCTGTTCTTTTTCTTTTTAAAATCCAACACAATTAAAAACCCAAATACATATAAAGGAAAACAAGATGCCATGTTTCATAAAATTTCAAAAATGTGTTTGGAACATTACATGGTGCATGTTACATGCCTAACTAAGCTTAATGTGCGATTAGTAATAATTAATCATGCTTAGGCTTGACTTGTATGTATTTAATTGTATAAAATTATATAGTGTCTAAATCATATAGTATTCCTTCAAAATCAACATTAAAATGTAATTTTCCAGTATTACCCAATTTATCGGTATTTAGTTATACCATATCATTAAAACTAATCTCCACACATTAAAATATTGATAATATTTATTATTCAATTATATAATTTCCCAAAAATAATAATTTATTTTTCTGAAATGTTACAGTATTATACCTGTTGTCAGATAGCATTTCCCAGGTGACATGTGTACAGGTTAGTCTGTTGACCTGAGATTGTCATTTGTCTCGTGTGAGTTCCCATTGTGCTTTGATTACTACCCTAACACGGGTCAAAGAAGTCGAGCAAACAGGTTTTAGTTGGGTATTGTCTCGAGCCACATGGAGGCAGTGAGCAGATCGTCGGGGATTCGTCTCTCCCGGTATTAGGGGTTAATGTCATGTAGTGCACGGGTGGCCATCACCAGAAATCCTCGGCCGGGGTGGACGAGAATTACCGATCTAGGATCGATAGTTTCTCTGGTGGTGATGGGTTTCATACCGACACGAATTATCACGTTATTAGGGGTCTAATTTTATCCACCCCCTAGACTCGATATGCGATACTCTTAGATGAACAGACCGAACTGCACGGATATTGTCACTGTCAGTCTCAGTAGGAGTTTGGATGAGTTTGCTCATCGGTCTTCCTTTCACTCAATACCTGGGTAGTCGTTACGTACAGCTAGTGCCGCTGACGTGCTTGTGGTTAAACCCACTGCCAGCATATTGACGAGTCTTTAGAGTCCCACACAGAGGGTTTTCACGGTTCAGGCGATATGGTGTAGATGACATATGTTGGTACATACAGGTGTCCGATTAAATATGTGTACAGGTTGCATAGACTTTAATCAGACGGTCGATAATACTAGCACCTTAGGATTAAGCCAGATTATTAAATCGGGATTTGATTTAATAATTTATATATGTTTTTATATATGTATTTATATATATGTATTCTAGTATTATTGTTCACTGTTCATTTTCTCTCTTAACTATTCGTATTTTTGTACGAATACGCGTATATGTATTTCGATACATATAACAGGTTCTATTCCGTATTTATACGGAATACTTTCTAGAAGATTTGACACCTCATTATTTGATTTTTTTTTTGGAAAATCATTTTGGAAAATGAAGTGGAAGGGGTGAGGTGGCATTAACAATGCATGGCATGTAGAGAGGTATGGATTGCATTTGTTTGTTAGTTAAATGAAAAGAGATATTGTGTGCATGATTGAGAGAGAGAGAGAGAGGCAGCCACTTCTTGACATGCCATGCTTAGATTTTTCTTCACTTGCTTGCTTTTAACATTCTCACTTGAATAAGACTTAGCCATTCTTGAGTTGCTCATGCCATTATTTCCTCACCTACTTCTTCATCTTCTATGGTTGCTCTTTGAGCATTTGTGATGAGAGTAAAATTATAGTGAGATAGTCCTACACCTCCACTCTCCATTGCTAGCAACCTTAGATCGTCGGTTGCCGCTCTAGGCAAGGCTGGAGCTTGCGTCGTTTCCCTCGGGTTGATCATCATAGATGGAGAAAGGCCGGAAACCAAATTCGATCCGTGACCATTAGGAGCTTGGGATGATGGTTGAAGACCCGAAGGACTTGGTTCATTCGGTATAACCATTCTAAACACCTCTTGATATGTTTGCTAGTATAGTTTTTTTGTTCGATCTTGTGCAGGTTTTGTTTGCGCCAAAGTTTTGAAATCTTTGTTCCACATTTGGCCACGGTTTGATGGCCTGGGTGCCGGCAAAACCCAACATGGTATCAGAGCCACCCAAACACCTTAAACTAGCTTGTTTCGGACATTAGAATTCACGTTTTTTCGAGCATCAAAAACTGTCGAAAAAACAGTCCCGAATTTTTGAGTTTTGAGATGTTTGCACACCCCGCGGGCTCTCGGTTTGAACCAAGAATCCGTGGGGTGCTTCGTGGGCACCCCGAGGAGACCCCAGGGGGACCGAACGGGTGGGCCCGCCCCCCAAGACCACCACAAGGTGGTCTTGGTGGTGGGGACCCAAACAGTTTCGGGTCTGCCTAACCATCTGGCCACCTCGCGGTGGCCTCAAGGGTGGGGTACCCCCTTTAGGCCCCCGACTCGAAGCTAATTTCATGCTCTAACTCTCCGCGAAGGTTCGGTCTCATTTTCGTTTTGATTCGGACCTCTGAATTGGCTCAAAACTCAACATTTTGGATGTTTAGTGCACTTGTTTTTTATCCTTAGTATATTTGGGATGTGCACTAATTGTGTTTTGGAATTCTAATGTTGTGACTTCGTTTGCATGCGTGGATGTGTTGGTAACGTTGTTTAATTGCTATATGCTCAATTAGACGGGGTTACACACTTGTTTCAGTTACTTGTTTCTGTGGATATATATCTTGTTATGGTTCGTGCGGATTGTCATGATGGATAGACTTGGATGCAATAATAGTGCAGTTTAGTTTCATTTGTACATTTGATATTACGGGGCGAGCGTCCGACATGTAGACTGCCGTCACTGCCAGTTTGTATATTATTTGTTTAGGGCACGACCGGGTTGAGATCGATGTCACCGTTGTACAAATTATTTTCTTTTCTGTATTAGGATTGCCCCGCGGTGGAGTGCATGAATAGTCGGGTTCTAGAGGGCAACGGGCCCGCATCTCATAGCGTTGAGATGGAGGGGGCCTCACTCTAGAATTGGTGGGCTATTCGCCGCACTCATAGGGGGTATAGGTATGACCCACGGAAGGCCGCTCAAGTTACCGGATTTCGTGATGTGTCGGGTGGCCTATTCACTTTGATGAAGGGGGTTGCCTCACTTCTGGTTTTGGCGGGTAACTTGCCGCGCTCATAGGGGTCTAGGTTTTCAATGCACAGGCTATCCACACGACAATTGGAACGTCGGGTTTCACTTGCGACTCAAAGAAAACTCGGGGCTCCCAGATTAACCACCATTCTGTGTTGCTTCTGTGATGCTTCTGTGATGCTGCTTTATATCATGCCTGGGACGAATGTTATATATATTTTCTGTGATGCTTCTGTGATGCTGGTTTATATCATGCCTGGGACGAATGTTATATATATATTGTAACATTTCAAAAAAATAAAATATTATTTTTGGGAATTTTTATAATTTAATATTAATTTTAATGAATAATTTAATATTTCGGTAAAATTAAATACCGATAAAAGTGGGAATTTTTTTGAAAATTATATAAATTACTAGAAAGAGGGTGTTTTATGTGAATTATGCAAATTTTATGTTTTTATGAGTAATTATATGCTAATTTAGTGCTAATCGCGATTAAAAATAGCTAATTGGATTTTAAGCGGGTTTTGTGCAAAACATGCACCATTCCATTTTTACACTCATTACAATTTTGCATGGCTTTTATTTTGGGTTTACTATTGAGGAGAGAAGGAAAATGGATTAGAAAAGAAAAGAAAAGAATAAAGAATGGAATATAATATTGGGTATGGGTGAGAGAGAGAAAGGTGAGGGTGTGTTGACTTGGCCATTCCTCTTCATTCTTCACTCATTTCGCTCCCTCTCCCTCATATTGTTGTTGTTGCTGCTGCCCCTCTTTCCCTCTTCACAAAATCCCCCAAAACACCATGATAAACACCTCGAAACCCAAATCCCATTTCACAAAAAAGATGCACAAGCTTAAGGGAAACACATTGGACCAAGAAAGGAAAGGTTTTGGGCACTTAGGGCAACTCAAGAATTTTCTTAAGTTCCCAAATGAGGTATTTTCTAAACCACTAGCTTAGTTTTCCTATTGCTCTCACAGCCATGTTAACTTTAAACCGATATAGTGATGTTTAATGAGGGTATGAAAATTCTAGTTAGGGTAATTGGAAATTGAGAGTTGTGGTGAGCAATTAAACTCAGTAGAGGCCACACAAACCCCTAGTGCTAGAACCCAGGCCTAAAACCCGAGGCTTGAAACCCAGAATACGGATCTAGAAAGCCGATATCGGAAAAACTGTGATTCTATGAAGGTTAAATGGAATCTGCTATCACCCCGAGATTCTGATAATTATTTTGCATGGACAGTGATACATGCAGGCACCTAGGAAGCTACCACCAAAACCCTAGCCCCTAACTCGTAACCATGGCCGCAGATTTATTCTTTCTGGCCGCAATTTGCTGCCAGACCTAGTGCATTTTGGCTCGTTCTTGTTCTGTAGCTCCTACATCTATAAATTAGACCCCTGGCATATGCAAAATTGTCTGATTTGACATAGGGTGAAATCTGGGACCCTTTTCTGTAGTTGCTGTTTTGGATTCGTGTTTCATTTCTCGTATTTTGAATTCTAGATTTCCGTATTTTTGTTTTACCTCGATCACTTGACGTTTGTATGACGATATCGAGGGTTGTTTGATGGTTTTGAAAACGTAGTCCATAGGTTCTAACCTATAGGCCTTAGCGCATCGTTTGGTTTTCTCGATGTGATTTTAAGATGCTTTTGCGATTGTGTTACCTTGTATTTACCTTCTCGAGGGCTTCATACGAGGAAGAAGATGAAGGCGACATCGACATCGACACGCAGGATGCAAGCTGAGTAGATTATATCTACGGGGGAAGTCGGGTGGATGGCGTATAGCACCCCCGCAGTTCGATGTTTAGTACAGTATATATGTAGTATTTATGATAGCTTATAGTGTGTCGTGGATAGTTGAGATGAGATTTGGTGTACTATGGTTAGATTAGGGCGTAGAAGTAAACTAGTATAGTTCCTAGTTGCGAACCCTAGAATAGGTTTACACCTACACGCACACACCTGCTTATTTGTTATATTTATACTTGGATGATGAGCATAGTGGATGATATTTGGAGATGAGTCGAGGAGATTGGGCATAGTGCCCAGAGATCGGTGATATGATATGATTCGTATTTGGGATACGACATGTGATTTTAGCGGGCCTTTGGACGTGTGTATCCCACACGCATTTATATTTACCTAGATGGTATCGATTTGTACTAGACTTAGATCAGTACCCTAGATCATGAGATATGATGGTAAGAATACCTAATAATTGATGAGAAGAATGTGATATTGACCCGTACCCAGCTTTCGGGATGCCGTACGATGATTTACCGTACGAGCTTTATATTGGTGATAAATCTACACTCATGACTCGAGGATGTCATATGATATTGTATCGTACGCGGTACCTTTGAGGCGGGATCACCGACTATTATATTTATCGACTCAGATTTTGGTGGTTTCCATACCCCTCCTGATTGACTTGTTAGTCAGAGCTATAGCTTTGCTAGTAGATGTTAGGCTAGGTTGATGTCATACCTATTTCAAAAACTAACGAATCGGGAATATTTCTAAAGACAGGCAAAGGGATTCTACGGATATTTTCAAAAGACGCATCCTTTCTTAAAAACACCGTAGCCTTTATTTTCCTAAAAACCCCGATTCGTCATCTTCCAAATGGCACAACAGTATGACATAGATACTTTGATGTAGATTCTCCACCGTTGTGTTTATTATTCATTTGCCGCAGATTCTTACTGTTTGCATCGCATTGCATGTTAAATATGTTTATTGTTATATCAAATCCATGCTGTTAGGACACCAGCACCATTATCGATGATGCATATGTTCCACGTACACCTGCTTGCCGGCTCACACACTTCATCATCGATAATCGCCATGTCACTACACAGCAGGATTGTTGCATCAGGATATGACCCCTACTTGCATACATATGTATTTGCGCATACATAGATGATTCTGGCTTGGTTTGGAGATTTGGGAACCACAAGATATATCTTAAAACTGTATTCATTTTAAAAGAGTGGTTTCCCTCAATGTGTGCATATTACTATTCCATGTTGCATGACAGACTAATATGCTTACATTCTTTTATACGTCGCATATATCATGCTTTATGATTATACGCATTGAGATATGTTGTTTCTATGATATTTATGGATTAGGGAACCGTGGGTATTTCAAAAGAGAGTATGTATTGTTTTAAAAACTCGGTTACCCTTGATATGATATTTCAGTGCGTCCACCATGCGTTTTCTCGATTCTGAGACGTGTGCTTGAAACCCAATTCGTGGAGTTGGATGATCCGTTTGCGGGTTCATGGTGGACCCGGTATGGTTTCCCGGGGCGAGAAATGTTTTTCGTGGAGCAGACGATGAGCCTGGCAGGGTGGCGAGTACCTACCGATGATTGTATTTGAGCTTGGCGGATATCCGCAGGATACCCACCGGAGTTGAGAGATGATGCGGGCCGATCCGGACTGATGAGCCCCATATATATGAGTATTTACGTGCCGATGCTAGGCACAGTTTTCATGCTGTTTTCGAGTGTCGATGCTAGACACACAGGTTCCATGATTTTGATATGTCTCGAGGGACACATGTTGATTTATATCCTCATACTTCCATGCATATACTTTATGATATTTACATGCATGATTCTTATTGTCATTGGGTGACACGTGGACGAGATCCACATACATACAGACAATGATCACATAGTTGGATGATATCCACATACTCATAGACTTCCTGATATAGTTGACATTGATTACATTGATCATACCTCATATTTATTCTATATTGCTACCTGAGGCACTCACGCGAGCTTTTGGTACTACACTTATTTATAGATGTTTACCCTAGCCATCTTATCATGCTTCAGACTTATTCATATCGAGGATATATTATTACTGATCGGATTGACCTAGGATTATGTCATGAATACGATTTCTACTCTGCGATGTTTTCTATTCACGAGTTGGCAACTCACCCCCGTTGTGCCACTGTTCTTGCAGGCTTTGCCGTACAGGTTTCATTGCGGCTTTTCTGGCACACGGCTTCCTTTCTAGGTGATTGCATTGGTAGGTGCATTCACTCGCATCGTGACCACCCTTGTATTATTTTATTCTGTTGTATCTATTAATTCCATCAACCAAACTTGTATATTATTTCAGACTTAGAAAACCAGTGTGTATTATTTCGACCTTAGAGTCGCGCGTTGTAGTATTATGGTTTTCATGTTGATTTTGAGTTTCTTATTGAGTTTTGATCCTCGCCCTTCGGCGTTGTATATTATATTGCTTGCGTGGTTGTGACCGTCGATTGACGAAGAGCTAGCTCCCCCTTAGGGATGCCTTTTATCATTGTGCATATATTATTCTTGTTGTACCCCGTTCGGGGCCAGTATTTACAAAGGAAATTTTGCCGAAATTTTCAGAAAAGACTATAGATTTTAAAAATGCATATTCGGCTTACTTATTTTAAAAAAACCTTGTCTTTAAAACATGTTTTCTTCACTTCTTAAAACTAGTTTTCTTTATTTATTCCTTAAAAATGGTTTTAGATTTCTGGGCTTTTGGCTTACTTGAATTAGATGGGGTCCTATAGGCTTCATATGATTCAAGTGCCAGTCACGTACTATTTTGGGTCGTGACAAAGTTGGTATCAGAGTGCTAGGTTAACCTTGGTTCAAGTCTAAGTTTAACTGTGCGGAGCCTAGAGCGTTTATATATATACGGAACTTAGGTTTGACCTTACGGAATTTAGACTTAGTCGAGGGGGGTATTATACCCGATCTTTCGTCGCGTAGGGTGACCCTTGGTTGATGGGGTAGGTAGCTTGAGTAGAGTGACGTACCGTACGTATGTTCCGCGGCATATTTACAATACGCTACTCTGCTTAAGAGACCTTAGGATGTACATTTCCTTGCACAGTATTATATTCATTCCTATGATCCATCCTCATCGATACTGGTTATGATTTTGCTGCTACGATTACACGGGCAGAGAGAGCTACGGCTAGAGTTGCGTCAGCTTGAGGTCGTCACGGACGAGGACTGACAAGGGCGTGATTCCAGAGACGTACGATTGCATAGAGAGGCGTCGTCTTATTATGTTTTTGCGCCATGAGCGTTTGACCGATCGCTGTTACGAGATTTCCCGGATGTGCTGATTGGCACCAGAGGATCAGGCGACTGCTAGAGGATAGCCAGAGTGTGATGACCACTGATATATCGCTTATTCATGGTGATTGAGGCATTGTTCAGTATACAGACGAATGAGCCAGTTGCTGCTGCAAATGACAAGATATCGCCCAGACGTTGGAGCTACTGCAGCATGGGTATATACTAACAGATATGATGGAAGGTCGCTAGTCACACGAGGATGAATGACTAGGACATATGGATCGTTCGCCTACCCCGATGCGAGGTCATCAGATTGATTGATTCCGGCTAGAGACGACTTCACGCAGGTTTGTTGGTAGTCGATGGAGGTGATCGAATTTCAGAAACCCATATTCCAAGTTTAAAGTATTCGGAAAGACATGCAAGCGATTCTATGGACCCTCTAGAAGAATGAAATCCTAACTCGACATAATGACCGTGTGAAAGCCTTTGAACCTTAGGGTTTGCGGCAGTTCCGCGGCGCCATTAGTGAGGCTTGGGTTTGCCCTTCTACGGCTGGTCTACCGATGCTGTGGTATATACTCGATACTATTAAGCTGTACCCAAGATGTTGAGCTCTTAGGGGATTGTGAGGTTTTGACGAATCGATCAAAAGGTTCGACATCTTTCGGATGCCATGTGGTGGGATGCATTTTTTAGGAGACTCCAGATACGAGTATAGCCGTTGGAGCCCAGTCCATGCAGCCACGAGAAGACGAGTCCGAATCAGTCGACATTGGAACAAAGTGGGACAAGAGGTTCATGCGAGATGCTGATGAGCTGTTGTTACTCCCCGTTAAGGTTAAAGGTCGGATATGTCTACAGAGGTGTTGGGATGCGACCAGTTTCCGAGGCAATGCTGTGCTGAGGGCGCAGAAGTGTAATGTGCATTCAGAGGACCAGAGGTCGGCGCCAGTGATGTGCTGCTTTACGAGTGGCCGTGAGGATTGACTGAGAGATGACTAGAGAAGTTCCAGAACGGAATCGTCCCCGTTAGCAAACCTGACAGGGCCGATGAGCCGAAGGATTGCGAGATTGTTAATCCGCAGAGAAGATAATGTCATGACCCAAAATATTAGCTCGTGACCAGTACTTGAATCACGCAACGTCTAAAGGCGTAACGGAATTCAAGTAAGCTGAAACCCAGAAATCTAAACCTTTTTAGAAAAATAAAGGAGGTAAGGTTTTGAAATAAAGGTATAATGAAAACAAGTTTTCGTAATGCATAGAAAAGGATCATGAATGATGCAAGTGAAATTTACTAGTTTGAAAACATGTTTCGACTTTTAAAAATTTCGACAGCACCTCCTTTGTATATTTTGATCCAAAACCACAAATACATAGTAAGAATAATGGCATCCCCAAGCGGGAGCTAGCTCTTCGCCAAACGGCGGATCACAAACACGCAATTCAGCATAAATAAATATACGACGCCCAACGGCGAAGCTCACCACAAAAAGATAAAGAAATGAGAAAGATATAACCTCAAAAGTGAATATAAAACCCATCGCTCAAAACTCGCAACTACAAGTCTCACTAAGTCTCATCACTTATACAATTTACAACTTTTGATTGATGGAGTTAACTAGATACAATATGAAATATAGATACAAGAGTGGGAATGATATAAATATCCTACCTACCAATGCAAAACACCCGAATGCAACTCTGTGCCAGCGAAGCCGCTACTGATCCAAGCGGTTAACCTGCAAGAACTGTGGCATAACGGGGGTGAGTTGCCAACTCGTGAGTAGAAAAATATCAACATATAGAAATCGAATAAACAATGACTCCTAGGTCAACTATATCATAAAGGTAATACTATGATATCTAGGGTGACCGGGTCTAAATATGTTCCTAGGAGGTAGTCTATACCTATATTCATGTGGATAGCATCCAACAGTAAAAACCAATGCATGAATATGGATCTCGTCCAACCATAATTAAGATATGTATGCATGTGGATCCCGTCCACCCAAAATCAATGTCTGCATGCACATAAATATCATAAAGGGTGTGCATGAAAGTATGAGGATATATATATCAGCTGTGTCCCTCCCGACACATCAAAATCATGGAACCTGAGTGCCTATCATCGACACTCGAAAACATCATGAAAACCGTGCCCAGCATCGGCACATAAATCCTCATATATCAGGCTCTGTCAGTCCGTATCGGCCCACGAGCTCCGTCTGCGGAATCGGCCCTCGGCCCCGGCAGTACAAGTCATCCCGTATCCATCTATCGACTCTGGACAGTATCCTTCGGATAACTGCCTGTTCCAACCAATCACCGGTAGGTAGTGGTCCCTCTGCCAGGCTCACCGTCTAGCTACACAGCAGATCCGTTCTCGCCCCGGGGTACCATACCGGGTCCACCATGTACCAGCAATCGGCCTCATCCGCCTCCTCAAATCGGGTTTCACATGTCGCTCTCAGAACCGAGAAAACACATGGTGGACGCACTGAAATATCATAACAAGAGAAACCGGGTTTTTAAAACAACACATAATCTCTTTTAAAATGTCCACGGTTCTCAAATCCAGAAATCTCATAAAAACAGCATATCTCAATGCGTAAAATCATAAAGCATGATGTAAGCGACATATGATGGAAATGTAAGCATATCCGTATATCATGCAACAAGGAGTAGTGATATATCATATTAAGGGAAAACCGCTCCTTTAAAGAATTCCAGTTTTGAAAATATGCCTTGCTGTTCCCAATATCTCCAAAGTCAAATGCAACATCGTATATAAGTGCATGGGTAACTATAGCAAGTAAATGATGTATAGAGTCATATCATGATGCAGCAATCCTACTGTGTAGTGACATGGCAATTATCGATGATGAAGTGTGTGAGCCGGCAAATCTGTGTACGTGTAACATACGCATCATCGATAATGGTGCAAGTGTACTAGCACAGGTATAAGCAATGCAATGGAAATAATATGAATGCAGCATAAGGTAAATCATATGCAATGCTGACGGGTATACGTATCTAATATGACCGAGTCGGGGAATCTATCAATCGGCATCTAGCCTCACAACATCGCGTATGGTATGATCCGTCGTACGGCAGCCTCTAGTCAAGGGTAAGGATCAATCATCAAGTCAAACTCATCACGCACGGAAAATCATCGTACGGCGGCATTAAGCTAATAAGGATCCTATCATCCTATACGACAAATGAGGGTACGGCCTGAAATCACGTACGGCCCATCATCCATGATTCACAACATTCTATAAATATATATATGAATGTATCAATATACCTATGTCCCAGGTCACATCCGCAATAATCTCACATCAGGGGACCGACATGGTATAATCATCTCGATCGACTCGCATCCGTATACCAACATATCAACAGGTCATCATATCCGTCTTATGATCTTTTCATCGCATTTATAACTCATATCAAGCCGAGTTTACCTAAACATTCTATCTCTACTATAAGTATAGGTATTTAATTTAACATACACACCCGAACCATACAATCAGACTTTAAAAGAAGTGAATCGTAGTTTTGAAGTTAGGGGTTACTGTGTTTTAAGGAAAATATATCATTTGAAAATCCATAACATCCCTCGAAGTATATATTTAAAATACATACGATTCTTCGGTTTAGAAAAGGGTATGGTTCGGTTGACGCCTCTACATTGACTATCCAGTCCCACAGTACCCTAAACGACAATATCGACAAACGTCGTCCTCGAATTCCGTCATCACATAATAGCCGTAACACATCACTTCTAACTATCCTCTAGTTTCCAATATGGTTTCGTAGCTATCCTCATTGTAACCTTAGTTTCCTAATCTAGGTTTCTAAACCATATTCTATAATCAGTTTTCCATCAATACATTGCGGGGGTGCTATACGCCATCCACCCGACTTCCCCCATGGATATAGATCCACTCACCTGGTCTTCGCTCGCTGAAATCGATGACGCCACACTCCGTCGCCTCGGAATCCATGCGAAGGTACCTACAATAATCAACAGTCTCAATACGTATTAAAATCGAATCCGGAAAATCGATATGGCGCACGGTATGCTCATAGGTTAGAACCTATGGCCTATACATGCAAAACAATCAAACAACCCCTATTGTCGATGTACAAACATTCGACAACCAAATACAAATCCAATTGTCAAGAAATTGCATTTCAAAATACAGAAAATATAGCCTAAAACACAACAAAATGCTCCAAGATTTTCTCCAGGTGACAATTAGCCAAAACTGCATATAGAAGGGGTCTATTTTAGTGCAAAAGGAGCTATGGACCAAATCTGGGACCCTATTTCCATGCTCTGGCCGCAAATTGTGGCCAGAATGAATAAATCTGCGGCCTTGGGTTGGGGTATGGGGCTAGGGTTTCAGTGGTAGCTTCCTAGGTGCCTGCACGACTCACAGTAATTGCAAAATTATTTTTAGAGGCTCCGAGAGTTAGCAGATTCCAATTTACATCCACAGAATTCACAATTCTCCCGATATCGGTTTCTAAATCCGTATTCCAGGTTTCTAGTCTCTGGTTTGAGTCTTAATTCTAACACTAGAGGGTTTTTGTGGCCTCTACTGAGCTTAATTACCCATCACCACTCTCAATTCCTGTTAACCCTAACAAGGTTTTTCCCAAGTCCACAAAACCACTTGATATCGATTCAAATCTAACATGGGGGTATAAGTAATGGAAAAATTAAGCTAGCGGTTCAGAAAATACCTCATTTGGCAAGTCAAGAAAATTCTTGAGTTGCCCCAAGTGGACAAAATCCTTGCTTTCTTGGTCCAATGTGCTTCTCTTGAGCTTGCGCACCTTTTTTGTGAAATGGGGTTTGAGTTCTGAAGTGTTTTTCATGGAGTTTGAGAGGCTTGAAGAGGGGAGGGAGTGAGAGGGAGGCAGCAGCAGCAACAAGAAGAAGGAGGGGAGAGGAAAATGTGATGAAGGTTGTGAGTTTAGTGGATGGCTAAGTCAAAGGTGACCCTCACCTTTCTCTCTCTCATCCATACCTATTATTCTAATCCAAATCCTTTTCTTTTTCTTTTCTTTTCCCCTCTCAAATAAATCATCAACCATGATAAAAACATGTAGGAAGCCATGGGAAAATATGTAACAAGTGTAGAAAAAGATACGGTGCATGTTTTGCCCAAATACGCTTAAATCGCGATTAGCGATTTTTAATCGCGATTAGCGCTAAATTAGCATATAATTAATCATAAAAACATTAAAAATGGCATAATTCCATAAAACACTCTCTTTTAGAATTTTCCATAATTTTCCAAAATATTCCCAATTTATCGGTATTTAATTATACCGAAATATTAAAATATTCAATATAATATTATTTAATTATAAAAATTGCCAAAAATAATATTTTATTTTTCTGAAGACTTACAGATAAGGACCCAGAGATAGAGGATGCCAGACCTTGAATAGGAGGCAAGTAGATATCTTGCGCTGCTAGCATTGGTTGCACCTACTAGGCATTTATGTTTTGTGCATAGTTATTACGCTTGAGGTATTGATTGTGATTTCATGCCTATTTTAGGCCGGTGATTTGATTTACGCTTCCAGCATAGTTTTCATGAACTTTTAGTGTTTTGATTTGGATTTTAGCGCGTGATGAGCGCATGTTTTGAGATACGATTTTAGTGCACACTAGATGCACTAAATCGGGATTCCTTGTGCATGTCAAATGCACCTGATTTTGCTGTCAGGCACGCCCGTTGCCCTTGGCAGATGTTTCGTGCACACCCGTTGCACCTAGATGATGTTTCTGTGCACATGTATGGCACATATATGGATTTTGTTTTTCGTGCGCACCAGACACACAAGGTATTCTTATATACATTTTTGGGATTTATTCCTCATGGACCAGCACGTTTTTATAATATATGCTATTTGTTTTCGTACTGAGCAGGACTAGTCAGAGGATAGTGCCTGGATATACTTTTCATGCTTTGATAGTTATCGAAAGGATTTCCAAAAAGAGAGCTATAGTCTCAGTATTTACCTACGTGTCCGATATGACACGAAACGTTTAAAACAAAGAAACCCTTCTAAATTGTTTTCAAAACGGCGGAACGTACATCTTAAATAAAGGATATATATGTATATGGTTATTTTATTATAATAGATGTTCGCCACTGTGTAGTGTTATGCGCTTCGCACAGCGACTTAAAAAGATTTGGCATGCATTTACTTCAGCTTTTTAAATGTATAGATTTGAGGTCTACATGTATAGTTCTGATTGATATCATATTGGTTTTGTTTCGGATTTGGCATTTGTGTCTTTACCATAACTCCGATGATTGCGGGATGCTTGACGGAGTTTTGTTTTTGAGTGATCTGCTCATTTTTCATGCGCATGCATTACGCTTTGATGCATTTTATGTATTGATGATTTTGGAGCCCCGACGACTTGAACTTTTTATTGAAATGTTTTAGAATTTGGGGGTTTAAAATTTAAATTCGGGGATCGAATTTCTTTAAAGGGGGAAGATTGTAACATTTCAAAAAAATAAAATATTATTTTTGGGAATTTTTATAATTTAATATTAATTTTAATGAATATTTTAATATTTCGGTAAAATTAAATACCGATAAAATTGGGAATTTTTTTGAAAATTATAGAAATTACTAGAAAGAGGGTGTTTTATGTGAATTATGCAAATTTTATGTTTTTATGAGTAATTATATGCTAATTTAGTGTTAATCGCGATTAAAAATCGTTAATCGGATTTTAAGCGGGTTTTGTGCAAAACATGCACCATTCCATTTTTACACTCGTTACAATTTTGCATGGCTTTTATTTTGGGTTTACTATTGAGGAGAGAAGGAAAATGGATTAGAAAAGAAAAGAAAAGAATAAAGAATGGAATATAATATTGGGTATGGGTGAGAGAGAGAAAGGTGAGGGTGTGTTGACTTGGCCATTCCTCTTCATTCTTCACTCATTTCGCTCCCTCTCCCTCATATTGTTGTTGCTGCTGCTGCCCCTCTCTCCCTCTTCACAAAATCCCCCAAAACACCATGATAAATACCTCAAAACCCAAATCCCATTTCACAAAAAAGATGCACAAGCTTAAGGGAAACACATTGGACCAAGAAAGGAAAGGTTTTGGCCACTTAGGGCAATTCAAGAATTTTCTTAAGTTGCCAAATGAGGTATTTTCTAAACCACTAGCTTAGTTTTCCTATTGCTCTCACAGCCATGTTAACTTTAAACCGATATAGTGATGTTTAGTGAGGGTATGAAAATTCTAGTTAGGGTAATTGGAAATTGAGAGTTGTGGTGAGCAATTAAGCTCAGTAGAGGCCACACAAACCCCTAGTGCTAGAACCCAGGACTAAAACCCGAGGCTTGAAACCCGGAATACGGATCTAGAAAGCCGATATCGGAAAAACTGTGGTTCTATGAAGGTTAAATGGAATCTGCTATCACCCCGAGATTCTGATAATTATTTTGCATGGACAGTGATACATGCAGGCACCTAGGAAGCTACCACCAAAACCCTAGCCCCTAACTCCCAACCATGGCCGCAGATTTATTCTTTCTGGCCGCAATTTGCTGCCAGACCTGGTGCATTTTGGCTCGTTCTTGTTCTGTAGCTCCTACATCTATAAATTAGACCCCTGGCATATGCAAAATTGTCTAATTTGACCTAGGGTGAAATCTGGGACCCTTTTCTGTAGTTACTGTTTTGGATTCGTGTTTCTTTTCTCATATTTTGAATTCTGGATCTGCGTATTTGTGTTTTACCTCGATTACTTGACGTTTGTACGACGAAATCGAGGGTTGTTTGATGGTTTTGAAAACGTAGTCCATAGGTTCTAACCTATAGGCCTTAGCGCGTCGTTTTGTTTTCTCGATGTGATTTTAAGATGCTTTTGCGATTTTGTTACCCTGTAGGTACCTTCTCGAGGGCTTCATACGAGGAAGAAGATGAAGACGACATCGACACCAACACGCAGGATGCAAGGTGTGTAGATTATATCTACGGGGGAAGTCGGGTGGATGGCGTATAGCACCCCCGCAGTTCGATATTTAGTATAGTATATATGTACTATTTATGATAGCTTATAGTGTGTCATGGATAGTTGAGATGAGATTAGGTGTACTATGGTGAGATTAGGGCGTATAAGTAAACTGGTATAGTTCCTAGTTGTGAACCCTAGAATAAGTTTACACCCACACTCACACAAAAGATTATTTGTTATATTTATACTTGGATGATGAAGATAGTGGATGATATTTGGAGATGAGTCGAGGAGATTGGGTATATTGCCCGGAGATCGGTGATATGATGTGATTCGTATTTGGGATACGACATGTGATTTTAGTGGGCCTTTGGACGTGTGTATCCCACACGCATTTATATTTACCTAGATGGTATCGATTTGTACTAGACTTAGATCAGTACCCCAGATCATAAGATATGATGGTAAGGATACCTGATAATTGATGAGAGGAATGTGATATTGTCCCATACCCAGCTTTTGGGATGTCGTACGATGATTTACTGTACGAGCTTTATATTGATGATAGATCCGCACTCATGACTCGAGGATTTCATATGATATTGTATCGTACACGGTACCTTTGAGGCGGGATCACCGACTATTATATATATATATATATATATATATCGACTCAGATTTAGGTGGTTTCCATACCCCTCCGGATTGACTTGTTAGTTAGAGCTGTAGTTTTGCTAGTAGATGTTAGATTAGGTTGATGTCATACCTATTTCATAAACTAACGAATCGGGAATATTTCTAAAGACTGGCAAAGGGAATCTACGGATATTTTCAAAAAACGCATCTTTTCTTAAAAACACCGTAGCCCTTATTTTCCTAAAAACCCCCATTCGTCATTTTCCAAATGGCAAAACAGTATGACATAGATACTTTGATGTAGATTCTTCACCGTTGTGTTTATTATTCATTTGCCGCAGATTCTTACTGTTTACATCGCATTGCATTTTAAATATGTTTATTGTTATATCAAATCCATGCTGTTAGGACACCAGCACCATTATCGATGATGCATATGTTCCACATGCACCTGCTTACCGGCTCACACACTTCATCATCGATAATTGCCATGTCACTACACAGTAGGATTGTTGCATCAGGATATGACCCATACTTGCATACATACGTATTTGCACATTCATAGATGATTCTGGCTTGATTTGGAGATTTGGGAACCACAAGATTTATCTTAAAACTGTATTCATTTTAAAAGAGCGGTTTCCCTCAATGTATGCATATTACTATTCCATGTTGCATGACAGACTGATATGCTTACATTCTTTTAAACGTCGCATATATCATGCTTTATGATTATACGCATTGAGATATGTTGTTTCCTTGATATTTCTGGATTTGGGAACCGTGGGTATTTCAAAAGAGAGTTTGTATTGTTTAAAAAACCCGGTTACCCTTGATATGATATTTCAGTGCGTCCACCATGCATTTTCTCGGTTCCGAGACGTGTGCTTGAAACCCGATTCGAGGAGTTGGATGATCCGTTTGCGGGTTCATGGTGGACTCGGTATGGTTCCACGGGGCGAGAAATGTTTTTCGTGGAGCAGACGATGAGCCTGGTAGGTTGGCGAGTACCTACCGGTGATTGTATTTGAGCTCGGCGGATATCCGAAGGATACGCACCGGAGTTGAGAGATGATGTGGGCCGATCCGGACTGACGAGCCCCATATATATGATGATTTACGTGCCGATGCTAGGCACAGTTTTCATGATGTTTTCGAGTGTCGATGCTAGACACTCAGGTTCCATGATTTTGTTATGTCTCGAGGGACACATGTTGATTTATATCCTCATACTTCCATGCATATACTTTATGATATTTACATGCATGATGTTTATTGTCATTGGGTGACACGTGGACGAGATCCACATACATACAGACATTGATCACATAGTTGGATGATATCCACATACTCATAGACTTCCTGATATAGTTAACATTGATTACATTGATCATACATCATATTTATGCTATATTTCTACCTGAGGCACTGACACGAGCTTTTGGTACTACACTTATGTATAGATGTTTACCCTAGCCACCTTATCATGCTTCAGACTTATTCATATTGAGGATATATTATTACTGATCGGATTGACCTAGGATTATGTCATGAATACGACTTCTACTGTGCGATGTTTTCTATTCACGAGTTGGCAACTCACCCCCGTTGTGCCACTGTTCTTATAGGTTTTGCCGTACAGGTTTCATTGCGGCTTTTCTGGCACACTGCATCCTTTCTGGGTGATTGCATTGGTAGGTAGGTTCACTCGTATCGTAACCATCTTAGTATTATTTTATTCAGTTGTATCTAGTAATTCCATGAACCAAACTTGAATATTATTTCAGACTTAGAAAACCAGTGTGTATTATTTCGACCTTAGAGTCGCTCGTTGTAGAATTATGGTTTTCATGTTGATTTTGAGTTTCTTTTTGAGTTTTGATCCTCGCCCTTCGGCGTTGTATATTATATTGATTGCGTGGTTGTGACCGTCGATTGACGAAGAGCTAGTTCCCGCTTGAGGATGCCTTTTATCATTGTGCATATATTATTCTTGTTGTAAATCGTTCGGGGCCAGTATTTACAAAAAAAACTCTGCCGAAATTTTCAGAAAAAGCTATAGATTTTAAAAATGCATATTCGGCTTACATATTTTAAAAAAACCTTGTCTTTAAAACATGTTTTCTTCACTTCTTAAAACTAGTTTTCTTTATTTATTCCTTAAAAATGGTTTTAGATTTTTGGGCTTTTGGCTTACTTGAATTAGATGGGATGCTATAGGCTTCATATAATTCAAGTGCCAGTCACGTGCTTTTTTGGGTCGTGACATATATATATATATATATATATATATATATATTTATACTAGTAGATATTGTATATGTTTTGCACCCGCGCTAGTCCAGCCACCGCTCTGTCGTTAGTGAAGTAACCTAACGGGTGATGACGGGGCCCAGTGGCGAATGTGGATGGCATATACATACATCATATATTTTTGTTCTTTTCTTGTGTGATTATTTGATGGGACTGTGTTGATTCACTACCACAAATAGGGGTTGCTCCTATGGATTTATCCGTAGGGGCAAACCACTGCCCCTACGGATATATCTGTAGGGGCAAGAAATTACCCTGTAGCTGGAAAGGCCATAGGTGCAAATCGAAGCCTTGATCTTTCCCCTACGGACTAAAAATTGCCCCTACGGAGTTATGTGTAGGTCTAGTTGTCCCTACGGATTAGTCCGTAGGGAAAAAAAATTTATTTTATTTACGGTTTTATAAAATAAATTAGCTGTACCTACGGACTTATCCTTAGGGCCAAGTAGTGGCCCCTACGGATAAGTGCGTAGGTATTATCCGTAGGGGCAAAATATCAGGTATCCTGATATTTTGCCCCTATGGATACCTGTGTAGGGGAATTTGTTTGCCCCTACGGATATATCCGTAGGGGAAAGATTAACCCCTGATACTGAGATCATAGGGGCAAAATATCAGGTATCCTGATATTTTGCCCCTATGTATAAATCTGTGGGTACATATGTGGGCCCTACGGATTAATCCGTAGGGGCAATGTTGGGTCTTACGGATT
Organism: Agapanthus africanus; assembly: GCA_030015575.1. NCBI lineage: Eukaryota > Viridiplantae > Streptophyta > Magnoliopsida > Asparagales > Amaryllidaceae > Agapanthus > Agapanthus africanus. The sequence continues at coordinate 279,909,213 of JASDDO010000022.1, forward strand.
AATCCGTAGGTACATATTATCAGTTTTTTTTTAAAAAGGGCTGCCTATTTTTTTCTCGCCCTGTGCACAATAATATATACATCGATCGTATATAAAATTAATCATCACGCAGAACATATATCGCAGTATTCATAATCACATCACGCATAATATACAAAAGAAACCAACAAGCAGAATATGATATCAATATAAACACACAAACACCACCAATGTCAATATTGTCCAAAATGTAGTACAATATGTATCATATAAATAAATACATGTTTAAAATATAAGAATCAAAAAGCTACCCTAGCTCGGTCCAGCTCCACCTCTGATAAACGCCAGAATCTGGCGCGGCATCTCCTCGGTCAATAAATCATGCAATGCGGAGCGTGCGGGAGTCTGAGCAGGCTGTGGAGCTGGCGATGTGGTCTGCGCAGCCGCCGTCGAGGTAGTGGCTTGTGGAGCCACGACTGCGGGAGTCTGGGCGGGCGGTGGAGCTATAGGAGCTGTCTGCGGAACCGCAGCCGATGTAGTAGCTTGCAGAGCCGCAGCCGAAGGAGATGCTTGTGGAGGCTCGGCCGATTTACCCTATCGCGTCTGGACCTACGTGTGTAATAAGCGAGTAAGAACTGTGTATTATTCGAATTCGTATCATTATCAAGTTATTTCAAAACCCCAATCTATGTATACTTAGGATCTTAGGCCTCGTTTGGATATCTAGTTTGGAAAACCGTAGTTCATTTTAATTAGATATGTATGTATGATTAATCAAAGCTAAGTCTACAACCAAATAAGCTCATTCTACGTACTAATATTGGATATGTTGCTATCTATAATATGACATAATATTTTACTATTAAGTAGTATACATACCAGCATCTCCTTCAACTCCTGAACGGTGACCTTCAAGCTCTCCAATTCCTGTTGGAAATGTCGCTCACTGGAGACGGAGGAAGTAACGGCCGGGGTGGAGTCCAACCTCATATGTGCCCTGCTAGGGCCCAGTCCCCGGTCTGTCTCCCAACCTCCGTGGTGCCCTCCGTATGCGGCGTCCAGGAATGGGGTCAGCAGCATCGGATCGCTCTGTCCGGTAAAATCGATCCCCGATGCCTCGGCCTGCTCAACCACCTACTCCTACACCCACATTAACCAGTAAAATATAAGTATATCATTTAAATTTGAACCTTTCAAAACTAAAATTTCAAATAGGGGTTGAATGAATATTAACACTTACGCAATACTCCTGGGTAGCGACAATTGGGTAACGAAGCTCGCCCGTGGCCGGATCTGTCGAGGTGCCGTGGACGGCAAGATATGCGGACAGCACGCTCGGTGTACCACCTTGCGCCAGGGTCTGAGCTCTCTGCAATATTAGAAAATAACTCTTAATATTCGATATATTAGAAAATAACTCTTAATATTCCATTATATCACGAAGGCCGGTCTAATGTAATTTACCGATAACTCCATGGCTCGAGTAATATTCCTCGAGCCACCTGTATAAGTGGGGCGACCCCTCTTCGCCGACTTCCTATTCTCTATATTTTGAGCGGCCTGTTTCTGCACAACACATTCACATTTAGTTTTCTAATTAAGGAACACAAAAGAATAAATTATATACTAAACAATGAATTACATTTAAAATGCATACCTGTTTGCGTTGAGAGTCGAAATATTCGCACAATAGAGACCATGTCTCTACGTCGACTCTCGCAAAGGTCGGAGTAGATAGGAGAGCCGCTCTCTCTGCCTCGGGGGTCGCCATCCACTGGGAGTAGCAGTTGGCCTTCAGATCATTCCTGTTGTATCGGACCTTGGTCTGCATGTTCTTCATCAGGCCATTGTACAGAGCATGAAGGTCGAGCACCCTCCCAGGATGATCAGGGTCGGGTACAGGCTGAAAATCGTAATCCAACTAAAAATACAAAAAAAACATTGTTATTAGATTGAAAGTGTTAATAATAAATATATTGGATAAATCAAATGAAAATATATTTTAATACCCGAGCCTGATCAAACAAGCGGGCGAATGAGCGCAGGTGCTGGTCGCCCCACTCAACGTGAAGTGGATAGTTCTTCACGAGCCGGCTCCTATCCCCCATATACCGGCCGAACCTCTCGGCATGAGGACCGGTATAGTGATAATTAGGGGTAAAAAAGAGGGGGAATGCTACCTACCCCCTAGCTCTGTCAGGCCTCAGCCTGTGGGACTGATTCGGGTCTCGAGTCCCTCTCTAGGGACGGGGAGGCCCTGCGTCTGCAAGAAATATCAAGACAATCAATATTAAGACAAAGTTGTATTAAGAAATCAAGGTTAAACGAAAATTAAAGTGTGATATATACCTCCGGTAACTAAAGCACGAGCCTGGGCCCGGGCAGCAGCACGAGCGGGACGATAGTTCCTCCGGTGAGGAACAGCCGGTGTCCCGGATGCGGACGCATCCCCTCCAACTAGAAAATAAACATTGATGCTAAATTTCCATGATGTTCATATTTATTCTATAGAGGATATGTAAAATGAATAAATATCTTATATTTATTCATACTAACCTACAGACGATGCGGAGGGTACGGAAGTGGCAGGAGTGACCCCTGCGGCAGATATGGAGGCACCACCTATAATTAGACAATTAAAAATAGATTATATAAGTATTGCAAAAAGAATGTGTAGATCAATAATATAACATTCTAAATCAATATGCATGCACTATAGGATATATAAACATACCCGCAGATGCGGTGGTGTCACCACCTACAGCTACACAATAAAAAAAATTACTATCTAAGTAACAGCAAAAGGAATGTGTGTATATTTATGGTATAGCATTCTAAATCAATATACATGCACTATATGATATATAAACATACCTGGAGGTGCGGGAGTGGCCTCTGTCTCTGATGTGGACGCATCACCAACAACTAGACAATCAAACATTGAAAATATAAGTAATTTTGACATGAACAGGCATGAATATCTATAATATTACATTCAAAATGGATATGCGTGCAATATACCTGGAGGTGTGGCAAAGTCCACATGGAAGGAGGCATCCTAAGGGGTCTCCGATCTGGGTGCAAGACCGGCCCTCTGAAGCTCCCTACGCGGCTCTACGGGCGGCAGAACCGCTCTGCCTCTGCCTCTGCCTCTGCCGGTGCTGCGGCTGGAGCTCCTGCCGCCCCTCGCTTCTCCTGTCATCGTCATCAAATCTAGATAAACGGTTCGTGGACGCATTAGACAATCATTACAGGTATTGACTATATATGTATAGATCGTAAAATATGAAGTAATAATATAACATTACTGATAACCTTTTTCGTTTTGTGGGTGCATTAAACATATCTACTTGGATTTCATCATCGATATCATTTCTAACCCACGTAACTTCATGATCAACCGAAGACAACCCATCCTTCGAAACGGACGGTCGGAGCACTCTAAGCCTTCTCTCTTCTTCATCCTCATCGTTGTCCTCGAATTCTAGGACATCGTAGACATCCCTGGGTTTCCAACGGCATACGACACTCCATCCCGGATGCTTCAAACACTGTGAGTAGTATACTTGGTGTTAGTGTATATGCCCTAGAGGCCATTACTGTATCATACTAGTTTGTATATTACTTAATGGAAGCTTGGGATATTCACCTTGTATAGACAATCTTGCTCAAAATAGTAGTATGCTACTTGGTTTGTTTCTACTTTAATGTGTACATGTGTTTATTTTAGTATATCACCTATACACATTAGTGGAGCCCTTAGGATCTTTGCTTGATTACCAGCGTTGTGATGGCAGTCACACTTGTGGGGGCTGGGTAATCCACAAGCACATCCTTATACAGGTCCCTAGTCGTAGGACTATCGAGACAATGCATCAATACTCCAGAGTAGACTAGCGTTTGCGCTTCTCATCCCAGCAGGGGAGACGGTCTGTCCCACAGCCATCAGTACGTCGTACTTGAGATAGTATGCGGATGCTCGTTAGGTTACGAGTACACTGGACAGGACACGTCGGGAACTGTTGGTTGGTACTATACATATCGTCAGTTATCAGTTCCCAGGTGACATGAGTACAGCTTAGCCCGCTGACTTGACACTGTCACTTCGCCTCGAGTGTGTTCCCACTGTACTTTGATTACTACCCTACCACGGCTCAAAGGAGTCGTGCAATCAGGTAGTAATTGGGTGCAGTCCCGAAGCACTTGGAGGCAGTGAGGTTGACAGGATTCGTCTCTCCCGGTATTGGGGGTTGATATCGCGCTGTGTCTAGGAGAGCCATTACACAAAGTCCCTGGCCAGGGCAAGTGAGATATTCTGGTAGGTTTTCAGCGTTATCTCAGGGTGTTCTGGGCTACACTCTGACACGACTTGTACCGCTAATAGGGGACTGACGTTTGCCGCCCCCTAGGCCCGCCATGCGATATTCTCAGACGAACAGACCGGACTGTACGGAGATTGTCACATTCAGGCTCAGTAGGAGTTCAGATGGGTTTCACCTCGTCCGTCTTCTTATCGGCATCTACCTGGGGGCCGTTATACACAGCTAGTGCCGCTTGCAGTCTGTGGTTAAACCCACTGCCAGCGTAGTGTCGAGTCTTTAGAGTCCCACACAGAAAGTTATTCCCCTTTAAGCAAAAGAGTAGAGGTCACATGTTTTCGCGACAGGGTTTGGTCACATCCGTGCACTTGTGCACGTTTAGTGTCCGGGCAGTTATCACTAGCGGGCTTTGGTTTAAGCCAGATCCTATTGTACGTTTTGGGATTGGTTTTATCTCGTTTGTATTGGTGTTCCTCGGAACGCGGATGCGGGTGTGTATGCACTTTTGACAGAGAGACGGAGGCAGAGGATTCTCATTAGGGTTGTTGACTGTTGACTTTTGCCAAACCCTAATGAGAATAAGAAATATGATTAATGATAATATTAATTAAATATTATTGTTCCATGGTTGTGTTGAAGGGTTGACTTTATTGACTTGTTGACTTTGTTGACCGGTTAACTAGGTTGGACTAGTTGACAATCATCATAACAATGGCTATCATTTCTTGGCATTGACCTTGGCTTGCTTGTTGGTTCACAAATTGCATTTAATGCAAGAAATGATATTGCCATTTGATATGATAACAACCATCATATAATACTCAATTATTATTACTTGTTATCATGATTTTGGATTATGAGAGGTTGGATGGCAAAAGTCTTGTTCATTCTTTCATTTCATTTCCTTTCTCTCTCATGCTTGAGCTCTCCCTCTTCCTCTTGCTCTCTCTCTAGTTCATGGTTCACTTGTCTCATGTGTTGAGAAGCAAGAACCATAGAGATAAAACCCAACACACTCCTCTACACATCCTAGTTCACAAGGTCTGGCAAGCCAAGTGTTCTAGTTTTTTCTAGTTTGAAGTGAAGCCAAAGGTAGAAGCTTTCGGGTGGATCCATCTTCGGCGCGAGGAGACGACGAGGTGAGGCCGATCCGACAACCACAAAGAGTTGAAGACGAAGGAGTTCAAGCTAAGGTATAACCCCCTAACCGAGTAGGTAAAACTCTTGTTAGGATTGTTAGATAGTTGTTTAACAAAGATCCGTATTTCGAGTCCATGTTACCACCAAAAGAAAAATCGTTTTTCATCATTTCCACAAGCCCGTAAGTACCGGGAGAGGTAACGTGGACTTACAGTGGTATCAGAGCCAGGTTAAACACTATCTAACATGTTAGCAAAGTAACTAGAAGTTCGATAGGAGAAAAAGTCACGAAACACGCCCGAAAAGTATAGTTTCTTCCGATTTTTTTTCTTGTTCAAAAAATAATAAATCTTAAACTAAAAATCGGCTCGGGATTTTTATTACACACTGTAGAAAATTGGTCCAGGGACTCGGTCAAACCGCCGCAGAACCGCGGCAGGAGCATGCTCCCGCCGCGGATCCGCGGCCGAGTTGACTCGGCCGTGGGCGAATTTTCTTGCATTGTGTTCAGTGTGGTGTTTTGGGATTTTTACAATATGTTTTTTCTGCCAAGATTTTCCAGAAAGAAAATTTTGTTTTTGGGGTCTAAAAATCCGTATTTTGATCGAACTCCTAAAGACTTAAGCTAACGGGTTATATCTGTGATGTGATATATGTATTGAATGTCTGCTAATCGCTATACGTCGATTAGTGGGGCTTATACATATGTGTGATCTGTAATGTTGATGGTATGTGTATATGAATTCATTGGATTGTCGCGGATGAATAGCCAGGGGGTTGTGAGATGAGAGTTTTCTTTTTCTTTCAATTCTTGTAATTTGTAATTGATGTAATATTATTTATATGGCCGCACAACAGGGATGGGGTTGTAGCCGTCATTGTATAATTTCTTTTATTGTTTTTGCTCCTAGGGTAGACCCAAGGTGGGGTGCACAAACTACCGGGTATCTCGAAGTGCCGAGTGGCCTACTCACGGTGTTGAGGGAGGTTGCTTCGCTTCGGGTACTTGGCGGGTAGTTTGCCGCACCCGTAGGGGTCTTGGGTGGGGTCTTGGCTATTCATCGCGACCGTGTAATCCACTCTTCGTTACAGGCTCGTACGGAATGCGGATTCCTAGTATATCCAATGTGTTCATCTTTGATCTGGAATGGCTATCATTGCATGTGACGAATGTATATATCTATATATGATATCTATTTAGGCATTGCTTATATTTTGCATCCGCGCTAGTCCAGCCCCCGCTCTGTCGTTAGTTAAGTAACCTAACGGGTAATGACGGGGCCCCGTGGCGAATGCGGATGGCATAAGCGTACGTCATATTTTCTTTGTTTTCTGCAATGGTAGGATTAAATGATGGGACGCTTTAAAATTAATGCATGAAAATAAACCAAGTAAAAGTTGTTGGAACAATTTCAAAAACTACTCGGTTTCTTTTCCAAAATAACTTTTAAACGTGGAGCTTAAGCCACTCCTTTTAAAAGCTATCAAAGTTCCTTCGATTATATCAAGTTCACTACGTTCACGGTTTTGCCAAAACCATTCATAGTCCTTCGTCGTTTCATATGAATATTCAACATTATTCATGCTGTGTTTGTTGGCCTTAGTCAAGGCACAGTGTTTGGTAGCTGGTGGATATTCGTATGTTGCATAGATAGATGCGTTGGTTTGGGACAGTCGTATTACTTTGTTGGCCATAGTCAAGGGTATATACGGGTGGGTTTAAATCAACCTGGACAACGACGGGTAGAACTTGACATGTGACTTATGATTTGTTGGCCTTAGTCAAGGTCATAAGAGCATGGGGCAAAAATCCACATCGGGAGTTTCAAAAGAAACTGAAACTTGCTAGCGCTGCATACCATTTGGAGTGTGATGATTCTGGTAGGATTCCTTCAGTCTTGTCACGCGATGATATTTGGATCCCGATCCTACTATGAGTATATGCTACTCCTCGGGAACTTTCTCACTTAACGATCAATGCTATAAACCAAGTAGGTGTCTAGAAAGGTGTTAGCGGGGCTATGCCCCCAGGGAAAAGAGGTTATTTAATTAAGGAACTTCGCGAAAGCGTTGGAAAACCTCCCTCGAAGTACCGACACTGGCCTGGCTGAACGGTTAAGCAAGTATTGTACGGTGAGACTGATCCCAACTAATTCTTCCTTTTTTGTTTGAGGATGGATTCGAGAGAGAGTGGGAGCCATCCTATTTAGATAAATTAAAAACCAATCTAAACTTGCAAGAGTATCATGCTGAGTGTTTTCTTCTCTCTCTCTCTTAATTGCAGCGACCCAGTGACCACACATAGGTTACATCTAGATAATAAAATGACTGAACCTGACTGTTATGATTGGCAAAGGTATGTCCAGATGTCCATTACCCATGACAAGCTGGGACACCTCTTAACTAATCAAACCCCTGTCGTCTCAGGACCAGTATCCCCTGTCACGAACATTAACATCTGTATGACATCAGAAAAAGACTGTGCGAAAGCCAAGTGCCTCGTGTTAGCCTCAGTTGATGGTGCAAACCAGAGGCAGCACGAGAAGATGGACTCAGTTTCTATCTTCCTCCATAACAAAGATTTATATGGAGAGCAATCTCGTATCGCAAGATATAAGACCTCGAACGAATTGCTTCAAGCGAGGTTGGCTGCCGGGTCATCTGTAGGGGGCAACGTCCTTACAGAGACCAGCTATTTTGAGCTCAAGGACCTGAAGACCACGTTGGAGAACATGTCAAATACTGACTTGATTCTACAGTCCCTGCCCTCTGCTTATACTTTGAAGGAAACCAGGGAAGAAGAAGGAAAGGGAAGGGCAAAAGTTTCGAGACTGGATGTAGTAAAAGAAGGGCATTCCTATTATTACGGGAATGAACATTGGCAGAAGGATTGCAGGGCTAGCAAAGCCAGTAGCCAGAATTCGAAGCATGTTGTGGCTTCGGCTTCGGGTTTGTTTGTAATAGAGAACTGTATGTCAGTTAACCCTACTTCCTGGGTATTGGATACCGGATCAGGATCTCACATCTGTAATTCATTACAGGCTCTGAGAAACCGTAAGGTTATCAGGAAAGGTGATATGACTCTCAGGGTTGCTAACGGAATGAGCATGGATGCTGAACCCATAGGGGAATATCATCTTGGACTGACAACTGGGCAGATATTGGTTCTACGTAACTGTTTGTATGTACCAGGTGCGACTTGTAATATCATATCTGTATCCTTACTTTCTAAGGAAGGATATGATTTTACTTTTGTAAGCGATGTGGTCCACATCCACCTAAATCAAGTTCTGATTGGGTCAGGTAAATTAAATAACGGGATATACGTATTGAATCAAGCTCAGATTTTCAGTGTCTAGAACACACTTAAAAGAAGGTCTCCGGAAACAAATCAGGCTTTCTTATGGCATTGTAGACTGGGTCACATTAATGAGACACGATTAACTAAGTTACATAAAGAGGGATACTTGAATCCATTCGAGTATCAGTCTTATGCCACTTGTGAATCTTGTCTCATGGGAAAGATGACAAAGACTCCGTTCACTGGACACGGAGTAAGAGCGAGCGAGCTCTTGGGACTCATACACAGTAATGTATGTGGTCCAATGTCTACACATGCGCGAAGTGGTTATTCATACTTCATTACTTTCAAAGATGATTTCTCTAGGTATGGACATGTCTTCTTAATGAAGCACAAATCCGAGGCCTTTGACAAATTTCGGGAATACAAGAATGAAGTTGAAAAACAAACAGGCAAAAGTATAAAGACACTGAGATCTGATCGAGGTGGTGAATACTTGAGTGCCGAGTTTCTGGACTACTTAAAAGAGAATGGAATTCTCTCTCAGCGTACTCCTCCATACACACCATAACACAACGGTGTATCTGAAAGGCGGAATCGAATCCTATTGGATATGGTTCGTTCCATGATGAGTAAGGCTGAGTTACCGCGATCTTTCTGGGGTTATGCACTAGAAACAGCTGCATATCTCTTGAACCAAGTTCCTACTAAGACAGTGCCTACCACACCATATCAAATGTGGAGTGTGAAGAAACCCTGTCTTAAACCCTTTAAGACATGGGGATGTCCAGCTTTTGTCAAAAAGCAGCATGCGAACAAGCTCGAGGCACGCTCAGTACAGTGCAAGTTTGTGGGATCCCCAAAGAACTCCTAAGGGTATCTTTTCTATTACGCAGAGGAGCAAAAAGTCTTTGTTTCTCGTCATGCCTGCTTCTTGGAAACTGAGTTTTTAGAAAATCAGATAAGTGGGAGTGTAATAGAACTGGAAGAAATTACAGAACCACAAGCTATTACTGAAACCTTAGTAGAACCAGAAGGTTCAGGGGAACCGGACATTCCTGTGCCGCTCCGCAGGAGTAGTAGGCAGTCTCATCCGCTCGAGAGATACTACGGTTTTCTCATAGACGGGGATAGAGAGGATTGCGTCATTGATTATGATGAGCCTACTAGCTTCCAGCAAGCCATTCAGAGCTGTGACTCAGTAAAATGGCTGGATGCAATGCGGACCGAGATGGAGTCCATGTACACCAACAAAGTTTGGACTTTGGACTTTGCTCCAGATGTGGTAAAACCCGTAGGCTGCAAATGGATCTTCAGAAAGAAGATTGGTGTAGATGGGCAGGTCGAAACCTATAAAGCTAGGCTTGTTGCAAAGTGTTTTCATCAAAGACCTGGTTTGGACTATGACGAGACCTTTTCTCCGGTAGCTATGCTCAAATCCATTCAGATCCTTCTTGCCATTACTTCCTTCCACGATTATGAGATCTGGAAGATGGACGTAAAGACGGCTTTCCTAAATGGAAATTTGGAAGAGTGCGTCTATATAGATCAGCCAGAGGGATTCAATCAGAGTGGGAGCAGCGGTAAAGTGTGCAAGTTGCTCAAGTCCATCTATGGACTGAAGCAGGCATCTCGGAGTTGGAACATCTGCTTTGATGATACTGTCAAAGAATTCGACTTTGTCAAAAATCCAGATGAACCATGCATTTACAGTAAGATTGTAGGGAGAAATGTGGTATTCCTCGTCTTGTACGTCGATGACATTCTCCTAATAGGAAATGATATTCCTATGTTACAGTCAGTCAAAGGATTCTTGTCATAGAGGTTCTCCATGAAGGACCTGGGCGATGCCAACTACATTCTGGGGATCCAGATCTATCGTGATAGATCTAAAAGGATGTTGGGACTTTCACAGTCCAGGTACATCGACACCATACTGAAACGATTCAGTATGGAAGATTCCAAGCGCGGTAATCTACCGGCTTGTCACGGAATCACCCTCTCCAAAGAGATGTCTCCCAAGACTGTTTTGGAAAGGGCTCGCATGTCATCAATACCCTACGCATCTGCTGTAGGCTCTATTATGTATGCGATGTTGTGTATCAGACCAGATGTAGCAAACGCATTGAGCGTTGTAAGCCGGTATCAGTCGGACCCAGGGGAGAAACACTGGATAGCAGTAAAGAACATTCTCAAGTACCTGAGAAGGACTAAGGAGATGTTCTTGGTGTATGGCGGAAAAGACCTCCAGATCGAGGGCATTGCTGACTCTAGCTTCCAGAGTGACAAGGATGACTCCAAGTCCATGTCGGGTTATGTCTTTACCCTCAATGGAGGGGCGGTTTGCTGGAAGAGCTCCAAGCAGGAAACCGTTGCTGACTCAACTATGGAAGCGGAGTACATAGCTGGTTGCGATGCCGCAAAGGAAGCTGTCTGGATGAAGAAGTTCCTCACGGAGCTTCAGGTGGTTCCGACCAGTGTCGATCCAATACCGCTGTATTGTGACAACAACGACGCTATAGCTTTAGCGAAGGAACCCAGGTCCCATCAGATGTCCAGGCACATTTTGAGGCGGCACCACCTGATCAGGGAGATCGTAGATCGCCGGGAGATCGAGGTGAAGAGAGTAAATACGGAAGATAACACTGTTGATCCATTAACAAAGGCCTTACCCCAGACTCAGTTCGAGTGGCTGATCGAGATGATAGGTCTTCGATACGCCAGTACATCGCCTTAGTGCAAGTGGGAGATTGTTAGTGTATATGCCCTAGAGGCCATTACTTTATCATACTAGTTTGTATATTACGTAACGGAAGATTGGGATATTCACCTTGTATAGACAATCTTGCTCAAAATAGTAGTATGCTACTTGGTTTGTTTCTACTTTAATGTGTACATGTGTTTATTTTAGTATATCACCTATATACATTAGTGGAGCCCTTAGGATCTTTGCTTGATTACCAGCGTTGTGATGGCAGTCACACTCGTGGGGGCTGGGTAATCCACAAGAACATCCTTATGTAGGTCCCTAGTCATAGGACTATCGAGACAGGGCATCGATACTCCAGAGTAGACTAGCGTATGCGCTTCTCATCCCAGCAGGGGAGACGGTCTGTCCTACAGCCGTCAGTATGTCGTACTTGAGATGGTATGCAGGTGCTCGTTAGGTTACGAGTACACTGGACAGGACTTGTCGGGAACTGTTGGTTGGTACTATACCTATCGTCAGTTATCAGTTCCCAGGTGACATGAGTATAGCTTAGTCCGCTGACTTGACACTGTCACTTCGCCTCGAGTGTGTTCCCACTGTACTTTATTACTACCCTACCACGGCTCAAAGAAGTCGTGCAAACAAGTAGTAGTTGGGTGCAGTCCCGAAGCACTTGGAGGCAGTGACGGTTAGACAAGATTCGTCTCTCCCGGTATTGGGGGTTGATATCGCGCTGTGTCTGGGAGAGCCATTACACAAAGTCCCTGGCCAGGGCAAGCGAGATATACTGGTAGGTTTCCAGCGTTATCTCAGGGTGTTCTGGCCTACACTCCGACACGACTTGTACCGCTATTAGGGGACTGACCTTTACCGCCCCCTAGGCCCGCCATGCGATATTCTCAGACGAACAGACTGGACTGTACGGAGATTGTCACATTCAGGCTCAGTAGGAGTTCAGATGGGTTTCACCTCGTCCGTCTTCTTGTCGGCATCTACCTGGGGGACGTTACACACAGCTAGTGCCGCTTGCGGTCTGTGGTTAAACCCACTTCCAGCGTAGTGTCGAGTCTTTAGAGTCCCACACAGAAAGCTATTCGCCTTTAGGCAAAATAGTAGAGGTCGCATGGTTTTTGGACAGGGTTCAGTCACATCCGTGCACTTGTGCACGTTTAGTGTCCGGGCAGTTATAACTAGCGGGATTTGGTTTAAACCAGATCCTATTGTACGTTTTGGGATTGGTTTTATCTCGTTTATATTCGTGTTCCTCGGAACGCGGATGCGGTTGTGTATGCAAAGTTGACAGAGAGACGGAGGCAGAGGATTCTTATCAGGGTTGTTGACTGTTGTCTTTTTCTAAACCCTAATGAGAATAAGAAATATGATTATTGATAATATTAATTAAGTATTATTGTGCCATGGTTGGGTTGAAGGGTTGACATTGTTTACTTTATTGACCGGTTGACTAGGTTGGACTAGTTGACCATCATCATAACAATGGCTATCATTTCTTGGCATTGACCTTGGCTTGCTTGTTGGTTCACAAATTGCATTTAATGCAAGAAATGATATTGCCATTTGATATGATAACAACCATCACATAATACTCAATTATTATTACTTGTTATCATGATTTTGGATTATGAGAGGTTGGATAGCAAAAGTCTTGCTCATTCTTTCATTTCATTTCCTTTCTTTCTCATGCTTGAGCTTTCCCTCTTCCTCTTGCTCTCTCTAGTTCATGGTTCACTTGTCTCATGTGTTGAGAAGCAAGAACCATAGAGATAAAACCCAACACACTCCTCTACTCATCCTAGTTCACAAGGTCTGGCAAGCCAAGTGTTCTAGTTTCTTCTAGTTTGAAGTGAAGCCAAAGGTAGAAGCTTTTGGGTGGATCCATCTTCGGCGCGAGGAGACGGCGAGGTGTGGCCGATCCGACAACCGCAAGGAGTTGAAGACGAAGGAGTTCAAGTTAAGGTATAACCCCCTAACCGAGTAGGTAAAACTCTTGTTAGGATTGTTAGATAGTTGTTTAACTAAGATCCGTATTTTGAGTCTATGTTACCACCAAAAGAAAAATCATTTTTTATCATTTCCGCAAGCTCGTAAGTACCGGGAGAGGTAACGTGGACTTACACTTGAAACGCTTGGTTCGGAAAGATAAACAGATCTTCCTGACCATAAAATCGAAGTGTGTTCACACTGGTCAATCCATATTCATCTTTCCAAGTCCCAAGATTGCTTCTCCACTTATCCGTATCGGTTCGCGTATCGTACCAAGTACACAGGAATATATAAAAGGGTTCTGATCGTCCGGGATAGTGGATGCCGAGTATACAATTTAAGTACCCATGATAAATCACACCGTCCGATCCTACCGTCGCAATCCCACTATTTTGAGTGGTTCTAGATATTTCTATGTCCTTAACTTCGAATTTGTATTCAAGGACACCGAATCCTTTATAATATGCAACCTCCATACTAGGAAATTGAGCTAAACATCTTGAATCACTCTCAAATGATGCAGACAAGTTCGGATCGTGGATCTAGCAAAACAAATTTTACGACAAATACATAACGATATAAGTTTAGATTAAAACTGATAGCAATAAAATGTTATTCGAATAACTTACATGATCTGTGACCCAATCACAAAAATTATCCTGATGATATTTTTCCAATCGTTCTTCGTTCCAATCAGGATGGCCCTCACGTACCTCGTTAAAATGAATTCTGTTTTTGACAAATAATGGTGACATTAATATTATATCATTTCATACACACACAAACACAACTATAACAATTAATCCAAAAGAACTTACTCTCTAATTTGTTCAAGACATGCGCAATTAAGCAAGATAAACCGGTATATCTTGTTGATAAACATAGTGTCTATCCTCTTATAATCGGCGTTACCATATGGTCCGTCTTGAATTCTTCGAGGCCGGTTAAGTCTCGTCTCAATATTCTCGTCCAGATAGCGGGAACAAAATGTGGTTGTTTCATCAAGAAGATAACTTTGCATGATAGAACCCTCTGGTCGATTTTTATTGCATATATATTTTTTAAGAGTATAGAGGTACCTAAAGAAAATATGTTGAATAAATAAATATGGGCATACAGGACAACAATAATTTTAAAAATTGCGCGAAACGAAAAATTACACGTACCTCTCGACGGGATACATCCATCGATATTGTACCGGTCCGGCTAACTTAGCCTCAGTTGCAAGATGAACCGTCAAGTGTATTTTGATATCGAAGAATGATGGTGGGAAAATACGCTCAAACTTGCAAAGTATCAATGCAATAGAATTTTCTAGTTTATCCAGCGTCACAACCTCCAGTGTTTTAGCACACAACTCTCTGAAAAAACAATATAGGTCGTTGATTACTAGACCAACCGATTCGGGGAGAGAAGTCCTGAGGGGTAATGGAAGAAGGTGCTCCACGATAACATGGTGATCATGACTTTTCATCCCATCGATCTTGCCTTTCACAATTTTTATTTTCTTGCTGAATGATCCTGAGAAACTTATGGGAACTTTCAAATCATGCAACACCTGCAGGAATATTTTCTTCTCCGGTTGTGACATATGATAAGCAGCATTGGGAAGTATAAACTTGCATGGTTTACCCGCTACCGGTCTAGGGTGCAATTCACTTCTTATTTCCCACTCCTGTAGATCCATCCGAGCATTCAGGTTGTCTTTCGATTTCCCGTCTTTACAAAGAGGCAAGTTGAGTATGTGTTCTGATACTCCCTTCTCTATATGCATGACGTCCAGACAGTGACGCACTAAATTTCTTGACCAGTACGGAAGCTCGAAGAAAATGCTTAACTTGTTCCAAAATGGTGGTTTGACCTGTTTCGTCGGATCCATCCCGAAGGTTACATTATTGTAACCATCCTATTGAGCAGTCACGTCCTCTCCAGACAATGGGGCTAGAGGTCCAAGAAGCTGTTGATGACCATCAAAGTGAACAGTGTCTAACCTGTAGGGGTGGTCTAGGGGCAGGAAACGTCGATGGCCGCAATAACAAACCTTCCTGCTAAAATTTAAGAATTTCGATGTTGTGTGTTGATGGCAATGAGGACATGCTTTGTGACCATGTACGGACCAACCTGATAGCATTCCATACGCAGGAAAGTCATTAATTGTCCACATTAAAGCCGCACACAGTATGAAGGTTGTATTTGTGTTTGCATCATATGTCTCTACACCATCAATGAAAAAAGATTTTAACTCCTCGATCAGAGGTCAGAGATAGACGTCGATATTGTTTCCCGGTGAGTTTGGTCCGTCGATAAGAAGAGGCATCATAAAGTATGATTAATCCATAGCCAACCAAGGCGGCAGATTATAAATTATCATTACAACGGGCCATGTGCTGTGACTTCCAGCCATATAGTTGAATGGGCAGAAGCCATCACTAGCCAGTCCGAGGTGGACATTGTGAGGATCGCTACTGAATATTACGTGCCTCCTATCGAAATCCTTCCATGCCGGTGAATCTCTTAGATGGCTCATTTTTCCATCTTCACTTGGAGGAGCACGGTGATGCCAAATCATTGCCTCGGCTGTTTTCTTGCACCTGAATAGCCTCTGTAGTCTCTGTGTTATGGGAAAAGATCGTGCTATCTTGACAAGTATATCAGGCTGCTTATCAGAATCTTTCGGCATATACCTGGCCTCTCCGCATGTTGGACAGTCTTTCAAATATGAATTCTCTTTCCGGTACAACATGCAATTTTTAGGACATGCTTGAATCTTCTCGCACTTTAGGCCCAAATCAGACATCATCTTCTAGGCTCCGTACCAGCTGTCGGGCACGTTATTTCCCCGGGGCATAGAATCTTTCAAGAACGAAAGAAGCATTGTGAATGACTTGTTGCTCCATCCATTTAGGCAATTAATCTGGAAAAGTTGGACGAACCATGAAAGGGTGGAATACTTTGCATTCTTATAAATTGGTTTTCTAGCATCATTTATGAAATTTTCATATTTATCCGCACGCGGTCCTTGACCGGAAGGAATGTCATCTTCGGTACGAATAGATTCACCTAGGGCAGCCACTACCATATCCTCCGTTTTTTTCTGATGGAAATAAATTATCATCTTCTCCTTTTGCCGCATTACCGTCTTCTCCTTCTTCTCCTTCTTCTTCTGACGCATTACTGCGTTCTTCTCCTTCCCCGTGATATTTCCAACTTGTATAAAGTCTAGTAAACCCATATTTTACGATATAAAGCTCTGCCAATTCTACCTTCTGCCAGTACTTATTGCAACATCTATCGCACGAGCAGAGAATCTTCTCTATCACGATCTTATTATGTGCGCGTGCAAATTCAATAAAAGCAGCAACTCCTACGACAAACTTAGATTGCATACGTTGTTGCCAATCCACATACATACAGTCCTTAACTCTGACGTACTCATGGGCCATGTTAGACTGTATAACATATAAATTGTAGGTTATGGTAACTATATTGAGAAATCTAAGAACGGGATAGTTACTGACAAAAGATCACGTGAGGTATTGCCACAGGGCTAAATCCTTCTCATTTGTGGGGATCTTTTCTTGGGGCACGTGGGGCACGTGACCCAAGATCTTTGCATGCATGGAGATCTTTTAAGTCTCCTTATTTTATTTTGAGAATTAAATTCTCTGTAGGGTTAAACCCTGATCATGATTTGAAGGAATTAAATTCCTGAAAGAATTAAATTCTTATATAGGGTTAAACCCTAATTTTCTTTTAGAGGAATTAAATTCTCATATATGTAAAAGAATTAAATTCTTGTAGAGGGTGAAACCCTAATTCCATTTTCTATGAGGAATTAAATTCCTGTGAATTTGAGAGAATTAAATTCTCATTTAGGGTTAAACCCTAGTTCTGTCTTGAAGGAATTAAATTCCTGTAATTTTTGGAGAATTGAATTCTCATATTGGGTTAAACCCTAGTTTCATCTTGAAGGAATTAAATTCCTATAACTTTGGGAGAATTAAATTCTCATATAGGGTTAAACCCTAACTTTGTTTTGGGAGAATTAAATTCTCTAAACTCAATTCCCCCTCTAAGTTTTGGATCTGCATGGCATGATCTTAACCCAATAAGAATTAAATTCTCATCCTATGGGGAGATGTGCTCTGTGCAGATCTTCAACCAGAAGAAGAACTAAGTTCTTTTGTGCAGAAGAGTTAAACTCTTAGATTTGAGAATTAAATTCTCTGTTTGAAGTTTTGATTCCCCTTTCTTTTCTCACCTAGGGTTTTCCTACGAACTTTTAGCATCTTAAGCAAGATCCATTATTTTCATGCTGTTTACTTCCCTCAAATATTGCAATGTTTTACTTGCGCATCAACTAGTCTCGAAGTCTATGGCTGAACTTCGAACCGTATAAGTTACTTAACAATATCTTGCCTATTTATTAACTAGTTTAAAATTCTACAACTGAAAAATATAGCTATAATTGTTTGAAAATATAACTAAGTTATTTTATCTCATGTAACACCTCAAATAAAATTCTACAACTGAAAATATAACTTAAGCAAGATCCATTATTTTCAGCCCTAACCCTAACCCTAGCTCCAGCCCCAGCCCCAGCAGAACCCCAACCCTAACCCTAACCCCAACCCCAACCCCAACCGCAACCCCAGCACCAGCCCCAGCCCCAACCCTAACCCCAACCCCAACCCCAACCCCAACCGCAACCCTAGCCGAACCCAACCCCAACCGCAACCCTAGCCAAACCCCAACCGCAACCCCAACCCCTAAAATAATCAAAAATTTCTTTAATTGAAGATTTAATTACTTGTTCAGTGGAGGAGACGATCGATCGGTGGCGACGACGAAAACAGCGACGAGGAAGAACCAGGCGGTGGCGACAACGAAACGGCCTGCGCTGGTGACGACGAGAACGGCGATGAGAGATTTGGCGATCGGCGGGAACGAGGATTTGGGGATTTTGGGTTGGCGCGCGACTTCGAGAATAATTAAGATAATGAGCGTAGGGATCGATCTGTGCCTTTTTAATTAAATCCCTATTTACATGCCCCTACGGATAAATCCGTAGGTTCTTGGTTTGCGGCTCCGTAGGGGAAAACAACAATTTACGATTTAATATTCTTAAATTAATATGTAAGAACCATAGGGGCAACCTTAAGGCCTTACGGATTAGTCTGTAGGGCCAAACAAAATCTGCCCCTACGGATTTCGTAATCCGTAGGGGCAGCCCCTATATGTACTAGTGATTCTGATCAATGCAAGGAAAACAATCATATATATGATGTTGTTGGAACCAAGTTTTTTAAGAAAACAGACATTACAGACTTTTGCTTTTATTTTGCACAGTGGTATTCGGTTATGAATATCCAGCACCTCATTCCACGAGGCAAGGGCTGAGATCCCTTCATCGGGAGTGACCTCTTGAGCAGATGTTTGCGTCAACGTAATAACTTTACTGTAGTCGATTATTTTTTTCTTTGCATCATGGTATTCAGTTTGGAATATCCTGCACCTCATTCGATGAGGAAAATGCCGAGATCCCTTCATTGGGAGTGACCTCTTTAGCAATAGTTTTCATCACTATATATTTGTAAAACCACTTAGATTCCTTCGACGATATCAAGTTCATTACGTTAAAGGTTTTTCGCCAAAAACCAGTCGTAGCCCTCCATCATTTCTTACAAGTATTGCTTAGTATTCATGTTGTGTTTGTTGACCGTGTCAAGGCGTAGTGTGCGGTAATAAAGCAATGCTTGTTTGTGGCATATTAATGTGATTGGTTAAGACAGTCGTGCGGCCTTGTTGACTGTGTCAAGGGTTCGTATGGGTGGGTTTAATTCAATCATGGATAATGACGGGTTGAACTTAATTAGGACTCTTTGATTTGTTGACTGTGTCAAGGTCACTTGGGTCCTAGGGGTAAAAATCACATCGGGTGTTTCAAACATACAGGAAACTTTCCAGGCATGCACATACCTTCTGGATTGTGGTGACTTGAGTGGCTTCCATCAAGTTATCATGCAATGATGGTTTGATCCCGATTCCCACTGATTAGTTGGTTTAATCCTTGGGTGATTTTAGATGATCCTGACTAATTCTTCTTTTCGGTTTGGAGAAGAATTTGAGGAAACAGTGGGAGACATCCTGATTAGATAAAGTGATTAACCATTCTGATCTATGTTAGAGTGCACGCTGAGTGTTTCTTTTCTCTCTCTCTTTGGCAGCGACCATTACCCGACCCTAAACTAAAACTCATGAACCTAGTTAACCGAGCCTTCGTAAAACACTTTTGTTTTTGGATTGTCATTTAGTCGCATAAATCATTGCCACTTTTATATCACCTTTGCGTTTTTCCAGAACACCCCATATCACTACGAAGATCCAAATTTATAGGATATGCCATCGTATAGTTACATACGAACTCGATGGAACTTATTCCATTTCGAGGATGGTTTCTGATTCTGGAGAAATATAATATGTTTATTCAATTGTCTTTTCTCTTTACCTTCTCTCAGGTTGCGAGGGCTCCTGGTCAGGAGTGTACACCTATTACACTTATTGGATAGTCTTCTTCCAAACCTTAGGCTGGTGCCAAAGGGTAAGGAAGGAAAAAAACCAATTAGCCTAAGTGTGATGTACAGAAGGTAATAAGTAAAGACAAATAAAGGGATTACAAAGTGGGCAAAGTAAATTGCGACTGCCATCATTCACGACGAAACTGTGTATATCATCGCCACTCCTACTTCACCTTTGCATTTCTCCGGAACATTTTGTATCACTACGAAGATCCACATTTATTGGATATGCCATCGTATAGTTACATACGAACTCGAAAGATGTTGTTCCAGTTTGAGGATGGTTTCTGGTTCAGGAGAAATAGAATATGTTTATTCAGTTTTCTTTTTTTTGTACCTTCTCTCAGGTTGCGAGGGCTCTTGGTTAGGAGTGTACAGCTATTATGCTTATTGGATAGTCTTCTTCCAAACCTTAGGCTGGTGCCGAAGGGTAAGGAAGGAAGAAAACCAATTAGCCTAATGGTGTTGTACAGAAGATAATAAGTAAAGACAAAATAAAGGGATTGGAGTGAGGGCATGGAACTATACGGTTATAGTCATGAATCTGGATAGTGGAAAGGCATTACTAGGAATACCCGGATACCCCTTCAAAACATTTTCATGTTTCAGATTTATTGTGCAATGTTAATTGAAAACTGTTTTCCCAATTGGATTCTAACTCCAAGGTTTGTATTTACCAGATTCGTTTCTCACATCTATATAGTATTAAAGATGATGAGTGGGAATAAGATATTAGGAATTGGGTGATTAGATCCTCTATATATCATAATTCGTTGTAATTGGTGATATTTGAGGAAATCTCCTGGGTTTTTGCCTGATGGCAAATATTTGGTTTTGAATATCCGTAGTTATGCACCATTTTCAAACTGATATATCTGTACATTTATTTTATAAAGTAAGATATAACTTTTTGAAATTATGTCTATGACATTTACCTATATCAGTTGATGGTTAGGTAAGGAGCATTCACCAACGATATAATTCTTCTTAACCAAAGCACAGTTTTCGACCTAAGACGCACAGGGTTTGAGTTATTGGACTCAGGGGACTTATATAAAGTATTATTTGTTGACCAGTGTCCATAAGGACAAAGGGGTTGGTGCTCGTATTCTATTCTGTTTACTCATGACTTCTCCAGTTTTAGACATGTATTTCATTGAAATACAAGGTCCAAGTTTTGAGAAGTTATAGGTATAAGAATAAAGTAGAGAACCATTTGATGCAAGTATCAAGATTCTTCAAGGTGATCGAAGATGTAGATACTTGTGTTAGGTATTCCGTTGTAAGTAATGGTTTTGAGAAATTACTTCTCTTTCAGATTACTCATATATGGATGCACTCCTAGATGAGTAATGTTGTTTTGGCCTCCTTCCGATTAGTTGACATGCACTGGAGACAGAAGCATGATTTGAATCTGGTTCCAATTAAATCAGTGCCTCTGTTTCTATATTGTATATATAATGGTTCTTATCTTAACGATGTTAAGGTATATAGAGTTGTCCGGCTTATGCTTAAAACCAGACTCTGGACAAACTCAAGACATGTTTTAGTAATAGCAGTCTGTGGGTTATCCCGGGTTTTGACGAGGGTTAACATTCTACCATCTAGAAGATCAATAGTTATATTGTTCTTCACTCGCCACAGTTTTAATAAAACGGATTCTTTTCAGAAAACATTAGTGAGAGTATGGTAGAACTGGAAGTGATTCCAGAACCATGAATGATTACTGAAAATTTAATTGAACCTAAATATTCAATTAGTTTTGACATTCCATTAGCCACTCCGCAGATATGGTGGGTAACCTACGGCACCCGAGAGGTACTTCGGTATCCTCAAAGACGGTGACAGGGAGGTACTTGATTACCCAAACTTGACCCACTGCTGTTCTAGACTATGAGACCTGGTAGGAGGATGAGTATAACGTCGTTCTGAACTAGCTTTAGAAGTGCACGTGTATGTGACTCTGCCAGAGGGTGGTTGTAGTCAGTGGGAGCAGCGGAAGCGCAGTGGGCAAGTAGCTTATGTCTATTTATAGACTAAAGTGGATATAGCGGAGATAGATCGTCTATTTTTGATGTGACGGTCATAGAGTTTGACTTCATCAGAATAGAAGATGGATGTGGTGAGAAGGTAGTATGGAGTAATGTCCTGATATTTGGATGACATACTCTTGATAGGAAGTGATATTCCTATACTAGATCAGTTATACTGTGGTTGTCACAAGGTGTTTCTCCATATAAGATCTGGATAAAATATCAGGGTTTCTGGTCACTAGATCTATGGTTTTAGATCTACATTTGGGAAGTGTCCCAATTTGGGTACTTGACACTATTCTAAAGTGTTTTAGAATGTATGACTCCTGGGGTGGTGGTGTACCCTCAGGTGATGGAGTCACCCTCTCTAAACAGATGTCTTTCAAACTGACGAGGAAAGGGATTTGCATCATTAGCATATCACTTGCTTAGGCAATTGAATTCATCATGAAATGTCAAGTACCACACCAGATATTGCTTTTGCACTGGCTGCAATAAGCATATATATTAATCCATTCTTGGAGAAACGGTAGGAAGTTATTATGAATATAAGTGAATGTTCTTGGTATATGGTAACGGTAGCCTCCTTCAGGAGGCGGTTATCATTTTAGGCTTCCAAGGTGACCTGGATGACAGAGTGACTGTCAGAGTTATAGTTTTTCCTTTTTTTGAGATGTAGTATGTTGCACATGTAGTCCAAGCGGATACCGTGGAAGGCATGGCATAGCATACTGATTAAATTCAGTTGACGATAAAGACTCTGATGTTTGTTGGATTTAGAGTTCATTTATGAACTGGGTCCCATCAGATATCCAGACAAATTCTAAGACATGTATTGCTCATTTCGGGAGATGGCTTTCTCCACGAAGTTGAGATATAAAGAGATAAAGATAGAAACACTGGAGCGGATCCACTCACTGAGGGTATTTCCCGAACACAATAGTTTCGCAAACGGGCTTCGCTAGACTGATTAGTAGAGAAGTTAGGTGTTCGGTATCACACGGGCAGTGAGTATGCGACACCGTAATAATTAGCCTTAAGTGCAAGTGGGAGATTGTTGGCTATAGTGCCCTCAAGTCAATTAATGAATCGCAGGCACGCGATTGTGATGATTGAGAGAGGAATTATACCGGTAGAACAGTCTTACTCGAGATGATAGTATGCTATCTGGTTTGTCTTTATCATCATGTACAACATTAGGTGGAGTTGCAGATTACTATTACATGTTGATAGAGCCCATAGGATTCTTACTTGACTATCAGCATTATGATGGCGATCATATACATGGGAGCTGGGTGCTCTATAAGAATATCCGTAAATGTCCCTAATCGTGGGAGTATCGAGACTGGGCATTAGTACTCCAGAGTAGAGTAGTGTATGCTTATCGAGACCCCGATAAGGGGCAGTGGCCGGTCTCATAAGCCATTCGTGTCAGTTTGTTCACTTAAGATAGTATACAGGTGCTCATTGGGTTATGAGTACACTGGACGGACTCGCTGGGAACCTGCTAGATGGTATTATACCTATTGTCAGATAGAAGTTCCCAGGTGACATATGTACAAGTTAGTTTGTCGACCTGAGATCGTCATTTGTCTCGTGTGAGTTCCCACTGTGCTTTGATTACTACCCAACCACGGCTCAAAGAAGTCGTGCAAACAGGTTTTAGTTGGGTACAGTCCCGAGCCACATAGAGGCAGTGAGCGGATCGTCGAGGATTCGTCTCTCCTGGTATTGGAGGTTAATGTCGCGTAGTGCACGGGTGGCCATCACCAGAAATCATCGGCCGGGGTGGATAAAAATTACCGATCTAGGATCGATAGTTTCTCAGGTGGTGATGGGTTTCATACTGACACGAATTATCGCGTTATTAGGGGTCTGACTTTATCCACCCCCTAGACTCGATATGCGATACTCTTAGACGAACAGACCGGACTGCATGGATATTGTCACTGTCAGGCTCATTAGGGGTTTAAATGAGTTTGCTCGTTGGCCTTCCTTTCGCTCAATAACTGGGTATCCTTTACGTACAGCTAGGGCCGCTGATGTGCTTGTGGTTAAACCCACTGCCAGCGTATTGATGAGTCTTTAGAGTCCCACACACAGAATTTTCACGGTTCAGGCAATATGGTGTAGATGACGTATGTTGGTAAATATAAGTGTCCGATTAAATATGTGTACAGGTTGCATAGACTTTAATCGGACGGTTGATAATACTAGCGGCTTAGGATTAAGCCAGATTATTAAATTAGGTTTTGATTTAATAATTTATATATGTATTTATATATATGTATTCTAGTATTATTGTTCACTGTTCATTTTCTCTCTTGGATATTCGTATTTTTGTATGAATACGCATATATGTATTTCGATACGTATACCAGGTTGTATTCCGTATTTATACGGAATAGTTTCTAGAAGATTTGACACCTCATTGTTTGATTTTTCTTTTTGGTAAATCATTTTGGAAAATGAGGTAGAAGAGGTGAGGTGGCATGAACAATGCATGGCATGTACAGAGGTATGGTTTGCATTTGTTTATTAGTTAAATGAAAAGAGATACTGTGTGAATGATTGAGAGAGAGAGAGGCAGCCACTTCTTGACATGCCATGCTTAGATTTTTCTTCACTTGCTTGCTTTTCACATTCTCACTTGGAAAAAGACTTAGCCATTCTTGAGTTGCTCATTCCATTGTTTCCTCACCTCCTTCTTCATCTTCTATGGTTGCTCTTTGAGCATTTGTAATGAGAGAAAAACTATAGTGAGATAATACTACACCACCACTCTCCATTGCTAGCAATTTTGGAGCGTCGATTGCCTCGCTAGGCGAGGCTTGAGCTTGCGCCGTTTCTCTCGGGTGGATCATCGTAGATGGAGGAAGACCGGCAACAAAATTCGATCCGCGACCATTAGGAGCTTGGGATGATGGTTGAAGACCCGAAGGACTTGGTTCATTCGGTACAACCATTCTATACTCCTCTTGATATGCTTTCTAGTATAGGTTTTTGGTTCGATCTTGTGCGGGTTTTGTTTGCGCCAAAGTTTTGAAATTTTTGTTCCGCATTTGGCCACGGTTTAATGGCCGGGGCTCCGACAAAACCCAACAGCCGATGGCAAGAAATAACTGCATGTCAAGTCCCCGTACGAACCTTTTTATGCGTTTCTCTTCAGTGTCCACCAGGTAAGGAGCATATCAGGACAGCTGAGTAAACTGAATGTCGTACTCGGACACCGTCATCCCAGGAGTCTTGTGCAAAGACTCGAAACTATGAGCTCGAGCATCTCGAATGCTCTCCGGAAGGAAATGAGCAAGAAATACAGCGGTGAAATCATCCCAAGTCATAGGAGGTAGGCTTGCAGCTCAACCACTCTCAACCGACTAACACCACGTCTGAGCAAGACCCTCTAGACGAAAACTCACAAGATCAACCCATCTCTCATCAGAATATCTCAGCGAACGAGAAATCCCAGCCATCCTGTCGAGGAATGCCTCAGGATCCTCCGCTGCATCGGTGCCGGTAAAAACTGGAAGCTTCAGCCTTATAAACTCCTGTAAGGATACGGGAATACTCTCGGTAACAGTTGGAACAACTGTCTAAGCAGCAGGTACAATCACAGTCTATGTAGAGGGGGGAACATCCTCAGATCTCGGAGCTCGGCTAGCCTCGAATAACGATCCAACCAACTGTCGTAAGTTCTGAATACTCGACTCCAGCCTAGCTATCTGTCCTGGAGAAGGCAGATCAATCTGTCCCTGAGGGGTCGGCATACCGCCCTGATCTTTGCTCGTCTCAGACGAGCCCGCTCTAATCTCATCCCTGGCAGCGGCCCTCTGGGCCCTCGTAGTTTTCGGCGGCATAGTGGCTGGAGTAAGAAACAGGATTGATAAGAACATTGCAATCGAATCAAAGGATATATAGAGTCAAGGAAGGAAGTACAAGCAATTATATATTCTAAGGTCACTTAGGCGGAGTATCGTATCGTAAGTATGACGCGGAACAAACACACGCTACGTCATTCTGCATAAGTCAACTACTCCATCTACCAAGGGTCATCCTACACTCAGAAAGGTAAAACCTATCGCTCAGATACCAACTTTGTCACGGCACGAATATGTTGAACTTGACTGGCACTTAAATTACGCAACGTCTAGAGGCGGAACGCAATCTAAGTAAGCCAAAGCCCAGAAATCTAAACCATTTAAAGAAAATAGAGTGAAGGAAAACTTCATTAAAAGTTAAGTTAATATAGAAAATCACTTTGAAAGTCTTTATAATAAACTCAAGTTTTTATAAAAATTTTGGCAGAGTTTCTTTTCTAAATACTGGCCCCAAACGGGTAGAAACATGAATATATACAAGTAATGAACAAAAGCATCCCCAAGCGGGAGCTGGCTCTTCGCCGAACGGCAGAATCACAACCACATGTAAGACATATCATCCAAGAATGAAACCAACATTTAAAATCAAGAAAGCAGAAACCAAATGTAAGTCGGCCCACATGAGCTCAACACGAGATACCAAAAATACAAGTCTCACAGTCTTACTGTCTAGTCCAATTTACAAGGGTAAATGGAGTATGCTAGATACAAAATAAAAATATACATGGTGAGAACAAAAGAATATGCTCACAACCCACCTACAAGCAAGTTGATGCAAAAGAAGCAGAAGAAGAAATATGCCCGTCGCTATTATACTGACAGGTCGGACCTTGAAGATACTGTGGCACAACGGGGGTGAGTTGCCAACTCGTGAGTAGTAAGTAACATCAAATAAGGCTATCGTAAGCATGCCTGCAAATACGTCACAACCTACATATAAAATTATGATGCGATGCAATAGTATAAATGCGACATGAATGAATAATCAACACGAAATCTTTATATATCTGGTGTAGGAAAATCTATATCCATATCTTAGTAAAACCTTTGTATAATAAAGCTGGAGTATCATCAATGAAATCGACAGAAAATCCATGTCAAGCATCGACACAATATATGTATCTCAATATCTCAATAGCCGTCTCTCAGATGGGCTCTCAAATCTGTCACGTCCCATAACTTCGGTCAGTATCCTCCGGATAACCGCCGAACCAATAATTATAAGCGGTAGGTCGTGCCCCTCTGCCATGCTCATCGTCTACAACTCGAGCTTCTTGCCCCGGGGTACCTCACCGGGTCCACCATGTACCAGAGACGGTTCATCCTACTCCTCAAATCGGGTCTCGAAAACCAACTCAAATCAGGAAAACACATGGTGGACTCCACATACATCATATCACGAGAAAACCGCAACATGCATTTTTTAAATGTAATAGGTTTATTAAATCCTTGTGGTTTCCCCAAAATCCATAAATCTCATAAACACTGAAATCTCTAAGAAGAATCACAATATATGAACATGTCGGTGATGATGAATTTCTATGGTATCAATAATATGAAATACGATGTATGACTAGAAAACTATGTATGAATGATGATGCAATAAGGTATATATATTAGTTATATATATGCCCTAGAGACCATTGTTGTACATATGATGTATATTATAGTGGATGCTTGGATATATATAGAGAGGACTTTCTTGCTCGAAATGATAGTATGCTATCTGGTTTCACTTTGTCTTAAATGTTGACTTGACTTGTATTACTGTATTGCTCTCATATGTTGATAAAGCCCTTAGGATATGTACTTGACTACTAGGACTATGATGTAGATAACACTAGTGGGGCAAGGGTAGTCCACGATTACATCCTATAAATTGTTCCTTATCGAGGGTGTATCGAGACAGGGCATCGATACTCCAGAGTAGACTAGCGTGTACGCATCTTGAACCATATGATGGGCGATGGATGATCCCACATCCATTGGTTTTTGAAATCAAAGATGGTGTTCGGGTGCTCAGTGGAGACTGGGTACACTGAACGTACTCGCCGAGAACTCCTAGATGGTATTATACCTATTGTCAGATAGCAGTTCTCTGGTGTGATTCCCACTGTGCTTTGATTTCCACCTTACCACGTTCATAAGAACGTGCAAAATGATGGATTTTGGATACATTCCCAAATCACATGGAGGCAATGAGTGATAGGAGGGGTTTCGTCTCTCCCGGTATTGGGGGTTTATGTTACACTGTGTTCGATTGGCTATAGGTGGAACACCCTAGTCAGGGCTGATATGGAGATCTACTGGTAAGTATTATCAGTAGTTTCTCGACCCGTTATGAGCCTCACATCGACACGACTTATCGGTTACTGGGGTCTGACGTTTACCACCCCTAGACTGGATATGCGACATATCAGACGAAGAGATCGGACTGCACAGTAGTGTTACTGATTGGATTCGCAGGAGTATGTATAGGCTTGCTTGTTAATCTTCTGGTCGCTCAATACCCGGGTGGCTGTTACGTTTAGCTGACCGCTTGCAGCTTATGGGTGTTTGATATAATCATCACCTACTGCCGGCGTATTGACGAGTCTTTAGAGTCCTATACAGAGGTTTCCTGGCTCAGGCGAAACGGAGTAGGAGCACATATGTAATATGTGCGGGACCAAGAATAATACGAGTATTTGATATCATATTCTATTCTCGCGATATGTGATATCAGCCGGTTATTTGTGATAAGGCCGGGTCATCGGATCAAGTGTTGATTCGATGAAATGATACATATTATATTGGTCGGTTATATATGATATAGCCGGATTATTAAATCAAGTTTTGATTTAATAATTTAATGTATAATTATATATTTGATATATTAAATTACATTAACTAATATTTGCTCACTTAAGTATTTCATTTTCTCACTTTGGATACATTTAACATATATGTGATATATGTTTATTGTATTCTTTTCTTTTGTTACATAATTATATGTATGTGATATGTATAATTGTAACATGCTAGGTTATAAAAGCAACTAGGGTTTGTGAGAGACTTAAACCATGCTAGGGTTAAGATTAGGGTTTGTATTTATTATTAAGTAATTCAAAATTGTGGATTTAATCTTTTGGACAACTTGTAGAAGCTTGTAGGTTCTTTGACCAAGTCCACTCTTTTGTCAAGCTTAAGATATTTATCGACCTAACCTTTAACCCTGGCTCATGGTTAAGTCACTACAAGGGTTAAGGATGACACATTTTAACCCATGGTTGCATTTCTAACCTTATCTCATTTTTTTCATTCATCTTCTTACTCCTTCATCTCCTTCAAGATCTCTCTCTAGGTTTTGAAAAGGAGAAGAAAAATTGTGAGAAAAAAAAAACTAAAGAGAGCCCATTTCCTACTTCATCATCCTCTTCTATACTAGCCATATAGATTAGTGTGTTATCTTCACTAATCCCTAATTAGTGAAGGAATAGCTTGGGTTTGTGTCTCCTCAAAGTAGATCATCTTGGATTGTGAAAATTTCAAGCAAGTATGGATCATTCACCTCATGGAGCCTCTCAAGAGTCCTGGAGCTTGATGATCGCAGCGAAGGGACCACAACTTGGAGCTGATGAAGTGAAGTAACGGACTACAAAGGATGTAATCCCCATCACTTAGAAGTAAAGTTGTTTGCTTTAAGTTTCCGTATGATTCTTTAGTTAACGATCTAGGATTAGGGTTAGATAGAACGGAAAAAATTTGAAATTGGCATGGACGATGCCTCCCGAAACCTTGTTGTCGTGCTATACAACACCATAGTGGTATCAGAGCCTAGCTAAAGAATTAGGCGGATAGTGTTGGATTGCGAAACCGAAAAAACTCCGAAACAACCGACTTAAAACCCTATTTTCTGTCGAAATTTTCTAAGAGTAAAATTTTTTTTTGAAACAACTACAGAATGTTGTATGAGATACAATATGAACACTATGCAAAATTCACCCCATCCCACCTTTTCTGGGCCGGCCACACGAGCAAGAAAACCGGCCTGCTCGGTTTTTTGGAGGGAGTCCCGGGTTGAAATTTGCACTGTGTTCCAGTCTCTGGGGTTTGGTATTTTAGGTGTTGTTTGTTTTTGCTAAATTTGCATGTGATGTTATCTTATTACATTGGCAATTCATAGTGTTTTATGTTCGTAATTCTAGTTTGTTTTCGGGTTAATTTAGACGGTGTTAAAAAGTTCGATCGGATATCAAATACCCAATTTAACCATTGCCGGAAAATTTTCCAAGAGATGAATTTTTTCGTAGTTAAAGACCATTCAAATATCGTGTAAGTAATGCGGTGGTCCCTCTAGAAGAACAAAACCCTAACTCGATTCTATGCATGTAAGAACCGCCGCTAAACCCTACGGTTTGCGGCAGTTCCGCGGCGCCACAGGTGAGGCATTGGTTGATCCTTCTATGGCTGGTTCATTGCCACTGTGGCATGTACTGAGTATTTTTAAATTACGCTCAAGTGTTGAGCTTTTTGGGAAATTTTGGGTGTTTGTTGATTCGATCGGAATGTTTAACGTTGTCTAGTTTTTTCTGGAATAAGATAAAATATGTGGAATTCATATAGTTAGGCATGAAATCCGTATTATGTGATATTTCAGGTTTATGATGTCTAAGGCGATTGTGGATTCCAAATGTTGTAGTTTTTTACTTTCTTTTCTGCGACCGTAAGTTTAATATGTGGTGTATCGCCGGTTTCGTTGCTATACATCAACGACAATTGGGATATGCATATTTACTTACGTTGATGACATGTGATGTTATGTGTTGCACTGATATGTTATATTGGATCGCCGTGTTTTGAATAACCGGGGGTTTTATATGTGATGGGTGTTTTTATTTTCATTCATGTAAAATTCATTGTATGTAATATTCTTTTATTCGGGCACTTCCGGGTTGAGGATGATGTCACCATTGTAAATTATTTACTTTTCCGCATTAGGATAGACCCAAAGAGGGGAGCACAAGTAACCGGGTTCTAGGGTCCAGTAGGAGACCAACTCGAGAAGTCGAGTCCGGGTCTCCTAACTCTAGAATTGGTAGGGTTGCTTGCCACTCTCATAGGGGTCTAGGGATGTGGGTTTGGCTATTCATTGCGACCGTGGAATCCGTGTTTTATACAGGCTCAAAATAAAACACGGACTTCCTAGTATATCCAATATTTCATATGTTATCTTCTGCTGCTGATATTCTATGATGTGATCATTTTATATTCGTGAGACGAATGCTTTATTATTGTATATATGATATATAATAAACGTTGCTTATGTTTTACAATCGTGCTTGTCCCGCCCCGCTATGCCGTTAGTTAAGTAACCTAACGGTGCATAACGGGATACTGTGGCGAATGCGGATGGCATAAGCGTACGTTGTATTTTCCTTTCTTCTGTGATGCTTAGGAAGCATAAATGATGGGACGTCATTAATGAGATTAATGAAAGAAAAAGAAATCTAAAAGATGTTGTAGAATCAAATTTTCAAAAAGGGTAGCTCTAGTTTTTACTTTGCATAGCGGTATTCCATGTAGAATATCCAGCTCCTTATTCGATAAGAAAAGAGCCGAGATCCATTCACCGGGAGTGACCTCTTTAGCGAATAGCAGATGCTACAACTCACTCAGTTTTGTTTTTGATTGTTTTTTTTGTAGTTTTTGCTTTGCATAGCGGTATTTGTGAAATATCCTGCACCTTATTTGATATGGAAAGAACCGAGATCCCTTCACCGGGAGTGAGCTCTTTAGCAAAACTAGTAAAAGCCTCAAAAACACTTCTTTTCAAAATCACTTGTTTCTACAACGATATCAAGTTCATTACGCAAAAGGTTTTTATAAAAATCTGTCGTAGCCCTCCGTCATTTCAGATAAAGACTAGTTTGTATTCGTGCTACGTTTGTTGGCCTTCGTCAAGGCGTAGTGTGCGGTAGCTGATTAGTACTTATCTGCTTATTGCATGTGATGCGACTGGATTAGGGTAGTCATGCGATTTTGTTGGCCTTCGTCAAGGGTAGGGCGGGTGGGTTTAATTCAATCAAGAAATCTACGGATTGAACTTGACTAGCGGCCTATGGTTTGTTGACCTTCATCAAGGTCATAGGTTGCTAGGGGAAAAACTATTATCGGGAATTTCAAGTGTTGAAATTTGCAATAAGATTGCATACCTTCTATGAGATAGTTGAATCCCGATACCCACTGCGAGTAAGAGTTACTTCTGGGAGAATTTTATACATCACAATTAGCCGATCATGTAGGTGTCTAGAAAGGTGTTAACGGGGTTATTCATTTGGGAAAATGAGGTTTATTTTAATTAGGTTCGTGGCAAAGCACGTGGAACCACCCTCAAAGTACCAACACTGGCCTGGCTGAAAGATTGGCGAACTTATAAGGTGTAATTAATCCAGGCTAGTCTTACCTTTTTTGGGTTTGAAGGAAGATTTGATAAAAACAATAGGAGCCATCCTGATTAGATAAGATAATAACCAATCTAATCTTGCAAGAGCATATGCTAAAGCGTTTTCTTCTCTTTCTCTCCAGTTAGCGACCATGTCAGGCCTTAATCAAGATAATAATATGGATGTACTGACCGAACCCGCTTGTTATACTGAGCAGGGGAACGTTGGTTCCGTTCATTCTTATAAATGTTATAAGACAGTGCAGGAAATAAGGGAATATCCGGATTCTCACGCCGCCCAAACGAAGAACAAGTATGTTGATGCACCTTCTTCGGGTGTGTTTGTAATCAAGAACTATTTGTCAGTTCACTCTATGTCCTGGGTATTAGATACCGGATCAAGATCCCACATATGTAATATATTACATGGGCTAAAGAAAGGTAGAGAACTGGGAGAGGGTGATCATTCCGTAAGAGTAGGGAATGGTGTAAATGTTGCAGCCAAAGAAGTTGGCAAATATCACCTTGTATTACCAAATAGTAACACATTAATTCTGAATGAAAGCTATTACATTCTGATCCTGATATGCAATCTTATATCAGTTTCTTTATTAAGTAAAGAAGAATATAATTTTGTAGTACTGGATAAGTTTATGAAGATCTTCCTGAATCAAAAGTTGATTGGATCAGGCTCGTTAAATAATGGCATATGCGTTTTAAACTAAACCACGGTTCTTAATGTACAAAACAGACACAAGAGGAAGAGTTAAAAAATGAACGAATCCTTCTTGTGGCATTGTAGACTAGGTCATATCAATGCGACACGACTGGCTAAGTTACATAAGGATGGATATTTGAATCCGTTCGAATTTTCATCTTATGACACTTGCTTGTCATGTCACAAAGGAAAAATGACCAAAACTCTGTTTAGTGGATACGGAGAAAGAGTTACGGAACTCTTGGGATTGATACATAGTGATGTATGCAGTCCCATGGCTACATATGCCAGGAATGGTTCTTCATACTTCATCACATTCACTGACGATCTCTCAAGGTACGGACATGTGTTCCTGTTGAAACACAATTCTGAAGCATTTGAGAAATTCAAAGAATATAAGCACGAAGTTGAGAACCAAACAGGTAAAAGTATTAAGATCCTTCGATATGATCAAGGAGTAGAATTCTTGAGCAATGAGTTCCGGGACTATCTAAAAGAGATTGGGATTCTCTCTCTGCTTACTCCTCCCTATACACCACAGCACAACAGTGTATCGGAACGGAGGAATCACACCCTATTAGATATGGTGCGCTCGATGACGAGCACTACTGAGTTACCTATTTCCTTCTGGGGGTATGCGCTTAAGATAACCATACACCTATTGAATATGGTCCCTACCAAATCCATGCCTACCACTCCATATGAGATATGGAAAAGGAAGAGGCCGTGTCTTAATTATATTAAGATATGGGGTTGTCCGGCTTATGTTAAAACGCAAAATCCGGACAAGCTCGAGGCAAGGTCAGTTATATGTAAGTTTGTTGGATATCCCAAAAATTTACGTGGGTATATCTTCTACTGTTCCGAGGAACAAAAGGTGTTTGTTTCTCGCAATGCCACCTTTTTAGAAAAGGAATTTCTTGAAAAAGAAATTAGTGGGAAGGAGGTAGAACTGGAAGAAGTTCCAGCTACACAAACTGCAACAGATGATTTGGTGGAACCAGAGGATTCAGTAGTACCCGACAAACCTCAGCCGCTCCGCCGATCTAGTAGGGTTCCTCATCCACCTGAGAGATACTTCGGTTTTCTCATTGATGATGGGAGCGAGGATTGCATCATGGAAGATAATGACAAGACAAGCTTCGAGCAGACCATCACCAGTGGGGACTCTGTGAAATGGCTGGATGAAATGCGATCTAAAATGGAATCCATGTACACCAACAAATTATGGACTTTGGAAACTGCTCCTGAAGGGGTAAAACCCATTGGGAGAAAATGGATCTTTAAGAAGAAGCTTGGTGTAGATGGAAAAGTTGAGACATTCAAACCTAGATTTGTTGCAAAGGGTTTTTCGTCAACGACCGGGTATGGATTTTGACGAAACCTTTTCTCCAGTGGCTATACTTAAGTCCATCCGGATCCTACTTGCCATTGCTGCATACCATGACTACGAAATCCGGCAAATGGATGTTAAGACCGCCTTTCTAAATGGTGATTTATAAGAATGTGTGTACAAGACTCAGCTAGAGGGCTTCGTAGATAGTGGGAGCAGCGGAAAGGTGTGCAAGCTGCTTAAATCCATCTACGGATTGAAGCAGGCATCGCGGAGTTGGAACATCTGTTTTGATGTTGTAGTCAAAGAGTTTGACTTCATCAAGAACGTAGATGAACTTTGTATTTACAAGAAGGTGGCAGAGTGTAAGGTTTTCTTCCTCGTATTGTACGTGGATGACATACTCTTGATAGGAAATAATGTTCCTATGCTGCACTCGGTCAAGCTCTTCTTATCACATAGATTCTCAATGAAAGATCTAGGTGATGCCTCCTGCATCTTGGGGATTACGATCTATAGAGATAGATCTAAACGGATACTGGGATTGTCCAAATCCAGGTACATTGACACCATACTAAAGAGGTTTAGTATGGAAGAATCCAAACGTGGGTACTTACCCACGATCTCTGGACTCACTCTCTCTAAAAAGATGTCTCCCAAGACTGATTTGGAGAGAGCTCACATGCAAGAGATACCCTATGCTTCGGCAGTAGGCTCTATCATGTACACGATACTATGTACCAGACCTGATGTTGCATACTCACTATGTGTAGTGAGTAGGAATCAAGCAGATCCAGGAGAGAGTCACTCGACAGCTGTGAAGAACATTCCCAAGTACTTGAGAAGGACTAAAGAGATGTTCTTGGTGTATGGTAACGGAGAACTCCAGGTCGAGTCCTTTACCGATTCGAGCTTCCAAAGTGATAAGGACGACTCTAAGTCGCACTCGGGATTTGTCTTTACCCTAAATAGAGGGGCAGCTTGTTGGAAGAGTTCCAAGCAGGAAACTGTGGCAGACTCGACGATGGATGCTGAATGCATCGGTGCCAAAGAGACTGTCTGGATGAAAAAGTTCATAACTGAACTTGGAGTGGTTCCATCCATTAAGCATCCAATACCATTGTATTGTGATAACAATGGAGCTGTGGCTTTAGCCAAGGAACCCAGGTCCCATCAGAGATCCAGGCATATTCTGAAGCGGTATCACCTGATCCAAGAGATAGTTGATCACCGAGAGATCGGGGTCAGGAGAGTTGACATGAAGGACGGCACTGTGGAAAAACTCACGAAGGCCATACCCCAGATACAATTTGAGAGACTCTTCGGGATGTTGGGTATGAGATACTACAACAGCTGGCCTTAGTGCAAGTGGGAGATTGTTAGTTATATATGTTCCCTAGAGGCCATTGTTGTACATATGATGTATATTATAGTGGATGCTTGGATATATATAGAGAGGACTTTTTTGCTTGACATGATAGTATGCTATCTGGTTTCACTTTGTTTTAACATGTTGACTTTTATTGTATTACTGTCTTGCTCTCACATGTTGATAAAGCCCTTAGAATATGTACTTGACTACTAGGACTATGACGTAGATCATACTAGTGGGGCCAGGTGTTGGTTATTCACCCGCGCGGGCTTTTGTGAAAATGGAAACGTTTTATGGAAACGGAATGCGCACGCGAGATCATTCTCGTTACTATTTATAAACCACAAGTGCACGGTGCGTTGTAGCGAGCCGGCAATCACGAGTCAATCCGCAGGGAGTTGTGATTAGGTTTTGCGATTTAAGGTTCGAAAAATTAATGAATTGGGTTGGTTATCACAAAAATATAAAAGAATACGAAAACAAGAAAAGCAAGAAAAGAAGCAAGTAGGTTAAGGAAGAAGTTGGTTGTTGCCTTGGTTCGGAAGTTTGAATCGCGACGTTTACCTCTATACTCCCTTGATCATGAGCTGTCTGGCCTTACCTTGATCCCGGCATGAAGCACGCCTTGTCAACGCGGTTGCGGAGCACAAACCGTCAAATTCCGATATTCGCCGCAAAGCACGAAACGAGTCCGTTTTGATCACTTATCGTTTGTATGTCCGCGCTTGGGGTATCAACACTAAACACAAGGGTTAGCAAGAATACCACAACAACAAAAACACAAAGTGGTTAGTGAGAGCAAATGATTTTGGTGTTAAGTGTCCTAAGTGTTTGTGATTGTATATGTATATGAAATTAAGAGATTTGTCAAGTCCTTAATCACAACATACCATATCCAAACTTAGCAAACTTAACTCCAAATTGATTATAACTTAAACACTGAAATGGGGAAAGGGAATGAATATGGTATATGAGGAGGTTACAAGTAACCATGTGTCAAAATACCATATCATATCAATACATTAACAATCTTTAAGTTAGAATCATAAATTAAGCACAATAAAGATAAACAAGAGGTGGAGGAGGCAAAGCTTTTCATCTCACTTCTTCACCAATACCACAACCAAAGAATTAGTTAAGCATGATAAACCAAGTAAAAAAATAAGCAAGTATACAAGAAACAACAACTGCAATATATTAACACTTAAAGAAATGAGATACAAGATTTTGGTATCTTGTTCAACCTCCTTAATGAAGCTCTCCAAAGAGAGGTTCAAGTGGGATGAAGAAGAAGAAACCAAGTGAGGTTCACTCACCCTCAAGCTAAACCAAAAATAAAGAAACTAACAAAATGTATTACATCTATTTGGCATGGCCCCTTTCTTTAGATCTAATCTGGTATTTATAGGCCACAAAACAGAATAAACAAACAATATAAAAGTGAGGATGTGGCACTAATAAACAACCAGAGAAAATATGGGGTTAAATGGGGGTAGTGGGGTCGAGCTCGCCGAATCTTCAGGCAATCTTGCCGGCCAAAAACCGAGGAGTGGGGCTCGTGCTTGTAGTGCGGTCTTGTGTGCATCCCAATATCACTCTAGTGCTGTTTGCTTTATCGGTTATGACCTGTTTTGCCTTCAGAGTTTTGGAGGGAAACTAAATGCTTTAACTCACATCAAAGCTTTTAGCGATAAATGCTATTCAATGCACATCACACCCATATGTGCCCACTTGCTCAAGCCATCATGCCATGGCAGCCCACACTTGGTCCAAGCTATGTGCACAGTTGTGTGTTAGACTATTTTTAGACAAAAAATGTGTACATGCATTATTTCCAAAATGTGCTCTTGGGATATTGGTCGCTTTTCTGTTCCGTTTGCAGTGTCGGCTCCCAAATGCTATATCCGTGATTTTGAATGTGTTTATGGTATTCTATCACGAATACTTGTAAATTGTAATTACAGAGCAGACCCTGATTAATAGCACCGATATAACAAAATAGATAACGAATGAGCAGTATTAAAATACAGTTTTCTTTGGTGAACAAACACCCCCAAACTTATCTATTGCTCGTCCCGAGCAATACAAAAAATCCTAGCCTCACTTTCGCAGGGAACGCGTTTACACTGAGCATGTGCAACAAGCCGTTAAACCTCTAGGTGTCTCTAGTAGGAGGAGTGTTGTCTCCTGAGGGTTTTCAGTGGATTACACCCATAATTTCCAGTCAAGTTAGCGTTGCGGAGAAACTGTTGATTCTAATCTTAAGATTAGAGATCAAAGTTAGAAGTTCTATCACCCAAGTTAGAAATGTTAGACCCTTTTTTTCACTCCTCACAATTTTTTTAACATAAGCTCATACGCGTCTTAACGTGATTGTGCGGATAGTGTCCAGAAGTTTTTAAGAACTTTGATTAGGGTCATTATGTCACAATTACAAACCATGATAGACTTCTAAATGATCACACGAGTTTGAAAGGAGTTAAGATTTTCTCAAGTTTTTATTCTCAAGTTAGGTTTCAAGTCAGAATATAAAATCATTTTTAACAGAGAACATAAATCTCAGGTTTCACTCCTACCTTTCATCTGTTGTTGTTCATACACACCTTTCTTTATCGTGCAAAACGTCTTAATAAATACAAACCTTCATATCTCCGTGAAAAAACTGTTTAAATAGAAAATTCGTCTTCGCCAAGATTATTCTCCCACAAAGAACCGTTAGGATTTTTAACTAGGAGAGAACACTTGCTTAGCTTGTTTTCTGGTGAATTGGAAACTTAGCGAGCTTTGGGTCAATGACTCCCAAACCAGATGGTTTTAGGGCATTATGTGTGGAGACACCCCAAGGACTTAATTACCCAAGTTACCAAGGCCACAAAACAAAAGACTCATTTTATTTTAAATAATTCTGTACTCAGAGAAAACGGAGATATATCCTGCGTTTTCTTTTAAATCCGAAGACTTACATGCGGATAAGGTGTGTAATCACTCCAACAAGGCTCCAGATGGGTTATTTTTCAGACTTATAGCTTATGTTAAAACATCAATAATATCCTTCATATTCACTTTACTTTATGAACTATTCTTAATATTACTGAACTCAGAACAAACCTGTTTCATCTTAAAGATGTTTATCAATTTTAAAAGTTTACAGACATGTCAGACATTTATCAAAAACTCAAAACACATATGACACGTGTAACTGATATAAAAGACGTATATTAGTTATGGTTAAACAAAAAAGAGGGTTATTTTTCGGGTCGTCAATCTCATAGCAAGGATTTAGTTATTTCTACCTTATCAACCTAACCGTCAGATATTGAATCTAAGTAACCCTGCTGGCCAACATGACAAAGTTTTTATATTTTTCCAGAATTTTTCAATTTTTATAATTTTTCAATTTTTTCAATACAATGCAATACAAAAGCAGATATGAAATATAACTACATGCAAAAGAAAAGAAAAATACAATATGTAAGTGTTGAAATGCAGGAAATATGCAAATACAAACTATATGCAGATAAAAAATACCACCAAAAAGCTCCACCCCCAAACTGAATCGGACGATGTTCTCATCATCGCTTGGCCTTTTCTTTACCTCGGCCTCTTCCGCTCGCTTCCTCCTGTTTGGCTAAGATCTGGCAAAGTAGTTAATTGATTTCCTTGTTTTGCCGGATCAAAGTCTTGATGCCGCGGACTTCCATCCTGTGTAGTTCGTAAGGATCTGTCGGAACGTCATCTCCCAAGTAGATCTCCGATGAAGTCTGCGGGGCCGCATGCTCGCTGGGGTCGGTAAGGGTCCAAATCTGCTGCTCACTCCTGGGTTCTGTGTACCTTGGTGAGATCCTCTCTATCTC
Source organism: Agapanthus africanus (assembly GCA_030015575.1). Taxonomy (NCBI): domain Eukaryota; kingdom Viridiplantae; phylum Streptophyta; class Magnoliopsida; order Asparagales; family Amaryllidaceae; genus Agapanthus; species Agapanthus africanus. The sequence goes on from JASDDO010000022.1 coordinate 279,948,853, forward strand.
TACCGGGACAGTGTCGTACATCATGAGGCAGGCTGCAAAGTCATCTTCACTCATATAAGATCAGCAAATTTGGGTAATAAGGATGGGAAGTAAAGATTTGTGTGCGGCAACACATTCCTTGATTGTGGTGAATAGCATGCTCGCCATGCAAAAATGGTAATCTCTGGTCATCAAGCAATGGACCATGTGCCCTACAATCGCCGGAAAAGATGAGATGCGCGCGATCCCCCTGACGTTACGATACGCCCAGCGACATGCCGTATAAGCGTTCCTGTAAATTTGCTAGGCATTCAGCCCAACATCTCGTAGCTCGCACTGATCACCCAAAACTGTCCTATACTGTGCCAGTTCTAAGGGTTTTTGACACGTAGATCGGATCGGGATATTAGTGACGTTGGATATGGTATCAGCTGAAAATACCCTACTTATACCTTGAAAATGAAACCTAACCCGATCATGGAGTATCTCTCCATCTCTTAGTGCATCATAGAACTCATCAACCAGGTGCTCGCACGTGCACAAACCCTCCTCCCCATATAACAGAAATTCCCAACCCAATTGTCGGATCGCATCACAGAAATAAAGTCCGAACACATCGTGGGAGAAAATGGCGACAAAATTGCGTTCTAATTCAAAGGGGGTCATTTTCTTGTGGTCTGTGGAAATTGCAGAAAAATAAACAGTATAGGAGAGGGGGAAGAGAGAGGCTTACAGCAAGGAGGAAGAAAATTGATGATCGGAGGAGAATCGATCGAGCTCGCCGGACCTTGGGAAGCTCTCGCCGGTCGGAAATCGAAGAGGGGGCTAGGGTTTGGTGGGAGGCTGCAGGGACAGAAGATAAGAAAAATAGATCTGTTTGTGAAATGAGGAAGTGAGGGCTCGAGTTGGGGGCTGTGTGACTTATAAGGGTACTTTTCAAAAAAAACCTTCACACTAAGAAAACCCAAAATATTTACAATCCTACTCAAACAAAAAAATGAAATCAGCTTTGTCCCCCAAAAATCAGCACTCACCCCTTATCGGGTGAGATCTTATTATTTAAAAAAACTAGAAAAAACAAAGATTAAAATATTCACAAACTTACTGACATGGTTAGTCCAGAAGTTAATACCAGCCATTCAAAATTTTTGTCGATATAGTGCCATAGCTGGCAAAAGAATAGGTATAATAAAAAGAAAAAGAGAATATACAAAGAATGGTTAGATGTTAGTAAAAGGCATGGGTGTGTGAAGGTAGGGATCCAAAGACGTTAAAGGTGAAGACGAAGTTTTGAAGATGAAAAAGAATTGTTGTTCGAATGAATTGAATTTTTAAGAGGTATATGTGGAGTCTCAAAGTCAGGTTCGTTCAAAAACTGGAGTTTATCCGCAAAAAGTTCGGCAAATGAAAGGTTCTTAGGATGTTCCCAAATGGATCCTGCCTCAAACTCACCTAAAATATCAAGTTCACCCGCAAAAATTTCCTCAAAACTTGATATGAAAGAATAATCTTCAAAACTGCCTTCCTCCTTTTAATTTTTCACAATAATATTTTTATCACTATAGCTCACAAACTCTCCAAATACAATATCGCCCTCATCACATTCACACATGGGTAGGTTCATGTCATCTAAAAAAGTAGGTTCCCTCCCTAACGTTTCTTCCGAAACATATCACTAGCTGATACAAAAATTGTGGGTTCCCGGCCTTTGATCTCTTCTGACAATCTTTCCAAACCATACCCGACAAATTCAAAAGGTTCCTCCTCTAAAATTGGAATGCAAAAATTAGGCAGAGGCTTTTCTTGTGCGTCCATACAACACTTAGTTAATTTAGTTGCATCGTCTTCTATGAAATCATCAAAATTCAATTGATCGCTAATCTCACTCGAGTGACTTCCTAGATGACAGATATTAACACTATTGGGTTCCGATTGACTGTGTTCTCTCCCTAGATTCCTCAAATCTAAATGTTTCGTGTGTTCCTCTATTCTAGCTAATGATTGTGCTTGAGCAAGAAATAATTGCTCAGACTGCTGTATGCACAAGGCTAGCGTAGAAGCTGTTTGATTTTCGACTGCAGTCATTACTTCAACACCTTTCTTTAGAGTGGTCAACCTAGCATCCATCTCACTATCATACCTTAATGATGGTTTAATTGTTTCAGGTTGGAGGGGTTGTGATGGTGGTGATGCCAGAACTGTCAATCTGTCGACCTCTTTCTCTAAATGTTCAATCATATGGTCAAAGGTTGAAGTTGGACTGGGTTCAAGAGTGTTAGGTGGGTGACCCTTATCAAAAATTTGGTACGGCTGATCACCCCCTAGAAAAAGACAATTATCATGCATGTGGGAAGAATTTTGGCAATTTGAACAAATGGTTTGGGATTGAGTATAAACAAAAGAATAGGAATCGTGAAAAAATGAATTAAATCGTGTGTCACCCATATCAACAAGAATTTAACAAATGTCACAAAAATAAAGAATATCACACCCCTAGCAGTCTATGATATGCTTGTCAACTAGACCTGATCAAGAACCTGATTGTTGAAATAAAACTGTGTCGAGAAACGGGCTCAAGATATATGGATCACGAAGCCAGGTAAGTGCAAGAGAGAAGGGGAGGTTCTCCAACGCTTCCGCGGAGTTCCTTAATTAGATAACCCTTTCTCTTGAACACTTGCCTAGACACTCCGTGAACAATATACCGTTAAGCGGTGTTCTAACCACAGTTAACTTCTCCTAATGAGCGCGATGTCCTTAAAGTCAAAGTCTAGTTGATTTTAAATTACTGTGGGTATGAAAGAATGTTGTTTTATGATTTGTGGGCTACAAAGAAAAAGTGATGAAATCCTTTACCGTATCTTGTTTGGTCATTTTTTCCCTTAGATCCGTATTAAGATGCAATGCGCAATCAAATAAAAGAATTCAAGAAATCAAGCAATTTAAATCAATTCTTTTTCATTTAAGTTTAAGTGCTGCAAAAAATACGGTTAGTTCTCTGTACAATTGGCAGCAATATTGTGCGAAGAATCCTGCAGAAGATAAAATATTGGAATGCGTCAGATTTGGGCGAAGGTGTTAGAAAATATATATCGAAGTGATTTGGTTGAAGAAAACCCTTTTGAAGTTATCCGAGTCTTGATGGTTCACACGCGCGGGCCAAACTACCCGGATCTTTGGCTTTGTCCTTTCCTAACGCCTTGTAATTGCATTTGAGCCTCGCTCCGCACAATCGCTGGTCGTAATTCCTTAAAAACCTGAAATGTCGGAAAATACGATTTTAGTGTCAAAAAGCGATACGTGTGCTCCAATTCCAGCACAAACAAAATTATAAAAATCAAACAATACCAAAAGAGTATCAAACAGGCACTGGAGACAACACAAGAAAAAAATTCTCAAACACCCAGAATGGACCGAGCTCACCAGAATTGTCCTTAACGTTGCCAGCCAAAATCCGAGGGAATGGGTTGAAATTTTGTGTGGGTTCTTTAGGCCATCTAAGTGCTCTTATGGTATCACTAGATTTTTTAGTTTAGGTTCAGGGTGATTGCAGGTCTTAACAACAGAGAACAAAAGTGTAAAGAATCGTAATGTTAGTTTTTGAAAAATTCGAGTTAGAAATTAGTAAGTTAGTAGGAACCAGAAATAACAATTCCTAAACTACCAATTCCCCGACAACGACACCAAAAACTTGTTGGTTATTCACCTGCGCGTGCTTTTCTGAAAATGGAAACGTTTTATGGAACGGAATGCGCACGCGAGATCGTTCTCGTTTTACTATTTATAAACCGCAAGTGGAAGGCGCGTTGTAGCGAGCCGGCAAGCATGGGTCGATCCGAAGGGAGTTATGATTAGGTATTGCAATTTAAGGTTCGACAAATTAATGAATTGGGTTGGTTGTCATAAAAAGATAAAGGAATACGAAAACAAGAAAAGCAAGAAAAGAAGCAAGTAGGCTAAGGAAGAAGTTGGTCGTGGCTTTGGTTCGGAAGTTCGAATTGCGACGTTTACCTCTACACTCTCTTGATCATGAGTTGTCCGGCCTTACCTTGATCCCGGAATGAAGCACGCCTTGTCAACGAGGTTGCGGAGCACAAACCGTCATATTCCGATATTCGCCGCAAAGTACGAAACGAGTCCGTTTTGATCACTTACCGTTTGTATGTCCGCGCTTTGGTATCAACACTAAATACAAGGGTTAGCAAGCATACAACAACAAAAACACAAATTGGTTAGTGAGAGCAAATGATTTTGGTGTTAAGTGTCCTAACTGTTTGTGATGGCATATGATATATGAATTTAAGATATTTGTCAAGTCCTTAATCACAACATACCATATCCAAACTTAGCAAACTTAACTCCAAATTGATTCTAACTTAAACATTGAAATGGGGAAAGGGAATGAATATGGTATATGAGGAGGTTACAAGTAACCAAGTGTCAAAATACCATATCATATCAATACATTAACAATCTTTTAAGTTAGAATCATAAATTAAGCATAATAAACATAAACAAGAGGTGGAGGAGGCAAAGCCTTTCATCTCATTTCCTCACCAATACCACAACCAAAGAGTTAGTTAAGCATGATAAAAGCAAGTAAAGAAAATAAGCAAGTATACAAGAAACAACAATTGCAATATATTAACACTTGAAGAAATGAGATACAAGATTTTGGTATCTTGTTCAACCTCCTTAATGAAGCTCTCCAAAGAGAGCTTCAAAAGGGAAGAAGAAGAAGAAACCAAGTGAAGTTCACTCACCCTCAAGCTAAACCAAAATTAAAGAAAATAACAAAATGTATTACATCTATTTGGCATGGCCCCTTTCTTTAGATCTGTTCTGGCCACAAAACAGAATAAACAAACAATATAAAAGTGATGATGTGACACTAATAAACAACCAGAGAAAATATGTGGTTAAATGGGGGTAGTGGGGCCGAGCTCACCGGATCTTCAGGCAGTCTCGCCGGCCATGTTAGTTGTATGTATGCCCTAGAAGCCAGTATTGTACATTTGATGTTTATTATATTGGATGCTTGGACATATATAGAGATGACTTTCTTGCTCGATATGATAGTATGCTATCTGGTTGTTCTTTATCTTAACATGTATACTTGTTTCTTGATACTGTCTTATGGTTATATGTTGGTAAACCCCTTAGGATGTGTACTTGACCACCAGGACTATGATACAGATCATACTAGTAGGGCCATGGTAGTCCATAAGTTCATCCTTTAATGTTCCAAGTCGTAGGTGTATCGAGACGGGGCATCGATATACCAGTGTAGACTAGCGTATACGCTTCTCGACCCATGAGATGGGCGATGGATGATCCCATATCCATTGGTGTTTGGTATCAGAGATGGTATACGGGTGCTCAGTAGAGACTGGATACACTGGACGGACTCGTCGAGAACTCCCAGATGGTATTATACCTCACGTCAAATGGCGGTTCTCGGGTGACACTTGTACAGGTTAATCTGTAGACCAGAGATCGTCATAGAGTCTTGTGTGATTCCCACTGTGCTTTGATTTCCACCTTACCATGTCTTAGAGGGCGTGCAAAACGGTGATTTTTAGGTACAATCACGAGTCACGTGGAGGCAATGAGCGATAGGAGGGGTTTCGTCTCTCCCGGTATTAGGAGTTGATGTTGCGCTGTGCTCAATTGGCCATGATAGGGAAGTCCCTGGCCAGGGCTGTTTTAGAGATTTACTGGTAAGAGTTACCCGTAGTTTCTCGACCCGTTATGAGCCTCACATCGGCATGACTTATCGGTTATTGGGGTCTGACGTTTACCACCTCTAGACTTGATATGCGACATAACAGACGAGGAGACCGGACTGTACGACATGTGTTACCGTCAGGCTTTTGCAGGAGTTGGAGCGGGCTTGCTTGCTGATCTTCTGATGACTCAATACCCGGGTAGCCGTTACGTCCAGTTAGTACCACTGACGGATTGTGGGTGCTTGATGTGATCATCACCTACTCCCGACGTATTGACGAGTCTTTAGAGTCCTACATAGAGCTTTTACTGGCTCAGGCAAAACGGAATAGGGGCACATATGTCATATGTGCGGAACTGAGAATAATGCGAGTATGTGATACCGTATTCTATTCTCGCGCCTTTTGTATCTGTCGGTTATATGTGGTATCGCCAGGTTATCAAATCAAGGGTTGATTCGATAAGATGATCTATTGGATGTTAGTCGGTTCTATGTGATATATCCGGATTATTAAGTCAAATGTTGATTTAATAATTTAGTGTATAATTATATATATGATATACTAATTTACATTAATTAACATTGGTTCACTTAAGCATTTATTTTTCTCACTTGTGCACAACTTAATATATATGTGATATATATTAATTTGTGTTTTGATATTAGTATCATGGTTGTTGATACAACTTTCATGGGTGTACAACACTTACACCATGCTAATTATCATGTTGGGTTTAGTATTTAAAGTAATTACAAAATTTGAGGAAAATTGGAAATATGCAAGAAGCTAGTAGAAGCTTTTGGATGCATTGACTAAGTCCACTAGGTTTGTTTTACTTTAGATATTTGTTAACCTAACCATGTTAATTAGCCATGGTTATTTCTTTACATGAGTTAGTATATGATACTCACTCACCATGGTTCACTCACTCACTTGATCATTATTCTCATCTCATTTTTGTTCATCTTCTTCCTCAAGCTTAAAAAGCTTGCTAGGGTTTGATTAAGTGAGAAAGTAAAGTGAGAAAAGAAATTCTAAAGTGAGCCCACTTCCTATTTCATCATCCTCTACTAGACTAGCACTTTAGTTTAGGGTTTTAGCTTCACTAATTCTTTAGTTAGTGAAATAGAATCTTGAGCTAGTATTCCCTCGACGTAGATCATCTTCGGCTTCGAAGATTTCAAGCAAGAACTCTCTTTACACCTCGTGAAGCCATGCAAGAGTCCGGGAGTTCGACGATCGCAGTGAAGGGACTACTACATGGATCTTTTGAAGTGAAGGACCGATCTACAAGGGTTGTATTTCTAGTTCACTTAGCTGTAAATGGTTTACAAGTGTTTCCGTATTATATTTCTAGCTAACGATTCTAGTTTAGAGTTCCTTTTAACGACAATTTATTGAAAATGGCATGGTAGATGCCTCCTGAAAGCTTGCTGCCGTCGAAGGGAGCCCTAAAGTGGTATCAGAGCCTAGCTAGGAAATTATACGGATAATGTTCGATTATGAACACAAAACAAACTCCGAACTTGAAACCCTAAAATCCTTGTTTCTGTCGATTTTAAAACGAGCCCTAAAATTTTTTTAAGCAAGTACAGAATAATACATGCGTGATATCATGAACACTGATGAAATTTGGAGGCATTTGGGAACTTTTGGGCCGGCGACACACTCCACCCCACCGGCCAAATCCGGGCCCCCCTCTAAATTTTTCCAGTGTTCTATTGCATGGGTTTTGGTGCTTCAGGTGTTGTTTAGTTTTGCTAAATTATCATGTGATGTTAATTTATTATAATAACAACTCGGGGTGTTTCGTAGTCGTATTTTAACTATTTTTGGGATACTTTAGACGTTGTTAAAAAGTTCAATCGGATGTCAAATACCCGCTTGAACCCTGCCGGAAAAATCTCCAAGTGTTGGATTTTTCCTGTAGTTAAAAAGCTTTCAAACATCATGCAAGTTATGCGATGGACCCTTTAGAAGAACAAAACCTTAACTCGATTATGTGACCGTCAGAACCGCCACTGAACCCTCGGGTTTGTGGTGGTCCAGCGGTGCCACATGTGAGGCGTTGGTATGGCCCTTCTACGGCTGGTTCATTGGTACTGTGGCATGTGCTGAATCTTTCTAATCTACGCTCAAGAGTTGAGCTTTCTGGGTAATTGTGGGTGTTTGTTGATTCGATCGAAATGTTTAACATCGTCTAGTTTTTTTTTCTACGAACGTAAGTGTAATATGTGATATTGCCGGTTTCGTTGCTATATGTCAACGACAATTGGGATGCACATATTTACTTACGTTGATGACATGCGATATTATGTGTTGCTGTATAGGTTATATTGGATCGTTGCGTTTTGAATTGCCAGGGGTTTTATGTGAGATAAGAGTTTTTATTTTCATTCATGTAAAATCAAATGTATGTAATATTCTTTTATTGGGGCACTTCCGGGTTGAGGTTGTGTCACAATTGATGTATATTTTTTACTTTTCGGCATTAGGATAGACCCAAGGAGGAGAGCACAAGTAACGGGGTTTTAGAGTACAGTGGGAGACCAACTCGAGGAGTCGAGTCCGGGTCTCCTAACTCTAGAATTGGTAGGGTTGCTTGCCGCTCTCGTAGGGGTCTAGGGGTGTGGGTTTGGCTATTCATCAGGACCGTGGAATCTGTGTTTTATAGGGGCTCCAAATAAAACACGGACCTCCTATTATATCCATTATTTCATATGTTTCTTCTGATGCGATATCTGTGATGTGATGATTTGATATGTTGAGATGGATACTGTATATAGTATATATGATATATTATATAGACGTTACTTATGTTTTACACCCGCGCTAGCCCTGCCCCGCTCTGCCGTTAGTTACCTAACCTAATGGTGCATGACGGGACATCGAGGCGAATGCGGATGTCATAAGTGTACGTCGTATTTATCTGTGATATTTAGGTGACTTAAATGATAGGACTTCAATAATGTGATTAATGAAAGAAAAGAAACCTAAAAGATGTTGTAGAATCAAATTTTCAAAAAGGGTAGCTACAGTTTTTGCTTTGCATAGTGATATATATGATATATCCCGCATCTTATTCGATGAGAAAAGAGCCGAGATCCCTTCACCAGGAATGACCTCTTTAGCAAAACTGGCAGATGCTACAACACTCGGTTTGTCTTTTGATTGCTTTGCATAGTGATATATATGATATATCCCGTACCTTATTCGATGAGGAAAGAGCCGAGGTCCCTTCACAGGAAATGACCTCTTTAGCAAAACTAATGAATGCCTCAAAAACACTCCTTTTCAAAATTCACTTGTTTCTACAACAATATCAAGTTCATTGCGCAATAGGTTTTCTGAAAAACCTGTCGTAGCCCTCCGTCATTTCAGATAAGTCCTACTTAGTATTCCTGCTACGTTTGTTGGCCTGCGTCAAGGCGTAGTGTGCGGTAGCTGACTAGTATTTATCTTCTTATGCATATGATGCCGATTGGATTAGGGTAGTCGTGCGACTTTGTTGGCCTGCGTCAAGGGTCGTGCGGGTGGGTTTAATTCAATCAAGAAATGACGGGTTAAACTTGAATAGCGCACTTTAGTTTATTGGTCTGCGTCAAGGTCATGAGACGCTAGGGGCAAAATATTATCGGGAATTTCAAATGTTGAAATTTGCAATGAGATTGCATACCTTCTATGAGATAGTTGGATCCCGATACCCACTGCGAGTAATTGTTACTCTTGGGAGAGTTTTACACAGGACAATTAGCCGATCAAGTAGGTGTCTAGAAAGGTGTCAGCGGGGTTATGCCGCTTTTAAAATGAGGTTTATTTTAATTAGGTCCGTGCAAAAGCATGGGGAACCTCCCTCAAAGAACCGATACTGGCCTGGCTGAAAAATTGGCGAAATTGTAGGGTGTAATTAATCCCGACTAGTCTTTCCTTTTAGGGTTTGAAGGAAGATTTGATAAAAACAGTGGGAGCTATCCTGATTAGATAAAATAATAACCAATCTGATCTTGCAAGTGCATACACTAAAGTGTTTTCTTCTCTTTCTCTCTAGGTAGCGACCATATCATGTCTTAATCAAAATAATAATATGAATGTACTGACCGAACCCGCATGTTATACTGTGCTGGGGAACGTTGGTTCCGTTCTTTCTTATAATAGTTATAAGACTGAACAGGATATAGGGGAATACCAGGATTCACATGCCACCCGAAAGAAGAAAGTACATGTTGATGCATTTTCTTCGGGTGTGTTCGTTGCAGAGAACTGTTTCTCCATTTCCTCTACGTCCTGGATATTAGATCCCAGGTCAGGATCCCATATATGTAATTAGTTACATGTAATGAGAAAAGGTAGAGAACTCGGAGAAGGTGATAAAGACATAAGGGATGGAAAGGGTGCAATTGTTGCAGCTAAAACCGTCGGAGAATATCACCTTGTATTACCAACTGGTAATACATTGATTCTGAACGAATGCTATTACATGCCGAACCTGATATGGAACATTATATCGGTTTCTTTATTAAGTAAATAGGGATATAATTTTGTATTACAGGATACTGTTATGAACATTTTCCTGAACCAAAAGTTAGTTGGATCAGGCACGTTGTGCAATGGCATTTATGTTCTAAATCAATCAACAGTTCTGAGCATAACAAACACACACAAGAGGAAGATTTCAGAAATGAATGAATCCTTCTTGTGGCATTGTAGACTTGGTCATATCAATGCGACACGGCTAGCTAAAGATATCGGCTCTTTCCTTATCGAATAAGGTGCAGGATATTTCATAAATACCACTATGCAAAGCAAGAACTATAGAAGCATTCAAAAACAAACCCGAGTGAGTTGTAGTATCTGCTAGTTTCGCTAAAGAGGCCACTCCCGGAGACGAGATCTCGGCTCTTTCCTTATCGAATAAGGTGCTGGATATTCTACAAGGAATACCACTATGCAAAGCAAAATCTAGAGCTGCCCTTTTTATAAATTTGATTCTAAAACATCTTTTAGGTTTCTTTTTATTTCAATAATCTCATTAGTGAATCCCATCATTTAAGCTTCCTAAGAATCACAGAAGAAATGAAAATACAACGTACGCTTATGCCATCCGCATTCGCCACTGTGTCACGTTATGCACCGTTAGGTTACTTAACTAACGGTATACCGGGGCGGGACTAGCGCAGGTGCAAAACAAAAGAAACGTCTACTATATATCTCATATATAATAATAAAGCATTCGTCTCACGCATATAAAATGATCACATCACAAAATATCAGCAGCAGAAGATAACATATGAAATATTGGATATACTAGGAGGTCCGTGTTTTATTTTGAGCCTGTATAAAACACGGATTCCACAGCCGCGATGAATAGCCAAACCCACATCCCTAGACCCCTATGAAAGCGGCAAGTGACCCTACCAATTCTAGAGTTTAGGAGACCCGGTCTCGACTCCTTGAGATGGCCGCCAACTGAACCCTAAAACCCGGTCACTTGTGCTCCTCTCCTTGGGTCTATCCTAATGCGGCAAAGTAAATAATATATAATGGTGACATCATCCTCAACCCGGAAGTTCCCCAATAAAAGAATATTACATACATATAATTTTACATGAATGAAAATAAAAAACCCTCATCTCACATAAAACCCCCGGCTCACAGCAACACATAACATCACATGTCATCAACGTAAGTAAATATGCGTATCCCAATTGTAGTTGGTGTATAGCAACGAAACCGGCGATACACCACATATTACACTTACGGTCGCAAAAACGAAAACGAAAAACTACAACAATTGGAATCGTGACTGCCCTTAGACAACACAAACTCGAGATATCACATATCCAAGATTTCATGCCTAACAATGTAAAGCTCGCATTTAGGTCTCACCCATGAAAAAACTTTTTCAAAATAAGTCGGATAATTCAATAAGATTTCCAATTACACCCATGTCCGAAATGTTAGATTTACACCCAGCAAACAAATTTGTAGATTCCAATTATTGTATCACATTACAGAAAGATAGAAGACCTTAAATAATTCGTTCGAAACAACGAATTCCCAAAATTCCCAAAAAGCTCAACACTTGAGCACCGTTAAAATTAACCAGAGACATACCACAGCACCTACGGACCGACAGCTGAAGGGCCCGACCCAAGCCTCTTAAGTGCGCCGTGGATCAGCTGCCAAAACCTTGTTTTAGCCGCGGATCCGCGGTCACTTAGACGAGTTGGGGTTTCGTTCTTCATGTCACGACCCAAAGTTTGGATGTGACCGGCACTTAGATTGTATAATATCTAAAGATATGCACACAGTCTAAGTAAACCGAAAACCAAGATCAAAATCCTTTTTTGCGGAATTCCTTATATAGAAAAATTTAGTATTAAGTAAAAATCACAGTTTATGATGTTAAAATATTAAACAAGTATAAAGTGCTACGTTTGGTTACATCCCTAGTTGGGATCAACAATATCAACAGCTGAAAATAAAATCTCAGTATATAGAACATCAATACGAATCTCAGACATTAGAAAAGAAATAACAATTTATAGAACTAAATGATCTCCGGTGTTAAATAATATATATATAACCATCTCTCACTCTAACTCATATACAGGTCTGATGGAGATTTTCTAGATACAAAATACAATATCAAAAGAGAAGTTTACTACATATGTAACCCACCTATCAAAAGATGCGATAAAAGCGGAAAGAGTAGATCTGCACCGCTGCTAACCGTCCAATCTACCCCTGCAAGGAACTGTGGCACAACGGGGGTGAGTTGCCAACTCAGTGAATATAACTAACATATAACGGTTAATAATGTAAATATGACGATCATACTAGCTGAAATGTGAACAAGTATAATGTATGATTATCTATGGAAATCATGAATCTATAATACGAATCTCATAATCAAAACTGAAATCTCATCATTTATTTCCAATAAAAATTCAATTTCCCGTGTCCATCATCGACACAAAACTTCCATTTCTCACAGGCACCATTCCTCGAATGTTCCTGAAATCAACAATACCGGTCGTTATCATCTAGATATACGCCGTATTTTTACCACTATCTCCGGTATCGAGTAACCGCGCTAGGCTCCCCCGCTTCAAATACGGCTATTCTGCCCCTCGGTCTCGACCGGGTCCACCATGTATCCAACTGTATATCTCCCCCACTCAGTATGGATAACGTGAAATCCGCGACCGTATATCTCCCCCACCCGGTCCGGAATAAAACCAAATCATAAAACATCTCATGGTGGACATGACACATCAATCATGAAAATCACTGGATTTATGTAATAGTGGTCAAAACTCAAAACCATAATGCCTCAATAATACATTTACCTCTTATATCAACATGGAATACGCAGATACTAAACATGATATTAATGATGCAATTTACTACTATTATTGGTGTGTAAGATACGATATGAATCATTTTAACAAGAATTTTGCTAAGTGTAAAAGTGACATGGTAATATCGACGAGGTGTGTGTAACATATAAGATGTGCACGTGGCATGACTCGTCGATACTTGTGTAGTGTTCTAACAACTAAGCAAGGTATGAGTGAATTATGAATGCATATTGTTAATTTAGAATATCAAATAACTCTTTTATTTAAATAAAACAACGGGCGTAAAACGCCATCTTTACAAAATTCCCCGGTAGATATTTAGTTTACTCAACGGAAAACGTCGAATTTATTCAGGAATTGCCAATCCTTTCCCTTTCCTCGCTGCCTCCGAAAATCCCGTATTCGAATCTAACATCACAATTTCACTTATATAAGGAAACAGCTACTCCGACATGACGGAAATGAAAAACACCCGTTCCCACGTACTAGTTATATTGTATACGACTATATCGAGCTATTAAACACTTAACCTTACTGGATTTTAACCCTAACCTGCATCGCTACAGAATTTAAATCGCGATGCGTTTTAACCGTGTCGTATTTTGTGTCTTTAGATATCTTTTCCGATAAACGCTTCCAGATTCTATCTGCAGTGAAACTAATTTGTTTAAATAACACCAAAATAGCCAAAATGATTTATAGAAACCTACCCAACCATCCAAAACCACCTACCACCCTACAAAACCGGCGCCACCAGAATTTCCATATTGGTCGCCGGCCACAATCCGAAGCCTCTGGTTCGTTATCCCATGGTATGCTCTAGGTGCTACATACATCATTTAGGTCTTGTTTAGTTGAGTTAATCATCTTCCAAACAATAGCAGATTTCAACAGAGCCTATAATTAACTAAAATACGATATTATGGAACTTGTTCATTTCAAATAAAACTAAGTACAGAACCTTAATTTTCTACTGTGATTAAGAAATTTACCCACAATAAGTTGTTGGAATAACCCCTCCAAAATGCTATGTCTCTTGTCCTAGCTTGATGATGATAAAACCTAGACCCTAACTTCCTTCTTCTTCTTTTTCTTGTTCTTCAATGGTTTGTTTTGTTTTTCTTTTCCCTTCTTTAAATTTTCAGAATTTTCATTAACCAACAGATCTGAACAAGGTTTATATATGACAAATGAAAGGGATAAGGTGAAGGAGGAGGTGCCATCAAGCTAGAGGTAGTGATTTCTTGCAAGGAGGAGGTGGTGGGTGTGTGTGCATGCAAGTAAGAGGTGTGCACGCCTTATCTTCTAATTATTGTTTTAATTTGAAATTAATTTCTGAACTAAATGATTTTCCATCCCATTTTCATTTACACCCTTAACAACTTACCTTTTGCATAAAAACCTAAACTTTACCTAAAAACCCCTCACAACTTAGTTTATTATAAAACACTCATTTTATTAAAATGAAGCTAAAATTATCACTAAAACCCTTATATCTTATTTATTTTGCATACTAAAATTTTTATTTAATTTGTTTTACATATAACTTATGAAAATGACTTATTTGCTTTTAATAACCTTTTGATTTATCATGTTATTATTAATTTAATTAATTTTATTTATTTCTAAATTTTCAAAATGTTACAATATTCCCCCCTTAAGAAAATTCGGTCCCCGAATTTAAAATAATTAACTAGACATACTTTCGAAAAGATGCGGAAATTTCTTCCGCATCGCATCCTCGGTCTCCCAAATAACCTCCTCGCGATTTTTTCCTTGCCAAAGAACCTTTACAGATGGAAGTACCCTCGATCGTAGTTTCTTTGTCTGCCTATCAAGAATAGCGACGGGCTGCATTGTGTAGGATGAATCCGGCTCAAGCTGTATGGTCTGATGCTGGATCGCGTGAGAAGGATCGTGAAGATACTTGCGAAGCATCGAAACGTGGAACACCGGATGCACATCGGGAAAACTCGGTGGAAGTGCTAAATGATAAGCTACAGCACCCACTCTCTCCAGAATCTCGTCAGGTCCGACATATCTAGGGCTGAGCTTCCCCTTTTTTCCTGAAACGTATCACACCTTTCATCGGAGATATACGAAGGAACACATGATCTCCCACTCCAAACTCGAGTCTACGACGTCGTCGATCTGCATACGATTTCTGTCTGCATTGGGCCGCCTTCATTCTATCCCGTATCAATTGAATCTTCTTTGTAGTCTCCTGTACTATCTGCGGTCCCAAGATGCAACTCTCGCTCAGTTCCGTCCAGAAAACGGGCGATCGACATTTCTTCCAATACAAAGCTTCAAAGGGTGCCATCTGGATCGTCTCCTGAAAACTGTTGTTGTACGAGAATTCTATCAAAGATAGGTGACGATCCCAACTACCACCGAAATCAAGGCTACAAGCCCGAAGCATATCCTCTAGTGTCTGAATGGTCCGCTCCGACAGACCATCTGTCTGTGGGTGAAAAACTGTACTAAAACTCAACCGTGTACCCAGAGCTTCTTAAAGTTTATGCTATAGCCGGCTAGTAAATTGGGTACCCCTATCAGAAACTATGCACGTCGGAACTCCATGCAAACGTACAATCTCATCGATATAAATCTGAGCATATTGTGCAAAACCATACGTCGTCTTCACTGGGAGAAAATGAGATGCCTTTGTCAATCTATCTACAATCACCCAAATGGAATCATACACTCTGCTAGTCCTGGGTAGACCCACCACGAAATCCATGGAAATTTATTCCCATTTCCACTCTGGAATGGGTAAGGGCTGCAACTCTCCGGCTGGCCTCTGGTGTTCTGCCTTGACATGCTGACAAGTCAAGCATCTCGAAACATATTCCGCAACATACCTCTTCATTCCTTCCCACCAGTAAACATCCTTCAGATTATGATACATCTTGGTGGAACCAGGATGAATACTGTAGGCTAACCTATGGGCTTCTTCTAAAATCTCACGCCTCAATCTGTCAGAATCTGGTACACAGAGACGAGTCCTAAAACGTAATACTCCATGATCATCAATCACAAACTCCGTCTCCTTGCCCTGCCTAACCAGATCCATAATCTCCATCATATGAGTATCTGCAGGCTGTGTCTCTCGAATACGATCCAATAACTGAGGTCGGGTGCGAACATGTGCTAAATGTCCTCCTGCCAATGTGAACTCAAACTGTATACGACTATCACATAAGATCTGCCAGTCTGTAGAAGACTGTCTCTGCAAGATGCGCAAATGAGATAAGCTACCTCCAGGTCTCTGACTCAAAGCATCTGCTACAATATTTGCCTTGCCAGGATGATACAAGATCTCACAATCGTAATCTTTCAGCAGTTCCATCCATCTACGCTGCCTTAGGTTTAGATCCCTCTACTGAAAATATACTTTAAGCTTTTATGATCTATGAAGATTTGACACGACTCTCCAAACAAGTAATGTCTCCAAATCATCAATGCGAAAACCACAGCAGCCATCTCTAGATCATGAGTGGGGTAGTTTTGTTCGTGTCTCTTCAACTGTCGAGAAGCATAAGCTACAACCCTACCGTGCTGCATCAACACACAGCCTAAACCCACTCTAGAGGCATCACAATACACAACAAAACTGTAAGTCCATGTCACGCACCCCATGAACTTGTGGGGAGGCGGAAAATATGAAAAACAATTATCAAAGCTTCGTAACACGAACTTGAGCGCATGAATCGTATCTAAACCATTGCTAACTATCAACAAGTGGTTTAACTACTCGGATTCGAAGTTATACCTCACGTTACATGTCCTTCGGGGCTTCATCGCTGTCCTCCACTCCTCGTTGGCTCCTTGGAACATCGGCACCTCTACGGCCTCCTCGAGTCAAAGACGATCCACCCGAAAGCTCCTACACCAAGCTTAATCTCAAACTTGAGATAACTAGGTTTCTTAAAGTGCTAATCTAACCTACCTAGGGGATATAGAGTGAGGTTACGGATGTATTAGTCTACCTAACCCTTGATCTCAACTCATGAGAGGTTAGGGTTAGGGTTTGAAGAACGAGAGAGCTTGAGGAGAGAGAAGGTGAAGATGATAATCAAATGAGATAATGATCTATCATAATATATATGAAGCATTATTTATTTATCCAAAAATGAAAAAATAGAATTAACAACCATGCTTCATAAATATCTATGAGTGATTTATCTCCATGAGTCATTAAGCATTTATGATGCATTAATGACATAGATGAATCACACAAATGAATCACTAATCTCATTTGATGCAATGCCACCGTACCCCCCAAGTCAGCACTCTTCTAGAAGCTTCCCGACAAATTACGAGAATGCCCCTCCAATCCGTGAAAACACGGAAAAACTTTAGACTGTATAAATCCTATAACCCGATAATAGAATCTGGCTTAAACCAAAGCCGGCTAGTAAAAGTTGTCCGAAAAGTCATACGTGCGTAAACACACGTATGCGTCCGAACCCTTGTCGTAAAACCATACGACCTCTATATCGTTTCGCCTGGAGCAGGAAAACTCTCTGTGTGGGACTTTAAAGACTCGAGACTACGCTGGCAGTGGGTTTAACCACAGATCGCAAGCGGCACTAGCTGTACATAACGGTCCCCAGGTAGATGTCGATAAGAAGGCCGATGAGGAAACTCATCTGAACTCCCACTGAGCCTGATGTGACAATCTCCGTACAGTCCGGTCTATTCATCTAAGACTATCACATATCAAGCCTAGGGGGCGGCAAGTGTCAGTCCCCTAATAGCTGTATAAGTCATGTCGGAGTGAAGCCCATTACACCCTGAGAAGCTACTGGAACCTACCAGTATATCTCGCTTGCCCTGGCCAGGGACTTTGCGTAATGGCTCTCTGACACAGCGCGATATCATCTCCCAATACCGGGAGAGACGAATCCTATCTAACCACTACTGCTTCCAAGAGCTCGGGACTGCACCCAACTGCTACCTATTTGCACGACTCCTTTGAGCCGTGGTAGGGTAGCAATCTAAGAACAGTGGGACACACTCGAGGCGAAGTAGCAGTGTCAAGTCTGCGGACTATGCTGTACTCATGTCACCTGGGAACTGTTAACCGACGATGGGTATAATACCAACCAACAGTTCCCCTGCGAGTCCTGTCCGGTCTACCCGTAACCTAACGAGCATCTGTATACTATCTCCAGTACGGCGTACTGATGGCTATGGGACAGACCATCTCCCCAACTGGGATGAGAAGCGTACACACTAGTCTACTCTGGAGTATCGATGCCCTGTCTCGATAATCCTACGACTAGGGACCTGTATAGGATGTTGCTTATAGACTACCCAGCCCCCACTAGTGTGACTGCCATCACAACGCTGGTAATCAAGCAAAGAACCTATGGGCTCTACTAATATGTATAAGTGATACGTTACAAGAAACATATGCAATATTAAAGTAGACACAAACCAGGTAACATACTACCATTTTTAGCATGACTGTATATACAAATGTGAATATCCCAAGCTTCCATTAAGTAATATACAATCTAGTATGATACAATAATGTCCCCTAGGGCATATACACTAACAATCTCCCACTTGCACTAGGGCCATGAGCTGGCATATCGTAGACCTATCATCTCGAATAGCCTCTCAAACTGCGTCTGAAGAATGGCCTTTATGAATGGATCAACAATGTTATTCTCCGTCTCTACTCTTTTCACCTCGATCTCCCGGCGATCTACGATCTCCCTGATCAGGTGATACTGCCTTAAGATGTGTCTGGACTTCTGATGGGACCTGGGTTCCTTCGCTAAAGCTATAGCGCCATTGTTGTCACAATACAGAGGTATTGGACCAACACTGGAAGGAACCACCTAAAGTTCTGTGAGGAACTTCTTCATCCAGACAGCTTCTTTTGCGGCATCGTAAGCAGCTATGTACTCCGCTTCCATTGTTGACTCAGCAACGGTCTCCTGTTTGGAACTCTTCCAATAGACCGCCCCTCCATTGAGGGTAAAGACATAACCCGACATGGACTTAGAGTCATCTTTGTCACTTTGGAAGCCGGAGTCGGCAAAGGCCTCCATCTGGAGGTCTTTTCCACCATACACCAAGAACATCTCCTTAGTCCTCCTCAGGTACTTGAGAATGTTCTTTACTGCTATCTAATGATTCTCCCCTGGGTTTGCTTGATACCGGCTTACTATGCTCAATGCGTATGCTACATCTGGTCTGGTACATAACATCGCATACATTATAGAGCCTACCGCTGAAGCGTAGGGTATAATCGACATGCGATCCCTTTCCAAATCAGTCTTGGGAGACATATCTTTGGAGAGGGTGATTCCGTGACAAGACGGTAGGTTACCGCGCTTAGAATCATCCATACTGAATCTTTTCAATATGGTGTCTATGTACCTGGACTGTGAAAGTCCCAACATCCTTTTTGATCTATCACGATAGATCTGGATCCCCAGAATGTAGGTGGCATCAACCCGGTCTTTCATGGAGAATTTATGTGACAAGAATCTTTTGACTGACTGTAACATAGGAATATCATTTCCTATTAGGAGAATGTCATCCACGTACAAGATGAGAAATATTACAGCTTTCCCTACAATCTTACTGTATATGCATGGTTCATCTGGATTTTTGATAAAGTCAAATTCCTTGACAGTATCATCAAAACAGATGTTCCAATTCCGCGATGCTTGCTTTAGTCCATAAATGGACTTAAGCAACTTGCATACTTTACCGCTGCTCCCACTCTGAATGAATCCCTCTGGCTGATCCATACAGACGCTCTCCTCCAAATTTCCATTTAGAAAGGCCGTCTTTACTTCCATCTGCCAGATCTCATAATCGTGGAAGGCAGCAATTGCAAGAAGGACCCGAATGGATTTGAGCATAGCCACTGGAGAAAAAGGTTTCGTCATAGTCCAAACCAGGTCTTTGACGGAAACCATTTGCAACAAGTCTTGCATTATAGGTTTCAACCTGTCTATCTACACCAATCTTCTTTTTGAAGATCCATTTGCACCCTACGGGTTTTACCCCATCTGGAGCAATGTCCAAACTCCATACTTTGTTAGTGTACATGGACTCCATTTCGGTCCGCATTGTATCCAGCCATTTTACAGAGTCGCCGCTCTGAATGGCTTGCTTGAAGCTAGTAGGGTCATCATCATCAATGACGCAATCCTCTCTATCCCCGTCTATGAGAAAACCGTAGTATCTCTCGGGTGGATGAGACTGCCTACTATACCTGCGGAGTGGCGCTGGGATGTCCGGTTCTTCTTGAACCTCTGGTTCTACCATACTTTCAGTAACAGCTTGTGGTTCTGGAATTTCTTCCAGTTCTATTTCGCTCCCATTTATTTCCTTTTCTAAAAACCGATGTTCTAGAAAATTGGCATTACGAGAAACAAAAACCTTTTGTTCCTCTGCGTAATAGAATAGATACCCCCTGCAGTTCTTTGGATATCCCACAAACATACACTGTATTGATCGTGCCTCGAGCTTGTCCGCATGCTACTTTTTAACAAAAGCTGGACATCCCCAAATCTTCAGATACTGAAGATTGGGTTTCTTTCCACTCCACATCTGATATGGTGTGGTAGGCACAGTCTTGGTAGGAACTATGTTCAAAAGATATGCAGCTGATTCTAGTGCATATCCCCAGAATGATCGCGGTAACTCAGCCTTACTCATCATGGAACGAACCATATCCAATAGGGTTCGATTCCTCCTTTCTGATACACCGTTGTGTAGTGGTGTGTATGGAGGAGTAAGCTGAGAGAGAATTCCATTCTCTTTTAAGTAACCCAGGAACTCGGCGCTTAAGTGTTCACCACCTCGATCAGATCTCAGTGTCTTGATACTTTTGCCGGTTTGTTTTTCCACTTCATTCTTGTATTCTTGGAATTTCTCAAAGGCCTCAGATTTATGTTTCATTAAAAAGATATATCCATACCTAGAGAAATCATTCGTAAAAGTAATGAAGTAGGAATAACCGCCTCGCGCATGTTTAGACATTGGACCGCACACGTCACTGTGTACGAGTCCCAAGAGCTCACTTGCTCTTACTCCGTGTCCAGAAAACAGAGTTTTTGTCATCTTTCCCATGAGACAAGATTCATAAGTATCATATGATTGATATTCGAACGGATTCAAATATCCTTCTCTATGTAACTTAGTCAACCTTCTCTCATTGATGCGACCTAGTCTACAATGCCATAAGAAAGCCTGATTTAATTCCGGAGACTTTCTTTTAAGTGTATTCTGGATATTGAAAACCTGAGCTTGACTTAATACGTATATACAGTTATCTAATGTACCTGACCCAATCAGAACTTGATTTAGGTAGATGTTAACTACATCGCTTACGAATGTAAAATCATATTCCTCTCTCTCTCGAGAGGACACTGATATGATATTACAAGTCATACTAGGTATATATAAAAAGTTACATAAAATCAATATATGCCCACTTGTCAAACCTAGGCGATATTCTCCCACGGATTCAGCGTTTACTGTCATTCCGTTTGCAACTTTGAGAGACCAATCACCTATCTTTATAACTTTACGGTTTCTCAAAGCATGTAATGAATTACAGATATGAGATCCTGCTCCGGTATCTAATACCCAGGAAGTAGAATTAATTGACAAACAGTTCTCAATAACAAACACACTTGAGGCTGAAGCCACAATATGCTTCGTATCCTGGTTACTGGCTTCTAAATCCCTGCAATCTTTCTGCCAATGTCCAATCCCATAATAATAGGAACTACCCTCTTTTATTACATTAAGTCCCGAAACTTTTGCCCTTCTCTTTCCTTCTGCTTCCCTGGTTTCATTCAGGGTAGAAGGTAGAGACAGTAGAATCAAGTCAGTATCTGACCTGTTTCCCAACCTAGTCTCCAGGTCCTGGAGCTCATCAATATAGTTAGACATTATAAGAACGTTGTCTCCTACAAATGACCCGACGGCCAACCTCGCTTGATTTAATTCGGTCGAGGTCTCATATCTTGCGATATGAGATTGCTCTCCATAAAAATCTTTGTTATGGAGAAAGATGGAAACTAAGTCCATCTTCTCGTGCTGCTTCTGGTATACACCATCAACTGAAGCTGACACGAGGCACTTGGCTTTCGTTTTATCCTTTTCCCTTGTCTGACGGATATCCATATCCGTGACGGTGGAAACTGGACCTGGGACGGCGGGATCTTGAGTAGTAATAGGGTGTTCTAGCTTTTCTTAGACAAAAGACATCCGGACAGACTTTTGCCAGTCATATAAGTAAGATTCAGTCAAATTGTTATCTAGATGTAACCTATGTGTGGTCACAAGGTCGCTGCAATTAAGAGAGAGAGAAGAAAAACCTATTAGCATGATGCTCTTGCAAGTTTAGAGTGATTTTTAATTTATCTAAACTGGATGGCTCCCACTGTTAGTTATATGTATGCCCTAGAGGCCATTATTGTACATATGATGTATATTGTAGTGGATGCTAGGACATATATAGGGAGGACTTTCTTGCTCGACATGATAGTATGCTATCTGGTTGTACTTTATCTTAACATGTACTCTGATTGTCTCTATATTACATGTTGATAAAGCCCTTAGGATATGTACTCGACTACTGGGACTATGATGAGATCATACTAGTGGGGCCACGGTAGTCGACGAGTATATCCTATAACTGTTCCTAGTCGAGGGTGTATCGAGACAGGGCATCGATGCACCAGAGTAGACTAGCGTATACGCATCTTGACCCATATGATGGGCGATGGATGATCCCATATCCATCGGTATTTGACATCAAGGATGGTGTACGGGTGCTCAGTGGAGACTGGGTACACTGGACGGACTCGCCGAGAACTCCCAGATGGTATTATACCATACGTCAGATGGCAGTTCTCCGGTGACACTGGTACAGAGTAGTCTGTTGACCCGAGATCGTCATAGAGTCTTGTGCGGTTCCCACTGTGCTTTGATTTTCATCATACCACGTCCAAGAGGGCGTGCAAAAAGGTGGCTTTTGGGTACAGTCCCGAATCATATGGAGGCAATGAGCGATAGGAGGGGATTCGTCTCTCCCGGTATAGGGAGTTGATGTTGTGCTGTGTTCGATTGGCTATAACCGGAAATCCCTGGCCAGGGTTGCTGAGATTTACTGGTAAGTGTTATCAGTAGTTTCTCGAACAGTTATAGACCTCAAATCGACACGACTTATCAAGCTACTGGGGTCTGACGTTTACCACCCCTAGGCGAGATATGCAACATATCAGGCGACGAGACCAGACTATACGGGAGTGTTACTGTTTGGATTCACAGGAGAAGTTACAGGCTTGCTTATTGATCTTCTGAGCGCTCAATACCTGGGTAGCTGTTACGTTTAGCTGACCGCTTGCAGCTTGTGGGTGTTTGATATGATCATCACCTACTGCCGGCGTATTGACGATTCTTTAGAGTCCTACACAGAGGTTTCTTGACTCAGGCAAAACGGAGTAGGAGCACATATGTGATATGTGCGGGACCGAGGATAATGCGATATGTGATACCGTATTATATTCTCGCGATATTTGATATCAGCCGGGTCATCGGATCAAGTGTTGATTCGATGAATCGGTACGGATAAATATTAGTCGGTTATATGCGATATAGCCGGATTGTCGGATCATGTGTTGATTCGATAATTTAGTGTATAATAATATATTTGATATATTAAATTACATTAACTAATATTTGCTCACTAAAAGATTCTTTTTCTCACTCGGGTAATACATTGATATATATGCGATATATGTTAATTGTATTATTTTATTTTGTTACGATAAATATTGTATATGTGATATATAATATTGTAACATGATATGATAAATAATGCAACTTATTTAGTGGAGTTTAAACATGATTAGGGTTTGGATTAGGGTTAAACTTTCTAGATGCTTCTAGAAGGTTTTCATTTTGTTTTGTGAAAGATATTTTCAAGCGAGTCATGCTTTAACCAAACCCAAACCCTAACCCTAGTTAATTCTCTACAAGTGTTAGCTTGACCATGGTTGCATTATCTATCATATTATTTTCATTTCTTATTCATCACAAAAGAATTATCATTATTGTTCATCTTCTTCCTTCATTCTTTCATGGAAAAACCTTTCTTGATTTTTCCAAGTGATGAATGATAGTGAGAAAAAGATAAATAAATAGAGCAAAAATCCTACTTCATCATCCTCATCTTCCCTTGCCATTTAGATGAGGGTGTTCACATCATTTCATGAGTGTTAGCTTATGTTAAAGAAACTTCAAGGTAGATCATCAAAGTATCGAAGATCGGAAGCAAAGGTTGCGTCTTTCTCTTCGTGGAACCTCTCGAGAGTCCGGATCCCGATGATCGCAGCGAAGGGACCACAACACGGAGTATATGAAGTGAAGGACCGGATCTACAAAGGTTGTAATCCCTCTCACTTAGTGTTAAAGTGTTTAGCATGTTGTTTTTTCGCCTAATCACTAGTTTAAAGTTCCGTATTCGGGTTGTTCGGTATGGCTAAATTTTAAATCGGGCATGGTTGATGCCTCGTAGACCCTTGTGCGCGTGCCTAGCAACCCTACAGTGGTATCAGAGCCAAGCTAGAGCTTTAGGCGAAGTTTAGACGGAGTTTGAAGTCCGATCGAACCAAAAAGATAACCCGAAACATGCTCTCTGGACTTTTTCTAAAAAGTGGGATTTTTCCAAATTAAAAATGCGTAAAAAATTCAGCAGGGAATTCTAAGAATTACGGCGCAAAATTTTTTCGATGAACAGTAAGAATAGCGGCGGAACCGCGGCAGAAGCATTAAGGCGGTTCCTCGGCGCAAAGGTGACGTCATCAATTCTTTTTTGCACAGTAACTTTTATTTAATTATGCTGGATTTTCTGGGAATTTTTAATATTTATTCAAGAGTTGAACTTTCTGGGGTTGTTTTGGGGATTCGATGTTTCGATCGGAGTATCAGATTTTTTCTATATGGTTTTCCGGATAACTTTTAGAAACTGTTAAAAAGTTCGAACGGATATCAATAACTCAATTTTTCCCCTGTCGGAAAATTTTTCAAAAGTTGGATTTTTCCTCGTGTTTAAGAATGTTCTAAGTCGTGCAAGTAACTCGATGGACCCTCTAGAAGACAACAAACCTTAACTCGATTATGTGACCGTTTTGAACTGCCTTTTGAACCTTAGGGTTTGGGGCAGTACGGCGTGCCACATGTGAGGTGTTGGCTTGACCCTTCTACGGCTGAACCATTGGTACTGTGGCATGTAATGGATGTTTTTAAACTGTTTTCAAGTGTTGAAATATATTGGGAAAATCTTGGGTGCTTGATGATTCGATCGGAAAGTTTACCTTTTTCTATTTATCTGGAATGTGATACAATAATTGGAATCCACAGGTAGTTATGAGATGACTAATTTGAATATTATAAACATAGCAGTTTAGTCTCAGATGATCGGTTGCCACGGAATTTTGATGTGATCAAAAGTCCGTCGCAATCACGTAGTGTACGCGGATACTCGCCGGGTAAACTTAATAGACAGCTACGCCCCATAGCCCCGACCAAGTGACTGTAGGAGAACCCCGTCGCCGAAAGCATCCGTTCGGGTGCTCCCGGTAGCGGTGTTCCGCCTTGGTGCACTTCGTCGACGGTATCGGGGGTGCGGCCGTCTACTAAAGTTTGCGACGAGCATTCGATCAGGACGTCGGGAATCTTGTTGAATTGCCCGACTTGATATTGAAAAGTGTTTTCGATAATGAGACTAAAATGCGGGGTTTATAATTGTTGGGCATGCGATGTATAAGGAATTCATTTGGTTAGGCATGCGATGTCTAAGGAATTCATTTGGTTAGGCATGCGATGTCTAAGGAGGTTGCGGATTCCAACTGTTGTAGTTTTACACTTTCTTTTCTGTGACCGTAAGCGTAGTATGCGGTGTATTGCCGGCTTCATTGCTATACATCAACGACAATCGGGATACGCATATTTGCTTACGTTGATGATATGAGATATTATGTGTTGCTGTATTATGTTATATTGGATCGTTGCGTTTGAATAGTCGGGGGTTTTATGTGAGATGAGAGTTTTTCTTTTTCATTCATGTAAAATTCATTTGTATGTAATATTCTTTTATTGGGGCACTTCCTGGTAGCGGAAGATGTCACCGTTGTATATTATTTACTTTTCTGCATTAGGTAGACCCAAGGCGGGGGGGGCACAAGTAACCGGGTTCTAGGGTCCAGTGGGAGATCATCTCGAGGAGTCGAGACCGGGTCTCCTAACCCTAGAATTGGCAGTGTTACTTGCCGCTCTTATAGGGGTCTAGGGATGTGGGTTTGGCTATTCATCGCGACCGTGGAATCCGTGTTTTATACAGGCTCGTATTGAAAACACGGACGTCCTAGTATATCCAATATTTCATATATGTTCTTCTGCTGCAATGTTCTGTGATGAGATCATATTACTGCCTGAGACGAATGTTTATATTATATATATGAGATATATGTTATATTGCAGAGTTCGTTTCAAAAGAGATGCTTGTGAAGCATATTAAAATGGGACTTCATTAATGAGATTAATGAAATAATAGAAACCTAAGATGTTGTAGAAACTTGTTTAAAAACTGGTAGCTCTAGTTCTTGCTTTGCATAGCGGTGTTCCTTGTAGAACATCCAGCACCTTATTCGATAAGGAAAGGACCGAGATCCCTTCACCGGGAGTGACTCCTTTAGCAATAACTGGCAGATGCTACAAACTCGGTTTGTCTTTTGATTGCTTCTATAGTTTCTGCTTTGCACAGTGATATATATGATATATCCCACACCTCATTCGACGAGGAAAGGACCGACGATCCCTTCACCGGGAGTGACCCCTTTAGCAAAACTAGAAAAGCCTCAAAAACATTCCATTTAAAATCACTCGATTCTACAACGATATCAAGTTCATTACGCAAAGGGTTTTCACAAAAAAACCTGTCGTAGCCCTCCGTCATTTCAGATAAGTACTAGTTAGTATTCGTACTACGTTTGTTGACTAAGTTAAGGCGTAGTGTGCGGTAGCTGATTAGTGCTTATCTGTATAAGCATATGATGCGATTGGATTAGGGTAGTCGTGCGACTTTGTTGACCATGTTAAGGGTCGTGCGGGTGGGTTTAATTCAATCGGGAAATGACGGGTTGAACTTGACTAGCACTTATGATTTGTTGACCATGTTAAGGACATAGAGCTGCTAGGGGTAAAATATTATTGGGAATTTCAAGTTTTGAAATTTGCAATGAGATTGCATACCTTCTATAAGATAGTTGGATCCCGATACCCGCTGCGAGTAAGAGTTACTCTTGGGAGAGTTTTACACATTACAATTAGCCGATCAAGTAGGTGTCTAGAAAGGTGTTAACGGGGTTACGCCTCTGGGAAAATGAGGTTTACATTAATTAGGTTCGTGCGAAAGCACGGGGGACCTCCCTCAAAGTACCGACACTGGCCTGGCTGAAAGATTGGCGAACTTGTAGCGTGTAATTAATCCCGTCTAGTCTTTCCTTTTAGGGTTTGAAGGAAGATTTGACTAAAACAGTGGGAGACATCCTGATTAGATATATTAGATAACCAATCTAATCTTGCAAGAGCATACGCTGAGTGTTTTCTTCTCTCTCTCTCCAGGTAGCGACCATATCACGCCTTAATCAAGATAATAAAACGGATATATTGACCGAACCCGCTTGTTATACTGAGCTGGGGAACGTTGGTCCCGCTCCAACTTATAATTGTTAAAAGACAGAGCAGGAAATTGGGGAATACCAGATTTCCCGTGCCGCCCAAACTAAGAAAGTGCATGTTGATGCATCATCTTCGGGTGTGTTCATTACACAGAACTGTTTCTCAGTATCCTTTACGTCCTGGGTATGTGATACCGGATCAGGATCCCGTATATGTAATCTGTTACATGGGCTACAGATAGGTAAAGAACTGAGAACGGGTAATAAGTTTCATGAGACAGAAAACGGTGCAAGTGTTGCAGCCAAGTCTGTTGGTCACTATCACCCTGTATTACCGGAATACATTGATTCTGAACAAATGTTATTAGATACCGAACCTGGTATACAAAATCATATCAGTATCTTTATTAGTAAAGAAAGGATATAATTTTGTATTCTTGGATAATGTTTGGAACATTTCCTATATCAAGAGTTGATCGGTTCAGGCACGTTATCTAAAAGTATTGACGTTCTAAATCAAACTACAGTTCTTAGTATGCGGAACACACACAAGAGGAAGAGTTCAGAAATGAACGAATCCTTCTTGAGGCATTGTAGACTAGGTCATATCAATGCGACCCGACTGGCTGAAGTTACATATAGATGCATATTTAAATTAGTTTGAATTTACATCTTGTGAAACTTGCCGGTCATGTCACAAAGATAAGATGACCACAACTCTGTTTATTGGAAACAGAGAAAGAGTTAGTGAACTTTTGGGATTGATACTTGCTGATGTATGAAAGTCCCCTGTCTACACATGCCAAGACTGGTTCTTTTCTACTTCATTACATTCTCTGATAATCTCTCAAGATTCAGACATGTGTTCCTGTTGAAATATAAGTCCGAACCTTTTAAGATATTCATAAAATATAAGTTAGAAGTAGAGAACCAAAATACGGGTAAAAGTATTATGTCCTTTGATGTGATCAAGGAGGAGAATACTTAAGCACGGAATTCCTGGACTATTCTAAAGGAGAATGAGATTCTCTCTCGGCATTACTCCTCCGTATATACCATAGCACGATGGTATATCGGGGCGGAGCAATAGCACCCTATGTGATATGGTGTGCTCTATGATGAGTACTACTGAGTTTCCTATTTCCTTTTGGGAGTTATGCGCTTGAGAAGCTGCATAGCTATTGAATAGGGTTTAAATCAAATCAGTAACCTACCACTTCATATGTGATACGGAATGGGAAGAGCCCATATCTTAAGTTTGTTAAGATTTGGGGTTGTCCGGCCTATGTCTAAAAGCAAAATCCGGACAAGCTCGAGGCAAGGTCTGTTATGTAGAACTGGAAAGGTTCCAGCTATACAAACTGCAGCTGATGATTTGGTAGAACCAAAGGATTCAATAGTTTCCAACGAACCTCAGCCTCTCTGCCGATCTAGTACGGTTTCTTACCCACTTGAGAGATACTTCGGTTTCTCTATGACAGTGGGAGAGAGGATTGCATCATGAGATGATGACCCAACTAGTTTCGAGCTGGTCATCAGGAGTAGGACTCTGTAAGAATGGCTGGATGCTTATCGATCTGAGATGGAATCCTTATACACCAACAAAGTATGGACTTTGGTTGCTTTATCTGAAGGGTTAAATCCCCATCAGGAGCAAGTATATCTTGAGAAGATTACTTGGTGTACATGGAAAAGTTGAGACTTTCAAAGCTAGACTTGTTAAAGGTTTGCATCATAGACCAGGGATGGATTATGTTGAAACTTTTTCTAAGGATCTATGCTTAAGTCCATCCAGATCCTACTTGCCACGGCTACATACCATGACTACGATATCTGGTGGTTGGGTGTCATGACTACTTTTCTAAATGATGTTTTAGAAAAGAGCGTCTATAAGTACACAGCCAGAGGGCTTCGTAGACGGTGGGAGCAGCGGAAACGTGTGCAAGATGTTTTATATGATAAAACAGGCATCACGGAGTTGGGACATCTGTTTTGATGTGGTAGTCAAAGAGTTTGACTTCATCGAAATGGTAGATGAACCTTGTATATACGAAAATGTAGTAGAGAGTATGGTGGTGATCCTCGTAGAGTACGTGGATGACATACTCTTGATAGGGAAGGAGTTTCCTATGCTACTCTCGGTCAATCTCCGCTTATCACAAGGATTCTCCATATAGGATCAAAGTGATACCTTCTATATCCTGGGTTCTTGGATCTATGAGATAGATCTAATTGGATGTTAGGATACTCACTAGTTGTAGTGAGATGGTATCAATCGATCCTGGGGAGAATCACTGGAAAGGTTCCAGGGTGATAAGGACGACTGAATGTCAGTCACAGGCTTGTCTATACCCTCAGTGGAGGGACGGTATGTTGGAAGAGTTCCAAGCTAGATACCGTGACATACTAGATGATTAAAGGCAAGATACATCGTTACCAAGGATGCTACCAAAGAGGCAGTCTGGATAGATATATAAGTTCATAAGATGAACTTCGTTCCTACCATTGTGTGACAATGGAGTTGTGGCTTCAGCCAAGGAAATTCCGTCCCATCAGAAATCCAGATATAACTTTTAGGCAGTATCACCTGATCATGGAGATGGTTGATCTCCAGGGAGATCGAGGTTAGGAGAGTAGACACAGAGGACAACGGCGCGGATCCACTCACAAAGGCCTTTTTCCCAGTAGAGACTCTTACGGGATGGTTGAGTATGAGATACTTCAACCGCAGCTAATTGTTGGGTATGTGATACCATAACAGATGGCCCAGTGCAAGTGGGAGATTGTTAGTTATATGTAAGCCCTAGAGGCCATTACTGTACATATGATGTATATTGTTGTGGATGCTAGGACATATATAAGGAGGACTTTCTTGCTCGACATGATAGTATGCTATCTGGTTATACTTTATCTTAACATGTACTCTGATTGTCTCTATATTACATATTGATAAAGCCCTTAGGATATGTACTCGACTACTGGGACTATGATGAGATCATACTAGTGGGGCCACGGTAGTCGACGAGTATATCCTATAACTGTTCCTAGTCGAGGGTATATCGAGACAGGGCATCGATGCACCAGAGTAGACTAGCGTATACGCACCTTGACCCATATGATGGGCGATGGATGATCCCATATCCAATGGTGTTTGACATCAAGGATGGTGTACGGGTGCTCAGTGGAGACTGGGTACACTGGACGGACTCGGCGAGAACTCCCAGATGGTATTATACCATACGTCAGATGGCAGTTCTCCGGTGACACTGGTACAGAGTAGTCTGTTGACCCGAGATCGTCATAGAGTCTTGTGTGGTTCCCACTGTGCTTTGATTTCCATCATACCACGTCTAAGAGGGCGTACAAAAAGGTGGCTTTTGGGTACAGTCCCGAATCATATGGAAGCAATGAGCGATAGGAGGGGATTCGTCTCTCCCGGTATAGGGAGTTGATGTTGTGCTGTGTTCGATTGGCTATAACCGGAAATCCCTGGCCAGGGTTGCTGAGATTTACTGGTAAGTGTTATCAGTAGTTTCTCGAACTGTTATAGACCTCAAATCGACACGACTTATCAAGCTACTGGGGTCTGACGTTTACCACCCCTAGGCGAGATATGAAACATATCAGACGACGAGACCGGACTGTACGGGAGTGTTACTGTTTGGATTCACAGGAGAAGTTACAGGCTTGCTTGTTGATCTTCTGAGCGCTCAATACCTGGGTAACTGTTACGTTTAGCTGACCGCTTGCAGCTTGTGGGTGTTTGATATGATCATCACCTACTGCCGGCGTATTGACGATTCTTTAGAGTCCTACACAGAGGTCTCTTGACTCAGGCAAAACGGAGTAGGAGCACATATGTGATATGTGCGGGACCGAGGATAATGCGATATGTGATACCGTATTATATTCTCGCGATATTTGATATCAGCCGGGTCATCGGATCAAGTGTTGATTCGATGAATCGGTACGGATAAATATTAGTCGGTTATATGCGATATAGCCGGATTGTCGGATCAAGTGTTGATTCGATAATTTAATGTATAATAATATACTTGATATATTAAATTACATTAACTAATATTTGCTCACTAAAAGATTCTTTTTCTCACTCGGGTAATACATTGATATATATGCGATATATGTTAATTGTATTATTTTATTTTGTTACGATAAATATTGTATATGTGATATATAATATTGTAACATGATATGATAAATAATGCAACTTATTTAGTGGAGTTTAAACATGATTAGGGTTTGGATTAGGGTTAAACTTTCTAGATGCTTCTAGAAGGTTTTCATTTTGTTTTGTGAAAGATATTTTCAAGCGAGTCATGCTTTAACCAAACCCAAACCCTAACCCTAGTTAATTCTCTACAAGTGTTAGCTTGACCATGGTTGCATTATCTATCATATTATTTTCATTTCCTATTCATCACAAAAGAATTGTCATTATTGTTCATCTTCTTCCTTCATTCTTTCATGGAAGAACCTTTCTTGATTTTTCCAAGTGATGAATTATAGTGAGGAAAAGATAAATAAATAGAGCAAAAATCCTACTTCATCATCCTCATCTTCCCTTGCCATTTAGATGAGGGTGTTCACATCATTTCATGAGTGTTAGCTTGTGTTAATGAAACTTCAAGGTAGATCATCAAAGTATCGAAGATCGGAAGCAAAGCTTGCGTCTTTCTCTTCGTGGAACCTCTCGAGAGTCCGGATCCCGATGATCGCAGCGAAGGGACCACAACACGGAGCATATGAAGTGAAGGACCGGATCTACAAAGGTTGTAATCCCTCTCACTTAGTGTTAAAGTGTTTAGCATGTTGTTTTTTCGCCTAATCTCTAGTTTAAAGTTCCGTATTCGGGTTGTTCGGCATGGCTAAATTTTAAATAGGGCATGGTTGATGTCTCGTAGACCCTTGTGCGCGTGCCTAGCAACCCTACACCCACTGTTTCTCAAATCCTTCCTCAAACCATAAAAGAAGAATTAGCCAGAACAATTCTCACTATACAATACTTGCTTAACCGTTCAGCCAGGCTAGTGTCGATACTTCGAGGGAGGTTTTCCAACTCTTTCGCGAAGTTCCTTAATTAAATAACCTCTTTTCTCTGGGGGCGTAACCCCGCTGACACCTTTCTAGGCACATACTTAGTTTATAGCATTGATCGTTAAGTGACGAATCTCCTGATAAGTAGTATATACACAAAGTAGGATCGGGATCCAAAATATCATCATATGATAATGTTGAAGGAATCCTACCAACATTCATCAAACTCCAAAATGGTATGCATCTCTCTACAAATTTCAGTTTCTTTAGAAATTCCCGATATAGATTTTTTGCCCCATGCACTTATGACCTTGGCGTTAGGTCAAAATGTCATAAGTCACATGTCAAGTTCTTCCCATCATTATCCTTGTTAATTTGAACCCATCCGTACATATCCTTGACGTTAGGCCAAAATGATAATATGACTTCCCAAACTAACACATCTATTTATGCCACAAATGAATACCCAGCAGCTATCAAATACTATGCCTTGGCGTTAGGTCAAAATACATAGCTTGACTTCTTCTGACCATCCATAAGAAATGAAGGAGGGCTACGACTGGTTTTGGCAAAACCGTGAACGTAGTGAATTTGATATAATCGAAGGAACCTGATAACTTTTTAAAAGGAGTGGTTAAAGCTCCGCAATTAAAAAATCTGCTCTTTTAAAATAACCGAGTGGTTTCTTTTAAATTTGTTCCAACGATTTAACTTTAGTTTATTTTCTTTGCATTATAATAATGCGTCCCATCTTTTATCCTATCATTGTAGAAAACAACGAAAATACCACGTCCTCTTATGTCATCCGCATTCGCCACTAGGTCCCGTCATCACCCGTTAGGTTACTTAACTAACGACAGAGCGGGGGCTGGGCTAGCGCGAGTGTAAAACATAAGTGACGTCTAATAGCTATCATATATAGATATTGTACATTCGTCAGACGCAATAATAAGCATTCCAGATCACAGATGAACTTTATTGGATTTACTAGCAATCCGCATTTTCCTTGAGACTGCAATAAAAGACGGATTACACAGTTGTGATGAATAGCCATTACCCCACCGTAGACCCCTACGGGTACGGCAAACTACCCGTCAAGTACCCGAAGTGAAGCGGTCTCCCTCAACAACATGAGTAGGCCACTAAACACTTTGATGTACCCGGTAGTTTGTGTACCCCACCTTGGGTCTATCCTACGAGCAAAAAACAGTAAAAAGAAATAATACAACGGTGGCTACAACCGCAACCTGGATGTGCCCCGCGAAAGAATATTACATCAAATTACATTTATATTGAATGAATGAATATTAAACACATCTCAAACCCCGGCTAATCATCACAACAGTCCAACAAAGTTCATATCCACAAACAGTAAACATTTCAGAAATGTTCAACCCCCTGCCAACCGACATACTAGCAGTTAGGGGAGGTTTGCGAACACATTAAACATTACAGATAAAACCCCAATAAGAAAATATCTTAGAATATCGATTGAATGCCATATTCCGTGTCTACCCCAAAAGCAAACCTGCACTAAAGTAACCTGGGTAAAAACAGAACATACTAGAAAACAAAACACCACAAATCATGAATTCCAGAGCAAATCCGAGTCAACTCGGAGTTGACTCGGCGGCGGATCCACGGCCAAAAGCACAATTTGGCCGCGGTTCCGCGGCCGTCAAGTCGAGTTGAGTGCTCGTATTTTCCCAGTATTCTTATATTTCCCTGCTGTGAATTTTAAGGTATGTTAAATATTTTTTCAGACACGTTTAAAATTAACAGAAACTTAGGGTACGGGGTGTTTCGTTTTCGTGTTTTCCGTCGATCGAACTTCTAACTAGTTGCTAACAAGTTAGTAATGGTTTAGTTGGCTCTGATACCATTGTAAGTCCATGTCACGCACCCCACGAGCTTGCGGGGAGGCGGAAAATATGAAAAACGATTATCAAAGTTTCGTAACACGGAATTGAGCACATGAATCGTATCTAAACCATTGCTAACTATCAACAAGAGGTTTAACTACTCGGATTCGAAGTTATACCTCACGTTACATGTCCTTCGGGTCTTCATCGCTGTCCTCCACTCCTTGTTGGCTCCTTGGAACATCGGCACCTCTACGGCCTCCTCGAGTCAAAGACGATCCACCCGAAAGCTCCTACGCCAAGCTTAATCTCAAACTTGAGATAACTAGGTTGCTTAATGTGCTAATCTAAGCTACCTAGGGGATATAGAGTGAGGTTATGGATGTATTAGTCTAGCTAACCCTTGATCTCAACTCATGAGAGGTTAGGGTTAGGGTTTGCAGAATGAGAGAGCTTGAGGAGAGAGAAGGTGAAGATGATAATCAAATGAGATAATGATCTATCATAATATCTATGAAACGTTATTTATTTATCCAAAAATGAAAAAATAGAATTAACAACCATGCTTCATAAATATCTATGAGTGATTCATCTCCATGAGTCATTAAGCATTTATGATGCATTAATGACATGGATCAATCACACAAATGAGTCACTAATCTCATTTAATGCAATGCCACCTTACCTCCCAAGTCACCACTCTTTTAGAAGCTTCCCGACAAATTACGAGAACGCCCCTCCAATCCGTTAAAACACGGAAAAACTTTAGACAGTATAAATCCTATAACCCGATACTAGAATCTGGCTTAAACCAAAGCCGGCTAGTAAAAACTGTCCGAAAAGTCGTACGTGCATAAACACACGTATGCGTCCGAACCCTTGTCGTAAAACCATACGACCTCTATATCGTTTCGCCTGGAGCAGGGAAACTCTCTGTATGGGACTCTAAAGACTCGACACTACGCTGGCAGTGGGTTTAACCACAGATCGCAAGCGGCACTAGCTGTACATAACGGTCCCCGGGTAGATGTCGATAAGAAGGCCGATGAGGAAACTCAACCGAACTCCCACTGAGCCTGATGCGACAATCTCCGTACAGTCCGGTCTGTTCATCTAAGACTATCGCATATCAAGCCTAGGGGGCGGCAAACGTCAGTTCCCTAATAGCTGTATAAGTCGTGTCGGAGCGAAGCCCATTACACCCTGAGAAGCTACTAGAACCTACCAGTATATCTCGCTTACCCTGGCCAGGGACTTTGCGTAATGGCTCTCTGACACAGCGCGATATCATCTCCCAATACCGGGAGAGACGAATCCTGTCTAACTACTACTGCCTCCAAGAGCTCAGGACTGCACCCAACTGCTACCTGTTTGCACGACTCCATGGAGCCGTGGTAGGGTAGCTTTCAAAGAACAGTGGGACACACTCGAGGCGAAGTAGCAGTGTCAAGTCTGCGGACTATGCTGTACTCATGTCACCTGGGTATTGTTAACTGACGATGGGTATAATACCAACCAACAGTTCCCCTACGAGTCCTGTCCGGTGCACCCGTAACCTAACGAGTACCTGTATACTATCTCCAGTACGACGTACTGATGGCTATGGGAAGACCATCTCCCCAACTGGGATGAGAAGCATACACACTAGTCTACTCTGGAGTATCGATGCCCTGTCTCGATAATCCTATGTCTAGGGACCTGTATAGGATGTTGTTTATAGACTACCCAGCCCCCACTAGTGTGACTGCCATCACAACGCTGGTAATCAAGCAATGAACCTATGGGCTCTACTAATATGTATAAGTGATACGTTACAAGAAACATATGCATATATTAAAGTAGACACAAACCAAGTAGCATACTACTATTTTTAGCAAGACTGTATATACAAATGTGAATATCCCAAGCTTCCATTAAGTAATATATAATCTTGTATGATACAACAATGGCCCCTAGGGCATATACACTAACAAAAACCACCTGATCCGGAAGGTAAAGATAAGACGGGTGCAGTCGTCTAGCGCGTCTTCAACTGCTGGAAACTCTGCTCACTTGCATCTGTGCACTGAAATGGAACCTCCTTCCTAGTCAATCCGGTCAAAGGTGCAGCGATCCGTGAAAAATCCTGCACGAAGCGTCGGTAATATCCTGCCAGACCTAAGAAACTCCGGACCTCTGAAACTGATACAGGTCTAGGCCATTGTTATATCGCTTCAATCTTCTTTGGGTCCATACATATACCATTTCTCGTAACCACATGACCCAAGAACTCCATACTATCGAGCCAAAAAGCACACTTAGAGAATTTTACAAACAGCTGATGCTCCTTCAAGGTCTGCAACGTAATACGCAAATGCTGCTCGTGCTCCGTGCGACTCTGAGAATAAACAAGAATGTCATCTATGAACACTATAATAAATCGTTCAATGAAGGGTCTGAAGATACTGTTCATCATATCCATAAAAGCAGCTGGAGCGTTGGTGAGTCCAAACGACATCACCCGAAATTCATAGTGTCCATATCTTGTGTGAAACACAGTCTTCGGAATATCGTCCTTCCGAACCCTCAACTGGTGATACCCCGACCGCAAATCAATCTTCGAGAAGTAACCCGCCTCCTGCAACTGATCAAATAAGTCATCTATACGTGGTAGTGGATACCTGTTTCTCACAGTGACGAGATTCAGCTGTCGGTAGTCGATGCATAGTCTCATACTACCGTCCTTCTTCTTTACAAATAAGACAGGAGCTCCCCACGGTGATACACTGGGATGAACAAGCCCTCTATCTAACAACTCTTGCAACTGGCTTTTGAGTTCCTTCAACTCGGTCGGTGCCATTCGATAGGGTGGTATAGAAATAGGCCCCGCACCCGGAATCAAGTCGATGCAAAATTCAATATGACGATCGGGTGGCAATCCTGGTAACTCAGCAGGAAACACCTCAGGAAATTCTTGTGCGATCGGAACCTGGTCCAATGGAATCTCAGCGACCCCTAAGTCCTGGACAAAAGCCAAGAACCCATGACTACCCTTCTTCAAGAGTCGTCCCGCACAAAGAGCAGAAATCATGTTGGCATGAGTTATTTTACAATCCCCCTGCACAACAAACACGTGTTCACCTGGAAAACAAAATCTAACCCCCTTTCCCCGACAATCTACATAGGCATGATGGGCGGCCAACCAATCCATATCAAGAAGTATATTAAAATCTAGCATATCTAGGAGAATCAGATCAGCTAGCGAATCTCTATCACCAATATGCACAGAACATGACCTGAATACGTGCCGAGCTATAAAAGAATCTCCCACCGGGGTAATCACCACTAATGGTAACTCTAACAACGATGATTCTTTCCCCAAAGAAAGTGCAAATCGTGAAGATACATAAGAATGTGTAGAACTGGGATCAAATAAAACATGTGCCTCTAACGAGCATACTGTAAGGGTACCTGTCACGACTGCATTTGATGCCTGGGTATCATGTGGAGTCAGCGTAAATACCCGTGCCTGGCCCCTGCTCGCATCCTGTCGTCCTCTACCTCTATCTCCTCGACCTCTCTAAGAATCTCCCGCAAAGCCTCGACCTCATGGTGCAACTTCCTGACGTGTAGCGCCAACTGGGGGAGGAAGTAAAGTCATCGGCGTAGAAGGTGGAAGGGGTAAAGCAGCCTGTGGAACAACGGTGCCTCCCTGGGATCTACAATCCCGCGCAAAGTGTCCGGAAAGTCCACAACTAAAACATGTAGATGGGGGCCTCTGATCATCGGGATAAGAACTGAGCATCTGGCCCTGGGTCCAACCTCGTCCGAAACTACGGCATGGAGTATATCTGGCTCTACCTCTGCCAAACTGTCTAGACATCGGCCCGATCGGTCTACTCCTCTTTGGCTCTGGAATAACCACTGCCTCGCTCAAACGCTCCTCCATCGCTGCATCCATAGCCTGCGCATACGTATCAAAATGCTGGGGGCCTATAGCCAGATACAACTGGGTGTCTAGACTCCTTAGGAACCTCTTCACCCGAAGCTCCTCCGTAGGTACTAAGTATGGGGCATAGCGCGACAGATGGGTGAATCGTAAATCATAATTTGCCACTGACATACTCGCCGATTTCCGCAACGCTTCAAAACTGCTAGCTCTAGCGTCCCTCACACTCTGGGGAAGAAATCTGGCAAGAAAGACCGTGGAAAACTCGGTCCACGGCATCGGAGGAAGACCCACGGCTCGCCCTCACTCCATCGACTCAGACCACTCGTGTGCAAGTCCCTCCAAATGAAAGCTAGTCAGCTCAACTGACCTCGCATCAGAACATCGCAATGATCTGCTAATCCTCGCCATCCTATCAAGAAAAGACTGAGGATCTTGTGCTACATCGGTCCCTGTAAATACCGGAGGTCTCAATCTCATAAACTCCGCAAGCGATACCTCCATCACTCTCTTATCTATAAGTGCTACCGTCTGCATAGGCTGTACCTCAGACTCGGCCACGGTCGGTACCGGATCCTGCCGCAGTACTCTAGTGGTCTCAGCTAACTGTCCCACCACACGCTGTAATCCCAACATGCCCTCCTCTATCCTAGTCATGCGATCTGGAGGAGGAGGATCAACATGCTCATGCACCGCCGGAACGTCCGGTTTACCAGTCGCCGTCACAGGCGGACTCATTCTAGCTGCATCTCTGGCTGCGGCTCGCCTATCCCGCGTATCCATGGCAACTGGAACAAGAAACGAGAGTTGATAAAGCTTATGAATAGGAACAATTAATAACGGAGAATCAACGGAAGAATAGATCAAGATATACATCCTAAGGTTAGTTAGGTTGAGTATGGTAACGTAAATATGCCGCGGAACATACGTACGGTACTGCACTCATCCAAATCCACCTACTCCATCAAACCAAAGGTCATCCTAAATCACGGACTCACGTCAACCTATTTTAATTCCCTACTCGATTCCGTAAGGTTACTCCTAAGCTCTGATACCAACTTTGTCACGACCCAAAGTTTGGATGTGACCGGCACTTAGATTGTATAATATTTAAAGATATGCACACAGTCCAAGTAAGCCGAAAACCTGTTGGAGATAGTGCCCTCAGAGTCAACTATTGGATCACAGGCACGTGATTGCAATGATTGAGGGAGGACCTATCCCGGTAGGACAGTCTTACTCGAGATGATAGTATGCTATCTGGTTTACCTTTATCATCGTGTACTGCTTTAGGTGACCTGACATGTCGCTATTACACGTTGCTAGAGCCCCTAGGATTCTTGCTTGACTGCCAGCAGTATGAGGGTGATCATATAAGTGAGAGTTGGAGTCTATAAGCACATCCTTAAAAGGTCCCTAGTCGTGGGAGTTTCGAGACAGGGCATCGATTCTCCAGAGTAGACTAGTGTATACAGTCGAGACCCCGACGAGGGGCGGTGGCCGGTCTCACAAGCCACTGGTGTCAGTTCGTTCACCTAAGATGTATACAGGTGCTCATTGGGTTATGAGTACACCGGACAGGACTCGCCGGGAACATGCTAGTTGGTCTTATACCTGACGTCAGATAGCAGTTCCCTGGTGACATGTGTACAGGTTAGTTCATCGACCTGAGATCATCATTTGTCTCGTGTGAGTTCCCACTGTACTTTGATTACTACCCTACCACGGCTCAAAGGAGTCGTGCAAACAGGTTTTAGTTGGGTACAGTCCCGAGCCACATGGAGGCATTGAGCGGATCTGCAGGGGTTCGTCTCTCCCGGTATTGGGGGTGAGGTCGCACTGTGTCTAGGAGAGCCATTACACGAAGTCCTTGGCCAAGGCAGGAGATTTACTGGTAGGTATTCCAGTAGTATCTCAGGGTGTTCTGGGCTACACTCCGACACGACTTGTACCGCTTTTGGGGGTCTGACTTTTACCACCCCCCTAGGCCCGACATGCGATGCTCATAGACGAACGGACCGGAATGTACGGATATTGTCACTGATAGGCTCAGTAGGGTGTCAGGATGAGTTCGCTCATCGACGTCCCTTTTGGTCAATAGCTGGTGGCCCGTCACGTATTGGCTTATACCTCTGACGTGCTGGTGGTTAATTCCACAGCCAATGTATTGATGAGTCTTTAGAGTCCACCACACTTTCAGTTACTCAAGCTTTCGGGCGAAACGCTGTAGAGGCCGTATGGAGATATGGCAGGGTTCGATCAGATACGTGCGGTATTGCACGGATCGTGATCGGATGGTTTTTACTAGCCGGCTTTAGCTTAAGCCGGATCCTAGTATGTGATAGTGTAGTTTTGTCTCTTTGCATTTGTGTTCAGTGGGAATACAAATGCGGGCATGTATTTGCAGTAGTGGGGTTTTCCTGTAATTTTTTACGAGATCAGTTTTCTGAAGTTGCCAGTTTGCATTCCGTTCCGGCCGGTTTTCTCTTTTTCCTTCCCGGTCGGACTTTTCGTTGGAGGGTGTTAATTGCAAGTTTGCAATTAACATTTTGTGAGGGGTTTCTTTGCATAAGTGTGGATTATGATTTGACCATCATCATGAGATTCTTTTTGCATCATTCTTTTGTATTTATGAGATATGAAATGAGAGTGACCATTTTCTATATGGTTGATATATTCTTTCTTGCATTTTTCTCTCTCCAATCCCATTCTTGAGAGGGAGGCCGGCCACTTGCAAAAGAGAGAGAGAGAGAGGTTGATTTAGTGATATGTTTATTCTTCATCTCATTTCATGCTTTGATGCTTGCAAAAAATCCCAAGCCTCTCTCATTCATTCATTCTCCTCCTTAAATCCCTCCATCAAGGCAACTTCCATAAACCCAAAAAAGACAACCTTCTACACTATTCTATAGCAAGCCTTGGACGCGTCGGCTAGCCAACTTCGCGCCCGAGTTGCCTCGGTATTGAGGTGGGAGCCCGTATAAGTACCCGGCTTCGTGGTGCCCTTTCCGACGAGGAGGAGACAGACGGAGATCCCGCTGGGAGATTGGAGTGGAGATGAAGACCGGAGGACTCGGATCAGTCGGTACATCTCTTTCCCTTCTTATAGTTTGCTAGATCTAGTTTAATGGCACGATCAAGGGTGCAAAGTCCGCGATGGTGCCGGTTTTGCAAAGTTCGCAAAGTTTTTGTTTTCCGCGTTTCCGGCGTCGGATCGACGGCTGGGGCGCCCCCGCGGGCTTACAGTGGTATCAGAGCCTCGCCATTAACTTCGTCTAGCTTCGTTTGATGTGTTTTTCAGTTCCGATCGACCAAAATTCCAAAAACCCAATTTTAGTTCACATCAGTTT
Organism: Agapanthus africanus; assembly: GCA_030015575.1. Taxonomy (NCBI): domain Eukaryota; kingdom Viridiplantae; phylum Streptophyta; class Magnoliopsida; order Asparagales; family Amaryllidaceae; genus Agapanthus; species Agapanthus africanus. Next base: position 279,990,849 of record JASDDO010000022.1, read on the forward strand.
TCTGTTAAGATTTTTTGGTGTCGAAAATTTTTTCAGGTTGTAGAAAACTAATGTACTGGAAATTCTAAGACTGCTGTAAAAATTCGACGCAGTGACTCGATCAATGAAGCGCGGAACCGCGGCCAAAACCCCCCTTGGGCCGCGGTTCCACCGCGCATTGGTGTCCTCACTGAATCAAGTTTTTCCAGTGGGCTTCTGGGCTGTTTTTAGGGGTTTTGGACTATTAAAATTAGGCCCAGGTTTTCTGTGAGTGCTACAGTATTGTTTGGGGGCCCACTTGTTAATTTTTAATCGATCGGATATTTTAAACACATTTTTCACAGTATTTACATTATATCTGCGACCGTGAATGTCACTCGATCGGTAAATCCAGTCTATCTGCTATAGCCCTTTTAGACGGATTTGCGAACGTGACATTCACGTTGATGTTCTGTGTTTTGCTGTGTTGTTGCGGATCGTTCGTGGGGGTAGCCTGGATGCAATGTTAGTACAGTTCTGTTTTATATGTACATTTGATATTGCGGGGCGAGCGTCCGACATGTGGACTGCCGTCACTACCTGTTTGTATTATTTTTTTTGGGGCACGACCAGGTTGCGGTCGATGTACCCGTTGTATGTATATTTTACTTTCTGTACTAGGATTACCCCGCGGAGGGGTGCACGGATAGCCGGGTTCTACAGGGCAACGAGCCCGCATCTCATGGCTTTGAGACGGAGGGGGCTTCACTCTAGGATTGGCGGGCTATTCGCCGCACTCGTAAGGGGTACAGGTTGACCCAGGAGGAGTGCCCAAGTTACCGGATTCCGTGAAGTGCTGGGTGGTCCATTCACGTTGCTGAAGGGGGCTGCCTCGCTTCAGGTTTTGGCGGGTAACTTGCCGCGCCCGTAGGGGTCTAGGTTTTCATTGCGCAGGCTATCCACACGACCAGGGGAACGTCGGGTTTCAGCAGCGGCTCTGTGAAACCCGGGGATCCCAGATATCTCTATTGATCTATATTGCTATACATTTCTGTGTTGCTGCATTTTTATCACGCCTTGAGCGGAAATTATATATTGTATATATATATTAGTAGATGTTGTATATGTTTTTCATCCGCGCTAGTCCAGTCCCCGCTCTGCCGTTAGTTAGCTAACCTAACGGGTGATGACGGGACCCACTGGCGAATGCGGATGGCATATACGTACATCAGTATATTTTCGTTCTTTGTGGTGTGATCAATTGATGGAACCGCATTGATTCGGATCAATGCAAGTTAAAACAAACCTATTCTGATGTTGTTGGAACACCTTTCAAAAAGCTGTTATTGCAAGGACGTTCACTTTTGTTTTGCATCGTGGTATTCATTTGGAATATCCTGCTCCTCAGACGACGAGGCAAGGGCCGAGATCCCTTCACCGGGAGTGACCCCTTGGACAAAAGTTTGCATCAGGGCAGTAACTTCACTATAGCCGATTACTTTTGCTTTGCATCGCGGTATTCATTTGGAATATCCTGCACCCCATTCTACGGGGAAAGAGCCGAGATCCCTTCACCGGGAGTGACCTATTTAGTAAAGGTTTTCGTCACTATATTTTCTAAAAAGCTATCCGTTCCTTCAACGAGATCAAGTTCATTACGTTAAAGGTTTTCGCCAGAAACCATTCGTAGCCCTCCGTCGTTTCATATGGGTAGTCAATAGTATTCAAGCTGTGTTTGTTGGCCTTAGTCAAGGCACAGTGTTTGGTAGCTATTGGATATTCATATGCTGCATAGATAGATGTGTTGGTTTGGGACAGTCGTATAGCCTTGTTGGCCCTAGTCAAGGGCTTGTACGTGTGGGTTCAAATCAACCTGGACAATGACGGGTAGAACTTGACATGTGACTTATGATTTGTTGGCCTTAGTCAAGGTCATAAGAGCATGGGGTAAAAATCACATCGGGAGTTTCAAAAGAACTAAAACTTGCCAGATATGCGCATACCTTCTGGAGTATGATAACGTGAGCGGACTCCGTCACGTTATCATGCGATGATAGTTGGATCCCGATTCCCACTGATGAGTTGGCTTACTCCTCGGGTGATCCCGGCTAATTCTTCTTTCAGGTTTGGGGAAGAATTTGACGTTACAGTGGGAGGTTTCCAGATTAGATAAAGTGACAACCATTCTAATCTATGTTAGAGTGCACGCTGAGTGTTTCTTTTCTCTCTCTCTTTAGCAGCGACCTTTGACCCGACCCTAGACTATGACTCAGTGACCAAGTTGACCGAACCTTGTTAACACTGGCTTTTGGATTGTCAGAGTTGCAGACCTCTTTGCCACTCCTACTTTTACTCTTTTCTCCGGGACACCCCGTATTACTACGAACGTCCATTTCCATTGGACAAAACCATCGTATGGTTATATACGAACTCGAAGGACTTCGAGGATGGTTTCCAGTTCTGGAGAAAACGAATAGGACTATTCAGTTGCCTTTACCTTTTACCTTCTCTCAGGTTGCGAGTACTCCTTGGTTTAGGAGATAGTACACCTATTACGCAAATTGGATAGTCTTCTTCCAAACCTTAGGCTGGTGCCGAACAGTGGGGAATGAAGAAAGCCAATTAGCCTAAACGGTGTACAGAAGGTATTAAGTTCAGACAAAGCAAGGGATTAGTAAGAGGGCAAAGTAAATTGAGACTGCTATTCACGACCAAACCATATACTTCTTTGTCAATCCTAAATCACCTATGAATTAAGTTCATTCGGTTGTCTTTTATCCTCACCTTCTCTCACATTGCGAGTGCTCCTAGGACTAGGACAGTACACCCATTATGCTTATTGGATAGTCTTCTTCCAAACCATAGGCTGGTGCCGAACGGTAGGGAAGGAAGAAAACCATTTGGCCTAAAGGGGTGTACAAAAGGTAATGACTAAAGACATATAAAGGGATTTGGAGAGGTGGCAAAGAATTATACAGTTATAGTTGTGAATCTGGATAATGGAAGAGGCATTACTAAGAATACCAGGATACCCCATCGAAACATCTCAATGTTTCAGTTTCACTGTGTACTGTTAAATAAAAACTGATTTCCCAATTAGGCACTTGCTCCAGGGTATGTATTTACCAGGTATGTGTCTCACATCTGTATGGTTTTACAGATGATGAAGGGGAGTAAGTTATTGGGAATTAGGTGACCATCCTCATTATATCGGGATTCGTTGGAATTGGTGATATTTGAGGAAGCCACCTGGGTTGTTTGCCGGTCGGCAAATATTTGGTTTTGAATATCCGTTGTTGTGCACCAATTTCAAATTGATATATATATACGTCTATTTTTATAGAGTGAGACATACCTTTTTGAAATTATGTCTATGACATTTACCTATACCAGTGGATGGTTAGGTAAGGAGCATTGAACAACGGTGTGCTTCTTCTTAACCAAAAGTACAGTTTTCAACCTACGACACACAGTGAATGAGTCACTAGACTCAGGGGACTTATACAGAGTATTGTATATTGTCCAGTGTACACTAGGACAGAGGGGTTGGTCCTCGTACTGTATTCTGTTTACTTATGACTTCTCTAGTTCTTAGACAAGTGTTTCGTAGAAACACAGGGTCGAAGTTTTGAGAAGTTATAGGTATAAGAATAAAGTAGAGAACCAGGTGTTGCAAGTATCGGGATTCTTCAAGGTGATCGAAGATGTAGATACTTGTATATGGTATTCAGTTGATAGTAATGATAAAGAGAAATTGCTTCTCTTTTCAGGTTACTCATAATTGGAAGCATTCCTAAGTTGAGTAATGCTGATCGGCCTCCTTCCATTTAGTTGACATGCACTGGAGATAGCTGCATGATTTGAATCTGGTTCAATTAAATCAGTGCTTCTGGTTCTATATTGGATATAGAACAGATCATATCTTAACGATGTTAAGGTACGGGGAGTTGTCCGGCTTATGATTAAAACCAGACACTGGACAACTCAAGGCACGTTTCTGTAATGGCTGTTTGTGGGTTGACCCAGGCTATGACGAGGGTTGATTTTCTACCATCTGGAAGATCAATAGTGATATTGTTCTTCACTCGCCACAATTTTAAAAGAAATGGATTTTTTCAGAAAACAGTAGTGGGAGTATGGTAGAACTGGAAGTGATTCCAGAACCGCAAACGATTACTGAAGATTTGATAAGGAACCTAAAGATTCAATCTGGTTTGACATTCCATTGGCCACTCCGCAGATAAAGTGGGTAACTTCAGGCACCCGAGAGGTACTCCGGTACCCTCAAGGACGGTGACAGGGAAGTTCTTGTTTACCCACACTTGCCATTGTTGTTGTTCCAGGCTGCGAGACCCGGCAGGAGGATGAGTATAGCGTCGTTCTAAACTAGCTTTAGAAGTGTACGCCTATATGACTCTGCCAGAGGGTTGTCGTAGTCAGTGGGAGCAGCGGAAGCATTGGTGGATATCAGGCTTATGTCTATTTATAGACTAAAGCAGATATAGCGGAGATAGATCATCTATTTCTGATGTGACAGTCATAGGTTTGACTTCATCAGAATAATGGATGGATCTGTTGAGAAGGTAGTAGGGTGTGATGTCATGGTATTTGGATGACATACACAGAATAGGAAGTGACATTCCTATACTACGATCGGTTATACTTTGGTCGTCACACAGTGGTTTCTCCACAATGGACTTGGACATTATATCAGACATTCTGGTTACTAGATCTATGGTTTTAGATCTAGATTTGGGTAGTTTCCCAATCTGGGTACTTTGACTGCATTCTAAGAGTATTTAGAATGGACGACTCCTGGCACGGTAGTATACCTGCAGGTAATGGAGTCACCCTCTCTAAAGGTGTCTTACAGACCAAAGGGGAGAGGGATGTGCATGATTGGCAGATCACTTGCTCAGGCAATTGGGTCAATCATGAGATGTCAAGTACCACACCAGATGTTGTTCTTGCTGTAGATGCAATAAGATGACATTGATCCAATCCTGGAGAAACAGTTGGAAGCATTTTTAGAACATAAGTGAATGTTCTAGGGATATGATAACGGCTGCCTCCTTTGGGAGACAGTTATCATTCCCGGCTTCCAAGGTGACATGGACGACAAGGAGGTTGTCAGAGTTATAGTTTTTCCCTCTGACGAGGGGCAGTATTTTGGACAGGTGGTCCAAGGCAATACTGAGGGTGGCATGACGCAGGATACTGATTAAGTTCAGTTGACGATACAGTCTAAGAACTTTGGATTTGGAGTTCATTTATGAGCTAGGTCCCATCAGACATCCAGACATTCTAAGACAGGTATTGCTCATTTCGGGAGATAGTTTTCTCCGCGAACTTGAGATATAGAGAGACATAGAAAGAAACATCTAGGCGGATCCACTTACTGAGGCTATTCCTCGACCGCAATAGTTTCACAAACGGGATTTGTGAGACTGACTAGTAGAGGAGTTGGGTGTTCGGTATCACACGGGCTGTGAGTATGCGACATCGCAATAATTAGCCTTGAGTGCAAGTGGGAGATTGTTGGAGATAGTGCCCTCAGAGTCAATTATTGGATCACAGGCACGTGATTGCAATGATTGAGGGAGGACCTATCCCGGTAGGACAGTCTTACTCGAGATGATAGTATGCTATCTGGTTTACCTTTATCATCGTGTACTGCTTTAGGTGACCTGACATGTCGCTATTGCACGTTGATAGAGCCCCTAGGATTCTTGCTTGACTGCCAGCAGTATGAGGGCGATCATATAAGTGAGAGCTGGAGTCTATAAGCACATCCTTAAAAGGTCCCTAGTCGTGGGAGTTTCGAGACAGGGCATCGATTCTCCAGAGTAGACTAGTGTATACAGTCGAGACCACGACGAGGGGCGGTGGCCGGTCTCACAAGCCACTGGTGTCAGTTGGTTCACCTAAGATGTATACAGGTGCTCATTGGGTTATGAGTACACCGGACAGGACTCGCCGGGAACATGCTAGTTGGTCTTATACCTGACGTCAGATAGCAGTTCCCTGGTGAGATGTGTACAAGTTAGTTCATCGACCTGAGATCGTCATTTGTCTCGTGTGAGTTCCCACTGTACTTTGATTACTACCCTACCACGGCTCAAAGGAGTCGTGCAAACAGGTTTTAGTTGGGTACAGTCCCGAGCCACATGGAGGCAGTGAGCGGATCTGCAGGGGTTCGTCTCTCCCGGTATTGGGGGTGAGGTCGCGCTGTGTCTAGGAGAGCCATTACACGAAGTCCTTGGCCAAGGCAGGAGATTTACTGGTAGGTATTCCAGTAGTATCTCAGGGTGTTCTGGGCTACACTCCGACACGACTTGTACCGTTTTTGGGGGTCTGACTTTTACCAACCCCCTAGGCCCGACATGCGATGCTCATAGACGAACGGACCGGACTGTACGGATATTTTCACTGACAGGCTCAGTAGGGTGTCAGGATGAGTTCGCTCAGCGACGTCCCTTTTGGTCAATAGCTGATGGCCCGTCACGTATTGGCTTATACCTCTGACGTGCTGGTGGTTAATTCCACAGCCAAAGTATTGACGAGTCTTTAGAGTCCACCACACTTTCAGTTACTCAAGCTTTCGGGCGAAACGCTGTAGAGGCCGTATGGAGATATGGCAGGGTTCGATCAGATACGTGCGGTATTGCACGGATCGTGATCGGATGGTTTTTACTAGCCGGCTTTAGCTTAAGCCGGATCCTAGTATGTGATAGTGTAGTTTTGTCTCTTTGCATTTGTGTTCAGTGGGAATACAAATGCGGGCATGTATTTGCAGTAGTGGGGTTTTCCTATAATTTATTACGGGATCAGTTTTCTGAAGTTGCCAGTTTGCATTCCGTTCCGGCCGGTTTTCTCTTTTTCCTTCCCTGTCGGACTTTTCGTTGGAGGGTGTTAATTGCAAGTTTGCAATTAACATTTTGTGAGGGGTTTCTTTGCATAAGTGTGGATTATGATTTGACCATCATCATGAGATTCTTTTTGCATCATTCTTTTGTATTTATGAGATATGAAATGAGAGTGACCATTTTCTATATGGTTGATATATTCTTTCTTACATTTTTCTCTCTCCAATCCCATTCTTGAGAGGGAGGCCGGCCACTTGCAAAAGAGAGAGAGAGAGAGAGGTTGATTTAGTGATATGTTTATTCTTCATCTCATTTCATGCTTTGATGCTTGCAAAAATTCCCAAGCCTCTCTCATTCATTCATTCTCCTCCTTAAATCCCTCCATCAAGGCAACTTCCATAAACCCAAAAGAGACAACCTTCTACACTATTCTATAGCAAGCCTTGGACGCGTCGGCTAGCCAACTTCGCGCCCGAGTTGCCTCGGTATTGAGGTGGGAGCCCGTATAAGTACCCGGCTTCGTGGTGCCCTTTCCGACGAGGAGGAGACGGACGGAGATCCCGCGAGGAGATCGAAGTGGAGATGAAGACCGGAGGACTCGGATCAGTCGGTATATCTCTTTCCCTTCTTATAGTTTGCTAGATCTAGTTTAATGGCACGATCAAGGGTGCAAAGTCCGCGATGGTGCCGGTTTTGCAAAGTTCGCAAAGTTTTTGTTTTCCGCGTTTCCGGCGTCGGATCGACGGCCGGGGCGCCCCCGCGGGCTTACAAAACCAAGATCAAAATCCTTTTTTTACGGAATTCTTTATATAGAAAATTTTAGTTTTAAGTAAAAATCACAGTTTATGAAGTCAAAATATTAAACAAGTATAAAGTGCTACGTTTGGTTACATCCCTAGTTGGGATCAACAATATCAACAGCTGAAAATAAAATCTCAGTATATAGAACATCAATACGAATCTCAGACATTAAAAAAGAAATAACAATTTATAGAACTAAACGATCTCCACTGTCAGATAATATACATATCACCATCTCTCACTCTAAATCATATACAGGTCAGATGGAGATTTTCTAGATACAAAATACAATATCAAAAGAGAAGGATACTACATATGTAACCCACCTATCAAAAGATGCGATAAAAGCGGAAAGAGTAGATCTGCAGCGCTTCTAACCGTCCACTCTACCCCTGCAAGAAACTGTGGCACAATGGGGGTAAATTGCCAACTCAGAGAATATAACTAACATATAACAGTTAATAATGTAAATGTGACGATCATACTAACTGAAATGTGAACAAGTATAATGTATCATTATCTATAGAAATCATGAATCTATAATACGAATCTCATAATTAAAACTGAAATCTCATCATTTATTTCCAATAAAAATTCAATTCCCCGTGTCCATCATCGACACAAAACTTCCATTTCTCACAGGCATCATTCCTCGAATGATCCTGAAATCAACAATACCGGTCGTTATCATCTAGATATACGCCGTATTTTTACCACTATCTCCGGTATCGAGTAACCTCGCTAGGCTCCCCCGCCTCAAATGCGGCTATCCTGTCCCTCGGTCTCGACCGGGTCCACCATGTATCCAACTGTATATCTCCACCACCCGGTCCGGAATAAATCCAAATCATAAAACATCTCATGGTGGACATGACACATCAATCATGAAAATCACTGGATTTATGTAATAGTAGTCAAAATTCAAAACCATAAATCCTCAATAATACATTACCTCTTATATCAACATGGAATACGCAAATACTAAATATGATATTAATGATGCAATTTACTACTATTATTGGTGTGTAAGATATGATATGAATCATTTTAACAAGAATTTTTCTAAGTGTAAAAGTGTCATGGTAATATCGACGATGTGTGTGTAACATATCAGATGTGCACGTGGCATGACTCGTCGATACTTGTATAGTGTTCTAGCAACTAAGCAAGGTATTTGTGAATTATGAATGCATATTGTTAATTTAGCATATCAAATAACTCTTTTATTTAAATAAAACTACGGGCGTAAAACGCCAATTTTACAAAATTCCCCGGTAGATGTTTAGTCTACTCACCGGAAAACGTCGAATTTATTCAGGAATTGCCAATCCTTTCCCTTTCTCCGCTGCCTCCGAAAATCCAGTATTCGAATCTAACATCACAATTTAACTTATATAAGGAAACAGCTACTCCGACATGACGGAAATGAAAAACACCCGTTCCCACGTATGTCACGACCCAAGAATGGCCCGTGACGGCCCTAATACTACGCAACGCCTAAAGACGCAACGTAGTAAAAGAAAGCCAAAACCCAGAAATCTAAACCATAAAAATACGGAAAAGATAATATAAGTTTTGAAACATTTGAAACCGCAACCCAAATTCTTTAAAAGTCTTGCTTTCTTTCTTTAAAATTTTAGCAACACCCCATTTTTATAAAGACTAGTCAATATGAATACAACAGAAGAATAAGGACAGTAGAGAAAAAGCTGTATATATATAAAGACATCAAATCCACCATAATACACACTACGTCCTCACCAAGTCTCTATGTCAATAATACAACAGTAGATGGAGAGTACAATACAACGAAGGTACAATATATAATACAGATAACCGTCTAACCCATCTATGCAAAAGGGTACTGTGAGCTGATGCGGTATCTGTAGCAAAAGATGGTAGCTGGATAGCTGGATAGGGGAATAGCCTGCCTCGACTACTCTGGGGAAAAACCTGAAACACCTGTGGCACAACGGGGGTGAGTTGCCAACTCGTGAATAGTATAAAACATATGCAGGTAATCGCAGGGATGTACGTACAGCATGAATCTAAGATATGCGGTTACAATAATAATATATCATGCAATGCTGAAATAGGGAGAGTACACTAGCAGGTACAATCAATATGTGAAGCAATGATGGCATGATAGTAGTATGCAATGTCTATGCAATAGAGATATGAGAAAGAAAATATGCAACTATCATAAGGGTACACTACAAGTACTGCCAATATATGAATCTGTGCATAAGATAGGTAAGGGTGAGGTATAGGGTGGAATATGTCATTTCCCACGGAAACCTGACATCGTGGCAGGATCACAATCCAATAAGATACTCCAATCCCAAGTCCTCAAACCAGGCCCCACATTGGGCGCTCACATCAAATAAGTCTCACATCTCCTTAATGTACAATGTCGAGTAATCTCCTATATCCCGAATGTACAAGTCACCAATCATATAGGTATATCCAATGTCCAAATCCCAATGGATCACCTAGTATCCCAAGTCCAATCTCCAGTAGGTTCTAGCATCCTAAAGGTAAATATATATACAGAAATGAATATGATGGGGGGCAATACACATATATTAGCGTCCCATTCCACTAATATTGGTGTAAGGGTATATATAACAACGGATAAGTCCCCTGTTATATATACAAAAAGGGGGTTAAAGAAATATCATGAAACCGTGTGCCAAGTATCGACACAGAAATCCTTGTATATGGGGCTCCGTCAGTCCGGACAGCCCACGGGGTCTGTCTGCAGTGTCGGCCCTCGGCCTCGACAGTACAGGTCATCCCGTATCCATCTCTCTACTCTGGCCAGTAGCCTCCAGACAACTGCCAGGTCCAAACAATCACCGGTAGGTACTCGCCCGCCTCCAGGCTCAATCGGCAAACCCATCGATCTTCTTGCCGAGGGGAACCATACCGGGCCCCGCCGTGTACTCTCATACGGCAACCACACCTCGTATGGAGTAGGTAATCAGCACCGATAAAACTCATGGGGGACGCTCGAAATATCATATCAAGGAAACCAGGTTGTTACATGTATTCATAATTTCATGAACTCCCGCGGTTCCCAAATCCCGAAAACATCATATAAAATCCAGATAAACAATGCATGAACACAGGAATAATGTATGCGATATATCTGAATGCGAGCAGGTAAACACAAGTATATAGCTGAACCAGATGTATGCGAAATCATGATAAGGTACAGCTAAGTAATATCAGTAAATGTGAATATGCGACAACAACTGAATATGTATCTAACATACAGGTGTAGCAAGGTATAGGTATCTACCTATAAGAGCTGATGTCGTATACCCCCCTGGGTATAAGTAACATATATAGGAAATCCCTCCCGGTATAAGTAAAATATGTATGAGGTATAGCTGTAGCTGTATCGCAAAGTGAAAATATACCTATCACTAAAGGTATGATACACTATAGGTATACCTATAAACTAGATATCAAGTGGGGTAAGCAATGGTAGCTATAAGGGTAGTGTGTGACATGGCAATTATTGACGGAGTGTGTGTAGCATGCAATCCGTGCTCGTGCAACATGGACCGTCAATAATGTGTGCAGTGTCCTACGGCTGCTAGTCACAGTATATAACTATATCTAGGAAATGCAGTAAGGCGCAATTCTACAATGACGTAGAAAGTGCGACAGGTAAAAGAACCCTAGCCCAGACGCATAACGCCATGCGGGCGATTCCCCTGTAGATGTTATATCTACTCACCTAAACTCCACGCTGGGTGAATCCTATCATCTGCTCCCCCTGTAGTGGTGTCTGTAGTCCCGGTCTGCAAACCTGCAAATAAGACATGGAATCACATATAAGCCACATATCTCGCGAAACGCGATATCGAATCGAAACGAGAAACTCGCGTCGCGAACCAAGCGCGCATGTGCACGATACGCTGAATCGTGTGTGTACGCGTCTAAAAACCATCGCGACACGCCGCGATACGCTGGATCACAGAACCCCCTCGCGTATCGTGCGTATCGCGCAAACACTACGAACACCATAAACGACATATAGTCCCAGATTTTCCTACAGGTAAGATAATACAAAACTAGACATACCAACACACTACACAACACTGTATACTACCCCAGGCAAAACCCCAACACCCAGACCCCTAACCTGGCCGCAAATTGCGGCCAGAATGCTGAATTTGGCGGCCTCAAATGGGGTAGGGTGGCTCGTGTTCAGGTGGTGTGCTCTAGACCTAGGTAGCATGTCCCAGTCCTCTCAATTTTATTCTGTAGGCATCGGGTCTATAGCAGATCACAAAAGTCACAAATATCGCTTTAAAACACCAATTGCACAACATGGAAACCTTAGGGTATTTTAGTGTAATCTGGGAATTATCTCTGTTGAAGTGGCCTTATTAGCACCTAATTAACCTAAGGTAGCTAACCAATTCAACAATCTACCAAAATTCCACTTAAACACCACAATTAAGCACAAATTAGCTAATTTAGCACTAATCGAAGCAATTAGCACACAAGCTACACAAACAAGCAATAGGGTTTAGAAAATATACCCTATGGGATTCTAGAAGCTGGTGACAAGGTGTATGGAGGAGGTGAGAGCTTCTGCAAGTGCTAGGCTCCTCCTGTTGCTGCTGTTTTGCTGCTGCTTCTGCTGCTGCCTCTAGTGCTGATGATGATGATGACAATGTTGCTGATGCTGTTGCTGTTGTTACTATTGCTGCTGCTGCTGCTGCTTGCTCCAGGTGAGTGTGGGTGTGTGTGTGTTGATGGAGTTGTTGTTGTAGTCTTCTTGAGTTGCTGCAGAAGATGCTGGGGCTGCTGTTGCTGATGCAGCTTGCTGCTGCTGCCAGTGCCTCTCTCTATCTCTCTCTGCAGTGTGTGTGTGAGTGTGTGTTGTGAGAGTGAGTGAGGGAATGAGAGTGAGGAAAATGAGAGGAGAATGAGAGAACAAGCCAAAACCCCACCCCCCTCTCTCTCTCTTTCCTCAATAATGAGGCATGGCTCACCCCATGCTTCTCATGCACCCTCTCTCACACAAAGTCAACCATGGAGCCAATGTAAAATCCTTTTAAATTCATTTTCATTTCAATAAAAGAAAAAAAACATCACTACTAATTACAACCATGCATACTATTTAACCCTGTAAGTCCACGTTGCCACCCCCGGTTCTTACGGGGAGGCGGAAACGGTATAAAAATCAAATTTTTAGTGCAAGAAGCAACATGGACTATGCAAGGTCGGGATCGATACCTAAACTAAAACTAGCAACCTAGCTAAAGAAGTTTAGCTACTCGGATGAAGATGGTTATACCTAGACTTGAACTCCTTCGTCTTCAAACTTTGTAGAGGTTGATGGTTCTCCTTTGTCGCCTTCTCCCGTCGAAGATGGATCCACCTCGAAGGCTCGACCTTTGGGCTCTTTCTCGTACTTGGAGTGAACTAGAATCGCCGGCTTGCTAGACCCTTGATCCTAGAGTGAGTAGAGAGTGTTTAGGGTTTGCTTTTGTTTTTCAAGAGAAGGATTCTCAACTCATGAGAAGGTTTCTCTTGACTAGAGGAAGAAGAAGATGAAGTGAAGAGAGAGAGTGAGAATGATAAAGTGAGCTCTTTCTTTTCCTTTTGCAACCATAACAAAAGAAAAAGAAAAATCAAATAATAACAATAATCAAAATGAAAAAGGTTTGATGGTTAGTTTAGAATGACTAATATCATTACATGCATTAAATGAATAAAGCAAGAATGAAAAAGCATCTTGCATTTGTAATGATGGTAGTCAAATGTTCAACCATGGTCAACAAGTCAACCATGGTCAACAAGTCAACAAAAACTAACCATGACACAATTTCATTTTATTATATATTATTAAATGATATAATACAAATCCATTAGGGTTTGGAAAAAGACGACTGTCAACTGTGCATACGCACCCGTTCCGAAACCCTAATGGAAATCATCTTCCTCCTCCTCAAAAACTGTGCATACACACCTGCATTCTTGTTCCGAGGAACATGAATACTGAGAGATAAAAGCAACCCCAAAAGCTATACCAGTATCCGGCTCAAACCAGAGCCCGCTGGTAATATCTGTCCGGACTCCAAACGTGCACAAGTGCGCGGATGAGAACGAACCCTGTCGCAAAACCATGCGACCTCTACTCTGTTTTGCCCATAGGCGAATACCCTCTGTGTGGGACTCTAAAGACTCGACACTACGCTGGCAGTGGGTTTAACCACAGACCGCAAGCGGCACTAGCTGTGCGTAACGGTCCCCAGGTAGATGTCGACAAGAAGGCTGACGAGGTGAAACCCCATCGGAACTCCTACTGAGTCTGAATGTGACAGTCTCCGTACAGTCCGGTCTGTTCGTCTGATACATCGCATGGCGGGCCTAGGGGGCGGTAAACGTCAGTCCCCCAATAGCGGTACAAGTCGTGCCGGAGCGAAGCCCAAAACACCCTGAGACAACACTGGAAACCTACCAGTATATCTCGTTTGCCCTGGCCAGGGACTACTTGTGTAATGGCTCTCCTAGACACAGCGCGATGTCAACCCCCAATACCGGGAGAGACGAATCCTGTCTAACCGTCACTGCCTCCAAGTGCTTCGGGACTGCACCCAACCACCACCTGTTTGCACGACTCCTTTGAGCCGTGGTAGGGTAGTGATCAAAGTGCAGTGGGAACACACTCGAGGCGAAGTGCCAGTGTCAAGTCAGCGGACTAAGCTGTACTCATGTCACCTGGGAACTGATGACTGACGATAGGTATAATACCAACCTGTCAGTTCCCGACGAGTCCTGTCCAGTGTACTCGTAACCCAACGAGCACCCGTATACTATCTCCAGTACGACGTACTGATGGCTGTGGGACAGACCATCTCCCATACTGGGATGAGAAGCGCATACGCTAGTCTACTCCGGAGTATCGATGCCCTGTCTCGATAGTCCTGCGACTAGGGACCTGTATAAGGATGTGCTTATAGATTACCCAGCCCCCACTAGTGTGACTGCCATCACAACGCTGGTAATCAAGCAAAGATCCTAAGGGCTCCACTAATGCGTATAAGTGATATAGTAAAATAAACACAAGTACACATTGAAGTAGAGACAAACCAAGTAGCATACTACTATTTTGAGCAAGATTGTATATACAAGGTGAATATCCCAAGCATCCATTAAGTAATATACAAACTAGTATGATACAGTAATGGCCTCTAGGGCATATACACTAACAATCTCCCACTTGCACTAAGGCCATGTACTGGCGTATCGAAGACCTATCATCTCGATCAGCCGCTCGAACTGAGTCTGGGGCAGGGCCTTGGTGAATGGATCTGCAGTGTTGTCTTCTGTGGCAACTCTCCGAACCTCGATCTCCTTGCGATCCACGATCTCCCTGATCAGGTGATACCGCCTCAAGATGTGCCTGGATCTCTGATGGGACCTGGGTTCCTTCGCTAAAGCTATAGCCCCATTGTTGTCGCAATACAGAGGTATTGGGTCAACAATGGACGGAACCACCTGAAGTTCTTTCAAGAACTTCCTCATCCAGACAGCTTCTTTTGCGGCATCAGATGCAGCGATGTATTCCGCTTCCATCGTCGAGTCTGCAACGGTTTCCTGTTTGGAACTCTTCCAACACACCGCCCCTCCATTGAGGGTAAAGACAAAGCCCGACATGGACTTGGAATCATCCTTGTCACTCTGGAAGCTGGAGTCAGCAAAGGCCTCGATCTGGAGGTCTTTTCCGCCATACACCAAGAACATCTCCTTAGTCCTTCTCAGGTACTTGAGAATGTTCTTTACCGCTATCCAGTGTTTCTCCCCAGGGTTTGACTGATACCGGCTTACCACACTCAGTGCATAAGCTACATCCGGTCTGGTACACAACATCGCATACATTATAGAGCCTACCGCAGAAGCGTAGGGTATAATCGACATGCGATCCCTCTCCAAATCAGTCTTGGGAGACATCTCTTTAGAGAGGGTGATCCCGTGACAAGCCGGTAGGTTACCGCGCTTGGAATCTTCCATACTGAATCTCTTCACTATGGTGTCGATGTACCTGGACTGAGAAAGTCCCAATATCCTCTTGGATCTATCACGATGGATCCGGATCCCCAGGATGTATGAGGCATCACCCAGGTCTTTCATGGAGAACTTGTGTGACAAGAACCCCTTGACAGATTGTAGCATAGGAATGTCATTTCCTATTAAGAGAATGTCATCCACGTATAAAACGAGGAATACTACAGTTCTCGCTACAAATCTACTATAGATGCATGGTTCATCTGGATTTTTGATAAAGCCAAATTCTTTGACCGTCTCATCAAAGCAGATGTTCCAACTCCGCGATGCCTGCTTTAGTCCATAGATGGACTTAAGCAACTTGCACACCTTTCCGCTGCTCCCACTCTGAATGAAGCCCTCTGGCTGGTCCATATAGACACACTCCTCTAAATTTCCATTTAGAAAAGCTGTCTTTACGTCCATTTGCCAGATCTCATAATCGTGGAAGGCAGCGATGGCAAGAAGGATCCGAATGGATTTCAGCATGGCTACTGGAGAAAAGGTTTCGTCATAGTCCAAGCCAGGTCTTTGACGAAAACCCTTTGCTACCAGCCTAGCTTTATAGGTCTCAACCTGTCCATCTACACCAATCTTCCTTTTGAAGATCCACTTGCATCCTACGGGTTTTACCCCGTCTGGAGCAATGTCCAACGTCCATACCTTGTTGGTGTACATGGACTCCATTTCGGTCCGCATTGCATCCAGCCATTTCACTGAGTCAACGCTCTGAACGGCCTGCTGGAAGCTAGTAGGTTCATCATAATCTATGATGCAATCTTCTCTATCCCCGTCTATGAGAAAACCGCAGTATCTCTCGGGCGGATGAGACTGCCTACTACTTCTGCGGAGCGGCGTAGGAATGTCCTGTTCTGTTGAACCCTCTGGTTCCACCAAGCTTTCAGTAACAGTCTGTGGTTCTGGAACTTCTTCCAGTTCTACTGCGCTGCCACTAATTTCCTTTTCCAAGAACTGGTGTTCTAGAAAATGGGCATTGCGAGAAACAAGGACTTTTTGTTCCTCTGCGTAGTAGAAAAGATACCCCCTGGTGTTCTTTGGGTATCCCACAAACTTGCACAGCACTGAGCGTGCCTCGAGTTTGTCCGCATGCTGCTTTTTGACAAAAGCTGGACATCCCCAGATCTTCAGATATTGAAGATATGGTTTCTTCCCACTCCACATTTCATATGGGGTGGTAGGCACAGTCTTAGTCGGAACTCGGTTCAAAAGGTATGCAGCTGATTCTAGCGCATATCCCCAGAATGATCGCGGTAACTCAGCGTTACTCATCATGGACCGCACCATATCCAATAGGGTGCGGTTCCGTCTCTCCGATACACCGTTATGTTGCGGGGTGTATGGAGGAGTAAGCTGAGAGAGAATTCCGTTCTCTTTTAAATAGTCCAGGAACTCGGCACTTAAGTATTCTCCACCTCGATCCGATCTTAGAATCTTAATACTTTTGCCGGTCTGTTTCTCTACTTCATTCTTATACTCCTGGAATTTTCCAAAGGCCTCGGACTTATGTTTCATTAAGAAGACATAACCGTACCTTGAGAAGTCATCCGTAAAAGTAATGAAGTAAGAATGTCCGCTTCGGGCATGTGTAGACATTGGACCGCACACGTCACTGTGTACGAGTCCCAAGAGCTCGCTCGCTCTTTCTCCATGTCCAGTAAACGGAGTCTTTGTCATCTTTCCCTTGAGACAGGATTGACAAGTGGCATACGACTGATATTCGAACGCATTCAAATACCCTTCTGTATGTAACTTCGTCAACCTTCTCTCATTGATGTGACCCAATCTACAATGCCATAAGAAAGTCTGGTTTATT
This sequence comes from Agapanthus africanus, assembly GCA_030015575.1. NCBI lineage: Eukaryota > Viridiplantae > Streptophyta > Magnoliopsida > Asparagales > Amaryllidaceae > Agapanthus > Agapanthus africanus. The sequence continues at coordinate 280,008,381 of JASDDO010000022.1, forward strand.
TCTGGAGACTTTCTTTTGTGTGTATTCTGGACATTGAAAATCTGTGGTTGGTTCAATACGTATATACCATTACTCAATGTACCTGACCCAATCAGAACTTGATTAAGGTGAATGTTTACAACATTACTTACAAACGCAAATTCATAACCTTCTTTAGAAACTAAAGATACAGAAATGATATTACAAGTTGCGTTGGGTACAAAAAAGCAATTACGCAAAACCAAAACATGTCCATCTGACATTCCCAGGTGATAGTCCCCCACGGCTTTAGCATCCATGCTAGCTCCGTTCGCAACTCTGAGGGTCATGTCACCTGCCTTCAAAACCCTACGGTTTCTCAACGCCTGCAAAGAATTACAGATATGAGATCCTGATCCGGTATCCAATACCCAGGAAGTAGAGTTTATTGAAAGACAGTTTTCAATAACATACACACCTGAAGCTGAAGCTGCAACTTGCTTCAATTCCTGTGTTCTGGCCTTCCAGGCCCTGCAATCATTCTTCCAGTGTCCTTTCTTATGACAAAAGAAGCATTCTTCCTTATCCACAAGCTTCCCCGCTATCTTTGTTGCTTTACCTTTTCCCTTCGTATCCACTTTACTAACACCGCCCCTTGGTTTGGCGGGGGCTTTCTTCTTCTTTCCCTTGGCTTTCGCCTTGGACCTAGAAGAAGATGATCCTCCTACAAACAAAGTGGATGTTTCCCTACCTTTCTGTAGGGTGCCCTCTGCGCTCCTCAGCAGGTTGAGGAGCTCTGAAAGTTCAACCTCTTTTTCTTGTAGGTTGAAGTTCATTATAAACTGGGCGTAAGTGGAAGGAAGGGACTGGAGAACTATATCCGTATATAGCTCACTCTCCAATGTGATCCCTAGGTCAGCGAGCTCCTCAATGTAGCCGATCATCTTTAGCACGTGCTCGGCTACTGATGATCCGACGGCCATTCTTGTCGAAAACAACTTTTTCGACGCTTCGTATCTTGCGATACGTGATTGCTCTCCATACAGTTCTTTTGTATGAAGCAATATGGACTCCATGTCCATATTCTCATGCCTCCTCTGATGTTCGTTGTCCATCGAGGCAAGCAGGAGGCACTTAGCCTTCGCGCTATCAATCTCCCAAGTCTTGCGGATTTCCTTATCCGCGACGCTGGAAGTTGGACCAGGGACAGGGGGAGCTTTGGTGGTAAGAAGATACCCCAGCTTGTCATAAGTGATTGCTATCTTGACATTCCTGAGCCAATCTTTGTAGTTTGGCCCTGTCAACTTGTTTTTATCTAGGAGTAACTTAAGTCCAGTCATGTTGATTGGTCGCTGCAATTAGGAGAGAGAAGAAGAAACACTCAGCATGATGCTCTTGCAAGTTTAGAGTGGTTTTTAATTTGTCTAAACAGGATGGCTCCCACTGTTTCTCGAATTCCTCCTCAAACCATAAAGGAAGAATTAGTCAGGATCAATCCCACCGTACAATACTTGCTTAACCGTTCGGCCAGGCTGGTGTCGGTACTTCGAGGGAGGTTTTCCAACGCTTTCGCGAAGTTCCTTAATTAAAGAACCTCTTTTCCCTGGGGGCGTAGCCCCGCTAACACCTTTCTAGGCACCTACTAGGTTTATAGCATTGATCGTTAAGTGAGAAATTTCCCGAGGAGTAGCATATACTCACAGTAGGATCGGGATCCAAATATCATCGCGTGACGAAACTGAAGGAATCCTACCAGAATCACCACACTCCAAATGGTATGCAAATCTAGCAAGTTTCAGTACTTATGAAACTCCCGATGTGGATTTTTGCCCCATGCTCTTATGACCTTGGCGTGAGGTCAAAATGTCATAAGTTACATGTCAAGTTCGTCCCATCATTATCCAGGTTAATTTGAATCCACCCGTACATACCCTTGACGTAGGCCAAAATGGCAGTACGACTGTTTCAAACCAACGCATTCTATCTATGCAACAGATAAATATCCGGCAGCTACCAATCACTATGCCTTGGCGTGAGGTCAAAATACATAGCTTGAATACTACCGAATATTTAACTGAAATGATGGAGGGCTACGGATGGTTTTGGCAAAACCGTGAACGTAGTGAACTTGATTTGGTCGATGGAACGAGATAGCTTTTAAATGGAGTGGCTCAAGCTCCGCATTTTAAAAGTTAGTTTTGAAAAGAACCGAGTGGTTTTTCGAAAGTGTTCCAACGACTTTAACTTGGTTTATTATCTTGCATTAGTTCTTTTAATGCGTGATATTCTTGCATTAGTACTTTTAATGCGTCCCATCATTTAAATCCTACCATTGCAGAAAACAACCAAAATATGACGTACGCTTATGCCATTCGCATTCGCCACTGGGCCCCGTCATTACCCGTTAGGTTACTTAACTAACGACAGAGCGGGGGCTGGGCTAGCGCGTCTGTAAAACATAAGCAACGCCTAAATAGAAAGCAATGATAAACATTTCAGATCACAGATAAATACATTGGATATACTAGTAATCTGTAATTTGTACGAGCCTGTAACAAAAAACAGATAACACGGTCGCGGTGAATAGCCAATACCCCACCCAAGACCCCTACGGGTGCGGCAAACTACCCGCCAAGTACCCGAAGCGTAGCAACCTCCCTCATCTCCATGAGTAGGCCACTCGACACTTCGGCATACCCGGTAGTTTGTGCACCCCTCCATGGGTCTATCCTAGGAGCAAAAACAGTAAAAAGAATTATACAATGACGGCTACAACCCCGACCCGGTTGTGCGGCCAAACAAATAATAATTATTACATCAATTTACATTTACAATGAATTGCAAGAAAAGAAAACTCTCGTCTCACAACCCCCCGGCTATTCACCCGCGACAATCCAACATATTTATATACACATTCCAGCACATTACAGATCATGTATAACCCCGACTAATCGTCTTATAGCAATTAGTCGACGTTCAATACATGCAAACATCACAGATATAACCATCATAGTCAAAGTGCAGTGAAGTTCGGAAAAATACGGAATTATAGGCCCCCAAAAGTAAATTTTAGTTCTGGAAAATCTGGGCATATAATTTATATTCTAAAAATCCCAAAATCCCCAACTACAGATACTGCACGAAAAACGAGGCGCAGAAGAAGACAAAGCGCGGCGGTTCCGCGGCACGAGCCTACCTCGTGCCGCGGATGCGCGGCGTTTTGAGCTCCTCACTGGATCGTTTTTCATGGGTGTTCTTAGAAAAGCCTGAGACGATTTTACAAATATAAAGTTTTTCATTTCGAGCCAAAAAAATTTCAACAGAAACTCAGGTTTTTGAAAATACGGTTTTTGGGTTTTTTACGGTTCCGAACTTCGTTACACTTCACTACCTAGCTAGTTTAAGTTTAGTTAGGCTCTGATACCACTGTAAGTCCACGTTGCCACCCCCGGTTCTTACGGGGAGGCGGAAACGGTATAAAAATCAAATTTTTAGTGCAAGAAGCAACATGGACTATGCAAGGTCGGGATCGATACCTAAACTAAAACTAGCAACCTAGCTAAAGAAGTTTAGCTACTCGGATGAAGATGGTTATACCTAGACTTGAACTCCTTCGTCTTCAAACTTTGTAGAGGTTGATGGTTCTCCTTTGTCGCCTTCTCCCGTCGAAGATGGATCCACCTCGAAGGCTCGACCTTTGGGCTCTTTCTCGTACTTGGAGTGAACTAGAATCGCCGGCTTGCTAGACCCTTGATCCTAGAGTGAGTAGAGAGTGTTTAGGGTTTGCTTTTGTTTTTCAAGAGAAGGATTCTCAACTCATGAGAAGGTTTCTCTTGACTAGAGGAAGAAGAAGATGAAGTGAAGAGAGAGAGTGAGAATGATAAAGTGAGCTCTTTCTTTTCCTTTTGCAACCATAACAAAAGAAAAAGAAAAATCAAATAATAACAATAATCAAAATGAAAAAGGTTTGATGGTTAGTTTAGAATGACTAATATCATTACATGCATTAAATGAATAAAGCAAGAATGAAAAAGCATCTTGCATTTGTAATGATGGTAGTCAAATGTTCAACCATGGTCAACAAGTCAACCATGGTCAACAAGTCAACAAAAACTAACCATGACACAATTTCATTTTATTATATATTATTAAATGATATAATACAAATCCATTAGGGTTTGGAAAAAGACGACTGTCAACTGTGCATACGCACCCGTTCCGAAACCCTAATGGAAATCATCTTCCTCCTCCTCAAAAACTGTGCATACACACCTGCATTCTTGTTCCGAGGAACATGAATACTGAGAGATAAAAGCAACCCCAAAAGCTATACCAGTATCCGGCTCAAACCAGAGCCCGCTGGTAATATCTGTCCGGACTCCAAACGTGCACAAGTGCGCGGATGAGAACGAACCCTGTCGCAAAACCATGCGACCTCTACTCTGTTTTGCCCATAGGCGAATACCCTCTGTGTGGGACTCTAAAGACTCGACACTACGCTGGCAGTGGGTTTAACCACAGACCGCAAGCGGCACTAGCTGTGCGTAACGGTCCCCAGGTAGATGTCGACAAGAAGGCTGACGAGGTGAAACCCCATCGGAACTCCTACTGAGTCTGAATGTGACAGTCTCCGTACAGTCCGGTCTGTTCGTCTGATACATCGCATGGCGGGCCTAGGGGGCGGTAAACGTCAGTCCCCCAATAGCGGTACAAGTCGTGCCGGAGCGAAGCCCAAAACACCCTGAGACAACACTGGAAACCTACCAGTATATCTCGTTTGCCCTGGCCAGGGACTACTTGTGTAATGGCTCTCCTAGACACAGCGCGATGTCAACCCCCAATACCGGGAGAGACGAATCCTGTCTAACCGTCACTGCCTCCAAGTGCTTCGGGACTGCACCCAACCACCACCTGTTTGCACGACTCCTTTGAGCCGTGGTAGGGTAGTGATCAAAGTGCAGTGGGAACACACTCGAGGCGAAGTGCCAGTGTCAAGTCAGCGGACTAAGCTGTACTCATGTCACCTGGGAACTGATGACTGACGATAGGTATAATACCAACCTGTCAGTTCCCGACGAGTCCTGTCCAGTGTACTCGTAACCCAACGAGCACCCGTATACTATCTCCAGTACGACGTACTGATGGCTGTGGGACAGACCATCTCCCATACTGGGATGAGAAGCGCATACGCTAGTCTACTCCGGAGTATCGATGCCCTGTCTCGATAGTCCTGCGACTAGGGACCTGTATAAGGATGTGCTTATAGATTACCCAGCCCCCACTAGTGTGACTGCCATCACAACGCTGGTAATCAAGCAAAGATCCTAAGGGCTCCACTAATGCGTATAAGTGATATAGTAAAATAAACACAAGTACACATTGAAGTAGAGACAAACCAAGTAGCATACTACTATTTTGAGCAAGATTGTATATACAAGGTGAATATCCCAAGCATCCATTAAGTAATATACAAACTAGTATGATACAGTAATGGCCTCTAGGGCATATACACTAACAAACCCAAAAGCACTTAAACAAATAATTAAGAACTTAAGACAATGGTTAGCTAACCATGATTGCTAATCATGGTTTAACCCCAAAAACAACCCTAGTTATCATGCACAAGTGTGTGTGTGCCTAATAAAATTCTAATAAAATACACAATAATTAGGATAAAATATTTAAAACTTAATTTGGTAAACTTTTTATTAAAAACTATATATTAAAATATAATTAGCTACAAAACACATTCTAAGGTGTTACAATCTCCCCCCTTAAAAGAAATTCGTCCCCGAATTTAAAACTTATACTGTTACCTGTACCTTCAAAAGAAGATTAAAATCCTCAAATCTCGCTTGCAGCCTCCCAAGTGACTATCTCACTACACGGCTACGCCCGAGAAATCCCTTCACAGATGGCAAGACCTTTGACCGACGTTTCTCCACCTGTCGAGCCATTAACACACATGGCTGCGGGTGAACGAAAGATCGCGTCCAGCTAAAAGGTCTGGTGCAAACATGTGAGAAAGGTCAAGAAGGTAATTGTAAAGTATCATCACAAGGAATACGGGGTGAAAATCCAATAATCTGGGCGGAAGTGCCAAATCGAAGGCAACAAAACTAACTCGCTTATAGGATCTAGAAGGACCTAAAATCCTGGGACAAACTTCCCAAAATCCAACACGTCATTCGTCGGAAGATCCGTAGGAATACATGATCTGTCCCTGCGAACTCGAGTCTATGACTAACACAGTCGTCATAAGACCTCAGTTCGAAATGGACAATCCACATCCTGACCTAACACAACTGGACCGTCTCCGAAGTCTCTAGACTAGCTGGCGTCCAAAGTCCTACTTACGCAGAGTCAGAAATAAAAAACAACAAGCTGGTGGTCGACACGTCCTCACCCCTAAACCTAAGGGTGGCCAATTGGAGTGTCTCCTGATAACAGTTATCGAAGGAGTACCCTAACGATGGCGAGTGACGATCCCCAACTACTGCCAACAAACAAACAACACACAAACTTAACAAAACAACTGAGCAAACTGAGTAAAACCGGATGACCAGAACCCGAATGGAGTCACACCCTAACTAACTGGATAGAAACCATAAATGAATTCATGGAGATCTGCTCCCATTCCTTCTTCGGAACGGTAAAAAGATTGCAATTCTCCAGCCGGCCTCAGATGCTCGACCTAAAGCCCTCAACAAGACAGACACTTGAAACGAAACCTGAAACTTCTCCTTACATTGTTGTCCACTCGTAACTATCTCACAAGTCACGCCACAGCTGGTGGAACTGGAATGCATAGAGGGAGTTGACAGATGTGCATGCTCTAGGATTATACGTCTCCACCCGATGAAACCAGGTACACAGACGCGTCCTTAACTTAGCACACCCTTGTCACAATCAAGGTCTCCGAATCATTACCCAGCCGAATATGCTCAAGTATCTCTGACGTACGAGCTTCGACGGGCAGTGTCTCGCGAAAACGATTTAAGGAAAGTGGTCGGGCGCGGACATGAGCAAGCTGTCCCTTCCGTAGAGACGAACTAAGCTGTACTCGACGATCACACAAGAACTGTAAGTCTGCAGAAGACCATCACAACAATCCAAATCTGCTGCAGGAAGATGTACATTAAGCTCTAGTGGTCCGTGGAGAATCTGACACGACTCTCAACAAGAAGTGTCCCCAAATCTCCAACGCAAAACCACCGCAGCCATCTCCAGATCATGAGTGGAATATCCTCCTCGTACTTCCTCCAAATGTAGGGAAAGCAAAAGCGATATCTCTATAGTGTCACCTCAGTACACCCTCGAGCCCACTCAAGAAACATTACAGTTAAACAACAAGGTCGCCCGAACCAAAAGCAAGGAAAGACTGGTGCAGTTGTTAACTGAATCTTCAACTGCTGAAAACTCCGTACACATGCCTCAGTCCACAGAAAGAAACCTCCCTTCTGGCCAATTCAGTCGACGGTGCAGCATTACTCTAGCAATCCTGCACGAAACAGCGGCAAAAACCCTGCTAAGCCCAACAATCTGCGGATCTCCGTCCTGCACACAAGTCTGGGCCTAAGCTGTACGGCCACGATCTCCCTCGGAACCATACGGAACCGTCTCCCGCGACTACAAGACCTAGGAGTCAACACAAAACAAGCCTGAAGAAACACTCCGAGAATTTAGCAACTGCTGGTGCTCTCCCAGCATCTGCATAACAAATCCTCAAGTGCTACTCCTGTCCCTCAAGACACATTAAGTAGACCAGAGTGTCGTAAATAACACAACAAAACTGGTCGAGGAACGGCCTGAAGAAATATGGCTCATCATATCTACGAATGCTGCTAGGGCGACAGTGAATCCAACGACTCACAAACACACACAAGCCCGTAGCACGCATAAGGCAGTCCTCGGAATGCCATCACTCCGAATCCGCAATAATGATGACCTGATCCCAAGCACACTTAGAGAAATGTCTCGCACTCTGGAGCTGATCGAAGAAATCATCACGGCGAGATGAAGGATACCTATCCGCACCGTAAGCCGGTTCAATTGACGATCCGTCGATACGCAACCCTAAACTGCCGTCTCTCTTCTTGACGAACAGAAATAGGAGCTTCCAAAAGCGAAACACTCAGACACACAAAACTTCCCAAACCACAACTCTGCAGCTGATCCTTAAGCTCCCTCAGCTTCGTCGGCCCATCTGGAACAACGTCGGAAAGACTCTCGCACGAAAAGAACCCGGTCCAACAACCCCACGGTGGCTCCGGTATCACGAATGAACGCCAAGAATCCATGCCATCTCCTCAGTAGCCGACTAGCGAAAAAGGCTGAATTCAAGCTGTGAGAGGCGGCACGACTATCCACCTGCACAACAAGAACTGACTTGCCGGGGAAAACAAAACCTAACTTGCTTCCACACGGTAGTTCACAGACGCCTAACACGTAGTTAACCAATCCGTGCCCAGGAGAACGTCACATCCAACAACTCGAGAAGGATCAAACGACGGACGAATCTCTATCTCCTATCCAATTGGCACAAAGCTGAAATACGTGTCGCGCAACAAAAGAATCGCTGAAAGATGTTAAAACAACTACTACTAATCTATCCAACCACGGTACAAGCATGAATAACAACGAATACATCAAAGAACACATATCTCAAGGGTACCTGAAAACTCCACATTGGACGTCTGCACGTCCCGATGAGTAGAAGCAAACTCCTGTGTCTGCACTCTACTCGCAGCTGGATGAACCCCTCTGGTAGCCTGAGCCCTCTGAGCGAATCTTCCACGTCCACGGCCTCTCTGAATACGATCATGACGAGGTGCTAAGGAACAATCCCTGACGAAGTGCTGAAGGCTTCCGCATCGAAAACATCCACGTGCTGACTGCTGACCATCCTGGGGATAAGAGCTGAACGACTGTCCTCGTCCTAAGCCTCTGCTACTCCCGCGACGGCCACGAAATCTGTCTCGACGACCAAACCTCTGCCTCTCGGCTGGTACGCTGGTACGAGTCCTCCACTGTCCTGGAACTCTCTGAGCCTCTGAAATATGTGCCTCGTCAACTGGAGCTGCAACCACTGGTGCTATGTAGGTGACGGACTGCTGCATGCTGATCGTAAGGGACAGCTGAGTAACAGGGGTGACAACCTCCTGTCGTAGCTCCCGAACGACATCAACCAAGGAACTCATCGTCTGGCGGAAGTCCTGCATCTCTACCAAAAGTCTATCCATAGTATAGATCGTAGGTTGATCCGTCTGCACCTGTGCAACTAGAGTGCCGTCCTGGTCAGTACTCGTCTCACCCGAGCTAACTCTGACCTCGGCCCTCGCTGCATCATTCTGAGTCCCCATAGTCATCGACGGCAAGGCTATAAATAGATATAAGATGAGATTCGATAAGAATGAGGAAATCGAATCTCAATGATATGAATCATCAAGGAAGGAATGTCAAGCAGATTGTACTTAGGTCACTTAATGCAAAGTACCGCGCTGTGGGTATGCTGCAGACATACACACACTACGTTACTCTGCTTAAGCTACCTACTCCATCATACTAAGGTCATCCTACACTCCGAAAGGTAAAACCTAACGCTCTGATACCAACTTTGTCACGACCCAAGAATGGCCCGTGACGGCCCTAATACTACGCAACGCCTAAAGACGCAACGTAGTAAAAGAAAGCCAAAACCCAGAAATCTAAACCATAAAAATACGGAAAAGATAATATAAGTTTTGAAACATTTGAAACCGCAACCCAAATTCTTTAAAAGTCTTGCTTTCTTTCTTTAAAATTTTAGCAACACCCCATTTTTATAAAGACTAGTCAATATGAATACAACAGAAGAATAAGGACAGTAGAGAAAAAGCTGTATATATATAAAGACATCAAATCCACCATAATACACACTACGTCCTCACCAAGTCTCTATGTCAATAATACAACAGTAGATGGAGAGTACAATACAACGAAGGTACAATATATAATACAGATAACCGTCTAACCCACCTATGCAAAAGGGTACTGTGAGCTGATGCGGTATCTGTAGCAAAAGATGGTAGCTGGATAGCTGGATAGGGGAATAGCCTGCCTCGACTACTCTGGGGAAAAACCTGAAACACCTGTGGCACAACGGGGGTGAGTTGCCAACTCGTGAATAGTATAAAACATATGCAGGTAATCGCAGGGATGTACGTACAGCATGAATCTAAGATATGCGGTTACAATAATAATATATCATGCAATGCTGAAATAGGGAGAGTACACTAGCAGGTACAATCAATATGTGAAGCAATGATGGCATGATAGTAGTATGCAATGTCTATGCAATAGAGATATGAGAAAGCAAATATGCAACTATCATAAGGGTACACTACAAGTACTGCCAATATATGAATCTGTGCATAAGATAGGTAAGGGTGAGGTATAGGGTGGAATATGTCATTTCCCACGGAAACCTGACATCGTGGCAGGATCACAATCCAATAAGATACTCCAATCCCAAGTCCTCAAACCAGGCCCCACATTGGGCGCTCACATCAAATAAGTCTCACATCCCCTCAATGTACAATATCGAGTAATCTCCTATATCCCGAATGTACAAGTCACCAATCACATAGGTATATCTAATGTCCAAATCCCAATGGATCACCCAGTATCCCAAGTCCAATCTCCAGTAGGTTCTAGCATCCTAAAAGTAAATATATATACAGAAATGAATATGATGGGGGCAATACACATATATTAGCGTCCCATTCCACTAATATTGGTGTAAGGGTATATATAACAACGGCTAAGTCCCCTGTTATATATACAAAAAGGGGGTTAAAGAAATATCATGAAACCGTGTGCCAAGCATCGACACAGAAATCCTCGTATATGGGGCTCCGTCAGTCCGGACAGCCCACGGGGTCTGTCTGCAGTGTCGGCCCTCGGCCTCGACAGTACAGGTCATCCCGTATCCATCTCTCTACTCTGGCCAGTAGCCTCCAGACAACTGCCAGGTCCAAACAATCACCGGTAGGTACTCGCCCGCCTCCAGGCTCAATCGGCAAACCCATCGATCTTCTTGCCGAGGGGAACCATACCGGGCCCCGCCATGTACTCTCATACGGCAACCACACCTCGTATGGAGTAGGTAATCAGCACCGATAAAACTCATGGGGGACGCTCGAAATATCATATCAAGGAAACCGGGTTGTTACATGTATGCATAATTTCATGAACTCCTGCGGTTCCCAAATCCCGAAAACATCATATAAAATCCAGATAAACAATGCATGAACACAGGAATAATGTATGCGATATATCTGAATGCGAGCAGGTAAACACAAGTATATAGCTGAACTAGATGTATGCGAAATCATGATAAGGTACAGCTAAGTAACATCAGTAAATGTGAATATGCGACAACAACTGAATATGTATCTAACATACAGGTGTAGCAAGGTATAGGTATCTACCTATAAGAGCTGATGTCGTATACCCCCCTGGGTATAAGTAACATATGTAGGAAATCCCTCCTGGTATAAGTAAAATATGTATGAGGTATATCTGTAGCTGTATCGCAAAGTGAAAATATACCTATCACTAAAGGTATGATACACTATAGGTATACCTATAAACTAGATATCAAGTGGGGTAAGCAATGGTAGCTATAAGGGTAGTGTGTGACATGGCAATTATTGACGGTGTGTGTGTAGCATGCAATTCGTGCTCGTGCAACATGGACCGTCAATAATGTGTGCAGTGTCCTACGGCTGCTAGTCACAGTATATAACTATATCTAAGAAATGCAGTAAGGCGCAATTCTACAATGACGTAGAAAGTGCGACAGGTAAAAGAACCCTAGCCCAGACGCATAACGCCATGCGGGCGATTCCCCTGTAGATGTTATATCTACTCACCTAAACTCCACGCTGGGTGAATCCTATCATCTGCTCCCCCTGTAGTGGTGTCTGTAGTACCGGTCTGCAAACCGGCAAATAAGACATGGAATCACATATAAGCCACATATCTCGCGAAACGCGATATCGAATCGAAACGAGAAACTCGCGTCGCGAACCAAGCGCGCGTGTGCACGATACGCTGAATCGTGTGTGTACGCGTCTAAAAACCATCGCGACACGCCGCGATACGCTGGATCACAGAACCCCCTCGCGTATCGCGCGTATCGCGCAAACACTACGAACACCATAAACGACATATAGTCCCAGATTTTCCTACAGGTAAGATAATACAAAACTAGACATACCAACACACTACACAACACTGTATACTACCCCAGGCAAAACCCCAACACCCAGACCCCTAACCTGGCCGCAAATTGCGGCCAGAATGCTGAATTTGGCGGCCTCAAATGGGGTAGGGTGGCTCGTGTTCAGGTGGTGTGCTCTAGACCTAGGTAGCATGTCCCAGTCCTCTCAATTTTATTCTGTAGGCATCGGGTCTATAGCAGATCACAAAAGTCACAAATATCGCTTTAAAACACCAATTGCACAACATGGAAACCCTAGGGTATTTTAGTGTAATCTGGGGATTATCTCTATTGAAGTGGCCTTATTAGCACTTAATTAACCTAAGGTAGCTAACCAATTCAACAATCTACCAAAATTCCACTTAAACACCACAATTAAGCACAAATTAGCTAATTTAGCACTAATCGAAGCAATTAGCACACAAGCTACACAAACAAGCAATAGGGTTTAGAAAATATACCCTATGGGATTCTAGAAGCTGGTGACAAGGTGTATGGAGGAGGTGAGAGCTTCTGCAAGTGCTAGGCTCCTCCTGTTGCTGCTGTTTTGCTACTGCTTCTGCTGCTGCCTCTAGTGCTGATGATGATGATGACAATGTTGCTGATGCTGTTGCTGTTGTTACTATTGCTGCTGCTGCTGCTGCTTGCTCCAGGTGAGTGTGGGTGTGTGTGTGTTGATGGAGTTGTTGTTGTAGTCTTCTTGAGTTGCTGCAGAAGATGCTGGGGCTGCTGTTGCTGATGCAGCTTGCTGCTGCTGCCACTGCCTCTCTCTCTCTCTCTCTGCAGTGTGTGTGTGAGTGTGTGTTGTGAGAGTGAGTGAGGGAATGAGAGTGAGGAAAATGAGAGGAGAATGAGAGAACAAGCCAAAACCCCACCCCCCTCTCTCTCTCTTTCCTCAATAATGAGGCATGGCTCACCCCATGCTTCTCATGCACCCTCTCTCACACAAAGTCAACCATAGAGCCAATGTAAAATCCTTTTAAATTCATTTTCGTTTCAATAAAAGAAAAAAAACATCACTACTAATTACAACCATGCATACTATTTAACCCAAAAGCACTTAAACAAATAATTAAGAACTTAAGACAATGGTTAGCTAACCATGATTGCTAATCATGGTTTAACCCCAAAAACAACCCTAGTTATCATGCACAAGTGTGTGTGTGCCTAATAAAATTCTAATAAAATACACAATAATTAGGATAAAATATTTAAAACTTAATTTGGTAAACTTTTTATTAAAAACTATATATTAAAATATAATTAGCTACAAAACACATTCTAAGGTGTTACAACGTACTAGTTATATTGTATACGAATATATCGAGCTATTAAATACTTAACCTTACTGGATTTTAACACTAACCTGCATCGCTACAGAATTTAAATCGCGGTGCGTTTTAACCGTGTCGTATTTTGTGACTTTAGATATCTTTTTCGATAAACGCTTCCAGATTCTATCTGCAGTGAAACTAATTTATTTAAATAACCCCAAAATGGCCAAAATGATTTACAGAGCCTACCCAACCATCCAAAACCACCTAGCACCCTACAAAACTGGCGTCGCCGGAATTTCCATATTGGTCGCCGGCCACAATCCGATGCCTCTGGTTCATTATCCTATGGTTTGCTCTAGGTGCTACATACATCATTTAGGTCTTGTTTAGTTGAGTTAATCAACTTCCAAACAATAGCAGATTTCAACAGAGCCTATAATTAACTAAAATACGATATTATGGAACTTGTTCATTTCAAATTAAACTAAGTACAGAACCTTAATTTCCTACTGTGATTAAGAAATTTACCCACAATAAGTTGTTGGAATAACCCCTCCAAGATGCTAAGTCCCCTGTCCTAGCTTGATGAAGATAAAACCTAGACCCTAGCTTCCTTCTTCTTTCTCTTATTCTTCAATGGTTTGTTTTGTTTTTCTTTTCCCTTCTTTAAATTTTCAGAATTTTCATTAACCAACAGATCTGAACAAGGTTTATATATGACAAATGAAAGGAATAAGGTGAAGGAGGAGGTGCCATCAAGCTAGAGGTAGTGATTTCATACAAGGAGGAGGTGGTGGGTGTGGGTGCGCATGCAAGTAAGAGGTGTGCAAGCCTTATCTTCTAATTATTGTTTTAATTTGAAATTAATTTCTGAACTAAATGATTTTCCATCCCGTTTTCATTTACACCCTTAACAACTTACCTTTTGTATAAAAACCTAAACTTTACCTAAAAACCCCTCACAACTTAGCTTATTATAATACACTCATTTTATTAAAATGAAGCTAAAATTATCACTAAAACCCTTATATCTTATTTATGTTGCATACTAAAATTTTTATTTAAATTGTTTTACATAGAACTTATGAAAATGACTTATTTGCTTTTAATAACCTTTTGATTTATCATGTTATTATTAATTTAATTAATTTTATTTATTTCTAAATTTTCATAATGTTGCACTTCAGGTGTGTCCATAGAATTCCATGCATGTTTTTCTGAATATTTTTATCATGGAAAAATCCAACTTTTTGAAAAATTTCCAGAGAGGGGGTATAATTTGGGTTTTCGGGGTTTGATCAGACATTTAACTTGGCCTACGCAACGCCTAATGCTTTAGCTAGGCTCTGATACCACTGTAAGGTTCTTAAGCACTAGGACAAAGTTCCACAAGGTATCAAACATGCCGTATTTAAAATTTACAAGTGCCAAACAACCTAAGCAAGGATCTTTACTAGAGAATTAAGGTTATAAACTAAAAGAAAATAACTTTACTTCTAAGAGTTAGGGATTACAACCTTTGTAGTCCGTTCCTTCGCTTCATAAGTTTCGAGTTGAGGTCCCTTATCTGCGATCATCAAGTTCCCATTGTTGGGCTTCCCTTGCACCTAGTCTAGGATTTGGTAGCATCACTAATGCCACTTTAAAATTTAGAGAGGTGCAAAGCAAGCAAACCATGAATCTTTACTAGAAATTCTAGGGTAACAAGTTTGTATCACATACAAAGAACTAAAAAGATTAGGATTACAACCTTTGTAGTCCATTCCTTCGCTTCATAAGCTCTGTGTTGAGGTCGCTTCGTTGCGATCATCAAGAACTTCGACTCTCGTAAGGATCCAAGAGGTGAATGATGCATCTTGCTTGAAGTCTTCTTGATCTAAGATAATCTATCATGAAGAATCTCTAACCCAAGCTTACACTTCACTAATGAACTTATTAGAGAAGTGAACACCCTAATCTATGTGACTAGAATAGATGAGGATGATGAAGTAGGAATTTTGCTCTCTTTTGTTTTCAATTTCTCACACTTAAACATCACAAACATCAAACCTAGTGATGCTTTTTCAAGAGCAAGAAGAAGGAGAAGAAGCTAAACCTTTTGTGATGAGTAATGAATTATTGTTGTGGTTACAATTACAACCATGAGTTATGAATGAAAGGCTTAACCCTTATAGAGAATAAACCATAGGTTAAGGGTTTGGGTTGGGTTAACAAATATCTTCACAAAATATCAAAGGATGAAGACAAAAGTCAAACCTTCATGAAGCTTCATGAAAGCTCATCCAAAGCTTAACCCTAATCCAAACCCTAACTAGGTTTAAACTCTAAAACCATGTTGCATTTGTAACCCTAACATGTTACAATATTATATATCACATATACAATATATTTTGTAACAAAAGAAAATAATACAATTAACATATATCGCATATACATCAATATATTATCCAGTGAGAAAATGAATCAATAAAGCGAGCTTATATTAGTTGACGTAATGTAATATATCACATATATAATTATACAATAAATTATCGAATCAACACTTGATCCGACAATCCGGCTATATTGCATATAGCCGAATAATATAACATGTACCAATTCATCGAATCAACACTTGAGCCGATGACCCGGCTATATCACATATACCCGGCCGATATCTCATATCGCAAGAATAGAATACGGTATCTCATATCGTATTATTCTCGGTCTCGCACATATCACATATGTGCTCCTACTCCGTTTTGCCTGAGCCAGGAAACCTCTGTGTAAGACTCTAAAGAATTGTCAATACGCCGGCAGTAGGTGATGATCATATCAAACACCCACAAGCCCCAAGCGGTCACCTAAACGTAACAGACACCCATGTATTGAGTGATCAGAAGATCAACAAGCAAGCCTATACATTCTCCTGTGAATTCAATCAGTAACACTACCGTACAGTCCGGTCTCTTCGTCTCATATGTCGCATATCAAGTCTAGGGATGGTAAACGTCAGACTCTAGTAACCGATAAGTCATGTCGATGTGAGGCTCATAACAGGTCGAGAAACTACTGATAACTCTTACCAGTAGCACTCCATATCAGCCCTAGCCAGGGACTTCCAGTTATAGCCAATTGAACACAGCACAACATCAACTCCCTATACCGGGAGAGACGAAACCCCTCCTATCGCTCATTGCCTCCATGCGATTCGGGACTGTACCCAAAAGCCACCATTTTCCATGCCTTCTTGGACGTGGTAAGGTGGAAATCAAAGCACAGTGGAAATCACACAAGACTCTATGACGATCTCGGGTCTATAGGCTAACATGTACCAGTGTCACCGGAGAACTGCTATCTGACGATAGGTATAATACCATCAAGGAGTTCTCGGCGAGTCCGTTCAGTGTACCCAGTCTCCAATGAGCACCCGTACACCATCTTTGATGTCAAACACCGATGGATATGGGATCATCCATCGCCCATCATATGGGTCAAGATGCGTATACGCCAATCTACTCTGGTGTATCGATGCACTATCTCGATACACCCTCGACTAGGAACAGTTATAAGATGTACTCATTTACTACCCTTGCCCCACTAGTATGATCTCATCATAGTTCCAGTAGTCAAGTACATATCCTAAGGGTTTTATCAACATGTGAGAGCAAGACAGTAAACCAATACAAGTCAACATGTTAAGACAAAGTGAAACCAGATAGCATACTATCATATCGAGCAAGAAAGTCCTCACAATATATATCCAAACATCCACTATAATATACATCATATGTTCAACAATGGCCTCTAGGGCATATATACAACTAACAATCTCCCTCTTGCACTAAGGCCAGCTGTTGTAGTATCTCATACCCAACTTCCCGAAGAGTGTCTCAAATTGTATCTGGGGAATGGCCTTCGTGAGTGGATCCGCGGTGTTGTCCTTCGTGTCAACTCTCCTGGCCTTGTGTTAGTGTGATATGCCCTAGAGGCCATTATTGTATAGTACAAGTTTGTATATTACATTTTGGAAGCATGGGATATATATATACACAGATTTATAACAGTCTTGCTCAATATGGTAGTATGCTACTGTTAGTTATATGTATGCCCTAGAGGCCATTACTGTACATAGGATGTATATTGTAGTGGATGCTGGGACATATATTGGGAGGACTTTCTTGCTCGACATGATAGTATGATATCTGGTTGAACTTTACCTTAACGTGTATACTGATTGTCTCTCTGTTACATGTTGGTAAAGCCCTTAGGATGTATACTTGACTACCTGGACTATGATGCGGATCATACTAGTGGGGACATGGTAGTCCATAAGTACATCCTTCAAAGTCCCTAGTCATGGGTGTATCGAGACGGGGCATCGATATACCAGAGTAGACTAGCGTATACCTTCTCGACCCATACAGATGGGCGATGGATGATCCCATATCCATTGGTGTTTGACATCAGAGATGATATACGGGTGCTCAGTAGAGACTGGGTACACTGGACGGACTCGCCGAGAACTCCCAGATGGTATTATACCTCACGTCAGATGGCAGTTCTCTGGTGACACTGGTACAGAGTAGTCTGTTGACCCGAGATCGTCATAGAGTCTTGTGTGGTTCCCACTGTGCTTTGATTTCCATCTTACCACGTCCAAGAGGGCGTGCAAAACGGTGGTTTTTGGGTACAGTCCCGAGTCACATGGAGGCAACGAGCGATAGGAGGGGATTCGTCTCTCCCGGTATAGCGAGTTGATGTTGCGCTGTGTTCGATTGGCTATAACAGGAAATCCCTGGCCAGGGTTGCTGAGATTTACTGGTAAGTGTTACCAGTAGTTTCTCGAATTGTTATAGACCTCATATCGACACGACTTATCTGTTAGTTATGTATATGCCCTAGAGGCCATTGTTGTACATATGATGTATATTATAATGGATGCTTGGTTATATATAGAGAAGACTTTCTTGCTCATCATGATAGTATGCTATTTGGTTTCACTTTATCTTAACATGTTGACTTGTATTGGTTTACTGTTTTACTCTCACATGTTGATAAAGCCCTTAGGATCTGTACTCGACTACTGGGACTATGATGAGATCATACTAGTGGGGCCGCGGTAGTCGATGAGTACATCCTATAACTGTTCCTAGTCGAGGGTATATCGAGACAGGGCATCGATACACCAGAGTAGACTAGCGTATACGCATCTTGACCCATATGATGGGCGATGGATGATCCCATATCCATCGGTGTTTGACATCAGAGATGGTGTACGGGTGCTCAGTGGAGACTGGGTACACTGGACGGACTCGCCGAGAACTCCCAGATAGTGATATACCACACGTCAGATGGCAGTTCTCCGGTGACAGAGGTACAGGGTAGTCTGAAGACCAGAGATCGTCATAGAGTCTTGTGTGATTCCCACTGTGCTTTGATTTCCACCTTACCACGTCCAAGAGGGCGTGCAAAACGGTGGCTTTTGGGTACAGTCCCGAATCACATGGAGGCAATGAGCGATAGGAGGGGATTCGTCTCTCCCGGTATAGGGAGTTGATGTTGTGCTGTGTTCGATTGGCTATAACTGGAAGTCCCTGGCCAGGGCTGATATAGAGATTTACTGGTAAGTGTTACTAGTAGTTTCTCGACCCGTTATGAGCCATACATCGACACGACTTATCGGTTACTGCGGTCTGACGTATACCACCCCTAGACTTGATATGCGACATATCAGACGAACAGACCGGACTGTACGGGAGTGTTACTGGTTGGATTCACAGGAGAACACACAGGCTAGCTTGTTGATCTTCTGATCGCTCAATACCTGGGTGGCTGTTACGTTTAGCTGACCGCTTGCAGCTTGTGGGTGTTTGATATGATCACCACCTGCTACCGGCGTATTGACGATTCTTTAGAGTCCTACACAGAGGTTTCTTGGCTCAGGCGAAACGGATTAGAGGCACATATGTGATATGTGCAGGACCGAGAATAATGCGATATGGGATACCGTATTATATTCTCGCGATATTTTGATATGAACCGGGTCGTCGGATCAAGTGTTGATTCGATGAATCGGTACATGATTTATTAGTCGGTAATATTCGATATAGCCGGATCGTCGGATCAAGTGTTGATTCGATGATTTAATATATAATAATATATATGATATATTATTATATTAACTAATATTGGCTTGCTTTATTATTTCATTTTCTCAGTGGATGATACATTGATATATATGCGATATATGTTAATTGTATTATTTTCTTTTGTTGCAAATATATATAGTATATATGTGATATCTATTATTGTGACATGATATGATTAATTGTTAAACATGTTTAAGGATGATTAATAGAGGTTAAGGTTTGATTAGGGTTGGATGCTTCAAGTTCCTTCTAGAAGCTTTTCTTTCTTTTGTCATTACAAAGATCTTTTGTGATGACACATTCTAAACTTAACCAAACCCTAACCCTAGTTGTTTCTCTACACATTCTCATCCATTCATCCTTGACCATGGTTTGCATATCAATCATATACTTTATTTTCTATTCATGACAAAAGGATTAATTCATATTATGATTTCCATTATCTTCTTCTTCTTCTTCTTGAAGAAGCTCTCTTGAAAATCCTTATGTGATGAAAGATTATGAGAAAATGATATAAAAAGAAAGCTAAATTACTACTCTCTCATCCTCATCTCATCTAGCCCTTGGGATTAGGGTGTTCTTCTCTTTTGAGTGAGAAAGCTTGATTCGAAGCCACTTCAAGGTAGATCATCGGAGATTTGGATTACGACAAGCTAGAATGGATCGTTCGAGTCGTGGAGCCTCTCATGAGTCCGGGAGATCGTGGATCGCGGCAAAGGGACTTCTACTCGGAGCTTGTGAAGTGAAGGAGCGGACTACAAAGGTTGTAATCCCTCACACTTAGATAAAAGTTATCTAATTTCATGTTAAACCCTAATAATCTAGCAAAGATCCCGGCTTTGGGTTGTTCGGCACGTCTAAAATTTAATCCGGGCATGTTTGATGCCTTATGAACCTTCACAAGAGTGCCTAGGAACCCTACGGTGGTATCAGAGCCTAGCTAGAGCATTAGGCGATGTGTTTACGAAGTTAAAACTCCGATCGAACCCGAAACGAACAAAATAGACCACTCTCTGGAAATTTTTTAAATTTTGCGATTTTTCTGAATTAAAAATATGTAAAAAAATCCGCAGGGAATTCTAAGAATTACCATGAAACACGTGCCTACAATTCAACCAACTGAGCGCGGAACCGCGGCATATACATGGTTAGCGCGGCGCTTCCGCGGCGGCACTGTAGGATTGGGACACGTGGCTTCATGGTTTTACCCGTAGGTACTTGCTGACCATTCTGGTTATTTTTTTATTCTGTTCCAGTTGTTTAAAATTCTGGGGTTTGTTTTGTAATAGTAGACTCGATCGGAAATTTTAAATTCGTATTTCTTTCCGGATATTTAGAAACTGTTAAACTATTTGAACGGATATCATTAACTTACTGTTTCCCGGTACGGCAAACTTTCAAGTGTTGAAATTTATTCGGGTTTAAATCTTTCGGAAAATTGTACAAGTTAACTGGTGGACCCTCTAGAAGACAACAAACCTTAACTCGATTATGTGACCGTCTTGAACTGCCTTTTGAACCTTCGGGTTTGGGGCAGTACGGCGTGCCACATGTGAGGCGTTGGCTTGGCCCTTCTACGGCTGGATCACCGGTACTGTGACATATTCTGGGATTATTTGAACCCCGCTCAAGTGTTGAGCAGTTTGGGAAATTTTGGGTGTTTGATTATCTGTTCGGAAAGTTTAATACTGTATATTTATCTGGAATGTGATACAATATGTGGAATTCATAGAGTTAGGCATGAAATGCGGAGTATGTGATATTTCGGATTTATGATGTCTAAAGTTATTGTGGATTCCAAATATTGTAGTTTTACACTTTCTTTTCTGTGACCGTAAGTGTAATATGTGATATCGCCGGTTTCGTTGCTATATGTCAACGACAATTGGGATGCGCATATTTACTTACGTTGATGATATGAGATATTATGTGTTGCTGTGATATGTTATATTGGATCGTCGCGATCAGAATAGCCGGGGGTTTTATGTGAGATGAGGGTGTTTATTTTCATTCATGTAAAATTCATTTGTAATGTAATATTCTTTTATTTGGGGCACTTCCAGGATGCGGTTGTTGTCACCAGCGTATATTATTTATTTTTCCGCATTAGGTAGACCCAAGGAGGGGAGCACAAGTAACCGGGTTCTAGGGTCCTGTGGGAGGCCATCTCGAGGAGTCGAGACCGGGTCTCCTAACCCTAGAATTGGCAGTGTTACTTTTCGCTCATGTAGGGGTCTTGGGATGTGGGTTTGGCTATTCGTCGCGACCGTGGAATCCGTGTTTTATACAGGCTCGTATTGAAAACACGGACGTCCTAGTATATCCAATATTTCATATATGTTCTTCTGCTGCAATGTTCTGTGATGAGATCATATTACTGCCTGAGACGAATGCTTATACTATATATATATGCTGATATATAAATATTACTGCTTTCGTTTCTTCTGTGATGCTTAGGAAGCATAAGCCGATGGGATTTTTATTAATGAGATTAATAAAAGAAAAGAAACCTAAAGATGTTGTAGAATCAAAACTTAATAAAAAGGGTAGCTACAGTTTTGCTTTGCACAGTGATATATACGATATATCCTGCACCTTATTCGATGAGGAAAGGACCGAGATCCCTTCACCGGGAGTGACTCCTTTAGCAAAACTGGAAGATGCTACAAAACGCGGTTTGTCTTTTGATTGCTTTTAGTGTTTTGCTTTGCACAGCGGTATATATGATATATCCTGCACCTTATTCGATGAGGAAAGGGCCGACGATCCCTTCACCGGGAGTGACCCCTTTAGCGAAACTAAGAAAAGCCTCAAAAACACTCCTTTTCAAAAACCACTCGATTCTACGACGATATCAAGTTCATTACGCTCAGGGTTTTCTGAAAAACCTGCGTAGCCCTCCGTCATTTTAGATAGATATTATTTAGTATTCGTGCTATGTTTGTTGACTTAGTTAAGGCATAGTGTACGGTAGCTAAGTAATGTTTATCTGCTAAAACATGAGATGTGATTGGATTAGGGTATTCGTACGGCTTTGTTGACTTAGTTAAGGGTCGTGCGGGTGGGTTTAATTCAATCGGGAAATGTACGGGTTGAACTTGACTTGCGATTTATGGTTTGTTGACTTAGTTAAGGTCATAGATCGCTAGGGGCAAAAATATTATCGGGAATTTCAAATGTTGAAATTTGCAATGAGATTGCATACCTCCTATGAGATAGTTGGATCCCGATACCCACTGCGAGTAAGAGTTACTCCTGGGAAAAACGAGCTTTACTTTAATTAGGTCCGTGCGAAAGCACGGGGAACCTCCCTCAAAGTACCGACACTGATCTGGCTGAAAGATTGACGAAGTTGTAAAGTGTAATTAATCCCGGCTAATCTTACCTTTTATGATTTGAAGGTAGATTTGATAAAAACAGTGGGAGACATCCTGATTAGATAAGATAATAACCAATCTAATCTTGCAAGAGCATACGCTAAAGTGTTTTCTTCTCTCTCTCTCCAGGTAGCGACCATTTCAGGCCATAATCAAGATAATAATATGGATGTATTGACTGAACCTGATTATTGTACTGAGCAAGGGAACGTTAGACCCATTCTTTCTTATAAGAGTTATAAGACTGAACAGGAAACAGGAGAATATCTGGATTCTCACGCCGCCCAAAAGAACATGCATGTTGATGCATCTTCTTCAGGTGTGTTTGTTATTGAGAACTGTTTCTCAGTTCACCCTACGTCCTGGGTATTAGATACCGGATCAGGATCCCACATATGCAAACAGTTGCATGGGCTACGTAAAGGTAGAGAACTGAGAAAAGGTGATCATTCCGTTCAAGTAGGGAACAGTGTGAGTATTGTAGCCAAAGCAGTTGGCGAATATCACCTTGTATTGCCAAGTCGCAATACACTGATTCTAAATGAGTGCTATTATATACCGAACATGATGTGCAACATTATATCAGTTTCTTTATTGAGTAAAGAGGGATATAATTTTGTAGTACAGGATAATGTTATGAACATATTCCTAGATCAAAAGTTGATTGCATCAGGCTCGTTACATAATGACATATTCATTCTAAATCAGAATACAGTCCTGAATATACAAAACACACACAAGAGGAAAAGTTCAGATATGAACGAATCCTACTTGTGGCATTATAGACTTGGTCATATCAATGCGACACGACTAGCTAAGTTACATAAGGATGGTTATTTGAATCCGTTCGAATTATCATCTTATGATACTTGCCATTCATGTCTCAAAGGAAAAATGACCAAAGCTCCGTTTAGTGGACACGGAGAAAGAGTTACCGAACTCTTAGGACTGGTACATAGTGATGTATGCGGCCCCATGTCTATGCATGCTAGGAACGGTTCTTCCTACTTCATTACATTCACTGACGATCTCTCTAGATTCGGACATGTGTTCCTGATGAAACACAAGTCTCAAGCTTTTGAGAAATTCAGAGAATATAAGTACGAAGTAGAGAACCAAACGGGCAAAAGTATTAAGATTCTTCGATCTGATCGAGGAGGAGAATACTTAAGCGGTGAGTTTTTAGATTATCTAAAAGAGAATGGGATTCTCTCTCAGCTTACTCCTCCTTATACACCACAGCACAACGGTGTATCGGAACGAAGGAATTGGACCCTATTAGATATGGTGCGATCTATGATGAGCGAAGCTGAGTTACCTATTTCCTTCTGGGGGTATGCGCTTGAGACAGCCATATACATATTGAATCTAGTTCCGTCTAAATCTGTACCTACCACACTATATGAGATATGGAGTGGGAAGAGACCATATTTTAAACGAGTTAAGATATGGGGTTGTCCGGCCTATGTCAAAAGAAAAAATCCAGACAAACTCGAGGCACGATCAGTTCTTTGCAAATTTGTGGGATATCCTAAGAATTCTCAAGGATATATTTTCTATCACGCTGAGGAACAAAAAGTGTTTATTTCTCAATATGCCACCTTTTTAGAAAAGGAATTTCTTGCAAAAGAAATTAGTGGCAGAGAGGTAGAACTGGAAGAGGTTCCAGCACCACAAACTGCAACTGATGATTTGATGGAACCAGAAGATTCAATAGTACCCGACGAACCCCAGCCTCTCCGCCGATCTAGTAGGGTTTCTCGTCCACCTGAGAGATACTACGGTTTTCTCATTGATGGTGGAAGCGAGGATTGCATCATGGATGATGATGACCCGACTAGTTTCGAGCAGGCCATCACGAGTGGTGACTCTGTGAAATGGCTGGATGCAATGCGATCTGAGATGGAATCCATGTACACCAACAAAGTATGGACTTTAGAAAATGCTCCTGAAGGGGTAAAACCCATTGGGAGCAAGTGGATTTTTAAAAAGAAATTTGGTGTAGATGGAAAAGTTGAGACTTTCAAAGCTAGACTGGTAGCAAAGGGATTTCGTCAACGACCAGGTGTGGACTATGACGAAACCTTTTCTCCAGTAGCTATGCTTAAGTCCATCCGGATCTTACTTGCCATTGCTGCATACCATGACTACGAAATCTGGCAAATGGATGTTAAGACCGCCTTTCTAAACGGTGATTTAGAAGAGTGCGTGTATATGACTCAGCCAGAGGGCTTCGTAGATAGTGGGAGCAGCGGAAAGGTGTGCAAACTGCTTAAATCCATTTATGGGTTGAAGCAAGCATCGCGGAGTTGGAACATCTGTTTTGATGTTGTAGTCAAAGAGTTTGACTTCATCAAAAATATAGATGAACCTTGTATCTATAAGAAGGTAGCAGAGGGTAAGGTTGTCTTCCTCGTATTGTACGTAGATGACATACTCTTGATAGGAAATGATATTCCTATGCTGCAATCAGTCAAGCTCTTCTTATCACAGAGATTCTCAATGAAAGATCTAGGTGATGCCTCCTGCATATTGGGAATCATGATCTATAGAGATAGATCTAAATGGATACTGGGATTGTCCCAATCCAGGTACATTGACACCATACTAAAGAGGTTTAATATGGAAGAATCCAAGCGTGGGAATCAGCCCACGATCTCTGGACTCACTCTCTCCAAAGAGATGTCTCCCAAGACTGATTTGGAGAGAGCTCGCATGCAAGGGATACCCTATGCTTCGGCAGTAGGCTCTATCATGTATGCGATGCTATGTACCAGACCCGATGTAGCATACTCACTAAGTGTAGTGAGTCGGTATCAAGCAGATCCAGGAGAGAGTCATTGGACAGCAGTGAAGAACATTCTCAAGTACTTGCGAAGGACTAAGGAGATGTTCTTGGTGTATGGTAACGGAGAACTCCATGTGGAGTCCTTTACCGATTCCAGCTTCCAAAGTGATAAGGACGACTCTAAGTCGCATTCGGGTTTTGTCTTCACCCTCAATGGAGGGGCGGTATGTTGGAAGAGTTCCAAACAGGATACCGTTGCAGACTCAACGATGGAGGCTGAATACATCGCTGCCAACGATGCTGCCAAAGAGGCTGTCTGGATCAAGAAGTTCATTAGTGAACTTGGTGTGGTTCCATCCATTGAGCATCCAATACCTCTGTATTGCGATAACAATGGAGCTGTGGCTTTGGCCAAGGAACCCAGGTCCCATCAGAAGTCCAGACATATTCTGAGGCGGTATCACCTGATCAGGGAGATAGTTGATCGCCGGGAGATCGAGGTCAGGAGAGTAGATACGAAGGACAACACTGCGGATCCATTCACGAAGGCTATTCCCCAGATACAGTTTGAGAGATTAGTCGGGATGCTAGGTATGAGATACTACAGCAGCTGGCCTTAGTGCAAGTGGGAGATTGTTAGTTATGTATATGCCCTAGAGGCCATTGTTGTACATATGATGTATATTATAATGGATGCTTGGTTATATATAGAGAATACTTTCTTGCTCGTCATGATAGTATGCTATTTGGTTTCACTTTATCTTAACATGTTGACTTGTATTGGTTTACTGTTTTACTCTCACATGTTGATAAAGCCCTTAGGATCTATACTCGACTACTGGGACTATGATGAGATCATACTAGTGGGGCCGCGGTAGTCGATGAGTACATCCTATAACTGTTCCTAGTCGAGGGTATATCGAGACATGGCATCGATACACCAGAGTAGACTAGCGTATACGCATCTTGACCCATATGATGGGCGATGGATGATCCCATATCCATCGGTGTTTGACATCAGAGATGGTGTACGGGTGCTCAGTGGAGACTGGGTACACTGGACGGACTCGCCGAGAACTCCTAGATGGTGATATACCACACGTTAGATGGCAGTTCTCCGGTGACATAGGTACAGGGTAGTCTGAAGACCCGAGATCGTCATAGAGTCTTGTGTGATTCCCACTGTGCTTTGATTTCCACCTTACCACGTCCAAGAGGGCGTGCAAAACGGTGGCTTTTGGGTACAGTCCCGAATCACATGGAGGCAATGAGCGATAGGAGGGGATTCATCTCTCCCGGTATAGGGAGTTGATGTTGTGCTGTGTTCAATTGGCTATAACTGGAAGTCCCTGGCCAGGACTGATATAGAGATTTACTGGTAAGTGTTACTAGTAGTTTCTCGACCCGTTATGAGCCATACATCGACACGACTCATCGGTTACTGGGGTCTGACGTATACCACCCCTAGACTTGATATGCGACATATCAGACGAACAGACCGGACTGTACGGGAGTGTTACTGGTTGGATTCACAGGAGAACACACAGGCTAGCTTGTTGATCTTCTGATCGCTCAATACCTGGGTGGCTATTACGTTTAGCTGACCGCTTGCAGCTTGTGGGTGTTTGATATGATCACCACCTGCTACCGGCGTATTGACGATTCTTTAGAGTCCTACACAGAGGTTTCTTGGCTCAGGCGAAACGGAGTAGAGGCACATATGTGATATGTGCAGGACCGAGAATAATGCGATATGGGATACCGTATTATATTCTCGCGATATTTTGATATGAACCGGGTCGTCGGATCAAGTGTTGATTCGATGAATCGGTACATGATATATTAGTCGGTAATATTCGATATAGCCGGATCGTCGGATCAAGTGTTGATTCGATGATTTAATATATAATAATATATATGATATATTATTATATTAACTAATATTGGCTTGCTTTATTATTTCATTTTCTCAGTGGATGATACATTGATATATATGCGATATATGTTAATTGTATTATTTTCTTTTGTTGCAAATATATATAATATATATGTGATATATATTATTGTGACATGATATGATTAATTGTTAAACATGTTTAAGGATGATTAATTGAGATTAAGGTTTGATTAGGGTTGGATGCTTCAAGTTCCTTCTAGAAGCATTCTTTCTTTTGTCATTACAAAGATCTTTTGTGATGACACATTCTAAACTTAACCAAACCCTAACCCTAGTTGTTTCTCTACACATTCTCATCCATTCATCCTTGACCATGGTTTGCATATCAATCATATACTTTATTTTCTATTCATGACAAAAGGATTAATTCATATTATGATTTCCATTATCTTCTTCTTCTTCTTCTTGAAGAAGCTCTCTTGAAAATCCTTATGTGATGAAAGATTATGAGAAAATGATATAAAAAGAAAGCTAAATTACTACTCTCTCATCCTCATCTCATCTAGCCCTTGGGATTAGGTTGTTCTTCTCTTTTGAGTGAGAAAGCTTGATTCGAAGCAACTTCAAGGTAGATCATCGGAGATTTGGATTACAACAAGCTAGAATGGATCGTTCGAGTCGTGGAGCCTCTCATGAGTCCGGGAGATCGTGGATCGCGGCAAAGGGACTTCTACTCGGAGCTTGTGAAGTGAAGGAGCGGACTACAAAGGTTGTAATCCCTCACACTTAGATAAAAGTTATCTAATTTCATGTTAAACCCTAATAATCTAGCAAAGATCCCGATTTTGGGTTGTTCGGCACGTCTAAAATTTAATCCGAGCATGTTTGATGCCTTATGAACCTTCACAAGAGTGCTTAGGAACCCTACATTATCGAGCTATTGGGGTCTGACGTTTACCACCCCTAGGCAAGATATGCGATATATCAGACGACGAGACCGAACTGTACGACAGTGTTACTGGTTGGATTCACTGGAGTGTGAGCTGGCTTGCTAGTCGATCTTCAGATCACTCAATACCCGGGTGGCCGTTACGTTTAGCAGACCGCTTGCGGCTTGTGGGTGCTTGATATGATCATCATCTGCTGCCGGCGTATTGACGAGTCTTTAGAGTCCTACACAGAGGTTTCCTGGCTCAAGCGAAACGAAATAGGAGCACGTATGAGATATGTGCGGGACCGAGAATAATCCGGGTATGTGATGCCGTATTCTATTCTCGCGATGTATGTATCAATTGGTTGTATGCGATATAACCTAGTTATCGAATCAAGTATTGATTCGATAAGCCGATACATAAGATACTAGTCGGTTATATGCGATATGACCGGATCGTTAAATCAAGTGTTGATTTAATGATTTAATGCATAATTATATATTTGATATATTAGTTTGCATCAACTAGTATCGGTTTACTTTAAATGGATTTTCTCACTCGGGTGTACATATTGTATATGTGATATACTTTTGTGCACTCGATTGTATCATGTTTGATGATGCATACAAAATTGGTTTGTGTAAAGAATTAAACCTAGGTTAAGTAAATGGTTAAGGTTTCTATTTATTTGTCCATTCATTTATCTTTTTATTTTGGATGAAAATGAAATGACAAAAGAAAACAAAATTGTTTTGTTCTTTCTTTCTTTCTTTCATGAAGCTTGATGAAGCTTCATGAAGCTTTGACCATATGACCATTTTTTCTTCAAGCTTAACCCTAACCATTCTTTTAACCTTAGTCAATTCTCTACACCTAACTATAGTTAATGTTATGATAAGTATTCTTTTTCTTGATTGTTCTAATTAACTTATCATATCATTATCTTCTTCTTCTTCATCTTCTTCACTTGAAGAAAACCATTCTTCATCAATGGTGATTGATGAAAACAAGTGAGAAATCCAATTCTAAAGTCTACCCACTTCGTATTTTTTCATCCTCTACCTCTTTCCAAGTAGTAGAGTGTGTTTCCTTCACAAGTTTTCTTGACTTGGTGAAGTTGGAGCTTGATCTAGTGATGCCTCGACGTAGATCATCTTCGGCACGTCGTCGATGACCTAGCCCGCTTTTTCTCCGATGAAGCCGACGCTAGAGCCCGGGATTTGATATGGACAGCGAGGAGACTTCATTGCGGAGCTATGGAGGTGGAGAAACGGATCTACAAAGGTTGTATGTTCGTTTACTTTTAGTTAAAGTAGTTAACTAGTTGCTTTGTCGCCTAGAATTCTAGCCAACGATCCGTAGTCTAGGGTTTCTCGGCACCGTATTTTTTTAAATTGGCATGGTTGATGCTTTGTGAGACCTCTTGAGAGTGCCTAGGAACCCTACAGTGGTATCAGAGCCTAGCTAGAGCCTTAGGTGAAGTCTAGACGACGTTTGAAACCCGATCGAACCGAAAACCTAACCCAGAAAATGCTCTCTGGACTTTTTCTAAAAAATGGGTTTTTTCCAGATAAAAAATATGCAGAAAAATCAGCAGGTGATTCTAAGGGTTACTGCGAAATTCGTGTTCCCAACTCCATCATACTGCCGCGGTTCCGCGGCACGAGCATGGCTTGTGCGGCGGTTCCGCGGCCGTACGACCACCTTATTTAATATATTTTTCACAGTAACTCCTAATTGATAGTTCTGGATTTTCTGTGAATTTTTAATTTTTATTCAAGAGTTGAATTTTCTGGGGTTGTTTTGGGGATTCGTATATTCGATTGGATTCTCAAACTTTGTCTATGTGTTTTTCCGGGTAATTTTTGAATATGTTAAAAAGTTCGACCGGATATAAATACCCAATTTTTCCCCTGTCGGGAAATTTCCAAGTGTTGGATTTTTCTGTAGTTTAAAGACGTTCTAAGTAGTGCAAGTAACTCGATGGACCCTCCAGAAGACAACAAACCTTAACTCGATTATGTGACCGTCTTGAACTGCTCTTTGAACCTTCGGGTTTGGGGCAGTACGGCGTACCACATGTGAGGCGTTGGCTTGACCCTTCTACGGCTGGACCGTTGGTACTGAGGCACGAACTGAATGTTTTTAGACTTGTTTCATGTGTTGATCTGTATCGGGAAAACTTGGGTGTTCGAATGTTCAATCGGAAAGTTTAACATTTTCTGTTTATCCGGAATGTGATACAACAATTGGAATTCACAATAGTTATGTGATAACTGAATGAATGTTATAAACATAGAAGTTTAGTCTCACTTGATCGGTTGCCACGGAATTTTGATGTGATCAAAAGTCCGTCGCAATCACATAGCGTACGCGGATACTCGCCGGATAAACTTAATAGACAGCCTCACTCCATAGCCCCGACCAAGTGACTGTAGGAGAACCCCGTCGCCGAAAGCATCCGTTCGGGTGCTCGCGGTGGCGGTGTTCCGCCTTAGTGCACTTCGTCAACGGTATCGGGGGTGCGGCCGCCTGCTAAAGTTTGTGACGAGTATTCGATCAGGATGTCAGGAATCTTGTTGAATTACCCGACTTGGTATTGAAAAGTGTTTTCGATAAAGAGACTAAAATGCGGGGTTTATAACTGTTAGGCATGTGTTGTCTAAGTAATTCATTTGATTAGGCATGCGATGTCTATGCAGATTGCGGATTCCAACTGTTGTAGTTTTACACTTTCTTTTCTGTGACCGTAAGTGTAATATGTGATATCGCCGGTTTCGTTGCTATATGTCAACGACAATTAGGATGCGCATATTTTCTTACGTTGATGACATGTGATGTTATGTGTTGCTGGATATGTTATATTGGATCGTCGTGTTTGAATAGCCGGGGGTTTTTATGTGAGATGAGTGTTTTTCATTTTCATTCATGTAAAAACTTGTATGTAATATTCTTTTATTGGGGCACTTCCAGCTAGCGGAAGATGTCACCCTTTGTATATTATTTACTTTTCCGCACTAGGATAGACCCAAGGAGGAGGGCACAACTAACCGGGTTCTGGAGTCCAGTGGGAGACCAACTCGAGGAGTCGAGTCCGGGTCTTCTAACTCCAGAATTGGTAGGGTTGCTTGCTGCTCTCGTAGGGGTCTTGGGGTGTGGGTTTGGCTATTCATCACGAACGTGGAATCCGAGTTTTATACTGGCTCGTATTGAAAACACGGACGTCCTAGTATATCCAATATTTCATATGATTCTTCTGCTGCGATATCTGTGATGTTCTGTGATAGATACAGTATATAGTATATATGATATATTATATAGACGTTACTTATGTTTTACACCCGCGCTAGCCCAGCCCCGCTCTGCCGTTAGTTACCTAACCTAACGGTGCATGAGGGGACATCGAGGCGAATGCGGATGGCATAAGTGTACGTCGTATTTATCTGTGATGTTTAGGTACATAAATGATGGGACTTCATTAATGTGATTAATGAAATAAAAGAAACCTAAGATGTTGTAGAATCGAATTTCACAATAAAACAGGTAGCTACAGTTCTTGCTTTGCACAGCGGTATATATGATATATCCTGCACCTTATTCGATAAGGAAAGGACCGAGATCCCTTCACCGGGAGTGACTCCTTTAGCAATAACTGGCAGATGCTACACACTCGGTTTGTTTTTTGATTGCTTTTAAGAGTTTTTGATCTGCTCAGTGATATATATGATATATCCCGCACCTCATTCGACGAGGAAAGGACCGACGATCCCTTCACCAGGAGTGACTCCTTTAGCAAAACTAGAAAAGCCTAAAAAACACTCCATTTCAAAATTCATTCGATCCTACAACGATATCAAGTTCATTAAGCAATAGGTTTTCAGAAAAACCTGTCGTAACCCTCCGTCATTTCAGATAAGTACTAGTTAGTATTCGTGCTGCGGTTGTTTGGCATGCGTCAAGGCGTAGTGTACGGTAGCTAACTAGTGCTTATCTGCTAGCATACGATGCGATTGGATTAGGGTATTCGTACGGCGTTGTTTGGCATGCATCAAGGGTCGTGCGGGTGGGTCTAATTCAATCAAGAAATGTACGGGTTGAACTTGACAAGCGGACTATGGGTTGTTTGGCATGCGTCAAGGTCATAGCACGCTAGGGGCAAAATATTATCGGGAATTTCATGTGTTGAAATTTGCAATGAGATTGCATACCTTCTATGAGATAGTTGGATCTCGATACCCGCTGCGAGTAATTGTTACTCCAGGGAGAGTTTTATACATTACAATTAGCCGATCAAGTAGGTGTCTAGAAAGGTGTCAACGGGGTTACGCTTCTGGGAAAACGAGGTTTACATTAATTAGGTTCGTGCGAAAGCACAGGGGACCTCCCTCAAAGTACCGACACTGGCCTGGCTGAAAGATTGGCGAACTTGTAGTGTGTAATTAATCCCGGCTAGTCTTTCCTTTTAGGGTTTGAAGGAAGATTTGATAAAAAGCAGTGGGAGCCATCCTGATTAGATAAAATAATAACCAATCTATTCTTGCAAGAGCGCACGTTGAGTGTTTTCTTCTCTCTCTCTCCTGGTAGCGACCATATCACGCCTTAATCAAGATAATAATACGGATTATTGACCGAACCCGCTTGTTATACTGAGCTGGGGAACGTTGGTCCCGCTCCAACTTGTAATTGTTATAAGACAGAGCAGGAAATTGGGGAATATCAGATTTCCCGTGCCGCCCAAACGAAGAGAGTGCATGATGATGCATCATCTTCGGGTGTGTTCATTACAAAGAACTGTTTCTCAGTATCCTCCGTATCCTGGGTATATGATACCGGATCAGGATCCCAGATATGTAATCAGTTACATAGGGCTACAAAAAGGTAGAAAAACTGAGAATGGGTGATAAGTTTCATGAGGCAGAAAACGGGGCAAGAGTTGCAGCCAAGTCTGTCGGTCACTGTCACCCTGTATTATCAGTACATTGATTCTGAACAAATGCTATTAGATACCGAACCTGATATACAAAATCATATCATTTTCTTTATCAGTAAAGAAATGATAAATTTTTGTATTGATGGATAATGTTTTGAACATTTCCTATATCAAAAGTTGATCGGTTCAGGCACGTTATCTAAAAAAATTAATGTTCTAAATCAAACTACAGTTCTTAGTATATAGAACACACACAAGAGGAAGAGTTCAGAAATGAACGAATTCTTCTTGAGGTATTGTAGACTAGGTCAGATCAATGTGACCCGACTAGCTAGAGTTACATATAGATGCATATTTAAATCAGTTTGAATTTACATCTTGTGAAACTCGCCAGTCATGTCATAAAGATAAGATGACCATAGCTCTGTTTATTGGAAACAGAGAAAGAGTTAGTGAACTCTTGGGACTGATACATGATGATGTATGTAAGGTCTCCTGTCTGCACATGCCAGGACTGATTCTTTATACTTCATTACATTCTCTGATAATCTCTCAAGATTCAGATCTATGTTCCTGTTGAAACACAAGTCCGAATCTTTTGAGATATTCACAGAATATAAGTTAGAAGTAGAGAACTAAAATACGGGTATAAGTATTATGTCCTATGATGAGATCAGGGAGGAGAATACTTGTGCATGGAATTCCTGGACTATTCTAAAGGAGAATGAAATTCTCTCTCAGCATTACTCCTCCGTATACACCATAGCACGATGGTATATCGGGGCGGAGCAATCACACCCTATATGATAACGTGTGCTCTATGATGAGTACTACTGAGTTATCTATTTCCTTTTGGGAGTTATGCGCTTGAGAAGCTGCATACCTATTGAATAGGGTCCCGATCAAATCAGTAGCCTACCACTTCATATGTGATATGGAAAGGGAAGAGCCCATCTCTTAAGTCAGTTAAGATTTGGGGTTGTCCGGCCAATGTCTAAAAGCAAAATCCGGACAAGCTCGAGGCAACGTCTGTTATGTACAACTGGAAATGTTCCAGCTATACAAACTGTAGCTAATGATTTGACAGAACCAAAGGATTCAGCAGATTCCAATGAACCTCAGCCTCTCCGCCGATCTAGTAGGGTTCCTCACCCACCTGAGAGATACTTCGGTTTCTCTATGACAGTGGGAGCGAGGATTGCATCATGAGATGATGACCCAACTAGTTTCGAGCTGGCCATCAGGAGTGAGACTCTGTAAGAATGGCTGGATGCTTAGCGATCTGAGATGGAATCCTTATACACCAACAAAGTATGGACTTTAGTTGCTATATCCGAAGGGTTAAATCCCCATCAGGAGCAAGTATATCTTGAGGAGATTACTTGGTATACATGGAAAGGTTGAGACTTTCAAAGCTAGACTTGTTAAAGGTTTTCATCATCAACCAGACGTGGATAGTGGTGAAACCTCTTCAAGTAGCTATGCTTAAGTCCATCCAGATCCTACTTGCCACGGCTACATACCATGACTACGATATCTGGTGGTTGGGTGTCATGACTGCTTTTCTAAATGATGTTTTAGAAGAGTGCGTCTATAAGTACACAGCCAGAGGGCCTCGTAGACAGTGGGAGCAGCGGAAACGTGTGCAAGATGCTTTATAGGATTAAAGCAGGCATCGCGGAGTTGGAACATCTGTTTTGATGGATTAGTCAAAGAGTTTGACATCATCAAAATGGTAGATGAACCTTGTATAAACAAAAAGGTAGTAGGGAGTATGGTGGCGATCCTCGTAGAGTACGTGGATGACATACTCTTGATAGGGAAGGAGTTTCCTATGCTACGCTCGATCAATCTCCGCTTATCACAAAGATTCTCCACATAGGATCAAAATGATACCTACTAAATCCTGGATTTTGGATCTATGAGATAGATCTAAATGGATGTTAGGATTCTCACTAGTTGTAGTGAGATGGTATCAATCGATCCTGGGGAGAATCACTGGAAGGGTTCCAGGGTGATAAAGACGACTGAATGTTAGTCGCAGGCATTGTCTTTACCCTCAGTAAAGGGACGGTATGTTGGAAGAGTTCCATGCTAGATACCGTGACATACTAGACGATAAAGGCATGATACATGGCTACTTAAGATGCTACCAAAGAGGCTGTTTGGGTGTATAATGGTTCATAAGATGAACTATGTTCCTCCCATTGTGTGACAATGGAGTTGTGGCTTATGCCAAGGAACGCAGGTCCCATCAGTGATCCAGACATATTCTAAGACAGTATCACCTGATCATGGAGATAGTTGATATCCAGGGTGATCGAGTTTAGGAGAGCAGACTCAGAGGACAACACGGGCGGATCCACTCACGAAGGCCTATTCCCAGAGAGAGACATTCATGGGATGGTTGAGTATGAGATACTACAACCACTGCTACAGATGGCCCTAGTGCAAGTGGGAGATTGTTAGTTATATGTATGCCCTAGAGGCCATTACTGTACATAGGATGTATATTGTAGTGGATGCTGGGACATATATAGGGAGGACTTTCTTGCTCGACATGATAGTATGCTATCTGGTTGATCTTTATCTTAACGTGTATACTGATTGTCTCTCTGTTACATGTTGGTAAAGCCCTTAGGATGTGTACTTGACTACCTGGACTATGATGCGGATCATACTAGTGGGGACATGGTAGTCCATAAGTACATCCTTCAAAGTCCCTAGTCGTGGGTGTATCGAGACGGGGCATCGATATACCAGAGTAGACTAGCGTATACCTTCTCGACCCATACAGATAGGCGATGGATGATCCCATATCCATTGGTGTTTGACATCAGAGATGATATACGGGTGCTCAGTAGAGACTGGGTACACTGGACGGACTCGCCGAGAACTCCCAGATGGTATTATACCTCACGTCAGATGGCAGTTCTCTGGTGACACTGGTACAGAGTAGTCTGTTGACCCGAGATCGTCATAGAGTCTTGTGTGGTTCCCACTGTGCTTTGATTTCCATATTAGCACGTCCAAGAGGGCGTGCAAAACGGTGGTTTTTGGGTACAGTCCCGAGTCACATGGAGGCAATGAGCGATAGGAGGGGATTCGTCTCTGCCGGTATAGGGAGTTGATGTTGCGCTGTGTTCGATTGGCTATAACAGAAATCCCTGGCCAGGGTTGCTGAGATTTACTGGTAAGTGTTACCAGTAGTTTCTCGAATTGTTATAGACCTCATATCGACACGACTTATCAAGCTATTGGGGTCTGACGTTTACCACCCCTAGGCAAGATATGCGACATATCAGACGACGAGACCGGACTGTACGACAGTGTTACTGGTTGGATTCACTGGAGTGTGAGCGGGCTTGCTCGTCGATCTTCAGATCGCTCAATACCCGGGTGGCCGTTACGTTTAGCAGACCGCTTGCGGCTTGTGGGTGCTTGATATGATCATATCTGCTGCCGGCGTATTGACGAGTCTTTAGAGTCCTACACAGAGGTTTCCTGGCTCAAGCGAAACGAAATAGGAGCACATATGAGATATGTGCGGGACCGAGAATAATGCGGGTATGTGATGCCGTATTCTATTCTCGCGATGTATGTATCAATTGGTTGTATGCGATATAACCTAGTTATCGAATCAAGTATTGATTCGATAAGCCGATACATAAGATACTAGTCGGTTATATGCGATATGACCGGATCGTTAAATCAAGTGTTGATTTAATGATTTAATGCATAATTATATATTTGATATATTAGTTTGCATCAACTAGTATCGGTTTACTTTAAATGGATTTTCTCACTCGGGTGTACACATTGTATATGTGATATACTTTTGTGCACTCGATTGTATCATGTTTGATGATGCATACAAAATTGGTTTGTGTAAAGAATTAAACCTAGGTTAAGTAAATGGTTAAGGTTTCTATTTATTTGTCCATTCATTTATCTTTTTATTTTGGATGAAAATGAAATGACAAAAGAAAACAAAATGGTTTTGTTCTTTCTTTCTTTCTTTCATGAAGCTTGATGAAGCTTCATGAAGCTTTGACCATATGACCATTTTGTCTTCAAGCTTAACCCTAACCATTCTCTTAACCTTAGTCAATTCTCTACACCTAACTATAGTTAATGTTATGATAAGTATTCTTTTTCTTGATTATTCTAATTAACTTATCATATCATTATCTTCTTCTTCTTCATCTTCTTCACTTGAAGAAAACCATTCTTCATCAATGGTGATTGATGAAAACAAGTGAGAAATCCAATTCTAAAGTCTACCCACTTCCTATTTCTTCATCCTCTACCTCTTGCCAAGTAGTAGAGTGTGTTTCCTTCACATGTTTTCTTGACTTGGTGAAGTTGGAGCTTGATCTAGTGATGCCTCGACGTAGATCATCTTCGGCACGTCGTCGATGACCTAGCCCGCTTTTTCTCCGATGAAGCCGACGCTAGAGCCCGGGATTTGATATGGACAGTGAGGAGACTTCATTGCGATGCTATGGAGGTGGAGAAACGGATCTACAAAGGTTGTATGTTCGTTTACTTTTAGTTAAAGTCGTTAACTAGTTGCTTTGTCGTCTAGAATTCTAGCCAACGATCCGTAGTCTAGGGTTTCTCGGCACCGTATTTTTTTAAATTTGCATGGTTGATGCCTTGTGAGACCTCTTGAGAGTGAAAAGGAACCCTACAGCTACTTGGTTTGTTCCTATCTTAATATGTGTATATGTTTCTTTTAACGTTTCGCTAATACATATTGATAGAGCCTTTAACATCTTTGCTTGACTACCAGCATTGTGATGGCAGTCACACTTATGGGGGTTGGGTAGTCTACAAGCACATCCTTATACAGGTCCCTAGTCGTAGGATTATCGAGACAGGGTATCGATACTCCAGAGTAGACTAGTGTGTACGCTTCTCATCCCATCTATGGAGATGGTCTGTCCC
This sequence comes from Agapanthus africanus, assembly GCA_030015575.1. Classification (NCBI taxonomy): domain Eukaryota; kingdom Viridiplantae; phylum Streptophyta; class Magnoliopsida; order Asparagales; family Amaryllidaceae; genus Agapanthus; species Agapanthus africanus. Next base: position 280,046,886 of record JASDDO010000022.1, read on the forward strand.
ACAGCAATCAGTACGTCGTACTGGAGATAGTATGCAGGTGCTCATTAGGTTATGAGTACACTGGAAAGGACTCGTCGGGAACTGTTGGTTGGTACTATACCTATCGTCAGTTAGCAGTTCCCAGGTGACATGAGTACAGCTTAGTCCGTTGAATTGACACTGTCACTTCGCCTCGAGTGTGTTCCTACTGTTCTTAGATTACTACCCTACCACGGCTTTATTGAGTCGTGCAAACAGGTAGTAGTTGGGTGCTGTCCCGAAGCACTTGGAGGCAGTGACGGTTAGACAGGATACGTCTCTCCCGGTATTGGGGGTTGATATCGCGCTGTGTCTAGGAGAGCCATTACACAAAGTCCCTATCCAGGGCAAGCGAAATTTACTGAAAGTGTTTCCAGTAGTTTCTCAAGGTGTTCTGGGCTACACTCCGACACGAGTTGTACCGCTATTAAGAGTCTGATCTTTACTGCCCCCTAAGCCTTACATGCGATACTCTTAGACGAACAGACCGGACTGTACGGAGATTGTTACAATCAGGCTCAGTTGGAGTTCGGATGCGTTCACCTCATCGGTCTTCTTATCGACATCTACCTGGGGACCGTTATGTACAGCTAGTACCGCTTGCGGCCTGTAGTTAAAACCACTGCCAGCGTAGTGTCGAGTCTTTAGAGTCCCACACAGAGGGTTGTTCACCTTTGGGCGAAACGAAGTAGAGGTCGTATGGTTTTACGACAGGGTTCGTTCACGTACGCGCAATTGTGCACGTTTTGTGTTCGGGCAGTTGATACTAGTGGACTTTGGTTTAAGCCAGATCCTAGTATTTGTTTTGGGATTGGTCTAATCTCATTGCATTCGTGTTTCTATGGAACACGGATGCGGGTATGTATGTATAGTTGACAGAGGCGAATAGGGAGACACCTCATTAGGGTTTTGACCATTGTCTTTGTAAGTTTACGGTAGCGCCCCGGCCGTCATTCTGATGCCAAACGCGGAACAAAAACTTTTATAATTGGCGCTATCGCATACTATAACCCGGATCTTGCCATTAACGCTAAACTAACAAACTGTAAAGAGGTAGAAAAGCTATACCGATCGATCTGAGTCCTTCGGTCTTTAGCCATCATCCCACGCTCCTTGCGGACACTCCGATCTCCTGTATCCTCATCCAGGTGGCACCACGTCAACGGATCTTTAAACGGGCTCCCGACTCTATACCGAGGCAACTCGGTCATCAAATCTGCTAAAAGAGATGACCAAGATGAAGTAGAGAATGATGTAGAATACTTTGTCTCGTGTCATCCAAAACTATGGATGAACGGTTAATCGGATTTGCCTTGTGAGAAGAAGATCAAAAGGAAAGAGCTTTAGATTTTGTTCTCAAATGAAATGAATCAATTTCTCACAAAGTGAGAGAGTGGAAGTAGTGAGGGGGGCTTCCTCAAGTGGCTGGCCACATATAGGAGAGGAGGGGGTGAGGGCAAGCATAAGTGGTGACCACAAAGAAAATATCAAGAACAAATATCTTTCTCAATCCAAGAAGCAATAAATGCAAGGCATGAGCAATACAAAGCTAGATGCTTCTTTCTAGAAACATCCATGTGACTCACCCAAAAACAAAGAAACTTATCCTTTCATCAAATATATTTTGGCCATGGCTAGAATGATAGAAATACGGCCAAAAAGAAATGCACGGATTAAACAATGTTTAACCGGGCGGTGAAAAACTGGAAACTTCGAAAAGCGATCCCGAAACGAATTTCAGGATAACCCCGTAACTGTATAAACATACCCGCATTTGTTTTACGACCGAATACAAATGCAACTGAGACAAAGATATTATATCTACACAGTATACTACTAGGATCCGGCTTAAACCAAAGCCCACCGGTAAAATCCGTCCGAAACACGACACGTGAGCAAACGCACATACATTTTCGAACCCTGCCATAAAACCATACGACCTCTACAACGTTTTGCCCAAACTTTGGAAACTATCTGTGGGGGACTCTAAAGACTCGTCAGTACCCTGGCAGTGGATTTAACCATAAGCACGTCAGCGGCACTAGCAGTGCGTAACGGCTGCCCATGTACTGACCGAAAGGGAAGCCGATGAGCGAACTCATCCTGGAACCCTACTGAGCCTATCAGTGACAATATACATACAGTCTGGTCCGTTCGTCTATAAGTATCGCATATTAGGCCTAGGGGCTGGTAACGTCAGACCCCCAATAGCGGTATTAGTCGTGTCAGAGGGTAGCCCTGAACACCCTGAGATACTACTGGAGTACCTACCAGTAAATCTCCTGCCTCGGCCGAGGGCTTTGTGTAATGGCTCTCTTAGACACAGCGCGATCTCACCCCCAATACCGGGAAAGACGAATCCCCTGCCAATCCGCTCACTTGCCTCCAACTAAAATCTGTTTGCACGACTCCTTTGAGCTGTGGTAGGTAGTAATCAAAGCACAGTAGGAACTCACACGAGACAAATAACGATCTCAGGTCGTTGAACTAACATGTGCACATGTCACCAGGGAACTGCTATCTGATGCTAGGTATAATACCAACTAGTAGGATCCCGGCGAGTCCTGTCCGGTGTACTCATAACCCAATGAGCACCTGTATACATCTTAGGTGATCCAACTGACACCAATGGATTATGAGACCGGCCACCACCCCTCGTCGGGGTCTCGACTGTATACACTAGTCTACTCCAGAGTATCGATGCCCTGTCTCGAAACTCCTACGACTAGGGACCACTTTTAAGGATGTGCTTATGGACTACCTAACTCTTACGTGTATGATCGCCATCATACTGTTGGTAGTCAAGCAGGATCCTAAGGGCTCTATCAACGTGTAATAGTGAACAGTCACCTAAAGCTGTACACGATGATAAAGGCAAACCAGATAGCATACTATCATCTCGAGTAAGACTATCCTACCGGTATAGGTCCTCCCTTAATCATTGCAATCACATGCCTGCGATCCAATAATTGACTTTGAGGACACTATATCCAACAATCTCCCACTTTTACTTAAGGATAATTATTGCGATGTCGCATACTCACATCCCGTGTAATACCGAACACCCAACCTCTTTACTAATCAGTTTCACAAAGCTCGTTTGTAAAACTCTTGTGTTCGAGAAATAGCCTCAATGAGTGGATCCGCCCTGATGTTTCTTTCTATGTCTCTCTTAATCTCAAGTTCGCGGAGAAAATCATCTCCCGAATTGAGTAATACCTGTCTTAGAATATGTCTGGATATCTGATGGGACCTAGTTCATAAATGAACTCCAAATCCAAACTTCTTAGACTGTATCGTCAAGTGAACCGCTGCACCATGCCTCCCACAGTATCCTCTTGGACCACCTGTCCATAATACCGCCCCCCTTCGTCAGAGGGAAAACTATAACTCTGACAATCACTCTTTCATCCATGTCACCTTTGGAAGCCTGAAATGATAACCGTCTTCCGAAGGAGGCTGCCGTTATCAAATCCGTAGAACTTCCACTTTTGTTCTAAAACTTCTTCCCAATGTTTCTCCAGGATTGGATTAATATAACTTATTGCATCTAGTGCAAAAACAACATCTGATGTGGTACTTGACATCTCATGATTGACTCAATTGCCTGAGAAAGTGATATGCCAATCATGCACATCCCTCTCCCCTTTAGTCTGTAAGACACCTTTAGAGAGGGTGACTCCATCACCTGCAGGTACACCACCATGCCAGGAGTCATCTATTCTAAAATACTATTAGAATACTCTCAAAGTACCCATATGGGGAAACTACCCAAATCTAGATCTAAAACAATAGATCTAGTAACCAGAATGTCAGATATTATATCCATATCCTTTGTGGAGAAACAACCGTGTGACAACCACGGTACAACCAATCGTAGTAAAAGAATTTTACTTCCTACTCTGTGTATGTCATCCATATACCAGGACATCACACCCTACTACCTTCTTAAAAGATCTATCCCCTATTCTGATGAAGTCAAAGCCATGACTGTCAAATCAAATATAGATGATCTATCTCTGCTATAACTGCTCAAGTCTATAAATAGACATAAGCTACTTGCCCACTATGCTTCCGCTGCTCCCACTGACCATAGCAACCCTCTGGCAAAATAACAAATACGTGCACTTCTAAAGCTAGTTTAGAACGACGCAATACTTAACCTCCTGCCGGGTCTCATAGCCTGGAACAACAGTAGTGTCAAGTCTGGGTAAACAAGAACCTCCCTGTTCCGTCCTTGAGGCTACCGGAGTACCTCTCGGATGCCTGAGGTTACCCACCATATCTGCGGAGTGGCTAATGGAATGTCAAACCTGATTGAATCTTTAGGTCCTATTAAATTTTCCGTAAACATTTGCGGTTCTGGAATCACTTCTAGTTCTACCTTACTCCCACTACTGTTTTATGAAAAAATCCATTTTACTAAAACTGTGGTGAGTCAAGAACAATACCACCATTGATCTTCCAGATGGTAGAAAGTCAACCCTTGTCATAGCCTGGGCCAACCCACAAACAGCCATTACAGAAATGTGCCCTGAGTTATCCAGAGTCTAGTTTAAAGCATAAGCCGGAGAACTCCCCATACCTTAACATCGTTAAGATATGAACCATTCTATATCCAATATAGAAACTTTGGCACTTATTTAATTGGAACCAGATTCTAATCATGCAGCTGTCTCCAGTACATATAAACTTAATGGAGGGAGACTAATCAGCATTACTCAACTTAGGAATACATCCAATTATGAGTAACCTGAAAGAGAAACAAGTTTCTCAAAACTATTACTATCAACTGAATACCAATCACAAGTATCTACATCTTCGATCTCTTTGAAGAATCCCGATACTTGCGATATCTGGTTCTCTACTTTATTTCTATACCTATAACTTCTCAAAACTTAGACACTGTACTTCTGCGAAACACTTGTCTAAAAACTAGAGAAGTCGTAAGTAAACAGAACATAGTACGAGAACCAACCCCTTTGTCCTGATGGATACTGGACAACATACAATACTCTGTATAAGTCCGCTGAGTTGAATAACTCAAAATCTGTGCATCGTAAGTTGAAAACTGTACTTATGGTTAAGAACTACTCCGCTGTTCAATACTCCTTACCCAATCGTCAACTGATATAGGTAAATGTCACGGACATAATTTCAAAAAGTTATATCTCACTTTATAAAAATAAACGTACAGATATATCAGTTTGAAATTGGTGCACAACAACGGATACTCAAAACAAAATACATGCCGTCCGGCAAAAACCTTGGCGACTTCCTCAAATATCACCAATTACAATGAATTCCGATATAATGAGGATGATCACCTAATTCCCAATAACTTACTCCCACTCATCATCTGTAAAACCATACGGATGTGAGAATCATACCTTGTAAATAAATACCCTGGAGTAAGTATCTAATCGGAAAATCAGTTTTCCTTTAACAATGCACAGTGAAACTGAAATATGAAAATGTTTCGTAGGGGTATCCTGGATTCCTAGTAATGCCTCTTCCATAATCCAATTCATGACTGTAACCGTATATTTCTTTGTCATCTCTCCAAATCCCTTTATTTGTCTTTAGTCGTTACCTTCTGTACACCATCATTAGGCTAAATGGTTTTCTTCCTTCCCTACCGTTCGGCACCAGCCTATGGTTTGGAAGAAGACTATCCAGTAAGCATAATAGGTGTACTCTCCTAATCCTAGGAGTACTCGCAACTTGAGAGAAGGTGATGATAAAAGACAGCTGAATAATACCTTATTCTATTTCTCCCGAACTGGGGAAAAAAGCAAAGGTGAAGTAGGAGTGGCGATGAAGTACGCGGTTTGGTCGTGAATGATAGCAGTCACAATTTACTTTGCCCTCTTCTAATCCCTTTATTTTGTCTTTACTTATTACCTTCTGTACACCCTACTTAGGCTAATTGGTTTTCTTCCTTCCCTACCTTTCGGCACCTGCCTATGGTTTGGAAGAACACTATCCAATAAGCGTAATAGGTGTACTCTCCTAAACCAAGGAGCTCTCGCAACCTGAGAGAAGGTGATGATAAAAGACAACTGAATAAACTAATTCAATTTCTCCTGAACCTGGATCCATCCTCGAAGAAGTCCCTTCGAGTTCGTATATAACCATACGATGGATCTATCCAATGGAAGTGGATGCTCGTATTGATACGAGGTGTTCTAAGAAATGCAAAGGGTAAAAGAAGGAGCGGCAATGACTTATGCAACTCAGACAATCCAAAAGCCAGTATTTTAAGAAGGTTCGGTTAACTTGGTCACTGAGTCATAGTCTAGGGATGGTCAAAGGTCGCTGCCAAAGAGAGAGAAAAGAAACACTCTGCATGCACTCTAACCTAGATCGGAATGGTTACCACTTTATCTAATCAGGAAACCTTCCACTGTACTGTCAAATTCACCTCCAAATCTAAAAGAAGAATCAATCGAGATCACCCGAAGTGTAAACCAACTCATCAGTGGGAATCGGGATCCAACTCTCATCGCATGATAACGTGAAAGAATCCACTCATGTTATCACACTCCAGAAGGTATGCGCATGCCTGGCAAGTTTCAGTTTCCTTAGAAACTCTCGATATGGATTTTAGCCCCATGCTCTTATGACCTTAACTAAGGGCCAACAAATCATAAGTCACATGTCAAGTTCTTCCCGTCATTATCTTGTTAATTTGAACCCACCCGTACATACTCTTGACTAAGGGCCAACAAAGGAATACGACTGTCCCAAACCAACGCATCTATCTATGCAACATGTGAACACCCCAGCAGCTACCAATCACTATGTCTTGACTAAGGGCCAAACCAACATAGCTTAAATACTACTGACCATTCATATGAAATGACGGAGGGCTACAGCTGGTTTTTGGCGAAAAACCCTTAACGTAAGGAACTTGATATCGCTGAAGGAACCTGATAGCTTTTTAGAAAATATAGTGGCGAAAACCATCGCTAAAGAGGTCACTCCCAGTGAAGGGATCTCGGCTCTTTCCATGTGGAATGAGGTGCAGGATATTCCAACTGAATACTACGATGCAAAGCAACAAGAAATCGACTATAGTGAAGTTATTAACCTGATGCAAACTTCTACCTAAGGGGTCACTCCCGGTGAAGGGATCTCGGCCCTTACCTCGTCGAATGAGGTGCAGGAAATTCCAACTGAATACCACTGTGCAAAACAAAAGGAAACGTCCTTGTAATAACACTTTTTAAAACTGTTCCAACAACGTCCAAACAGGTTTGTTTTCCTTTGCATTGATCAGAATCAACGCAGTCCCATTAATTAATCACACCAGAAAAGAACGAAAATAAAATGTACGTATATGCCATCCGCATTCGTCACTAGGTCCCGTCATCACCCGTTAGGTTACTTAACTAACGACAGAGCGAGGACTGGACTAGCACGGGTGTAAAACATATACAACACATACTAGTATATATACCAATATACAATAATCGCTCCAGGCTTGATAATATGCAACATTACAGAGAAGTAATAAGCATCACAGAACAATACAGATAATCTGGGATCCCCGGGTTTCACAGAGCCGCTGTTGAAACCCGACGTTCCCCTGGTCGTGTGGATAGCCTAGGCAATGAAACCTAGACCCCTACGGGTGCGGCAAGTAACCCGCCAAAACCAGAAGCAAGGCAGCCCCCTACAGCAAAGTGATTGGACCACCCTGCTCTTCACGGAATCCGGTAACTTGAGCACCCCTCCTTGGGTCAACCTGTACCCCCTACGAGTGCGGCGAATAGTCTGCCAATTCTTGAGTGAGGCCCTTTTTTCTCCCAAAGCCATGAGATATAGACCCGTTTCCCTCCAGAACCCGGCTATCCGTGCACTCCGTCGCGGGGTAAACCTAGTACAGAAAAGAAAAATATTTACAACGGGTGCATCGACCTCAGCCCGGTCGTGCCCCAAAAGAATATTATACAAACAGGCAGTGACGGCAGTCCACATGTTGGACGCTCGCCCCGCAATATCAAATGTACAAATAAATCCAAACCGCACTACCATTGCACACTGCTATCCACCACGACAAATCCGCAACATCACAGCACAACACAGAACATCAACGCGAATGTCACGTTCGCAGACCCGTCTAAAAGGACTATAACAATTAGACGCAATTTACCGCTCGAATGACATTCACGGTCGGAGATATAATAAGTACTGTAAACTAACAAGTTTAAAATTCCGATCGACAAAACTTCCCGAAGTGGGCCCCACGTACAACTGCAGTACTCAAACAAAATCTGGGCCCAAACAAAATATTCCAGAAACCACAATTCGCATAAAAGACACTACTGTAGAAAAATGGTGCACTGTTGCTCCAAAACGGCGGCGGAACCTGTCACGACCCGAAAGTACGGAACATGACCGGCACTTAAACTACGAAACGTCTCGAGGCGTACGTAATCTAAGTAAGCCGAAAACCCAGAAATCCAAACCAAGAAAAGTAGTAAAGTGAAGGAAAACCAATTTAAAATCAAGTAGTTTTAATAGCATAAGCCGAGTTATGCGGTTTTTTTAAAAACATCAAAAATTTTCTGAAAATTTCGGCAGAGTCTCCTTTGTAAATACTGGCTCCCAAAGGGGATACAACTTGAATAGTATAAGAAATCAATAAAAAGGCATCCCCAAGTGGGAGCTAGCTCTTCGTCAATTGACGGTCACAACCACACAAGCAATATAACATACAACGCGAACGGCGAGGATCAAAATTCAAAAGGAAACTCAAAACCAAAAGAAAACCACAGAAATAAAACGCGCGACTCTAAGGTCGAAGGAATAACATTACTGGTCTCTATCTCAAAATAAATACATGTTTGGTTGATGGAACTTCTAGATACAACAGAATAATGATATACAAGATATATAATGGGGGTACGATACAAGTAAACCCACCTACTAGCAAATCACCCGAACGAAACTGTGCCCGCAAAGCCGTAATGAAACCTGTACGGCAAACCTGCAAGAAACTGGGGCACAACGGGAGTGGGTTGCCAACTCGTGAATAGAAAAACATCTACGAAAAGAAATCGCATAAATAACGCAACCTAGGTCAATGATCAGAATATATCCTCAAATATATGAATAGCATGCAGCCTATAACAATGGCTAGGGTAATATCTAACCCGAGTGTGATCTCATGTGCCCGGGTCAGTGCCTCAGGTAGCAATATATCATATGAATGAGGTATGAATGCATGGAACAGAATGCATGTACTGACGAAAAAACTGTTTTCATAAATCAGTGAGAATTCTGTATTTTAAAAGTGAGGTACCATAAATGAAATCAGCATAAAACAGTGCCCAGCATCGACACAAAACAAGTGTCCAAATATCTCGATATCTTTGTACCTCAATATCTCAAATCAAAATATCTAGGGCGACGTCAATCCAGACCGACCCCTACCATCCATCTCAAGACCACGACGGTATCCTCCGGATATCCGACGCGTCGGGTAATATCACCGGTCGGTAGTGCTCCCTTGCCGGGCTCAACGTCAACAACACATTCCTCTTGCCCCAGGGTACCGCACCGGGCCCACCATGTACCCGAAACGGTTCTTTCACTCCTCGAATCGGGTCTCAAAATCCATCAGCAAACTCATGGTGGACGACTCATACATCATGGGAAAACCGCACTTTTTATTTTAAAAGAGAGAAAAGGTTTATTTATGTTTTTGCGGTTTTCCTCCAAATCCAGGAAATCTCATGTAATCCGAATCCAAGTCATCAATAACATGTAAACAGTGAATATAGGCATGCGAATCCATGAATGCGACACAACAGTAAATAAAAACATGCATGAAGTAGTAGGCAATAACTACAATGTCTAACTAGCATATAAGGCAAGTACACTAATATCATATCTAAACTATTAGCTAACAACCTATGTCAAATGAAATAGTATTTTCTAAAGTGTTCGTGACATGGCAATTACCGAAGAAGATGTGTGTGAGCCGGCAAGTAAGTGTACGTGGTACATACGCGTCATCGGTAATGGTGCTGGTGTCCTAACAGCATGATATTAATAATGCAATAAGAAATTATAAGATAAGTATGCGATGCGGAGCGAACAGTAAAAATGAGCGGGAGCTGAATACTAGACGCAACTATAACTAATCTGGACTAATCTAATATAAGTCCTACAAATGGTGCCTTTTGAAATAACACGAATCATGGGGTTTTGAAAATAGGGGCTACGGTGTTTTTAAGAAAAGATACGTTTTTGAAATATCCGTAGAATCCCTTGACCTGTCTTTTAAAATACGCATGATTCGTAAGCTTTGAAATAGGTAAGAATCGAATCTAATCTAACAACTAAACTAAACTAAAGGGCTAAGCTAACAAGCTGGACTACAGGTAAGGAAACCGCCTAACATCTGAGTCGATACATATACATACATGTATATATATTAGTCGGTGATCCTGCCTCAATAATATCATATCCGAGACGATATCTATAATCAGATATCCCAAGTCAAGAGTGCGGATCAATCATCAAGATATAGCTCGTACATAAATCTGTCGTACGGCATCCCTAATTCTGGGTACGGGTCAATATCACATTCATCATACTATTCATCCGGTATCCTCTTTATCAAATATCATGATCGGGTACTGATCTACGTCTAGTACAATACTGATATCGCCTAAGTATGCATGCACGTGTGTAAAACACTACGTCAAGGTCCCGCTACAACGTCATGCCGTATCTCAAATACGAACCCTGCTATATCACCGATCTCACGGCCTCAAATCAAATCTCATCGACTCATCATAAATCCCAAGTACTATCCTTAAATCCGTATGTGGACACACAGTCCCATACTTATGTGAACACATAACTATATATTCCCGAATAAGCACAGAAGAAAGCAGAAAGTATGCACGTATGGGTGGGTGTGTGCAAGTGTGGTGCGACCGCTACTCTAGGGTTTCGCGACACTCAATCATCCAAGAACACCAAATATCCATATTTATCATCAATAACTCAAACAATATATAAACACTATATATATGTGTGTATACGTGTCCGTATACATCACCATAACTGCGGGGGTGCTATACGCCATCCACCCGACTTCTCCCCGTAGATATAAATCTACTCACCTAGTCCTCGCTCGACGGTACCGACATCGCCACGCGCTTGCTGGTCGTCTCAAAGTCCACATGGGGTACCTACATATTATAACGCACCATATCGCATTAAAATCCGACTCATGACCAAAATGACGCACGAATCCCATATAGGTCAAAACCTATGGTTGCATTCACAAATCGACCCAAAAACACTCGACGTCGGCGTACAAACGTCAAACCATCGAGAAAAACCCAATTAGATCTTTAATCCCATATTTTAATTAAATTTCTAAAACCTAGTTAGCAATATAGCTTAATTATAACAATATCAACCTAACCATTTGCAAACTAACAATTAGGTTGGGTTTTACAATTCCACAAGATGATAATCTACACTTGATTATCCTAATAGTGATGGTTAAACCCAAATTAGCAACAAACCATATTCTTGAATTTTCCAATCATGCAATTTGTACCCATATAAAACCTAATTAACACTTAATTAAGCTAACACAAGCATTAATCAACAATTCAACAAAAAGGTCAAGATTTTTATACCTCACAACTCATTGATCCAACTTGAAATCTAGCCTCTCAAATTGCCATCTTGTTCCCTAGATCCATACAAGTTAGGGTAAGCTAAAATGGCTAGGAGTTGGATTTGGATTTAGTTTTGAATTTTTGGTGGATTTTGAAGCATTTTGGGGTGAATTTTTGAAGGGAAAAGAGATGGAAAGAAAAGGGGCTGTTGCTGATTTTGCAGGTGAGGGCTCGGCCAGCAAGAATGGGGGGTTGTGGTGTGTGTGGGGGTTGTGGGAAGAAGTCAAAGTCAAGATAAAACACCCCCAAGTCAACACACAACCTCTTCTCTCATAAACCTTTTCATTTTCTTTTCTTTTCAATGCTTTAATGTGTGAAATGGGAGGCCCAAGATTGTTGGGCTGATCAAGGGGGCCGGCCAAAGCATGTTGGGGGAATGGGTGTGGGTTTTGTTTGGGTGAGAAAAAGAGATAAGTGTAGTAACCCATTTCCATTACACCAATTTCACCGAAAAAAGCCTTTTTCTTCGATATTTTCTAAACCGTTTTGGCAAACGATTTTATTTCAAAAACCACATGTTAAAATTTTATTTAATGTTTTATGATGCACAAAATTTGTTTCAACTCATTCCAATTTGTAATTTTCCCTAATTAAATGTATTAGTGACGGCTTAAAATAATATTAAAATAATTAATTTCGGAAAAATTTTCGGAAAATTTGAAATTTCACCAGTGGATCAATAAACACCAAATACTAGCAATTTCATAGCTAGAATATGTATATTTAATTTTATAACAAAGATATTTGTATTTGGACTTTTTACAGAAAACCCCCTTATTTTACCGTTTTTTCGAAATTTCACCGAAACGATTTTCAAAACGTTACAATCTTCCCCCCTTAAATAAATTCGGTCCCCGAATTTAAATTAAAACTCTCCCCAAATACTAAAACATCTAAGCAAAACCATCAAGTCGTCGGGGCTCCGAAATCATAAATACATAAAACAAATCGTAGCGCAGCGCATGCGCATGAAAAATAAGCATATAACTCAAATCAAAACTCCATCCAGCATCCCGCAATCATCGGAGTCATGGTGAAGACACAATGTCCAAATCCAAAATGAAAATCAATATGATATACATCATTAAAACATCTGGAAGCAATGCATGCCAAATTTTCTTCAAATCGTTGTGCGATGCTCGCAGCACTGCACAGTGGCCGACGTTTATTGTAAAAAATATAACTACATATATATATATATATATATATATATATATATATATATATATATATACTTTGTTTAATATGCACGTCCCGCCGTTTTGGAAGCAATTTCAGTAGGGTTTCCTTTATAAAATGTTTCGTGTCATCTCAGACACGTAGGTAAATACTGAGACTATAGCTCGCATTTTGGAAATCCCTTCGATAACTATCAATGCATGCAAAAGATATTCAGGTACTGTCCTCTGACTAGTCCTGCTCAGTACGAGAACACATAGCGAATATCATAAAAACGTACTGCTCCATAAGAAATCAATCACAAATATATATGAATACTACGTGCGTCAGGTGCGCACGGAAATCAAAATCTATAAATGTGCCATACATGTGCATAGAAACAACATCTAGGTGCAACGGGTGTGCACACAACATCAGTCATAGGCAACGTGTGTGCCTGACAGCAAAATCAGGTGCATCTGACATGCACGAAAAATCCCGATTCAGTGCATCTGCTGTGCACCAAATCGCATCTCATAACAGGCGCCCAACATGCGCTAAAAATCCAAATCTGGTGCATCCATCATGCACAAAATCAACTCAACTCTATGAAACCCATAAAATCATAAACATGAGAAACCAAGGCATGAAAACGTTGTCAAGTGCAACAACTGTGCAAAATCGTAAATACTCAGTAGGTGCAACCATGGTCCATGAAAACAATTATCATGAAACTCAATCATCAAAATCAATCATGCGAATAGATCGCCCAAAATACCCAAAATCAAGTATGGCGGAATAGTCCCGCTCAAGTACATCCTCCAAGAATCTCTGGCCAACTGCCGTGGTCACTCATAGCATGTCTCGTCGACGATCCTGAACTCTGGCCTGCCGGTGTGCATAACATGACCACTACTAGGTCCAAGTCTTCTCGTAATTTATTCCAGAAAGGTCCTATCGTGTTCTCTCCCAAATCTCGTCTCTGCCGAACTGTCCGGAAGTCATCGTCCCTTACTAGATCTATTCTCGTTCCTGAACGGCTACATACTCATCGCGACTCCTTCTGGAAGGTATATCTAAGTACAATGCCTCGGCATGCGTACCACATCTCTGATGTCGGCTGAGTGGAACGTCGTCTCATCAAGATCTCGTACGAACCTCTTACTCCACTTTTCTCTAATGTCGACTGCTCCGGACTCGTCTCGTTGTGGCTGCATGGACTGAGCTCCAACGGCTATCCTCGTATCTGGAGTCTCCCACGAAATGCATCTCACCACCTAGCATCCGAATGAAGTCGAACCATCCGATCGATTCGTCAAAACCTCATAATCCCACAAGAGCTCAACATCTTGGGTACAGTTTAACAGTATCGAGTACATACCACAACATCGATGGTCCAGCCGTAGAAGGGCAAACCCAAGCCTCACTAATGGAGCCGCGGAACTGCCGCAAACCCTAAGGTTCAAAGGCTTTCACACGGTCATTAAGTCGAGTTAGGGTTTCATTCTTCTAAAGGGACCATAGAATTGCCTGCATGTCTTTCCGAGTACCTTAAACTTGGAATAATAGGTTTCTGACATTCGATCGTCTCTGTCGACTCTCAACGTCTCCGCGTGAAGTCGTCTCTAGCTGGAATCAATCTATCTGATGACCTCGCATCGGGGTAGCGAACGAACCACATGTCCTAGTCATTCATCCTCGGTGACTAGCGACCTTCTATCATCTCTTAGTATAACTCGTACTGCAATAGCTCCAACATCTGGGGCGATATCTCGTCGTTCGCAGCAATAACGGGCTCACTCGTCTGCACGCTGAACCGTGCCTCAATCATCATGAATAGGCAATATATCAACGGTCATCAAAATCTGGCTGGCCTCTATCAGCGGCTCAATCCTCTAGTGCAAATCGACACGTCCGAGTAACCTCATAAAGGCGATCCGCCAAACGCTCGTGACGCGGAAACACAGTAAAAAGACACATCTCCGCATGTGTCGCCAAAATTACGCCCTGGACAGACCTCGTTCGTGACGAGCTTGTGCTGACCGCAATTCAAACCGTAGCTCTCCTTGCCCGTAATCGTGGCAGCAAACCGTAACCGGTACCGATGAAGCTAGATCAGGAATGAATATAATACTGAACAAAGAAATATACATCCTAAGGCTTCTTAAGTGGAGTAGCATATCGTAAGTATGCCGCGGAACATACCCACGGTGCGTCACTCTACTTTAGTCACCTATTCCATCAACCAAGGGTCATCCTACGCTCCGAAGGTAAAACCTAACGCTCCGATACCAACTTTGTCACGACACGGAAGTCCGGAACATGACCGGCACTTAAACTACGAAACGTCTCGAGGCGTACGTAATCTAAGTAAGCCGAAAACCCAGAAATCCAAACCAAGAAAAGTAGTAGAGTGAAGGAAAACCAATTTAAAATCAAGTAGTTTTAATAGCATAAGCCGAGTTATGCGGTTTTTTTTTAAACATCAAAAATTTCCTGAAAATTTCGGCAGAGTCTCCTTTGTAAATACTGGCTCCCAAACGGGATACAACATGAATAGTATACGAAATCAATAAAAAGGCATCCCCAAGCGGGAGCTAGCTCTTCGTCAATCGACGGTCATAACCACACAAGCAATATAATATACAACGCCAACGGCGAGGATCAAAATTCAAAAGGAAACTCAAAACCAAAAGAAAACCACAGAAATATAACGCGCGACTCTAAGGTCGAAGGAATAACATTACTGGTCTCTATCTCAAAATAAATACATGTTTGGTTGATGGAACTTCTAGATACAACAGAATAATGATATACAAGATATATAATGGGGGTACGATACAAGTAAACCCACCTACTAGCAAATCACCCGAACGAAACTATGCCCGCAAAGCCGTAATGAAACCTGTACGGCAAACCTGCAAGAAACTGGGGCACAACGGGGGTGAGTTGCCAACTCGTGAATAGAAAAACATCTACGGAAAGAAATCGCATAAAAAACGCAACCTAGGTCAATGATCAGAATATATCCTAAAATATATGAATAGCATGCAGCCTATAACAATGGCTAGGGTAATATATAACCCGAGTGTGATCTCATGTGCCCGGGTCAGTGCCTCAGGTAGCAATATATCATATGAATGAGTTATGAATGCATGGAACAGAATGCATGTACTGACGAAAAAAATGCTTTCATAAATCAGTGAGATTTCTGTATTTTAAAAGTGAGGTACCATAAATGAAATCAGCATAAAACAGTGCCCAGCATCGACACAAAACAAGTGTCCAAATATCTCGATATCTCTGTATCACAATCGTTGTACCTCAATATTTCAAATCACAATATCTTGGGCGCCGTCAATCCAGACCGACCCCTACCATCCATCTCAAGACCACGACGGTATCCTCCGGATATCCGACGCGTCGGGAAATATCACCGGTCGGTAGTGCTCCCCTGCCGGGCTCAACGTCAACAACACATTCCTCTTGCCCCGGGGTACCGCACTGGGACCACCATGTACCCGAAACGGTTCTTCCACTCCTCGAATCGGGTCTCGAAATCCATCAGCAAACTCATGGTGGACGACTAATACATCATGGGAAAACCGCACTTTTTATTTTAAAAGAGAGAAAAGGTTTATTTATGTTTTTGCGGTTTTCCTCCAAATCTAAGAAATCTCATGAAATCCGAATCCAAGTCATCAATAGCATGTAAACAGTGAATATAGGCATGAGAATCCATGAATGCGACATAAGAGTAAATAATAACATGCATGAAGTAGTACGCAATAACTACAATGTCTAACTAGCATATAAGGCAAGTACACTAATATCATATCTAAACTATTAGCTAACAACCTATGTCAAGTGAAATAGTATTTTCTAAAGTGTTCGTGACATGGCAATTACCGATGAAGATGTGTGTGAGCCGGCAAGTAAGTGTACGTGGTACATACGCATCATCGGTAATGGTGCTGGTGTCCTAACAGCATGATATTAATAATGCAATAAGAAATTATAAGATAAGTATGCGATGCGGAGCGAACAGTAAAAATGAGCGGGAGCTGAATACTAGACGCAACTATAACTAATCTGCACTATTCTAATATAAGTCCTACAAATGGTGCCTTTTGAAATAACACGAATCATGGGGTTTTGAAAATAGGGGCTACGGTGTTTTTAAGAAAAGACACGTTTTTGAAATATCCGTAGAATCCCTTGACCTGTCTTTTAAAATACGCATGATTCGTAAGCTTTGAAATAGGTAAGAATCGAATCTAATCTAACAACTAAACTAAACTAAAGGGCTAAGCTAACAAGCTGGACTACAGGTAAGGAAACCGCCTAACATCTGAGTCGATACATATACATACCTGTATATATATTAGTCGGTGATCCCGCCTCAATAATATCATATCTGATACCATATCTATAATCAGACATCCCAAGTCAAGAGTGCGGATCAATCATCTAGATATAGCTTGTACGTAAATCCGTCGTACGGCATCCCCAATTCTGGGTACGGGTCAATATCACATTCATCATACTATTCACCTGGTATCCTCTTTATCAAATATCATGATCGGGTACTGATCTATGTCTAGTACAATATTGATATCGCCTAAGTATGCATGCACGTGTGTAAAACACTACGTCAAGGACCCGCTACAACGTCATGTCGTATCTCAAATAGGAACCCTGCTATATCACCGATCTCACGGCTTCAAATCATATCTCATCGACTCATCATAAATCCCAAGTACTATCCTCAAATCCGTATGTGGACGCACAGTCCCAAACTTATGTGAACACATAACAATATATTCCCGAATAAGCACAAAAGAAAGAAGAAAGTATGCACGTATGGGTGGGTGTGTGCAAGTGTGGTGCGACCGCTACTCTAGGGTTTCGCGACACTCAATCATCCAAGAACACCAAATATCCATATTTATCATCAATAACTCAAACAATATATAAACAATATATATATGTGTGTATACGTGTCCGTATACATCACCACGAACTGCAGGAGTGCTATATGCCATCCACCCGACTTCTCCCCGTAGATATATATCTACTCACCTGGTCCTCACTCGCCGGTACCGACGTCGCCACACGCTTGCTGGTCGTCTCAAAGTCCACATGGGGTACCTACATATCATAACGCACCACATCGCATTAAAATCCGACTCATGACCAAAACGACGTACGAATCCCACATAGGTCAAAAACTATGGTTGCTTTCACAAATCGACCCAAAAACCCTCGACGTCGGCGTACAAACGTCAAACCATCGAGAAAAACCCAGTTAGATCTTTAATCTCATATTTTAATTAAATTTCTAAAAGCTAGTTAGCAATATAGCTTAATTATAACAATATCAACCTAACCATTTGCAAACTAACAATTAGGTTGGGTTTTACAATTCCACAAGATGATAATCTACACTTGATTATCCTAATAGTGATGGTTAAACCCAAATTAGCTTCAAACCATATTCTTGAATTTTCCAATCATGCAATTTGAACCCATATAAAACCTAATTAACACTTAATTAAGCTAACACAAGCATTAATCAACAATTCAACAAAAGGTCAAGATTTTTATACCTCACAACTCATTGATCCAACTTGAAATCTAGCCCCTCAAATTGCCATCTTGTTCCCTAGATCCATGCATGTTAGGGTAAGCTAAAATGGGTAGGAGTTGGATTTGGATTTAGTTTTGAATTTTTGGTGGATTTTGAAGCATTTTTGGGTGAATTTTTGAAGGGAAAAGAGAAGGAAAGAAGAGGGGTTGTTGCTGATTTTGCAGGTGAGGGCTCGGCCAGCAAGGATGGGGGGTTGTGGTGTGTGTGGGGGGTGTGGGAAGAAGTCAAAGTCAAGATAAAACACCCCCAAGTCAACACACAATCTCTTCTCTCATAAACCTTTTCATTTTCTTTTCTTTTCAATGCTTTAATGTGTGAAATGGGAGGCCCAAGATTGTTGGGCTGATCAAGGGGGCCGGCCAAAGCATGTTGGGGGAATGGGTGTGGGTTTTGTTTTGGTGAGAAAAAGAGATAAGTGTAGTAACCCACTTCCATGACACTAATTTCACCGAAAAAAGCCTTTTTCTTCGATATTTTCTAAACCGTTTTGGCAAACGATTTCATTTCAAAAATCACATGTTAAAATTTTATATAATGTTTTATGATGCAAAAAATTTGTTTCAACTTATTCCAATTTGTAATTTTCCCTAATTAAATGTATTAGTGACGGCTTAAAATAATATTAAAATAATTAATTTGAGAAAATTTTTCTGAAAATTTGAAATTTCACAAGTGGCTCAATAAACACAAAATACCAGCAATTTCATAGCTAGAATATGTATATTTAATTTTATAATAAAGATATTTATATTTTGACTTTTTACGGAAAACCCCCTTATTTTACCGTTTTTTCGAAATTTCACAGAAACGATTTTCAAAACGATACAGAACCGCGGCCAATACATGGCTTGTGCGGCGGTTCCGCGGCGCTATGGAGGTAACAATTGACCAAATTTCTACAGTTTTCTTAAAGAGATGACCAAGATGAAGTAGAGAATGATGTAGAATACTTTGTTTCGTGTCATCCAAAACCATGGATGAATGGTTAATCGGAGTTACCTTGTGAGAATAAGATCAAAAGGAAAGAGCTTTGGATTTTGTTCTCAAATGAAATGAATCAATTTCTCACCAAGTGAGAGAGTGGAAGTAGTGAGGGGGGCTTCCTCAAGTGACCGGCCACATATAGGAGAGGAGGGGGTGAGGGCAAGCATAAGTGGTGACCACAAAGAAAATATCAAGAACAAATATCCTTCTCAATCCAAGAAGCAATAAATGCAAGGCATGAGTAATACAAAGCTAGAAGCTTCTTTCTAGAAACTTCCATGTGACTCACCCAAAAACAAAGAAACTTATCCTCACATCAAAGATATTTTTGCCATGGCTAGAATGATAGAAATACGGCCAAAAAGAAATGCACAGATTAAATAATGTTTAACCGGGCGGCGAAAAACTGGCAACTTCGAAAAGTGATCCCGAAACGAATTTCACGATAACCCCGTAACTGTATATACATACCCGCATTTGTATTACGACCGAATACAAATGCAACTGAGACAAAGATATTATATCTACACAGTATAATACTAGGATCCGGCTTAAACCAAAGCCCGCTAGTAAAATCTGTCCGAAACACGACACAAGCGCAAACGCACGTGTATTTTCGAACCCTGCCATAAAACCATACGACCTCTACAACATTTCTCCCGAACTTGGGAAACTATCTGTGGGGGACTCTAAAGACTCGTCAGTACCCTGGCAGTGGGTTTAACCACAAGCACGTCAGCGGCACTAGCAGTGCGTAACGGCTGCCCATGTACTGTCCGAAAGGGAAGCCGATGAGCAAACTCATCCTGGAACCTATTGAGCCTATTAGTGACAATATACATACAGTCCGGTCCGTTCGTCTATGAGTATCGCATATCGGGCCTCGGGGGCTGGTAACGTCAGACCACCAATAGCGGTATAAGTCGTGTAGGAGGGTAGCCCTGAACACCCAGAGATACTACTGGAGTACCTACCAGTAAATCTCCTGCCTCGGCCGAGGGCTTTATGTAATGGCTCTCTTAGACACAGCGCGATCTCACCCCCAATACCGGGAGAGACGAATCCCCTGCCGATCCGCTCACTTGCCTCCATGTGGCTCAGGACAGTAGCCAACATAACCTGTTTGCACGACTCCTTTGAGCCGTGGTAGGGTAGTAATCAAAGCACAGTGGGAACTCACACAAGACAAATGACGATCTTAGGTCGATGAACTAACCTGTACACATGTCACCAGGGAACTGCTATCTGACGCTAGGTATAATACCACTTAGAAGGTTCCCGGCGAGTCCTGTCCGGTGTACTCATAACCCAATGAGCACCTGTATACATCTTAGGTGATCCAACTGACACCAATGGCTTCTGAGACCGGACACCGCCCCTCGTCGGGATCTCGACTGTATACACTAGTCTACTCCGGAGTATCGATGCACTGTCTCGAAACTCCCACGACTAGGGACCACTTTTAAGGATGTGCTTATGGACTACCCAACTCTCACATATATGATCGCCATCATACTGTTGGTAGTCAAGCAGGATCCTAAGGGCTCTATCAATGTGTAATAGTGAACAATCTCCTAAAGCTGTACATGATGATAAAGGCAAACCAGATAGCATACTATCATCTCGAGTAAGACTGTCCTACCGGTATAGGTCATCCCTCAATCATTGCAATCACGTACCTATGATCCAATAATTGACTTTGAGGGCACTATATCCAACAGTCTTGATCAAAACCATAATGATAAGGAGTAAAATGATTAATAGTTTTAATTAAGGATAATTGTTTCATGGCTACAGTTGGTTTGACCATTTGACTTGTTGACTCATATTGACTTAGATATTTTCTTTTGTTTTGTTATTTTGTTAAGCATGAGATATTTTTTTGAAGTATGCTTAGCATTAATTATGAAATGACAATAGTCAAATCAATTCACCATCACAATTTTCTTAATTATTATTATTATTATCCTATAATTCTCATATGAGAGCTTTGTTCTATCATTCTCTCATGACCTTTCTCTCTCATGGTTTGCTCTCCCTCTTCCTCTCTCAAAAGGCTTAAGTGTTTCATGTGCTGAAAATCAAAGCTTTGAGACTAAACCACCAAAATACTTCTCTACTCACTCTAGGGTTCTTAGTGTAGCAAGCTAAGCACTCTAGTTACTTCATTGTTGAGGTTGGAGCTCAAGGTAGAGGCTTTTGGGTGGATCGTTCTTTGACCTAGAGAAGAAAACGAGGAGGAGCCATCTACACCACTCCAAGGAGCTAGCAACAAGGAGGACCACAACAAGAAGAGAAGGAGTTCAAGAACTAGGTATAACCATCTAATCTAGTAGTTAAAACTCCGTATTAGTTTGTTAGTTGTCGTTTAGCAAAGATCCTTCATGGTTTGTCAATGTTTCCTTTGAGAAAAATTCGATTTTTACCTATTCCGCCTCCTCGTTAAGCACCGGGGTGGGTAACGTAGACTTACAGTAGTATTAAAGCCTAGCTAAACAACAACTAATATGTTAGCAAAGTCTTTAAAACTTCTATCCCGTACAAATCGCAAAATACATCAAAAATTCATGTTTTCTGCCAATTTTCAAAACAGGTCTAAAAATATTTTCAGAGACCTGAAAAATACGTGCATGCTTTTTTAGGGACACCCAAGAAAAACGAGCTGGTGAGTCGGTCAGACTGCCGCGGAAGTGCGGCGAAACCATTCGTTTCGCCGCGGATCCGCGGCCGAGTCGACTCGGAGTCAACTCGTTTTTCCTGCAGATCGTCCAGCTTGATGTTTTGTAATTTTTCAGATATTTTTTTTCTGCCCAGATTCCTTTGAGTACAGTGTTGTAATTGGGGTAGTTTCAAATTTGAAATATCGATCGAAATTCTATAAACTTTAGCTAATTGGATTATATCTATTATGTGTTATATGTGCTGAACGTCTGCTAATTGCTATACGTCGATTAGTGGGGGTTGCACATATCTGTGATCTGTGATATTGGTTTGTGTATATGAACTTGTTGGATTGTCATGGATGAATAGCCGGGGATGTGAGATGACTTTTTTTTTCATTTTTCATTCGATGTAAACTTTAAACTGATGTAATATTGTTTTATGGTCGCACATCCGGGTTGAGCTTGTAGCCACCATTGTATATTATTTCTTTTACTGTTTTTGCTCCTAGGATGGACCTAAGGTGGGGTGAACAAACAACTGGGTACATTGAAGTGCTGAGTGGCTGTAACATTTCAGAAAATATAAAATATTAATTTTGGAATTTAATATTAAAATAATATTTTTCCCGAAAACTGTCCGATTTGCGAAATTGGGGTTTTCGAAAAAGGGTATAAATACATACCAATATTTGTGAAATAATTGGAAATTATTTGATTTATCCATTTAATAATATATTTAAAGGATTTTGCATTTTTTTAAAATTTATTATATGCAATTTTGATAAAAACCCCATTAGTGCACTGCTAATCGCGATTAAGCCAAATCCGCATTTCTACAGTTTTTCGTGGCCAGTTCACCATGACATATTTCATTTTGTTACATGTTTCATTTCATTTGGGTTATGTATTATGGTTTATTGGTGGAGAGAAAAGAAAAGGAAAAGGGAAAAGTCAAAGGGGGGCATAATGAGTGGGTTAGGTATACTTTGGAGAGAGAGAGAGAGTGAATATTAGTGAGAGAGAGAGGGAGGTTGCTGCCGAATTTCAATCCCCCACCATTTTCATCTCCCTTCTCATCTCCTCAACCACACAACCCTCCTCAAAGAACCCTAGATATATCTCCAAACAATCCCCAAAAACCCTGCACTCCCTTCACAAAACTTAATCCCCATCTTCTCCTCTACACGTTGAACCGAGCAAAGTGGGATTTTGACGACTTCGGGAAGTTAGTGCTGCCTAGAGGGGATCAAATGAGGTAAAATTTCTTCCCTTTAGATTAGTTTTGTGTGATATCGTGTTTTGGATGTCGTTTTATAATGCTGCTGACCTGCTGCTACCCCGAGCATTCACTAGAAAAACAAACAGTATCATAGTGTTGTACTGGTAACCCTAAGAGACCTCCTGAAGAACGAGACCTATCTAGGAAGTTTTGGCCAGCAGCTATAGGGAAAAATCCTGCGACCTCGGGTGGGTAGAGGAGTTAGGGTTTGGGTTCTGCAGGGTAGCTACCTGAAGGTGTTTAAGGGTGTTTGGTCCTACGAGATTTTTCTGTAATGGATCTAGGTGAAATCTGGGAGCTGTTGTGAATGTTTACATGACCATGGTGACATGATTCCTGACATGAGCCATAGATCTGAACCCGATGCACGAACATTGGATTTGTTCCGTATTGATTTTGTGACTTTTAGAGTGCCTACTGTGAATCTGGGATGACCTGGAGAATATCTGATACAACCAAAAAATACCAGAGACCAATTTTATACCAAAGGAGACCACCATGACAAGATGAGACCCAACTGAGTATAGGGGGCCGGTCTCGTCGGAAGTTATAGGGATGTGGCCGGCCACTTGGCTGTCTAGGGTGTTGGGGTTAGTTCAGTAGCTCAATTACATATTATACATCACCCTATACTTGTTTGCTTGGCTTTATTTAACCTGAGTCAAAATCTGGGAACACTTGTGTATGATTTAGGATATGTTTTCCGTATTTTGAATGATGAGTTTTGATATTGGATTTGTTTTTGGTTGTCGCATGTTTGTACATCGACAACAAGGGTTGTTTGGTTGATTTTGTACGCTTATGCCATAGGTTCTAACCTACGAGCAATACGCGTGCCATTTTGGATTTTAGAACTTGATTTTAATATCGTTACGATATGTCTTGTTATTGTAGGGACCTTCGCATGGATTCTGAGGCAACGGAGCGTGGCGTCATCGACTTCGGCGAGCGAAGACTACGGTGAGTAGATCTATATCTACCGGGGAAGTCGGGTGGATGGCGTATAGCACCCCCGCAAAGTTTTGATGGAAAACTGATTTATAGAATATGGTTAGGAAACCTAGATTAGGAAACTAGGGTTAGAATGAGATAGCTATGAAACCATATTACAAACTAGAGAATAGTTAGAAGTGATATGTTACTACTATCATAGGATTACGTTTAGCGATATTGCCGTTTAGGGTACTGTAGGACGAGATAGTCAATGAAGAGGCGTCTTCCGAACCATACCTTTTTCTAAACCGAAGAATCGTATGTATCTTTTAAACATATATCTTGAGAGATATTACGGATTTTCAAATGATATCTTTCTCTTAAAAACACCGTAACCCCTATTTTTAAAACTTCGATTCACTTATTTAAAAATCCGATGGTATGGTTCGTATGTGTATGTTAGCTTAGATACTTATACTTAGTAGAAATAGAATGTTTATGTAAATTTGATTTGATGTGTGATATAAATGCGATGAAAGAATATAAGACGGATATGATGATATGATGATATGATGATATGATGATCTAATGATATGTTGGTATACGGATGCGAGTCGATCGAGATGATTCATACCCTACCGGTCCCCTGATATGAGATTATTGCGGATTTGACCTGGGACATAGGTATATAGATATAGGGTTGCTAGGCACTCTAACAAGGGTTAAGGAAGCATTAAACATGCCCGTGTAAAATTTTAGTCGTGCCTAACAACCCTAAACAAGATCGTTGCTAGAAAATTAGGGTTTCATATGCAAGTAAACTACGTTTACGACTAAGTGAATACGAAATACAACCTTTGTAGATCGGTCCTTCACTTCATTAGCTCCTTGTTGAAGTCCCTTCGCTGCGATCGTGGTTCTCCCGGACTCTTGCATGGCTTCACGAGGCGAAAGAAGCGTCCTTGCTTGAAGTCTTCGAGGCCGAAGATGATCTATGTCGAGGGGATGCCAACTCAAGCTTCTACTTCACTAACTAGAGAATTAGTCAAGCAAACATCCTAAACTAAAGTGCTAGTATAGTAGAGGATGGAGAAATAGGAAGTGGGTTCTCTTTAGAATTTTATTTCTCACAATCTTTCTCACTTTAGATCAAACCCTAGCTAGCTTTTCTTTTGCTCAAAGAAAGAAGAAGATGATGAACAAAAAAAAAGATGAGGATAATGATCAAGTGGGTTCTCTTTAGAATTTTATTTCTCACAATCATTCTCACTTTGGATCAAACCCTAGCTAGCTTTTCTTTTGCTCAAAGAAAGAAGAAGATGATGAACAAAAGAAAAGATGAGGATAATGATCAAGTAAGTGAGCTAACCATGGTGAGTGAGTATCATATACTAACTCATGTAGAGACATAACCATAGCTAATTCAAAATTGTTAGGTTAATAAAAATCTAAAGTAAAACAAATTTAGTGGACTTTGTCAAAGCATCCACAAGCTTCTACAAGCTTCATGCTTATGACCTAAGCTCCACTAATTTGTAATTACCTTAAATAAATATTAACCACCATCTAAAATAGTATGGTGTATGTCTTGCACACCCATGTATGATGTATCATCAACCATGATACAAAAAGAAAACACATTTTAATATATATCATATATATATATATAGAAGTTGTGTACATGTGAGAAAAAACCCTAAATGAACAAGTGTTAGTTAATGTAAATTAGTATATCTAATATACAATTATACACTAAATTATTAAATCAATACTTTACTTAATAATCCGGTCATATCACATATAACCGACTAACATCCAATATATCGATGTATCGAATCAACACTTGATTCGATAACTCGGCTATATCACATATAACCGACCGATACTAGAAGTCGCAAGAATAGAATACGGTATCACATAAATGCATTATTCTTGGTCCCGCACATATCACATATGTGCTCCTATTTCGTTTGGCCTGAGCCAGTAAAACCTCTATGTAGGACTCTAAAGACTCGTCAATACACCGGCAGTAGGTGATGATCACATCAAGCACCCACAAGCCGTCAGCGGTACTAGCTGGACGTAACGGCTATCCGGGTATTGAGCGATCAGAAGATCAGCAAGAAAGCCCGCTCCAACTCCTGTAAAAGCCTACCTGTAACACTTCCCGTACAGTCCGGTCTCCTCGTCTAATATGTCGCATATCAAGTCTAGGGGTGGTAAACGTCAGACCATAATAACCGATAAGTCATGCCGATGTGAGGCTCATAAAGGGTCGAGAAACTACTGGTAACACTTACTAGTAAATCTCTAACTCAGCCCTGGCCAGGGACTTCCCTGTTATGGCCAATCGAGCACAGCGCAACATCAACCCCCAATACCGAGAGAGACGAAAGCCCTCCTATCGCTCATTGCCTCTATGTGACTCGGGACTGTACCCAAAAACCACCGTTTTGCATGCCCTCATGGACGTAGTAAGGTGGAAATCAAAGCATAGTGGGAATCACACAAGACTCTATGACGATCTCTGGTCAACAAACTAACCTGCACAAGTGTCACTAGAGAACTGCCATCTGACGTGAGGTATAATACCATCTGGGAGTTCTCGGCGAGTCCGTCCAGTGTACCCATTCTCCACTGAGCACCCGTATACCATCTCTGATGTCAAACACCAATGGATATGGGATCATCCATCGCCCATCTCATAGGTCGAGAAGAGTATACGCTAGTCTACACTGGTATATCGATGCCCTGTCTCGATACACCCATGACTAGGAACATTAAAGGATGTACTTATGGACTACACTGTCTCCACTAGTATGATTTACATCATAGTCCAGGTAGTCTAGTACACATCCTAAGGGCTTTACCAACATGTAACTATAAGACAGTATCAAGAGACAAGTATACATGTTAAGATAAAGAGCAACCAGATAGCATACTATCATATCGAGCAAGAAATCCTCTCTATATATGTCCAAGCATCCAATATAATATACATCATCTGTACAATACTGCCCTCTAGGGCATACATACAACTAACAATCTTCCACTTGCACTAGGGCCAGCTGCTGTAGTATCACATACCTAGCATCCCGAAGAGTCTCTCAAACTGTATCTGGGGAATGGCCTTTGTGAGTGGATCCGCGGTGTTGTTCTTCGTGTCAACCCTCCTGACCTCGATCTCCCGGCGATCAACTATCTCTCGGATCAGGTGATACCGCCTCAGAATATGCCTGGATCGCTGATGGGACCTGGGTTCCTTGGCCAAAGCCACCGCTCCATTGTTATCGCAATACAAAGGTATTGGATGCTCAATGGATGGAACCACAAGAAGTTCAGTGATGAACTTCTTGATCCAGACAGCCTCTTTGGCAGCATCGTTGGCAGCGATGTATTCAGCCTCCATCGTCGAGTCTGCAATGGTTTCCAGCTTAGAACTCTTCCAGCTAACCGCCCCTCCGTAAAGGGTAAAGAAAAATCCCGAGTGTGACTTAGAGTCGTTCTTATCACTCTGGAAGCTCGAATCGGTAAAGGACTCCACTTGGAGTTCTCCGTTACCATACACCAAGAGCATCTCTTTAGTCCTTCGTAAGTACTTGAGAATGCTCTTCACAGCTATCCAGTGACTCTCTCCAGGATCAGCTTGATACCTACTCACTACACTTAGTGAGTATACTACATCGGGTCTGGTACATAGCATCGCATATATGATAGAGCCTACAGCCGAAGCATAGGGTATCCCTTGCATGCGAGCTCTCTCCAAATCAGTCTTGGGAGACATCACTTTGGAGAGAGTGAGCCCTGAGATCGTGGGTAAAATCCCACGTTTGGACTCTTCCATACTAAACCTCTTTAGTATGGTGTCAATGTACCTGGATTGGGACAATCCCAATATCCTTTTAGATCTATCTCTATAGATCATAATCCCCAATATGCAGGAGGCATCACCAAGATCATTCATTGAGAATCTTTTTGATAAGAAGAGCTTGACCGATTGCAGCATAGGAATGTCATTTCCTATAAAGAGTATGTCGTCCACGTACAATACGAGGAAGACAACCTTACTCTCTGCCACCTTCTTGTAGATACAAGGTTCATCTACGTTTTTGACGAAATCAAACTCTTTGATAACGACGTCAAAGCAGATGTTCCAACTCCGCGATACTTGCTTTAATCCATAAATGGATTTAAGCAGCTTGCACACCTTCCCGCTGCTCCCACTATCTACGAAGCCCTCTGGCTGAGTCATGTATACGCACTCTTCTAAATCGCCGTTTAGAAAGGCGGTCTTAACATCCATCTGCCATATTTCATAGTCATGATATGCAGCAATGGCAAGCATGATCCGGATGGATTTAAGCATAGCCACTGGAGAAAAGGTTTCGTCATAGTCCACACCTGGTCTTTGACGAAAACCCTTTGCAACAAGTCTAGCTTTGAAAGTCTCCACTTTCCCATCTACACCAAGTTTTTTCTTGAAGATCCACTTGCTCCCAATGGGTTTTACCCCTTCAGGAGCATCTTCCAAAGTCCACACTTTGTTGGTGTACATGGATTCCATCTCGGACCGCATTGCATCCAGCCATTTCACTGAGTCCGCACTCGTGATGGTCTGCTCGAAGCTACTTGGGTCATCATCAACCATGATGCAATCCTCGCTCCTACCGTCCATGAGAAAACCGTAGTATCTCTCAGATGGGTATGGAACCCTACTAGATCAGCGGAGTGGCTGGGGTTCATTGGGAACTACTGAATCCTCCGGTTCCACTAAATCTTCAGTTGCAGTTTGTGTATCTGGAACCTCTTCCATCTCTACTACTTTGCCATTAATTTCTTTTACAAGAAATTCCTTTTCCAAAAAGGTGGCATGTTGAGCAACAAACACCTTTTGTTCCACACTGTGGTAGAAAAAATATCCATATGAATTCTTTGGATATCCCACAAACTTGCAAAGAACTGACCGTGCCTCGAGTTTGTCCGGATTTTGTCTTTTGACATAAGCCGGACAACCCCATATCTTAACTCGTTTAAGATATGGCCTCTTCCCACTCCATATCTCATATGGTGTGGTAGGTACAGATTTAGATGGAACTTGATTCGATAGGTATGCTTCTGTTTCCAGCGCATACCCCCAGAAGGAAATAGGTAACTCAGATGTGCTCATCATAGAGCGCACCATATCTAATAGGGTGCGGTTCCTCCGTTCCGATACACCGTTGTGTTGTGGTGTATATGGAGGAGTCAACTGAGAGAGAATCGCATTCTCTTTTAGGAAGTCCAGGAATTCATTGCTCAAGTATTCACCTCCTCGATCAGATCGAAGGATTTTAATACTTTTCCCGGTTTGGTTCTCGACTTCTTGTTTATATTCTCTAAATTTCTCAAAAGCTTCTGATTTGTGTTTCATCAGGAACACATATCCGAATCTAGAGAGATCGTCATTGAATGTAATGAAGTACGAAGAACCATCCCTGGCATGTGTAGATATGGGACCGGATACATCACTATGTATCAGTCCAAAGAGTTCGGTAACTCTTTCTCCGTGTCCCGTAAACGGAGTTTTGGTCATCTTGCCTTTGAGACATGACTGGAAAGTGTCATAAGATGAAAATTCGAACGGTTTCAAATATCCTTCCTTATGCAACTTAGCTAGTCGTATCGCATTGATGTGACCCAGTCTACAATGCCACAAGAAGGATTCGTTCAGTTCTGAACTCTTCCTCTTGTATGTGTTTGTTATGCTTAAAACTGTTGATTGATTTAGAACATAAATGCCATTGCACAACGTGCCTGATCCAACCAACTTTTGGTTAAGGAAAATTTTCATAACATTATCCTGTAATACAAAATTATATCCCTCTTTACTCAACAAAGAAACTGATATAATGTTGCATATCAGGTTCGGCATGTAATAGCATTCGTTCAGAATCAATGTATTACCAGTTGGCAATACAAGTGATATTACCCGACGGTTTTAGCTGCAACAATTGCACCATTTCCAACCCTTATGTTTTTATCACCTTCTCCAAGTTCTCTACCTTTCCTAAGCCCATGTAACTGATTACATATATGGGATCTTGACCCGGTATCTAATACCCAGGACGTAGAGCAAATGGAGAAACAGTTCTCTGTAACGAACACACCCGAAGAAAATGCATCAACATGTACTTTCTTCATTCGGGTGGCATAGGAATCCTGGTATTCCCATATATCCTGTTCAGTCTTATAACTTTTATAAGAAAGAACGGAACCAACGTTCCCCAGCACAGTATAAAATGCGGGTTCGGTCAATACATCCATATTATTATCTTTATTAAGGTATGATATGGTCGCTACCTGGAGAGAGAGAGAAGAAAACAATTTAGCGTATGCTCTTGCAAGATCAGATTGGTTATTATTTTATCTAATCAGGATGGCTCCCACTGTTTTTATCAAATCATCCTTCAAACCCTAAAAGGAAAGACTAGCCGGGATTAATTACACCCTACAACTTCGCCAATCTTTCAGCCAGGCCAGTGTCGGTACTTTGAGAGAGGTTCCCCGTGCTTTCGCACGGACCTAATTAAAGCAAACCTCATTTTCCCAGAGGCGTAATCCCGTTGACACCTTTTTAGACACCAACTTGATCGGCTAATTTTCCTGTGTAAAACTCTCCCAGGAGTAACAATTACTCGAAGTGGGTATCGGGATCCAACTATCTCATAGAAGGTATGCAATCTCATTGCAAATTTCAACACTTGAAATTCCCGATAATATTTTGCCCCAAACGATCTATGACCTTGACAAGGTCAACAAACCATAGACCGTAAGCCAAGTTCAACCCGTCATTTCTTGATTGAATTAAACCCACCCGTACGACCTTTGACAAGGTCAACAAAGCCGTACGACTACCCTAATCCAATCTACATCATATGCATAAGCAGATAAATACTGGTCAGCTACCGCACACTGTGCCTTGACAAGGTCAACAAACGCAACAAGAATACTAAGCAGGACGCATCTAAAATGACGGAGGGCTACAACAGGTTTTTCTGAAAACCAATTGCGTAATGAACTTGATATCGTTGTAGAATCGAGTGAATTTTGAAATGGATTGATTTTAAGGATTTCATTAGTTTTTCTAAAGAGGTCACTCCCGGTGAAAGGATCTCGGCTCTTTCCTCATCGAATAAGGTGCATGACATATCATATATATCACTATGCAAAGAAAAACTCCAAAAGCAATCAAAAACAAACCGAGTTTTGTAGCATCTGCCAGTTTTGCTAAAGAGGTCACTCCCGGTGAAGGGATCTCGGCTCTTTCCTCATCGAATAAGGTGTAGGATATATCATATATAACGCTATGCAAAACAAAACTGTAGCTACCCTTTTTGAAAAATTTGATTCTACAACATCTTTTAGGTTTCTTTTCTTTCATTAATCACATTAATAAAGTCTCATCATTTATGTCACCTAAACATCACAGATAAATATGACGTACACTTATGCCATCCGCATTCATCTCGATATCCCCTCGTGCACCGTTAGCTTAGGTAACTAACGGCAGAGCGGGGCAGGGCTAGCGCGGGTGTAAAACATAAGTAACATCTGTATAATATATCATATATACTATATACAATATTTTTCACAACACATTAAATGATCACATCACAGATATCGCAGCAGAAGAAACATATCAAACATTGGATATACTAGGACGTCCGTGTTTTATTTTGAGCCTCTATAAAACACGGATTCCACGGTCGCGATGAATAGCCAAACCCACACCCCTAGACCCCTACGAGAGCGAAAAGCAACCCATCCAATTCTAGAGTTAGGAGACCTGGACTCGACTCCTCGAGTTGGTCTCCCACTGGACTCTAGAACCCGGTTACTTGTGCTCTCCTCCTTGGGTCTATCCTAGTACGGAAAAGTAAATAATATACAAATGGTGACATCAACCTCATCCCGGAAGTGCCCCAATAAAATAATATTACATACATTTAATTTTACATGAATGAAAATAAAAACTCTCATCTCACATAAAAAACCGCCGGCTATTCAAAACGCGACGATCCAATATAATATATCCAGGAACACATAACATCACATGTCATCACCGTAAGTAAATATGCGCATCCCAATTGTCGTTGACATATAGCAACGAAACCGGCGATATCACATATTACACTTACGGTCGCAGAAAAGAAAGTGTAAAACTACAACATTTGGAATCCACAATCTCTTTAGATATTGTAAATCCGAAGTATCACATACTTTGCATTTCATGCCTAACTATATGAATTCCACATATTGTATCACATTCCAGATAAATAGACAATATTAAACTTTCCGATCGAATAATCAAGTACCCAAGATTTCCTTAATAGCTCAACACTTGAGCGGAGTTCAAAAATTCCAGAATACGTCACAGTAGCAACGGTCCAGCCGTAGAAGGGTCAAGCCAACGCCTCACATGTGGCACGCCGTACTGCCCGAAACCCTAAGGTTCTAAAGGCAGTTCAAGACGGTCACATAATCGAGTTAAGGTTTGTTGTCTTCTAGAGGGTCCATCGCGTTACTTGCACGTTTTTTCGAAAGAACTAAACTCAAGAAAAATTCAACACTTGAAAGTTTTTCGTGCCGGGAAATAATGAGTTAATGATATCCGTTCGAACATTTTAATAGTTTCTAAATATCCGGAAAACAGCACGAAATAAATATTCCAATCGAATCAACGAATACAAAATAAACCCCAGAATACTCAACACTTGAGTCAGATTAAAAATACCCATAAAATAGAACTCACAGAAATAGAGATTATAGTGAAAAAATAAGGGCATAATTCCTCTGTGTTGCCGCGGATCCGCGGCCCAAGCACGGTACGGCCGCGGTTCCACAGCGGTTTGGTGGTATTACGCTCTCGGTTTTCACTACTATTCTTATGTTTCCCTGCTGATTTTTTTAGGCATTTTTAATTCAGAAAAATCACAGTTTTTGAAAAAAGTCCAGAGAGGGGTTGAATTTGACGTATTCGGGTTCGTTCGGAGTTTTAACTTCATTAACACATCACCTAATGTTCTAGATAGGCTCTGATACCACTGTAGGTCAGGCAGCAACCCCATCCAATGGGGTCGCTATGGAACCAACGGGTCCATCAACGGCTACTTTTTACGCATGCCCCCTCGCGAGGATTACAACCCGGCGGAACACCTTCCGGTCTCGGGACACCCTGGGGTAAGAGCCTATGCTTCGCCATACTGTCACACAGTGAGAACCCCCCATAGGTCGACATCCAATGCCTAGTAGATCTGATACCACTGTAGGGTTACTAGGCACTCTAACAAGGGTTAAGGAAGCATCAAACATGCCCGTATAAAATTTTAGCCGTGCCTAACAACCCTAAAAAAGATTGTTGCTAGAAAATTAGGGTTTCATATGCAATTAAACTACGTTTATGACTAAGTGAATACGAAATACAACCTTTGTAGATCGGTCCTTCACTTCATTAGCTCCTTGTTGAAGTCCCTTCGCTGCGATCGTGGTTCTCCCGGACTCTTGCATGGTTTCACGAGGCGAAAGAAGCGTCCTTGCTTGAAGTTTTCGAGGCCGAAGATGATCTGCGTCGAGAGGATGCCAACTCAAGCTTCTACTTCACTAACTAGAGAATTAGTGAAGCAAACACCCTAAACTAAAGTGCTAGTCTAGTAGAGGAATGAGAAATAGGAAGTGGGTTCTCTTTAGAATTTTATTTCTCACAATCTTTCTCACATTGGATCAAACCCTAGCTAGCTTTTCTTTTGCTCAAAGAAAGAAGAAGATGATGAACAAAAGAAAAGATGAGGATAATGATCAAGTGGGTTCTCTTTAGAATTTTTTTTCTCACAATCTTTCTCACTTTGGATCAAACCCTAGCTAGCTTTTCTTTTGCTCAAAGAAAGAAGAAGATGATGAACAAAAGAAAAGATGAGGATAATGATCAAGTAAGTGAGCTAACCATGGTGAGTGAGTATCATATACTAACTCATGTAGAGACATAACCATAGATAATTCAAAATGGTTAGGTTAATAAAAATCTAAAGTAAAACAAATTTAGTGGACTTTGTCAAAGCATCCATAAGCTTCTACAAGCTTCATGCTTATGACCTAAGCTACACTAATTTGTAATTACCTTAAATAAATATTAACCATCATCTAAAATAGTATGGTGTATGTCTTGCACACCCATGTATGATGTATCATCAACCATGATACAAAAAGAAAAACACATTTTAATATATATCATATATATATATATAGAAGTTGTGTACATGTGAGAAAAAACCCTAAATGAACAAGTGTTAGCTAATGCCAATTAGTATATCTAATATAAAATTATACACTAAATTATTAAATCAACACTTGACTTAATAATCCGGTCATATCACATATAACCGACTAACATCCAATGTATCGATTTATCGAATCGACACTTGATTCGATAACTCGGCTATGTCACATATAACTGACCGATACTAGAAGTCGCGAGAATAGAATACGGTATCACATACACGCATTATTCTCGGTCCCGCACATATCACATATGTGCTCCTATTTCATTTTGCCTGAGCCAGTAAAACCTCTTTGTAGGATGCTAAAGACTCGTCAATACGCCGGCAGTAGGTGATGATCACATCAAGCACCCACAAGCCGTTAGCGGTACTAGCTGGACGTAACGGTTACCCGGGTATTGAGCGATCAGAAGATCAGCAAGCAAGCCCACTCCAACTCCTGTAAAAGCCTACCGGTAACACTTCTCGTACAGTTCGGTCTCCTCGTCTGATATGTCGCATATCAAGACTAGGGGTGGTAAACGTTAGACCCCAATAACCGATAAGTCGTGCCAAAGTGAGGCTCAAAACGGGTCGAGAAACTACTGGTAACACTTACTAGTAAATCTCTAACTCAGCCCTGGCCAAGGACTTCCCTGTTATGGCCAATCGAGCACAGCGCAACATCAATCCCCAATACCGAGAGAGACGAAACCCCTCCTATCGCTCATTGCCTCCATATGACTCGGGACTGTACCCAAAAACCACCGTTTTGCATGCCCTCATGGACGTGGTAAGGTGGAAATCAAAGCACAGTGGGAATCACACAAGACTCTATGACGATCTCGGTTCTACAGACTAACCTGCACAAGTGTCACCAGAGAACTGCCATCTGACGTGAGGTGTAATATCATCTGGGAGTTCTCGGCGAGTCCGTCCAGTGTACCCAGTCTCCAGTGAGCACCCGTATACCATCTCTAATGTCAAACACCAATGGATATGGGATCATCCATCGCCCATCTCATGGGTCGAGAAGAGTATATGCTAGTCTATACTGGTATATCGATACCCTGTCTCGATACACCCACGACTAGGAACATTAAAAGATGTACTTATGGACTACACTGTAGTATGATCTACATCATAGTCCAGGTAGTCAAGTACACATCCTAAGGGCTTTACCTACATGTAACTATAAGACAGTATCAATGTTAGTGTTTATGCCCTAGAAGGCCATTACTGTATCATACTAGCTTGTATATTACTTAATGGAAGCTTGGGATATTCACATGTATATAACAGTCTTGCTAAACATGGTAGTATGCTACTTGGTTTTTCTATCTTAATATGTGAGTGTACGTATTGATAGAGCTCTTAGGATCTTGCTTTTCTACCAGCGTTGTGATGGCAGTCACACTAGTAGGGGCTGGGTAGTCTACAAGCACATCCTCATTCAGGTCCCTGGTCGTTGGATTATCGAGACAGAGCATCGATACTCCGGAGTAGACTAGTGTGTACGCTTCTCATCCTAGTTGGGGAGATGGTCTGTCCCACAGCCGTCAGTACGTCGTACTGGAGATAGTATACAGGTGCTCGTTAGGTTACGGGTACACCGGACAGGACTCACAGGGAACTGTTGGTTGGTTTGATACCAGTCGTCAGTAAACAGTTCCCAGGTGACATGAGTACAGCGTAGTCCGCAGACTTGACACTGCCACTTCGCCTCGAGTGTGTCCCACTGTTCTTAGATTGCTACCCTACCACGACTCAAAGGAGTCGTGCAAACAGGTAGCAGTTGGGTGCAGTCCCGAGCACTTGGAGGCAGTGGCGGTTAGACAGGATTCGTCCCTCCCGGTACTGGGAGTAGATATCGTGCTGTGTCAGAGAGCCATTACGCAAAGTCCCTGGCCAGGGCAAGCGAGATTTGCTGGTAGGTTCCAGTAGTTTCTCAGGGTGTAATGGGCTTCCCTCCGACACGACTTATACCACTATTAGGGGACTGACGCTTGCCACCCCCCTAGGCCCGATATGCGATAGTCTTGGACGAACGGGCCGGACTGTATGGAGATTGTCACATCAGACTCAGTAGGAGTTCGGATGGGTTTTCTCATCGGCCTTCTTATCGACAACTACCTGGGGACCGTTACGTACAGCTAGTGCCGCTTGCGGTCATTGGTTAAACCCACTGCCAGCGTAGTAGTCGAGTCTCTAGAGTCCCACACAGAGAGTTTCCTACTCCAGGCGAAACGATATAGAGGTTGCATGGTTTTGCGACAAAGGGTTCGGACGCATACGTGCGTTTACGCGCGTACGACTTTCGGACAGTTTTTACCAGTCGGCTTTGGTTTAAGCCAGTTACTGGTATCCGGTTATGGGATTTTTGCAGTCTAAAGTTTTTCCGTATTTTTACGGATCAGAGGGGCGTTCTCGTAATTGCTCGAGAAGCTTCTAGAAGATGGTGACTAAGGAGGGTTATGTGTCATATTCATTGAATGAGGTTATGAGTCATGGTGGTGATTCATTCATTTCATTAATGCACATTTATTGCTTAATGACTCATGCTAATGAATCACCACTAGATATTTTATGAAGCATGATTTATCATCACTCTTTATTCTTTTCTCATTATTAGAAAATGCTTCATATATGATATGATACTCATAAACTTATATCACAATATTATTCACATTCTCTCTCCTCAAGCTCTCTCTCTTCAAAAGACTAATCCTCACCCTCATGTGTTGAGATCTAGGATTAGTTAGACTAATCAATCCATAACCATCACTCTATTTCATCTATCTTCTTTGATTAGCAATCCAAGAAGGTTAGTTGCCTCAAGTCTAGAGGTTTAGCTTGGTGTTTTGCTCTCGGGTGGATCGTCTGCTACCTAGAGAAGGTCGAGGAGAACAAAGGAGGACACAAAGACGAAGGACCGGTTTCATTAGGTATAATCCCTTAACACTATAATTTAGTATAGCTACGTGTTTGGTTATTATTTGTTTAGCTTCGATTCAAGCGGTTAGTCGATGTTTGTTCTTTAAACTTGATCGTTTTTGCAAATTCCGCCTCCCCACAAGTACTGGGGTGTACTACATCGACTTACAGTGGTATCAGAGCCTCGCTAAACAATAAATAACTTAATTGCAAATTTGTACGAATTTCGAACGAAAAATCGAAGCCGGAAAACCCTAAATATTATCAGTTTCTGTCGAACTTAAAATGAAGTCCAAAAATTTTTCAGGTGTGTTCAGAAAGCATGAAATGAGTCCAGAAGAACACCCACGAAATTTGAGCCAATGATTCGACTAAAGCGCCGTGGAAGGGCGGCGGATCCCACCGATCCGCCGCGCTTCCGCGGCCGAGTTGCCGAGTCATGGGCTCATCTTTCATGGGTGGGTCCTCTCTGGTGTTTGGGGTTTTCTGGGATGTTTAATTATTGCTCAGGTTTTGGTTTAACAGAGCAGATTTTGGAGCAATATTGATGTTGATTAATCGATCGAAATTGTACAGTATTTGCATATTGGATTATATCTGTGATTGTTTAATGTGTTCGTAAACCTCCCCTAACTGCTAGTATGTCGGTTGGCAGGGGGTTGCACATTTCTGAAATGGTTATATCTGTTTGTGCATATAAACTGTATTGGACTGTTGTGGTGTATAGCCGGGGTTAGCAATGGGTTATTGCTTAATTCATTTGTTGTAAATGTAATTTGTTGTAATATTATTTTTGCGGGGCACTTCCAGGTTGCGGTCGTAGCCACTGTTGTATTATTTCATTTTACTGTTTTTGCTCCTAGGACTGACCCAAGGTGGGGTACACAGACTGCCGGATGGGTAGTTTGCCGTACCCGTAGGGGTCGAGGGTGGGGTAACGACTATTCATCACAACTGTGTAATCTGTCTTTTCTTGCAGGCTCAAAAGAAATACAGATTGCTTGCAAATCCAATATTGTTTATCTGTGTTCTGGAATGTATATCATTGCGTCAGACGAATGTAAAATATCTATATTTATTGTAGCTATTTAGACGTCACTTATGTTTTACACCCGCGCTAGCCCAGCCCCCGCTTTGTCGTTAGTTAAGTAACCTAACGGGTGATGACGGGACCCAGTGGCGAATGCGGATGGCATAAGAGGACGTTGTATTTTCGTTGTTTTCTGCAATGATAGGTTAATGATGGGACGCATTATCTATAATGCAAAGAAAATAAA
The DNA here is from genome assembly GCA_030015575.1 of Agapanthus africanus. Lineage (NCBI taxonomy): Eukaryota > Viridiplantae > Streptophyta > Magnoliopsida > Asparagales > Amaryllidaceae > Agapanthus > Agapanthus africanus. The sequence goes on from JASDDO010000022.1 coordinate 280,085,788, forward strand.
CCAAAGTTTTAATCGTTGGAACAATTTAAAAGAAACCACTCGGTTATTTTTAAAACAGATATTTTTAAATGCGGAGATTTAACCACTCCTTTTAAAAGCTATCAGGTTCCTTCGGTTATATCAAGTTCACTACGTTCACGGTTTCGCCAAAACCAGTCGTAGCCCTCCGTCATTTCATTTGGGTATTCAGTAGTATTCAAGCTATGCAGTTTTGGCCAACGTCATGGCATAGTGTTTGGTAGCTGCTGGGTATTCATTTGTTGCATAGATAGATGAGTTGATTTGGGACAGTGGTATTATCATTTGGCCAACGTCAGGGATATATACGGATGGGTTCAAATTAACAAGATAATGATGGGTAGAACTTGACATGTGACTTATGACATTTTGACCAACGCCAAGGTCATAAGAGCATGGGGCAAAAATCCATATCGGGAATTTCTAAAGAAACTGAAATTTGCAAAGAGATGCATACCATTTTGAGTTTGATGAATGTTGGTAGCATTCCTACAACATTATCAGATTTGGATCCCGATCCTACTGTGAGTATATGCTACTTATCAGGATATTCGTCACTTAACGATCAATGCTATAAACCTAGTAGGTGTCCAGAAAAGTGTCAGCGGGGTTACGCCCCCAGAGAAAAGAGGTTATTTAATTAAGGAACTTCGCGAAAGCGTTGGAAAACCTCCCTCGAAGTATCGACACCAGCCTGGCTGAACGGTTAAGCAAGTATTGTACGGTAAGAATAGTCTTGGCTAATTCTTCTTTTATGGTTTGAGGAAGGATTCGAGAAACAGTGGGAGCCATCCAGTTTAGATAAACTAAAAACCACTCTAAACTTGCAAGAGCATCATGCTAAAGAGTTTTCTTCTCTCTCTCCTAATTGCAGCGACCCTGAAAATGACTGGACTTAAGTTACTTTTAGAGAAAAATATACTGATGGGGCTAAACTATAAAGATTGGCTGCGGAATGTCAAAATGGCTTTGACCTATGACAAACTGGGGTACGTCCTCACCGCTACGGCACCTGCTGTCCTTGGTCCCAAATCCAGCAATGCGGATAAGGAAATCCGCAAAACCTGGGATTTAGATTGCGCGAGAGCCAAGTGCATCGTGCTTGCCTCGATGAACAATGAACATCAGAGGAGGCACGAGGATATGTCCCTAGATGGCATATTTCTCCATACAAAGGAACTTTATGGAGAGCAATCTCGTATAGCAAGATACGAGACCTCTAAGAAATTGTTTCGAGCGAGGTTGGCTGTCGGGTTATCGGTAGGTGAACATGTCCTACAGATGATTGGCTACATAGAAGAGCTCGCAGACCTTGGGACGACTTTGGATAATGAGCTCTATACAGACCTTGTTCTCCAGTCCCTTCCTCCCACCTACGCCCAGTTTATCCTCAACTTCAATCTTCAAGGAAAAGAAGTTGAACTTGCGGAACTCCTGAACATGTTAAGGAGTGCGGAGGGCATCTTGCAGAAGGCAAGGGAAACACCCGCTATGTTTGTTGGTGGTTCATCTTCTTCCGGGTCCAAGGCTAGGGCCAAAGGAAGGAAGAAGAAGGCCGCACCCAGACCTAGAGGAGGTGTTAGTAAGGTGGGAGGGAAGGGAAAGAAAAAGAAAGTAGTACCGATAGTTGGCCAGGATGAGTGCTTCCATTGTCACAGGAAAGGGCACTGGAAGAAGGATTGCAAGGCGTGGAACGCCAAGAACCAGGAACCGAAGCAAGCTGTGGCTTCGACTTCAGGTGTGTTTGTAATTGAGAATTTTCTGTCGATCAACTCTACTTCCTGGGTATTGGATACCGGATCAGGATCTCATATTTGCAATTCATTGCAGGCACTGAGAAACCGTAAAGTGCTGAAGGAAGGTGATATGATCCTCAGGGTTGCTAACGGAGCTAGCGTGGGAGCTGCGTCCGTCGGGGATTATCACCTAGGATTGACGAGTGGACACATTTTGGTTTTACATAACTGTTATTTTGTACCCAGCTTAACGTGTAATATCATATCAGTTTCCTTGTTATCAAATAAAGGTTATGATTTCACGTTTGTAAGAGATGTTGTCAACATCCACCTTAATCATGGTTTGATTGGGTCCGGTACTCTAAATAACGGCATATATGTTTTAAACCAACTCCAAATTTTCAATGTCCAGAACACACTAAAAAGAAAGTCTCCAGATTTGAATAAAGCTTTCTTATGGCATTGTAGACTGGGTCACATCAATGAGAGAAGGTTGACTAAGTTGCATAGAGAAGGATATTTGGACACGTTCGAATATCAAACTTATGACACTTGTCAATCTTGTCTCAAAGGAAAGATGACAAAGACTCCATTTACTGGACAAGGAGTAAGAGCGAGCGAGCTCTTAGGACTCATACACAGTGATGTATGTGGTCCAATGTCTACACATGCGAGAGATGGTTATTCCTACTTCATTACTTTTACAGATGATTTCTCTAGGTATGGATATATTTTCTTAATGAAACATAAATCAGAGGCCTTTGAGAAATTCCTGGAATACAAGAGTGAAGCGGAAAACCAAACAGGCAAAAGTATTAAGACACTGAAATCTGATCGAGGTGGAGAATACTTAAGTGCCGAGTTCCTAGGTTACCTAAAAGAGAAAGGAATTCTCTCTCAGCTTACTCCTCCATACACTCCACAGAACAACGGTGTATCGGAGAGACGGAATCGAACCCTATTGGATATGGTACGATCCATGATGAGTAATGCTGAGTTACCGCGATCTTTCTGGGGATATGCGCTAGAATCAGCGGCATATATTTTGAACAGAGTTCCAACCAAAACTGTGCCTACCACACCATATCAGATGTGGAGTGGGAAGAAACCCTATCTTCAGTATATAAGGATTTGGGGATGTCCAGCTTTTGTCAAAAAGCAGTTTGTGGACAAGCTCGAGGCACGATCAGTAAAATGTATGCTTGTAGGATATCCAAAGAACTCCAAGGGATATTGCTTCTATTACGCAGAGGAACAAAAGGTTTTTGTTTCTCGTAATGCCCATTTTCTAGAACAACAAGTTTTAGAAAAGGATACAAATGGGAGCGAAATAGAACTGGAAGAAATTCCAGAACCACAAGCTGCTACTGAAAGTTTGGTAGAACCAGAGGTTCAAGAAGAACAGAACATTCCCGCACCCCTCCGCAGGAGTAGTAGGCCGTCTTATCCGCCTGAGAGATACTACGGTTTTCTCATAGACGGGGATAGAGAGGATTGCATCATAGATGATGATGAACCTACTAACTTCCAGCAGGCCATCCAGAGCGGCGACTCGGTACGATGGCTAGATGCAATGCGGACCGAGATGGAGTCCATGTACACCAACAAAGTATGGACTTTGGACTTTGCTCCAGATGGGGTAAAACCCATAGGATGCAAATGGATCTTCAAGAAAAAGATTGGTGTAGATGGACAGGTGGAAACCTATAAGGCTAGACTTGTTGCAAAGGGTTTTCGTCAAAGACCTGGTTTGGACTATGACGAAACTTTTTCTCCAGTGGCTATGCTCAAATCCATTCGGGTCCTTCTTGCTATTGCTGCCTTCCATGATTATGAAATCTGGCAGATGGACGTAAAGACGGCTTTTCTGAATGGAAATTTAGAAGAGAGCGTCTATATGGATCAGCCAGAGGGTTTCAATCAGAGTGGGAGCAGCGGGAAAGTATGCAAGCTGCTTAAGTCCATTTATGGACTAAAGCAGGCATCGCGGAGTTGGAACATCTGTTTTGATGAGACAGTCAAAGAATATGACTTTATCAAAAATCCAGATGAACCGTGCATATACAGTAAAGTTGTGGCCAGAAGTGTCGTATTCCTCGTCTTGTACGTGGATGACATTCTATTGATAGGAAATGATATTCCTATGCTACAATCTGTCAAAGGATTCTTGTCACACAGGTTCTCCATGAAAGACCTGGGTGATGCCTCTTACATTCTGGGGATCCGGATCTATCGTTATAGATCCAAGAGGATGTTGGGACTTTCGCAGTCCAGGTATATCGACACTATACTGAAAAGATTCAGTATGGAAGATTCTAAGCGCGGTAATCTACCGGCTTGTCACGGAATCACCCTCTCCAAAGAGATGTCTCCCAAGACTGATTTGGAAAGGGAACGCATGTCTATTATACCCTACGCTTCTGCGGTAGGCTCTATAATGTACGAGATGTTGTGTACCAGACCAGATGTAACTTACGCACTGAGCGTGGTAAGCCGGTATCAGTCAGACCCAGGGGAGAAACACTGGATAGCAGTAAAGAACATTCTCAAGTACCTGAGGAGGACTAAGGAGATGTTCTTGGTTTACGGCGGAAAAGACCTCAGGTTGGAGGCCTTTGCTGATTCCAGTTTCCAGAATGATAAAGACGATTCCAAGTCCAAGTCGGGTTATGTCTTTACCCTCAATGGAGGGGCGGTGTGCTGGAAGAGCTCCAAGCAAGACACCGTTGCTGACTCGACGATGGAAGCGGAGTATATAGCTGCTTGCGATGCCTCAAAAGAAGCAGTCTGGATGAAGAAGTTCCTAACAGAACTTCAGGTTGTTCCTACCATAGTTGATCCAATACCTCTGTATTGCGACAACAACGGAGCTATAGCTTTAGCGAAGGAACCAAGGTCCCATCAGAAGTCCAGACACATCTTGAGGCGGTATCACCTGATCAGGGAGATCATTGATCGTCAGGAGATCGAGGTTCGGAGAGTTGCTTCAGAAGAGAACATTGCTGATCCATTCACGAAGGCCCTTCCTCAGATTCAGTTCGAGAGGCTACTCGAGATCATTGGTCTACGATATGCCAGTACATGGCCCGAGTGCAAGTGGGAGATTGTTAGTGTTTATGCCCTAGAAGGCCATTACTGTATCATACTAGCTTGTATATTACTTAATGGAAGCTTGGGATATTCACATGTATATAACAGTCTTGCTAAACATGGTAGTATGCTACTTGGTTTTTCTATCTTAATATGTGAGTGTACGTATTGATAGAGCTCTTAGGATCTTGCTTTTCTACCAGCGTTGTGATGGCAGTCACACTAGTGGGGGCTGGGTAGTCTACAAGCACATCCTCATTCAGGTCCCTGGTCGTTGGATTATCGAGACAGAGCATCGATACTCCGGAGTAGACTAGTGTGTACGCTTCTCATCCCAGTTGGGGAGATGGTCTGTCCCACAGCCGTCAGTACGTCGTACTGGAGATAGTATACAGGTGCTCGTTAGGTTACGGGTACACCGGACAGGACTCACAGGGAACTGTTGGTTGGTTTGATACCAGTCGTCAGTAAACAGTTCCCAGGTGACATGAGTACAGCGTAGTCCGCAGACTTGACACTGCCACTTCGCCTCGAGTGTGTCCCACTGTTCTTAGATTGCTACCCTACCACGGCTCAAAGGAGTCGTGCAAACAGGTAGCAGTTGGGTGCAGTCCTGAGCACTTGGAGGCAGTGGCGGTTAGACAGGATTCGTCCCTCCCGGTACTGGGAGTAGATATCGTGCTGTGTCAGAGAGCCATTACGCAAAGTCCCTGGCCAGGGCAAGCGAGATTTGCTGGTAGGTTCCAGTAGTTTCTCAGGGTGTAATGGGCTTCCCTCCGACACGACTTATACCGCTATTAGGGGACTGACGCTTGCCGCCCCCCTAGGCCCGATATGCGATAGTCTTGGACGAACGGACCGGAATGTATGGAGATTGTCACATCAGACTCAGTAGGAGTTCGGATGGGTTTTCTCATCGGCCTTCTTATCGACAACTACCTGGGGACCGTTACGTACAGCTAGTACCGCTTGCGGTCTGTGGTTAAACCCACTGCCAGCGTAGTAGTCGAGTCTCTAGAGTCCCACACAGAGAGTTTCCTACTCCAGGCGAAACGATATAGAGGTTGCATGGTTTTGCGACAAAGGGTTCGGACGCATACGTGCGTTTACGCGCGTACGACTTTCGGACAGTTTTTACCAGTCGGCTTTGGTTTAAGCCAGTTACTGGTATCCGGTTATTGGATTTTTGCAGTCTAAAGTTTTTCCGTATTTTTACGGATCGGAGGGGCGTTCTCGTAATTGCTCGAGAAGCTTCTAGAAGATGGTGACTAAGGAGGGTTATGTGTCATATTCATTGAATGAGGTTATGAGTCATGGTGGTGATTCATTCATTTCATTAATGCACATTTATTGCTTAATGACTCATGCTAATGAATCGCCACTAGATATTTTATGAAGCATGATTTATCATCACTCTTTATTCTTTTCTCATTATTAGAAAATGCTTCATATATGATATGATACTCATAAACTTATATCACAATATTATTCATATTCTCTCTCCTCAAGCTCTCTCTCTTCAAAAGACTAATCCTCACCCTCATGTGTTGAGATCTAGGATTAGTTAGACTAATCAATCCATAACCATCACTCTATTTCATCTATCTTCTTTGATTAGCAATCCAAGAAGGTTAGTTGCCTCAAGTCTAGAGGTTTAGCTTGGTGTTTTGCTCTCGGGTGGATCGTCTGCTACCTAGAGAAGGTCGAGGAGAACAAAGGAGGACACAAAGACGAAGGTCCGGTTTCATTAGGTATAATCCCTTAACACTATAGTTTAGTATAGCTATGTGTTTGGTTATTATTTGTTTAGCTTCGATTCAAGCGGTTAGTCGATGTTTGTTCTTTAAACTTGATCGTTTTTGAAAATTCCGCCTCCCCACAAGTACTGGGGTGTACTACATCGACTTACAATCAGGAGACAAGTATACATGTTAAGATAAAGAGCAGCCAGATAGCATACTATCATATCGAGCAAGAAAGTCCTCTCTATATATGTCCAAGCATGCAATATAATATACATCATCAGTACAATACTGACCTCTAGGGCATACATACAACTAACAATATATATATATATATATAGAATGTTGCGAATCATGGATGATAGACCGTGCGTGATATTGGGCCATACCCTCATTTGTCGTAATGGATGACAGGATCCCTATTAGCTTAATGCCGCCATACGATGATTTTCCATGCATGATGAGTTTGACTTGATGATTGATCCTTACCCTTGACTAGAGGTTGTCGTACGATGGATTATACCATACGCAATGTTGTTATGCTAGATGCCGATTGATAGATTCACCGACTCGATCATGTTAGATATGTATACCTTGTAGCTTCTAGCTGACGATTTACCTCATGATGCATTCATGCTTTTCGCATTGCATTACTTATACTTATGATAGTACACCCGCACCATTATCGATGATGCGTATGTTACACGTATACAGATTGTAGGCTCACACACTTCATCATCGATAATTGCCATGTCACTACACAGTAGGATTGCTGCATCATGATATGATTCTTCGCATAACATGCTTACATATACATTGATATATCCATACTTGCGCACATACACATTGTATATCCACATTGGTGCACACGTACATTGATATATTCATACCTGCGCACATACACATTGTATATCCACTTTGGTGCACACATACATTGATATATTCATACATGCGCACATACTCATTGTATATCCACATTGGTGCACATATACATTGATATATCCATACTTGCGCATATACACATTTGTATATCCATATTCGTGCACACATATATTGGTACATCTATACTTGCGCATATACATATTGTACCTATATAGATAACTGATTTTTATTGGGAAATTGGGAACCGCGGGATATATTTTAAAACTGGAATCATTTTAAAAGAGCGGTTTTCCCTTAATACGTTATACCACTGTTCCATACCGCATGATATACGGATATGTATACATTTTTATCATATGTCTCATACATCATGATCTATCATTTTACGTATTGAGATATGATGTTTTTATAAGATTTCTGGATTTGAGAACCGTGGACATTTCAAAAGAGATTATGTGTTATTTTAAAACCCGGTTTCTCTTGATATGATATTTCAGTACGTCCACCATGTGTTTTCTCGGTTCTGAGAGCAACATGTGAAACCCGATTCGAGGAGGCGGATGAGGCGGATTGCGGGTACATTATGGACCCGGTATGGTACCCCGGGGCGAGAACGGATCGCTGTGCAGTAGACGGTGAGCGTGGCAGAGGGACTACTACCTACCGGTGATAGTATTGGGGCTCGGCGGATATCCGGAGGATACCGACCGGAGTTGAGAGATGATATGGGCCGATCCGGACTGACGGAGCTCGTGGGACGATCCAGACGGACGGAGCCCGATATATGAGGATTTACGTGCCGATGCTGGGCATTGTTTTCATGATGTTTTCGAGTGTCGATGCTAGGCACTCAGGTTCCATGATTTTCATTTGTCACGAGAGACACCGTTGATATATATATATCCTCATACGTTCCTGCACACTACTTTATGATATTTACGTGCATGATGTTGTTGTGTCAGTGGTTGACACGTAGACGAGATCCACATGCGTACATACCTTGATTATGGGTGGACGAGATCCACATGCATACATACCTTGATTATGGTTAGACGATATCCATATACATGCATTGATTATTACTGTTGGATGTTATCCGCATGCATATTTGTATTGACTACCTTGTTGGTACATATACAGACCCGGTCACCCTAGATATCATAGTATTACCTTTATGATATAGTTAACCTAGGAGTCGTTGTTTATTCGATTTCTATCTGTTGATATTTTTCTACTCACGAGTTGGCAACTCACCCCCGTTGTGCCACAGTTCTTGCAGGTTGACTGCTTGGATCAGTAGCGGCTTCACTGGCACACAGTTGCATTCTTGTCTTTTGTATTGGCAGGTGGGATATTTGTATCGTACCAACTCTTGTATCTGTATTTCATTATTGTATCTAGTTAACTCCATCAATCAAAACTTGTAAATTGTGTAAGTAATGAGACTAGTGGGATTGTGGTTGCAAGACTTAGAGTGAGGGGTTTTCTGCTACTTGTGAGTTAGATGTCTTGTATTCCTTTATCTTTGTGGAGAACTTCGCCGTTGGGCGTCGTATACTTATTTTTAGAGTATTGCGTGGTTGTGATCCGCTGTTTGGCGAAGATCTAGCTCCCTCTTGGGGATGCCTTTATCATTATTATATATTTGTGGTTTTGGATCAAAATATACAAAGGAGGTGCTGCCAAAATTTTTAAAAGACGAAACACGTTTTCAAATTAGCAAATTTCACTTGCATCATTCATGCCCCTTTCTATGCAATAAGAAAACTTGATTCCATTATACCTTTATTTTAAAAACTTCACCTCTTTTATTTTCTTAAAAAGGTTTAGATTTCTGGGTTTCAGCTTACTTGAATTCCGTTACGCCTTTAGACATTGCGTGATTCAAGTGCTGGTCACGAGCTAATATTTTGGGTCGTGTCAAAGTTGGTATCAGAGCACTAAGTTTAACCTTTGTTCGAGTCTATGTTTGACTATGCGGAGTCTAGGGCAGTTGTGTATTTCGGAACCTAGGCTTGACCTTACGGAACTTAGACTTGAACGGAGGGGGGGGTATTAGACCTGGACTTTCGTTTCATAGCCTGACCCTGATTGATGGAGTAGGTAGCTTGAGTAGAGTGACGTACCGTACATATGTTCTGCGGGAAATTTACGATACGATACTCCGCATAAGAAACCTTAGAATGTATATATTTTGAGATCTGTGAGTCTCTTCGTATCCTTGATTATACTTCCATTTGAGATCCTTGATTTTATTTGTTCGATGATCATACCCTCATTGATGCTGTTCCTTCTTATGATCATGTATCCATTCCGGATCTGTCGTTTCCTCTCATGCCATTGATCTGCCTTCTTCGATACTCGAGTGAGGTTCCTGTCACCATGTGTGAGCGCAGATTGAGCTGTTGCTAGTGTTACGGTCAGGCCGAACTCGTCTGGTACGAGGGCTGACCATTGTGTTTTCTGGTGACATGGGAACGTCTCGATGTAGTGTTGTGTTGTGACCTCCTGTTGAGGCGAGTGTTTGGTTTTGCACCGAATGAACGGGCCATCGATAGATCCGCCAGTTGCGAGAGGACTGTTGATGTACATCATACCTTAGAGATTGTGATGTCGCCTACCGTGCAAACAGATGACCCAGCTATTGCTGAGATTGATATTGATGTCGCTTCCAGAGCTTACAAGCTGAGATCGCCGGAGTAGAACTGCGACAGATGATAGCTAGCCTACCCCGAGTTGAGGGACGAAGGTGATTCGTCAGATTGATGTGCCGACGCAAGCCCAGTTGAGTTGAAGATTTCCAGGGTGGAGAGAATCCTATTCAGACCTAGAGCAGACCGATCCACAGATGACCGCCGATGTATCGCCTTCCCTGGAGGATTGAGGCATTGTTTAGCATGCGGGCGAAGAATATTCACATGTTGTATAGGCCTAGCAAAAAGGTTCGAACGAGTGTCAGAAACCCATTCTTCCCAAGTTTAAAGTGTTCGGAGGAACATCCAGGTAATTCTGTGGACCCTCTAGAAGAATGAAACCCTAACTCGACATGATGACCATGGAACCGCTTTGAACCTTAGGGTTTGTGGCCGTTTAGCGGTGCCATCAGTGAGGCTTGGGTTTGCCCTTCTACGGCTGGTCCAGATGTGCTGTGGTATGTACCAGATATTTTTAGACTGCGCTCAGGTGTTGAGCCTTCAGGAAATTTTGGGACCTTGATGACTCGATCGAAAAGTTTGACGTTGTCCGGATATCATGTGATAAGAGACCAGCAAGCTGACCAGTTTTGGATGGAGGACCTCACCCAGATGCGTTGGGAGTGATCGAGGACGGACGAGTATAAAGTATCCCTTCGATGGTTGGGGCGAGTTCCCGAGGACGCGTTCAGCCAGATATCTTCTACAGAGCGATGAAGATATAGAGTACGCGATTTCGAGTCCTTATGAAAGAATTCGGATTGACCGTGGCCGACAACAGTAGAAGTATGCAGATAGAAAGACGTGACGTCGAAGTGGACGATGACAAGGCGAGTGGAGCCAAAGGTTCATGCGCGATGCCGACGAGCTGTTGCTACTCCCCGTCGAGATTAGAGATCTGATATGTATACAGAGGCGTTGGGATACAGCCTGTTCCCGAGGGAAGGTGTGCGAAACACACAGATGTCCAGAAAACGAGAAAAGAATATGCAAGAGTACCAGCCTCCGTACAGTTCGGCATAGGCGAGATCGGAAGAGACCTTGAGCAGGATTCCTTCAGGGATACTGCTGCAATGAGATTTGCACCCAGGATCAGATGGGTCAGGTGTATTCAGAGAACCAGAGGCCGACACCAGTGAAGTGCTGCACTACGAGTGGCGGTGATGATTGACTGGGAGATGACCAGAGAAGTGCCAGAACGGAATCGTCCCCGTTAGCACACCTGACAAGGCCGATGAGCCGATGGATTGCGATAGTAGTAATCCACAGAGAAAAAGAAGACCCAGAGAAAGAAGACGCCAGACTGTGAGCAGGAGGCGAGCGAATATTTTTGTTCTGCCGGTTTTAGGTGCACCGATTCCTTTTTCTGACATTGTAGGAGGTGTTCATCAATGTCTTTTGTTGCGATTTGCGTTTGTGATCTAAGTATCACGCTTATATCACTTGGATTTGAGTTTTGATGATCGAGTTTCATGATATTGATTTCGTGCACCATGGCTGCACCTACTGGGTATTTACATTTTGCACATAGTTGTCACACTTGACATATATTTTATACACCGTTGTGTTGATTTGCGATTTGTGCATATCCATCGCATTTGATGTTGATTTTGTACCCTTGCAGCATGTGTTTATGATTTCATGGATTTCATATGGACGATTTGATTCCTGCAATCGGTATAGCTTATATGTGCTTGCAGTGCATTGATATATGTTTTGTGCACGCAGTTGCATACGATTATGATTTATACACCTTGGTGTACTCGGTGTTGCTTTTATGCGTTGAGTATTGATTGTATTTCGTGTATTTGATGCACCAGATGTTGTTTTCGTGCACAATAGGTGCACCAGATACAGTTGTCGTGCACACCATTGCAGTGGACATATGCTTTTGTGCACACCCGTTGCACTTAGTTTTGCCTTGTGCGTATATTGGCACCTGTGTTTGGATTTGATTTCCGTGTGCACCGGACGCATTTGATTATTGGATATGCCTTTTGAGGCTGACTTTGCTTTTCAGTACTTTGTTTTCATGTTGGGCACTATATGGTGTAGTAGCCAAACAGGACTGATCTGAGGACAGTACCTGAGTACTTTGAATGCATTAAAAGATTACCAAATGGGTTTTCAAAAAGAGCTATAGTCTCGCTATTTTCTACGTGTCCGTGAGCGACACGAACGTTTATAAAGAAAAACCTTTTGGGATATTTTGAAAACGACGGAACGTGTATTTAAGAAAACATATATGGACATATATTATTATTTTAAAATGAGCGTCCGTCAGTTATGCTGTGAGTTACGCATTCCTGCGGCGATTTAGAAAGGATTTTGCATGTATTATATTCAGATTTTGGAGTTTTCAAAGATGCGTACTATACACGTATTATAGTAATTGACTAGTGTATATTGGATTTTAGTAGTGAATTTCGAGATCTGTATCTCTATTGTAACTCCGAGGATATGAGTGCGAATCCGATGATTTGCACGACGCTTGACGGAGTTTGATTTTGAGTTTTATACCCGTTTTATGCGCACTTGACGCGCTGTGTTATTTCTGCGTTTTGCATGACTTCGGAGCCCCGTTGATTTGAGCTGATTATTGAAATGTTTTAGTTTTTAGGGGTTTAAATTTAAATTCGGGGACCGAATTTATTTAAGGGTGAAGAATGTAACATTTTAGAAAATATAAAATATTATTTTTGGAGTTTAATATTACAAAAATATTTTTCCCGAAAACTGCCCGATTTGCGAAATTGGGGTTTTCGAAAAAGAGTATAAATATATACCAATATTTGTGAAATAATTGGAAATTATTTGATTTATCCATTTAATAATATATTTAAAGGATTTGGCATATTTTTTTAAATTTATTATATGCAATTTTGATAAAAACCCTATTAGTGCACAGCTAATCGCGATTAAGCCAAATCCGCATTTCTACAGTTTTTCGTGGCCAGTGCACCATGACTTGTTTCATTTTGTTACATGTTTCATTTCATTTGGGTTATGTATTGTGGTTTATTGGTGGAGAGAAAAGAAAAAGAAAAGGGAAAAGTCAAAGGGGGGCATAATGAGTGGGTTAGGTATACTTTGGGGGGGGGGAGAGAGTGAATATTAGTGAGAGAGAGGGGGGGCTGCTGCCAAATTTCAATCCCCCACCATTTTGATCTCCCTTCTCATCTCCTCAACCCCACAACCCTCCTCAAAGAACCCTAGATCTATTTCCAAACAATCCCCAAAAACCTTATACTCCCTTCACAAAACTTAATCCCTATCTCCTCCTCTACACATTGAACCGAGCAAAGTGGGATTTTGATGACTTTGGAAAGTTAGTGCTGCCTAGAGGGGATCAAATGAGGAATAATTTCTTCCCTTTAGATTAGTTTTGTGTGATATCGTGTTTTGGATATCGTTTTATGATGCTGCTGACCTGCTATTACCCCGAGCATTCACTTGGAAAACAAAAGGTATCATAGTGTTGTACTGGTAACCCTAAGAGACCACCTGAAGAACGAGACCTATCTGGGCAGTTTTGGCCGGCGGCTATAGGGAAAAATCCGGCGACCTCGGGTAGGTAGAGGAGTTAGGGTTTGGGTTCTGTAGGGTAGCTACCTGAAGGTGTTTAAGGGTGTTTGATCCTACTAGATTTTTCTGTAATGGATCTAGGTGAAATCTGGGAGCTGTTGTGAATGTTTACATGACCATGGTGACATGATTCCTGACCTGAGCCCGATGCACGAACTTAGGATTTGTTCCGTATTGGTTTTGTGACTTTGAGAGTGCCTACTGTGAATCTGGGATAACCTGGAGAATATCTGAGACAACCAAACAATACCAGAGACTAATTTTAGACCAGAGGAGACCACCATGACAAGATGAGACCCAACTGAGTATGGGGGGCCGATCTCGCCGGAAATTATAGCGATGTGGCCGGCCACTTGGCTGTCTGGGTGTTGGGGTTGGTTCAGTAGCTCAATTACACATTATACATCACCCTATACTTGTTTACTTGGCTTTATTTGACCTGAGTCAAAATCTGGGAACACTTGTGTGTGATTTAGGATATGTTTTCCTTATTTTGATAGATGAGTTTTGATATTGGATTCGTTTTTGGTTGTCGCGTGTTTTTATATCGACAACAAGGGTTATTTGGTTTATTTTGTACGCATATGCCATAGGTTCTAACCTACGAGCAATACGCGTGCCATTTTGGATTTTAGAACTTGATTTTAATATCGTTACGATATGTGTTGTTATTGTAGGTACCTTCGCATGGATTCCGAGGCAACGGAGCGTGGCGTCTTCGACTTCGGCGAGCGAAGACTATGGTGAGTAGATCTATATCTACCAGGGAAGTCGGGTGGATGGCGTATAGCACCACCGCAAAGTTTTGATGGAAAACTGATTTATAGAATATGGTTAGGAAACTAAGATTAAGAAACTAGGGTTAGAATGAGATAGCTTTGAAACCATATTAGAAACTAAGGATAGTTAGAAGTGATATGTTACTACTATCATAGGATGACGTTTAGCGATATTGCCGTTTAGGGTACTGTAGGACTAGATAGTCAATGTAAAGGCATCATCCAAACCATATCTTTTTCTAAACTGAAGAGTCATATGTATCTTTTAAACATATACCTTAAGGGATGTTATGGATTTTCAAATGATATCTTTCTCTTAAAAACACCATAACCCCTATTTTCAAAACTACGATTCACTTCTTTAAAATTCCGAAGGTATGGTTCGGGAGTGTATGTTAGATTAGATACTTATACTTAGTAGAGATAGAATGTTTATGTAAATTTGATTTGATGTGTGATATAAATGCGATGAAGGAATATATGATGATATGATGATATGTTGGTATACGGATGTGAGTCGATCGAGATGATTTATACCCTGTCGGTCCCCTAATATGAGATTATTGCGGATGTGACGTGGGACATATATATATATATATATATATATATATATATAATGTTGTGAATCATGGATGATAGGCCGTGCGTGATATTGGGCCGTACCCTCATTTGTCGTATATGATGACAGGATCCCTATTAGCTTAATGCCGTTGTACGACGATTTTCCGTGCATGATGAGTTTGACTTGATTATTGATCCTTACCCTTGACTAGAGGTTGTCGTACGATAGATTATACCGTACGCAATGTTGTTTGGCTGGATGCCGATTGATAGATTCACCGACTCGATCATGTTAGATATGTATACCTTATAGCTTCTAGCTGACGATTTACCGCATGATGCATTCATGCTTTTTGCATTGCATTACTTATACTTGTGATAGTACACCTGCACCAATATCGATGATGCATATGTTACACGTACACAGATTGTAGGCTCACACACTTCATCATCGATAATTGCCATGTCACTACACAGTAGGATTGCAACATCATGATATGACTCTTCGCATAACATGCTTACATATACATTGATATATCCATACTTGCGCACATACACATTGTATATCCACATTGGTGCACACATACATTGATATATTCATACATGCGCACATACATATTGTATATCCACATTGGTGCACACATACATTGATATATTCATACTTGCGCACATACACATTGTATATCCACATTGGTACACATATACATTGATATATCCATACTTGCGCATATACACATTTCTATATCCATATTCATGCACACATACATTGGTACATCTATACTTGCGCATATACATATTGTACCTATATAGATAATTGATTTTTATTGGGAAATTGGGAACCGCAGGATATATTTTAAAACTAGAATCATTTTAAAACATCAGTTTTCCCTTAATACATCATACGACTATTCCATACCGCATAATAAACAGATATGCATACATTTTTGTCATATGTCGCAATCATCACGCTCTATCATTTTACGCATTGAGATATATTGTTTTCATGAGATATCTTGATTTGAGAACCGTGGACATTTCAAATGAGATTATGTGTTATTTTAAAACCCGGTTTCTCTTGATATGATATTTCAGTGCGTCCACCATGTGTTTTCTCGGTTCTGAGAGCGACATGTGAAACCCGATTCGAGGAGGCGGATGAGGCCGATTGCGGGTACATGGTGGACCCGGTATGGTACCCCGGGGCGAGAACGGATCGCTGTGCAGTAGACGGTGAGCGTGGCAGAGGGACTACTACCTACCGGTGATAGTATTTGGGCTCGGCGGATATCCGGAGGATACCGACCGGAGTCGAGAGATGATATGGGCCGATCCGGACTGATGGAGCACGTGGGCCGATCCAGACTGACGGAGCCCGATATATGAAGATTACGTGCCGATGCTGGGCACGGTTTTCATGATGTTTTCGAGTGTCAATGCTAGGCACTCAGGTTCCATGATTTTGATATGTCCCGTGGGACACCGTTGATATATATATCCCCATACGTTCATGCACACTCCTTTATGATATTTACGTGCATGATGTTGTTGTGTCAATGGTTGACACGTGGACGAGATGCACATGAATACTGTTAGTTATATGTATGCCCTAGAGGCCATTGTTATATATAGGATGTATATTGTAGTGAATGCTGGGATATATATAGGGAGGACTTTCTTGCTCGACATGATAGTATGCTATCTGGTTACACTTTACCTTAACGTGTATACTGATTGTCTCTCTGTTACATGTTGGTAAAGCCCTTAGGATGTGTACTTGACTACCTGGACTATGATGCGGAACATACTAGTGGGGACATGGTAGTCCATAAGTACATCCTTGAAAGTCCCTAGTCGTGGGTGTATCGAGATGGGTCATCGATATACCAGAGTAGACTAGCGTGTACCTTCTCGACCCATATAGATGGGCGATGGATGATCCCATATCCATTGGTGTTTGACATCGGAGATGATATACGGGTGCTTAGTAGAGACTGGGTACACTGGACGGACTCGCCATGAACTCCCAGATGGTATTATACCTCATGTCAGATGGCAGTTCTCTGGTGACACTGGTACAGAGTAGTCTGTTGACCCGAGATCGTCACAGAGTCTTGTGTGGTTCCCACTGTGCTTTGATTTCCATCTTACCACGTCCAAGAGGGCGTGCAAAACGGTGGTTTTTGGGTACAGTCCCGAGTCACATGGAGGCAATGAGCGATAGGAGGGGATTCGTCTCTCCCGGTATAGGGGGTTGATGTTGCGCTGTGTTCGATTGGCTATAACAGGAAATCCCTGGCCAGGGTTGCTGAGATTTACTGGTAAGTGTTACCAGTAGTTTCTCGAATTGTTATAGACCTCATATCGACACGACTTATCGAGCTATTGGGGTCTGACGTTTACCACCCCTAGGCAAGATATGCGACATATCAGACGATCAGACCGGACTGTACGGTAAGTGTTACTGGTTGGATTCACTGGAGTGTGAGCGGGCTTGCTCGTCGATCTTCTGATCGCTCAATACCCGGGTGGCCGTTACGTTTAGCAGACCGCTTGCGGCTTGTGGGTGTTTGATATGATCATCACCTGCTGCCGGCGTATTGACGAGTCTTTAGAGTCCTACACAGAGGTTTCCTGGCTCAAGCGAAACGAAATAGGAGCGCATATGAGATATGTGCGGGACCGAGAATATTACGTGTATGTGATACCGTATTTCATTCTCGCGATGAATGTATCGAATGGTTGTATTCGATATAACCTAGTCATCGAATCAAGGATTGATTCGGTGAGCCGATACATAGGATACTAGTCGGTTATATGCGATATGACCGGATCGTTAAATCAAGTGTTGATTTAATGATTTAATGTATAATTATATATTAGATATATTACTTTGCATTAACTAGTATCGGTTCACTTAAGATGGATTTTCTCACTCGGATGTGCGCATTGTATATGCGATATACTTTTGTGCACTTGATTGTATCATAATTGATGATACATGCTTATTTGGTTAAGTGTAAAGAATTAAACCTTGGTTAAGTAAATGGTTTGGGTTTTTATTTATTTATTCATTCATTTATCTATTTATTTTTGGATGAAAAGAATGAGAAAAGAAAACAAATGGTTGCTTTTTTGGAAGCTTCTTGAAGCTTCATGTAACTTTGACCAAAGCAACCATTCTTGTCTTCTTCTCTAACCCTAAACATTCAACCTAACTCAAGTTAATTCTCTACACTTTACCATGGTTAAAGTTATGATAAGAATTGATTTTCTTTTCTATTTTGATTATTCTTATCATAACATTTATCATCTTCTTCTTCTTCTTCTTCAAGAAGAAAGCATACTTCATCAATGGTGATTTGAGCATAAGTGTGAGAAATCCAATTCTAAAGTCTACCCACATCCTATTTCTTCATCCTCTACCTCTTGCCAAGTAGTAGAGTGTTTTTTCTACACAAGTTTCTTGACTTGGTGAAGTTGGAGCTTGATTTAGTGATGCCTCGACGTAGATCATCTTCGGCATGCTAGTCGATGACCTAGCCCGTCCATTCTCCGATGAAGCCGACGCTAGAGCCCGGGAATTCATTTGGACAGCGAGGGGACTTCGTTGCGGAGCTATGGAGGTGGAGCACCAGATCTACAAAGGTTGTATTTCCGTTTAAACTTTAGTTAAGTTGTTAACTAGTTTCATTTTCGCCTAAACATCTAGCCAACGATCCGTTCTAGGGTTTCTCGGCACCGTTAAAATTTGAAATTAGCATGGTTGATGCCTTGTGACCTCATTAGGGTGCCTAGGAACCCTACAAATACATACCTCGATTATGGGTAGACGAGATCCATATGCATACATACCTTGATTATGGTTGGACGAGATCCATATACATGCATTGATTATTACTGTTGGATGTTATCCGCATGCATATATGTATTGACTACCTTGTTGGCACATATACAGACCCGGTCACCCTAGATATCATAGTATTACCTTTATGATATAGTTGACCTAGGAGTCGTTGTTTATTCGATTTCTATCTGTTGATATTTTTCTGCTCACGAGTTGGCAACTCACCCCCGTTGTACCACAGTTCTTACAGGTTGACCGCTTGGATCAGTAGCGGCTATGCTGGCACATAGTTGCATTCTTGTGTTTTGTATTGGTAGGTGGGACATTTGTATCGTACCCACTCTTGTATCTGTATTTCATTATTATATCTAGTTAACTCCATCAATCAAAACTTGTAAATTGTATAAGTAATGAGACTAGTGGGATTATGGTTGCGAGACTTAGAGAGAGGGGTTTTCCGCTACTTGTGAGTTATATGTCTTGCTTTCCTTTATCTTTGTGGTGAACTTCGCCGTTGGGCGTCGTATACTTATTTTTACTGTATTGCATGGTTGTGATCCACCGTTTGGCGAAGAGCTTGCTCCCGCTTGGAGATGCCTTTATCATTATTATGTATTTGTGGTTTTGGATCAAAATATACAAAGGAGGTGCTGCCAAACATTTTAAAAGACGAAACACGTTTTCAAATTAGTAAATTTCACTTGCATCATTCATGTCCCTTTCTATGCATTAAGAAAACTTGATTCCATTATATCTTTATTTCAAAAGCTTCACCTCCTTTATTTTCTTGAAAATGTTTAGATTTCTGGGTTTCAGCTTACTTGAATTCCGTTACGCCTTTAGACGTTGCGTGATTCAAGTTCTGGTCACGAGCTAATATTTCGGGTCGTGAAAGTGACCTACTCACGTTGTTGAGGATTGCTGCTTCACTTCGGATATTTGGCGGGTAGTTTGCCGCACCAATAAGGGTCTGGGGTGGGGTTTGGCTATTCATCGCGACCGTGTAATCCGTCTTTCGTTGCAGGCTCGAACGAAACGCGGATTCCTAGCATATCCAATATGTTCATCTGTGATCTGGAATGACTATCATTGCATCTGAAGAATGTATATATATCTATATATGATATCTAGTATGCGTTGCTTATGTTTTGCATCCGCGCTAGTCCAGCCCCCGCTCTGTCGTTAGTTAAGTAACATAACGGATGATGACGGGGCCCAGTGACGAATGCGGATGACATAAGCGTATGTCATATTTTCGTTGTTTTCTGCAATGGTAGGATTAATTGATGGGACACATTATAATAATGCAATGAAAACAAACCAAAGTTGAATCGTTGGAACAATTTCAAAACCACTCGGTTTTTTTCAAAATAGCAATACTTTTAAAATGAGGAGCTTAAACCACTCCTTTTAAAAGCTATCAGGTTCCTTCGATTATATCAAGTTCACTACGTTCACGGTTTCGCCGAAACCATTTGTATCCCTCCATCATTTCAGTTAAATATTCAGTAGTATTCAAGCTATGCATTTTGACCTTCGCTAAGGCATAGTGATTGGTAGCTGCCGAATATTTATCTGCTGTATAAATAGATGCGTTGGTTCGGGACAGTCGTACTGCTATTTTGGCCTTCGTCAAGAGTATGTATGGGTGGGTTCAAATTAACCTGGATAATGACGGGCAGAACTTGACATGTGACTTATGATATGTTGGCCTTCGTCAAGGTCATAAGAGCATGGGGCAAAAATCCACATCGGGAGTTTCTAAAGAAACTGAAACTTGCTAGTGTTGCATACCATTTGGAGTGTGATAATTTTGGTAGGATTCCTTCAACTTTATCACACAATAATATTTGGATCCCGATCCTAATGTGAGTATATGCTACTCCTTGGGAAATTTTTCTCACTTAACGATCAATGCTATAAACCAAGTAGGTGTCTAGAAAGGTGTTAGTGGGGAAACGCACACAGGGAAAAGAGGTTATTTAATTAAGGAACTTCGTGAAAGCGTCGTAAAACCTCCCTCGAAGTACCGACACCGGCCTGGCTGAACAGTTAAGCAAGTATTATACGGTGAGATCAATCCCGACTAGTTCTTCTTTTATGGTTTGAGGAAGGACTCGAGAAACAGTGGGAGCCATCCTGTTTAGACAAACTAAAAACCACTCTAAACTTTCAAGAGCGTCATGCTAAAGTGTTTCTTCTCTCTCTCCTAATTGCAGCAACAAAACATCATGACGGGCTTTATGTTACTATTAGATAAAAATATACTGACAGAGCCAAACTACAAAGATTGGTTCAGGAATATCAAAATGGCAATCAGTTATGACAAGTTGGGGTATCTCCTTACCACAAAGGTCCCCGCCGTCCCAGGTCCAGAATCCAGTATCGCGGATGGGGAAATCCGTAAGACCTTGGAGATTGACAGTGCGAAGGCCAAGTGCCTCATGCTTGCCTCTATGGACAATGAACAACAGAGGAGGCACGAGAATATGGATCTTGAATCCATATTTCTCCATACTAAGGAACTATATGGAGAGCAATCCCGTATCGCAAGAAACGAGACCTCGAAGAAGCTATTTTCAGTGAGGTTGGCCGTCGGATCATCTGTAGGGGAACACGTCCTTAAGATGATTGGCTACATTGAGGAGCTCGCGGACCTCGGGACCACATTAGAGAATGAGCTGTACACTGACTTGATTCTCCGGTCCCTTCCTTCCACCTATGCCCAGTTTATCCTGAATTTCAACATACAAGGAAAAGAAGTTGAACTTTCGGAACTCCTCAACATGTTGAGGAGTGCAGAGGGCACCATGCAGAAAGTCAGGGAAACACCCGCTTTGTTTGTTGAAGGAGCTTCCTCCTCTAGGTCCAAATCGAAAGCTAAAGGAAAGAAGAAGAAGGCCTCCACCAAACAAAGGGGCGGTGTTAGTAAGGTGGAAGCCAAGGGAAAAGCAAAGGTAGCGGGACAGATTGTGGGGAAGGAAGAATGCTTTTATTGTCACAAGAAAAGACACTGGAAGAAAGATTGCAGGGCTTGGAAAGCCATGAACCAGGACCCGAAGCAAGTTGTGGCTTCGGCTTTAAGTGTGTATGTTATTGAAAACTGTCTGTCAATCAACTCTACTTCCTGGGTATTGGATACCGGATCAAGATCTCATATCTGTAATTATTTGCAGGCACTGAGAAGCCGTAGGGTTTTGATGGCGGGTGATATGACCCTTAGAGTTGCAAACGGAGCAAGCATGAATGCTGAGTCCGTGGGGGACTATCACTTAGAATTGACAGATGGACATGTTTTGGTTTTGCGCAACTGTTATTTTAT
The DNA here is from genome assembly GCA_030015575.1 of Agapanthus africanus. Classification (NCBI taxonomy): domain Eukaryota; kingdom Viridiplantae; phylum Streptophyta; class Magnoliopsida; order Asparagales; family Amaryllidaceae; genus Agapanthus; species Agapanthus africanus. The sequence continues at coordinate 280,108,040 of JASDDO010000022.1, forward strand.
ACCCAGTTCGACTTGTAATACCATATTTGTATCTTTAATGTCTAAAGATGGTTATGATTTTGCATTTGTAAGCAATGTTGTAAACATTCACCTTAATCATGTTTTGATTGGGTCGGGTACATTAAGCAATAGTATATACGTATTAAACCAACCGCAGATCTTCAATATCCAGAATACACACAAAAGAATGTCTCCAGAATTAAATCATGCTTTCTTAGGGTATTGTAGACTGGGTCACATCAATGAGACAAGGTTAACTAAGTTGCATAAAGAAGGATATTTGGATCCGTTCGAATATCATTCTTATGCAACTTGTCAATCTTGTCTCAAAGGAAAGATGACAAAGACTCCGTTCACTGGAAACGGAGTAAGAGCGAGCAAGCTCTTGAGACTCGTACACAGCGACATGTACGGTCCAATGTCTACACATCCAAGTAGTGGTTTTTCATATTTCATTACTTTTACGGATGATTTCTCTAGGTATAGACATGTCTTCTTGATGAAGCATAAATCCGAGGCCTTTGAGAAATTCTAGGAATATAAGAATGAAGTAGAAAAACAAACCAGCAAAAGTATCAAGACACTGAGATCTGATCGAGGTGGTGAATACTTAAGTGCCGAGTACCTGAATTACCAAAAAGAGAATGGAATTCTCTCTCAGCTTACTCTTCCAGACACACCTCAACACAACGGTGTATTGGAGAGACGTAACCAAACCCTATTCGATATGGTATGTTCCATGATGAGTAACGCTGAGTTACCGCGATCATTCTGGGGCTACGCACTAGAATCAGCTGCATATCTTTAAACAAGGTTCCTACCAAGAGTGTGCCTACCACACCATATCAGATGTGGAGTGGGAAGAAACCCTATCTTCAATATCTGAAGATATAGGGATGTCCAGCTTTTGTCAAAAAGCAGCATGCGGACAAACTCGAGGCACGCTCAGTACTGTGTAAGTTTGTGGGATACCCAAAGAACTCCAGAGGGTATCTTTTCTATTATGCAGAGGAACAAAAGGATTTGTTTCTCGTCATGACCACTTTTTGGAGCATCAGTTCTTAGAAAAGGAAACAAGTGGGAGCGCAATAGAACTGGAAGAAATTCCAGAACCACAAGCTATTACTGAAAACTTGATGGAACAAGAAGTTTCAAAAGAACAAGACATTCCTGCACCGCTCCGCAGGAGTAGTAGGCTTTCTCATCCACCTGAGAGATACTACGGTTTTATCATAGACAGGGATAGAGAGGATTGCATCATTGATAATGATGAGCCGACTAACTTCCAACAGGCCATTCAGTGTACTGGCTCGGTAAATTGGCTCGATGCAATGCGGACCGAGATGGAGTCCATGTACACCAACAAAGTATGGACTTTGGACTTTGCTCCAGAAGGGTTAAAACCCGTAGGCTGCAAATGGATTTTCAGAAAGAAGATTGGTGTAGATGGACAGGTTGAAACCTATAAGGCTAGACTTATTGCAAAGGGTTTTCGTCAAAGACCTGGTTTGGACTATAACAAAACCTTTTCTCCACTGGCTATGCTCAAATCAATTCAGATCCTTCTTGCAATTGCTGCCTTCCATGATTATGAGATTTGGCAGATGGACGTAAAAACCGCTTTTCTAAATGGAAATTTAGAGGAGTGTGTCAATATGGACCAGCCAGAGGGTTTCATTCAGAGTGGGAGCAGCATGAAAGTGTGCAAGTTGCTTAAGTCCATTTATGGACTGAAGCAGGCATCGCGGAGTTGGAACATCTGTTTCGATGAGACGGTCAAAGAATTTGACTTTATCGAAAATCAAGACGAGCCATGCATTTATAGTAAGATTGTAGCACGAACTGTTGTATTCCTCGTCCTGTACGTGGATGACATTCTCTTGATAGGAAATGACATTCCTGTGCTACAATCTGTCAAAGGGTTCTTGTCACACAGGTTCTCCATGAAAGACCTGGGTGATGCCTCTTACATTCTGGAGATTCAGATCTATTGTGATAGATCTAACAGGATATTGGGACTTTCGCAGTCCAGGTACATCGACACCATACTGAAAAGATTCAGTATGGAAGATTCAAAGCGCGGTAATTTACCGGCATGTCACGGAATCACCCACTCCAAAGAGATGTCTCATAAGACTGATTTGGAAAGGGATCGCATGTCTATTATACCCTACGCTTCTGCGGTAGGCTCTATAATGTATGCGATGTTGTGTACCAGACAAGATGTAGCTTTTGCACTGAGTGTAGTAAGCCGGTATCAGTCAAACCCTGGGGAGAAGCACTGGATAGCGGTAAAAAACATTCTAAAGTACCTGAGAAGGACTAGGGATATGTTCTTCGTTTACGGCGGAAAAGACCTCCAGATCGAGGCCTTTGCTGACTCCAGCTTCCAGAGTGACAAGGATGACTCCAAATCCATGTCGGGTTATTTCTTTACCATCAATGAAGGGGCGGTCTGTTGGAAGAGTTCCAAGCAGGAAACCATTGCTGACTCGACGATGGAAGCGGAGTATATCACAGCTTCTGATGCCGCAAAAGAAGCAGTCTGGATGAGGAAGTTCTTAACAGAACTTCAGATGGTTCCGTCCATTGTTGCTCCAATACCTCTGTATTGTTACAACAATGGGGCTATAGTTTTAGCAAAGGAACCCAGGTCCTATCAGAAGTCCAGACACATCTTGAGGCGGTATCACCTGATCAGGGAGATCGTGGATAGCCGGGAGATTGAGGTTCGGAGGGTTGCTACAGAGGATAACACTGCAGATCCATTCACAAAGGCCATTCCTCAGACGCAGTTCGAGAGGCTATTTGAGATGATAGGTATGCGATATGCCAGCACATGGCCTTAGTGCAAGTGTGAGATTGTTAGTATGATATGCCCTAGAGGCCATTATTGTATAGTACTCGTTTGTATATTAAATTTTGGAAGCTTGGGATATATATATAGGCAGATTTATGATAGTCTTGCTCAATATGGTAGTATGCTACTTGGTTTGTTTCTATCCAAATATGAGTATATGTTTCTTTTAACGTATCGCTAATACATATTGATAGAGCCCTTAGGATCTTTGCTTGACTACCAGCGTTGTGATGGCAGTCACAATTGTGGGGTTGGCTAGTCTACAAGCACATCCTTATACAGCTCCCTAGTCGTAGGATTATCGAGACAGGGCATCGATACTCCAGAGTAGACTAGTGTGTATGCTTCTCATCCCAGCTGGGGAGATGTCCTGTCCCACAGCCATCAGTACGTCGTACTGAAGATAGTATGCTGGTGCTCATTAGGTTATGAGTACACTGGACAGGATTCGTCGGGAACTGATGGTTGGTACTATACCTATCATCAGTTAGCAGTTCCCAGGTGACATGAGTACAGCTTAGTCCGTTGACTTAACACTGTCACTTCACCTCGAGTGTGTTCCCACTGTTCTTAGATTACTACCCTACCATGGCTCTATTGAGTCGTGCAAACAGGTAGTAGTTGGGTGCAGTCCCGAAGAACTTGGAGGCAGTGACGGTTAGACAGGATTCGTCTCTCCTGGTATTGGGGGTTGATATCGCGCTGTGTCTAACAGAGCCATTACACAATGTCCCTGGCCAGGGCAAGCGAGATTTACTGATAGTGTTTCCAGTAGTTTCTCAGGGTGTTCTGGACTACACTCCGACACGATATGTATTACTATTAGGGGTCTGACGTTTACTTCCCCCTACGCCCGACATGCGATACTCTTAGACGAACAGACTGGACTGTACGGAGATTGTCACATTTAGGCTCAGTAGGAGTTTGGATGGGTTCACCTCATCGGTCTTCTTATCGACATCTACCTGTGGACCGTTACGTACAGCTAGTACCGCTTGCGGCCTGTGGTTAAACCCACTGCCAGCGTAGTGTCGAGTCTTTAGAGTCCCACACAGAGGGTTATTCACCTTTGGGCGAAACGAAGGAGAGGTCGTATGGTTTTAATACAGGGTTCGTTCACATACGCGCAATTGTGCACGTTTTGTGTTCGGGCAGTTGATACTAGTAGTCTTTGGTTTAAGCCAGATCCTAGTATGTGTTTTGGGATTGGTCTAGTCTCATTGTATTCGTGTTTCTATGGAACACGGATGCGGGTATGTATGTACAGTAGACATAGGCGGATAGGGAAACACCCCATTAGGGTTTTGACCATTGTCTTGATCAAAACCATAATGAGAAGGAGGAAAATGATTAATAGTTTTAATTAAGGATAATTGTATCATGGCTAGAGTTGGTTTGACCATTTGACTTGTTTACTCATATTGACTTAGATATTTCCTTTTGTTTTGTTATTTTGTTAAGCATGAGATATTTTTTTGAAGCGTGCTTATCATTAATTATGAAATGACAATGGTCAAATCAATTCACCATCATAATTTTCTTAATTATTATTATTATTATCATATAATTCTCATATGAGAGCTTTGTTCTATCATTCTCTCATGACCTTTCTCTCTCATGGTTTGCTCTCCCTCTTCCTCTCTCAAAAGGCTTAAGTGTTTCATGTGTTGAAAATCAAAGCTTTGAGGCTAAACCACCGAAATACTTCTCTACTCACTCTAGCGTTCTTAGTGTAGCAAACCAACCACTCTAGTTACTTCATTGTTGAGGTAGGAGCTTAAGGTAGAGACCTTCGGGTGGATCATTCTTTGACCTAGAGAAGACAACGAGGAGGAGCCATCTACACCACTCAAAGGAGCTCGCAACAAGGTGTAAGTCTATGTTACCCACCCCGGTGCTTACGGGGAGGAGGAAAAGGTAAAAAACGGTTTTTTAACACAAGGTAACATGGACTAGAACTAAAGGATCTTTGCTACACAAAAACTAACAAACAAGCTACAAGTTCTAACTACTATGTTAGAAGGTTATACCTTGATCTTGAACTCCTTCTCTTCTTGTTGTGATCCTCCTTCTTGCTTGCTCCTTGGAGTCGTGTAGACGGCTCCTCCTCCTCGTCTTCTTTTTGCCGAAGATAGATTCATCCGAAGGCCTCTACCTTGAGCTCCTACCTCAACCAAGAGGTAACTAGAGTGCTTGGCTTGCTAAACTAAGAACCCTAGAAAGAGTAGAAAGAAGTTTTGATGGTTTTATCTCACAAGCTCATGGTTCTCAACACATGAGAGATGAGAGCTTAGAGAGAGGAAGAGGAAGAGCTATGCATGAGAGAGAAAGAGCAAGAGAGAATCATGGGAAAAATCGCAACCATCTCTCGTATGAGAAAAAATGATAATAATAATAATAATAATTAAAAGAAATTGTGATAGTTAGTTTGGAATGACCATTATCATTTCACATTAAATGAAATTTGCAAGAATCAAGAAGCATCTTGCAAATGAAATGATGATTGTCAAAAGGTCAACAAAGGTCCAAAGGTCAACAAGAGTCAAATGGTCAACCAAACCCTAACCATGGCACAATTATCCTTAATTAATATTATTAATCATATTTCTCATTCTCATTAAGGTTTAGAAAAAGTCAACGGTCAATAACCCTAATGAGATTCCTCTGCCTCTGTCAACTGTGCATACACACCCGCATCCGTGTTCTGAGGAACACGAATACAATGAGACAAAATCAATCCCAAAACAAATACTAGGATCTGTCTTAAACCAAAGCCCGCTTGTAAAAACTGCCCGGACACCAAACGTGCACAAGGGCGTGGATATGAACGAACCCTATCGCAAAACCATGCGACCTCTACTCAGTTTTGCCAAAAGGCGAATAACCCTCTGTGTGGGACTCTAAAGACTCGACACTACGCTGGCAGCGGGTTTAACCACAGGCCGCAAACGGTACTAGCTGTACGTAACAGTCCCCAGGTAGATGCCGATAAGAAGACTGATGAGGTGAACCCATCCGAACTTCTACTGAGCCTCAATGTGACAATCTCCGTACAGTCTGGTCTGTTCGTCTAAGAGTATCGCATGTCGGGCCTAGGGGGGCGGTAAACTTCAGACCCCTAATAGCAGTACAAGTCGTGCCAGAGTGTAGCCCAGAACACCCTGAGAAACTACTGGAAACACTACCGGTAATTCTCGCTTGCCCTGTCCAAGGACTTTGTGTATTGGCTCTCCTAGACACAGTGCGATATCAACCCCCAATACCGGGACAGACGAATCGTATCCAACCGCCACTGCCACCAAGTACTTCGGGACTGCACCCAACTACTACCTGTTTGCACGACTCCTTTGAGCCGTGGTAGGGTGGTAATCAAAGTACAGTGGGAACACACTCGAGGCGAAGTAGCAATGTCAAGCCAACGGACTAAGCTGTACTCCTATCACCTGGGAACTATTATCTGACGATAGGTTTAGTACCAACCAACAGTTCCCGACGAGTCCTGTCCAGTGTACTCGTAACCTAACGAGCACCTTCATACTATCTCCAGTACGACGTACTGATGGCTGTGGGATAGACCATCTCCCCTGCTGGGATGAGAAGCGCATACGCTAGTCTACTCCGTAGTATCGATGCCCTGTCTCGATAATCCTACGACTAGGGACCTATATAAGGATCTCCTTGTAGATTACCCAGCCCCCACTAGTGTGACTGCTATCACAACGCTGGTAATCAAGCAAAGATTTGAAGGGCTCCACTAATATGTATAAGCGATATGCTAAAAGAAACACATGCACATATTAAAGTAGAAACAAACCAAGTAGCATACTACCATTTTGAGCAAGATTGTCTATACAACTGTGAATATCCCAAGCTTCCATTAGGTAATATACAAACTAGTATGATATTGTAATGGCCTCTAGGGCATATACACTGACAATCTCCCACTAATATTAAGTATATTAATGTATCGAATCAACACTTGATTCGGTAACCCGGCTATATCTTATATAACCGTCCAATGATACAAATCGCGAGAATAGAACACAGTATCACATACTAGTATTATTCTCTTTCCCGCACATATCTCATATGCGCTCCTATTTCGTTTCGCTTGAGCCAGGAAAGCTCTGTGTAGGACTCTAAAGACTCGTCAATACGCCGGCAGCAAGTGATGATCATATCAAACACCCATAAGCCGCAAACGGTCTGCTAAATGTAACGGCCACCCGGGTATTGAGCGATCAGAAGATATGTCGCATATCTCGCCTAGGGGTGGTAAACGTCAGACTCCAGAAGCTCGATAAGTCGTGTCGATATGAGGTCTATAACAGTTCGAGAAACTACTGGTAACACTTACCAGTAAATCTCAGCAACCCTGGCCAGGGATTTCCGGTTATAGCCAATCGAACACAGCGCAACATCAACTCCCTATACCGGGAGAGACGAATCCCCTCCCATCGCTCATTGCCTCCGTGTGATTTGGGACTGTACCCAAAAACCACCGTTTTGCACGCCCTCTTGGAAGTGGTAAGGTGGAAATCAAAGCACACTGGGAATCACACAAGACTCTATGACGATCTTGGGTCAACAGACTACTCTGTACCAGTATCACCAGAGAACTGCCATCTGACGTAAGGTATAATACCATCTGGGTGTTCTCGGCGAGTCCGTCCAGTGTACCCAATCTACACTGAGCACCCGTATATCATCTCTGATGTCAAACACTAATGGATATGGGATCATCCATCGCCCATCTGTATGGGTCGAGAAGGTATACGCTAGTCTACTCTGGTATATCGATGCCCCGTCTCGATACACCCACGACTAGGGACTTTGAAGGATGTACTTATGGACTTCCATGTCCCCACTAGTATGATCCGCATCATAGTCCAGGTAGTCAAGTACACATCCTAAGGGCTTTACCAACATGTAACAGAAGGACAATCAGTGTACACGTTAAGGTAAAGAGAAACTAGATAGCATACTATCATGTCGAGCAAGAAAGTCCTCCCTATATATGTCCAAGCATCCACTACAATATACATCCTATGTATAGTAATGGCCTCTAGGGCATACATATAACTAACAATCTCCCACTTGGACTAGGGCCATCTGATAGCAGTGGTTGTAGTATCTCATACTCAACCATCCCATAAAAGTCTCTCTCTAGGAAAAGCCTTTGTGGGTGGATCCGCCGTGTTGTCCTCTGAGTCTACTCTCCTGACCTCGATCCCTTGGAGATCAACCATCTCCATGATCAGGTGACACTGCCTCAGAATATATCGGGATCACTGATGGGACGGACGTTTCTTGGCATAAGCCACAGCTCCATTGTCACACAATGGGAGGAACAAAGTTCATCTCATGAACAAATATACACCCAGACAGCCTCTTTGGTAGCATCTTAAGTAGCGATGTATCCAGCCTTTATCGTCTAGTTTTCCACGGTATCTAGCTTGGAACTCTTCCAACATACCGTCCCTTTACTAAGGGTAAAGACACTGCCTGTGACTGACTTTCAGTCGTCCTTATCACTCTGGAACCTTTCCAGTGATTCTCCCCAGGGTCAACTGATACCACCTCACTACAACTAGTGAGTATCCTAATATTCAATTTGATCTATCTCATAGATCCAAAACCCAGGATTTAGGAGGTATCACTTTGATCCTATATGGAGAATCATTGTGATAAGCGGAGATTGATCGAGCGTAGCATAGGAAACTCCTTCCCTATCAAGAGTATGTCATCCACGTACTCTATGAGGATCACCACCATACTCCCTACTACCTTTTTGTATATACATGCTTCATCTACCATTTTGATGAAGTCAAACTATTTGACTACTACATCAAAACAGACGTTCCAACTCCGCGATGCCTGCTTTTATCCTATAAAGCATCTTGTGCATGTTTCCGCTGCTCCCAGTGTCTACGAAGCCCTCTGGCTGTGTACTTATAGACTCACTCTTCTAAAATATCATTTAGAAGAGCAGTCATGACACCCAACCGCCATATATCTTAGTCATGGTATGTAGCCGTGGCAAGTTGGATCCGGATGGACTTAAGCATAGCCACTGGAAAAGGTTTCATCATTATCCACACCTGGTCGATGACGAAAACCTTTAACAAGTCTAGCTTTGAAAGTCTCAACTTTTCCATCTACACCAAGTAATCTTCTCAGGATATACTTGCTCCTGATGGGGATTTTACCCTTCAGATATAGCAACCAAAGTCCATACTTTGTTGGTGTATAAGGATTCCATCTCAGATCACTAAGCATCCAGCCATTCTTATGGAGTCTTACTCCTGATAGCCAGCTCGAAACTAATTGGGTCATCATCTCATGATGCAATCCTCTCTCCCACTGTCATAGAGAAACCGAAGTATCTCTCAGGTGGGTGAGGAACCCTACTAGATCGGCGGAGAGGCTGAGGTTCGTTGGTAACTATTGAATCCTTTGGTTCTATCAAATCATCTACTGTAGTTTGTATAGCTGGAACCTTTCCAGTTCTACAATACTGACCTTGCCTCAAGCTTGTTCGGATTATGCTTTTAGACATAGCCCGGACAACCCCAAATCTTAACTGACTTAAGAGATGGGCTCTTCCCTTATCATATCAAATATGAAGTGGTAGGCTGTGATCTGATTCGAACCTAATTCAATAGGTATGCAGCTTCTCAAGTGCATAACCCCCAAAAGGAAACAGGTAATTCAGTAGTACTCATCATAGAGCACACCTTATCATATAGGGTGTGATTGCTCCGCCCCGATACACCGACGTGCTGTGGTGTATATGGAGGAGTAATGCTGAGAGAGAATCTCATTCTCCTTTAGAATAATCCAGGAATTCCGTGCTCAAGTATTCTCCTCCTTGATCGCATCAAAGGACATAATACTTATACCCGTATTTTGGTTCTCTACTTCTAACTTATATTCTGTGAATATCTCAAAAGTTTCGGACTTGTGTTTCAACAGGAACATATGTCTAAATCTAAAGAGATCATCAGAGAATGTAATGAAGTACAAAGAACCGGTCCTGGTATGTGTAGACAGGAGACCTTTATACATCATCATGTATCATCCCAAGAGTTCACTAACTCTTTCTCTGTTTCCATTAAACAGAGCTTTGGTCATCTTATCTCTGTGACATGACCAGCAAGTTTCATAAGATGTAAATTCAAACTGATTTAAATATGCATCTTAAATGTAACTTAAGCTAGTCGGGTCGCATTGATATGACCTAGTCTACAATACCTCAAGAAGGATTCGTTCATTTATGAACTCTTCCTCTTGTGTGTGTTCTGTATACTAAGAACTGTAGTTTGATTTAGAACATCAATGCTTTTAGATAACGTGCCTGAACCGATCAACTTTTGATATAGGAAATGTTCAAAACATTATCCAACAATACAAAATTTTGTCATTTCTTTATTAATAAAGAGACTGATATGATTTTGTATATCAGGTTCGGTATCTAATAACATTCATTCAGAATCAAAGTATTTGGGATACAGGGTGACAGTGACCAACAGATTTGGCTGCAACACTTGCACCGTTTTCTGTCTCATGAAACTTTTCGCCCATTCTCAGTTCTCTACCTTTCTGTAGCCCTATGTAACTGATTACATATACGGGATCCTGATCCGGCATCATATACCCAGGACGTAAAGGGTACTGAGAAACAGTTCTCTGAAATGAACACACCCGAAGATGATGCATCATTATGCACTTTCTTCATTTGGGCGGCACAGGAATTCTGGTATTCCCCAATTTCCTGCTCTGTCTTATAACAATTATAAGTTGGAGCGGGACCAACGTTCCCCAGCTCAGTATAACAAGCGGGTTCGGTTAATACATCCGTATTATTATCTTGATTAAGGCGTGATATGGTCGCTACCTGGAGAGAGAGAGAAGAAAACACTCTGCGTGCGCTCTTGCAAGAATAGATTGGTTATTATTTTATCTAATCAGGATGGCTCCCACTGTTTTTTATCAAATCTTCCTTCAAACCCTAAAAGGCTAGACTAGCCGGGATTAATTACACGCTACAAGTTCGCCAATCTTTCAGCCAGGCCAGTGTCGGTACTTTGAGGGAGGTCCCCCGTGCTTTCGCACGAACCTAATTAATGTAAGCCTCGTTTTCCCAGAGGCGTAACCTCGTTAACACATTTCTAGACACCTACTCGATCGGCTAATTGTAATGTATAAAACTCTACCAAGAGTAACTCTTACTCGTAGTGGGTATCGGGATCCAACTATCTCATAGAAGGTATGCAATCTCATTGCAAATTTCAACATTCCCGATAATTTTGCCCCTAGCACCCTATGACCTTGATTTAATGATCCGGTCATATTGCATATAACCGACTAATATCAAGTGTATCAATGTATCGAATCAACACTTGATTTGGTAACCCGGCTATATCTTATATAACCGTCCAATGATACAAATCGCGAGAATAGAACACAGTATCACATACTGGTATTATTCTCGGTCCCGCACATATCTCATATGCGCTCCTATTTCGTTTCGCTTGAGCCAGGAAACCTTTGTGTAGTACTCTAAAAACTCGTCAATACGCCGGCAGCAGGTGATGATCATATCAAACACCCACAAGCCGCAAGCGGTCTTCTAAACGTAACGGCCACCCGGGTATTGAGCGATCAGAAGATCAACGAGCAAGCCCGCTCACACTTCTGTGAATCCAACCAGTAACACTTACCGTACAGTCCGGTCTCGTCGTCTGATATGTCGCATATCTCGCCTAGGGGTGGTAAACGTCAGACCCAAGTAGCTCGATAAGTCGTGTCGATGTGAGGTCTATAACGGTTCGAGAAACTACTGGTAACACTTACCAGTAAATCTCAGCAACCCTTGCCAGGGATTTCCGGTTATAGCCAATCGAACACAGCGCAACATCAACTCCCTATACCGGGAGAGACGAATCCCCTCCCATCGCTCATTGCCTCCATGTGATTCGGGACTGTACCCAAAAACCACCGTTTTGCACGCCCTCTTGGACGTGGTAAGGTGGAAATCAAAGCACAGTGGGAATCACACAAGACTCTATGACGATCTCGGGTCAACAGACTACTCTGTACCAGTGTCACCAGAGAACTGCCATCTGACGTAAGGTATAATACCATCTGGGAGTTCTCGGTGAGTCCGTCCAGTGTACCCAGTCTACACTGAGCACCCGTATATCATCTCTGATGTCAAACACCAATGGATATGGGATCATCCATCGCCCATCTGTATGGGTCGAGTAGGTATACGCTAGTCTACTCTGGTATATCGATGCCCCGTCTCGATACACCCATGACTAGGGACCTTGAAGGATGTACTTATGGACTAGTATGATCCGCATCATAGTCCAGGTAGTCAAGTACTCATCCTAAGGGCTTTACCAACATGTAACAGAAAGACAATCAGTGTACACGTTAAGGTAATGAGCAACAAGATAGCATACTATCATGTCGAGCAAGAAAGTTCTCCCTATATATGTCCAAGCATCCACTACAATATACATCCTATATATAGTAATGGCCTCTAGGGCATACATATAACTAACAGTCCCAAGAGCTCTCTCGCTCTTACTCCGTGTCCGGTGAACGGAGTTTTTGTAATCTTTCCCATGAGACAAGATTCACAAGTAGCATAAGACTGATACTCGAACGGATTCAAGTATCCCTCTTTATGTAACTTTGTTAACCGTGTCTCATTAATGTGACCCAGTCTACAATGCCATAAGAAAGCCTGATTTGTGTCCGGAGACTTTCTTTTAAGTGTGTTCTGGACACTGAAAACCTGAGCTTGATTCAGTACGTATATTCTGTTTTCTAATGTACCTGACCCAATCAGAACATGATTTAGGTGGATATGGACCACATCGCTTACAAAAGTAAAATCATATACTTCCCTTGAAAGTATGGATACAGATACGATATTACAAGCCATACTAGGTACATACAAACATTTACGCAGAATCAATATCTGCCCACTTGTCAATCCAAGGTGATATTCCCCTACGGATTCAGCGTCCACGCTCATTCCGTTGGCAACCCTGAGAGTCATATCACCTATCCTTATAACTCTACGGTTTCTCAAAGCTTGTAATGAATTACAGTTGTGAGATCCTGATCAGGTATCCAACACACAGGAAGTAGGGTTAATTGACATACAGTTTTCTATTACAAACACACCCGAAGCCGAAACCACAGCATGCTTCGAATTCTGGCTACTGGCTTTCAAAGCCCTGCAATCCTTCTGCCAATGTCCCTTCCCATAACAATAGGAACGTCCCACCTTCACTATATCTATTCCCGAAACTTTTGCCCTTCGCTTTCCTCCAACTTCCCTGGTTTCCTTCAGGGTATAAGTAGAGGGTAGAGACTATAGAATCAAATCAGTATTTGACCCGTTCTTCAACGTGGTCTTCAGGTCCGTGAGCTCATCAAAATAGCTAGTCTCTGTAAGGACGTTGTCCCCTACAGATGACCCGAAAGCCAACCTCGCTTGAAGTAATTCGTTCGAGGTCTCATATCTTGCGATACGAGATTGCTCTCCATATAAATCTTTTTTATGGAGGAAGACAGAAGCTAAGTCCATCTTCTCGTGCTGCCTCTGGTATGCACCATCAACTGAGGCTAACACGAGGCACTTGGCATCCGCACAGTCTTTTTCCGATGTCTTACGGATATCAATATCCGTGACAGGGGAAACTGATCCTGAGACGGCAGGGGTTTGATTAGTTAGGAGGTGTCCCGGCTTGTCATGGTTAATGGTCATCTGGACAGACCTTTGCCAGTCATAACAGTTAGATTCAGTCATTTTATTATCTAGATGTAACCTATGTCTGGTCACAGGTTCGCTGCAATTAAGTGAGAGAGAAGAAAACACTTAGCATGATGATCTTGCAAGTTTAGATTGGTTTTTAGTTTATCTAAACAGGATGGCTCCCACTGTTTCTCGAATCCTTTCTCAAACCATAAAAGAAGAATTAGTCGGGATTGATCTCACCGTACAATACTTGCTTAACCGTTCAGCCAGGCTGGTGTCGGTACTTCGAGGGAGGTTTTACCTAGATCATTCATTGAGAATCTATGTGATAAGAAGAGCATGACCGATTGCAGCATAGGAACATCATTTCCTATCAAGAGTATATCATCCATGTACAATACGAGAAAGACAACCTTACTCTCTGCAACCTTCTTGTATATACACGGTTCATCTACGTTTTTGATGAAGTCAAACTCTTTGACTACAACATCAAAACAGATGTTCCAACTCCACGATGCCTGGTTTAACCCGTAGATGGATTTAAGCAGCTTGCACGCCTTTCCGCTGCTCCCACTATCTACGAAGCCCTCTGGCTGAGTCATGTACACGCACTCCTCTAAATCGCCATTTAGAAAGTCGGTCTTAACATCCATTTGCCAGATTTCATAGTCATGGTATGCAGCAATGGCAAGTAAGAACCGAATGGACTTAAGCATAGCCACTGGAGAAAAGGTTTCATCATAATCCACACCTGGTCGTTGACGAAAACCCTTTGCAACAAGTCTAGCTTTGAAAGTCTCCACTTTTCCAGCTACACCAAGTTTCTTCTTAAAGATCCATTTGCTCCCAATGGGTTTAACCCCTTCAAGAGAAACTTCCAAAGTCCATACTTTGTTGGTGTACATGGATTCCATCTCAGATCGCATTGCTTCCAGCCACTTCACAGAGTCCCTACTCGTGATGGCCTGCTCGAAGCTAGTTGGGTCATCATCTTCCATGATGCAATCCTCACTCCCACCGTCTATGAGAAAACCGTAGTATCTCTCAGGTGGATGAGGAACCCTACTAGATCGGCGGAGAGGCTGGGGTTCGTCAGGAACTACTGAATCCTCTGGTTCCATCAAATCTTCTGTCGTAATTTGTGTCGCTGGAACCTCTTCCAGTTCTACCTCATTGCCACTAATTTGTTTTATAAGAAAACCTTTTCTAAGAAAGTGGCATGTCGAGAAATAAACACTTTTTGTTCATCGGGGTGGTAGAAGATATACCCTTGTGAATTTTTGGGATATCCTACAAACTTGCACAAGACAGACCTTGCCTCGAGTTTGTCAGGATTGTGCCTTTTGACATAGGCCGGACAACCCCATATCTTAACATTCTTAAGAGATGGTCTCTTCCCTTTCCATATCTTATATGGAGTGGTAGGAACCATATTCAACAGGTGTATGGTTGTCTCAAGTGCATACCCTCAGAAGGAAATAGGAAACTCAGCAGTGCTCATCATAGAGCGCACCATATCTAATAGGGTGCGATTCCTCCGCTCCGATACACCGTTGTGTTGTGGTGTATAAGGAGGAGTAAGCTGAAAGAGAATCCCATTCTATTTTAGATAATCTAGGAACTCATTGCTCAAGTATTCTCTTCCTCGATCAGATCGAAGGATCTTAATACTTTTGCCCGTTTGTTTCTCCACTTCGTTCTTATATTCTCTGAATTTCTCAAAAGCATCAGACTTGTGTTTCAACAGGAACACATGTCTGTATCTTCAGAGATCGTCAGTGAATGTAATGAAATAGGAAGAACCGTTCCTGGCATGTGTAGGCATGGGACCACATACATCACTATGTATCAGTCCCAAGAATTCTGTAACTCTTTCTCCGTGTCCACTAAACGGAGTTTTGGTCATCTTGCCTTTGAGACATGATTGGCAAGTGTCATAAGATGAAAGTTCGAACGGATTCAAATATCCATCCTTATGCAACTTAGCTAGTCGTGTCACATTGATATGACCTAGTCTACAATGCCACAAGAAAGATTCGTTCATTTCTGAACTCTTCCTCTTGTGCGTGTTTTGTACATTAAGTACTGTAGTCTGATTTAGAACGTATATGCCATTAAATAATGAGCCTGATCCAATCAACTTTTGATTCAGGAAGATGTTCATAACATTATCCTATAATACAAGATTACATCCTTCTTTACTCAATAAAGAAACTGATATAATATTGCATATCATGCTCGGAATGTAATAGCATTCGTTCAGAATCAGTGTATTACCATTTGGCAACACAAGGTGCTATTCGCCAACTGCTTTGGCTGCAACATTTACACCATTCCCAACTCTTACGAAATGATCACCCTCTCCCAGTTCCTTACCTTTACATAGCCCATGTAACATATTATATATATGGGATCCCGATCCGGTATCTAATACCTAGGACGTAGAGTGAACTGAGAAACAGTTCTCGATAACTAACACACCCGAAGAAGATGCATCAGCATGCTTGTTCTTCGTCTGGGCGGCGTGAGAATCCAGATATTCTCCTATTTCCTGCTCAGACTTATAACAATTATAAGTGGAAGCGGGACCAACGTTCCCTTGCTCAGTATAACAAGCGGGTTCAGTCAATACATCCATAGTATTATCTTGATTAGGGCCTGACATTGTCGCTACTTTGAGAGAGAGAGAGAGAAGAAAACACTTTAGCGTATGCTCTTGCAAGATTACATTGGTTATTATCTTATCTAATCAGGATGGCTCCTACTGCTTTTTATCAAATCTTTCTTAAAACCCTAAAAGGTAAGATTGGCCGGGATTAATTACACCTTATAAGTTTGCGAATCCTTCGGCCACGCTAGTGTTAGTATTTTGAGGGAGGTTCGCCGTGCTTTCGCACGGACCTAATTAGAATAAACCTCGTTTTCCCAGAGACATAACCCCGTTAACACCTTTCTAGACACCTACTTGATCGGCTAATTGTCCTGTGTAAATTTCTCCCAAGAGTAACTTTTACTCGCAGTGGGTATCGGGATCCAACTATCTCATAGGAGGTATGCAATCTCATTGCAAATTTCAACACTTGAAATTACCGATAATGCTTCTGTCCGTAACGTTCTATGACCTTGACGAATGCCAAACAACCCATAGTCCACTAGTCAAGTTCAACCCGTACATTTTGTAAGTCGATGTACTACACCCCAATACTTGTGGGGAGGTAGAAATTTCAAAAACGAACTTGTTTAATGAACGAACATCGACTAACCGCTTGAATCGAAGCTAAACTATAAATAACCAAACACAAAGTGTTTCTAAACTACTGTGTTTAGGGATTATACCTAATGAACCAACTCCTTCGTCTTTACGAACTCCTTGTTCTCCTTGGCCTTCTCGAAGTAGTAGATGATCCACCCGAGAGCAAAACTCCAAGCTTAGCCTCTAAACTTGAGGCAACTAACCTTCTTGGATTGCTAATCAAAGAAGATAGATTGAGATAGAGTGATGGTTATGGATTGTTTAGTCTTACTAACCCTTGTACTCAACTCATGAGAGGGGAGGATTAGTCTTTTGAAGAGAGAGAGCTTGAGGAGAGAGAATGTGTAGATAATCATGAGATGAGATTATTGAGTATCATAATAAATATGAAGCATTCTCTTTTATGAAGAAAAGAATAATACATGATGAATAAGCATGCTTCACAAATATCTAATGGTGATTCATTATCATGAGTCATTAAGCATTTATGATGCTTTAATGATATGAATGAATCACCCTCATGACTCATTAATCTCATTCATTGCATATGACACCTAAACCTCCTTAGTCACCACTTCTAGAAGCTTCTCGCACAATTACGAGAACGCCCCTCCAATCCGCAAAAATACGGAAAAACTTTAGACTGTAAAAAACCAATAACCGGATACCAGTAACTGGCTTAAACCAAAGCCGACTGGTAAAAACTGTCCGAAAGTCGTACGCGCATAAACGCACATATGCGTCCGAACCCTTGTCGTAAAACCATACGACCTCTATATCATTTCGCCTGGAATAGGAAACTCTCTGTGTGGGACTCTAGAGACTCGACTACTACGCTGGCAGTGGGTTTAACCACAGACCGCAAGCGGCACTAGCTGTACGTAACGGTCCCCAGATAGTTGTCGATAAGAAGGCCGATGAGGAAACCCATCCGAACTCCTACTGAGTCTGATGTGACAATCTCCATACAGTCCGGTCCGTTCGTCCAAGACTATCGCATAACCGGCCTAGGGGGCGGCAAGCGTCAGTCCCATAATAGCGGTATAAGTCGTGTCGGAGGGAAGCCCATTACACCCTGAGAAACTACTGGAACCTACCAGCAAATCTCGCTTGCCCTGGCCAGGGACTTTGCGTAATGGCTCTCTGACACAGCGCGATATCAACTCCCAATACCGGGAGGGACGAATCCTGTCTAACCGCCACTGCCTCCAAGTGCTCGGGACTGCACCCAACTGCTACCTGTTTGCACGACTCCTTTGAGCCGTGGTAGGGTAGCAATCTAAGAACAGTGGGACACACTCGAGGCGAAGTAGCAGTGTCAAGTCTGCGGACTACGCTATACTCATGTCACCTGGGAACTGTTCACTGACGACTGGTATAAAACCAACCAACAGTTCCCTGTGAGTCCTGTCCGGTGTACTCGTAACCTAACGAGCACCTGTATACTATCTCCAGTACGACGTACTGACGGCTGTGGGACAGACCATCTTCCCAACTGGGATGAGAAGCGTACACACTAGTCTACTTCGGAGTATCGATGCCCTGTCTCGATAATCCAACGACTAGGGACCTGAATAAGGATGTGCTTGTAGACTACCCAGCCCTCACTAGTGTGACTGCCATCACAACACTGGTAGTCAAGCAAGATCCTAAGAGCTCTATCAATACGTACACTCACATATTAAGATAGAAAAACCAAGTAGCATACTACCATGTTTAGCAAGACTGTTATATACATGTGAATATCCCAAGCTTCCATTAAGTAATATACAAACTAGTATGATACAGTAATGTCCTTCTAGGGCATAAACACTAACAATCTCCCACTTGCACTAGGGCCATGTACTGGCATATCGAAGACCAATGATCTCGAGTAGCCTCTCGAACTGCGTCTGAGGTAGGGCCTTCGTGAATGGATCAGCAATGTTCTCTTCTGAAGCAACTCTCCGAACCTCGATCTCCTGACGATCAATGATCTCCCTGATCAGGTGATACCGCCTCAAGATGTGTCTGGACTTCTGATGGGACCTTGGTTCCTTCGCTAAAGCTATAGCTCCGTTGTTGTCCCAATACAGAGGTATTGGATCAACTATGGTAGGAACCACCTGAAGTTCTGTTAGGAACTTCTTCATCCGGACTTCTTCTTTTGCGGCATCGCAAGCAGCTATATACTCCGCTTCCATCGTCGAGTCAGCAACGATGTCCTGGTTGGAGCTCTTCCAGCACACCGCCCCTCCATTGAGGGTAAAGACATAACCCGACATGGACTTGGAATCGTCCTTATCACTCTGGAAGCCGGAATCAGCAAAGGCATCCAACCTGAGGTCTTTTCCTCCGTAAACCAAAAACATCTCTTTAGTCCTTCTCAGGTACTTGAGAATGTTCTTTACTGCTATCCAGTGCTTCTCCCCCGGGTCTGACTGATACCGGCTTACCACGCTCAGTGCGTAAGCTACATCTGGTCTGGTACACAACATCGCATACATTATAGAGCCTACCGCAGAAGTGTAGGGTATAATAGACATGCGTTCCCTTTCCAAATCAGTCTTGGGAGACATCTCTTTGGAGAGGGTGATTCCGTGACAAGCCGGTAGATTACCGCGCTTAGAATCTTCCATACTGAATCTTTTCAGCACAGTGTCGATATACCTGGACTGCGAAAGTCCCAACATCCTCTTGGATCTATCACGATAGATCCGGATCCCCAGAATGTAAGAGGCATCACCCAGGTCTTTCATGGAGAACCTGTGTGACAAGAATCCTTTGACAGATTGTAGCATAGGAATGTCATTTCCTATCAATAGAATGTCATCCACGTACAAGACGAGGAACACGACACTTCTGGCTACAACTTTACTATATATGCACGGTTCATCTGGATTTTTGATATAGTCATATTCTTTGACTGTCTCATCAAAACAGATGTTCCAACTCCGCGATACCTGCTTCAGTCCATAAATGAACTTAAGCAGCTTGCATACTTTCCCGCTGCTCCCACATTGATTGAAACCCTCTGGCTGATCCATATAGACGCTCTCTTCTAAATTTCCATTCAAAAAAGCCGTCTTTACGTCCATCTGCCAGATTTCATAATCATGGAAGGCAGCAATTGCAAGAAGGATACGAATGGATTTGAGCATAGCCACTGGAGAAAAAGTTTCGTCATAGTCCAAACCAGGTCTTTGACGAAAACCCTTTGCAACAAGTCTAGCTTTATAGGTTTCCACCTGCCCATCTACACCAATCTTTTTCTTGAAGATCCATTTGCAACCTATGGGTTTTACCCTATCTGGAGCAAAGTCCAAAGTCCATACTTTGTTGGTGTACATGGACTCCATTTCGTTTCGCATTGCATCTAGCCATCGTACCGAGTCGCCGCTCTGGATGGCCTGCTGGAAGCTAGTAGGTTCATCATCATCTATGATGCAATCCTCTCTATCCCCATCTATGAGAAAACCGTAGTATCTCTCAGGCGGATGAGACGGCCTACTACTCCTGCGGAGGGGTGCGGGAATGTCCTGTTCTTCTTGAACTTCCGGTTCTACCAAACTTTCAGTAGCAGTTTGTGGTTCTGGAATTTCTTCCAGTTCTATTTCGCTCCCACTTGATTCCTTTTCTAAAAACTGATGTTCTAGAAAATGGGCATTTCGAGAAACAAAGACCTTTTGTTCCTCTGTGTAATAGAAATAATATCCCTTTGAGTTCTTTGGATATCCCACAAACAAGCATTTTACTGATCGTGCCTCGAGCTCGTCCACATGCTGCTTTTTAACAAAAGCTGGACATCTCCAAATCTTCATATGCTGAAGATGGGGTTTCTTCCCAGTCCACATCTGATATGCAGTGGTAGGCACAGTCTTGGTAGGAGCCCTGTTCAGAAGATATGCTGCTGATTCTAGCGCATAACCCCAGAAAGATCGTGGTAACTCAGCATTACTCATCATGGATCGTACCATATCTAATAGGGTTCGATTCCGTCTCTCCGATACACCGTTATGTTGTGGAGTGTATGGAGGAGTAAGCTGAGAGAGAATTCCTTTCTCTTTTAGGTAACCTAGGAACTCGGCACTCAAGTGTTCACCACCTCGATCAGATCTAAGTGTCTTAATACTTTTGCCGGTTTGGTTTTCTACTTCATTCTTATACTCTTGGAATTTCTCAAAAGCCTCGGATTTATGTTTCATCAGATAAATGAATCCGTATCTTGAGTAATCATCCGTGAAAGTAATGAAATAGGAAAAACCACCTCTTGCATGTGTAGATATTGGACCATATACATCGCTGTGTATGAGTCCTAAGAGCTCGCTCGCTCTTACTCCTTGTCCAGTAAATGGAGTCTTTGTCATCTTTCCTTTGAGACAAGATTGACAAGTGTCATAAGATTGATATTCGAACGAGTCCAAATATCCTTCTCTATGCAACTTAGTCAACCTTCTCTCATTGATGTGACCCAGTCTACAATGCCATAAGAAAGCTTTATTTAAATCTGGAGACTTTCTTTTTAGTGTGTTCTGGACATTGAAAATTTGGAGTTGGTTTAAAACATATATGCCGTTATTTAATGTACCTGACCCAATCAAACCATGATTAAGGTGGATGTTGACAACATCTCTTACAAACGTGAAATCATAACCTTTATTTGATAACAAGGAAACTGATATGATATTACACGTTAAGCTTGGTACAAAATAACAGTTATGTAAAACCAAAATGTGTCCACTCGTCAATCCTAGGTGATAATCCCCGACGGACGCAGCTCCCACACTAGCTCCGTTAGCAACCTTTAGGGTCATATCACCTTCCTTCAGCACTCTACGGTTTCTCAGTGCCTGCAATGAATTGCAAATATGAGATCCTGATCCGGTATCCAATACCCAGGAAGTAGAGTTGATCGACAGACAATTCTCAATTACAAACACACCTGAAGTCGAAGCCACAGCTTGCTTTGGTTCCTGGTTCTTGGCGTTCCACGCCTTGCAATCCTTCTTCCAGTGCCCTTTCCTGTGACAATGGAAGCACTCATCCTGGCCAACTATCGGTGCTGCAAACTTTTTCTTTCCCTTCCCTCCCACCTTACTAACACCTCCTCTAGGTCTGGGTGCGGCCTTCTTCTTCCTTCCTTTGGCCTTTGCCTTGGACCCGGAAGAAGATGTACCGCCAACAAACATAGCGGGTGTTTCCCTTGAATTCTTCAAGGTGCCCTCTGCACTCCTTAACATGTTCAGGAGTTCCGAAAGTTCAACTTCTTTTCTTTGAATGTTGATGTTCAGGATAAACTGGGCGTAGGTGTGAGGAAGGGACTGGAGAATAAGGTGTTGGAGATAGTGCCCTCAGAGTCGATTATTGGATCACAGGCACGTGATTGCAATGATTGAGGGAGGACCTATCCCGGTAGGACAGTCTTACTCAAGATGATAGTATTCTATCTGGTTTACCTTTATCATCGTGTACTGCTTTAAGTGACATGACAGATCACTATTGCACGTTGATAGAGCCCCTAGGATTCTTGCTTGACTACCGGCAGTATGAGGGCGATCATATACGTGGGAGCTGGTAGTCTATAAGCACATCCTTAAAAGGTCCCTAGTCGTGGGAGTTTCGAGACAGGGCATCGATACTCCAGAGTAGACTAGTGTATACAGTCGAGACCCCGACGAGGGGCGGTGGCCGGTCTCACAAGCCATTGGTGTCAGTTGGTTCACCTAAGATGTATACAGGTGCTCATTGGGTTATGAGTACACCGGACAGGACTCGCCGGGAACATGCTAGTTGGTCTTATACCTGACGTCAGATAGCAGTTCCCAGGTGACATGTGTACAGGTTAGTTCATCGACCTGGGGATCGTCATTTGTCTCGTGTGAGTTCCCACTGTACTTTGATTACTACTCTACCACGGCTCAAAGGAGTCGTGCAAACAGGTTTTAGTTGGGTACAGTCCCGAGCCACATGGAGGCAGTGAGCGGATCTTCGGGGGTTTCGTCTCTCCCGGTATTGGGGGTGAGGTCGCGCTGTGTATAGGAGAGCCATTACACAAAGACCTTGGCCAAGGCAGGAGATTTACTGGTAGGTATTCCAGTAGTATCTCAGGGTGTTCTGGGCTACACTCCGACACGACTTGTACCGCTTTTGGGGGTCTGACTTTTACCAACCCCCTAGGCCCGCCATGCGATGCTCATAGACGAACGGACCGGACTGTACGGATATTGTCACTGACAGGCTCAGTTGGTTGTCGGGGTGAGCTTCCTCATCGACGTCCCTTTTGGTCAATAGCTGGTAGCCCGTCACGTATTGTCTTATACCTCTGACGTGCTAGTGGTTAAATCCACAGCCATAGTATTGACGAGTCTTTAGAGTCCACCACACCTTCCGTTACTCAAGCTTTCGGGCGAAACGCTGTAGAGGCCGTATGGAGATATGGCAGGGTCCGATCAGATACGTGCGGTATTGCACGGATCAGGATCGGACGGTTTTGTACTAGTGGCCGTATAGTTATATGGCAGCGTTCGATCAGATACGTGCGGTATTGCACGGATCAGGATCGGACGGATATTACTAGCCGGCTTTGGTTTAAGCCGGTCCTAGTTTAGTACAGTATAGATTTTGTCTCATTGCATTTGTATCCGGACGGAATACAAATGCAGGTGTGTATGCACAGTATCGGGGTTATCCTGTAATTTATTACGGGACCAGTTTTCTGGAGTTGCCAGTTTGCTTTCCGTTCCGGCCGGTTTTCCTTTGCTCTTTCCCGGCCGGACTTTTCCGATGGAGGGGGTAATTTGCAGTTTTGCAAATTACACTTTGTGGAGGATTTATTTGCATAAGGATTAATTATGAAAGCATCTTTGCTTTTCTTTCATTCATTGTGATTAGAAAGGATTAGAAATGAAGTGAGGTTTGATTTGAGTTTAGTGATGATTATGTTTTGGATATGGTTACCCTCCACCTTTTACTACCATCACCTCCCTTCATATTCATATTCCTCCACCATGGTTACTCACTTGATGCAAGAAGTTTTTCATGAAAAGAAAAAGAAAGAGAGAAGAAGAAAAGAGAAGAAGAGAGAGCTTCATCTTTGAGAGAGGTTTTCATTCTTGATCTCATTCCATGCCAAGAAAAATGCAAGCACCATTTTTCTTATCTTTGTTTCCTCCATCCTCTTCAAATGGCAACCAACCCCAAAGTGAGACATACATTCTACATTACACTCCCTACAGCATATCTTGAGCATGTCGAGTAGCCGGCTTCATGCGCGAGTTGCCTCGGTATTGAGGTGGGAGCCCGTAAAAGTACCCGGCTTCGTGGTGCCCTTTTCCGACGAGGAGGAGACGACCGGAGATCCCGCGAGGAAATCGGAGTGGAGATGAAGACCGGAGGACTCGGATCAGTCGGTACATCTCTAACCTATCTTGTTACTTAGCTTAGACTAGTTTAATGGCACGATCCGGGGTTTAGTGCGCGGTGGTGCCGGTTTGCCAAGTCCGCAAAATTTTAAGTTTACCACCGTTTCCGCGTTTGGCCGTCGGATTGACGGCCGGGGCGCCGCCGTGCACTTACAGTGGTATCAGAGCCTCGCCATTAACATAGTCTAGCTTGGTTTGATGTGTTTTACTTTTCCGATCGAACAAAATCCCGAAAACGCATTTTTCGTGCACATCAGTTTCTGTCGAATTTTTTTTGAGTGCAAAAATTTTTCTGGTTGTCTCAGAGTGATGTGCAGGGAATTTTAAGGTTACTGTAAAAATTTGGTACCACGAACTCATCATACCGCCGCGGAAGGGCGGCCAAACCCCTGCTTTGGCCGCTCTTCCGCCGCGGAGTTAACTGTTCACGCCTCCAAATTTTTGGAGTGTGTTCCTGAGTGATAAATGTGGTTTTTGGAATATTAAAATTGGGCCCAGGTTTTCTGTGAATGCTACAGTTTTGTTTGGGGCCCACTTGTTAATTGTTTGATCAATCGGAAAATTTTAAACACATTTTTCACAGTATTTACATTATATCTGCGACCGTGAATGTCACTCGATCGGTAAATCCGGTCTAACTGCTATAGCCCGGTTAGACGGATTTGCGAATGTGACTTTCACGTTGATGTTCTATGTTTATGCTGTGATGTTGCGGATCGGTCGTGGGGATAGCCTGGATGCAATGCTAGTACAGTGTTGGTGTATTATGTACATTTGATATTGCGGGGCGAGCGTCCGACATGTGGACTGCCGTCACTGCCTGTTTGTATTATTCTTTTGGGGCACGACCTGGTTGCGGTCGATGTACCCGTTGTATGTATATTTTACATTCTGTACTAGGATTACCCCGCGGAGGGGTGCACGGATAGCCGGGTTCTAGAGGGCAACAAGCCCGCATCTCATGGCATTGGGACGGAGGGGGCTTCACTCTAGGATTGGCGGGCTATTCGCCGCACTCGTAGGGGGTACAGGTTGACCCAGGAGGGGTGCCCAAGTTGCCGGATTCCGTGGAGTGCTGGGTGGTCCATTCACGGAGCTGAAGGGGGCTGCCTCGCTTCAGGTTTTGGCGGGTGACTTGCCGCGCCCGTAGGGGTCTAGGATTTCATTGCACAGGCTATCCACACGACCAGGGGAACGTCGGGTTTCAGTAGTGGCTCTGTGAAACCCGGGGATCCCAGATATCTGTATTGTTCTGTGATGCTGTACATTTCTGTGATGTTGCATTTCTTTTCACGCCTTGAGCGAAATATAATATATTGGTATATATATTAGTAGATGTTGTATATGTTTTTCATCCGTGCTAGTCCAGTCCCCGCTCTGTCGTTAGTAAGCTAACCTAACGAGTGATGACGGGACCCAGTGGCGAATGCGGATGGCATATACGTACGTCAGTATATTTTCGTTCTTTGTGGTGTCTGCATTGATTCGGATCAATGCAAGTTAAACAAACCTAATCTGATGTTGTTGGAACACTTTTTCAAAAAGCTGTTATTGCAAGGACGTTTACTTTTGTTTTGCATCGTGGTATTCATTTGGAATATCCTGCTCCTCAGTCGACGAGGCAAGGGCCGAGATCCCTTCACCGGGAGTGACCCCTTGGACAGAAGTTTGCGTCAGGGCATTAACTTCACTATAGCCGATTACTTTTGCTTTGCATCGCGGTATTCATTTGGAATATCCTGCACCCCATTCTACGGGGAAAGAGCCGAGATCCCTTTACCGGGAGTGACCTCTTTAGCAACGGTTTTCGTCACTATATTTTAAAAAGCTATCCGTTCCATCGACAATATCAAGTTCTTTACGTTAAAGGTTTTCGCCAGAAACCATTCGTAGCCCTCCGTCATTTCAGACGGGTAGCACGTAGTATTCATGCTATGTTTGTTGACCTTCGTCAAGGCATAGTGTATGGTAGCTGCTTGTTACTTTTCTGTTGCATAGATAGATGCGTTGGTTTGGGACAGTCGTATAGCCTTGTTGACCTTCGTCAAGGGCTTGTACGGGTGGATTCAAATTAACCTGGATAATGACGGGTAGAACTTGACATGTGACTTATGATTTGTTGACCTTCGCCAAGGTCATAAGAGCATGGGGCAGAAATCACATCGGGAGTTTCAAAAGTACTGAAACTTGCCAGATATGCGCATACCTTCTGGAGTGTGATACCGTGAGCGGATTCCGTCACGTTATCAGGCGATGAGAGTTGGATCCCGATTCCCACTGATGAGTTGGTTTACTCCTCGGGTGACCCCGACTAATTCTTCTTTCAGGTTTGGAGGAGAATTTGAGGTACAGTGGGAGGTTTCCAGATTAGATAAATTGGTAACCATTCTGATCTAGGATAGAGTGCACGCTGAGTGTTTCTTTTCTCTCTCTCTTTGGCAGCGACCATTGACCCGACCCTAAGACTTTGACTCAGAGACCAAGTTGACCGAACCTTCTTAAACACTGGCTTTTGGATTGTCAGAGTTGCGAACCTCATTGCCACTCCTACTTTTACCCTTTTCTCCAGGACACCCCGTATTACTACGAACGTCCACTTCCATTGGACAAAACCATCGTATGGTTAGATACGAACTCGAAGGAATTCGAGGATGGCTTCCGGTTCTGGAGAAAACGGATAGGATTATTCAGTTGTCTTTTCTTTTCACCCTCTCTCAGGCTGCGAGTACTCCTTGGTTTAGGAGTAGTACACCTATTCTGCAAATTGGATAGTCTTCTTCCAAACCATAGGATGGTGCCGACCGGTAGGGAATGAAGAAAACCAGTTAGCCTAAACGGTGTACAGAAGGTATTAAGTTCAGACAAAGCAAGGGATTAGTAAGAGGGCAAAGTAAATTGCGACTGCTATTCACGACCAAACCAAGTATTTCTTCGCCAATCCTAAATCACCTTTGTATTTCTCCAGGACACTCCGTATCACTACGAAGATCCTATTTTATTGGATAATCCATCGTATGGTTATATACGAACTCGAAAGGAACTCGTTCCAGTTCGGGGATGGATCCTGGTTCAGGAGAAATAGGAATAAAGTACATTCAGGTGTCTTTTATCTTCACCTTCTCTCGTGTTGCGAGTGCTCCTAGGATTAGGACAGTACACCCTTTATGCTTTTTGGATAGTCTTCTTCCAAACCATAGGCTGGTGCCGAACGGTAGGGAAGGAAGAAAACCAATTGGCCTAAAGGGGTGTGCAGAAGGTAATGACTAAAGACATATGAAGGGATTTGGAGAAGTGGCAAAGAATTATACGGTTATAATTGTGAATCTGGATAATGGAAGAGGCATTACTAAGAATACCGGGATACCCCATCGAAACATTTTAATGTTTCAGTTCAGCTGTGTACTGTTAAAAGAAAACTGATTTCCCGATTAGACACTTACTCCAGGGTATGTATTTACCAGGTATGATTCTCACATCTGTATGGTTTTACAGATGATGAGTGGGAGTAAGTTATTGGGAGTTAGGTGATCATCCTCATTATATCGGGATTCGTTGTAATCGGTGATATTTGAGGAGATCATCTGGGTTGTTTGCCGGTCGGCAAATATTTGGTTTTGAATATCCGCTGTTATGCACCAATTTCAAATTGATATATCTGTACGTCTATTTTTATAGAGTGAGATGTACCTTTTGATATTATGTCGATGACATTTACCTATATCAGTGGATGGTTAGGTAAGGAGCATTGAACAGCGGTGTAATTCTTCTTAACCATAAGTACAGTTTTCAACCTACGATACACAGTGAATGAGTCACTAGACTCAAGGGACTTATACAGAGTATTGTATGTAGTCCAAGGTCCATTAGGACAGAGGGGTTGGTCCTCACACTATATTCTGTTTACTTTTAACTTCTCTAGTTCTTAGACATGTGTTTCGTTGAAACACAGGGTCTAAGTTTTGAGGAGTTATAGGTATTTGAATAAAGTAGAGAACCAGGTATTGCAAGTATCGTGATTCTTCATAGTGATCGAAGATGTAGATACTTGTGTATGGTATTCAGTTGATAGTAATGATTAAGAGAACTTGCTTCTCTTTCGGGTTACTCATAATTGGAAGTATTCCTAAGTTGAGTAATGCTGATCGGCCTCTCTCCATTTAGTTGACATGCACTTGAGAAAGCTGCATGATTTGAATCTGGTTAAATTAAATCAGTGCCTCTGGTTCTATATTGGATGTAGAACAGTTCATATCTTAACGTTGTTAAGGTACGGGGAGTTGTCCGGCTTATGCTTAAAACCAGACACTGGACAACTCGAGGCACGTTTCTGTAATGGCTGTTTGTGGGTTGACCCAGGCTATGACGCGGGTTGACTTTCTACCATCTGGATGAACAATAGCAATATTGTTCTAGACTCGCCACAGTTTTATTAAAAATGGATTTTTTCAGAAAACAGTAGTGGGAGTATGGTAGAACTGGAAGTAATTCCAGAACCGCAAACGATTACTGAAGATTTGATAAGGAACCTAAAGATTCAATCTGTTTTGACATTCCATTGGCCACTCCGCAGATAAGGTGGGTAACTTCAGGCACCCGAGAGGTACTTCGGTAGCCTCAAGGACGGTGACAGGGAAGTTCTTGTTTACCCACACTTGCCATTGTTGTTGTTCCAGGCTGCGAGACCCGGCAGGAGGATGAGTATAGCGTCTTTCTAAACTAGTTTTAGAAGTGCACGTCTATATGACTCTGCCAGAGGGTTGTCGTAGTCAGTGGGAGCAGCGGAAGCATTGGTGGACATCAGGCTTATGTCTATTTATAGACTAAAGCAGATGTAGCGGAGATAGATCATCTGTTTCTGATGTGACAGTCATAGGTTTGACGTCATCAGAATAGGGGATGGATCTGTTGAGAAGGTAGTAGAAAGGAAACTCCTATACTACGATCGGTTATACTTTGGTCGTCACACAGTGGTTTCTCCACAAAGGACTTGGACATTATATCAAACATACTGGTTACTAGATCTATGGTTTTAGATCTAGATTTGGGTGGTTTCCCAATCTGGGTACTTAGAAAACATTCTATGAGTATTTAGAATGGACGACTCCTAGCATGGTGGTGTACCTGCAGGTAATGGAGTCACCTTCTCTAAAGGTGTCTTACAGACTAAAGGGGAGAGGGATATTCATGATTGGCAGATCATTTGCTTAGGCTATTGAGTCAATCATGAGATGTCAAGTACCACACCAGATGTTGTTCTTGCACTACATGCAATAAGTTAATATTGATCCAATCCTGGAGAAACAGTCGGAGGCAGTTTTAGAACATAAGTGGCTGTTCTAGGGATATGATAACGAAAGCCCCATTCGGGAAACAGTTATCATTCCAGGCTTCCAAGGTGACCTGGACGACAAGGAGTTTGTCAGAGTTATAGTTTTCCTTCTGACGAGGGGCTGTATTTTGGACAGGTGATCCAAGGCAATACTGAGGGTGGCATGGCGCAGGATACTGATTAAGTTCAGTTGAAGATACAGTCTAAGAAGTTTGGATTTGGAGTTCATTTATGAGCTTCGTCCCATCAGACATCCAGACAGTCTAAGACAGGTATTGCTCATTTCGGGAGATGGCTTTCTCCGCGAACTTGAGATATAGAGAGACATAGAAAGAAACACCAGAGCGGATCCACTCACTGAGGCTATTCCTCGAACGCAATAGTTTCGCAAACGAGTTTTGTGAGATTGACTAGTAGAGGAGTTGGGTGTTCAGTATCACACGGGCTGTGAGTATGCGACATCGCAATAATTAGCCTTGAGTGCAAGTGGGAGATTGTTGGAGATAGTGCCCTCAGAGTCGATTATTGGATCACAGGCACGTGATTGCAATGATTGAGGGAGGACCTATCCCGGTAGGACAGTCTTACTCAAGATGATAGTATGCTATCTGGTTTACCTTTATCATCGTGTACTGCTTTAAGTGACATGACAGATCACTATTGCACGTTGATAGTGTAAGTCCGTGTTGCCCACCCCGGTACTTACGGGGAGGCGGAAAACATAATAAAAAACGAATTTTTAATGACTTAGGCAACATGGACCAAGCTTGTGAGGATCTTTGCTAAACTAAAACTAGCTAACCCTAACTACAAAGTAGCTAAGTGATGGAAAGGTTATACCTTTGGTCTTTAGTCCTTCTCTCCTTGCTCGTCGGAACGGTAGAAAGGGCTCACCTTGCTAGTCTCCTTCCGTCAAAGAACGATCCACTTGAAAGCCACCACCTTTAGCTTCAACTCCAAGCTAGGAGTAACTAGGGTGCAAGTGTTGGAGATAGTGCCCTCATAGTCAATTATTGGATCACAGGTACGTGATTGCGGTAATTGAGGGAGGACCTATCCCGGTGGGACAGTCTTACTCGAGATGATAGTATGCTATCTGGTTTACCTTTATCATCGTGTACTGTTTCAGGTGACCTGACAAGTCGCTATTACACGTTGATAGAGCCCCTAGGATTCTTGCTTGACCACCAGCAGTATGAGGGCGATCATATACGTGGGAGCTGGGAGTCTATAAGCATATCCTTAAAAGGTCCCTAGTCGTAGGAGTTTCGAGACAGGGCATCGATACTCCAGAGTAGACTAGTGTATACAGTCGAGACCCCGACGAGGGGCGGTGGCCGGTCTCACAAGCCATTGGTGTCAGTTGGATCACCTAAGATGTATACAGGTGCTCATTGGGTTATGAGTACACCGGACAGGACTCGCCGGGAACATGCTAGTTGGTCATATACCAGACGTCAGATGGCAGTTCCCTGGTGACATGTGTGCAGGTTAGTTCATCGACCTGGGGATCGTCATTTGTCTTGTGTGAGTTCCCACTGTACTTTGATTACTACCCTACCACGGCTCAAAGGAGTCGTGCAAACAGGTTTTAGTTGGGTACAGTCCCGAGCCACATGGAGGCAGTGAGCGTATCTTCAGGGGTTCGTCTCTCCCGGTATTGGGGGTGAGGTCGTGCTGTGTCTAGGAGAGCCATTACACGAAGCCCTCGGCCGAGGCAAGGAGATTTACTGGTAGGTATTCCAGTAGTATCTCAGGGTGTTCTGGGCTACACTCCGACACGACTTGTACCGCTTTTGGGGGTCTGACTTTTACCAACCCCCTAGGCCCGCCATGCGATGCTCATAGACGAACGGACCGGACTGTACGGATATTGTCACTGACAGGCTCAGTTGGGTGTCGGGGTGAGCTTCCTCATCGACGTCCCTTTTGGTCAATATCTGGTGGCCCGTCACGTATTGGCATATACCTCTGACGTGCTAGTGGTTAAATCCATAGCCATAGTATTGACGAGTCTTTAGAGTCCACCACACTTACAGTTACTCAGCTTTCGGGCGAAAGGTTGTAGAGGCCGTATGGAGATATGGCAAGGTCCGATCAGATACGTGCGGTATTGCATGGATCGGGATCGGACAGTTTGTACTATAGGCCGTATTGGTATATGGCAGGGTTCGATCAGATACGTGCGGTATTGCACGGATCAGGATCGAACAGATATTACTAGCCGGCTTTGGTATAAGCCGGATCCTAGTATAGTACAGTGTAGACTTTGTCTCATTGCATTCGTATTTCGGTCGAAATACAGATGCGGGTGTGTATGCACAGTATCGGGGTTTTCCTGTAATTTATTACGGGACCAGTTTTCTGGAGTTGCCAGTTTGCTTTACGTTTCGGCCAATTTCCATTGTTCCGTTCATTGGCCGAAGGTTGGTGGAGGAGGGTTTATTTGCATTGTTGCAAATAAGCTTTTGTGGAGGGGGTCTTTGCATATTATCATGTCATGATACTTGTCCCATCCTTTGACTTGATTTCTTCATGATGGCATGACTTTTTAAGTCATCATGGTTCATGATGGTTGGACTTTGTGAGGTGATGATGGTGGTGTTGAGTGTTGAGTTTACCTTGGTGATCATTCCCTTTTGCATGATAGACTTTCCTCTCTCTCTCTCTTGTTTTGATATATGAGAATGACTCTCTCATTTTTGCATCCATCTCATTTGTCCCCTCCTCTCTCTAGCATGGCCGGCCTCCCCTTTGATGGGGCTGTCCAAATATTTTGGTGTGGGTTTTTGCTTCATTTCATGTTGCAAAAATCCCACAAGTTCCATCTAAAAAGCTCCAAGTTCAATCCCTCCTCCAATGGCAATTCCACAAACCTCAAAATGAGACTTGCTCACTACATATTCTACAACGAATCTTGGGCACGTCGAGTAGCCGGCTTCGTGCCCGAGTTGCCTCGGCATTGAGGTGGGAGCCCGTAAACGATGTAGGCAACGTGGTGCACTTCCGGCGACGAGGAGGAGACGGACGGAGATCCCGCGAGGAGATCGGAGTGGAGATGAAGACCGGAGGACTTGGATCGTCGGTATATCTCTAACCCATCTTCTAGTAGCTTAGACTTAGTTTAATGGTAACGATCCGGGTGTTTAGTGCGCGGTGGTACCGATTTGCTAAGTCCGCAAAATCAAAGTTATTCACCGTTTCCGCATTCCGGCGTCGGTTTGACGACCGGGGTGCCGCCGTGCACTTACAGTGGTATCAGAGCCTCGCCATTAACATAGTCTAGTTTTGTGTGATGTGTTTTACGTTTCCGATCGAACAAAATCCCGAAAACACGTATTTCAGTTCACATCAGTTTCTGTTGAAATATTTTGTTCTCGAAAAATTTTTCTGGTTGTCTCAGAGTGATGTGCAGGGAAATAGAAGCATACTGTAAAAATTTGGAACCATGATCTCACTATTCCGCCGCGCAAGCGCCGCGAAACCCCACCTCGTGCGGCGCTTCCGCCGCGGATTTTACTGTTCACCCCCCCAAATTTTTCCAGTGTGTTCCTGAGTTGAAAATGTGGTTTTTGGAATATTAAAATTGGGCCCAGGGTTTCTGTGAGTGCTACAGTTTTGTTTGAGGGCCCACTTGTTATTTTTTGATCGATCGGATATTTCAAACACATTATTTCACAGTATTTACATTATATCTGCGACCGTGAATGTCACTCGATCGGTAAATCCGGTCTAACTGCTATAGCCCGGTTAGACGGATTTGCGAACGTGACTTTCACGTTGATGTTCTATGTTCATGCTGTGATGTTGCGGATCGGTCGTGGGGGATAGCCTGGATGCAATGCTAGTACAGTGTTGTGGTATTATGTACATTTGATATTCCGGGGCGAGCGTCCGACATGTGGACTGCCGTCACTGCCTGATTGTATTATTCTTTTGGGGCACGACCTGGTTGCGGTCGATGTACCCGTTGTATGTATATTTTACTTTCTGTACTAGGATTACCCCGCGGTGGGGTGCACGGATAGCCGGGTCCTGGAGGGCAACAAGCCCGCATCTCATGGCATTGGGACGGAGGGGGCTTCGCTCTGGGATTGGCAGGCTATTCGCCGCACTCGTAGGGGGTACAGGTTGACCCAGGAGGGGTGCCCAAGTTGCCGGATTCCGTGGAGTGCTGGGTGGTCCATTCACGGAGCTGAAGGGGGCTGCCTCGCTTCAGGTTTTGGCGGGTAACTTGCCGCGCCCGTAGGGGTCTAGGATTTCATTGCACAGGCTATCCACACGACCAGGGGAACGTCGGGTTTCAGTAGTGGCTCTGTGAAACCCGGGGATCCCAGATATCTGTATTGTTCTGTGATGCTGTACATTTCTGTGATGTTGCATTTCTTTTCACGCCTTGAGCGAATATAATATATTGGTATATATATTAGTAGATGTTGTATATGTTTTGCATCCGCGCTAGTCCAGTCCCCGCTCTGTCGTTAGTAAGCTAACCTAACGGGTAATGACGGGACCCAGTGGCGAATGCGGATGGCATATACGTACATCAGTATATTTTCGTTCTTTTTGGTGTGATCAATTGATGGGACTGCATTGATTCGGATCAATGCAAGTTAAAACAAACCTAATCTGATGTTGTTGGAACACTTTTCAAAAAGCTGTTATTGTAAGGACGTTCACTTCTGTTTTGCATCGTGGTATTCATTTGGAATATCCTGCTCCTCAGTCGACGAGGCAAGGGCCGAGATCCCTTCACCGGGAGTGACCCCTTGGACAGAAGTTTGTGTCAGAGCATTAACTTCACTATAGCCGATTACTTTTGCTTTGCACCGTGGTATTCAGTTGGAATATCCTGCACCCCATTCTACGGGGAAAGAGCCGAGATCCCTTCACCGGGAGTGACCTCTTTAGCAACGGTTTTCTTCACTATATTTTCAAAAAGCTATCCGTTCCTTCAACGATATCAAGTTCTTTACGTTAAAGGTTTTCGCCAGAAACCATTCGTAGCCCTCCGTCATTTCAGACGGGTAGCACGTAGTATTCATGCTGTGTTTGTTGACCTTCGTCAAGGCATAGTGTATGGTAGCTGCTTGTTACCTTTCTGCTGCATAGGTAGATGCGTTGGTTTGGGACAGTCGTATAGCCTTGTTGACCTTCGTCAAGGGCTTGTACGGGTGGATTCAAATTAACCTGGATAATGACGGGTAGAACTTGACATGTGACTTATGATTTGTTGACCTTCGCCAAGGTCATAAGAGCATGGGGCAGAAATCACATCGGGAGTTTCAAAAGAACTGAAACTTGCCAGATATGCGCATACCTTCTGGAGTGTGATACCGTGAGCGGATTCCGTCACGTTATCATGCAATGATAGTTGGATCCCGATTCCCACTGATGAGTTGGTTTACTCCTCGGGTGACCCCGACTAATTCTTCTTTCAGGTTTGGAGGAGAATTTGAGGTACAGTGGGAGGATTCCAGATTAGATAAATTGGTAACCATTCTGATCTAGGATAGAGTGCACGCTGAGTGTTTCTTTTCTCTCTCTCTGGCAGCGACTTTTGACCCGACCCTAAGACTATGACTCAGTGACCAAGTTGACCGAACCTACCTAACACTGGCTTTTGGATTGTCAGAGTTGCAGACCTCATTGCCACTCCTACTTTTACCCTGTTCTCCAGGACACCCCGTATTACTGCGAACGTCCACTTCCATTGGACAAAACCATCGTATGGTTAGATACGAACTCGAAGGGATTTATTCGAGGATGGTTTCCGGTTCTGGAGAAAACGGATAGGACTATTCAGTTGTCTTTTCCTTTTTCCCTCTCTCAGGTTACGAGTACTCCTTGGTTTAGGGGTAGTACACCTATTACGCAAATTGGATTGTCTTCTTCCAAACCTTAGGCTGGTGCCGACCGGTAGGGAATGAAGAAAACCAATTAGCATAACAATGGTGTGCAGAAGGTATTAAGTTAAGACAAAGCAAGGGATTAGTAAGAGGGCAAAGTAAATTGCAACAGATATTCACGACCAAACCAAGTTTTTCTTCGCCAATCCTAAAATCACCTTTGTATTTCTCCAGGACACTCCGTATCACTACGAAGATCCACAGTTTATTGGATACTCCATCGTATGGTTATATACGAACTCGAAAGGAACGTGTTCCAGTTCGGGGATGGATTCTGGTTCAGGAGAAATAGGAATAAGATTTATTCAGGTGTCTTTTATCTTCACCTTCTCTCGCATTGCGAGTGTTCCTAGGATTGGGACAGTACACCCATTATGCTTATTGGATAGTCTTCTTCCAAACCATAGGCTGGTGCCGAACGGTAGGGAAGGAAGAAAACCATTTGGCCTAAAGGGGTGTGCAGAAGGTAAAGACTAAAGACAAATGAAGGGATTTGGAGAGGTGGAATTACACGGTTACAGTTGTGAATCTGGATAATGGAAGAGGCATTACTAAGAATACCAGGATACCCCATCGAAACATTTCAATGTTTCAGTTTCACTGTGCAATGTTAAAAGAAAACTGATTTCCCGATTAGATACTTATTCCAGGGTATGTATTTACCAAGTATGATTCTCACATCTGTATGGTTTTACAGATGATGAGTGGGAGTAAGTTATTGGGAATTGGGTGATCATCCTCATTATATCGGGATTCGTTGTAATCGGTGATATTTGAGGAAATCACCTGGGATGTTTGCCGGTCGGCAAATATTTGGTTTTGAATATCCGCTTTCATGCACCAATTTCAAATTGATATATCTGTACGTCTATTTTCATAGAGTGAGATATACCTTTCTGAAATTATGTCTACAACATTTACCTATATCAGTGGATGGTTAGGTAAGGAGCATTAAACAGCGGTGTAATTCTTCTTAACCATAAGTACAGTTTTCAACCTACGACACACAGTGAATGAGTTATCAGACTCAAGGGACTTATACAGAGTATTGTATGTTGTCCAGTGTCTATCAGGACAGAGGGGTTGGTCCTCGTACTATATTCAGTTTACTTATGACTTCTCTAGTTTTTAGACACGTGTTTCGTGGAAACGCAGGGTCTGAATTTTGAGAAGTTATAGGTATTTGAATAAAGTAGAGAACCAGGTATTGCAAGTATCGGGATTCTTCAAAGTGATCGAAGATGTAGATACTTGTGTATGATATTCAGTTGATAGTAATGGTTAAGAGAACTTGCTTCTCTTTCAGGTTATTCATAATTGGAAGCATTCCTAAGTTGAGTAACGCTGATCGGCCTCCTTCCATTTAGTTGACATGCACTGGAGACAGCTGCATGATTTGGATCTGGTTCAGTTAAATCAGTGCCTCTGGTCCTATATGGGATATAGAACAGTTCGTATCTTGACGTTGTTAAGGTACGGGGAGTTGTCCAGCTTATGATTAAAACCAGACTCTGGATAACTCAAGGCACGTTTCTGTAATGGCTGTTTGTGGGTTGACCCAGGCTATGACGAGGGTTGACTTTCTACCATCTGGATGAACAATAGCGATATTGTTCTAGACTCGCCACAGTTTTATTAAAAATGGATTTTTTCAGAAAACAGTAGTGGGAGTATGGTAGAACTGGAAGTAATTCCAGAACCACAAACGATTACTGAAGATTTGATAAGGAACCTAAAGATTCAATCTGAATTGACATTCCATTGACCACTCCGCAGATAAGGTGGGTAACTTCAGGCACCCGAGAGGTACTACGGTAGCCTCAAGGACGGTGACAGGGAAGTTCTTGTTTACCCACAATTACCATTGCTGTTGTTCCAGGTTACGAGACCCGGCAGGAGGATGAGTATAGCGTCGTTCTGAACTCGCTTCAGAAGTGTACGTGTATATGACTCTGCCAGAGGGTTGTCGTAGTCAGTGGGAGCAGCGGAAGCATTGGTGGACAGGTGGCTTATGTCTATTTATAGACTAAAGCAGATGTAGCGGAGATAGATCATCTATTTCTGACATGACAGTCATGGGTTTGACTTCATCAGAATTGGGGATGGATCTGTTGAGAAGGTAGTAGGGTGTGATATCCAGGTATTTGGATAACATACACAGAGTAGGAAGTAATATTCCTACAGTACAATCGGTTATACTTTGGTCGTCACACAGTGTTTTCTCCAAAAGGAATTGGATATTATATCAGACATACTGGTTACTAGATCTATGGTTTTAGATCTAGATTTGGGTGGTTTCCCAATCAGGGTACTTTGACAGCATTCTAAGAGTATTTAGAATGGACGACTCCTGGCACGGTAGTGTACCTGCAGGTAATGGAGTCACCCTCTCTGAAGGTGTCTTATAGACTAAAGTAGAGAGGGATATGCATGATTGGCAGATCACTTGCTCACGTAATTGAGTCAATCGTGAGATGTCAAGTACCACACCAGATGTTGTTCTTGCAGTAGGTGCAATAAGTTGACATTAATCCAATCCTGGAGAAACAGTCGGAAGCAGTTTTAGAACATAAGTGGATGTTCTAGGGATATGATAACGACAGCCTCATTCGGGAGACAGTTATCATTCCAGGCTTCCAAGGTGACCTGGACGACAAGGAGGTTGTCGGAGTTATAGTTTTTCCTTCTGACGAGGGGCAGTATTTTGGACAGGTGGTCCGAGGCAATACTGAGGGTGGCATGGCGCAGGATACTGATTAAGTTCAGTTGACGATACAGTCTAAGAAGTTTGGATTTGGAGTTCATTTATGAGCTACGTCCCATCAGACATCCAGACATTCTAAGGCAGGTATTGCTCATTTCGGGAGATGGTTTTCTCCGCGAACTTGAGATATAGAGAGACATAGAAAGAGACATCAAGGCGGATCCACTCACTGAGGCTATTCCTCGAACGCAATAGTTTCGCAAACGGGATTTGTGAGACTGACTAGTAGAGGAGTTGGGTGTTCGATATCACACGGGCTGTGAGTATGCGACATCGCAATAATTAGCCTTGAGTGCAAGTGGGAGATTGTTGGAGATAGTGCCCTCATAGTCAATTATTGGATCACAGGTACGTGATTGCGGTAATTGAGGGAGGACCTATCCCGGTGGGACAGTCTTACTCGAGATGATAGTATGCTATCTGGTTTACCTTTATCATCGTGTACTGTTTCAGGTGACCTGACAAGTCGCTATTACACGTTGATAGAGCCCCTAGGATTCTTGCTTGACCACCAGCAGTATGAGGGCGATCATATACGTGGGAGCTGGGAGTCTATAAGCATATCCTTAAAAGGTCCCTAGTCGTAGGAGTTTCGAGACAGGGCATCGATACTCCAGAGTAGACTAGTGTATACAGTCGAGACCCCGACGAGGGGCGGTGGCCGGTCTCACAAGCCATTGGTGTCAGTTGGATCACCTAAGATGTATACAGGTGCTCATTGGGTTATGAGTACACCGGACAGGACTCGCCGGGAACATGCTAGTTGGTCATATACCAGACGTCAGATGGCAGTTCCCTGGTGACATGTGTGCAGGTTAGTTCATCGACCTGGGGATCGTCATTTGTCTTGTGTGAGTTCCCACTGTACTTTGATTACTACCCTACCACGGCTCAAAGGAGTCGTGCAAACAGGTTTTAGTTGGGTACAGTCCCGAGCCACATGGAGGCAGTGAGCGTATCTTCAGGGGTTCGTCTCTCCCGGTATTGGGGGTGAGGTCGTGCTGTGTCTAGGAGAGCCATTACACGAAGCCCTCGGCCGAGGCAAGGAGATTTACTGGTAGGTATTCCAGTAGTATCTCAGGGTGTTCTGGGCTACACTCCGACACGACTTGTACCGCTTTTGGGGGTCTGACTTTTACCAACCCCCTAGGCCCGCCATGCGATGCTCATAGACGAACGGACCGGACTGTACGGATATTGTCACTGACAGGCTCAGTTGGGTGTCGGGGTGAGCTTCCTCATCGACGTCCCTTTTGGTCAATATCTGGTGGCCCGTCACGTATTGGCATATACCTCTGACGTGCTAGTGGTTAAATCCATAGCCATAGTATTGACGAGTCTTTAGAGTCCACCACACTTACAGTTACTCAGCTTTCGGGCGAAAGGTTGTAGAGGCCGTATGGAGATATGGCAAGGTCCGATCAGATACGTGCGGTATTGCATGGATCGGGATCGGACAGTTTGTACTATAGGCCGTATTGGTATATGGCAGGGTTCGATCAGATACGTGCGGTATTGCACGGATCAGGATCGAACAGATATTACTAGCCGGCTTTGGTATAAGCCGGATCCTAGTATAGTACAGTGTAGACTTTGTCTCATTGCATTCGTATTTCGGTCGAAATACAGATGCGGGTGTGTATGCACAGTATCGGGGTTTTCCTGTAATTTATTACGGGACCAGTTTTCTGGAGTTGCCAGTTTGCTTTTCGTTTCGGCCAATTTCCATTGTTCCGTTCATTGGCCGAAGGTTGGTGGAGGAGGGTTTATTTGCATTGTTGCAAATAAGCTTTTGTGGAGGGGGTCTTTGCATATTATCATGTCATGATACTTGTCCCATCCTTTGACTTGATTTCTTCATGATGGCATGACTTTTTAAGTCATCATGGTTCATGATGGTTGGACTTTGTGAGGTGATGATGGTGGTGTTGAGTGTTGAGTTTACCTTGGTGATCATTCCCTTTTGCATGATAGACTTTCCTCTCTCTCTCTCTTGTTTTGATATATGAGAATGACTCTCTCATTTTTGCATCCATCTCATTTGTCCCCTCCTCTCTCTAGCATGGCCGGCCTCCCCTTTGATGGGGCTGTCCAAATATTTTGGTGTGGGTTTTTGCTTCATTTCATGTTGCAAAAATCCCACAAGTTCCATCTAAAAAGCTCCAAGTTCAATCCCTCCTCCAATGGCAATTCCACAAACCTCAAAATGAGACTTGCTCACTACATATTCTACAACGAATCTTGGGCACGTCGAGTAGCCGGCTTCGTGCCCGAGTTGCCTCGGCATTGAGGTGGGAGCCCGTAAACGATGTAGGCAACGTGGTGCACTTCCGGCGACGAGGAGGAGACGGACGGAGATCCCGCGAGGAGATCGGAGTGGAGATGAAGACCGGAGGACTTGGATCGTCGGTATATCTCTAACCCATCTTCTAGTAGCTTAGACTTAGTTTAATGGTAACGATCCGGGTGTTTAGTGCGCGGTGGTACCGATTTGCTAAGTCCGCAAAATCAAAGTTATTCACCGTTTCCGCATTCCGGCGTCGGTTTGACGACCGGGGTGCCGCCGTGCACTTACAGCAAGAAATGCTAAGACTTGAACCCTAGGAGTGAGTAGAGAAGATCAAGTGAGGGTTTTTCTCAAGCTTTTTGTATCTCAACACATGAGAGGGAGAGAGCTTGAGGGAGAGGATGAGCAAGAGAGAGAAAAGATATGATAGAATGATCAATTAGTGAGCCATTCTCACTAATATGTGTGAGTTATTTTAATTGTATAATTAGCTTGAAAATTGTCATGGTAAATCATGAGGTGACCATTATCATTTCATTATTAATGCTAATTGCAAGAATCAAAGAGCATCTTCCAAATGAAATGATCATGGTCAAATTGTCAACTTGGTCAACAAGTCAACAAAGTCAAAGTGTCAACAACAACAACCATGCACAATAATTAAGCTAATTATCAATTAACAATAATACACACAAAAACAATAGGGTTAACAAAATGACAAAAGTCATTAACCCTAAACAAGGTCCTCTCCCTCAATCTCAAGTAACTGTGCATACGCACCCGCATTCGTGATCCGAGGAACACGAACACAATGAGAAAAACCAATCTCAAATCATATACTAGGATCCGGCTTAAACCAAAGCCCGCTAGTATAAACTGTCCGGACAGCAACTGTGCACAAGTGCGCGGATGCGAACGAACCCTGTCGCAAGACCATGCGACCTCTACTCGTTTTGCCTAAAGGCGAATAGCTCTCTGTGTGGGACTCTAAAGACTCGACACTACGCTGGCAGTGGGTTTAACCACAGACCGCAAGCGGCACTAGCTGTACGTAACGGTCCCCAGGTAGATGTCGATAAGAAGACTGACGAGGTGAACCCCATCTGCACTCCTACTGAGCCTGTATGTGACAATCTCCGTACAGTCCGGTCTGTTCGTCTGATACATCGCATGGCGGGCCTAGGGGGGGCGGTGAACGTCAGTCCCCTAATAGCGGTACAAGTCGTGTCGGAGTGTAGCCCAGAACACCCTGAGATAACACTGGAAACCTACCAGTATATCTCGCTTGCCCTGGCCAGGGACTACTCGTGTAATGGCTCTCCTAGACACAGCGCGATGTCAACCCCCAATACCGGGAGAGACGAATCCTGTCTAACCGTCACCGCCTCCAAGTGCTTCGGGACTGCACCCAAAAACTACCTGTTTGCACGACTCCTCTGAGCCGTGGTAGGGTAGTAATCAAAGTGCAGTGGGAACACACTCGAGGCGAAGTGACAGTGTCAAGTCAGCGGACTAAGCTGTACTCATGTCACCTGGGAACTGATAACTGACGATAGGTATATTACCAACCAACAGTTCCCGACGAGTCCTGTCCAGTGTACTCGTAACCTAACGAGCACCCGCATACTATCCCAAGTACGACGTACTAACGGCTGTGGGACAGACCGTCTCCCACACTGGGATGAGAAGCGCATACGCTGGTCTACTCCGGAGTATCGATGCCCTGTCTCGATAGTCCAACGACCAGGGACCTGTATAAGGATGTGCTTATAGATTACCCAGCTCCCACGAGTGCGAGCGCCATCGCAACGCTGGTAATCAAGCAAAGATCCTAAGGGCTCTACTAATATGTATACCTGCAATATGCTAAAAGAAACACATGCACATATTAAAGCAGAGACAAACCAAGTAGCATACTACCATTTCGAGCAAGATTGTATATACAACTGTGAATATCCCAAGCTTCCATTAAGTAATATACAAACTAGTATGATACAGTAATGGCCTCTAGGGCATATACACTAACAATCTCCCACTTGCACTAAGGCCATGTTCTGGCGTATCGAAGACCTATCATCTCGATCAGCCGCTCGAACTGAGTCTGGGGCAAGGCCTTGGTGAATGGATCTGCTGTGTTATCCTCTGATGCAACTCTCCGGACCTCGATCTCCTGGCGATCCACGATCTCCCTGATCAGGTGATACCGCCTTAAGATGTGTCTGGATTTCTGATGGGACCTGGGTTCCTTCGCTAAAGCTATAGCCCCGTTGTTGTCGCAATACAGAGGTATTGGGTCAACAATGGACGGAACCACCTGAAGTTCTTTCAAGAACTTCCTCATCCAGACAGCTTCTTTTGCGGCATCAGATGCAGCGATGTATTCCGCTTCCATAGTCGAGTCAGCAACGGTTTCCTGTTTGGAGCTCTTCCAAC
Source organism: Agapanthus africanus (assembly GCA_030015575.1). Classification (NCBI taxonomy): domain Eukaryota; kingdom Viridiplantae; phylum Streptophyta; class Magnoliopsida; order Asparagales; family Amaryllidaceae; genus Agapanthus; species Agapanthus africanus. The sequence goes on from JASDDO010000022.1 coordinate 280,151,055, forward strand.
ACACCGCCCCTCCATTGAGGGTAAAGACAAAACCCGACATGGACTTGGAATCATCCTTGTCACTCTGGAAGCTGGAGTCAGCAAAGGCCTCAATCTGCAGGTCTTTTCCGCCATACACCAAGAACATCTCCTTAGTCCTTCTCAGGTACTTGAGAATGTTCTTTACTGCTATCCAATGTTTCTCCCCTGGGTTTGACTGATACCTGCTTACCACACTCAGTGCATAAGCCACATCCGGTCTGGTACACAACATCGCATACATTATAGAGCCTACCGCAGAAGCGTAGGGTATAATAGACATGCGATCCCTCTCCAAATCAGTCTTGGGAGACATCTCTTTGGAGAGAGTGATCCCGTGACAAGCCGGTAGATTACCGCGCTTGGAATCTTCCATACTGAATCTCTTCAGTATGGTGTCGATGTACCTGGACTGCGAGAGTCCTAATATCCTCTTGGATCTGTCACGGTAGATCCGGATACCCAGAATGTAAGAGGCATCACCCAGGTCTTTCATGGAGAACCTGTGTGACAAGAACCCCTTGACAGATTGTAGCATAGGAATGTCATTTCCTATTAAGAGAATGTCATCCACGTATAAAACGAGGAATACTACAGTTCTCGCTACAAATCTACAATAGATGCATGGTTCATCTGGATTTTTGATAAAGCCAAATTCTTTGACCGTCTCATCAAAGCAGATGTTCCAACTCCGCGATGCCTGCTTGAGTCCATAAATGGACTTGAGCAACTTGCACACCTTTCCGCTGCTCCCACCCTGAATGAAACCCTCTGGCTGGTCCATATAGACACACTCCTCTAAATGACCATTTAGAAAAGCTGTCTTTACGTCCATCTGCCAAATCTCATAATCGTGGAAAGCAGCGATGGCAAGAAGGATCCGAATGGATTTCAGCATAGCTACTGGAGAAAAGGTTTCGTCATAGTCCAAACCAGGTCGCTGACGAAAGCCCTTTGCTACCAGTCTAGCTTTATAGGTCTCAACCTGTCCATCTACACCAATCTTCCTTTTGAAGATCCACTTGCATCCTACGGGTTTCACCCCGTCTGGAGCAACGTCCAACGTCCATACTTTGTTGGTGTACATGGACTCCATCTCGGTCCGCATTGCATCCAGCCATTTTACCGAGTCGGCGCTCTGAATGGCTTGCTGGAAGCTAGTAGGCTCATCACAATCCAGGATGCAATCCTCTCTATCCCCGTCAATGAGAAAACCGTAGTACCTCTCGGGCGGATGAGACTGCCTACTACTTCTGCGGAGTGGCATGGGAATGTCCTGTTCTTTCGAACCTTCTGGTTCCTCTAAGCTTTCAGTAATGGTTTGTGGTTCTGGAATTTCTTCCAGTTCTACTGCGCTCCCGCTTATCTGATTTTCTAAAAACTCAGTTTCCAAGAAGCGGGCATGACGAGAAACAAGGACTTTTTGCTCCTCTGCGTAATAGAAGAGATACCCCTTGGAGTTCTTTGGGTATCCCACAAACTTGCACTGTACTGAGCGTGCCTCGAGCTTGTCCGCATGCTGCTTTTTTACAAAAGCTGGACATCCCCATGTCTTAAAGGATTTAAGACAGGGTTTCTTCCCACTCCACATCTGATATGGTGTGGTAGGCACTGTTTTAGTAGGAACTTGGTTCAAGAGATGTGCAGCTGTTTCCAGTGCATAACCCCAGAAAGATCGCGGTAACTCAGCCTTACTCATCATGGACCGTACCATATCCAATAGGGTTCGGTTCCTTCTCTCCGATACACCGTTATGTTGCGGAGTGTATGGAGGAGTAAGCTGAGAGAGAATTCCATTCTCTTTTAAATAATTCAGGAATTCGGCACTTAAGTATTCTCCACCTCGATCCGATCTTAGAATCTTGATACTTTTGCCGGTCTGTTTCTCCACTTCATTCTTATATTCCTGGAACTTTTCAAAGGCCTCGGACTTATGTTTCATTAAGAAGACATAACCGTACCTTGAAAAATCATCCGTAAAAGTAATGAAGTAAGAGTAACCGCTTCGCGCATGTGTAGACATTGGACCGCACACGTCGCTGTGTACGAGTCCCAAGAGCTCGCTCGCTCTTTCTCCATGTCCAGTGAACGGAGCCTTTGTCATCTTTCCCATGAGACAAGATTCACAAGTGGCATAAGACTGATACTCGAACGGATCCAAGTATCCTTCTTTATGTAACTTAGTCAACCGTGTCTCATTGATGTGACCCAGTCTACAATGCCATAAGAAAGCCTGATTAATATCTGGAGACTTTCTTTTGTGTGTATTCTGGATATTGAAAACCTGTGGTTGGTTTAAAACGTAAATACCGTTGTTTAATGTACCTGACCCAATCAACACTTGATTAAGGTGAATGTTCACTACATTACTTACAAATGCAAATTCATAACCTTCTTTAGATAATAAAGATACAGATATGATATTACAGGTTGCATTTGGTACATAATAACAACTACGCAAAACCAAAAAGTGTCCATCAGATAATCCCAGGTGATAGTCCCCCACGGCCTCTGCATCCATGCTAGCACCGTTCGCAACTCTGAGGGTCATGTCACCTGCCTTCAAAACTCTACGCTTTCTCAACGCCTGCAAAGAATTACAGATATGAGATCCTGATCCGGTATCCAATACCCAGGATGCAGAGTTTATTGATAGACAGTTTTCAATAACATACACACCTGAAGCTGAAGCTGCAACCTGCTTCAATTCCTGTGTTCTGGCCTTCCAGGCCCTGCAATCACTCTTCCAGTGTCCTTTCTTATGACAAAAGAAGCATTCCTCCTTATCCACAAGCTTCCCCGCTACCTTTGTTGCTTTACCCTTTCCCTTCGTATCCACTTTACCGACACCGCCTCTTGGTTTGGCGGGGGCTTTCTTCTTCTTGCCCTTGGCTTTCGCCCTGGACCTAGAAGAGGAAGATCCTCCTACAAACAAAGTGGATGTCTCCCTACCTTTCTGTAGGGTGCCCTCTGCGCTCCTCAGCATGTTGAGGAGCTCTGAAAGTTCAACCTCTTTTTCTTGTAGGTTGAAGTTCAGTATGAACTGGGCGTAAGTGGAAGGAAGGGACTGGAGAACTATATCCGTATACAGCTCACTCTCCAATGTGATCCCTAGGTCAGCGAGCTCCTCAATGTAGCCGATCATCTTTAGCACATGCTCGGCTACTGATGATCCGACGGCCATTCTTGTCGAAAATAACTTTTTCGAAGCTTCGTATCTCGCGATACGTGATTGCTCTCCATACAGTTCTTTTGTATGGAGCAATATGGATTCCATGTCCATATTCTCATGCCTCCTCTGATGTTCGTTGTCCATCGAGGCAAGCAGGAGGCACTTGGCCTTCGCGCTATCAATCTCCCAAGTCTTGCGGATTTCCTTATCCGCGATACTGGAAGTTGGACCAGGGACAGGGGGAGCTTTGGTGGTAAGAAGATACCCCAGCTTGTCATAGGTGATTGCAATCTTGACATTCCTGAGCCAATCTTTGTAGTTTGGCCCTGTCAATTTATTTTTATCTAACAGTAACTTAAGTCCGGTCATGTTGAATGGTCGCTGCAATTAGGAGAGAGAAAAGAAACACTTTAGCATGATGCTCTTGCAAGTTTAGAGTGGTTTTTAGTTTGTCTAAACTGGATGGCTCCCACTGTTTCTCGAATCCCTTCTCAAACCGTAAAGAAAAGGATTAGCCGGGATCATTCTCACCGTACAATACTTGCTTAACCGTTCAGCCAGGCCAGTGTCGGTACTTCGAGGGAGGTTTTCCAACGCTTTCGCGAAGTTCCTTAATTAAGTAACCTCTTTTCCCTGTGGGCGTAGCCCCGCTAACACCTTTCTAGGCACCTACTAGGTTTATAGCATTGATCGTTGAGTGAGAGTTTTCTCGGGGAGTAGCATATACTCACAGTAGGATCGGGATCCAAATATCATCGCGTGATAAAACCGAAGGAATCCTACCAGAATCATCACACTCCAAATGGTATGCAACACTAGCAAGTTTCAGTACTTATGAAACTCCCGATGTGTATTTTTGCCCCATGCTCTTATGACCTTGACTAAGGCCAACAAATCATAAGTCACATGTCAAGTTCTACCCGTCGTTATTCAGGTTAATTTGAACCCACCCGTATCCACCCTTGACTATGGCCAACAAGGCAATACGACTGTCTCAAACCAACGCATTCTATCTATGCAACATATGAATACCCACCAGCTACCAAACACTGTGCCTTGACTAAGGCCAACAAACACAGCTTGAATACTGTTGAATATTCATATGAAACGACGGAGGGCTACGGATGGTTTTGGCGAAACCGTGAACGTAGTGAACTTGATATAATCGATGGAACGAGATAGCTTTTAAAAAGGAGTGGTTCAAGCTCCGCGTTTAAAAGTTTAGTTTTGAAAAGAACCGAGTGGTTTTCAAAGTGTTCCAATCGACTTTTACTTGGTTTATTTCTTGCATTAGTTCTTTTAATGCGTCCCATCAATTAATCCTACCATTGCAGAAAACAACCAAAATATGACGTACGCTTATGCCATTCGCATTCGCCACGGGGCCCCGTCATCACCCGTTAGGTTACTTAACTAACGACAGAGCGGGGGCTGGGCTAGCGCGGCTGTAAAACATAAGCAACGCCTAAATAGTTATTTATATATATATATACAGCAATGAAAGACATTACAGATCACAGATGAATACATTGGATATACTAGGAATCCGCAATGCGTTCGAGCCTGCAACGCAAAGCGGATTACACGGTCGCGGTGAATAGCCAATACCCCACCCAAGACCCCTACGGGTGCGGCAAACTACCCGCCAAGCACCCGAAGCGAAGCAACCTCCCTCACCACCGTGAGTAGGCCACTCGGCACTTCGAGTACCCGGTAGTTTGTGCACCCCCTCCATGGGTCTATCCTAGGAGCAAAAAACAGTAAAAAGAATAATACAATGACGGCTACAACCCCGACCCGGTTGTGCGGCCATACAAAGAATATTATTACATCAATTTACATGTTACAAATGAATGAAAGAAAACAACGCTCATCTCACATCCAACCCCGGCCATTCACCCGCGACAATCCAATCCATTCATATCCACAAACCAACAACAACAATCACAGATCATGTATAACCCCGACTAATCGTCTTATAGCGATTAGCCGACGTTTAATACATGCAAGCATTACAGATATAACCGATGTAGTTAAAGCGTAGTGAAGTTCCGAAAAATACGGATTTATAGGCCCACAAAAGCAAATTTTTGTTCTGGAAAATCTGGGCATATATTATATATCCTAAAAATCCTAAAATCAACACAGTAAGACACTGCACGAAAAACGATGCAGTGACGTCATCAAACCGCGGCGCTTCCGCGGCACGAGCCTACCTCGTATGGCGGAAGCGCGGCGGTTTGGATGATTCTCTGTCTCGTTTTTCTTGTGTGTTTTTAAAAAACCCTGAGATGATTTTACAAATATAAAGTTTTCTGTTTTGAGCAGAAAAAATTTCAACAGAAACTAGGGTTTTTCAAAGTTCGGTTTTTGGATTTTTTCGGTTTCGAAACTTCGTTACACTTCACTACCTAGCTAGTTTGAGTCTAGTTAGGCTCTGATACCACTGTAAGTCCGTGTTGCCCACCCCGGTACTTACGGGGAGGCGGAAAACATAATAAAAAACGAATTTTTAATGACTTAGGCAACATGGACCAAGCTTGTGAGGATCTTTGCTAAACTAAAACTAGCTAACCCTAACTACAAAGTAGCTAAGTGATGGAAAGGTTATACCTTTGGTCTTTAGTCCTTCTCTCCTTGCTCGTCGGAACGGTAGAAAGGGCTCACCTTGCTAGTCTCCTTCCGTCAAAGAACGATCCACTTGAAAGCCACCACCTTTAGCTTCAACTCCAAGCTAGGAGTAACTAGGGTGCAAGAAATGCTAAGACTTGAACCCTAGGAGTGAGTAGAGAAGATCAAGTGAGGGTTTTTCTCAAGCTTTTTGTTTCTCAACACATGAGAGGGAGAGAGCTTGAGGGAGAGGATGAGCAAGAGAGAGAAAAGATATGATAGAATGATCAATTAGTGAGCCATTCTCACTAATATGTGTGAGTTATTTTAATTGTATAATTAGCTTGAAAATTGTCATGGTAAATCATGAGGTGACCATTATCATTTCATTATTAATGCTAATTGCAAGAATCAAAGAGCATCTTCCAAATGAAATGATCATGGTCAAATTGTCAACTTGGTCAACAAGTCAACAAAGTCAAAGTGTCAACAACAACAACCATGCACAATAATTAAGCTAATTATCAATTAACAATAATACACACAAAAACAATAGGGTTAACAAAATGACAAAAGTCATTAACCCTAAACAAGGTCCTCTCCCTCAATCTCAAGTAACTGTGCATACGCACCCGCATTCGTGATCCGAGGAACACGAACACAATGAGAAAAACCAATCTCAAATCATATACTAGGATCCGGCTTAAACCAAAGCCCGCTAGTATAAACTGTCCGGACAGCAACTGTGCACAAGTGCGCGGATGCGAACGAACCCTGTCGCAAGACCATGCGACCTCTACTCGTTTTGCCTAAAGGCGAATAGCTCTCTGTGTGGGACTCTAAAGACTCGACACTACGCTGGCAGTGGGTTTAACCACAGACCGCAAGCTGCACTAGCTGTACGTAACGGTCCCCAGGTAGATGTCGATAAGAAGACTGACGAGGTGAACCCCATCTGCACTCCTACTGAGCCTGTATGTGACAATCTCCGTACAGTCCGGTCTGTTCGTCTGATACATCGCATGGCGGGCCTAGGGGGGGCGGTGAACGTCAGTCCCCTAATAGCGGTACAAGTCGTGTCGGAGTGTAGCCCAGAACACCCTGAGATAACACTGGAAACCTACCAGTATATCTCGCTTGCCCTGGCCAGGGACTACTCGTGTAATGGCTCTCCTAGACACAGCGCGATGTCAACCCCCAATACCGGGAGAGACGAATCCTGTCTAACCGTCACTGCCTCCAAGTGCTTCGGGACTGCACCCAAAAACTACCTGTTTGCACGACTCCTCTGAGCCGTGGTAGGGTAGTAATCAAAGTGCAGTGGGAACACACTCGAGGCGAAGTGACAGTGTCAAGTCAGCGGACTAAGCTGTACTCATGTCACCTGGGAACTGATAACTGACAATAGGTATATTACCAACCAACAGTTCCCGACGAGTCCTGTCCAGTGTACTCGAAACCTAACGAGCACCCGCATACTATCCCAAGTACGACGTACTAACGGCTGTGGGACAGACCGTCTCCCACACTGGGATGAGAAGCGCATACGCTGGTCTACTCCGGAGTATCGATGCCCTGTCTCGATAGTCCAACGACCAGGGACCTGTATAAGGATGTGCTTATAGATTACCCAGCTCCCACGAGTGCGAGCGCCATCGCAACGCTGGTAATCAAGCAAAGATCCTAAGGGCTCTACTAATATGTATACCTGCAATATGCTAAAAGAAACACATGCACATATTAAAGCAGAGACAAACCAAGTAGCATACTACCATTTCGAGCAAGATTGTATATACAACTGTGAATATCCCAAGCTTCCATTAAGTAATATACAAACTAGTATGATACAGTAATGGCCTCTAGGGCATATACACTAACAGATAGAGCCCCTAGGATTCTTGCTTGACTACCGGCAGTATGAGGGCGATCATATACGTGGGAGCTGGTAGTCTATAAGCACATCCTTAAAAGGTCCCTAGTCGTGGGAGTTTCGAGACAGGGCATCGATACTCCAGAGTAGACTAGTGTATACAGTCGAGACCCCGACGAGGGGCGGTGGCCGGTCTCACAAGCCATTGGTGTCAGTTGGTTCACCTAAGATGTATACAGGTGCTCATTGGGTTATGAGTACACCGGACAGGACTCGCCGGGAACATGCTAGTTGGTCTTATACCTGACGTCAGATAGCAGTTCCCAGGTGACATGTGTACAGGTTAGTTCATCGACCTGGGGATCGTCATTTGTCTCGTGTGAGTTCCCACTGTACTTTGATTACTACCCTACCACGGCTCAAAGGAGTCGTGCAAACAGGTTTTAGTTGGGTACAGTCCCGAGCCACATGGAGGCAGTGAACGGATCTTCGGGGGTTTCGTCTCTCCCGGTATTGGGGGTGAGGTCGCGCTGTGTCTAGGAGAGCCATTACACAAAGACCTTGGCCAAGGCAGGAGATTTACTGGTAGGTATTCCAGTAGTATCTCAGGGTGTTCTGGGCTACACTCCGACACGACTTGTACCGCTTTTGGGGGTCTGACTTTTACCAACCCCCTAGGCCCGCCATGCGATGCTCATAGACGAACGGACCGGACTGTACGGATATTGTCACTGACAGGCTCAGTTGGGTGTCGGGGTGAGCTTCCTCATCGACGTCCCTTTTGGTCAATAGCTGGTAGCCCGTCACGTATTGGCTTATACCTCTGACGTGCTAGTGGTTAAATCCACAGCCATAGTATTGACGAGTCTTTAGAGTCCACCACACCTTCCGTTACTCAAGCTTTCGGGCGAAACGCTGTAGAGGCCGTATGGAGATATGGCAGGGTCCGATCAGATACGTGCGGTATTGCACGGATCAGGATCGGACGGTTTTGTACTAGTGGCCGTATAGTTATATGGCAGCGTTCGATCAGATACGTGCGGTATTGCACGGATCAGGATCGGACGGATATTACTAGCCGGCTTTGGTTTAAGCCGGTCCTAGTTTAGTACAGTATAGATTTTGTCTCATTGCATTTGTATCCGGACGGAATACAAATGCAGGTGTGTATGCACAGTATCGGGGTTATCCTGTAATTTATTACGGGACCAGTTTTCTGGAGTTGCCAGTTTGCTTTCCGTTCCGGCCGGTTTTCCTTTGCTCTTTCCCGGCCGGAGTTTTCCGATGGAGGGGGTAATTTGCAGTTTTGCAAATTACACTTTGTGGAGGATTTATTTGCATAAGGATTAATTATGAAAGCATCTTTGCTTTTCTTTCATTCATTGTGATTAGAAAGGATTAGAAATGAAGTGAGGTTTGATTTGAGTTTAGTGATGATTATGTTTTGGATATGGTTACCCTCCACCTTTTACTACCATCACCTCCCTTCATATTCATATTCCTCCACCATGGTTACTCACTTGATGCAAGAAGTTTTTCATGAAAAGAAAAAGAAAGAGAGAAGAAGAAAAGAGAAGAAGAGAGAGCTTCATCTTTGAGAGAGGTTTTCATTCTTGATCTCATTCCATGCCAAGAAAAATGCAAGCACCATTTTTCTTATCTTTGTTTCCTCCATCCTCTTCAAATGGCAACCAACCCCAAAGTGAGACATACATTCTACATTACACTCCCTACAGCATATCTTGAGCATGTCGAGTAGCCGGCTTCATGCGCGAGTTGCCTCGGTATTGAGGTGGGAGCCCGTAAAAGTACCCGGCTTCGTGGTGCCCTTTTCCGACGAGGAGGAGACGACCGGAGATCCCGCGAGGAAATCGGAGTGGAGATGAAGACCGGAGGACTCGGATCAGTCGGTACATCTCTAACCTATCTTGTTACTTAGCTTAGACTAGTTTAATGGCACGATCCGGGGTTTAGTGCGCGGTGGTGCCGGTTTGCCAAGTCCGCAAAATTTTAAGTTTACCACCGTTTCCGCGTTTGGCCGTCGGATTGACGGCCGGGGCGCCGCCGTGCACTTACATAAGGTCTGTATAGAGCTCATTATCCAAAGTCGTCCCAAGGTCTGCGAGCTCTTCAATGTAGCCGATCATCTTTAGGACATGTTCTCCTACCGATGACCCGACAGCCAACCTCGCTCGAAACAAGTTCTTAGAGGTCTTGTATCTTGCTATACGAGATTGCTCTCCATAAAGTTCCTTTGTATGGAGAAATATGCTATCAAGGTCCATATCCTCATGCCTCCTCTGATGTTCATTGTTCATCGAGGCAAGCACTATGCACTTGGCTTTCGCGCAATCTAAATCCCAGGTTTTGCGGATTTCCTTATCCGCATTACTGGATTTGGGACCAGGAACAGCAGGTGCCGTAGCGGTGAGGACGTACCCCAATTTGTCATAGGTCAAAGCTATTTTGACATTCCGCAGCCAATCTTTATAGTTTGGCCCTGTCAGTATATTTTTCTCTAAAAGTAACTTAAGTCCAGTCATTTTCAGGGTCGCTGCAATTAGGAGAGAGAGAAGAAAACTCTTTAGCATAATGCTCTTGCAAGTTTAGAGTGGTTTTTAGTTTATCTAAACTGGATGGCTCCCACTGTTTCTCGAATCCTTCCTTAAACCATAAAAGAAGAATTAGCCAGGACTATTCTCACCGTACAATTCTTGCTTAACCGTTCAGCCAGGCTGGTGTCGGTACTTCGAGGGAGGTTTTCCAACGCTTTCGCGAAGTTCCTTAATTAAATAACCTCTTTTCTCTGGGGGCGTAACCCCGCTGACACTTTTCTGGACACCTACTAGGTTTATAGCATTGATCGTTAAGTGACGAATATTCTGATAAGTAGCATATACTCACAGTAGGATCGGGATCCAAATATCATCGTCTGATAATGTTGTAGGAATGCTACCAACATTCATCAAACTCAAAATGGTATGCATCTCTTTGCAAATTTCAGTTTCTTTAGAAATTCCCGATATAAATTTTTTCCCCATGCTCTTATGACCTTGGCTTTAGTCAAAATGTCATAAGTCACATGTCAAGTTCTACCCGTCATTATCTTGTCAATTTGAACCCATCCGTATATACCCCTGACTTTGGTCAAATGGTAATACGACTGTCCCAAACCAACTCATCTATCTTATGGAACAAATGAAAACCCAGCAGCTACCAAACACTATGCCTTGACTTTGGCCAAAATGCATAGCTTGAATACTACTGAATACCCAAATGAAATGACGGAGGGCTACGAATGGTTTTGGCGAAACCGTGAACGTAGTGAACTTGATATAACCGAAGGAACCTGATAGCTTTTAAAAGGAGTGGTTAAGGCTCCGTATTTAAAAATATCTGTTTTTAAAATTAACCGAGTGGTTTCTTTTAAATTGGTCCAACGATTAAAACTTTGGTTTATTTTCTTTGCATTATAGATAATGCGTCCAATCATTAACCTATCATTGCAGAAAACAAGGAAAATACAACGTCCTCTTATGCCATCCGCATTCGCCACGGGGCCCCGTCATTACCCGTTAGGTTACTTAACTAACGACAGAGCGGGGGCTGGGCTAGCGCGGGTGCAAAACATAAGTGACGTCTAAATAGCTACATTATATATAGATATTATACATTCGTCTGACGCAATGATATACATTCCAGAACACAGATAAACATTATTGGATTTGCAAGCAATCTGTATTTCTATTGAGCCTGCATGAAAAGACAGATTACACAGTTGTGATGAATAGCCGTTACCCCACCCAAGATCCCTACGGGTACGGCAAACTACCCGCCCGGCAGTTTGTGTACCCCACCTTGGATCTGTCCTAGGAGCAAAAACAGTAAAATGAAATAATGCAACGGTGGCTACAACCGCAACCTGGATGTGCCTCGCAAAATAATATTACAACAAATTACATTTACAACAAATGAATTTAATAATAACCCATTGCTAAACCCCAGCTATAAACCACAACAGTCCAATAACAGTTCATATGCACAAACAGATTACAGAAATGTGCAACCCCCTGCCAACCGACATAATAGCAGTTAGGGGAGGTTTACGAACACATTATACAATCACAGATATAATCCAATATGCAAATACTGTACAATTTCGATCGAGTAAACACCATTAATATTGCTCCAATACTGCTCTGTAAAACTGAAACCTGAGCAAATATTAAATATTCCAGAAAATCCCAAATACCACAGAGAAGCAACACAGGAAATTTGGGTTCCTGACTCGGCAACTCGGCGGCGGAAGCGCGGCGGATCGGTGCGATCCGCCGCGGTTCCGCGGCCTCTTTGACGATTCAGGAGCCCAAATTTCTTGGGTGTTCTTCTGGTGTCTTTTCAAGCTTTCTGAACTTACCTGAAAAATTTTTGGACATCATTTTAAAATCGACAGAAACTAGATGTTTTTAGGGTTTTCCGGCTTCGTTTTTCCGTTCGAAATTCGTACAAATTTGCAATTCGTACAAATTTGCAATTAAGTTATTTATTGTTTAGCGAGGCTCTGATACTACTGTAAGTCGATGTACTACACCCCAATACTTGTGGGGAGGCGGAAATTTCAAAAACGAACTTGTTTAATGAACGAACATCGACTAACCGCTTGAATCGAAGCTAAACTATAAATAACCAAACACAAAGTGTTTCTAAACTACTGTGTTTAGGGATTATACCTAATGAACCAACTCCTTCGTCTTTACGAACTCCTTGTTCTCCTCGGCCTTCTCGAAGTAGTAGATGATCCACCCGAGAGCAAAACTCCAAGCTTAGCCTCTAAACTTGAGGCAACTAACCTTCTAGGATTGTTAATCAAAGAAGATAGATTGAGATAGAGTGATGGTTATGGATTGTTTAGTCTTACTAACCCTTGTACTCAACTCATGAGAGGGGAGGATTAGTCTTTTGAAGAGAGAGAGCTTGAGGAGAGAGAATGTGTAGATAATCATGAGATGAGATTATTGAGTATCATAATAAATATGAAGCATTCTCTTTTATGAAGAAAAGAATAATACATGATGAATAAGCATGCTTCACAAATATCTAATGGTGATTCATTATCATGAGTCATTAAGCATTTATGATGCTTTAATGATATGAATGAATCACCCTCATGACTCATTAATCTCATTCATTGCATACGACACCTAAACCTCCTTAGTCACCACTTCTAGAAGCTTCTCGCACAATTACGAGAACGCCCCTCCAATCCGCAAAAATACGGAAAAACTTTAGACTGTAAAAATCCAATAACCGGATACCAGTAACTGGCTTAAACCAAACCCGACTGGTAAAAACTGTCCGAAAGTCGTACGCGCGTAAACGCACATATGCGTCCGAACCGTTGTCGTAAAACCATACAACCTCTATATCGTTTCGCCTGGAATAGGAAACTCTCTGTGTAGGACTCTAGAGACTCGACTACTACGCTGGCAGTGGGTTTAACCACAGACCGCAAGCGGCACTAGCTGTACATAACGGACCCCAGGTAGTTGTCGATAAGAAGGCCGATGAGGAAACCCATCCGAACTCCTACTGAGTCTGATGTGACAATCTCCATACAGTCCGGTCCGTTTGTCCAAGACTATCGCATATCCGGCCTAGGTGGCGGCAAGCGTTAGTCCCCTAATAGCGGTATAAGTCGTGTCGGAGGGAAGCCCATTACACCATGAGAAACTACTGGAACCTACCAGCAAATCTCGCTTGCCCTGGCCAGGGACTTTGCATAATGGCTCTCTGACACAGCGCGATATCAACTCCCAATACCGGGAGGGACGAATCCTGTCTAACCGCCACTGCCTCCAAGTGGTCGGGACTGCACCCAACTGCTACCTGTTTGCACGACTCCTTTGAGCCGTGGTAGGGTAGCAATCTAAGAACAGTGGGACACACTCGAGGCGAAGTAGCAGTGTCAAGTCTGCGGACTACGTTGTACTCATGTCACCTGGGAACTGTTCACTGACGACTGGTATAAAACCAACCAACAGTTCCCTGTGAGTCCTGTCCGGTGTACCCGTAACCTAACGAGCATCTGTATACTATCTCCAGTACGACGTACTGACAGCTGTGGGACAGACCATCTCCCCAACTGGGATGAGAAGCGTACACACTAGTCTACTCCGGAGTATCGATGCCCTGTCTCGATAATCCAACAACTAGGGACCTGAATAAGGATGTGCTTGTAGACTACCCAGCCCCCACTAGTGTGACTGCCATCACAACGCTGGTAGTCAAGCAAGATCCTAAGAGCTCTATCAATACGTACACTCACATATTAAGATAGAAAAACCAAGTAGCATACTACCGTGTTTAGCAAGACTGTTATATACATGTGAATATCCCAAGCTTCCATTAAGTAATATACAAACTAGTATGATACAGTAATGGCCTTCTAGGGCATAAACACTAACACATTTCTTGATTTAATTAAACCCACCGGCACGACCCTTGACAAATGCAAAACAATGCCGTACAAATACTCTAATCCAATCGCATCATATGCTGTAGATAAGTAGTAAATAGCTACAGTACACTACGCCTTGACGAATGCTAAACTACCGTAGCACGAATACTAATTAATACTTATCTTAAATGATGGAGGGCTACGCAGGTTTTTCAAAAAACCATGACGTAATGAATTTGATATCGTTGTAGAAACAAGTGATTTTGAAAAGGAGTGTTTTTAAGGCTTTTCTAGTTTTGCTAAAGAGGTCACTCCCGGTGAAGGGATCTCGGCTCTTTCCTTATCGAATAAGGTGCAGGATATTTCACAAATACCGCTGTGCAAAGTAAGAACTATAGAAGCGGTCAAAAACTAAACCGTGAGTTTGTAGCATCTGCCAGTTTTTCTAAAGAGGTCACTCCTGGTGAAGGGATCTCGGCTCTTTCCTCATCGAATAAGGTGCAGGGTATATCACATATACCACTATGCATAGCAAAAACTGTAGCTACCCTTTTTGAAAATTTGATTCTACAATATCTTTTAGGTTTCTTTTATTTTATTAATCTCATTAATAAATCTCATCAATTATTCTTCTTAAGCATCACAGAAGAAGCGAAAATACAACGTACGCTTATGCCATCCGCATTCGCCATAATGTTCCGTTATGCACCGTCAGGTTACATAACTAATGGCATACTGGGACGGGACTAGCGTGGGTGTAAAACATAAGCAATGTTTATTATATATCATATATACAATAATAAATCATTCGTCTCACACATATAATATGATCACATCACAGTATATCAGCAACAGAAGAAGCATATCAAATATTGGATATACTAGGAGGTCCATGTTTTTATATCGAGCCTGTATAAAACACGGATTCCACGGTCACGATGAATAGCCAATCCCACATCCCTAGACCCCTACGAGAGCGGCAAGTAACACTGTCAATTGCAGTGTTAGGAGACCCGGTCTCGACTCCTCGAGATGGCCTCCAACTGGACCCTAGAGCACGGTTACTTGTGCCCCTTCCTCGGGTCTATCCTAATGCGGAAAAGTAAATAATATATAATGGTGACATCAACCTCATCCCGGAAGTGCCCCAATAAAAGAATATTATATACAATGAATTTTACATGAATGAAAATAAAAACCCTCATCTCACATAATGTTAGTTATATGTATGCCCTAGAGGCCATTAATATACATGAGATGTATATTGTAGTGGATGCTTGGACATATATAGGGAGGACTTTCTTGCACGACATGATAGTATGCTATCTGGTTACTCTTTACCTTAACGTGTACACAGATTGTCTCTCTGTTACATGTTGGTAAAGCCCTTAGGATGTGTACTTGACTACCTGGACTATGATGCGGATCATACTAGTGGGGACATGGTAATCCATAAGTACATCCTTCAAGGTCCCTAGTCGTGGGTGTATTGAGACGGGGCATCGATATACCAGAGTAGACTAGCGTATACCTTCTCGACCCATACAGATGGGCGATGGATGATCCCATATCCATTGGTGTTTGATATCAGAGATGATATACGGGTGCTCAGTGGAGACTGGGTACACTGGAAGGACTCACCGAGAACTCCCAGATGGTATTATACCTTACGTCAGATGGCAGTTCTCTGGTGACACTGGTACAGGTTAGTTTGTAGACCCGAGATCGTCATAGAGTCTTGTGTGATTCCCACTGTTCTTTGATTTCCACCTTACCAAATCCAAGAGAGCGTGCGAAACGGTGGTTTTTAGGTACAGTCCCGAGTCACATGGAGGCAATGAGCGATAGGAGGGGTTTCGTCTCTCCCGATATTGGGGGTTGATGTTGCGCTATGCTCGATTGGCCATAACAGGGAAGTCCCTGGCCAGGGCTGGTTTAGAGATTTACTGTTAAGTGTTACCAGTAGTTTCTCGACCCGTTATGAGCCTCATATCGGCATGACTTATCGGTTATTGGGGTCTGACGTTTACCACCTCTAGACTTGATATGCGACATATCAGACGAGGAGACCGGACTGTACGGTAGTGTCACTGTCTGGCTTTTTGCAGGAGTTGGAGCGGGCTTGCTTGCTGATCTTCTGATCGCTCAATACCAGGGTAGCCGTTACGTCCAGCTAGTACCGCTGACGGCTTGTGGGTGCTTGATATGATCATCACGTACTGCCGGCGTATTGACGAGTCTTTAGAGTCCTACATAGAGGTTTTACTGGCTCAGGCAAAACGAAATAGGAGCGCATATGTGATATGTGTGGGACCGAGAATAATGCGAGTATGTGATACTGTATTCTATTCTCGCGATGTTTGTATTTATCGGTTATATGCGATATAACCAGGTATCGAATCAAGGGTTGATTCGATAAATCGATACATTGTATGTTAGTCGGTTATATATAATATGACCGGATTATTAAGTCAAGTGTTGATTTAGTAATTTAGTGTATAATTGTATATGTGATATACTAATTTACATTAACTAACATTGGTTCACTTAAGCATTTGTTTTTCTCGCTTGTGCACAACTTAATATATATGTGATATATATTTATTTGTGTTCATTTTGTATCATGGTTGTTGACACAATTATCAAGGGTATATGAGACATATACCATTATAATTATATGGTGGGGTTTTAATATACAAAGTAAATACAAAATTAGTGGATAATTGTTCAAGTGCATGAAACTTCATGAAGTTGTGAGTGCATTGACCAAAGACTACTAGTTTTGTTTTACTTAGGATTTTTATAAACCTAAGCACTATAATTAGCCATGGTTATGTCTCTACATGAGTTAATATACGATACCCACTCACCCATGGTTAGCTCTCTCTCTCTTGAGATTAGTTTTTCATTCTCATTTTTGAGCTCATCTTCTTCCTCTTTCAAATGCTTTCTAGGGTTTGATAAAGTGAGAGAATTATAGTGAGAAAAGAAATTCTAAAGTGTACCCATTTCCTATTTCATCATCCTCTACTAGACTAGCACTTTAGTTTAGGGTGTTTTCTTCACTTTGGTGAAGTGGTAGCTTGAGTTCGTATTTCCTCGACGTAGATCATCTTCGGCCTCGAAGACTTCAAGCAAAACCGTTGCCATCTTCTCATAGATCCGTCCGAGAGTCGAAATCACCATGATCGCAGCGAAGGGACTACTACAAGGAATTTAAGAAGGGAAGGACCGATCTACAAAGGTTGTATTTCGTATTCACTTAGTGTTAAAGTGTTTAACATGCTAGTTTTCGTCTAATCTCTAGTTTAAAGATCTAGTTTAGGGTTGTTCGGCACGGCTAAAATTTTAATCGGGCATGGTTGATGCCTTGTTGAACCTTCTTAGAGTGCCTAGGAACCCTACAGTGGTATCAGAGCCTAGCTAGAGTATTAGGCGACGTGTATACGAAGTTAAAACTCCGAACGATCTCCGAATCGACGAATCATACCCTTCTCTGGACTTTTTTTTAAAAACTGTGATTTTTCTGTATTAAAAATACCTAAAAAATTCAGCAGGGAAATATAAACATTGAAGTGAAAAACGAGCGCATAATCCATACAAACCGCCACGGAACCGCGGCCGTACCGCGCTTGAGCCTCGGATCCGCGGCAGTAAAAAGGATTTATACACTCGTTTTAGCACAGTAATGTCCGTAGGAAAAATTGCTAATTTCTGGGTATTTTTAATTTGACTCAAATGTTGAGTGTTCTGAGGTTTATTTTGTATTCGTTGATTCGATCGGAAAATTTAATTTCGTTATGTTTTCCGGATAATTTAGAAAGTATAAAAAAGTTCGGACGGATATCAATAACTCACTTTTTCCCGAACCGGAAAATTTCCAAGTGTTGGATTTTTCCGTTGTTTAAGAACGTTCTAAATCGTGCAAGTTACGCGATGGACCCTCTAGAAGATAACAAACCTTAACTCGATTATGTGACCGTCTTGAACTACCTCTAAACCTTAAGGTTTGGGGCAGTACGGCGTTGCCACATGTGAGGCGTTGACTTGACCCTTCTATGGCTGGACCATTGGTACTGTGGCATGTGATGGATGTTTTTAAACTCCCTTCAAGTGTTGGGAACTATTTGGGAAAACTTGGGTGTTTGATCATTCGATCGGAAAGTTTAATATTGTCTATTTATCTGGAATGTGATACAATATTTGGAATCCACAAGTAGTTATGAGATAACTAATTTGAATGTTATAAACATAGCAGTTTAGTCTCAAATGATCGGTTGCCATGGAATTTTGAAGCTATTAAAAGTCCGTCGCAATCATGTAGCATACGCGGATACTCGCCGGGTAAACATAATAGACAGCCACGCCCCAAAGTGTAACCCTTCGAAAATCGTTTAGGCATTTTTTCGGTAATCGGCTAATTTTTCGGCTTTTTCCGTAAAAAGTCAAATTAGGTATTTTTCATTGTATACCAAATTATACAAAATTTAGACAAGATATTACTATAATTTTGTCACTAAAATGTCACTTATAATTTTCTAGTTAAAAAAAAATTCATAATTAATTATTTTTTTATTATTTTAAGCTTTTAAAAATACATTAAATTAGTGATAAATAAAAATTTAATTAGGTAAATTACACACTTAGGAATCTTTATAAACTAAAATAGAGTGTTAATAAATTGTATCATAACTTTATAAGATTTTTGTGTTATGGTTGGAAATTTAATGAAAAAATGAACTAAAATGAGGTTTTTTGTAAAAAGTTTGATGTGAAAGGCATTAAATGGAAACTTAAGGGGTTTTTTGACATAGAATCATCTACACAACACCCACACTTCCTTCTTCTTGCTGCTGGCCGAAATTTCAGCAGCTCCCCTTCCATTTCCTCACTTCTTTTTGCTTCATTTTCATGCCAAAATTCATAAAAAAATTCACCATTTTCTTCATAAAATCAAACCACAACCCTAATCCACTCTCTCCTCAAACCAATTTAGTCCAAAACTTGAAGAAAGGAGGCATCTTTGGTGGCTTGAGCAAACTAGGGTTCAACTTGTAAGGTGAAATTTCTAAACTAGTTTGTTAACTTGTAGTTTAAATGTGCTAAAGTTGAATTTTGAAGTGTTAATTTAGTAGTAATTGTTGGTTCATGAAAATCAAGAGAGGGATTTGATTTCAAATTAGGGTTTGAAGCATGGTTGTTGGAGTTAAGTTAGGGTTTGATTATCTAATTGGTTGGATTGGTTAATTGTGTAATGTTACGCTCGCTAAATCGATAAAATTGCGATATTTGCGTCGAATTGGTATGAAATTGCTTACTAGATTTTTATAAAAATTAGGATGCGATCTAATTGCGTTATATTATCAATATATTTAGTTTCATAAACGACTATTAGAGTCCGGGAACGCGGGGTTTTGTCTAGCCGGGTTTTAGTTTTGTCGATTTCCCCGAAATGACGATTCTAGTTAAAGATTTAGCGATTTTCGTGTGTTTTCCCGCGCACCGAGTGCACGTTATGTTTAATTCGAGAGCGTCGATATTTGTATATTGTGACTTGCATCGTTTTAGGATATGTAATCTTATGCTTGGTGTTGTGCAAATATAGGATCGGTCGGGTAAACATCGGACACGGCGCGTAAAGGCAAGGCGGTGGTCGGATCGGATTAGCGGGGATTTCAGGTGAGTAGATGTATTCATCTATGGGGGAATCGTCTGGATGGTGCAAGGCGCTCCCTAGTTAGGATTACCCTACTTCTTGTAAGATTTATATTGTTAGTTAGCTTATCCCTTTATGTACATTGCATACCCTTATAGCTAACCGTATATTAGATTGCATGGACATTCATCTACACTTATGCGATATCACTTCGTAGGACACGAACACCATTACCATTGGCATCTGTTGCACGCACACTATTCATGTGACACACACGCCTTTGGTAATTGCCATGCCACGTGCACTATAGAACCTGTTTAGCTCAGTATCGCCACTTGCATCATATATGATATATGAGATTGCATAGCATGCATATACCTCGCATCATCATCATATTTACATAGATTTCTAGCCACAATTCACATCGCATACCTTGTTATCATAGACATTTATCATATATAACATGTGGACATTATGATTTTTCTTGAGGATTTCAGTATTGCCGCGATTTCTTGATTTTTGGGGAAAACCGCAAGAATATAACAAAAGCTTTTATATATCATTTTTTTTAAAACAAAGTTGCAGTTTTCTTGTGATGTATGTGTCGTCCACCATGAGTTTTCATGTTTTCAGTTGGATTTCGAGACCCGATTCGAGGAGTGGATGAACCGTCTCGGGTACATGGTGGGCCCGGTATGGTACCCCGGGGCAAGAAGATCGAGTTGTAGACGATGAGCCTGGCAGGGGAAGACTACCTACCGGTGATGTCTGGCGCGGCGGATATCCAGAGGATACCGACCGTTGTCGTGAGATTTGATGATATGGGCCGATCCGGACTGACGGAGCCCGATATTTGAGACATTGATACAGTGAGATATTGAGACAGATATGATTTCATATTTGGTGTCGATGCTTGACACGGGTTTTCAGATGATTTCTTGATGGTACTTAGCTATTATGCAGATAGAGGTTGTTGTATCGACTGTAAGGTAGTGCCAGGTGAGAGTGTAACTACTCAACATAGACTTTTAGTTCTAGATTTTCGATTTAGAAGAGAACCTAGGAAGATTGGAAGTAAGGTAGAGCCTAAAATTAAATGGTGGTGATTGAAAGAAGGTAATCAAAAGGCTTTTATAGATCGTGTAGTACAAGAAGCGGATTGGCAGTCGGAAGATGATCCAGACAAAACATGGAACAAAATGGCTAGTTGTATCAAGAAAGTAGCTAGAGGTCTACTTGGTGAGTCGAGAGGTGGTGCTCCACCATCTAAGGACATGTCATGGTGGAATGAAGATGTAAAGGCTGCTATTAAAATTAAAAGGGATTCTTATAAAGATTTGAAGAAAAGGAGAGATGTGGAGAGATTTGAGAAGTACAAAATGGCTAAAAAGGAAGTTAAGAAAGCTGTTCGGGAAGCTAAATCGAAGGTCTACAAGGAGGTGTATGAGAAATTAGACACTAAAGAGGCTGCAAATGATATATACCGGATTGCTCGAATGCGGGAAAGGAAGACTAGAGACTTATGTGCGGTGAAGTGTATCAAAAATGAAAATCAGAAGGTTTTAGTTCGAGATGAGGATATCAAGGAAAGATGGAGAGATTATTTTGACAAATTGTTCAATGAGAGCTTTACTAAGAATTTGGATGGACTTGTCATTCAATCTCAAGATATAAATCGTGATTTCATGCGTAAAATAAGACTTACTGAGGTTAAAGAAGCTTTGAACAGAATGGGTTTAAGAAAAGCGGTTGGTCCTGACGGGATTCCTTTCGAGATTTGGAGATGCTTAGGAGAAATAGGCGTTAAATGGCTGACAGATCTGTTTAATAAGATTTGGCAGAAAAAAAGATGTCAAATGAATGGAGGAAAAGTATCCTTGTACCTATCTACAAGAATAAGGGTGACATTCAAAGTGCTCAAACTACCGTGGAATAAAACTAATGTGTCACACAATGAAACTTTGGGAGAGAGTGATTGAACACAGGTTAAGAAAGGATATTAAGATAACAGGGAACCAATTTGGGTTCATGCCTGGACGATCGACGACAGAGGCGATTCATTTGCTTCGTCAACTTGTCGAGCGCTTTCGAGAGAGGAGAAGAGATTTGCATATGATATTTATTGATTTAGAAAAAGCGTACGACAAGGTACCTAGAGAGGTATTATGGGGGACAATGATGAAAAAGGGGGTCCCCGTCAAGTATATTGACATAATCAAGGATATGTACGACGGAGTAGTGGGAAATGTCAGAACTTGCGGTGGCTTAACAAGTGATTTTCCGATTACTATTGGTTTACATCAAGGATCTGCATTAAGTCCCTTCCTGTTTACCATCGTGATGGATGAGCTTACTAGAACTATTCAAGATGAGGTCCCTTGGTGTATGCTATTCGCTGATGATATTGTTCTAGTAAATGAGACGAAAGCAGGGGTTAATGCCAAATTGGAATTATGGAGACAAACATTGGAATCTCGGGGATTCAGATTGAGCAGGTCCAAGACAGCATATATGCACTGCAAATTTAATAGCCAGAGAAGTCAAAACCATATTGGTATAACATTGGAAGGGCAAGAGATATCACCGAGCGACCAGTTTAGATATCTAGGTTCCATCATCCAAAGGAATGGGGAGATCGATAGTGATGTTAATCAAAGGATCCAAGCTGGTTGGATGAAATGGAGGAGTGCAACAGGGATTTTGTGTGATCGTAACTTTCCGTTAAAATTGAAAGGAAAGTTTTATCGGAGCGCTATTCGGCCTGCCTTATTATATGGTACAGAATGCTGGTCTCCTAAGAAGCATCATACACAGAAGATGCACGTAGCAGAGATACGCATGCTTCGTTGGATGTGCGGTAACACTAGAAAAGACAAGGTGCTAAATGAGGATATTCGTGCAAAAGTTGGTGTAGCACCTGTGGAGGAGAAGATGCGGGAAAACCGGCTTAGATGGTTTGGTCATGTGCGACGCAGACCTATGGAAGCACCGGTTCGACGAATAGATACTCTCGATATGGGTAATGGCAAAAGGGCAAAAGGGAGACCGAAGAAAACATGGATGGAGGTGATACGAAACGATATGGTTGCCAAAGGACTCAATGAAAGTATATTGTTCGATAGAAGTGAGTGGAGACAGAGGATTCATGTGCTGGACCCGGCGTGATTCTCATGTTGGTTCATGTAGCCTACCCCATATACTTGGGATAAAAGGCTCAGTTGTTGATGAAGAATGCAGTACCCTTAGCATTTAAAACACTTAAAGATTTAGTAATGACATTGCATACATGTGCATGCATACTAGAGATATTATATCACATATGGACATTCATGTTGTGACGCATTGCGTGCATTCTTACGATTGCCTTATTAGATGTTATATTCTACTCACGAGCTGGCAACTCACCCCCGTTGTGCCACAGTGTCTTGCAGGTCGGACCCGTCACCCTTATAGCGGTGGGCTATCTTATCATTAGCTTCTTTTGCTCTGACTCGCGACATCGCCCGTAGGTGGGTTGCGAGCATATTTTATTTCTTTTGCTCTATCATTGTATCTAGTATTCTCCATCTACCACTTTATATTGTATATGCGACCTAGTGATGAAACTGAGAGATTTGTATATTTGTGGTTTCTTTTGGGTCGAGCTCACTTGAGCCGACGTGTGTTTTCTGGTATTTTGCATTTCTTTTATGCTCTTTTCTTGATATTACTTATATATTGCATGTGGTTGTGATTCGCCTTGGGCGAAGAGCTAGCTCCCGCTTGGGGATGCCATTTATGATTACAGGTTATATATATCTTGTTGTACCCATTTTGGGGGATAGAAAATACAGGGGAGACTCTGCCGAAATTTTCGGGAATTTTTGATGTTTTTTTTGGATTCTATACAACTTAATTGATTTAAAAATCGTTTTCATTTAAGGTTTTCCTTCACTCTCTTTTGCTTTTGGTTTAGATTCTTCTGGGCTTTGGCTGACTTAGGTTACGGTACGCCTTTAGACGTCTCGTAATCTAAGTGCCAGTCACGTTCCGTACTTTCTGGTCGTGACACAAAGCCACGACCAAGTGACTGTAGGAGAACCCCGTCGCCAAAAGCATCCGTTTGGGTGCTCGCGGCAGCGGTGTTCTGCCTTAGTGCACTTCGTCGACGGCTTCCGGGGGTGCGGCCGTCTACTAAAGTTTGCGACGAGCATTCGATCACATATCGGGAATCTTGTTGAATTGCCCGACTAGATATTGAAAAGTGTTTTCGATATAGAGACTAAAATGCGGGGTTTATAATTGTTAAGCATGCGATGTCTACGGTGGTTGCGGATTCCAACTGTTGTAGTTTTACACTTTCTTTTCTGCGACCGTAGGTGTAATATGTGATATCGCCGGTTTCGTTGCTATATGTCAACGACAATTGGGATGCGCATACTTACTTACGTTGATGACATGTGATGTTATGTGTTGTTGGATATGTTATATTGGATCGTCGCGTTTTTTGAAGAGCCGGGGGTTTTATGTAAGATGAGGGTTTTTATTTTCATTCATGTAAAATTCATTGAATATAATATTCTTTTATTAGGGCACTTCCGGGATGAGGTTGATGTCACCATTTGTATATTATTTACTTTCCCGCACTAGGATAGACCTAAGGAGGAGAGCACAAGTAACTGGGTTCTAGAGTCCAGTGGGAGACCAACTCGAGGAGTCGAGTTCGGGTCTCCTAACTCTAGAATTGGAAGGGTTGCTTGACGCTCTCTTAGGGGTCTAGGGGTGTGGGTTTGGCTATTCATCGCGACTGTGGAATCCGTGTTTTATAGAGGCTCAAAATAAAACACGGACGTCCTAGTATATCCATTATTTCATATGATTCTTCTGCTGCGATATCTGTGATGTGATCATTTGATATGTTGTGATAGATACTGTATATAGTATATATGATATTATATAGACGTTACTTATGCTTTACACCTGCGCTAGCCCTGCCCCGCTCTGCCGTTAGTCACCTAACCTAACGGTGCACGAGAGGACATCGAGGCGAATACAGATGGCATAAGTGTACATCGTATTTATCTGTGATGTTTAGGTGACTTATATGATGGGACTTCATTAATGTGATTAATGAAAGAAAATAAACCTAAAAGATGTTGTGGAATCGAATTTTCAAAAACAGGTAGCTACGGTTCTTGCTTTGCATCGCGGTGTTCCTTGTAGAACATCCTGCAACTTATTCGATAAGGAAATGGCCGAGATCCCTTCACCGGGAGTGACCCCTTTAGCAATGACTGGCAGATGCTAGAACACTCGGTTTGTCTTTTGATTACTTATGGAGTTTTTGCTTTGCATAGTGATATATGTTATATATCCTGCACCCCATTCGACGAGGAAAGAGCCGAGATCCCTTCACCGGGAGTGACCTCTTTCGCGAAACTAGCAAAAGCGTAGAAAACACTCCATTTTAAAATTATTTGATTCTACAACGATATCGAGTTCATTACGCAATAGGTTTTCAGAAAAACCTGTCGTAGCCCTCCGTCATTTCAGATAAGTAGTAGTTAGTATTCGTGCTGCGTTTGTTGGCCTTTGTCAAGGCGTAGTGTGCGGTAGCTGACTAGTGCTTATCTGCTTATGCATATGATGCAGATTGGATTAGGGTAGTCGTACGACCTTGTTGGCCTTTGTCAAGTGTCGTGCGGGTGGGTTTAATTCAATCAAGAAATGACGGGCAGAACTTGACTAGCATCCTATGGTTTGTTGGCCTTTGTCAAGGTCAAAGGAGGTTAGGGGCAAAATTATCGGGAATTTCAAGTGTTGAAATTTGCAATGAGATTGCATACCTTCTATGAGATAGTTGAATCCCGATACCCACTGCGAGTAATTGTTACTCATGGGAGAGTTTTACAAAGGATAATTAACCGATCAAGCAGGTGTCTAGAAAGGTGTCAACGGGGTTACGCCTCTGGGAAAACGAGGTTTACTTTAATTAGGTTCGTGCGAAAGCACGGGGAACCACCCTCAAAGTACCGACACTGGCCTGGCTGAAAGATTGGAGAAATTGTAGGGTGTAATTAATCCCGGCTAGTCTTTCCTTTTAGGGTTTGAAGGAAGATTTGATAAAAACAGTGGGTGCCATCCTGATTAGATAAAATAATAACTAATCTGATCTTGCAAGAGCGCACGCAGAGTGTTTTCTTCTCTCTCTCTCTAGGTAGCGACCCTGTCACGCCTTAATCAAGATAATAATTCGGATGTACTGACCAAACCCGCTTGTTTTACTCCGCCGGGAAACGTTGGTCCCGCTCCAACTTATAATTGTTATAAGGCCGAGCAAGAAATAGGGGATTACCAGAATTCCTGTGCCGCCCAAACAAAGAAAGTGCATGCTGATGCATCTTCTTCGGGTCTGTTCGTTACAGAGAACTGTTTCTAAGTATCCTTTACGTCCTAGGTATGTGATACCGGATCAGGATCCCACATATGTAATTTGTTACATGGGCTACAGATAGGTAGAGAACTAAGAACGGGTGATAACTTTCATGAGATAGAAACGGTGCAAGTGTTGCAGCCAAATTTGTTGGTAGTTATCACCCTATATTACCAGAATACATTGATTCTGAACGAATGTTATTAGATACCGAACCTGATATACAACATCATATCAGTCTCTTTATTAGTAAAGAAAGGATATAATTTTGTATTGTTGGATAATGTTTTGAACATTTCCTATATCAAGAGTTGATCGGATCAGGCACGTTATCTAAAAGCATAGACCTTTTAAATCAAACCACAGTTCTTAACGTACAGAACACGCACAAGAGGAAGAGTTCAGAAATGAACGAATCCTTCTTGAGGTATTGTAGACTAGGTCATATCAATGTTACCCGACTAGCTGAAGTTACATATAGATGCATATTTAAAACTAGTTTGGATTTACATCTTGTGAAACTTGCCGGTCATGTCACAGAGATAAGATGACCATAGCTCTGTTTATAGGAAACAGAGAAAGAGTTAGTGAACTCTTGGGATGATAAATGTTGATGTATGAAGGTCTCCTGTCTACACATGCCAAGACCGGTTCTTTATACTTCATTACATTCTCTGATGATCTCTCAAGATTCAGATATATGTTCCTGTTGAAACACAAGTCCGAAGCTTTTGAGATATTGACAGAATATAAGTTAGAAGTAGAGAACCAAAACGTGTATAAGTATTATGTCCTTTGATGTGATCAGGGAGGAGAATACTTGAGCATGGGATTCCTGGACTATTTTAAAGGAGAATGAGATTCTCTCTCAGCATTACTCCTCCGTATACACCACAGCACGTCGGTGTATCGGGGCGGAGCAATCACACCCAATGTGATAAGGTGTGCTCTATGATGAGTACTACCGAGTTACCTATTTCTTTTTGGGAGTTATGCACTGGAGAAGTTGCATACCTATTGAATAGGGTTCCGATCAAATCAGTTGCCTACCACTTCATATGAGATATGGAAAGGGAAGAGCCCATCTCTTAAGTCAGTTAAGATTTGGGGTTGTCCGGCCTATGTCTAAAAGCAAAATCCGGACGAACTCGAGGTAAGGTCAGTTCTGTGGAAGTTTGTTGGATATCCCAAGCATTCGCAAAAGAATATCTTCTCCCGCACCAAGGAACAAAAGATATTTTGTTTCTCGGCATGCCACCTTTTTAGGAAAAGGAATTTATTTTGGAAACAAATTTGTGGTCATATGGTAGAACTGGAAAGAGTTCCAGCTATACAAACTGCAGCTGATGATTTATTAAAACCAAAGGATTCAATAGTAACCAATGAACCTCAGCCTCTCTGCCGATCTAGTAGGGTTCCTCACCCACCTGAGAGATACTTTGAGTTTCTCTATGACAGTAGGAGCGAGGAATGCATCATTAGATGATGCCCCAACTAGTTTCGAGTTGGCCATCAGGAGTGGGACTCGGTAAGAATGGCTGGATTCTTAGCGATCTGAGATGGAATCCTTATACACCAACAAAGTATGGACTTTGGTTGTTTTATCTGAAGGGTTAAATCCCCGTCAAGAGCAAGTAAATCTTGAGAAGATTACTTGGTGTACATGGAAAAGTTGAGACTTTCAAAGCTTGACTTGTTAAAGGTTTGCATCATTGACCAGGTATGGATTATGATGAAACCTTTTCTAAGTAGCTATGCTTAAGTCCATCGAGATCCTACCTGCCATGGCTACATACCATGACTACGATATCTGGCGGTTGGGTGTCATGACTGCTTTTCTAAATAATGATTTGGAAGAGTGCGTCTATAAGTACACAGCCAGATGGCTTCGTAGATAATTGGAACAGCGGAAACGTGTGCAAGATGTTTTATGTAATAAAGCAGGCATCGTGGAGTTGAAATGTCTGTTTTGATATGGTAGTCAAAGAGTTTGACTTCATCAAAATGGTAGATGAACCTTGTATATACAAAAAGGTAGTAGGGAGTATGGTGGTGATCCACGTAGAGTACGTGGATGACATACTCTTGATAGGAAAGGAGTTTCCTATGCTACGCTCGGTCAATGTCCGCTTATCACAAGGATTCTACAAATAGGATCAAAGTGATACCTACTAAATCCTGGGTTTAGGATCTATAAGATATAGATCTAATTGGATGTTAGGATACTCACTAGATGTAGTGAGATGGTATCAATTGATCCTGGGGAAATCCGTGGAAAGGTTCTAGGGTGATAAGGACGACTGAATGTCAGTCGCAGACATTGTCTTTACCCTCAGTAAAGGGACGATATGTTGGAAGAGTTCCAAGCTAGATACTGTGGCATACTAGACGGTAAAGGCTGGATACATCGCTACCAAAGATACTACCAAAGAGGCAGTCTGGGTGTATATTAGTTCATGAGATGAACTTCGTTCCTACCATTGTGTGACAATGGAGTTGTGGCTTATTCCTAGGAACGCCCGTCCCATCAGTGCTCCAGACATATTTCTAAGCCAGTATCACCTGATCATGGAGATGGTTGATCTCCAGGGGATCCAGGTTAGGAGAGTAGACTCAGAGGACAACACGGCGGATCCACTCACAAAGGCCTTTTCCCAGAGAGAGACTATTATGGGATAGTTGAGTATGAGATACTACAACCACTGTTATCAGATGGCCTAAGTGCAAGTGGGAAATTGTTAGTTATATGTATGCCATAGAGTCCATTACTATACATAAGATGTATATTGTAGTGGATGCTTGGACATATATAGGGAGGACTTTCTTGCTCGACATGATAATATGCTATCTTGTTACTTTTTACCTTAACATGTACACTGATTGTCTCACTGTTACATGTTGGTAAAGCCCTTAGGATGTGTAATTGACTAACTGGACTATGATGCGGATCATACTAGTGGGGACATGGTATTCCATAAGTACATCCTTCAAGGTCGCTAGTCGTGGGTGTATCGAGACGGGGTATCGATATACCAGAGTAGACTAGCGTATACCGTCTTGACCCATACTGATGGGCGATGGATGATCCCATATCCATTGGTGTTTGACATCATAGATGATATACGGGTGCTCAGTGGAGACTGGGTACAATGGACGGACTCGCCGAGAACTCCCAGATGTTATTATACCTTACGTCAGATGGCAGTTCTCTGATGACACTGGTACAGGTTAGTTTGTAGACCCGAGATAGTCATAGAGACTTGTGTGATTCCCACTATGCTTTGATTTCCACTTTACCACGTCCAAGAGGGCGTGCGAAACGGTGGTTTTTGGGTACAGTCCCGAGTCACATGGAGGCAATGAGCGATAGGAGGGGTTTCGTCTCTCTCGGTATTGGGGGTTGATGTTGCGCTATGCTCGATTGGGCATAACAGGGAAGTCCCTGGCCAGGGCTGGTTTAGAAATTTAATGGTAAGTGTTACCAGTAGTTTCTCGACCCGTTATGAGCCTCATATCGGCATGACTTATCGGTTATTGGGGTCTGACGTTAACCGCCCCTAGACTTGATATGCGACATATCAGACGAGGAGACCGGACTTTACGGTAGTGTCACTGTCAGGCTTTTTGCAGGAGTTGGAGCGGGCTTCTTGCTGATCTTCTGATCGCTCAATACCCGGGTAGCCGTTACGTCCAGCTAGTACCGCTGACGGCTTGTGGGTGCTTGATATGATCATCACCTACTGCCGGCGTATTGACGAGTCTTTAGAGTCCTACATAGAGGTTTTACTAGCTCAGGCAAAACGAAATAGGAGCGCATATGTGATATGTGCGGGACCGAGAATAATGCGAGTATGTGATACCGTATTCTATTCTCGCGATGTTTGTATCGATCGGTTATACGCGATATAACCAGGTATCGAATCAACGGTTGATTCGATAAATCGATACATTGTATGTTAGTCGGTTATATGTGATATAACCGGATTATTAAGTCAAGTGTTGATTTAATAATTTAGTGTATAATTTTATATGTGATATACTAATTTACATTAACTAACATTGGTTCACTTAAGCATTTGTTTTTCTCACTTGTGCACAACTTAATATATATGTGATATATATTTATTTGTGTTCATTTTGTATCATGGTTGTTAATACAATTATCATGGGTGTATGAGACATATACCATTATAATTATATTGGTGGGGTTTTAATATACAAAGTAAATACAAAATTAGTGGATAATTGTTCAAGTGCATGAAGCTTCATGAAGCATGTGAGTGCATTGACCAAAGTCTACTAGTTTTGTTTTACTTAGAATTTTTATAAACCTAACCACTATAATTAGCCATGGTTATGTCTCTACATGAGTTAATATATGATACCCACTCACCCATGGTTAGCTCTCTCTCTCTCACTCTTGAGATTAGTTTTTCATTCTCATTTTTGAGCTCATCTTCTTCCTCTTTCAAATGCTTTCTAGGGTTTGATAAAGAGAGAGAATTATAGTGAGAAAAGAAATTCTAAAGTGTACCCATTTCCTATTTCATCATCCTCTACTAGACTAGCACTTTAGTTTGGGGTGTTTTCTTCACTTTGGTGAAGTGGTAGCTTGAGTTCGTATTCCCTCGACGTAGATCATCTTCGGCCTCGAAGACTTCAAGCAAAACCGTTGCCATCTTCTCATAGAGCCGTCCGAGAGTCGGAAGCACCATGATCGCAGCGAAGGGACTACTACAAGGAGCTTAAGAAGTGAAGGACCGATTTACAAAGGTTGTATTTCGTATTCACTTAGTGTTAAAGTGTTTAACATTCTAGTTTTCGCCTAATCTCTACTTTAAAGATCTAGTTTATGGTTATTCGGCACGGCTAAAATTTTAATCGGGCATGGTTGATGCCTTGTAGAACCTTCTTAGAGTGCCTAGGAACCCTACACATAAAACCCCCGGCTATTCAGAACACGACAATCTAATATAACATATCATAGCAACACATAATATCTCATATTATCAGCGTAAGCAAGTACGCGTATCCTGATTGTCGTTGATGTATAGCAACGAAGCCGGCAATACGCCACATACTACACTTACGGTCGCAGAAAAGAAAAGTGAAAAACTACAACATTTGGAATCCACAGTCGGCTTAGACATCATAAACCTGAAATATCACATATTACGTATTTCATGCCTAACTATATGAATTCCACATATTGTATCATAATCGCAGAATATCATGACGTTGTTTAACGTTTCGATCGAATCAACATACACTCACAAATTACCCCCGTGAGCTCAACACTTGAGCAAAGTCGAAATACTCAAAAACCATGCCATAGTATCCATGGACTGGCCGTAGAAGGAGTTAACCAATGCCTCACCTATGACACCACGGAACTACACCAAACCCTAGGGTTCGTTCGCGGTTCCGTGGTCATAGAATCGAGTTAAGGTTAGTATAGTCTTCTAGGGGGTCTATAGGGGTACTTGCACGATTTTACGAATATAATCAACTTCGGAAAATTACAACACTTGGAAATTTCAGTGGGGTACAAAATGTTGTGTGCGAAGTTCGATCGAACTGCTAAAAATAGTCAAGTTTACTAATACAGTGTTAAATTATATTAATATGAAGCACTACAAATTAGCCCAAGGTCAAACTAATCATCACATGAAAATTAGGCTAAATAAACAATACTTGGAAACCCAAAATGAAGAAACCAGAGCACAGGAGGAAATACGGGGAGCAGAGGGGCAGGGGGGCCGACCAGGCCGGAATCCCTAGCTTGGTGCTCGGCCAAAATCCGAGCACCCTCCCCCGTATTTCATCCATGTTCATAAGATGGCCCATATATCATTCTGCACTTGTTTGAAAATTTTTTAAAGTACTTTTTTGAAAATTTACCGAGAGCAAAATATGGGTTTCATGATACCGTATTTCGGATTCGATTTAGTTTTCGTAATTTTTTTAACACCGTGTCTAAAATTCTAGGTTGGCTCTAATACAACTGTTGGGGTTCCTTTGCACATAGTCTAGGGTTTGGTAGCATCATTCATGCCACTTTAAAATTTAGAGAGGTGCAAAGCAAGCAAACCATGAATCTTTACTAGAAATTCTAGGGTAACAAGTTTGTATCACATACAAAGAACTAAAGAGATTAGTATTAGAACCTTTGTAGTCCGTTCCTTTGCTTCATAAGCTCCGTGTTGAGGTCCCTTCGCTGCGATCATCAAGAACTCCGACTCTCGTGAGGCTCCAAAAGGTGAATGATGCATCTTGCTTGAAGTCTTCTTGATCTAAGATGATCTACCATGAAGAATTTCTAACCCAAGCTTACACTTCACTAATGAACTTATGAGAGAAGTGAACACCCTAATCTATGTAGATAGAATAGATGATGATGATGAAGTAGGAATTTCTCTCTCTTTTGTTTTCAATTTCTCACACTTAATCATCACAAACATCAAACCAAGTGAAGCTTTTTCAAGAGCAAGAAAAAGAAGAAGAAGCTAAACCATTTGTGATGAATAATGAATTATTGTTGTAGTTACAATTACAACCATGGGTTAAGATTGAAAGGCTTAACCCTTATAGAGAATAAACCATAGATTAAGGGTTTGGGTTAGGTTAACAAATATCTTCACAAAATATCAAAGGATGAAGGCAAAAGTCAAACCTTCATGAAGCTTCATGAAAGCTCATCCAAAGCTTAACCCTAATCCAAACCCTAACTAGGTTTAAACTCTAAAACCATGTTGCATTTGTAACCCTGACATGTTACAATATTATATATCACATATACAATATATTTTGTAAAAAAAGAAAATAATACAATTAATATATATCGCATATACATCAATATATTATCCAGTGAGAAAATGAATCAATAAAGCGAGCTTATATTAGTTGACGTAACGTAATATATCACATATATAATTATACAATAAATTATCGAATCAACACTTGATCCGACAATACGGCTATATTGCATATAACCGACTAATATAACATGTACCAATTCATCGAATCAACACTTGAGCCGATGACCCGGCTATATCACATATAACCGGCCGATATCTCATATCGCAAGAATAGAATGTTAGTTGTATGTATGCCCTAGAGGCCATTACTGTACATTGGATGTATATTGTAGTGGATGCTGGGACATATATAGGGAGGACTTTCTTGCTCGACATGATAGTATGCTATCTGGTTGCTCTTTACCTTAACGTGTACACAGATTGTCTCTCTATTACATGTTGGTAAAGCCCTTAGGATGTGTACTTGACTACCTGGATTATGATGCGGATCATACTAGTGGGGACATGGTAGTCCATAAGTACATCCATGAAAGTCCCTAGTCGTGGGTGTATCGAGATGGGGCATCGATATACCAGAGTAGACTAGCGTGTACCTTCTCGACCCATACAGATGGGCGATGGATGATCCCATATCCATCAGTGTTTGACATCAGAGATGATATACGGGTGCTCAGTAGAGACTGGGTACACTGGACGGACTCGCCGAGAACTCCCAGATGGTATTATACCTTACGTCAGATGGCAGTTCTCTGGTGACACTGGTACAGAGTAGTCTGTTGACCCGAGATCGTCATAGAGACTTGTGTGGTTCCCACTGTGCATTGATTTCCACCTTACCACGTCCAAGAGGGCATGCAAAACGGTGGTTTTTGGGTACAGTCCCGAGTCACATGCAGGCAATGAGCGATAGGAGGGGATTCGTCTCTCCCGGTATAGGGAGTTGATGTTGCGCTGTGTTCGATTGGCTATAACCGGAAATCCATGGCCAGGGTTGCTGAGATTTACTGGTAAGTGTTACCAGTAGTTTCTCGAATTGTTATAGACCTCATATCGACACGACTTATCGAGCTATTGGGGTCTGACGTTTACCACCCCTAGGCGAGATATGCGACATATCAGACGATCAGACCGGACTGTACGGTAGTGTTACTGGTTGGATTCACTGGAGTGTGAACGGTCTTGCTCGTCGATCTTCTGATCGCTCAATACCCGGGTGGCCGTTACGTTTAGCAGACCTCTTGCGACTTGTGGGTGTTTGATATGATCATCACCTGCTGCCGGCGTATTGACGAGTCTTTAGAGTCTTACACAGAGGTTTCCTGGCTCAAGCGAAACGAAATAGGAGCGCATATGAGATATGTACGGGACCGAGAATAATGCGTGTATGTGATACCGTATTCCATTCTCGCGATGAATGTATCGAATGGTTATATGAGATATAACCTAGTTATCGAATCGAGGGTTGATTCGATAAGCCGATACATTGGATACTAGTCGGTTATATGCGATATGACCGGATCGTTAAATCAAGTGTCGATTTAATGATTTAATTCATAATTATATATTTGATATATTACTTTTCATTAACTAGTATCGGTTCACTTTTAAATGGATTTTCTCACTTGTTTGTGCACATTGTATATATGATATACTTTTTGTGCACAAGATTGTATCATGTTTGATGATACATGCTAGTTTGGGTTTGTGTAAAGAATTAAACCATGGTTACTTAAGTGGTTAGGGTTTCATTTCCTTTTCTCATTTATTTATTTATTCTTTATGGAAAATGAAAAGCATAAAGAGAAAAATGGTTGCTAACTTTGTTTGTATTATGAAGCTTCATGAAGCTTTGACTAAGTCACCATTTTGTCTCATGCTTAACCCTAACCATTCCACTTAACCCTAGTCTATTCTCTACACTTGACCATGGTTACATTATGATAAGTATTCATTTTATTTCCTTTTTGGAAAATACTCATCATAATATTATCATCTTCTTCTTCTTCATCTTCAAAGAAGAAAAGCTTGCCTCATCAATGGTAAGTGATGAAATCATGTGAGAAATCCAATTCTAAAGTGAACCCACATCCTATTTCTTCATCCTCTACCTCTTGCCAAGTAATAGAGTGTGTTTTCTTCATAAGTTTCATGACTTGGTGAAGTGGGAGCTTGATCTTGTGATGCCTCGACGTAGATCATCTTCGGCACGATGCCGACGACCTTGCCCGCCCATTTCTCCGATGAAGCCGACGCTAGAGCCCGGGATTTCATTTGGACAGCGGAGAGGACTTCATCACGGAGCCGTGGAGGTGGAGGACCGGATCTAC
Source organism: Agapanthus africanus (assembly GCA_030015575.1). Classification (NCBI taxonomy): domain Eukaryota; kingdom Viridiplantae; phylum Streptophyta; class Magnoliopsida; order Asparagales; family Amaryllidaceae; genus Agapanthus; species Agapanthus africanus. The sequence goes on from JASDDO010000022.1 coordinate 280,186,395, forward strand.
AAAGGTTGTATTTCCGTAATCTTAGTTAAAGTAGTTAACTAGTTGCTTTGTCGCCTAAACTTCTAGCCAACGATCCGTATTAGGGTTTCTCGGCACCTCTAATTTTTGAAATTGGCATGGTTGATGCCTTGTGAGACCTCTTGAGAGTACTTAGGAACCTTTCATTGGTATCAGAGCCTAGCTAGAGCCATAGGCGAAGTCTAGACGGAGTTTGAAGTCCGATCGAACCCGAAACCCCATTTTTCCTCACTCTCTGGAATTTTTCTGAAAACGTGGATTTTTCCAAATTAAAAATTGCTAAAAAATTCAGCGGGGAATTCTAAGAATTACGACGCAAAATATATCTCCTGAACCCTCTAATGCGCGGCGGAACCGCGGCATAAGCCTAGCTTATGCGGCTGTTCCGCGGCTATAGTATGACGTCAGCCTTTAAAATTTGCACAGTAATTCATTGTTTCAGATGCTGAGTTTTCTGGGAATTTTTAATTTTAATTCAAGATTTGAATTTTCTGGGGTTGTTTTGGGGATTCGGTGTTTCGATCGGAGTATTAGATTTTGTCTATGTGGCTTTCCGGATAAATTTTAGAATATGTTAAAAAGTTCGACCGGATATAAATACGCAATTTTTCCCATGTCGGGAAATTTCCAAGTGTTGGATTTTTCCGTAGTTTAACGACGTTCTAAGTAGTGCAAGTAACGCGATGGACCCTCTAGAAGACAACAAACCTTAACTCGATTATGTGAACGTCTTGAACTGCCCTTTGAACCTTCGGGTTTGGGGCAGTACGGCGTGCCACATGTGAGGCGTTGGCTTGACCCTTCTACGGCTGGACCGTTGGTACTGAGGCACGAACTGAATGTTTTTAGACTTGTTTCATGTGTTGATCAGTATTGGGAAAACTTGGGTGTTTGAATGCTCGATCGGAAAGTTTAACATTTTCTAATTATCTGGAATGTGATACAATAATTGGAATTCACAAGTTGTTATGAGATAACTCAATGAATGTTATAAACATAGCAGTTTAGTCTCAATTGATCGGTTGCCACGGAATTTTGATGTGATCAAAAGTCCGTCGCAATCACGTAGTGTACGCGGATACTCGCCGGGTAAACTTAATAGAGAGCCTCACTCCATAGCCCCGACCAAGTGACTGTAGGAGAACCCCGTCGCCGAAAGCATCCGTTCGGGTGCTCGCGGCAGCGGTGTTCCGCATTGGTGCACTTCGTCGACGGCGTCGGAGGTGCGGCCGACTACTAAAGTTTGCGACGAGCATTCGATCAGGATGTCGGGAATCTTGTTGAATTGCCCGACTTGATATTGAAAAGTGTTTTCGATTTTGAGACTAAAATGCAGGATTTATAATTGTTAGGCATGTGATGTCTAAGAAATTCATTTGGTCAGGCATGCGATGTCTGAGGTGGTTGCGGATTCCAACTGTTGTAGTTTTACACTTTCTTTTCTGTGACCATAAGTGTAATATGTGATATCGCCGGTTTCGTTGCCATATATCAACGACAATTGGGATGCGCATATTTACTTACGTTGATGACATGTGATGTTATGTGTTGCTGGATATGTTATATTGGATCGTCGTGTTTGAATAGACGGGGGTTTTTATGTGAGATGAGTGTTTTTCATTTTCATTCATGTAATATTCTTTTATTGGGGCACTTCTAGGTTGCGGAAGTTGTCACCGTTGATGTATATTATTTACTTTTCCGCACTAGGATAGACCCAAGGAGGGGAGCACAAGTAACCGGGTTCTAGAGTCCAGTGGGAGACCAACTCGAGGAGTCGAGTCCGGGTCTCCTAACTCTAGAGTTGGTAGGGTTGCTTGCCGCTCTCGTAGGGGCCTTGGTGTGTGGGTTTGGCAATTCATCGCGACCGTGGAATCCGTGTTTTATACTGGCTCGTATTGAAAACACGGACGTCCTAGTATATCCAATATTTATATGTTTCTTCTGCTGCGATATCTGTGATGTGATCGTGTGATGTTCTGTGATAGATACAGTATATAGTATATATGATATATTATATAGACGTTACTTATGTTTTACACCCGCGCTAGCCCTGCTCTGCCGTTAGTTACCTAACCTAACGGTGCAAGAGGGGATATCGAGGCGAATGCGGATGGCATAAGTGTACGTCGTATTTATCTGTGATGTTTAGGTACTTAAATGATGAGACTTCATTAATATGATTAATGAAATAAAAGAAACCTAAGATGTTGTAGAATCGAATTTCAAAATAAAACAGGTAGCTACAGTTCTTGCTTTGCACAGCGGTATATATGATATATCCTGCACCTTATTCGATGAGGAAAGGACCGAGATCCCTTCACCGGGAGTGACTCCTTTAGCAATAACTGGCAGATGCTACACACTCGATTTGTCTTTTGATTGCTTTTAAGAGTTTTTGCTTTGCACAGTGATATATATGATATATCCCGCACCTCATTCGACGAGGAAAGGACCGACGATCCCTTCACCGGGAGTGACTCCTTTAGCAAAACTAGAAAAGCCTCAAAAACACTCCATTTCAAAATCATTTGATTCTACAACGATATCAAGTTCATTACGCAATAGGTTTTCAGAAAAACCTGTCGTAGCCCTCCGTCATTTCAGATAAGTCCTATTTAGTATTCGTGCTACGTTTGTTGACCTCCGTCAAGGCGTAGTGTGCGGTAGCTAACTAGTATTTATCAGCTTATGCATATGATGCAGATTGGATTAGGGTAGTCGTGCGGCCTTGTTGACCTCCGTCAAGGGTCGTGCGGGTGGGTTTAATTCGATCAAGAAATGACGGGTTGAACTTGACTAGTAGCCTATGGTTTGTTGACCTCCGTCAAGGTCATAGGGTGCTAGGGGCAAAATATTATCGGGAATTTCAAGTGTTGAAATTTGCAATGTGATTGCATACCTTCTATGAGATAGTTGGATCCCGATATCCGCTGCGAGTAAGAGTTACTCCTGGGAGAGTTTTACACATTACAATTAGCCGATCAAGTAGGTGTCTAGAAAGGTGTTAACGAGGTTACGCCTCTGGGAAAATGAGGTTTACATTAATTAGGTTCGTGCGAAAGCACGGGGGACCTCCCTCAAAGTACCGACACTAGCCTGGCTGAAAGATTGGCGAACTTGTAGTGTGTAATTAATCCCAGCTAGTCTTTCCTTTTAGGGTTTGAAGGAAGATTTGATAAAAAGCAGTGGGAGCCATCCTGATTAGATAAAATAATAACCAATCTATTCTTGCAAGAGCGCACGCTGAGTGTTTTCTTCTCTCTCTCTCCTGGTAGCGACCATATCAGGCCTTAATCAAGATAATAATACGGAATATTGACTGAACCCGCTTGTTATACTAAGCTGGGGAACGTTGGTCCCGCTCCAACTTATAATTGTTATAAGACAGAGCAGGAAATTGGAGAATACCAGATTTCCCGTGCCGCCCAAACGAAGACAGAGCATGTTGATGCATCATCTTCGGGTGTGTTCATTACAAAGAACTGTTTCTCTGTATCCTCTACGTCCTGGGTATGTGATTCCAAATCAGGATCCCAGATATTTAATCTGTTACATAGGGCTACAAAAGGGTAGAAAAACTGAGAACGGGTGATAAGTTTCATGAGGCAGAAAACGGGGCAAGTGTTGCAGCCAAGTCTGTTGGTCACTGTCACCCTGTATTACCAATACATTGATTCTGAACGAATGTTATTAGATACCGAACCTGATATACAAAATCATATCAGTCTCTTTATTAGTAAAGAAATGATAAAATTCTGTATTGTTGGATAATGTTTTGAACATTTTATATCAAAAGATGATCGGTTCAGGCACGTTATCTAAAAGCATTGATGTTCTAAATCAAACTACAGTTCTTAGTATATGGAACACACACAAGAGGAAGAGTTCAGAAATGAACGAATCCTTCTTGAGGTATTGTAGACTAGGTCATATCAATGCGACCCGACTAGCTGAAGTTACATTTAGATGCATATTTAAATCAGTTTGAATTTACAGCTTGTGAAACTTGCCAGTCATGTCACAAAGATAAAATGACACCAGCTCTGTTTATTGGAAACAGAGAAAGAGTTAGTGAACTCTTGGGACTGATACATGATGATGTATTTAAGGTCCCCTGTCTACATATACCAGGACCGGTTCTTTATACTTCATTACATTCTCTGATAATCTCTCAAGATTCCGTCATATATTCCTGTTGAAACATAAGTCCGAACCTTTTGAGATATTCACAGAATATAAGTTAGAAGTAGAAAACCAAAATACGGGTATAAGTATTATGTCCTATAATGAAATCAAGGAGGAGAATACTTAAGCACGGAATTCTTGGACCATTCTAAAGGAGAATGAAATTCTCTCTTAGCATTACTCCTCCGTATACACCATAGCACGATGGTATATCGGAGCGGAGCAATCACACCCTATATGATATGGTGTGCTCTATGATGAGTATTACTGAGTGACCTATTTCCTTTTGGGAGTTATGCGCTTGAGAAGCTGCATACCTATTGAATAGGGTTCAAATAAAATCAGTTACCTACCACTTCATATATGATATGGAAAGGGAATAGCCCATGTCTTAAGCTAGTTAAGATTTGGGGTTGTCCGGCCTATGTCTAAAAGCAAAATCCGGACAAACTCGAGGCAAGGTCTGTAATGTAGAACTGGAAAGGTTCCAGCTATACAAACTACAGTAGATGATTTGGTAGAACCAAAGGATTGAATAGTAACCAACGAACCTCAGCCTCTCCGCCGATCTAGTAGGGTTCCTCACCCACCTGAGAGATACTTCGGTTGCTCTATGACAGTGGGAGCGAGGATTGCATCATGAGATGATGACCTAACTAGTTTCGAGCTGGCCATCAGGAATAAGACTCTGTAAGAATGGCTGGATGCTTAGTGATCTGAGATGGAATCCATGTACACCAACAAAGTATGGACTTTGGTTGCTATATCTGAAGGGTTAAATCCCCACCAGGAGCAAGTATATCTTGAGAAGATTACTTGGTGTAGATGGAAAAGTTGAGACTTTCAAAGCTACACTTGTTAAAGGTTTTCGTCATCAACCAGGCGTGGATAATGATGAAACCTTTTCTAAGGAGCTATGCTTAAGTACATCCAGATCCTACTTGCCATGGCTACATACCATGACTACGATATTTGGTGGTTGGGTGTCATGACTGCCTTTCTAAATGATGTTTTAGAAGAGTGCGTCTATAAGTACACAGCCAGAGGGCCTCGTAGACAGTGGGAGCAGCGGAAACGTGTGCAATATGCTTTTTAGAATAAAGCAGGCATCGCGGAGTTGGAACATCTGTTTTGATGGATTAGTCAAAGAGTTTGACATCATCAAAATGGTAGATGAACTTTGTATAAATAAAAAGGCAGTAGGGAGTATGGTGGCGATTCTCGTAGAGTACGTGGATGACATACTCTTGATAGGGAAAGAGTTTCCTATACTACGCTCGGTCGATCTCCGCTTATCACATGGATTCTCCATATAGGATCAAAATGATACCTCCTAAATCCTGGATTTTGGATCTATGAGATAGATCTAATTGGATATTAGGATACTCACTAGTTGTAGTGAGATGGTATCAATCGATCCTGGGGAAAATCACTGAAAGTGTTCCAGGCTGATATAGACGACTGAGTGTCAGTCACAGGCATTGCCTATACCCTCAGTAAAGGGACGGTATGTTGGAAGAGTTCCAAGCTAGATACCGTGACATACTAGACGATAAAGGCAGGATACATCGCTACTTAAGATGCTACCAAAGAGGCTGTTTGGGTGTATATTGGTTCATGAGATGAACTAGGTTTCTACCATTGTGTGACATTGGAAGTGTGGCTTTGGCCAGGGAACCCCGATCCCATCAGTGACCCAGACATAATCTAAGGCAGTATAACCTGATCATGAAGATGGTTGATCTCCAGGGTGATCGAGGTTAGGAGAACAGACTTAGAGGACAACACGGCGGATCCACTCACGAAGGCCTATTTCAAGAGAGAGACTTTTATGGGATGGTTGAGTATGAGATACTACAACCACTGCTATCAAATGGCCCTAGGGCAAGTGGGAGATTGTTAGTTGTATGTATGCCCTAGAGGCCATTACTGTACATTGGATGTATATTGTAGTGGATGCTGGGACATATATAGGGAGGACTTTCTTGCTCGACATGATAGTATGCTATCTGGTTGCTCTTTACCTTAACGTGTACACAGATTGTCTCTCTATTACATGATGGTAAAGCCCTTAGGATGTGTACTTGACTACCTGGACTATGATGCGGATCATACTAGTGGGGACATGGTAGTCCATAAGTACATCCTTGAAAGTCCCTAGTCGTGGATGTATCGAGATGGGGCATCGATATACCAGAGTAGACTAGCGTGTACCTTCTCGACCCATATAGATAGGCGATGGATGATCCCATATCCATCGGTGTTTGACATCAGAGATGATATACGGGTGCTCAGTAGAGACTGGGTACACTGGACGGACTCGCCGAGAACTCCAAGATGGTATTATACCTTACATCAGATGGCAGTTCTCTGGTGACACTGGTACAGAGTAGTCTGTTGAACCGAGATCGTCATAGAGTCTTGTGTGGTTCCCACTGTGCTTTGATTTCCACCTTACCACGTCCAAGAGGGCGTGCAAAACGGTGGTTTTTGGGTACAGTCCCGAGTCACATGCAGGAAATGAGCGATAGGAGGGGATTCGTCTCTCCCGGTATAGGGAGTTGATGTTGCGCTGTGTTCGATTGGCTATAACCGGAAATCCCTGGCCAGGGTTGCTGAGATTTACTGGTAAGTGTTACCAGTAGTTTCTCGAATTGTTATAGACCTCATATCGACACGACTTATCGAGCTATCGGGGTCTGACGTTTACCACCCCTAGGCAAGATATGCGACATATCAGACGATCAGACCGGACTGTACGGTAGTGTTACTGGTTGGATTCACTGGAGTGTGAGCGGGCTTGCTCGTCAATCTTATGATCGCTCAATACCCGGGTGGCTGTTACGTTTAGCAGACCGCTTGCGGCTTGTGGGTGTTTGATATGATCATCACCTGCTGCCGGCGTATTGACGAGTCTTTAGAGTCCTACACAGAGGTTTCCTGGCTCAAGCGAAACGAAATAGGAGCGCATATAAGATATGTGCGGGACCGAGAATAATGCGTGTATGTGATACCGTATTCCATTCTCGCGATGAATGTATCGAATGGTTATATGCGATATAACCTAGTTATCGAATCGAGGGTTGATTCGATAAGCCGATACATTGGATACTAGTCGGTTATATGCGATATGACCGGATCGTTAAATCAAGTGTTGATTTAATGATTTAATGCATAATTATATATTTGATATATTACTTTGCATTAACTAGTATCTGTTCTCTTTTAAATGGATTTTCTTACTTGTTTGTGCACATTGTATATATGATATACTTTTTGTACACAAGATTGTATCATGTTTGATGATACATGCTAGTTTGGGTTTGTGTAAAGAATTAAACCGTGGTTACTTAAGTGGTTAGGGTTTCATTTCCTTTTCTCATTTATTTATTTATTCTTTATGGAAAATGAAAAGCATAAAGAGAAAAATGGTTGCTAACTTTGTTTGTATTATGAAGCTTCATGAAGCTTTGACTAAGTCACCATTTTGTCTCATGCTTAACCCTAACCATTCCACTTAACCCTAGTCTATTCTCTACACTTGACCATGGTTACATTATGATAAGTATTCATTTTATTTCCTTTTTGGAAAATACTCATCATAATATTATCATCTTCTTCTTCTTCATCTTCAAAGAAGAAAAGCTTGCCTCATCAATGGCAAGTGATGAAATCATGTGAGAAATCCAATTCTAAAGTGAACCCACTTCCTATTTCTTCATCATCTACCTCTTGCCAAGTAGTAGAGTGTGTTTTCTTCACAAGTTTCATGACTTGGTGAAGTGGGAGCTTGATCTTGTGATGCCTCGACGTAGATCATCTTCGGCATGAAGCCGACGACCTTGCCCGCCAATTTCTCCGATGAAGCCGACGCTAGAGCCCGGAATTTTATTTAGACAGCGGAGAGGACTTCATCACGGAGCCGTGGAGGTGGAGGACCGGATCTACAAAGGTTGTATTTCCGTACTCTTAGTTAAAGTAGTTAACTAGTTGCTTTGTCGCATAAACTTCTAGCCAACGATCCGTATTAGGGTTTCTCGGCACCTCTAATTTTTGAAATTGGCATGGTTGATGCCTTGTGAGACCTCTTGAGAGTGCCTAGGAACCTTTCATAGAATACGGTATCTCATATCATATTATTCTCGGTCCCGCACATATCGCATATGTGCTCCTACTCCATTTTGTCTGAGTCAGGAAGCCTCTGTGTAAGACTCTAAAGAATCATCAATACGCCAGCAGTAGGTGATGATCATATCAGACACCCACAAGCTGCAAGCGGTCAACTAAACGTAACAGCCATCCAGGTATTGAGCGATCAGAAGATCAACAAGCTAGCATGTACATTCTCCTGTGAATCCAATCAGTAACACTACCGTACAGTCCGATCTCTTTGTTTCATATGTCGCATATCAAGTCTACAGGTGGTAAACGTCAGACCCCTGTAACCGATAAGTCGTGTCGATATGAGGCTCATAACAGATCGAGAAACTACTGATAACTCTTACCAGTAACACTCCATATCAGCCCTGGCCAGGGACTTCCAGCTATAGCCAATCGAACACAGCACAACATCAACTCCCTATACCGGGAGAGACGAAACCCCTCCTATCGCTCATTGCCTCCATGCGATTCGGGACTGTACCCAAAAATCACCATTTTGCACGCCCTCTTGGATGTGGTAAGGTGGAAATCAAAGCACAGTGGGAATCACACAAGACTCTATGATGATCTTGGGTCTACAGACTAACCTGTACCAGTGTCACCGGAGAACTGCTATCTGACGATAGGTATAATACCATCTAGGAGTTCTCAACAAGTCCATTCAGTGTACACAGTCTCCACTGAGCACCTATACACCATCTTTGATGTCAAACACCGATGGATATGGGATCATCCATGTAACGTTTCAGAATTCGTTTTGCGAATTTTTCCGTTTTAGGGCAAAATTGTCAGTTTTTCCCATTTTAACCCGATTTCGATCAAACGTCCGTATAAGCTTACCGGCACCTTTTTTAGCTAAAATAAAGATTGTGCGCGAACTTTAGGGGTATTTGGGAGGTTTTGGTTCAGATATATTTTTTCCCAAATAAAATATTATTTTAGCCGGTAAAATATGCGTGTAAATCGGGAAAATTTTTCTAAATGAAAATTCTTGGAAATTATCACTACAATTATTTTAGAAGCTTCTTTTTAAATATCTAGATTTTTATGGTGAAAGGATTTATTTTTCAAAAAAATAAAGAAAAAGAAAAGTAGTGTGAACATAAGCTTTTTGTTTTATTATACAATTATTCAATTTTCATCTAGAAAATTCTACACTTCACCAAAACCCCTATCCTTCATCAAATGGCCGGCCACATCCTTCCTCTTGCTGCCCATGAATTTTCTCATCTTATTTCTTCTCATTTTTCTTCAAAATAATCATGAAAAATCCAAATAAATTCATAGAAATTCAAATAAAATCCAAAACCTTTATTCTTCTTCACAAAAGTTGCTTGGATCTTCATTCTAGTGCGGATTTTGGAGGCTAAAGTTTGGTTTTATCCTTGATTCATGTGGTGTTCTTGAAGGTATAAAACCTTAACTCTAATATCTTTTTTTGTTGCTTAATATTTTATGCTAGCTTAATTAGATGTTAGTTTAAGGTTTAAATTTCATGTTTCAGAATTATAGAAATGGTTTTAGAAATTCAAGTTAAGCTTAAAGCTTAATTTAAGTGTTTAATATTTAATTGAAGTGTTAATTTGTGAATTGGAAAAGCTTAACCTAGTAGAAAATGCTAATTTTTGTTAATTACTACTTTGTCTAATTAAGGGTTTTGCTTACTAGGTTTTTGCTAAAGCTTAACTAAGCAAGTTTAAAAATATAGAAATGGTTTAAATGGTTTAACCTTGCTATTTGAAGATATTTGTAAATTATAGTTTTGGTAAAACTCGTAATTTTGTGCTATAAAGATAAGTATTGCTTACTAGATTTCGGTAACTTTTAGGCGTGGGTTTCTTTTGACGTTGCGACGTTATTTATTTTGAGTCCACGTTTATTACTGTGTTTTGAATGCGTGATTGAGACGATCGGATTCTAGACAAGGTGTTTCATAGTTTGGCGACCCTAGTTAGGATTTTGGCCGATGTCGTGCGCGTTAGATGCGCTAAACGCGCAGTGTAATTTTCAGGGCGTTATTCTTGCGTTTCGATATCTTTTCGTCGATGTAGAATATATGCTTATGTGATGTGTTTGTGAAATTTTAGGTTCACAAGCAGGGACTTCGGACACTACGACAAGGGGAAAACAGGTGGTAAACTTCACATAGCTTGGAGCATTGGTGAGTAGATTTAATATCTACAGGGGAATCGCCCGCATGGCGTTATGCGCCAGGGCTAGAGATTTTATTACTTGTGGCATATTCTACGTTATTGTTAGAATTGCGCCTTTACCCTATTACTTAGATGTAATTGTGCCTGGACTAGTAGTAGTAGGACACTGCATATATTATTGATGATTCATGTTGCACGTGCACTGATTGTATGCTACACATACCGTCATTAATTTCCATGTCACACATAACCCACTTGTAGATATAATATTGCTTGGTTAGGGACATTGAGACTTTGATTCATATTTCTTTACTCATTGACTTATAGCATACCTGTATACCTACATGCTTACACATATGTTCTGACATACTGACATGCTAGTTACCTGTATACCTATAGAGTATTGTACCATTAGTGATAGGTACATGCACACTTTACGTCATAGCTACAGGTATACCTTGCACATACTTTTCTTATACCCAGGGGGTATACTGTATCATTGCTTATAGGTAGACACATTATCTTGCTATACCTTATTTATTTCACATACATCTGGTTTTAGCTACATGTTTACCTTCACTTGATATTATTTAGAAGTGGATGAATAGGAACCGCATGATATTTTTATTAACTTGAGGCAGTTAATTAGCGGTTTTTCCTTTATATGCTTGCATTTCAGATTTGGCGCACATATTATATTCATGGATTTTCACATTGTTATATGGATTTTTTCATGATGTTTTCTGGATTTGGGGACCGTGGTAGTTCATGAAATTATGCATTATTTGAAGGACCCGGTTTCCTTGATATTGATATTTCCGCAGCCACCATGAGATTTATCGGTTCTGATATATGCCCGATTCGAGGAATGAGGAGGCACCGTCTATTGGTACATGGTGGGGCCCGGGGGTACCCCGAAGCAAGAACGATGTCGCGGTGCTAGGCGATGAGGCTTAGGGGAACGATACTTTCCGGTGACAGGACCAATGACTCAGCGGCTATCGAGTGGATACCGATGGGAGTCATGTGCGTATGGATACGTTGAGAGGCGAGGGTCAGAGCTAGGCACTCGAGCACTCGAGATAGCGTATGATACGTACCTATCAGGGGGCCAGTCGTGGTGACAGCACCTGATAGATCAACATTTCTGTGTCGATGCATGGCACATTGGTTTCATGATATTTCTAATTACTCCTTTGTATATATAACAAAGGATTGAGCCGCTGTTATATATACCGTTACACCAATATTAGTGGAATAGGACGCTAATATATGTATATTGACCTCACCATATTTATTCATGACATTATACTTAGGATGTTAGAATTTTGGCTGGAGTTTGATTCGGGATATAAGAGATTCATTTGAGATTGGATACCTGATATTGTACATACGAGATGTGTGAGATCCACTTGCTGCTGTATATTCGAGATATGTGAGATATACTTGATGTTGTACATATGAGATATGTGAGATCCACTTGATGTTGTATATTTGATATATGTGAGATATACCTGATATTGTACATACGAGATATGTGAGATCCACTTGCTGCTGTACATTCGAGATATGTGAGATGTGCTTGATGTTGTACATATGAGATATGTGAGATCCATTTGATGTTGTATATTTGATATATGTGAGATATACCTGATATTGTACATATGAGATATGTGAGATTCACTTGCTGTTGTACATTCGATATACGTGTGATATACTTGATGTTGTATATTTGGGATATACTAGATATACTTAATATTGTGAAATTTAGGTGATGAAATACTTAGATGATATAAAAGCCAATTTGGGGGCTGATTTGAGGAAGTGGGATTTGATTTGTCTTGATAGATTGTGATCCTACCACGAGGTCAGGATTCCGTGGAAATGACATATTTCACTCCATACCTCACCTTATCTGTTTGTGCACTGCTTTTTGTATTAGTAGTACTTGTTAGTGTACCTTTCATGATTATTGCACTGTTACATTCTCATATCCCTATCGCATGATTATTGCATACTGTTGTCATATCATTATTGCTTTATATATTGGTTGTACCTACTAGTGTACTTTTCATTATTCTGCATTCATATGACATGTTATTACTGTTAATTGCATATCTTAGATTCACGTTTTACGTGCATACTTGCGATTACCTGCATATGTTATTTACTATTCACGAGTTGCCAACTCACCCCTGTTGTGCCACAATGTTTGCAGGTGTTCCTCAGGATAGTCAGAGGTAGGCTATTATCACATATCTTATCATCTTTTGCTACGGATACCGCATCAGCTCACAGTGCGCAGTTTGCTTAAGTGGGTTTTGTGGTTATTCGTTGTATTGTATATTCGTTGTATCCCTGTACTCTCCATCTACTATTTTCATATTGACTTAGAGACTTGGTGAGGACGATGTTGTATATTATGTTGGATTTGTTGTCTTTTATAAAGTTTCCTTTCTATCGTCTTCTATTTCTTCGCTACGGTGTCGTATATTTGTTGTGGTGGTTGTTTTCCGCCTTTGTGCGTGGATTTGCTCCAGTTGGGGATGCTTTACTTTATATTTATGTTGTACCCATTTTTGGGGTTGGTTTTTATAAAGGAGGTGTTGCCGAAATTTTCAAGAAAGAAAATTGGACTTAAAGAATTTATACTTGAGATTTTTTTTAAAGGTTTAAACAATGTTTCTTATCTTTTCTTATCTTTTAATAGTTTAGATTTCTGGGTTTTGGCTTTCTTTTACTACGTTACACCTGTAGACGTTGCGTAGTATTAGGGCCGTCACGTGCCAATTTCGGGTCGTGACAAAGTTGGTATCAGAGCGCTATGTTTTTACCTTACGGAGTGTAGGATGACCTTTATATGATGGAGTAGGTAGCTTAAGCAGAGTAACGTAGTGTGTGTATGTCTGCAGCATACTCATGATGCAGTACTCCGTCTAAAGTGACCTAAGTACAATTACTTGAAATTCCTTCCTTGATGATTCATATCCTTGTGATTCAATTTCCGTGTTCATATCGAATCCAATTCCTATTTATAGCCCTTGCCGACGACAACTATGGGGACTCAGTGAGGTGCAGCGAGGGCCGAGGTCAGTATTGACTCGGGGAGAGCGAGGACTGACCAGGATGGCACGCTCGTTGCACAGGTGCAGACGGATCCGCCTTTGACAGATAGTTTCGCTAGGCTTGTGGCAGAGATGCAGGACTTGCGCCAGACGATGAGTTCTTTGGTGGAGACCATTCGAGCGCAGCGACAGGAGGTTGTCACCCCTGTTACCCAGTTGTTCCTTACGATCAGCACCAGCTTTCCGTCAGTTACATAGCACCAGTGGATGCAGCCCTAGTTGACGAGACACGTATTTCAGAGACTTCGGGAGCTCCGGAACCGAAGAGGACTCGTACCGGGGTATCAGCTCAGAGATAGAGGCTTAGTCGTCGAGACAGCTTTCGTGACCGTTGCGGGAGTAGCAGAGGTTTGGGACGAGGGGATTCATGTTAGCTAGATCAGCCGTTTGTTGTGTTAACTTCTGTCAGCGATTCTTTTGTTGCGCGACATGTATTTCAGTCGTATGCCAATCGGTTACGAGATTCATCCGTCACTTGATCCTTCTAGAGATGTTGGATTTGACTTTCTCCTGGGCACGGACTAGTTAGTTACGTGCTAGGCGTCTGTGGACTACCGCGAGGAAACGGTCAGGTTTGTTTTCCAGGCAAGTCAGTTCTTGTTGTGCAGCGGGACAGTGGTGCCGCCTCTCACAGCTCGAATTCAGCCTTTTTCGCTAGTCGGCTTTTGAGGTGAGGATGTCAAGGATTCTTGGCGTTCATTCGTGATACCGGAGCCACAGTGGGTTTGTTGGACCGGGTTCTTATCGTGCGAGAGTTTTTTGACGTTGTTCCAGATGAGTCGGCAGAGCTTAGGGAGCTTAAGAATCAGCTGCAGAGTTGTTTGTTGGGTGATTTGTGCGTCTGTGTGTTTCGACTTGAGGAGCTCCTATTTCTGTTCGTGAAGGAGAAGGACAGCAATTGAGATTGTGTTTTGATAGATCGTCAACTGAACCGGCTGACGGTGCGGATAGGTATCATTTACCTCGCATTGACGATTTCTTCGATCGGCTCCTAAGTGCGAGACTTTTTCTAGTTTGTTCGGGATCAGGTCATCATTGTTGCGGGTTCGGAGTGATGGCATTCCGAAGGCTGCCCTGTGCGTGCTACGGCTTTGTGTGTTTTGGTGGTGTCTATGGACTCGCCAATGCCCTAGCAGCATTCATAGACATGATACACCAGATTTCATCAGGCAGTTCCTCGACCAGTTATTGTTGTGTTTTTGACGACATTCTGGTCTATTCAATGTGTCGTGAGGGACAGGAGTAGCACTTGAGGATTTGTTTTGCAGACATTGGGAGAGCCCCAGCTGTTGCTAGATTCTCGGAGTGTTCCTTCAGGCTTGTTTGTGTTGACTCCTAGGACTTGTAGTTACGGGAGACGGTTTTCGTATAGTCCCAAGGAAGATCGAGGTCGTACAGCTTTGGCCCAGGCTTGTGTACGGACGGAGGTCCGCAGATTTTGGGCTTAGCATGTTTCTACCGCCATTTCGTGCAGGATTGTTAGAGTAGTGCTGCACCGTCGACTGAATGGACCGGAAGGGAGGTTTCTTTTCTTTGGACTGAGGCATGTGTGCGGAGTTTTCGGCAGTCGAAGATTCGGTTAACAATTGCATCAGTTCTTTCTTTGCTTTTGGTTCGGGCGACTTTGTGGTATAACTGTAATGTTTCTTGAGTGGGCTCGATTGTTTGCTGAGGTAGCACTATAGAGTTATCTCTTTTGCTTCACGGCAGTTGGAGGAAGTACTAGCAGGATATTCCATTCATGATCTGGAGATGGCCGTGGTGGTTTTGCGTTGGAGATTTGGAGACACTACTGGTTTGAGAGTCGTGTCAGATTTTTCACGGACCACCAGAGCTTAATGTGCATCTTCCTGCAGCGGATTTGATTGTTGTGATAGTCCTTCGCAGATTTACAGTTCTTGTGTGATCGTTGAGTACAGCTTAAGTTCTTCTCTACGGAGGGGACAGCTTGCTCATGTCCGCGCCCGACCACTTTTCTTTAATCGCTTTCGCGTGACACTGCCCGCCGATGCTCGTTCGTCAGAGATACTTGAGGATACTCGGCTAGGTAATGATTCAGAGTCCTTGATTTATGACAATAGTGTGCTAAGTTAGGGACGCGTTTGTGTACTTGATATTATCGGGTAGAGACGTGAAATCCTAGAGCTGTTACATCTGTCAATTCTCTGTATTCATTCAAGTTCCACCAACATTGATGTGACTTGTGAGATAGTTATAGGTGGACATGAATGTAAAGAGAAAATTCAGGTTTCGTTTCAAAGTGTTTGTCTTGTTGTGCGTTTGTGTTAATTTGTTGTTGGCAGTTGGGATCGTCACTCGCCATTATTGGGATACTTCTTTGATAGCTGTTATCAGGAGACATTCCAATTGGCAACCTTTAGGTTTAGACAGGTCGTGTCGATCACCAGTCTGTTTTCTGACTCTGCGTAGTAGGATTTTGGACCCCAGCTAGTCTAGAGACTTCGAAGATGATCCAGTTGGTTCAGGTCAGAATGAGAGTAGCCCAGTGCAGACAGAGGTCTTATGTCGACCGTGATGGTCGTAGACTTGAGTTCGCAGTGGGAGATCATGTATTCCTTCGGATTTTCCGATGAATGACATGTTGAGTTTTGGGATGCTTACCCCAGGATTATAGGTCATTTTGAGATCCTTTAAGCGAGTTAGCTTTCGTTGTCTTTAATTTGGCACTTCCGCCCATATTATTGAGTTTTCATCCCGCATTCTTTGCGTTAATACTTTGTAATTACCTTCATGACCTTCTCACAAGATTCAGAACAGACCATTAGTTAGGACTCGATCTTTTCGTTCACCAGGAGCCATGTGTGTTAGTGGCTCGGTAGGTGGAGAAACTTCGGTCAAGGGTTTTACCATCTGTGGAGAGTTTTCTTGGACGTAGCCGTATAGTGAGGGGATCACTTGAGAGGCTGCGAGCGAGAGTTGGGAGTTTTGTTCTGTTCTTTTTGAAGGTACGCTTAGTGAAAATTTTAATTCGGGGACCGAATTTCTTTAAAGGGGGAAGATTGTAACGTTTCAGAATTCGTTTTGCGAATTTTTTCGTTTTAGGGCAAAATTGTCAGTTTTTCCCGTTTTAACCCGATTTCGATCAAACGTCCGTATAAGCTTACCGGCACCTTTTTTAGCTAAAATAAATATTGTGCGCGAACTTTAGGGGTATTTGGGAGGTTTTGGTTCAGATAGATTTTTTCCCAAATAAAATATTATTTTAGCCGGTAAAATATGCGCGTAAATCGGGAAAATTTCTTCTAAATGAAAATTCTTGGAAATTATCACTACAATTATTTTAGAAGTTTCTTTTTAAATATCTAGATTTTTATGGTGAAAGGATTTATTTTTTAAAAAAATAAAGAAAAAGAAAAGTAGTGTGAACATAAGCTTTTTGTTTTATTATACAATTATTCAATTTTCTTCTAGAAAATTCTACATTTCACCAAAAACCCTATCCTTCATCAAATGGCCGGCCACATCCTTCCTCTTGCTGCCCATGAATTTTCTCATCTCATTTCTTCTCATTTTTCTTCAAAATAATCATGAAAAATCCAAATAAATTCATAAAAATTCAAATATAATCCAAAACCTTTATTCTTCTTCACAAAAGTTGCTTGGATCATCATTCTAGTGCGGATTTTGGAGGCTAAAGTTTGGTTTTATCCTTGATTTATGTGGTGTTCTTGAAGGTATAAAACCTTAACTCTAATCTCTTTTTTTGTTGCTTAATACTTTATGCTGGCTTAATTAGATTTTAGTTTAAGGTTTAAATTTCATGTTTCAAAATTATAGAAATGGTTTTAGAAATTCAAGTTAAGGTTAAAGCTCAATTTAAGTGTTTAATATTTAATTGAAGTGTTAATTTGTGAATTGGAAAAACATAACCTAGTAGAAAATGCTAATTTTTGTTAATTACTACTTTATCTAATTAAGGGTTTTTGCTTACTAGGTTTTTGCTAAAGCTTAACTAAGCAAGTTTAAAAATATAGAAATGGTTTAATTGGTTTAACCTTGCTATTTGAAGATGTTTGTAAATTATAGTTTTGGTAAAACTCGTAGTTTTGTGCTATAAAGATAAGTACTGCTTACTAGATTTCGGTAACTTTTAGGCGTGGGTTTCTTTTGACGTTGCGACACAATTTATTTTGAGTCCACGTTTATTATTTTGTTTTGAATGCGTGATCAGGACGATCGGAATCTAGACATGGTGTTTCGTAGTTTGGCGACCCTAGTTAGGATTTTGGCCGATGTCGTACGCGTTCGATGCGCTAAGCGCGCAGTGTAATTTTCAGGGCGTTATTCTTGCGTTTCGATATCTTTTCGTCGACGTAGAATATATGCTTATGTGATGTGTTTGTGTAATTTTAGGTTCGCAAGCAGGGACTTCGGACGCTATGACAAGGGGAAAACAGGTGGTAGACTTCACCTAGCTTGGAGCGTTGGTGAGTGGATTTAATATCTACAGGGGAATCGCCCACATGGCGTTATGCGTCAGGGCTAGAGATTTTATTACTTGTCGCATATTCTACGTTATTGTTAGAATTGTGCCTTTACCCTATTACTTAGATATAGTTGTGCCTGGACTAGTAGTAGTAGGACACTGCACATATTATTGACGATTCATGTTGCACGTGGACTGATTGTATGCTACACACACCGTCAATAATTTCCATGTCACGCATAACCCACTTATAGATATAATATTGCTTGGTTAGGGACATTGAGACTTTGATTCATATTTCTTTACACATTGACTTATAGCATACCTGTATAACTACATGCTTACACATATGTTCTGACATACTTACATGCTAGTTACCTGTATACCTATAGAGTATTGTACCATTAGTGATAGGCACATGCACACTTTAAGTCATAGCTACAGGTATACCTTGCACATACTGTTCTTATACCCAGGGGGTATATTGTATCATTGCTTATAGGTAGACACATTATCTTTCTATACCTTATTTATTTCACATATATCTGGTTTTAGCTACATGTTTACCTTCACTTGATGTTATTTAGAAGTGGATGAATTGGAACCGCATGATATTTGTATCAACTTGATGCAGTTAATTAGCGGATTTTCGTTTATATGCTTGCATTTCAGATATGGCGCACATATTATATTCATGGATTTTCACATTGTTATATGGATTTTTTCATGATGTTTTCTGGATTTGGGGACCGTGGTAGTTCATGAATTACGCATTATTTGAAGGAACCGGTTTCCATGATATTGATATTTCCGCAGCCACCATGAGATTTATCGGTTCTGATATATGCCCAATTCGAGGAGTGAGGTGGCACCGTCTGTGGGCACATGGTGGGGCCCGGGGGTACCCCGAAGCAAGAACGATGTCGCGGTGCTAGGCGATGAGGCTTAGGAGAACCATACTTTCCGGTGACAGGACCAATGACTCAGCGGCTATCGAGTGGATAACGACGGGAGTCATGTGCGTATGGATACGTCGAGAGGTGAGGGTCAGAGCTAGGCACTCGAGCACTCGGGATAGCGTATGATACGTACCTATCAGGGGGCCAGCTGTGGTGACAGCACCTGATAGATCAGCATTTCTGTGTCGATGCTTGGCACATTGGTTTCATGATATTTCTAATTACTCTTTTGTATATATAACAAAGGATTGAGCTGCTGTTATATATACCCTTACACTAATATTAGTGGAATGGGACGCTAATATATGTGTATTGACCTCATCATATTAATTCATGACATTATACTTAGGATGTTAGAATTTTGTCTGGAGTTTGATTTGGGATATAAGAGATTCATTTGAGATTGGATACCTGATATTGTACAAACGAGATATGTGAGATCCACTTGCTGCTGTACATTCGAGATATGTGAGATATACTTGATGTTGTACATATGAGATATGTGATATCCACTTGATGTTGTATATTTGATATATGTGAGATATACCTGATATTGTACATACGAGATATGTGAGATCCACTTGCTACTGTACATTCGAGATATGTGAGATATTCTTGATGTTGTACATATAAGATATGTGAGTTCCACTTGATGTTGTATATTTGATATATGTGAGATATACCTGATATTGTACATATGAGATATGTGAGATTCACTTGCTGTTGTACATTCCATATACGTGAGATATACTTGATGTTGTATATTTGGGATATACGAGATATACTTAATATTGTGAAATTGAGGTGATGAAATTCTTAGATGATATGAAAGCCAATTTGGGGGCTGATTTGAGGAAGTGGGATTTGATTTTTCTTGATAGATTGTGATCCTACCACGAGGTCCGGATTCCGTGTAAATGACATATTTCACTCCATACCTCACCTTATCCGTTTGTGCACTGCTTCTTGTATTAGTAGTACCTGTTAGTGTACCATTCATGATTATTGCACAGTTACATTCTCATATCCCTATAGCATGATTATTGCATACTGTTGTCATATAATTATTGCTTTATATATTGGTTGTACCTGCTAGTGTACTTTCCATTATTCTGCATTCATATGACATGTTATTACTGTTAATTGCATATCTTAGATTCACGCTTTACGTGCATACTTGCGAATACCTGCATATGTTATTTACTATTCACGAGTTGGCAACTCACCCCCGTTGTGCCACAACGTTTGCAGGTGTTCCTCAGGATAGTCAGAGGTAGGCTATTATCACGCATCTTATCATCTTTTGCTACGGATACCGCATCAGCTCACAGTGCGCAGTTTGCTTAGGTGGGTTTTGTGGTTATTCGTTGTATTGTATATTCGTTGTATCCCTGTACTCTCCATCTACTATTTTCATATTGACTTAGAGACTTGGTGAGGACGATTTTTTATATTATGTTGGATTTGGTGTATTTTATACAGTTTCCTTTCTATCGTCTTCTAATTCTTCGCTACGGCGTCGTATATTTGTTGTGGTGGTTGTTTTCCGCCTTTGGGCGTGGATTTGCTCCCATTGCGGATGCTTTACTTTATATTTATGTCGTACCCATTTTTGGGGTTGGTTTTTATAAAGGAGATGCTGCCGAAATTTTCAAGAAAGAAAATTGGACTTAAAGAATTTATAGTTGAGATTTTTTTTAAAGGTTTAAACAATGTTTCTTATCTTTTCTTGTCTTTTAATGGTTTAGATTTCTGGGTTTTGGCTTTCTTTTACTACGTGACGCCTGTAGACGTTGCGTAGTATTAGGGCCGTCGCGTGCCAATTTCGGGTCGTGACAATCCATCGCCTATCATATGGGTCAAGATGTGTATACGCTAGTCTACTCTGGTGTATCGATGCCCTCTCTCGATACACCCTCGACTAGGAACAGTTATAGGATGTACTCGTTGACTACCCTGGCCCCACTAGTATGATCCCATTATAGTCCCAGTAGTCAAGTACATATCCTAAGGGCTTTATCAACATGTGAGAGCAAGACAGTAAACCAATACTAGTCAATATGTTATGACAATGTGAAACCAGATAACATACTATCATATCGAGCAAGAAAGTTCTCACTATATAAATTCAAGCATCCACTATAATATACATCATATGTACGACAATGTCCTCTAGGGAATATATACAACTAATACCCATACTCTAGAGAGGCTTCATGAGGTGAATGATGAATGCTTACTAGTAATCTTCACAATCAGAGATGATCTACTTTGAGGAATCACAAATCCAAGCTATTACTTCACTAATGAGGTATTAGTAAAGCTAACACACTAATCTATAAGGTTAGTATAGAAGAGGATGATGAAGTAAGAATTTTGCTCTCTTTAGTTTTCTTGTTCTCACAATATATTCATCACCAACGAAAAGCTAGAAAGCTTTTGTGAAGAGCAAGAAGAAGATGATGTTGTGATGAATGAAAATGAATTATTGTTGAGGTTAGAAATGCAACCAAGGGTTAAGCATGTCATGCTTAACTCTTGTAGAGAGTTGACAATGGGTTTGGGTTAGGATTGGGTTAACAAAATATCTTAGAAATATCCAAAAGGGTGGACTAAGTCAAAGCATCATGAAGCTTCTTCAAAGCTCGTCCATAACTTAATCCATTCAATTTGAATTTCCAAAATAAATATAAATCCAACCATAAACCCTAATCATTGTTTAACTCTCATAAACCCTAGTTGCATTTGTAACCCTAACATGTTACAATATTATATATCACATATATAATATAAAATGTAACAAAAGAAAATAATATAATTAACATATATCAAATATATATCAATTTATCATCAAGTGAGAAAAATAATCATTTAAGTGAGCTTATATTATTTAATATAATGTAATATATCACCTAAATAATTCTACAATAAATTATTAAATCAGCACTTTATTTAATAACCCGGCTATAATACATATAATTGACTAATATAATATGTACCTTTTATCGAATCAACACTTGATCCGATAACCCGGCTATATCACATATACCCGGCCGATATCACATATCACGAGAATAGAATATGGTATCTCATATCATATTAATCTCGGTACCTCACATATCACATATGTGCTCCTACTCCGTTTCGCCTAATTGAGGAAACCTATGTGTAGGACTCTAAAGAATCGTCAATACGATGGCAGTAGGTGATGATCATATCAGACACCCACAAGCTGCAAGCGGTCAGCTAAACGTAACAGCCACCTAGGTATTGAGCGATCAGAAAATCAACAAGCAAGACTGTACATTCTCTTTTGAATCCAATCAGTAATACTCCCGTACAGTCCGATCTCTTCGTCTGATATGTCACATATCAAGTCTAGGGGGATAAACGTTAGACCCCAGTAACTGATAAGTCGTGTCGATGTTAGGCTCATAATGGGTCGAGAAACTACTGATAACACTTACCAGTGGGTCTCCATATCATCCCTGGCCAGGGACTTCCAGTTATAGCCAATCGAACATAGCTCAACATCAACTCCCAATACAGGGAGAGACGAAACTCCTCCTATCGCTCATTGCCTCCATGTGATTCGGGACTGTACCCAAAAGCCACCATTTTGCACTCCCACTTGGACATGGTAAGGTGGAAATCAAAGCACAATGGGAATCACACAAGACTCTATGATGATCTTGGGTCTACAGACTAAGCTGTACCAGTGTCACCGGAGAACTGCTATCGGACGATAGGTATAATACCATCTAGGAGTTCTTGGCGAGTCCGTTTAGTGTACCCAGTCTCCACTGAGCTCCCATACACATCTTTTATGTCAAACACCAATGCATATGCAGGGTTCCTAGGCACACACTAGAGGTCTCACAAGGCATCAACCATGCCAATTTACAAAAATTGCGGTGCCGAGAAACCCTAAGAAGATCGTTGGCTAGAAGTTTAGGCGATAAAATGAAACTAGTTTACATCTAAACTAAAAGAACAGATATACAACCTTTGTAGATCCGGTCCTCCACCTCCATAGCTCCACAAAGAAGTCTCCTCTCTGTCCAAGTCGAACCCCGGGCTCTAGCGTCGGCTTCATCGGAGAATGGACGGGCTAGGTCGTCGACGTCGATGCCGAAGATGATCTACGTCGAGGCATCACTAAATCAAGCTCCAACTTCACCAAGTCATGAAACTTGTGAAGAAAACACACTCTACTACTTGGCAAGAGGTAGAGGATGAAGAAATAGGAAGTGAGTTCACTTTAGAATTGGATTTCTCACTCATTTGCTCAAGTTGTCATTGTTGAAGTAAGGTTTCTTCATGAAGAAGAAGAAGAGGAAGAAGATGATAAGTGTTCTATTATCTTTTCTAAAAAGAATATAATATGAATACTTATCATAATCCAACCATAGTTTGGTGTAGAGAATAAACCATGGTTAGAATGAAGGGTTAGGGTTAAGCATCAAGACAAAATGGTCACAAGGTCAAAGCTTCATGAAGCTTCAATGTACAAACAAAGAAAGCCACCAATTTCTCTTTATGCATAATATTTTCCAATAAGAATAAATAAATAAATAAGAAAACCATAACCCTAACAATTATACAACCATGGTTTAATCTTCAGACAAACCCTAGTGAGCATGTATCATCAAACATGATACAATCAAGTGCACAAAAAGTATATCACATATACAATGTGCACATCCGAGCGAGAAAATCCATTTAAAGTGAACCAATACTAGTTAATGCAAAGTAATATATCAAATATATAATCATGCATTAAATCATTAAATCAATACTTGATTCAATGATCCGGTTATATCGCATACAACCGACTAGTATCCAATGTATCGGCTTATCGAATCAATACTTGATTCGATAACTGGGTTATATCGCATACAACCAATCGATACATTCATCGCGAGAATACAATACGGTATCACATACACGCATTATTCTCGGTCCCGCACATATCTCATATGCGCTCCTATTTCGTTTCGCTTGATCCAGGAAACCTCTGTGTAGGACTCTAAAGACTCATCAATACGCCGGCAGCAGATGATGATCATATCAAGCACCCACAAGCCGCAAGCGGTCTGCTAAACGTAACGGCCACCCGGGTATTGAGCGATCAGAAGATCGACGAGCAAGCCCGCTCACACTCCAGTGAATCCAACCAGTAACACTACCGTACAGTCCGGTCTCGTCGTCTGATATGTCACATATCTTGCCTAGGGGTGGTAAACGTCAGACCCCAATAGCTCGATAAGTCGTGTCGATATGAGGTCTATAACAATTCGAGAAACTACTAGTAACACTTACCAGTAAATCTCAGCAACCCTGGCCAGGGATTTCCTGTTATAGCCAATCGAACACAGCGCAACATCAACCCCCTATACCGGGAGAGACGAATCCCCTCCTATCGCTCATTGCCTCCATGTGACTCGGGACTGTACCCAAAAACCACCGTTTTGCACGCCCTCTTGGACGTGGTAAGATGGAAATCAAAGCACAGTGGGAACCACACAAGTCTCTATGACGATCTCGGGTCAACAGACTACTCTGTACCAGTGTCACCAAAGAACTGCCATCTGACGTAAGGTATAATACCATCTGGGAGTTCTCGGCGAGTCCGTCCAGTGCACCCAGTCTCTACTGAGCACCCGTATATCATCTCTGATGTCAAACACCGATGGATATGGGATCATCCATCGCCCATCTGTATGGGTCGAGAAGGTGCACGCTAGTCTACACTGGTATATCGATGCCCCGTCTCGATACACCCACGACTAGGGACTTTGAAGGATGTACTTATGGACTACCATGTCCCCACTAGTATGATCCACATCATAGTCCAGGTAGTCAAGTACACATCCTAAGGGCTTTACCAACATGTAATAGAGAGACAATCTGAGTACACGTTAAGGTAAAGAGTAACCAGATAGCATACTATCATGTCAAGCAAGAAAGTCCTCCCTATATATGTCCCAGCATCCACTACAATATACATCCTATGTACAGTAATGGCCTCTAGGGCATACATATAACTAACAATCTCCCACTTGCACTAGGGCCATCTGTAGCAGTGGTTGTAGTATCTCATACTCAACCATCCCATAAAAGTCTCTCTCTGGGAATAGGCCTTCGTGAGTGGATCCGCCGTGTTGTCCTATGTTTCTGCTCTCCTAACCTCGATCACCCTGGAGATCAACCATCTCCATGATCAGGTGATACTGCCTTAGAATATGTCTGGATCACTGATGTGACCGGGGTTCCCAGGCCAGAGCCTCACTTCCATTGTCACACAATGGTAGGAACCTAGTTCATCTCATGAACCAGTATACACCCAAACAGCCTCTTTGGTAGCATCTTAAGTAGCGATGTATCCTGCCTTTATCGTCTAGTATGTCACGGTATCTAGCTTGGAACTCTTCCAACATACCGTCCCTTAATTGAGGGTAAAGACAATGCCTGCGACTGACATCAGTCGTCTTTATCACCCTGGAACACTTCCTGTGATTCTTCCCCACGATCAACTGATACCAACTCACTACAACTAGTGAGTGTCCTAATATCCATTTAGATCCATCTCATAGATCCAAAATCCAAGATTTAGTAGGTATCACTTTGATCCTATGTGGAGAATCATTGTGATAAGCGGAGATTGATCGAGCGTAGCATAGGAAACTCTTTCCCTATCAAGAGTATGTCATCCACGTACTCTACGAGAATCGCCACCATACTCCGTACTACCTTTTTGTATATACAAGGTTCATCTACCATTTTGATGATGTCAAACTCTTTGACTAACACATCAAAACAGACGTTCCAACTCCGCGATGCCTGCTTTATCGTATAAAGCATCTTGCACACGTTTCCGCTGCTCCCACTGTCTACGAAGCCCTCTGGCTGTGTACTTATAGACGCACTCTTCTAAAACATCATTTAGAAAAGCAGTCATGACACCCAACCACCAGATATCGTAGTCATGGTATGTAGCCGTGGCAAGTAGGATCTGGATGGACTTAAGCATAGTACTGGAAAAGGTTTCATCATTATCCACGCCTGGTCGATGACGAAAACCTTTAACAAGTCTAGCTTTGAAAGTCTCAACTTTTCCATGTACACCAAGTAATCTTCTCAAGATATACTTGCTCCTGATGGGGATTTAATCCTTCAGATATAGCAACTAAAGTCCATAATTTGTTGGTGTAAATGGATTCCATCTCAGATCACTAAGCATCGGGCCATTCTTACAGAGTCTCACTCCTGATGGCCAGCTCGAAACTAGTTGGGTCATCATCTCATGATGCAATCCTCGCTCCCACTGTCATTGAGAAACAGAAGTATCTCTCAGGTGGGTGAGGAACCGTGCTAGATCAGCGGAGAGGCTGAGGTTCGTTGGTTACTACTGAATCCTTTGGTTCTACCAAATTATCTGTTGTATTTTGTATAGCTGGAACCTTTCCAGCTCTACATTACAGACCTTGCCTCGAGCTTGTCCGGATTTGGCTTTTAGACATAGGCCGGACAACCCCAAATCTTAACCAATTTAAGATATGGGCTCTTCCCATTCCATATCTTATATGGAGTGGTAGGCAACTTATTTGATTTGAACCCTATTTAGTAGGTACGCATCTTCTCAAGTGCATAACTCCCAAAAAGAAAATAGGTAACTCAGTAGTACTCATCATAGAGCACACCATATCAAATAGGGTGTATCTGCTCAGCCCCGATATACCATCGTGCTATGGTGTATTCGGAGGAGTAATGCCGAGAGAGAATCTCATTCTCCTATAGAATAGTCCAGGATTTCCGTGCTCAAGTATTCTCCTCCTTGATCTCATCATAGGACATAATACTTATACCCGTATTTTGGTTCTCTACTTCTAACTTATATTCTGTGAATATCTCAAAAGGTTCGGACTTGTGCTTCAACAGGAACATATGTCTGAATCTTGAGAGATTATCAGAGAATATAATGAAGTACAAAGAACCGGTCTTGGTATGTGTAGACAGGGGACCTACATACATCAACATGTATCATCCCAAGAGTTCACTAACTCTTTCTCTGTTTCCAGTAAACGGAGCTATGGTCATCTTATCTTTGTGACATGACTGGCGAGTTTCACAAGATGTAAATTCAAACTGATTTAAATATGCATCTAAATGTAACTCAGCTAGTCGGGTCGCATTGGTATGACCTAGTCTACAATACCTCAATAAGGATTCGTTCATTTCTGAACTCTTCCTCTTATGTGTATTTTGTATACTAAGAACTGTTGTTTGATTTAGAACATCAACGCTTTTAGATAACGTGCCTGAACCGATCACTTTTGATATAGGAAATGTTCAAAACATTATCCAACAATACAAAATTTTATCATTTCTTTACTAATAAAGAGACTGATATGATTTTGTATATCAGGTTCGGTATCTAATAACAGTCGTTAAGAATCAATGTATTGGTAATACAGGGTGACAGTGACCGACAGACTTGGCTGCAACTTTTGCCCCGTTTTCTGCCTCATGAAACTTATCACCCGTTCTCAGTTTTTCTACCCTTTTGTAGCCCTATGTAACATATTACATATCTGGGATCCTGATCCGGTATCATATACCCAGGATGCAGAGGATACTGAGAAACAGTTCTTTGTAACGAATACACCCGAAGATGATGCATCAGCATGCACTCTCTTCGTTAGGGCGGCACGGGAATTCTGGTAATCCCCAATTTCCTGCTCTGTCTTATTACATTTATAAGTTGGAGTGGGACCAACGTTCCCCAGCTCAGTATAACAAGCGGGTTCGGTCAATAATCCATATTATTATCTTGATTAAGGCGTGATATGGTCGCTACTTGGAGAGAGAGAGAAGAAAACACTCAGCGTGCGCTCTTGCAAGAACAGATTGGTTTTGTTTTATCTAATCAGGATGGCTCCCACTGCTTTTTATCAAATCTTCCTTCAAACCCTAAAAGGAAAGACTAGCCGGGATTAATTACACACTACAAGTTCGCCAATCTTTCAGCCAGGCCAGTGTCGGTATTTTGAGGGAGGTGCCCCGTGCTTTCGCACGGACCTAATTAATGTAAACCTCGTTTTCCCAGAGGCGTAACCTCATTAACACCTTTCTAGACACCTACGTGATCGGCTAATTGTAATGTATAAAACTCTCCCAGGAGTAACAATTACTCGCAGCGGGTATCGGGATCCAACTATCTCAGAGAAGGTATGCAATCTCATTGCAAATTTCAACACTTGAAATTCCCGATAATTTTTCCCCTAGCACCCTATGACCTTGACGGAGGTCAACAAACCATAGGCTACTAGTCAAGTTCAACCCGTCATTTCTTGATCGAATTAAACCCACCCGCACGACCTTTGACGGAGGTCAACAAAGCCGCACGACTACCCTAATCCAATCTGCATCATATGCATAAGCAGATAAATACTAATTATCTACCGCACACTACGCCTTGACGGAGGTCAACAAACGTAGCACGAATACTAAATAGGACTTATCTGAAATGACGGAGGGCTACGACAGGTTTTTCTGAAAACCTATTGCGTAATGAACTTGATATCGTTGTAGGATCGAATGAATTTTGAAATGGAGTGTTGTTAAGGCTTTTCTAGTTTTGCTAAAGGAGTCACTCCCGGTGAAGGGATCGTCGGTCCTTTCCTCGTCGAATGAGGTGCGGGATATATCATATATATCACTGTGCAAAGCAGAAACTCTTAAAAGCAATCAAAAGACAAACCGAGTGTGTAGCATCTGCAAGTTATTGCTAAAGGAGTCACTCCCGGTGAAGGGATCTCGGTCCTTTCCTCATCGAATAAGGTGCAGGATATATCGTATATACCGCTGTGCAAAGCAAGAACTGTAGCTACCTGTTTTATTTTGAAATTCGATTCAACAACATTTTTAGGTTTCTTTTCTTTCATTATTCACATTAATGAAGTCCCATCATTTAAGTACCTAAACATCACAGATAAATACGACGTACACTTATGCCATTTACATTCGCCTCGATGTCCCCTCGTGCACCGTTAGGTTAGGTAACTAACGGCAGAGCGGGGCAGGGCTAGCGCGGGTGTAAAACATAAGTAACGCCTATATAATATATCATATATACTATATACTGTATCTATCACAGAACATCACATGATCACATCACAGATATCGCAGCAGAAGAATCATATGAAATATTGGATATACTAGGACGTCCGTGTTTTCAATACGAGCCAGTATAAAACACGGATTCCACGGTCGTGATGAATAGCCAAACCCACACCCCTAGACCCCTACGAGAGCGGCAAGCAACCCTACCAATTCTAGAGTTAGGAGACCCGGACTCGACTCCTCGAGTTGGTCTCCCACTGGACTCCAGAACCCGGTTACTCGTGCCCTCCTCCTTGGGTCTATCGTAGTGCGGAAAAGTAAATAATATACAAAGGGTGACTACTTCCGCAACCTGGAAGTGCCCCAATAAAAGAATATTACATACAAGTTTTTACATGAATGAAAATGAAAAACACTCATCTCACATAAAACCCCCGGCCATTCAAACGCGACGATCCAATATAACATATCCAGCAACACATAACATCACATGTCATCAACGTAAGTAAATATGCGCATCCCAATTGTCGTTGACATATAGCAACGAAACCGGCGATATCACATATTACACTTGCGGTCACAGAAAAGAAAGTGTAAAACTACAACAGTTGGAATCCGCAATCTCATTTAGACATCGCATGCCTAATCAAATGAATTCCTTAGACATCGCATGCCTAACAATTATAAACCCCGCATTTTAGTCTCAAAATCGAAAACTCTTTTCAATATCAAGTCGGGCAATTCAACAAGATTCCAGATAGTCTGATCGAATGCTCATCGCAAACTTTAGTAGGCGGCCGCACCCCCGACGCCGTCGACGAAGTGCACCAAGGCGGAACACCGCTGCCGCGAGCACCCAAACGGATGCTTTCGGCGACGGGGTTCTCCTACAGTCACTTGGTCGGGGCTATGGGGCGAGGCTGTCTATTAAGTTTGTCCGGCGAGTATCCGCGTACGCTACGTGATTGCGACGGACTTTTGATCACATCAAAATTCCGTGGCAACCGATCATTTAAGACTAAACTGCTATGTTTATAACATTCATTCAGTTATCTCATAACTTCTTGTGAATTCCAATTATTGTATCCCATTCCGGATAAACAGAAAATGTTAAACTTTCCGATTGAACATTCGAACACCCAAGTTTTCCCGATACAGATCAACACATGATACAAGTCTAAAAACATTAAGTTCGTGCCTCAGTACCAACGGTCCAGCCATAGAAGGGTCAAGCCAACGCCTCACATGTGGCACGCCGTACTGCCCCAAACCCGAAGGTTCAAAGGGCAGTTCAAGACGGTCACATAATCGAGTTAAGGTTTGTTGTCTTCTAGAGGGTCCATTGAGTTACTTGCACTACTTAGAACGTCTTTAAACCACGGAAAAATCCAACACTTGGAAATTTCCCGACAGGGGAAAAATTGGGTATTTATATCCGGTCGAACTTTTTAACATATTCTAAAATTTATCCGGAAAGCAAAATAGACAAAATCTGATACTCCGATCGAAAGACCGAATCCCCAAAACAACTCCAGAAAATTCAACTCTTGAATAAAATTTAAAAATACCCAGAGAACTCAGCACATCAAACTAATAATTACTGTGCAAATTTAGGTCAACGATGCAACAGTGTTGCCGCGGAACCGCCGCGCCACGTGGGCTAAGGTCGCGGTTCCGCGGCTGTTTGATGGAATTACGACCAAAATTTTGCACCGTAATTCTTATAAAACCCTGCTTATTTTTCTGCATATTTTTAATTTACAAAAAACCCTGTTTTTGAAAAAAGTCCAGAGACAATGTAAAATTGGGGTTTCGGGTTCGTTCGGGTTTCAAATTCCGTCTACGCATCGCCTAAAGCTCTAGCTTGGCTCTGATACCACTGTAGGGTTCCAAGGCACACACTAGAGGTCTCACAAGGCATCAACCATGCCAATTTACAAAAATTGCGGTGCCGAGAAAACCTAAGAAGATCGTTGGCTAGAAGTTTAGGCGATAAAATGAAACTAGTTTACATCTAAACTAAAAGAACGGATATACAACCTTTGTAGATTCGGTCCTCCACCTCCATAGCTCCGCAAAGAAGTCTCCTCTCTGTCCAAGTCGAACCCCGGGTTCTAGCGTCGGATTCATCGGAGAATGGACGGGCTAGGTCGTCGACGTCGATGCCGAAGATGATCTACGTCGAGGCATCACTAAATCAAGCTCCAACTTCACCAAGTCATGAAACTTATGAAGAAAACACACTCTACTACTTGGTAAGAGGTAGAGGATGAAGAAATAGGAAGTGGGTTCACTTTAGAATTGGATTTCTCACTCATTTGCTCAAGTTGCCATTGTTGAAGTAAGGTTTCTTCATGAAGAAGAAGAAGAGGAAGAAGATGATAAGTGTTCTATTATCTTTTCTAAAAAGAATATAATATGAATACTTATCATAATCCAACCATAGTTTGGTGTAGAGAATAAACCATGGTTAGAATGAAGGGTTAGGGTTAAGCATCAAGACAAAATGGTCACAAGGTCAAAGCTTCATGAAGCTTCAATGTACAAACAAAGAAAGCCACCATTTTCTCTTTATGCATAATATTTTCCAATAAGAATAAATAAATAAGAAAACCATAACCCTAACCAATATACAACCATGGTTTAATCTTCACACAAACCCTAGTGAGCATGTATCATCAAACATGATACAATCAAGTGCACAAAAAGTATATCACATATACAATGTGCACATCCGAGCCAGAAAATCCATTTAAAGTGAACCAATTCTAGTTAATGCAAAGTAATATATCAAATATATAATCATGCATTAAATCATTAAATCAATACTTGATTCAATGATCCGGTTATATCGCATACAACCGACTAGTATCCAATGTATCGGCTTATCGAATCAATACTTGATTCGATAACTAGGTTATATCGCATACAACCAATCGATACATTCATCGCGAGAATACAATACGGTATCACATACACGCATTATTCTCGGTCCCGCACATATCTCATATGCCCTCCTATTTCTTTTCGCTTGAGCCAGGAAACCTCTGTGTAGGACTCTAAAGACTCGTCAATACGCCGGCAGCAGATGATGATCATATCAAGCACCCACAAGCCGCAAGCGGTCTGCTAAACGTAACGGCCACCCGGGTATTGAGCGATCAGAAGATCGACGAGCAAGCCCGCTCACACTCCAGTGAATCCAACCAGTAACACTACCGTACAGTACGGTCTCGTCGTCAGATATGTCGCATATCTTGCCTAAGGGTGGTAAACGTCAGACCCCAATAGCTCGATAAGTCGTGTCGATATGAGGTCTATAACAATTCGAGAAACTACTGGTAACACTTACCAGTAAATCTCTGCAACCCTGGCCAGGGATTTCCTGTTATAGCCAATCGAACACAGCGCAACATCAACCCCCTATACCGGGAGAGACGAATCCCCTCCTATCGCTCATTGCCTCCATGTGACTCGGGACTGTACCCAAAAACCACCATTTTGCACGCCCTCTTGGACGTGGTAAGATGGAAATCAAAGCACAGTGGGAACCAAACAAGACTCTATGACGATCTCCGGTCAACAGACTACTCTGTACCAGTGTCACCAGAGAACTGCCATCTGACGTAAGGTATAATACCATATGGGAGTTCTCGGCGAGTCCGTCCAGTGTACCCAGTCTCTACTGAGCACCCGTATATCATCTCTGATGTCAAACACTGATGGATATGGGATCATCCATCGCCCATCTGTATGGGTCGAGAAGGTACACGCTAGTCTACACTGGTATATCGATGCCCCGTCTCGATACACCCACGACTAGGCACTTTGAAGGATGTACTTATGGACTACCATGTCCCCACTAGTATGATCCGCATCATAGTCCAGGTAGTCAAGTACACATCCTAAGGGCTTTACCAACATGTAATAGAGAGACAATATGAGTACACGTTAAGGTAAAGAGTAACCAGATAGCATACTATCATGTCGGGCAAGAAAGTCCTCCCTATATATGTCCCAGGATCCACTACAATATACATCCTATGTACATTAATGGCCTCTAGGGCATACATATAACTAACAGCATATGGGATCATCCATCGCCCGTCATATGGGTCAAGATGCGTATACGCTAGTCTAATCTGGAGTATCGATGCCCAGTCTCGATACTCCCTCGACTAGGAACAGTTATAGGATGTACTCTTAGACTACCGTGGCCCCATTAGTATGATTTACATCATAGTACTAGTAGTCGAGTACATATCCTAAGGGCTTTATCAATATGTGAGAGCAAGACAGTAAACCAATACATGTCAACATGTTAAGACAAAGTAAAACCTGATAGCATACTATCATATCGAGCAGGAAAGTCCTCTCTATATATATCCAAGCATCCACTATAATATACATCATATGTACAACAATGGCCTCTATAGCATATATATAACTAACACACGTTCACTTGCTTGCCGGCTCACACACATCATCATCGATAATTTCCATGTCACGCACACTGTACTAACCGTTATTGCATTGTATACACTGATTGTGGTAGCTAGGTAGCATTTCTGAAATCATACATCAATTATAACATTGCATTTTGAATTTAGATACCACATTCATTGTTTACCTATATTCTGATTTTATACTGCAGTTGGGCTCTATGCCGATATCTATTATCCATTATTACCTCATGATTTTGAGATTTCGATTTTCATGAGTTTTTGGGATTTGGGGAAAACCGCCAAGGAATTTAATAAACTTAATATCTTTTCAAAATAGAAATTGCGGTTTTCTCATGATATGATATGTGTGGCGTCCACCATAAGTTTTCTATATTCTTAAGCCACGTGTGTACACATACTCGATTCGAGAAGATAGATGTCGTCTGTAGGTACATGGTGGACCCGGCAAGGTACCCCGGGGGCAAGAAGGTCTTATACCGAGAAGTTGAGCCTGGAAGGGGAGCACTACCTACCGGTGATATTTGACGCGGAGGACATCTGGAGGATACCGACCGTAGTCGTGTGATCAGATGATTTGGGCCGATCCGGACTAATGGAGCCCGAGATATATTGTATTATTTGTCGCTGATGGACACAAATTTTATGATGTTTTTGAGTGTCGGTGTTTGGCACTCTGGTTTATCATGATTTCTGTATGTCGATGCTGGACATACCTATAGATGATGCATTCATGCATAGCATACATAACATATAGTTATTATGTGACACGAACATGAGTACTTGACCTTAGACATCCGCTTATACGGATTACTCTTGCCGTTACTCACTGTTAAAGTGTGATTACTATTATTATGACCTAGGAGATGTCATACATTCGGTTTCTACTCGCTGATGTCTTTTACTCAGGAGTTGGCAACTCACCCCCGTTGTGCCACAGTTTCTTGCAGGTTTTGCCGTACAGGTTCCGTTGCGGCTTGCTGGCACACCACTTCCTTCAGGGTGTTTTCTTTGATAGGTGAGACACATTGCATCATGACCACTATTATTACTTGTATAATTTATTTCAGTTGTATCTAGTTAAAGCTCCATCAACCAGACTTGTATATTTAGTAGACTTAGATAACCACAGTTTGTTTATTCTTTCCGCCTTAGAGTTGCGCTTATGTATTTATTGTTGTTTCTGGTATTCCTGATGTTTAGTTTTCTTGCTTTCTTTCTGAGTTTTGAACCTCGCCTTCGGCGTTGTATATTTGAATTACTTGTGTGGTTGTTTTTGCCAATTGGCGAAGAGCTAGCTCTCGCTTGGGGATGCCTATATTTATTGCTTGTACCGTTTTCGGGTTAAAATATACAAAGGAGGTGCTGCCGAAATTTTAAATGACGAAAAGGTTTTCAAGTTAAATACAGAGATTCTATTTTTCATATGTTATCGCTTAAATTTTAAAGAAAGAACTTGTTTTTATTATACCGTTGTTTCAAAACTTCACCTTGACTATTTCCCCTAAAAGGTTTAGATTTCTAGGCTTTTGGCTTACTTGAATTAGGTGGGGTCCTATAAACATCACATGATTCAAGTGCCAGTCACATGCCTATTCCCGGTCGTGTTAAAGTTGGTATCAGAGCATCAGGTTTAACCTTGGTTCGAGTAGAGGTTTGACTATGCGGAGTCTAGGGCGTATATTTATATTTGGAACCTAAGCTTGACCTTACTGAACTTAGACTTGGCCGAGGAGATATTAGACCCGAACTTTCGTCGTGTAGGTTGACCTTGGTTGATGGAGTTGGTGACTCAAGTAGAGTGACGTACTGTGTGTATGTTCCGTGGCATACTTACGATACGCTACTCCGCTTAAGAAGTCTTAGGATATACATTTCTTATGTATTGTATTCTATTCGTTCCTATGATCTATCCTCATCGATATCGGATTATGGTTTTCGTTACCGTGGTTACACAAGCAGAGAGAGCTGCAGATAGAGTTATGGTAAGCACGAGCTCATCATGAACGAGGACTGACCAGGAAGTTTTCCGTTGACACGAGCGTTTTGATATATCGTTTATGTTAGTTATATGTATGCCCTAGAGGCCATTATTTTACTTGTGATGTATATTATAGTAGATTCTTTGACATATATAGGGAGGACTTTCTTGTTCGACATGATATTATACTATCTGGTTACTCTTTATCTTAACATGTACATTCATTGTCTCTCTTTTACATATTGATAAAGCCCTTAGAATGAGTACTTGACTACCAGGATTATGATGCAGATCATACTAGTGGGGCAGAGGTAGTCAGTTAATACATCCTTCAAATGTTCCTAGTCGTCGGAGTATCGAGACGGGGGCATCGATATTCCATAGTGGACTAGCGTATATGCTTATCGACCCATGTGATGGGCGATGGATGATCCCATATCCATTGGTGTTTGACATCAGAGATGGTATACTGGTGCTCAGTGGAGACTGGGTACACTGAACGGACCCGCCGAGAACTCCTACATAGTATTATACCTATCATCATATAGCAGTTCTCTGGTGACACTGGTACAGGTTAGTCTGTCGACCCGAGATCGTTATAGTGTCTTGTGTGATTCCCACCGTGCTTTGATTTCCAACTTGCCATGTTTAAGAGATCGTGCAAATCGGTGGGTTTTTAGTACAGTCCCGAGTCATATGGAGGCAATGAGCGATAGGACGGGATTTCGTCTCTCCCGGTATTGGGGGTTGTGTTGCTCTATGCTCGATTGGGCATAACAGGAAATCCCTGGCCAGGATTGCTGAGATTTACTGTAAGTGTTATCAGTAGTTTCTCGAACCATTATGGGCCTCACATCGGCATGACTTATCAGGCAATTGGGGTCTGACGTTTACCACCCCCAGGCTGAGATATGCGACATATTTGACGAAGAGACCGGATTGTACGGTTGTGTTACTTATTGGATTCACAGGAGAATGAACAGGCTTTCTTGTTTATCTTCTGATCGCTCAATACCCGGGTAGCCGTTACGTCCAGCTAGTACCGCTGACGGCTTGTGGGTGAATGATATGATCAACACCTACTGCCGGCGTATTGACGAGTCTTTAGAGTCCTACACAGAGGTTTCCTGGCTCAGGCGAAACGAAGTAGGAGCACATATTTGATATGTGCGGGACCGAGATTAATACGTATAAGTGATACCTTATTCTATTCTCGCGATATGTGATATCGGTCGATTATATGTGATATTGTCGGGTGATCGGATCAAGTGTTGATTTGATAAGTTGATACATATGATATTAGTCAGTTCTATGTGATATAGCCGGATTATTAAATAAAATGTTGATTTAATAATATAATGTATAATTATATATGTGATATATTAATTTATATTAACTAATATTTGCTCACTTAAGCATTTCTTTTTCTCACTTGTGTGTGCACTTAATATATATGTGATATATATTATTATGTTATGCTTGTTGCTACATGCTACATGGGTGTATGAGACTCACACCATACTTATCATAATGATGGGTTTTATTTATTAAAAGTTAATCAAAATTAGTTGGAAATTAGTCACATGGTTAGAAGCTTGGAGAAGCTTGTAGTAACCATTGACTTAGTCCACTAATTTTGTTTTACATTAGATATTTATTAACCCAACTATTATCTTAAACCATGGTTATGTCTCTACATGAGTTATATGAGATATTTCTCACCCATGGTTGCCATTCTTCACTTGCTTCACTCCATGGTTGCTTTTCTTCATCTCCTTCCTCTAGCTTTCTAGCAATTTTGGAGGTGAAGAAAATGAGTGAGAAAAATATTTCTAAAGTGAGCAAAATTCCTAATTCATCAACCTACACTTGATTAGCCATTTAGTTTAGGTTGTTTGCTTCAGAACTAGTGAAGAGGTAGCTTGAGTTAGTGTCTTCTCGACGTAGATCTTCTTCGGCCTCGAAGACTTCAAGTAAACTTGTTCCTTTCATCTTGTGGAGCCTTTTTAGAGTCCGGAAGTTCACTACTTGGAGCGAAGGGACTACTACACTGAGCTATTGAAGTGAAGGACCGGTCTACAAAGGTTGTATTTCTTGTTCACTTAGATGTAAAGATGTTTACATTCTAGTTTCGTCTAATTCTCTAGTTAAGATTCTAGGTTAGGGTTCTTTAGCGAGCCAATTTTTTTAAAACGGCAAGGTCGATGCCTCCCAAAACCCAGTGGCGGTACTGCGGAACCCTACAGTGGTATCAGAGCCATGCTAGAGAATTAGACGATGTTTGTAGAATTACGAAACCGAAACAACACCGAAACAATCGAAACAAAAACAAAGTTTCTGTCGAAATTTTTTAGTCGTCTAAAATTTTTTTAAGCAGTTACAGAATGTTATATGAGATGTAACATGAACACCACAGAAATTTGAGCCCTTCTCACCGGATTCTGGCCAGCGACATGACAATAAAATCCAAGCTGGCCTGTTTTTCAGTGAAGTTTTGGGTTGAATTTTCTATGGTGTTCCAGGCTCTGGGTTTTGGTGTTTCAGGTGTTGCTTCTTTTTACTAAGATTGCATGTAATGTTTGTTAGTGTATATGCCCTAGGGGCCATTATTGTGTCATACTAGCTTGTATATTACTTAATGGAAGCTTGGGATATTAACAGCCTTGCTAAACATGGTAGTACGCTACTTGGTTTATTTCTATCTTAATATGTGTATATGTTATCATATCGAGAATACATATTGATTGAGCCCTTGGGATTTTGCTTGACTACCAGCGTTGTGATGGCAGTCACACTAGTGGGGGCTGGGTAGATTACAAGCATATCCTTTTTCAGGTCCCTAGTCGTAGGATTATCAAGACAGGGCATCGATACTCCGGAGTAAACTAGTGTGTACGCTTCTCATCCCAGCATGGGAATTAGTCTGTCCCACAGCCATTAGTATGTTGTACTGGAGATAGTATACAGGTGCTCGTTGGGTTATGGGTACACCGGAAAGGACTCACAGAGAGCTGTTGGTTTGTATTATACCCGTCGTCAGTTAACAATTCCCAGGTGACATGAGTACAGCATAGTCCACAGACTTGACATTGCTGCTTCGTCTCGAGTGTGTTCCCACTGTTCTTAGATTACTACCCTACCACGGCTCAAAGGAGTCATGCAAACAGGTAGCAGTTGGGTGCAGTCCCGAAGCACTTGGAGGCAGAGGCGGTTAGATAGGATTCGTCTCTCCCGGTATTGGGAGTTGATATCGCGCTGTGTTTGGAGAGCCATTATGCAAAGTCCATGGCCAGGGCAAACGAGATTTAAGGTAGGATTTCCACTAGCTTCTCAAGGTGTAATGGGCTTCACTCTGACACGACTTATACCGCGTATAGGGGACTGTCGCTTGCCGCCCCCTAGGCCCGATATGCGATAGTCTTAGACGAACAGATCGAACTGTACGGAGATTGTCACATCAGGCTCAGTAGGAGTTCGGATGGGTTTCCTCATCGACCTTCTTATCGACATCTACCTGGGGACCGTTACGTACAGCTAGTGTCGCTTGCGGTCTGTGGTTAAACCCACTGCCAGCGTAGTGTCGAGTCTTTAGAGTCCCACACAGAGAGTTTCCCTGCTTCGGGCGAAACGATATAGAGGTCGTATGGTTTTACGACAGGGTTCTGACACATACGTGTTTTTACGCACGTACGATGTTCGGACAGTTTATACTAGCAGGCTTTGGTTTAAGCCAGATTCTAGTATTGGATTATTGGATTTATACAGTCTCAGCATTTCCGTGTTTTCACGAATGGGAGGGGCATTCTAGTAATTAGTCGAGAAGCTTCTAAAAGATTGATGAGTTGGAGGTTTAGGTGGAATTTGCATTAAATGGTTTAATGACTCATGGTGTGATTCATCCAAAGGAGTCAATGATGCATTTATTGCTTAATGACTCATGAGATGAATCACACAAAGTGAGTTAATGAAACATGGTTGATATTATTATTTATTATTCATTTAATAATATCTTATGCTTCATATATTCACAAATGAGATATTATTTCATATCGTTCTCACTCTCACCTTCTCTCTCCTCAAGCTCTCTCTCTCTCTTCAAAGAACTAACCTTAACCTCTCATGTGTTGAGATCCAAGGGTTAGCAATACTAATAGATCCCTAATCCTCTTCTATATCCTCTAGGTTACCTTGATTAGCACTCATAGCAACCTAGTTACCTCAAGTGAGAGGTTTAAGCTTGGAGATGTAGCTCTCGGGTGGATCTTCTATCACAACGAGGAGGCCGATGAGGAGGTGATCTATGAGAACAAGAAGGACTTGATTCATTAGGTATAATCATCTTTCATAGTAGCTAATCACTGTAGGGTTCCTAGGCACTCTCAAGAGGTCACACAAGGCATCAACCATGCCAATTTCAAAAAATCTAGGTGCCGAGAAACCCGACTACGGATCGTTGGCTAGAAATCTAGGCGGAAAATGAAATCTAGTTAACAACTTAACAAAAAGGAAACGGAAATACAACCTTTGTAGATCCGGTGCTCCACCTCCATAGCTCCGCAACGAAGTCGCCTTGCTGTCCTAGTGAATTCCCGGGCTCTAGCGTCGGCTTCATCGGAGAATAGACGGGCTAGGTCATCGACTAGCATGCCGAAGATGATCTACGTCGAGGCATCACTAAATCAAGCTCCAACATCACCAAGTCAAGAAACTTGTGAATAAAACACACTCTACTACTTGTCAAGAGGTAGAGGATGAAGAAATAGGAAGTTGGGTCGACTTTAGAATTGGATTTCTCACACTTATGCTCAAATCACCATTGACGAAGTATGCTTTCTTCTTGAAGAAGAAGAAGAAGAAGAAGATGATAAATGTTATGATGAGAATAATCAAAATAGAAAAGAAAATCAATTCTTATCATAACTTTAACCATGGTAAAGTGTAGAGTATTAACTTGAGTTAGGTTGAATGGTTAGGGTTAGAGAAGAAGACAAGAATGGTTGCTTTGGTCAAAGTTACATGAAGCTTGAAGAAGCTTCCAAAAAAGCAACCATTTGTTTTCTTCTCTCATTCTTTTCATCCAAAAATAAATAGATAAATGAATGAATAAATAAATAAAAACCCAAACCATTTACTTAACCAAGGTTTAATTCTTTACACTTAACCAAATAAGCATGTATCATCAATTATGATACAATCAAGTGCACAAAAGTATATCGCATATACAATGCGCACATCCGAATGAGCAAATCCATCTTAAGTGAACCGATACTAGTTAATGCAAAGTAATATATCAAATATATAATTATACATTAAATCATTAAATCAACACTTTATTTAACGATCCGGTCATATCGCATATAACCGACTAGTATCCTATGTATCGACCTACCGAATCAATCCTTGATTCGATAACTAGGTTATATCGCATACAACCATTCGATACATTCATCGCGAGAAAGAAATACGGTATCACATACATGCAATATTCTCGGTCCCGCACATATCTCATATGCGCTCCTATTTCGTTTCGCTTGAGCCAGGAAACCTCTGTGTAGGACTCTAAAGACTCGTCAATACGCCGGCAGCAGGTGATGATCATATCAAACACCCAAAAGCCGCAAGCGGTCTGCTAAACGTAACGGCCACCCGGGTATTGAGCGATCAGAAGATCGACGAGCAAGCCCGCTCACACTCCAGTGAATCCAACCAGTAACACTACCGTACAGTCCGGTCTCGTCGTCTGATATGTCGCATATCTTGCCTAGGGGTGGTAAACGCCAGACCCTAATAGCTTGATAAGTCGTGTCGATATGAGGTCTATAACAATTCGAGAAACTACTGGTAACACTTACCAGTAAATCTCAGCAACCCTGGCCAGTGATTTCCTGTTATAGCCAATCGAACACAGCGCAACATCAACTCCCTATACCGGGAGAGGCGAATCCCCTCCTATCGCTCATTGCCTCCATGTGATTCAGGATTGTACCCAAAAACCACCGTTTTGCACGCATCTTGGACATAGTAAGATGGAAATCAAAGCACAGTGGGAACCACACAAGACTCTATGACGATCTCGGGTCAACAGACTACTCTGTACCAGTGTCACCAGAGAACTGCCATCTGACGTAAGGTATAATACCATCTGGGAGTTTTCGGAGAGTCTGTACAGTGTACCCAGTCTCTACTGAGCACCCGTATATCTCTTCTGATGTCAAACACCAATGGATATGGGATCATCCATGGCCCATCTGTATGGGTCGAGAAGGTATACGCTAGTCTACTCTGGTATATCGATGCCCCATCTCGATACACCCACGACTAGGGACTTTGAAGGATGTACTTATGGACTACCATGTCCCCACTAGTATGATCCGCATCATAGTCCAGGTAGTCAAGTACAAATCCTAAGGGCTTTACCAACATGTAATAGAGAGACAATCTTTGTACACGTTAAGGTAAAGAGCAACCAGATAGCATACTATCATGTCGAGCAAGAAAGTCCTTCCTATATATGTCCCAGCATCCACTACAATATACATCCAATGTACAGTAATGGCCTCTAGGGCATACATATAACTAACAATCTCCCACTTGCACTAGGTCCATCTGTAGCAGTGGTTGTAGTATCTCATACTCAACCATCCCATAAAAGTCTCTCTCTGGGTACAGGCCTTCGTGAGTGGATCCGCCGTGTTGTCCTCTGAGTCTACTCTCCTAACCTCGATCACCCTGGAGATCAACCATCTCCATGATCAGGTGATACTGCCTTAGATTATGTCTGGATCACTGATGGGACCTGCGTTCCTTGGCATAAGCTACAACTCCATTGTCACACAATGGGAGGAACGTAGTTCATCTCATGAACCAATATACACCCAAACAGCCTCTTTGGTAGCGTGTTAAGTAGCGATGTATCCTGCTTTTATCGTCTAGTATGTCACGGTATCTAGCTTGGAACTCTTCCAACATACCGTCCCTTTACTGAGGGTAATGACAATGCCTGTGACTGACACTCAGTCATCTTTATCACCCTGGAACACTTCCAGTGATTTTCCCTAGGATCAACTGTTACCATCTCACTACAACTAGTGAGTATTCTAACACCCAAATAACATCTATCTCATAGTTGAAAACTCAGGATTTAAGAGGTATCATTTTGATCCTATATGGAGAATCATGTGATAAGCGGAGATTTATCGAGCGTAGCATAGGAAACTCATTCCCTATCAAGAGTATGTCATCCACGTACTCTACGAGGATCACCACCATACTCCCTACTATCTTTTTGTTTATACAAGGTTCATCTACCATTTTGATGATGTCAAACTCTTTGACTAACTCATCAAAACAGATGTTCCTACTCCGTGATACCTTCTTTATCCTATAAAGCATCTTGCACACGTTTCCGCTGCTCCCACTGTCTACGA
Organism: Agapanthus africanus; assembly: GCA_030015575.1. Classification (NCBI taxonomy): domain Eukaryota; kingdom Viridiplantae; phylum Streptophyta; class Magnoliopsida; order Asparagales; family Amaryllidaceae; genus Agapanthus; species Agapanthus africanus. The sequence goes on from JASDDO010000022.1 coordinate 280,229,442, forward strand.
GGCCCTCTGGCTGTGTACTTATAGACGCACTCTTCTAAAACATCATTTAGAAAAGCAGTCATGACACCCAACCACCAGATATCGTAGTCATGGTATGTAGCCGTGGCAAGTAGGATCTGGATGGACTTAAGCATAGCTGCTTGAAGAGGTTTCACCACTATCCACGCCTGGTTGATGATGAAAACCTTTAACAAGTCTAGCTTTGAAAGTCTCAACCTTTCTATGTACACCAAGTAATCTTTTCAAGATATACTTGCTCCTGATGGGGATTTAACCCTTCAGATATCGCAACTAAAGTCCATACTTTGTTGGTGTATAAGGATTCCATCTCAGATCGCTAAGCATCCAGCCATTCTTACAGAGTCCCACTCCTGATGGCCAGTTCGAAACTAGTTGGGTCATCATCTCATGATGCAATCCTCGCTCCCACTATCATAGAGCAACCGAAGTATCTCTCAGGTGTGTGAGGAACCCTACTAGATCGGCGGAGAGGCTGAGGTTCATTGGAATCTACTGAATCCTTTGGTTTTATCAAATCATTGGCTGCAAATTGTATAGCTGGAACATTTCCAGTTGTACATTACAGACCTTGCCTCGAGCTTGTCCGGATTTTGCTTTTAGACATAGGCCGGACAACCCCAAATCTTAACTGACTTAAGAGATGGGCTCTTCCCTTTCCATATCATATATGAAGTGGTAGGCTACTGATTTGATCGGGACCCTATTCAATAGGTATGCAGCTTCTCAAGTGCATAACTCCCAAAAGGAAATAGGTAACTCAGTAGTACTCATCATAGAGCACATCTTATCATATAGGGTGTGATTGCTCCGCCCCGATAAACCATCGTGCTATGGTGTATACGGAGGAGTAATGCTGAGAGAGAATCTTATTCTCCTTTAGAATAGTCCAGGAATTCCATGCACAAGTATTCTCCTCCCTGATCTCATCATAGGACATAATACTTATACCCGTATTTTGGTTCTCTACTTCTAACTTATATTCTGTGAATATCTCAAAAGGTTTGGACTTGTGTTTCAACATGAACATATGTCTGAATCTTGAGTGATTATCAGAGAATGTAATGAAGTACAAAGAACCGGTCTTGGTATGTGTAGACAGGGGACCTACATACATCAACATGTATCATCCCAAGAGTTCTCTAACTCTTTCTCTATTTCCAATAAACAGAGCTATGGTCATCTTATCTTTGTGACATGACTGGCGAGTTTCACAAGATGTAAATTCAAACTGATTTAAATATACATCTAAATGCAACTTCAGCCAGTCAGGTCGCATTGATCTGACCTAGTCTACAATACCTCAAGAAGAATTCGTTCATTTCTGAACTCTTCCTCTTGTGTGTGTTCCGAATACTAAGAACTGTAGTTTGATTTAGAACATCAACGCTTTTAGATAACGTGCCTGAACCGATCAACTTTTGATATAGGAAATGTTCAAAACATTATCCAACAATACAAAATTTTATCGTTTCTTTACTAATAAAGAGACAGATATGATTTTGTATATCAGGTTCGGTATCTAATAACATTCGTTCAGAATCAATGTATCGGTAATACATGGTGACAGTGACCGACAGACTTGGCTGCAACACTTGCCCCGTTTTCTGCCTCATGAAACTTATCACCCGTTCTCAGTTTTTCTACCATTTTGTAGCCCTATGAAACATCTTACATATCTGGGATCCTGATCCGGTATCATATACCAAGGATGCAGAGGATGCTGAGAAACAGTTCTGTATAATGAACACAACCGAAGATGATGCATCAGCATGCACTCTCTTCGTTTGGGCGGCACGGGAATTCTGGTAATCCCCAATTTCTTGCTCGATCTTATAACAATTATAAGTTGGAGCGGGACCAACGTTCCCCAACTCAGTATAACAAGCGGGTTCGGTCAATATTCCGTATTATTATCTTGATTAAGGCGTGACATGGTCGCTACCAGGAGAGAGAGAGAAGAAAACACTCAGCGTGCGCTCTTGAAAGAATAGATTGGTTATTATTTTATCTAATCAGGATGGCTCCCACTGCTTTTTATCAAATCTTCCTTCAAACCCTAAAAGGAAAGACTAGCCGGGATTAATTACACACTACAAGTTCGCCAATCTTTCAGCCAGGCCAGTGTCGGTACTTTGAGGGGGTCCCCCGTGCTTTCGCACGAACCTAATTAATGTAAACCTCGTTTTCCCAGAGGCGTAACCCCGTTGACACCTTTCTAGACACCTACTTGATCGGCTAATTGTAATGTCTAAAACTCTCCCAAGAGTAACTCTTACTCACAGCGGGTATCGGGATCCAACTATCTCATAGAAGGTATGCAATCTCATTGCAAATTTCAACACTTGAAATTCCCGATAATTTTGCCCCTAGCACCCTATGACCTTGACGAAGGTCAACAAACCATAGGCTACTAGTCAAGTTCAACCCGTCATTTCTTGATCGAATTAACCCCACCCGCACGACCCTTGACGGAGGTCAACAAGGCCGCACGACTACCCTAATCCAATCTGCATCATATGCATAAGCAGATAAATACTAGTTAGCTACCGCATATTACGCCTTGACGGAGGTCAACTAACGTAGCACGAATACTAAATAGGACTTATCTGAAATGACGGAGGGCTACGACAGGTTTTTCTGAAAACCTATTGCGTAATGAACTTGATATCGTTGTAGGATCGAATGAATTTTGAGTGTCTTTGAGGCTTTTCTAGTTTTGCTAACGGAGTCACTCCCGGTGAAGGGATCGTCGGTCCTTTCCTCGTCGAATGAGGTGCGGGATATATCATATATATCACCGTGCAAAGCAAAAACTCTTAAAAGCAATCAAAAGACAAACCGAGTGTGTAGCATCTGCCAGTTATTGCTAAAGGTGTCACTCCCGATGATGGGATCTCGGTCCTTTCCTTATCGAATAAGGTGCAGGATATATCACATATACCGCTGTGCAAAGCAAGAACTGTAGCTACCTGTTTTATTTTGAAATTCGATTCTACAACATCTTAGGTTTCTTTTATTTCATTAATCTCATTAATAAAGTCCCATCATTTAAAGTACCTAAACATCACAGATAAATACGACGTACACTTATGCCATCCGCATTCGCCTCGATGTCCCGTCATGCACCGTTAGGTTAGGTAACTAACGGCAGAGCAGGGCAGGGCTAGCACGGGTGTAAAACATAAGTAACGTCTATATAATATATCATATATACTATATACTGTATCTATCACAGAACATCACATGATCACATCACAGATATCGCAGCAGAAGAAACATATGAAATATTAGATATACTAGGACGTCCGTGTTTTCAATACGAGCCAGTATAAAACACGGATTCCACGGTCGTGATGAATAGCCAAACCCACACCCCTAGACCCTTACGAGAGCGGCAAGCAACCCTACCAATTCTAGAGTTAGGAGACCCGGACTCGACTCTTCGAGTTGGTCTCCCACTGGACTCCAGAACCCGGTTACTTGTGCCCTCCTCCTTGGGTCTATCCTAGTGCGGAAAAGTAAATAATATACAAACGGTGACATCTTTCGCAACCAGGAAGTGCCCCAATAAAAGAATATTACATACAAGTTTTTACTTGAATGAAAATGAAAAACACTCATCTCACATAAAACCCCCCCGGCTATTCGAACACGACGATCCAATATAACATATCCAGCAACACATAACATCACATGTCATCAACGTAAGTAAATATGCGCAACCCAATTGTCGTTGACATATAGCAACGTAACCGGCGATATCACATATTACACTTACGGTCACAGAAAAGAAAGTGTAAAACTACAACAGTTGGAATCCGCAATCTCTTTAGACATCGCATGCCTAATCAAATGAATTCCTTAGACATCACATGCCTAACAATTATAAACCCCGCATTTTAGTCTCAAAATCGAAAACTCTTTTCAATATCAAGTCGGGCAATTCAACAAGATTCCCGACATCCTGATCGAATGCTCGTCGCAAACTTTAGTAGGCGGCCGCACCCCCGATACCGTCGACGAAGTGCACCAAGGAGGAACACCGCTGCCACGAGCACCCGAACGGATGCTTTCGGCGACGGGGTTCTCCTACAGTCACTTGGTCGGGGCTATGGGGTGTAGCTGTCTATTAAGTTTACCCGGCGAGTATCCGCGTACGCTACGTGATTACGACGGACTTTTGATCACATCAAAATTCCGTGGCAACCGATCAAGTGAGACTAAACTTCTATGTTTATAATATTCATTCAGTTATCTCATAACTACTTGTGAATTCCAATTATTGTATCACATTCCGGATAAATAGAAAATGTCAAACTTTCCGATCGAACAATCGAACACCCAAGTTTTTCCGATACAGATCAACACATGAAACAAGTCTAAAAACATTCAGTTCGTACCCAGTACCAACGGTCCAGCCGTAGAAGGGTCAAGCCAACGCCTCACATGTGGCACGCCGTACTGCCCCAAACCCAAAGGTTCAAAGGGCAGTTCAAGACGGTCACATAATCGAGTTAAGGTTTGTTGTCTTCTAGAGGGTCCATCGAGTTACTTGCACTACTTAGAACGTCTTTAAACTATGGAAAAATCCAACACTTGGAAATTTCCCGACAGGGGAAAAATTGGGTATTTATATCCGGTCGAACTTTTTAACATATTCTAAAATTTATCCGGAAAGCCACACAGACAAAATTTGATAATCCGATCGAATCAGCGATTCCCAATACAACCCCAAAATACTCAACTGTAGAATAAAATATTTAAATTATCCAGAAAACACAGGTGTCAAATATAACAATTACTGTGCAAAGAGGAGTCAAAGAGTCAACATTATGGCCGCGGAACCGAAGCGCCACGTGGGCTTAGGCCGCGGTTCCGCGGCGTTATGACGGAGTTAGGTCTCCGTTTTTCACAGTAATGCTTAAAAAACCCTGCATAATTTTCTACATATTTTAATATTGAAAAATCCAGATTTTTAAAAATTGGACAGAGAACATTTTGGAAAATGGGTTTCGGGTTCGTTCGGATTTCAAATGTCGTCTAGACTTCGCCTAAGGCTCTAGCTAGGCTCTGATACCACTGTAGGGTTCCTAGGCACTCTCAAGAGGTCACACAAGGCATCAACCATGCCAATTTCAAAAAATCTAGGTGCCGAGAAACCCGACTACGGATCGTTGGCTAGAAATCTAGGCGAAAATGAAATCTAGTTAACAACTTAACAAAAAGGAAACGGAAATACAACCTTTGTAGATCCGGTGCTCCACCTCCATAGCTCCGCAACGAAGTCCCCTTGCTGTCCTAGTGAATTCCCGGGCTCTAGCGTCGGCTTCATCGGAGAATAGACGGGCTAGGTCATCGACTAGCATGCCGAAGATGATCTACGTCGAGGCATCACTAAATCAAGCTCCAACTTCACCAAGTCAAGAAACTTGTGAAGAAAACACACTCAACTACTTGGCAAGAGGTAGAGGATGAAGAAATAGGAAGTGGGTAGACTTTAGAATTGGATTTCTCACACTTATGCTCAAATCACCATTGATGAAGTATGCTTTCTTCTTGAAGAAGAAGAAGAAGATTATAAATGTTATGATGAGAATAATCAAAATAGAAAAGAAAATCAATTCTTATCATAACTTTAACCATGGTAAAGTGTAGAGTATTAACTTGAGTTAGGTTGAATGGTTAGGGTTAGAGAAGAAGACAAGAATGGTTGCTTTGGTCAAAGTTACATGAAGCTTGAAGAAGCTTCCAAAAAAGCAACCATTTGTTTTCTTCTCTCATTCTTTTCATCCAAAAATAAATAGATAAATGAATGAATAAATAAATAAAAACCCAAACCATTTACTTAACCAAGGTTTAATTCTTTACACTTAACCAAATAAGCATGTATTATCAATTATGATACAATCAAGTGCATAAAAGTATATCGCATATACAATGCGCACATCCGAGTGAGAAAATCCATCTTAAATGATCCGATACTAGTTAATGCAAAGTAATATATCAAATATATAATTATACATTAAATCATTAAATCAACACGTGATTTAACGATCCGGTCATATCGCATATAACCGACTAGTATCCTATGTATCGACTTACCGAATCAATCCTTGATTCGATAACTAGGTTATATCGCATAAAACCATTCGATACATTCATCGTGAGAATGAAATACGGTATCACATACACGCAATATTCTCGGTCCCGCACATATCTCATATGCGCTCCTATTTCATTTCGCTTGAGCCAGGAAACCTCTGTGTAGGACTCTAAAGACTCGTCAATACGCCGGCAGCAGGTGATGATCATATCAAACACCCACAAGACGCAAGCGGTTTGCTAAACGTAACGGCCACCCGGGTACTGAGCGATCAGAAGATCGACGAGCAAGCCCGCTCACACTCCAGTGAATCCAACCAGTAACACTACCGTACAGTCCGGTCTCGTCGTCTGATATGTCGCATATCTTGCCTAAGGGTGGTAAACGTCAGATCCCAATAGCTCCATAAGTCGTGTCAATATGAGGTCTATAACAATTCGAGAAACTACTGGTAACACTTACCAGTAAATCTCAGCAACCTTGGCCAGGGATTTCCTGTTATAGCCAATCGAACACAGCGCAACATCAACTCCCTATACCGGGAGAGGCGAATCCCCTCCTATCGCTCGTTGCCTCCATGTGATTCGGGACTGTACCCAAAAACCACCGTTTTGCACGCCCTCTTGGACGTGGTAAGATGGAAATCAAAGCACAGTGGGAACCACACAAGACTCTATGACGATCTCGAGTCAACAGACTACTCTGTAACAGTGTCACCAGAGAACTGCCATCTGACGTAAGGTATAATACCATCTGGGAGTTCTCGGCGAGTCCGTCCAGTGTACCCAGTCTCTACTGAGCACCCGTATATCTCCTCTGATGTCAAACACCAATGGATATGGGATCATCCATCGTCCATCTGTATGGGTCGAGAAGGTATACGCTAGTCTACTCTGGTATATTGATGCCCCATCTCGATACACCCACGACTAGGGACTTTGAAGGATGTACTTATGGACTACCATGTCCCCACTAGTATGATCCGCATCATAGTCCAGGTAGTCAAGTACACATCCTGAGGGCTTTAACAACATGTAATAGAGAGACAATCTTTGTACACGTTAAGGTAAAGAGCAACCAGATAGCATACTATCATGTCGAGCAAGAAAGTCCTCCCTATATATGTCCGAGCATCCACTACAATATACATCCAATGTACAGTAATGGCCTCTAGGGCATACATATAACTAACAATCACTTCTATGTTGTTGTTAGTTAGGGTTTAGCAAAGATCCATAAGTTAGTCGATGTTAGTTTAAACAAAATGATTGTTTTACCTATTCCGCCTCCCCGCATCATGTGGGGTGTCTAACGTCGACTTACAGTAGTATTAGAGCCTCGCTAAACCATAACTAACTTGTTAGCAAAGTCGTTAAAAATTCGATCGCAAAACGAACCCGAAAAAACATCATTTTAACCAAGTTTCAACCAATTTTAAAAAGGGATCTAAAAGTTTATCAGGGACCCTTAAAAATACATGCAGGGAATTATAAGATTACTGGAGAAATTTGGGATCGTGACTCCGCCAAACCACCACGGAACCGCGGCCGATCCAAGGGATCCGCCGCGGATCCGCGGCCGAGTTGAAGTCAAGCCAGCCCAAATTTGCCCAGTAACTCTTCTGTGTTGATGTTGTATTTTCTGGGATGTTTTGTTTCTGCTCAGGTTTCATGTGCACAGAGAATTATTTGGAGTAGAATCCTTTGTGTTTGCTTGATCGAAATTCTAAGATTTTTGGCTAATTTGATTATATCTGTGATGTGTTTAATGTGTTCGTAAACTCCCCTAACTGCTAGTATGTCGGTTAGAAGGGGGTTGCATATTTCTGTAATAGTTTTTACTGGGTTGTGTTTGTGGACTTGTTGGATTGTCTTGAATGGATAGCTGGGGATGTGAGACGAGTGTTTCTTTCATTCAAATGTAATTTGTAAATTGTTGTAATATTTTTTGCGGGCCACATCCGGGTTGATGTTGTAGCCACCGTTGTATTATTTCATTTACTGTTTTCTGCTCCTAGGATAGACCCAAGATGGGGTGCACAAACTACCGGGTATTTTGAAGTGTTTAGTGGCCTACTCACGTTGTTGAGGGAGACCGCTTCACTTCTGGTACTAGGCGGGTAGTTTGTCGTCCTTGTAGGGGTCTAGGGTGGGGTTTTGGCTATTCATCGCGACTGTGTAATTCGTCTTTCTTTGCAGGCTTAAAAGGAATGCGGATTCGTAGAAAATCCAATATGTTCATCTGTGATCTGGAATGCCTATTATTGCGTCTGACAAATGTACAATATCTATATATGATATCTATTAGGCGTCACTTATGTTTTACACCCGCGCTGGCCTAGCCCTCGCTCTGTCGTTAGTTAAGTAACCTAACGGGTGAATGACGGGACCCAGTGGCGAATGCGGATGGCATAAGAGGACGTTGTATTTTCGTTGTTTTCTGCAATGATATGTTAATTTATGGGACGCATTATATTAATGCAAAGAAAATAAACCAAAGTTGAATTGTTGGAACAGTTTAAAAGAAACCACTCGGTTATTTTAAAATAGAAGATATTTTTTAAAGTGCGGAGCTTAAGCCACTCCTTTTAAAAGCTATCAGGTTCCTTCGATCATATCAAGTTCACTACGTTTACGGTTTCGCCAAAACTATTCATAGCACTCCATCATTTCATTTGGGTATTCAGTAGTATTCAAGCTATGTATTTTGACCAACGCCAAGGCATAGTGTTTGGTAGCTGCTGGGTATTCATTTGTTGCATAAATAGATGAGTTAGTTTAGGACAGTCGTATTATCATTTGGCCAACGTCAGGGGTATGTACGGATGGGTTCAAATTAACAGGATAATGATAGGTAGAACTTGACATGTGACTTATGACATTTTTGACCAACGCTAAGGTCATAAGAGCATGGGGCAGAAATAAATATCGGGAATTTCTAAAGAAACTGAAATTTGCTAAGAGTTGCATACTATTTGGAGTGTGATAATTCTGGTAGGATTCCATCAGCTTTATCACACGATGATATTTGGATCCCGATCCTACTGTGAGTATCCGCTACTCATCAGGAGATTCGTCACTTAACGATCAATGCTATAAACCAAGTAGGTGTCGAGAAAGGTGTCAGCGGGGCTACACCCCCAGAGAAAAGAGGTTATTTAATTAAGGAACTTCGGGAAAACGTCGTAAAACCTCCCTCGAAGTACCGACACCGGCCTGGCTGAACGGTTAAGCAAGTATTGTACGGTGAGAATAGTCCTGACTAGTTCTTCTTTTCAGGTTTGAGGAGGGATTCGAGAAACAGTGGGAGCCATCCTGTTTAGATAAACTAAAAACCACTCTTAACTTGTAAGAGCATCATGCTAAAGTGTTCCCTCTTTCTCTCTCTCTCTTTGCAGCGACCCAGAATATGACAGGCCTTAAGTTACTATTAGATAAAAATATTTTGACAGGGCCAAACTATAAAGATTGGTTCCGGAATGTTAAGATGGCTATTACTTATGACAAATTGGGGTATGTCCTTACACTAAGGCACCTGCTGTCCCTGTTCCAGAATCCAGTGTCGCGGATAAGGAAATCCGCAAGACCTGGGAGATTGATTGCGCGAAGGCCAAATGCATCGTGCTTGCCTCTATGAATAATGAACATCAGAGGAGGCATGAGAATATAGATCTTGAATCCATATTTCTCCATACCAAGGAACTGTATGGAGAGCAATCTCGTATAGCTAGATACGAGACCTCGAAGAACTTGTTTCAGTCGAGGCAGGCCGTCGGATCATCTGTAGGAGAACATGTCCTAAAGATGATTGGCTATATAGAAGAGCTCGCGGACCTCGGGACGACTTTAGAGAACGAGCTCTATACAGACTTGTTTCTTTAGTCCCTTCCTTCCACCTAAGCCCAGTTTATTCTGAATTTCAACATTCAAGGAAAAAAAGTTGAACTTCCAGAACTCTTTAACATGTTGAGGAGTGCAGAGGGCGCCTTGCAGAAAGCAAGGGAAACACCAACTATGTTTGTTTGCGGTGCTTCCTCTTCCGGGTCCAAGGCAAAGGCCAAAGGAAGGAAGAAGAAGGCCGCTACCAAACCGAGAGGTGGTGTTGGTAAGGTGGGAGTTAAGGGAAAAGCGAAGGTTGCAGTGCCAGTAGTGGCAAAGGACGAGTGCTTCTACTGTCGTAGGAAAGGCCATTGGAAGAAAGATTGCAAAGCTTGGATTGCCAAGAACCAGGACCTGAAGCAAGTTGTGGCTTCGACTTTAGGTGTGTTTGTAATTGAAAATTGTCTGTCAATCAACTCTACTTCCTAGGTATTGGATAACAGATCAGGATCTCATATATGCAATTCATTGCAGGCACTGAGAAACCGTAGAGTGCTGAAGGTTGGTGATATAACCCTCCAGGTTGCTAACGGAGCTAGCGTGGGTGCTGTGTGTAGGGTTGCTAGGCACGCGCACAAGGGTCTACGAGGCATCAACCATGCCCGATTAAAATTTTAGCCGGGCCGAACAACCCGAATACGAATCTTTAAACTAGAGATTAGGCGAAAACAAATATGTTAAACTCTTTAACACTAAGTGAGAGGGATTACAACCTTTGTAGATCTGGTCCTTCACATCATATGCTCCGTGTTGTGGTCCCTTCGCTGTGATCATCGGGATCCGGACTCTCGAGAGGTCCCACGAAGAGAAAGACGCAACCTTTGCTTCCGATCTTCGATACTTAGATGATCTACCTTGAAGTTTCTTTAACACAAGCAAACACTCATGAAATGATGAGAACACCCTCATCTAAATGGCAAGGGAAGATGAGGATGATGAAGTAGGATTTTTGCTCTCTTTATATATCTTTTTCTCATATTTGTCCATCACAAAAATCAAAGCAAGAAACCATTTCAAGCAAAAAAGAAGAAGGAAGAAGATGATGAACAATCATAGAATTCTCCTTTTGTGATGAATAGGAAAAGGAGATAATGATCAATTATGCAACCATGGTTCACTTAACCATTGTAGAGAATTAACCAAGGGTTAGGGTTTGGGTTGAGTTAAGAATGAGTCACACACAAATATCTTTCACAAAACAAAAAGAAAACCTTCTAGAAACATCTAGAAAGTTTAACCCTAATCCAAACCCTAATCATGTTTAAACTCCACTAAATAAGTTGCATTATTTATCATATCATGTTACAATATTATATATCGCATATATAATATTTATCGTAACAAAATAAAATAATACAATTAACATATATCGCATATATATCAATGTATTACCCGAGTGAGAAAAAGAATCCTTTAGTGAGCAAATATTAGTTAATGTAGTTTAATATATCAAATATATTATTATATATTAAATTATCGAATCAACACTTGATCCGACAATCCAGCTATATCGCATATAACCGACTAATATTTATCCGTACCGATTCATCGAATCAACACTTGATCCGATGACCCGGCTGATATCAAATATCGCGAGAATATAATACGGTATCACATATCGCATTATCCTCGGTCCCGCACATATCACATATGTGCTCCTACTCCGTTTTGCCTGAGCCAAGAAACCTCTGTGTAGGACTCTAAAGAATCGTCAATACGCCGGCAGTAGGTGATGATCATATCAAACACCCACAAGCTGCAAGCGGTCAGCTAAACATAACAGCTACCCAGGTATTGAGCGCTCAGAAGATCAACAAGCAAGCCTGTAACTTCTCCTGTGAATCCAAACAGTAACACTCCCGTACAGTCCGGTCTCGTCATCTGATATGTCGCATATCTCGTCTAGGGGTGGTAAACGTCAGACCCCAGTAGGTCGATAAGTCGTGTCGATATGAGGTCTATAACAGTTCGAGAAACTACTGATAACACTTACCAGTAAATCTCAGCAACCCTGGCCAGGGATTTCCGGTTATAGCCAATCGAACACAGCACAACATCAACTCCCTATACCGGGAGAGACGAATCCCCTCCTATCGCTCATTGCCTCCATGTGATTCGGGACTGTACCTAAAAGCCACCTTTTTGCACGCCCTCTTGGACGTGGTATGATGGAAATCAAAGCACAGTGGGAATCACACAAGACTCTATGACAATCTCGGGTCGACAGACTACTCTGTACCAGTGTCACCGGAGAACTGCCATCTGACGTATGGTATAATACCATTTGGGAGTTCTCGGCGAGTCCGTCCAGTGTACCCAGTCTCCACTGAGCACCCGTACACCATCCTTGATGTCAAACACCGATGGATATGGGATCATCCATCGCCCATCATATGGGTCAAGATGCGTATACGCTAGTCTACTCTGGTGTATCGATGCCCTGTCTCGATACACCCTCGACTAGGAACAATTATAGGATGTACTCGTCGACTACCGTGGCCCCACTAGTATGATCTCATCATAGTCCCAGTAGTCGAGTACATATCCTAAGGGCTTTATCAACATGTAATATAGAGACAATCAGAGTACATGTTAAGATAAAGTACAACCAGATAGCATACTATCATGTCGAGCAAGAAAGTCCTCCCTATATATGTCCTAGCATCCACTACAATATACATCGTATGTACAGTAATGGCCTCTAGGGCATACATATAACTAACAATCTCCCACTTGCACTAGGGCCATCTGTTATGGTATCGCATACCCAACAATTAGCTACGGTTGAAGTATCTCATACTCAACCATCCCATAAAAGTCTCTACTGGGAAAAAGGCCTTTGTTAGTGGATCCGCGCTGTCGTCCTGTGTGTCTACTCTCCTAACCTCGATCTCCCTGAAGATCAACCATCTCCATGATCAGGTGATACTGCCTAAGAATTATATCTGGATTTCTGATGGGACGGTAGTTCCTTGGCCAAAGCCACAACTCCATTGTCATACAATGGTAGGAACGAAGTTCATCTTATGAACTTATAAATATCCAGACTGCCTCTTTTGGTAGCATCCTTGGTAACGATGTATCTTGCCTTTAATCATCTAGTATGTCACGGTATCTAGCTTGGAACTCTTCCAACATACCTTCCCTCCACCGAGGGTAAAGACAATGCCTTCGACTGACATTCAGTCGTCCTTATCAGCCTGGAACCTTTCCAGTGATTCTCCCCAGGATCGATTGATACCATCTCACTACAACTAGTGAGTATCCTAACATCCAATTAGATCTATCTCATAGATCCAAAAACCCAGGATTTAGGAGGTATCACTTTGATCCTATATGGAGAATCCATGTGATAAGCGGAGATTGACCGAGCGTAGCATAGGAAACTCATTCCCTATCAAGAGTATGTCATCCAGGTACTCTACGAGGATCACCACCATACTCTCTACTACCTTTTTGTATATACAAGGTTCATCTACCATTTTGATGAAGTCAAATTCTTTGACTACCACATCAAAACAGATGTTCCAACTCCGCGATGCCTGTTTTATCATATAAAACATCTTGCACACGTTTCCGCTGCTCCCACGGTCTACGAAGCCCTCTGGCTGTGTACTTATAGACGATATCTTCTAAATCATCATTTAGAAAAGCAGTCATGACACCCAACCACCAGATATCGTAGCCATGGTATGTAGCCGTGGCAAGTAGGATCTGGATGGACTTAAGCATAGATCCTTAGAAAAGGTTTCAACATAATCCATACCTGGTCTATGATGCAAACCTTTAACAAGTCTAGCTTTGAAAGTCTCAACTTTTCCATGTACACCAAGTAATCTTCTCAAGATATACTTGCTCCTGATGGGGATTTAACCCTTCAGATAAAGCAACCAAAGTCCATACTTTGTCGGTGTATAAGGATTTCATCTCAGATTGCTAAGCATCCAGCCATTCTTATAGAGTCCCACTCCTGATGGCCAGCTCGAAACTAGTTGGGTCATCATCTCATGATGCAATCCTCGCTCCCACTGTCATAGAGAAACCGAAGTATCTCTCAGGTGGGTGAGGAACCCTGCTAGATCGGCGGAGAGGCTGAGGTTCGTTTGAAACTATTGAATCCTTTGGTTCTACCAAATCATCAGCTGCATTTTGTATAGCTGGAACATTTCCAGTTCTACATAACAGACCATGCCTCGAGCTTGTCCGGATTTTGCTTTTAGACATAGGCCGGACAACCCCAAATCTTAACAAACTTAAGATATGGGCTCTTCCCATTCCATATCACATATGAAGTGGTAGGTTACTGATTTGATTTGAACCCTATTCAATAGGTATGCAGCTTCTCAAGTGCATAACTCCCAAAAGGAAATAGGAAACTCAGTAGTACTCATCATAGAGCACACCATATCATATAGGGTGCTATTGCTCCGCCCCGATACACCATCGTGCTATGGTGTATTCGGAGGAGTAATGCTGAGAGAGAATCTCATTCTCCTTTAGAATAGTCCAGGAATCCCGTGCTCAAGTATTCTCCTCCTTGATCTCATCAAAGGACATAATACTTATACCCGTATTTTGGTTCTCTACTTCTAACATATATTCTGTGAATATCTCAAAAGGTTCGGACTTGTGTTTCAGCAGGAACATATGTCTGAATCTTGAGAGATCATCCGAGAATGTAATGAAGTACAAAGAACCAGTCTTGGCATGTGTAGACAGGGGACCTTTCATACATCAACATGTATCAATCCCAAGAGTTCACTAACTCTTTCTCTGTTTCCAATAAACAGAGCTATGGTCATCTTATCTTTGTGACATGACCGGCAAGTTTCATAAGATGTAGATTCAAACTAATTTAAATATGCATCTAAATATAACTTCAGCCAGTCGGGTCGCATTGATATGACCTAGTTTACAATGCCTCAAGAAGGATTCATTCATTTCTGAACTCTTCCTCTTGTGTGTGTTCTATATACTAAGAATCGTAGTTTGATTTAGAACGTCAATGCTTTTAGATAACGTGCCTGAACCGATCAACTCTTGATATAGGAAATGTTCAAAACATTATCCAACAATACAAAATTATATTCTTTCTTTACTAAAAGAGACTGATATGATTTTGTATATCAGGTTCGGTATCTAATAACATTTGTTCAGAATCAATGTATTCTAGTAATACAGGGTGACAGTGACCAACAGACTTGGCTGCAACACTTGCACCGTTTTCTGTCTCATGAAACTTATCACCCTTTCTCAGTTCTTTACCTATCTATAGCCCATGTAACAGATTACATATACGGGATCCTGATCCGATATCACATACCCAGGACGTAAAGGATACTGAGAAACAGTTCTGTGTAATGAACACACCCGAAGATGATGCATCAACATGCACTTTCTTCGTTTGGGCGGCACGAGAAATCTGGTATTCCCCAATTTCCTGCTCTGTCTTATAACAATTATAAGTTGGAGCGGGACCAACGTTCCCCAGCTCAGTATAACAAGCGGGTTCGGTCAATATATCCGTTTTTTTTATCTTGATTAAGGCGTGATATGATCGCTATCTGGAGAGAGAGAGAAGAAAACACTCAGCGTATGCTCTTGCAAGATTAGATTGGTTATATAATATATCTAATCAGGATGTCTCCCACTGTTTTAATCAAATCTTCCTTCAAACCCTAAAAGAAAAGACTAGCCGGGATTAATTACACGCTACAAGTTCGCCAATCTTTCAGCCAGGCCAGTATCGGTACTTTGAGGGAGGTCCCCCGTGCTTTCGCACGAACCTAATTACAGTAAACCTCATTTTCCCAGAGGCGTAACCCCGTTAACACCTTTCTAGACACCTACTTGATCGGCTAATTGTAATGTGTAAAACTCTCCCAGGAGTAACTCTTACTCGCAGCGGGTATCGGGATCCAACTATCTAATAGAAGGTATGCAATCTCATTGCAAATTTCAACTCTTGAAATTCCCAATAATATTTTGCCCCTAGCATCTTATGACCTTGGCTAAGGTCAACAAATCATAAGTGCTAGCCAAGTTCAACCCGTCATTTCCCGATTGAATTAAACCCACCCGCACGACCCTTAGCTAAGGTCAACAAAGTCGCACGACTACCCTAACTCAATCGCATCATATGCTTATACAGATAAGCACTAATCAGCTACCGCACACTACGCCTTGGCTAAGGTCAACAAACGTAGCACGAATACTAACTAGTACTTATCTGAAATGACGGAGGGCCACGACGGGTTTTTCAGAAAACCCTTTGCGTAATGAACTTGATATCGTTGTAGAATCGAGTGATTTTAAATGGAGTGTTTTTGAGGCTTTTCTAGTTTTGCTAAAGGGGTCACTCCCGGTGAAGGGATCGTCGGCCCTTTCCTCATCGAATAAGGTGCAGGATATTTCACAAATACCACTATGCAAAGCAAGAACTATAGAAGCAATCAAAAGACAAACCGAGTTTGTAGCATCTGCCAGTTATTGCTAAAGGAGTCACTCCCGGTGAAGGTATCTCGGTCCTTTCCTTATCGAATAAGGTGCTGGATGTTCTACAAGGAACACCGCTATGCAAAGCAAGAACTAGAGCTACCAGTTTTTATAAACAAGTTTCTACAACATCTTAGGTTTCTTTTAATTCATTAATCTCATTAATGAAGTCCCATTTTAATTATGCTTCATAAGCATCAAATTTGAAACGAAATCTGCAATATAACATATATCTCATATATATAATATAAACATTCGTCTTAGGCAGTAATATGATCTCATCACAGAACATTGCAGCAGAAGAACATATATGAAATATTGGATATACTAGGAGGTCCGTGTTTTAAATACGAGCCTGTATAAAATACGGATTCCACGGTCGCGATGAATAGCCAAACCCACATCCCTAGACCCCTACGAGAGCGGCAAGTAACACTGCCAATTCTAGGGTTAGGAGACCCGGTCTCGACTCCTCGAGATGGTCTCCCACTGGACCCTAGAACCCGGTTACTTGTGCTCCCCGCCTTGGGTCTACCTAATGCGGAAAAGTAAATAATATACAACGGTGACATCTTCCGCTAGCTGGAAGTGCCCCAATAAAAGAATATTACATACAAATGAATTTTACATGAATGAAAAAGAAAAACTCTCATCTCACATAAAACCCCCGGCTATTCAAACGCGACGATCCAATACAACATATCACAGCAACACATAATATCTCATATCATCAACGTAAGCAAGTATGCGTATCCCGATTGTCGTTGATGTATAGCAACGAAGCCGGCGATACACCATATACTACGCTTACAGTCCCAGAAAAGAAAGTGTAAAACTACAACAGTTGGAATCCGCAACCTCCTTAGACATCACATGCCTAACCAAATGAATTCCTTAGACATCACATGCCTAACCAAATGAATTCCTTAGACATCACATGCCTAACAATTATAAACCCCGCATTTTAGTCTCATTATCGAAAACTCTTTTCAATATCAAGTCGGGCAATTCAACAAGATTCCCGACGTCCTGATCGAATGCTCGTCGCAAACTTTAGTAGACGGCCGCACCCCCGATACCGTCGACAAAGTGCACCAAGGCGGAACACCGCTACCGGGAGCACCCGAACGGATGCTTTCGGCGACGGGGTTCTCCTACAGTCACTTGGTGGGGGCTATGGAGTGAGGCTGTTTATTAAGTTTACCCGGCGAGTATCCGCGTACGCTACGTGATTGCGACGGACTTTTGATCACATCAAAATTCCGTGGCAACCGACCATCTGAGACTAAACTGCTATGTTTATAATATTCAAATTAGTTATCTCATAACTACCCGTGGATTCCAATTATTGTATCACATTCCAGATAAGTAGAAAAAGTTAAACTTTCCGATCGAATCATCAAGCACCCAAGATTTCCCCAATATATCTCAACACTTGAAATCAGTTTTAAAAACATCCATCACATGCCACAGTACCAATGGTCCAGCCGTAGAAGGGTCAAGCCAACGCCTCACATGTGGCACGCCGTACTGCCCCAAACCTTAAGGTTCAAAGGGCAGTTCAAGATGGTCACATAATCGAGTTAAGGTTTGCTGTCTTCTAGAGGGTCCACCGAGTTACTTGCATGACTTAGAACATTCTTAAACACGAGGAAAAATCCAACTTTTGAAAAAATTTCCTACAGGGGAAAAAGTGAGTTATTGATATCCGTTCGAACTTTTTAACAGTTTCTAAAATTTATCCGGAAAAAACACATAGACAAAATTAGACAATCCGATCGAATAATCGAATACCCAAAACAACCCCAGAAAAACTCAACTGTTGAGTAAAAATAAAAATTTCCAGAAGACTCAGCACATAAAGTTACTAATTACTGTGCAAAGCACGTGCAGTGATTCAGTACTTTGGCAGCGGAACCGCCGCACAAGCCAGGGCCGCGCTGCGGTTCCGCGGCTCTTCTATGGAATCAGTGACACGTGCTTCACAGTAATTCATCAAATTCCCTGCTGAATTTTTTGGCAATTTTTAATTCACAAAAATCCAAATTTTCAGAAAATTTCCAGAGAAGGGGTTTGTTCGGGTTTTCCGGGTTCGATCGGACTTCAAACGTTGTCTAGACTTCGCCTAAAGCTCTAGCTTGGCTCTGATACCACTGTAGGGTTGCTAGGCACGCGCACAAGGGTCTACGAGGCATCAACCATGCCCGATTAAAATTTTAGCCGGGCCGAACAACCCGAATACGAATCTTTAAACTAGAGATTAGGCGAAAACAAATCTGTTAAACTCTTTAACACTAAGTGAGAGGGATTACAACCTTTGTAGATCCGGTCCTTCACTTCATATGCTCCGTGTTGTGGTCCCTTCGCTGTGATCATCGGGATCCGGACTCTCGAGAGGTCCCACGAAGAGAAAGACGCAACCTTTGCTTCCGATCTTCGATACTAAGATGATCTACCTTGAAGTTTCTTTAACACAAGCTAACACTCATGAAATGATGTGAACACCCTCATCTAAATGGTAAGGGAAGATGAGGATGATGAAGTAGGATTTTTGCTCTCTTTATATATCTTTTTCTCATATTTGTCCAACACAAAAATCAAAGCAAGAAACCATTTCAAGCAAAAAAGAAGAAGGAAGAAGATGATGAACAATCATAGAATTCTCCTTTTGTGATGAATAGGAAAAGGAGATAATGATCAATTATGCAACCATGGTTCACTTAACCATTGTAGAGAATTAACCAAGGGTTAGGGTTTGGGTTGAGTTAAGAATGAGTCACACACAAATATCTTTCACAAAACAAAAAGAAAACCTTCTAGAAACATCTAGAAAGTTTAAACCTAATCCAAACCCTAATCATGTTTAAACTCCACTAAATAAGTTGCATTATTTATCATATCATGTTACAATATTATATATCATATATATAATATTTATCATAACAAAATAAAATAATACAATTAACATATATCGCATATATATCAATGTATTACCCGAGTGAGAAAAAGAATCCTTTAGTGAGCAAATATTAGTTAATGTAATTTAATATATCAAATATATTATTATATATTAAATTATCGAATCAACACTTGATCCGACAATCCGGCTATATCGCATATAACCGACTAATATTTATCCGTACCGATTCATCGAATCAACACTTGATCCGATGACCCGGCTGATATCAAATATCGCGAGAATATAATACGGTATCATTTATCGCATTATCCTCGGTCCCGCACATATCACATATGTGCTCCTACTCCGTTTTGCCTGAGCCAAGAAACCTCTGTGTAGGACTCTAAAGAATCGTCAATACGCCGGTAGTAGGTGCTGATCATATCAAACACCCACAAGCTGCAAGCGGTCAGCTAAACATAACAGCTACCCAGGTATTGAGCGCTCAGAAGATCAACAAGCAAGCCTGTAACTTCTCCTGTGAATCCAAACAGTAACACTCCCGTACAGTCCGGTCTCGTCATCTGATATGTCGCATATCTCGCCTAGGGGTGGTAAACGTCAGACCCCAGTAGCTCGATAAGTCGTGTCGATATGAGGTCTATAACAGTTCGAGAAACTACTGATAACACTTACCAGTAAATCTCAGCAACCCTGGCCAGGGATTTCCGGTTATAGCCAATCGAACACAGCACAACATCAACTCCCTATACCGGGAGAGGCGAATCCCCTCCTATCGCTCATTGCCTCCATGTGATTCGGGACTGTACCCAAAAGCCACCTTTTTGCACGCCCTCTTGGACGTGGTATGATGGAAATCAAAGCACAGTGGGAATCACACAAGACTCTATGACGATCTCGGGTCGACAGACTACTCTGTACCAGTGTCACCGGAGAACTGCCATCTGACGTATGGTATAATACCATCTGGGAGTTCTCGGCGAGTCCGTCCAGTGTACCCAGTCTCCACTGAGCACCCGTACACCATCCTTGATGTCAAACACCGATGGATATGGGATCATCCATCGCCCATCATATGGGTCAAGATGCGTATACGCTAGTCTACTCTGGTGTATCGATGCCCTGTCTCGATACACCCTCGACTAGGAACAATTATAGGATGTACTCGTCCACTACCGTGGCCCCACTAGTATGATCTCATCATAGTCCCAGTAGTCGAGTACATATCCTAAGGGCTTTATCAACATGTAATATAGAGACAATCAGAGTACATGTTAAGATAAAGTACAACCAGATAGCATACTATCATGTCGAGCAAGAAAGTCCTCCCTATATATGTCTTAGCATCCACTACAATATACATCGTATGTACAGTAATGGCCTCTAGGGCATACATATAACTAACACTGTGTCCGTAGGGAATTATCACCTAGGTGTTAGTTATATGTATGCCCTAGAGGCCATTACTGTACATAGGATGTATATTGTAGTGGATGCTGGGACATATATAGGTATGACTTTCTTGCTCGACATGATAGTATGCTATCTGGTTACTCTTTATCTTAACATGTTTACTTCCTGTCTCTCTATTACATGTTGATAAAGCCCTTAGGATATGTGCTCGACTTCCAGGACTATGATAAAGATAATACTAGTGGGGCCTGTGTAGTCCATGAGTACATCCTTCAATGTTCCTAGTCGTGGGAATATCGAGACGGGGCATCGATATTCCAGAGTAGACTAGCGTATATCTTCTCGACCCATGTGATGGGCGATGGATGATCCTATATCCATTGGTGTTTGACATCAGAGATGGTATGTGGGTGCTCAGTAGAGACTGGGTACACTGAACGGACTCACCGAGAACTCCCAGATGGTATTATACCTCACGTCAGATGGCAGTTCTCTGGTGACACTGGTACAGCTTAGTCTGTTGATCCGAGATCGTCATAGAGTCTTGTGTGTCTCCCACTGTGCTTTGATTTCCTCCCTACCACGGTTCTACTGAGTCGTGCAAATAGGTGGTTTTGGGCACAGTCCCGATTCGCATGGAGGCAATGAGCGATAGGAGGGGATTCGTCTGTCCCGGTATTGGGGGTTGATGTTGCGCTATGCTCGACTGGCCATAACTGAAAATCCCTGGCCCGGGTTGCAGTGATTTACTGGTAAGAGTTATCAGTAGTCTTACGCTTGTTGTGGAACTTATATCGGCATGACTTATCAAGCTACTGGGTCTGACGTTTACCACCCCTAGGCGAGATATGCGACATATCAGACGAACAGACCGGACTGTGCGGTAAGTGTTACTGTAGGGTTCCTAGGCACACTCAAGAGGTTCCACAAGGGATCAACCATGCCAAAATCAAATTTTTCATATGCCTAAGAATCCTAATGCGATCGTTAACAAGAAGATAGGCGAAACAAATGTGAATAAACAACTTTACTCTAAATTGAACAGAAATACAACCTTTGTAGATCCGGTCCTCTACCTCCATAGCTCCGCGTTGACGTCCCACCACTGTGAACATCGGATCCTGAAATCTAGTAATGGTTTCGTCGAAGAAATGATCGGGCTAGGTCGTCGACTTCGATGACGAAGATGATCTACGTCGAGGAAACTCAAGATCAAGCTCCAACATCACCAAGTAATGAAACTTGTGAAGAAAACACCCAATACTACATGGAAAGTGGTAGATGATGAAGAAATAGGAAGTGGGTTCACTTTGGATTTGGATTTCTCACTTGGATTCATCACTTGAATTTTTCTAGCAAAGTTTTCCTTTTTCTTCACTTGAAGAAGAAGATGAAGAAGAAGAAAAGAATGAATTATTTTTAAAATAAAATTCAAGTGAATACTTATCATGTTGCAACCATGGGTGAAGTTTACTCATGTAGAGAATAAACTAGGGTTTAGTTAAAGGGTTAGGGTTAAGGACAAAACAAAAATGGTAGACTTTTCAAGGATGCTAGAAAAGCTTCATGAAGCTTCAAGCATAACAACAAAGAAAGCCACCATTTCTATTTTTGCCAAAAATAAATAAAAAGAATAAATAAGTGAAATGAAACCATAACCATTCACTAAACATGGTGTATAGCATACACACACCCAAGTTTGCATGTATCATCAAACATGATACAAACAAGTGCACAAAAATATATCACATATACAACTTGTGCAAATCAAGTGAGAAAATCCATCTTAAGTGAACCAATACTAGTTAATGTAAAGTTATATATCAAATATATAATTATACATTAAATCATTAAATCAACACTTGATTTAACGATCCGGTCATATCGCATATGACCGACTAATATCCAATGTATCGACTTATCGAATCAATCCTCGATTTGATAACTAGGTTATATCGTAAACAACTAGTCAATACATTCATCGCGAGAATAGAATACGGTATCATACACACGCATTATTCTCGGTCCCGCGCATATCTCATATGCGCTCCTATTTCGTTTCGCTTGAGCCAGGAAACCTCTGTGTAGGACTCTAAAGACTCGTCAATACGCCGGCAGCAGGTGATGATCATATCAAACACCCACAATCCGCAAGCGGTCTGCTAAACGTAACGGCCACCTGGGTATTAAGCGATCAGAAGATCGACGAGCAAGCCCGCTCACACTCCTGTGAATCCAACCTGTAACACTTACCGCACAGTCCGGTCTCGTCGTCTGATATGTTGCATATCTCGCCTAGGGGTGGTAAACGTCAGACCCCAATAGCTCGATAAGTCGTGTCGATATGAGGTCTATAATAGTTCGAGAAACCACTGGTAACACTTACCAGTAAATCTCAGCAACCCTGGCCAGGGATTTCCGGTTATAGCCAATCGAACACAGCGCAACATCAACTCCCTATACCGGGAGAGATGAATCCCCTCCTATCGTTCATTGCCTCCATATGATTCGGGACTGTACCTAAAAACCACCATTTTGCACGCCCTCTTAGACGTGGTAAGGTGGAAATCAAAGCACAGTAGGAATCAAACAAGACTCTATGATGATCTCGGATCAACAGACTACTCTGTACCAGTGTCACCAGAGAACTGCCATCTGACGTAAGCTATAATACCATCTGGGAGTTCTCAGCGAGTCCGTCCAGTGTACCCAGTATCTACTGAGCACCCATATATTATCTCTGATGTCAAACACCAATGGATATGGGATCATCCATCGCCCATCTGTATGGGTCGAGAAGGTATACTCTAGTCTACTCTGGTATATCGATGCCCCGTCTCGATACACCTACGACTAGAGACCTTGAAGATGTACTTATGGACTACCATGTCCCCACTAGTATGATCTGCATCGTAGTCCAGTTAGTCAAGTATACATCCTAAGGGCTTTACCAATATGTAACAGAGAGACAATCAGTGTACACGTTAAGATAAAGAGCAACCAGATAGCATACTATCATGTCGAGCAAGAAAGTCCTCCCTATATATGTCCAAGCATCCACTACAATATACATCCTATGTATAGTAATGGCCTCTAGGGCATACATATAACTAACAATCTCCCACTTGCACTAGGGCCATCTGATAGCAGTGGTTGTAGTATCTCATACTCAACCATCCCTTAAAAGTCTCTCTCTGGGAAAAGGCCTTTATTAGTGGATCCGCCGTGTTATCCTCTGAGTCTACTCTCCTAACCTCGATCACCCTGGAGATCAACTATCTCCATGATCAGGTGACACTGCCTCAGAATATGTCTGGATCACTGATAAGACAGGCGTTCCTGGGCATAAGCCACAACTCCATTGTCACACAATGGAAGGAACTAAGTTCATCTCATGAACTAATATACACCCAGACTTCCTCTTTGGTAGCATCTTTGGTAACGATATATCTTTCCCTTAATCGTCTAGTATGCCACGGTATCTGGCTTGGAACTCTTCCAACATACCGTCCCTCTACTGAGGGTAAAGACAATGCCTGTGACTGACATTCGGTCGTCCTTATCACTTTGGAATTTTTCTAATGATTCTCCCCTGGATCGATTGATACCTTTTCACTACTACTAGTGAGAATCCTAACATCCAATTACATCTATCTCATAGATGAAAACTCACGGATTAGGAGGTATCATTTTGATCCTATATGGAGAATCCTTGTGATAAGCGGAGATTGATCGAGCGCAGCAAAGGAAACTACTTCCCTATCAAGAGTATGTCATCTACGTACTCTACGAGGATCACCACCATACTCTCTACTACCTTTTTGTATATACAAGGTTCATCTACCATTTTGATGAAGTCAAACTCTTTGACTAGCACATCAAAATAGATGTTCCAACTCCGTGATACCTGCTTCATCACATAAAACATCTTGCACACGTTTCTGCTGCTCCCACTGTCTACGAAGCCTTCTAACTGTGTACTTATAGACTTTCTCTTCTAAAACATCATTTAGAAAAGCAGTCATGGCACCCAACCACCAGATATCGTAGTCATGGTATGTAGCCTTGGCAAGTAGGATCTGGATGGACTTAAACATGGATCCTTAGAAAAGGTTTCAACATAATCCATACCTGGTCAATGATGCAAACCTTTAACAAGTCTAGCTTTGAAAGTCTCAACTTTTCCATGTACACCAAGTAATCTTCTCAAGATACACTTGCTCCTGATGGGGATTTAACTCTTCAGATATAGCAACCAAAGTCCATACTTTGTTGGTGTACATGGATTCCATCTCAGACCGCTAAGCATCCAGCCATTCTTACAGAGTCCCTACTCTCGATGGCCTGCTCGAAACTAGTTGTGTCATCATCTCATGATGCAATCCTCGCTCCCACTGTCATAGAGAAACCAAAGTATCTCTCAGGTGGGTGAGGAACCCTACTAGATCGGTGGAGAGGCTGAGGTTCGTTGGTTACTATTGAATCCTTTGGTTCTACCAAATCATCTGCTGTAGGTTGTATAGCTGGAACCTTTCCAGTTCTACATCACAGACCTTGCATCGAGCTTGTCCGGATTTTGCTTTTAGACATAGGCCGGTCAACCCCAAATCTTAACTAGCTTAAGACATGGGCTCTTCCCATACCATATCTCTTATGGAGTGGTAGGCAACTGATTTGATTTGAACCCTATTCAATAGGTATGCAGCTTCTCAAGTGCATAACTCCCAAAAGGAAATAGGAAATTCAGTAGTACTCATCATAGAGCACACCATATCACATAGGGTGCTATTGCTCCACCCCGATATACCATCGTGCTATGGTGTATACGAAGGAGTAATGCTGAGAGATAATCTCATTCTCCTTTAGAATAAACCAGGAATTCCGTGCTCAAGTATTCTCCTCTTTGATCGCATCAAAGGACATAATACTTATACCCGTATTTTAGTTCTCTACTTCTAACTTATATTCTGTGAATATCTCAAAAGGTTCGGACTTGTGTTTCAACAGGAACATATGTCTGAATATTGAGAGATCATCAGAGAATGTAATGAAGTACAAAGAACCGGTCTTAGCATGTGTAGACAGGGGACCTTACATACATCATCATGTATCAGTCCCAAGAGTTTACTAACTCTTTCTCTTTTTCTAATAAACAGAGCTGAGGTCATTATATCTTTGTGACATGACTCGCAAGTTTCATAAGATGTAAATTCAAACTACTTTAAATATGCATCTATATGTACCTTCAGCTAGTCGGGTCGCATTGATATGATTTAGTCTACAATACCTCGAGAAGGATTTGTTCATTTCTGAACTCTTCCTCTTGTGTGTGTTCCGTATACTAAGAACTGTAGTTTGATTTAGAACGTCAATACTTTTAGATAACGTGCCTGAACCGATCAACTTTTGATATAGGAAATGTTCAAAACATTATCCAACAATACAAAATTTTATCATTTCTTTACTAATAAAGAGAATGATATGATTTTGTATATCAGGTTCGGTATCTAATAATATTTGTTCAGAATCAATGTATTTGGAATACAGGGTGACAGTGACCAACAGACTTGGCTGCAACATTTGCACCATTTTCTGTCTCATGAAACTTATCACCCGTTCTCAGTTCTCTATCTTTCTGTAGCCCGATGTAACTGATTACATATCTGGGATCCTGATCCGGTATCAAATACCCAGGACGTAGAGGATACAGAAAAACAGTTCTTTGTAATGAACACACCCGAAGGAGATGCATCAGCATGCACTTTCTTCGTTTGGGCGGCACGGGAATTCTGGTAATCCCCTATTTCCTGCACTGTCTTATAACAATTATAAGTTGGAGCGGGACCAACGTTCCCTAGCTCAGTATAACAAGCGGGTTCGGTCAATACATCCGTATTATTATCTCGATTAAGGCGTGATATGGTCGCTACCTGGAGAGAGAGAAGAAAACACTCAGTGTGCGCTCTTGCAAGAATAGATTGGTTATTATTTTATCTAATCAGGATGGCTCCTACTGTTTTTATTAAATCTTCCTTCAAACCCTAAAAGGAAAGACTAGCCGGGATTAATTACACACTACAAGCTCGCCAATCTTTCAGCCAGGCCAGTGTCGGTACTTTCAGGGAGGTCTCCCGTGCTTTTGCACGAACCTAATTAATGTAAACCTCGTTTTCCCAGAGGCTTAACCTTGTTAACACCTTTCTAGACACCTACTTGATCGGCTAATTATAATGTGTAAAACTTTCCCAGGAGTAACTCTTACTCGCAGCGAGTATCGGGATCCAACTATCTCATCGAAGGTATGCAATCTCATTGCAAATTTCAACACTTGAAATTCCCGATAATATTTTGCCCCAAACGATCTATGACCTTGACAAGGTCAACAAACCAAAGACCGTAAGTCAAGTTCAACCCGTCATTTCTTGATTGAATCAAACCCACCCGTACGACCCTTGACAAGGTCAACAAGGCCGTACGACTACCCTAACCCAATCTGCATCATATGCATAAGCAGATAAATACTGGTTAGCAACCGCACACTGCGCCTTGACAAGGTCAAAAAACGCAGCACGAATACTAAACAGGACTTAACTGAAATGACGGAGGGCTACGACAGGTTTTTCTGAAAACCTATTGCGTAATGAACTTGATATCGTTGTAGGATCGAATGAATTTTGAAATTGAGTGTTTTTGAGGCTTTTCTAGTTTTGTTAAAGGGGTCACTCCCGGTGAAGGGATCGTCGGCCCTTTTCTCGTCGAATGAAGTGCGGGATATATCATATATATCGCTGTGCAAAGCAGAAACTATAGAAGCTATCAAAATACAAACCGAGTGTGTAGCATCTGCCGGTTATTGCTAAAGGGGTCACTCCCGGTGAAGGGATCGTCGGCCCTTTCCTCATCGAATAAGGTGCAGGATATATCATATATACCGCTGTGCAAAGCAAGAACTGTAGCTATCTGTTTTATTTTTGAAATTCGATTCCACAACATCTTTAGGTTTCTTTTTCTTTCATTAATCATATTAATGAAGTCCCATCATTAAAGTACCTAAACATCACAGATAAATATGACGTACACTTATGCCATTCGCATTCTCCTCGATGTCCCCTCGTGCACCGTTAGGTTAAGTAACTAATGGCAGAGCGGGGCAGGGCTAGCGCGGGTGTAAAACATAAGTAACGTCTATATAATATATCATATATACTATATACTGTTGTATCTATCACAGAACATCATATGATCACATCACAGATATCGCAGCAGAAGAAACATATGAAACATTGGATATACTAGGACGTCCGTGTTTTCAATACGAGCCTGTATAAAACATGGATTCCACGGTCACGATGAATAGCCAAACCCACATCTCTAGACCCCTACGTGAGCGGCAAGAAACCCTACCAATTCTAGAGTTAGGAGACCCGGACTCGACTCCTCGAGTTGGTCTCCCACTGGACTCCAGAACCCGGTTTCTTGTTCCCTCCTCCTTGGGTCTATCCTAGTGCAGAAAAGTAAATAATATACAAAAGGTGACATCTTTCGCAACCTGGAAGTGCCCCAATAAAAGAATATTACATACAAGTTTTTACATGAATGAAAATGAAAAACACTCATCTCACATAAAAAACCCCG
Source organism: Agapanthus africanus (assembly GCA_030015575.1). NCBI lineage: Eukaryota > Viridiplantae > Streptophyta > Magnoliopsida > Asparagales > Amaryllidaceae > Agapanthus > Agapanthus africanus. Next base: position 280,257,907 of record JASDDO010000022.1, read on the forward strand.
GCTATTCAAACACGACGATCCAATATAACATATCCAGCAACACATAACATCACATGTCATCAACGTAAGTAAACATGCGTATCCCAATTGTCGTTGACATATAGCAACGAAACCGGCAATATCACATATTACACTTACGGTCGCAGAAAAGAAAGTGTAAAACTACAACAGTTGGAATCCGCAAACTCTTTACACATCGCATGCCTAACCATCTGAATTCCTTAGACATCACATGCCTAAAAATTATAAACCCCGCATTTTAGTTTCATTATCAAAAACACTTTTCAATATCAAGTCGGGCAATTCAACAAAATTCCCGGCATTCTGATCGAATGCTCGTCGCAAACTTTAGTAGACGGCCGCACCCCCGATGCCGTCGATGAAGTGCACTAAGGCGGAACGCCGCTACCGCGAGCACCCGGACGGATGCTTTCTGCGACGGGGTTCTCCTACTGTCACTTGGTCGGGGCTATGGGGTGTAGCTGCCTATTAAGTTTATCCGGCGAATATCCGCATACGCTACATGATTGCGACGGACTTTTGATCACATCAAAATCCCCTAGCAACCGATCAATTGAGACTAAACTGCTAGATTCATTAGATTGATATTAGTTATCTCATAACTATTTGTGGATTCCAAATATTGTATCACATTCCAGATAAATAGAAAATGTTAAACTTTCTGATCGAACATACAAACACCCAAGTTTTCCCGAAACAGCTCAATACATGAAATAGGTTTTAAGAACATTCACTTCATGCCACAGTACCAACGGTTCAGCCGTAGAAGGGTCAAGCCAACGCCTCACATGTGGCACGCCGTACTGCCCCAAACCCTAAGGTTCAAAGGGCAGTTCAAGACGGTCACATAATCAAGTTAAGGTTTGTTGTCTTCTAGAGGGTCCATCGCGTTACTTGCACTACTTAGAACGTCTTTAAACCACGGAAAAATCCAACACTTGGAAATTTTCCGGCAAGGGAAAAATTGGGTATTTATATCCGGTCGAACTTCTTAACATATTCTAAAATTACCTGGAAAAACACATAGACGAAATTAGACTTCCCGATCGAAACACCGAGTCCCCAATAGAACCCAGAAAACTCAACTCTTGAGTAAATAATAAAAATTCCCAGAAAATACAGCACCTCCAGAAACAAATTACTGTGCAAACCACGTGGCCTAACTCACCAGAATGGCCGCTGAACCGCCGCAAAAGAAGGAGTAGGGCCGCGGTTCCGCGGCGCTTTGGTCGAGTTAGGGTCACGTGCTTCACAGTAACTCATACAATTTCCTACTGAATTTTTTGGATATTTTTAATTTGGAAAAATCCACTTTTTCAGAAAAAGTCCAGAGAGGGTTAAAAGTTAGGGTTTCGGGGTTCGATCGGATTTCTAACATCGTCTACACATCGCCTAAGGCTCTAGCTAGGCTCTGATACCACTGTAGGGTTCCTAGGCACACTCAAGAGGTTCCACAAGGGATCAACCATGCCAAAATCAAATTTTTCATGTGCTTAAGAATCCTAATGCGATCGTTAACTAGAGGATAGGCGAAACAAATGCGAATAAACAACTTTACTCTAAAGTGAACGGAAATACAACCTTTGTAGATCCGGTCCTCCACCTCCATAGCTCCGCGTTGATGTCCCTGCGCTGCGATCATTGGATCCCGGACTCTAGTAATGGTTTCGTCGAAGAAATGATCAGGCTAGGTCGTCGACTTCGATGCCGAAGATGATCTACGTCGAGGAAACTCAAGATCAAGCTCCAACTTCACCAAGTAATGAAACTTGTGAAGAAAACACCCTATACTACATGGCAAGTGGTAGAGGATGAAGAAATAGGAAGTGGGTTCACTTTGGATTTGGATTTCTCACTTGGATTCATCACTTGAATTTTTCAGGAAAAGTTTTCCTTTTTCTTCACTTGAAGAAGAAGATGAAGAAGAAGAAAAGAATGAATTATTTTTAAAATAAAATTCAAGTGAATACTTATCATGTTGCAACCATGGGTGAAGTTTACTCATGTAGAGAATAAACTAGGGTTTAGTTAAAGGGTTAGGGTTAAAGAAAAAACAAAAATGGTAGACTTTTCAAGGATGCTAGAAAAGCTTCATGAAGCTTCAAGCATAACAACAAAGAAAGCCACCATTTCTATTTTTGCCAAAAATAATTAAAAAGAATAAATAAGTGAAATGAAACCCTAACCATTCACTAAACATGGTGTATAGCATACACACACCCAAGTTTGCATGTATCATCAAACATGATACAAATAAGTGCACAAAAATATATCACATATACAACTTGTGCAAATCAAGTGAGAAAATCCATCTTAAGTGAACCAATACAAGTTAATGTAAAGTAATATATCAAATATATAATTATAGATTAAATCATTAAATCAACACTTGATTTAACGATCCAGTCATATCGCATATGACCGACTAATATCCAATGTATCGACTTATCGAATCAATCCTCGATTCGATAACTAGGTTATATCGCATACAACCAATCGATACATTCATCGCGAGAATAGAATACGGTATCACATACACGCATTATTCTCGGTCCCGCACATATCTCATATGCGCTCCTATTTCGTTTCGGTTGAGCCAGGAAACCTCTGTGTAGGACTCTAAAGACTCGTCAATACGCCGGCAGCAGGTGATGATCATATCAAACACCCACAAGCCGCAAGCGGTCTTCTAAACGTAACGGCCATCCGAATATTGAGTGATCAGAAGATCGACGAGCAAGCCCGCTCACACTCCTGTGAATCCAACCAGTAACACTTACCGTACAGTCCGGTCTCGTCGTCTGATATGTCGCATATCTCGCCTAGGGGTGGTAAACGTCAGACCCCAATAGCTCGATAAGTCGTGTCGATATGAGGTCTATAACAATTCGAGAAACCACTGGTAACACTTACCAGTAAATCTCAGCAACCCTAGCCACGGATTTCCGGTTATAGCTAATCGAACACAGCGCAACATCAACTCCCTATACCGGGAGAGACGAATCCCCTCCTATCGCTCATTGCCTCCATGTAATTCGAGACTGTACCCAAAAACCACCGTTTTGCACGCCCTCTTGGACGTGGTAAGGTGGAAATCAAAGCATACTGGGAATCACACAAGACTCTATGACGATCTCGGGTCAACAGACTGCTCTGTACTAGTGTCACCAGAGAACTGCCATCTGACGTAAGGTATAATACTATCTGGGAGTTCTCGGCGAGTCCGTCAAGTATACCCAGTCTCTACTGAGCACCCGTATATCATCTCTGATGTCAAACACCAATGGATATGGGATCATCCATCGCCCATCTGTATGGGTCGAGAAGGTATACGCTAGTCTACTCTGGTATATCGATGCCTCGTCTCGATACACCCACGACTAGGGACCTTGAAGGATGTACTTATGGACTACCATGTCCCCACTAGTATGATCCGCATCATAGTCCAGGTAGTCAAGTACACATCCTAAGGGCTTTACATACATGTAACAGAGAGACAATCAGTGTACACGTTAAGATAAAGAGCAACCAGATAACATACTATCATGTCGAGCAAGAAAGTCCTCCCTATATATGTCCAAGCATCCACTACAATATACATCCTATGTATAGTAATGGCCTCTAGGGCATACATATAACTAACAGTTACTGGTTGGATTCACAGGAGTGTGAGCGGGCTTGCTCGTTGATCTTCTGATCGCTCAATACCCGGGTGGCCGTTACGTTTAGCAGACCGCTTGCGGCTTGTGGGTGTTTGATATGATCATCACCTACTGCCGGCGTATTGACGAGTCTTTAGAGTCCTACACAGAGGTTTCCTGGCTCAAGCGAAACGAAATAAGAGTGCATATGAGATATGTGCGGGACCGAGAATAATGCCAGTATGTGATACTGAATTCTATTCTCGCGATTTATATCATCGGACGGTTATACAAGATATAGCCGGGTTACCGAATCAAATGTTGATTCGATATATTGATACACATGATATTAGTCGGTTATGACCGGATCGTTAAATCAAGTGTTGATTTAATGATTTAATGTATAATTATATATTTGAATATTACTTTACATTAACTAGTATTGGTTCACTTAAGATTATTTTTCTCACTAGATAGTGCACCATGTATATATGATATATGTTTGTGCATTATTTTGTATCATGATTGATGATAGATGCAAACTTGGGTGTGTGTATGCTTTAAACCATGTTGAGGTTAATGATTAGGGTTTTAACTTATTTATTTATTTATTTTAGTTAAAAACTAAATGGTGGCTTTTCTTACTTTGCTAGAAGTTTCATGATACTTCAAGCAACTTTGACAAAGTCTTAACCATTTTGTTTTTATCCTTTGACCTAACCATTTATCTAAACTATGGTTTGCTCTCTACATGAGTTAACTTCACCCATGGTTGCATTATGATAAACTTCACTTGAATTTTCTTTTTGAATTAATTCATTTTTCATTTTCCTTCTTCTTCTTCTTCTTCATGAAGTGAAGAAAGCATTCTAGAAATTTTTCAAGTGATGAAATCAAGTGAGAAATCCAAATCCAAAGTGAACCCACTTCCTATTTCTTCATCCTCTACCACTTGCTATGTAGTAGAGTGTGTTATCTTCATAAGTTTCATGACCTATTGAAGATGGAGCTTGAGTTTGAGTTGCCTCGACGTAGATCATCTTCGCCATCGATGTCAACGACCTAGCCCGCTCATTTCTCCGATGAAACCAACGCTAGAGTCCGGGATCCCGATGATCGCAGCGAAGGGACGTCAACATGGAGCTAAAGAAGTGGAGGACCGGATCTACAAAGGTTGTAATCCCTTTCACTTGTAGTTAAGTAGTTAACTTGTTTTGTTTCGCCTTGCCTCTAGTAACGATCTTCCTTAGGGTTTCTCGGCACATGAAAAAAATTTGATTTTGGCATGGTTGATCAGTTGTAGAACCTCATGGGTGTGCCTAGGAACCCTACAGTGGTATCAGAGCCTAGCTAGAGCTTTAGGCGAAGTGTAGACGATGTTAGAAATCCGATCGAACCCCGGAACCCTAAACAAAACCCTTCTCTGTACATTTTTCAAAACAGTGGATTTTTGTGAATTAAAAATGCTCAGAAAATAGAGCAAGAAATTCTAAGAAAAACGGCAGAAAACGACAACCTAAGTCTAAAGTAGAGACGCGGGACCGCGGCGTTAACCTACTTTTTGCGGCGGTTCTGCGGCCGTCTGTGATGATTTGGCTGCACATTTTCTGCAGTTATCTCTATAGGTGTTTCTTATGTCTTCTGGGAATTTTTAATTTGCACTCAAGAGTTGAGTTTTCTGGGTTGTATTGGGGACTCGATGATTCGGTCGGATTATTTTACTTTGTTTACTTTGTTTTTCCGGGTATTTAAGAACATGTTAAAAGGTTCGACCGGATATAAATACCCACTTTTTCCCTGCCGGGAAATTTCCAAGTGTTGGATTTTGCCATAGTTTAAGAACGTCTAAGTAGTGCAAGTAACGCGATGGACCCTCTAGAAGACAACAAACCTTAACTCGATTATGTGACCGTCTTGAACTGCCTTTTGAACCTTAGGGTTTGGGGCAGTACGGCGTGCCACATGTGAGGCGTTGGCTTGACCCTTCTACGGCTGGACTGTTGGTACTGTGCCATGAAATGAATGTTTTAAAACTTATTTCAAGAGTTGAGCTGTTTCGGGAAAACTTGGGTGTTTGATTGTTCGATCGAAAAGTTTAACAATTTCTATTTATATGGAATGTGATACAATATTTGGAATTCATAAGTAGTTATGAGATAACTGATTTGGATGTTATAAACATAGCAGTTTAGTCTCAATTGAACTGTTGCCACGGAATTTTGATGTGATCAAAAGTCCATCGCAATCACGTTGCGTACGCAGATATTCGCCAGTAAACTTAATAGATAGCCACGCCCCATAGTCCCGACCAAGTGACTGTAGGAGAACCCCGTCGCCGAAAGCATCCGTTCGTGTGCTCGCGGCAGCGGTGTTCCGCCTTAGTGCACTTAGTCGACGGTATCGGGGGTGCGGCCGTCTACTAAAGTTTGCGACGAGCATTCGATCATGATGTCTGGGAATCTTGTTGAATTGCCCGACTTGATATTGAAATGAGTTTTCGATAATGAGACTAAAATGCGGGGTTTATAATTGGTTAGGCATGCGTTGTCTAAAGAGTTTGCGGATTCCAACTGTTGTAGTTTTACACTTTCTTTTCTACGACCGTAAGTGTAATATGTGATATCACCGGTTTCGTTGCTATATGTCAACGACAATTGGGATGCGCATATTTACTTACGTTGATGACATGTGATGTTATGTGTTGCTGAATATGTTATATTGGATCGTCATGTTTGAATAGCCGGGGTTTTTTATGTGAGATAAGTGTTTTTCTTTTTCATTCATGTAAAAACTTGTATGTAATATTCTTTTATTGGGGCACTTCCAGGTTGCGGATGATGTCACCATTGTATATTATTTACTTTTCCGCATTAGGATAGACCCAAGGAGGGGAGCACGAGTAACCGGGTTCTAGGGTCCAGTGGGAGACCATCTCGAGGAGTCGAGTCCGGGTCTCCTAACTCTAGAATTGGTAGGGTTGCTTGCCGCTCTTGTAGGGGTCTAGGGGTGTGGGATTGGCTATTCATCACGACCGTGGAATCCGTGTTTTATACAGGCTCAAAATAAAACACGGACGTCTTAGTATATCCAATATTTCATATGATATTTTCTGCTGCGTTATCTGTGATGTGATCATGTGATATGTTCAGATTGATACTGTATATAGTATATATGATATATTATATAGACGTTGCTTATATTTTACACCCGCGCTAGCCCTGCCTCACTCTGGCGTTAGTTACCCAACCTAACGGTGCAGACGGGACATCGAGGGGAATGCGGATGGCATAAGTGTACGTTGTATTTATCTGTGATGTTTAGGTGGACTTATATGATGGGACATTCATTAATGAGATTAATGAAAGAAAATAAACCTAAAAGATGTTGTGGAATCGAATTTCAAAAATTAGGTAGCTCTAGTTGTTGCTTTGCATAGCGGTGTTCCTTGTAGAGCATCCTGCACCTTATTCGATGAGGAAAGGGCCGACGATCCCTTCACCGGGAGTGACCCCTTTAGCAATAACTGGCAGATGCTACAACCCTCGGTTTGTCTTTTGATTGCTTCTCTGTTTTTTTCTTTGCACCGCGGTATATATGATATATCCTGTACCTTATTCAATGAGGAAAGGGCCGACGATCCCTTCACCGGGAGTGACCCCTTTAGCAAAACTAGAAAAGCCTAAAAAACACTCCATTTAAAAACCATTTGATTCCGCAACGAGATCAAGTTCAAAGCGTTAATGGTTTTCTTAAAAACCATCCGCAACCCTCCGTCATTTTAGGAAGTAGAGTACTTAGTATTCGTGCTGTGTTTGTTGACCATAGTTAAGGCACAGTGTACGGTAGCTAAGTGATGTCTTCCTACACCGCATATGATGCGATTAGTTAGGACAATCATGTGGCTTTGTTGACCTTAGCCAAGGGTCATGTGGGTGGGTCTAATTAATCACGAAATAACGGGTAGAACTTGACTAGTGCTTATGATTTGTTGACCTTAGCCAAGGTCATAGGTGCTAGGGGTAAAAACCATTATTGGGAGTTTCAAGTGTTGAAATTTGCAATGAGATTGCATACCTTCTATATGATAGTTGGATCCCGATACCCACTGTGAGTAATTGTTACTCCTGGGAGAGTTTTGCACTTTGCAATTAGCCAATCAAGTAGGTGTCTAGAAAGGTGTCAACGGGGTTACGCCCCTGGGAAAACGAAGTTTACTTTAATTAGGTCCGTGCGAAAGCACGGGGAACCTCCCTCAAAGTACCGGCACTGGCCTGGCTGAAATATTGGCAAACTTATAGAGTGTAATTAATACCGGCTAGTCTTTCCTTTCAAGGTTTGAAGGAAGATTTGATAAAAACAGTGGGAGCCATCCTGATTAGATAAAATATATAACCAATCTAATCTTGCAAGAGTGCACGCAGAGTGTTTTCTTCTCTCTCTCTCCAGGTAGCGACCATGTCACGCCTTAATCAAGATAATAATATGGATGAATTGACCGAACCCGCTTGTTATACTGAGCTGGGGAACGTTGGTCCCACTCCAACTTATAATTGTTATAAGACCGAGCAGGAAATAAGGGAATACCAGGATTCCCATGCCGCCTAAACGAAGAAAGTGCATATGATGCATTTCCTTCGGGTGCGTTCATTACAAAGAACTGTTTCTCAGTATCCTCTGCGTCCTGGGTATTTGATACCGGGTCAGGATCTCAGATATGTAATCTGTCACATAGGGCTACAGAAAGGTAGAGAACTTAGAACGGGTGATAAGTTTCATGAGACAGAAAACGGTGCAAGTGTTGCAGCCAAGTCTGTTGGTCACTGTCACCCTGTATTACAAATACATTGATTCTGAATATATGCTATTAGATACCGAACCTGATATACAAAATCATATCAATCTTTTTATTAGTAAAGAAATGATAAAATTTTGTATTGTTGGATAATGTTTTGAACATTTCCTATATCAATAGTTGATCGGTTCAGGCACGTTATCTAAAAGCATATACATTCTAAATCAAACTACAGTTCCTTACGTACAGAACACACACGAGAGGAAGAGTTCAGAAATGAATGATTCCTTCTTAAGGTATTGTAGACTAGTTCATATCAATGTGACCCGACTAGCTAAAGTTACACTTAGATGCATGTTTAAATCAGTTTGAATTTAAATCTTGTGATACTTGCCAGTCATGTCACAAAGATAAGATGACCATAACTCTGTTTACTTGAAACAGAGAAAGAGTTAGTGAACTCTTGGGACTGATATATAGTGATGTATAAAGGTCCCCAGTCTATATATACCAAGACTGGTTCTTTGTACTTCATTACATTCACTGATGATCTCTCAAGATTCAGTCATATGTTCCTGTCGAAACATAAGTCCGAACCTTTTGAGATATTCACATAATATAAGTTAGAAGTAGAGAACCAAAATCCGGGTATAAGTATTATGTCCTATGATAAGATCAGGGAGGAGAATACTTGTGCATAGAATTCCTGGACTATTCTAAAGGAGAATGAGATTCTCTCTCCGTATTACTCCTCTGAATATACCACAGCACAACGGTGTATCGGGGCTGAATAATCGCGCCATATTAGATATGGTGCGCTCTATGATGAGTACTGCTGAGTTACCTATTTCCTTTTGGGAGTTATGCACTTAAGAAGTTGCATACCTATTGAATTAGGTTCGAATCAAATCACTGCCTACCACTCCATATGAGATATGGTATGGGAAGAGCCCATCTCTTAAGCAAGTTAAGATTTGGGGTTGTTCGGCCTATGTCAAAAACAAAATCCGGACAAGATCGAGGCAAGGTCAGTTCTGTAGAACTGGAAGGAGTTCCAGCTATACAAACTATAACCAAAGATTTGATAGAACCAAAGGATTCAATGGTCCCCGACGAACCTCAGCCTCTCCGCCGATCTAGCAGGGTTCCTCATCCGCCTGAGAGATACTTCGGTTTCTCAGTGACAGTGGGAGCAAGGATTGCATCATGAGATGATGACCCAACTAGTTTCGAGCAGGCCATCAAGAGTGGGGACTCTGTAAGAATGGCTGGATGCTTAGCAATCTGAGATGGAATCCATGTACACCAACAAAGTATGGACTTTAGATGCTATATCTGAAGAGTTAAATCCCCATCAGGAGCAAGTATATCTTGAGAAGATTACTTGGTGCAGATGGAAAAGTTAAGACTTTCAAAGCTAGACTTGTTAAAGGTTTTCATCATCGACCAGGCGTGGATAATGATGAAACCTTTTCCAGTGACTGTGCTTAAGTCCATCCAGATCCTACTTGCCACGGCTACATACCATGACTACGATATCTGGCGTTTGGGTGTCATGATTACTTTTCTAGATAATGATTTAGAAGAGAATGTCTATAAGAACACAGCCAGAGGGCTTCATAAACAGTGGGAGCAGCGGAAACGTGTGCAAGTTGCTTTACAGAATAAAGCAGGAATCGCGGAGTTGGAACGTCTGTTTTGATATGGTAGTCAAAGAGTTTGACTTCATCAAAATGATAAATGAACCTTGTATATACAAAAAGGTAGTAGAGAGTAAGGTGGTCATCCTCGTATTGTACGTGGACAACATACTCTTGATAGGAAAAGAGTTTCCTATACTACGATCGGTCGATCTCCTCTTATCACATGGATCCCCCAATAGGATCAAGGTGATGCCTCCTAAATCCTGGGATTTGGATCTATGGGATAGATCTAAATAGATGTTAGGGTTCTCACTAGGTTTAGTGAGTTGGTATCAATCGATCCTGGGGAGAATCACTGGGAAAGTCCCAGGCTGATAAGGACGACAGAATGTCAGTCGCAGGCATTGTCTTTACCCTCAGTAGAGGGATGGTATGTTGGAAGAGTTCCAAGCTAGATACCGTAGCCACTACTACAAATAAGGGTTGCCCCTACGGATTTATCGGTAGGGGCAATGCACTGCCCCTACGGATATGTACGTAGGGGCGAAAAAGACCCCGTAGGTGCAAAGGCCGCAGGTGCAAGTTGAGGCCCTGAACTTGCCCCTACGAACAAATTAAAGCTCCTACGGATATATCGGTAGGTGTTATAGCCCCTACGGAGTACCACGTAGGGGTAATAAAATCATATATGTAATTTTTTTTTTGAATATATAGTATATACCTACGGATATATCCGTAGGTCCTTTTTCTACCCGTACGGATAACTCCGTAGGGGATATAAAGTAGCCCCTACGGATAGGTCAGTAGGGGCCACTCCCAACACCCTGCACTGAGATCGGGGGGAAAATATCAGGAAACCTGATATTTTGCCCCTACGGATAAATTCGTAGGGGATAAACAGTGGCCCCTACGGACATATCCGTAGGGGAACACCCAACACCCTGCACTGATATCAGGTGGGAAAATATCAGGTTTCCTGATAGTTTACCCCTACGGATATGCCCGTAGGGGCAACATATATACCTACGGCTTAATCCGTAGGTACATATTGTCTGTATTTTTTTTTAAAAAATGGGCTGCTAGATTTTTTCCCGCCCTGTGCACAATACTATATACATCAATCAAATCATATATTGCAGTATTCATAATCACATCTCACGCATATATATAATATACAAAAGAAACCCAAAAACTGAATATGATATAAATACAAACCAATATCAATATCGTTTCAAAATGTAGTACAATGTGATATAAATACATGTTTCAAAAAATAAGAACCAAAAAGCTACCCTAGTTCGGTCCAGCTCCACCTCCGAATAACGTTAGAATAACGCGCGCCTGGTCCTCGGTCAATACACTCTGCAATGCTACATATAAGGGAGTCTGAGCGGCATGTGGAGCTGGCGATGTGGTCTGCGCAGCCGCCGTCGAGGTAGTCGCTTGCGGAGCCGCGGCTGCGGGAGTCTGAGTGGGCGGTGGAGCTACAGGAGCTGTCTGCGGAACCGCAGCCGATGTAGTGGCTTGCGGAGCCGCAGCCGAAGGAGATGCATGTGGAGGCTCGGCCGATCTACCCTGTCGCGTCTGGACATAACGTGTGTAAGAAGCGTGTAAGCACTGTGTATTATTCGAATTCGTTTCATTATTAAGTTATTTCGAAACCCTGTTTGGATATCTAGTTTGGAAAAGCGTTGTTTATTTTAATTACATATGTATGTATGATTAATCAGACTTAAGTCTAAAACCAAATAAGCTCAAGCTACGTACTAATTATGGATATGTTGATATGTATATAATATGAAATGATATTTTATTATAAAGTAGTATACATACCAGCATCTCCTTCAACTCCTGAACGGTGGCCCTCAAGCTATCCAGTTCCTGATGGACATGCCGGTCACTGGAGACAGAGGAAGTAACCGCCGGGGTGGAGTCCAACCTCATATGGGCCCTGCTAGGGCCCAATCCCCGGCCTCTCTCCCAACCTCCGTGGTGCCCTCCGTGTGCGGCGTCCAGAACTGGGGTCAGCAGCCTCGGATCGTTCTGTCCGGTAAAATCGATCCCCGAGGCCTGGGCCTGCTCAACCACCCGCTCCTACACCCACATTAAGCAGTAAAGTATAAGTATAAAATTTAAACTTGAACCTTCCAAAACTAAAATTTCAAATTTGGGTAGAAAAAATATTAACACTTACGCAGTACTCCTGGGTAGCGACGTCGGGACATCGAAGCTCGCCCGTGGCGGGATCTGTCGAGGTGCCGTGGACGGCAAGATATGCGGACAGCACGCTCGGTGTACCACCTGACGTCACGGTCCGAGATGTCTGCAATATTAGAAAGTAACTCTTAATATTAGAAATATTAGAGAATAACTCTTAATATTGCAGAATATTAGAGAATAACTCTTAATTTACCGATAACTCCATGGCTCGAGTAATGTTCCTCGAGCCACCTGTGTAAGTGGGGCGACCCCTCTTTGCCGACTTCCTGTTCTCCGTATTCTGAGCGGCCTGTTTCTGCACAACGCATTAACATTTAGTTTTCTAATTAAGAAACACAAAGAAATAAATTATATCATAAATAATGAATTAAATTTAAAATACATAGTTGTTTGCGTTCGGAGTCGAAATAAGCGCACAATATAGGCCATGTCTCTACGTCGACTCTCGCAAACGCCGGAGTAGATAGGAGGGCCGCTCTCTCTGCCTCGGTGGTCGCTATCGACAGTGAGTAGCAGTCGGCCTTCAGCTCATTCCTGTTGTATCGGACCTTGGCCTGCATGTTCTTCATCAGGCCATTGTACAGAGCATGAAGGTCGAGCACCCTCCCCGGGTGATCAGGGTCGGCTACAGGCTGAAAATCGTAATCCAACTGAAAATACAAAAAAAAACATTGTTATTAGATTGCAAGTGTTAATAATAAATATATTGGATAGATCAAATGAAAATATATATTAATACATACCCGAGCCTGTTCAAAGAAGAGGGCGAATGAGCGCTGGTGCTGCTCGCCCCACTCAACGTGAAGTGGATAGTTCTTCACGATCCGGCTCTCGTCCCCCAAATACCGGCCGAACCTCTCGGCATGAGGACCAGTATAGCGATAGTCAAGGGTAAAAAATAGGGGGAATGCTGCCTCCCCCCTAGCTCTATCAGGCCTCAGCCTGTGGGACTGATTCGGGCCTCGAGTCCCCCTCTGGGGATGGAGAGGCCCTGCGTCTGCACGAAATATCAAGACAATCAATAATAAGACAAAGTTGTATTAAGAAATCAAGGTTAAACAAAAATTCAAGTGTGATATATACCTCCGGTGAATAGCGTACGAGCCTGGGCCCGAGCGGGACGATAGTTCCTCCGGTGAGGAACAACCGGGGTCCCGGACCCGGACGCGTCCCCTCCAACTATAAAATAAACATCGACGCTAAATCTCCATGAAGTTCATATTTATTCTATAGAGCATATGTAAAATAAATAAATATTTTAAATTTATTCATACTAACCTGCAGACGATGCGAAGGGTATGGAAGCGGCAGGAGTGGCCCCTGTGGAAGGTGTGGACGCACCACCTATAATTAGACAATTAAAAAAAGATTTTATAAGTAATTGCAAAAAGAATGTGTAGATCAATAATATAACATTCTAAATCAATATGCATGCACTATAGGACATATAAACATACCCGCAGGTGCGGTGGTGTCACCACCTACAGCTAGACAATAATAAAAATTGCTAAGTAAGAGCAAAAGGAATGTGTATATTTATGATATAGCATTCTAAATCAATATACATACACTATATGATATATAAACATACCTGGAGGAGCGGGGGTGGCCTCTGTCCCAGATGTGGACGCAGGACCAACATCTAGGCAATTAAAAAAAGATTTTATAAGTAATTGCAAAAAGAATGTGTAGATCAATAATATAACGTTCTAAATCAATATGCATGCACTATAGGACATATAAACATACCAGCAGGTGCGGTGGTGTCACCACCTACAGCTAGACAATAATAAAAATTGCTAAGTAAGAGTAAAAGGAATGTGTATATTTATGATATAGCATTCTAAATCAATATACACACACTATATGATATATAAACATACCTGGAGGAGCGGGGGTGGCCTCTGTCCCAGATGTGGACGCATCACCAACAATTAGACAATCAAACATTAACAATATAAGTAATTTTGACATAAACATGCATGAATATCTATAATATTACATTCAAAATGGATATGCGTGCAGTATACCTGGAGGTGTGGCCAAATCAACACGGAAGGAGGCATCCGAAGGGGTCTCCGATCTGGGTGCAAGACCGGCCCTCTGAAGCTCCCTACGGAGCTCTCCGGGCGGCAGAACCGCTCTGCCTCTGCCTCTGCCTCTGCCGCGGCTGGAGCTCCTGCCGCCCCTCGCTGCTCCCGACATCGTCATCAAATCTAGATAAACGGTTCGTGGACGCATTAGACAATCATTAAAAGTATTGACTATATATGATCTAGAGCGTAAAATGTGAAGTAATAATATAACATTACTGATAACCTTTTTCGTTTCGTGGGCGCATCATACATATCTACTTGGATTTCATCGTCGATGTCATTTCTAACCCACGTAACTTCATGATTGGTCGAAGACAACCCGTCCTTCGAAACAGACGGTCGGAGCACTTTAAGCCTTCTCTCTTCTTCGTCCTCATCGCTGTCCTCGTATTCTGGGATATTGTAGACATCTCTAGGTTTCCATCGGCATACAACACTCCACCCCGGATGCTTCAAACACTGTGAGTAGTATACTTGGAACGCTTGGTTCGGAAAGATAAACGGATGGTCCTGACCGTAAAATCGAAGTGTGTTCACACTGGTCAATCCATATTCATCTTTCCAAGTCCCAAGACTGCTTCTCCACCTGTCTGTATCGGTTCGCGGATCGTACCAAGTACAGTGGAATATATAAAAGGGTTTTGATCGTCCGGGATAGTGGATGCCGAGTATACAATTTAAGTACCCATAGTAAATCACACCGTCCGATCCTACCGTCGCAATCCCACTATTCTGAGTGATTCTAGATGTTTCTATGTCCTTAACTTCGAATTTGTATCCAAGGACACCAAATCCATTGTAATGTGCAACCTCCATACTAGGAAATTGAGCTAAACATCTTGAATCACTCTCAAATGATGCAGACAAGTTCGGATCGTGGATCTAACAAAACAAATTTTACGATAAATACATAACGATACAAGTTTAGATTAAAACTGATAGCAATAAAATGTAATTCGAATAACTTACATGCTCTGTGACCCAATCACAAAAATTATCCTGATGGTATTTTTCCAAACGCTCTTCGTTCCAATCAGGATGCCCCTCACGTACCTCGTTAAAATGAGTTCTGTTTTCGACAAATAATTGTGACATTAATATTATGTCATTTCATACACACACAAACACAGATATAACAATTAATCCAAAAGAACTTACTCTCAAATTTGTTCAAGACATACGCAATTAAGCAAGATAAACCGGTATATCTTGTTGATAAACATAGTGTCTACCCTCTTATACTCGGCTTTACCATATGGCCCGTCTTGAATTCTTCGTGGTCGGTTAAGCCTTGTCTCAATGTTCTCGTCCAGATAGCGGGAACAAAATGTGGTTGCTTCATCAAGAAGATAACCTTGCATGATAGAACCCTCTGGTCGATTTTTATTGCGTATATACTTCTTAAGAGTGTAAAGGTACCTAATGAGAATATGTTGAATAAATAAACACGGGCATACATGACAAAAATAAATTTAGAAATTGCGCGAAACGAAAAATTACACGTACCTCTCGACGGGATACATCCATCGATATTGTACCGGTCCGGCTAACTTCGCCTCAGTTGCAAGATGAACCGTCAAGTGTATTATGATATCGAAGAATGACGGTGGGAAAATACGCTCAAACTTGCAAAGTATCAACGCAATAGAATTTTCTAGTTTATCCAGCGTCGCAACCTCCTGCGTTTTAGCACACAACTCCCTGAAAAACAACATAGGTCGTTGATTACTAGACCAACCGAGTCGGGGAGAGAAGTCCTGAGGGCTAATGGAAGAAGGTGCTCCACGATAACATGGTGGTCATGACTTTTCAGCCCATCGATCTTGCCCTTCACAATTTTTATTTTCTTGCTGAATGATCCTGAGAAACCTGTGGGGACATTCAAATCATGCAACACCTGCAGGAATCTTTTCTTCTCCGGTTGTGACATATGATAAGCGGCATTGGGAAGTACAAACTTGCCCGGTTTACCTGCTACCGGTTTAGGGTGCAGTTCACTTCTTATTCCCCACTCTTGTAGATCCATCCGGGCATTCATGTTGTCTTTGGATTTCCCGTCTTTACACAGAAGCAAGTTAAGTATGTGCTCTGATACTCCCTTCTCTATATGCATGACGTCCAGACAATGACACACTGAATTTGTAGACCAGTACGGAAGCTCGAAGAAAATGCTTAACTTGTTCCAATATTGTGGTTTGACCTGTCTCGTCGGATCCATCCCGAAGGTCACGTTATTGTAACCATCCCATTTAGCAGTCACGTCCTCTCCGGACAATGGGGATGGAGGACCAAGAAGCTCCTGATGACCATCAAAGTGAACCGTGTCTAACCTATAGGGGTGGTCTGGAGGCAGAAAACGTCGATGGCCGCAATAACAAACCTTCCTGCTAAAATTCAAAAATTTTGATGTTGTGTGTTCATGGCAATGAGGACATGCTTTGTGACCATGTACGGACCAACCTGAAAGCATTCCATACGCAGGAAAGTCATTAATTGTCCACATTAAAGCCGCACGCAGTATGAAGGTTGTATTTGTGTTTGAATCATATGTCTCTACACCATCAATGAACAATGTTTTCAGCTCCTCAATCAGAGGTCGGAGATAGACGTCGATATTATTCCCCGGTGAGTTTGGTCCGTCGATAAGAAGAGGCATCATAAAGTATGATTGGTCCATAGCCAACCAAGGTGACAGATTATAAATTATCATTACAACGGGCCATGTACTGTGACTTCCAGCCATATAGTTGAATGGGCAGAAGCCATCGGCAGCCAGTCCGAGCCGGACATTGCGAGGATCGCTACTGAATATTGCGTGCCTCCTATCGAAATCCTTTCATGCCGGTGAATCTCTTGGATGGCTCATTTTTCCATTTTCGCTTAGAGGAGCACGGTGATGCCAAATCATTGCCTCGGCTGTTTTCTTGCACCTGAATAGCCTCTGTAGCCTCTGTGTTATGGGAAAATATCGTGCTATCTTCACAGGTATATCAGGCTTCTTATCAGAATCTTTCGGCTTATACCTGGCCACTCCGCATGTTGGACACTCTTTCAAATCTGAATTCTCTTTCCGGTACAACACGCAATTTTTAGGACATGCTTGAACCTTCTCGCACTTTAGACCCAAATCAGACATCATTTTCTGGGCTTCGTACCAGCTTTCGGGCACATTATTTCCCGGAGGCATAGAATCTTTCAAGAACGAAAGAAGCATTGTGAATGACTTGTTGCTCCATCCATTTAGGCACTTAATTTGGAAAAGTTGGACGAACCATGAGAGGTGGAATACTTCGCATTCTCATAAATTGGTTTCCTAACATCATTCATGAAATTTTCATATTTATCCGCACGCGGTCCTTGACCGGAAGGAATGTCATCTTCGGTACGAATAGATTCACTTAGGGCAGCCTCTACCATATCCTCCATTTCTTCTGATGGAAATAAATTTCCGTATCCTGCCGTATTACCGAATTCTTCTTCTTCTCCTGCCGCATTATCGTGTTCTCCTTCTTCTACCGCAGTACTGCATTCTTCTCCTTCCCCGTGATATTTCCAAGTTGAATAAAGTCTAGTAAACCCATGTTTTACAATATGAAGCTCTGCCAATTCTACCTTCTGCCAGTACTGATTGCCACATCTATCGCACGGACAGAGAATCTTCTCTATTATGATCTTATTATGTGCTCGTGCAAATTCAAGGAAAGCAGCAACTCCTGCGACAAACTTAGGTTGCATACGTTGTTTCCAATCCACATACATCCAGTCCTTAACTCTGACGTACTCATGGGCCATGTTAGACTGAATAACATATAAATTGTAGGTTATGCTGACTATATTGAGAAATATAAGAACGGGATAGTTACTGACAAAGGAGAAAATCCATGTATATGCTTTGTGTGTGCGTTTGTCGTTGAAAAGAATAAATTATCGCACGTTATGTTGACCGATAGACGGGGACTAAGTGGCGCTTTTTGTTTCATATATGGGTATCGATGGGAATATGAAGGTTTCATATTATCATATATTGGTTTTAACCCGAACATCTCGAATCGCTCTCTGATTATGCGTTTGTATGTATGTGTTCCGGCTGTCGGGGGTAGGCTTCTATCCCATTAAGAATGTATAGAGCGAACGCCCATCACTTGTGCTTTCAACCGTTTCGAGTAAATTTCGGCAGCACCTCCCCGCTGTTCTCCGAGTACACTGTAATAGAATAGATAATCATTTTAAAGCTGTGAAACAACGTTGAAATGAACATCTAATCTATCTTTTTACACGGAGAACCAGCGGAAAGATACCGACGAAATATCTCGAAACGGATGAAAACACAAGTGAATGAAGGCGTTTGCTTTATACATTCTTAACTTGTCCACACGGGACAAATCTATGGGTTACCATACGATTGAATTTTCTCGTCGCGTAGACTATACGACGGTTGTTAGTATCGAGCTATACTGTCCGATATTTAACAACATTCGTATAGTTCTAGGTCACGACGAGCATCGCACGTATGTTAACCGATAGACGGGGACTAAGTGGCGCTTTTAGTTTCATATATGGGTATCGATGGGAATATGAAGGTTTCATATTATCATCGAGTATCATATATTGGTTTTAACCCGAACATCTCGAATCGCTCTCTAATTATGCGTTTGTATGTATGTGTTCCGGCTGTCGGGGGTAGGCTTCTATCCCATTAAGAATGTATAGAGCGAACGCCCATCACTTGTGCTTTCAACCGTTTCAAGTAAATTTCGGCAGCACCTCCCCGCTGTTCTCCGAGTACACTGTAATAGAATAGATAATCATTTCAAAGCTGTGAAACAACGTTGAAATGAACATCTAATCTATCTTTGTACACGGAGAACCAGCGGAAAGGTACCGACGATATATCTCGAAACGGATGAAAACACAAGTGAATGAAGGCGTTTGCTTTATACATTCTTAACTTGTCCACACGGGACAAATCTATGGGTTACCATACGATTGAATTTTCTCGTCGCGTAGACTATACGATGGTTGTTAGTATCGAGCTATACTGTCCGATATTTAACAACCTTCGTATAGTTCTAGGTCACGACGAGCATCGCACGTATGTTAACCGATAGACGGGGACTAAGTGGCGCTTTTAGTTTCATATACGGGTATCGATGGGAATATGAAGGTTTCATATCATCATCGAGTATCATATATTGGTTTTAACCCGAATATCTCGAGTCGCTCTCTAATTATGCGTTTGTTGTGCATTCATGTTGTATGTGTAACATGATTTTAAACCATTGAGATCAAGATTGATAGAACTGATCATCCTACATTGCAATAGCATTCATCAACCAAAAACTATTATTGCAATGGTATACATCTATAACAATCAATAATTAAAACTATAAATATAGGATACTGATATCATAAAGCGTTATGAGACACCTCATCTGCCACGTGTCGTGATCATGGAAATCGCTAATATTGAGTTATGAGACACCTCATCTGCCATGTGTCATGGTTACATATTAGTTAGGGACACGGCTATTTGTGTCCGGCCGCACGCTTGTGCAAAGATTTGTAATGTTAAAAAAATGTGATTTTTTTTATACATTGGAAAGAATGAATAAGAATTGATCTTTACATTGTTAACCTCTTTTAGTTTTTCTTTAGGAGCGGTCTCTCATATCTTAGTTGAAATATTTTCTATGTTTGTTATGGTCTTACTCTCACATAAACTATCAATATCATGCCACAAGAGAGTGAAAAAAATAGCATGCATGGTGTGTTCAATGTATGATAAACAAGTACACTTCTAATAGTTTTTAAATTTGAGAAGTCCAGAGTGTATGGAAGGAGTTGAATAACAGAAGCATAAGGGGCACAACATTTTTTTCTTAAATTCTGGATACATTCTAAAATCTTCAACAGCAATTGGAGTGTATTTCGCTGTGAGAGACTCTTCAAAGAAATGGAGGAAGAAGCACTAAAGAAAAAAGAGAGAAAAATAAGAATATAAAGTTGAAACTAAACTTGAGCTATCCGCTGAAATCATAAAGCATAGGAAAGTTGATTGAGTCTTGATCTATTGCTCTTTCTTTGCATTATCTCGTATGTCCATTTATAGATTTTAATGCCACATGAGATGTATAATCTGTCAGCTCCCTACGGTTGTATTAATGTCAGCTCTTACACAATATGGGTATCTGCCTTACCATTAAGACAACTATGGAATATGTTAATTTAAAATGTAAGGCTAGCTATCTATGTATTCTGAGGGACTGCTTGCATAGAACTTAGCTTGATCCTCTCAATTATTACACATAAATATGCTGACATGCCCCCACAGTAACCCTAACCCCAGCCCCAACCCTAACCCCAGCCCACCGTAACCCTACCCCAGCCCTACAGTAACCCTAACCCCAGCCCTACCGTAACCCTAACCCCAGCCCTACCCCAGCAGCAGCCGCCCCCAACCCTAACCCTACCCTGACCCCGACCCCGACCCCGACCGCCACCGCGCCCCTGCCCAAACCCAACTCTCGCGCACGCAACCCAGACCCAGCCATGAATAATCCAAAAATGCTTTAATTTACCTCGAGATTTATACCTGAACGGGTGTGCTGGTAGGCTGGAGCGACGACGGTGGCGAATTGGCGAAGAAACCGGCGGTGGCGACGACGGTGGCGACGAAACAGGCGGTGGCGACGACGGTGGCGACGAAATCGGCGGTGGCGACGACGGTGGTGACTCTGCCCAACGACGGTGGCGACGCGACGGTGGCGATTTGGGGTTTTTCGCGCGCGTTTGAGGGAGAGAGAGAAAATGAGCGTAGGCTTTTCGATCTGGCTTTATTTTAAAACGATATTTACTTTCCCCTACGGATATACCCGTAGGTCCTTTGTTTGCGCCTCCGTAGGGGCAAACACCAAATTAAGAATTAATATTTTTATTCTTGGACATCAGTGCCCGTAGGGGCAACCTTTTAGACCTACGGATTAATCCGTAGGGCCAAGTTAAATATGCCCCTACGGATATTTCCATCCGTAGGGGCAACCCCCTATTTTATTAGTGGGCAAACTAGATGAAAAAGGCTGCTAACATCGCTATTAAAGATACTACCAAAGAGGAAATTTGGGTGTATATTGGTTCATGAGATAAACTAGGTTCCGACCATTGTGTGACAATGGAAGCGTGGCTTTGGCCCAGGAACCCTGGTCCCATCAGTGATCCAAACATATTCTGAGGCAGCATTACCTGATCATGGAGATAGTTGATCTCTAGGGTGATCGAGGTTAGGAGAGTAGACTTAGAGGACATCGCGGCGGATCCACTCACAAAGGCTTTTTCCCAAAGAAAGACTTTTATGGGGTGGTTGAATATTAGATAATGCAACCACTACTACAAATGGCCCTAGTGCAAGTGGGAGATTGTTAGTTATATGTATGCCCTAGAGGCCATTACTGTACATAGGATGTATATTGTAGTGGATGCAGGGACATATATAGGTATGACTTTCTTGCTCGACATGATAGTATGCTATCTGGTTACTCTTTATCTTAACATGTATACTTCCTGTCTCTCTATTACATGTTGATAAAGCCCTTAGGATATGTGCTCGAATTCCAGGACTACGATGAAGATCATACTAGTGGGGCCTGTGTAGTCCATGAGTACATCCTTCAATGTTCCTAGTCGTGGGAATATCGAGACGGGGCATCGATATTCCAGAGTAGACTAGCGTATATCTTCTCGACCCATGTGATGGGCGATGGATGATCCCATATCCATTGGTGTTTGACATCAGAGATGGTATGCGGGTGCTCAGTGGAGACTGGGTACACTGAACAGACTCGTCGAGAACTCCCAGATGGTATTATAACTCACGTCAGATGGCAGTTCTCTGGTGACACTGGTACAACTTAGTCTGTTGACCCGAGATCGTTATAGAGTCTTTTGTGTCTCCCACTGTGCTTTGATTTCCACCCTAACACGGCTCTACTGAGTCGTGCAAACAGGTGGTTTTTGGGCACAGTCCCGATTCGCATGGAAGCAATGAGCGATAGGAGGGGATTCGTCTCTCCCGGTATTTGGGGTTGATGTTGCGCTATGCTCGACTGGCCATAACTGGAAATCCTTGGCCTGGGTTGCAGTGATTTACTGGTAAGAGTTATCAGTAGTCTCACGCTTGTTGTGGACCTTATATCGACATGACTTATCAAGCTACTGGGGTCTGACGTTTACCACCCCTAGGCGAGATATGCGACATATCAGACGAACAGACCGGACTGTGCGGTAAGTATTACTGGTTGGATAGACAGGAGTGTGAGCGGGCTTGGTCGTTGATATTCTGATCGCTCAATACCCGTGTGGCCGTTACGTTTAGCAGACCGCTTGCGGTTTGTGGGTGTTTGATATGATCATCACCTACTCCCGGCGTATTGACAAGTCTTTAGAGTCATACACAGAGGTTTCCTGGCTCAAGCGAAAGGAAATAGGAGCGCATATGAGATATGTGCGGGACCGAGAATAATGCCAGAATGTGATACTGAATTCTATTCTCGCGATTTGTATCATCGGACGGTTATACAAGATATAGCCGGGTTACCGAATCAAATGTTGATTCGATATATTGATACACATGATATTAGTCGGTTATGACCGGATCGTTAAATCAAGTGTTGATTTAATGATTTAATGTATAATTATATATTTGATATATTACTTTACATTAACTAGTATTGGTTCACTTAAGATTATTTTTCTCACTAGATAGTGTACATTGTATATATAATATATGTTTGTGCACTATTTTGTATCATGTTTGATGATACATGCAAACTTGGGTGTGTGTATGCTTTAAACCATGTTTAGGTTAATGGTTAGGGTTTTAACTTATTTATTTATTTATTTTGGTTAAAAACTAAATGGTGGCTTTTCTTACTTTTCTAGAAGTTTCATGATACTTCAAGCAACTTTGACAAAGTCTTAACCAATTTGTTTTTATGTTTTGACCTAACCATTTATCTAAACTATGGTTTGCTCTCTACATGAGTTAACTTCACCCATGGTTGCATTATGATAAACTTCACTTGAATTTTCTTTTTGAATTAATTCATTTTTCATTTTCCTTCTTCTTCTTCTTCTTCATGAAGTGAAGAAATCTTTCTTGAAATTTTTTAAGTGATGAAATCAAGTGAGAAATCCAAATCCAAAGTGAACCCACTTCCTATTTCTTAATCCTCTACCACTTGCCAAGTAGTATAGTGTGTTATCTTCATAAGTTTCATGACCTAGAGAAGATGGAGCTTGAGTTTGAGTTGCCTCGACGTAGATCATCTTCGGCATCGAAGTCAACGACCTAACCCGCTCATTTCTCCGATGAAACCAACGCTAAAGTCCGGGATCCCGATGATCGCAGCGAAAGGACGTCAACACAGAGCTAAAGAAGTGGAGGACCGAATCTACAAAGGTTGTAATCCCTTTCACTTGTAGTTAAGTTGTTAACTTTTTTTGTTTCTCCTTGCCTCTAGTAACGATCTTGCTTAGGGTTTCTCGGCACATGAAAAAAATTTGATTTTGGCATGGTTGATCAGTTGTAGAACCTCATGGGTGTGCCTAGGAACCCTACACTAGGATTGACGAGTGGATATATTTTGGTTTTGCGCAACTGTTTTTGTGTACCTAGTTTAACGTGTAATATCATACCAGTATCGTTGTTACCAAAAGAAGGTTATGATTTCACGTTTGTAAGCGATGTTGTTAACATCCACCTTAATCAGGGTTTGATTAGGTCCGGTACACTAGATAACGGTATATACATGCTAAACCAATTACAGATTTTCAATGTCCAGAACACACTAAAAAGAAAGTCTCCAGATATAAATCAGGCTTTCTTATGGCATTGTAGACTGGGTCACATCAATAAGACAATGTTAACTAAGTTACATAGAGAAGGATATTTGGATCCGTTCGAATATCAATCTTATGCAACTTGTCAATCATGTCTCAAAAGAAAGATAACAAAGACTCCATTCACTGGACATGGAGTAAGAGGGAGCGAGCTCTTAGGACTCATGCACAGCGATGTATGTGGTCCAATGTCTACACATGAAAAAGGTGGTTTTTCATATTTCATTACTTTTACGGACGATTACTCTAGGTATGGATTCATTTTCTTAATGAAACATAAATCCGTGGCCTTTGAGAAATTCCAAGAATATAAGACTGAAGTCGAAAACCAAACCGGCAAAAGTATCAAGATACTGAGATCTGATCGAGGTGGTGAATACTTAAGTACCGAGTTTCTGGGTTACCTAAAAGAGAAAGGAATTCTCTCTCAGCTTACTCCTACATACACTCCACAGCATAACGGTGTATCGGAGAGACGGAACTGAACCCTATTGGATATGGTACGTTCCATGATGAGTAATGCTGAGTTACCGCGATCTTTCTGGGGTTATGCACTAAAATCAGCTGCATACCTTTTGAACAGGGCTCCTACCAAGACTGTGCCTACCACGCCATATCAGATGTGGACTGGGAAGAAACTCTATCTTCAGTATCTGAAGATATGGGGATGTCCAGCTTTTGTTAAAAAGCAGCATGCGGACAAACTCGAGGCACGATCGGTACAGTGTAAGTTTGTGGGATATCCAAAGAACTCCAAGGGGTATTTCTTCTATTACGTAGAGGAACAAAAGGTTTTTGTTTTTTGTAATGCCCATTTTCTAGAACAGCAGTTTTTAGAAAAGGAAACAAGTGGGAGCGAAATAGAACTGGAAGAAATTCCAGAACCACAAAATACTACTGAAAGTTTGGTAGAACCAGTAGTTCAAGAAGACCAGGACATTCCCGCACCCCTCCGCAGGAGTAGTAGGCCGTCTCATCCGCCTGAGAGATACTACGATTTTCTCATAGATGGGGATAGAGAGGATTGCATCATTGATAATGATGAACCTACTAGCTTCCAGCAGGCCATCCAGAGCGGCGACTCGGTAAGATGGCTGGATGCAATGCGGACCGAGATGGAGTCCATGTACACCAACAAAGTATGGACTTTGGACTTTGCTCCAGATGGGGTAAAACCCATAGGATGCAAGTGGATCTTCAAGAAAAAGATTGGTGTAGATGGACAGGTGGAAACCTATAAGGATAGACTTGTTGCAAAGGGTTTTCGTCAAAGACCTGGTTTGGACTATGACGAAACTTTTTCTCCAGTGGCTGATTGATCAAAGAACGTTTATAACCGCAATCAAGAACGGCATCGCTTGGTAGCTAACCGGTGAGTACGGGTCGGTCCACAGGGATGTTGTGTATTTCCTAATTGTTCAAACGAGTTAATTGAAAATGGTGTTTGCATCTTTATCACTAAAAACTAAGTTGACTTAGACTAGGATTAGAAATCTTGCTAGGGTTAGGTTTAGGTTAAGTTTGGAAATTGAAGATTTCCCCACCGCTTTCTATGCCTTAATTTAGATCTCTTTAGGTGTTATGGTAACAATTAATAAAGGGGATTAGTACCATCGGGAAGAGACGATGTTTCTTCCTCTAGGTTCCAGTCCTTCCTTTCTTAATTCTTACCCTAACCTCCATGGAAAACAGACGCAACCGGTCGTTTATACTACGGTATCACCGTTACCTCGTGGGGTAAGGTGCCGTAGGGAACGGTGTGTGTATGTGTTAGTGTATATGCCCTAGAGGCCATTACTGTATCATACTAGTTTGTATATTACTTAATGGAAGCTTGGGATATTCACAGTTGTATATACAATCTTGCTCGAAATGGTAGTAGGCTACTTGGTTTGTCTCTGCTTTAATATGTGCATGTGTTTCTTTTAGCATATTGCAGGTATACATATTAGTAGAGCCCTTAGGATCTTTGCTTGATTACCAGCGTTGTGATGGCGCTCGCACTCGTGGGAGCTGGGTAATCTATAAGCACATCCTTATACAGGTCCCTGGTCGTTGGACTATCGAGACAGGGCATCGATACTCCGGAGTAGACTAGCGTATGCGCTTCTCATCCCAGTGTGGGAGACGGTCTGTCCCACAGCCGTTAGTACGTCGTACTTGGGATAGTATGCGGGTGCTCGTTAGGTTACGAGTACACTGGACAGGACTCGTCGGGAACTGTTGGTTGGTAATATACCTATCGTCAGTTATCAGTTCCCAGGTGACATGAGTACAGCTTAGTCCGCTGACTTGACACTGTCACTTCGCCTCGAGTGTGTTCCCACTGCACTTTGATTACTACCCTACCACGGCTCAGAGGAGTCGTGCAAACAGGTAGTTTTTGGGTGCAGTCCCGAAGCACTTGGAGGCAGTGATGGTTAGACAGGATTCGTCTCTCCCGGTATTGGGGGTTGACATCGCGCTGTGTCCAGGAGAGCCATTACACGAGTAGTCCCTGGCCAGGGCAAGCGAGATATACTGGTAGGTTTCCAGTGTTATCTCAGGGTGTTCTGGGCTACACTCCGACACGACTTGTACCGCTATTAGGGGACTGACGTTCACCGCCCCCTAGGCCCGCCATGCGATGTATCAGACGAACAGACCGGACTGTACGGAGATTGTCACATACAGGCTCAGTAGGAGTGCAGATGGGGTTCACCTCGTCAGTCTTCTTATCGACATCTACCTGGGGACCGTTACGTACAGCTAGTGCCGCTTGCGGTCTGTGGTTAAACCCACTGCCAGCGTAGTGTCGAGTCTTTAGAGTCCCACACAGAGAGCTATTCGCCTTTAGGCAAAACGAGTAGAGGTCGCATGGTTTTGCGACAGGGTTCGTTCGCATCCGCGCACTTATGCACGGTTGCTGTCCGGACAGTTTATACTAGCGGGCTTTGGTTTAAGCCGGATCCTAGTATATGATTTGAGATTGGTTTTTCTCATTGTGTTCGTGTTCCTCGGATCGCGAATGCGGGTGCGTATGCACGGTTGCTTGAGATTGAGGGAGAGGACCTTGTTTAGGGTTAATGACTATTGTCATTTTATTAACCCTATTGCTTTTGTGTGTATTATTGTTAATTAATAATTAGCTTAATTATTGTGCATGGTTGTTGTTGTTGACATTTTGACTTCATTGACTTGTTGACCAAGTTGACAATTTGACCATGATCATTTCATTTGGAAGATGCTCTTTGATCCTTGCAATTTGCATTAATAATGAAATGATAATGGTCACCTCTTGATTAAACCATGACAATTTTCTTGCTAATTAATTAATTGAAATAACACACACATATTAGTGAGAATGGCTCACTAATAATTCATTCTATCATATCCTTTCTCTCTCTTGCTCATCCTCTCCCTCAAGCTTTCTCCCTCTCATGTGTTGAGAAACAAAAAAGCTTGAGAAAAACCTTCACTTGATCTTCTCTACTCACTTCTAGGGTTCAAGTCTTAGCATTTCTTGCACTCTAGTTACTCCTAGCTTAGAGTTGAAGCTAAAGGTCGAGGCTTTCGGGTGGATCGTTCTTTGACGGGAGAAGATAAGCAAGGTGACATCTTTCTACCATTCCGGCGAGCAAGGAGAGAAGGAGTTCGAGCTCAAGGTATAACCTTTCTACAACTTAACTAGTTGTTAGCTTTCTTTAGCTAGTTTTAGTTTAGTAAAGATCCTCACAAGCAAGGTCCATGTTGCCTAAGTCATTAAAAATCCAATTTTTATTATGTTTTCCGCCTCCCCGTAAGCACCGGGGTGGGCAACTTGGACTTACAGTGGTATCAGAGCCTAACTAAACTCAAACTAGCTAGGTAGTGAAGTGTAACGAAGTTTCGAAACCGAAAATCCAAAAACCGAACTTTTGAAAAACCCTAGTTTCTGTTGAAATTTTTTCTGCTCAAAATGGAAAACTTTATATTTGTAAATTCGGCTCAGGGTTTTTTATGAATAGCCACGAAATACGGTACAGTGATTTGTTCAAACCGCCGCCCTTCCGCGGCACGAGGTAGGCATGTGCCGCGGAAGCGCCGCGGTTTGTCGTCTTCTATGCATCGTTTTTCGTGCAGTGTCTGTCTGTGTTGATTTTGGGATATTTAGGATATATTATATGTGCCCAGATTTTCCAGAACTAAAATTTACTTTTGGGGGCCTATAAATCCGTATTTTTCGGAACTTCACTACACTTTAACTACATCGGTTATATCTGTAATGCTTGCATGTATTGAACGTCGGCTAATCGCTATAAGACGATTAGTCGGGGTTATACATGATCTGTGATTGTTATTGGTCTGTGGATATGAATGGATTGGATTGTCGCGGGTGAATGGACGGGGTGGATGTGAGATGAGCGTTGTTTTTCTTTCATTCATTTGTAACATGTAAATTGATGTAATAATATTCTTTGTATGGCCGCACAACCGGGTCGGGGTTGTAGCCGTCATTGTATAATTCTTTTTACTGTTTTTGCTCCTAGGATAGACCCATGGAGGGGTGCACAAACTACCGGGTATCTCGAAGCGCCGAGTGGCCTACTCACGGTGGTGAGGGAGGTTGCTTCGCTTCGGGTGCTTGGCGGGTAGTTTGCCGCACCCGTAGGGGTCTTGGGTGGGGTATTGGCTATTCACCGCGACCGTGTAATCCGCTTTACGTTGCAGGCTCGAACGCATTGCGGATTCCTAGTATATCCAATCTATTCATCTGTGATCTGTAATGTCTATCATTGCTATATATTTATATATAATAACTATTTAGGCGTTGCTTATGTTTTACAGCCGCGCTAGCCCAGCCCCCGCTCTGTCGTTAGTTAAGTAACCTAACGGGTGATGACGGGGCCCCGTGGCGAATGCGAATGGCATAAGCGTACGTCATATTTTGGTTGTTTTCTGCAATGGTAGGATTAAATGATGGGACGCATTAAAAGAACTAATGCAAGAAATAAACCAAGTAAAAGTCGAATGGAACACTTTGAAAACCACTCGGTTCTTTTCAAAACTAAACTTTTAAACGCGGAGCATGAACCACTTCTTTTTTAAAAGCTATCTCGTTCCATCGATTATATCAAGTTCACTACGTTCACGGTTTCGCCAAAACCATCCGTAGCCCTCCGTCGTTTCATATGAATATTCAACGGTATTCAAGCTGTGTTTGTTGGCCTTAGTCAAGGCACAGTGTTTGGTAGCTGGTGGGTATTCATATGTTGCATAGATAGAATGCGTTGGTTTGAGACAGTCGTATTGCCTTGTTGGCCATAGTCAAGGGTGGATACGGGTGGGTTCAAATTAACCTGGATAACGACGGGTAGAACTTGACATGTGACTTATGATTTGTTGGCCTTAGTCAAGGTCATAAGAGCATGGGGCAAAAATCCACATCGGGAGTTTCATAAGTACTGAAACTTGCTAGCGTTCCATACCATTTGGAGTGTGATGATTCTGGTAGGATTCCTTCGGTTTTATCACGCGATAATATTTGGATCCCGATCCTACTGTGAGTATATGCTACTCCTCGGGAAAACTCTCACTTAACGATCAATGCTATAAACCTAGTAGGTGCCTAGAAAGGTGTTAGCGGGGCTACGCCCACAGGGAAAAGAGGTTACTTAATTAAGGAACTTCGCGAAAGCGTTGGAAAACCTCCCTCGAAGTACCGACACTGGCCTGGCTGAACGGTTAAGCAAGTATTGTACGGTGAGAATGATCCCGGCTAATCCTTTTCTTTACGGTTTGAGAAGGGATTCGAGAAACAGTGGGAGCCATCCAGTTTAGACAAACTAAAAACCACTCTAAACTTGCAAGAGCATCATGCTAAAGAGTTTCTTTTCTCTCTCCTAATTGCAGCGACCATTCAACATGACCGGACTTAAGTTACTGTTAGATAAAAATATATTGACAGGGCCAAACTACAAAGATTGGCTCAGGAATGTCAAGATGGCTATCACTTATGACAAGCTGGGGTATATACTTACCACCAAAGCTCCCCCTGTCCCAGGTCCCACCTCCAGCGTCGCGGATGTAGAAATCCGTAAGACATGGGAGATAGATTGCGCGAGGGCCAGATGCCTCGTACTAGCCTCGATGGACAACGAACATCAGAGGAGACACGAGAATATGGACCTAGAGTCCATATTTCTCCATACAAAAGAACTGTATGGAGAGCAGTCTCGTATCCTAGATACGAAGTGTCGAAGAAGCTTTTTTCGGCAAGGTTGGCCGTCGGATCATCGGTAGCGGACCATGTGCTTAAGATAATCGGCTACATAGAGGAGCTCGCGGACCTTGGGACCACGTTGGAGAATGAACTCTATACCGATTTGATTCTCCAGTCTCTTCCTTCCACTTACGCCCAGTTCGTTCTTAACTTCAACATGCAAGGAAAAGATGTTGAACTTGCCGAACTTCTGAACATGTTGAGGACTGCTGAGGGCACCCTACAGAAGGGTAGGGAGACATCCACTTTGTTTGTAGGAGGATCTTCCTCTTCTAGGTCTAGGGCGAAAGCCAAGGGCAAGAAGAAGAAAGCCTCCGCCAAACCAAGAGGCGGTGTCGGTAATGTGGATACGAAGGGAAAGGGTAAAGCAACAAAAGTAGCGGGGAAGATGGTGGGGAAGGAAGAATGCTTCTATTGTCACAAAAGTGGTCACTGGAAACAAGATTGCAAGGCTTGGAAAGCCAGAACACGGGATTTGAAGCGAGTTGCAGCTTCAGCTTCAGGTGTGTATGTTATTGAAAACTGTCTATCAATAAACTCTACATCCTGGGTATTGGATACCGGATCAGGATCTCATATCTGTAATTCTTTGCAGGCGTTGAGAAAGCGTAGAGTTTTGAAGGCAGGTGACATGACCCTCAGAGTTGCGAACGGTGCTAGCATGGATGCAGAAGCCGTGGGGGACTATCACCTGGGATTATCAGATGGACACTTTTTGGTTTTGCGTAGTTGTTATTATGTACCAAATGCAACCTGTAATATCATTTCAGTATCTTTATTATCTAAAGAAGGTTATGAATTTGCATTTGTAAGTAATGTAGTGAACATTCACCTTAATCAAGTTTTGATTGGGTCAGGTACATTAAACAACGGTATTTACGTTTTAAACCAACCACAGGTTTTCAATATCCAGAATACACACAAAAGAAAGTCTCCAGATATTAATCAGGCTTTCTTATGGCATTGTAGACTGGGTCACATCAATGAGACACGGTTGACTAAGTTACATAAAGAAGGATACTTGGATCCGTTCGAGTATCAGTCTTATGCCACTTGTGAATCTTGTCTCATGGGAAAGATGACAAAGGCTCCGTTCACTGGACACGGAGAAAGAGTGAGCGAGCTCTTGGGACTCGTACACAGCGATGTGTGCGGTCCAATGTCTACACATGCGCGAAGCGGTTACTCTTACTTCATTACTTTTACGGATGATTTTTCAAGGTACGGTTATGTCTTCTTAATGAAACATAAATCCGAGGCCTTTGAAAAGTTCCAGGAATATAAGAATGAAGTGGAGAAACAGACCGGCAAAAGTATCAAGATTCTAAGATCGGATCGAGGTGGAGAATACTTAAGTGCCGAGTTCCTGAATTATTTAAAAGAGAATGGAATTCTCTCTCAGCTTACTCCTCCATACACTCCGCAACACAACGGTGTATCGGAGAGACGGAACCGAACCCTATTGGATATGGTACGGTCCATGATGAGTAAGGCTGAGTTACCGCGATCTTTCTGGGGTTATGCACTGGAAACAGCTGCACATCTCTTGAACCAAGTTCCTACTAAAACAGTGCCTACCACACCATATCAGATGTGGAGTGGGAAGAAACCCTGTCTTAAATCCTTTAAGACATGGGGATGTCCAGCTTTTGTAAAAAAGCAGCATGCGGACAAGCTCGAGGCATGCTCAGTACAGTGCAAGTTTGTGGGATACCCAAAGAACTCCAAAGGGTATCTCTTCTATTACGCAGAGGAGCAAAAAGTCCTTGTTTCTCGTCATGCCCGCTTCTTGGAAACTGAGTTTTTAGAAAATCAGATAAGCGGGAGCGCAGTAGAACTGGAAGAAATTTCAGAACCACAAACCATTACTGAAAGCTTAGAGGAACCAGAAGGTTCGAAAGAACAGGACATTCCTATGCCACTCCGCAGGAGTAGTAGGCAGTCTCATCCGCCCGAGAGATACTATGGTTTTCTCATTGACGGGGATAGAGAGGACTGCATCCTAGATTGTGATGAGCCTACTAGCTTCCAGCAAGCCATTCAGAGCGTCGACTCGGTAAAATGGCTGGATGCAATGCGGACTGAGATGGAGTCCATGTACACCAACAAAGTATGGACGTTGGACATTGCTCCAGACGGGGTAAAACCCGTAGGATGCAAGTGGATCTTCAAAAGGAAGATTGGTGTAGATGGACAGGTTGAGACCTATAAAGCTAGACTGGTAGCAAAGGGTTTTCGTCAGCGACCTGGTTTGGACTATGACGAAACCTTTTCCTCAGTAGCTATGCTGAAATCCATTCGGATCCTTCTTGCCATCGCTGCTTTCCACGATTATGAGATTTGGCAGATGGACGTAAAGACAGCTTTTCTAAATGGTCATTTAGAGGAGTGTGTCTATATGGACCAGCCAGAGGGTTTCATTCAGGGTGGGAGCAGCGGAAAGGTGTGCAAGTTGCTCAAGTCCATTTATGGACTCAAGCAGGCATCGCGGAGTTGGAACATCTGCTTTGATGAGACGGTCAAAGAATTTGGTCTATTGTAAATTTGTAGCGAGAACTGTAGTATTCCTCGTTTTATACGTGGATGACATTCTCTTAATAGGAAATGACATTCCTATACTACAATCTGTCAAGGGGTTCTTGTCACACAGGTTCTCCATGAAAGACCTGGGTGATGCCTCATACATTCTGGGTATCCGGATCTACCGTGACAGATCCAAGAGGATATTAGGACTCTCACAGTCCAGGTACATCGACACCATACTGAAGAGATTCAGTATGGAAGATTCCAAGCGCGGTAATCTACCGGCTTGTCACGGGATCACCCTCTCCAAAGAGATGTCTCCCAAGACTGATTTGGAGAGGGATCGCATGTCTATTATACCCTACGCTTCTGCGGTAGGCTCTATAATGTATGCGATGTTGTGTACCAGACCGGATGTGGCTTATGCACTGAGTGTGGTAAGCAGGTATCAGTCAAACCCTGGGGAGAAACATTGGATAGCAGTAAAGAACATTCTCAAGTACCTGAGAAGGACTAAGGAGATGTTCTTGGTGTATGGCGGAAAAGACCTGCAGATTGAGGCCTTTGCTGACTCCAGCTTCCAGAGTGACAAGGATGATTCCAAGTCCATGTCGGGTTTTGTCTTTACCCTCAATGGAGGGGCGGTGTGTTGGAAGAGCTCCAAACAGGAAACCGTAGCTGACTCGACTATGGAAGCGGAATACATCGCTGCATCTGATGCCGCAAAAGAAGCTGTCTGGATGAGGAAGTTCTTGAAAGAACTTCAGGTGGTTCCGTCCATTGTTGACCCAATACCTCTGTATTGCGACAACAACGGGGCTATAGCTTTAGCGAAGGAACCCAGGTCCCATCAGAAATCCAGACACATCTTAAGGCGGTATCACCTGATCAGGGAGATTGTGGATCGCCAGGAGATCGAGGTCCGGAGAGTTGCATCAGAGGATAACACAGCAGATCCATTCACCAAGGCCTTGCCCCAGACTCAGTTCGAGCGGCTGATCGAGATGATAGGTCTTCGATATGCCAGTACATGGCCTTAGTGCAAGTAGGAGATTGTTAGTGTATATGCCCTAGAGGCCATTACTGTATCATACTAGTTTGTATATTACTTAATGGAAGCTTGGGATATTCACAGTTGTATATACAATCTTGCTCGAAATGGTAGTATGCTACTTGGTTTGTCTCTGCTTTAATATGTGCATGTGTTTCTTTTAGCATATTGCAGGTATACATATTAGTAGAGCCCTTAGGATCTTTGCTTGATTACCAGCGTTGTGATGGCGCTCGCACTCGTGGGAGCTGGGTAATCTATAAGCACATCCTTATACAGGTCCCTGGTCGTTGGACTATCGAGACAGGGCATCGATACTCCGGAGTAGACTAGCGTATGCGCTTCTCATCCCAGTGTGGGAGACGGTCTGTCCCACAGCCGTTAGTACATCGTACTTGGGATAGTATGCGGGTGCTCGTTAGGTTACGAGTACACTGGACAGGACTCGTCGGGAACTGTTGGTTGGTAATATACCTATCGTCAGTTATCAGTTCCCAGGTGACATGAGTACAGCTTAGTCCGCTGACTTGACACTGTCACTTCGCCTCGAGTGTGTTCCCACTGCACTTTGATTACTACCCTACCACGGCTCAGAGGAGTCGTGCAAACAGGTAGTTTTTGGGTGCAGTCCCGAAGCACTTGGAGGCAGTGACGGTTAGACAGGATTCGTCTCTCCCGGTATTAGGGGTTGACATCGCGCTGTGTCCAGGAGAGCCATTACACGAGTAGTCCCTGGCCAGGGCAAGCGAGATATACTGGTAGGTTTCCAGTGTTATCTCATGGTGTTCTGGGCTACACTCCGACACGACTTGTACCGTTATTAGGGGACTGACGTTCACCGCCCCCCTAGGCCCGCCATGCGATGTATCAGACGAACAGACCGGACTGTACGGAGATTGTCACATACAGGCTCAGTAGGAGTGCAGATGGGGTTCACCTCGTCAGTCTTCTTATCGACATCTACCTGGGGACCGTTACGTACAGCTAGTGCCGCTTGCGGTCTGTGGTTAAACCCACTGCCAGCGTAGTGTCGAGTCTTTAGAGTCCCACACAGAGAGCTATTCGCCTTTAGGCAAAACGAGTAGAGGTCGCATGGTTTTGCGACAGGGTTCGTTCGCATCCGCGCACTTGTGCACGGTTGCTGTCCGGACAGTTTATACTAGCGGGCTTTGGTTTAAGCCGGATCCTAGTATATGATTTGAGATTGGTTTTTCTCATTGTGTTCGTGTTCCTCGGATCGCGAATGCGGGTGCGTATGCACGGTTGCTTGAGATTGAGGGAGAGGACCTTGTTTAGGGTTAATGACTATTGTCATTTTATTAACCCTATTGCTTTTGTGTGTATTATTGTTAATTAATAATTAGCTTAATTATTGTGCATGGTTGTTGTTGTTGACATTTTGACTTCATTGACTTGTTGACCAAGTTGACAATTTGACCATGATCATTTCATTTGGAAGATACTCTTTGATCCTTGCAATTTGCATTAATAATGAAATGATAATGGTCACCTCTTGATTAAACCATGACAATTTTCTTGCTAATTAATTAATTGAAATAACACACACATATTAGTGAGAATGACTCACTAATAATTCATTCTATCATATCCTTTCTCTCTCTTGCTCATCCTCTCCCTCAAGCTTTCTCCCTCTCATGTGTTGAGAAACAAAAAAGCTTGAGAAAAACCTTCACTTGATCTTCTCTACTCACTTCTAGGGTTCAAGTCTTAGCATTTCTTGCACTCTAGTTACTCCTAGCTTGGAGTTGAAGCTAAAGGTCGAGGCTTTCGGGTGGATCGTTCTTTGACGGGAGAAGACAAGCAAGGTGACATCTTTCTACCATTCCGGCGAGCAAGGAGAGAAGGAGTTCGAGCTCAAGGTATAACCTTTCTACAACTTAACTAGTTGTTAGCTTTCTTTAGCTAGTTTTAGTTTAGTAAAGATCCTCACAAGCAAGGTCCATGTTGCCTAAGTCATTAAAAATCCAATTTTTATTATGTTTTCCGCCTCCCCGTAAGCACCGGGATGGGCAACTTGGACTTACAGTATGTACGCAAGGAGTCCTATTAATTATATGCGGTGGGCAAGAAAGGGGTGAGAGATTTTCATCTCTCAAGCCTTCCCCAAATCTAACCCTAACAAGCGAGGAGACTACTCACTCATTAGGGAATAGAAAAACATTTCTAACTATCTAGCTAGGGAAGATAATAAAATGTAAACTACGGCAATGAAATAAAATTACTTACTTTATTGATGGCTCTCTCCAAACATTTAAACAGGAATTTTACAAATCTGAATAGATGGAATAAAAAGAGGCATGACCTAAAACAGGTTTTAGGGTTTCTATTTATAGAACATAGAAACCTTAGGGTTACAATCGCGTCATATCTGCAATTACAAGTTTACCCCCTTAGAAAATAACTAGTCAACGCACGCCAGCTGCACCGACACTTTTTAGCACCGACACGGGCACTATATGGCCGCGGATCCGCGGCCATAAGCTTAGTTTGGCCGCGGTTCCGCGGCCATCTTGAAGGCTTGCTGGAAGAATTTTCCTGGGGTTCTTTCTGTTGCTTTTGGGTTCTTGTTTCTTTACTTGGTTTCTCAGTTTGTCTTCTAGATTTCTTCCAGATTTCCACATTGAATAAAGTCGTGGATTTTTACCGCTTGCTTCGTGTCGAAGTCTTGAACTTTGCGCTGCCTTTCTACTTTGTGGACTTGTTCACTGATCTTCGTTTATTCTCCAAACTGTAGGCTTGATCAAGATTCTTCCATTTGTTGGTCGTAGTCTCACTTTTGCATCGTTTTTCATCAATTTCACTGTTTTTGTTCCGAGAACCTGTAACCTGCAACTATGTAGCAGACATGGGTCAAAAGCACCTGTTTATTTGTAAAATGAATAAGAATGGGGAATATAATATTGCAAAATTATGGTATGAACAAATACGCCCAAACTTATCTTTTTCTTGTCCTCGAGCAAACCTAGTTTTATTCTCGAAAAAGACGTAGCCTCACTTACGCAGGGAAACACGATTGCACTGAGCTCGTGCAATAAGCCATTAAACCTCTAGGTGTCCCTAATAGGAGGAGTGTTGTCTCCTGAGGGTTTTTAGCGGATACTACCCACAAAATGCTATCAATTTGGCCCATTGACTTTTATTCTCCAATTAGGTTTTATAACAAGGAATTCTATTATCTTCGACTCATAAATTATCAACCCGTATTTTTCACGCTTCCTTATCGTTTAACATAAGATTATATATATTCTTATGAATTTACTTAGCTTTTAGCATCTTTTAAGTTTTCCTTCTAGGGTTCTATCTCAACTTAGGAATTTTTATCATCTCTATTAAAGATATAAGTCTTATCTTTCATTCCTATCTCTTATCTAAACCCCAATCACATACCTCTACGTGTGTGTATGAATCACCCCTACACTTGGAAATTCAAGTCAAGCTCTTATACTCTTGTCCATCGTCCAAAGTATTTTTAGTTGGTGAATTTTTAGATAAAATTGCTCACACATCCTTCATGCGACCGTTAATACTTCTTGAGGTACTAATGACCGATTACAAAATGTGTTTGCACATTAAGACGTAATTCCCAGTCTTGTAGCACCTAAGGCTTTAGCAGTGACTCCCAAACCAGTTGGTCTAAGGCACTAGGTGATAAAGCACCCTCGCTAAATATTTTTTCTATTTATGCAGTCTTAAGTAATTACAAAAACCTGTGTTCATTTTTTTTATCTCTTTATTCACACTTGTATTTTTATTTTATTTTCCTTCATACTAAGGACTTTAGACAAGAGCATTTCAAGGTCTCTTCTACTATTCCAAGTTTCGAGGTTCGTGTTTGTGCAATTTGTAGGGTATATATTTTCAGAATCTAGACTTAAGCTTAGAAATTATTTTTCAATCTTATACTTTAATAAAAATATCAATATTTTTCCTTTGTTTCAACTTAGCCCAAGAAGTCAACTTGAAATTTGCCTATTTCTAAATAAACTACAAAGACATATACTTTCTACCGTTAAATTTTAAGAAAGGTTATTTTTAGGGTTTTTAATTTACTAAGTCTAGGATCTAGTTATTCCTAGCTAGTTAATCTATTTGTCAAACTCAAGTCAATTAGGGCCAAAATTGAATGTTTTAATTTTTATAATTTTTGAATTTTTTTAATTTTTATGGGTTTTACAATAAGTATGCAAATGCAAAAATATACACATGAATGCGAAGGAAGAAAGTTTACCGAGCACACCCCCAAATTTAAACTTGATAGTGTCCTCACTGTTATGCTATACCATGAGGGTCAAAATGCACTCCCCTATTTATTTATTTACAATTTTTTTTAGTGTTAAAAGAAAAACAAAAATATATATACAAAAAGGTTCCCCCCAAACTTAAGTGAAACAGTGTTTTCACTGTTTTAAGCGTTTAAAGTTCAGAGTTAGGGAGGAGAAAAATCAAACTATACAAGGCCTTACACAGACCAAAGGTTAGTACCAACCATTCAAAAATTCTATCGTGATAATGGTAAGGTTGGTGAAAGAATTAAGTGTAGAGAAAGGAGTTGAGAAACACACGAGACCGTATGGGAAGAAAGGTGGAATATGGTCTCAGTGGAGGAGAAGAATGGCGAAAAAGAGAAAGAAGTGTAGTACGAACTTGAGGGTGTAAATTGAGTGAATAAATTAGCGCAAATTGTGATGACTGATGTGTTAAAAGTGATTGTGCTAATCTATCAACCCGTCGAGAAATGGGGTCAAATCCCTCATGATTCGCAAGAAAACATGGGTACATTGAACTTGGTAAACCATCCATTGGAAGCGAAAACGCGACGGATTCTTGCGCGGTCAAAATGATGGAAAGGACGAAGGGGAGTGATTTAGGGATAGTCTTATTCTCACCTAAGTAATCTGTCTCGAACGAGAAGGATTCCATCATTGGTTCGAAATAACTGTAAGCAACCGAGTCTGATGGTTCAACAAACTCATCTGAAAATTTAAAGGACTCAAACTCGGGCGGTGAGTCTTCAAAATCGTCCGAAAAGGTGAAACACTCATAATCGTTATCGTCTGTGAGAACTGTGTCAGATTCCAAGAGGAACACACTAGTGGCGTCAAAACTGTTGTGATCAAACAGAAATTTTTCAAGCTCACGGTCATCCTGCGTTATCTTTTCTGTGGTCGGAGCGATGGAAAGGAGGGAGGGTGATTTACGAAGTATAACAGTTAAAGGTTCACGAGGATGAATTGGAAAATCCGACTCATCAAACAAAAATGGTTCATCCTCAGTACTCTCCTCAATACTATCCTCAATACTCTACTCAATACTATCCTCATAATTCTCCTCAAATGTTATCTCATCCATGCAATTATCATCAAAATCAAGACGCAAATGAGGTTCGGGAGAAACATTTAATAACTCGGGATGATGATTTGGAGATAAAATTTCAATCAAATCTATGGGTTCATCATCCAAAATATTCCCTGCGTCAATATCCTCAATCATGTGAAAATCAATTTTTTGGGACACCTCATCAAAAGCATGGATATTTATCAATTCAGGTTCTAGATTGGAGGTGTAGAGATCGAAAGGATTATGTTTAGGTTCACTCGAAAAGGGCTCTTCACAATCTGGCAAATCAAGCACTACAAAGTCTCACAACTCATTAAACGTTTTATTTTCAACGGGTGAATCTTTTGGAACACTTGATAGATATTCAAAATCGGAGTTGTGGGATTCAATTAGTGATTGATAGGTTTGATTTGGAAGGGTGCACATCTCACTCTCCCCGGCAACGGCGCCATTTGATTGATCAAAGAATATTTATAACCGCAATCAAGAACGGCGTCGCTTGGTAGCTAGCCGGTGAGTACGGGTCGGTCCACAGGGATGTTATGTATTTCCTAATTGTTCTAACGAGTTAATTCCAAATGGTGTTTGGATCTTTATCACTAAAAACTAAGTTGACTTAGACTAGGATTAGAAATCTTGCTAGGTTAGGCTTAGATTAAGTTTGGAAATTGAAGATTTCCTCGCCGCTTTCTATGCCCTAATTTAGATCTCTTTAGGTGTTATGGTAACAATTAATAAAGGGGATTAGTACCATCGGGAAGAAACGATGTTTCTTCCTCCAAATTCTAGTCCATCCTTTCTTAATTCTTACCCTAACCTCCATGGAAAACATACGCAACCGGTCGTTTATACTACGGTATCATCGTTACCTCGTGGGGTATGGTGCCGTAGGGAACGGTGTGTGTATGTATGCATGGAGTCCTATTAATTATATGCGGTGGGCAAGAAAGGGGTTAGAGATTTTCATCTCTCGAGCCTTCCCCAAATCTAACCCTAACAAGCGAGGAGACTACTCACTCATTATGTCACGACCCGAAATTGGCACGTGACGGCCCTAATACTACGCAACGCCTAAAGACATAACGCGGTAAAAGAAAGCAAAAACCCAGAAATCTAAACCATGAAAATACGGAAAAGATAATAAAAGTTTTTGAAACATTTGAAATAGCAACCCAAATTTTTTAAAAGTCCAACTTCTATCTTTAAAATTTTGGCAGCACCCCCTTTGTAAAAACTAACCCAAAAATTGGTACAACAGATAAGATAAATAAAGCATCCCCAAACAGGAGCAAATATATGCCCAAAGGCGGAAAACAATCACAATCGCAAATATACGACGCCGTAGCGAAGAAATAAAAGACAATAGAGAGAAAGCTGTATAAAAGACAATAAATCCATAAATAATATACAATATCTCCTCACCAAGTCTCTAAGTCAACAACATAATAGTAGAGGGAGAGTACAAGATACAACGAATGTACAATAGAAAATACAGATAACCACCAATACACACCCAAGCAAAATAGCATACTGTGAGCCGATACGGTATCTGTAGCAAAAGATGATAGGTGAATAGCCTGCCTCGACTACTCTGGGGAAACACCCTGCAAAACAACTGTGGCACAACGGGGGTGAGTTGCCAACTCATGAATAGTAGATAACATATGCAGGTAATTGCAGGAATGTACGTACAGCATGAATCTAAGATATGCAATTTACAGTAATAACAGGTCATGTGAATGCGGAATAAAGGAAAGTACACTAGCAGGTACAATCAATATGTGGATCAATAATAACATGACAATAGTATGCAATAATCATGCGATGGGGATATGAGAATGTAAGTATGCAACAATCATGAAGGGTACACTAACAGGTACTCCTAATACATGGGACAGTGCATAAGCAAATAGGTATGAAGTATGGAGCAAAATATGTCATTCCCACGGAAACCTGACATCGTGGTAAGATCACAATCCATCAAAACACTCAAATCCCAATTCCTCAAATCAGCCCCCAAGTTGGGTTCTCAAATCATATAAGTCTCACATCTCCCAAATGTACAATATCGAGTAATCTCCTATATCCCGAATGCACAAATCAGTAATCTCATATGTATCCGGTATCCAATCTCAATGAATCACCTAATATCCCAAATCAAACTCAAGTGTAATTTTAACATCCTAAATATATATATAAATATGCAGAAATAAATATGATGGGGTCAATACACATATATTAGCGTCCCATTCAACTAATATTGGTGTAAGGGTATATATAACAACGGCTAATCCCCTGTTATATATACAAAGGTGTTAAAAGAAATATCATGAAAACAATATGCCAAGCATCAACACAGAAATCCTGATCTACAGATGCCGTCACCAAGACTAGCATCCTGATAGGCACATATTATACGCTATCCCGGAAAGCACGAGTGCCTAGCTCTGACCCTCGCCTTCCCACGTATCCATACGTACATGACTCCTAATGGTATCCCCATGATCCCCGCCGAGTCATTGGTACTGTCACCGGTAGGTACTAGCCTTCCTCCAGGCTCAATCGGAAAAGTCCGTCGATCTTCTTGCCGAGGGGAACCATACCGGGCCCCACCATGTACAATCATACGGCACCCACTCCTTGTATGGGGTATAAAATCAGAACCTATAAATCTCATGGTTGCTGCGCAAATATCATATCAAGGAAACCGGGTTTTTCAATGTATACATAATTTCATGAACTCCCACGGTTCCCAAATCCAGAAAACATCATGTAAAATCCAAATAACAATGCGCAAATCCAGGAATGAATATGTACGATATATCTGAAATGCGAGTATATAAATGAAAATATGTGGCTGAAACCAGATGTATGCGAAGTCAATAAGGTACAGCTAAGTATAGGTGTCTACCTATAAGTAACTGATATGGCATACCCCACTGGGTATAAGTAAAATATGAGCAAGGTATACCTGTAGATGTACCGTAAAGGGTATATGTACCAATCACTAATGGTACGATACTCTATAGGTATACAAGTATGGTAAATGTCATATGTGATAAGCAGTACGAATCAATGTCACAGGGTCCCTAACCAAGCAATACAGTATCTATAATGGTTTGTGTGTGACAAGGCAATTATTGACGGTGTGTGTGTAGCATACAATCCGTGCTCGTGCAACATGAACCGTCAATAATTTGTGTAGTGTCCTACGGCTACTTGTCACAGTACAACTATATCTAAGTAATAGGGCAAAGGCGCAATTCTAACAATGACGTAGAATATGCGACAAGTATTAGAATCTAGCCCAGACGCATAACACCATGCGGGCGATTCCCCTGTAGATGTTAAATCTACTCACCAGCGCTCCACGCTAGGTGAATCCTACCACCTGTTTCCCCTGTAGCTGTGTCCGTAGTCCCTGCCTACAAACCTGAAAATTAGACAAGGAAATCATATATAAGCAAATTATCTCGCAAAACACGATATCGACACTAAACGAGAAACTCGTGTCGCGAACTAAACGCGCGTGTGTAAGTCTACGGTAGCGCCCCGGCCGTGTACAGACGCCAAATGCGGAAGACAAACTTTTAAACTGGCGCTATCATATACTTTAACCCGGATCTGCCATTATTGTTAAACTAACAAACTGTAAAGAGTGTAGAAAGGTTATACCGAACGATCCGAGTCCTTCGTTCTTTAACCATCATCCCACGCTCCGTTGCGGCTTCTCCGATCTCGTCGATCTCCGATCTGCTCGTCCAGGTGGCACCACGTCACTGATTCTTTAAACGGGCTCCCGCCTCTGACTCGAGGCAACTCGGTCGTCAAGTTTGCTAAAAGAGACGACCAAGATTGATGTAGAGAATGAGTAGATGACTTTGACTCACTTCGTCCAAATCCGTGGACGATCGGTTAATGAAGTTGCTGTGGGAATCGGGTGATGGAATGAAATGAGCTGTGAAATTCGATACACCCCAAAATCTATCATAATCCTTTTCTACCAAATGAAACATCAAGTGAGTGTGAGGAGGGTAAAGGGGCCGGCCACTTATAGGGATGGGGAGGTGAGTGTAGGAGAAGGGGGGTGACCACAAGAAATGATCCTTATCATAACAAAAGATCTTAAGCAATCCAAAAGACATTAATTAAAACCACGAGTCACAAAAACCTAGTCACCATTTAATAAATGCAAAGAAAGATGCATGAATCTAGTCACCAATCTAGAAGCTTCTAGAAGCACGACTCACCTCATCTAAGAAAAGATAAATCTGTCTTTAACCGAATATTAAAAGACGGCTGATAGAAAACTGGAAACTGGCAACTTCCAAAAGTGATCCTGAAACAACTTTCAGGATAACCCCGTAACTGTATAAATATACCCGCATTTGTATTACGACCGAATATAAATGCAACTGAGACAAAGATATTATATCTACTCAATATAATACTCGGATCCGGCTTAAACCAAAGCCGACCAGTATCATCTGCCCGAAAAATAACACGTGCGTAAACGCACGTGCATTTTCCGAACCCTGCCATAAAACCATACGGCCTCTACAACGTTTCGCCCGAACTTGGGAAACTGTCTGTGGGGGACTCTAATGACTCGTCAGTACCCTGGCAGTGAGTTTAACCACAAACCGTCAGCGGCACTAGCAATGCGTAACGGCTGCCCATGGACTGACCTCAAGGGAGGCCGATGAGCGAACTCATCCGGAAACCCTACTGAGCCTAACAGTGACAATGTATATACAGTCCGGTCCGTTCGTCTATGAGTATCGCATATCTGCCTAGGGGACTAGTAACGTCAGACCCCCAATAGCAGTATAAGTCTTGTCGGAGTGTAGCCCAATAACACCCTGAGATACTACTGGAGTACCAACCAGTAAATCTCCTGCCATGTCCATGGACTTTGTGTAATGGCTCTCCTAGACACAGCATGACCTC
Source organism: Agapanthus africanus (assembly GCA_030015575.1). Taxonomy (NCBI): domain Eukaryota; kingdom Viridiplantae; phylum Streptophyta; class Magnoliopsida; order Asparagales; family Amaryllidaceae; genus Agapanthus; species Agapanthus africanus. The sequence continues at coordinate 280,302,337 of JASDDO010000022.1, forward strand.
GCCCCCAATACCGGGAGAGACGAATCCCCTGCCGATCCGCTCACGTGCCTCCATATGGCTCGGGACTGTACCCAAAAGCTACCTGTTTGCAAGACTCCTTTGAGCCATGGTAGGGTAGAAATCAAAGCACAGTGGGAACTCACACGAGACAAATGACGACCTCAGGTCGATGAACTAACCTGTACACATGTCACCAGGGAACTGCTATCTGACGATATGTATAATACCAACTAGCAGGTTCCCGGCGAGTCCTGTCCGGTGTACTCATAACCCAATGAGCACCTGTATACATCTTAGGTGATCCAACTGACACCAGTGGCTTGTGAGACCGGCCACCGCCCCTCGTCGGGGTCTCGACTGTACACACTAGTCTACTCCGGAGTATCGATGCCCTGTCTCGAAACTCCCACGACTAGGGACCACAATTAAGGATATGCATATAAACCACCCAACTCTCACGTATATGATCGCCATCATACTGATGGTGGTAAAGCAAGATCCTAAGGGCTCTATCAAAGTGTAACATGTAATCAGTCACCTGAACATGTACACTACTGATAAAGGCAAACCAGATAGCATACTATCATCTTGAGTAAGACTGTCCTACCGGTATAGGTCCTCCGCAATCATTGCAATCACGTACCTGCGATCCAATAATTGACTCTGAGGGCACTATCTCCAACAATCTCCCACTTGCACTCAAGGCTAATTATTGCAATGTCGACTACTCACAGCCCGTGTGAAACCGAACATCCAACTCCTCTACTAATCAGTTTCACAAAGCCCGTTTGTAAAACTATTGTGTTCGAGAAATAGCCTCAGTGAGTGGATCCGCCTAGATGTTTCTTTCTATATCTCTCTTAATCTCAAGTTCGCGGGGAAAGCCATCTCCCGAATTGAGTAATACCTGTCTTAGAATATGTCTGGATATCTGATGGGACCTAGTTCATAAATGAACTCCAAATCCAAACTTCTTAGACTGTATCGATCACTGAACCTAATCAGTATCGGCACCATGCCTCCCACAGTATCCTCTTGGACCACCTGTCCATAATATTGTCCCTCGTCAGAGGGAAAACTGTAACTCTGACAATCACTCTGTCATCCATGTCACCTTTGAAGCCTGGAATGATAATCGTCTCCCGAAGGAGGCTGCCGTCATCAAATCCGTAGAACAAGTACTTATGTTCTAAAACTGCTTCCTTATGTTTCTCCAGGATTGGATTAATTCAAACTTATTGCATCTAGTGCAAAAACAACATCTGGTGTGGTACTTGACATCTCATGATTGACTCAATTGCCTAAGCAAGTGATCTGCCAATCATGCACATCCCTCTCCCCTTTAGTCTGTAAGACACCTTTAGAGAGGGTGACTCTATCACCTGCAGGTACACCACCATGCTAGGAGTCATCTATTCTAAAAACCATTAGAATACTGTCAAAGTACCCACATTGGGAAACTACCCAAATCCAGATCTAAAACCATAGATCTAGAAACTAGAATGTCAAATATTATATCCATATCCTGTCTGGAGAAACAACTGTGTGACGACCACAGTACAACCGTTCGTAGTATAGGAATTTTACTTCCTACTCTGTGTATGTCATCCAGATACCATGACATCACACCCTACTACCTTCTTAACAGATCCATCCCCTATTCTGATTTGAAGTCAAAACCATGACTGTCACATCAAAATTAGATGATCTATCTCCGCTATAACTGCTCAAGTCATTAAATAGATATTAGCGTCTTGCCCACTATGCTTCCGCTGCTCCCACTGACTACGACAACCCTCCTACCGGGTCTCATATCCTGGAACAACAGTAGTGTCAAGTCTGGGTAAACAAGATCCTCCCTGTCACCATCCTTGAGGCTAACGGAGTACCTCTCGGGTGTCTGAGGTTACCCATCATATCTGCGGAGTGGCTATTGGAATGTCAAACCTGATTGAATATATAGGTGCTATTAAATTTTCCACAATCGTTCGCGGTACTGGAATCACTTCCAGTTCTACCATACGCCCACTACTGTTTTCTGAAAAAATCCATTTTACTAAAACTGTGGCGATTCAAGAACAATATCAGTATTGATCTTCCAAATGGTAGAATATCAAACCTCGTCATAGCCTGGGTCAACCCACAAACAGCCATTACAGAAACGTGCCCTGAGTTATCCAGAGTCTGGTTTTAAGCATAAGCTGGACAACTCCCCGTACCTTAATATCTCTTAAGGTACGAACTATTCTATATCCAATATAGAAACTTTGGCACTAATTTAATTGGAACCAGATTCAAATCATGCAACTGTCTCCTGTGCATATCAACTTAATGGAAAGAGGCTAATCAGCATTACTCAACTTAGGAATCCATCCAATTATGAGCAACCTGAAAGAGAAACACGTTTCTCAAAAACCATCACTATCATCTGAATACCAATCACAAGAATCTACATCTTCGATCTCTTTGAAGAATCCCGATACTTGTGGCACCTGGTTCTCTACTTTATTCTTATACCCATAACTTCTCAAAACTTAGACCATGTATTTCTACGAAACACTTGTCTAAATACTAGAGAAATTATAAGTAAACAGAACATAGTACGAGGACCTACCCCTTTGTCCTGATGGACACTGGACAACATACAATACTCTGTATAAGTCCGCTGAGTTTAAGCAACTCAAAACCTGTGCGTTGTAGGTTAAAAACTGTACCTCGGCGATTTCCTCAAATATCACCAATTACAACGAATTCCGATATAATGAGGATGATCACCTAATTCCCAATATCTTACTCCCACTCATCATCTGCAAAACTATACAGATATGAGAATGAAACCTGGTAAATACATACCCTTGGAGTAAGTATCTAATCGGGAGAACAGTTTTCCTTTAACAATGCACTGAAACATGAAAATGTTTCGTAGGAGTATCTTGGTATTCCCAGCAATGCCTCTTCCATAATCCAATTCATGACTTCAACCGTATATATTATTGCCATCTCTCCAAATCCCTTTATTTGTCTTTAGTCGTTACCTTCTGTACACCATCGTTAGGCTAAATGGTTTTCTTCCTTCCCTACCGTTCGGCACCAGCCAATGGTTTGGAAGAAGACTATCCAGTAAGCATAATAGGTGTACCTTCCTAAACCAAGGAGTACTCATATCTTGAGAGAAGGTGATGATAAAAGACAACTGAATAATACCTTATTCCTTTTAAATGTGAAATAGGAGTGGCGACGAAGTACGCGGTTTGGTCGTGAATGATATCAGTCGCAATTTACTTTGCCTTCTTTCTAATCCCTTTATTTTGTCTTTACATATTACCTTCTGCACACCCTACTTAGGCTAATTGGTTTTCTTCATTCCCTACCTTTCGGCACCTGCCTATGGTTTGGAAGAAGACTATCCAATAAGCGTAATAGGTGTACTCTCCTAAACCAAGGAGCCCTCGCAACCTGAGAGAAGGTGATAATAAAAGACAACTGAATAAACCAATTCTATTTCTCCTGAACCTGGATCCATCCTTGAAGAAGTCCCTTCGAGTTCGTATATAACCATACAATGGATCTATCCAATGGAAGTGGATATCCGTAGTAATACGGGTGTTCTGAGAAATACAAAGGGTAAAAGAAGGAGTGGCAATGACTTATGCAACATAGACAATCCAAAAGCCAGTATTTTAAGAAGATTCGGTCAACCTGGTCACTGAGTCATAGTCTAGGGTCAGTCAAAGGTCCCTGCCAAAGAGAGAGAGAAACGAAACACTCTGCGTGCACTCTAACCTAGATCAGAATGGTTATCACTTTATTTAATCCGGAAACCTCCCACTGTCCTGTCAAATTCTCCTCCAAACCAGAAAGAAGAATCAATCGGGATCATCCGAAGAGTAAACCAACTCATCAGTGGGAATCAGGATCCAACTCTCATCGCATGATAACGTGATGGAATGCATCCACGTAACTCATACTCCAGAAGGTATGCGCATACTTGGCAAGTTTCAGTTTCTTTAGAAACTCCCGATATGATTTTTGCCCCATGCTCTTATAACCTTGGCGTTAGGTCAAAATGTCATAAGTCACATGCCAAGTTCTACCCGTCACTATCTTGTTAATTTGAACCCACCCGCACATGCCCTTGGCGTTAGGTCAAAATGGCAGAACGGCTGTCCCAAACCAACTCATCTATCTATGCAACAATTGAATACCCAGCAGCTACCAAACACTATGCCTTGGCGTTAGGTCAAAATACATAGCTTGAATACTACTGAATACCCAAAAGAAGTGACGGAGGGCTACGGCTGGTTTTTGGCGAAAAACCTTTAACGTAATGAACTTGATATCGCTGAAGGAATCTGATAGCTTTTTAAAATATAGTGGCGAAAACCTTTTGCTAAAGAGGTCACTCCCGGTAAAGGGATCTCGGCTCTTTCCTCGTAGAATGAGGTGCAGGATATTCCACTGAATACCGCTATGCAAAGCAACTTGTAATCGACTATAGTGAAGTTATTACCCTGGCGCAAACTTCTGCCCAAGGGGTCAGTCCCGGTGAAGGGATATCGGCCCTTGCCCCGTCGAATGAGGTGCAGGATATTCCACTGAATACCGCTATGCATAACAAAAGGAAACATCTTTGCAATAACACATTTTAAATTTATTCCAACAACTGTAAACAGGTTTGCTTTACTTTGCATTGATCAGAATCAACGCAGTCCCATCAATCAATCACACCAGAAAAGAACGAAAATAAAATGTACGTATATGCCATCCGCATTCGTCACTGGGTCCCGTCATCACCCGTTAGGTTACTTAACTAACGACAGAGCGGGGACTGGACTAGCGCGGGTGTAAAACATATACAACATCTAATAGTATATAAACCAATATACAATAATCGCTCCAGGCATGATAATATGCAACATTACAGAAAAGTAATAAGCATCACAGAACAATACAGATAATCTGGGATCCCCGGGTTTCACAGAGCCGCTGTAGAAACCCGACGTTCCCCTGTCGTGTGGATAGCCTGTGCAATGAAACCTAGACCCCTATGGGTGCGGCAAGTTACCCGCCAAAACCTGAAGCGAGGCAGCCCCCTACAGCAAAGTGAATGGACCACCCAGCACTTCACGGAATCCGGTAATCTTGGGCACCCCTCCTTGGGTCAACCTGTACCCCCTACGAGTGCGGCGAATAGTCTGCCAATTTTAGAGTGGGGCCCCTCTGCCTCTCAAAGCCATGAGATGCGGACCCGTTGCCCTCCAGAACCCGGCTATCCGTGCACTCCGTCGCGGGGCAAAACATAGTACAGTAATGAAAAATAGTACAGCAGGTACATCGACCGCAACCTGGTCGTGCCCCAAAAGAATATTATACAACAGGCAGTGACGGCAGTCCACATGTTGGACGCTCACCCCGCAATATCAAATGTACAAATAAACTTAAACTGCACTACCATTGCACACGGCCATCCACCACGACAAATCCGCAACATCACAGCACAACACAGAACATCAACGTGAATGTCACGTTCGCAAACCCGTCTAAAAGAACTATAGCAATCAGACGCGGTTTACCGATCAAATGTCATTCCCGTTCGGAGATATAATGTAAGCACTGTAAACTAACGTGTTTAAATTTGGATCGAATAAATATCAAGAAGTGGGCCCCACGAACATCTGGTGAACAGTAACAAAACCTGGGCCCAAAAGATATATACCAAAACCCCCAAATTCCAACAGAGAAGACACCGACCAAATTTGGTGCACTGATCCCACAGAATGGCCGCGGATGCACGGCCAAACCATGGGTTTGGCCACGTTTCCGCGGCGCTTTGGAGGAATCACGTGACCAAATTTGGTCGATGTGCTTGTGAGACCCTGCACAACTTTCTGTGATATGTGGAATAATTTTAGGACCCCTTTAAAAATCGACAGAAACTGTGAACTTGGATTTTGCAGTTTTTGATTTCCAATTCGATCGATATTTTAAACGCGTTAGCACAAGTTAGTATAGCAAAATGGTGAGGCTCTGATACCACTGTAAGTCTACGGTAGTGCCCCGGCCGTCTACAGACGCCAAATGCGGAACAAAAACTTTTAAACTGGCGCTATCGTATACTTTAACCCGGATCTGCCATTATTGCTAAACAAACAAACTGTAAAGAGTGTAGAAAGGTTATACCGAACGATCCGAGTCCTTCGTTCTTTAACCATCATCCCACGCTCCGTTGCGGCTTCTCCGATCTCATCGATCTCCGATCTGCTCGTCCAGGTGGCACCACGTCACTGATTCTTTAAACGGGCTCCCGCCTCTGACTCGAGGCAACTCGGTCGTCAAGTTTGCTAAAAGAGATGACCAAGATTGATGTAGAGAATGAGTAGATGACTTTGTCTCACTTCGTCCAAATCCGTGGACGATCGGTTAATGAAGTTGCCGTGGGAATCGGGTGATGGAATGAAATGAGCTGTGAAATTCCATACACCCCAAAATCTATCATAATCTTTTTCTACCAAATGAAACATCAAGTGAGTGTGAGGAGGGGAAAGGGGCCGGCCACTTATAGGGATGGGGAGGTGAGTGTAGGAGAAGGGGGGTGACCACAAGAAATGATCCTTATCATAACAAAAGATCTTAAGCAATCCAAAAGACATTAATTAAAACCATGAGTCACAAAAACCTAGTCACCATTTAATAAATGCAAAGAAAGATGCATGAATCTAGTCACCAATCTAGAAGCTTCTAGAAGCACGACTCACCTCATCCAAGAAAAGATTAATCCGTCTTTAACCGAATGTTAAAAGACGGCTGATAGAAAACTGGAAATTGGCAACTTCCAAAAGTGATCCTGAAACAACTTTCAGGATAACCCCGTAACTGTATAAATATACCCGCATTTGTATTACGACCGAATACAAATGCAACTGAGACAAAGATATTATATCTACTCAATATAATACTCGGATCCGGCTTAAACCAAAGCCGACCAGTATCATCTGCCCGAATAATAACACGTGCGTAAATGCACGTGCATTTTTCGAACCCTGCCATAAAACCATACGGCCTCTACAACGTTTCGCCCGAACTTGGGAAACTGTCTGTGGGGGACTCTAATGACTCGTTAGTACCCTGGCAGTGAGTTTAACCACAAACCGTCAGCGGCACTAGCAATGCGTAACGGCTGCCCATGGACTGACCTCAAGGGAGGCCGATGAGCGAACTCATCCGGAAACCCTACTGAGCCTAACAGTGACAATGTATATACAGTCCGGTCCGTTCGTCTATGAGTATCGCATATCTGCCTAGGGGACTAGTAACGTCAGACCCTCAATAGCAGTATAAGTCGTATCGGAGTGTAGCCCAATAACACCCTGAGATACTACTGGAGTACCTACCAGTAAATCTCCTGCCATGGCCATGGACTTTGTTGTCACGACCCGAAAGAGCACGTGACTGGCCCTTGAACCATATGAAGCCTATAGGACTCCATCTGATCCAAGTAAGCCAAAAGCCCAGAAATCTAAAACCATTTTTAAGAATAAGTAAGGAAACTGGTTTAAAGAAGTGAAGAAAACATGTTTGAAATCAAGGTTTTTAAATAACTAAGCCGAAGGTGCGTTTTAAAAACAGTAAATCTTTTGTAAAAATTTCGGCAGAGTTTCTTTTGTAAAACTGGCCCCGAATGGGGTACAATAAAGATAACAATATATGCAATGATAAAAGCATCCCCAAGCGGGAGCTAGCTCTTCGTCAATAGACGGTCACAACCACACATGCAACAATAATATACAACGCCAAGTGGCGAGGATCAAATCCAAAAGAAAGCTCAAAAGCAACAAGAAACCGCAATACTACTAAGCGCAACTCTAAGGTCGAATAATACATCACTAAAATCTAGGTCTGAAACAATATAGAAGTTTTGGTTGATGGAAATTCTAGATACAATGAATAAAGTAAATACAAGGGTGGTTCTTGATGCGAAAGAATCCACCTACCAAAAGCAAGCCACCCGCAAGAAAGTAGTGTGCCAGAAATGCCGCAATAAAACCTGTACGGCAGAACCTGCAAGAACTGTGGCACAACGGGGGTGAGTTGCCAACTCGTGAATAGAAACATCTACAAGCAGAAACCGAATGCAAGACATAAACCTAAGTCAACAATCAGTAATATAATCCATAAGAGTACATCTGAGTGTGATAAGGTGGCAAGGTAACATCTAAATATGTATGTGGTGCCAAGTACTCAGGTAATAACATGTCATCAGTATAAGGTATGTCTGCAAGAAGTAAATATGATGCAGTATCAAATGATATCAATACACATATATTAGTGTCCCATACCACTAATATTGGTGTAAGGGTATATATAACAGCGCCCTCATACCCTGTTATATATACAAATGAAGTATGATCAGTGTAAATCCAGTCTGTATATGATCCATGTCTGTATATGATCCATGTCTGTATATGATCCATATCTGTATATGATCTATGTCGGTATATGATCTATGTCTGTATATACGTGGAACCCGTCCACCCATCACCCAATGACAATAAGCATCATGTATGCAATATGAGGATGTAAACAAATCATGGTAAAACATCATGAAACTCGTGCCAAGCATCGACACGTAAATCCTCATCCATATGGGGCTCCGTCTGCGGTATCGGCCCTCGGCCCCGGCAGTACGGGTCAACCCATGTCCATCTCTGGGCTCCGTCTGCGGTATCGGCCCTCGGCCCCGGCAGTACGGGTCAGCCCATACCCATCTCTGGGCTCCGGTCGGAATCCTCCAGATATCCGCCGAGCTCAAATACAATCACCGGTAGGTAGTAGTCCCTCTGCCGGGCTCACCGTCTATCACACAGCGAAACCGTTCTCGCCCCGGGGTACCATACCGGGTCCACCATGTACCCATAATCGGCCTCAACCGCCTCCTCGATTCGGGTTTTTATATATCACTCTAGCACCGAGAAAACACATGGTGGACGCACCGAAATATCATATCAAGGGAACCGGGTTTCTTTTAAATGATTACATATTTGAAATAGCCACGGTTCCCAAATCCAGAAATCACATATAATCCAAACCAAAATGTAAGTCACTAATCTGATATGATATGTGCGTCAAACATAAATATCATGTCAAGTCACATATAGATGAGCTACAATATAATGATGAGGTGTGATATAAGCATCAAATGTGAGTATCAAGTCATGTCACATATAAATGAGCTATAATATAATGATCAGGTGTGATATAAGCATCAAATGTGAGTATCAAGTCATGTCACATATAAATGAGCTACAACATAATGATCAGATGTGATATAAGTATCAGGTATAAATATCAAGTCAAAATCATATATGTTTGTGTACAGGTCTATGTGTACCATATGCCATGCGGAAATCATACCATGAATGCAGCAGTACTACAGTGTAGTGGCATAGCAATTATCGATGATGAAGTGTGTGAGCCGGAAATCAGTGTACGTGGATCATACGCATCATCGATAATGGTGCTGGTGTCCTAACAGCATGATGGCAATATTACAATAAGCACAAGTAATGCCATGCAAATAATATGAACAGGTGCAATCGAATAATCAACGCAATAGTGATGAATCTAACTCAAAAGCTATATCATGCAACCTTGCCTTTTGAAATAAGACGAATCGGGGTCTTTGGTAAAACAAGGGCTACGGTGTTTAGAAAATAGACTCTACACATTTGAAAATATCCGTAGAATCCCCTTTTTCCTATCTTGCAATATTCCCGATTCGTTAGTTTTGAAATAGGTATGACTCGGGTCTAGTCTAACATCTACTATGCAACTACTGATCTAAGTATCAAGCAAGTCTGGAAGGGGTATGGAAACCGCCTAAATCGGAGTCGATACATATATAAAGGTATATAGTCGGTGATCTCGCCTCAATTTCATATCGTAAGATATCCTCGAGTTATGAGTGCGGATCTATCATCAATATCGGCTCGTACGGTAATCATCGTACGGCATCCCAATAGCTGGGTACGGGTCAACATCTCACTATCTCATCACATAACAGGTATCACTATCATCAGATCACCTATTCTGGGGTACTACTCTATGTCTAGCACCAAACGATACCATCAATGAAGTATGCATGCGGGGGTAAACACATATCCCAAGCCCGCAAGAAATCACAAGTCATATCCCACAATGAATCGTATCCAATCACCGATCTCACGTCATCAAGCCCACATCATCGACTCATTACCAACGTCATCCCATATCATCAAACACCGTGTAAGTACAAGTAATATGCAAGGGTGGGTGTGTAGGTGTAACTCTACCCTAGGTTCGCGACTATGAACTACACTAGTCACTTCTACCCTACACTATCCACAATGCACCTATCACAAAGCTACAACACACTATAACTATCATATAACCACTATATATAGTATACTAACTACGGACTGCGGGGGTGCTATACGCCATCCACCCGACTTCCCCCTGTAGATATAATCTACTCACCTTGCATCATCAATTGCGGATGTCACCATGCATTTGCTTGTCGTCCCGAAGTCCTCATGAGTACCTACACATCAACATATCGTGTATGCGCATTAAAACCATATCCAAGCTAAAACGGTGCATGAAATCCAAACGATACGATAAGGGGCCCATAGGTGAGAACCTATGGCACGCCTTCAAAACCATCAATAAATCCTCTATATCGTCGTAATAACGCCAAATAGTCGAGGCAAAACGAAACACACCAATGGAGAAATGAAAATACGGAATACGGAAACTAAAGTCCAAAACAGCAACTCATGAAATATGTCCCAGATTTTACCCCAGGTCACTTTATACAAATCTATATATACCAGGGGCCTAAACTAACAATGTAGGAGCTACAGAACCAATACGAGCCAAGAAGGTGGGACCCAGGCCGCAATTGGCGGCCAAAAGGGAGAAATTGGCGGCCGTACGGATGAGTTGGGGGCTAGGGTTTGGGGTGTTGGTTCAATGGTGCCTGCACATCTCACTGTCCATTCAATATTATTTTAGGGTCCTCGGGGTGATAGCAGATTCAAGTTAACCTGCACAGATTACACAATTTCCCCGATATCGGTTTCTAAAATCCGTATTTCTGGTTCTAGCTTCAGGTTTTGGGTTCCAATTCAAACACTAGGGTGTTGGTAAGACCTCTACTGACCTCAATTTCACAATACAACCTAAGTTCCTCTCAAACCCTAACTAGGTTTTCATCAAGTCCATAATATCACACAATATCGATATAATCTTAACTTTGGGTTAAAGGAAAAGCTATAATTGAGCTAAGGGTTCAGAATTTACCTCACTTGGCAACTCAAGAACTTTCTTGAGTTGCCCTCTAGTGGCCAAATCCATACTTTCTTGGTCCATCTTGTAGATCTCGAGCTTGTGCATCTTTTTCGTGAAAACGATGTGAGGTTTTGAGATAGATTTTGAGATGAAGTGAGAGGGTTTTGTGGAGGGGAAAAATGGGCAGTAGCAGCAGCAGCATAAGGATGAGGAAGAGAAATGGGGAGGAAAACCAAGGGAATGGCTAAGTCAAAAGTGCACCCATACCTCTCTCACCAACCCCATTCTCATTTTCTTTTCTTTTTCTTTTTCTTTTAAACCATAATCCTTCTCACAAGAATAGTAAACCCAAATATCATGAAAGAAAATGCACAAGTGTGAGAAAAAGTGATATGTGCAAGTTTTGCACAAAATTGCCAAAAACCCGATTAGCGATTTTAATCGCGATTAGCACTAAATTAGTGTTAAACTAATCATAAAAACTTAAAAATGTCATAATTCACTAATTTACCCTATTTTAGAATTTTTCATAATTTTTCTAACATTTTTCCTATTTATTTTCATTTAATTATAGATTTAATATTAAAATAATCAATAAAATAATATTAAATTATAAAAAAATTCCCAAAATTAATATTTTATACTTTTGAAAATGTTACATTTGTGTAATGGCTCTCCTAGACACAGCACGACCTCGCCCCCAATACCGGGAGAGACGAATCCCCTGCCGATCCGCTCACGTGCCTCCATATGGCTCGGAACTGTACCCAAAAGCTACCTGTTTGCACGACTCCTTTGAACCGTGGTAGGGTAGAAATCAAAGCACAGTGGGAACTCATACGAGACAAATGACGACCTCAGGTCGATGAACTAACCTGTACACATGTCACCAGGGAACTGCTATCTGACGATATGTATAATACCAACTAGCAGGTTCCCGGCGAGTCCTGTCCGGTGTACTCATAACCCAATGAGCACCTGTATACATCTTAGGTGATCCAACTGACACCAGTGGCTTGTGAGACCGGCCACCGCCCCTCGTCGGGGTCTCGACTGTACACACTAGTCTACTCCGGAGTATCGATGCCCTGTCTCGAAACTCCCATGACTAGGGACCACAATTAAGGATATGCATATAAACCACCCAACTCTCACGTATATGATCGCCATCATACTGATGGTGGTAAAGCAGGATCCTAAGGTCTCTATCAAAGTGTAACATGTAATCAGTCACCTGAACATGTACACGACTGATAAAGGCAAACCAGATAGCATACTATCATCTTGAGTAAGACTGTCCTACCGGTATAGGTCCTCCGCAATCATTGCAATCACGTACTTGCGATCCAATAATTGACTCTGAGGGCACTATCTCCAACAGCGTGTGCACGATACGCTGAAATGTGTGTATACGCGTCTAAAACTACCGTGACACGCCGCGACACGCTGGATCACAGAACCCACTCACGTATCGTACGTATCGCGCAAACACAAAGAAGCAGAATACGATATATTGTCCCAGATTTTCCTACAGGTCAAATCTTACAAACTATACATGCCAAAACACTTCAAATCACTGCAGACTACCCTACACAAAACCCCAGCACCCTATTCCCCTTCCTGGCCGCAATTTGCGGCGAGATGGATTTAATTAGCGGCCTGGGTTGGGAAAGGGTGGCTCGTGTTCAGGTGGTGTGGTCTAAACCTAGTAAGCATGCTCCAGTTACTTCAATTTTACTCTGAAGGGTCCGGGTCAATAGCAGATTACAGAATGCTAAAACAACGCTTAAAAACACCAATTTGCACACAAATGTAAACCCTATGGTATTTTAGTGAAACCTGGGGTTAAACTCAGTTCAAGTGACCCTAATAACACTAAAATAGGCTAGGTTAACTAACACAATCATCATTTAATCACATGTCCACGTAATCACCATAATTAGCACAAAAATCTAACTTTAAACGCAAACCGACGCTAAACTACACACAACTAAAGCAAACTAGGAAATTGGGTTCAAGAATTATACCCTATGGAACCCTAGAAGGCAGGTGAAGAAGTGAATGAAGGAGATGAGCTGCTGTAGGTGATGGGGCTGCTGCTGCTACAGCTGCCGCCGCTGCTGTCTGCTGATGCCGCTGCTGTCTGCTGTTTGCTGCTGATGCTGATGATGGTGCTGCTGTTGGTGCTGCTGCTTGTGTGTGTGTGTGTGTGAGAATGAGAGTGAGAGAATGAGAGGAAAAAGAATGAGAATGAGAAATGAGAGCAAGGCAAGAACCCCTCCCTCTCTCCTTCTCTCATCATTAAATGAGCATAGCCTAAACCATGTAGCACCATGCTTCTCTCTGTCTCTCTCTCTCTCTCTCGGTCAACATTCAACCCAATTTAGAAACCCTTTTAAATTCATTTTTCTTTTTCTTTTTAAAAGAACAACCATGCAAAGAAAACCTAAAGCACTTAATATAATTTTTAAAACTAGCTTAAAGAAATGGTTAGCTCACCATGTTGCTAATCATGTCAAAACCCCAAATTAACACCCTAGTTAACATGCACAAGTGTATGCAAGCCTAGGAAAAATCTAATAAAATATCCATTAAATAGGATAAAATAATTAAAAATCAATTTGGTAAACTTTTTTTTAAAAACCATACATTAAAATATAATTATCCATTAAACACATTCTAAGGTGTTACAATCTTCCCCCTTAAAAGAAATTCGTCCGCGAATTTAAAAAAATACTACTACGCGTACCTTCAAAGAGAAGATTACAACTCTCAAATCTCGCTCGCAGCCTCCCAAGTGATTGCCTCACTATACGGCTACGTCCAAGAAAACCCTTCACAGATGGTAAGACCCTTGACCGACGTTTCTCCACCTACCGAGCCATTAACACAAATGGCTGCCGGTGAGCGAAACGATCGCGTCCATGCCAAATGGTCTGGTGCAAAATCATGTCAGAAAGGTCATGAAGGTAATCGTAAAGTATCATCACAAGGACTACGGGGTGAAAACTCAATAATCTGGGCGGAAGTGCCAAATTAAAGGCAACGAAACTAACTCGCTTATAGGATCTCGAAAGGACCTAAAAATCCTGGGACAAGCTTCCCAAAATCCAACACGTCATTCATCGAAAAAATCCGTAGGAATACATGATCTGTCCCTGCGAACTCGAGTCTATGACCAACACAGTCGGCATAAGACCTCTGTTCGCAATGGACAATTTCCATCCTTACCTAACACAACTGGACTATCTCCGAAGTCTCTAGACAAGCTGGGGTCCAAAATCCTACTTACGCAGAGTCAGAAAATAACAGGCTGGTGATCGACACGACCTAACCCCTAAACCTAAAGGTTGCCAATTGGAGTGTCTCCAGATAACAGCTATCGAAGAAGAATCCTAACCATGGCGAGTGACGATCCCCAACTGCCGAAAATAATTAACACTAACGCACAACTTAACAAGAACAACTGAGCACACTGAGCATAACCGAACGACAAGAATCCGAATGGAGTCACACCCTGACTAACTTGGGTAGACACCATAACGAAATTCATGAAGATCTGCTCCCACTCCTACTTCGGAATGGTTAAAGGTTGCAACTTTCCAGCCGGCTTCAGATGCTCAACACAAGCACACCACAAGACAGACATGTTGAAACGAAACATAAAGCTTCTATTTACATCATTCGCCACCCGTAACTATTACACAAGTCACGTCAATGTTGGTGGAACTCGAATGGAAACAGAGAGTTAACTGATGTGCCTGTCCTAGGATTTCACGTCTCTACCCGATAACATCAGTTACACAAACGCGTCCCTAACTTAGCACACCGTGTCACAACTCAAGGATTCCGAATCATTACCCAGCCAAATATGCTTAAGTATCTCTGACGAACGAGCATCGGCGGACAGTGTCTCGCGAAAGCGATTTAAGAAAAATGGTCGGGCGCGGACATGAGCAAGCTGTCCCCTCAGTAGAGACGAACTTAAGCTGTACTCAACGATCGCATAAGAACTGTAAATCTGCAGAAGACTATCACAACAATCAAAATCCACTGCAGGAAGATGTACATTAAGCTCTAGTGGTCCGTGAAAATCTGACACGATACACGAACCAGTAGTATCTCCAAATCTCCAACACAAAACCACCGCGGCCATCTCCAGATCATGAGTGGAATATCCTTCTCGTACTTCCTCCAAATGTAGGAAAGCAAAAGCAATAACTCTATAGTGCTACATCAGTGCACAATCGAGCCCCACTCAAGAAACATTACATTTAAACTGTAAGTGCACGGCGGCGCCCCGGCCTCCATCCCGAGGCCAAATGCGGAAGCGAAAAACTTTAATTTTGCAAACTAGCAAACCGGCACCACCGCGCACTAAACACCCGGATCGAACCATTAACTAGTCCTAGCTAACTACAAGATGGGAAAGAGAGATATACCGACTAATCCGTGTCCTCCGGTCTTCTCGTCGTCGTCCCGATCTCCCGCGGAAGCTCCGATCTCCACCTCGTCGCCGGAAGGGCACCACGTCGCCGGCTTCTTTTACGAGCTCCCACCTCTATACCGAGGCAACTCGGGCACGAAGCTGGCGAGTCGACGTGCACAAGATTTGCTGTAGAATATAGTGAAGATCTATATGTCTCATTTGGGGTTTAGGATGTTGCCTTTTTGGTGGAGGAATGAGATGTAGTTTGGAGATGGAACTTGTGGGAATTTTGCAAAGCCAAATGAACAAAAACCCACTCTCCAATTTTGGGACAGCCCCCCTCCCAAGAGCTTGGCCGGCCTCACCAAAAAAATGACAGAGGAGGAATGAGAGTGAGAAGAGAGTGTAACAAAGAGGTAGCCACAAAAAAAAATCCAAGAGAGAAAGAGAAAAGGCTATCATGCTCAAGCATGATAACAAGCTAAAACCAACACTCCACCACAACCATCATGATGTCCAAAGTCAAGCAATCATGAAAACCATCATGAAGCAAAAATTCAAGTCAATGGATGGTGCACCATCATGATACAAGAGTATGCAAAGACCCCCTCCACAATTGTTTATTTGCACAAATGCAAATAAGCCCTCCTCCACCAATCTTCGGCCAATAGAAGATACAAAGAAATATGGCCGAAACGGAAAGCAAACTGGCAACTCCAGAAAACTGGTCCCGTAATAAATTACAGGAAAACCCTGATACTGTGTATACACACCCGCATTTGTATTCCGACCGAAATACAAATGCAATGAGACAAAATCTCCACTGTACTATACTAGGATCCGGCTTAAACCAAATCCGAATAGTATTATCCGTTCGATCCTGATCCGTGCAATACCGCACCTATCTGATCGAACCCTGCCATATCTCCATACGGCCTCTACAGCTTTTTGCCCGAAAACTTGAGCAACAAAATGTGGGGGACTCTAAAGACTCGTCAACACCTTGGTTATGGATTTAACCACTAGCACGTCAGAGGTATAAGCCAATACGTAACGGGCTACCAGGTATTGACCAAAAGCGACGTCGATGAGCGAACTCATCCTGACACCTTACTGAGCCTGTCAGTGACAATATCCGTACAGTCCGGTTCGTTCGTCAATGAGCATCGCATGGCGGGCCTAGAGGGTTGGTAAAAGTCAGACCCCCGAAAGCGGTACAAGTCATGTCGGAGTGTAGCCCAGAACACTCTGAGATACTATTGGAATACCTACCAGTAAATCTCCTGCCTCGGCCGAGGGCTTTGTGTAATGGCTCTCCTAGACACAGCGTGACCTCACCCTCAATACCGGGAGAGACGAACCCCTGAAGATCCCCTCACTGCCTCTATGTGGCTCGGGACTGTGCCCAACTAAAACCTGTTTGCACGTCTCCTTTGAGCGTGGCAGGGTAGTAATCAAAGTACAGTGGGAACTGACACGAGACAAATGACGATCCTCAGGTCGATGAACTAACCTGTACACATGTCACCAGGGAACTGCTATCTGACGTCAGGTATAAGACCAACTAGCATGTTCCGGGCGAGTCCTGTCCGGTGTACTCATAACCCAATGAGCACCTGTATACATCTTAGGTGATCCAACTGACACCAATGGCTTGTGAGACCGGCCACCGCCCCTCGTCGGGGTCTCGACTGTATATACTAGTCTACACTGGAGTATCGATGCCCTGTCTCGAAACTCCCACGACTAGGGACCTTTTAAGGATGTGCTTATAGACCCCAGCTCCCACTTATATGATCGCCCTCATACTGCTGGTGGTCAAGCAAGAATCCTAGGGGCTCTATCAACGTGTAATAGCGACATTTCAGGTCACCTAAAGCAGTACACGATGATAAAGATAAACCAGATAGCATACTATCATCTTGAGTAAGACTGTCCTACTGGGACAGGTCCTCCCTCAATCATTGCAATCACGTGCCTGTGATCCAATAATTGACTCTAAGGGCACTATCTCCAACATAAACAACAAGGTCGCCCGAACCAAAAGAAAAGAAACAACTGATGTAGTTGTTAACCGAATCTTCAACAGCTGAAACTCCGCACACATGCCTCAGTTAGAAGAAAAGAAACCCCCCTTCCGGTCGATTCAATCGACGGTGCAGCACTACTCTAGCAATCCTGCACGAAACGGCGGTAAAAACCTGCTAACCCCAAAAATCTGAGGAACTCCGTCTTGCACACAAGTCTGGGCCTAAGCCGTACGGCCACGATCTCCCTCGGAACCATACAAAACCGTCTCCCGTGACTACAAGACCTAGGAGTCCACACTAACAAGCCTGAAGACACACTCCGAGAATCTAGCAAACAGCCATTACAGAAACGTGCCTTGAGTTATCTTTTGTCTGGTTTTAATCATAAGCCGGACAACTCCCCGTACCTTAACATCGTTAAGATACGAACTGTTCTATATCCAATATAGAACCAGAGGCACTGATTTAATTGAACCAGAATCAAATCATGCACCTGTCTCCAGTGCATGTCAACCAAATGAAAGAAGGCCGATCAGCGTTACTCAACTTAGGAATGCTTCCAATTATGTGTAACCTGAAAGGGAAGCAAGTTCTCTTAATCATTACTATCAACTGAACACCATACGCAAGTATCTACATCTTCGATCACTTTGAAGAATCCCGATACTTGCAATACCTGGTTTTCTACTTTATTCAAATACCTATAACTTCTCAAAATTCGGACCATGTGTTTCCACGAAACACCTGTCTGAAAACTAGAGAAGTCATAAGTAAACCGAGTATAGTACGAGGACCAACCCCTCTGTCCTGATGGACCCTGGACAACATACAATACACTGTATAAGTCCCTTGAGTCTGATAACTCATTCACTGTGTGTCGTAGGTTGAAAACTGTACTTATGGTTAAGAAGAATTACACCGCTGTTTAATGCTCCTTACCTAACCATCCACTGATATAGGCAAATGTCATCGACATAAAATCAAAAAGGTATATCTCACTCTATGAAAATATACGTACAGATATATCAATTTGAAATTGGTGCATGACAGCGGATATCCAAAACCAAATATTTGCTGACCGGCAAACAGCCCAGGTGATTTCCTCAAATATCACCGATTACAATGAATCCCGATGTAATGAGGATGATCACCTAATTCCACTAACCTACTCCCACTCATCATCTGTAAAACCATACAGATGTGAGAATCATACCTGGTAAATACATACCCTGGAGTAAGGACTAATTAGGAAATCAGTTTTCCTTTAACAGTACACAATGAAACTGAAACATTGAAATGTTTCGATAGGGTATCCCAGTATTCCTAGTAAAGCCTCTTCCAGATTCACGATTGTAACCGTATAATTCTTTGCCACCTCTCCAAATTCTTTCATTTGTCTTTAATCATTACCTTCTGCACACCCCTTTAGGCCAAATGGTTTTCTTCCTTCCCTATCGTTCGGCACCAGCCTATGGTTTGGAAGAATACTATCCAATAAGCATAACGGGTGTACTGTCCTAATCCTAAGAGCACTCGCAATGCGAGAGAAGGTGAGGATAAAAGACAACCGAATAAACCTTATTCCTATTTCTCCTGAACCAGAACCCATCCCCGAACTGGAACAAGTTCTTTTCGAGTTCGTATATAACCATACGATGGAGTATCCAATAAACTGTGGATCTTCGTAGTGATACGGAGTGTCCTGGAGAAATACAAAGGTGAAGTGTGAGTGGTAATGAAATACCTGGTTTGGTCGTGAATATCAGTTGCAATTTACTTTGCCCTCTTACTAATCCCTTGCTTTGTCTTAACTTAATACCTTCTGCACACCATCGTTATGCTAATTGGTTTTCTTCATTCCCCACCGTTCGGCACCAGCCTAAGGTTTGGAAGAAGACTATCCAATTTGCGTAATAGGTGTACTATCTCCTAAACCAAGGAGTACTCGCAACCCGAGAGAAGGTAAAAGGAAAAGACAACTGAATAATCCTATCCGTTTTCTCCAGAACCTGAAACCATCCTCGAATATATTCTTTCGAGTTCGTATCTAACCATACGATGGTTTTGTCCAATGGAAGTGGACGTTTGTAGTAATACGGGGTGTCCTGGAGAAAAGGGTAAAAGTAGGAGTGGCAATGAGGTCTGCAACTCTGACAATCCAAAAGCCAGTGTTCAAGAAGGTTCGGTCAACTTGGTCACTGAGTCATAGTCTAGGGTCGGGTCAATGGTCGCTGCCGGAGAGAGAGAAAAGAAACACTCAGCGTGCACTCTAACCTAGATCAGAATGGTTACCAATTTATCTAATCTGGAAACCTCCCACTGTAACCTCAAATTCTTCTCCAAACCCGTAAGAAGAATTAGTCGGGATCACCCGAGGAGTAAACCAACTCATCAGTGGGAATCGGGATCCAACTATCATCGCATGATAACGTAACGAAATCCGCTCACGCTATCACACTTCAGAAGGTATGAGCATATCTGGCAAGTTTCAGTTCTTTTGAAACTCCCGATGTGATTTTTACCCCATGCTCTTACGACCTTGACGAAGGTCAACAAATCATAAGTCACATGTCAAGTTCTACCCGTCATTGTCCAGGTTAATTTGAACCCACCCGTACAAGCCCTTGACGAAGGTCAACAAGGCTATACGACTGTCCCAAACCAACACATCTATCTATGCAACAGAAAGGCAACAAGCAGCTACCATACACTATGCCTTGACGAAGGTCAACAAACATAGCATGAATACTACGTGCTACCCGTCTGAAATGACGGAGGGCTACGAATGGTTTCTGGCGAAAACCTTTAACGTAATGAACTTGATATCGTTGAAGGAACTGATAGCTTTAAAATATAGTGACAAAAACCTTTGCTAAAGAGGTCACTCCCGGTGAAGGGATCTCG
The DNA here is from genome assembly GCA_030015575.1 of Agapanthus africanus. Lineage (NCBI taxonomy): Eukaryota > Viridiplantae > Streptophyta > Magnoliopsida > Asparagales > Amaryllidaceae > Agapanthus > Agapanthus africanus. The sequence continues at coordinate 280,323,025 of JASDDO010000022.1, forward strand.
GCTCTTTCCCTATAGAATGAGGTGCAGGATATTCCAACTGAATACCACGGTGCAAAGCAAAAGTAATCATCTATAGTGAAGTTATTGCCCTGACGCAAACTCTTTGTCCAAGGGGTCATTCCCGGTGAAGGGATCTCGGCCCTTGCCTCGTCGACTGAGGAGCAGGATATTCCAACTGAATACCACGGTGCGAAACAAAAGAGAACGTCCTTGCAATAACAGCCTTTTGAAAAGTGTTCCAACAACATCAGATTAGGTTTGTTTTTAACTTGCATTGATCCGAATCAACGCATTCCCATCAATTAATCACACCACAAAGAACGAAAATAATATGACGTGCGTATATGCCATCCGCATTCGCCACTGGGTCCCGTCATTACCCGTTAGGTTAGCTAACTAACGACAGAGCGGGGACTGGACTAGCGCGGATGCAAAACATATACAACATCTACTAATATATATACCAATATATTATATTTCGCTCAAGGCGTGATAAAATGCAACATCACAGAAATTTACAGCATCACAGAAACAATACAGATATCTGGGATCCCCGGGTTTCACAGAGCCACTACTGAAACCCGACGTTCCCCTGGTCGTGTGGATAACTTGTGCAATGAAAACCCTAGACCCCAATAGGCGCGGCAAGTTACCCGCCAAAACCTGAACCGAGGCAGCCCCCTTCAGCAACGTGAATGGGCCACCCAGCACTTCACGGAATCCGGTAACTTGGGCACCCCTCCTGGGTCAACCTGTACCGCCTACGTGTGCGGCGAATAGCCCTGCCAATCCTAGAGTGAAGCCCCCACCGTCTCAATGCCATGAGATGCGGGCTTGTTGCCCTCTAGAATCCGGCTATCCGTGCACCCCTCCGCGGGGCAATCCTAGTACAGAAAGTAAAATATACATACAACGGGTACATCGACCGCAACCTGGTCGTGCCCCAAAATAATAATACAATCAGGCAGTGACGGCAGTCCACATGTCGGACGCTTGCCCCGCAATATCAAATGTACATAATACAACAAAACTGTACTAGCATTGCATCCAGGCTATCCCCCACGACCGATCCGCAACATCACAGCAATACACAGAACATCAACGTGAAAGTCACGTTCGCAAATCCGTCTAACCGGGCTATAGCAGTTAAACAGGATTTACCGATCAAGTGACATTCACGGTCGCAGATATAATGTAAATACTGTGAACTAATGTGTTTAAAATATCCGATCGATCAAAATTTACCAAGTGGGCCCCAAGCACTACTGTAGCACATAAAGAAATTCTGGGCCCAAAAATAATATTCCAGAAACCCTATTTACAGCCCAGAAGCCCACTGAAAAAATTTGACGCATTGATCTCTCCATAATGCGGCGGAACCGCGGCCCCAAGTGGGGTTTGGCCGTGGTTCCGCGCTCCCCTTAAAAGATCAATGTGTCGAATTTCTCCAGAATTCTTAGGACTTCCAGTACATCACTTTTCTACAACCTAAAAAATTTTTCGAGCCAGGAAAAATTCAACAGAAAACTGATGCATGTGTTATTGAGTTTTCGGAACATTTGTTCGACCGGAATTGTAAAACACATTAGACAAAGCTAGACTATGTTAATGGCGAGGCTCTGATACCACTGTAAGTGCACGGCGGCGCCCCGGCCTCCATCCCGAGGCCAAATGCGGAAGCAAAAAACTTTAATTTTGCAAACTAGCAAACCGGCACCACCGCGCACTAAACACCCGGATCGAACCTTTAACTAGTCCTAGCTAACTACAAGATGGAAAAGAGAGATATACCGACTGATCCGTGTCCTCCGGTCTTCTCGTCGTCGTCCCGATCTCCCGCGGAAGCTCCGGTCTCCACCTCGTCGCCAGAAGGGCACCACGTCGCCGGCTTCTTTTACGAGCTCCCACCTCTATTCCGAGGCAACTCGGGCACGAAGCTGGCGAGTCGACGTGCACAAGATTTGCTGTAGAATATAGTGAAGATCTATATGTCTCATTTGGGGTTTAGGATGTTGCCTTTTTGGTGGAGGAATGAGATGTAGTTTGGAGATGGAACTTGTGGGAATTTTGCAAAGCCAAATGAACAAAAACCCACTCTCCAATTTTGGGACAGCCCCCCTCCCAAGAGCTTGGCCGGCCTCACCAAAAAAATGACAGAGGAGGAATGAGAGTGAGAAGAGAGTGTAACAAAGAGGTAGCCACAAAAAAAAATCCAAGAGAGAGAGAGAAAAGGCTATCATGCTCAAGCATGATAACAAGCTAAAACCAACACTCCACCACAACCATCATGATGTCCAAAGTCAAGCAATCATGAAAACCATCAAGAAGCAAAAAGTCAAGTCAATGGATGGTGCACCATCATGATACAAGAATATGCAAAGACCCCCTCCACAATTGCTTATTTGCACAAATAAAAATAAGCCCTCCTCCACCAATCTTCGGCCAATGGAAGATACAAAGAAATATGGCCGAAACGGAAAGCAAACTGGAAACTCCAGAAAACTGGTCCCGTAATAAATTACAGGAAAACCCCGATACTGTGTATACACACCCGTATTTGTATTCCGACCGAAATACAAATGCAATGAGACAAAATCTCCACTGTACTATACTAGGATCCGGCTTAACCCAAAGCCGGCTAGTATTATCCGTTCGATCCTGATCCGTGCAATACCGCACGTATCTGATCGAACCCTGCCATATCTCCATACGGCCTCTACAGCTTTTTGCCCGAAAACTTGAGCAACAAAATGTGGGGGACTCTAAAGACTCGTCAACACCTTGGTTGTGGATTTAACTACTAGCACGTCAGAGGTATAAGCCAATACGTAACGGGCTACCAGGTATTGACCAAAAGGGACGTCGATGAGCGAACTCATCCTGACACCCTACTGAGCCTGTCTGTGATAATATCTGTACAGTCCGGTCCGTTCGTCTATGAGCATCGCATGGCGGGCCTAGGGGGTTGGTAAAAGTCAGACCCCCGAAAGCGGTACAAGTCGTGTCGAAGTGTAGCCCAGAACACCCTGAGATACTACTGGAATACCTACCAGTAAATCTCCTGCCTCGGCCGAGGACTTTGTGTAATGGCTCTCCTAGACACAGCGCGACCTCACCCCCAATACCGGGAGAGACGAACCCCTGAAGATCTGCTCACTGCCTCCATGTGGCTCGGGACTGTACCCAACTAAAACCTGTTTGCACGTATCCTTTGAGCGTGGTAGGGTAGTAATCAAAGTACAGTGGGAACTCACACGAGACAAATGACGATCCTCAGGTCGATGAACTAACCTGTACACATGTCACCATGGAACTGCTATCTGACGTCAGGTATAAGACCAACTAGCATGTTCCCGGCGAGTCCTGTCCGGTGTACTCATAACCCAATGAGCACCTGTATACATCTTAGGTGATCCAACTGACACCAATGGCTTGTGAGACCGGCCACCGCCCCTCGTAGGGGTCTCGACTGTATACACTAGTCTACTCTGGAGTATCGATGCCCTGTCTCGAAACTCCCACGACTAAGGACCTTTTAAGGATATGCTTATAGACCCCAGCTCCCACTTATATGATCGCCCTCATACTGCTGGCGGTTAAGCAAGAATCCGAGGGGCTCTATCAACGTGTAATAGCGACATGTCAGGTCACCTAAAGCAGTACACGATGATAAAGATAAACCAGATAGCATACTATTATCTTGAGTAAGACTGTCCTACTGGGACAGGTCCTCCCTCAATCATTGCAATCACGTGCCTGTGATCCAATAATTGACTCTAAGGGCACTATCTCCAACATAAACAACAAGGTCGCCCGAACCAAAAGAAAAGAAACGACTGATGCAGTTGTTAACCGAATCTTCAACAGCTGAAACTCCGCACACATGCTTCAGTTCGAAGAAAAGAAACCCCCTTCCGGTCGATTCAGTCGATGGTGCAGCACTACTCTAGCAATCCTGCACAAAACGGCGGTAAAAACCTGCTAACCCCAAAACTCTGAGGAACTCCGTCCTGCACACAAGTCTGAGCCTAAGCCGTACGGCCACGATCTCCCTCGGAACCATACAAAACCGTCTCCCGTGACTACAAGACCTAGGAGTCCACACGAACAAGCCTGAAGACACACTCCGAGAATCTAGCAAACGGCTGGTGCTCTCCTAGTATCTCCATAACATATCCTTAAGTGTTACTCCTGTCCCTCAAGACACAATAAATAGACCAGAATGTCGTAAATAACACAACAATAACTGGTCGAGGAACGGCTTGAAGAAATCTGGTTCATCACATCTACGAATGCTGTTAGGGCATCAGTGAATCCAATGACACACCAAGACACAAAAAGCCCGTAGCACGCATAAGGCAGTCTTCGGAATGCCATCACTCCGATCCCGCAATAATGATGACCTGATCCCAAACAACTTAGAAAATGTCTCGCACTGTGGAGCTGGTCGAAGAAATCGTCAATGCGAGGTAAAAGATACCTATCCGCACAGTAAGCCGGTTCACTTAACAATCCGTCGATACACAACCTTAAACTGTCGTCTTTCTCTTTGACGAACAGAAATAGGAGCTTCCAAAAGCGAAACTCTCAGACGCACAAAACTCTCCAACAAACAACTCTGCAGCCGATCCTTTAGCTCCCTAAGCTTCGCCGGTTCATCTGGAACAACGTCGGAAAACTCTCGCACGAAAAGAACCCGGTCCAACAATCCCACTGTGGCTCCGGTATCACGAATGAACGCCAAGAATCCACGACATCTCCTCAAAAGCCGACTAGCAAAAAAGGCTGAATTCAAGCTGTGAGAGGCGGCACAACTATCCACCTGCACAACAAGAACTGACTCGTCGGGGAAAACAAACCTGACTGTTTCCTCACGGTAGTCCTCAGACGCCTAACACGTAGCAAACCAGTCCGTGCCCAGGAGAACGTCAAATCCAACATCACTAGAAGGATCGAAATGATGGACGAATCTCTATCTCCTGTTCGATTGGCACACAACTGAAATACGTGTCGTGCAACAAAAGAATCGCTGACAGAAGTTAACACGAAATGGCTAAACTACCTAACACAACTCTAGTCCCAACCACGACACAAGGTGTGGAAAAAAACAAATACATCAAAAGAACATGCGAATTAAGGATACCTGAAAACTCCACATTGGACGCCCGCGCGTCCCGATGAGTAGAGGCAAACTCCTGTGTCTGCCCCCTACCCGCAACTTACTGAACTCCTCTGGCAGACTGACTCCTATAAGAGAACCTTCCACGTCCACAGCCTCTCTGAGTATGATCCTGACGCTGTGCTGAGGAACAATCCCTGACGAAGTGCTGAAGGCTTTCGAATCGAAAACATCCACGCGCTGACTGCTGACCTTCCTGGGAATGAGAGCTGAACGACTGTCCTCGTCCTAAGCCTTTGCTACTCCCGCGACGGCCATGAAATCTGTCTCGATGACCAAACCTCTGTCTCTGGGCTAGTATACTGGTACGAGTCCTCCACTATCCTGGAACTCTCAGCGTCTATGGAATATGTGACTCGTCAACTGGGGCTGCAACCATGGGTGCTATATAGGTGACTGACTGCTGCATGCTGATCCCAAGGAACAACTGAGTAACGGGGGTGACAACCTCCTGTCGCATCGCTCGAACGACATCAACCAATGAACTCATAGTCTGGCGGAATTCCTGCATCTCTGCCACAAGCCTATCGATACTATATGTCGAAAGCTGATCCGTCTGCACCTGTGTAACTAGAGTGCCATCCTGGTCAGTACTCGTCTCACCCGAGCCAACTCTGACCTCGGCCCTCGCTACATCGCTCTGAGTCCCCGTAGTCATCAGTGGCAAGGCTATAAATAGAAATAAGATTCGATAAGAATAAGGAAATCGAATCGCAAGGATATGAGTCATCAATGAAGAAATTTCAAGCAATTGTACTTAGGTCACTTAAGCGAAGTACCGCATCATGGGTATGCTGCAGACATACACACACTACGTCACTCTGCTTAAGCTACCTACTCCATCATACCAAGGACATCCTACACTCCGAAAGGTAAAACCTAGCGCTCTGATACCAACTTTGTCACGACCCGAAATTGGCACGTAACGGCTCTAATACTACGCAACGCCTAAAGACGTAACGCAATAAAAGAAAGCAAAAACCCAGAAATCTAAACCATGAAAATACGGAAAAGATAATAAAAGTTTTTGAAACATTTGAAATCGCAACCCAAATTATTTAGAAGTCCAACTTCTTTCTTTAAAATTTTGGCAGCACCCCCTTTGTAAAAACTAACCCCAAAATGGGTACAACAGATAAGATAAATAAAGTATCCCCAAACGGGAGCAAATATATGCCCAAAGGCAGAAAACAATCACCATCACAAATATACGACGCCGTAGCGAAGAAATAAAAGACAATAGAGAGAAAGCTGTATAAAAGACAATAAATCCACAAATAATATACAATATTGTCCTCACCAAGTCTCTAAGTCAACAACATAATAGTAGATGGAGAGTACAAGATACAACGAATGTATAATACAAAATACAGATAACCACCAATACCCACCGAAGCAATATAGCACACTGTGAGCCGATACGGTATCTGTAGCAAAAGATGATAGGTGAATAGCCTGCCTCGACTACACTGGGGAACCACCCTGCAAAATCACTGTGGCACAAAGGGGGTGAGTTGCCAACTCGTGAATAGTAGATAACATATGCAAGCAATCGCAGGAATGTAGGTACAGCATGAATCTAAGATATGCAATTTACAGTAATGACAGGTCATGTGAATGCGGAATATAGGAAAGTACACTAGCAGGTACAATCAATATGTGGATCAATAATAACATGACAATAATATTCAATAATCATGCGATAGGGATATGAGAATGTAAGTATGCAACAATCATGAAGGGTACACTAACAGGTACTCCTAATACATTGGATAGTGCATAAGCAAATAGGTATGATGTATGGAGCAAAATATGTCATTTCCACGGAAACCTGACATCGTGGTAGGATCACAATCTATTAAGACACTCAAATCCCAATTCCTCAAATCAACCCCCAAGTTGGGTTCTCAAATCAAATAAGTCTCGCATCTCCCAAATGTACAATATCGAGTAATCTCCTATATCCCCAATGTACAAATCAGTAATCTCATATGTATCCGGTATCCAATCTCAATGAATCACCTAATATCCTAAATCAAACTCAAGTGTAATTCTAACATCCTAAATATATATATATATAAATATGCAGAGATAAATATGATGGGGTCAATAAACATATATTAGCGTCCCATTCCACTAATATTGATGTAAGGGTATATATAACAACGGCTAATCCCCTGTTATATATACAAAGGTGTTAAAAGAAATATCATGAAAACAATGTGACAAGCATCGACACAGAAATCCTGATCTATCAGATGCCGTAGCCAAGACTAGCATCCTGATAGGCACGTATCATACGCTATCCCGGAATGCACGAGTGCCTAGATCAGACCCTCGCCTTTCCACGTATCCATACGTACATGACTCCCAACGGTATCCCTATGATCCCCGCCGAGACATTGGTACTGTCACCGGTAGGTACTAGCCCGCCTCCAGGCTCAATCGGCAAAGTCCATCGATCTTCTTGCCGGGGGGAACCATACCGGGCCCCACCATGTACCATCATACGGCACCCACTCCTCGTATGGGGTATAAAATCAGAACCGATAAATCTCATGGTGGCTGCGCAAATATCATATCAAGGAAACCGGGTTTTTCAATGTATGCATAATTTCATGAACTCCCATGGTTCCCAAATCCAGAAAACATTATGTAAAATCCAAATAACAATGCGCAAATCCAGGAATGAATATGTGCGATATATCTGAAATGCGAGTATATAAATGAAAATATGTAGCTGAAACCAGATGTATGCGAAATCAATAAGGTACAGCTAAGTATAGGTGTCTACCTATAAGTAAATGATATGGCATACCCCACTGGGTATAAGTAAAATATGAGCAAGGTATACCTGTAGATGTATCGTAAAGGGTATATGTACCTATACTAATGGTACGATACTCTATAGGCATACAAGTATGGTAAATGTCATATGTGATAAGCAGTACGAATCAATGTCACAGGGTCCCTAACCAAGCAATACAGTATCTATAATGGTTTGTGTGTGACATGGCAATTGTTGACGGTGTGTGTGTAGCATACAATCCGTGCTCGTGCAACATGAACCGTCAATAATTTGTGTAGTGTTCTACGGCTACTAGTCACAGTACAACTATATCTAAGTAATAGGGTAAAGGCGCAATTCTAACAATGACGTAGAATATGCGACAAGTAATAGAATTCTAGCCCAGACGCATAACTCCATACGGGCGATTCCCCTGTAGATGTTAAATATACTCACCAGCGCTCCACGCTAGGTGAATCCTACCACCTGTTTCTCCCTGTAGCTGTGTCCGTAGTCCCCGCCAGCAAACCTGAAAATTAGACAAGGAAATCATATATAAGAAAATTATCTCGCAAAACACGATATCGACAGTAAACGAGAAACTCGCGTCGCGTACTAAACGCGCGTGTGCACGATACGCTGAAATGTGTGTACACGCGTCTAAAATACCGCGACACGCTGGATCATAGAACCCACTCACGTATCGTGCGTATCGCGTAAACACAACGAACTAGAATACGATATATTGTCCCAGATTTTCCTACAGGTCAAATCTTACAAACTATACATGCCAAAACGCTACAAATCACTGCAGACTATCCTACACAAAACCTCAGCACCTCATTCCCCTTCCTGGCCACAATTTGCGGCCAGATGGATTTAATTAGTGGCCTGGGTTGGGAAAGGGTGGCTCGTATTCAGGTGGTGTGGTCTAAACCTAGTAAGCATGCTCCAGTTTCCTTAATTTTACTCTGAAGGGTCCGGGTCAATAGCAGATTACAGAATGCTAAAATAACGCTTAAAAACACCAATTTGCACACAAATGTAAACCCTATGGTATTTTAGTGAAACCTGGGGTTAAACTCGGTTCAAGTGACCCTAATAACACTACAATAGGCTAGGTTAACTAACACAATCATCATTTAATCACAATTCCACATAATCACCATAATTAGCACAAAAATCTAACTTTAAACGCAAACCGACGCTAAACTACACACAACTAAAGCAAACTAGGAAATTGGGTTCAAGAATTATACCCTATGGAACACTAGAAGGCAGGTGAAGAAGTGAATGAAGGAGATGAGCTGCTGTAGTTGCTGGGGCTGCTGCTGCTACAGCTGCTGCCACTGTTGTTTGCTGATGCTGCTGCTACTGCTGTTTGCTGCTGATGCTGATGATGGTGCTGCTGCTTTTGTGTGTGTGAGAGAGAGAATGAGAGTGAGAGAATGAGAGGAAAAATAATGAGAATGAGAAATGAGAGCAAGGCAATAACCCCTCCCTCTATCCCTCTCTCATCATTAAATGAGCATGGCCTAAGCCATGTAGCACCATGCTTCTCTCTCTCTCTCTCATGGTCAACATTCAACCCAATTTAAAAACCCTTTTAAATTCATTTTTCATTTTTCTTTTTAAAAGAACAACCATGCAAAGAAAACCCAAAGCACTTAATATAAATTTTAAAACTAGCTTAAAGAAATGGTTAGCTCACCATGTTGCTATTCATGTCAAAACCCCAAATTAACACCCTAGTTAACATGCACAAGTGTGTGCAAGCCTAGGAAAATCGAATAAAATATCCATTAAATAGGATAAAATAATTAAAAACCAATTTGGTTTTTGACATGATAAACTTTTTATTAAAAACCAATTTGGTAAACTTTTTATTAAAAACCATACATTAAAATATAATTAGCCACAAAACACTTTCTAAGGCGTTACACATTAGGGAATTGAAAAGCATTTCTAACTATATAACTAGGGCAGATAATAAAATGTAAACTAAGGCAATGAAATAAAATTACTTACTTTGTTGATGGCTCTCTCCAAACATTTACACAGGAATTTTACAAATCTGAATAGATGGAATAAAAAGAGGCATGACCTAAAACAGGTTTTAGGGTTTCTATTTATAGAACATAGAAACCCTAGGGTTACAATCGCGTCATATCTGCAATTACAAGTTTACCCCCTAAGAAAAGAACTAGTCAACGCACGCCAGCTGTACTGACACTTTTTAGCACCGACACGGGCACTATATGGCCTCGGATCCGTGGCCAAAAGCTTGGTTTGGCCGCGGTTCTGCAACCATCTTGAAGGCCTGCTGGATGAATTTTCCTGGGGTTCTTTCTGCTGCTTTTGGGTTCTTGTTTCTTTACTTGGTTTCTCAGTTTGTCTTCTAGATTTCTTCCAGATTTCCATAGTGAATAAAGCCGTGGACTTTTACCGCTTGCTTCGTGTCGAAGTCTTGAACCTTGCACTGCCTTTGTACTTTTTGGACTTGTTCACTGATCTTCGTTTATTCTCCAAACTGTAGGCTTGATCAAGATTCTTCCATTTGTTGGTCGTAGTCTCACTTTTGCATCGTCTTTTATCAATTTCACTATTTTTGTTCCGTGAACCTGTAACCTGCAACTATATAGCAGACATGGGTCAAAAGCACCTGTTTATTTGTAAAATGAATAAGAATGGGGAATATAATAATGCAAAATTATGGTATGAACAGTGGCTATGCTCAAATCCATTCGGGTCCTTCTTGCTATTGCCGCCTTCCATGATTATGAGATCTGCCAGAAAGACGTAAAGACGGCTTTTCTAAATTGTAATTTAGAAGAGTGCGTCTATATAGATCAGCCAGAAGGTTTCAAACAGAGTGGAAGCAGCGGGAAAGTATGCAAGTTGCTTAAGTCCATTTAAGGACTAAAGCAGGCATTACGGGGTTGGAACATCTGTTTTGATGAAACGGTCAAAGAATGTGACTTTATCAAAAATCCAGATGAACCATGTATATATAGTAAAATTGTAGCACGAATTGTCGTATTCCTCGTCTTGTACGTGGATGACATTCTATTAATAGGAAATGACATTCCTATGCTACAATCTGTCAAAGGATTCTTGTCACACAGGTTCTCCATGAAAGACCTGGGTGATGCCTCTTACATTCTGGGAATCCAGATCTAAGAGGATGTTGGGACTTTCGCAGTCTAGGTATATCAACACTATACTGAAAAGATTCAGTATGGAAGATTCTAAGCGCGGTAATTGACCGGCTTGTCACGGAATCACCCTATCCAAAGAGATGTCTCCCAAGACTGATTTGGAAAGGGATCGCATGTCAGTTATACCCTACGCTTCTGCGGTAGGCTCTATAATGTATGCGATGTTGTGCACCAAACCAGATGTAGCTTACGCACTGAGCATGGTAAGCAGGTATCAGTCAGACCCAGGGGAGAAACACTGGATAGCAGTAAAGAACATTCTCAAGTACCTGAGAAGGACTAAGGATATTTTCTTGGTTTACGGCGGAAAAGACCTCTAGATCAAGGCTTTTGCCGACTCCAGTTTCCAGAGTGTCAAGGATGACTCCATGTCCATATCAGGTTGTGTCTTTACCCTCAATGGAGGGGCGGTATGCTGGAAGAGTTCCAAGCAGGACACCGTTGCTGACTCGACGATGGAAGCGGAGTATATCGCTGCTTGCGATGCCGCAAAAGAAGCAGTCTGGATGAAGAAGTTCCTAACAGAACATCAGGTGGTTCCTACCATTGTTGATCCAATACCGCTGTATTGCGACAACAACGGAGCTATAGGTTTAGCAAAGGAACCCAGGTCCTATCAGAAGTCCAGATACATCTTGAGGCGGTATCACCTGATCAGGGAGATCATAGATCGACAGGAGATCGAGGTCCGGAGAGTTCCTACAAAGGAGAACACTGCAGATCTATTCACCAAGGCCTTACCTCAGATTCAGTTCGAGAGGCTATTCGAGGTGATAGGTCTTCGATACGCCAGTACATAGCCCTGGTGCAAGTGGGAGATTGTTAGTGTATATGCCCTAGGGGCCATTATTGTATCATACTAGCTTGAATATTACTTAATGGAAGCTTGAGATATTCACAGTTATATTAACAGTCTTGCTAAACATGGTAGTACGCTACTTGGTTTATTTCTATCTTAATATGTGTATATATTAGCATATCGAGAATACATATTGATAGAGCCTTTGTGATCTTGCTTGACTATCAGCATTGTGATGGCAGTCACACTAGTGGGGGCTGGGTAGTCTACAAGCACATCCTTTTTCAAGTCCCTAGTCGTCGGATTATCATGACAGGGTATCGATACTCCGGAGTAGACTAGTATGTACGCTTCTCATCCCAGCAGAGGAAATGGTCTGTCCCACAGCCATTAGTACGTTGTACTGGAGATAGTATACAGGAGATCGTTGGGTTACGGGTACACCGGACAGGACTCGTAGGGAGCTGTTGGTTGGTATTATACCCGTCGTCACTTAACAGTTCCAGGTGACATAAGTACAGCATAGTCTGCATACTTGACACTGCTGCTTCGTCTCGAGTGTGTTCCCAGTGTTCTTATATTGCTACCCTACCACGGCTCAAAGGAGTCGTGCAAACAGATAGCAGTTAGGTGCAGTCCCGAAGCACTTGGAGGCAGTGGCGGTTAGATAGGATTCGTCTCTCCCAGTATTGGGAGTTGATATCGCGCTGTGTTTGGAGAGCCATTACGCAAAATCCCTGGCCAGGGCAAACGAGATTTACTGGTAGGATTTCCAGTAGCTTCTCAAGGTGTAATGGGCTTCTCTCCGACACGACTTATACCGCCTATAGGGGACTGACACTTGCCGCCCCTAGGCCCGATATGCGATAGTCTTAGACGAATTGACCGGACTGTACGGAGATTGTCACAGCAGGCTCAGTAGGAGTTTGGATGGGTTTCCTCATCGGCCTTCTTATCGACATCTACCTGGGGATCGTTACGTACAGCTAATGCCACTTGCGGTCTGTGGTTAAACCCACTTCCAGCGTAGTGTCGAGTCTTTAGAGTCCCACACAGTGAGTTTCCCTGCTTCGGGCGAAACGATATAGAGGTCGTATGGTTTTACGACAGGGTTCGGACACATACTTGTTTTTACGCACGTACGATGTTCGGACAGTTTATACTAGCAGGCTTTGGTTTAAGCTAGATTCTAGTATTGGATTATTTGATTTATACAGTCTCAGCATTTCCGTGTTTTCACGGATGGGAGGGACATTCTCATAATTAGTCGAGAAGCTTCTAGAAGATTGATGAGTTGGAGGCTTAGGTGGAATTTTCATTAAATGGTTTAATGACTCATGGTGTGATTCATCCAAAGGAGTTAATGATGCATTTATTGCTTAATGACTCATGAGATGAATCACACAAAGTGAGTTAATGAAGCATGGTTGATATTATTATTTGTTATTCATTTAATAATATCTTATGCTTCATATATTCACAAATGAGATATTATTTCATATCATTCTCACTCTCACCTTCTCTCTCCTCAAGCTCTCTCTTCAAAGAACTAACCCTAACCTATCATGTGTTGAGATCCAAGGGTTAGCAAGACTAATAGATCCCTAGTCCTCTTCTATATCCTCTAGGTTACCTTGATTAGCACTCATAGCAACCTAGTTACCTCAAGTGAGAGGTTTAAGCATGGAGAAGTAGCTCTCGGGTGGATCTTCTATCACAACAAGGAGGCCAACAAGGAGGTGGTCTACGAGAACAAGAAGGACTTGATTCATTAGGTATAATCATCTTTCATAGTAGCTAATCACTTCTATGTTGTTGTTAGTTAGGGTTTAGCAAAGATCCGTAAGTTAGTCAATATTAGTTTAAAAAAAATGATTGTTTTACCTATTCCGCCTCCCCGCATCATGTGGGGTGTCTAACGTCGACTTACAATGTTATCTTTCAGTAAAGGCAATTCAGAGTGTTACGTAGTCATAATTCTAATATCGTTTCGGGTTATCTTGATGACGTTAAAAAGTTTGAACGAATATCAAATACCCAATTTTTCTCATTCGCTGGAAATTTTCCAAGAGTTGGATTTTTTCACATTTAAAATCTTCAGAATATCATGCAGGTGATTCAATGGACCCTCTAGAACAACGTAACCCTAACTCGATTCTGTGACCACCGGGACTGCCATAAAACCCTAGGGTTTGTGGTAGATCCGCGGTGCTATAGGTGAGGCAAGGGTTGACCCTTCTACGGTTGGTCCATAGGTGCTGTAGCATGTTTTGGGTATTGTTTAAACTGCGCTCAAGTGTTGAGCTCTTTAGGTAATTTTGGGCGTTTGTTGATTCGATCGAAAAGTTTAACATCGTCTAGCTATCTGTGATTGTGATACAATACTTGGAATCCACAATATTTAGTTTTATGAAAACTAATTTGAATTTTACAAATCTAGCAATTTAATCTTGTTTGATCGGTTGCCATAGGATTTTGATGTGGATCAAAAGTCCGTCGCAATCACGTAGCGTACGCGGATACTCGCCGGGTAACCTTATTAGATAGCCATGCCCCATAGCCCCGACCAAGTGACTGTAGGAGAACCCTTCGCCAAAAGATCCTTTCAGGAGCTCGCGGCCGCGGTGTTCCACCTGTTAGTTATATGTATGCCTTAAAGGCCATTATTGTACATGAGACGTATATTATAGTGGATGCTTGGACATACATAGGGAGGACTTTCTTGCTCGACATGATAGTATGCTATCTAGTTAATCTTTATCTTAACATGTACACTGATTGTCTCTCTGTTATATGTTGGTAAACCATTTAGGATGTGTACTTGACTACCTGGATTATGATGCGGATCATACTAGTGGGACAAAGGTAGTCGGTAAGTACATCCTTTAATGTCCCTAGTAGTGGGTGTATCGAGACGGGGCATCGATATTCAAGAGTAGACTAGCATATACCTTCTCGACACATGTAGATGAGCGATGGATGATCCCGTATCCAATGGTGTTTGACATCAGAGGTGATATACGGGTGCTCAATGGAGACTGGGTACACTGGACGGTCTCGCCGAGAACTCCCAGATGGTATTATACCTCACGTCAGATGGCAGTTCTCTGGTGACACTGGTACAGGTTAGTCTGTCCACCCGAGATCGTCATAGTGTCTTATGTGATTCCCACTGTGGTTTGATTTTCACCTTACCACATTCAAGAGAACGTGCAAAACGGTGGTTTTTGGGTACAGTTCGAGTCACATGGAGGCAATGAGCGATAGGAGGAGATTTCGTCTCTCCTGGTATTGGGGGTAGATGTAGTGCTGTGCTCGATTGGTTATAACAGGAAGTCCCTGGCCAGGGCTGATTTGGAGATTTACTGGTAAGTATTATCAGTAGTTTCTCGACCCGTTATGAGCCTCGTATCGGCATGACTTATCGATTTATTGGTGTCTAACGTTTACCACCCCTAGACTGGATATACGACATCTTAGACGAAGAGACCGGATTGTGCGGTAGTGTTACTGACAGGCTTTACAGGAGCTAGAGCGGGCTTGGTTGATGATCTTCTGATCGCTCAATACCTGGGTAGCTGTTACGTCCAGCTAGTACCGCTGACGGCTTGTTGGTGCTTGATAAGATCATCACCTATTGCCGACGTATTGACGAGTCATTAGAGTCCTACACAGAGGTTTTACTGGCTCAGGCAAAACGAAGTAGGAGCACATATGTGATATGTGCGGGACCAAGATTAATACGAGTATGCGATACCGTATTTTATTCTCTCGATTTATTCGTATCGGTCAGTTATATGTAATATAGTCGGGTTATCGAATCAAGTATTGATTCGATAAGTTGATACAGATTATATTAGTCGGTTGTATGTGATATAACCGGATTATTAAATCAAGTGTTGATTTGATAATTTAATGTATAATTGTATATGTGATATACTAGATTACATTAACTAATATTAGCTCACTTAAGCATTTCTTTTCTCGCTAGTGTGCATATAATATATATATGTGATATATATATTATTGTACATTTTTTGTATCATGGTTGATGATACATGCAACATGGGTGTATGAGATTTACACCATGATAAAGATAATGTAGGGTTTATTTATATATAGTAAATCAATTATTAGTTGGAAATTTGTCACATGGCATGAAGCTTTGAGACGCTTTGAGACCCATTGACTTAGTCCACTAGTTTTGTCTTATACTAGATATTTGTTAACCCAACTATTATCTAAACTCATGGTTAAGTCTCTACATGAGTAATATTAGATATTTTCTCACCCATGGTTGCCATTCACTCTCACAACATTATCTCTCTTCATCTTCTTCTTCAAGCTCATGAGCTAACTATCTTTTAAGCAAGTGAGAAATATTAGTGAGAAAATCAATTCTAAAGTGAGCAAAAATTCTACTTCATCATCCTCTACTAGATTATCACTTTAGTATAGGGTGTTAGCTTAACTAATCTCTCATTAGTAAAGTAGTAGCTTGGATTAGTGTCTCCTTGACGTAGATCTTCTTCGACCTCGAAGACTTCAAGCAAGTTCGTTCCTTTCTTCTTATGAAGCCATGCTAGAGTCCGGAAGATCACTACTTGGAGCGAAGGGACTACTACACGGAGCTATTGAAGTGAAGGACCGCTCTATAAAGGTTGTATTCCTAGTTCACTTAGTTGTAAAGTAGTTTACAATTTCTTTCGTATGATTCTCTAGTTAAAGATTCTAGTTTAGGGTTCAATAAAATGGCAAAATTTTGAAAATGGCATGGACGATGACTCCTGAAACCTTGCCGTCGTTCATAGGAACCCTACAGTGGTATCAGAGCTACTAAGCATTGGATGTCGACCTATGGGGGGTTCTCACTGTGTGTCAGTGTGGCGAAGAATAGGCTCTTACCCCCAGTTTATCCCGAGACCGGAAGGTGTTCCGGTGGGTTGTAGTCCTCGCGAGGGGGCATGCGTAAAAAGTAGCTACTAAGGGACCAGTAGGTGCCACGGTGACCCCATTGGATGGGCTAGCAACCTGACTTTCATGGTATTAGAGCCTAGCTAGAGAATTGAACGGATTGTGTAGGATTACGGAACCGAAACAACTCCGAAACTTGAAACAAGATTCCCTAGTTTCTGTCGATTTTAAAACGTGCTCTAAAATTTTTTAAACAACTGCAAAATGTTGTATGAGATGCAACATGGACACAGCACAAATTTTAACCCACGACCCTGGATTTTGGCCGGCCACATAGGCTTAAAAACCGGCTTGCTCGGTTTTTTGATGGTGTATGGGGTTGAAATTTGTGTTGTGTTCCAGTCTCTGGGTTTTGGTATTTCAGGTGTTGTTTGTTTTTGCAAAATTTTCATGTGATGTTAATTTTCTGCAAAGGCAACTCGGAATGTTTCTTAGTCATAATTCTAGCAGTTTTTCGGCTTATTTTAGACGGTGTTAAAAAGTTCGATCGGATATCGAATACCCACGTTGACCCTTGCCGGAAAATTTTCCAAGTGTTGGATTTTTCCTTAGTTTAAAACTTTCAAAAAATCATGCGAGCGATACTGTGGAGCCTCTAGAAGAACAAAAGCTTAACTCGATTATGTGACCGTCAGAACCTCTACTAAACCCTAGGGTTTGTGGTAGTTCAGCGGTGCCACATGTGAGGCATTAGTTGACCCTTTTACAGCTGGTTCATAAGAGCTATGGCATGTACTGAGTATTGTTAAATTACGCTCAAATGTTGATCTTTTTTGGAAATTTTGGGTGTTTGTTGATTCGATCGGAATGTTTAACGTCATCTACCTTTTTTGGAATGTGATACAATATGTGGAATTCATATCGTTAGGCATGAAATCCGTAGTATGTGATATTTCGGGTTTATGATGTCTAAGGTTATTATGGATTCCAAATGTTGTAGTTTAATATTTTCTTTTCTGTGACCGTAAGTGTAATATGTGGTGTATCGCCGGTTTCGTTGCTATATGTCAACGACAATTGGGATACGCATATTTACTTATGTTGACGACATGTGATGTTATGTGTTGTTGTGATATGTTATATTGGATCGTCGTGTTTTGAATAGCCGCGGGTTTTATGTGAGATGAGAGTTTTTATTTACATTCATGTAAAATTCATTGTATGTAATATTCTTTTATTAGGTCACTTCCGGGTTGAGGATGATGTCACCATTGTTGTATATTATTTACTTTTCCGCATTAGAATAGACCCAAGGAGGGGAGCACAAGCAACCGGGTTCTAGAGTCTAGTGGGAGACCAACTCGAGGAGTCGAGTCCGGGTCTCCTTGTAGGGTTCCTAGACACACTAATGAAGTCTCACAAGGCATCAACCATGCCAATTTCAAATTTTATGAGTGCCGAGAAACTCTAATACGGATCGTTGACTAGAATTTTAGGCGAAAAGATAAACTAGTTAACAACTTAACTAAAGGTAAGAAACTACAACCTTTGTAGATCCGGTTCTCCACTTCCTTAGCTCCACGTAGACGTCCTCTCGTTGTCCAAGTCAGATCTCGGACTCTAGCATCGGCTTCATCGGAGAAATGAACGGACTAGTCGTCGGCTACGATGCCGAAGATGATCTACGTCGAGGTTACACAAGATCAAGCTCCAACTTCACCAAGTTGTGAAACTTGTGAAGAAAACACCCTATACTACTTGGCAAGAGGTAGAGGGTGAAGAAATAGGAGGTGGGTTCACTTTAGAATTGGATTTCTCACACTTTTGCTCAGGTTGCCATTGATGAAGGCAAGCTTTTCTTTATGTCAAGAAGAAGAAGAAGATGATGAAGAAGATAGAATATGATAAGTTCTTTTTTTTAAAAGAATAATAAAATGAATACTTATCATCTTCTAACCTTGGTTAAGTGTAGAGAATAGACCATGGTTAGTGGGAATGGTTAGGGTTAAGCATGAAGACAAAATGGTCACTTGGTCAAAGCTTCATGAACCTTCAACAAGATTCATGATAAAAAGAAACCATTTTGTTTTCTTTTATCTATTTCTAAAAAAAGAAAAGATAAATATTAAATGAAAATATGAAACCCTAACTATTCACTAAACATGGTTTAAGTCTTTACACAAATCCAAGTGTATATGTATCATCAAACATGATACAATCAAGTGCACAAAAGTATATCACATATACAACTTGTGAACATCAAGTGAGAAAATCCATTTAAAGTGAACCAATACTAGTTAATGCAAAGTAATATATCAAATATATAATTATACATTAAATCATTAAATCAACACTTGATTCAATGATCCGGTCATGTCGCACATAACCGACTAGTATACAATGTATCGATTTATCGAATCAACGATTCGATAACTAGGTTATATCGCATACAACCAATCGAAACATTCATCGCGAGAATGAAATACGGTATCACATACACGCATCATTCTCGGTCCCACACATATCTCATATGCGCCCCTATTTCGTTTCGCTTGAGCCAGGAAACCTCTGTGTAGGACTCTAAAGACTCGTCAATACGCCGGCAGCAGATGATGATCATATCAAGCACCCACAAGCCGCAAGCGGTCTGCTAAACGTAACGGCCACCCGGGTATTGAGAGATCAGAAGATCAACGAGCTAGCCCGCTCACACTCCTGTGAATCCAACCAGTAACACTTACCGTACAGTCCGGTCTGTTCGTCTGATATGTCGCATATCAAGTCTAGGGGTGGTAAACGTCAGACCCCAATAACCGATAAGTCGTGCCGATGTGAGGCTCATAACGGGTCGAGAAACTACTGGTAACACTTACCAGCAAATCTCTGATCAGCCCTGGCCAGGGACTTCCCTGTTACGGCCAATCGAGCACAGAGCAACATCAACCCCCATATACCGGGAGAGACGAAACCCCTCCTATCGCTCATTGCCTCCATGTGACTCGGGACTGTACCCAAAGACCACCGTTTTGCACGCCCTCATGGACGTGGTAAGGTGGCTATTAAAGTACAGTGGGAATCACACAAGACTCTATGACGATCTCAGGTCTACAGACTAACCTGCACAAGTGTCACCTGAGAACTGCCATCTGACGTGAGGTATAATACCATCTGGGAGTTCTCGGCGAGTCCGTCCAGTGTACCCAGTCTCCACTGAGCACCCGTACACCATCTCTGATGTCAAACACCAATGGATATGGGATCATCCATCGCCCATCTTATGGGTCGAGAAGCGTATACGCTAGTCTATACTGGTATATCGATGCCCCGTCTCGATACACCCACGACTAGGGACCTTGAAGGATGTACTTATGGACTTCCATGTCCCCACTAGTATGATCTGCATCATAGTCCAGGCAGTCAAGTACACATCCTAAGGGCTTCACCAACATGTAACTTAAAGACAGTTTAAAGAGACATGTGTACATGTTAAGATAAAGAGTAACCAGATAGCATACTATCATATCGAGCAAGAAATTCATCTCTATATATGTCCAAGCATCCAATATAATATACATCATCTGTACAATACTGGCCTCTAGGGCATACATACAACTAACAATCTCCCACTTGCACTAGGGCCAGCTGCTATAGTATCGCATACCGAGCATCCTGAAGAGTCTCTCAAACTGTATCTGGGGAATGGCCTTCGTGAGTGGATCCGCCGTGTTGTTCTTCGTGTCAACCCTCCTGACCTCGATCTCCTAGCGATCAACTATCTCCCGTATCAGGTGATACCGCCTCAGAATATGCCTGGATCGCTGATGGGACCTGGGTTCCTTGGCCAAAGCCACCGCTCTATTGTTATCGCAATACAAAGGTATTGGATGCTCAATGGATGGAACCACACCAAGTTCAGTAATGAACTTCTTGATCCAGACAGCCTCTTTAGCAGCATCGTTGGCAGCGATGTATTCAGCCTCCATCGTTGAGTCTGCCATGGTTTCCTGCTTGGAACTCTTCCAGCTAACCGCCCCTCCGTAAAGGGTAAAGACAAATCCTGACTGCGACTTAGAGTCGTCCATATCACTCTGGAAGCTCGAATCGGTAAAGGGCTCCACTTGGAGTTCTCCGTTACCATACACCAAGTGCATCTCTTTAGTCCTTCGTAAGTACTTGAGAATGCTCTTCACAGCTGTCCAGTGACTCTCTCCCGGATCAGCTTGATACCTGCTCACTACACTTAGTAAGTATGCTACATCGGGTCTGGTACATAGCATCGCGTACATGATAGAGCCTACAGCCGAAGCATAGGGTATCCCTTGCATGCGAGCTCTCTCCAAATCAGTCTTGGGAGACATCTCTTTGGAGAGAGTGACTCCAGAGATCGTGGGCAAGTTCCCACGCTTGGATTCTTCCATACTAAACCTCTTTAGTATGGTGTCAATGTACCTGGATTGGGACAATCCTAATATCTGTTTGGATCTATCTCTATAGATCCTAATTCCCAATATGCAGGAGGCATCACCAAGATCTTTCAATGAGAATCTTTGTGATAAGAAGAGCTTGACCGATTACAGCATAGGAATATCATTTCCTATCAAGAGAATGTCGTCCACGTACAATACGAGGAAGACAACCTTACTCTCTGCTACCTTCTTGTAGATACAAGGTTCATCTGGGTTTTTGACGAAATCAAACTCTTTGATAATGACGTCAAAGCAGATGTTCCAACTCCGCGATGCTTGCTTTAATCCATAAATGGATTTAAGCAGCTTGCACACCTTCCCGCTGCTCCCACTGTTTACGAAGCCCTCTGGCTGAGTCATGTACACGCACTCTTCTAAATCACCGTTTGGAAAGGCGGTCTTAACATCCATTTGCCAGATTTCATAGTCATAATACGCAGCGATGGCAAGCATGATCCGGATGGATTTAAGCATAGCCACTGGAGAAAAGGTTTCGTCATAGTCCACACCTAGTCTTTGACGAAAACCCTTTGCAACAAGTCTAGCTTTGAAAGTCTCCACATTCCCATCTACACCAAGTTTTTTCTTGAAGATCCACTTGCTCCCAATGTGTTTTACCGCTTCAGGAGCAATTTCCAAAGTCCATACTTTGTTGGCGTACATGGATTCCATCTCAGACCGCATTGCATCCAGCCATTTCGCTGAGTCTCTACTCGTGATGGCCTGCTCGAAACTAGTTGGGTCATCATCCTCCATGATGCAATCTTCGCTTCCACCGTCAATGAGAAAACCGTAGTATCTCTCAGGTGGACGAGAAACCCTGCTAGATTGGAGGAGAGGCTGGGGTTCGTCGGGTACTACTGAATCTCTGGTTCTACTAAATCTTCAGTTATAGTTTGTGTTGCTGGAACCTCTTCCAGTTCTACCTCAATGCCACTAATCTGTTTCATAAGAAAACCTTTTTCTAAGAAAGTGGCATGTCGAGAAACAAACACCTTTTGTTTCTCGGGGTGGTAGAAGATATACCCTTGTGAATTTTTGGGATATCCTACAAACTTACATAAGACTGATCTTGCCTCGAGTTTGTCCGGATTTTGTCTTTTGACATAGGCTGGACAACCCCATATCTTAACATACTTAAGAGATGGTCTCTTTCCTTTCCATATCTCATATGGAGTGGTGGGCACCAATTTGGTAGGAACCATATTCAATAGGTGTATGGCTTTCCCAAGCGCATACCCCAGAAGGAAATAGGTAACTCAGCTGTACTCATCATTGAACGCACCATATCTAATAGGGTGCGATTCCTTCGTTCCGATACACCGTTGTGCTATGGTGTATAAGGTGGAGTAAGCTGAGAGAGAATCCCATTCTCTTTTAGATAATCTTGGAACTCATTGCTCAAGTATTCTTCTCCTCGATCAGATCGAAGGATCTTAATACTTTTGCCCGTTTGGTTCTCTACTTCTTGCTTATATTCTCTGAATTTCTCAAAAGCTTCAGACTTGTGTTTCAATAGGAACACATGCCCTTATCTAGAGAGATCGTCAGTGAATGTAATGAAGTAGGAAGAACCGTTCCTGGCATGGGTAGACATGGGACCGCATACATCACTATGTACCAGTCCTAAGAGTTCAGTAACTCTTTCTCCGTGTCCACTAAACGGAGCTTTGGTCATTTTTCCTTTGAGACATGAATGGCAAGTATCATAAGAAGATAATTCGAACAGATTCAAATAACCATCCTTATGTAACTTAGCCAGTCGTGTCGCATTGATATGACCAAGTCTACAATGCCACAAGTAGGATTCGTTCATTTCTGAACTTTTCCTCTTGTGTGTGTTTTGTATATTGAGGACTGTATTTTGATTTAGAATGAATATGTCATTATGTAACGAGCCTGATGCAATCAACTTTTGATCTAGGAATATGTTCATAACATTATCCTGTATTACAAAATTATATCCTTCTTTACTCAATAAAGAAACTGATATAATGTTGCACATCATGTTCGGTATATAATAGCACTCATTCAGAATCATTGTATCACCACTTGGTAATACTAGGTGATATTCGCCAACTGCTTTGGCTGCAACATTTGCACCATTCCCTACTTGAACGGAAAGATCACCTTTTCCCAGTTCTCTACCTTTACGTAGCCCATGTAACTGTTTACATATGTGGGATCCTGATCCGGTATCTAATACCCAGGACGTAGGGTGAACTGAGAAACAGTTCTCAATAACTAACACACCTGAAGAAAATGTATCAACATGCATGTTCTTTTGGGCGGCTTGAGAATCCAGATATTCTTCTATTCCCTGTTCAGTCTTATAACTCTTATAAGAAAGAACGGGTCTAACGTTTCCCTGCTCAGTATAATAAGAGGGTTCAGTCAATACATCCATATTATTATCTTTGTTAGGGCATGAAATGGTCGCTACCTGGAGAGAGAGAGAAGAAAACACTTTAGCGTATGCTCTTGCAAGATCAAATTGGTTATTATCTTATCTAATCAGGATGGCTCCCACTGGTTTTTATCAAATCTTCCTTCAAACCCTAAAAGGAAAGACTAGCCGGGATTAACTACATACTACAAGTTCGCTAATCTTTCAGCCAGGCCAATGTCGGTACTTTGAGGGAGGTCCCCCGTGCTTTCGCACGAACCTAATTAATGTAAACCTCGTTTTCCCAGAGGCATAACCCCATTGACACCTTTCTAGACACCTACTTGATTAGCTAATTGCAATGTGTAAAACTCTCCCACGAGTAACTCTTACTCGCAGTGGGTATCGGGATCCAACTATCTCATAGAAGGTATGCAATCTCATTGCAAATTTCAACACTTGAAATTCCCGATAATATTCTGCCCCTAGTGTTCTATGACCTTGACGAATGCCAAACAACCCATAGTCCACTAGTCAAGTTCAACCCATACATTTCTTGATTGAATTAAACCCACCCGCACGACCCTTGACGAATGCCAAACAACGCCGTACGAATACCCTAATCCAATCTGCATCATATGCATAAGCAGATAAATACTGGTTAGCTACCGTACACTACGCCTTGACGAATGCCAAACTACCGTAGCACGAATACTAAGTAGTACTTATCTGAAATGACGGAGGGCTACGCAGGTTTTCAGAAAACCATGAGTGTAATGAACTTGATATCGTCGTAGAATCATGTGAAACTTTTAAATGGAGTGTTTTTGAGGCTTTTCTAGTTTTGCTAAAGGGGTCACTCCCGGTGAAGGGATCGTCGGCCCTTTCCTCGTCGAATGAGGTGCGGGATATATCATATATATCGCTATGCAAAGCAGAAACTATAAAAGCAATCAAAAGACAAACCGAGTGTGTAGCATCTGCCAGTTATTGCTAAAGGAGTCACTCCCGGCGAAGGGATCTCGGTCCTTTCCTCATCGAATAAGGTGCAGGGTATATCATATATACCGCTATGCAAAGCAAGAACTGTAGCTACCTGTTTTGTTTAAAATTTGATTCTACAACATCTTAGGTTTCTTTTCATTCATTAATCACATTAATGAAGTCCCATCAATTATGTACCTAAACATCACAGATAAATACGACGAACACTTATGCCATCCGCATTCGTCTCGATGCCCCCTCGTGCACCGTTAGGTTAGGTAACTAACGACAGAGCAAGGGCAGGGCTAGTGCGGGTGCAAAACATAAGTAACGTCTATATAATATATCATATATACTGTATACTGTATCCATCAGAACATATCAAATGATCACATCACAGATATCGCAGCAGAATATATCATATGAAATATTGGATATACTAGGACGTCCGTGTTTTCAATACGAGCCAGTATAAAACACTGATTCCACGGTCGTGATGAATAGCCAATCCCACACCCCTAGACCCCTACGAGAGCGGCAAGCCACCCTACCAATTCTAGGGTTAGGAGACCCGGACTTGACTCCTCGAGATGGTCTCCCACTGGACCCTAGAACCCGGTTACTTGTGCTCCCCTCCTTGGGTCTATCCTAATGCGGAAAAGTAAATAATATACATTAACGGTGACATCTTCCGCAACCCGGAAGTGCTCCAATAAAAGAATATTACATACAAGTTTTTACATGAATGAAAATGAAAAACACTCATCTCACATAAAAAACCCCGGCTATTCAAACACGACAATCCAATATAACATATCCACCAACACATAACATCACATGTCATCAACGTAAGTAAATATGCGCATCCCAATTGTCGTTGACATATAGCAACGAAACCGGCGATACCACATATTACACTTACGGTCACAGAAAAGAAAGTGTAAAACTACAACAGTTGGAATTCGCAACCTATTTAGACATCGCATGTCTAATCAAATGAAATACTTAGACATCACATGCCTAACAATTATAAACCCCGCATGTTAGTCCCATTATCGAAAATTCTTTTCAATATCAAGTGAGACTAAAGCGCTAGATTTATAAGATTCATTCAGTTATCTCATAACTGTTTGTGAATTCCAAATATTGTATCCCGTTCCGGATAAATAGAAAGTATTAAACTTTTCGATCGAACATCCGAACACCCAAGTTTTCCCGAAACCGTTCAACACATGAAATAAGTTCAAAGACGTTCAATTCACGCCTCAGTACCAACGGTCCAGCCGTTGAAGGGTCGAGCCAACGCCTCACATGTGGCACGCCGTACTGTCCCAAACCCGAAGGTTCAAAGGGTAGTTCAAGACGGTCACATAATCGAGTTAAGGTTTGTTGTGTTCTAGAGGGACCATCACGTTACTTGCACTACATAGAACGTCATTAAACAACGGAAAAGTCCAACAATTGGAAATTTCTTGGCAGGGAAAAAATTGGGTATTTGCATCCGGTCGAACTTTTTAACATATTCTAAAATTATCCGGAAAACACATAGGCAAAGTTTGAAATTTCCGATCGAATCATCGAAGCTCCAAAACACCCTAGAAAACTCAACTCTTGAGTGCAAATGAAAATTCCCAGAAAACTCAGCACCTGAAAACATGAATTACTGTGCAAAGTTTAAAGGCAAATCCCATCAAGTGGCCGCGGAACCGCCGCAGAAGCCAGGCTTCTGCCGCGGTTCCGCCACGCTTTAGAGGCATCATAAGATAATTTTTGCACCGTAATTCTTAGAATTCCCTGCTGAATTTTTTAAGCATTTTTAATCTGGAAAAAACCCAGTTTTTGAAAAAAGTCCAGAGAGCAATTTGTTTTAGGGTTTCGATGTTCATTCGGGTTTCAAACGTCGTCTAGACTTCACCTAAGGCTCTAACTAGGCTCCGATACCACTGTAGGGTTCATAGGCACGCTAATGAAGTCTCACAAGGCATCAACCATGCCAATTTCAAATTTTATGAGTGCCGAGAAACTCTAATACGGATCGTTGACTAGAATTTTAGGCGAAAAGATAAACTAGTTAACAACTTAACTAAAGGTAAGAAACTACAACCTTTGTAGATCCGGTTCTCCACTTCCTTAGCTCCACGTAGACGTCCTCTTGCTGTTCAAGTCGGATCTCGGACTCTAGCATCGGCTTCATCGGAGAAATGAACGGACTAGTCGTCGGCTACGATGCCGAAGATGATCTACGTCGAGATTACACAAGATCAAGCTCCAACTTCACCAAGTTGTGAAACTTGTGAAGAAAACACCCTATACTACTTGGCAAGAGGTAGAGGGTAAAGAAATAGGTGGTGGGTTCACTTTAGAATTGAATTTCTCACACTTTTGCTCAAGTTGCCATTGATGAAGGCAAGCTTTTCTTTATGTCAAGAAGAAGAAGAAGATGATGAAGAAGATAGAATATGATAAGTTCTTTTTTTTAAAAGAATAATAAAATGAATACTTATCATCTTCTAACCTTGGTTAGGTGTAGAGAATAGACCATGGTTAGTTGGAATGGTTAGGGTTAAGCATGAAGACAAAATGATCACTAGGTCAAAGCTTCATGAAGTTTCAACAAGCTTCATGATAAAAAGAAACCATTTTGTTTTCTTTTATCTATTTCTCAAAAAAGAAAAGATAAATATTAAGTGAAAATATGAAACCCTAACCATTCACTAAACATGGTTTAAGTCTTTACACAAATCCAAGTGTATATGTATCATCAAACATGATACAATCAAGTGCACAAAAGTATATCACATATACAACTTGTGAACATCAAGTGAGAAAATCCATTTAAAGTGAACCAATACTAGTTAATGCAAATTAATATATCAAATATATAATTATACATTAAATCATTAAATCAACACTTGATTCAATGATCCGGTCATGTCGCACATAACCGACTAGTATACAATGTATCGATTTATCGAATCAACGATTCGATAACTAGGTTATATCGCATACAACCAATCGAAACATTCATCGCGAGAATGAAATACGGTATCACATACACGCATCATTCTCGGTCCCGCACATATCTCATATGCGCCCCTATTTCGTTTCACTTGAGGCAGAAAACCTCTGTGTAGGGCTCTAAAGACTCGTCAATACGCCGGCAGCAGATGATGATCATATCAAGCACCCACAAGCCGCAAGCGGTCTGCTAAACGTAACGGCCACCCGGGTATTGAGCTATCAGAAGATCGACGAGCTAGCCCGCTCACACTCCTGTGAATCCAACCAGTAACACTTACCGTACAGTCCGGTCTGTTCGTCTGATATGTCGCATATCAAGTCTAGGGGTGGTAAACGCCAAACCCCAATAACCGATAAGTCGTGCCGATGTGAGGCTCATAACGGGTCGAGAAACTACTGGTAACACTTACCAGCAAATCTTTGATCAGCCCTGGCCAGGGACTTCCCTGTTACGGCCAATCGAGCACAGCGCAACATTAACCCCCATATACTGGGTGAGACGAAACCCCTCCTATCGCTCATTGCCTCCATATGACTCGGGACTGTACCCAAAGACCACCGTTTTACACGCCCTCATGGACGTGTTAAGGTGGAGATCAAAGCACAGTGGGAATCACACAAGACTTTATGACGATCTCGGGTCTACAGACTAACCTGCACAAGTGTCACATGAGAACTGCCATCTGACGTGAGGTATAATACCATCTGGGAGTTCTCGGCGAGTCCGTCCAGTGTACCCAGTCTCCACTGAGCACCCGTACACCATCTCTGATGTCAAACACCAATGGATATGGGATCATCCATCGCCCATCTCATGGGTCGAGAAGCGTATACGCTAGTCTATACTGGTATATCGATGCCCCGTCTCGATACACCCACGACTAGGGACCTTGAAGGATGTACTTATGGACTACCATGTCCCCCCTAGTATGATCTGCATCATAGTCCATGCAGTCAAGTACACATCCTAAGGACTTTACCAACATGTAACTTAAAGACAGTTTAAAGAGACATGTGTACATGTTAAGATAAAGAGTAACCAGATAGCATACTATCATATCGAGCAAGAAAGTCATCTCTATATATGTCAAAGCATCCAATATAATATACATCATCTGTACAATACTGGCCTCTAGGGCATACATACAACTAACACTCCTAACTCAAGAATTAGTAGGGTTTCTGGCCGCTCTCGTAAGGGTCTAAGGATGTGAGTTTGGCTATTCATCGCGACCGTGGAATCTGTGTTTTATACAGGCTCAAAATAAAATATGGACCTCCTAGTATATCCAATATTTCATATGTTTCTTCTGCTGCTCTGTGATGTGATCCTTGTGGATTCTGAGATGAATTGCTATATATTCTATATGAGATATCTAATATACGCTGCTTATATTTTGCACCCGCGCTAGTCCCGTCCCGCTATGCCGTTAGTTAAGTAACCTAACCGTGCATAACGGGACACTGCGGTGAATGCGGATGGCATAAGCGTACGTTGTATTTTTGTTTCATTTTCTGTGATGCTTAGGAAGCATAAATGATGAGACTTCATTAATGAGATTAATGAAAGAAAAGAAACCTAAAAGATGTTGTAAAATAAAATTTTCTAAAAGGGTAGCTCTAGTTTTTGCTTAGCATAGCAGTATTCCTTGTAGAATATCCAACACTTTATTCGATAAGGAAAGAGCCGAGATCACTTCACCGGGAGTGACCTCTTTAGCAAAACTAGCAGATGCTATAACTCACTCGGTTTTGTTTTTGATTGCTTCTTCTAGTGCTTGCTTTGCATAGCAGTATTTATGAAATATCCTGCATCTTATTCGATACGGAAAGAGCCGAGATCCTTTCACCGGGAGTGACCTCTTTAGAAAAACTAGTAAAAAGCCTCAAAGACACTCCTTTTCAAAAATCACTTGTTTCTACAACTATATCAAGTTCATTACGCAAAAGGTTTTTCTAAAAACCTGTCGTAGCCCTCCGTCATTTCAGATAAGTACCAATTAGTATTCGTGCTATATTTGTTGACCTTATTAAGACGTAATGTGCGGTAGCTGATTAGTACTTATCTGCTTAAGCATGTGATGCGATATGATTAGGGTAGTCGTACGACTTTTTTGACCTTGTTAAGGGTCGTACGGGTGGGTTTAATTTAATCATGAAATGTACGTGTTGAACTTGGCTAGCGCTTATGATTTGTTGACCTTGTTAAGTTCATAAGTTGCTAGGGGCAAAATATTATCGGGAATTTCAAGTATTGAAATTTGCAATGAGATTGCATACCTTCTATGAGATAGTTGGATCCCGAAACCCACTGCGAGTAAGTGTTACTCCTGGGAGAGTCTTACACGTTACAATTAGCCGATCAAGTAGGTGTTTAGAAAGGTGTAAACAGGGCTTTGCCTCTGGAAAAATGAGGTTTATTTTAATTAGGTCCGTGCGAAAGAATGGGGAACCTCCCTCAAAGTACCGGCACTATCCTGGCTGAAATATTGGCGAACTTGTAGGTGTAATTAATCCCGGCTAGTCTTTCCTTTTAGTATTTGAAGGAAGATTTGATAAAAACAGTGGGAGCCATCTTGATTAAATAAACTAATAACCAATCTAATCATGCAAGAGCATACTCTGAGTGTTTTCTTCTCTCTCTCCCCAGGTAGCGACCATGTCACGCCTTAATCAAGATAATAATATGGATGTATTGACCAAACCCGCTTGTTATACTGAGCTGGGGAACGTTGGTCCCGCTGCAACTTATAATTGTTATATGACCGAGCAGGAAATAGGGGAATACCAGGATTCCCATGCCGCCCAAATGAAAAAAGTGCATGATGATGCATCTTCTTCGGGTATGTTCATTACCGAGAATTGTTTTTCAATATCCTCTACGTCCTGGGTATGAGATACCGGATCAGGATCTCATATATGTAATCTGTTACATGGGCTACAGAGATGTAGAGAACTGGAAATGGATGATAAGTTTCAAGAGTTGGAAACGATGCAATTGTTGCAGCCAAGGTGTTGGCAGTTATCACCCTGTATTACCAAATACATTGATTCTGAAAGAATGTTATTAGATACCGAACCTGATATGAAACATTATATCAGTCTCTTTATTTACTGAAGAAAGATATAATTTTGTATTGTTGGATAATGTTTCTAACATTTCCTATATTAAGAGTTGATCGGTTCAGGCACGTTATCTAAAAACATAGACGTTCCAAATCAAACTACAGTTCACAACGTACAGAACACACACAAGAGGAAAAGTTCAGAAATGAACGAATCCTTCTTGAGGCATTGTAGACTAGGTCATATCAATGCGATCCGACTAGCTAAGTTACACTAAGATGTATATTTAAATCAGTTTGAATTTACATCTTGTGAAACTTGCCAGTCATGTCACAAAGATAAAATGACCATAGCTCCGTTTACTAGAAACAGAGAAAGAGTTAGTGAACTCTTGGGATTGATACATGATGATGTATGTAGGTCCCCTGTCTACACATGCCAGGACTGGTTATTTTTACTTCATTACATTCACTAATGATCTCTCAAGATTCGCACATGTGTTCTTGTTGAAACACAAGTCTGAGGCTTTTGAGAAATTCAATGAATATAAGTGCGAAGTAGAGAAGCAAAATGGGTATAAGTATTATGTCCTTTGATGTGATCGGGGAGGAGAATACTTGAGCATGGAGTTCCTGGACTATTCTAAAGGAGAATGAGATTCTCTCTCAGCATTACTCCTCCGTATTAGTGCGCTCTATGATGAGTACTACTGAGTTGCCTATTTCCTATTAGGAAGTTATGCACTTGAGAAGTTGCATACCTATTGAATAAGGTTCCAGCCAAATCAGGTGCCTAGCACTCCATATGTGATATGGTATGGGAAGAGCCCATCTCTTAAGTAAGTTAAGATTTAGGGTAGTCCGACCTATGTCCAAAAGAAAAATTCTGACAAGCTCGAGGCAAGGTCAGTTCTGTAGAAGTTTGTTGGATATCCCAAGCATTCGCAAGGGAATATCTTCTACCACACCGAGGAACAAAAGGTGTTTTATTTCTCGGCATGCCACCTTTTTAGAAAATGAATTTATTTTGGAAAGAAATTTATGTTCATGAGGTAGAACTGGAAGGAATTCCAGCTATACAAACTACAGCTGAAGATTTGGCAGAATCGGAAGATTCAATAGCTCCCGACGAACCTCAACCTCTCCGCCGATCTGGTAGGGTTTTTTATCCTCCTGAGAGATACTTCGGTTTTCTCAATAACAGTAGGAGCGAGGATTGCATCATGAGATGATGACCTAACTAAGTTTCGAACAGGCCATCAAAAGTGGGGACTCTGTAAGAATGGCTGGATGCTAAGCGATCTGAGTTGGAATCTATATACACTAACAAAGTATGGACTTTGGTTGCAATATCTGAAGGGTTAAACCCCCATCAGGAGCAAGTATATCTTGAGAAGATTACTTAGTGTAGATGGAAAAGTTAAAACTTTCAAAACTAGACTTGTTGTAAAAGGTTTTCTTCATCGACCAGGTGTGGATTATGATGAAGCCTTTTTCTCCTGTGGCTATGCTTAAGTCCATCCGGATCCTACTTGCCATTGCTACATACTATGACTACGATATCTGACGGTTGGGTGTCATGACTGCTTTTCTAAATAATGATTTAGAAGAAATCATCTATAAGTACACAGCCAGAGGGCTTCGTAGACAGTGGGAGCAGCGGAAACGTATGCAACTTGCTTTATAGGTTAAAGCAGGCATCGCGGAGTTGGAACATCTATTTTGATGTGGTAGTGAAAGTGTTTGACTTCATCAAAATGGTAGATGAACCTTGTATATACAAAAAGGTAGTAGAGAGTAAGGTGGTCATCATCGTATTGTACGTAGAAGACATACTCTTGATAGGAAAAGAGTTTCCTATGCTACACCCGGTCAATATCCTTTTATTAAATTGATTCTCCATATAAGATCAAGGTGATACCTCCTAAATCCTGGGTTTTGGATCTATGAGATAGATCTAAGTGCATGTTAGGATTCTCATTAGGTGTAGTGAGATGATATCAATAGATCCTTGGGAGAATCACTGGATAGCTTCCAGGGTGGTAAGGTCGACTGATTGTCAGTCACAGGCATTGTCTTTACCCTCAGTAGAGGGATGGTATGTTGGAAGAGTTCCAAGCTAGATACCATGGCATACTAGACGATAAAGGCTGGATACATCGCTACCAAAGATGCTATCAAAGAGGCAGTCTGGGTGTATATTAGTTCATGAGATGAACTTCGTTCCTACCATTGTGTGACAATGGAGTTGTGGCTTAGGCCTAAGAACCCCCGTCCTATCAGTGATCCAGACATATTCTAAGGCAGTATCACCTGATCATGGATGGTTGATCTCCAGGGAGATCAAGGTTAGGAGAGTAGACTTAGAGGACAACACGGCGGATCCACTCATAAAGGCTTTTTCCCAAGAGAGACTTTTATAGGATGGTTTAGTATGAGATACTACAACTACTGCTGATCGTTGGGTATTGGATACTACAACATATGGCCCTAGTGCAAGTGGAAGATTGTTAGTCATATGTATGCCCTAGAGGCCATTATTGTACATGAGATGTATATTATAGTGGATGCTTCGACATACATAAGGAGGACTTTCTTGCTCGACATGATAGTATGCTATCTGGTTACTTATTATCTTAACATGTACACTGATTGTCTCTCTGTTACATTTTGGTAAAGCACTTAGGATGTGTACTTGACTACCTGGATTATGATGCAGATCATACTAGTTGGATAAAGGTAGTCGGTAAGTACATCCTTTAATGTCCCTAGTCGTGGGTGTATCGAGACAGGGCATCAATATACCGAGGTTGACTAGCGTATACCTTCTCGACTTATGTAGATGGGCGATGGATGATCCCATATCCATTGGTGTTTAACATCAGAGATGATATACGGGTGCTCATGGAGACTGCGTATACTGGATGGACTCGCCGAGAACTTCCAGATGATATTATACCTCACGTCATATGGCTGTTCTCTGGTGACACTGGTACAGGTTAGTCTGTCGACCCGAGATCATCATAGAGTCTTGTGTGATTGCCACTGTGCTTTGATTTCTACCTTACCACGTTCTAGAGAACGTGCAAAATGGTGGTTTAGGGTACAGTCCTGAGTCATATGGAAGAAATGAGCGATATTAGAGGATTTCGTCTCTCCCGGTATTGGGGGTAGATGTTGTGCTATGCTCGATTGGCTATAACTGAAAGTCCCTGGCCAGGGCTGATTTGGAGATTTACTGATAAGTGTTATCAGTAGTCTCTCGACCCGTTATGAGCCTCGTATCGGCATGACTTATCGAGTTATTGGGGTCTGACGTTTACCACCCCTAGACTGGATTTGCAACATCTTAGATGAAGAGACCAGACTGTACGGTAGTGTTACTGACAGACTTTACAGTAGCTAGAGCGGGCTTGCTTGCTGACCTTCTGATCGCTCAATACCCGAGTAGTCGTTACGTCCAGCTAGTACCGCTGATGGCTTGTGGGTGCTTGACATGATCATCACCTACTGCCGGCATATTGACGAGTCTTTAGAGTCCCACACGGAGGTTTTACTGGCTCAGGCAAAACGAAGTAGGATCACATATATGATATGTGCGGACCGAGATTAATACGAGTATGTGATACCATATTTTATTCTCGCGATTTATTCGTATCGGTTGGTTATATGTGATATAGCCGAGTTATCGAATCAAGTGTTGATTCGATAAATTGATACAGATTATATTAGTCGGTTGTATGTGATATAGCCTGATTATTAAATCAAGTGTTGATTTGATAATTTAATGTATAATTGTATATGTGATATACAAGATTACATTAACTAATATTAGCTTACTTAAACATTTCTTTTCTCACTAGTGTGCATATAATATATATGTGATATATATTATTGTACATTTTTTGTGTCATGGTTGATGATACATGCAACATGAGTGTATGAGACTTACACCATGATAAAGATAATGTAGGGTTTATTTATTTATATTAATTCAATTATTAGTTGGAAATTTGTCACATGGCATGAAGCTTTTCGATGCTTTGAGACCCATTGACTTAGTCCACTAGTTTTGTCTTACACTAGTAATTTGTTAACCCAACCATTATCTAAACTCATGGTAAAGTCTCTACATGAGTAATTTTAGATATTTTCTCACCCATGGTTACCATTCACTCTCACAACATTATCTCTCTTCATCTTCATTTTCAAGCTCAAGAGCACTCTAGCTTTTGAGCAACTGAGAAATATTAGTTAGAAAATCAATTCTAAAGTGAGCAAAAATCCAACTTCATCATCCTCTACTTGATTTGCACTTTAGTATAGGGTGTTAGCTTTACTAATCTCTCATTAGTGAAGTAATATCTTGGGTTAGTGTTGTTAGTTATATGTATGCCCTAGAGGCCATTATTGTACATGTGATGTCTATTATAGTGGATGCTTGGATATATATATAGAGGAATTTCTTACTTGACATGATAGTATACTATCTGGTTGCTCTTTATCTTAACATACTGACTTGTATATATGATGTTGTCTTTTTCTCTCATGTTGATAGAGCCCTTAGGTTGCGTACTTGACTATAAGGACTATGATGGAGATCATACTAGTGAGGCCAAGGGTAGTCCACAAGTACACCCTAAAATAGTTTCTAGTGGAGGGTGTATCGAGAAAGGGCATCGATATTCCGGAGTAGACAAGCGTATACACATCTTGACCCATATGATGGGCGATGGATGATCCCGCATCCATTGGTGTTCGACATCAAAGATGGTATACGGGTGCTCAGTAGAGACTGGGTATACTAAACTGACTCGCCGAGAAATCCTAGTTGGTATTATACTTATCATCAAATAGCATTTCTCCGGTGACACCGGTACAGGTTAGTCTGTAGACCCGAGATCGTCATAGAGTCTTGTATGATTCTCACTGTGCTTTGATCTCCACTTTACCACGTTCAAAAGAACGTGCAAAACGGTGGCTTTTGGGTACAGTACCGAATCACATGGAGGCAATGAGCGATAGGAGGGGATTCGTCTCTCCCGGTATTGGGAGTTGATGTTGTGCTGTGCTCGATTGGCCATAACAGGAAATTCCCTAGCCAGGGATGATACAGAGATTTACTGATAAGTGTTATCTGTAGTTTCTCGACCCGTTATGAGCCTCACATCGGCACGACTTATCGGTTATTGGGTTCTGACGTTTACCACCCCTATACTGGATATGCGACATATCAGACGAAGAGACCGGACTATACGGTAGTGTTACTGACAGGCTTTTCCAGGAGTTAGATCAGGCTAGCTTGCTGATGTTCTGATTGTTCAATACCCGGTTAGCCGTTACGTCCAGCTAGTACCGCTGACGGCTTGTGGATGCTTGATGTGATCATCACCTACTACCAGCGTATTGACGAGTCTTTAGAGTCCTACACATAGGTTTCACTGACTCAGGCAAAACGAAGTAAGAGCACATATGTGATATGTGCGGGGCCGAGATTAATACGAGTATATGATACTTTATTCTATTCTCGAGATATAAAGTATCGATCGGTTATATGAGATATAGCCTGGTTATCGAATCAAGTGTTGATTCGATAATTCGATACAGTATGGGTCGGTTATACGAGAGATAGCCGGGTTGTCGAATCATGTGTTGGTTCGATAAGTTGATACAAATTATATTAGTCGGTCATATGAGATATAACCGGATTATTAAATCAATTGTTGATTTAATGATTTAATGTATAATTATATATATATATATATATGATATATTAATTTACATTAACTAATATTAGCTCACTTAAGTATTTCTTTTTCTCACATGTGAACACTTGATATATATGTGATATATATTAATTGTATTTTATTTATGTGTAATGGTTGATGATACATGCAACATGGGTGTAAGAAACCTACACCATGATAATGATAATGAAGGGTTTATTTATTTAGAATAAAACAATTATTAGTTGGAAATTTGTCACATAGCATGTAGCTTCATGAAGCTTGGAGACCCATTGAGTTAGTCCACAAGTTTTGTCTTATACTAGATATTTGTTAACCCAACCATTATCTAAACTCATGGTTAAGTCTCTACATGAGATATATTAGTTATTTTCTTAACCATGGTTGCCTCTCTCTCTCTCACATCTATTATTTGCTTCATCTTCCTCAAAGCTCAAGAGAGCTCTTTAGGTTTTGAGAGAAACTTAAAAACAAGTGAGAAAAGTAATTCTAAAGTGAGCAAAAATCCTACTTCATCATTCTCTACTAGATTAGCACTTTACTATAGGGTGTTAGCTTCACTAATCCTACATTAGTAAAGAGGGTAGCTTGGGTTTGTGACTCCTCGATGTAGATTATCTTCATCTTTGAAGGCTTCAAGCAAGCATACATCTTTCTTCTTATGGAGCCGTTCGAGAGTCCGCAAGATCGCAACTTGGAGAGAAGGGACTACTACAAGGAGCTAAAGAAGTGATGGACCGGACTGCAAAGCTTGTAATCCCTACTCACTTAGATGTAAAATAGTTTACAATATGTTTCGTATGATTCTCTAGTTAAAGATTCTAGTTTAGGGTTCTTTAAAACGGCAAAATTTAGAAAATGGCATGGACGATACCTCCCGAAACCTTGCTGTCGTTCATAAGAACCCTACAGTGGTATCAGAGCCTAGCTAGAGAATTAGACGGATTGTGTAGGATTATGAAACCGAAACAACTCCGAAACACCCGAATCCAAGACCCAGTTTCTATCGATTTTTAAACAGGTTCTAAAAATTTTTTAAACAATTACAGAATTTTGTATGAGATGCAACATGAACAAAACAAAAAATTTAGCCCAAGAGCTCGGAAAATGGCTGGACACATGTTTATAAAATCCGGCCACCTCGGCCCGAATGTGGAATTTTAGGTTGAAATTTTTACTGTGCGCTAATCTCTGGATTTTGGGATTTCAGGTGTTGTTTGTTTTTGCTAAATTTGCATGTGATGTTATTTTTCTGCAAAGGCAACCCAGAGTGTTTCGTAGTCGTAATTCTAACAGTTTTTCGGGTTACTTTAGACGGTGTTAAAAAGATCGATCTGATATCAAATACCCACTTTAACTCTTGCCGGAAAATTTCCAAGTGTTGGGTTTTTCCTTAGTTTAAAACTTTCAGAAAATCATGCAAGCGATAATGTGGACCCCCTAGAAGAATGAAACCTTAACTCGATTATGTGACCATCAGAACCGACACTAAACCCTAGGGTTTGTAGTAGTTCAGCGGTGCCACATGTGAGGCATTGGTTGACCCTTCTACGGCTGGTTCATAGGAGTTGTGGCATGTACTGAGTATTTTTTAACTACGCTCAAGTGTTGAGCTTTTTGGGAAATTTTGGGTGTTTGTTGATTCGATCGGAATGTTTAACGTCGTCTAACTTTCTCTGGAATATGATACAATATGTTGAATTCATATAGTTAGGCATGAAATCCAAAATATGTGATATTTTGGGCTTATGATGTCTAAGGTTATTATGGATTCTAAGTGTTGTTGTTTGAAATTTTCTTTTCTGCGACCGTAAGTGTAATATGTGGTGTATCTCCAGTTTCGTTGCTATATGTCAATGATAATTAGGATACGCATATTTACTTATATTGATGACATGTGATGTTATGTGTTGCTGTGATATGTTATATTGGGCCGTCGTGTTTTGAATAGCCGTGTGTTTTATGTGAGATGAGAGTTTTTATTTTCATTCATGTAAAACTCATTGTATGTAAAATTCTTTTATTAGAGCACTTCCGGATTGATGATGATATCACCATTGTTGTATATTATTTACTTTTCCGCATAAGGATAGACCCAAGGAGGGGAGCACAAGTAACCGGGTTCTAGAGTCCAGAGGGAGACCAACTCAAGGAGTCAAGTCCGGGTCTCCTAACTCTAGAATTGGTAGGGTTGCTAGTCGCTCTCATAGGGGACTAGGGATGTAGGTTTAGCTATTCATCGCGACCGTGGAATCCATGTTTTGTACGGGCTTAAAATAGAAAACGGACCTCCTAGTATATCCAATATTTCATATGTTTCTTCTGCTGCTCTGTGATGTGATCACTCTGGATTCTGAGACGAATGGATATATTATATATGAGATATATAATACACGTTGCTTATGTTTTCCACCCGCGCTAGTCCCGTCCCAGTATGCCGTTAGTTAAGTAACCTAACGATGCATAACAGGACACTGTGGTGAATGCGGATGGCATAAGCGTACGTTGTATTTTCGTTTCTTCTGTGATGCTTAGCAAGCATAAATGATGGGATTTCATTAATGAGATTAATGAAAAGAAAAGAAAACTAAAAGATGTTGTAATATCATATTTTCAAAAAGGGTAGCTCTTGTTTTTGCTTTGCATAGCGGTATTCCTTATAGAATATTCAGCAGCTCATTCGATGAGGAAAGAGCCGAGATCCCTTCACCGGGAGTGACCTCTTTAGCAAAAGCTAGCAGATGCTATAACCCACTCGGTTTTTCTTTTGATTGCTTTTTTTAGTTCTTGCTTTGCATAGCGGTATTTATAAATATCCTGCACCTTATTCGATAAAGAAAGAGCCGAGATCCCTTCACCGGGAGTGACCTCTTTAGCAAAACTAGTAAAAAGCCTCAAAAAAACTCCTTTTCAAAAATCACTTGTTTCTACAACTATATCAAGTTCTTTACGCAAAAGATTTTCTTAAAAACCTGACGTAGCCCTCCATCATTTCAGATAAGTACTACTTAGTATTCATGCTACGTTTGTTGACTATGTTAAGTCATAGTGTGCGGTAGGCAATTAGTGCTTATTTGCTAAAGCATGAGATGCGATTGGATTAGGGTAGTCGTACGACTTTGTTGACTTTATTAAAGGTCGTGCGGGTGGGTTTAATTCAATCAGGAAATGACGGGTCGAACTTGGCTAGCGCTTATGATTTTTTGACTATGTTAAGATCATAAGTTGCAAGGGGAAAACCTTCAGGAATTTCAAGTGTTGAAATTTGCAATGAGATTGCATACCTTCTATATGATTGTAGGATCCCTATTCCACTGTAAGCAAAAGTTGCGCCTAGGAGAGTTTTGCACTTTACAATTAGCTAACTCATTTGGTGTCTAGAAAGGTGTCAACAGGGCTACGCCTCTGGGAAAATGAGGTTTATTTTAATTAGGTCCATGCGAAAGCACAAGGAACCTCCATCAGAAGTACCGGCACTGGCCTGGCTAAACGGTTAGCGAAGTTGTAGAATGCAATTAATCTTGGCTGAATTTTTTTTTAAAGATTTGAAGGAAAATTTCAGAATAGCAGTGCCAGACATCGATTAGATAAGATAAATAACCAATCTAATCTTTGCAAGAGCATACTCTAAGTGTTTTCTTCTCTCTTTCTCCAGGTAGCGACCATGTCAGGCCTTAATCAAGATAATAATATGGATGTATTGACCAAACCCGCTTTTTATGCTGAGCAGGGGAACGATGGTTCTGCTCCAACTTATAATCGTTATAAGTCCGAGTAGGAAATAGGAAAATATCCGGATTTCCACGCCACCCAAACAAAGAATAAGCATGTTGATGCATCTTCTTTAGGTGTGTTGGTTACCGAGAACTGTTTCTCAGTTCACTCTACGTCCTGGGTATTAGATACCGGATCGGGATTCCGCATATGTAATATGTTACATGGGCTTAAGAAAGTTAGAGAACTAGGAATAGGTGATCATTCCGTAAGAGTAGGGAATGGTGTAAATGTTGCAGCCAAAGCAATTGGTGAATATCACCTTATATTACCAAATGGTAATACATTGATTCTGAACAAATGCTATTACATACCGACCTGATATGAAATCTTATATCCGTTTCTTTATTAAGTAAAGAAGGATATAATTTTGTAGTACAGGATAATGTTATGAACATCTTCCTGGATCAAAAGTTGATTGGATCAGGCTCTTTAAATAATGGCATATACATTCTAAATCAAACCACAGTTCTCAACATACAAAACACACACAAGAGGAAGAGTTCAGAAAAAAACGAATCCTTCTTTTGGTATTGTAGACTAGGTCATATCAATGCGACACGACTAGCTAAGTTACATAATGATGGATATTTGAATCCGTTCGAATTTTCATCTTATGACACTTGCCAGTCATGTCTCAAAGGCAAGATGACCAAAACTCCGTTTAGAGGACACGGAGAAAGAGTTACAGAACTCTTGGGACTAATACATAGTGATGTTTGTGGTCCTTTGTCTATACATGCCAGGAATGGTTCTTCATAAATCATTACATTCACTAAAGATCTCTCAAGATATGGACATGTGTTCCTAATGAAACACAAGTCTGAAACTTTTGAGAAATTCAAGGAAAATCCGAAGTCGAGAACCAGACGGGCAAAAGTATTAAAATCCCGCTATCCGATCGGGGAGGAGAATACTTGAGCACGGAATTTCGTGACTATCTAAAAGAGAATGGGGTTCTCTCTTAGCTTACTTCTCCGTATACACCACAGCACAACGGTGTATCGGAGCGGAGGAATCGCACCCTATTAGATATGGTGCGCTTTATGATGAGCACGGCTGAGTTACCTATTTTCTTTTGGGGTTATACGCTGGAGATAGCAGCATACCTATTGAATCAAGTTCCATCTAAATCTGTACCTACCACACCATATGATATATGGAGTGGGAAGAGACCATATTTTAAACGAGTTAAGATATAGGGTTGTCCTGCCTATGTCAAAAGGCAAAATCCGGACAAACTCGAGGCACGTTCAGTCCTTTGCAAGTTTGTGGGATATCCAAAGAATTCACAAGTATATATATTCTACCACAATGAGGAACAAAAGGTGTTTGTTTCTCAATATGCCACCTTTTTAGAAAAGGAATTTCTTGCAAAAGAAATTAGTGGCGAAGAGGTAGAGCTGGAAGAAGTTTCAATAACACAAACTGCAACTGAAAATTTAGTAGAACTGGAGGATTTGATAGTTCCCAACGAAGCTCAGCCTCTCCGCCGATCTGGTAGGGTTCCTCATCCACCTGAGATATACTATAGTTTTCTCGTAGACGGTCGGAGAGTTGATTGCATCATGGTAGATGATGACCCAACTAGTTTCGAGCAGGCCATCACGAGTGGGGACTCTGTGAAATGGTTGTTTGATATAGTGCCCTCAAAGCTAATTATTGGATTGCAGGCACGTGATTGCAATGATTGAGGGAGGACCTATGCCGGTAGGACAGTCTTACTCAAGATGATAGTATGCTATCTGGTTTATCTTTATCATCGTGTACATGGTTTAGGTGATATTACAGATCACTATTACACGTTGATAGAGCCCTTAAGATTCTTGCTTGACTGCCAGCAGTATAATGGCGATCATATACATGAGAATTGGGTAGTCTGTAAGGACATCCTTAAAGTGGTCCCTAGTCGTGGGAGTTTCGAGACTGGGCATCGATACTCCATTAGTAGACTAGTGTATACAGTCGAGACCCCAACGAGGGGCAGTGGCCGGTCTCACAAGCCATTGGTGTCAGTTGGTTCACCTAAGATGTATACAGGTGCTCATTGGGTTATGAGTACACCGGACATGACTCACCAGGAACCTACTAGTTGGTATTATACCTAGCGTCAGATAGTAGTTCCCTAGTGACATGTGTACAGCTTAGTTCATCAACCTGAGATCGTCATTTATCTCGTGTGAGTTCCCACTGTGCTTTGATTACTACCCTACCACGGCTCAAAGGAGTCGTGCAAACAGGTTTTAGTTGGGTACAGTCCCGAGCCACGTAGATGCAGTGAGCGGATCGGCAGGGGTTTCGTTTCTCCCGGTATTGGGGGTGAGATCGCGCTGTGTCTAGGAGATCCATTACACGAAGTCCTTGGCCAAGGCAAGTGAGATATACTTGTAGATATTCTAGTAGTATCTCAGGGTGTTCTGGGCTACACTCCGACACGACTTGTACCGCTTTTGGAGGTCTGACGTTTACCAACCCCATAGGCCCGACATGTGATACTCATAGACGAACGGACCGGACTGTACGGATATTGTCGCTGACAGGCTCAGTAGGGTTTAAGGATGAGTTCGCTCATTGGTCTCCCTTTTGGTCAATACAAGGGTAGCCGTTACGTACAGCTAGTACCACTAATGTGCTTGTGGTTAAATCAACTGCCAGCATATCGATGAGTCTTTAGAGTCCCCCACAGATAGTTTCCCAAGTTTCGGGCAAAACTTTGTAGAGGTCGTATAGTTTTATGGAAGGGTTCGATCATATACGTGCACTAGTGCAGGTAACATGATCGGATGGATCATACTAGTGGGCTTTGGTTTAAGCTCGATCCTAGTATTAGATTTGTTGGATTACTTTAGTCTCATCGCATTTGCATTCAGTCGGAATACGGATGCAGGTATGTATATACAGGTGAGGGGGTATCCTTGTGATCCATCACGAGTTTACTTTAGATGTTGCCGTATCTTTTTGTTAGACTAAATATTTGGGTTAATGTTTTGTTGATGGAATTTGTGAGCGTAAATCATCATGAGGAGCAATTAATGTGGCATGTGCAATCTAGTGACTCATGGTCTCTTTTTTATAGCCATGTCATGTTAATTGATTGATTATTATGTTGAAATGAGATGTGGAGAGAGAGAGGGCAGCCATATGAGTGGTGCTAGCTCTTGTGATTATTCGGAGTGCTCTCATTTTTCATCTCAACAGAATAGAAAATAAAAGCCTCTACTTCTTCTTCTTTCTCTAGCTCA
This sequence comes from Agapanthus africanus, assembly GCA_030015575.1. Classification (NCBI taxonomy): domain Eukaryota; kingdom Viridiplantae; phylum Streptophyta; class Magnoliopsida; order Asparagales; family Amaryllidaceae; genus Agapanthus; species Agapanthus africanus. The sequence goes on from JASDDO010000022.1 coordinate 280,366,608, forward strand.
CATGTTCCACCATGGCTTCATCTTCAACCTCCATCCATACACTCTCATGTGTTGAGAATCAATGGATGCTTGAGACAAAGTTATCACACAAAATCTCTATATCACCTTGGACATGTTGGCTAGCAAACTTCATGTCCGAGTTGCTTCGGTTTGAAGTGGAGCCCGTAAAAAGACTTCTTGACGTGGTGCCCTTCCGACGAGGAGACCGGAGATCGGAGATGCCGTGAGGAGCTAGGGATGGTGGCCAAAGACTGAAGGACACGGATCGATCGGTATAACCTTTCTATCATCTTTCTAGTTAGCTAGTTTTTGTTAATGGTTCGATCAGGGTGAAAGACTACGATAGCGCCGGTTTTGTAAAATGTTTTTGTTCCGCATTTGGCCTCAAATTAACGGCCGGGGCGCTACCGTAGACTAAGATTAATACGAGTATACGATACCGTATTCTATTCTCGCGATATAAAGTATCGATCGGTTATATGAGATATAGTTGGGTTATCGAATCAAGTGTTGATTCGATAAGTCGATACAGTATCGGCCGGTTATACGAGAGATAGCCGGGTTATCGAACAAGTGTTGGTTCGGTAAGTTGATACAAATTATATTAGTCGTTCATATGAGATATAACCGGATTATTAAATCATGTGTTGATTTAATGATTTAATGTATAATTACAAATATATGATATATTAATTTACATTAACTAATATTAGCTCACTTAAGCATTTCTTTTTCTCACATGTGTACACTTGATATATATGTGATATATATTAATTGTGTTTTATTTATGTGTCATGGTTGATGTTGTTGGGTTACCTACAACGGCAGCAAGGTTTCGGGTGGCATCTCCCATACCAATTTCAAATTTTTGCCATTATAGATAACCTTAACCATGAATCTTAAGCTAAAGAATCAAACTAAACTAACATGTTAACAACTTAACATCTAAGAGTTTGGGATTAAAATCTTTGTAGTCCATTCATTCTCATCATAAGCTCCGAGTTGAGTTCCCTTCGTTGCGATCATCAAGTACCCGGGGCTCTATGAGATGAATGAGATATCCTTACTTGAAGACTTCACAATCCAAGATGGTCTACCTTGAGGAATCACAAACCCAAGCTCTCTCTTCACTAAAGAGGTATTAGTGAAGTGAACACCCTAATCTAAGTGGGTAGAATAGATGAGGATGATGAAGTAGGAATTTTGCTCTCTTTAGTTTTTTATTTCTCACATTCATTCATCAAAAATGAAAAATCAAGCAAGCTCTTTTTGTAAGCCAGAGGAAGATGAAGAAGAAAAATGAGTGATGAAAATGAAGTATTAATTAGGTTAGAAATGCAACCAAGGGTTAAGCATGTCATGCTTAACCCTTGTAGAGACTTGACCATGGACTAGGGTTAAGGTTTGGGTTAACAAATATCCAGAAAATATCAAAGTGGGTGGACTAAGTCAACAAGGATAAATATCTCAATAATATCCACACAATTTAGAATTTACGCAAAATAAAACATTAACCCTAATCCAAACTGTAACATTTCAAAATATTAAAATATTATTTTTCGGGAATTTTTATAATTTAATAATAAAATATTGAATATTTTAATAAGGCGGTATAATTAAATACCGATAAATTGGGAAAATTTTGGAAAATTATAGAAATTACTAAAAGAGGGTGTTTTATGTGAATTATGTAAATTTTAAGTTTTTATGATTAATTTGACACTAATTTAGTGCTAATCGCGATTAAAAATCGCTAATCGGATTTTAAGCTTGTTTTGTGCAAAACTTGCACAAGTCTTTTTCATAAGTTACATTTTTCTTTATCATGGTATTCTTCATGATTCTTGCATGGTTTTTAATTAGAGAGAATGAGAAAAAGAAAAGAAAAGGAAAACATTTAAAAATGTGCATAGTGTGAGGTATGGGCATGAGAGAGAGTGGTGAGGGGGTCAACCTTGGTCATAGCTTTCCCTCCTTCATTATTTCCTCTTCAACTTCCTCTCCTCTTCAGCCCATGGCTGAAGCTCATCTCCCTCTTCATCAAACCCTCACAAACATCTCATTTCCCTCATCAAAACCCCATCTTCCCGTCACAAAATATGTGCACAAGCTCTCAAGCAACCCATTGGACCAAGAAAGCTTGCGTTTTGGCGCTGTAGGAGTTTCATGAGTGCCAAACGAGGTAATCTCTTCACACTTAGTGTAGTTTTTCATTCACATTAAACCATTTATGTGTTTAGTTATGATTCGGTGCGATTTGGTGAACTTTGAAAATTCTAGTTAGGGTTTAGGGTGTGATTTGAGTAGAGATAGTGTAATTGAGGTGTGATTGAGGACTACAACCCCTGTAGTGATGTTATTACGGATTAAAACCTTAGACAAACCCCAGGTTGCAAACTTAAAATTCTGCAGATACAGAAAATTGTGAGAATTGTGAAGGGAAATTGGAATCTGCTATCACCCGGAGCCTCTAAAAATTATTTTGCAAACACAGAGGAGTGCGCAGGCACCTAGGATGATAACCCCAAGACTCCAGCCCCCGAGTCCATTCCCTGGCGGCAAATTTAATCCCTCTGGCCGCAATTTGCAGCCAGACCTGGTCCAATTGGGGTCGTGTTTCTTCCATGGCCCTATCTCCAGTAAAATAGACCCTTGGTATATGCAAAATTGTCTGATTTGACCTAGGGTAGAATCTGGGACCTTTTTCCCGAGTTGCTGTTTTGATTCGTGTTTTCGTTTCACGTATTTTGAATTCTGGATTTGCGTATTGCGTTTTACCTCGATCACTTGACGTTTGTACGACGGGATCGAGGGTCGTTTGATGGTTTTGAATGTGTAGTCCATAGGTTCTAACCTATAAGACTTTAAGCGTATCGTTTTGGTTTTCGTGTGTCGTTTTAGTATTGATTTGGTTTTAACGCGATGCGATACGTGTGATATGTTGGTACTCCCACGGTGATTCGAGGCGATGAAGATGATGGTGGCAACGTCGACATCGACCAACGAAGATCAAGTGAGTAGATTATATCTACGGGGGAAGTCGGGTGGATGGCGTATAGCACCCCCACGGTTCATAGTGTAGCTTATTTATATTTATGGTTATATATGTGTTTATATTACGTGGACGATTATAAAGATAGGTTTTTGTGTTAATGATTAGATTAGGGTTATTAGAAGTTAACTAGTATAATTTCCTAGTAGCGAACCCTAGAATAGGTTTACACCCATACGCACACACATGCTTACTTGCTATACTTAAACTTGGATGATGAGGATAGTGGATGACATTTGGAGATGAGTCGATGATATTGGGCATAGTGCCATGAGATCGGTGATATGCTATGGTTCGAATTTGGGATACGACAAGAGATTTTAGCGGGCCTTTAGGCGTATGATTTCATACACGCACTTATATATATATATTTATATATCGATGGTATCAGTTTGTACTAGACTTAGATCAGTACCCCAGTTCATGAGATATGATGATAAGGATACCAAATAATTGATGAGATGAATGTGATATTGACTCGTACCCAGATTTGGGATGCCGTACGACGGATTTACGTACGAGCTCTCATGACTCGAGGATATTATATGATGTATATTGTATCGTATGTGATACTATTGAGGTGGGATCCCCGACTATTATATTTATGTATATATCGACTCAGATTTAGGCGGTTTCCATACCCTTTCGATTAGTTATTTAGATCTTTAGTTTACTTAGTTGATGTGAGATTAGGCCCGAGTCATACCTATTTCAAAAACTAACGAATCATGGGTATTTTAAAGACAGGCCAAGGGATACTACGAATATTTTCAAGGATATACTTTTTCATAAAAACACCGTAGCCCTATTTTCTAAAACACCACGATTCGTGCAACTTTCAAATACCAAAAACCTGTATGACTCGTATATAGGAATGTATATTTCTTTATTGCTGCATTATTATTCATTTACCATTTATTCTACTGCTCGCATTGCACTGCATGCTTATATGTTATTGATTCATATTCATTTGTGCATATGACATATGGCATACTTGTATACCTATATGCCTACACATATGCCTTTACATAGTTACATGCTCATATTATTGTTTCATGTTTCATGTATTATAATTCATGGATTTCGCACTGCGATATTGTTTCATATGATGTTTTCTGGATTGTTTTACCCCTGCGTATATATCAGTGCTATGGGATGCTGAAATATATATGTATACCCAGTGTATATATATATTAGTGGTATGGGACGCTCATATATATATGCACCTACATAATATATCATCATGATGATCTGTGCAATTTACTTATTCATTATATACGAGAGGGGCCTTTATGGTCGATATGAGGGGCCTATATGGTCGATGTGAGGGGCCTATGTGCCCGATATATAGATGACATTTTATATCCCCTACCCCACATTTATTTTATTTGCATCGCTTCATGTATTAGTAGTACCTGATAGAGTACCTTTCATGACCATTGCATATACACATTGCCATTTATTGCTTCATGTATCAGTAGTACCTGATAGAGTACCTTCATGATTGTTGCATACATATTGGACAAGATATATATATTTTGTGTCGATACTTGACATTGATTTTCTGATGATTTCATTAATGATATTTGAATGTTTATTCAAAAACCTCACTATATTAAGAAAACGGTCTTCTCATTCATGATGTCTTCTGTTTTCATTTTACCGCATTTACATCTCATATTTACGATATTTTGCTACCTGAGGCACTGACATGAGCACATGGGATTACACTTATGTTTAGATGTTTACCCTTGCCTTTTTATTATGATTCAGACTTTATCATATTGAGGATATATATATATTCCTGATCGTTCGACCTAAGATTTAGTCATACATACGATTTCTGCTCTGTGATGTTTTCTATTCACGAGTTGGCAACTCACCCCCGTTGTGCCACAGTTCTTGCAGGTTTTGCCGTACAAGTTTCATTGCGGCTTTTCTGGCACGCTGCTTCCTTTCTGGATGGTCGCTTTGGTAGGTGGGTTCACTCGCATCGTGACCACCCTTGTATTTATTTTATTCAGTTGTATCTAGAAATTCCATCAACCAAACTTGTATATTGTTTCAGACTTAGGAAACCAGTTGTGTATTATTTCGACCTTAGAGTCGCACATTGTAGTATTATGGTTTTCATGCTGATTTTGAGTTCCTTTTGAGTTTTGATCCTCGCCCTTCGGCGTTGTATATTATACTGCTTGCGTGGTTGCGACCGTCGATTGACAAAGAGCTAGCTCCAGCTTGGGGATGCCTTTTATCATTGTCTATATATTATTCTTGTTGTACCCCGTTCGGGGCCATTATTTACAAAGGAAACTCTGCCGAAATTTTCAGAAAAGAATATAGATTTTAAAAATGCATATTCAGCTTACTTATTTAATAACCTTGTTTTAAAGCATGTTTCTTCACTTCTTAAAACTAGTTTTCCTTATTTACTCCTTAAAAATGGTTTTAGATTTCTGGGCTTTTGGCTTACTTGGATTAGATGGGGTCCTATAGACTTCATATGATTCAAGTGCCAGTCACGTGCTATTCCGGGACATGACACAAACCCTAGCATGGTTTGATCTCAAAACCATAGTTGCATTTGTAACCCTAACATGTTACAATATTATATATCACATATATAATGTATAATGTAACAAAAGAAAATAATATAATTATCATATATCATGTATATATCAATGTATCACCACATAAGAAAAAGAATCATTTAAGTGAGATTATATTAGTTAATATAATGTAATATATCATATATATAATTATACATTAAATTAACGAATCAACACTTGATCCGATAATCCGGCTATTTTGCAAATAACCGACTAATATAACATGTATCAGTTCATCGAATCAACACTTGATCCGATGACCCGGCTATATCACATATACCCGGCCGATATCTCATATCGCGAGAATCGAATACGGTATCACATACACGTATTATTCTCGGTCCCGCACATATCACATATGTGCTCCTACTCCGTTTTTCCTGAGCCAGGAAACCTCTGTGTAGGACTCTAAAGAATCGTCAATACGCCGGCAGTAGGTGATGATCATATCAAACACCCACAAGCTGCAAGCGGTCAGCTAAATGTAACAGCCACCCGGGTATTGAACGATCATAAGATCATCAAGCAAGCCTGCACACACTCCTATCAATCCAATCAGTAACACTACCGTACAGTCCGGTCTCTTCGTCTGATATGTCGCATATCAAGTCTAGGGGTGGTAAACGTCAGACCCCAGTAACTGATAAGTCGTGTCGATGTGAGGCTCATAATGGGTCGAGAAACTACTGATAACACTTACCAGTAGTTCTCCATAGCCAGGGACTTCCAGTTAAAGCCAATCGAACACAGCGCAATATCTACCGCCAATACCGGGAGAGACGAAACCCATCCTATCGCTCATTGCCTCCATGTGATTCATGACTGTACCCAAAAGCCACCATTTTGCACGTTCTCATGAACATGGTAAGGTAGAAATCAAAGCACGGTGGGAATCACACAAGACTCTATGACGATCTCGGGTCTACAGACTAACCTGTACCGGTGTCACCAAAGAACTGCTACCTGACGATAGGTATAATACCATCTAGGAGTTCTCGGCGAGTCCGTTCGGTGTACCCAGTCTCCATTGAGCACATGTATACCTTCTCTGATGTCAAACACCAATGAATATGGGATCATCCATCGCCCATCATATGGGTCGAGAAGCGTATACGCTAGTCTACTCTGGAGTATCGATGCCCTGTCTCGATACTCCCTCGACTAGGAACAGTTATAGGATGTACTCTTGGACTACCCTGGCCCCACTAGTATGATCTACATCATAGTCCTAGTATTCGAGTACATATCCTAAAGGCTTCCTCAACATGTTAGAGCAAGACAGTAACCAATACAAGTCAACATGTTAAGACAAAGTGAAACCAGATAGCATACTATCATGTCGAGCAAGAAATTCCTCTCTATATATATCCAAGCATATACTATAATATACATCATATGTACAACGATGGCATCTAGGGCATATATATAACTAACAATCTTCCACTTACACTAAGGCCGGTTGTTGTAGTATCCCATACCCAACATCCCGAAGAGTCTCTCAAAGTGTATCTGCGGTATGTCCTTCGTGAGTGGATCCACAGTGTTGTCCTTCGTGTCAATTCTCCTGATCTCGATCTCTCGGCGATCAACTATCTCTCGGATCAGGTGATACCACCTGAGAATATGCCTGGATCTCTGATGGGACCTGGTTTCCATGGCCAAAGCCACTGCTCCATTGTTATCACAATACAAATATATTGGATGCTCAATAGACGGAACCACACCAAGTTTAGTGATGAACTTCTTGATCCAGACAGCCTCTTTGGCAATATCGTTGGCAGCGATGTATTCAGCCTCCATCGTCGAGTCTGCCACGGTTTCTTGTTTGGAACTCTTCCAACAAACTGCCCCTCCATTTAGGGTAAAGACAAATCCCGAGTGCGACTTAGAGTCGTCCTTATCACTTTGGAAGCTCGAATCGGTAAAGGACTCCACCTGGAGTTCTCCGTTACCATACACCAAGAACATCTCTTTAGTCCTTCTCAAGTACTTGAGAATGTTCTTCACAGCTGTCCAGTGACTCTCTCCTGGATCTGCTTGATACCTACTCTCTACACTTAGTGAGTATGCTATATCGGGTCTGGTACATAGCATCGCGTACATGATAGAGCCTACTGCGAAGCATAGGGTATCCTTGCATGCGAGCTCTATCTAAATCAGTCTTAGGAGACATCTCTTTGGAGAGAGTGAGTCCAGAGATCGTGGGTAAATACCCACGATTGGATTCTTCCATACTAAACCACTTTAGTATGGTGTCAATGTATCTGAATTGGGACAATCCTAGTATCCGTTTAGATCTATCTCTATAGATCTTAATTCCTAAAATGCATGAGGCGTCACCTAGATCTTTCATTGAGAATCTATGTTATAAGAAAAGCTTGAACGAGTGCAGCATAGGAACATCATTTCCTATTAAGAGTATTTCATCCACGTACAATACGAGGAAGACAACCTTACTCTCTGCAACCTTCTTGTAAATACAAGGTTTATCTACGTTCTTGATGAAGTCAAACTCTTTGACTACCACATCAAAGCAGATGTTCCAACTCCGCGATGCCTGCTTTAACCCGTAGATGGATTTAAGCTGCTTGCACACCTTTCCACTGCTCCTACTGTCTACGAAGCCTTCTGGCTGAGTCATGTACACGCACTCTTCTAAATCACCATTTAGAAAGGCGGTCTTAACATCTATTAGCCAGATTTCCTAGTCATGGTATGCAGTAATGGCAAGTAAGATTCAGATGGACTTAAGCATAGCCACTGGAGAAAAGGTTTCGTCATAATCCATAACTGCTCGTTGACGAAAACCATTTGCAACAAGTCTAGCTTTGAAAGTCTCAACTTTTCCATCTACACCAAGTTTCTTCTTTAAGATCTATTTTCTCCCAATGGGTTTTACCCCTTCAGGAGAAACTTCCAAAATCCATACTTTGTTGGTGTATAGGGATTCCATCTCAGATCGCATTGCATCCAGCCACTTCACAGAGTCTCTACTCGTGATGGCCTGCTCGAAGCTGGTCAGGTCATCATCTTCCATGATGCAATCCTCGCTCCCACCGTCTATGAGAAAACCGTAGTATCTCTCAGGTGGATGAGAAACCCTACTAGATCGGTGGAGAGGCTGAGGTTCGGTGGCAACTATCGAATCTTCCGGTTCCACTAAATCTTCAGTTGTAGTTTGTGTTGCTGGATCTTCTTCCAGCTCAACCTCTTTACCACTAATTTCTTTTGCAAGAAATTCCTTTTCTAAAAAGGTGGCATGTCGAGAAACAAACACCTTTTGTTCCTCACCGTGGAAGAAAAAATATCCATGTGTATGTTTTGGATATCCCACAAACATGCAAAGAACTGACCGTGCCTCGAGTTTGTCCGGATTTTGCCTTTTGACATAAGCATAGCCACTGGAGAAAAGGTTTCGTCATAATCCATAACTGCTCGTTGACGAAAACCATTTGCAACAAGTCTAGCTTTGAAAGTCTCAACTTTTCCATCTACACCAAGTTTCTTCTTTAAGATCTATTTTCTCCCAATGGGTTTTACCCCTTCAGGAGAAACTTCCAAAATCCATACTTTGTTGGTGTATAGGGATTCCATCTCAGATCGCATTGCATCCAGCCACTTCACAGAGTCTCTACTCGTGATGGCCTGCTCGAAGCTGGTCAGGTCATCATCTTCCATGATGCAATCCTCGCTCCCACCGTCTATGAGAAAACCGTAGTATCTCTCAGGTGGATGAGAAACCCTACTAGATCGGTGGAGAGGCTGAGGTTCGGTGGCAACTATCGAATCCTCCGGTTCCACTAAATCTTCAGTTGTAGTTTGTGTTGCTGGATCTTCTTCCAGCTCAACCTCTTTACCACTAATTTCTTTTGCAAGAAATTCCTTTTCTAAAAAGGTGGCATGTCGAGAAACAAACACCTTTTGTTCCTCACCGTGGTAGAAAAAATATCCATGTGTATGTTTTGGATATCCCACAAACATGCAAAGAACTGACCGTGCCTCGAGTTTGTCCGGATTTTGCCTTTTGACATAGGCCGAACAACCCCATATCTTAAACCGTTTAAGACATGGTCTCTTCCCACTCCATATGTCATATGGTGTGGTAAGTACAGATTTAGTTGTTACTTGATTCAATAGGTATGCCACTGTCTCAAGCGCATAATCCCAAAAGGAAATAGGCAACTCAGCAGTGCTCGTCATAGAGCGCACCATATCTAATAAGGTGCGGTTCCTCCGTTCCGATACACCATTATGCTGTGGTGTATAAGGAGGAGTAAGCTGAGAGAGAATCACATTCTCTTTTAAATATTCAAGGAACACTTTGCTCAAGTATTCTCCTCCTCGATCAGATCGAATGATCTTAATACTTTTACCCGTTTGGTTCTCTACTTCGTTCTTATATTCACTGAATTTCTCAAAAGCTTCAGACTTGTATTTCAACAGGAACACATGTCCGTATCTTGAGAGATCGTCGGTGAATGTAATGAAGTATGAGGAACCATTCCTGGCATGTGTAGACATGGGACCGCATACATCACTTTGTATCAGTCCCAAGAGTTTCGTAACTCTTTCTCCGTGTCTACTAAACGGAGTTTTGGTCATTTTACTTTTGATACATGACTGGCAAGTGTCATAAGATAAAAATTCGAACGGATTCAAATATCCATCCTTATGCAACTTAGCTAGTCATGTCGCATTGATATGACGTAGCATACAATGCCACAAAGAAGGATTCGTTAATTTCTGAACTCTTCCTTTTGTATGTGTTCTGTACATTAAGGACTGTAGTTTGGTTCAGAATGCATATGCCATTATTTAGCGAGACTGATCCAATCAACTTTTGATTCAAGAAGATATTCATAACATTATCCTTTACTATAAAACCATATTCTTCTTTACTCAACAAAGAAACTGATATAAGATTGCATATCATGATCGGAATGAAATAACATTCGTTCAGATTCAATGTATTACCATTTGGTAATACAAGGTGATATTCGCCAACGGTTTTGACTGCAACATTTGCACCATTTTGAAACATTTTAAAAATAAATAAATAATTAAATAAATAAAATCTTTTAGGTGAATCTTCTTATAATCGGTAAAATAAACCGTATTTTCCGTAAAACTCAACTACAGTTATTTTTCAATATAGATTTAAATACGCCTATTTTAACTATGTAATTACCAGTAAATGGTGTTATTTAGTGACTTATAAATTATTAGTTTACTAAAATATATTCCGTAATTAATAATTTTCAATATTTACATAAGCTTTTAATGATACATTTAATTAGTGATAAATACAAATTCGAATGGGTTAATTTTACAAATGAGAACCATGACAATTTAAAACAAGTGTATATCATGCAAAATTCTTTTTCAAAATGTCCCCATGGTTCTAGAAATTTCTAGGAAAAGGTTCAAAATGAAAAATTAAATAATAAAGGGGTTATATGAAAAGATGCATTACTAACGAACTTTCTACACAATACCACACATTTTTCACTCTCTCCACTTCCCTCCCTCATCACGGCCGAGCCATTCATGAGCAGCCCCAAAAATTTTGCTCTCTCATTTCCACTTCATCTCATCACAAAAATCCACTCAAAAAATCACACAAAATCCTAATAATTCCTAAATTTAATCATGACCTATTATTCTTTGATCAATCTTGCTTGAATCCTTGGAGCAAAGATATCATTTTGGAGAAAAGTTTCCATGTTTGGATCTCAAGTTGGAGGTATAATCCTAACCCATGTTCAAATTGTTGCTAAATTACTTTAGTCTAGCTTAATTAGAAGTTTAATTATGGTTTTAATTTTGTGATTCAAAATTCAAGAAAGGGTTTTAAATCAAATTAGGATATTTATTATTATGTTATGATTTTAATGAGTAGTTTAACATGTTAATGGGATGCAAAGCCTAATCTCGTTACTAGTTGCTAATTGTTAGTTTAAAATTATGCTAATTATACTAATTTTGCAAACTAGGTTTTTAGAAATTGATTAAATAATTGGGATTAAAATCTAATTAGGGTTTCATGACATTATTAACATTATAAATTGTACTTTAATACTTTAGTTCATGCAAAACCAAGCTTAGTTGTTGAATTGTGAATTTTGTTTTAAAAAGTGTTTAAATTGGATATTTTTGCACACTAGAATTTTGGATTTAATACAAATTATGTGAATAAATTATAGAAATGGTTTATATGACCTAATTATGATATTTAGTGAATATTATGGCCATTATTTTTGTTAAAACATTAAATTCGAATTAAAACGATAATTAAGTGCTCTCTAGGTTTTTGCGGAATAAAACGATTTGATTACTTTTAAGATTCTGATGATTTAAACCCTATTTTATATTATAATTAGTGAGTTTTGGAACTACGATTTGTACGTTTGTGTTTTACCTCGAACAATCGGCGTTTGTACGCCGATGTCGAGGGTTACTGGGTTATTGTGCATGAACGGGTCATAGATTTTAACATATGCGCGTTTCGTGCGCCATTTTGGTTTTGTCCGCGATTAAGATTTACGATATTATATATGTTTGCATATAGGTACCCCTCACGTGGACTTCGGATGATGAAGAAGATGATGGCGGCATCGATTTCGGTAGACAAGGACAAGATGAGTAGATGTATATCTACGGGAGAAGTCGGGTGGAGGGCGTATAGCACCCCCGCAAACGTAGAATAAGGATATTACGTACTATTATTTGGAAGTCGGACGTGACCTTAGATTCTTGGCGAGTAGGGTACTATTGAAGACTTTAAGCTGCATTAGACTGATTTAGAACGACTTAACCAGAGGATAATTGCCTTGGAGGGAATTCGTAGGTTTCATGTAGACAACATACAGACACACACACATACACTTGACTTGGTGTATATGTATATATATATGAATGTGTGTAGGTTTCTATATGTATATATATATATATATATATATATATATAACATATACACATGATATGAGGATGTTATATGATACCTAGGGATGAATCGGTATGACTGGACATGATGCCGTGAGATATTAGATATACGATCGAATTATGATATGAGATGTATTATGATATTAGTGGATCGTTTGGAAATGTGAAAATGTATATTTATACATAAACGATAATAGGTAATGATGACATTGAAATGTACGAGACTCTTGAATAGAACCCGGATTGTAATTTGTGACTTAATCACGATATGATACATGACATGATATTTTAGTGGATCATTTGACGATGTATATTTACACAGACGATGATATATGTTTGATGATATTGGGATGTATGTGATTATAGTACAGTACCCTTGATCATGATATTGTTTGATGACGATACTATACGAACGATGATGTATATATGTGATAGTTGACAAGTACCCCGATTTTGGGATGCCGTACGATGGATTTTAACGTACGAGGCATAGATGAGATGATTGATCCGCACTCTTGACTCGAGAAAGTCGTAGTATGTACGTGACGCTATTGAGGCTGGATCGCCGACTACTAGAGATATCGACTCAGACTTTAGGAGGATTTTTCTTATCTTTCGACTAGTGTCTTTAGTGAGTTCCTTAGTTGGTTAGGTAGATCTTAGTTTAGGCTGGAGTCATACTTATTTTCAAAACTAACGAATCGTGCGCATTTTTAAAGATAGCCTAAGAGATACTACGGATTTTTTTCAAAGGACATATCTTTTCTTAAAACCCCCGTAGCCCCTAATTTTCTAAAAACCACGATTCGTTCTTTTTCAAACAACAAACTGTATGACTCATAATCAGTATGTATTCTCTAGTTGTGCGTTTACTATGTAGGGTTCCTAGGCACTCTAATGGAGTCTCACAAGTGATCAAACATGCACAAATCAAAAATTCCTTGTGCCTACAAACCCTAATACGGATCGTTAACTAGAAATCAAGGCGAAACAAGCAAGTAAACGGAAATGTATCTAAAGGAAAGGGGCTACAACCTTTGTAGATCCGGTCCACCACCTCCTAGGCTCCGTGATGAAGTCCCCTCGCTGTCCAAATCATATCTTGGGCTCTAGTGTCGGCTTCATCGGAGAAAAAGCGGGCTAGGTCATCGACGACGATGCCGAAGATGATCTACGTCGAGGCATCGCTAGATCAAGCTCCAACTTCACCAAGCCATGAAAACTTGTGAAGGAAACACCCTATACAACTTGGCAAGAGGTAGAGGATGAAGAAATAGTAAGTGGGTAAACTTTAGAATTGGATTTCTCACTTGTTTTGGCTAGTTGCCATTAAAGGTTGCAAGCTTTTTCTTTTGTTGAAGAAAAAGAAGATGAAGAAAAAGAATATGATAAGTATATTTAAATTATCAAATAAAATGGTACTTAACATGATAGTAACCATAGTTAGGTGTAGAGAATAAACCATGGTTAGGGTTAATGGTTAGGTTTAGGAAAAGAACAAGAATGGTCAAGATTTCAACATTTCATGAAGTTTCCACAAAACTACAAAAAAGCCACCATTCTCTTTATCTTTTCCAAAAATAAATAAATAGATAAATCAATAGATAAATAAATGAGATAAAAGTAAACCCTAACCACTAACTTAACCATTGTTTAAGTCTTTACACAAACCAAAGCTTGCATGTATCATCTAACATGATACAATCTTGTGCACAAAAATATATCACATATACAATGTGCACAATCCAAGTGAGAAAATCCATTTAAAGTGAACCAATACTAGTTAATGCAAAGTAATATATCAAATATACAATTATGCATTAAATCAATAAATCAATACTGGATTTAACGATCCGGTCATATCGCATATAACCGACCAGTATGCTATGTATCGGCTTATCGAATCAATCCTTGATTCGATAACTAGGTTATATCGCATACAACCATTCGACACATACATCGCGAGAATGAAATACGGTATCACATACATGCATCATTCTCGGTCCCGCACATATCACATATGTGCTCCTATTTCGTTTCGCTTGAGCCAGGAAACCTCTGTGTAGGACTCTAAAGACTCGTCAATACGCCGGCAGCAGATGATGATCATATCAAACACCCACAAGCCGCAAGCAGTCTGCTAAACGTAACGGCCACCCGGGTATTGAGCGATCAAAAGATCGACGAGCAAGCCCGCTCACACTCCTATGAATCCAACCAGTAACACTTATCGTACAGTCCGGTCAGTTCGTCTGATATGTCGCATATCTCGCCTAGGGGTGGTAAACGTCAGACCCCAATAGCTCGATAAGTCATGCCGACGTAGGGTCCATAACATTCGTGAAACTACTGATAACTCTTACCAGTATATCACTGCAACCCTGGCCAGGGATTTCCTGTTATGGCCAGTCGAGCATAGCGCAACATCAACCCCCAATACCGGGAGAGACGAATCCCCTCCTATCGCTCATTGCCTCCATGTGAATCGAGACTGTACCCAAAAACCAAATGTTTGCACAACTCAGTAGAGCCGTGGTAGGGTGGAAATCAAAGCACAGTGGGAGACACACAAGACTCTATGACGCTCTCGGGTCAACAGACTAAGCTGTACCAGTGTCACCAGAGAACTGCCATCTGACGTGAGGTATAATACCATATGGGAGTTCTCGGCGAGTCCGTTCAGTGTACCCAGTCTCCACTGAGCACCCGCATACCATCTCTGATGTCAAACACCAATGGATATGGGATCATCCATCGCCCATCACATGGGTCGAGAAGATATACGCTAGTCTACCTGGAATATCGATGCCACGTCTCGATATTCCCACGACTAGGAACGATGAAGGATGTACTCATTGACTACCCAGGCCCCACTAGTATGATCTGCATCATAGTCCTGGAAGTCGAGTACACATCCTAAGGGCTTTATCAACATGTAATCAGAGAGACAGAGAATATACATGTTAAGATAAAGAGCAACCAGATAGCGTACTATCATGTCGAGCAAGAAAGTCCTACCTTTATATGTCCCAGCATCCACTACAATATACATCCAATGTACAGTAATGGCCTCTAGGGCATACATATAACTAACATACTACACAGTCACCGTTATATTCATGTTGTATTCATCGCATTGCATATTCTTACATATGTTTCTTTAGCTAATATGAAACTCTGCCTGTAGGACACCAGCACCATTACCGAAGATGCACATGATCCGCGTACACTTATTGCCGGCTCACACACATCAACATCGGTAGTTGCCGTGTCACGTACACTTTAGAACATATTATCTTTTTATCGATAGAATCAGCTAAATGCCAGTCCAATATAATATTGTGTGATTACTCTCATGTGATAGTTTAGACATTGCATTTATTACTTAGACACTTCATGCATTCACATATTCATATTATCATGCAGTATTGTAAGGCTTATGCCAATACTCATCATTTACATACTCATGATTTTGGGATTTTGGATTTCTATGAGATTTCGGGATTTTGGGGAAAACCGCAAGAATTTAATAAAAGCTTATTATTATCATTTTTAAAATGTAAGTTGCGGTTTTCTCGTGATGTATGGGTCGTCCACCATGATTTTTCATGTTTTCTGTTGGATTTCGAGACCCGATTCGAGGAGTGGAGGAACCGTCTCGGGTACATGGTGGGCCCGGTATGGTACCCCGGGGCGAGAGTGTTTTTGTAGGGATGATGATGAGCCTGGCTGGGGAAGACTACCTACCAGTGATGTCTTGCGCGGCAGATATCCGGAGGATACCGACCGTTGTCGTGAGATTTGATGATATGGGCCGATCCGGACTGACGGGGCTCGAGATATTGAGACTATGAGATATTAAGACAATGTGATATTGAGACTTTGAGATTTACATGTTTTGTGTCGATACTTGACACGGATTTCCATGGATTTCATTTATAAAGTTTCAGATTACCATACAAATTTTACTATGATAAAAGTTAAAGATTTCTTATACAGATATATCCAGATTTCATGGTTGATTGTTTTACATTCATGGTGCATGCATACTCATACACATGACATGTTACTACTTGAGGCACTGACACGAGCACTGAGCATTGCACTTACGCATAGATTATTACCCTGCCACTACTAGATAACTAGTATTATATTAAGTATATTATTATAACCTAGGAGAGCGTCATGCATGCGATTTCTACTCGCATATGTCTTCTACTCATGAGTTGGCAACTCAGCCCCGTTGTGCCAAATTTTCTTACAGGTTTCGATGTACATGTTTCCTTGGCGGCTTGCTGGCACACCATTTCTTCAAGGTGATTGCTTGGTAGGTTAGTTCACTTGTATCAGGACCACCGTTGTACTTTTATTATTTCATTTGTATCTATTAAGCTCCATCAACCAGAATTGTATTATTTGATAGATTTAGAAGACCAGTTGTTTATTCTTTCGACCTTAGAGTCGCGCTTGTATTATTATGGTTTTCTGGTGGTTTTGATGGTTTTCTTTGAGTTTGGATCCTCGCCCTTCGGCGTTGTATATTATATTGCTTGTGTGGTTGTTTCCGCCAATTGGCATAGAGCTAACTCCCGCTTGGGGATGCCTTTTTATTATTGCTTATATATATATTCTTATTTGTACCTGTTTGGGGCCAGTTTTTACAAAGGAGACTCTGCCGAAATTTTTGAGAAATTTGATGTTGTTTTTAAACATGTTTTACTTTACTTCTTCTTTTAAAAGGTTTAGATTATGGGCTTTGGCTTACTTAGATTACGTTGCGCCTTTAGACGTTTTGTAATTTAAGTGCCGATCACATTCCGTGCTTCCGGGTCTTGACAAAGTTGGTATCAGAGCGCTAGGTTTAACCTTTGTCCGAGTCTAGGTTGACCTTGGTTGATGGAGTAAGTGACTTAGGTAGAGTGACGTACCATGTGTATGATCTGCGGCATACTTACGATACGCTACTCTGTTTAAGAAACCTTAGGATGTACATTTCTTTGCACCGTATTCTATTCGTTTCTTTGATCTATCTTCGTCAATATCGGATGGTGGTTCTGTTACCACGGTCACACGGGCAGAGGGAGCTATGGCTCGAATGCGATGACCGTTAGGGTATCGTCTATTCTTGAGGATCGAAGCATTGTTTAGCGTGAGGACGAAGGGTATTCACATGTCGTCTAGGCGAAGTTAAAAGGTTCAAACGATTGTCAGAAACCCATTTTCCTAAGTTTAAGGTATTCGGAAGAACATGCAGGTAATTCTATGGACCCTCTAGAAGAATGAAACGCTAACTCGACATAATGACCATGAGAACGCTGGTGAACCTTAGGGTTTGCGGCAGTTCCGCGGTACCATTCGTGAGGCTTGGGTTTGCCCTTCTATGGCCGGTCCGCAGGTGCTGTGGCATGTACTGGATATTTTTAAACTATACTCGAGTGTTGAGCTCTCGGGGGATTTTGGGACTTTGATAAATCGATCGAAAAGTTTAACGTAGTCCGGATATCATGTGATGGGATACATTACTCAGGAGACTCTAGATATGAGTATAGCCGTTTGTAGCACCGTTCATACAGTTACGAAGAGACGAGTTCGAATCAGTCGACACCAGAGGAAAGAGGAGCACATTGATGTCGGTGTTACGAATTGCGACTTGGTGATTTGAATTTCATATTTCTGTTGTTTGGATTTTGGTATTTTAAGGATTTCGTTTTATGATTGGCATTTCCTATGTGCACATTCATTTTACTCGATTATTGTTCCATGTATCAGTTGTATTGATGTTCGTTTTGTGCATACCCATTGCACTTGATTTTGATTTTATGCATTCTGAGATACTGATTTGATTTCGTGTATATGGGTTGCACATGATTTTGGACTTATGTTTTCGGTATAGTTTTCTTGCACTCTTCGTATTTCAATTTGGTCTTGTGCACACTGATGCATGTAATTGTGAGTTTATCCATCGCGGTATACTTGATTTTGATTCGGTGTTTTTCGTATACCGCTGATTTCAATTTTGAAATACGATATATGTTTTCGTGCACCATGTGCACTTGATTGAGATTCTTGCGCACACTTGGCGCGCTTGATACGATTTTGTGGACACCAGATGCACTAAATCGGGATTTGTGCAGATTAGATGCATCTGATATTATTGTCGTGCACGCCCGTTGCACTTAACAGATTTTTTTGGTGCACACCCGTTGCACTTAATTTTGTTTCCGTGCATAGTCGTGGTATCAGTGTTTGATTTCGATTTTAGTGTGCACCGGACGCACGTGGTACCTTGTATACTGTATTTGGATTGATTTCATTTTGAGCAGTACGTTTTTATGATATTTACTATTTGGTTTAGTAACCGAACATGACTGTTCTGAGACCAGTACCTAGGTGTTTTTGCATAATCAGATGTTTGGGCGATTTTACGATGATGCGTACTATATACAAGTTATAGTTTTGATGAATATCATGTTGGTTTTCGTATTGGACTTTGACATTGTATTTTCACCATATGTTCGATGATTGCGTTATGCTTGACGGAGTTTTGATTTTGAGTTATGTACTTGTTTTTCATGCCCATGCATTGCGCTAAGATGTGTTTTATGTATTAATGATTTCGGAGCCCCGACGATTTGAGTGTTTTGCTAAATGTTTTAGTATTTGGGGGGAGTTTTAATTTAAATTCTGTGGCCGAATTTTTTTAAAGGGGGAAGATTGTAACGTTTTAAAAATAAATAAATAAATAAAATCTTTTGGGTGAATTTTCTGATAATCGGTAAAATAAACCATACTTTCCGTAAAACTCAACTACAGTTATTTTACAATATAGATTTAAATACGCCTATTTTAACTACGTAATTACTAGTAAATGGTGTTTATTTAGTGACTTATAAATTATTAGTTTACTAAAACATTTTCCATAATTAATTAATTTTTAATATTTACATAAGCTTTTAATTATACATTTAATAAGTGATAAATATAAATTTGAATGGGTTAATTTTACAAATGTGAACCATGACAATTTAAAACAAGTGTATATCATGCCAAATTCTTTTTCAAAATGTCTCCATGGTTCTAGAAATTTCTAGGAAAAGGTTTAAAATGAAAAATTAAATAATAAAGGGGTTAAGTGAAAAGATGCATTATTATTGAACTTTCTACAAAATACGACACATTTTTCACTCTTTCCACTTCCCTCCCTCATCATGGCCGAGTCCTTCATAAGCAGCCCCAAAAATTTTGCTCTCTCATTTCCACTTCATTTCAACACAAAAATGCACTCAAAAAATCACACAAAATCCTAATAATTCCTAAATTTAATCATGACCCATTATTCTTTGATCAATCTTGCTTGAATCCTTAGAGCAAAGATATCATTTTGGAGACAATTTTGCATGTTTGGATCTCAAGTTGGAGGTATAATCCTAACCCATATTCAAATTGTTGCTAAATTATTTTAGTCTAGATTAATTAGAAGTTTAATTATGGTTTTAATTTTGTGATTCAAAATTCAAGAAAGGGTTTTAAATCAAATTAGGATTTTTATCATTAGGTTATGGTTTTAATGAGTAGTTTAACATGTTAATGGGATGCAAAGCCTAATCTAGTTACTAGTTGCTAATTGTTAGTTTAAAATTATGCTAATTTTGCTACTTTTGCTAACTGAGTTTTTAGAAATTGATTAAATAATTGGGATTAAAATCTAATTAGGGTTTCATAACATTATTAACATTATAAATTTTAGTTTAATACTTTAGTTCATGCAAAACCAAGCTTAGTTGTTGAATTGTGAATTTTTCTTTAAAAAGTATTTAAATTAGATAATTTTGCAAACTGGAATTTTGGATTTAATACAAATTGATGAGAATAAATTAAAGAAATGGTTTATATGACATAGTTATGATATTTAGTGAATATTATAGCCATTAGTTTTGTTAGAACATTAAGTTCGAATTAAAACGGTAATTAAGTGCTTTCTAGGTTTTTGTGGAATAAAACGATTTGATTACTTTTAAGGTTTTGATGATTTAAACCCTATTTTATATTATAATTAGTGAGTTTTGGAACTACGATTTATACGTTTGTGTTTTATCTCGAACAATCGGCATTTGTACGCCGATGTCGAGGGTTACAGGGTTCTTTTGCATGAGCGGGTGTTCATATCCTATTCTTGCATTATTATATTCCCCATTCTTACTCTTTTTACAAATAAACAGGTGCTTTTGACCCATATCTGCTACATAGTACAGGTTACAGGTTCTTGGAACGAAAACGGTGAAAAATACAAAAGACAATACAAAAGAGGGGCTTTGACCAACAAATAGAAGGATCTTAGTCAAGCCTAAATGAAGAACAGTTCACAATGTACAAGGCAACGCAAGGTCCAAGATGTCAAAGCGTACGGTTAAAAGTCCACTACAAGTATTCACTGAAAGATCTAGAGAAGACCTAGAATCCAAATAGAGAAAAGAACCAAAGAATCAGGAAGCTCAAAAAGCCCAAAGTCAGCACAAAAAGTTTCAGGAAATGACTCCACCAATGGGCCGCGGAACCGCGGCCCAACCCTTGCTGTGGCCGCGGTTCCACGGCCGTCTGTTGCACGTAGTGAATAAAAATTTTACCATAATGTGGTGGTGGCGCTGAATAGTCTTCCTAGGGGTATTTTTGTAAATGCAGACATGCGGCAATTGTAAACCTAGGGTTTTCTATGTCCTATAAATAGAGACCCAATTCATTGTATTTTTTTCATGCCTCTTTTCATCAATAAAATTTCAGATTTCTTTTGAAGTTTGGAGAGCATCAATTCGTAAGTAGGTTTATTTTTCTGCCTTAGGTAATTTCTTTTCTTGCCCTACTTTATTCTAGTTTAGAATTTTTATTAAATTGCAGTAGATCTTTAATCTCTTAAATCAAAACAAAATAAAAACTATGTATTTCGTAGATCTCTCAATGAGCGAGTAGTTTCCTCGCTTGTTAGGATTAGGAATAGGGAAGGGTTTGAGAGATGAAGATTTCTCATCTCTTTCTTTGCCAATCTCTTTTGAACAATTAGGACCCAATGCATTCTTTCATCTTCCGCTCCCTACGACACTCTACCCACAAGGTAACGGTGGTCCGTAGTATAAAAGACCGGATTTGAAAGTTTTCCATAGAGGTTAGGGTAAGGATTAAGAAAGGACGGACAAGGATCTACGGGAAGAAACATCTTCCCAATCATCCTAATCCCCTTTATTAATAATTACCATAACTCCTAAATGATATCTAAATTAGGGCATTGAAAGAGGTGTAGATCTTTATTTACCAACTTTACCTAAACCTAATCCTAGCAAGTTTCCTAATCCTAGTATAACTCAACTTCGTTTTTAGATTTAATTAAAAGATCCAACACCCTTTGGAATTAGCTCGTAAGAACATTTAGAAGATTTACAACATTCTTGTGGACCGACCCGTATTCACCGGCTAGCTACCAAGCGACGCCGTTCTTGATTGCGATTACATATATTTTTGATCTATAAAATCTCTATACAAATCAAATGGCGCCGTTGCCGGGGATGGCGTAAAAAAATTCCTTTTTGTAATTTCGGGTTAATATAAATTTAAAAATCATAAAAATTTGAAAAAATAAAAAATATAAAAATTTTATCATCTTTTATTGTTTGAAGGGTTTCTTTTGTGAATCTTTGCAGGATTGAGGGATCTGGAAAAATCCAGAGTACGAAACAGAAAAAGGTACATCAGAACAGAGGGAGATTGGTACAACAGAACATCAGAAAAAATCCGGAGCCCTAAACCCTCAACTGCACCGCTAAACCGCGGCCGTGACCCTCTCAAAACCACTGTTCCGCGGTCTGCTTGTCTCTTCATCACGCGAAAATTTCTCTGTTTGTTTCGTTCTCTCCTCCTCTGCAACCTAAAATATATCTTTTGCCAAATTTTCTGCAGGATTCTTTGCGCTAAAAAAATCTTCCCCCTTCCAATAATTGATTTTCTGTAGGATTCTTTGCGCCGCGCTTAAAAGAAAATTGATTGCAAGTGATTTACTGTTTAGCATATTTTAATCGGACTTTAAGGGGATTTTGACCAATTCAGAATGGGTGGTGATTTCATCACCCTTCCCAGGACCCAGAAATCACTTAAAGCATTTGCATTGACCTTTCTTAATTAAAAAATATTAGACTCAGCCCTAAGGACGTCGCGCTCAATAGGACAGAGGACTAGTTATAGGCATCGGCCGTTAATCCTAACCTGATTTTGCGGTGCTTAAGCAAGTGTGTCGAAGGCGAGTGGTTACTTGATTAGGACCACTACTTGTAGTTGGGAGCCTCACACTCACCTGGCACTTACCTGGCCGCAATTGGCGGTGAAGAGGCGGTTTGAGGTTCTATTTCTAGCCCTTTGGAACAGTTAGGAGCTGTCTAGCTGACCTAGGTGACCCTAGATCTAGGCCTGATTGTGCATTTATGGTTGATCGCATTTGTGTCAAAAGTCTCTTGTCAAAAATCTTTTTGCAAAAAGATCACATAAAAAAGGAAAAATCTTTTCAAAACTTGCAACTTGTAGCTAAAGAAATCGTTGCACCTCACTTACACCACTTCTTCTCGTTGACGTTTTCGTACCTCCACATTCTGTCTTTCACCTTTTTGACTACACTACCTCTTTAATGTATGTCCGGTTGGACTAGGGACACTAGTGCCCGATTAGTCCGTGTTTCGTTGGTGCCGACCGACGAACCTTTCGACTCCGAAGTCGAAATCCTGTCCACTTCTTCACTTTCACCTTCAAATTCTTCTTCCGAAGGTATGTCGGGATACAATCCTAACAACACCTTACCAACGAGACTGATTCCACCTCCGTTAGGTGCGAATAACCCGAATCACCCGCCTGTTGAAGCGCCCCAACGAGTTGCGCTCCAGGATCTTTTCTACCCCATCCGCACCGCCCTACCTACTTTTCTTTCCCTCCCACCGGCAAATGGGGACAATTTCGAGATCAAACCCCACTTCATCAATAAGCTACCAAAATTTCACGGATTGGAATCCGAAGATGCATATATCTTTATCAACAAATTCCAAAATGTTTGCGCTATGATGAAAACAACCCAATTAAGCGACGATGCTATAAGGCTAAGGGTCATTCCTTTCACCTTCTGTGACTTAGCCGAGAAGTGGCTATACAGCACAGTGTCGCATTCAATTAAGAATTGGGAAGAGTTTGTGAATGCCTTTCTTAAAAAGTTCTATCCTCATCACAAGACTGCTAGAATCCGTAGTGAGATTATACAATTTTCTCAGCTTCCTTCCGAACCATTTTGGAAGTGTTTTGAAAAATTCAAAGATCTACTTGTTCAATGCCCTTACCATGGGATCGAAAATTGGCAACTTTGCCAAACATTATACGAGGGATTGAACCCGGCAACGAAGCAGTTGCTCGAAACCATTTGTCAATGTCACTTTCTAACCAAGTCTAGTGACGAAGCGTGGCAGTTTTTTGAGGATCTTAGTGAACAAACAATTCAGTGGGAGAGCACCAAGACCACCTCATCCTCTTCTATTAGTCAGTCTAGAGTAGGCATACATCAATTAGATATGTCGATTGCTATGAAGGCCGAGATGGCCGTACTTACGAAAAAGCTAGAAGCGATTGAGACCAAAATCTCATCGCCTTCTCCTGCCCCTGTTGTGCCCCACGAACTATTTGTGCTTGTTGTTCGGATCCATCACATCTCACCGAAGAGTGTCCTTACAATCCATCTGCTCAAGGACATGATCAAGTTAATGCTGCCTTTCAGCAACGACAAAGAAACGATCCATACTCTTCGACATACAATCCGGGTTAGAAGAGTCACCCAAATTTCGCTTGGAATCAAAATCAGCAATTCCAAGGAAACAATAACTTTCAAAGGCCTCCTCCTCCACAACAACAAGCACCTCCACAAACTCAATTCCAGCAACCTTTCCAACAGAAACCTTACCCTAATCAAATGAACAATTTTGTGCCCAACAATGCTGACCCACCAAACAATTTTGTTCAACCCCAAAATGATAAGGTTAACTCGCTAGAAAGAAGTCTAGATGCGTTCCTAAAGCAATCTACAAAATCCGCAGCAAGGTTAGAAACTTCTACTCAATCTTTGGTGCAAAACAGTGCCTCACACGATCAAAGCATCAAATCTATCGAGGCACAAATTGCACAACTCAATGCTGCGTTGAGCGAGCGAGAAAAAGGAAAGCTTCCATCTCAACCACTGCCAAATCCCGGTCACACACATGCTGCATATCAACAGCAAAATCATAATGTAAATGCTGTGACCACGTTGAGATCCGGAAAAGTGTTGCAAAATAATGTGGGTGTTAATAATGACACCCTTGCCGGTGGTCCTTCTTCATCTTCTTCACCCTCTTCTTCTTCTTCGTTAGGGCCTATTCTTCATCCTTCACACGGCTCTACTTCTTCTAGCTCGAACGGACCCACTTCTCACAACACGAACACATCTACACGGGGATCCGTTCTAACTCCATAATCTGATACGCAAAAATTGGACTCAACAACTTTTCAAAATGTTCCTTTTTCAAACCGGTTGAGATCCAATAAACCAACTCCACAAATGGAGAATATTGTAGAGTTTTTCAAACAGGTGAGCATAAATATCTCTCTTTTGGATGCAATCCAACAAGTTCCTTCATATGCAAAAATCTTAAATGACTTATGCACCAAAAAGAGGAAGTCACAAGTACCAAAGAAAGTTTTCGTGGCTAATGCTGTTAGCGATGCTCTTGTCCAATCTTTACCCCAAAAGCATAAGGACCTCGATTGTCCTACTATTTCGATAACAATTGGGGACAAGAACATCAATAGAGCACTATTAGATCTTGGTTCTAGTGTCAATTTGCTACCTTATTCTGTGTACGTGCAATTAGGCGTTGGAGAACTTAAGCCCACTCATTGTATTCTCCAAATGGCCGACCGATCAATCACCCATCCTAGGGGAGAGTTGGAGGATGTGTTAATAAGAGTAGGGGATTTCATTTTCCCCGTTGACTTTATTGTTATGGATACACAACCTGTCGCTAACCCCCGGAGTCAAATTCCGGTGATACTTGGTCGACCATTCCTTACGACTTCTAACGCGGTGATCAATTGCCATAACGGTTCAATGAATCTATCTTTTGGCAATATGACAATTGAACTCAACATTTTTAAGTTGGAAAATCATCCTGCCGAGCCTAATTCTAGCATACTTGATGTTTGCTCGATCAATGAGATCGCGGAGGAGGACCGTGAGTTCGAAAATTTCATGTTTGATCACAGCAGTGTTGACGCCACTAGCGCGTTCCTCCTAGAATCAAACACAGCTTTCACGGCGGATAACAATTATGAGTGTTTCACCTTTATAGACGATTTTGACGACTCACAACCCGAGTTTGAGTCTTTTGCTTTTTCGGATGAGTTAGTTGAATCATCCGACTCGGTTGCGTACACTCGATTTGAACCTTTGATGGAATCCTTCGAGTTTGAAACAGTTACTCCATTGTTACCATCTATTGTTTCACCTCCTAAACTCGAACTAAAGCTTTTGCCGTCGCACCTAAAATATGCTTATCTAGGTGAGAATGAGACCCTCCCCGTTATCATATCGGCCTCTCTAGCTCTTGAGCAAGAGAAGGCCCTTTTAATGGTCTTACAAAATAATCGGCAAGCTTTTGACTGGTCTATGGCGGACATCAAGGGGATTAGTCTACTCATAGTTGAACATCATATACACTTGATGGATGATGCCAAGCCGGTAAGGGATCCACAAAGATGCCTCAACCCCATAATGAAAGAGGCTGTCAAGAAGGAGATTGTTAAATGTCTTGATAGTGGTATCATTTACCCTATCTCGGATAGCCAATGGGTTAACCCCATTCATGTTGTGCCAAAAAAATCGGGCATCACGGTCATTACCAATGAGGCAAATGAGTTAATTCCTACTCGCACCCAAACTGGGTGGCGAGTTTGCATCGACTATAGAAAACTCAATGCCGCGACAAGGAAAGACCACTTTCCTTTACCTTTCATTGACCAAATGCTAGAACGATTGGCTGGGCACGAGTTCTACTGCTTTTTAGATGGCTATTCCGGCTATAACCAAGTCCCCATAGCCAAAGAGGATAAAGACAAGACCACATTTACTTGTCCTTTTGGCACTTTTGCTTATCGTCGCATGCCTTTGGGTTATGCATTGCACTCGCTACATTTCAGCGGTGTATGATGGGGATCTTTTCCGACATGGTTGAAAAGTTTTTGGAGATCTTTATGGATGATTTCTCCATTTGTGATGACTCCTTCGACGAGTGTTTGCTACACCTTGACGCAGTTCTTACCCGCTGTAGGGATAAGAATCTAACTTTGAATTGGGAGAAGTGCCATTTTATGGTACGAGAAGGCATTGTCTTAGGACATGTCATCTCGCAAAACGGCATAGAGGTTGATAGAGCCAAAATTGAAGTCATTTCCAATCTTCCTCCTCCTAAATGCGTCAAAGACATCTGAGCTTTCCTTGGCCATGCCGGTTTTTATAGACGGTTCATCAAGGATTTTAGCAAAATTGCTAGACCCTTGACTCTCTTATTGACCAAGGACACAAAATTTAATTTTGACTCAACTTGCATAGAAGCGTTCGAGTCATTGAAACACTCTCTCATTTCTGCGCCCATTCTTTCATCTCCAGACTGGACGCATCCCTTCGAAATTATGTGCGACGCATCAGATTTTGCCGTTGGTGCCGTTCTTGGACAGCATATTAATAAGATGTCGCACGTGATTTATTACGCTAACCGCACACTAAACGAAGCCCAACTAAACTACACAACAACATAAAAAGTGATTTTAGCAGTTGTGTTTGCACTTGAAAAATTTCGGCCTTACTTAATCGGCTCTCCAGTTATTGTGTATATGGACCATTCAGCTCTTCGCCATCTTTTTACGAAGAAGGATGCTAAATCGAGGTTAATACGTTGGATCCTTTTACTACAAGAGTTTGACCTTGTCATAAGAGACAAAAGAGGATGTGAAAACGTAGTGGCCGATCACCTTTCACGACTTCCTTCTTCGCCTACTCAAAATTCCAATCACAGATGTCTTCCCGATGAGCAACTCTTAACCGTGTCTGGCGAACCATGGTTCGCCGATATAATAAACTACTTAGCCACCGGCTTGATGCCTAAAGATTGGTCGAAACAGGACAAACTTCGATTCTTGTCCCAAGCAAAGCCTTTTTACTGGGATGAACCTTATCTTTTTAAATACTGTTCCGACCAAATCATTCGTTGGTGTCTACCGGAAAACGAGTTTAAGAGTGTGCTGTCTTTTTGCCACAATCAAGCATGTAGCGGGCACTTTGGCCCAAAGAAGACAGCCGAGAAAATCTTGCAGTGTGGTTTCTATTGGCCATGACTCTTTAAGGATGCATATGAATACTGCAAGACATGCTCCCGGTGCCAACACTTGGGCCGGATATCGCGGAAAAACGAAATGCCGCTCCAACCAATTTTGGTTGTGGATGTTTTTGATGTTTGGGGTATACACTTCATGGGACCATTTCCCAATTCCTTTGGGAATGTGTATATTCTTTTGGCTGTTGACTACGTGTCAAAGTGGGTCGAGGCTATGCCTAGCCGAACGAATGACAACAAGGTTGTCGTTCGATTTCTTAAAGAACATATCTTTTCTCGATTTGGGCACCCTCGAGCGATTATAAGCGATAATGGTTCTCACTTTTGCAATAGGACTTTTGAGTCCTTAATGCGCAAATATTCTATTACCCGCAAGCTGTCAACGCCATACCACCCCCAAACATGTGGGCAAGCCAAGGTTTCGAATCGGCAAATTAAGCAAATCTTAGAGAAAACGGTTTCTAAAAACCGTAAAGATTGGTCACTCAGACTGATCGATGCACTAAGGGCTTTCTGTGCTGCATACAAGACCGATCTTGGTATGTCTCCATACCGGCTTGTTTACGGGATGGCTTGCCACCTCCCAGTTGAGATTGAGCATAAGGCATTTTGGGCTATCAAAGAGTTGAATTTATCATTGGGAGATGCGGGCAGTAATCGAAAGCTGCAGTTAAATGAACTAGAAGAGCTGCGGGATGAGGCTTATGATAATGCCGTAATTGTTAAAAACCGAACTAAGGTGTTCCATGATAAACACCTTCTGCGAAAAACATTTCAACCTGGTCAACAGGTTTTACTCTATGACACTGGGTTACATTATCACCCCGGCAAGCTCCGTTCTAGGTGGAAAGGACCATTTGTAGTTCGCACCGTTTATCCGCACGGTGCAGTCGATCTTGAAAATCCGGAGAACGGTACTTTATTCAAAGTAAATGGACATCAATTAAAACCGTTCCTCACAGTGGACCCATCGGAGGAGCTCCTGTTTTTGCAGGAGCCGATCTACACCGATTAAATCTCCTCCACTTTCACCCCCGAATTTCCAATAAATTTTTTCAAACTTTATTTCAAATAAATTTGGGGGTGTGTATCATTTGTAAATATGTTAATAAGGAGGAAATTGCCGACATTATCGACCCACTTGGTGCAGCATGACAGTGAGGACACTGTCCAGTTTAAGTTTGGGGGTATGCTCGGTAAGTTTTCTTCCTTCGCATTCATATGTATATTTCTACATTGCATCCTTATATAAAAATCATAAAAATTGAAAAATTTGAAAAAAATTTAAAAAAAAAAAGAAAAAGAAAATCCCATAAAAATTGAAAATTTCAAAAAAAATTTATAAAAATTAATGTATTCAATTTTGGCTGTATTTGACTTGAGTTTGACAAATAGGTCAACTGGCTAGGAACAACTAGATCTTAGACTTAGTAAATTAAAAACCCTAAAAATAACCTTTCTTAAAGTTTAACGGTAGAAAGTATATGTCTTTGTAGTTTATTTAGAAATAGGCAAATTTTGAGTTCACTTCTTGGGCTAAGTCGAAACAAAGGAAAAATATTGATATTTTTATTAGAGAATAAGTATGAAAAATAATTCCTAGCTTAAGTCTAGATTCTGAAAATGTATACCCTACAAATTGCACTAACACGCACCTTGAAACATGGAATAGTAGAGGAGACCTTGAAATGCTCTTGTCAAAAGTCCTTAGTACGAAGAAAATGAAAAAAAATTATATAAGTGTGAATAAAAAAAAATGAACACTGTTTTTTGTGATTACTTAAGGCTAAAAAATAAAAAAATATTTAGCGAGGGTGCTTCATCACCTAGTGCCTTAGACCAACTGGTTTGGGAGTCACTGCTAAAGCCATGGGTGTTGCAAGACTAGGAATTACGCTTTAAAGTGCAAACACATGTTGTAATCGGTCGTTTGTACCTTAAGAAGTATTAACGGTCACATGAAGGATGTGTAAGCAAAATTCATTTAAAAATTCAAAGTGTAGGGGTGATATATACACACACGTAGGGGTATGTGATTGGAGTTTAGATGAGAGAAAGGAATGAAGAATAGAACTTGTATCTTTAGTAGAGTTGATAAAAATTCCTAAGTGGAGATGGAACCCTAGAAGGAAAACTTAAGAGATACCGAAAGCTAGGTAAATCTATAGAACATATATAATCTTAAGTTAAATGATGAGGAAGTGTGAATAATATGGGTGGATAATTTACAAGTCGACGATAATAGAATTCCTTGTTAGAAAACCTAATTGGAGAACAAAAGTCAAAAAGCCAAATTGATAGGATTTTGTAGGTGTAATCCGCTGAAAACCCTCAGGAGACAACACTCCTCCTACTAGGGATACCTAGAGGTTTAACGGCTTGTTGCACGAGCTCAGTGCAATCGCGTTTCCATGTGAAAGTGAGGTTAGGTTTTTTTTAAAACTAAGTTTGCTCGAGGATGAGCAAAAGATAAGTTTGGGGGTATTTGTTCATATCATATTCTTGCATTATTATATTCCCCATTCTTACTCATTTTACAAATAAACAGGTGCTTTTGACCCATGTCTGCTACATAGTACAGGTTACAGGTTCTTGGAGCGAAAACAGTGAAAAAGACAAAAGATGATACAAAAGAGGGACTTTGACCAACAAATAGAAGGATCTTAGTCAAGCCTACATGAAGAACAGTTCACAATGTATAAGGCAACGCAAGGTCCAAGATGTCAAAGCGAACGATTAAAAGTCCACTACAAGTATTCACTGAAAGATCTGAAGAAGTCCTAGAATCCAAATGGAGAAAAGAACCAAAGAATCAGGAAGCTCAAAAAGCCCAAAGTCAGCACAAAAAGTTTCAGGAAATGACTCCACCAATGGGCCGCGGAACCACGGCTCAACCCTTGCTGTGGCCGCGGTTCCGCGGCTGTCTTATGCACGTAGTGAATAAAAATTTTACTATAATGTGGCGGCGGCGCTGAATAGTCTTCCTAAAGGTATTTTTGTAAATGCAGACATGCGGCAATTGTAAACCTAAGGTTTTCTATGTCCTATAAATAGAGACCCAATTCATTGTATTTTTTTCATGCCTCTTTTCATCAATAAAATTTCAGATTTCTTTTGAAGTTTGGAGAGCATCAATTCGTAAGTAGGTTTATTCTTCTGCCCTAGGTAATTTCTTTTCTTGCCCTACTTTAATCTAGTTTAGAATTTTTATTAAATTGCAGTAGATCTTTAATCTCTTAAATCAAAACAAAATAAAAACTATGTCTTTCGTAGATTCCTCAATGAGCGAGTAGTTTCCTCGCTTGTTAGGGTTAGGAATAGGGAAGGGTTTGAGAGATGAAGATCTCTCATCTCTTTCTTTGCCAATCTCTTTTGAACAATTAGGACTCCATGCATACTTTCATCTTCCGCTCCCTATGGCACTCTACCCACGAGGTAACGGTGATCCGTAGTATAAAAGACCGGATTTGAAAGTTTTCTATGGAGGTTAGGGTAAGGATTAAGAAAGGACGGACAAGGATCTAGAGGAAGAAACTTCTTCCCAATCATCCTAATCCCCTTTATTAATAATTACCATAACTCCTAAATGATATCTAAATTAGGGCATTGAAAGAGGTGTAGATCTTTATTTACCAACTTTACCTAAACCTAATCCTAGCAAGTTTCCTAATCCTAGTATAACTCAACTTCGTTTTTAGATTTAATTAAAAGATCCAACACCCTTTGAAAATAGCTCGTAAGAACATTTAGGAGATTTACAACATCCCTGTGGACCGACCCGTATTCACCGGCTAGCTACCAAGCGACGCCGTTCTTGATTGCGATTACATATATTTTTGATCTATAAAATCTCCATACAAATCAGCGGGTCATAGGTTTTAACCTATGCGCGTTTCGTGTGCCATTTGGTTTTGTCCGCGATTTCGGTTTACGATATTATATATGTTTGCGTATAAGTACCCTTCACGTGGACTTCGTACGATGAAGAAGAGGATGGCGACATCGATTTCGGCAGACAAGGACTAGGTGAGTAGATGTATATCTACGGGGGAAGTCGGGTGGATGGCGTATAGCACCACCGCAAACGTAGAATAAGGATATTACGTACTATTATTCGGAAGTCGGACGTGACCTTAGATTCTTGGCGAGTAGGGTACTATTGAAAACTTTAAGTTGGATTAGACTGATTTAGAAAGACTTAACCAAAGAATGATTGCCTTGGAGGGAATTCGTAGGTTTCATGTAGACACACACACGCACACACACATACACTTGACTTGGGGGGGGTGTGTGTGTGTGTGTGTATGAATGTGTGTAGGTTTCTATATGTATATATATATATATATATATATATATATATAACATATACATGTGATATGAGGATGTTATATGTACCTGGGGATGGATTGGTATGACTGGGCATGATGCCGTGAGATATTTGATATACGATCGAATTATGATATGAGATGTATTATGATATTAGCGGATTGTTGCGAAATGAGAAAATGTATATTTATACATAAACCATAATATGTAATGATGACATTGAAATGTACGAGACTCTAGAATAGAACCTGGATTGTGATATATGACATGATATTTTAGTGGACCATTTGACGATGTAAATTTACACAGACGATGATATATGTTTGATGATATTGGGATGTATGCGATTATAGTAAAGTACCCTTGATCATGATATTGTTTGATGATGATACTATGCAAACGATGATGTATATATGTGATAGTTGACCCGTACCCCGATTTTGGGATGCCGTACGATGGATTTTACCGTACGAGGCATAGATGTGATGATTGATATGCACTCTTGACTCGATAAAGTCGTAGTATGTACGTGACGCTATTGAGGCTGGATCGCCGACTACTAGAGATATCGACTCAGACATTAGGAGGATTCTTCTTACCTTTCGACTAGTGTCTTTAGTTAGTTTCTTAGTTGGTTAGGTAGATCTTAGTTTAGGCTCGAGTCATACTTATTTTCAAAACTAACGAATCGTGCACATTTTTAAAGACAGCCTATGGGATACTACAGATTTTTTTTCAAAGGACATATCTTTTCTTAAAACTTCCGTAGCCCCTAATTTTCAAAAAACCACGATTCGTGCTTTTTCAAACAACAAACAGTATGACTCATAATTAGTATGTATTCTATAGTTGTGTGTTTACTAAACATTCACCGTTATATTCATGTTGTATTCATCGCATTGCATATTCATTCATATGTTTCTTTAGCTAATATGAAACTCTGCATGTTAGGACACCAGCACCATTATCGATGATGCGCAAGATCCACGTACACTTATTGTCGGCTCACACACATCATCATCGGTAATTGCCATGTCACGTACACATTAGAACATATTATCTTTTTATCGATAGAATCAGCTAAATGCTAGTACAATATAATGTTGTGTGATTACTCTCATGTGCTAGTTTAGACGTTGCATTTATTATTTAGACACTTCATGCATTCACATATTCATATTATCATGCAGTATTATGGGGCTTATGCCAATACTCATCATTTACTTACTAATGATTTTGGGATTTTGGATTTTTATGAGATTTCTGGATTTTGGGGGAACACCGCAAGAATTTAATAAAAGCTTATTATTATCATTTTTAAAATGTAAATTGCGGTTTTCTCGTGATGTATGGGTCGTCCACCATGAGTTTTCATGTTTTCAGTTGGATTTCGAGACCCGATTCGAGGAGTGGAGGAACCGTCTCAGGTACATGGTGGGCCCGGTACGGTACCCCAGGACGAGAGTGTTTTTGTAGGGATGACGATGAACCTGGCTGGGGAAGACTACCTACCGGTGATGTCTGGCGCGGCGGTTATCCGGAGGATACCGACCGTTGTCGTGAGATTTGATGATATGGGCCGATCCGGACTGACGGAGGCCGAGATATTGAGACTATGAGGTATTGAGACTTTGAGATTTACATTTTTTGTGTCGACACTTGACAGGGATTTCCATGGATTTCATTGATGATGTTTCAGATTACCATAAAATTTTTACTATGATAAAAGTTAAAGATTTCTTATACAGATATATCCAGATTTCATGGTTGATTGTTTTACATTCATGGTGCATGCATACTCATATACATGACATCTTACTAGAGGCACTGACACAAGCACTGAGCATTGCACTTACGCATAGATTATTACCCTGCCACTACTAGATAACTAGTGTTATATTAAGTATATTATTATGACTTAGGAGAGCGTCGTGCATGTGATTTCTACTCGCAGATGTTTTCTACTCACGAGTTGGTAACTCACCTCCGTTGTGCCAAATTTTCTTACAGGTTTCCATGTACGGGTTTCCTTAGCGGCTTGATGGCATACCATTTCATTCAGGGTGATTGCTTGGTAGGTTGGTTCACTTGTATCAGGACCACCGTTGTACTTTTATTATTTCATTTGTATCTAGTAAGCTCCATCAACCAGACTTGTATCATTTGATAGATTTAGAAGACCAGTAGTTTATTCTTTCGACCTTAGAGTCGCGCTTGTATTATTATGGTTTTCTGGTGGCTTTGATGGTTTTCTTTGAGTTTGGATCCTCGTCCTTCGGCGTTGTATATTATATTGCTTGTGTGGTTGTTTCCGCCAATTGGCGTAGAGCTAACTCCCGCTTAGGGATGCCTTTTTTATTATTGCTTATATATATATTCTTATTTGTATCCGTTTGGGACAGTTTTTACAAAGGAGACTCTACCGAAATTTTTGAGAAATTTGATGTTGTTTTTAAACATGTTTTCCTTCACTTCTTCTTTTAAAAGGTTTAAATTCTGGGGTTCGGCTTACTTAGATTACGTTGCGCCTTTAGACGTTTCGTAATTTAAGTGCCGATCACGTTCCGTTCTTTCGGGTCATGACATATTCCCTACTCTTACGGAACGATCACCCTCTCTTAGTTATCTACCTTTTTTAAGCCCATGTAACATATTACATATGTGGGATCCTGATCCGGTATCTAATAATCAGGACGTAGAGTGTGTAAGTCGACGTTAGACACCCCACATGATGCGGGGAGGCGGAATAGGTAAAACAATCATTTTGTTTAAACTAACATCGACTAACTATACGGATCTTTGCTAAACCCTAACTAACAACAACATAGAAGTGATTAGCTACTATCAAAGATGATTATACCTAATGAATCAAGTCCTTCTTGTTCTCGTAGACCACCTCCTCGTCAGCCTCCTCGTTGTGATAGAAGGTCCACCCGAGTGCTACTTCTCCAAGCTTAACCACTCATTTGAGGTAAATAGGTTGCTAAGAGCGCTAATCAAAGTAACCTAGAGGATATATAATAGGATTAAGGATCTATTAGTCTTGCTAACCCTTGGATCTCAACACATGAGAGGTTAGGGTTAGTTCTTTAAAGAAAGAGAGCTTGAGGAGAGAGAATGTGATAGTGGGAATGATATGAAATAATATTTCATTTGAGAATATATATGAAGCATAATAATTATTAAATGAATAACAAATAATAATATCAACCATGCTTCATTAACTCACTTTGTGTGATTCATCTCATGAGTCATTAAGCAATAAATACATCATTAACTCCTTTGGATGAATCAAACCATGAGTCATTAAATCATTTAATGCAAATTCCACCTAAGCCTCCAACTCATCAATCTTCTAGAAGCTTCTCGACTAATTACGAGAATGCCCCTCTCATCCGTGAAAACACGGAAACACTGAGACTGTATAAATCCAATAATCCAATACTAGAATCTGGCTTAAACCAAAGCCTGCTAGTATAAACTGTCCGAACATCGTACGTGCGTAAAAACATGTATGTGTCCGAACCCTATCGTAAAACCATACGACCTCTATATCGTTTCGCCCGAAGTAGGGAAACACTCTGTGTGGGACTCTAAAGACTCGACACTACGCTGCCAGTGTGTTTAACCACAGACCGCAAGCAGCACTAGCTGTACGTAACGGTCCCCAGGTAGATGTCGATAAGAAGGCCGATGAGAAAACCCATCCGAACTCCTACTGAGCCTGATGTGACAATCTCCGTACACTCCGGTCTGTTCGTCTATGACTATCGCATATCGGGCCTAGGGGGCGGAAAGCGTCATTCCCCTATAAGATGTATAAGTCGTGTCGGAGTGAAGCCCATTACACCTTGAGAAGCTACTGGAAATCCTACCAGTAAATCTCGCTTGCCCTGGATAGGGACTTTGCGTAATGGCTTTCCAAACACAGCGCGATATCAACTCCTAAAACAGGGAGAGACGGATCTTATCTAACCGCCGCTGCCTCCAAGTGCTTTGGGACTGCACCCAACTACTACCTATTTGCACGAATCCTTTGAGCCGTGGTACGGTAGCAATCTAAGAACAGTGGGAACACACTCGAGACGAAGCAGCAATGTCAAGTCTGCAGACTATGCTGTACTCATGTCACCTGGGAACTCTTAACTGACGACGGGTATAATACCAACCAACAGTTCCCTGCGAGTCTTGTCCGGTGTACCCGTAACCCAACGAGCACCTGTATACAATCTCCAGTACAACGTACGGATGGCTGTGGGACAGACCATCTCCCCAACTGGGATGAGAAGCGCACACACTAGTCTACTCCGGAGTATCGATGCCCTGTCTCGATAATCCTACGACTAGGGACCTAAAAATGGATGTGCTTGTAGACTACCCAGCCCCCACTAGTGTGACTGCCATCACAACGCTGGTAGTAAAGCAAGATCCTAAGAGATCTATCAATATATATTCTCGATATACTAACATATTAAGATAGATATAAACCAAGTAGCATACTACCGTGTTTAGCAAGACAGTTAATATAACTGTGAATATCCCAAGCTTCCATTAAGTAATATACAAGCTAGTATAATACAATAATGGCCCCCAGGGCATATACACTAACAATCTCCCACTTGCACTTGGGCCATGTACTGGCGTATCGAAGACCTATCATCTCAAGTAGCCTCTCGAACTGAATCTAAGGTAAGGCCTTAGTGAATGGATCTGCAATGTTCTCCTCTGTAGGAACTCTCCGGACCACGATCTCCTGTCGATCTATGATCTCTCTGATCAGGTGATACCGCCTTAAGATGTGTCTGGAATTTTGATGGGACCTGGGTTCCTTCGCTAAAGCTATAACTCCATTGTTGTTACAATACAACGGTATTGGATCAGCAATGGTAGGAACCACCGGAAGTTCTGTTAGGAACTTCTTCATCCAGACTGCTTCTTTTGCGGCATCGCAAGCAGCGATATACTCCCCTTCCATCGTCGAGTCAGCAACGGTGTCCTGCTTGGAACTCTTCCCGCACACCACCCCTCCATTGAGGGTAAAGACATAACCTGACATGGACTTGGAGTCATCCTTGTCAGTCTGGAAGCTGGAGTCAGCAAAAGCCTCAATCTGGTGGTTCCATCGTAAACAAAGAACATTCTCAGGTACTTGAGAATGTTCTTTACTGCTATCCAGTGTTTCTTCCCTGGGTCTGACTGATACCTGCTTACCACGCTCTGTGCGTAAGCTACATCTGGTCTGGTTCACAACATCGCATGCATTATAGAGCCTACTGCAGAAGCGTAGGGTATAATTGACATGCGATCCCTTTCCAAATCAGTCTTGGGAGATATCTCTTTGGATAGGGTGATTCCGTGACAAGCCGGTAAATTACCGCGCTTAGAATCTTCCATACTGAATCTTTTCAGTACAGTGTTGATATACCTGGACTGCGAAAGTCCCAACATCCTCTTAGATCTATCATGATAGATCTGGATCCCCAGAATGTAAGAGGCATCACCCAGGTCTTTCATTGATAACCTGTGTGACAAGAATCCTTTGACAGATTGTACCATAGGAATGTCATTTCCTATCAATAGAATGTCATCCACGTACAAGACGAGGAATACGACAGTTCGTGCTACAATTTTACTATATATACATAGTTCATCTAGATTTTTGATAAAGTCATATTCTTTGACCGTTTCATCAAAACAGATGTTCCAACTCCGTGATGCTTGCTTTAGTCCATAAATGGACTTAAGCAACTTGCACACTTTCCCGCTGCTCCCACTCTGATTGAAGCCTTCTGGCTGATCCATATAGACGCACTCTTCTAAACTACAATTTAGAAATGTCGTCTTTAGGTCCATCTACCAGATCTCATAATCATGGAAGGCGGCAATGGAAAGAAGGATCCGAATGGATTTGAGCATAGCCACTGGAGAAAAAGTTTCATCATAGTCCAAACTAAGTCTTTGACGAAAACCCTTTGCAACAAGTCTAGCCTTATAGGTTTCCACCTATCCATTTACACCAATCTTTTTCTTGAAGATCCATTTGCATCCTATGGGTTTTACCCCACCTGGAGCAAAGTCCAAGGTCCATACTTTGTTGGTGTACATGGACTCCATCTCGGTCCGCTTTGCTTCCAGCCATCTTACCGAGTCACCGCTCTAGATAGCCTGCTGGAAGCTAGTAGGTTCATCATTATCAATGACGCAATCCTCTTTATTCCTATCTATGAGAAAACAGTAGTATCTCTCAGGCGGATGAGACGGCCTACTACTCCTGCGGAGGGGTGCAGGATTGTCCTATTCTTCTTGAACTACTGATTCTACCAAACTTTCAGTAGTAGTTTGTGGTTCTGGAATTTCTTCCAGTTCTATTGCACTCCCACTTGTTTCCTTTTCTAAAAACTGCTGTTCTAGAAAATGGGCATTACGAGAAACAAAAACCTTTTGTTCCTCTGCGTAATAGAAGAAATACCCCTTGGAGTTCTTTGGATATCCCACAAACTTACACTGTACTGATCGCGCCTCGAGTTTGTTCGCATGCTGCTTTTTAACAAAAGCTGGACATCCCCATATCTTCAGATACTGAAGATAGGGTTTCTTCCCACTCCACATCTGATATGGCGTGGTAGGCACAGTCTTGGTAGGAGCCCTGTTCAAAAGATATGCTGCTGATTCTAGCGCATAATCCCAGAAAGATCGCGGTAACTCAGCATTACTCATCATGGAACGTACCATATCCAATAGGGTTCGGATCCGTCTCTCCGATACACCGTTATACTATGGAGTGTATGGAGGAGTAAGCTGAGAGAGAATTTGGAGTGTATGGAGGAGTAAGCTGAGAGAGAATTTCTTTCTCTTTTAGGTAACCCAGGAACTCGGCACTTAAATATTCACCACCTCGATCAGATCTCAGTGTCTTGATACTTTTTCTGGTTTGGTTTTCTACTTCATTCTTATATTTTTGGAATTTCTCAAAAGCCTCGAATTTATGTTTCATTAAGAAAATGAATCCATACCTAGTCCGTAAAAGTAATGAAATATGAAAAACCACCTCTTGCATGTGTAGATATTGGACCACATACATCGCTGTGTATGAGTCCTAAGAGCTGGCTCGCTCTTACTCCATGCCCAGTGAATGGAGTCTTTGTCATCTTTCCTTTGAGACATGATTGACAAGTTGCATAACATTGATATTCGAACGGATCCAAATATCCTTCTCTATGTAACTTAGTTAACCTTGTCTCATTGAAGTGACCCAGTTTTCAATGCCATAAGAAAGCCTGATTTATATCTTGAGACTTTCTTTTTAGTGTGTACTGGACATTGAAAATCTGTAATTTGTTTAATATGTATATACCGTTATCTAGTGTACCGGACCCAATCAAACCATGATTAAGGTGGACGTTAATAACATCGCTTACGAACGTGAAATCATAACCTTCTTTTGATAACAACGATACTGATATGATATTACACGTTAAACTAGGTACACAAAAACAGTTGGGCAAAACCAAAATATGTTCACTCGTCAATCCTAGGTGATAATCCCCTACGGACACAGCACCCACGCTAGCTCCGTTAGCAACCTGGATGGTCATATCACCAACCTTCAGCACACTCCAGTTTCTCAGTGCCTGCAATAAATTGCATATATGAGATCCTGATCCGGTATCCAATACCCAGGAAGTAGAGTTGATTGACAGACAACTTTCAATTACAAACACACTTGAAGTCGAAGCCACAGCTTGCTTCGGGTCCTGGTTCTTGGCAATCCAAGCTTTGCAATCTTTCTTCCAATGGCCTTTCCTACGACAGTGGAAGCACTCGTCCTTTGCCACTACTGGAACCGCAACCTTTGCCTTTCCCTTAACTCCCACCTTACCAACATCATCTCTTGGTTTGGTAGTGGCCTTCATCTTCCTTCCTTTGGCCCTTGCCTTGGACGTGGAAGAGGAAGCACCGCGAACAAACATAGTGGGTGTTTCCCTTGCTTTCTGCAAGGTGCCCTCTGCACTCCTCAACATATTAAGGAGTTCTGTAAGTTCAACTTCTTTTCCTTGAATATTGAAATTCAGAATAAACTGGACGTAGGTGAAAGGAAGGGACTGAAGAACCAAGTCTGTATAGATCTCGTTCTCTAAAGTCGTCCCGAGATCCATGAGCTCTTCTATATAACAATTCATCTTTAGAACATGTTCTCCTACAGATGATCCGACGGCCAGCCTCGACTGAAACATGTTCATCGAGGTTTCGTATCAAGCTATACGAGATTGCTCTCTATACAGATCTTTTGTGTGGAGAAATATGGATTCAAGGTCCATATCCTCGTGCCTCCTCTGATGTTCATTATTCATAGAGGCAAGCACGATGCATTTGGCCTTCGCACAATCTAACTCCCAGGTCTTGTGGAATTCCTTATCCGCAATACTGGAATCTGGACCAAGGATTGTAGGTGCCTTAGCAGTAAGGACATACCCCAATTTGTCATAAGTCAAAGCCATCTTAACATTCCGGAACCAATCATTATAGTTTGGCCCTGTCAAAATATTTTTATGTAATAGTAACTTAAGGCCTGTCATGTTCTGGGTTGCTGCAATGAGAGAGAGAGAGGGTACACTTTAGCATGATGCTCTTGCAAGTTTAGAGTGGTTTTTAGTTTATCTAAACCGGATGGCTCCCACTGTTTTTCGATTCCCTGCTCAAACCAAAAAGGAAGAACTAGTCAGGACTATTCTCACCGTACAATACTTGCTTAACCGTTCAGCCAGGCCGGTGTCGGTACATCGAGGGAGGTTTTATGACGCTTTCGTGAAGTTTCTTAATTAAATAACCTCTTTTCTCTGGGGGCATAGCCCTGCTGACACCTTTCTCGACACCTACTTGGTTTATAACATTGATCGTTATATGACGAATCTCCTGATGAGTAGCGGATACTCACAGTAGGATCGAGATCCAAATATCATCGTGTGATAAAGCTGAATGAAACCTACCAAAATTATCACACTCCAAATGGTATGCAACTCTTAGCAAATTTCAATTTCTTTAGAAATTCCCGATATAAATTTCTGCCCCATGCTCTTATGACCTTGGCATTGGTCAAACTGGCATAACTCACATGTCAAGTTCTACCCATCATTATCTTGTTAATTTGAACACATCCGTACATACCCCTGACGTTGGCCAAATGATAATACGACTGTCCCAAACTAACTCATCTATCTATGCAAAAAATGAATACCCAGCAGCTACCAAACACTATGCCTTGGCGTTGGTCAAAATGCATAGCTTGAATACTATTGAATACCCAAATGAAATGACGGAGGGCTACGAATGGTTTTGGCGAAACTGTGAACGTAGTGAACTTGATATGATCGAAGGAACCTGATAGCTTTTAAAAGGAGTGGCTTAAGCTCCGCAATTTAAAAAATATCTTCTGTTTTAAAATAACCGAGTGGTTTCTTTTAAACTGTTCTAACGATTCAACTTTGGTTTATTTTTTTTGCATTAATATAATGCGTCCCATCAATTAACCTATCATTGCAGAAAACAACGAAAATACAACGTCCTTTAATGCCATCTGCATTCTCCACTGGGTCCTATCATTCACCCGTTAGGTTACTTAACTAACGACAGAGCGGGGGCTGGGCTAGCGCGGGAGTAAAACATAAGTGACGCCTAATAGATATCATATATAGATATTGTACATTTGTCAGACGCAATAATAAGCATTCCAGATCACATATGAACATATTGGATTTTCTATGAATCCGCATTCCTTTTGAGCCTGCAAAGAAAGACGGATTACACAGTCGCGATGAATAGCCAAAACCCCACCCTAGACCCCTACGGGTATGGCAAACAACCCGCCAAGTACCCGAAGTGAAGCGGTCTCCCTCAACAACGTGAGTAGGCCACTAAACACTTCAAAGTACCCGGTAGTTTGTGCACCCCATCTTGGGTCTATCCTAGGAGCAGAAAACAGTAAATGAAATAATACAACGGTGGCTACAACCTCAACCCGGATGTGCCCCGCAAAAGAATATTACAACAATTTACAAATTACATTTGAATGAAAGAAACACTCGTCTCACATCCCCGGCTATCCATTAACGAAAATCCAACAAGTCCACAAACACAAACCAGTAAAAACCATTACAGAAAAATGCAACCCCCTGCTAACCGACATACTAGCAGTTAGGGGAGGTTTACGAACACATTAAACACATCACAGATATAATCAAATTAGCCAAAAATCTTAGAATTTTGATCAAGCAAACACAAATGATTCTACTCGAAATAATTCTCTATGCACCTGAAACCTGAGTAGAAACAAAACATCCCCAAAAATACAAAATCAACACAGAAGAGTTACTGGGCAAATTTGGGCTGACTCGGCATCAACTCGGCCGCGGATCCACGGCGGATCGCTTGGATCGGCCGAGGTTCCGCGGTGGTTTGGCCGAGTTATAATCCGAAATTTCTCCAGTAATCTTATAATTCCCTGCTTGTATTTTTAAGGGTCCCTCAAAAATTTTTAGACCCTGTTTAAAAAACGGCAGAAACTTGGTTAAAATTATGTTTTTTCTGGTTCGTTTTGCGATCGAATTTCTAACAACTTTGCTAACAAGTTAGTTATGGTTTAGCGAGACTCTGATAACACTGTAAGTCGACGTTAGACACCCCACATGATGCGGAGAGGCGAAATAGGTAAAACAATCATTTTGTTTAAACTAACATCGACTAACTTTACGGATCTTTACTAAACCCTAACTAACAACAACATAGAAGTGATTAGCTACTATGAAAGATGATTATACCTAATGAATCAAGTCCTTCTTGTTCTCGTAGACCACCTCCTCGTCGACCTCCTCGTTGTGATAGAAGATCTCCCCGAGAGCTACTTCTCCAAGCTTAACCTCTCGCTTGAGGTAACTAGGTTGCTAAGAGTGCTAATCAAAGTAACCTAGAGGATATAGAATAGGATTAGGGATCTATTAGTCTTGCAAACCCTTGGATCTCAACACATGAGAGGTTAGGGTTAGTTCTTTGAAGAGAGAGAGCTTGAGTTGAGAGAAGGTGAGAGTGAGAATGATATGAAATAATATCTCATTTGTGAATATATATGAAGCATAATAATTATTAAATGAATAACAAATAATAATATCAACTATGCATCATTAACTCACTTTGTGTGATTCATCTCATGAGTCATTAAGCAATAAATGCATCATTAATTCCTTTTGATGAATCACACCATGAGTCATTAAATCATTTAATGCAAATTCCACCTAAGCCTCCAACTCATCAATCTTCTAGAAGCTTCTCGACTAATTAAGAGAATGCCCCTCCCATCCGTGAAAACACGGAAATACTGAGAATGTATAAATCCAATAATCCTATACTAGAATCTGGCTTAAACCAAAGCCTGCTAGTATAAACTGTCCGAACATCGTACGTGCATAAAAACACGTATGTGTCCGAACCCTGTCGTAAAACCATACGACCTCTATATCGTTTCGCCCAAAGTAGGGAAACACTCTGTGTGGGACACTAAAGACTCGAAACTACGCTGGCAGTGGATTTAACCACAGACCGCAAGCGGCACTAACTGTACGTAACGGTCCCCAGGTAGATATCGATAAGAAGGCCGATGAGGAAACCCATCCGAACTCCTACTGGGCCTGATGTGACAATCTCCGTACAGTCTGGTCTATTCGTCTATGACTATCGCATATCGGGCCTAGGGGGCGGCAAGCGTCAGTCCCCTATAAGCGGTATAAGTCGTGTCGGAGTGAAGCCCATTACACCTTGAGAAGCTACTGGAAATCCTACCGGTAAATCACGCTTGCCCTGGCCAGGGACTTTGCGTAATGGCTTTCCAAACACGGCGCGATATCAACTCCTAATACCGGAAGAGACGAATCCTATCTAACCGCCTCTGCCTTCAAGTGCTTCGGGACTGCACCCAACTGCTACCCGTTTGCACGAATCCTTTGAGCCGTGGTAGGGTAGCAATCTAAGAACGGTGGGAACACACTCGAGACGAAGCAGCAGTGTCAAGTCTGCGGACTATGCTGTACTCATGTCACCTGGGAACTATTAACTGATGACGGGTATAATACCAACCAACAGTTCGCTGCGAGTCTTGTCCGGTGTACCCGTAACCCAACGAGCACCTGTATACAATCTCCAGTACAACGTACGGATGGCTGTGGTACAGACCATCTGCCCAACTGGGATGAGAAGCACACACACTAGTCTACACCGGAGTATCGATGCCCTGTCTCGATAATCCAATGGCTAGGGACCTGAAAATGGATGTGCTTGTAGACTTCCCAGCCCCTACTAGTGTGACTGCCATCACAATGCTGGTAGTCAAGCAAGATCCTAAGGGCTCTATCAATATGTATTCTCGATATGCTAACATATTAAGATAGATATAAACCAAGTAGCATA
Organism: Agapanthus africanus; assembly: GCA_030015575.1. Lineage (NCBI taxonomy): Eukaryota > Viridiplantae > Streptophyta > Magnoliopsida > Asparagales > Amaryllidaceae > Agapanthus > Agapanthus africanus. Next base: position 280,411,427 of record JASDDO010000022.1, read on the forward strand.
CTACCATGTTTAGCAAGACTGTTAATATAATTGTGAATATCCCAAGTTTCTATTAAGTAATATACAAGCTAGTATGATACAATAATGGCCCCTAGGGCATATACACTAACAGAGTGAACTGAGAAACAGTTCTCGATAACTAACACACCTGAAGAAGATGCATCAGCATGCTTATTCTTCATTTGGGCGGCGTGAGAATCCGGATATTCTCCTATTCCCTGCTCGGACTTATAATAATTATAAGTTAGAGCGGGACCAACGTTCCCCTGCTCAGTATAACAAGCAGGTTCGGTCAATACATCCATATTATTATCTTTATTAAAGCCTGACATGGTCGCTACCTGGAGAGAGAGAAGAAAACACTTTAGTGTATGCTCTTACAAGATTAGATTGGTTATTATCTTATCTAATCAGGATGGGTCCCACTGTTTTCATCAAATCTTCCTCCAAACCCTAAAAGGTAAGACTAGCCGGGATTAATTACACTTTACAAGTTCACCTATCTTTCAACCAAGCCATTGTTGGTACTTTGAGGGAGGTTTTCCGTGCTTTCACGCGCACCTAATTAAAATAAACCTTGTTTTCCCAGAGGCATAACCCCGTTAACAACTTTCTAGTCACCTACTTGATCGTCTAATTGTCATGTCTAAAACTCTCCCAGGAGTAACTCTTACTCGAAGTAGGTATCGGGATCCAACGATCTCATAGAAGGTATGCAATCTCATTACAAATTTCAACACTTTAAATTCCCGATAATTCTTTTGCCCCTAACCCCTATGACCTTGATAAAGGCCAACAAACCATAGGTCGCTAGTCAAGTTCAACCCGTCATTTCCCGATTAAATTAAACCCATCCGTACGATCCTTGATAAAGGCCAACAAGGTCGTACGACTATCCTAATCTAATCACATCACATGCTTAAGCAGATAAGTACTAGTCAGCTACCGCACACTACGCCTTGACAAAAGCCAATAAACGCAGCACGAATACTAAATAGTCTTTATCTGAAATGACGGAGGGCTACGATAGGTTGTTATGAAAACCTTTTGCGTAATGAACTCGATATCGTTGTAGAAACAAGTGATTTGGAAAAGGAGTGTTTTTAGGCTTTTACTAGTTTCGCTAAAGTGGTCACTCCTGGTGAAGGGATCTCAGCTCTTTCCTTAATGAATAAGGTGCAGGATATTTCAGAAATACCGCTATGCAAAGCAAGAACTATAGAAACTGTGAAAAACATAACCGAGTGAGTTGTAGCATCTACTAGTTTCTCTAAAGAGGTCACTCCCTGTTAGTTATATATATGCCCTAGAGGCCATTTTTGTACATATGATGTATATTATAGTAGATGCTTGGATATATATAGAGAGGACTTTCTTGCTCATCATGATAGTATGCTATTTGGTTTCACTTTATCTTAACATGTTGACTTGTATTAGTTTACTTTCTTGTTCTCACATGTTGATAAAGCCCTTAGGATATGTACTCGACTACTAGGACTATGATGAGATCATACTAGTGTGGCCAGGGTAGTCAATGAGTACATCCTATAATTATTCCTAGTCTAGGGTGTGTCGAGACAGGGCATCGATACACCAGAGTAGACTAGCGTATACGTATCTTGACTCATATGATGGACGATGGATGATCCCATATCAATCGGTGTTTGACATCAAAGATTGTGTACGGGTGCTCAGTAGAGACTGGGTACACTGGACGGACTCGCTGAGAACTCCTAGATGGTATTATACCTCACGTCAGATGGCAGTTCTCTGGTGACACTGGTACAGGGTAGTCTGTAGACCCGAGATCGTCATAGAGTCTTGTGTGATTTCCACTGTGCTTTGATTTCCACCTTACCATGTCCAAGAGGGCGTGCAAAACTGTGGGTTTTGGGTACAGTCACGAATCACATGGAGGCAATGAGCGATAGGATGGGTTTCGTCTCTCCCCGTATAGGGAGTTGATGTTATGCTATGTTCGATTGGCTATAACTGGAAGTCCCTGGCCAGTGTTATCAATAGGTTCTCGACCTGTTATGAGCCTCACATCGACATGACTTATCGGTTACTAGGGTCTGACGTTTACCACCCCTATACTAGATATGCAACATATCAGACGAAGAGACCGGACTGTACGGTAGTGTTACTGATTGGATTCACGGGAGAATGTACAGACTTGCTTGTTGATCTTCTGATCGCTCAATACCTGGGTGGCTGTTACGTTTAGCTGACCGCTTGCAGCTTATGGGTGCTTGATATGATCGTCACCTGCAACCGGGGTATTGACGATTCTTTAGAGTTCTACACAGAGGTTTCTTGACTCAGGAAAAACGGAGTAGGAGCACATATGTGATATGTGGGAGATCGAGAATAATACGATATGAGATACCGCATTCTATTTTCGCGATATATGATATCGGCCGGCGATATTGGATATCAGCCGGGTCATCAGATCAAGTGTTGATTCGATGAATCGGTACATGATATATTAGTCGGTTATATTCGATATAGCCGGATTGTCGGATCAAGAGTTGATTCGATAATTTAATGTATAATTATATATGTGATATATTACATTACATTATCTTATATTGGCTCGCTTTATTATTTCATTTTCTCACTGGATAATACATTGATATATATGCGATATATGTTAATTGTATTATTTTCTTTTGTTACAAAAATATATTATATATGTGATATATAATATTGTAACATGTTATGATTACTAATGCAACTTGATTAGTGGAGATTAAATATAGTTAGGGTTTGATTTGGGTTAGCTCTTTCATGAAGCTTGTAGAACCTTTTCTTTTGGTTCTTGCAAAGATATTATGTGTTGATATTTTGTGAGATATTTTTAAACCCAACGCAAACCCTTAACCCTAATTAACTCTCTACAATGGTTAGCCCTTTTCTTTTATCAACCATGGTTGCATTTGTAATTAACATTACAATTCATTATTCATCACAAATGAGTTCATCTTCTTCTTCCTCCTTGCAAAGCTTTCTAGCTTTGAGTTTTGTGATGAATTAGTGTGAGGTTATGAAAATAAAAGAGAGCATAAATCCTACTTCATCATCCTCATCTAATCTAGCCTATTAGATTAAGGTGTTCACATCATTAATACTTGATTAGTGAGTGAGAGCTTGAGTCAAAGATATTTCAAGGTAGATCATCTTCGAAAAGGAAGACTTCAAGCAAGCATGGATCATTCGGGTTGTGGAGCTTCACTTGAGTCCGGGAGATCATGGATCGCGGCGAAGGGACTACTACTCAGAGCTTATGAAGCGAAGGAGCGGACTACAAAGATTGTAATCCGTCTCTCTTAGTTGTAAAGATGTTTACTTGCATATTTAACCCTAATTATCTAGCAAAGATCCTCGCTTTGGGTTGTTCGGCACATCTAAATTTTAAATCGGGCATGGTTGATGTCTTATATAACTTATGACAGTGCCTAGTAACCCTACAGTGGTATCAGAGCCAAGCTAGAGTATTAGGTGACGTGTATACGAAGTTAAAAGTCCGATCGAACCCGAAACATCAATATTTGACCCCTCTCTGGAAATTTTTTAAAAATTTGATTTTTTTTGCATTAAAAATACTCAAAAAAATCTGCAGGGAATTCTATGGATTGCTATGAAACACGAGCCTCCAATACCCTCAAGTCGCCGCGGAATCGCGGTAGGAACCTGCTTCGCGCGACAGTTCCTCGGCCGAACTTTGGTATTAGGGACACGTGTTTTTAAGGGTTCATCCATTGATATTTGTACATGCTTCTGGGTATTTTTAATCTTGCTCAAGTGTTGAGTGTTCTGGAGATATTTTGTACTTGTTGATTAGATCAGAAAGTTTAATTTCGTTTAGTTTTCCGGATAATTTAGAACGTGTTAAAATGTTCGAACGGATATCAGTAACTTGCTTTTTCCCGACAAGAAAAATTTTCAAGTGTTGAATATTTCTTGACTTTAAAACTGTCGGAAAAACATGCAAGCAATATGTGGACCCTCTAGAAGAACGTAACCTTAACTCGATTATGTGACCGTCTAAACTTCCACTGAACCCTAGGGTTTGTGGTAGTTTGGTGTTGCCACATGTGAGGCGTTGGTTTGACCCTTCTACGGCTGGCTCACTGGGGCGGTGACATGTTCTTGGTTTTTTGAGCTCCGCTCAAGTGTTGAGCTATTTGGGACTTCTTAGGTGCTTGATTATTCGATCGGAAAATTTAATATTGTCTATTTATCTGGAATTTGATACAATATGTGGAATTCATATAGTTAGGCATGAAATGCGAAGTGTGTGATATTTCAGATTTATGATATCTGAAGAGATTGTGGATTCCAAATGTTGTAGTTTTACACTTTCTTTTCTATGACCGTAAGCGTAGTATGTAGGGTATCACCGGCTTCGTTGCTATACATCAACGACAATCGTGATACGCATACTTGCTTACATTGATGATATGAGATATTATGTGTTGCTGTGATATGTTATATTGGATCGTCGTGTTCTGAATAGCCGGGGTTTTTATATGAGATGACGGTTTTTATTTTCATTCATGTAAAATTCATTTGTATGTAATATTCTTTTATTGGGGCACTTCCGGGATGAGGTTGATGTCACCATTGTATATTATTTACTTTTCCGCATTAGGTAGACCCAAGGAGGGGAGCAAAAGTAACCGGGTTCTAGGGTACAGTGGGAGACCATCTCGAGGAGTCGAGACCGGGTCTCCTAACACTAGAATTGGCAGTGTTGCTTGCTGCTCTAGTAGGGGTCTAGGGATGTAGGTTTGGATATTCATCGTGACCGTGGAATCCGTGTTTTATACAGGCTCGAAATAAAATACGGACGTCCTAGAATATCCAATATTTCATATGTTATCTTCTGCTGCAATGTTCTGTGATGAGATCATATTACTGCCTGAGACGAATGCTTATACTATATATATGATATATAAATATTATTGCTTTCGTTTCTTCTATGATGCTTAGGAAGCATAATTGATGGGATTTTATTAATGAGATTAATAAAAGAAAAGAAACCTAAATGATATTGTAGAATCAAAACTTTATAAAAAAAAGTGTAGCTACAGTTTTGCTTTGCACAGCGGTATATATGATATACCCTGCAACTTATTCGATGAGGAAAGAGCCAAGATCCCTTCACCGGGAGTGACCTCTTTAGCAGAACTGACATATGCTACAAACTCACGGTTTAGTTTTTGACAGCTTCTATAGTTTTGCTTTGCACAGCGGTATATATGATATACCCTGCATCTTATTCGATGAGGAAAGAGCCGAGATCCCTTCACCGGGAGTGACCTCTTTAGCGAAACTAGAAAAGCCTAAAAAACACTCCTTTTCAAAATCACTTGTTTCTACAACGATATCAAGTTCTTTACGCTCATGGTTTTATGAAAAACCTGCGTAACCCTCCGTCATTTTAGGAAAATAGAGTACTTAGTATTCGTGCTGCGTTTGTTGACCATAGTTAAGGCGCAGTGTACGGTAGCTGAGTGATGTTTTCCTATATATCATATGATGTGATCAATTAGAACAGTCATATGACTTTGTTGACCATAGTTAAGGGTCGTGTGGGTGGGTCTAAATTAATCTAGAAATGACGGGTAGAACTTGACTAGTGGTTATGATTTGTTGACCATAGTTAAGGTCATAAGTCACTAGGGGTAAAAGCATTATCGGGAATTTCAAGTGTTTAAATTTGCAATGAGATTGCTGTAAGTCTACGTTAGCGCCCCGGCAGTCTACAGACGCCAAATGCGGAACAAAAACTTTTTAACTGGCGCTATAGTATACTTTAACCCGGATCTGCCATTATTGCTAAACTAACAAACTGTAAAGAGTGTAGAAAGGTTATACCGAACGATCCGAGTCCTTCGTTCTTCAACCATCATCCCACGCTCCGTTGCGGCTGCTCCGATCTCGTCGATCTCCGATTCCTTCGTCGAGGTGGCACCACGTCGACGATTCTTTAAACGGGCTCCCGCCTCTGACTTGAGGCAACTCGATCGTCAAGTTTGCTAAAAGAGACGACCAAGAATGATGTAGAGAATGAGTAGATGACTTTGTCTCACTTCTTCCAAATCCGTGGACGATCGGTTAGTGAAGTTGCCGTGGGAATTGGGTGATGGAATGAAATGAACTGTGAAATTCCATACACCCCAAATACTATCATAGTCTTTTCTCTCTAAAATGAAATCAACCAAGTCAAGTGAGGAGGAGAGAGAGGGCCGGCCACTTTATAGAAGGAGGGAGGTGACCGTAGGAGAGGGGGGGTGACCATAAGAAAAATATCATGTGTGAACACATGAAAATATCAAGCATAAAGATCTTAAGGAAAACAAGAATGTTTAGAAATCAAAGCATGAGTCACATGACACCTCTCCATTTCTAGAACCTTCTAGAAGCTTCTAGAAGCATGACTCACTCTCATCCAAGAAAAGATAAATCCGTCTTTAACCGAATGTTAAAAAACGGCTGATAGAAAACTGGAAACTGGCAACTTCCAAAAGTGATCCTGAAACGACTTTCAGGATAACCCCGAAACTGTATAAATATACCCGCATTTGTATTACGACCGAATACAAATGCAACTGAGACAAAGATATTATACCTACTCAATATAATACTCGGATCCGGCTTAAACCAAAGCCGACCAGTATCATCTGCCCGAAAAATAACACGTGCGTAAACGCACGTGCATTTTCCGAACCCTGCCATAAAACCATACGGCCACTACAACGTTTCACCCGAACTTGGGAAACTGTCTGTGGGGGACTCTAATGACTCGTCAGTACCCTGGCAGTGGGTTTAACCACAAACCGTCAGCGGCACTAGCAATGCGTAACGGCTGCCCATGGACTGACCTCAAGGGATGCCGATGAGCGAACTCATCCGGAAATCCCTACTGAGCCTAACAGTGACAATGTATATACAGTCCGGTCCGTTCGTCTATGAGTATCGCATATCTGCCTAGGGGGCTAGTAACGTCAGACCCCCAATAGCAGTATAAGTCGTGTCGAAGTGAAGCCCAATAACATCCTGAGATACTACTGGAGTACCTACCAGTAAATCTCCTGCCATGGCCATGGACTTTGTGTAATGGCTCTCCTAGACACAGTACGACCTCGCCCCCAATACCGGGAGAGACGAATCCCCTGCCGATCCGCTCACGTGCCTCCATATGGCTCGGGACTGTACCCAAAAACTACCTGTTTGCACGACTCCTTTGAGCCGTGGTAGGGTAGAAATCAAAGCACAGTGGGAACTCACACGAGACAAATGACGACCTCAGGTCGATGAACTAACCTGTACACATGTCACCAGGGAACTGCTATCTGACGGTAGATATAATACTAACTAGCAGATTCCCGGCGAGTCCTGTCCGGTGTACTCATAACCCAATGAGCATCTGTATACATCTTAGGTGATCCAACTGACACTAGTGGCTTGTGAGACCGGTCACCGCCCCTCGTCGGGGTCTCGACTGTACACACTAGTCTACTCCGGAGTATCGATGCCCTGTCTCGAAACTCCCACGACAAGGGACCACAATTAAGGATATGCGTATAAACCACCCAACTCTCACGTATATGATCGCCATCATACTGTTGGTGGTAAGAAAGATCCTAAGGGCTCTATCAAAGTGTAACATGTAATCAGTCACCTGAACATGTACACGACTGATAAAGGCAAACCAGATAGCATACTATTATCTTGAGTAAGACTGTCCTACCGGTATAGGTCCTCCGCAATCATTGCAATCACGTACCTGTGATCCAATAATTGACTATGAGGGCACTATCTCCAACAATCTCCCACTTGCACTCAAGGCTAATTATTGCGATGTCGACTACTCACAGCCCGTGTGAAACCGAACATCCAACTCCTTTACTAATCAGTATCACAAAGCCCGTTTGTAAAACTATTGTGTTCGAGAAATAGCCTTAGTGAGTGGATCCGCCTAGAAGTTTCTTTCTATATCTCTCTTAATCTCATGTTCACAGAGAAAGCCATCTCCTGAATCGAGTAATACCTGTCTTAGAATATGTCTGGATATCTGATGGGACCTAGTTCATAAATGAACTCCAAATCCAAACTTCTTAGACTGTATCGATCACTGAACCTAATCAGTATCCGGCACCATGCCACCCACAGTATCCTCTTGGACCACCTGTCCATAATACTGTCCCTCTTCGTCAGAGTGAAAAACTATAACTCTGACAATCACTCTGTCAACCATGTCACCTTTGAAGCTTGGAATGATAACCGTCTCCCGAAGGAGGCTGCCGTCATCAAATCCGTAGAACATGTACTTATGTTCTAAAACTGCTTCCTTATATTTCTCCAGGATTGGATTAATACAAACTTATTGCATCTTGTGCAAAACTAACATTTGGTGTGGTACTTGACATCTCATGATTGACTCAATTGCCTAAGCAAGTGATCTGCCAATCTTGCACATCCCTCTCCCCTTTAGTCCGTAAGACACCTTTAGAGAGAGTGACTCAATCACCTGCAGGTACACCACCATGCTAGGAGTCAACTATTCCAAAAACCATTAGAATACTGTCAAAGTACCTACATTGGGAAACTACCCAAATCCAGATCTAAAACCATAGATCTAGAAACCAGAATGTCAAATATTATATCCATATCCTGTCTGGAGAAACAACTGTTTGACGACCATAGTTCAACCGATCGTAGTATAGGAATTTTACTTCCTACTCTGTGTATGTCATCCAGATACCATGACATCACACCCTACTACGTCCTTAATAGATCCATCCCCTATTCTGATTGAAGTCAAACCCATGACTGTCATATCAAAATTAGATGATCTATCTCCGCTAAAACTGCTCTAGTCTATAAATAGACATAAGCTACTTGCCCACCATTGCTTCCGCTGCTCCCACTGATTACGACAACCCTCCTACCGGGTCTCATAGCCTGGAACAACAGTAGTGTCAAGTCTGGGTAGATAAGAACCTCCCTGTCACCGTCCTTGAGGCTACCAGAGTACCTCTCGGGTGTCTGAGGTTACCTCCCATATCTGCGGAGTGGCTATTAGAATGTCAAACATGATTGAATGTATAGGTCCTATTAAATTTTCCGTAATCGTTCGCGGTTCTGGAATCACTTCCAGTTCTACCATACTCCTACTACTGTTTTCTGAAAAAGATCCATTTTACTAAAACTGTGGCGAGTCAAGAACAATATCACTATTGATCTTCCAAATGGTAGAATATCAACCCTTGTCATAGCCAGGGTCAACCCACAAACAGCCATTACAGAAACGTGCCCTGAGTTATCCAGAGTCTGGTTTTAAGCATAAGCTGGACAACTCCCCGTACCTTAATATCTTTTAAGGTATGATCTATTCTATATCCAATATAGAAACTTTGGCACTTATTTAATTGGAACCAAGATTCAATCCATGCAGCTGTCTCCAGTGCATATCAACTTAATGGAAAAAGGCTAATCAGCATTACTCTACTTAGGAATCCATCCAATTATGAGTAACCTAAAAGAGAAAACTCGTTTCTCAAAACCATCACTATCATCTGAATACCAATCACAAGAATCTACATCTTCGATCTCTTTGAAAAATCCCGATACTTGTGACACCTGGTTCTCTACTTTATTCTTATACCCACAACTTATCAAAACTTAGATCTTGTATTTCTACGAAACACTTGTCCAAATACTAGAGAAGTTATAAGTAAATAGAACATAGTACAAGGACCTATCCCTTTGTCCTGATGGACACTTGGACAACATACAATACTCTATATAAGTTCGCTGAGTTAAACAACTCAAAACCTGTGCGTCGTAGGTTGAAAACTGTACCCTGGCGATTTCCTCAAATATCACCAATTACAACGAATTCCGATATAATGAGGATGATCACCTAATTCCCAATATCTTACTCCCACTCATCATCTGTAAAACCATACAGATATGAGAATGAAACCTGGTAAATACATACCCTTGGAGTAAGTGTCTAATCGGGAAAACAGTTTTTCTTTAACAATGCACTGAAACATGAAAATGTTTCGTAGGGGTATCCTGGTATTCATAGCAATGCCTCTTCCATAATGCAATTCATGACTTCAACCGTATATTTTATTGCCATCTCTCCAAATCCCCTTTATTTGTCTTTAGTCGTTACCTTCTGTACACCATCGTTAGGCTAAATGGTTTTCTTCCTTCCCTACCGTTCGGCACCAGCCTATGGTTTGGAAGAAGACTATCCAGTAAGCATAATAGGTGTACCCTCCTTAACCAAGGAGTACTCGCATCTCGAGAGAAGGTGATGATAAAAGACAACTGAATAATACCTTATTCTTTTAAAGGTGAAATAGGAGTGGCGATGAAGTACGCGGTTTTGGTCGTGAATGATATCAGTCGCAATTTACTTTGCCCTATTTCTAATCCTTTTATTTTGTCTTTACATATTACCTTCTGCACACCCTACTTAGGCTAATTGGTTTTCTTCATTCCCTACCTTTCGGCACCAGCCTATGGTTTGGAATAAGACTATCCAATAAGCGTAATAGGTATACTCTCCTAAACCAAGGAGCTCTCGCAACCTGAGAGAAGGTGATAATAAAAGACAACTGAATAAACCAATTCTATTTCTCCTGAACCTGGATCCATCCTCGAAGAAGTTCCTTCGAGTTCGTATATAACCATACGATGGATCTATCCAATGGAAGTGTATATCCGTAGTAATACGGGTGTTCTGAGAAATTCAAAGGGTAAAAGAAGGAGTGGCAATGACTTATGCAACTCAGACAATCCAAAAGCCAGTATTTTAAGAAGGTTCGGTCAACTTGGTCACTGAGTCATAGTCTAGGGTCTGTCAAAGGTCGCTGCCAAAGAGAGAGAGAAAAGAAACACTCTGCGTGCACTCCAACCTAGATCAGAATGGTCATCACTTTATCTAATCCGGAAACCTCCCACTGTCCTGTCAAATTCTCCTCCAAACCTAAAGAAGAATCAATCGGGATCACCCGAAGAGTAAACCAACTCATTAGTGGGAATCGGGATCCAACTCTCATCGCATGATAACGTGATGGAATGCATCCACGCTACTCATACTCCAGAAGGTATGCGCATACTTGGCAAGTTTCAGTTTCTTTAGAAACTCCCGATATGATTTATGCCCCATGCTCTTATGACCTTGGCGTATGTCAACAAATCATAAGTCACATGTCAAGTTCTGCCCGTCATTATCTTGTTAATTTGAACCCACCCGTACATACCCTTGACGTATGCCAACAAGGTAATACGACTGTCCCAAACCAACTCATCTATCTATGCAACAAATGAATACCCAGCAGCTACCAAACACTATGCCTTGACGTATGCCAACAAACATAGCTTGAATACTACTGACCATCCATAAGAAACGACGGAGGGCTACGGCTGGTTTTTGGCGAAAAACCTTTAACATAGTGAACTTGATATCGCTGAAGGAACCTGATAGCTTTTTAAAATATAGTGGCGAAAACCTTTTGCTAAAGAGGTCACTCCCGGTAAAGGGATCTCGGCTCTTTCCTCGTGGAATGAGGTGCAGGATATTCCACTGAATACCACTATGCAAAGCATCATGTAATCGACTATAGTGAAGTTATTACTCTGACGCAAACTTCTGCCCAAGGGGTCAGTCCCGGTGAAGGGATATCGGTCCTTGCCCCGTCGAATGAGGTGCGGGATATTCCACTGAATACCGCTATGCATAACAAAAGAAAACGTCTTTGCAATAACACTTTTTAAATTTGTTCCAACAACTGTAAACAGGTTTGTTTTACTTTGCATTGATCAGAATCAACACAGTCCCATCAATTAATCACACCAGAAAAGAACGAAAAATAAAATGTACGTATATGCCATCCGCATTCGTCACTGGGTCCCGTCATCACCCGTTAGGTTACTTAACTAACGACAGAGCGGGGACTGGACTAGCGCGGGTGTAAAACATATACAACATCTAATAGTATATAAACCAATATACAATAATCGCTCCAGGCGTGATAATATGCAACATTACAGAAAAGTAATAAGCATCATAGAACAATACAGATAATCTGGGATCCCCGGGTTTCACAGAGCCGCTGCTGAAACCCGACGTTCCCCTGTCGTGTGGATAGCCTGTGCAATGAAACCTAGACCCCTACGGGTGCGGCAAGTTACCCGCCAAAACCTGAAGCGAGGCAGCCCCCTACAGCATAGTGAATGGACCACCCAGCACTTCACGGAATCCGGTAAGCGTGGGCACCCCTCCTTGGGTCAACCTGTACCCCCTACGAGTGCGGCGAATAGTCTGCCAATTCTAGAGTGGGACCCCTCTGCCTCTCAAAGCCATGAGATGCGGACCCGTTGCCCTCCCGAACCCGGCTATCCGTGCACTCCGTCGCGGGGCAGAACCTAGTACAGAAATGAAAAATAGTACAACAGGTACATCGACCGCAACCTGGTTGTGCCCCAAAAGAATATTATACAACAGGCAGTGACGGCAGTCCACATGTTGGACGCTCATCCCGCAATATCAAATGTACAAATAAACCCAAACTGTACTATCATTGCACACTGCTATCCACCACGACAAATCCGCAACATCATAGCACAACACAGAACATCAACGCGAATGTCACGTTCGCAAACCCGTCTAAAAGAACTATAGCAATCTGACGCGGTTTACCGATCAAATGACATTCCCGGTCGGAGATATAATGTAAGCACTGTAAACTAACATGTTTAAATTTCGATCGACCAAATATCAAGAAGTGGGCTCCACGCAAATCTGTAGAACAGTAATAAAACCTGGGCCCAAACGATATATACCAAAAACCCCAATTTCCAATATAGAATGCACTGTAGAAAATTGGCCAAGTGATTTGACTTTCCTGCGGCGGATCCGCGGCCAAACCCATGCTTGGGCCGCGGATCCGCGGTGGAATAGTAGAATTACTTTGTCGAATTTCTGCAGTATTCCTAAAAAAGCCTGCTTGATTTTCTGGTATGGTCAAAATGACATTTGGACCAGTTTTAAAATTAACAGAAACTGTCAAGCTAAAATATTGTGATTTTTGATTTCCGGTTCGATCGATGTTTTAAACGCGTTAGCACAAGTTAGCATAGCAAAATGGTGAGGCTCTGATACCACTGTAAGTCCACGTTAGCACCCCGGCAATCTACAGACGCCAAATGCGGAACAAAAACTTTTTAACTGGCGCTATCGTATACTTTAACCCGGATCTGCCATTATTGCTAAACTAACAAACTGTAAAGAGTGTAGAAAAGTTATACCGAACGATCCGAGTCCTTCGTTCTTCAACCATCATCCCACGCTCCGTTGCGGCTGCTCCGATCTCGTCGATCTCCGATTCCTTCGTCGAGGTGGCACCACGTCGACGATTCTTTAAACGGGCTCCCGCCTCTGACTTGAGGCAACTCGATCATCAAGTTTGCTAAAAGAGACGACCAAGAATGATGTAGAGAATGAGTAGATGACTTTGTCTCACTTCGTCCAAATCCGTGGACGATCGGTTAATGAAGTTGCCGTGGGAATTGTGTGATGGAATGAAATGAACTGTGAAATTCCATACACCCCAAATACTATCATAGTCTTTTCTCTCTAAAATGAAATCAACCAAGTCAAGTGAGGAGGAGAGAGAGGGCCGGCCACTTTATAGAAGGAGGGAGGTGACCGTAGGAGAGGGGGGGTGACCATAAGAAAAATATCATGTGTGAACACATGAAAATATCAAGCATAAAGATCTTAAGGAAAACAAGAATGTTTAGAAATCAAAGCATGAGTCACATGACACCTCTCCATTTCTAGAACCTTCTAGAAGCTTCTAGAAGCATGACTCACTCTCATCCAAGAAAAGATAAATCCGTCTTTAACCGAATGTTAAAAGACGGCTGATAGAAAACTGGAAACTGGCAACTTCCAAAAGTGATCCTGAAACGACTTTCAGGATAACCCCGAAACTGTATAAATATACCCGCATTTGAATTACGACCGAATACAAATGCAACTGAGACAAAGATATTATACCTACTCAATATAATACTCGGATCCGGCTTAAACCAAAGCCGACCAGCATCATCTGCCCGAAAAATAACACGTGCGTAAACGCACGTGTATTTTCCGAACCCTACCATAAAACCATACGGCCTCTACAACGTTTCGCCCGAACTTGGGAAACTGTCTGTGGGGGACTCTAATGACTCGTCAGTACCCTGGCAGTGGGTTTAACCACAAACCGTCAGCGGCACTAGCAATGCGTAACGGCTGCCCATGGACTGACCTCAAGGGATGCCGATGAGCGAACTCATTCGGAAATCCCTACTGAGCCTAACAGTGACAATGTATATACAGTCCGGTCCGTTCGTCTATGAGTATCGCATATCTGCCTAGGGGGCTAGTAACGTCAGACCCCCAATAGCAGTATAAGTCGTGTCGGAGTGAAGCCCAATAACACCCAGAGATACTACTGGAGTACCTACCAGTAAATCTCCTGCCATGGCCATGGACTTTGTGTAATGGCTCTCCTAGACACAGTACGACCTCGCCCCTAATACCGGGAGAGACGAATCCCCTGCCGATCCGCTCACGTGCCTCCATATGGCTCGGGACTGTACCCAAAAACTACCTGTTTGCACGACTTCTTTGAGCCGTGGTAGGGTAGAAATCAAAGCACAGTGGGAACTCACACGAGACAAATGACGACCTCAGGTCGATGAACTAACCTGTACACATGTCACCAGGGAACTGCTATCTGACGGTAGATATAATACTAACTAGCAGATTCCCGGCGAGTCCTGTCCGGTGTACTCATAACCCAATGAGCACCTGTATACATCTTAGGTGATCCAACTGACACCAGTGGCTTGTGAGACCGGCCACCGCCCCTCGTCGGGGTCTCGACTGTACACACTAGTCTACTCCGGAGTATCGATGCCCTGTCTCGAAACTCCCACGACTAGGGACCACAATTAAGGATATGCGTATAAACCACCCAACTCTCACGTATATGATCGCCATCATACTGTTGGTGGTAAAGCAAGATCCTAAGGGCTCTATCAAAGTGTAACATGTAATCAGTCACCTGAACATGTACATGACTGATAAAGGCAAACCAGATAGCAAACTATCATCTTGAGTAAGACTGTCCTACCGGTATAGGTCCTCCGCAATCATTGCAATCACGTACCTGTGATCCAATAATTGACTATGAGGGCACTATCTCCAACAATTGCATACTTACTATGAGATAGTTGGATCCCGATACCCACTGCGAGTAAGAGTTACTCCTGGGAGAATTTTACACAGGACAGTTAGCCGATTAAGTAGGTGTCTAGAAAGGTGTTAACGGGGTTATACCTTTGGGAAAACAATATTTATTTTAATTAGGTCCGTACGAATGCACGGGGATCCTCCCTCAAAGTACCAACACTGATTTGGCTGAAAGATTGACGAAATTGTAGGGTGTAATTAATCCCGGCTAATCTTACCTTTTCGGGTTTGAAGGGAGGTTTGATAAAAACAGTGGGAGACATCCTGATTAGATAAGATAATAACCAATCTAATCTTGCAAGAGCATGCGCTAAAGTGTTTCCTTCTCTCACTCTCCAGGTAGCGACCATGTCAGGCCTTAATCAAGATAATAATATTGATGTATTGACTGAACCCGCTTATTATACTGAGCAGGGAATCGTTGGTCCCGTTCTTTCTTATAAGAGTTATAAGACTGAGCAGGAAACAGGAGAATATCTGGATTCTCATGCTGCCCAAACGAAGAACAAGCTTGCTGATGCATCTTCTTCGGGTGTGTTAGTTATTGAGAACTGTTTCTCAGTTCACCCTACGTCCTGGGTATTAGATACCGGACGGGATCCCATATATGTAAATTGTTACGTGGGCTGCGTAAAGGTAGAGAACTGGGAAAGGGTGATCATTCCGTACAAGTAGGGAATGGTGCAAGTATTACAGCCAAAGAAGTTGGTGAATATCACCTAGTATTACCATGTAGTAATACTTTGTTCTGAACGAGTGCTATTATATACCAAACATGATGTGCAATGTTATATCAGTTTCTTTATTAAGTAAAGAAGCATATAATTTTGTAATACAAGATAATGTTATGAACATCTCCTAAATCAAAAGTTGATTAGATCAGGCTCGTTACATAATGGCATATACGTTCTCAATCAAAATACAGTCCTTAATATACAAAACACACACAAGAGGAAAAGTTCAGAAATGAACGAATCCTTCTTATGGCATTGTAGGCTTGGTCATATCAATGCGACACGGCTAGCTAAGTTACATAAGGATGGATATTTGAATCCGTTCGAATTATCATCTTATGATACTTGCCATTCATGTTTCAAACGCAAAATGACCAAAACTCCGTTTAGTGGACAAGGAGAAAGAGTTACGGAACTCTTGGGACTGATACATAGTGATGTATGCGGTCCCTTGTCTACACTTGCTAGGAATGGTTCTTCCTACTTTATTATAAGTACACGGTAGCGGCCCGGCGGTCTTTCAGACGCCAAATGCGGAACAAAAACTTTTTACAACTGGCGCTATCGCGTACTATAACCCGGATCTGCCATTAAAGCTAAACTAACAAACTACAAAGTGGGTAGAAATGTTATACCGAATGATCCGAGTCCTTCGGTCTTCAACCATCATCCCACGCTTTGTTGCGGCTGCTCCGAACTCGTTTGATCTCGGTCTCGTCGTCCAGGTGGCACCACATCGACGGATCTTTAAACGGGCTCCCGCCTCTGAACCGAGGCAACTCGGACATCAAGTTTGCTAAAAGAGATGACCAAGATTGATGTCGAGAATTATTAGAACACTTTGTCTCGTTACGTCCAAAGCTATGGACGAACGGTTAATGAAGTTGCCATTTTGAATCGGGTAAATGGAAATTGAGCTATATGAAATTTCCATGAACTAAACTATCATAATCTTTTTGCCAAAATCAATCCATCACAACCCACAAGAGGGGGCCGACCACTTTAAAGAGGAGGGAGAGTGAGTGTAGGAGAGGGGAGGGTAACCATAAGCAAAAGATCAAGGAAAAATATCCTAAGCTTTACAAAAAAGCATTAATGGAAACAATGACTCATAACCTTAGTCATCCTCCATCATTAAATGCACCATTGAGGAACTAATAACTCACATGCCTTGTTACCATCTAGAACCATCTAGAAACATGACTCACCCAAGAAAAGATAAATCCGCATTTAACCGAATGTTAAATACGGGTGATTAAAACTGGAAACTGCCAACATCCAAAAGCGATCCCGAAACGAATTTCAGGATAACCCCGTAACAGTATAAACATACCCGCATTTGTATTACGACCGAATACAGATGCAACTGAGACAAAGATATTATATCTACACAGTATAATACTTGGATTTGTCTTAAACCAAAGCCTACCGGTATTATCTGCCCGAAATATGACGCGTGCGAAAACGCACGTGCATTTTCCGAACCCTGCCATAAAACCATACGGCTACTACAACGTTTCGCCCGAACTTGGGAAACATTCTGTGCGGGACTCTAATTACTCATCAACACAATGGCTCTGGGTATAACCACTAGCACGTCAGAGGTACAAGTTGTACGTAACGGTTGCCTATGTATTGAAAGAAGGGGAACTGACGAGCGAACTCATGCAGAAACCCTACTGAGCCTGACAGTGACAATATCCGTACAATCCGGTCCATTCGTCTATGAGTATCGCATATAGGGCCTAGGGGGCTGGTAAACGTCAAACCCCCAATAGCTGTATAAGTCGTGTCAGAGATCAGCGCAGAACACCCTGAGATACTACTGGAATACCTTCCAGTAAATCTCAATTACCCTGGCCAGGGATTTCGTGTAATAGGTCTCCTAAACACAGCGTGATCCCACCCCCAATACCGGGAGAGATGAATCCCCGACGTTCTGCTCACTGCCTCCATGTGGCTCGGGACTGTACCCAAAAAATACCTGTTTCCACGACTCCTTTGACCCGTGGTAGGGTATAAATCAAAGCACAGTGGGAACTCATACGAGACAAATGACGACCTCAGGTCGATGAACTAACCTGTACACATGTCACCAGAGAACTGCTATCTAACGCTAGGTATATTACCAACCAGCATGTTCCCGGCGAGTCCTGTCCGGTGTACTCATAACCCAATGAGCACCTGTATACATCTTAGGTGAACCAACTAACACCAATGGCTCGTGAGACCGGCCACTGTCACTCGTCGGGGTCTCGAATGTATACACTAGTCTACTCCGGAGTATCGATGCCCTGTCTCGAAACTCCCACGACTACGGACACTTTAAGGATGTGCTTATAGACCCCAGCTCCCATATAAATGATCACCATCATACTGCTGGTAGTCAAACAAGAATCCTATGGGCTCTATCAACATCTACATGATGATAAAGACAGACCAGATAGCATACTATCATCTCGAGTAAGACTGTTATATCAGTATAGGTCCTCTTCAATCATTGCAATCACGTGCCTGTGATCCAATAATTGACTTTGAGGGCACTATATCCAACAATCTCCCACTTGCTCTTAAGGCTAATTATTGCGATGTCGCGTACTCACAGCTTGTGTGATACCGAACATCCAACTCCTCTACTAATCAGTTTCTTAAAGCCCGTTTGTAAAACTATTGTGTTTGAGAAATAGCCTTAGTGAGTGGATCCGCCCCGATGTTTCTTTGTATATCATTCTTAAACTCAAGTTCGTGGAGAAAACCATCTCCCAAATTGAGTAATACCTTTCATAGAATATATCTGGATATCTGATGGGACCTAGTTTATAAATGAACTCCAAGTCCAGCAAACTTCTTAGACTGTATCGCCAACTGAATTTTATCAGTATCCAGAACTATGCCTCCCACAGTATCTTCTTGGACCACCCGTCCATAATATTGTCCCTCATCAGAGGGAAAACTATAACTTTGACAATCACTTTGTCATGCATGTCACCTGTGAAGCCTGGAATAATAACCGTCTCCCGAAGGAGGCTGCCGTCATCAAATCCGTAGAACATGTACTTATGTTCTATAATCGCTTCCGTATGTTTCTTTAGGATTGGATTAATATAAACTTATCGCATCTAGTGCAAAAACGACATCTGGTGTGGTACTTGACATCTCACGATTGACTCAATTGCCTAAGTAAGTGATCTGCCAATCATGTACGTCCCTCTCCCCTTTAGTCTGTAAGACACCTTTAGAGAGGGCGACTCCATCACCTGGAGGTACACCACCATGCCAGGAGTCATCTATTCTAAAATACTATTAGAATACTGTCAAAGTACCCTCATTGGGAAACTACCCAAATCTAGATCTAAAACCATAGATCTAGTAACCAGAATGTCAGATATTATATCCATATCCTTTGTGGAGAAACAACTATGTGACGACCACAGTACAACCGATCGTAGTATATGAATTTTACTTCCTACTCTGTGTATGTCATCCAAATACCAGGACATCACACCATACTACCTTCTTAACAGATCCATCCCCTATTCTGATGAAGTCAAACCCATGACTGTCACATCAAAATATAGATGATCTATTTCCGCTATATTTTCTCAAGGCTATAAATAGGCTTACGCTACCTGCCCACTATGCTTCCGCTGCTCCCACTGACTACGACAACCCTCTGGCAGAATAATATATATACGTACACTTCTAAAGCTAGTTTAGAACGATGCTATACTTATCCTCCTGCCGGGTCTCATAGTTTGGAACAACAGTAGTGTCAAGTCTGGGTAAACAAGAACCTCCCTGTCACCGTCCTTGAGGCTACCGGAGTACCTCTCGGGTGTCTGAGGTTACCCTGCATGTCTGCGGAGTGGCTATTGGAATGTCAAACCTGATTGAATATATAAGTCCTATTAAATTTTCCATAATCGTTTGCGGTTCTGGAATCACTTCCATTTCTACCATACTCCCGCTATTGTTTTCTGAAAAAATTCATTTTACTAAAACTGTGGCGAGTCTAGAACAATATCACTATTGATCTTCCAGAAGGTAGAAAATCAACCCTCGTCAAAGCCAGGGTCAACCCACAAACTGCCATTACAGAAACGTGCCTCGAGTTATCCAGTGTCTGGTTTTAAGCATAAGCTGGACAACTTCCCTTACCTTAACATTGTTAAGATATGAAGCATTCTTTATCCAATATAGAAAGTTTGGCACTTATTTAATTGGAACCAGATTCAAATCATGCAGCTGTCTCCAGTGCATATCAACTTAATAGAGAGAGTCTAATCAGCATTACTCAACTTAGGAATCCATCCAATTATGAGTAACCTGAAAGAGAAACAAGTTTCTCAAAACCATTACTATCAACTGAATACCGATCACAAGAATCTACATCTTCGATTTCTTTGAAGAATCCTGATACTTGCGATACATGGTTCTCTACTTTATTCCTATACCCACAACTTCTCAATACTTAGACATTGTATTTCTACGAAACACTTGTCTATAAACTAGAGAAGTCACAAGTAAATAGAATATAGTACGAGGACCGACCCCTTTGTCCTGATGGACTCTGGACAACACACAATACTCTGTATAAGTCCACTGAGTTTAATAACTCAAAACCTGTGCGTCGTATGTTGAAAACTGTCCCCAGGAGATTTCCTCAATTATCACCAATTACAACGAATTCCGATATAATGAGGATGATTACCTAATTCCCAATAACTTTCTCCCACTCATTATCTGTAAAACTATACAGATGTGAGAATGAAACCTGGTAAATACATACCATGGAGTAAGTATGTAATCGGGAAATCAGTTTTCTTTTAACAATGCACTGAAACATGAAAATGTTTCGTAGAGGTTTCCTGGTATTCCTAGTAATGCCTTTTCCATTATTCAGATTTATGACTGTAACCGTATATTTCCTTGCCATCCAATTCCCTTTATTTATCTTTAGTCGTTACCTTCTGTACACCATTGTTAGGCTAAAATGGTTTTCTTCCTTCCCTACCGTTCGGCACTAGCCTATAGTTTGGAAGAAGAATGTCCAGTAAGCATAATAGGTGTACCCTCCTGATTTAGGAGTACTCGCAACTTGAGAGAAGGTGATGATAAAAGACAATTGAATAATACCTTATTCCTATTTCTCCTGAACTAGAATCTATCCTCGAAAAAGATCCTTCGAGTTCGTAAATAACCATACGATAGATTTATCCAATGGAATTGGATGTTTGTAGTGATACGGGTTGTTCTGGAGAAATGAAAGGTGAAGTAGGAGTCGCGATGGAATACGTGGTTTGGTCGTGAATGTTAGCAGTCGCAATTTACTTTTTCCTCTTTCTAATCCCTTTATCTTGTCTTTACATATTACCTTCTGCACACCCAACTTAGGCTAATTGGTTTTCTTCATTCCCTACCTTTCGGCACCTGCCTATGGTTTGGAAGAAGACTATCCAGTAAGCGTAATAGGTGTACTCTCCTACACCAAGGAGCCCTCGCAACCTGAGAGAAGGTGATAATAGAAGACAACTGAATAAACCAATTCTATTTCTCCTGAACCTGGATCCATCCTCGAAGAAATCCCTCCGAGTTCGTATATAACCATACGATGGATCTATCCAATGGAAGTGGATGTCCGTAGTAATACGGGGAGTTCTGAGAAATACAAAGGGTAAAAGAAGGAGCGGCAATGACTTATGCAACTTGGACAATCCAAAAGCCAGTATTTAAATAAGGTTCGGTCAACTTGGTCACTGAGTCTAGGGTCGGTCAAAGGCCGCTGCCAAAGAGAGAGAGAAAAGAAACACTCTGCGTGCACTCTAACCTAGATCAGAATGGTTATCACTTTATCTAATTAGGAAACCTCCCACTGTTATCTCAAATTCTCCTCCAAACCTGAAAGAAGAATTTGTCGGGATCACCTGAAGAGTAAACTAACTCATCAGTGGGAATCGGGATCCAACTCTCATCGCATGATAACGTGACGGTATCCACTCACGTTATCACACTCCAGAAGGTATGCTCAAGTTTTGCAAGTTTCCTGTATATTTGAAACTCCCGATGTAATTTTTATCCCATGCTCTTATGACCTTGACGTAGGCCAACAAATCATAAGCCACATGTCAAGTTCTACCCGTCGTTGTCCTGATTAATTTAGGTCATCATACATTCCCTTGACGTAGGCCAACAAGGCTGTACGTCTATCCTAAACTAATGCATCTATCTATGCAACAAATGAATACCCAGCAGCTACCAAACACTATGCCTTGACGTAGGCCAACAAACATAGCTTGAATACTACTGACCATCCATAAGAAATGATGGAGGATTACGGCTGGTTTTTGGCGAAAAATCTTTAACGTAATGAACTTGATCTCGTTGAAGGAACCTGATAGCTTTTTATAAAAAATATAGTGGCGAAAACTTTTGCTAAAGAGGTCACTCCTGGTGAAGGGATCTCGGCTCTTTCCTCGTGGAATGAGGTGCAGGATATTCTAACTGAATACCGCGATGCAAAGCAACTTGTAATCGACTATATTAAAGTTATTACCCTGACGTAAACTTCTGCCCAAGGGGTCAGTCCCGGTGAAGGGATCTCGGCCCTTGCCTCGTCGAATGAGGTGCAGGATATTCTAACTGAATACCGCTATGCATAACAAAAGGAAATGTCTTTGTAATAACTCCTTTTAAAATTTGTTCCAACAACATCAAATATAGGTTTGTTTTATCCTTGCATTGATATGAATCAACACAGTCCCATCAAACAATCACACCAGAAAAGAACGAAAATAAAATGTACGTATATGCCATCCGCATTCGTCATTGGGTCCCGTCACTACCCGTTAGGTTACTCAACTAACGACAGAGCGGGGTCAGGGCTAGCGCGGGTGCAAAACATATACAACATCTACTAGTATATATATCATATATAATAATCGCTCCAGGCATGATAAATGCAACATCACAGAAAAGTAATAAGCATCACAGAACAATACAGATAATCTGGGATCCCCGGGTTTCACAGAGACGCTACTGAAACCCGACGTTCCCTGGTCGTGTGGATAGCCTGTGCAATGAAACCTAGACCCCTACGGGACCGGCAAGTTACCTGCCAAAACCTGAAGCGAGGCAGCCCCCTACAGCAAAGTGAATGGACCACCCGGCACTTCATGGAATCCGGTAACTTGAGCACCCCTCCTTGGGTCAACCTGTACCCCCTACGAGTGCGGCGAATAGTCTGCCAATTCTAGAGTGAGGCCCCTCTGCCTCTCAAAGCCATAAGATACGGACCCGTTACCCTCCAGAACCCGCCTATCCGTGCACTCCGTCGCGGGATAAACCTAGTACATAATTGAAAATATATACAACGGGTACATCGACCTCATCCTGGTCGTGCCCCAAAAGAATAATATACAAACAGGCAGTGACGGCAGTCCACATGTTGGACGCTCGCCCCGAAATATCAAATGTACAAATAAATACAAAAAGCACTACCATTGGACACTACTATCCACCACGACTAATCCGCAACATCACAGCACAACACAGAACATCAATGCGAATGTCACGTTCGCAAACCCGTCTAAAAGAACTATAGCAATTAGAGGCGGTTTACCGCTCAAATGACATTCCCGGTCGGAGATATAACATATGTACTGCATACTAAAAAGTTTAAAATTTCGATCGACCAAACTTTCCGAAGTGGGCCCCACTTACATCTGGTGTACAGTAACAAAATATGGGCCCAAAAGACATATTCCAGAAACCACAATTTCCCATGTAGAAGCTACTGAAGAAAGATGGCCTAATGATTCAACAATATGGCCGCAGTTCCGCGGCCAAAGCATGGCTTTGGCGGCGGATCCGCGGCCGTATGGTCAGATCATTAAGTCATTTTTCTTCAGTGTTCTAATAAAAGCCTGCATGATTTTCTGGTATGGTCAAAATGAATTTTAGAACAGATTTAAAATTAACAGAAACTTTAACACATGAAATTGCGATTTTTGAAATTTCGTTCGATCGATGTTTTAAACGTGTTAGCACAAGTTAGTATAGATTAATGGTGAGGCTCTGATACCACTGTAAGTACACGGTAGCGCCCCGGCGGTCTTTCAGACACCAAATGCGGAACAAAAACTTTTTATAACTGGCGCTATCGCGTACTATAACCCGGATCTGCTATTAAAGCTAAACTAACAAACTACAAAGTGGGTAGAAATGTTATACCGAACGATCCGAGTCCTTCGGTCTTCAACCATCATCCCACGCTTTATTGCGGCTGCTCCGAACTCGTTCGATCTCCGGTCTTGTCGTCCAGGTGGCACCACGTCGACGGATCTTTAAACGGGCTCCCGCCTCTGAACCGAGGCAACTCGGACATCAAGTTTGCTAAAAGAGATGACCAAGATTGATGTAGAGAATGAGAAGAACACTTTGTCTCATTACGTCCAAAGCTATGGACGAACGGTTAATGAAGTTTCCATTTTGAATCGGGTAAATGGAATTTGAGCTATATGAAATTTCCATGAACTAAACTATCATAATGTTTTTGCCAAAATCAATCCATCACAACCCATAAGAGGGGGCCGGCACTTTAAAGAAGAGGGAGAGTGAGTGTAGGAGAGGGGAGGGTAACCATAAGCAAAAGATCAAAGAAAATTATCCTAAGGTTTACAAAAAAACATTAATGGAAACAATGACTCATAACCATAGTCATCCTCCATCATTAAATGCACCATTAAGGAAATAATGACTCACATGCCTTGTTACCATCTAGAAACATGACTCACCCAAGAAAAGATAAATCCGCATTTAACCGAATGTTAAATACGGGTGATAGAAAACTGGAAACTGGCAACTTCCAAAAGCGATCTCGAAACGAATTTCAGGATAACCCCGTAACAGTATAAACATACCCGCATTTGTATTACGACCGAATACAGATGCAACTGAGACAAAGATATTATATCTACACAGTATAATACTTGGATTTGGCTTAAACCAAAGCCTACCAGTATTATCTGCCCGAAATATGACGCGTGCGAAAATGCACGTGTATTTTCCGAACCCTGCCATAAAACCATACGGCCTCTACAACGTTTCGCCCGAACTTGGGAAACTTTCTGTGCGGGACTCTAATGACTCATCAACACAATGGCGCTGGGTATAAAACTAGCACGTCAGAGGTACAAGCTGTACGTAACGGTTGCCTTTGTATTGAAGGAAGGGGAGCTGACGAGCGAACTCATCCAGAAACCCTACTGAGTCTGACAGTGACAATATCCATACAGTCCGGCCCATTCGTCTATGAGTATCGCATATAGGGCCTAGGGGGCCGGTAAACGTCAGACCCCCAATAGCTGTATAAGTCGTGTCAGAGAGCAGCCCAGAACACCCTGAGATACTACTGGAATACCTTCTAGTAAATCTCAATTGCCCTGGCCAGAGATTTCATGTAATGGCTCTCCCAAACACAGCGCGATCCCACCCCCAATACCGGGAGAGACGAATCCCCGACGATCTGCTCACTGCCTCCATGTGGCTCGGGACTGTATGCAAAAAATACCTGTTTGCACGACTCCTTTGACCCGTGGTAGGGTATAAATCAAAGAACAGTGGGAACTCACACGTGAAAAATGATGACCTCAGGTCGATGAACTAACCTGTACACATGTCACCAGGGAACTGCTATCTGACGCTAGGTATATTACCAACCATCAAGTTCCTGGCGAGTCCTGTCCGGTGTACTTATAACCCAATGAGCACCTGTATACATATGAGGTGAACCAACTAACACCAATGGCTTGTGAGACCGGACACCGCCCCTCGTCGGGGTCTCGAATGTATACACTAGTCTACTCCGGAGTATCGATGCCCTGTCTCGAAACTCCCACGACTAGGGACACTTTAAGGATGTGCTTATAGACCCCAGCTCCCACATATATGATCACCATCATACTGTTGGTAATCAAGCAAGAATCCTATGGGCTCTATCAACATCTACATGATGATAAAGACAGACCAGATAGCATACTATCATCTCGAGTAAGACTGTTATATCGGTATAGGTCCTCTGCAATCATTGCAATCACGTGCCTGCGATCCAATAATTGACTTTGAGGGCACTATATCCAACATTTATTACAATCAATGACGATCTCTCTAGATACGGACATGTGTTCCTGATGAAACACAAGTCAGAAGCTTTTGAGAAATTCAGAGAATATAAGAACGAAGTGGAGAACCAAACGGGCAAAAGTATCAAGATCCTTCGATTTGATCGAGGAGGAGAATACTTGAGCAATGAGTTTCTGGACTTTCTAAAAGAGAATGGGATTCTGTCTCAGCTTACTCCTCCTTATACACCACAGCACAACGGTGTATCGGAAAGGAGGAATCGCACCCTATTAGATATGGTGCGCTCTATGATGAGCACTGCTGAGTTGCCTATTTCCTTCTGGGGATATGCGCTTAAACAGTGGCATACCTATTGAATAGAGTTCTAACTAAATCAGTGCCTACCACTCCATATGAGATTTGGAATGGGAAGAGACCATTTCTTAAACAAGTTAAGATATGGGGTTGTCCGGCCTATGTTAAAAAGCAAAATCTGGACAAGCTCGAGGCAAGATCAAGTTTATGTAAGTTTGTAGGATATCCAAAAGATTCCTATGGATATATCTTCTACCACGGTGAGGAACAAAAGGTGTTTGTTTCTCAATATGCCACCTTTTTAGAAAAGGAATTTCTTGCAAGAGAAATTTATGGCGAAGAGGTAGAGTGGGAAGAGGTTCCAGCGACACAAACTGCAACTGAAGATTTAGTGGAACCAAAGGATTTAGTAGTTCCCGACGAACCCCAGCCTCTCCGCCGATCTAGTAGGGTTTCTCATTCACCTGAGAGATACTACGGTTTTCTCATTGATGGTGGGAGTGAGGATTGCATCATGGAAGATGATGACCCGACTAGTTTCGAGCAGGCTGTCACGAGTGGTGACTCTGTGAAATGGCTGGATGCAATGCGATCTGAGATGGAATCCATGTATACCAACAAAGTATGGACTTTGGAAGTTGCTCCTGAAGGGGTAAAACCCATTGGGAGCAAGTGGATCTTTAAGAAGAAACTTGGTGTAGATGGAAAAGTTGAGACTTTCAAAGCTAGACTTGTTGCAAAGGGTTTTCGTCAACGACCAGGTGTGGATTATGACGAAACCTTTTCTTCAGTGGCTATGCTTAAGTCCATCCGGATCTTACTTGCCATTGCTGCATACCATGATTATGAAATCTGGCAGATGGATGTTAAGACAGCCTTTCTAAATGGTGCTTTAGAAGAGTGCGTGTACATGACTCAGCTAGATGGCTTCGTAGATAGTGGGAGCAGCGGAAAGGTGTGCAAGCTGCTTAAATCCATTAATGGGTTAAAGCAAGCATCGCGG
The DNA here is from genome assembly GCA_030015575.1 of Agapanthus africanus. Lineage (NCBI taxonomy): Eukaryota > Viridiplantae > Streptophyta > Magnoliopsida > Asparagales > Amaryllidaceae > Agapanthus > Agapanthus africanus. The sequence goes on from JASDDO010000022.1 coordinate 280,438,932, forward strand.
AGTTGGAACATCTGCTTTGATGTTATAGTCAAAGAGTTTGACTTCATCAAAAATGTAGATGAACCTTGTATATATAAGAAGGTTGCAGAGAGTAAGGTTGTTTTCCTCGTATTGTACGTCGATGACATACTCTTGATAGGAAATGATGTTCCTATGCTGCAATCAGTCAAGGTCTTCTTGTCACAAAGATTCTCAATGAAAGATCTAGGTGATGCCTCCTACATACTGGGAATTATGATCTATAGATATAGATCTAAACGGATACTGGGATTGTCCCAATCCAGGTATATTGACACCATACTAAAGAGGTTTAGTATGGAAAAATCCAAGAGTGGGAACCTACCCACGATCTCTGGATTCACTCTCTCCAAAGAGATGTCTCCTAAGACTGATTTGGAGAGAGCTCGCATGTAAGGAATACCCTATGCTTCGGCAGTAGGCTCTATCATGTATGCGATGCTATGTACTAGACCCGATGTAGCATACTCACTAAGTGTAGTGAGTCTGTATCAAGCAGATCCTGGAGAGAATCACTGGATAGCTGTGAAGAACATTCTCAAGTACATGAGAAGAACTAAAGAGATGTTCTTGGTGTATGGTAACGGAGAACTCCAGGTGGAGTCCTTTACCGATTCAAGCTTCCAAAGTGATAAGGACGACTCTAAGTCGCACTCGGGATTTGTCTTTACCCTCAATGGAGGGGCGGTGTGTTGGAAGAGTTCCAAACAGGATACCGTTGCAGACTCGACGATGGAGGCTGAATACATCGCTTCCAACGATGCTGCCAAAGAGGCTGTCTGGATAAAGAAATTCCATACAGAACTTGGTGTGGTTCCGTCCATTGAGCATCCAATACCTTTGTATTGCGATAACAATGGAGCTATGGCTTTGGCCAAGGAACCCAGGTCCCATCAGAAGTCCAGACATATTCTAAGGCGGTATCCCCTGATCTGGGAGATAGTTGATCGCAGGGAGATCGAGGTTAGGAGAGTTGATACGAAGGACAACACTGCGGATCCACTCACGAAGGCAATTCCCCAGACACAGTTTGAGAGACTCTTCAGGATGCTGGGTATGAGATACTACAACAGCTGGCCTTAGTGCAAGTGGGAGATTGTTAGTTAAATATATGCCCTAGAGGCCATTGTTGTACATATGATGTATATCATAGTGGATGCTTGGATAAATATAGAGAGGACTTTCTTGCTCGTCATTATAGTATGCTGTTTGGTTTCACTTTATCTTAACATGTTAACTTGTATTAGTTTACTGTCTTGTTCTCACATGTTGATAAAGCCCTTAGGATATGTACTCAACTACTGGGACTATGATGAGATCAGACTAGTGGGGCCAGGGTATTCAATGAGTACATCCTATAATTGTTCCTAGTCGAGGGTGTGTCGAGACAGGGCATCGATACACCAGAGTAGACTAGCGTATATGTATCCTAACCCATATGATGGGCGATGGATGATCCCATATCCATCGGTGTTTAAGATCAAAGATTGTGTACGGGTGCTCAGTGGAGACTGGGTACACTGGACGGACTCGGCGAGAACTCCTAGATAGTATTATACCTCACGTCAGATGGCAGTTCTCTGGTGACACTGGTACAGGGTAGTCTGTAGACCCGAGATCGTCATAGAGTCTTGTGTGATTCCCACTGTGCTTTGATTTCCACCTTACCACGTCCAAGAGGGCGTGCAAAACGGTGGCTTTTGGGTACAGTCCCGAATCACATGGAGGCAATGAGCGATAGGAGGGGTTTCGTCTCTCCCGGTATAGGGAGTTGATGTTGTGCTGTGTTCGATTGGCTATAACTGGATGTCCCTGGCCAAGGCGGATATCGAGTACTACTGGTAAGTGTTAACAGTAGGTTTTCGACCTGTTATGAGCCTCACATCGACATGACTTATCGGTTACTGGGGTCTGACGTTTACCACCCCTAGACTAGATATGCAACATATCAGACGAAGAGACCGGACTGTACGGTAGTGTTACTGATTGGATTCACAGGAGAATGTACAGGCTTTCTTGTTGATCTTATGATCGCTAAATACCTGGGTGGCTGTTACGTTTAGCTGACCGCTTGCAGCTTGTTGGTGGTTGATATGATCGTCACCTGCTACCGGCGTATTGACGATTCTTTAGAGTCCTACACAGAGGTTTCTTGACTCAGGCAAAACGGAGTAGGAGCACATATGTGATATGTGCGAGATTGAGAATAATACGATATGAGATACCGTATTCTATTCTCGTGATATATGATATCGGCCGGCGATATTTGATATCAGCCGGGTCATCAGATCAAGTGTTGATTCGATGAATCGGTACATGATATATTAGTCGGTTATATTCGATATAGCTGGATTGTCGGATCAAGTGTTGATTTGATAATTTAATGTATAATTATATATGTGATATATTACATTACATTATATAATATTGGCTCGCTTTATAATTTCCTTTTCTCACCGGATAATACATTGATATATATGCGATATATGTTAATTGTATTATTTTCTTTTGTTACAAAAATATATTATATATGTGATATATAATATTGTAACATGTTATGATTACTAATGCAACATGATTAGTGGAGATTAGACATGGTTAAGGTTTGATTTGGGTTAGCTCTTTCATGAAGCTTCTAGAAGCTTTTCTTTTGTTTCTTGCAGAGATATTATGTATTGATATTTTATGAGATATTTTTAAACCCAACCCAAACCCTTAACCCTAGTTAACTCTCTACAATGGTTAGCCATTTTCTTTTATCAACCATGGTTGCATTTGTAATTAACATTACAATTTATTATTCATCACAAATGAGTTCATCTTCTTCTTCCTCCTTGCAAAGCTTTCTAGCTTTGAGTTTTGAGATGAATTAGTGTGAGATTATGAAAATAAAAGAGAGCATAAATCCTACTTCATCATCCTCATCTAATCAAGCCTATTAGATTAGGATGTTCACATCATTAATACTTGATTAGTGAGTGAGAGCTTGAGTCAAAGAAACTTCAAGGTAGATCATCTTCGAAAAGGAAGACTTCAAGCAAGCATGGATCATTCAGGTTGTGGAACTTCTCTTGAGTCCGAGAGATCATGGATCGTGGCAAAGGGACTATTACTCGGAGCTTATGAAGCGAAGGAGCGGACTACAAAGGTTGTAATCCCTCTCTCTTAGTTGTAAAGATGTTTACTTGCATGTTTAACCCTAATTATCTAGCAAAGATCCTCGCTTTGGGTTGTTCGGCACGTCTAAATTCTAAATCGGGCATGGTTGAGGCCTTACATAACTTATGACAGTGCCTAGTAACCTTACACTCCCGGTGAAGGGATCTCGGCTCTTTCCTTATCGAATAAGGTGCAAGATATTTCACAAATACCGCTATGCAAAGCAAAAACTAGAGCTACCCTTTTTATAAATTTGATTCTACAACATCTTTTAGGTTTCTTTTCTTTCATTAATCTCATTAATGAATCCCATCATTTATGCTTCCTAAGTATCACAGAAGAAACGAAAATACAACGTACGCATATGCCATCCGCATTCGCCACTGTGTCCCGTTATGCACCGTTGGGTTACTTAATTAACGGCATACCGGGACAGGACTAGCGCGGTGCAAAAAATAAGCAACATTTATTATATATCATATATACAATAATAAATAATTCGTCTCACACATATAAATGTATACATATATATATATATACATATATATATATATATATATATATATCCATATACTTATGTCCCAAGTCACATCCATAACAATCCCATATCAGGGGACCGGCAAGGTATCAATCCTCCCAATCGACTCGCATCCATATACCAACATATCATCATATCACATGCCAAATTATATTCTCTTTTCATCGCATCTATATCTCATATAAGGACAATTTACAACTACATTCTACCTTTACTATAAGCATACGTATCTAATCTAACATACACACCCGAACCATACAATCAGTTTTTAAAAGATGCGAATCGTAGTTTTGAAAGCAGGGGCTACGGTGTTTTTAATGAAAAGATATCATTTGAAAATCCGTAACGTCCCTCAAGGTATCTGTTTAAAAGATACATACGATTCTTCAGTTTGGAAATAGGTATGGTCCGGATGACACATATAAGTCGGCTATCTAGTCTTATAGTACCCTAAACGGCAATATCATCAACCATCATCCTCAAATCCCGTTATCACATATTAGTCGTATCACATCACTTCTAACTATCCTTTAGTTTCTAATATAGTTTCTCTAACTATCTTTTAACTCTATCTATAGTTTTCTATTAAAGGTTCCCTTAACCATACTTTATATATAAATCGGTTTCCATCAAAGTTTGCAAGGTTGCTATACGCCATCCACCCGACTGCCCCCGTGGATATAGATCCACTCACCTTGCTTCTAGCTTGACGAAGTCGATGCCGCCACGCTCTCCCGCCTCGGATCCACGCGAAGGTACCTACAATAAATACAATTGCAATCGCTATTAAAATCGAATCCGGAAAACCAAAACGGCATACGGATCGCCTATAGGTTAGAACCTATAGCCTACACATGCAAAACCAACCTATTATCCCTTGTTGTTGATGTACAAACATCCAACAACAAAATAAAATATCAAATATCAAAAATTAGCATTCGAAATACGGAAAACATAACCAAAACCACACCAATGCGCTCCCAGATTTCGACTCAGGCCAATAGGAGTTAAACAAACAAGTATAGGGTGTTGTACATAGAGTTAATGAGCTACTAGAACAACCTGGACCAAATCCCTCACCAAATGGCTGGCCACAGGCCCCCTAATTCTGGCCAGCTCGGCCATGGTGCCTCCATTGGGGTTCGTCTTCCTACAGTGGGTTCCTAGTGGTTCAATTAGGCCTCTGGACTTGTTTGCTAAACTAAGAAACGTCTCAGGTCATCCCAGATTCCCCGTAGGCCTCTCAAATGTCACCAAACCGATATGGGAAAATCCTAAATCCGTATTTTGGTTTCTAAACTCAACTCCAGGTCTTGTGATCAATCCCTAAGATCTTTAAACACTCACTACAGATCATAGTTCCACAAAAACACCCAAACCCTCTTTAGAAATTTCTAGGTTCCCAATCCACCACTAAACCAATTCTAAACTAAAACTAGAATATAAGGAAGCTTAAAACTAACTAAATTGAAGAAGCTATACCTCATTTGGGCCACTCAAGACAGCCCTAGCTTCCCAAAGTTGTTAAAATCCCACTTAGCTTGGTTTATTGTGTAGAGGAAGAGGTAGGGATTAATTTTTGTGAAGGGAGTATAAGGTTTTGGTGATTATTTGGAGATGGATCTAGGGGTAGAAGTGGAGGGAAGTGAGCTTGAGGAAGATGAAGAAAGAGAAGAAAATGATGGGGGAAAGAGTATGGCAACAGCCCCCCTCTCTCTCACTTATTCTCACTCTTCTCTCTCTCCAATCATTCACCTTTTTCCTTTTTAACTCTTATCATTTCTTTTTCTTTTCTCTTTGCTTCCAACAAACAAAACAAAATATAGTATGAAACCAACAAACACAAATGAACCACATGCATCCAAATGCAACATGATGTAACATTTCAAAAAATAAAATATTATTTTTGGGAATTTTTATAATTTAATATTATTTTTAATGAATATTTTAATATTTCGGTATAATTAAATACCGATAAATGGGAAAAATTTTGGAAAATTTATGGAAAATTCTAAAATATGGTGTTTTATGGAATTATGCCATTTTTAAGTTTTTATGATTACTTATATGCTAATTTAGTGCTAATCGCGATTAAAAATCGCTAATCGGTTTTTTAGCTTTTTTGTGCAAAACATGCACATATCATTTTTTTTACACTTGTGCATTTCTACCATGTTGTTTTAGGGTTACTATTTATGTGAGAAGGATTTAGAGAGAGAAAAGAAAAGAAAAAGGGAGACATGAGCATTTATTAGGCATGGGGGGGAGTCTTGACCTTGGACCTCTCTCCTCCTCCTCACTTGCCTCATTTCTTCTCTCCCTCTTCCTCTTCAGCTGCTGCTGCTGCCCTAGCTCATTTCCCCCCTCTTCAAGACCTCAAAACACACCTAAAACAACTCCAAAACCCTATCTTCTTTTCACTAAAAAGATGCACAAGCTCAAGAGAAGTCTATTGGACCAAGAAAGCAAGGATTTTGGCCACTTGGGGCAACTCAAAAAAGTTCTTGAGTTGCCAAATGAGCTATTTTCTGGACCATTAGATTAGTTTTTGTATTTCCTTTACCCCCATGTTAAGATTGAATCGATATCGGGTGATTTTGTAGACATAGGAAAACCCTAGTTAGGGTTTGAGGGAAATTTGGGTTGTGATGTGAAATTGAGCTCAGTAGAGCCTGCACAAACACCCTAGTGCTTGAATTAAGACCCAAACCTGAGACTTGAAATCCGGAATACGGATTTAGAAACCGATATCGGAAGATTTGCGGAATCTGTGAAGGTTATATGGGATCTGCTATCACCCCGAGACTCTGAAAATTATTTTGGATTGACAGGGATATGTGCAGGCACCCAGGAAGCTAACCCCATGACCCCAGCCCCTGTCTCCCCAACTTGGCCATAGATTTATCCTGTTTGGCCGCAATTTGCTGCCAGACCTGGTCCTTTTGTGATCGTTTTGGTTCTGTAGCTCCTATATCTATAGACTAGACCCCTGGTATGTGCAAAATTGTCTAATTTGACCTAGGGTGAAATCTGGAGCCTTTTTCTTAAGTTGCTGTTTTGGATTCTTGTTTCCATATTCCGTATTTTGAATTCTGGATTTATATATCTCTGTTTTACCTCGATTACTTGGCGTTTATATGACGATATCATGGATTGTTTGATGGTTTTGAAAGCGTAGTCCATAGGTTCTAACCTATAGGCCTTAGCGTATCGTTTTGGTTTTCGTGTGTCGTTTTAGTTTGAATTGGTTTTAATACACATTTACGATACGTTGATGTGTAGGTACCCAATGAAGACTTCGGGATGACAAGCAAGCACGTGGCGACGTCGACAAATGAAGATGCAAGGTGAGTAGATTATATCTACGGGGGAAGTCGGGTGGATGGCGTATAGCACCCCCGCAGTTCGATGTCTAGTATACTATATAAACTATATATATATATATAAATATTTATGATAGCTTATAGTATCGTGGATATTTGGAAATGAGTCGATGAGATTGGGCATAGTGCCATGATATCGGTGAAATGATGTGATTCGTATTTAGGATACGACTTGGGATTTTAGCGGGCCTTTGGACGTGTGTTTACACACACATTTATATAAATGGTATCGATTGTACTATACTTAGATCAGTACCCCAGATTATGTGATATGATGATAAGGATACCAGATAATTGATGAGATGAATATGATATTGACCCGTACCCAGCTATTGGGATGTCGTACAACGATTTACCGTACGAGTTTTATATTGATGATAGATCCGCACTCATGACTCGAGGATGTCATATGATATACTGTATCGTACGCGATACTATTGAGGCGGGATCACCGACTATTACATTTATATTTATATATATCGACTCAGATTTAGGTGGTTTCCATACCCCTCCCGATTGACTTGATAGTTAGATCTGTAGTTTGCATAGTAGATGTTAGACTAGACCCGAGTCATACCTATTTCAAAACTAACGAATCGGGAATATTTTAAAGATAGGCAAAAGGGATTCTATGGATATTTTCAAACGACGCAACTTTTCTTAAAAACACCGCAGCCCTTATTTTACCAAAAACCCCGATTCGTCTTATTTCAAATGGCACAACTGCATTATATATATTTATTGTTGTAGATTCTTCACTGTTGCGTTGATTATTCGATTTCTGTATATTCTCGTTATTCACATCGCATTGCATGTGTAAATGAGTTTATTGTTATCTTAAAACCATGCTGTTAGGACACCAGCACCATTATCGATGATGCATATTTTCCACGTACACTGCTCGCCGGCTCACACACTTCATCATCGATAATTGCCATGTCACTACACTATAGCACTGTTGCATTCAGGATATGACCCTTCCATGTCATACTTGTGTACCTATATACTGTATATTCATACGTATTCGCACATACATAGATGATTCTGGCTTGATTAGAGATAGAGAACCGAAAGATACTCTTTAAAACTGATTCATTTAAAAGAGCGGTTTTTCTCAATATGTGCATATTACTATTCCATATTGCATGATATACTGATATGCTTGCAATTCTTTTACATGTCGCATACATCATGCCTTTTGATTCTACGCATTGAGATATTTTGTTTCCATGATATTTCTGGATTTGGGAACCGTGGGCATTTTAAAAGAGAGTATGTAATTGTTTTAAAAACCAGGTTACCCTTGATATGATATTTTAGTGCGTCCACCATGTGTTTTCTCGGTGCTGAGAGCGACATGTGAAACCCGATTCTAGGAGTTGGATGATCCGTTTGCGGGTACATGGTGGGCCCGGTATGGTACCCCGGGGCGAGAACGGATCTGCTGTGTAGCTAGACGGTGAGCCTGATAGTGGGACCACTACCTACCGGTGATTGTATTTAAGCTCGGCAGATATTTTGAGGATACCGACCGGAGTTATGTACGTATGGATACGTCGAAATTGGGCACTCGGGTTTTCGAGATAGCGTGTGATACGTACCTATCAGGGCCAGTCGTGGTGACAACGCCTGATAGATGAGGATTTTCGTGCCGATGCTAGGCACAGGTTTCATGATGTTTTCGAGTGTCGATGCTAGGCACGCAAGTTCCATGATTTTGATTATATCATCATATTTCGATGCATATGCTTTACGATATTTACATACATGATGTTTATTGTCATTGGGTGACACGTGGGCGGGATCCACATACATACAAACTTTGATTACATTGATCATACCTCATATGTATATATAACAGTGGATTAGGACGCTGTTATATATACCCTTACACCAATATTAGTGGAATGGGACGCTAATATATGTGTATTGATATCAATTTAGTTACTTCATCATATTTATTCATGTAAATATACCTCATATTCATGATATGTTATTACCTGAGGCACTAGCACGAGCACTTGGCACTACACTCATGTATACATGTTACCTTGCCACCTTATCATGCTTTAGACTTATCCTTTTGAGGTTTAAATATATATCTGATCGTATTGACCTAGGATTATGTCATGCATTCGATTTCTACTTGTAGATGTTTTCTACTCACGAGTTGGCAAGTCACCCCCGTTGTGCCACAGTTTCTTGCAGGTTTTGCCGTACAGGTCTCATGGCGGCATTTCTGGCACACTGCTTCCTTTGCGGGTGATTTGCTTGGGTAGGTGGGTTCTTTTGCATCAGAACCACCATTGTATATGTATTATTCGTTGTATCTAGTAATTCCATCAACCAAAACTTGTATATTGTTTCAGACTTAGAAACCAGTTATGTATTATTTCGACCATAGAGTCGCGCGTTGTAGTATTACTGTTTTCATACAATTTTGAGTTTCTTTTTGAGTTTTGATCCTTGCCCTTCGCGTTGTATATTATATTGCTTGCGTGGTTGTGACCGTTGATTGACGAAGAGCTAGCTCCCGCTTGGGGATGCCTTTTATCATTGCTTATATATTATTCTTGTTGTACCCCGTTCGGGGCTAGCATTTACAAAAGAAACTCTGCCGAAATTATCAGAAAAGACTATATATTTTAAAAATGCGCATTCGGCTTACTTATTTAAAAACCTTGCTTTTGAAACATGTTTTCTTTACTTCTAAAAACTATTTTTCATTCATTTATTAGTTAAAATGGTTTTAGATATCTGGGCTTTTGGCTTACTTGGATTAGATGGAGTCCTATAGACTTCATATGATTCAAGGGCCAGTCACGTGCTCTTTCGGGTCGTGACAAAGTTGGTATCAGAGCGCTAGGTTAACCTTGGTTCGAGTCTAAGTTTGACTATATGGAGCCTAGAGCATTTATATATATACGGAACTTAGGCTTGACCTTACGGAACTTAGACTTAGTCGAGGGGGTATTATACCCGAACTTTCGTCGCGTAGGATGAGCCTTGGTTGATGGAGTAGGTAGCTTGAGTAGAATGACGTACCGTACGTATGTTCCGCGGCATATTTACAATACGCTACTCCTCTTAAGAAACCTTAGGATGTACATTTCTTTGCACAGTATTATGTTTATTCTTATGATCTACCCTCATCGATACTTGTTATGATTTTGCTGCTACGATTGCACGGGCAGAGAGAGCTACGGCTAGAGTTGCGTCACAGCTTGAGCTCATCGTAGACGAGGACTGACCAGGGCGTGATTCCAGAGACGTACGATTGCATATAGAGGCGTCGTTTTATTGTGTTTTCGCGCCATGAGCGTTTGACGGGTCACTTTTACGAAATTTCCCGGATGTGCCGATCAGTACCAGAGGATCAGGCTATTGCTAGAGGCCAGCCAGATGTGATGACCATTGATATATCGCTTATTCAGGATGATCGAGGCACTGTTCATCGTACAGACGAATGAGCCAGTTGTTGCTGCAAATGATGAGATATCGCCTAGATGATTGGAGCTACTGCAGCATGAGTATATACTTAGAGATATGATGGAAGGTCACTAGTCACCAAGGATGAATGACTAGGACGTGTGGTTCGTTTGCTTACCCCGATGCGAGGTCATCAGATAGATTGATTCCAGCTAGAGACGACTTCACGTAGATTCATTGAGAGTCGATGGAAACGATCGAATGTCAGGAGCCCATTTTCCATGTGTAAAGTATTCGGAAAGATATGCAAATGATTCTATGGACCCTCTAGAAGAATGAAACCCTAACTCGATATAATGACCGTGTGAAAGCCTTTGAACCTTAGGGTTTGCGGCAGTTCCGCGGCTCCATTAGTGAGTCTTGGGTTTACCCTTCTACGGTTGGACCACCGACGCTGTGGTATGTACTCGATACTATTAAACTGTACCCAAGATGTTGAGCTCTTGGGGGATTATGACGTTTTGACAAATCGATTGGATGATTCGACGGCATTCGGATATCATGTGATGGGACACATTGCTTAGGAGACTCCTGATACGAGTATAGCCGTTGGAGCGCAGTCCATGCAGCCACGATGAGACGAGTCTGAATCAGTCGACATTGGAGCAGAGTGAAGTAAAGAGTTCGCAAGAGTTTTCGACGAGATGAAGTTCCACTCCGCTGACATCAGAGATGCGATACGCATACAGAGGCGTTGAGATGCGACCAATTTCCGAGGAAACGCTGTGCTGAAGACGTAGATGTCCAGAGAACGAGGAAAGGTTATGCAATACCAGCCTCCATACAGCTCGGCTTAGGTGAGATTGGAAAAGACCTTGAGTGGGATTCCTTCCAGGACACTGCTGCAATAAGATTGCAACAGGAGCAGATGTGTGTTGTGCATTCAGAGGACCAGAGGTCGGCGCCAGTGACGTGCTGCTTTACGAGTGGTCATGAGGATTGACCGAGAGATGATCAAAAAAGTGCCAGAATGGAATCGTTCCCGTTAGCACACCTGACAGGGCCGATGAGCCGAGGGACTGCGAGATTGGTAATACAGAGAGGAAATAAGGACCTAGAAACAGAGGACGCCAGACCGTGAGCAAGAGGCAAGTAGATATCTTGCTCTGCTAGCATTGGATGCACCGACACCTTCTCGACTGCGAAGGAGGAAATATCGATGACGGTATTTATGATTTGTGATTTGGTGATTCGATTATCACATATCCGTCATCTTGGATTTTGGTATTTTGGGAGTCTTGATGACTGAGTTTCATGATATTTGTTTTCTTGCACCATGGTTGCACTTACTGGGTATTCATATTTTGCGCATAGTTATGACGCTTGAGGTATTGATTGTGATTTCATGCCTATTTTATACCGGTGATTTGATTTATGCTTCCAGCATTGTTTTCATGCACTTTTAGTGTTTTGATTTGATTTGTGCACGCTGATGCACAAGGTTGTGAGCTTATATACCGCGGTATACCTGATTTGGATTGAGCCGTATTGTATACCGTCGATTTCGATTCTGATATTGATATTGATTTCTTGCACTCTGTACATTTGATTTAGCTTTTCGCGCGTGATGAGCGCAGGTTTTGAGATACGATTTTGGTGCACACCAGATGCACAAAATCGGGATTATTCGTGCATGTCAGATGCACCTGATTTTACTGTCGGGCACACACGTTGCCTATGATAGATGTTTCGTGCACATCCGTTGCACCTAGATGTTGTTTTGTGCACCTGTATTGCATATATATGGATTTTCATTTCCGTGCGCACCAGACGCACAGGGTATTCTTATATATATTTTTGGGATTGATTCCTTATGAAGCATTACGTTTTTATGATATTTGCTATGTGTTTTCATACTAAGCAGGACTAGTCAGAGGACAGTACCTGGATATATTTTGCATGCATTTGCTTCAGCTATTCACATATATAGATTTGATGTCTACATGTTTAATTTTGATGTATATCATACTGGTTTTGTTTTGGATTTGACATTTGTGTTTTTACCATGACTCCGTTGATTGCGGGATGCGTGACGGAGATTTGATTTTGAGTTATCTGCTCATTACTTATGCCCATGCATTGAGCTATGATGTGTTTTATGTATTGATGATTTCGGAGCCCCGACGACTTGGACTTTTTATTGAAATGTCTTAGAATTTAGGGGTTTAAAATTTCAATTCGGGGACCGAATTTCTTTAAGGAGGGAAGAATGTAACATTTCAAAAAATAAAATATTATTTTTGGGAATTTTTATGATTCAATATTATTTTTAATGAATATTTTAATATTTCGGTAGAATTAAATACCGATAAATGGGAAAAATTTTGGAAAAATTATGGAAAATTCTAAAATAGGGTATTTTATGGAATTATGCCATTTTTAAGTTTTTATGATTAATTATATGCTAATTTAGTGCTAATCGCAATTAAAAATCGCTAATCGGTTTTTTAGCTTTTTTATGCAAAACATGCACATATCATTTTTTTTTACACTTGTGCATTTCTACCTTGTTGTTTTGGGGTTACTATTTATGTGAGAAGGATTTAGAGAGAGAAAAGAAAAGAAAAAGGGAGACATGGGCATTTATTAGGCATGGGAGGGAGTCTTGACCTTGGACCTCTCTCTCTCCTCCCCACTTCCCTCATTTCCTCTCTCCCTCTTCCTCTTCAGCTGCTGCTGCTGCCTTAGCTCCATTTCCCCCTCTTCAAGACCTCAAAACAAATCCAAAACCCTATCTTCTTTTCACTAAAAAGATGCACAAGCTCAAGAGAAGCCTATTGGACCAAAAAAGTAAGGATTTTGGCCACTTGGGGCAACTCAAGAAAATTCTTGAGTTGCCAAATGAGGTATTTTATGGACCATTAGCGTAATTTTTGTATTTCCTTTACCCCCATGTTAAGATTGAATCGATATCGGGTGATTTTGTGGACATAGGAAAAACCTAGTTAGGGTTTGAGGGAAATTTGGGTTGTGATGTGAAATTGAGCTTAGTAGAGCCTGCACAAACACCCTAGTGCTTGAATTAAGACCCAAACCAGAGACATGAAACCAAGAATACGGATTTAGAAACCAATATCGGAAGATTTGTGGAATCTGTGAATGTTATATGGGATCTGCTATCACCCCGAGACTCTGAAAATTATTTAGGATTGACAGGGATATGTGCAGGCACCCAGGAAGCTAACCCCAAGACCCCCGCCCCTGTCTCCCCAACTTGGCCACAGATTTATCCTATTTGGCCGCAATTTGCGGCCAGACCTGGTCCTTTTTGTAAGTCCACGTTGCCCACCCCGGTGCTTGCGGGGAGGCGGAAACGTTATGAAAAATTCAATTTTTACAACACTAGGCAACATGGACTACATAAAAGGAGGGATCTTTGCTAAACAAAACTAACAAACAAGCTAAAAGAGTTAGCTACTCGGTTAAGGGGTTATACCTAGGTCTTCAAGTCCTTCCCTTCTTGCTCCTTGGAGTGGGATGAACGGGTCGTCCTCGTCGCCTTCTCTCGCTGAAGAAAGATCCACCCGACGGCCTCTACCTTTGGCTCCTACCTCAAACTAGAAGTAACTAAGGTGCTTGGTGTACTAAACCTAGAACCTTAGAAAGAGTGGAGAGTAATTTTGAAGGTTTTATCTCAAAGCTTAATGGTTCTCAACTCATGAGAGAGAGAGTTTTGAGAGAGAGGAAGAGGATGAGAGAGAATGAGAATGATAGAATGAGAAGAATAATGCCAACCTTCTCACATATATGTGAATTATGATAAATAAATAATTAGCTAAACATAATTATGATGGTTAATCATGAAATGGCCATTATCATTTCACATTAAATACTTTTGCAAGGATCAAAGAGCATCTTTCATATGAAATGATGATGGTCAAATTGTCAACATAGGTCAACATGTCAACCATAGTCAAATGGTCAACAACCCTAACCATACACAATTATAATTAACTAATATTAATAAATCATATTTCATACATAAACATTAAGGTTAAGAAAGAGACAATGGTCGTCAACCCTAATGAAAGTCCTCTGCCTCTGCCTCAGTCAACTGTGCATACACACCCGTATCCGTGTTCCGAGGAACACGAATACAATGAGATAAAACCAATCCCAAAATATATACTAGGATCTGGCTTAAACCAAAGCCCGCTAGTATAAGCTGTCCGGACACCAAACGTGCACAAGTGCGCGGATGTGAACGAACCCCGTCGGAAAACCATGCGACCTCTACTCATTTTGCCTAAAGGCGAATAACCCTTTGTGTGGGACTCTAAAGACTCGACACTACGCTGGCAGTGGGTTTAACCACAGACTGCAAGCGGCACTAGCTGTACGTAACGGTCCCCAGGTAGATGCCGATAATAAGACTGACGAGGTAAACCCATCTGAACTTTTACTGAGCCTGAATGTGACAGTCTCCATACAGTCCAGTCTATTCGTCTAAGAGTATCGCATGGCGGGCCTAGGGGGGCGGTAAACGTCAGTCCCCTAATAGCGGTACAAGTCGTGTCGGAGTGTAGCCCAGAACACCTGAGATAACACCGGAAACCTACCAGTCTAACTCGCTTGCCCTGGAGACTTTGTGTAATGGCTCTCCTAGACACAGCGCGATATCAACTCCCAATACCGGGAGAGACGAATCCTGTCTAACCGTCACTGCCTCCAAGTGCTTCGGGACTACACCCAAAAACTACCTATTTGCACGACTCCTTTGAGCCATGGTAGGGTAGTAATCAAAGAACAGTGGGAACACACTCGAGGCGAAGTGACATTGTCAAGTCAACGGACTAAGCTGTACTCATGTCACCTGGGAACTAATAACTGACGATAGGTATAATACCAACCAACAGTTCCCGACGAGTCCTGTCCAGTGTACTCGTAACCTAACGAGCACCCGCATACTATCTCAAGTACGACATACTGACGGCTGTGGGACAGACCGTCTCCCAAGATGGGATGAGAAGCGCATACGCTAGTCTACTCCGGAGTATCGATGCCCTGTCTCGATAGTCCTACGACTAGGGACCTGCATAAGGATGTGCTTGTGGATTACCCAGCCCCCACGAGTGTGACTGCCATCACAACGCTGGTAATCAAGCAAAGATCCTAAGGGCTCCACTAATGTGTAAAGGCGATATGCTAAAAGAAACACATGCACACATTAAAGCAGAAACAAACCAAGTAGCATACTACCATTTTGAGCAAGATTGTCTATACAACTGTGAATATCCTAAGCTTCCATCAAGTAATATACAAACTAGTATGATACAGTAATGGCCTCTAGGGCATATACACTAACAATCTCCCACTTGCACTAAGGCCATGTACTGGCGTATCGAAGACCTATCATCTCGATCAGCCGCTCGAACTGAGTCTGGGGTAAGGCTTTCGTGAATGGATCAGCAGTGTTATCTTCCGTAGCAACTCTCCGAACCTCGATCTCCTGGCGACCCACGATCTCCCTGATCAGGTGATACCACCTCAAGATGTGTCTGGACTTCTGATGGGACCTGGGTTCCTTCGCTAAAGCTATAGCCCAGTTGTTGTCGCAATACAGAGGTATTGGATCAACAATGGACGGAACCACCCGAAGTTCTATCAAGAACTTCTTTATCCAGACGGCTTCTTTTGCGGCATCTGCAGCAGCGATGTATTCCTCTTCCATCGTCGAGTCAGCAACGGTTTCCTGTTTGGAACTCTTCCAACACACCGCCCTTCCATAGAGGGTAAAGACATAACCCGACATGGACTTGGAATCATCCTTGTCACTCTGGAAGCTGGAGTCAGCAAAGGTCTCGATCTGGAGGTCTTTTCCGCTATACACCAAGAACATCTCCTTAGTCCTTCTCAGGTACTTGAGAATGTTCTTTACCGCTATCCAGTATTTCTCCCCAGGGTTTGACTTATACTGGCTTACCACACTCAGTGCATAAGCTACATCCGGTCTGGTACAAAACATCGCATAGATTATAGAGCCTACAGCAGAAGCGTAGGGTATAATAGAAATGTGATCCTTTTCCAAATCAGTCTTTGGAGAGGGTGATCCCGTGACAAGCCAGTAGATTACCGCACTTGGAATCTTCCATACTGAATCTTTTCAGTATGGTGTCGATGTACCTGGACTGTGAAAGTCCTAATATCCTCTTGGATCTGTCACGATAGATCCGGATCCCCAGAAGGCATCACCCAGGTCTTTCATGGAGAACCTGTGTGACAAGAACCCTTTGACAGATTGTAGCATAGGAATGCCATTTCCTATCAAGAGAATGTCATCCATGTATAAAACGAGGAATACAACAGTTCTTGCTACAAATCTCTATAGATGCATGGTTCATCTGGATTTTTGATAAAGTCAAATTCTTTGACCGTCTCATCAAAACAGATGTTCCAACTCCGCGATGCCTGCTTTAGTCCATAGATGGACTTAAGCAACTTGCACACCTTTCCGCTGCTCCCACTCTGAATGAAATCCTCTCGCTGGTCCATATAGACACACTCATCTAAATTTCCATTTAGAAAAGTGGTCTTTACGTCCATTTGCCAAATCTCATAATCGTGGAAGGCAGCAATGGCAAGAAGGACCCGAATGGATTTCAGCATAGCCACTGGAGAAAAGGTTTCGTCATAGTCCAAACCTGGTCTTTGACGGAAACCCTTTGCAACAAGTCTAGCTTTATAGGTCTCAACCTGTCCAACTACACCAATCTTCCTTTTGAAGATCCACTTGCATCCTACGGGTTTTACCCCATCTGGAGCAACGTCCAACGTCCATACTTTGTTGGTGTACATGGACTCCATTTCGGTCCGCATTGCATCCATCCATTTTACCAAGTCAACGCTCTGAATGGCCTGCTGGAAGCTAGTCGGCTCATCACTATCAATGATGCAATCCTCTCTATCCCCGTCTATGAGAAAACCGTAGTATCTCTTGGGCGGATGAGACTGCCTACTACTCCTGCGGAGCGGCGCAAGAATGTCCTGATTTTTCGAACCCTCTGGTTATACTAAGCTTTCAGTAATAGCTCGTGGTTCAGGAATTTCTTCCAGTTCTATTGCGCTCCCACTTATCTGATTTTCCAAAAACTCAGTTTCCAAGAAGTGGGTATGACGAGAAACAAAAACCGTTTGTTCCTCTTCGCAATAGAAGAAATATCCCTTGGAGTTCTTTGGATATCCCACAAACTTGCATTGTACTGAGCGTGCCTCGAGTTTGCCCGTATGCTGCTTTTTGACGAAAGCTGGACATCTCCATGTCTTAATGTGATTAAGATAGGGTTTCTTCCCACACTACATCTGATATGGTGTAGTAGGCACAGTCTTAGTTGGAACTCGGTTCAAAAGGTATGCAGCTGATTCTAGTGCATATCCTTACTCATCATGAAATGTACCATATCCAATAGGGTCCGGTTCCGTCTCTCCGATACACCGTTATGTTGCGGGGTGTATGGTGGAGTAAGCTAAGAGAGAATTCCATTCTCTTTTAGGTAATCCAGGAACTCGACACTCAAGTATTCACCACCTCGATCAGATCTCAGTGTCTTGATACATTTTACCTTGAAAAGTCGTCCGTAAAATTAATGAAGTAAGAATAACCGCTTCGCGCATGCGTAGACATTGTACCGCACACGTCGCTGTGTACGAGTCCCAAGAGCTCGCTTGCTCTTACTCCGTGTCCAGTGAACGGAGTCTTTTTCATCTTTCCTTTGAGATAGGGTTGACAAGTTGCATATGATTGATATTCGAACGGATCCAAATATCCTTCTGTATGTAACTTCGTCAACCTTCTCTCATTGATGTGACCCAGTCTACAATGCCATAAGAAAGCCTGATTTTTTTCCGGAGATTTTCTTTTGTGTGTATTCTGGACATTGAAAATCTGTGGTTGGTTTAGTACGTATATACCATTGTTTAATGTACCTGACCCAATCAGAACTTGATTAAGGTGAATGTTTACAACATTACTTATAAATGCAAATTCATAACCTTCTTAAGATATTAAAGATACAGAAATGATATTACAAGTTGTATTGGGTACAAAATAACAATTACGTAAAACCAAAACATGTCTATCTGACATTCCCAGGTGATAGTCCCCCACGGCCTCAGCATCCATGCTAGCTCCGTTTGCAACTTTGAGAGTCATATCACCTGTCTTCAAAAACCTACGCTTTCTCAATGCCTGCAAAGAATTACAGATATGAGATCCTGACCCGGTATCCAATACCCAGGAAGTAGAGTTTATTGATAGACAGTTTTCAATAACATACACACCTGAAGCTGAAGCCGCAACTTGCTTCAGATCCTGGTTTCTGGCCTTCAAAGCCCTGCAATCTTTCTTCCAGTGTCCACTCTTGTGACAGTAAAAGAACTCTTCTTTCCCCACAAGCTTTCCCGCTATCTTTGTTGCCTTTGCCTTTTCCTTCGTATCCACTTTACTAACACCGCCACTTGGTTTGGAGGGGGTTTTCTTCTTCTTTCCCTTAGCTTTCGCCTTGGACTCAGAAGAGGAAGATCCTCCTACAAACAAAGTGGATGTTTCCCTACCTTTCTGTAGGGTGCCCTCTGCACTCCTCAGCATGTTGAGAAGTTCTGAAAGTTCAACTTCCTTTCCTTGCAAGTTGAAGTTCAGGATAAACTGGGCGTAAGTGGAAGGAAGGGAATGGTGAATCAAGTCCGTATAGAGCTCATTCTCCAACATGGTCCTAAGGTCCGTGAGCTCTTCTATGTAGCCAATCATCTTAAGCACGTGTTCCGCTGCCGATGATCCGACAGCCAATCTCGCTGAAAACAGCTTTTTCGACACTTCGTATCTGGCGATACGGGATTGTTCTCCATACAGTTCTTTTGTATGGAGAAATATGGATTCGAAGTCCATATTCTTATGCTTCCTCTGATGTTCATTGTCCATAGAGGCAAGCACGAGGCACTTGGCCTTCGCGAAGATGATTTCCCAGGTCTTACGTATTTCCTTATCCGCGACGCTGGATTTGGGACCTGGGACAGGGGGAGCTTTGGTGGTAAGGAGATACTCCAACTTGTCATAAGTGATTGCCATTTTGACATTCCGGAGCCAATCTTTGTAGTTTGGCCCTGTCAGTATGTTTTTATCTAACAGTAACTTAAGTCCAGTCATGATGTTTGGTCGCTGCAATTAGGAGAGAGAAAAGAAACACTTTAGCATGATGCTCTTGCAAGTTTAGAGTTGTTTTTAATTTGTCTAAACAGGATGGCTCCCACTGTCTCTCGAATCCCACCTCAAACCATAAAGGAAGAATTAGTCAGGATCAATCTCACCGTACAATACTTGCTTAACCGTTCAGCCAGGCCAGTGTCGGTACTTCGAGGGAGGTTTTCCAACGCTTTTGCGAAGTTCCTTAATTAAGTAACCTCTTTTCCCTGTGGGCGTAGCCCCGCTAACACCTTTCTAGACACCTACTTGGTTTATAGCATTGATCATTAAGTGAGAAAGTTCCCGAGGAGTAGCATATACTCACAGAAGGATCGGGATCCAAATATCATCGCGTGATAAAACTGAAGGAATCCTACCAGAATCATCACACTCCAAATGGTATGCAGCGCTAGCAAGTTTCAGTTTCTTTTGAAACTCCCGATGTGGGTTTTTGCCCCATGCTCTTATGACCTTGACTTTGGCCAACAAATTATAAGTCACATGTCAAGTTCTACCCGCCATTCTCCAGGTTAATTTGAACCCACCCGCACATACCTTTGACTTTGGCCAACAAGGCAGTACGACTGTCCCAAACCAACGCATCTATCTATGCTGCACATGAATACCCAATAGCTACCAATCACTATGCCTTGACTTTGGCCAACAAACATAGCTTGAATACTTATTGACCATCCATGTGAAACGACGGAGGGCTACGAATGGTTTTGGAGAAACCGTGAACGTAGTGAACTTGATATAATCGAAGGAACGGGATAGCTTTCAAAAAGGAGTGGTTCAAGCTCCGCATTTAAAAGTTGGTTTTGAAAAGAACCGAGTGGTTTTGAAAGTGTTCCAACGAATTTTACTTGGTTTATTTTTCTTGCATTAATTTTAGTGTGTCCCATCATTTAATCCTACCATTGCAGAAAACAACGAAAATATGACGTACGCTTATGCCATCCGCATTCGCCACGGGGTCCCGTCATCACCCGTTAGGTTACTTAACTAACGACAGAGCGGGGGTTAGACTAGCGCGGATGCAAAACATAAGCAACGCCTAAATAGATATCATATATAGATATATACACATTCGTCACAGGCAATGATAGCCATTCCAGATCACAGATGAACACATTGGATATACTAGGAATCCGCATTCCGTACGAGCCTGTAACGAAGAGCGGATTACACGGTTGCGATGAATAGCGAAACCCCACCCTAGACCCCTACGGGTGCGGCAAACTACCCTCCAAGTACCCGAAGCGAAGCAACCTCCCTCAACGACGTGAGTAGGCCACTCGGCACTTCGAGATACCCGGTAGTTTGTGCACCCCACCTTGGGTCTATCCTAGGAGCAAAAACAGTAAAATGAAATTATACAATGACGGCTACAAACCCAACCCGGTTGTGCGGCCATACAAATAATATTACATCAATTTACATATTACAAGAATTGAAAGAATATGAAAAATCTCATCTCACAACCCCCCGGCTATTTATCCGCGACAATCCAACGAATTCATATACACAAACCATCAAACGTTACAGATCACAGATATGTATAACCCCCACTAATCGACGTATAGCGATTAGCAGACGTTCAATACATATATCACATCACAGATATAACCCATTAGCCAAAGAGTAAAGAAGTTCGATCAAATTACGGATTTATGACCACCCCAAAAACTAACTTTTTCTCTGGAAAATCTGGGCAGAAACAAACTATCCTAAAAATCCCAAAACAGCAACAGAAGAACACTGCAGGAAAAACGACCCACGGCCGAGTCAACTCGGCCGCGGATCCGCGGCAAGAGCATGCTCTTGCCGCGGTTCCGTGGTGAGTTGGTCGACTCGCTGATTCGTTTTTCTTGGGTGTTCTGTAAAAACCCTGAGCCGATTTTTAGTGTATGACTTATTATTTTTGGAGCAGAACTAAAAATCGGCAGAAACTTAGGGTTTTTTAAAAGTGTTTTGCGAGTTTTTCCGATCGAAGTTCTAGATACTTTGCTAACTAGTTAGTTTGTGTTTAGCTAGGCTCTGATACCACTGTAAGTCCACGTTGCCCACCCCGGTGCTTGCAGGGAGGCGGAAATGTTATGAAAAATTCGATTTTTACAACACTGGACAACATGGACTACACAAAAGGAGGGATCTTTGCTAAACAAAACTAACAAACAAGCTAAAAGAGTTAGCTACTCGGTTAAGGGGTTATACCTAGGTCTTCGAGTCCTTCTCTTCTTGCTCCTTGGAGTGGGATGAACGGGTCGTCCTCGTCGCCTTCTCTCGCCGAAGAAAGATCCACCCGAGGGCCTCTACCTTTGGCTCCTACCTCAAACTAGAAGTAACTAAGGTGCTTGGTGTGATAAACCTAGAACCATAGAAAGAGGAGAGAGTAATTTTGAAGGTTTTATCTCAAAGCTTAATGGTTCTCAACTCATGAGAGGGAGATCTTTGAGAGAGAGGAAGAGGATGAGAGAGAATGAGAATGATAGAATTAGAAGAATAATGCCAACCTTCTCACATATATGTGAATTATGATAAATAAATAATTAGCTAAAGATAATTGTGATGGTTAATCATGAAATGACCATTATCATTTCACATTAAATACTTTTGCAAAGATCAAAGAGCATCTTTCATATGAAATGATGATGGTCAAATTGTCAACATAGGTCAACATATCAACCATATCAAATGGTCAACAACCCTAACCATACACAATTATAATTAACTAATATTAATAAATAATATTTCACACATAAACATTAGGGTTAAGAAAAAGACAATGGTCATCAACCCTAATGAAAGTCCTCTGCCTCTGCCTCAGTCAACTGTGCATAAACAGCCGTATCCGTGGTCTGAGGAACACGGATACAATGAGATAAAACCAATCCCAAAACATATACTAGGATCTGGCTTAAACCAAAGCCCGCTAGTATAAGCTTTCCGGACACCAAACGTGCACAAGTGCGCGAATGTAAACGAACCCCGTCGCAAAACCATGCGACCTCTTCTTATTTTGCCTAAAGGCGAATAACCCTCTGTGTGGGACTCTAAAGACTCGACACTACGCTGGCAGTGGATTTAACCACAGACCGCAAGCAGCACTAGTTGTACGTAACGGTCCCCAGGTAGATGCCGATAAGAAGACTGACGAGGTAAACCCATCTGAACTCCTACTGAGCCTGAATGTGACAGTCTCCGTACAGTCCGGTCTTTTCGTCTAAGAGTTTCGCATGGAGGGCCTAGGAGGGCGGTAAACGTCAGTCCCCTATAGCGGTACAAGTCGTGTCGGAGTGTAGCCCAGAACACCTGAGATAACACTGGAAACCTACCAGTCTATCTCGCTTGCCCTGGCCAGGGACTTTGTGTAATGGCTCTCCTAGACACAGCACGATATCAACCCCCAATACCGGGAAAGACGAATCCTGTCTAACCGTCACTGCCTCCAAGTGCTTCGGGACTGCACCCAAAAACTAACTGTTTGCATGACTCCTTTGAGCTGTGGTTGGGTAGTAATCAAAGAACAATGGGAACACACTCGAGGAGAAGTGACAGTGTCAAGTCAACGGACTAAGCTGTACTCATGTCACCTGGGAACTGATAACTGACGATAGGTATAATACCAACCAACAGTTCCCGACGAGTCATGTCCAGTGTACTCATAACCTAACGAGCACCCGCATACTATCTCTAGTATGACGTACTGACGGCTGTGGGACAGACCGTCTCCTAAGCTGGGATGAGAAGCGCATACGCTAGTCTACTCCGGAGTATCGATGCCCTGTCTCGATAATCCTACGACTATGGACCTGCATAAGGATGTGCTTGTGGATTACCCAGCCCCCACGAGTGTGACTGCCATCACAACACTAGTAATCAAGCAAAGATTCTAAGGGCTCCACTAATCTGTAAAGGCGATATGCTAAAAGAAACACATACACACATTAAAGCAGAAACAAACCAAGTAGCATACTACAATTTTGAGCAATATTGTATATACAAGGTGAATATCCCAAGCTTCCATCAAGTAATATACAAACTAGTATGATACAGTAATGGCCTCTAGGGCATATACGCTAACACTTTTGTGATCGTTTTGGTTCTGTAGCTCCTACATCTATAGATTAGACCCCCGGTATGTGCAAAATTGTCTAATTTGACCTAGGGTGAAATCTGGAGCCTTTTTCTTAAGTTGCTGTTTTGGATTCGTGTTTCCGTATTCCGTATTTTGAATTCTTTATTTATATATCTGTGTTTACCTCGATTACTTGGCGTTTATACGACGATATCAAGGATTGTTTGATAGTTTGAAAGCGTAGTCCATAGGTTCTAACCTATAAGCCTTAGCGTATCGTTTTGGTTTTCGTGTGTCCTTTTAGTCTGATTTAGTTTTAATACGCATTTACGATATGTTGATGTGTAAGTACCCCATGAAGACTTCGGGACGACAAGTAAGCGCGTGGCGACGTCGACAAATGAAGACGCAAAGTGAGTAGATTATATCTACGGGGGAAGTCGGGTGGATGGCGTATAGCACCCCCGTAGTTCGATGTCTAGTATACTATATATACTATATATATATATATATATATATATTTATGATAGCTTATAGTGTTATGGATATTTGGAGATGAGTCGATGAGATTGGGCATAGTGCCATGATATCAGTAATATGATGTGATTCGTATTTGGGATACGACATGGGATTTTAGCGGGCCTTTGGACGTGTGTTTACACACGCATTTATATAGATGGTATCGATTGTACTAGACTTAGATCAGTACTCCAGATTATGTGATATGATGATAAGGATTCCAGATAATTGATGAGATGAATATGATATTGACCCGTACCCAGCTATTGGGATGCCGTACGACGATTTACCGTACGAGCTTTATATGGATGATAGATCCGCACTCATGACTCGAGGATGTCATGTGATATACTGTATCGTACGCGATACTATTGAGGCGGGATCACCGACTATTATATTTATATCTATATATATTGACTCAGATTTAGGTGGTTTCCATATCCTTCCCGATTGACTTGATAGTTAGATCTGTAGTTTGCATAGTAGATGTTAGACTAGACCCGAGTCATACCTATTTCAAAACTAACGAATCAGGAATATTTAAAGATAGGTAAAAGGGATTCTACGGATATTTTCAAACGACGCATCTTTTCTTAAAAACACCGTAGGCCTTATTTTACCAAAAACCCCGCAGCCCTTATTTTACCAAAAACTCTGATTCGTCTTATTTCAAAAGGCACAACTGCATGATATATTTATTGTTGTAGATTCTTCACTGTTGTGTTGATTATTCGATTTCTGCATATTCTCGTTATTCACACCGCATTGCATGTGTAAATGAGTTTATTGTTATCTTAAAACCATGATGTTAGGACACCAGCACCATTATCGATGATGCATATGTTCCACGTACACTGCTCGCCGGCTCACACACTTCTTCATCGATAATTGCCATGTCACTACACTGTAGTACTGCTGCATTCAGGATATGACCCTTGGATGGCATACTTGTGTACCTATATACTGTATATTCATACGTATTCGCACATACATAGATGATTCTGGCTTGATTAGAGATTGAGAACCGCAAGATACTCTTTAAAACTGATTCATTTTAAAAGAGCAGTTTTCCTCAATATGTGCATATTACTATTCCATGTTGCATGATATACTGATATGCTTGCAATTCTTTTACATGTCGCATACATCATGCCTTTTGATTATACGCATTGAGATATTTTGTTTCCATGATATTTCTGGATTTGGGAACCATGGGCATTTTAAAAGAGAGTACGTAATTGTTTTAAAAACCATGTTACCCTTGATATGATATTTCAGTGCGTCCACCATGTGTTTTCTCGGTGCTGAGAGCGACATGTGAAACCCGATTCGAGGAGTTGGATGATCCGTTTGCGGGTACATGGTGGGCCCGGTATGGTACCCCGGGGCGAGAACGGATCTGCTGTGTAGCTAGACGGTGAGCCTGACAGTGGGACCACTACCAACCAGTGATTGTATTTAAGCTTGGCGGGTATCTGGAGGATACCGACCGGAGTTATGTACGTATGGATACGTCGAAATTCGAGGGTCGAAGCTGGGCACTCGGGTTCTCGAGAAAGTGTATGATACGTACCTATCAGGACCAGTCGTGGTGACAGCACCTGATTGATGAGGATTTTCGTGCCGATGCTAGGCACAAGTTTCATGATGTTTTCGAGTGTCGATACTAGGCACTCACGTTCCATGATTTTGATTATATCCCCATATTTCCATGCATATGCTTTACGATATTTACATGCATGATGCTTATTGTCATTGGGTGGCACGTGGGCGGGATCCACATACATACAGACTTTGATTACATTGATCATACCTCATATGTATATATAACAGTGGATTAGGACGCTGTTATATATGCCCTTACACCAATATTAGTGGAATGGGACGCTAATATATGTGTATTGATATCAATTTAGTTACTTCATCATATTTATTCATGTAAATATACCTCATATTCATGATATGTTATTACCTGAGGCACTAGCACGAGCACTTGGCACTACACTCATGTATACATGTTACCTTGCCACCTTATCATGCTTCAGACTTATCCTTTTGAGGTTTAAATATATATCTGATCGTACTGACCTAGGATTATGTCATGCATTCGATTTCTACTTGTAGATGTTTTCTACTCATGAGTTGGCAAGTCACCCCCGTTGTGCCACAATTTCTTGCAGGTTTTGCCGTACAGGTCTCAAGGCGGCATTTCTGGCACACTGCTTCCTTTGTGGGTGATTTGCTTGGGTAGGTGGGTTCTTTTGCATCAGAACCACCATTGTATAAGTATTATTCGTTGTATCTAGTAATTCCATCAACCAAAACTTGTATATTGTTTCAGACTTAGAAACCAGTTATGTATTATTTCGACCATAGAGTCGCGCGTTGTAGTATTACGGTTTTCATACTATTTTGAGTTTCTTTTTGAGTTTTGATCCTCGCCCTTCGGTGTTGTATATTATATTGCTTGCGTGGTTGTGACCGTCGATTGACGAAGAGCTAGCTCCCGCTTGGGGATGCCTTTTATCATTGCTTATATATCATTCTTGTTGTACCCCGTTCGGGGCTAGCATTTACAAAAGAAACTCTGCCGAAATTTTCAGAAAAGACTGTACATTTTAAAAATGCACATTCGGCTTTCTTATTTAAAAACCATTCTTTTGAAACATGTTTTCTTTACTTCTAAAAACTATTTTTCATTCATTTATTAGTTAAAATGGTTTTAGATTTCTGGGATTTTGGCTTACTTGGATTAGATGGAGTCCTATAGAATTCATATGATTCAAGGGCCAGTCACGTGCTCTTTCAGGTCGTGACACATGACATGGTGCACTAGCCCTGAAAAATTGTAAAAACACGGATTTGACTTAATTGCGAATAGCAGTGCACTAATCGGGTTTTTATCCAAACCGCATATAATAAATTTTAAAAATGCCAAATCCAATAAATATATTCTAAAAATGAATAAATCATTTTAATTTCTGATTATTTCATAAATATTGATATATATATATTTATACCTTTTTTCGAAAACCCCAATTTCGCAAATCGGACAGTTTTGGGGAAATATATTATTTTAATATTAAATTCTAAAAATAACATTTTATATTTTCTGAAATGTTACAAAACCATGCTAGGGTTCAAATTAGGGTTAACATTTTCATTTTAGTTAATTCTAATTGTGGATTAAAGTTAAGATATTTCTTTGTGTTGACTTTGTCCACTCTTTAGATATTTTGCCAGATATTTGCTAACCTAACCTTTTAACCCTAGGCCATGGTTTATTCTCTACAAGGGTTAATCATGCCATGCTTAACCCCTGGTTGCCTTTCTAACCTCAAGGATAATTCATTCATCATACTTATCTTCTTCTTCCTCCTCACAAAAGCTTTCTAGCTTTTTATTATGTGATGATTGTTTGTGAGAAAAAGAAAATAAAAGAGGGAAAAATTCCTATTTCATCCTCATCTATTCTAGCCACTTAGATTAGGGTGTTTGCTTCACTAACACCTCATTAGTAAAGTGAAAGCTTGGGTTTATGTTTCCTCCAGGTAGATCATTTTGGATTGTGAAGTTTTCAAGTAAGGATGTCTCATTCACCTCATGGAGCCTCTCTAGAGTCCGGTAGCATGATGATCGCAGCGAAGGGACCTCAACTCGGAGCTTATGAAGTGAAGGAATGGACTACAAAGGTTGTAATCCCTAACTCTTAGAAGTAAATTTGTTTACTTATTGTTTCTAACCCTAATTCTCTAGTAAAAATCTTTGCTTAGGTTGTTTAGCACTTGAAAATTTCAAAATACGGCATGTTTGATACCTTGAAGAACATTGTTCTAGTGCCTAAAAACCTTACAGTGGTATTAGAGCCTGGCTAGAGCATTAGGCGTTGCGTAGGCGAAGTTAAAAGTCTGATCGAACCCCGGAAACCCAAATTATACCCCCTCTCTGGAAATTTTTCAAAAAGTTGGATTTTCCCTGTTAAAAATATTCAGAAAAACAAGCAGGGAATTCTATGGACACACTTTAAGAACGAAACCCTAACTCGTCTAAGTGACCGCGGATCCGCAGCTAAAACAAGATTTTAGCGGCGGATCCACGGCGCCATTTAAGAGGCATGGGTCGGGCCCTTCAGCTGTAGGTCCGTCGGTGCTCTAGTATGTCTCTGGTTAATTTTAACAGTGCTCAAGTGTTGAGCTTTATGGGAATTTTTGGAATTCGTTGTTTCGACCGAATTGTTCAACGTCGTCTAGCTTTCTGTAATGAGATACAATAATTGGAATCCACAAATATATTTGTTGCGTGAAAATCTAACATTTCGGTCTCGAGTGTAATCGGAAATCTTGTTGAATTATCCGACTTATTTTGAAAAAGTGTTTTCATGGGTGAAAACTAAATGCGAGCTTTACATTGTTAGGCATGAAATCATGGATATGTGATATCCCGGGTGTATGTTGTCTAAGGACAGTTACGATTTCAAATGTTGTAGATTTTCATTTTCTTTTCTGCGACCGGAAGTGTAATATGTGGAGTATCGCCTGTTTCGGTACTATATTTCAACAGCAATTGGGATACGCATATTTACTTACGTTGATGACATGTGATGTTATGTGTTGCTATGATATGTTATATTGGATCGTCGTGTTTTGAATAGCCGGAGGTTTATGTGAGATGAGTTTTTTTTTTATTTTCATTCTTGTAAAATTCAATGTATGTAATATTCTTTTATTAGGTCACTTCCGGGTTGAGGATGATCTCACCATTGTGTATTATTTACTTTTCCGCATAAGGATAGAACCAAGGAGGGGAGCACAAGTAACCGGGTTCTAAGGTCCAGTAGGAGGCCATCTCGAGGAGTCGAGACTGGGTCTCCTAACCCTAGAATTGGTAGGGTTGCTTGACGCTCTCGTAGAGTTCTAGGGATGTGGGTTTTGTTAGTTATATGTATGCCCTAGAGGCCATTACTGTACATGGGATATATATTGTAGTGGATGCTTGGACATATATAGAGAGGACTTTCTTGCTCGATATGATAGTATGCTATCAGGTTGCTCTTTATCTTAACATATACACTTATTGTCTCTCTATTAGATGTTGATAAAGCCCTTAGGATGATTACTTGACTACTAGGACTATGATACAGATCATACTAGTGGGGACATGGGTAGTCGCTAAGTACATCCTTCAAATGTTCCTAGTCTGGGGAGTATCGAGACAGGGCATCGATCTTCCAAAGAAGACTAGCATATACGCTTCTCGACCTATATGATGGGCGATGGATGATCCCATATCCATTGGTGTTTGACATCAGAGAAGGTATACGGGTGCTCAGTGGAGACTGGGTACACTGAACGGACTCGACGAGAACTCCTAGATGGTATTATACCTATCGTCGGATAGCAGTTCTTTGGTGACACAGGTACATGTTAGTATGTAGACCCGAGATCGTTATAGAGTCTTATGTGATTCCCACTGTGCTTTGATTTCCACCATACCACGGTCAAGAGATCATGCAAAAAGGTGGTTTTTTGGTACATTCCCGAATCACATGGAGGCAATGAGCGATAGGAGGGGTTTCGTCTCTCCCGGTATTGGGAGTTGATGTTGCGCTATGCTTGATTGGCCATAACAGAAAATCTCTGGCCAGGGTTGCTGAGATTTGCTGGTAAGTGTTATCAGTAGTTTCTCAAAACGTTATGGACCTTGCATCGGCATGGTTTATCAGGCTATTGGGGTCTGACGTTATACCACCCCTACGCTGTGATATGCGACATATCAGACGAAGAGACCGGACCGTACGGTAATGTTACTGATTGGATTCATAGGAGTATGAGCAGGCTAGCTTGTTGTTCTTCTGATCGCTCAATACCCGGGTGGCCGTTACGTTTAGCAGACCGCTTTTGGCTTGTGGGTGTTTGATATGATCATCACCTACTGCCGGCGTATTGACGAGTCTTTAGAGTCCTACACAGAGGTTTCCTGGTTCATGCGAAATGGAGTAGGAGCACATATGTGATATGTGCGAGACCGAGATAAATGCTTGTATGTGATACCGCATTCTATTCTCGCGACTTGTGATATCGGTAGGTTATATGTGATATAGCCAAGTTATCGGATCAAGTGTTGATTCGATAACTTGTTACATTAGACATTAGTCGGTTATATGTAATATAACCGGATTATTAAATCAAGTGTTGATTTAATAATTTAATGTATGATTTTATATTTGATATATTACATTACATTAACTAATATTAGCTCACTTAAGTATTACTTTTTCTCACTTGATTATACATTAATATATATGTGATATATGTTAATTGTACTATTTTTGAACACAAAATATATATGTGATATATATTGTTGTATCATGATAGGTTACACTTGCAACATGTATGTAAGAGTCTTATACGATGCTAGGGTTTATGTTTGGGTTTTATTTATCATTAAGTAATTCACAAAAGATTATGGAATGAGTCACGGTTGAAGCTTGGAAAAGCTTCTAGAAAAACATTGACCAAGTCCACTCTTTTGTTATTGCTTAAGATATTTCTTAACCCAACCCTTAACTCATAGCTATGGTTTATTCTCTACATGAGTTAGGCATGACACTAACTCACCCATGGTTGCAATTCTAACCTATAAGTCCACGGTAGCGCCCCGGCCGTCTAACAGACGCCAAATGCGGAACAAAAACTTTTACAACTGGCGCTATCGTGTACTATAACTCGGATCTGCCATTAAAGCTAAACAAACAAACTACAAACTGGGTAGAAATGTTATACCAAACGATCCGAGTCCTTCGGTCTTCAACCATCATCCCACGCTTCGTTGCGGCTGCTCCGATCTCCTCGATCTCCAGTCTTCTCGTCCAGGTGGCACCATGTCGACGGATCTTTAAACGGGCTCCCGCCTCTGAACCGAGGCAACTCGGTCGTCAAGTTTGCTAAAAGAGACGACCAAGATGATGTAGAGAATGAGTAGAACACTTTGTCTCATTACGTCCAAAGCCATGGACGAACGGTTAATGAAGTTGCCTTTTGGAATCGGGTGAAATGAGATATGAGGCTATCTAATTTCTATGAACCAAATTCCTTAACCTTTTTTCCAAAAATGAAATCAATCTCTCACTCACTCAACAAGGGCCGGCCACTTATAGGAGAGGGGTAGGTGAGTGTAGGAGAGGGGGAGGTGACTATAAGATTAAAGAAGAGAATGAATCACAAGACACCTTGTATGAACACAATCAATGTATACATTGAACCTTCTAACCTAGTCATCATGCACTAATTGCACAATAAATGCACTAATGACTCACTAGCCTAATCACCTCATCTAGAAGCCTCTAGAAACTTCCACACTCATCTCAAGAAAAGATAAATCCGAATTTAACCGAATGTTAAATACGGTAGATAGAAAACTGGAAACTAGCAACTTCCAAAAGTGATCCTGAAACGAATTTCAGGATAACCCCGTATCAGTATAAACATACCCGCATTTGTATTTCGACCGAATACAAATGCATCTGAGACAAAGATATTATATCTACACAGTATAATACTCTGATTCGGCTTAAACCAAAGCCGACCAATATTATCTGCCCGAAAAATGACACGTGCGAAAACGCACGTGCATTTTCCGAACCCTGCCATAAAACAATACGGCCTCTACAACGTTTCGCCCAAACTTAGGAAACGGTCTGTGGGGGACTCTAATGACTCATCAACACACTGGCACTGGGTATAACCACTAGCACGTCAGAAGTACGAGCTGTACGTAACGTTTGCCTATGTATTGAAGGAAGGGGATGCTGACGAGCGAACTCATCCATAAACCCTATTGAGCCTGACAGTGACAATGTATATACAGTCCGGTTCGTTCGTCTAAAGAGTATCGCATATCGAGTCTAGGGGGTGGATAAAGTCAGACCCCTAATAACGCGATAAATCGTGTCGGCATGAAGCCTATTACCATCTGAGAAACTACATATTCAAATCAGTAATTCTCCACTACCTCGGTCGAGGATTTCTAGTGATGGCCACCTGTGCACTGTGCGACATCAACCCCCAATACCGGGAGAGACGAATCCCCGACGATCCGCTCACTGCCTCCATGTGGCTCGGGACTGTACCCAAAAAATACCTGTTTGCACGTCTCCTTTGAGCGTGGTAGGGTATAAATCAAAGCACAGTGGGAACTCACACGAGACAAATGACAATCTGAAGTCGACAAACTAACCTGTACACATGTCACCAGAGAACTGCTATCTGACGATATGTATAATACCAACTAGCATGTTCCCGGCGAGTTCTGTCCGGTGTACTCATAACCTAATGAGCACCTGTATACATTTTAGGTGATCCAACTGACACCAATGGCTTATGTGATCGGCCACCACCCCTCGTCGGGTTCTCGACTGTATATACACTAGTCTACTCTGGAGTATCGATGCCCTATCTCGAATCTCCCACGACTAGGGACACTTTAAGGATGTGCTTACAGACCCCAGCTCCCACGTATATGATCGCCATCATACTGCTGGTAGTCAAGCAAGAATCCTATGGGCTCTAACATCATGCAATAGTGAACTAAAGCATGTATACGATGATAAAGACAAACCAGATAGCATACTATCATCTCGAGCAAGACTGTCATATCGGTATAGGTCCTGACTCAATCATTGCAATCACGTACCTGCGATCCAATAATTGACTTTAAGGGCACTATCTCCAACAATCTCCCACTTACACTTAAGGCTAATTATTGCGATGTCGCATACACACATCCCGTGTGATACCGAACATCCAACTCCTCTACTAATCAGTTTCACAAAGCTAGTTTGTAAAACTCTTGTGTTTGAGAAACAGCCTCAGTGAGTGGATCCGCCCTGATGTTTCTTTCTATGTCTCTCTTAATCTCAAGTTCGCGGAGAAAGCCATCTCCCGAATCGAGTAATACCTGTCTTAGAATATGTCTGAATATCTGATGGGACCTAGTTCACAAATGAACTCCAAATCCAAACTTCTTCGACTGTATCGATAACTGAACCTAATCAGTTTTCAGCACCATGCCTCCCACAGTATCCTCTTGGACCACCTATCCATAATTCTGTCCCTCGTCAGAGGGAAAACTATAACTCTAACAATCACTCTGTCAATCATGTCACCTTTGAAGCCTGGAATGATAACTGTCTCCCGAAGGAGGCTACCGTCATCAATTCCGTAGAACATTCACTTATGTTCTAAAACTGCTTCCTTATGTTTCTTCAGGATTGGATTAATATAAACTTATTGCATCTAATGCAAAAACAACATCTGGTGTGGTACTTGACATCTCACGATTGACTCAATTGCCTAAGCATGTTATCTGCTAATCATGCACATCCCTCTCCCCTTTAGTCTATAAGACACTTTTAGAGAGGGTGACTCCATCACCTGCAGGTACACCACCATGCCAGGAGTTATCTATTCTAAATACTATTAGAATATTGTCAAAGTACCCACATTGGGAAACTACCCAAATCAAAATCTAAAATCATAGATCTAGTAACCAGAATGTCTGATATTATATCCATGTACTTTGTGGAGAAACAACTGTGTGACGACCAAAGTACAACCGATTGTAGTATAGGAATTTTACTTCCTACTCTGTGCATGTCATCCAAATACTAGGACATCACACCCTACTACCTTCTTAACAGATCCATCCCCTATTTTGATGAAGTCAAAGCCATGACTATTATATCAAAATTAGATGATCTATCTCCACTATATGTGCTATAGTCTATAAATAGACATAAGCTACTTACCCACTATGCTTCCGTTGCTCCCACTCACTAAGACAACCCTCTGGCAGAATAATATATACGACCACTTCTAAAGCTAGTTTAGAACGAAGCTATACTTATCCTCTTGCTGGGTCTCATAGTCTGGAACAACAGTAGTGTCAAGTCTGGGTAAAAAAGAACCTCCCTGTCACCGTCCTTGAGGCTACTGGAGTACCTCTCGGGTGTCTGAGGTTACCCACCATATCTGCGGAGTGGTTATTGGAATGTCAAACCTGATTGAATATATAGGTTCTATTAAATTTTCCGTAATCGTTTGCGGTTCTGGAATCTCTTCTAGTTCTACCATACTCCCACTATTGTTTTCTGAAAAAATCCATTTTACTAAAACTATGGCGAGTCAAGAACAATAGCACTATTGATCATCTAGATGGTAGAAAGTTAACCCTCGACATAGCCCAGGTCAACCCACAAACCGCCATTACAGAAACGTGCCTTGAGTTATCCAGAGTCTGGTTTTAAACATAAGCTGGACAACTCCCCATACTTTAACATCGTTAAGATATGAACCATTCTATATCCAATATAGAAATTTTGGCACTTATTTAATTAGAACCAGATTCTAATCATGCAACTGTCTCCAGTGCATATCAACTTAATGGAGAGAGGCTAATCAGCATTACTCAACTTAGGAATCCAATTATGAGTAACCTGAAAGAGAAACAAGTTTCTCAAAACCATTACTTTCATTTGAATACCAATCACAAGTATCTATATCTTCGATCTCTTTAAAGAATCCCGATACTTGCGATACCTGGTTCTCTACTTTATTCTTATACCCACAACTTCTCAAAACATAGACCTTGTATTTCTAGGAAATACTTGTCTAAAAACTAGAGAAGTCATAAGTAAACAGAACACAGTACGAGGACATACCCCTCTGTCCTGATGGACACTGGACAACATACAATACTCTGTATAAATCCGTGAGTCGAATAACTCAAAACTCGTGCGTCGTATGTTGAAAACCGCACCCAGGCGATTTCCTCAAATATCACCAATTACAACGAATTCCGATATAATGAGGATGATCACCTTATTCCCAATAACTTCCTCACACTCATCATCTGTAAAACTATATAGATATGAGAATGAAACCTGGTAAATACATACCCTGGAGTAAGTATCTAATCGGGAAATCCGTTTTCCTTTAATAATGCACTGAAACATAAAAATGTTTCGTAGGGGTATCCTGGTATTCCTAGTAATGCTTCTTCCAAAATCCAATTCATGACTATAACAGTATATTTCTTTGCCATCTCCCCAAATCCCTTTATTTATCTTTATTCATTACCTTCTGTACACCATCGTTAGGCTAAATGGTTTTCTTCCTTCCCTACCGTTCGGCACCAGCCTATGGTTTGGAAGAAGACTATCCAGTAAGCATAATAGGTGTACTCTCCTAATCCTAGGAGTACTCGTAACTTGAGAGAAGGTGATGAATCTGAATAATACCTTATTATATTTCTCCCGAACTGGGAAAAAAGCAAAGGTAAAAATAGGAGTGGTGATGAAGTACGCGGTTTGGTCATGAATGATAACAGTCGCAATTTACTTTGCCCTCTTTCTAATCCCTTTATTTTATCTTTAGTTATTACCTTCTGTACACCCTACTTAGGCTAATTGGTTTTCTTCATTCCCTACCTTTCGGCACCTGCCTATGGTTTGGAATAAGACTATCCAATAAGCGTAATAAGTGTACTCTCCTAAACTAAGGAGCCCTCGCAACCTGAGAGAAGGTGATAATAAAAGACAACTGAATATCAATTCTATTTCTCTTGAATCTGGATCCATCCTCGAAGAAGTCCCTTCGAGTTCGTATATAACCATACGATGGATCTATCCAATGGAAGTGGATATCCAAAGTAATACGGGATGTTCTGAGAAATACAAAGGGTAAAATAAGGAGCGGCAATGACTTATGCAACTAAGACAATCCAAAAGTCAGTATATTAAGAAGGTTCGGTCAACTTGGTCACTGAGTCATAGTCTAGGGTCGGTCAATGGTCGCTGCCAAAGAGAGAGAGAAAAGAAACATTCTGCGTGCACTCTAACCTAGATCAGAATGGTTATCACTTTATCTAATCAGGAAACCTCCCACTGTTCCATCAAATTCTCCTCCAAACCTGAAAGAAGAATCAATCGGGATCACCCGAAGAGTAAACCAACTCATCAGTGGGAATCGGGATCCAACTATCATCGCATGATAACTTGATGGAAGCCACTCAAGTTATCACACTCCATAAGGTATGCACATACTTGGCAAGTTTCAGTTTCTTTAGAAACTCCCGATATAATTTATGTGTCCCATGCTCTTATGATCGTGACTTTGGCCAACCCATCATAAGTCACATGCCAAGTTCTACCCGTCATTATCCAGGTTAATTTGAACCGACCCGTACATACCCTTGACTTTGGCCAACACGGTAATACGACTGTCCCAAACCAACGCATCTATCTATGCAACAGATGAATACCCAGCAGCTACCAAGCACTATGCCTTGACTTTGTCCAAACAAACATAGCTTGAATACTACTGACTATCCATAAGAATTGACGGAGGGCTACGGCTTTTTTTTGGCGAAAAACCTTTAACGTAATGAACTTGATCTCGTTGAAGGAACCTGATAGCTTTTTATAAAATTATAGTGACGAAAATCTTTTGCTAAAGAGGTCACTCCCGGTGAAGGGATCTCGGCTCATTCCTCGTGGAATGAGGTGCAGGATATTCCAACTGAATACCTCGATGTAAAGCAACTTGTAATCGACTGTAGTGAAGTTATTATCCTGACGTAAAACTTCTGCCCAAGGGGTCACTCCCGGTGAAGGGATCTCTGCCCTTGCCTCGTCGAATGAGGTGCAGGATATTCTAACTGAATATCACTATACATAACAAAAGGAAACATCTTTGTAACAACACCTTTTAAAATTTGTTCTAACAACATCAAATATAGGTTTATTTTATCCTTGCATTGATAAGAATCAATGCAGTCCCATCAATCAATCACACCAGAAAAGAACGAAAATAAAATGTACGTATATGCCATCCGCATTCGCCACTGGGTCCCGTCATCACCCGTTAGGTTACTGAACTAACGACAGAGCGGGGGCTGGACTAGCGTGGGTGTAAAACATATACAACATCTAATAGTATATATACCAATATACAATAATCGCTCCAGGCGTGATAATATGCAACATTACAGAAAAGTAATAAGCATCACAGAACAATACAGATAATCTGGGATCCCCGGGTTTCACAGAGCCGCTGCTGAAACCCAACGTTCCCTTGGTCGTGTGGATAGCCTGTACAATGAAACCTAGACCCCTACGGGTGTGGCAAGTTACCCGCCAAAACCTGAAGCGAGGTAGTACCCCCACAGCATAGTGAATGGAACATCCAGCACTTCACAGAATCCGGTAAATTGAGCACCCCTCCTTGGGTCAACCTGTACCCCCTACGAGTGCGGCGAATAGTCTGCCAATTCTAGAGTGAGGCCCTTTTGCCTCTCAAAGCCATGAGATATGGACCCGTTGCCCTCCAGAACCGAGCTATCCGTGCACTCCGTCGCGGGATAAACCTAGTACAGAAATAAAAATATGTACAACGGGTACATCGACCTCAACCCGGTCGTGCCCCAAAAGAATATTATTCAAACAGGTAGTGACGGTAGTCCACATGTTAGACGCTCGCCCCGCAATATCAAATGTACAAATAAATCCAAACTGCACTACCATTGCACACTGCTATCCACCACGACATATCCACAACATCACAGCACAACACAGAACATCAACTCGAATGTCACGTTCGCAAACCCGTCTAAAAGAACTATAGCAATTAGACGCGGTTTACCGCTCGAATGACATTCCCGGTCGGAGATATAAAGTAAATACTGCATACTAACAAGTTTAAAATTTCGATCGACAAAAACTTCCCGAAGTGTGCCCCACGTACATCTGCTGTACAGCAACAAAATCTGGGCCAAAAGAATATTACCAAAAACCACAATTTCCTCAGTGAAACTCTCTGGAAAAAATTGGAGCACTGTTCCCACAAAGTCCCCGCGGTTCCGCGGTCAAACCCTAGGTTTGGCCGCGGATCCGTGGTGGTCATATGGGATCACGTGTCCAAATTTTCCCAGAATGCTTAGAAAACCCTGCACGCTTTTCTGTGATATGCAAAATTATTTTTAGGCCCTTTAAAAAATCGACAGAAACTTGTGTGCTGAAAATTGTGATTTCGGAAATTCTGTTCGATCGATCTTTTAAACGCGTTAGCACAAGTTAGTAAAGCTTAATGGTGAGGTTCTGATACCTCTGTAAGTCCACGGTAGCAACCCGGCCTTCTAACAGACGCAAAATGCGGAACAAAAACTTTTACAACTGGTGCTATCACGTACTATAACCCGGATCTGCCATTAAAGCTAAACTAACAAACTAAAAAGTGGGTAGAAATGTTATACCGAACGATCCGAGTCCTTCGGTCTTCAACCATCATCCCACGCTTCGTTGTGGCTGTTCCGATCTCCTCGATCTCTCGTCCAGGTGGCACCACGTCGACGGATCTTTAAACGGGCTCCCGCCTCTGAACCGAGGCAACTCGGTCGTCAAGTTTGCTAATAGAGACGACCAAGATGATTTAGAGAATGAGTAGAACACTTTGTCTCGTTACGTCCAAAACCATGGACGAACGGTTCATTAAGTTGCCTTTTGGAATCGGGTGAAATGAGATATGAGGCTATCTAATTTCTATGAACCAAATTTCTTAACCTTTTTTCCAAAAATGAAATCAATCTCTCACTCACTCAACAAGGGCCGGCCACTTATAGGAGAGGAGGGAGGTGAGTGTATGAGAGGGGGAGGTGACTATAAGATTAAAGAAGAGAATGAGTCACAAGACACCTTGTATGAACACAATCAATGCATACATTGAACCTTCTAACCTAGTCATCATGCATTAATTGCACAATAAATGCACTAATGACTCACTAGCCTAATCACCTCATCTAGAAGCCTCTAGAAACTTCCACACTCATCTCAAGAAAAGATAAATCCGAATTTAACCGAATGTTAAATACGGTAGATAGAAAACTAGAAACTGGCAACTTCCAAAAGTGATCCTGAAACGAATTTCAGGATAACCCCGTATCAGTATAAACATACCCGCATTTGTATTTCGACCGAATACAAATGCATCTGAGACAAAGATATTATATCTACACAGTATAATACTCTGATCCGATGTAAAACAAAGCCGACCAGTATTATCTGCCCGAAAAATGACACGTGCGAAAACGCACGTGCAGTTTCTGAACCCTGCCATAAAGCCATCGGCCTCTACAACGTTTCGCCCGAACTTGGGAAACGGTCTCGGGGGGACTCTAATGACTCATCAACATACTGGCACTGGGTATAACCACTAGCACGTCAGAAGTATGAGCAGTACATACGTTTGCCTATGTATTGAAGGAAGGGGAAGCTGACGAGCGAACTCATCCATAAACCCTACTGAGCCTGACAGTGACAATGTATATACAGTCCGGTCCGTTCGTCTAAAGAGTATCGCATATCGAGTCTAGGGGGTGGATAAAGTCAGACCCCTAATAACGTGATAAATCGTGTCGGCATGAAGCCCATCACCACCTGAGAAACTACTGATCCAAATCAGTAATTCTCCACTACCTCGGCCAAGGATTTCTAGTGATGGCCACCCGTGCACTGTGCGACATCAACCCCCAATACCGAGAGAGACGAATCCACGACGATCCGCTCACTGCCTCCATGTGGCTCGGGACTGTACCCAAAAAATACCTGTTTGCACGTCTCCTTTGAGCGTGGTAGGGTATAAATCAAAGCACAGTGGGAACTCACACAAGACAAATGACGATCTCAGGTCGACAAACTAACCTGTACACATGTCACCAGAGAACTGCTATCTGATGATATGTATAATACCAACTAGCATGTTCCCGGCGAGTCCTGTCCGGTGTACTCATAACCTAATGAGCACCTGTATACATCTTAGGTGATCCAATTGACACCAATGGCTTGTGAGACCGGCCACCGCCCTTCGTCGGGGTCTCGACTGTATACACTAGTCTACTCTGGAGTATCGATGCCCTGTCTCGAAACTCCCATGACTAGAGACACTTTAAGGATGTGCTTACAGACCCTAGCTCCCACGTATATGATCCCCATCATACTGCTGGTAGTCAAGCAAGAATCCTATGTGCTCTATA
This sequence comes from Agapanthus africanus, assembly GCA_030015575.1. Classification (NCBI taxonomy): domain Eukaryota; kingdom Viridiplantae; phylum Streptophyta; class Magnoliopsida; order Asparagales; family Amaryllidaceae; genus Agapanthus; species Agapanthus africanus. The sequence goes on from JASDDO010000022.1 coordinate 280,479,377, forward strand.
ATCATGCAATAGTGAACTAAAGCATGTACACGATGATAAAGACAAACCAGATAGCATACTATCATCTCGAGCAAGACTGTCATATCGGTATAGGTCCTGACTCAATCATTGCAATCACGTACCTGCGATCCAATAATTGACTTTGAGGGCACTATCTCCAACATAACCTCACTCTCTCATTCATTTTCTTCATCACTTCTTCTTCATCTTCAAGTGAAAAAGCTTGCTAGTTTTTTCTAAAGTGATGAAACCTTGTGAGAAAAATAAAACTAAAGTGAGCCCACTTTCTATTTCATCATCCTATACTATTAGCCATTTAGTTTAGGGTGTTTGCTTCACTAATTTCACAAATTAGTGAAGAGGGAGCATGAGCTCGAGTCTTCTCGACGTAGACCATCTTCGGCTTCGAAGGCATCGAGCAAGTCCGTTCATTTCTTCATGTGAACCCTCACTTGAGTCCGGGAGTTTGATGATCACAGTGAAGGGACTACTGCACGGAGCTATTCAAGTGAGGGACCGGTCTACACTGGTCGTATTCCTTTTTCACTTTAGATGTAAAGATGTTTACATATCTTGTTTAACCCTAAGTCTCTAGTTCGATCCTCATTTGGGTTCTTTAGCTCTGTGGAAAATTTTTAAATGGCATGTTCGATGCCCTAGTAAACACCGTGAGGGTGCTAAGGAACCCTACAGTAGTAGCAGAGCCTATCCAGAGCATTAGGCATTGCGTAGGCAAAATTAAAAGTCCGGATCGAACTCCGAAAACCCTAATTTTCCCACTTTCTGGAAATTTTTCAAATAGTTAAAATTTTTCATGTTAAAAATGTAGGGTTCCTAGGCACACACATGAGGTTCTACAAGGCATCAACTATGCCAAAATCAAATTTTTATGTGCCGAACAACCCTATGCAAGATCGTATACTAGAGGTAAGGCAAAACAATAAGCAAGCAAACAACTTTACTAATAAGTGAAAGAGATTACAACCTTTGTAGATCCGGTCCCTCACTTCTAAAGCTCAATGTTGACGTCCCTTCGCTGCGATCATCGGGATCCCGGACCCTAGCGTTGGTTTCATCAGAGAAATGAGCGGGCTAGGTCGTTGACTTCGAGGCCAAAGATGATCTACGTAGGGGAGACTCAAACTCAAGCTATTCCTTCACTTGGTCAAAAACTTTGTGAAGAGAACACCCTATACTACATGGAAAGTAGTAGAGGATGAAGAAATAGGAAGTGGGCTCACTTTAGAATTGTTTTTCTCACTCTTTTTCTCATGGCACCATTAGAGCTAGCAAACTTTTGATGAAGCTTGATGAAGAAGAAGAAGAAGAAAAGAATAAAGAATAATGAATCCAAATGAAACTTATCCTTTTAATTATGGCACCATGGTTGAGTTAAGCCCTCATGCTTAACTCATGTAGAGAATTAACCTAAGATTTGGGTTAACTAATATCCTAAGGAAATGACAAAGGAGTTGACTTTATCAATGTTTCTTCAAGGTTCATGAAGCTTGATAACTTTGACCTAAGTCTTATCTCTTTTGTTATTTGTAAGGAAATTAGTAAACCCTAATTTAACCTTGATTTGATTTAAGTCTCATACACACATCTTGTATGTATCATCAAACATGATACAAACACATGTACACAATTATATATCATATATATACTTATGCACAAACTAGTGAGAAAACAAGTCTTAAGTGAGCTAATACTAGTTAATGTAAAGTAATATATCAAATATATAATTATACATTAAATCATTAAATCAACACTTGATTTAACGATCCGGTTATATTACATATAACCGACTAATAACTAGTGTATCAATGTATCGAATCAACACTTGATTCGGTAACCCGGCTATATCTCATATAACCGTCCGATGAAACAAATCGCGGGAATAGAATACAGTATCACATACTGGTATTATTCTTGGTCCCGCACATATCTCATATGCGCTCCGATTTCGTTTTGCTTGAGCCAGGAAACCCCTCTGTAGGACTCTAAAGACTCGTCAATACGCCGGCAGTAGGTGATGATCATATCAAACACCCACAAGCCGTAAGCGGTCTGCTAAACGTAACGGCCACCCGGGTATTGAGCGATCAGAAGATCAACGAGCAAGCCTGCGCACACTCCTGCGAATCCAACTAGTAACACTTACCGCACAGTCCGGTCTGTTCGTCTGATATGTCGCATATCTCGCCTAGATGTGGTAAACGTCAGACCCCAGTAGCTTGATAAGTCATGCCGATGTAAGGTCCATAACAAGCATGAAACTACTGATAACACTTACCGGTAAATCAGTGCAACCCTGGCCAGGGATTTCCAGTTATGGCCAGTCGAGCATAGCGCAACATCAACCCCCAATACCGGAAGAGACGAATCCCCTCCTATCGCTCATTGCCTCCATATGAATCGGGACTATACCCAAAAACTGTTAGTGTATATGCCCTAGAGGTCATTACTGTATCATACTAGCTTGTATATTACTTGATGGAAGCTTGGGATATTCACAGTTGTATATACAATCTTGCTCGAAATGGTAGTATGCTACTTGGTTTGTCTCTACTTTAATATGTGCATGTGTTTCTTTTAGCATATCGCTGATATACATATTAGTAGAGCCCTTAGGATCTTTGCTTGATTACCAGCGTTGTGATGGCACTCACACTCGTAGGAGCTGGGTGATCTATAAGCACATCCTTATACAGGTCCCTGGTCGTTGGACTATCGAGACAGGGCATCGATACTCCAGAGTAGCCTAGCGTATGCGCTTCTCATCCCAGCGTTGGAGACGGTCTGTCCCACAGCCGTCAGTATGTCGTACTTGAGATAGTATGCGGGTGCTCGTTAGGTTACGAGTACACTGGACAGGACTCGTCGGGAACTGTTGGTTGGTATTATACCTATCGTCAGTTGTCAGTTCCTAGGTGACATGAGTACAGCTTAGTCCGCTGACTTGACACTGTCGCTTCGCCTCGATTGTGTTCCCACTGCACTTTGATTGCTACCCTACCACGGCTCAAAGGAGTCGTGCAAACAGGTAGTTTTTGGGTGCAGTCCGGAAGCACTTGGAGGCAATGACGGTTAGACAGGATTCGTCTCTCCCGGTATTGGGGGTTGACATCGCGCTGTGTCCAGGAGAGCCATTACATGAGTAGTCCCTGGCCAGGGCAAGCGAGATATACTGGTAGGTTTCCAGTGTTATCTCAGGGTGTTCTGGGCTACACTCCGACACGACTTGCACCGCTATTAGGGGACTGACGTTCACCGCCCCCCTAGGCCCGCCATGCGATGTATCAGACGAACAGACCGGATTGTACGGAGACTGTCACATACAGGCTCAGTAGGAGTTCAGATGGGGTTCACCTCGTCAGTCTTCTTATCGACATCTACCTGGGGACCGTTACGTATAGCTAGTTCCGCTTGCGGTCTGTGGTTAAACCCACTGCCAGCATAGTGTCGAGTCTTTTGAGTCCCACACAGAGAGCTATTCGCCTTTAGGCAAAATGAGTAGAGGTCGCATAGTTTTGCGACAGGGTTCGTTCACATCCGTGCACTTGTGTACGTTTGCTGTCCGGACAGCTTATACTAGCGGGCTTTGGTTTAAGTCGGATCCTAGTATATGATTTAGGATTGATTTTATCTCTTTGTATTCGTGTTCCTCGGATCACGAATACGGGTGTGTATGCACAGTTGCTTGAGACAGAGGGAGAGGACTTTGATTGGGGTTAATGACTATTGTCATTTTATTAACCCTAATGCATATGTGTGTATTATTGTTAATTGATATTAGTTTAAATAATTGTGCATGGTTATGGTCGTTGACCATTTGACCTCCTTGACTTGTTGACCTAGGTTGACTCTTTGACCATCATCATTTCATTTGGAAGATGCTCTTTGATCCTTGCTCATTGCATTAAAAATGAAATGATAATGGTCATGTCTTGATTAACCATGACCATTATCTAGCTAATTATCTAATTACAATAATTCACACATATATGTGAGAATGCTTCATATTTTCTCTCATTCTATTATTCACTTTCTCTCTCTTGTTCTTCCTCTCCCTCTAGCTCTCCCCTCTCATGAGTTGAGAAACACTTGAGCTTGAGAAAACCCCCTTCTTGATAATCTCTACTCTCGTCTAGGGTTTACGGATTATCACTTCTTGCGCCCTAGTTACTTCTAGCTTGGAGTTGAAGCCAAAGGTTGAGGCTTTCAGGTGGATCTTTCTTCGACATGAGAAGACGACCAAGGTGACCTCTTTCCACTACTCCAATGAGCAAGGAAAGAAGGACATAAAGCCCTAGGTATAACCTTTCTAACACTTAGTTAGTTTCTAGTTAGCTTTAGCTTGTTTTTGTTTAGAAAAGATCCTTCTTTGTCCAGTCCATGTTGCCTAAGTTGATAAAAATTTGATTTTTATTCCGTTTTCCGCCTCCCCGTAAGTACCGGGGTGGGTAACGTGGACTTACAGTGGTATCAGAGCCTAACTAAACATAAACTAGCTAGGTAGTAAAGTGTATGGAAGTTCGAATCGGAAAAATCGCAAAACCGAGTTTTCAAAACCCAAACTTTCTGTTAAAATTTTTTTCTGTTCAAAACAAAATAAATCATACTCCAAAAATCATCTCAGGCTTTTGTGAAGAAAGCCACCAAAAAAGATCCAGAGATTCGACCAAAGAGCCGCGGTTGCGCTGCAATAGCTTGCTATTGCCGCGCAACCGCGGCCGTCTTGGCTCGGCTCTGGGTCGATTTTGGTGCAGTGTCTTTCTGTCATGGTTTTGGGATTTTTAAGATGGTTTATATGTGCCCAGATTTTCCAGAATAGAAATTTGTTTTTGGGGGCCTATAAATCCGTATTTTTATCGAACTTCACTACACTTTGACTAAAGGGTTATATCTGTGATGTTTATATGTATTGAACGTCGGCTAATCGCTATATGTCGATTAGTCGGGGTTATACATATCTGTGATCTGTGTTTGATGATGGTATGTGTATTTGAATGCGTTGGATTGTCGCGGGTGAATAGCCGGGGTGGATGTGAGATGAGTGTTTCTTTTTCTTTCATTCATTGTAACATGTAAATTGATGTAATATTATTTGTATGGCCGCACAACCGGGTCGGGGTTGTAGCCGTCATTGTATAATTCTTTTTACTGCTTTTGCTCCAAGGATAGACCCATAGAGGGGTGCATAAACTACCGGGTATCTCGAAGTGCCGAGTGGCCTACTCACGGTGGTGAGGGAGGTTGCTTCGCTTCGGGTTCTTGGCGGGTAGTTTGCCGCACCCGTAGGGGTCTCGGGTGGGGTATTGGCTATTCACCGCGACCGTGTAATCCGCTTTTCGTCGCAGGCTCAAACGGATTGCGGATTCCTAGTATATCCAATGTATTCATCTGTGATCTGTAATGTCTATCTTTGCTATATATTTATATATGATAACTATTTAGGCGTTGCTTATGTTTTACAGCCGCGCTAGCCCAGCCCCCGCTCTGTCGTTAGTTAAGTAACCTAACGGGTGATGACAGGGCCCCGTGGCGAATGCGAATGGCATAAGCATACGTCATATTTTGGTTGTTTTCTGCAATGGTAGGATTAAATGATGGGACGCATTAAAAGAACTAATGCAAGAAAATAAACCAAGTAAAAGTCGATTGGAACACTTTGAAAACCACTCGGTTCTTTTCAAAACTAAACTTTTAAACGCGGAGCTTGAACCACTCCTTTTAAAAGCTATCTCATTCCATCGATTATATCAAGTTCACTACGTTCACGGTTTCGCCAAAACCATTCGTAGCCCTCCGTCATTCCACATGAATGGTTAAAAAGTATTCAAGCTATGTATTTTGGCCAAAGTCAAGGCATAGTGATTGGTAGCTATTGGGTATTCATGTGCAGCATAGATAGATGCGTTGGTTTGGGACAGTCGTGCTGCCATTTTGGCCAAAGTCAAGGGTAGGTACGGGTGGGTCCAAATTAACCAGGAGAATGACGGGTAGAACTTGACATGCGACTTATGATATTTTGGCCAAAGTCAAGGTCATAAGAGAATGGGGCAAAAATCCACATCGGGAGTTTCATAAGTACTGAAACTTGCTAGCGCTGCATACCATTTAGAGTGTGATGATTCTGGTAGTATTCCTTCGGTTTTATCACGCAATGATATTTGGATCCCGATCCTACTGTGAGTATATGCTACTCCTCGGGAAAACTCTCACTTAACGATCAATGCTATAAACTTAGTAGGTGTCTAGAAATGTGTTAGCGGGGCTACGCCCACAGGGAAAAGAGGTTAATTAATTAAGGAACTTCGCGAAAGCGTTGGAAAACCTCCCTCGAAGTACCAACACTGGCCTGGATGAACGGTTAAGCAAGTATTGTACGGTGAGATTGATCCTGACTAATCCTTTCTTTACGGTTTGAGAAGGGATTCGAGAGACAGTGGGAGCCAACCAGTTTAGACAAACTAAAAACCACTCTAAACTTGCAAGAGCATCATGCTAAAGTGTTTCTTTTCTCTCTCTTAATTGCAGCGACCATTCAACATGACCGGACTTAAGTTATTACTAGATAAAAACATATTGACAGGGCCAAACTACAAAGATTGGCTCAGGAATGTCAAGATGGTAATCACTTACGACAAGTTGGGGTATATCCTTATCACCAAAGCTCCCCCTGTCCTAGGTCCCAAAACCAGTGTCGCGGATAGGGAAATCCGTAAGACATGGGAAATAGATTGCGCGAAGGCCAAATGCCTCGTACTTGCCTCGATGGACAATGAACATCAGAGGAGGCACAAGAATATGGACCTAGAGTCCATATTTCTTCATACAAAAGAACTGTATGGAGAGCAGTCTCGTATCGCAAGATACGAAGTGTCGAAGAAGTTATTTTCGGCAAGGTTGGCCGTCGGATCATCGGTAGCGGAACACGTGCTTAAGATGATTGGCTACATAGAGGAGCTCGCGGACCTTGGGACCACGTTGGAGAATGAACTCTATACTGATTTGATTCTCCAGTCCCTTCCTTCCACTTACACCCAGTTTATTCTTAACTTCAACATGCAAGGAAAGGAGGTTGAACTTTCCGAACTTCTGAATATGTTGAGGAGTGCTGAGGGCACCCTACAGAAGGGTAGGGAGACATCCACTTTGTTTGTAGGAGGATCTTCCTCTTCTAGGTCCAGGGCGAAAGCCAATGGCAAGAAGAAGAAAGCCCCCGCCAAACCAAGAGGCGGTGTCAGTAAAGTGGATACGAAGGGAAAAGGAAAAGCAACAAAGGTAGTGGGAAAGCTGGTGGGGAAGGAAGAATGCTTCTATTGTCACAAAAGTGGTCACTGAAAACAGGATTGCAAGGCTTGGAAGGCCAGAACACAGGATTTGAAGCGAGTTGCAGCTTCAGCTTCAGGTGTGTATGTTATTGAAAACTGTCTATCAATAAACTCTACATCCTGGATATTGGATACCGGGTCAGGATCTCATATCTGTAATTCTTTGCAGGCGTTGAGAAAGCGTAGAGTTTTGAAGGCAGGTGACATGACCCTCAGAGTTGCAAACGGTGCTAGCATGGATGCTGAGGCCGTGGGGGACAATCACCTGGGATTGTCGGATGGACACTTTTTGGTTTTGCGTAGTTGTTATTATGTACCAAATGCAATCTGTAATATCATTTCTGTATCTTTATTATCTAAATAAGGTTATGAATTTGCATTTGTAAGTAATGTAGTGAACATTCACCTGAATCAAGTTTTGATTGGGTCAGGTACATTGAACAACGGTATATACGTATTAAACCAACCACAAATTTTCAATGTCCAGAATACACACAAAAAAAGTCTCCAGATATCAATAAAACTTTCTTATGGCATTGTAGACTGGGTCACATCAATGAAAGAAGGTTGACTAAGTTACATGCAGAAGGATATTTGGATCCGTTCGAATATCAATCGTATGCAACTTGTCAATCCTGTCTCAAAGGAAAGATGACAAAGACCCCGTTTATTGGACACGGAGTAAGAGCGAGCGAGCTCTTGGGACTCGTACACAGCGACGTGTGCGGTCCAATGTCTATACAAGCGCGAAGCGGTTATTCTTACTTCATTACTTTTACGGATGATTTTTCAAGGTACGGTTATGTCTTCTTAATGAAACATAAATCCGAGGCTTTTGAAAAATTCCAGGAATATAAGAATGAAGTAGAAAAACAAACAGGCAAAAGTATCAAGGCACTGAGATCTGATCGAGGTGGAGAATACTTGAGTGCTGAGTTCCTGGGTTACTTAAAAGAGAATGGAATTCTCTCTCAGCTTACTCCTCCATACACTCCGCAACATAACGGTGTATCGGAGAGACGGAACCGAACCTTATTGGATATGCTATGGTCCATGATGAGTAACGCTGAGTTGCCGCGATCGTTCTGGGGATATGCGCTAGAATCAGCTGCATACCTTTTGAACCGTGTTCCAATTAAGACTGTGCCTACTACACCATATCAGATATGGTGTGGGAAGAGACCCTATCTTAATCACATTAAGACATGGGGATGTCCAGCTTTTGCAAAAAAGCAGCATGCGGACAAGCTTTAGGCACGCTCAGTACAGTGCAAGTTTGTGGGATATCCAAAGAACTCCAAGGGATATTTCTTCTATTGCGAAGAGGAACAAAAGGTGTTTATTTCTCGCCATGCCCACTTTCTAGAACACCAGTTCATAGAAAAAGAATTATGTAGGAGTGCAATAGAACTGGAAGAAATTCCAGAACCACGAGCTATTACTGAAAGCTTAGTAGAACCAGAGGGTTCGAAAGATCAGGACATTCCCACGCCACTCCGCAGGAGTAGTAGGCAGTCTCATCCGCCCGAGAGATACTAAGGTTTTCTTATTGACGGGGATAGAGAGGATTGCATCATAGATTGTGATGAGCCTACTAGCTTCCAGCAAGCCATTCAGAGCGTCGACTCGGTAAAATGGCTGGATGCAATGCGGACCGAAATGGAGTCCATGTACTCCAACAAAGTATGGACGTTGGACATTGCTCCAGATGGGGTAAAACCCATAGGATGCAAGTGGATCTTCAAAAGGAAGATTGGTGTAGATGGACAGGTTGAGACCTATAAAGCTAGACTGGTAGCAAAGGGTTTTCGTCAGCGACCTGGTTTGGACTATGATGAAACCTTTTCTCCAGTAGCTATGCTGAAATTCATTCGGATCCTTCTTGCCATTGCTGCCTTCCATGATTATGAGATTTGGCAGATGGACGTAAAGACAGCTTTTCCAAATGGACATTTAGAGGAGTGTGTCTATATGGACCAGCCAGAGGGTTTCAATCAGAGTGGGAGCATCGGAAAGGTGTGCAAGTTGCTTAAGTCCATTTATGGACTAAAGCAGGTATTGCGGAGTTGGAACATCTGTTTTGATGAGACGGTCAAGGAATTTGGCTTTATCAAAAATCCAGATGAACCATGCATCTATTGTAGATTTGTAGCGAGAACTGTAGTATTCCTCGTTTTATACGTGGATGGCATTCTCTTAATAGGAAATGACATTCCTATGCTACAATCTGTCAAGGGGTTCTTGTCACACAGGTTCTCCATGAAAGACCTGGGTGATGCCTCATACATTCTGGGTATCCGGATCTACCGTGATAGATCCAAGAGGATATTAGGACTTTCACAGTCCAGGTACATCGACACCATACTGAAGAGATTCAGAATGGAAGATTCCAAGCGTGGTAATCTACCGGCTTGTCACGGGATCACCCTCTCCAAAGAGATGTCTCCCAAGACTGATTTGGAGAGGGATCGCATGTCTATTATACCCTACGCTTCTGCGGTAAGCTCTATAATGTATGCGATGTTGTGTACCAGACCGGATGTGGCTTATGCACTGAGTGTGGTAAGCAGGTATCAGTCAAACCCTGGGGAGAAACATTGGATAGCAGTAAAGAACATTCTCATGTACCTGAGAAGGACTAAGGAGATGTTCTTGGTGTATGGCGGAAAAGACCTCCAGATTGAGGCCTTTGCTGACTCCAGCTTCCAGAGTGACAAGGATGATTCCAAGTCCATGTCGGGTTTTGTCTTCACCCTCAATAGAGGGGCGGTGTGTTGGAAGAGTTCCAAACAGGAAACCGTTGCTGACTCGACTATGGAAGCGGAATACATCGCTGCATCTGATGCCGCAAAAGAAGCTGTCTGGATGAGGAAGTTCTTGAAAGAACTTCAGGTGGTTCCGTCCATTGTTGACCCAATACCTCTGTATTGCGACAACAACGGGGCTATAGCTTTAGCGAAGGAACCCAGGTCCCATCAGAAATCCAGACACATCTTGAGGCGGTATCACCTGATCAGGGAGATCGTGGATCGCCAGGAGATCGAGGTTCAGAGGGTTGCTTCAGAAGATAACACAGCAGATCCATTCACCAAGGCCTTGCCCCATACTCAGTTCGAGCGGCTGATCGAGATGATAGGTCTTCGATACGCCAGTACATGGCCTTAGTGCAAGTGGGAGATTGTTAGTGTATATGCCCTAGAGGCCATTACTGTATCATACTAGCTTGTATATTACTTGATGGAACCTTGGGATATTCACAGTTGTATATACAATCTTGCTCGAAATGGTAGTATGCTACTTGGTTTGTCTCTGCTTTAATATGTGCATGTGTTTCTTTTAGCATATCGCTGATATACATATTAGTAGAGCCCTTAGGATCTTTGCTTGATTACCAGCGTTGTGATGGCACTCACACTCGTGGGAGCTGGGTGATCTATAAGCACATCCTTATACAGGTCCCTGGTCGTTGGACTATCGAGACAGGGCATCGATACTCCGGAGTATACTAGCGTATGCGCTTCTCATCCAAGCGTGGGAGACGGTCTGTCCCACAGCCGTCAGTATGTCGTACTTGAGATTGTATGCGGGTACTCGTTAGGTTACGGGTACACTGGACAGGACTCGTCGGGAACTGTTGGTTGTTATTATACCTATCGTCAGTTATCAGTTCCCAGGTGACATGAGTACAGCTTAGTCCGCTGACTTGACACTGTCACTTCGCCTCGAGTGTGTTCCCACTGCACTTTGATTGCTACCCTACCACGGCTCAAAGGAGTCGTGCAAATAGGTAGTTTTTGGGTGCAGTCCGGAAGCACTTGGAGGCAGTGACGGATAGACAGGATTCGTCTCTCCCGGTATTGGGGGTTGACATCGCGCTGTGTCCAGGAGAGCCATTACACGAGTAGTCCCTGGCCAGGGCAAGCGAGATATACTGGTAGGTTTCCAGTGTTATCTCAGGGTGTTCGGGGCTACACTCCGACACGACTTGTACCGCTATTAGGGGACTGACGTTCACCGCCCCCTTAGGCCCGCCATGCGATGTATCTGACGAACAGACCGGACTGTATGGAGACTGTCACATACAGGCTCAGTAGGAGTTCAGATAGGGTTCACCTCGTCAGTCTTCTTATCGACATCTACCTAGGGACCGTTACGTACAGCTAGTGCCGCTTGCGGTCTGTGGTTAAATCCACTGCCAGCGTAGTGTCGAGTCTTTAGAGTCCCACACAGAGAGCTATTCGCCTTTAGGCAAAATGAGTAGAGGTCGCATAGTTTTGCGACAGGGTTCATTCATATCCGTGCACTTATGCACGTTTGCTGTCTGGACAACTTATACTAGCGGGCTTTGGTTTAAGCCAGATCCTAGTATATGATTTGGGATTGGTCTTATCTCTTTGTATTCGTGTTCCTCGGATCACGAATACGGGTGCGTATGCACAGTTGCTTGAGACAGAGGGAGAGGACTTTGATTAGGGTTAATGACTATTGTCATTTTATTAACCCTAATGCTTATGTGTGTATTATTGTTAATTGATATTAGTTTAAATAATTGTGCATGGTTATGGTTGTTGACCATTTGACCTCCTTGACTTGTTGACCTAGGTTGACTCTTTGACTATCATCATTTCATTTGGAAGATGCTCTTTGATCCTTGCAAATTGCATTAAAAATGAAATGATAATGGTCATGTTTTGATTAACTATGACAATTATCTAGCTAATTATCTAATTACAATAATTCACACATATATGTAAGAATGCTTCATATTTTCTCTCATTCTATTATTCACTTTCTCTCTCTTGTTCTTCCTCTCCCTCAAGCTCTCCCCTCTCATGTGTTGAGAAACACTTGAGCTTGAGAAAAACCCCTTCTTGATAATCTCTACTCTCATCTAGGGTTTACGGATTAGCACTTCTTGCACCCTAGTTACTTCTAGCTTGGAGTTGAAGCCAAAGGTTGAGGCTTTCGGGTGGATCTTTCTTCGACGTGAGAAGACGACCAAGGTGACCTCTTTCCACTACACCAAGGAGCAAGGAGAGAAGGACATAAAGCCCTGGGTATAACTTTTCTAACACTTAGCTAGTTTCTAGTTATCTTTAGCTTGTTTTTGTTTAGCAATGATCCTTCTTTGTCTAGTCCATGTTGCCTAAGTTGATAAAAATTTGATTTTTATTCCGTTTTCCGCCTCTCCGTAAGTACCGGGGTGGGCAACGTGGACTTACAAAAACCACCTGTTTGCACGACTCAGTAGAGCCATGGTACGGTGGAAATCAAATCACAGTGGGAGACACACAAGACTCTATGACGATCTCGGGTCAACAGACTAAGCTGTACCAGTGTCACCAGAGAACTGCCATCTGACGTAAGGTATAATATCATCTGGGAGTTCTCGGCGAGTCCGTTCAGTATACCCTGTCACCACTGAGCACCCGCATACCATCTCTGATGTTAAACACCAATGGATATGGGATCATCCATCGCCCATCACATGGGTCGAGAAGATATACGCTAGTCTACTCTGGAATATCGATGCCCTGTCTCGATATTCCCACGACTAGGAACATTGAAGGATGTACTCATTGACTACCTAGGCCCCACTAGTATGATCTACATCACAGTCCTGGAAGTCGAGTACACATCCTAAGGGCTTTATCAACACGTAACAGAGAGACAGTAAGTATACATGTTACGATAAAGAGAAACCAGATAGCGTACTATCATGTCGAGCAAGAAAGTCCTACCTATATATGTCCCAGCACCCACTACAATATACATCTTATGTACAGCAATGACCTCTAGGGCATATATATAACTAACAAAAAATAGACAGAAAATCATGCAGGTAATTCTATGGACACACCTGAAGAACAAAACCCTAACTCCTCTATGTGACCGCGGATCCGCGGCTAAAACATTTTGGCGGCGGATCCGCGACGCCACTTAAGAGGCTTGGGTCGGGCCCTTCAGCTATTGGTCCGTAGGTACTGGGGCATACTTCTGGGCATTTTTAATTCTGCTTAAGTGTTGAACTCTCTGGGAATTTTGGGAATTCGTTGATTCGATCGAAATATTTAACGTCGCATAGCTTTCTGTGATTGTGATACAATATTTGGAATCCACAAATAGTTATGAGATAACTAGTTTAAATTTTATAAATCTAGCAGTTTAGTCTCATTTGATCAGTTGCACGGAATTTTGACGTGGATCAAAATTCCGTCGCAATTACGTAGTGTACGCGGATACTCGCCGAGTAACATTAATAGATAGCCATGCCCCATAGCCCGACCAAGTGACTGTAGGAGAACCCCGTCGCCAAAAGCATCCGTTCGGGTGCTCGCGGATGCGGTGTTCCGCCTTAGTACACTTCGTCGACGACATCGGGGGGTGCGACCATCTACTAAAGTTTTCGACGAGCATTCGATCAAGTTATCGGGAATCTTGTTGAATTACCCGAAAAGTTATTGGAAAATGTTTTCAATATTGAGACTAAAATGCGGGGTTTATAATTGTTAGGCATAAGATTTCTAAGAAATTCATTTGGTTAGGCATGAAATCCAAAGTATGTGATACATTGGGTTTATGATGTCTAAAGGAGTTGCGGATTCCAACAATTGTAGTTTTTCACTTTCTTTTCTGCGACCGTAAGTGTAATATGTGGTGTATCACCGGTTTCGGTGCTATATGTCAACGACAACTGGGATACACATATTTACATACGTTGATGGCATGTGTTGTCATGTGTTGCTGTGATATGTTATATTGGATCGTCGAGTTTTGAATAGCCGGGGGTTTTATGTGAGATGAGGGTTTTTATTTTCATTCATGTAAAATTCATTGTATGTAATATTCTTTTATTGGGGCACTACTGAGTTGAGCATGATGTCACCATTGATGTATATTATTTACTTTTCTGCATTAAGATAGACCCAAGGCGAGGAGCACAAGTAACCGAGTTCTAGGGTCGAGTGAGAGACCATTTCGAGAAGTCGAGACCGGGTCTCCTAACTCTAGAATTGGTCGGGTTGCTTTTCGCTCTCGTAGGGATCTAGGGATGTGGGTTTGTCTACTCATCGCGACCGTGGAATCCGCGTTTTTTACTGGCTTAAATAAAACACGGAATTCCTAGTATATCCAATATTTTATATGTGATTCTTCTCCTGCTGATATTCTGTGATGTGATCATTTTATATGCCTGAGATGAATGCCTATATTATATATATGAGATATAATAAATATTGCTGCTTTCGTTTCATATGTGATGCTTGGGAAGCATAAAAATTGATGTGATTTCATTAATGAGATTAATGAAAGAAAGAAAAACACACCTAAAGATGTTGTAGAAACCTGTTTGAAAAACTGGTAGCTCTAGTTCTTGCTTTGCATAATGGTATTCCTTGTAAAATATCCAGCACCATATTTGATAAGGAAAGAGCCGAGATCCCTTCACCGGGAGTGATCTCTTAAGCGAAACTGGCAGATGCTACAACCCACTTGGTTTGTCTTTTGATTGGTTCTATAGTTTTTGCTTTGCATAGTAGTATTTGTGAAATATCGTGCACCTTATTCGATAAGGAAAAAGCCGAGATCTCTTCACCGGGAGTGACCTCTTTAGCAAAACTAGTAAAAGCCTAAAAAACACTCCTTTCCAAAATCACTCAATTCTACAAAACGATATCAAGTTCATTACGCAAAAGATTTTCTTAAAAACCTGTCGTAGCCCTCTGTCATTTCAGATAAGTACTACTTAGTATTCGTGCTACGTTTGTTGACCTCCGTCAAGGCGTAGTGTGCGGTAGCTGACAAGTGCTTATCTGCTGCATACGATGTGATTGGATTAGGGTAGTCATGCGGCCTTGTTGACCTCCGTCAAGGGTTGTGCGGGTGTGTTTAATTTAATCAAGAAATGTACGGGTTGAACATGACTAATAACCTATGGTTTGTTGACCTCCATCTGTTAGTTATATGTATGCCCTAGAGGCCATTACTGTACATACGATGTATATTGTAGTGGATGCTTGGACATATGTAGGGATGGCTTTCTTGCTCGACATGATAGTACGCTATCTGGTTGCTCTTTATCTTAACATGTACTCTGATTGTCTCTATGTTACATGTTGATAAAGCCCTTAGGATATGTACTCGACTACTGGGACTATGATGAGATCATACTAGTGGGGCCACGGTAGTCGACGAGTACATCCTATAACTGTTCCAAGTCGAGGGTGTATCGAGACAGGGCATCGATACACCAGAGCAGACTAGCGTATACGCATCTTGACCTATATGATGGGCGATGGATGATCCTATATCCATCGGTGTTTGACATCAAGGATGGTGTATGGGTGCTCAGTGGAGACTGGGTACACTGGACGGACTCGCCGAGAACTCCCAGATAGTATTATACCTCATGTCAGATGGCAGTTCTCTGGTGACACTGGCACAGGTTAGTCTGTAGACCCAAGATCGTCATAGAGTCCTGTGTGATTCCCACTTTGCTTTGACTTCCATCATACCACGTCCAAGAGGGCGTGCAAAAAGGTGGCTTTTGGGTACAGTCCCGAATCACATGGAGCCAATGAGCGATAGGAGGGGATTCATCTCTCCCGGTATAGGGAGTTGATGTTGCGCTGTGTTTGATTGGCTATAACTGGAAATCCCTGGCCAGGGTTGCTGAGATTTACTGGTAAGTGTTATCAGTAGTTTCTCGAACTGTTATAGACCTCATATCGACATGACTTATCAAGCTACTGGGGTCTGACGTTTACCACCCCTAGGCGATATATGTGACATATCAGACGAAGAGACCGGACTGTACGGGACTGTTACTGATTGGATTCGCAGGAGAATGTACAGGCTTGCTTGTTGATCTTCTGATCGCTCAATACCTCGGTGGCTGTTACGTTTAGCTGACCGCTTGCAGCTTGTGGGTGTTTGATATGATCATCACTTACTGTCGGCGTATTGACGATTCTTTAGAGTCCTACACAGAGGTTTCTTGGCTCAGGCAAAACGGAGTAGGAGCACATATATGATATGTGCGGGACCGAGAACAATATGTGTATGTGATACCATATTAGATTCTCGCGATATGAGATATCGGCCGGGTATATGTGATATAGCCGGGTCATCGGATCAAGAGTTGATTCGATGAACTGATACAGATTATATTAATCGGTTATTTATGAAATAGCCGGATTATCGAATCAAGTGTTGATTCGATAATTTAATGTATAATTATATATTTGATATATTAAATTACATTAACTAATATAAGCTCACTAAAAGATTCTTTTTCTCACTCGGGTAATACATTGATATATATGCGATATATGTTAATTGTATTATTTTATTTTCTTACAATAAATATTTTATATGTGATATATAATATTGTAACATGTTAAGGTTATAAATGCAACATGTTTTGTGGAGAATAAATATGGTTAGAGTTTGGATTAGGGTTAAGCTTTCATGAAGCTTCTTGAAGCTTTTAGTTTGACCTTGATATTTTGTGATATTTCCTTAACCCAACCCAACCCTTTAACCATAGTGTAGCGTTTTGAAAATCGTTTCGGTGAAACTTCGGAAAATCGGTAAAATAAGGGGGCTTTCTGTAAAAAATCAAAATACAAATATCTTATTATAAAAATTAAATATACATATTCTAGCTATATAATTGCTAGTATTTGGTGTTTATTGAGCCACTGGTGAAATTTCAAATTTTCTGAAAAAAAATTATTTTATTATTATTTTTAGCCGTCACTAATACATTTAATTAGGGAAAATTACAAACTGGAATGGGTTGAAACAAATTTTGTGCATCATAACACATTAAACAAAATTTTATCATGTGATTTTTGAAATAAAATGGTTTGCCAAAACGGTTTAGAAAATATCGAAGAAAAATGCTTTTTTCGGTGAAATTAGTGTAATGGAAGTGGGTTACTACACTTATCTCTTTTTCTCACCCAAACAAAACCCACACCAATTTCCCCAACATGCTCTGGCCGGCCCCCTTGATCAGCCCAACATTCTTGGGCCTCCCATTTCACACAATAAAACAAAGAAAAGAAAAGGAAATGAAAGAAATTAGATAGTGAGGTAAGGGCTTAGTTGACTTTGACCATTCCATTGACCCACACAACACATTCTCTCTCTCCCCCTCCCCATACCAGCTGAAACCCATTGCCCCCTTTCAACAGCAGCCCCTCCCCTTGCATCTTGCAGTTTCTTGTTCAAAGAAAACCCTAAATTTCCATCAAAAATCCAAAGAAAAACACACAAAATCAAACCAAAATCAAAATCCACCTCCTACCCATTTTTCCTTGACTACTATAGCATGGATCTAGGGATCAAGATTTTAATTTGGGAGGCTAAGTGTGCTTGTGGGATCTTCAAATTAATTGGGTATAAATTCAAACCTTTTTACTTAATGTGGTGTTAATTGTTTTAAGTTAGCTTAATTAAGTGTTTAATTAGGTTTTTAATTGGTTCAAATTGCATGATTTTAAAATTCAAGAGGGGGGATTTGAATTCAAATTGGGGTTTTGTGTTATGAGATTATGGTTATGTGATGTAATTGACATACTAATGTTATGCTAAAACTAATTTAGTTGCTAGTTGCAAAGGGTTAAATTTAAATTGTAGTAATTTTAAGAAATTGCAAACTAGGTTTTAGTGAAATACATATATAATTGAGATTAAGTTTTTCATGACATCATTAACATTATTATGAGTGGTTTAATATCTTAGGTTATGCAAAACCAAGCTTAATTGTTGAATTGTGAATTTTGCTTTAAAAGGTGTTAAAAATTGATATTTTTGCAAACTAGGATTTTGGAATTTATGCAAATTGATGAGAATAAATTATAGGAATGGTTTATAAGACTTTGTTATGATATTTAGTGGATATTGTGGCCGCAAGATTCGTTTATACATCGAGTTTTGTACTAAAACGGTTATTTTTGCTTGCTACATTTTCGGAAAAATAGCTTTTAAAGTGAGTTTGAAGTTTTTGTGAATTGCAACCTAATTCATATTATAATTAGTGTTTGTGAATGTAAAAATGGGTGTGTTTGGGTTTTTCTCGATGGTTTGACGTTTGTACATCGACATCGAGGGTTGGTTTATCTATTCTAGCATGCGTAGACGATAAGTTTTGACCTATGCGTGATACGCGTGCCGAATTGGTTTTCGTATACCGTTTCGATTTCGGATTTGGTTTTTATGCGATACGATACGTTGTGATATGTAGGTACCCCCATGTGGACTTCGAGATGACAAGCAATCGCGTGGCGATGTCGGCACCGCCGAGCGAGGACCAGGTGAGTAGATTTATATCTACGGGGAGAAGTCAGGTGGATGGCGTATAGCACCCCCGCAGTCCGTAGTATAGTTCTTATATATATGTTTATATAAGTGTTTTATGATACGAGAATGTTTATTCATGATATGATTATGTGTTCATGGATTAGCTTTCGATTAGTTGCGAAACCCTAGAGTAGTTGTTATACCCACATACGCACACACAGACTTGCATACATTGCTTTCTTGTGCGTAGATGGGATGTGTATATATGTATATATACGTGGGTATGGGACTATGCATATATACATTCATATACACATGCATGGATGATGAGGATAGTACTTGGGATTTAAGATGAGTCGATGAGATTTGATTTGAGGCCATGAGATCGGTGATATGGCAGGGTTCGAATTTGAGATACGACATGACGTTGTAGCGGGTCCTTGATGTAGTGTTTCACACAAGTGCATGCATAGTTAGGCGGTATCAGTATTGTACTAGACGTAGATCAGTACCCCGATCATGATATTTGATAAAGAGTATACCAGATGAATAATATGATGAATGTGATATTGACCCGTACCCAGATTTGGGATGTCGTACGACGGATTTACGTACGAGCTATATATTGATGATTGATCCGCACTCTTGACTTGGGATGTCTGATTATAGATATGGTATCGGATATGATATTATTGAGGCGGGATCACCGACTATACATATACAGGTATGTATATGTATCGACTCAGATGATAGGCGGTTTCCTTACCTGTAGTTCAGCTTGTTAGTTCAGCCGTATAGTTTAGCGTAGTTGTTAGATTAGATTAGACTCCTACCTATTTCAAAACTAGCGGATCGTGGGTATTTTAAAAGACAGGTCAAGGGATCTACGGATATTTCAAAAGACGTATCCTTTCTTAAAACCACCGTAGCCCTTATTTTCAAAATCCCACGATTCGTGTTATTTCAAATGGCACCATTGTTTAATATTTAGCTCCCGCTCATTTTGGTTGCTCGCTCCGCATCGCATACTTACATTGTTATTTCATATTGCATTGTTGACATTATGCTGTTAGGACACCAGCACCATTACCGATGATGTGTATGTACCACGTACACTTACTTGCCGGCTCACACACATCTTCATCGGTAATTGCCATGTCGCGTACACCTTAGAAAATATTATTTCTTAGCTTAGCTTGATAGCTAGTAGTTTGACATAATATTAGTGTACTTACCTTATATGCCAGCTTAGATATTGTAGTTATTACTTGTCACTTCATGCATACTGTTATTCATTGTTATGCTGTATTCATGGATTCTCATGCCTATATTCATGGGTTTACATGCTATTGATGATTTGGATTCGGATTTCCATGAGATTTTCTGGATTTGAGGGAAAACCGCAAAACTTGTATAAGCTTCTTTCCTCTCTTTTAAATAAAAAGTGTGGTTTTCCCATGATGTATGAGTCGTCCACCATGAGTTTGCTGATGGATTTCGAGACCCTATTCGAGGAGATGGATGAACCGTTTCGGGTACATGGTGGGCCCGGTGCGGTACTCCGGGGCAAGAAGATCGTGTTGTTGAAGTTGAGCCTGTGCAGGGGAGCACGACCGACCGGTGATTTTACCCGACGCGTCGGATATCTGGAGGATACCGTCGTGGTCATAAGATGGATGGTAGGGGCCGGCCTGGACTGACGGCGCCCTAGTCATTGTGATTGAGACATTGAGATTTCGAGATATTGAGGTACAGAGACTGTGATACAGAGATATCGAGATATTGGGATTACGTTTTGTGCCGATGCTAGGCACTATTTTATGCTGATTTCATTATGATACCTCATTTTAAAAATACAGAAATCTCACTAATTTATGAAAGAAGTTTTCATCAGTACATGCATTCTGTTTCATGCTTTCATGCATCATCCATACGATATATTGCTACCTGAGGCACTGACACGGGCATATGGGATTACACCTGGGTTAGATATTTAGCCTAGTAATTGTTATAAACTGCTGGTTATATTTGAGGATTATATATTATGATCGTATGATCTAGGATTGCGTCATACATGCGTTTTCTATTCGTAGATGTTTTTCTATTCACGAGTTGGCAACTCACCCATGTTGTGCCCCAGTTTCTTGCATGTTTGTCGTACAGGTTTCATTACGGCTTTGCGGGCACAGTTTCGTTCGGGTGACTTGCTAGTAGGTGGGTTTTTTTGGTATTGTACCTATCATATACCTTGTATAATATTATTCAGTTGTATCTAGTAAATTCCATCAACCAAACATGTATTTATTTCAGATAAAGACCAGTGATGTTTATTATTTCGACCTTAGAGTCGCGCGTTGTATTTCTATGAATTTCTTGCTGTTTTGAGTTTCCTTTTGAGTCTTGATCCTCGCCCTTGGCGTTGTATATTATATTTCTTGTGTGGTTGTGACCGTCGATTGACGAAGAGCTAGCTCCCGCTTGGGGATGCCTTTTTATTGATTTCGTATACTATTCATGTTGTATCCCGTTTGGGGGCCAGTATTTACAAAAGAGACTCTGCCGAAATTTTCAGAAAATACTTGATGTTTTTAAACAAAACGAATAATTCGGCTTATGCTTTTAAAACTACTTGTTTTAAGTTGGTTTTCCTTCACTCTACTACTTTTCTTGGTTTGGTTTTCTGGGTTTTCGGCTTACTTAGAATACGTACGCCTCGAGACGTTTCGTAGTTTATGTGCCGGCCATGTTCCGTACTTTCGGGACGTGACAAAGTTGGTATCAGAGTGTTAGGTTTTACCTTCGGAGCGTAGGATGACCCTTGGTTGATGGAATAGGTGACTAAAGTAGAGTGATGTGCCTTGGGTATGTTCCGCGGCATACTTACGATATGCTACTCCACTTAAGGAGCCTTAGGATATACATTTCTTTGCTCAGTATCATATTCATTCCTGATCTAGCCTCATCGGTACCAGTTATGGTTTTGCTGCCACGATTACGGGCAGGGAGAGCTACGGCTAGAGTTGCAGTCAGCATGAGCTCGTCAAGAACGAGGACTGACCAAGGCATGATTCCGGCGACACACGATTGCAGAGATGTGTCTTTTCATTGTGTTTTCGCGCCACGAGCGTTGGGTGGATTGCTGTATGAGGTTACTCGGACGTGCCGATCAGTACCAGAAGGTCGAGCCAATGATAGAGGCCAACCGGATTTTGATGACCGTTGATGTATTGCTTATTCATGATGATTGAGGCACTGTTCAACATGCAGACGAATGAGCCAGTTGTTGCTGCGAACGACGAGATATCGCCCCAGATGTTGGAGCTATTGCAGACAGGTTATATTAAGAGATGATAGAAGGTCGCTAGTCACCCAAGGATGAATAACTAGGACATGTGGTTCGTTCGCCTACCCGATGAAAGGTCATCAGATAGATTGATTCCAGCTAGAGACGACTTCACGCGGAGACGTTGGGAGTTGACAGAGATGATCGAATGTCAGAAACCTATTATTCCAAGTTTAAAGTATTCGGAAAGGCATACAGGCAATTCTATGGACCCTCTAGAAGACTGAAACCCTAACTCGACTTAATGACCGTGTGAAAGCCTTTGAACCTTAGGGTTTGCGGCAGTTCCACGGCGCCATTAGTGAGGCTTGGGTTTGCCCTTCTATGGCTGGACCATCAATATTGTGGTACGTACTCGATACTATTAAACTGTACTAAGATGTTGAGCTCTTGGGGGATTATGAGGTTTTGATGAATCGATCGGATTGTTCGACTTCATTCGGATGCTAGGTGGTGAGATGCATTTCTTGGGAGACTCCAGATACGAGGATAGCCGTAGGAGCTCAGTCCATGCAGCCACGATGAGACGAGTCCGAAGCAGTCGACATCAGAGAAAAGTGGAGTAAAGAGGTCCGTACAAGATCTGGATAAGATGACGTTCCACTCTACCGATATCAGAGATGCGATACGCATGCCGAGGCATTGTATTTGGATATACCTTCCAGAAGGAGTCGCGATGAGTATGCAGCCCATCCGGAACGAGAACAGATCTAGTAAGGGATGATGACTTCCAGACAGTTCAGCAGAGACGAGATTTGGGAGAGACCTCGACAGGACCTTTCTGGAATGAATTACGAGAAGGCTTGGACCCAGGAGTGGTCATGTTATGCACACCAGCTGGCCAAAGTTCAGGATCGTCGACGAGACATACTATGAGTGACCATGACAGTTGGCCAGAGGTTCTTGGAGGATGTGCTCGAGTGGGACTATTCTGCCATACTTGATTTCAGTATTTTGGGAGATCTGTTTGCATGATTGATTTTGATGATGGAGTTTCATGATATTTGTTTTCATGCACTAGGGTTGCACCTACTGAGTATTTACGATTTTTGCATAGTTGTTGCACCTGATATCATTTTCGTGCCTTGGTTACGCATGTTTATGATTTTATGGGTAACATACAGTTGAGTTGATTTTGTGCGTATGTACGCACACGATTTGGTTTTTGCACCCGGTATAGTTTATATATGCTTGCAGTGCAGTGTTACGTATGTTGTGCATTTAGATACACTGGACTTCGATTTTGATTGTGATGTTCGATATTTGTTTTGTGCACCTTGTGCACCTGATTGTATTTTGCGCATGTTCGGCGCTTGATATTGGATTTCATGATTTCGTGCATAATGAATGCACCTGGTTTTGATTTTCGTGCATGTTGAGCGCATGTTTTGAGAAGCGATTTCGGTGCACACCAGATGCACTAAATCGAGATTCTTCGTGCATGTCAGATGCACCTGATTTTGCTGTCAGGCACCCACGTTGCCTATGACAGATGTTTCGTGCACACCCGATGCACTTAGGTCTTGTTTCTGTGCACATGTTGGCACATATATGGATTTTGATTCCCGTGCGCACCAGACACACGTAGTATTCGTATGCATATTTTGGGATTGATTTCTTATAGAGCAGTACGTTTTTATGCTATTTGCTATGTGTTTTCGTACTGAGTAGGACTAGTCAGAGGACAGTACCTGAATGTATTTTGCGTGCATTGATAGCTATCGAAGGGAATTCCAAAAAGCGAGCTATAGTCTCAGTATTTACCTACGTGTCTGATATGACACGAAAGGTTTAAAACAAGAAAACCCTTCCAAATTGTTTCCCAAAATGGAGGAACGTACAGTTCAAGCAAAAAGTTATATATGTATATGATTATTTTCTTATGATAGACGTCCGCCACTGTGCAGTGCTGCGAGCATCGCACAGTGATTTGAAGAAGATTTGGCATGCATTGCTTCCAGATGTTTTAATGATGTATATCATATTGATTTTCATTTTGGATTTAGACATTCTGTCATCACCATGACTCCGATGGTTGTGGGATGCTTGATGGAGTTTTTGATTTTGAGTTATATGCTCATTTTTCATGCGTCTGCGCTGCGCTACGATTTGTTTTATGTATTTATGATTTCGGAGCCCTGACTACTTGATGGTTTTGCTTAGATGTTTTAGTTTTTTTTGGGGGGGGTTTAATTTAAATTCGGGGACCGAATTTCTTTCAGGGGGGAAGATTGTAGCGTTTTGAAAATCGTTTCGGTGAATTTTCGGAAAATCGGTAAAATAAGGGGGCTTTCTGTAAAAAGTCAAAATATAAATATCTTATTATTAAAATTAAATATACATATTCTAGCTATGTAATTGCTAGTATTTGGTGTTTATTGAGCCACTGGCGAAATTTCAAATTTTCTGAAAAAAAATTATTTTATTATTATTTTAAGCCGTCACTAATACATTTAATTAGGGAAAATTAAAAACTGGAATGGGTTGAAACAAATTTTGCGCATCATAACACATTAAACAAAATTTTATCATATGGTTTTTGAAATGAAATGGTTTGCCAAAACGGTTTAGAAAATATCGAAGAAAAAGGCTTTTTTTCGGTGAAATTAGGGTAATGGAAGTGGGTTACTACACTTATCTCTTTTTCTCACCCAAACAAAACCCACACCCATTCCCTCAACATGCTCTGGCCGGCCCCCTTGATCAGCCCAACATTCTTGGGCCTCCCATTTCACACAATAAAGCAAAGAAAAGAAAAGGAAATGAAAGAAATTAGATAGTGAGGTATGGGCTTAGTTGACTTTGACCATTCCATTAACCCACACAACACATTCTCTCTCTCCCCCTCCCCATACCAGCCGAAACCCACTGCCCCCCCTCAACAGCAGCCTCTCCCCTTGCTTCTTGCTCTTTCTTGTTCAAAGAAAACCCAAAATATCCATCAAAAATCCAAAGAAAAACACAAAAAATCAAACCAAAATCAAAATCCACCTCCTACCCATTTTTCCTTGGCTACTTTAGCATGGATCTAGGGATCAAGATTTCAATTTGGGAGGCTAAGTGTGCTTGTGGGATCTTCAAATTAATTAGGTATAAATTCTAACCTTTTTGCTTAATGTGTTGTTAATTGTTTTAAGTTAGCTTAATTAAGTGTTTAATTCGGTTTTTAATCGGTTCAAATTGCATGATTTTAAAATTCAACAGGGGGGTTTGAATTCAAATTGGGGTTTTGTGTTATGAGATTATGGTTATTTGATGTAATTGACATATTAATGTTATGCTAAAACTAATTTAGTTGCTAGTTACAAAGGGTTAAATTTAAATTGTAGTAATTTTAAGAAATTGCAAACTAGGTTTTAGTGAAATACATATATAATTGAGATTAAAATGTAATTAAGTTTTTCATGACATCATTAACATTATTATGAGTGGTTTAATATCTTAGGTTATGCAAAACCAAGCTTAATTGTTGAATTGTGAATTTTGCTTTAAAAGATGTTAAAAATTGATATTTTTGCAAACTAGGATTTTGGAATTTATGCAAATTGATGAGAATAAATTATAGGAATGGTTTATATGACTTTGTTATGATATTTAGTGGATATTGTGGCCGCTAGATTCGTCTATACATCGAGTTTTGTACTAAAACGGTTAATTTTGCTTGCTACATTTTCGGAAAAATATCTTTTTAAGTGAGTTTGAGGTTTTTGTGAATTGCAACCTAATTCATATTATAATTAGTGTTTGTGAATGTGTAAATGGGTGTGTTTGGGTTTTTCTCGATGGTTTGACATTTGTACATCGACATCGAGGGTTGGTTTAGCTATTCTTGCATGCGTAGACGATAGGTTTTAACATATGCGTGATACGCGTGCCGAATTGGTTTTCGTATACCGTTTCGATTTCAGATTTGGTTTTTATGCGATACGATACGTTGTGATATGTAGGTACCCCCATGTGGACTTCAAGACGACAAGCAATCGTGTGGCGACGTCGGCACCGCCGAGCGAGGACCAGGTGAGTAGATTTATATCTACGGGGAGAAGTCGGGTGGATGGCGTATAGCACCCCCGAAGTTCGTAGTATAGTTCATATATATATGTTTATATAAGTGTTTTATGATACGAGAATGTTTATTCATGATATGATTATGTGTTCATGGATTAGATTTCGGTTAGTTGCGAAACCCTAGAGTAGTTGTTATACCCACATACGCACACACAAACTTGCATACATTGCTTTCTTGTGCGTAGATGGGATGCGTATATATGTATATATACGTGGGTAGGGGACTATGTATATATACATTCATATACACATGCATGGATGATGAGGATAGTACTTGGGATTTAAGATGAGTCGATGAGATTTGATTTGGGGCCGTGAGATCGGTGATATGGCAGGGTTCGTATTTGAGATACGACATGACGTTGTAGCGGGTCCTTGACGTAGTGTTTCACACAAGTGCATGAATACTTAGGCGGTATCAGTATTGTACTAGACGTAGATCAGTACCCCGATCATGATATTTGATAAAGAGGATACCTGATGAATAGTATGATGAATGTGATATTGACCCGTACCCAGATTTAAGATGCCGTACGACGGATTTACGTACGAGCTATATATTGATGATTGATCCGCACTCTTGACTTGGGATGTCTGATTATAGATATGGTATCGGATATGATATTATTGAGACGGGGTCACCGACTATACATATACAGGTATGTATATGTATCGACTCAGATGATGGGCGGTTTCCTTACCTGTAGTTCAGCTTGTTAGTTCAGCCGTATCGTTTAGTGTAGTTGTTAGATTAGATTAGACTCCTACCTATTTCAAAACTATCGGATCGTGGGTATTTTAAAAGACAGGTCAAGAGATCTACGGATATTTCAAAAGACGTATCCTTTCTTAAAACCACCGTAGCCCTTATTTTCAAAACCCCACGATTCGTGTTATTTAAAATGGCACCATTGTTTAATATTTAGCTCCCGCTCATTTTGGTTGCTCGCTCCGCATCGCATACTTACATTGTTATTTCATATTGCATTGTTGACATTATACTGTTAGGACACCAGCACCATTACCGATGATGCGTATGTACCACGTACACTTACTTGCCGGCTCACACACATCTTCATCGGTAATTGCCATATCACGTATACCTTAGAAAATATTATTGCTTAATTTAGCTTGATAGCTAGTAGTTTGACATAATATTAGTGTACTAACCTTATATGTCCGCTTAGATATTGTAGTTATTACTTGTCACTTCATGCATACTGTTATTCATTGTTATGCCGTATTCATGGATTCCCATGCCTATATTCATGGGTTTACATGCTATTGATGATTTGGATTCGTATTTCTATGAGATTTTCTGGATTTGAGGGAATACCGCAAAACTTGTATAAGCTTCTTTCCTCTCTTTTAAATAAAAAGTGCGGTTTTCCCATGATGTATGTGTCGTCCACCATGAGTTTGCTGATGGATTTCGAGACCCGATTCGAGGAGATGGATGAACCGTTTCGGGTACATGGTGGGCCCGGTACGGTACCCCGGAGCAAGAAGATCGTGTTGTTGACGTTGAGCCTGTGCAGGGGAGCACGACCGACCGGTGATTTTACCCGACGCGTCGGATATCCGGAGGATACCGTCGTGGTCATAAGATGGATGGTAGGGGCCGGCCTGGACTAACGGCGTCCTAGTCATTGTGATTGAGACATTGAGATTTCGAGATATTGAGGTACAGAGACTGTGATACAGAGATATCGAGATATTGGGATTACGTTTTGTGCCGATGCTAGGCACTGTTTTATGCTGATTTCATTATGATACCTCATTTTAAAAATACAGAAATCTCACTAATTTATGAAAGCAGTTTTCTTCTGTACATGCATTCTGTTTCATGCATTCATGCATCATCCATACAATATATTGCTACCTGAGGCACTGACACGGGCATATGGGATTACACCTGGGTTAGATATTTATCCTAGTCATTGTTATAGACTGCTGGTTATATTTGAGGATTATATATTATGATCGTATGATCTAAGATTGCGTCATACATGCGATTTCTATTCGTAGATGTTTTTCTATTCACGAGTTGGCAACTCATCCCTGTTGTGCCCCAGTTTCTTGCAGGTTTGTCGTACAGGTTTCATTACGGCTTTGCGGGCACAGTTTCATTCGGGTGACTTGCTAGTAGGTGGGGTTTTTTGGTATTGTACCTATCATATTATCTTGTATAATATTATTCAGTTCTATCTAGTAAATTCCATCAACCAAACATGTATTTATTTCAGATAGAGACCAGTGATGTTTATTCTTTCGACCTTAGAGTCGCGCGTTGTATTTCTATGGATTTCTTGCTGTTTTGAGTTTCCTTTTGAGTTTTGATCCTCGCCCTTGGCGTTGTATATTATATTGCTTGTGTGGTTGTGACCGTCGATTGACGAAGAGCTAGCTCCCGCTTGGGGATGCCTTTTTATTGATTTCGTATACTATTCATGTTGTATCCCGTTTGGGGACTAGTATTTACAAAAGAGACTCTGCCGAAATTTTCAGAAAATACTTGATGTTTTTAAACAAAACGTATAATTCGGCTTATGCTTTTAAAACTACTTGTTTTAAGTTGGTTTTCCTTCACTCTACTACTTTTCTTGGTTTGGTTTTCTGTGTTTTCGGCTTACTTAGAATACGTACGCCTCGAGACGTTTCGCTGTTTAAGTGCTGGTCATGTTCCGTACTTTCGGGACGTGACACATAGTTGATTCTCTAAATGGGTTAAGTCTTCATACTTAACCCATGGTTGCATTTCTAACCTCACTTGATTCATTGTTCTTCATAAAAGAGTTAGCTTCTTCTTCTTCTTCCTTCTTGAGAAAAGCTTTCTAGCTTTTTCTCATGTGATGAAAATGAGTGAGAATAATAAAAAAACGAGAGCTAAATTCCTACTTCATCATCCTAATCTATCCTTGCCATTTAGATTAGGGTGTTCACTTCATTTTTTGAGTGAGAGCTTGTGTTAAAGAAACTTCAAGGTAGATCATCTTAGTTATCGAAGATCGGAAGCAAGTTTGCATCTTTCTCTTCGTGGAGCCACTCTAGAGTCGGGATACTCGATGATCGCAGCGAAGGGACCTCAACACAGAGCTTTAGAAGTGAAGGACCAGACTACAAAGGTTGTAATCCCAAACTCTTAGATGTTAAAGTGTTTAACATGCTTTGTTTCGCCTAATCTCTAGTTTAAAGATCTTGGTTAGGGTTGTTCGGCACGTCTAAATTTTAAATCGGGCATGGTTGATACCTTATAGACTCTTGTGAGAGTGCCTAGTAACCCTACAGTGGTATCAGAGCCAAGCTAGAGCTTTAGGCGAAGTTTAAAGTCAGATCGAAATCCGAATACTCGTAAAACCCTAGTTTCTGGAAATTTTTCAAAAAGTTGATTTTTTTCATATTAAAAATACTTAAAAAAATCAGCAGGGTATTTTAGGAATTACTGTGCAAAACGACACCCTAAATCCACTAAAGCGCCGCGGAACCGTGGCCAAACCAGGGTATTGACGGCGGTTCCGCGGCAAGACTTAGGTATTGAGGGTTAGATTTTGTTACAGTTGATCCGTAGGTACTTCCTGATGCTTCTGGGAATTTTTAAATTGTACTCAAGTATTGAGTTTTCTGGGTTGTATTGGGAGCTCGTTGATTCGATTGGAAAGTATCACTTCGTTTAGTTTGTCCGGGTAATTTTTAGAACGTGTTAAAAAGTTCAAACGGATATCAATAACTCACTTTTTCCCCTGCCGGAAAATTTCTAAGTGTTGGATTTTTCCGTATTTTAAGAATGTTCTAAGTCGTGCAAGTAACGCGGTGGACCCTCTAGAAGACAACAAACCTTAACTCGATTATGTGACCGTCTTGAACTGCCTCTAAACCTTAGGGTTTAGGGCAGTACGGCGTTGCCACATGTGAGGCGTTGGCTTGACCCTTCTACGGCTGGACCATTGGTACTGTGGCATGTGATGGATGTTTTTAAACTAATTTCAAGTGTTGAGCTATTTAGGAAAACTTGGGTGTTTGATTATTCGATCGGAAAGTTTAACAATGTCTATTTATCTGGAATGTGATACAATATTTGGAATCCTCAAGTAGTTATGAGATAACTAATTTGAATGTTATAAATCTAGCAGTTTAGTCTCATTTGATCGGTTGCCACGGGATTTTGATGTGATCAAAAGTCCGTCGCAATCACGTAGCGTACGCGGATATTCGCCAGGTAAACTTAATAGATGGCCACACCCTATAGCCCCGACCAAGTGACTGTAGGAGAACCCCATCGCCAAAAGCATCCGTTCGGGTGCTCGCGGCAGTGGTGTTCCGCCTTAGTGCACTTCGTCGACGGCATCCGGGGTGCGGCTGTCTACTAAAGTTTGCGACGAGCATTCAATCAGGTTGTCGGGAATCTTGTTGAATTGCCCGACTTGATATTGAAAAGAGTTTTCGATAATGAGACTAAAATGCGGGGTTTATAATTGTTTGGCATGCGATATCTAAGGAATTCATTTGGTTAGGCATGCGATGTCTAAAGAAGGTTGCGGATTCCAACTGTTGTAGTTTTACACTTTCTTTTCTGCGACCGTAAGCGTACTATGTGGTGTATCGCTGGCTTCGTTGCTATACATCAACGACAGTCGGGATACGCATACTTGCTTATGTTGATGATATGAGATATTATGTGTTGCTGTGATATGTTATATTGGATCGTCGTGTTCTGAATAGCCGGGGGTTTTATGAGAGATGTGTTAGTTATATGTATGCCCTAGAGGACATTACTGTACATTGGATGTATATTGTAGTGGATGCTGGGACATATATAGGTAGGACTTTCTTGCTCGACATGATACTACGCTATCTTGTTGCTCTTTATCTTAACATGTATACTTGCTGTCTCTCTATTACATGTTGATAAAGCCCTCATGATATGTGCTCGACTTCCAGGACTATGATGCAGATCATATTAGTGGGGCCTGGGAAGTCAATGAGTACATCCTTCATTGTTCCTAGTCGTGGGAATATCGAGACGGGGCATCGATATTCCAGAGTAGACTAGCATATATCTTCTTGACCCATGTGATGGGCGATGGATGATCACATATCCATTGGTGTTTGACATCGGAGATGGTATGCGGGTGCTCAGTGGAGGCTGGGTACACTGAACGGACTCGCCGAGAACTCCCAGATGGTATTATACTTCACGTCAGATGGCAGTTCTCTAGTGACACTGGTACAGCTTAGTCTGTTGACCCGAGATCGTCATATAGTCTTGTGTGTCTCCCATTGTGCTTTGATTTCCACCCTACCACGGCTCTACTGAGTTGTGCAAACATGTGGTTTTTGGGTACAGTCCCGATTCACATGGAGGCAATGAGCGATAGGAGAGGATTCGTCTCTCCCGGTATTGGGGGTTGAAGTTGCGCTATGCTCGACTGGCCATAACTGGAAATCCCTGGCCAGGGTTGCAGTGATTTACTGGTAAGATTCATCAGTAGTTTCACGCTTGTTATGGACCTTACATCGGCATGACTTATCAAGCTACTGGGGTCTGACGTTTACCACCCCTAGGCGAGATATGCGACATATCAGACGAACAGACCGGACTGTACGGTAAGTGTTGCTGGTTGGATTCACAGGAATGTGAGCGGGCTTGCTTGTTGATCTTCTGATCGCTCAATACCTGGGTGGCCGTTACGTTTAGCAGACCGCTTGCGGCTTGTGGGTGTTTGATATGATCATCACCTGCTGCCGGCGTATTGACGAGTCTTTAGAGTCCTACACAGAGGTTTCCTGGCTCAAGCGAAATGAAATAGGAGCGCATATGAGATATGTGCGGGACCGAGAATAATACCAGTATGTGATACTGTATTCTATTCTCGCGATTTGTATCATTGGGCGGTTATATATGATATAGCCGGGTTACCGAATCAAGTGTTGATTCGATACATTGATACACTTGATATTAGTCGGTTATATGCGATATGACCGGATCATTAAATCAAGTGTTGATTTAATGATTTAATGTATAATTATATATTTGATATATTATTTTACATTGACTAGTATTTGTTCACTTAAGATGGATTTTCTCACTTGATGTGCACATTGTATATATGATATAGTTTTGTGCACTAGTTTGTATCATGTTTGATGATACATGCAAACTTGGGTGTATGTTTGCTTTAAACTATGATTAGGTTAATGGTTAGGGTTTGATTTATTTGTTTTATTTATTTTTATTCATTTTGGCAAGAAATAAAATGGTAGCTTCTTTTGTTTCTTACTTGAAGCTTCATGAAGCTTTGTGAAGCTTTGACCATTTTGTTTCTTTCCTAAACCTAACCATTACCTAAACCCTAGTTCGTTCTCTACATGAGTTAAACTTACCCATGGTTGCATTATGATAAGATCGCTTGATTTATTATTATTAATCAATTGATTTTTATTCTTATCATATTCTTTTTCTTCTTCTTCTTCTTCTTCTTCAAGAAGAAGAAACCTTGCTACCTCCAATGATGCCATGATCAAAAGAGTGAGAAATCCAAATCCAAAGTGAACCCACTTCCTATTTCATCATCCTCTACCACTTGCCATGTAGTAGAGTGTGTTATCTTCATAAGTTTCATGACCATGTGAAGGTGGAGCTTGAGTTTGAGTTGCCTCGACGTAGATCATCTTCGGCATCGATGTCAACGACCTAGCCCGATCATTTCTCCAATGAAACCGACAAGAGAGTCTGGGATTCCGATGATCGCAGCGGAGGGACGTCAACACGGAGCTAGAGAAGTGGAGGACCGGATCTACAAAGGTTGTAGTCACTTTCACTTTATAGCAAAGTAGTTTGCTTGCATGTTTCGCCTTACCTCTAGTTAACGATCTAGTATAGGGTTCTTTGGCACAAGGAAATTTTTGAATTAGACATGTTTGATCAGTTGTAGAGCCTCATGGGTGTGCCTAGGAACCCTACTGTGGTATCAGAGCCTAGCTAGAGCTTTAGGCGATGTGTAGACGATGTTAGAAGTCCGATCGAACCCGAAACCCTAATCGAATACCACTCTCTGTACATTTTTCAAAACTGCTGTATTTTGTCAATTAAAAATATGCAGAAAAATAAGCAGGGTTTTCTAAGAATTACTGTACACAACGTGCCCCTAAATCGATTAATGCGCGGCGGAACCGCGACACGAGCATTGCTCGTACGGCGGTTCCGCGGCCGTACGGTCACTTCCTTGAGAACTATTTGCACCGTAATGTCTTAATATTATTCGTGTATTTTCTGGGAATTTTTAATTTGCATTCAACAGTTGAATTTTCTGGGTTGTTTTGGGGATTCGATGATTCGATCGGTTTATTTAACTTCGTCTATGTGTTTTTCCGGATAATTTTTGAATATGTTAAAAAGTTCGACCGGATATAAATACCCAATTTTTCCCCTGCCGGAAAATTTCCAAGTGTTGGATTTTTCTATGGTTTAAGAACGTTTTAAGTAGTGCAAGTAACGCGATGGTCCCTCTAGAAGACAACAAACCTTAACTCGATTATGTGACCGTCTTGAACTGCCCTTTGAACCTTAGGGTTTGGGGTAGTACGGCGTGCCACATGTGAGGCGTTGGCTTGACCCTTCTACGGCTGGACCGTTGGTACTGTGGCATGAAGTGAATGTTTTTAAACTTATTTCATGTGTTGCGCTGTTTCGGGAAAACTTGGGCGTTTGATTGTTCGATCGGAAAGTTTAACATTTTCTATTTATCCGGATTGTGATACAATATTTGGAATCCACAAGTAGTTATGAGATAATTGATTTGGATGTTATAAACAAAGCACTTTAGTCTCACTTGATTGGTTGCCACAGGATTTTGATGTAATCAAAAGTCCATCGCAATCACGTAGCGTACGCGGATACTCGCCGGTAAACTTAATAGACAGCTACACCCCATAGCCCCGATCAAGTGACTGTAGGAGAACCCCGTCACCAAAAAGCATCCGTTCGGGTGCTCGCGGCAGCGGTGTTCCGCCTTAGTGCACTTCGTCGACGGTATCGCGGGGTGCGGCTGTCTACTGAAGTTTGCGACGAACATTCATTCTGGATGCCTGGAATCCTGTTGAATTGCCCGACTTTACATTGAAAAGTGTTTTCGATAATGAGACTAAAATGCGGGGTTTATAATTGTTAGGCATGCGATGTCTAAGGAATTCATTTTGTTAGGCATGCGATGTCTAAAGAGTTTGCGGATTCCAACTGTTGTAGTTTTACACTTTCTTTTCTGTGACCGTAAGTGTAATATGTGATATCGCCGGTTTCGTTGCTATATGTCAACGACAATTGGGATACGCATGTTTACTTACGTTGATGACATGTGATGTTATGTGTTGCTGGATATGTTATATTGGATCGTCGTGTTTGAATAGCCGGGTTTTTTTTTATGTGAGATGAGTGTTTTTCATTTTCATTCATGTAAAAACTTGTATGTAATATTCTTTTATTGGGGCACTTCCAGGTTGCGGAAGATGTCACCGTTGATGTATATTATTTACTTTTCCGCATTAGGATAGACCCAAGGAGGGGAGCACAAGTAACCGGGTTCTAGGGTCAAGTGGGAGACCATCTCGATGAGACGAGTCTGGGTCTCCTAACCCTAGAATTGGTAGGGTTGCTTGCCGCTCTCGTAGGGGTCTAGGGGTGTGGGATTGGCTATTCATCACGACCGTGGAATACGTATTTTATACTGGCTCGTATTAAAAACACGGACATCCTAGTATATCCAATATTTCATATGATATTTTCTGCTGCGTTATCTGTGATGTGATCATGTGATATGTTCAGATAGATATAGTATATAGTATATATGATATATTATATAGACTTTGCTTATGTTTTACACCCGCGCTAGCCCTGCCCCGCTCTGCCGTTAGTTACCTAACCTAACGGTGCAGACGGGACATCGAGGCGAATGCGGATGGCATAAGCGTACGTTATATTTATCTGTGATGTTTAGGTGGACTTAAATGATGGGACATTCATTAATGAGATTAATGAAAGAAAATAAACCTGAAAGATGTTGTGGAATCGAATTTCAAAAATAAAATCAGGTAGCTATAGTTCTTGCTTTGCATCGCGGTGTTCCTTGTAGAACATCCCGCACCTTATTCGATAAGGAAAGGGCTGAGATCCCTTCACCGGGAGTGACCCCTTTAGCAATAACTGGCAGATGCTACAACTCTCGGTTTGTCTTTTGATTGCTTCTATAGTTTCTGCTTTGCACAGAGATATATATGATATATCCAGCACCTTATTCGATGAGGAAAGGGCCGACGATCCTGTTAGTGTTTATGCCCTAGAAGGCCATTACTGTATCATACTAGTTTGTATATTACTTAATGGAAGCTTGGGATATTCACATGTATATAACAGTCTTGCTAAACATGGTAGTATGCTACTTGGTTTTTCTATCTTAATATGTGAGTGTACGTATTGATAGAGCTCTTAGGATCTTGCTTGACTACCAGCGTTATGATGGCAGTCACACTAGTGGGGGCTGGGTAGTCTACAAGCACATCCTTATTCAGGTCCCTAGTCGTTGGATTATCGAGACAGAGCATCGATACTCCGGAGTAGACTAGTGTGTACGCTTCTCATCCCAGTTGGGGAAATGGTCTGTCCCACAGCCGTCAGTACGTCATACTGGAGATAGTATACAGGTGCTCGTTAGGTTACGGGTACACCGGACAGGACTCACAGGGAACTGTTGGTTGGTTTTATACCAGTCGTCAGTGAACAGTTCCCAGGTGACATGAGTACAGCATAGTCCGCAGACTTGACACTGCTACTTCGCCTCGAGTGTGTCCCACTGTTCTTAGATTGCTACCCTACCACGGCTCAAAGGAGTCGTGCAAACAGGTAGCAGTTGGGTGCAGTCCCGAGCACTTGGAGGCAGTGGCGGTTAGACAGGATTCGTCTCTCCCGGTATTGGGAGTTGATATCGCGCTGTGTCAGAGAGCCATTACGCAAAGTCCCTGGCCAGGGCAAGCGAGATTTGCTGGTAGGTTCCAGTAGTTTCTCAGGGTGTAATGGGCTTCCCTCCGACACGACTTATACCGCTATTAGGGGACTGACGCTTGCCGCCCTCTAGGCCGGATATGCGATAGTCTAAGACGAACGGACCGGACTGTATGGAGATTGTCACATCAGACTCAGTAGGAGTTCGGATGGGTTTCCTCATCGGCCTTCTTATCGACAACTACCTGGGGACCGTTACGTACAGCTAGTGCCACTTGCGGTCTGTGGTTAAACCCACTGCCAGCGTAGTAGTCGAGTCTTTAGAGTCCCACACAGAGAGTTTCCTATTCCAGGCGAAAAGATATAGAGGTCGTATGGTTTTACGACAAGGGTTCGGACGCGTACGTGCGTTTACGCACGTACGACTTTCGGACAGTTTTTACCAGTCGGCTTTGGTTTAAGCCAGTTACTGGTATCCGGTTATTGGATTTTTACAGTCTAAAGTTTTTCCGTATTTTTGCGGATTGGAGGGGCGTTCTCGTAATTGTGCGAGAAGCTTCTAGGAGTGGTGACTAAGGAGGTTTAGGTATCATATGCAATGAATGAGATTAGTGAGTCATGAGGGTGATTCATTCATGTCATTAAAGCACAATAAATGCTTAATGACTCATGATAATGAATCACCATTAGATATTTGTGAAGCATGCTTATTCATCATGTATTATTCTTTTCTTCATAAAAGAGAATGCTTCATATTTATTATGATACTCAATAATCTCATCTCATTATTATCTACACATTCTCTCTCCTCAAGCTCTCTCTCTTCAAAAGACTAATCCTCCCCTCTCATGAGTTGAGTACAAGGGTTAGTAAGACTAAACAATCCATAACCATCACGCTATCTCAATCTATCTTCTTTGATTAGCAATCCAAGAAGGTTAGTTGCCTCAAGTTTAGAGGCTAAGCTTGGAGTTTTGCTCTCGGGTGGATCGTCTACTACTTCGAGAAGGCCGAGGAGAACAAGGAGTTCGTAAGGACGAAGGAGTTGGTTCATTAGGTATAATCCCTAAACACAGTAGTTTAGAAACACTTTGTGTTTGGTTATTTATAGTTTAGCTTCGATTCAAGCGGTTAGTCGATGTTCGTTCACTAAACAAGTTCGTTTTTGAAAATTCCGCCTCCCCACAAGTATTGGGGTGTACTACATCGACTTACAGTGGTATCAGAGACTCGCTAAACAATAAATAACTTAATTGCAAATTTGTACGAATTTCGAACGGAAAAACGAAGCCGGAAAACCCTAAAAATATCAAGTTTCTGTCGATTTTAAAATGATGTCCAAAAATTTTTCAGGTAAGTTCAGAAAGCTTGAAAAGACACCAGAAGAACACCTAAGAAATTTGGGCTCCTGAATCGACAACGCGGCCGTGGAACCGCGGCGGATCGCACCGATCGGCCGCGCTTCCGCCGCCGAGTTGCCGAGTCAGGAAGCCAAATTTCCTGTGTTGCTTCTCTGTGGTATTTAGGATTTTCTGGAATATTTAATATATGCTCAGGTTTCAGTTTTACAGAGCAGTTTTTGGAGCAATATTAATGGTGTTTAATCGATCGAAATTGTACAGTATTTGCATATTGGATTATATCTGTGTTTGTATAATGTGTTCGTAAACCTCCCCTAACTGCTAGTATGTCAGTTGGCAGGGGGTTGCACATTTCTGAAATGGTTATATCTGTTTGTGCATATAAACTGTATTGGACTGTTGTGGTGTATAGCCGGGGTTTTGAAATGGGTTATTATTTAATTCATTTGTTGTAAATGTAATTTGTTGTAATATTATTTTGTGGGGCACATCCATGTTGCGGTTGTAGCCACCGTTGTATTATTTCATTTTACTGTTTTTGCTCCTAGGACAGATCCAAGGTGGGGTACACAAACTGCCGGGCGGGTAGTTTGCCGTACCCGTAGGGATCTTGGGTGGGGTAACGGCTATTCATCACAACTGTGTAATCTGTCTTTTCTTGCAGGCTCAAAAGAAATACAGATTGCTTGCAAATCCAATAAAGTTTATCTGTGTTCTGGAATGTATATCATTGCGTCAGACGAATGTAAAATATCTATATATATGATAGCTATTTAGACGTCACTTATGTTTTGCACCCGCGCTAGCCTAGCCCCCGCTCTGTCGTTAGTTAAGTAACCTAACGGGTAATGACGGGGCCCCGTGGCGAATGCGGATGGCATAAGAGGACGTCATATTTTCGTTATTTTCTGCAAGGATAGGTTAATGATGGGACGCATTATCTATAATGCAAAGAAAATAAACCAAGTTTAAATCGTTGGAACAATTTAAAAAGAAACCACTCGGTTATTTTTAAAACAGATATTTTTAAATGCGGAGATTTAACCACTCCTTTTAAAAGCTATCAGGTTCCTTCGGTTCTATCAAGTTCACTACGTTCACGGTTTCGCCAAAACCAGTCGTAGCCCTCCGTCATTTCTTATGAATGGTCAGTTGTATTCAAGCTATGTTTGTTTGGCCCTTAGTCAAGACATAGTGATTGGTAGCTGCTGGGGTATTCATTTGTTGCATAGATAGATGAGTTGGTTTGGGACAATCGTATTACTTTGTTTGGCCCTTAGTCAAGAGTATACGGATGGGTTCAAATCAACAGGATAATGATGGGCAGAACTTGACATGTGACTTATGATTTGTTGGCCCTTAGTCAAGATTATAAGAGCATGGGGCAAAAATCAATATCGGGAATTTCTAAAGAAACTGAAATTTGCAGAGAGATGCATACCATTTTGAGTTTGATGAATGTTGGTAGCATTCCTACAGCATTATCAGACGATGATATTTGGATCCCGATCCTACTGTGAGTATATGCTACTTATCAGGATATTCGTCACTTAACGATCAATGCTATAAACCTAGTAGGTGTCCAGAAAAGTGTCAGCGGGGTTACGCTCCCAGAGAAAAGAGGTTATTTAATTAAGGAACTTCGCGAAAGCGCTGGAAAACCTCCCTCGAAGTATCGACACCAGCCTGGCTGAACGGTTAAGCAAGTATTGTACGGTGAGAATAGTCCGGGCTAATTCTTCTTTTATGGTTTGAGGAAGGATTCGAGAAACAGTGGGAGCCATCAAGTTTAGATAAACTAAAAACCACTCTAAACTTGCAAGAGCATCATGCTAAAGAGTTTTCTTCTCTCTCTCCTAATTGCAGCGACCCTGAAAATGACTGGACTTAAGTTACTTTTAGAGAAAAATATACTGACAGGGCCAAACTATAAAGATTGGCTGCGGAATGTCAAAATGGCTTTGACCTATGACAAACTGTGGTACGTCCTCACCGCTACGGCACCTGCTGTCCCTGGTCCCAAATCCAACAATGCGGATAAGGAAATCCGCAAAACCTGGGATTTAGATTACGCGAAAGCCAAGTGCATCGTGCTTGCCTCGATGAACAATGAACATCAGAGGAGGCACGAGGATATGGACCTTGATGGCATATTTCTCCATACAACGGAACTTTATGGAGAGCAATCTCGTATAGAAAGATACGAGACCTCAAAGAACTTGTTTCGAGCGAGGTTGGCCGTCGGGTCATTGGTAGGAGAACATGTCCTAAAGATGATCGGCTATATAGAAGAGCTCGCAGACCTTGGGACGACTTTGGATAATGAGCTCTATACAGACCTTATTCTCCAGTCCCTTCCTCACACCTACGCCCAGTTTATCCTGAACTTCAATATTCAAAGAAAAGAAGTTGAACTTCCGGAACTCCTGAACATGTCAAGGAGTGCATAGGGCACCTTGAAGAATTCATGGGAAACACCCGCTATATTTGTTGGCGGTACATCTTCTTCCGGGTCCAAGGCAAGGGCCAAAGGAAGGAAGAAGAAGGCCGCACCCAGACCTAGAGGAGGTGTTAGTAAGGTGGGAGGGAAGGGAAAGAAAAAGTTTGCAGCACCGGTAGTTGGCCAGGATGAGTGCTTCCATTGTCACAGGAAAGGGCACTGGAAGAAGGATTGCAAGGCGTGGAACGCCAAGAACCAGGAACCGAAGCAAGCTGTGGCTTCGACTTCAAGTGTGTTTGTAATTGAGAATTGTCTGTCGATCAACTCTACTTCCTGGGTATTGGATTCCGGATCAGGATCTCATATTTGCAATTCATTGCAGGCACTGAGAAACCGTAGAGTGCTGAAGGAAGGTGATATGACCCTAAAGGTTGCTAACGGAGCTAGCGTGGGAGCTGCGTCCGTCGGGGATTATCACCAAGGATTGACGAGTGGACACATTTTGGTTTTACATAACTGTTATTTTGTACCAAGCTTAACGTGTAATATCATATCAGTTTCCTTGTTATCAAATAAAGGTTATGATTTCACGTTTGTAAGAGATGTTGTCAACATCCACCTTAATCATGGTTTGATTGGGTCAGGTACACTAAATAACGGCATATATGTTTTAAACCAACTCCAAATTTTCAATGTCCAGAACACACTAAAAAGAAAGTCTCCAGATTTAAATAAACCTTTCTTATGGCATTGTAGACTGGGTCACATCAATGAGAGAAGGTTGACTAAGTTGCATAGAGAAGGATATTTGGACTCGTTCGAATATCAATCTTATGACACTTGTCAATCTTGTCTCAAAGGAAAGATGACAAAGACTCCATTCACTGGACAAGAAGTAAGAGCGAGCGAGCTCTTAGGACTCATACACAGCGATGTATGTGGTCCTATGTCTACACATGCGAGAGGTGGTTATTCCTACTTCATTACTTTTACAGATGATTTCTCTAGGTATGGATATGTTTTCTTAATGAAGCATAAATCCGAGGCCTTTGAGAAATTCCTGGAATACAAGAGTGAAGCGGAAAACCAAACAGGCAAAAGTATTAAGACACTGAGATCTGATCGAGGTGGAGAATACTTAAGTGCCGAGTTCCTAGGTTACCTAAAAGAGAAAGGAATTCTCTCTCAGCTTACTCCTCCATACACTCCACAGCACAACGGTGTATCGGAGAGACGGAATCGAACCCTATTGGATATGGTACGATCCATGATGAGTAATGCTGAGTTACCGCGATCTTTCTGGGGTTATGCTCTAGAATCAGCGGCATATCTTTTAAACCAGGTTCCAACCAAGACTGTGCCTACCACACCATATCAGATGTGGAGTGGGAAGAAACCCTATCTAAAACATTTTAGGACATGGGGGTGTCCAGCTTTTGTAAAAAAGCAGCATTCGGACAAGCTCGAGGCACGCTCAGTACAGTGTAAACTTGTGGGATATCCAAAGAACTCCAAGGGATATTATTTCTATTACGCAGAGGAACAAAAGGTTTTTGTTTCTCGTCATGCCCACTTCTTAGAAACTGAATTTTAAGAAAATCAGAAGAGTGGGAGCGCAGTAGAACTGGAAGAAATTCCAGAACCACAAGCTGTTACTGAAAGTTTGGTAGAACCAGAGGTTCAAGAAGAACAGAACATTCCCGCACCCCTCCGCAGGAGTAGTAGGCCGTCTCATCCGCCTGAGAGATACTACGGTTTTCTCATTGATGGGGATAGAGAGGATTGCATCATAGATGATGATGAACCTACTGACTTCCAGCAGGCCATCCAGAGCGACGACTCGGTACGATGGCTAGATGCAATGCGGACCGAAATGGAGTCCATGTACACCAACAAAGTATGGACTTTGGACTTTGCTCCAGATGGGGTAAAACCCATAGGATGCAAATGGATCTTCAAGAAAAAGATTGGTGTAGATGGACAGGTGGAAACCTATAAGGCTAGACTTGTTGCAAAGGGTTTTCGTCAAAGACCTGGTTTGGACTATGACGAAACTTTTTCTCCAGTGGCTATGCTCAAATCCATTCGGGTCCTTCTTGCTATTGCTGCCTTCCATGATTATGAAATCTGGCAGATGGACGTAAAGACGGCTTTTCTGAAAGGAAATTTAGAAGAGTGCGTCTATATGGATCAGCCAGAGGGTTTCAATCAGAGTGGGAGCAGCGGGAAAGTATGCAAGCTGCTTAAGTCCATTATGGACTAAAGCAGGCATCACGGAGTTGGAACATCTGTTTTGATGAGACAGTCAAAGAATATGACTTTATCAAAAATCCAGATGAACCGTGCATATATAGTAAAGTTGTAGCCAGAAGTGTTGTATTCCTCGTCTTGTACGTGGATGACATTCTATTGATAGGAAATGACATTCCTATGCTACAATCTGTCAAAGGATTCTTGTCACTCAGGTTCTCCATGAAAGACCTGGGTGATGCCTCTTACATTCTGGGGATCCGGATCTATCGTGATAGATCCAAGAGGATGTTGGGACTTTCGCAGTCCAGGTATATCGACACTGTACTGAAAAGATTCAGTATGGAAGATTCTAAGCGCGGTAATCTACCGGCTTGTCACGGAATCACCCTCTCCAAAGAGATGTCTCCCAAGACTGATTTGGAAAGGGAACGCATGTCTATTATACCCTACGCTTCTGCGGTAGGCTTTATAATGTATGCGATGTTGTGTACCAGACCAGATGTAGCTTACGCACTAAGCGTGGTGAGCCGGTATCAGTCAGACCCAGGGGAGAAACACTGGATAGCAGTAAAGAACATTCTCAAGTACCTGAGGAGGACTAAGGAGATGTTCTTGGTTTACGGCGGAAAAGACCTCAGGTTGGAGGCCTTTGCTGATTCCGGCTTCCAGAGTGATAAGGACGATTCCAAGTCCATGTCGGGTTATGTCTTTACCCTCAATGGAGGGACGGTGTGCTGGAAGAGCTCCAAGCAGGACACCGTTGCTGACTCGACGATGGAAGCGGAGTATATAGCTGCTTACGATGCCGCAAAAGAAGCAGTCTGGATGAAGAAGTTCCTAACAGAACTTCAGGTGGTTCCTACTATAGTTGATCCAATACCTCTGTATTGCGACAACAACGGAGCTATAGCTTTAGCGAAGGAACCAAGGTCCCATCAGAAGTCCAGACACATCTTGAGGAGGTATCACCTGATCAGGGAGATCATTGATCGTTAGGAGATCGAGGTTCGGAGAGTTGCTTCAGAAGAGAACATTGCTGATCCATTCACGAAGGCCCTACCTCAGACGCAGTTCGAGAGGCTTCTCGAGATCATTGGTCTTCGATATGCCAGTACATGGCCCTAGTGCAAGTGGGAGATTGTTAGTGTTTATGCCCTAGATGGCCATTACTGTATCATACTAGTTTGTATATTACTTAATGGAAGCTTGGGATATTCACATGTATATAACAGTCTTGCTAAACATGGTAGTATGCTATTTGGTTTTTCTATCTTATTATGTGAGTGTACGTATTGATAGAGCTCTTAAGATCTTGCTTGACTACCAGCGTTGTGATGGCAGTCACACTAGTGGGGGCTGGGTAGTCTACAAGCACATCCTTATTCAGGTCCCTAGTCGTTGGATTATCGAGACAGAGCATCGATACTCCGGAGTAGACTAGTGTGTACGCTTCTCATCCCAGTTGGGGAAATGGTCTGTCCCACAGCCGTCAGTACGTCATACTGGAGATAGTATACAGGTGCTCGTTAGGTTACGGGTACACCGGACAGGACTCACAGGGAACTGTTGGTTGGTTTTATACCAGTCGTCAGTGAACAGTTCCCAGGTGACATGAGTACAGCATAGTCCGCAGACTTGACACTGCTACTTCGCCTCGAGTGTGTCCCACTGTTCTTAGATTGCTACCCTACCACGGCTCAAAGGAGTCGTGCAAACAGGTAGCAGTTGGGTGCAGTCCCGAGCACTTGGAGGCAGTGGTGGTTAGACAGGATTCGTCTCTCCCGGTATTGGGAGTTGATATCGCGCTGTGTCAGAGAGCCATTACGCAAAGTCCCTGGCCAGGGCAAGCGAGATTTGCTGGTAGGTTCCAGTAGTTTCTCAGGCTGTAATGGGCTTCCCTCCGACACGACTTATACCGCTATTAGGGGACTGACGCTTGCCGCCCCCTAGGCCGG
Source organism: Agapanthus africanus (assembly GCA_030015575.1). Lineage (NCBI taxonomy): Eukaryota > Viridiplantae > Streptophyta > Magnoliopsida > Asparagales > Amaryllidaceae > Agapanthus > Agapanthus africanus. The sequence goes on from JASDDO010000022.1 coordinate 280,523,435, forward strand.
ATATGCGATAGTCTAAGACGAACGGACCGGACTGTATGGAGATTGTCACATCAGACTCAGTAGGTGTTCGGATGGGTTTCCTCATCGGCCTTCTTATCGACAACTACCTGGGGACCGTTACGTACAGCTAGTGCCGCTTGCGGTCTGTGGTTAAACCTACTGCCAGCGTAGTAGTCGAGTCTCTAAAGTCCCACACAGAGAGTTTCCTATTCCAGGCGAAACGATATAGAGGTCGTATGGTTTTACGACAAGGGTTCGGACGCGTACGTGCGTTTACGCACGTACGACTTTCGGACAGTTTTTACCAGTCGGCTTTGGTTTAAGCCAGTTACTGGTATCCGGTTATTGGATTTTTACAGTCTAAAGTTTTTCCGTATTTTTGCGGATTGGAGGGGCGTTCTCGTAATTGTGCGAGAAGCTTCTAGAAGTGGTGACTAAGGAGGTTTAGGTGTCATATGCAATGAATGAGATTAGTGAGTCATGAGGGTGATTCATTCATGTCATTAAAGCACAATAAATACTTAATGACTCATGATAATGAATCAACATTAGATATTTGTGAAGCATGCTTATTCATCATGTATTATTCTTTTCTTCATAAAAGAGAATGCTTCATATTTATTATGATACTCAATAATCTCATCTCATTATTATCTACACATTCTCTCTCCTCACGCTCTCTCTCTTCAAAAGACTAATCCTCCCCTCTCATGAGTTGAGTACAAGGGTTAGTAAGACTAAACAATCCATAACCATCACTCTATCTCAATCTATCTTCTTTGATTAGCAATCCAAGAAGGTTAGTTGCTTCAAGTTTAGAGGCTAAGCTTGGAGTTTTGCTCTCGGGTGGATCGTCTACTACTTCGAGAAGGCCGAGGAGAACAAGGAGTTCGTAAGGACGAAGGAGTTGGTTCATTAGGTATAATCCCTAAACACAGTAGTTTAGAAACACTTTGTGTTTGGTTATTTATAGTTTAGCTTTGATTCAAACGGTTAGTCGATGTTCGTTCACTAAACAAGTTCATTTTTGAAAATTCCGCCTCACCACAAGTATTGGGGTGTACTACATCGACTTACAGATCCCTTCACCGGGAGTGACCCCTTTAGCAAAACTAGAAAAGCCTCAAAAACACTCCATTTAAAAACCATTTGATTCCGCAAAGAGATCAAGTTCAAAATGTTAAATGTTTTCATAAAAGCCATCCGCAACCCTCGGTCATTTTAGGTAGTAGAGTACTTCGTATTCGTGCTGTGTTTGTTGACCTTAGTTAAGGTACAGTGTACGGTAGCTAGGTGATGTCTTCTTACACCGCATATGATGCGATTAGTTACGACAGTCGCGTGACTTTGTTGACCTTAGTTAAGGGTCATGTGGGTGGATTTAATTAATCACGAAATGACGGGTAGAACTTGACTAGTACTTATGATTTGTTAACCATAGTTAAGGTCATAGGTGCTAGGGGTAAAAACCATAATCGGGAGTTTCAAGTGTTGAAATTTGCAATGAGATTGCATACCTTCTATATGATAGTTGGATCCTGATACCCACTGCGAGTAATTGTTACTCCTGGGAGAGTTTTGCACTTTACAATTAGCCGATCAAGTAGGTGTCTAGAAAGGTGTCAACGGGGTTACGCCTCTGGGAAAACGAGATTTATTTTAATTAGGTCCGTGCGAAAGCACGGGGAACCTCCCTCAAAGTACCGACACTGGACTGGCTGAAAGATTGGCGAACTTGTAGAGTGTAATTAATCCCGGCTAGTCTTTCTTTTTAAGGTTTGAAGGAAGATTTGATAAAAACAGTGGGAGCCGTCCTGATTAGATAAAATAAATAACCATTCTAATCTTGCAAGAGCACACGCAGAGTGTTTTCTTCTCTCTCTCTCTCCGAGCAGCGACTATATCTGTTAGTGTATATGCCCTAGGGGCTATTATTGTATCATACTAGATTGTATATTACTTAATGGAAGCTTGGGATATTCACAGTTATATATACAGTCTTGGTAAAAATGGTAGTATGCTACTTGGTTTGTGTCTACTTTAATATGTTCATATGTTTCTTGTAATGTATCACTTATACATATTAGTAGAGCCTATAGGATCTTTGCTTGATTACCAGCATCGTGATGGCAGTCACACTAGTGAGGGCTGGGTAGTCTGTAAGCAACATCCTATACAGGTCCCTGGTCGTTAGATTATCGAGATAGGGCATCGATATTCCGGAGTAAACTAAGTGTGTACGCTTCTCATCCCAGTTGGGGAGATGGTCTGTCCCACAGCCATCAGTACGTCGTACTGGAGATAGTATGCAGGTGCTCGTTAGGTTACGGGTACACCGGACAGGACTCACAGGGGAACTGATTGGTAGGTATTATACCCATCGTCAGTTAACAGTTCCCAGATGACATGAGTACAGCATAGTCCGCAGACTTGACACTGCTACTTCGCCTCGAGTGTGTCCCACTGTTCTTAGATTGCTACCCTACCACGGCTCAAAGGAGTCGTGCAAACAGGTAGCAGTTGGGTGCAGTCCCGAGCACTTGGAGGCAGTAGTGGTTAGATAGGATTCGTCTCTCCCGGTATTGGGAGATGATATCGCGCTGTGTCAGAGAGCCATTACGCAAAGTCCCTGGCCAGGGCAAGCGAGATATACTGGTAGGTTCCAGTAGCTTCTCAGGGTGTAATAGACTTCGCTCCGACACGACTTATACAGCTATTAGGGGACTGACGCTTGCCGCCCCCTAGGCTCGATATGTGATAGTCTTAGACAAATAGACCGGACTGTACGGAGATTGTCACATCAGGCTCTGTAGGGGTTCAGATGGTTTTCCTCATTGGCCTTCTTATCGACATCTACCTGGGGACCGTTACGTACAGCTAGTGCCGCTTGCGGTATGTGGTTAAACCCACTGCCAGCGTAGTGTCGAGTCTTTAGAGTCCCACACAGAGAGTTTCCCTGCTCCAGACGAAACGATATAGAGGTCGTATGGTTTTACGACAAGGGTTCGGACGCGTACGTGTGTTTACGCACGTACGACTTTTCGGACAGTTTTTACTAGCCGGCTTTGGTTTAAGCCAGATTCTAGTATCGGGTTATTGGATTTATACAGTCTAAAGTTTTTCCGTGTTTTCACGGATTGGAGGGGCATTCTCGTAATTTGTCGGGAAGCTTCTAGAAGAGTAGTGACTAAGGGGTTAAGGTGGCATTGCATTAAATGAGATTAGTGACTCATTTGTGTGATTCATCCATGTCATTAATGCATCATAAATGCTTAATGACTCATGGTGATGAATCACTCATAGATATTTCTAAAGCATGGTTGTTAATTAAATTATTTCATTTTTGGATAAATAATAATGCTTCATCTATATTATGATAACATCATTATCTCATTTCATTCTCATCTTCACCTTCTCTCTCTTTAAGCTCACTCTCTCTTCAAACCCTAACCCTAACCTCTCATGTGTTGAGATCAAGGGTTAGCTAGACTAATACATCCATAACCTCACACTATATCCCCTAGGTAGCTTAGATTAGCACTTTAAGCAACCTAGTTATCTCAAGTCTGAGATTAAGCTTAGCGTAGGAGCTTTCGGGTGGATCGTCTTTGATTCGAGGAGGCCGTTGAGGTGCCGATGTTCCAAGGAGCCTATGAGGAGTAGAGGATCGCGATGAAGACCCGAAGGACTAGTATCGTGAGATATAACTTCGTATCCGAGTAGTTAAACCTCTAGTATTTAGTTAGCATTGGTTTAGATAACGATTCATGCGCTCAAGTCCGTGTTATGAAGCTTTGATAATCGTTTTTCATATATTCCGCCTCCCCGCAAGTTCGTGGGGTGCGTAACATGGACTTACAATGGTATCAGAGACAACTAAACCATTACTAGCTTGTTAGCAAATGATTAGAAGTTCGATCGACAGTTAAACACGAAAACAGAATTTTGAAACCCTAAGTTTCTGTTAATTTTAAACTTGTCTAAAAAAATATTTGACATGCCTTAAAATTCACAGCAGGGTATTTTAAGAATACTGGGAAAAAACGAGTCAGTGAATCGGCTAAACGGCCGCGGATCCGTGGCAATAGAGAGCTTGTGCCGCGGATACGCCGCCGAGTCAACGCGGAGTTGACTCGGATTTGCTCAGTAATTCCTATTTTGCTGTTTTCTGTTTTCTTGTATGTTCTGTTTCTGCCCAGGTTGCCTCTATACTGACTTGCTTTTGGGATAGACACGGAAAAGAGAAGTCGATCGATGTTCTAAGATATTTGCTAATTGGGTTTTATCTGTAATGTTTAATGCGTTCGTAAACCTCCCTTAACTGCTAGTATGTGGGTTGGCAGGGGGTTGCACATTTCTGAAATGTTTACTGTTTGTGTATATGAACTGTGTTGGACTGTTGTGATGATTAGTCGGGGTTTGAGATGTGTTTAATATTCATTCTTTCAATGTAAATGTAATTTAATGTAATATTCTTTTGCAGGGCACATCCAGGTTGCCATTGTAGCCACCGTTGTATTATTATTTCTTTTTACTGTTTTTTGCTCCTAGGATAGACCCAAGGTGGGGTACACAAACTACCGAGTACGTTGAAGTGTTTAGTAGCCTACTTACGTTGTTGAGGGAGACCGCTTCACTTCGGGTACTTGGCGGGTAGTTTGCCGTACCCATAGGGGTCTAGGGTAGGGTAATGGCTATTCATCACAACTGTGTAATCCGTCTTTTATTGCAGGCTCAAAGCAAATGCGGATTGCTAGTATATCCAATAAAGGTCTTCTGTGATCTGGAATACTTATTATTGCGTCTGACGAATGTACAATATCTATATATGATACCTATTAGACGTTACTTATGTTTTACACCCGTGCTAGCCCAGCCCCCGCTCTGTCGTTAGTTAAGTAACCTAACGGGAGATGACGGGACCCAGTGGCGAATGCGGATGGCATAAGAGGACGTGGTATTTTCGTTGTTTTCTGCAATGATAAGTTTAATGATGGGACGCATTATAATAATGCAAAGAAAATAAACCAAAGTTTAATCGTTGGAACAAATTTAAAAACCACTCGGTTATTTTAAAAGATCAGAATTTTTAAATTACGGAGCTTTAACTACTCATTTTAAAAAAGTATCAGGTTCCTTCGATTATATCAAGTTCACTACGTTCACGGTTTTGCCAAATCCATTCGTAGCCCTCCGTCATTTCTTATGGATGGTCAGTAGTATTCAAGCTATGTTTGTTGGCCCTTAGTCAAGGCATAGTGTTTGGTAGCTGCTGGGGTATTCATTTGTTGCATAGATAGATGCGTTGGTTTGGGACAGTCGTATTACTTTGTTGGCCCTTAGTCAAGAGTATGTACGGGTAGGTTCAAATTAACCTGGACAATGACGGGTAGAACTTGACATGTGACTTATGATTTGTTGGCCCTTAGTCAAGGTCATAAGAGCATGGGGCAAAAATCCACATCGGGAATTTCTAAAGAAACTGAAATTTGCAGAGAGATGCATACCATTTTGGAGTTTGATTAATGTTGGTAGGATTCCTTCAACATTATCATACGATGATATTTTGGATCCCGATCCTACTGTGAGTATATACTACTTATCAGGAGATTCGTCACTTAAAGATCAATGCTATAAACCAAGTAGGTGCCTAGAAAGGTGTCTGCAGGGTTACGCCCCCAGAGAAAAGAGGTTATTTAATTAAGGAACTTCGCGAAAGCATTGGAAAACCTCCCTCGAAGTATCGACACTGGCCTGGCTGAACGGTTAAGCAAGTATTTTACGGTGAGAATAGTCCTGGCTAATTCTTCTTTTATGGTTTGAGGAAGGATTCGAGAAACAGTGGGAGCCATCTTATTTAGATAAACTTAAAACCAATCTAAACTTGCAACAGCATCATGCTAATAGTATTTTCTTCTCTCGCTTAAATTGTAGCGACCCTGTGACCACACATAGGTTACATCTAGATAATAATTTGACTGAATCTTACTTATATGAATGGCAAAAGTCTGTCCTGATGTCCATTGCCTATGACAAGCTTGACCACCCTATTACTACTCAAGATCCCGCTGTCCCAGGTCCAGTTTCCACTGTCGCGGATATGGATATCCGTCAGACAAGGGAAAAAAATAAAGCGAAAGCTAAGTGCCTCGTGTTAGATTCAGTTGATGGTGTATACCAGAAGCAGCATGAGAAGATGGACTTAGTTTCCATCTTTCTCCATAATAAAGATTTATATAGAGAGCAATCTCATATCACTAGATATGAAACCTCGAACGAATTAATTCAAGCGAGGATGGCTGACGGGTCATCTGTAGGGGACAAAGTCCTTATAATAACTAGCTGTATTGATGAGCTCCAGGACCTGGAGACCGCGTTGGGAAACGAGTCAAAAACTGACTTGATTCTACAGTCTCTGCCTCCTACCCTGAAGGAAACCAGGGAAGGAGAAGGAAAGAGAAAGGAAAAAGTTTCGGGACTGGAAATAATAAAAGAGGGACATTCCTATTGTTACAGGAATTAACATTGGCAGAATGATTGCAGGGCTTTAGAAGCCAGTAGCCAGGATACGAAGCATGTTATGGCTACAGCCTCAAGTGTGTTTGTAATAGAGAACTGTATGTTAGTTAACCCTACTTCCTGGGTATTGGATACAGGGTCAGGATCTCACATCTACAATTCATTACAGGCTCTGAGAAACCGTAGGGTTATCGGTATGGTGATATGACCCTCACGGTTGCTAACGGAATGAGCATGGACGCTGAATCCGTAGGGGAATATCATCTTTGACTGACAACTGGGCAGATATTGATTCTGCGTAACTGTTTTTATGTACCAGGAACAACTTGTAATATCATATCAGTATCTTTACTTTCTAAGGAAGGATATGATTTTACTTTTATAAGTGATGTGGTTCACATCCACCTAAATCAAGTTCTGATTGGGTCAGGTACATTACAAAACGGAATATACGTATTAAATCAAGCTCAGATTTTCAGTGTCCAGAACACACTTAAAAGAAAGTCTCCAGATATAAATCAGGCTTTCTTATGGCGCTGTAGACTAGGTCACATCAATGAAAGAAGGTTGACTAAGTTACATAAAAAAGGATATTTGAATGCGTTCGAATATCAATCTTATGCTACTTGTGAATCTTGTCTCATGGGAAAGATGACAAAAACTCCGTTCACTGGACACGGAGTAAGAGCAAGCGAACTCTTGGGAATCGTACATAGTGACGTGTGTGGTCCAATTTCTACGCATGCGCGAGGTGGTTATTCCTACTTCATTACTTTTACAGATGATTTCTCTAGGTATGGATATGTCTTCTTAATAAAGCATAAATCCGAGGCTTTTGAGAAATTCCAAGAATACAAGAATGAAGTGGAAAAACAAACATGCAAGAGTATAAAGACACTGAGATCTGATCGAGGTGGTGAATACTTAAGTGCCGAGTTCCTGGGTTACTTAAAAGAGAATGGAATTCTTTCTCAGCTTACTCCTCCATACACGCCACAACATAACGGTGTATCGGAAAGGAAGAATCGAACCCTATTGGATATGGTTCGTTCCATGATGAGTAATGCCGAGTTACCATGATCATTCTGGGGATATGCACTATAATCAGCTGCATATCTTTTGAACCAGGTTCCTACCAAAACTGTGCCTACCACACCATATCAGATGTGGAGTAGGAAGAAACCCTGTCTAAAACATTTTAAGACATGGGGATGTCCAGCTTTTGTAAAAAAGCAGCATGCGGACAAGCTCGAGGCACGCTCAGTAAAGTGTATGTTTGTGGGATATCCAAAGAACTCCAAGGGATATAATTTCTATTACGCAGACGAACAAAAGGTTTTTGTTTCTCGTCATGCATGCTTCTTAGAAACTGAATTTTTGGAAAATCAGAAGAGTGGGAGCGCAATAGAACTGGAAGAAATTCCAGAACCACAAACTACTACTGAAAGTATGGTAGAACCAGAAGTTCAAGAAGAACTGGACATTCCCACACCACTCCGCAGAAGTAGTAGGCAGTCTCATCCGCCCGAGAAATACTACGGTTTTCTCATAGACGGTGATAGAGAGGATTGCACTATTGACTATGATGAGCCTACTAGCTTCCAGCAAGCCATTCAGAGCGGTGACTCAGTAAAATGGCTGGATGCAATGCGGACCGAAATGGAGTCCATGTACACTAACAAAGTATGGACTTTGGACATTGCTCCAGATGGGGTAAAACTCGTAGGATGCAAATGGATCTTCAAAAAGAAGATTGGTGTAGATAGACAGGTTAAAACCTATAAGGCTAGACTTGTTGCAAAGGGTTTCCGTCAAAGACCTGGTTTGGACTATGACGAAACCTTTTCTCCAGTGGCTATGCTTAAATCTGTTCGGGTCCTTCTTGCTATTGCTGCCTTCCACGATTATGAAATCTGGCAGATGGACGTAAAGACGGCCTTTCTGAATGGAAATTTGGAAGAAAGCGTCTATATGGATCAGCCAGAAGGATTCATTCAGAGTGGAAGCAACAGTAAAGTATGCAAGCTGCTTAAGTCCATTTATGGACTAAAGCAGGCATCACGGAGTGGGAACATCTGTTTTGATGATGCTGTCAAAGAATTTGACTTTATCAAAAATCCAGACGAACCATGCATATACAGTAAGATTGTAGGGAGAGCTGTAGTATTCCTCGTCTTGTATGTGGATGACATTCTCCTAATAGGAAATGATATTCCTATGTTACAGTCAGTCAAAAGATTCTTGTCACATAAATTCTCCATGAAAGACCTGGGTGATGCCACCTACATTCTGGGGATCCAGATCTATCGTGATAGATCAAAGAGGATGTTGGGACTTTCACAGTCTAGGTACATAGACACCATAGTGAAGAGATTCGGTATGGATGATTCTAAGCACGGTAACCTACCGGCTTGTCACGGAATCATCCTCTCCAAAGAGATGTCTCCCAAGACTGATTTGGAAAGGGATCGCATGTCAATTATACCCTACGCTTCTGCGGTAGGCTCTATAATATATGCGATGTTATGTACCAGACCAGATGTAGCATACGCATTAAGCGTTGTAAGCCGGTATCAGGCAAACCCACGGGAGAAGCACTGGATAGCAGTAAAGAACATTCTCAAGTACCTGAGGAGGACTAAGGAGATGTTCTTGGTATATGGCGGAAAAGACCTCCAGATGGAGGCCTTTGCCGACTCCGGCTTCCAGAGTGACAAAGATGACTCCAAGTCCATGTCGGGTTATGTCTTTACCCTCAATGGAGGGGCAGTCTGTTAGAAGAGTTCTAAGCAGGAGACCGTTGCTGACTCAACAATGGAAGCGGAGTACATAACTGCTTGCGATGCCGCAAAAGAGGCTGTCTGGATAAAAAAGTTCCTCACAGAACTTCAGGTGGTTCCTTCCAGTGTTGGTCCAATACCTCTGTATTGTGACAACAACGGTGCTATAGCTTTAGCGAAGGAACCCAGGTCCCATCAGAAATCCAGACACATCTTAAGGCGGTATCACCTGATCAGGGAGATCGTAGATCGCCGGGAGATCGAGGTGAAAAGAGTAAAGACAGAGAATAACATTGCTGATCCTTTCACAAAGGCCCTTCCTCAGACGCAGTTTGAGAGACTATTCGAGATGATAGGTCTACGATATGCCAGCACATGGCCCTAGTGCAAGTGGGAGATTGTTAGTGTATATGCCCTAGGGGCCATTATTGTATCATACTAGATTGTATATTACTTAATGGAAGCTTGGGATATTCACAGTTATATATATATAGTCTTGCTAAAAATGGTAGTATGCTACTTGGTTTGTGTCTACTTTAATATGTGCATATGTTTCTTGTAACGTATCACTTATACATATTAGTAGAGCCCATAGATCATTGCTTGATTACCAGCGTCGTGATGGCAGTCACACTAGTGGGGGCTGGGTAGTCTGTAAGCAACATCCTATACAGGTCCCTGGTCGTTGGATTATTGAGATAGGGAATCGATATTCCGGAGTAGACTAAGTGTGTACGCTTCTCATCCAAGTTGGGGAGATGGTCTGTCCCACAGCCATCAGTACGTCGTACTGGAGATAGTATGCAGGTGCTCGTTAGGTTACGGGTACACCGGACAGGACTCCCAGGGGAACTGATTGGTTGGTATTATACCCATCGTCAGTTAACAGTTCCCAGATGACATGAGTACAGCATAGTCCGCAGACTTGACACTGCTACTTCGCCTCGAGTGTGTCCCACTGTTCTTAGATTGCTACCCTACCACGGCTCAAAGGAGTCGTGCAAACAGATAGCAGTTGGGTGCAGTCCCGAGTACTTGGAGGCAGTAGTGGTTAGATAGGATTCGTCTCTCCCGGTATTGGGAGATGATATCGCGCTGTGTCAGAGAGCCATTACGCAAAGTCCCTGGCCAGGGCAAGCGAGATATACTGGTAGGTTCCAGTAGCTTCTCAGGGTGTAATGGACTTCGCTCCGACACGACTTATACAGCTATTAGGGGACTGACGCTTGCCGCCCCCTAGGCTCGATATACGATAGTCTTAGACGAACAGACCGGACTGTACGGAGATTGTCACATCAGGCTCAGTAGGGGTTCGGATGGTTTTCCTCATCGGCCTTCTTATCGACATCTACCTGGGGACCGTTACGTACAGCTAGTGCCGCTTGCGGTCTGTGGTTAAACCCACTGCCAGCGTAGTGTCGAGTCTTTAGAGTCCCACACAGAGAGTTTCCCTGCTCCAGGAGAAACGATATAGAGGTCGTATGGTTTTACGACAAGGGTTCGGACGCGTACGTGTGTTTACGCACGTACGACTTTTCAGACAGATTTTACTAGCCGGCTTTGGTTTAAGCCAGGTTCTAGTATCGGGTTATTGGATTTATACAGTCTAAAGTTTTTCCGCGTTTTCACGGATCGGAGGGGCATTCTAGTAATTTGTCGGGAAGCTTCTAGAAGAGTGGTGACTAAAGGGTTAAGGTGGCATTGAATTAAATGAGATTAGTGACTCATTTGTGTGATTCATCCATGTCATTAATGCATCATAAATGCTTAATGACTCATGGTGATGAATCACTCATAGATATTTATGAAGCATGGTTGTTAATTCAATTATTTCATTTTTAGATAAATAATAATGCTTCATATATATTATGATAACATCATTATCTCATCTTCACCTTCTCTCTCCTCAAGCACACTCTCTCGTCAAACCCTAACCCTTGTAAGTCGATGTACTACACCCCAATACTTGTGGGGAGGCGGAATTTTCAAAAACGAACTTGTTTAGTGAACGAACATCGACTAACCGCTTGAATCGAAGCTAAACTATAAATAACCAAACACAAAGTGTTTCTAAACTACTGTGTTTAGGGATTATACCTAATGAACCAACTCCTTCGTCTTTACGAACTCCTTGTTCTCCTCGGCCTTCTCGAAGTAGTAGACGATCCACCCGAGAGCAAAACTCCAAGCTAATCCTCTAAACTTGAGGCAACTAACCTTCTTGGATTGCTAATCAAAGAAGATAGATTGAGATAGAGTGATGGTTATGGATTGTTTAGTCTTACTAACCCTTGTACTCAACTCATGAGAGGGGAGGATTAGTCTTTTGAAGAGAGAGGGCTTGAGGAGAGAGAAGGTGAGAATTATTATCATATGAGAATAGTAAGTTATCATAATAAATATGAAGCATTCTTATTTATGAAGAAAAGAATAATACATAATGAATAAGCATGCTTCACAAATATCTAATGGTGATTCATTGTCATAACTCATTAAGCATTTATCATGCATTAATGATATGCATGAATCACCCTCATGACTCACTAAACTCATTTAATGCAAATGACACATAAACCTCCTTAGTCACCACTTCTAGAAGCTTCTCGCACAATTACGAGAACGCCCCTCCAATCCGCAAAAATACGGAAAAACTTTAGACTGTAAAAATCCAATAACCGGATACCAGCAACTGGCTTAAACCAAAGCCGACTGGTAAAAACTGTCCGAAAGTCGTACGCGCGTAAACGCACGTATGCGTCCGAACCCTTGTCGTAAAACCATACGACCTCTATATCGTTTCGCATGGAATAGGAAACTCTCTGTGTGGGACTCTAGAGACTCGACTACTACGCTGGCAGTGGGTTTAACCACAGACCGCAAGCGGCACTAGCTGTACGTAACGGTCCCCAGGTAGTTGTCGATAAGAAGGCCGATGAGAAAACCCATCCGAACTCCTACTGAGTATGATGTGACAATCTCCATACAGTCCGGTCCGTTCGTCCAAGACTATCGCATATCCTGCCTAGGGGGCGGCAAGCGTCAGTCCCCTAATAGCGGTATAAGTCGTGTCGGAGGGAAGCCCATTACACCTTGAGAAACTACTGGAACCTACCAGCAAATCTCACTTGCCCTGGCCAGTGACTTTGCGTAATGGCTCTCAGACACAGCGCGATATCTACTCCCAATACCGGGAGGGACGAATCCTGTTTAACCGCCACTGCCTCCAAGTGCTCGGGACTACACCCAACTGCTACCTGTTTGCACGACTCCTTTGAGCCGTGGTAGGGTAGCAATCTAAGAACAGTGGGACACACTCGAGGCGAAGTAGCAGTGTCAAGTCTGCGGACTATGCTGTACTCATGTCACCTGGGAACTGTTCACTGACGACTGGTATAAAACCAACCAACAGTTCCCTGTGAGTCCTGTCCGGTGTACCCGTAACCTAACGAGCACCTGTATACTATCTCCAGTACGACGTACTGACGGCTGTGGGATAGACCATCTCCCCAACTGGGATGAGAAGCGTACACACTAGTCTACTCCGGAGTATCGATGCTCTATCTCGATAATCCAACGACTAGGGACCTGTATAAAGATGTGCTTGTAGACTACCCAGCCCCCACTAGTGTGACTGCCATCACAACGCTGGTAGTCAAGCAAGATCCTAAGAGCTCTATCAATACGTACACTCACATATTAAGATAGAAAAACCAAGTAGCATACTACCATGTTTAGCAAGACTGTTATATACATGTGAATATCCCAAGCTTCCATTAAGTAATATACAAATTAGTATGATACAGTAATGGCCTTCTAGGGCATAAACACTAACAATCTCCCACTTGCACTAGGGCTATGTACTGGCGTATCGAAGACCAATGATCTCGATTAGCCTCTCGAACTGCGTCTGAGGTAGGGCCTTCGTGAATGGATCAGCAATGTTCTCTTCTGAAGCAACTCTCCGAACCTCGATCTCCTGACGATCAATGATCTCCCTGATCAGGTGATACCGCCTCAAGATGTGTCTGGACTTATGATAGGACCTTGGTTCCTTCGCTAAAGCTATAGCTCCGTTGTTGTCGCAATACAGAGGTATTGGATCAACTATGGTAGGAACCACCTGAAGTTCTGTTAGGAACTACTTCATCCAGACTGCTTCTTTTGCGGCATCCCAAGCAGCTATATACTCCGCTTCCATCGTCGAGTCAGCAATGGTGTCCTGCTTGGAGCTCTTCCAGCACACCGCCCCTCCATTGAGGGTAAAGACATAACCCGACATGGACTTGGAATCGTCCTTATCACTCTGGAAGCCGGAATCAGCAAAGGCCTCCAACCTGAGGTCTTTTCCGCCGTAAACCAAGAACATCTCCTTAGTCCTCCTCAGGTACTTGAGAATGTTCTTTACTGCTATCCAGTGTTCTCCCCTGGGTCTGACTGATACCGGTTCACTACGCTTAGTGCGTAAGCTACATCTGGTCTGGTACACAACATCGCGTACATTATAGAGCCTACCGCAGAAGCGTAGGGTATAATAGACATGCGTTCCCTTTCTAAATCAGTCTTGGGAGACATCTCTTTGGAGAGGGTGATTCCGTGACAAGCCGGTAGATTACCGCGCTTAGAATCTTCCATACTGAATCTTTTCAGTACAGTGTCGATATACCTGGACTGCGAAAGTCCCAACATCCTCTTGGATCTATCACGATAGATCCGAATCCCCAGAATATAAGAGGCATCACCCAGGTCTTTCATGGAGAACCTGTGTGACAAGAATCCTTTGACAGATTGTAGCATAGGAATGTCATTTCCTATCAATAGAATGTAATCCACGTACAAGACGAGGAATACGACACTTCTGGCTACAACTTTACTATATATGCACGGTTCATCTAGATTTTTGATAAAGTCATATTCTTTGACTGTCTCATCAAAACAGATGTTCCAACTCCGCGATGCTTGCTTTAGTCCATAAATGGACTTAAGCAGCTTGCATACTTTCCCACTGCTCCCACTCTGATTGAAACCCTCTGGCTGATCCATATAGACGCTCTCTTCTAAATTTCCATTCAGAAAAGCCGTCTTTACGTCCATCTGCCAGATTTCATAATCATGGAAGGCAGCAATAGCAAGAAGGACCCGAATGGATTTGAGCATAGCTACTGGAGAAAAAGTTTCGTCATAGTCCAAACCAGGTCTTTGACGAAAACCCTTTGCAACAACTCTAGCCTTATAGGTTTCCACCTGTCCATCTACACCAATCTTTTTCTTGAAGATCCATTTGCATCCTATGGGTTTTACCCCATCTGGAGCAAAGTCCAAAGTCCATACTTTGTTGGTGTACATGGACTCCATTTCGGTCCGCATTGCATCTAGCCATCGTACCGAGTCGCCGCTCTGGATGGCCTGCTGGAAGTCAGTAGGTTCATCATCATCTATGATGCAATCCTCTCTATCCCCATCTATGAGAAAACCGTAGTATCTCTCAGGCGGATGAGACGGCCTACTACTCCTGCGGAGGGGTGCGGGAATGTCCTGTACTTCTTGAACCTCTGGTTCTACCAAACTTTCAGTAGCAGCTTGTGGTTCTGGAATTTCTTCCAGTTCTACTACGCTCCCACTCTTCTGATTTTCTAAAAATTCAGTTTCTAAGAAGCGGGCATGACGAGAAACAAAAACCTTTTGTTCCTCTGCGTAATAGAAACAATATCCTGTAGAGTTCTTTGGATATCCCACAAACTTACACTCTACTGAGCGTGCCTCGAGCTTGTCCGGATGCTTCTTTTTTA
Organism: Agapanthus africanus; assembly: GCA_030015575.1. NCBI lineage: Eukaryota > Viridiplantae > Streptophyta > Magnoliopsida > Asparagales > Amaryllidaceae > Agapanthus > Agapanthus africanus. The sequence continues at coordinate 280,538,520 of JASDDO010000022.1, forward strand.
CAAAAGCTGGACATCCCCATGTCTTCAGGTACTGAAGATAGGGTTTCTTCCCACTCCACATCAGATATGGTGTGGTAGGCACAGTTTTGGTTGGAACTCTGTTCAAAAGATGTGTCGCTGATTCTAGCGCATATCCCCAGAAAGATCGCGGTAACTCAGCATTACTCATCATGGATCGTACCATATCCAATAGGGTTCGATTCCGTCTCTCCGATACACCGTTGTGCTGTGGAGTGTATGGAGGAGTAAGCTGAGAGAGAATTTCTTTCTCTTTTAGGTAACCTAGGAACTCGGCACTTAAGTATTCTCCACCTCGATCAGATCTTAGTGTCTTAATACTTTTGCCTGTTTGGTTTTCCGCTTCACTCTTGTATTCCAGGAATTTCTCGAAGGCCTCAGATTTATGCTTCATCAAGAAGACATGTCCAAACCTAGAGAAATCATCTTTAAAAGTAATGAAGTAGGAATAACCACCTCTTGCATGTGTAGACATTGGACCACATACATCGCTGTGTATGAGTCCTAAGAGCTCGCTCGTTCTTACTCCTTGTCCAGTAAATGGAGTCTTTGTCATCTTTCCTTTGAGACAAGATTGACAAGTGTCATAAGATTGATATTCGAACGAGTCCAAATATCCTTCTCTATGCAACTTAGTCAACCTTCTCTCATTGATGTGACCCAGTCTACAATGCCATAAGAAATCTTTATTTAAATCTGGAGACTTTCTTTTAAGTGTGTTCTGGACATTGAAAATTTGGAGTTGGTTTAAAACATATATTCCGTTATTTAGTGTACCTGACCCAATCAAACCATGATTAAGGTGGATGTTGACAACATCTCTTACAAACGTGAAATCATAACCTTTATTTGATAACAAGGAAACTGATATGATATTACACGTTAAGCTTGGTACAAAATAACAGTTATGTAAAACCAAAATGTGTCCACTCGTCAATCCTAGGTGATAATCCCCGACGGACGCAGCTCCTACGCTAGCTCCGTTAGCAACCTTTAGGATCATATCACCTTCCTTCAGCACTCTACGGTTTCTCAGTGCCTGCAATGAATTGAAAATATGAGATCCTGATCTGGTATCCAATACCCAGGAAGTAGAGTTGATCGACAGACAATTCTCAATTACAAACACACCTGAAGTCGAAGCCACAGCTTGCTTCGTTTCCTGGTTCTTGGCATTCCACGCCTTGCAATCCTTCTTCCAGTGCCCTTTCCTGTGACAATGGAAGCACTCATCCTGGCCAACTATCGGTACTGCAATCTTTTTCTTTCCCTTCCCTCCAACCTTACTAACACCTCCTCTAGGTCTGGGTGCGGCCTTCTTCTTCCTTCCTTTGGCCCTAGCCTTGGACCCGGAAGAAGATGTACCGCCAACAAACACAGCAGGTGTTTCCCTTGAATTCTTCAAGGTGCCATCTGCACTCCTTAACATGTTCAGGAGTTCCGGAAGTTCAACTTCTTTTCTTTGAAGGTTGAAGTTCAGGATAAACTGGGCGTAGGTGTGAGGAAGGGACTGGAGAATAAGGTCTGTATAGAGCTCATTATCCAAAGTCGTCCCAAGGTCTGGGAGCTCTTCTATATAGCCGATCATCTTTAGGACATGTTCTCCTACCGATGACCCGACAGCCAACCTCGCTCGAAACAAGTTCTTTGAGGTCTCGTATCTTGCTATACGAGATTGCTCTCCATAAAGTTCCTTTGTATGGAGAAATATGCCATCAAGGTCTATATCCTCGTGCCTCCTCTGATGTTCATTGTTCATCGAGGCAAGCACGATGCACTTAGCTTTCGCGCAATCTAAATCCCAGGTTTTGCGGATTTCCTTATCCGCATTGCTGGATTTGGGACCAGGGACAGCAGGTGCCGTAGCGGTGAGGACGTACCCCAGTTTGTCATAGGTCAAAGCCATTTTGACATTCCGCAGCCAATCTTTATAGTTTGGCCCTGTCAGTATATTTTTCTCTAAAAGTAACTTAAGTCCAGTCATTTTCAGGGTCGCTGCAATTAGGAGAGAGAGAAGAAAACTCTTTAGCATGATGCTCTTGCAAGTTTAGAGTGGTTTTTAGTTTATCTAAACTGGATGGCTCCCACTGTTTCTCGAATCCTTCCTCAAACCATAAAAGAAGAATTAGCCAGGACTATTCTCACCGTACAATACTTGCTTAACCGTTCAGCCAGGCTGGTGTCGATACTTCGAGGGAGGTTTTCCAACGCTTTCGCGAAGTTCCTTAATTAAATAACCTCTTTTCTCTGGGGGCGTAACCCCGCTGACACTTTTCTGGACACCTACTAGGTTTATAGCATTGATCGTTAAGTGACGAATATCCAGATAAGTAGCATATACTCATAGTAGGATCGGGATCCAAATATCATCGTATGATAATGTTGAAAGAATCCTACCAACATTCATCAAACTCCAAATGGTATGCATCTCTTTGCAAATTTCAGTTTCTTTAGAAATTCCCGATATAAGTTTTTGCCCCATGCTCGTATGACCTTGACGTATGCTAACAAATCATAAGTCACATGTCAAGTTCTGTCCATCATTATCTTGTTAATTTGAACCCACCCGTATATACCCTTGACATATGCCAACAAGGTAATGCGACTGTCCCAAACCAACACATCTATCTATGCGACAAATGAATACCCCACTATGCCTTGACGTATGCCAACAAGCATAGCTTGAATACTACCGACCATCCATAAGAAATGACGGAGGGCTACGACTGGTTTTGGCGAAACCGTGAACGTAGTGAACTTGATATAACCGAAGGAACCTGATAGCTTTTAAAAGGAGTGGTTAAAGCTCCGCATTTAAAAATATCTGTTTTTAAAATAACCGAGTGGTTTCTTTTAAATTGTTCCAACGATTTAAACTTGGTTTATTTTCTTTGCATTATAGATAATGCGTCCCATCATTAACCTATCATTGCAGAAAACAACGAAAATACAACGTCCTCTTATGCCATCCGCATTCGCCACGGGGTCCCGTCATCACCCGTTAGGTTACTTAACTAACGACAGAGCGGGGGCTGGGCTAGCGCGGGTGTAAAACATAAGTGACGTCTAAATAGCTACAATATATATAGATATTTTACATTCGTCTGATTCAATGATATACATTCCAGAACACAGATAAACTTTATTGGATTTGCAAGCAATCTGTATTTCTTTCGAGCCTGCAACAAAAGACAGATTATACAGTTGTGATGAATAGCCATTACCCCACCCAAGATCCCTACGGGTACGGCAAACTACCCGCCCGGCAGTTTGTGTACCCCACCTTGGATCTGTCCTAGGAGCAAAAACAGTAAAATGAAATAATACAACGGTGGCTACAACCGCAACCTGGATGTGCCCCGCAAAATAATATTACAACAAATTACATTTACAACAAATGAATTAAATAATAACCCATTGCTAAACCCCGGCTATACACCACAACAATCCAATAAAGTTTATATGCACAAACAGATATAACCATTACAGAAATGTGCAACCCCCTGCCAACTGACATACTAGCAGTTAGGGGAGGTTTACGAACACATTATACAAACACATATATAATCCAATATGCAAATACTGTACAATTTCGATCGACTAAACACCATTAATATTGCTCCAAAAACTGCTCTGTAAAACTGAAACCTGAGCATATATTAAATATTCCAGAAAATCCTAAATACCACAGGGGACCCACACAAGAAAAACGAGTTCCTGACTCGTCAACTCGGCGGCGGAAGCGCGGCGGATCGGTGGGATCCGCCGCGGTTCCGCGGCACTGTAGACGAATCAGGAACCCAAATTTCTTGGGTGTTCTTCTGTGTTCATTTCAAGTTTTCTGCACTTACCTGAAAAATTTTAGGACATCATTTTAAAATCGACAGAAACTGATGTTTTTTAGGGTTTTCCGGCTTCGTTTTTCCGTTCGAAATTCGTACAAATTTGCAATTAAGTTATTTATTGTTTAGCGAGGCTCTGATACCACTGTAAGTCGATGTACTACACCCCAATACTTGTGGGGAGGCGGAATTTTCAAAAACGAACTTGTTTAGTGAACAAACATCGACTAACCGCTTGAATCGAAGCTAAACTATAAATAACCAAACACAAAGTGTTTCTAAACTACTGTGTTTAGGGATTATACCTAATGAACCAACTCCTTCGTCTTTACGAACTCCTTGTTCTCCTCGGCCTTCTCGAAGTAGTAGACGATCCACCCGAGAGCAAAACTCCAAGCTAAGCCTCTAAACTTGAGGCAACTAACCTTCTTGGATTGCTAATCAAAGAAGATAGATTGAGATAGAGTGATGGTTATGGATTGTTTAGTCTTACTAACCCTTGTACTCAACTCATGAGAGAGGAGAATTAGTCTTTTGAAGAGAGAGAGCTTGAGGAGAGAGAAGGTGAGAATTATTATCATATGAGAATAGTAAGTTATCATAATAAATATGAAGCATTCTTATTTATGAAGAAAAGAATAATACATAATGAATAAGCATGCTTCACAAATATCTAATGGTGATTCATTGTCATGACTCATTAAGCATTTATCATGCATTAATGATATGCATGAATCACCCTCATGACTCACTAAACTCATTTAATGCAAATGACACATAAACCTCCTTAGTCACCACTTCTAGAAGCTTCTCGCACAATTACGAGAACGCCCCTCCAATCCGCAAAAATACGGAAAAACTTTAGACTGTAAAAATCCAATAACCGGATACCAGTAACTGGCTTAAACCAAAGCCGACTGGTAAAAACTGTCCGAAAGTCGTACGCGCGTAAACGCACGTATGCGTCCGAACCCTAGTCGTAAAACCATACGGCCTCTATATCGTTTCGCCTGGAATAGGAAACTCTCTGTGTGGGACTCTAGAGACTCGACTACTACGCTGGCAGTGGGTTTAACCACAGACCGCAAGCGGCACTAGCTGTACGTAATGGTCCCCAGGTAGTTGTCGATAAGAAGGCCGATGAGAAAACCCATCCGAACTCCTACTGAGTCTGATGTGACAATCTCCATACAGTCCGGTCCGTTCGTCCAAGATTATCGCATATCCTGCCTAGGGGGCGGCAAGCGTCAGTCCCCTAATAGCGGTATAAGTCGTGTCGGAGGGAAGCCCATTACACCCTGAGAAACTACTGGAACCTACCAGCAAATCTCGCTTGCCCTGGCCAGGGACTTTGCGTAATGGCTCTCTGACACAGCGCGATATCTACTCCCAATACCGGGAGGGACGAATCCTGTCTAACCGCCACTGCCTCCAAGTGCTCGGGACTGCACCCAACTGCTACCTGTTTGTACGACTCTTTTGAGCCGTGGTAGGGTAGCAATCTAAGAACAGTGGGACACACTCGAGGCGAAGTAGCAGTGTCAAGTCTGCGGACTATGCTGTACTCGTGTCACCTGGGAACTGTTCACTGACGACTGGTATAAAACCAACCAACAGTTCCCTGTGAGTCCTGTCCGGTGTACCCGTAACCTAACGAGCACCTGTATACTATCTCCAGTACGACGTACTGACGGCTGTGGGAAAGACCATCTCCCCAACTGGGATGAGAAGCGTACACACTAGTCTACTCCGGAGTATCGATGCTCTGTCTCGATAATCCAACGACTAGGGACCTGAATAAGGATGTGCTTGTAGACTACCCAGCCCCCACTAATGTGACTGCCATCACAACGCTGGTAGTCAAGCAAGATCCTAAGAGCTCTATCAATACGTACACTCACATATTAAGATAGAAAAACCAAGTAGCATACTACCATGTTTAGCAAGACTGTTATATACATGTGAATATCCCATGCTTCCATTAAGTAATATACAAACTAGTATGATACAGTAATGGCCTTCTAGGGCATAAACACTAACAACCCTAGCCTCTCATGTGTTGAGATCAAGGGTTAGCTAGACTAATACATCCATAACCTCACTCTATATCCCCTAGGTAGCTTATATTAGCACTTTAAGCAACCTAGTTATCTCAAGTTTGAGATTAAGCTTGGCATAGGAGCTTTCAGATGGATCGTCTTTGATTCGAGGAGGCCGTTGAGGTGCCGATGTTCCAAGGAGCCTACGAGGAGTGGAGGATCGCGATGAAGACCCGAATGACTAGTATCGTGAGGTATAACTTCGTATCCGAGTAGTTAAACCTCTAGTATTTAGTTAGCAATGGTTTAGATAATGATTCATGCGCTTAAGTCCGTGTTACGAAGCTTTGATAATCGTTTTTCATATATTCCGCCTTCCCGCAGGTTCGTGGGGTGCGTGATATGGACTTACAATATCTTGCCTTAATCAAGATAATAATATGGAAGTATTGATCAAACCCGCTTGTTATACTGAGCTGGGGAACATTGGTCCCGCTCCAACTTATAATTGTTATAAGACCGAGCAGGAAATAGGGGAATACCAGGATTCCCATGCCGCCCAAACGAAGAAAGTGCATATGATGCATCTCCTTCGGGTGTGTTCATTATAAAGAACTGTTTCTCAGTGTCCTCTACGTCCTAGGTATTGGATACCGGATCAGGATCCCACAAATGTAATCCGTTACATGGGCTACAAAAAGGTAGAGAACTGAGAACGGGTGATAAGTTTCATGAGACAGAAAACGGATCAAGTATTGCAGCCAAGTCTATTGGTCACTGTCACCCTGTATTACCAATACATTGATTCTGAACAAATGCTATTAGATGCCGAACCTGATATACAAAATCATATCAGTCTCTTTTTTACTAAAGAAAGGATATAATTTTGTATTGTTGGATAATGTTTTGAACATTTCCTATATCAAAAGTTGATCGGTTCAGGCACGTTATCTAAAAGCATTGATGTTCTAAATCAAACTACAGTTCCTAGTATACAGAACACACACAAGAGGAAGAGTTCATAAATGAACGAATCCTTCCTGAGGTATTGTAGACTAGGTCATATCAATGCGACCCGACTACCTAAAGTTACATTTAGATGTATATTTAAATCAGTTTGAATTTACATCTTGTGAAACTTGCCAGTCATGTCAAAAAGATTAGATGACCATAGCTCTGTTTAATGGAAACAGAGAAAGAGTTAGTGAACTCTTGGGACTGATACATGATGATGTATGTAAGGTCCCCTGTCTACACATGCCAGGACCGGTTCTTTGTATTTCATTACATTCTCTGATAATCTCTCAAGATTCAGACATATGTTCCTGCTGAAACACAAGTCTGAACCTTTTGAGATATTCACAGAATATAAGTTAGAAATAGAGAACCAAAAACCGGGTATAAGTATTATGTCCTATGAGAAGATCAGGGAGGAGAATACTTGTGCATAGAATTCCTGGACTATTCTAAAGGAGAATGAGATTCTCTCTCCGTATTACTCCTCTGAATACACCACAGCACAACGGTGTATCGGGGCGGAGCAATCGCACCATATTATATAAGGTGTACTCTATGATAAGTACTACTGAGTTACCTATTTCCTTTTGGGGTTGTGCACTTGAGAAGCTGCATACCTATTGAATTGGGATCGAATCAAATCAGTGCCTACCACTCCATATAAGATATGGTATGGGAAGAGCCTATCTCTTAAGAAAGTTAAGATTTGGGATTCTCCGGCCTATGTCAAAAGCAAAAACCGGACAAGATCGAGGCAAGGTCAGTTCTGTAAAACTGGAAAGGTTCCAGCTATACAAACTGCAGCTGATGATTTGACGGAACCAAAGGATTCAATAGTCCCCGATGAACCTCAGCCTCTCCGCCGAACTAGCAGGGTTCCTCACCTCCCTGAGAGATACTTCGGTTTCTCAATGATAGTGGGAGCGAGGAATGCGTCATGAGATGATGACCCAACTAGTTTCAAGCAGGCTATCGAGAGTAGGGACTCTGTAAGAATGGCTCGATGCTTAGCGATCTGAGATGGAATCCATGTACACCAACAAAGTATGTACTTTGGATGCTGTATCAGAAGGGTTAAATCCCCATCAGGAGCAAGTATATCTTGAGAAGATTACTTGGTTTAGATGGAAAATTTGAGACTTTCAAAGCTAGATTTGTTAATGGTTTTCATCATCGACCAGGCGTGGATAATGATGAAACCTTTTCCAGTGGCTATGCTTAAGTCCATCCGGATCCTACTTAACATTGCTGCATACCATGACTATGATATCTGGTGGTTGGGTGTCATGACTGCTTTTCTAAATACTGATTTAGAAGAGAACGTCTATAAGTACACAGCAAGAAGGATTCGTAAATAGTGGGAGCAGCGGAAACGTATGCAAGATGCTTTATAGAATAAAGCAGGCATCGCGGAGTATGAACGTCTGTTTTGATGTGATAGTCAAAGAGTTTGACTTCATCAAAATGGTAGATGAACCTTGTATATACAAAAAGGTAGTAGAGAGTAAGGTGGTCATCCTCGTATTGTACGTGGACAACATACTCCTGATAGGAAAAGAGTTTCCTATGCTACGCTCGGTCAATCTCCTCCTATCACAAGGATTCTCCATATAGGATCAAAGTGATACCTCCTAAATCCTGGGTTTTGGATCTATGAGATAGATCTAAAGGGATGTTAGGGTTCTCACTAGGTTTAGTGAGATGGTATCAGTTGATCCAAGGGAGAATCACTGGAAAGGTTCCAAGGTGATAAGGACGACTGAATGTCAGTCGCAGGCATTGTATTTACCCTCAGTGGAGGGACGGTATGTTGGAAGTGTTCCAAGCTAGGTACCGTGGCAGACTAGACGATAAAGGCCGGTAACATTGCTATTAAAGATATGACCAAAGAGGAAGTTTGTGTGTATATTTGTTCATGAGATGAACTAGGTTCCTACCATTCTGTGACAATGGAAGTGTGGCTTTGGCCCAGGAACCCCGATCCCATCAGTGACCCAGACATATTCTGAGGCAGCATCACCTGATCATGGAGATAGTTGATCTCCAGGGTGATCGAGGTTAGGAGAGTAGACTCAGAGGACAACACAGCGGATCCACTCACAAAGGCTTTTTCCCAGAGAGAGACTCATATGGGATGGTTGAGTATCAGATACTGCAACCACTGCTACAGATGACCCTAGTGCAAGTGGGAGATTGTTAGTTAGATGTATGCCCTAGAGGCCATTACTGTACATTGGATGTATATTGTAGTGGATGCTGGGACATATATAGGTAGGAATTTCTTGCTCGACATAATAGTATGCTAACTGGTTGCTCTTTATCTTAACATGTATACTTTCTGTCTCTCTATTACATGTTGATAAAGCCCTTAGGATATGTGCTCGACTTCCAGGACTATGATGCAGATCAAACTAGTGGGACCTGGGTAGTCATTGAGTACATCCTTCATTGTTCCTAGTCGTGGGAATATCGAGACGGGGCATCGATATTCCAGAGTAGACTAGCGTATATCTTCTCGACCCATGTGATGGGCGATGGATTATCCCATATCCATATGTGTTTGACATCGGAGATGGTATGCGGGTGCTCAGTGGAGACTGGGTACACTGAACAGACTCGCCGAGAACTCCGAGATGGTATTATACCTCACGTCAGATGGCAGTTCTCTGGTGACACTGGTACAGCTTAGTCTGTTGACCCGAGATCGTCATAGAGTCTTGTGTGTCTCCCACTGTGCTTTGATTTCCACCCTACCACGGCTCTACTGAGTTGTGCAAACAGGTGGTTTTTTGGGTACAGTCCCGATTCTCATGGAGGCAATGAGCGATAGGAGGGGATTCGTCTCTCCCGGTATTAGGGGTTGATGTTGCGCTATGCTCGACTGGCCATAACTGGAAATCCCTGGCCAGGGTTGCAGTGATTTACTGGTAAGAGTTATCAGTAGTTTCACGCTTCTTATGGACCTTACATCGGCTTGACTTATCAAGCTACTAGGGTCTGACGTCCACCACCCCTAGGCGAGATATGCGACATATCAGGCGAACGGACCGGACTGTACGGTAAGTGTTGCTGGTTGGATTCACAGGAGTGTGAGCAGGCTTGCTCGTTGATCTTCTGATCGCTCAATACCCGGGTGGCCGTTACGTTTAGCAGACCGCTTGCGGCTTGTGGGTGTTTGATATGATCATCACCTGCTGCCGGCGTATTGACGAGTCTTTAGAGTCCTACACAGAGGTTTCCTGGCTCAAGCGAAACGAAATAGGAGCGTATATGAGATATGTGCGGGACCGAGAATAATACCAGTATATGATACTGTATTCTATTTTCGCGATTTGTATCATTGGACGGTTATATATGATATAGCCGGGTTACCGAATCAAGTGTTGATTCGATACATTGATACACTTGATATTAGTCGGTTATATGCGATATTACCGGATCATTAAATCAAGTGTTGATTTAATGATTTAATGTATAATTATATATTTGATATATTATTTTACATTAACTAGTATTTGTTCACTTAAGATGGATTTTCTCACTTGATGTGCACATTGTATATATGATATTGTTTTGTGCACTAGTTTGTATCATGTTTGATGATACATGCAAACTTGGGTGTATGTTTGCTTTAAACTATGATTAGGTTAATGGTTAGGGTTTGATTTGTTTGTTTTATTTATTTTTATTCATTTTGGCAAGAAATAAAATGGTGGCTTCTTTTATTTCTTACTTGAAGCTTCATGAAGCTTTGTGAAGCTTCGACCATTTTGGTTCTTTCCTAAACCTAACCATTACCTAAACCCTAGTTCATTCTCTACATGAGTTAAACTTACCCATGGTTGCATTATGATAAGATCACTTGATTTACTATTATTAATCAATTGATTTTTATTCTTATCATATTCTTTTTCTTCTTCTTCTTCTTCAAGAAGAAGAAACCTTGCTACCTCCAATGGTGCCATGATCAAAAGAGTGAGAAATAAAAATCCAAAGTGAACCCACTTCCTATTTCTTCATCCTCTACCACTTGCCATGTAGTAGAGTGTGTTATCTTCATAAGTTTCATGACCAAGTGAAGGTGGAGCTTGAGTTTGAGTTGCCTCGACGTAGATCATCTTCGGCATCGAAGTCAACGACCTAGCCCGATCATTTCCCCGATGAAACCGACAAGAGAGTCTGGGATTCCGATGATCGCAGCGGAGGGACGTCAACACGGAGCTAGAGAAGTGGAGGACCGGATCTACAAAGGTTCTAGTCACTTTCACTTTATAGCAAAGTAGTTTGCTTGCATGTTTCGCCTTACCTCTAGTTAACGATCTAGTATAGGGTTCTTTGGCACATGGAAATTTTTGAATTAGACATGTTTGATCAGTTGTAGAGCCTTATGGGTGTGCCTAGGAACCCTACAAGATGAGAGTTTTTCTTTTTCATTCATGTAAAATTCATTGTATGTAATATTCTTTTATTGGGTCACTTCCGGGCTGAGGATGATGTCACTATTGTATATTATTTACTTTTCCGCATTAGGTAGACCCATGGCGGGGAGCACAAGTAAACGGGTTCTAGGGTCCAGTGGGAGACTATCTCGAGGAGTCGAGACCGGATCTCCTAACTCTAGAATTGGCAGGGTTGCTTGCCGCTCTCGTAGGGGTCTAGGGGTGTGGGATTGGCTATTCATCACGACCGTGGAATCCGTGTTTTATACTGGCTTGATATAAAACACAGAAATCCTAGTATATCCAAAATTTCATATATGTTCTTCTGCTGCAATATTCTGTGATGAGATCATATTACTACCTGGGACGAATGTTTTTATTATATATATGAGATATATGTTATATTGCAGATTTCGTTTCAAATGAGATGCTTATGAAGCATAATAAAATGGGACTTCATTAATGAGATTAATGAAACTAAAAGAAACCTAAAGATGTTGTAGAAACTTGTTTAAAAACTGGTAGCTCTAGTTCTTGCTTTGCATAGCACTGTTGTAGTTTTTCATTTTCTTTTCTGCGACCGTAAGTGTAATATGTGGTGTATCGCCGGTTTCGGTGCTATATGTCAACGACAATTAGGATACGCATATTTACTTACGTTGATGACATGTGATGTTATGTGTTGATGTGATATGTTATTTTGGATCGTCGTGATTGAATAACCAGGGATTTTATATGAGATGAGAGTTTTTTATTTTCATTCATGTAAAATTCATTGTATGTAATATTCTTTTATTGGAGCACTTCCGGGTTGAGGATGATGTCACCATTGTATATTATTTACTTTTCCGCATTAGGATAGACCCAAGGCGGGGAGCACAAGTAACCGGGTTCTAGGGTCCAGTGGGAGACTATCTCGAGGAGTCAAGACCGGATCTCCTAACTCTAGAATTGGCAGGGTTGCTTGCCGCTCTCGTAGGGGTCTAGGGGTGTGGGATTAGCTATTCATCACGACCGTGGAATCCGTGTTTTATACTGGCTTGATATAAAACACGGAAATCCTAGTATATCCAATATTTCATATATGTTCTTCTGCTGCAATGTTTTGTGATGAGATCATATTACTTCCTGAGACGAATGTTTATATTATATATATGAGATATATATTATATATTGTTGATTTCGTTTCAAATGTGATGCTTGTGAAGCATAATAAATGGGACTTCATTAATGAGATTAATGAAATAAAAGAAACCTAAAGATGTTGTGGAATCAAATTTTCAAAAATAGGTAGCTCTAGTTGTTGCTTTGCATAGCGGTGTTCCTTGTAGGACATCCAGCACCTTATTCCTGTAGGGTTACTAGGCACAATCACAAGGGTCTATAAGGCATCAACCATGCCAAATTTAAAATTTAGAAGTGCCGAGCAACCTAAAGCGAGCATCTTTGCTAGATAATTAGGGTTAACAAAGCATGTAAACATCTTTACAACTAGAGGAAAAGGATTACAACCTTTGTAGTCCGCTCCTTCGCTTCATAAGCTCCGAGTTGTAGTCCCTTCGCCGCGATCCATGAACTTCCTGACTCTAGAGAGGCTCCACAAGCCGAATTATCCATGCTTGCTTGAAGTCTTCCATTTCGAAGATGATCTACCTTGAAGAATATTTAACTCAAGCTCTCACTTTTCTAATCAAGCATTAGTGAAGTGAACATCCTAATCTAAGTGGCTAGATTAGATGAGGATGATGAAGTAGGAATTTGGCTCTCATTTGTTTTCAAAATCTCACTCAATATCATCACAAAAGAAAAACCTAGTAAAGCTTTTTCAAGAGCTCAAGGAAAAAGAAGATGAATAATTCCTTTTGTGATGAATAATGAATTATTGCCATGGTTACAATTGTAACCCTTGGTTAATAAAGAAAGGCTTTAACTATTGTTGAGATTTAACTAGGGTAAAGGATTTGGGTTGGGTTAGGAAATATCTCCACAAAATATCAACAAAATATCTTTGCTTAAAATAAAACAAAGCTTCTAGAAGCTTCATGAAAAAGCTAACCCAAATGCTAACCCAAATCAAACCCTAACTAGTTTAATCTCCACAAATCATGTTGCATTTGTAACCCTAACTTGTTACAATATTATATATCACATATATAATATATTTTTGTAACAAAAGAAAATAATTCAATTAACATATATCGCATATATAGCAATGTATTATCCGGTGAGAAAATGAATCAATAAAGCGAGCCTATATCAGTTAATGTAATGTAATATATCACATATATAATTATACATTAAATTATCGAATCAAAACTTGATCCGACAATCCGGCTATTTATCAAATAACTGACTAATATAATCTGTATCAGTTCATCGAATCAACAATTGATCCGATGACCCGGCTATATCATATATACCCGGCCGATATCTAATATCGCGAGAATAGAATACAGTATCTCATATCGTAATATTCTCGATCCCGCACATATCACATATGTGCTCCTACTCCGTTTTGCCTGAGTCAAGAAACCTCTGTGTAGGACTCTAAAGAATCGTCAATACGCCGGCAGTAGGTGATGATCATATCAAACACCCACAAGCTGCAAGCGATCAGCTAAACGTAACAGCCACTCAGGTATTGAGCGATCATAAGATCAACAAGCAAGCATGTACATTCTCCTGTGAATCCGATCAGTAACACTACCGTACAGTCCGGTCTCTTCGTCTAATATGTCGCATATCTAGTCTAGGGGCGGTATACGTCAGACCCCAGTAACCGATAAGTCGTGTCGATGTGAGGCTCATAACAGGTCGAGAAACTACTGATAACACTTACCAGTATCACTCTATATCAGCCCTGGCCAGGGACTTCCAGTTATAGCCAATCGAACACAGCACAACATCAACTCCCTATACCGGGAGAGACGAAACCCCTCCTATCGCTCATTGCCTCAATGTGATTCGGGACTGTACCCAAAAGCCACCGTTTTGCACGCCCTTTTGGACATGGTAAGGTGAAAATCAAAGCACAGTGGGAATCATACAAGACTTTATGACTATCTCGGGTCTACAGACTACCTGTACCAGTGTCACCAGAGAACTGCCATCTGACGTGAGGTATAATACCATCCGGGAGTTCTCGGCGAGTCCGTTCAGTGTACCCAGTCTCCACTGAGCACCCGTACACCAACTTTGATTTCAAACACCGATGGATATGGGATCATCCATCGCCCATCATATGGGTCAAGATGCGTATACGCTAGTTTACTCTGGTGTATCGATGCCCTGTCTCGATACACCCTCGACTAGGAACAATTATAGGATGTACTCATAGACTACCGTGGCCCCACTAGTATGATCTCATCATAGTCCCAGTAGTCGAGTATATATCCTAAGAGCTTTATCAACATGTGAGAGAAAGACAGTAAACTAATATAAGTCAACATGTTAAGACAAAGTGAAAACAAATAGCATACTATCATGTCGAGCAAGAAAGTCCTCTCTATATATATCCAAGCATTCACTATAATATACATCATATGTAAAACAATGGCCTCTAGGGCATATATATAACTAACAATTCGATAAGGAAACAGCGATCCGTTCTCGCCCCGGGGTACTATATCGGGTCCACCATGTACCCGCAATCGGCCTCATCCACCTCCTCGAATCGGGTTTCACATGTTGCTCTCAGCAGCGAGGAAACACATGGTGGACGCACTGAAATATCATATCAAGGGTAACCGGGTTTTTAAAACAATTACATACTCTCTTTTGAAATATCCACGGTTCCCAAATCCAGAAATATCATGGAAACAACATATCTCAATGCGTATAATCAAATGCATGATGTATGCGACATGTAAAAGAAATGTAAGCATATCAGTATATCATGCAATATGGAATAGTAATATGCACATATTGAGGGAAACCGCTCTTTTAAAATGAATCAGTTTAAAGAGTATCTTGCGGTTCCCAAATCTCCAAATCAAGCGAGAAATCATCTATGTATGTGCAAATGAGTATGTGTACAAGTATGGGTGTACAAAATGTCAGTACACAAGTATGCCATGCAAGGGTCATATCCTGAATGTAATAGTACTACAGTGTAGTGACATGGCAATTATCGATGACGAAGTGCGTGAGCCGGCAAGCAGGTGTACGTGGAACATATGCATCATCGATAACGGTGCTGGTGTCCTAACAGCATGGATTTGATATAACAATAATCACATTTAACATGCAATGCGATGCAAACAGTAAGAATATGCGGCAATGAATAATAAATGCAACAGTGAAGAATCTATAACAATATGTATATCCGCACCGTAATCCGGTTAAATTGCCGATAAATCAGTACACAACCTCAAACTGCCGTCTCTTTCCTTGACGAACAGAAATAGGAGCTCCTCAAAGCGAAACACTCAGACGCACAAACCTCCTAATAAACAACTCTGCAGCTGATCCTTAAGCTCCCTAAGCTTCGCCGACTCATCTGGAACAACGTCGGAAAACTCTCGCACGAAAGGAAACCGGTCCAACAAAACCCATTGTGGCTACAGTATCACGAATGAACGCCAAGAATCCTCGACATCTTCTCAGAAGCCGACTAGCGAAAAAATGAATTCAAGGTGTGAGAAGCGGTACACTGTCCCGCTACACAATGAGAACTGACTTGCCGGGAAAACAAACCTGACTGTTTTCTCGCGGTAGTCCACAGATACCTATCACGTAGTTACCCAATCCGTGCCCAGGAGAACGTCAAATCCAACATCTCTAGAAGGATCAAGTGATGGACGAATCTCTATCTCCTAACCGATTGGCACACGACTGTAATACGTGTTGCGCAACAAAAGAATCGCTGACAGAAATTAACACAACAAATGGCTGATCTAGCTAACACGATCCTCGTCCCAAACCTCTGCACAAAGTGTGTAAAACAAACCAGTACATCAAAGAACATGTGAATTAAGAGTACCTGCAAACTCAGCATTGGACGCCCGCGCGTCCCGATGAGTAGAAGCAAACTCCTGAATCTGTCTTCAACCCGTAACAGGCTGAAATCCTCCTCTCTGTGGTATAGCTGCCTCGCGACTACGTGGCTCAGTACAAACTCGAACCCGAAGATCCAAACTCCCGCACCGATAACATCCAGAAGAAAACTGCTGACCATCCTGGGGATAAGAGCTAGACGACTGTCCTCACCTCAAGCCTCTTGTACTCCCATGACGTGCACGAAACCTGTCACGACAACTGAACCTCTGTCTATGGGCTGGCACACCTTCATGAGCCCTCCTATGATCCGAAACTCCTAAATTCTCCGGAAGACATGTCTCGTAAACTGGGGCTGCATCCACTGGTGCTATGTAAGTGACGGAAAGCTGTGTGCTGATCGCAAGGAACAACTGGGCAACAGGGGTAACAACCTCCTATCGCAGCACTCGAATGGCCTCAACCAAAGAACTCGTCGTATGGCGCAAGTCCTGCATCTCTGCCACAAGCCTAACAATACTATCAGTCGAAGGCGAAAACGTCTTGTCACGACCCGAAATTCGACTCGTGACCGGCACTTAACCACGCAACGTCTACAGGCGTAACGCAACTAAGTAAGCCGAACCTAGAAATCAAACCCTTTAAAAATAGTGAGTGTTGAAAACATATGATTAAAACATCTGGAAAACCTTAAGTAGTTTAATAACAATTCTTAAAGTTAAGTTATCGTCTTAATAATTTTGGCAGCATTTCCTTTGTAAAACTAACCCCGTAATCGGGTACAAACAGGATATAAGTGAAAATGATACAGGATATAATAAAACATCCCAAACGGGAGCAATCACGCCCAACGGAGGAAAACAAACACCACAAAAGTAATATACGACGCCGTAGCGAAGAATTGAGCAATAAGTAAAAACCTCAAAGAATAATAAAACTGCATATATAAAGTCGACTCCCACGAGCTCGACACCAGAATACAAATAGTATACATCATCGTCCTCACACTGTCTTTAAGTCAAATACATATAAAGGTAGATGGAGAATACTAGATACAATAGAAGTAACCAGATACCACAACCCACCTAACAGCAAAACAGCTCCCGCACCAACTGTAGTGGTATCTGTAGCCAAAAGATGTAAGAAGGCAGCCTGTCGCAACTACTCTGAGGGGCAACCTGCAAATACCGTGGCACAACAGGGGTGAGATGCCAACTCGTGAATAGAGATAACATATAAAGGTAATCGCGAGCATGCACGTACTGCGCTACTCTATCAATGCCAGCAGATATAGTCTATATGCGATAAGCAGCATGTGCATAATCATGTAAGTGCTCGGTCAAGTAAAATAACTACAAAATTAGATACGTAATAATAAATGCTGAACATGGGATGAAATAGCATCTACACGGAATGCCAACGTGGAAAAATAATCGGTGCCCATCAATGCACCCAAATCCCAATAAACTCAGGCGCCGGCATTCCCATCGGCCCTCAAATCCTGTAAATCTCAGAGAATCACGAATACCCAACATCGGCACTCAAATATCATAAATACTCGTGTCCAGCATCGACACGCAAATCCTCATATATCGGGCTCCATCAGTCCGGATCAGCCCACGGGCTCTGTCTGCGGTATCGGCCCTCGGCCCCGGCAGTACGGGTCATCCCACATCCACCTATCGACTCTGGTTAGTATCCTCCGGATAACCGCCAGGTCCAACCAATCACCGGTAGGTACTTGCCACCCTGCCAGGCTCATCGTCTACTCTACGAAAAACATTTCTCACCCCGGGGAACCATACCGGGTCCACCACGAACCCGCAAACGGTCCTTGAACTCCTCGAATCGGGTTTCAAGCACACGTCTCAGAACCGAGAAAATGCGTGGTGGACGCACCAAAATATCATATCAAAAGAAACCGGGTTTTCAAATAGTGCATAGTTTCTTAAATAACCCCACGGTCCTCGAAAACCAGAAATCACATGAAATTCAAAACCAATGAGTAAGTCAATGCGATGTGATATGTACATCAAGTCATACTATAAGTAAAAGGGAGAAACCGCTTTTTAAGGTAGCTTCAGTTTTTCAAAATGCATCATGCGGCTCCCAATTCTATGAAAATCATATCGAATCATATGTGAGATGAACTACAGTATAATGATCATGGCAATTCTACAGTGAGAGTGTCATGGCAATTACTAACGGTGTGTGTGTGTAACATGCAGATTGGTGCTCGTGCAACATGAACCGTTAGTAATAGTGCGGTGTTCTTGTAAGTCTACGCTAGCGCCCTGGCAGTCTACAGACGCCAAATGCGGAACAAAAACTTTTAACTTGGCGCTATCGTATACTTTAACCCGGATCTGCCATTATTGCTAAACTAACAAACTGTAAAGAGTGTAGAATGGTTATACCGAACGATCCGAGTCCTTCGTTCTTCAACCATCATCCCACGCTCCGTTGCGGCTGCTCCGATCTCGTCGATCGCCGATCTCCTCGTCGAGGTGGCACCACATGATCGGTTCTTTAAACGGGCTCCCGCCTCTGACTCGAGGCAACTCGATCGTCAAGTTTGCTAAAAAAGACGACCAAGATTGATGTAGAGAATGAGTAGATGACTTTGTCTCACTTCGTCCAAATCCGTGGACGATCGGTTAATGAAGTTGCCGTGGAAATCGGGTGATGGAATGAAATGAACTGTGAATTCCATACACCCCAAAACTATCATATCTTTTCTAACCGATGAAATCAACAACCACGAGAGAGAGAGAGGGGCCGGCCTCTTATAGTGAAGAGGGAGGTGACCGTAGGAGGGGGGGTGACCATATGATAAATATCATGAAGAAATATCAAGCATAAAGATCTTTAGCTAAACAAGAAATGGTTAAACTCAAAGCATGACTCATATTAACATAGTCATCACTTAATAAATGCACCATTAAAGCCAAGATGACTCATTAGCCACTTCATCACTTCTAGAAGCTTCTAGAATGATGACTCACTCATATCAGAAGAAAAGATAAATCCGTCTTTAACCGAATGTTAAAAGACGGCTGATAGAAAACTGGAAACTGGCAACTTCCAAAAGTGATCCTGAAACGACTTTCAGGATAACCCCGAAACTGTATAAATATACCCGTATTTATATTACGACCGAATATAAATGCAACTGAGACAAAGATATTATACCTACTCAATATAATACTCGGATCCGGCTTAAACCAAAGCCGACCAGTATCATCTGTCCGAAAATCGACACGTGCGTAAACGCACGTGCATTTTCCGAACCCTGCCATAAAACCATACGGCCTCTACAACGTTTCGCCCGAACTTGGGAAACTGTCTGTGGGGGACTCTAATGACTCGTCAGCACCCTGGCAGTGGGTTTAACCACAAACCGTCAGCGGCACTAGCTATGCGTAACGGCTGCCCATGGACTGACCTCAAGGGTGGCCGAGGAGCGAACTCAAGGGAGACCGATGAGCGAACTCCTCCGAAAACCCTACTGAGCCTAACAGTGACAATGTATATACAGTCCGGTCCGTTCGTCAATGAGTATCGCATATCCGCCTAGAGGGCTAGTAACGTCAGACCCCCATTAGCAGTATAAGTCGTGTCGGAGTGTAGCCCAGAACGCCCTGAGATACTACTGGAATACCTACCAGTAAATCTCCTGCCTCGGCCGAGGGCTTTGCGTAATGGCTCTCCTAGACACAGCACGATCTCGCCCCCAATACCGGGAGAGACGAATCCCCTGCCGATCCGCTCACGTGCCTCCATATGGCTCGGGACTGTACCCAAAAGCTACCTGTTTGCACGACTCCTTTGAGCCGTGGTAGGGTAGAAATCAAAGCACAGTGGGAACTCACACGAGACAAATGACGACCTCAGGTCGATGAACTAACCTGTACACATGTCACCAGGGAACTGCTATCTGACGATAGATATAATACTAACTAGCAGATTCCCGGCGAGTCCTGTCCGGTGTACTCATAACCCAATGAGCACCTGTATACATCTTAGGTGATCCAACTGACACCAGTGGCTTGTGAGACCGGCCACCGCCCCTCGTCGGGGTCTCGACTGTACACACTAGTCTACTCCGGAGTATCGATGCCCTGTCTCGAAACTCCCACGACTAGGGACCACAATTAAGGATATGCATATAAACTACCCAACTCTCACGTATATGATCGCCATCATACAGTTGGTAGTAAAGCAAGATCCTAAGGGCTCTATCAAAGTGTAACATGCAATCAGTCACCTGAACATGTACACGACTGATAAAGGCAAACCAGATAGCATACTATCATTTCAAGTAAGACTGTCCTACCGGGATAGGTCCTCCGCAATCATTGCAATCACGCACCTGCGATCCAATAATTGACTATGAGGGCACTATCTCCAACAATCTCCCACTTGCACTCAAGGCTAATATTGCGATGTCGACTACTCACAGCCCGTGTGAAACCGAACATCCAACTCCTCTACTAATCAGTTTCACAAAGCCCGTTTGTAAAACTATTGTGTTCGAGAAATAGCCTCGGTGAGTGGATCCGCCTAGAAGTTTCTTTTTGTATCTCTCTTAATCTCAAGTTCGCGGAGAAAGCCATCTCCCGAATTGAGTAGTACCTGTCTTAGAACATGTCTGGATATCTGATGGGACCTTAGTTCATAAATGAACTCCATATCCAAACTTCTTAGACTGCATGGATCACTGAACCTAATCAGTATCCGGCACCATGCCACCCACAGTATCCTCTGGAACCACCTGTCCATAATACTGTCCCTCTTCGTCAGAGGGAAAACTATAACTCTGACAATCACTCTGTCATCCATGTCACCTTTGAAGCCTGGAATGATAATCGTCTCCCGAAAGAGGCTGCCGTTATCAAATCCGTAGAACATGTACCAATGTTCTAAAACTGCTTCCTTATGTTTCTCCAGGATTGGATTAATACAAACTTATTGCATCTTGTGCAAAACCAACATTTGGTGTGGTACTTGACATCTCATGATTGACTCAATTGCCTAAGCAAGTGATCTGCTAATCATGCACATCCCTCTCCTTTTTAGTCTATACGACACCTTTAGAGAGGGTGACTCCATCACCTGCAGGTACACCACCATGCTAGGAGTCAACTATTCCAAAAACCATTAGAATATCTGTCAAAGTACCCACATTGGGAAACTACCCAAATCCAGATCTAAAACCATAGATCTAGAAACCAGAATGTCAAATATTATATCCATATCCTGTCTGGAGAAACAACTGTGTGACGATCACAGTACAACCGATCGTAGTATAGGAATTTTACTTCCCACTCTGTGTATGTCATCCAGATATCATGACATCACACCCTACTACCTTCTTAACTGATCCATCCCCTATTCTGATTGAAGTCAAACCCATGACTGTCACATCAAAATTAGATGATCTATCTCCGCTATAACTGCTCAAGTCTATAAATAGACATAAGCTACTTGCCCACCATGCTTCCGTTGCTCCCACTGACTACGACAACCCTCCTACCGGGTCTCATATCCTGGAACAACAGCAGTGTCAAGTCTGGGTAGATAAGAACCTCCCTGTCACCGTCCTTGAGGCTACCGAAGTACCTCTCGGGTGTCTGAGGTTACCTACCATACCTGCGGAGTGGCTATTGGAATGTCAAACCTGATTGAATGTATAAGTCCTATTAAATTTTTCCGTAATCGTTCGCGGTTCTGGAATCACTTCCAGTTCTACCATACTCCCACTACTGTTTTCTGAAAAAGATCCATTTTTACTAAAACTGTGGCGAGTCAAGAACAATATCACTATTGATCTTCTAAATGGTAGAATATCAACCCTCGTCATAGCCAGGGTCAATCCACAAACAGCCATTACAGAAACGTGCCCTGAGTTATCCAGTGTCTGGTTTTAATCATAAGCTGGACAACTCTCCGTACCTTAATTTCTTTTAAGGTACGAACTATTCTATATCCAATATAGAAACTTTGGCACTAATTTAATTTGGAACCATATTCAAATCCATGCATCTGTCTTCAGTGCATATCAACTTAATGGAAAGAGGCTAATCAGTATTACTCAACTTAGGAATCTATCCAATTATGAGTAACCTGTAAGAGAAATACGTTTCTCTAAACCATCACTATCATCTGAATACCATTCACAAGAATCTACATCTTCGATCTCTTTGAAGAATCCCGATACTTGTGATACCTGGTTCTCTACTTTATTCTTATACCCATAACTTCTCAAAACTTTGACCTTGTATTTCTACGAAACACTTGTCTAAATACTAGAGAAGTTATAAGTAAACAGAACATAGTACGAGGACCTACCCCTCTGTCCTGATGGACACTTGGACAACATACAATACTCTGTATAAGTCCGCTGAGTTAAACAACTCAAAACCTGTGCGTCGTAGGTAGAAAACTGTACCCTGGCGATTTCCTCAAATATCACCAATTGCAACGAATTCCGATATAATGAGGATGATCACCTAATTCCCAATATCTTACTCCCACTCATCATCTGTAAAACCATACAGATATGAGAATGAAACCTGGTAAATACATACCCTTGGAGTAAGTGTCTAATCGGGAAAACAGTTTTTCCTTTAACAATGCACTGAAACATGAAAATGTTTCTTAGGGGTATCCTGGTATTCATAGCAATGCCTCTTCCATAATCCAATTCATGACTTCAACCGTATATCTTATTGCCATCTCTCCAAATCCCTTAATTTGTCTTTAGTCGTTACCTTCTGTACACCATCGTTAGGCTAAATGGTTTTCTTCCTTCCCTACCGTTCGGCACCAGCCTATGGTTTGGAAGAAGACTATCCAGTAAGCATAATAGGTGTACCCTCCTAAACCAAGGAGTACTCGCAACTGAGAGAAGGTGACGATAAAAGACAACTGAATAATACCTTATTCTTCTTAAAGGTGAAATAGGAGCGGCGATGAAGTACGCGGTTTTGGTCGTGAATGATATCAGTCGCAATTTACTTTGCCCTCTTTCTAATCCCTTTATTTTGTCTTTACATATTACCTTCTGCACACCCTACTTAGGCTAATTGGTTTTCTTCATTCCCTACCTTTCGGCACCAGCCTATGGTTTGGAATAAGACTATCCAATAGGCGTAATAGGTGTACTCTCCTAAACCAAGGAGCTCTCGCAACCTGAGAGAAGGTGATAATAAAAGACAACTGAATAAACCAATTCTACTTCTCCTGAACCTGGATCCATCCCCGAAGAAGTCCCTTCGAGTTCGTATATAACCATACGATGGATCTATCCAATGGAAGTGGATATCCGTAGTAATACGGGTGTTCTGAGAAATTTAAAGGGTAAAAGAAGGAGTGGCAATGACTTATGCAACTCAGACAATCCAAAAGCCAGTATTTTAAGAAGGTTCGGTCAACCTGGTCACTGAGTCATAGTCTAGGGTCGGTCAAAAGTCGCTGCCAAAGAGAGAGAGAGAAAAGAAACACTCTGCGTGCACTCTAACCTAGATCAGAATGGTCATCATTTTATCTAATCCGGAAACCTCCCACTGTCCTGTCAAATTCTCCTCCAAACCTAAAGAAGAATCAATCGGGATCACCCGAAGAGTAAACCAACTCATCAGTGGGAATCAGGATCCAACTCTCATCGCATGATAACGTGATGGAATGCATCCACGTTACTCATACTCCAGAAGGTATGCGCATACTCGGCAAGTTTCAGTTTCTTTAGAAACTCCTGATAAAGTTTTTGCCCCATGCTCTTATGATCACGACTAAGGGCCACCAAACCATAAGTCACATGTCAAGTTCTGCCCGTCATTATCTTGTTAATTTGAACCCACCCGTACTCGCCCTTGACTAAGGGCCAACAAGGCTGTACGACTGTCCCAAACCAACTCATCTATCTATGCAACAAATGAATACCCAGCAGCTACCAAACACTATGCCTTGACTAAGGGCCAACAAGCATAGCTTGAATACTACTGACCATCCATAAGAAACGACGGAGGGCTACGGCTGGTTTTTGGCGAAAAACCTTTAGCGTAGTGAACTTGATATCGCTGAAGGAACCTGATAGCTTTTTAAAATATAGTGGCGAAAACCTTTTGCTAAAGAGGTCACTCCCGGTAAAGGGATCTCGGCTCTTTCCTCGTGGAATGAGGTGCAGGATATTCCACTGAATACCGCTATGCAAAGCAACATGTAATCGACTATAGTAAAGTTATTACCCTGACGCAAACTTCTGCCCAAGGGGTCAGTCCCGGTGAAGGGATATCAGCCCTTGCCTCGTCGAATGAGGTGCTGGATATTCACACCGAATACCGCTATGCATAACAAAAGGAAACGTCTTTGTAACAACACTTTTTAAAATTGTTCCAACAACTGTATACAGGTTTGTTTTAACTTTGCATTGATCAGAATCAACGCAGTCCCATCAAATAATCACACCAGAAAAGAACGAAAATAAAATGTACGTATATGCCATCCGCATTCGTCACTGGGTCCCGTCATCACCCGTTAGGTTACTTAACTAACGACAGAGCGGGGACTGGACTAGCGCGGGTGTAAAACATATACAACATCTAATAGTATATAAACCAATATACATAATCGCTCAAGGCGTGATAATATGCAACATTACAGAAAAGTAATAAGCATCACAGAACAATACAGATATCTGGGATCCCCGAGTTTCACAGAGCCGCTGCTGAAACTCGACGTTCCCCTGTCGTGTGGATAGCCTGTGCAATGAAACCTAGACCCCTACGGGTGCGGCAAGTTACCCGCCAAAACCTGAAGCGAGGTAGTCCCCACAGCATAGTGAATGGAACACCCGGCACTTCACGGAATCCGGTAAATTGAGCACCCCTCCTTGGGTCAACCTGTACCCCCTACGAGTGCGGCGAATAGTCTGCCAATTCTAGAGTGGGACCCCTCTGCCTCTCAAAGCTATGAGCTGCGGACCCATTGCCCCCCAGAACCCGGCTATCCGTGCACTCCGTCTCGGGGTAAAACCTAGTACAGTAATGAAAAATAGTACAATAGGTACATCAACCGCAACCTGGTCGTGCCCCAAAAGAATATTATACAACAGGCAGTGACGGCTGTCCACAAGTTGGACGCTCGCCTCGCAATATCAAATGTACAAATAAACTCAAACTGTACTACCATTGCACACTGCTATCCACCATGACAAATCCGCAACAATACAGCACAACACAGAACATCAACGCGAATGTCACGTTCGCAAACCCGTCTAAAAGAACTATAGCAATCAGACGCGGTTTACCGATCAAATGACATTCCCGGTCGGAGATATAATGTAAGCACTGTAAACTAACGTGTTTAAATTTCGATCGACCAAAGACCAAATATTAAAAAGTGGGCCCCACAGCTTACTGGTGAACAGTAACAAAATCTGGGCCAAAACTTTATATACCAAAAATCACAAAATCAAACAGAGAAGCCACTGGAAAAATTTGGGAGCACGTGCTCACCACATGGCCGCGGAAGCGCGGTCAAACCATGGGTTTGACCGCGTTTCCGCGGCGCTTTGGTGAGTTCACGTGCCCAAATTTTGTCGTGGTTCTTAGAATTCCCTGCACGGATTTTTAAGACATTCAGAAATAAATTTTGAGAACGTTTAAAATTAACAGAAACTGTCGGGATAAGAAATTGCGATTTTTGCGATTTTTGATTTCCGGTCGGATCGATGTTTTAAACGCGTTAGCACAAGTTAGTATAGCAAAATGGTTAGGCTCTGATACCACTGTAAGTCTACGCTAGCGCCCTGGCAGTCTACAGACGCCAAATGCGGAACAAAAACTTTTAACTTGGCGCTATCGTATACTTTAACCCGGATCTGCCATTATTGCTAAACTAACAAACTGTAAAGAGTGTAGAATGGTTATACCGAACGATCCGAGTCCTTCGTTCTTCAACCATCATCCCACGCTCCGTTGCGGCTGCTCCGATCTCGTCGATCGCCGATCTCCTCGTCGAGGTGGCACCACATGATCGGTTCTTTAAACGGGCTCCCGCCTCTGACTCGAGGCAACTCGATCGTCAAGTTTGCTAAAAAAGACGACCAAGATTGATGTAGAGAATGAGTAGATGACTTTGTCTCACTTCGTCCAAATCCGTGGACGATCGGTTAATGAAGTTGCCGTGGAAATCGGGTGATGGAATGAAATGAACTGTGAATTCCATACACCCCAAAACTATCATATCTTTTCTAACCGATGAAATCAACAACCACGAGAGAGAGAGAGGGGCCGGCCTCTTATAGTGAAGAGGGAGGTGACCGTAGGAGGGGGGGTGACCATATGATAAATATCATGAAGAAATATCAAGCATAAAGATCTTTAGCTAAACAAGAAATGGTTAAACTCAAAGCATGACTCATATTAACATAGTCATCACTTAATAAATGCACCATTAAAGCCAAGATGACTCATTAGCCACTTCATCACTTCTAGAAGCTTCTAGAATGATGACTCACTCATATCAGAAGAAAAGATAAATCCGTCTTTAACCGAATGTTAAAAGACGGCTGATAGAAAACTGGAAACTGGCAACTTCCAAAAGTGATCCTGAAACGACTTTCAGGATAACCCCGAAACTGTATAAATATACCCGTATTTATATTACGACCGAATATAAATGCAACTGAGACAAAGATATTATACCTACTCAATATAATACTCGGATCCGGCTTAAACCAAAGCCGACCAGTATCATCTGTCCGAAAATCGACACGTGCGTAAACGCACGTGCATTTTCCGAACCCTGCCATAAAACCATACGGCCTCTACAACGTTTCGCCCGAACTTGGGAAACTGTCTGTGGGGGACTCTAATGACTCGTCAGCACCCTGGCAGTGGGTTTAACCACAAACCGTCAGCGGCACTAGCTATGCGTAACGGCTGCCCATGGACTGACCTCAAGGGTGGCCGAGGAGCGAACTCAAGGGAGACCGATGAGCGAACTCCTCCGAAAACCCTACTGAGCCTAACAGTGACAATGTATATACAGTCCGGTCCGTTCGTCAATGAGTATCGCATATCCGCCTAGAGGGCTAGTAACGTCAGACCCCCATTAGCAGTATAAGTCGTGTCGGAGTGTAGCCCAGAACGCCCTGAGATACTACTGGAATACCTACCAGTAAATCTCCTGCCTCGGCCGAGGGCTTTGCTGTCACGTCCCGAAAGTACGGAACATGACCGGCACTTAAACTACGAAACGTCTCGAGGCGTACGTAATCTAAGTAAACCGAAAACCCAGAAATCCAAACCAAGAAAAGCAGTAGAGTGAAGGAAAACCAATTTAAAACAAGTAGTTTCAATAGCATAAGCCGAATTATGCGGGTTTCTAAAAACATCAAAAATTCCCTGAAAATTTCGGCAGAGTCTCCTTTGTAAAACTGGCCCCCAAACGGGATACACCATGAATAGTATACGAAATCAAAAAAAAGGCATCCCCAAGCGGGAGCTAGCTCTTCGTCAACCGACGGTCACAACCACACAAGCAATATAATATACAACGCCAACGGCGAGGATCAAAACTCAAAAGGAAACCCAAAACCATAAGAAATCCACAGAAATATAACGCGCGACTCTAAGGTCGAAGGAATAACATCACTGGTCACTATCTCAAAAATAAATACATATTTGGTTGATGGAACTTCTAGATACAACTGAATAATAATATACAAGATATAAGGATGGGTGAGATACAAATAACCCACCTACTAGCAAGCCACCCGGAATGGAAATAGTGCCAGCAAAGCCGTAATGAAACCTGTACGGCAAACCTGCAAGAAACTGGGGCACAACGGGGGTGAGTTGCCAACTCGTGAATAGAAAAACATCTACGCACAGAAATCGCATAAATAACGCAACCTAGGTCAATGATCATAATATATCCTCAATATAAGTATAACAGGCAACCTATAACAATGGCTAGGGTGATATCTAACCCGAGTATAATTTCGTGTGCCCGTGTCAGTGCCTCAGGTAGCAATATATCATATGAATGAGGTATGCATGCATGAAACAGAATACATGTAAATGAAGAAACTGTTTTCATAAATTAGTGAGATTTCCTTCGTATTTTTAAACTGAGGTATCATAAATGAAATCAGTATCAACAGTGTCTAGCATCGACACAAAACATAAATCTCACTGTCTCGAAATATCAATGTCTCAATCTCAATATCTAGGGCGCCGTCAATCCAGACCGGCCCCTACCATCCATCTCAAGACCACGACGGTATCCTCCGGATATCCGACGCGTCGGGTAATATCACCGGTAGATAGTGCTCCCCAGCCAGGCTCAACGTCAACACCACATTCCTCTTGCCCCGGGGTACCATACCGGGCCCACCATGTACCCGTGACGGTTCCTCCACTCCTCGACACGGATCTCCAAAACCACAGCAAACTCATGGTGGACGACACTTACATCACTAGAAAACCGCAACATTTTATATTTTAAAAGATCATAAGTTGTAAATTTTGCGGCTTTCCCCGAAATCCAGAAATATCATAAATCTCAAGAAATCATCACAAGTGCATATGTCAATGATAATGAACTAGGCATGAACAACTGAATAACAGTATGCATGAAATGGTAGGTAATAACTACACTGTCTAATATGACATATAAGGGAAGTACACTAATATCATGTCAACACTACTAGCTAACAATCTAAGTCAAGCAATTATATTCTCTAAAGTGTACGTGACATGGCAATTACCGATGAAGATGTGTGTGAGCCGGCAAGTAGGTGTACGTGGTACATACGCATCATCGGTAATGGTGCTGGTGTCCTAACAACATGATATCAATAATGGAATATGCAGCAAAATAAATATGCGAGGCAGAGCGAACAACAATAATGTGCGGAAGCTGAATACTAGACACAACGATAACTAATCTACAATAATCTAATATAAGTCCTACGAATGGTGCCTTTTGAAATAACACGAATCATGGGGTTTTGAAAATAGGGGCTACGGTGTTTTTATGAAAAGATACGTCGTTTTTGAAATATCCGTAGATTCCCTTGAGCTATCTTTAAAAATGCCCACGATTCGTTAGTTTTTGAAATAGATAAGAATTCTAATCTAATCTAACAACTACACTAAACTATACGGCTGAACTAACAAGCTGAACTACAGGTAAGGAAACCGCCTATCATCTGAGTCGATACATATACATACCTGTATATGTATAGTCGGTGATCCCGCCTCAATAATATCATATCCGATACCATATCTATAATCATGCATCCCAAGTCAAGAGTGCGGATCAATCATCAATATAGCTCGTACGTAAATCCGTCGTACGGCATCCCAATCTGGATACGGGTCAATATCACATTCATCATACTATTCACCTGGTATCCTCTTTATCAAATATCATGATCGGGGTACTGATCTACGTCTAGTACCATACTGATACCGCCTACGTATGCATGGACGTGTGTGAAACACTACGTCAAGGACCCGCTACAACGTCATGTCGTATCTAAGATACGAACCCTGCTATATCACCGATCTCACGGCCTCAAATCAAATCTCATCGACTCAGCTCAATCCCAAGTATCATCCTCAATCCGTATGTGAACACATAGTCCCATACCCATGTGAACACATAACTATAAAGAATCCCATGAGCACATATCAATAGGAATGTATGCAAGTATGTATGTGTGTGTAACACTACCCTAGGGTTCGCAACACTAAAGTAATCCAACACACTAATATTCATCCTAAGCAACGTTATTAATCCCAAATAACATATAATAAATGTTGGTGTGTATACGCATCCGTATACACCACCACGGACTGCGGGGGTGCTATACGCCATCCACCCGACTTCTCCCCGTAGATATAAATCTACTCACCTGGTCCTCGCTAGCCGGTGCCGACGTCGTCACGTGCTTGCTTGTCGTCTCGAAGTCCACATGGGGTACCTACATATCATAACGCATCGTATCGCATTAAAACCAAATTCGAAATCGAAACGGCACACGAAAATCAAATCGGCACGCGTATCACGCATAGGTCAAAACCTATCGCCTACGCATGCCAAAATAGCCAAACCAACCCTCGATGTCGATGTACAAGCATCAATCAATCGAGAAAAACCCAACATACCAATCACGCGTTCATAACGCACTAGAATTTAATTGAAAATATGGTGCGATTCATAAAAACCTTAAATTTGCTCAAATCGATTTATTTCACAAAACCTAGAAAGCACTTAATTACCGTTTTAATTCGAAACTTGATGTTTTAACCCAACTAATAGCCATAATATTCACTAAGTATCATAACCAGGTCATATAAACCATTTCCATACTTTTAAACTCATTAATTATCATTAACCCAAAATTCAAGTTTGCAAAAATAACCAATTTTAACAATTTTTAAAGTAAAATTCATAATTTTACAAATAAGCTTGGTTTTGCATGGTCCAAAGGCATTAAACCACTTATTATAATACTAATAATGACATGAAACCATAATTATATTTTAATATAAGACATTCAATAATTTTCCAAAATTCTAGTAAGTAAAATAGCTTAAATATTACAATTTCAACTTAACAATTTGCAACTAACAATTTAATTATGTTTCACATTCCACAAAAGAAGAATCCCACTTGCAACCATAATCATACAACAAAACCCTAACTATAATCCAAAACCATCCACTTGAATTTCTAAACTTGAATTCAAAACCCCTTTATTTATATTTTTTAAACACCTAAACAAGTTTGCTTTAAACATACAACTAACAATTAACAAATATGGAAGAATTTTTTATACCTCATGATCAAGAGATCAACATGAAGATCATGGCCTCCAAAATGCCAAATTTCTTCCAAGATCCATGCTAGCTTGGGTAAAGAAATAATGGGTAGAGATTGGATTTTGTTTTTGTGGAATTTTTGACTTGGATTTTTGGTGGAATTTTGTGGGTTTTGCAATGAAATGGAGAAGAATCAAGAGGGGCTGTTTGAGGGCAGGTTTCGGCCAGAAATTTGTGAGGATTGGGTGTGGGAGGAGAGAGAGTGAGGTGGGGAAAGATAAATCTAGTCAAAGTCCACTCAATTTCTATCATTTTCTATTCTATTCTTTTCTTTTGTTTCATTTCTTTTCTTTGAAAATTCAAGTGGGGAAAGTGATGGGGCTGCTGAATTCAGCCAAGGTAAGATCTAAATGGGGGTGTGTGAGTGTGGGTATGGGTGTGGGGTGATGAAAAATGATAAATACAATACCCCAGGCATCCATTTACGCTAAAAAAAAGCCTTTTTCTTCAATAATTTCTAAACCGTTTTGGCAAATGATTTCGTTCCAAAAACCACATGAAAAATTTTTATTTAATGTTTTATGATGCAAAAAATTTGTTTCAACTCATTCCAATTTGTAATTTTCCCTAATTAAATGTATTAGTGACGGCTTAAAATAATAATAAAATAATATTTTTTTCAGAAAATTTGAAATTTCACCAGCGGCTCAATAGACACCAAATAATAGCAATTACATAGCTAGAATATGTATATTTAATTTTTATAATAAGATATTTGTATTTTGACTTTTTACAGAAAACCCCCTTATTTTACCGATTTTTTCGAAATTTCACCGAAACGATTTTCAAAGCGTTACATTTGCGTAATGGCTCTCCTAGACACAGCACGATCTCGCCCCCAATACCGGGAGAGACGAATCCCCTGCCGATCCGCTCACGTGCCTCCATATGGCTCGGGACTGTACCCAAAAGCTACCTGTTTGCACGACTCCTTTGAGCCGTGGTAGGGTAGAAATCAAAGCACAGTGGGAACTCACACGAGACAAATGACGACCTCAGGTCGATGAACTAACCTGTACACATGTCACCAGGGAACTGCTATCTGACGATAGATATAATACTAACTAGCAGATTCCCGGCGAGTCCTGTCCGGTGTACTCATAACCCAATGAGCACCTGTATACATCTTAGGTGATCCAACTGACACCAGTGGCTTGTGAGACCGGCCACCGCCCCTCGTCGGGGTCTCGACTGTACACACTAGTCTACTCCGGAGTATCGATGCCCTGTCTCGAAACTCCCACGACTAGGGACCACAATTAAGGATATGCATATAAACTACCCAACTCTCACGTATATGATCGCCATCATACAGTTGGTAGTAAAGCAAGATCCTAAGGGCTCTATCAAAGTGTAACATGCAATCAGTCACCTGAACATGTACACGACTGATAAAGGCAAACCAGATAGCATACTATCATTTCAAGTAAGACTGTCCTACCGGGATAGGTCCTCCGCAATCATTGCAATCACGCACCTGCGATCCAATAATTGACTATGAGGGCACTATCTCCAACAGTTCTATCAATTCTAAGTTTATATACATATAGCAGGGAATGCGGTATGCAACAAATAGTAGCCATGTAGGTAAATGCAATATGTAGCTATAAGGCCCTATCAGCCCTGACGCATAACGCCATGTGGGCAATATCCCCGTAGATGTTAAATCTACTCACCGTAGTCTCGCGCTAAGTGTAGCCGACGACTTGTTTTCCCTTCTTCGCGGCGTCCGTCGTACTCGCCTGCGAACCTAGAATTTCACAGAATATCACACATAAGCTCAAATCTACAAAAACGCGATATTAAAGTCAAACTAGAAACCTGCGTCGCAAACCAAGCGCGCGTGTGCGCGATACGCTAAAATGTGTGGTTACGCGCCTGAAGCTACCCCGACGCGTCGTAATACGCAGAAACCCCAAACCCACACACGTATCAAGCGTGTCGCGAAGGTTTAAAATACAAGAAATAGGATATTTGACTCAAGATTTTTATACAGGAATAATTTTACAAAACTATATAAACCTTAGTTCATAAAATAGCAGCAGACTCCTGCTGTCCAAACCCCAACCCCCAATTCACCCATCTGGCCGCAATTTGCGGCCAGAAAGCTTTTTCCGACGGCCAGGGTAGGGATATGGGCTCCCGGGTTTTGTGTGTGCACTCTATACCCCATGTACGTGCTACAGAAATTACAATTTTAATTTGAAGCAACTCGGGTAGCAGTAGATTCAACAGAGCCCAATTTCAAGTTAAAATGTCCATTTTGACACTAAAATGATACATTAGGGTATATTTGTGAAACCTGAAGCAAACCCATGATTTAAAACCACACTAATAATACATTAGCAAGCCAAGCAAGCCATACAAAGGTTAATTTGACAAAAACTTCACTAAATCCCTTCATTAGCGCTAAAAATGCATAAAAATGTGATTTTTAGCAACAAAACACACAAGTTATGGAAATAGGGTGCTAGGTGTGAGATTAATACCTTCAAATGACCTTAGAAAAACCAAAATCTCCAGCTCTATCCTCCAGTGCCCAGACTTGCCATCAAACTCCCCCAAAAGATCATTTTCCCCAAGGTTTTGTGAAGAAAAAGGGTTGTTTTGTGTAGGGTTTTGTGTAGATTCAATTGGCAAATGAAAAGAGAAGTGAAGATGGAGAAAATGTTATTGTTGCTGCTGCTTCTCTGCAGAATTTCAGAAATGAGAGAAAGAGAGAAAAGAGAGAAAGAAAATTGGGTCAAAAAGTCAATCTTTCTCACCTAACACCATGCTTCCATTTTCCATTTAAATTTTGAATTATTAAAAGGGGTTTGACATGATTAAAAATGGGTAGGGAATTTAACAAACATGCAAGAAAGAAAATGGTTACTTGCTAACACTGAAAACCTAAGTCACAAAATTGTGCTAAGTGTGCATTTGTGCACATAACACAAAAAATCCCAATTAGGGTAAACACAACTAAATTATAATTAATAACCTTATATATATATATATATATATATATATATATATATAAACACTTCACAACACAATTATCACTAGTCAAGAAGGAAAATAAGGTATTCGAGCTTTTATGAAAAACACGCACAATTGCTAATTAACGCGAAAACATTCCTAACAAAATTCAATGTGTTACAATCTACCACCCTTAAAGAAATTCGGTCCCCGAATTTAAAAATCTAACTACACGTACATTCAAAAAGATGGGGATACCTCTTCCTCAACTCGCTCTCGGTCTCCCAAGTGACCTCCTCGCTGCTCGGACCACGCCAAAGCACCTTGACGGACGGTATCTCTTTCGACCTCAATTTCTTCACTTGTCGATCAAAGATGACCACCGGCTGCTCTGCATAGGAAAGGTCGTGCTCAAGCTGGATCGTCGGGTGCTGAATCGTATGCGAAGGATCATGAAGATATTTGTGGAGCATCGAAACGTGAAATCCGTGGTGCACATCTGGGAAACTGGGCGGAAGGGCTAACCGATACGCTACCACACCAACACGCTCGAGGATCTCGAAGGGGCCCACATATCGGGGACTAAGCTTTCCCTTCTTTCCAAATCTCATCACACCTTTCATTGGGGAGACCCTCAAGAAAACATGATCACCAATAGAAAACACAAGTCTGCGCCGACGACGGTCCGCATAAGATCTCTGCCTACTCTGGGCTGCTCTCATCCTATCGCGAATCAACTGGATCTTTGTGGTCGTCTCCTCAACAATCTGTGGTCCTAAGATACTGCTCTCACTGAGCTCTGTCCAACAGGCGGGCGATTTGCATCTCCTCCCATAAAGAGCCTCAAATGGTGCCATCTGAATGGTCTCGTGGTAGCTGTTGTTGTAGGAGAACTCTACTAAGGGTAAATGATGATCCCAGCTATCTCCGAAGTCTAATACGCACGCCCGGAGCATGTCCTCAAGAGTCTGAATAGTCTGCTCTGACTGTCCGTCGGTCTGCGGATGGAATGCGGTGCTGAAACTCATGCGGGTGCCTAAAGCCTCCTGAAGCCTCTACCATAGTCAGCTGGTAAACTGGGTGCCTCTGTCGGACACGATACACGTCGGAACTCCGTGCAGTCGTATAATCTCGTCTATGTATATCTGGGCATACTGAGAAAATCCGAAAGTCGTCTTCACCGGTAGGAAGTGAGCCGCTTTCATCAAACGATCCACGATCACACAGATGGAGTCACACCATCGACTATTCCTGGGTAGACCCATAATGAAGTCCATAGAAATCTGTTCCCATTTCCATTCCGGAATGGGTAACGGCTGTAGCTCTCCCGCAGGCCTCTGGTGCTCGGCCTTAACTTGCTGACAAGTCAGGCATCTCGACATGAAATCTGCGATGTCCCTCTTCATTCCGTCCCACCAGTAAACATCTCTCATGTCATGGTACATCTTGGTGGAACCTGGATGAACACTGTACACCGATCGATGTGCCTCCTCAAGAATCTCACGCCGCAGTCCCTCTACATCTGGTATGCATAGTCTAGTCCCAAATCGTAGTATCCCATGATCATCGATCACGAACTCGGAAAATCTGCCCTGTCCAATCTGTACCATGATCTCTGAACATCGATCATCACTATGCTGTGCCTCATGTATACGGTCAAGCAACTATAGGCGTGCACGAACATGCTCAATCTGTCCTCCGATCGGTGTAAACTCGAACTGTACCCGGCTGTCGTATAAAATCTGCCAATCTGCCGACGACTGCCTCTGTACTGCGCTCAAACAAGATAGACTACCCCCGGGCCTCTTGCTCAAAGCATCCACCACTACATTAGCCCTGCCCGGGTAGTACAAGATCTCGCAATCATAGTCCTTCACTAACTCCATCCAACGGCGCTGTCTAAGGTTCAGGTCTCGCTGCTGAAATATATACTTTAAACTCTTGTGATTAGTGAATATCTAGCATGACTCGCCATATAGGTAATGTCGCCAGATCTTAAGTGCAAAGACTAGTGCAGCCATCTCCAAATCGTGAGTCGGGTAGTTCTTTTCATGTTTCTTCAATTGTTGCGAAACATACGCGATCACCCTGTTATGCTGCATCAATACACACCCTAGCCCCACTTGAGAAGCGTCACAATAGACCACAAATCCGCCTTATCCTGAAGGCAATGATAACACTACCGCCGTAGTCAGTCGAGACCGTAGCTGCTGAAAACTGTGCTCACACCCCTCCATCCAATCGAAAGGAACTCTCTTCCGGGTCAACCCGGTCAAAGGTGTAGCAATACGGAAGAAAACCTGCATGAATCGCCTGTAGTAACCGGCCAACCCTAAAAAGCTGGGAATCTCCGTAACTGATGTGGGTCTGGGCCAACTCCGAACGGCCTCGATCTTCCTCGGGTCTACATGTTAGTTATATGTATGCCCTAGAGGCCATTACTGTACATTGGATGTATATTGTAGTGGATGCTGGGACATATATAGGTAGGACTTTCTTGCTCGACATGATAGTACGCTATCTGGTTGTTCTTTATCTTAACATGTATACTTTCTGTTTCTCTGTTACATGTTGATAAAGCCCTTAGGATGTGTACTCGACTTCCAGGACTATGATGAAGATCATACTAGTGGGGCCTGGGTAGTCCAAGAGTACATCCTTCAATGTTCCTAGTCGAGGGAATATCGAGACGGGGCATCGATATTCCAGAGTAGACTAGCGTATATCTTCTCGACTCATATGATGGGCGATGGATGATCCCATATCCATAGGTGTTTGACATCAGAGATGGTATGCGGGTGCTCAGTGGAGACTGGGTACACTGAGCGGACTTGCCGAGAACTCCCAGATGGTATTATACCTCACGTCAGATAGCAGTTCTCTAGTGACACTGGTACAGCTTAGTCTGTTGACCCGAGATCGTCATAGAGTCTTGTGTGTCTCCCACTGTTCTTTAATTTCCACCCTACCACGGCTCTACTGAGTCATGCAAACAGGTGGTTTTTGGGTACAG
This sequence comes from Agapanthus africanus, assembly GCA_030015575.1. NCBI lineage: Eukaryota > Viridiplantae > Streptophyta > Magnoliopsida > Asparagales > Amaryllidaceae > Agapanthus > Agapanthus africanus. The sequence continues at coordinate 280,575,744 of JASDDO010000022.1, forward strand.
TCCCGATTCACATGGAGGCAATGAGCGATAGGAGGGGATTCGTCTCTCCCGGTATTGGGGGTTGATGTTGCGCTATGCTTGACTGGCCATAACAGGAAATCCCTGGCCAGGGTTGCAGTGATATACTGGTAAGAGTTATCGGTAGTTTCACGATTGTTATGGACCTCACGTCGGCATGACTTATCGAGCTATTGGGGTCTGACGTTTACCACCCCTAGGCGAGATATGCGACATATCAGACAGACAGACCGGACAGTACGGTAAGTGTTACTGGTTGGATTCACAGGAGTGTGAGCGGGCTTGCTCGTCGATCTACTGATCGCTCAATTCCCGGGTGGCCGTTACGCTTAGCAGACCGCTTGCAGCTTGTGGGTGTTTGATATGATCATCACCTGCTGCCGGCGTATTGACGAGTCTTTAGAGTCCTACACAGAGGTTTCCTGGGTCAAGCGAAACGAAATAGGAGCGCATATGAGATATGTGCGAGACCGAGATTAATGCGTGTATGTGATACCGTATTCCATTCTCGCGATGAATGTATCGATTGGTAGTATGCGATATAACCTAGTTATCGAATCAAGGATTGATTCGATAAGCCGATACATTGGATATTAGTCGGTTATATGCGATATGACCGAATCGTTAAATCAAGTATTGATTTAATGAATTAACGCATAATTATATATTTGATATATTACTTTGCATTAATTAGTATTGGTTCACTTAAATTGGATTTTCTCACTTGATGTACACAAGTTGTATATGTGATATACTTTTGTGCACATGATTGTATCATGTTTGATGATACATGCAAACTTGGGTTTGTGTAAAGACTTAAACCATAGTTATGTAAATGGTTAGGGTTTTGATTTACTCACTTATTCATTTATCTATTTATTTTGATTAAAAAAGGAAAAGGGAAACAAAAATGGTTGCTTTCATTCAAGAAACTTCTTGATGCATCATGCATCTTTGACTAAAGTAACCATTCTTGTCTTCTTCTCCTAACCCTAACCATTCAACATAACCCTAGTTAGTTCTCTACACTAAACCATGGTTGAAATTATGATAAGTATCATTTTGTTTTCTATTTTTAATATAACTTATCATATTCTTTCTTCTTCTTCTTCTTCTTCAACAAAGAAGAAACCTTGCCTCCATTAATGGCAACTTAAGAAAAAGAGTGAGAAATCCAATTCTAAAGTGAACCCACTTCCTATTTCTTCATCCTCTACCACTTGCCAAGTAGTATAGGGTGTTTTCTTCACAAGTTTCATGACTTGGTGAAGTTGGAGTTTGATCTTGAGTTGCCTCGACGTATATCATCTTCGGCATCGAAGTCGACGACCTAGCCCGATCTTTTCTCCGATGAGACCACTGCGAGAGTCTAGGATTCCGATGGGTACAGCGGAAGGACGTCATCACGGAGCTAAAGAGGTGGAGGACCGGATCTACAAAGGTTGTAGCCCCTTTCCTTTAAGTTAAAGTTGTTTACTTGTATTGCATCGCCTATACATTTAGTTAACGATCCGTATTAGGGTTTGTAGGCACATAAAAAATTTGGATTGGCCATGTTTGATCACTTGTAGAACCTCATGGGTGTGCCTAGGAACCCTACAGTAGTATCAGAGCCTAGCTAGAGCCTTAGGCTATGCGTAGACGGAGTTAGAAGTCCGATCGAACCGAAACCCTAATGCAAAATTGCTCTCTGTACATTTTTTGAAATCAGGAATTTTTGAGAATTAAAAATATGCAGAAAAATCATCAGGAGTTTATAAGAATTACTGTGAAGCCCGTACCCCTGATTCCATCAAAGCGCGGCGGAACCGCGGCATTAGCATGGCTAATGCAGCGGTTCCACGGCCATTTTGTCTCCACTTTCATTTAATTTTACACAGTAATTCCTATTTTATAGTGCTGGTGTTTCTGGAAATTTTTAATCTGAACTCAAGAGTTGAGTTTTCTGGGTTGTATTTGGAGTTCGGAGATTCGATCGGACTGTCTAATTTTGTCTGTGTTTTTTCCGGGTAATTTTAGAATATGTTAAAAAGTTCGACCGGATATAAATACCCACTTTTTCCCCTGCCGGGAAATTTCCAATTGTTGGATTTTTCCGTAGTTTAACGACGTTCTAAGTAGTGCATGTAACGCGATGGTCCCTCTAGAAGACAACAAACCTTAACTCGATTATGTGACCGTCTTGAACTACCCTTTGAACCTTCAGGTTTGGGGCAGTACGGCTTGCCACATGTATGGCGTTGGCTTGACCCTTCTACGGCTGGACCGTTGGTACTGAGGTATGAAGTGAATATTTTAAAACTTATTTCATGTGTTGAGCTGTTTCGGGAAAACTTGAGTGTTAGATTGTTCGATCGGAAAGCTTAACATTTTCTATTTATCCAGAATGTGATACAACATTTGGAATTCACAAATAGTTATGAGATAACTGAATGAATGTTATAAACATAGCAGTTTAGTCTCACTTGATCGGTTGCGACGGAATTTTGATGTGATCAAAAGTCCGTCGCAATCACGTAGCGTACGCGGATATTCGCCGGGTAAACTTAATAGACAACCTCGCCCCATAGCCCCGACCAAGTGACTGTAGGAGAACCCCGTCGCCGAAAGCATCCGTTCGGGTGCTCGCGGCAGTGGTGTTCCGCCTTGGTGCACTTTGTCGACGGCGTCGGGGGTGCGGACGCCTACTGAAGTTTGCGACGAGCATTCGATCAGGATGTCGGGAATCTTGTTGAATTGCTCGACTTTATATTGAAAAGTGTTTTCGATTTTGAGACTAAAATGCGGGGTTTATAATTGTTAGGCATGCGATGTCTAAGTATTTCATTTGATTAGGCATGCGATGTTTAAAGAGGTTGCGGATTCCAACTATTGTAGTTTTACACTTTCTTTTCTGTGACCGTAAGTGTAATATGTGATATCGCCGGTTTTGTTGCTATATATCAACGACAATTGGGATGCGCATATTTACTTACGTTGATGACATGTGATGTTATGTGTTGCTGGATATGTTATATTGGATAGTCGTGTTTGAATAGCCGGGTTTTTTTTTATGTGAGATGAGTGTTTTTCCTTTTCATTCATGTAAAAACTTGTATGTAATATTCTTTTATTGGGGCACTTCCAGGTTGCGGATGATGTCACCATTTGTATATTATTTAATTTTCTGCACAGGATAGACCCAAGGAAGGGAGCACAAGTAACCGGGTTCTAGGGTTCAGTGGGAGACCATCTCGAGGAGTCGAGTCCGGGTCTCCTAATCCTAGAATTGGTAGGGTTGCTTGCCGCTCTCGTAGGGGTCTAGGGGTGTGGGATTGGCTATTCATCACGACCGTGGAATCCGTGTTTTATACTGGCTCGTATTGAAAACACGGACGTCCTAGTATATCCAATAATTCATATGATATTTTCTGCTGCGTTATCTGTGATGTGATCATGTGATTTGATCAGATAGATATTATATATAGTATATATGATATATTATATAGACGTTGCTTATGTTTTACACCCGCGCTAGCCCTGCCTCGCTCTGGCATTAGTTACCTAACCTAATGGTGCAGACGGGACATCAAGGTGAATGCGAATGGCATAAGCGTACGTTATATTTATCTGTGATGTTTAGGTGGACTTAAATGATGGGATATTCATTAATGAGATTAATGAAAGAAAATAAACCTAATTTATGTTGTGGAATCGAATTTCAAAAATAAAACAGGTAGCTACAGTTCTTGCTTTGCATCGCGGTGTTCTTTGAAGAACATCCTGCACCTTATTCGATGAGGAAAGGACCGAGATCCCTTCACCGGGAGTGAATCCTTTAGCGATAACTGGCAGAAGCTACACCCTCGGTTTGTCTTTTGATTGCTTCTATAGTTTCTGCTTTGCACAGTGATATATATGATATATCCCGCACCTCATTCGACGAGGAAAGGGCCGACGATCCCTTCACCGGGAGTGACCCCCTTAGCAAAACTAGAAAAGCTTCAAAAAACACTCCATTTAAAAACCATTTGATTCCGCAACGAGATCAAGTTCAAAGCGTTAAAGGTATTCTTAAAAACCATCCGCAACCCTCCATCATTTTAGGAAGTAGAGTACTTAGTATTCATGTTGTGTTTGTTGACCTTAGTTAAGGCACAGTGTACGGTAGCTAAGTGATGTCTTCCTACACCACATATGATGCGATTAGTTAGGACAGTCGCGTGACTTTGTTGACCTTAGTTAAGGGTCATGTGGGTGGGTCTAATTAATCATGAAATGACGGGTAGAACTTGACTAGTGCTTATGATTTGTTGACCATAGTTAAGGTCATAGGTGCTAGGGGTAAAAACCTTTATCGGGAGTTTCAAGTGTTGAAACTTGCAATGAGATTTCATACCTTCTATGTGATAGTTGGATCCCGATACCCACTGCGAGTAATTGTTACTCCTGGAAGAGTTTTGCACTTTACAATTAGCCGATCAAGTAGGTGTCTAGAAAGGTGTCAACGGGGTTACGCCTCTGGGAAAACGAGGTTTACTGTAATTAGGTCCGTGCGAACGCGCGGGGAACCTCCCTCAAAGTACCGACACTGGTCTGGTTTAAAGATTGGCGAACTTGTAGAGTGTAATTAATCCCGGCTAGTCTTTCCTTTTAGGATTTGAAGGAAGATTTGATAAAAACAGTGGGAGCCATCCTGATTAGATAAAATAAACAACCAATCTAATCTTGCAAGAGCGCACGCAGAGTGTTTTCTTCTCTCTCTCTCCAGGTAGCGACCATATCACGCCTCAATCAAGATAATAATACGGATATTGACCGAACCCGCTTGTTATACTGAGCTGGGGGACGTTGGTCCCGCTTCAACTTATAATTGTTATAAGACAGAGCAGGAAATAGGGGAATACCAGAATCCTTATGCCGCCCAAACGAAGAAAGTGCATATGATGCATCTTTTTCGGGTGTGTTCGTTACAAAGAACTGTTTCTCAGTATCCTCTACATCCTGGGTATTTGATACCGGATCAGGATCCCAGATATGTAATCTGTTACATAGGGCTACAGAAAGGTAGAAAACTGAGAACGGGTGATAAGTTTCATGAGACAGAAAACGGGGCAAGTGTTGCAGCCAAGTCTGTTGGTCACTGTCACCCTGTATTACCAATACATTGTTTCTGAACGAATATTATTAGATACCGAATCTGATATACAAATTCATATCAGTCTCTTTATTAGTAAAGAAAGGATATAATTTTGTATTGCTGGATAATCTTTTGAACATTTCCTATATCAAAAGTTGATCGGTTCAGGCACGTTATCTAAAAGCATTGATGTTCTAAATCAAACTACATTTCCTAGTATACAGTACACACACAAGAGGAAGAGTTCATAAATGAACGAATCCTTCTTGAGGTATTGTAGACTAGGTCATATCTGTAGGGTTCCTGGGCACCCTAATGAGGTCTCACAAGGCATCAACCATGCCAATTTCAAAAAATCTAGGTGCCGAGAAACCCGACTACGGATCGTTGGCTAGAAATCTAGGCGAAAATGAAATCTAGTTAACAACTTAACAAAAAGGAAACGGAAATACAACCTTTGTAGATCCGTTGCTCCACCTCCATAGCTCCGCAACGAAGTCCCCTCGCTGTCCTAGTGAATTCCCTGGCTCTAGCGTCGGCTTCATCGGAGAATAGGCGAGCTAGGTCGTCGATGTCCATGCCGAAGATGATCTACGTCGAGGCATCGCTAGATCAAGCTCCACCTTCACCAAGCCATGAAAACTTATGAATGAAACACCCTATACTACTTGGCAAGAGGTAGAGGATGAAGAAATAGGAAGTGGGTTCACTTTAGAATTGGATTTCTCACTCTTTATCATCACTTGCCATTAATGGAGCAAGCTTTCTTCCATGAAGAAAATGAAGAAGAAGAAGAATGTTATGATAAGTTTTTATGATAAGAATAATAATAGTAAAGAAAATGAATTCATATCATAATTGTAACCATGGTAAAGTGTAGAGATCTAACTATAGTTCAATGAATGGTTAGGGTAAATGAGATGAAGACAAAAGGTTTCTTTGGTCAAAGCTTCATGAAGCTTCAACAAGCTTCATGAAGAAAAGCAACCTTTTGTTTTCTTTATCTCTTACAAATTAAAAGATAAAAGAATTAATATATATATCAAACCCTAACCATTTACTTAACTAAGGTTTAACTCTTTACACAAACCCTAGCCATCGTATATCATCAAACATGATACAATCAAGTGCACAAAATATATCACATATACAATATGCACAGGCGAGTGAGAAAATCCATCTTAAGTAAACCGATACTAGTTAATGCAAAGTAATATATCAAATATATAATTATGCATTAAATCATTAAATCAACACTTGATTCAATGATCCGGTCATGTCGTACACAACCGACTAGTATACAATGTATCGGCTTATCGAATCAACGCTTGAATCGATAACTAGGTTATATCGCATACAACCATTCGACACATTGATCGCGAGAATGGAATACGTTATCACATACACGCATTATTCTCGGTCCCGCACATATCTCATATGCGCTCCTATTTCGTTTCGCTTGAGCCAGGAAACCTCTGTGTAGGACTCTAAAGACTCGTCAATACGCCGGCAGCAGATGATGATCATATCAAGCACCCACAAGCCGCAAGCGATATGCTAAACGTAACGGCCACCCGGGTATTGAGCGATCAGAAGATCGACAAGCAAGCCCGCTCACACTCCTGTGAATCCATCCAGTAACACTTACCGTACAGTCCGGTCTCGTCGTCTGATATGTCGCATATCTTGCTTAGGGGTGGTAAACGTCAGACCCCAATAGCTCGATAAGTCGTGTCAATATGAGGTCTATAACAATTCAAGAAACTACTGGTAACACTTACCAGAAAATCTCAGCAACCCTGGCCAGGGATTTCCTGTTATAGCCAATCGAACACAGCGCAACATCAACCCCCTATACCGGGAGAGACGAATCCCCTCCTATCGCTCATTGCCTCCATGTGACTCGGGACTGTACCCAAAAACCACCGTTTTGCACACCCTCTTGGACGTGGTAAGATGGAAATCAAAGCACAGTGGGAACCACACAAGACTCTATGACGAACTCGGGTCAACAGACTACTCTATACCAGTGTCACCAGAGAATTGCCATCTGACGTGAGGTATAATACCATCTGGGAGTTCTCGGCGAGTCCGTCCAGTGTACCCAGTCTCTACTGAGCACCCGTGTATCATCTCTGATGTCAAACACCAATGGATATGGGATCATCCATCGCCCATCTGTATGGGTCGAGAAGGTACACGCTAGTCTACTCTGGTATATCGATGCCCCATCTCGATACACCCATGACTAGGGACTTTCAAGGATGTACTTATGGACTACCATGTCCCCACTAGTATGATCCGCATCATAGTCCAGGTAGTCAAGTACTTATCCTAAGGGTTTTACCAACATGTAATAGAGAGACTATCTTTGTACACGTTAAGGTAAAGAGCAACGTGATAGCATACTATCATGTCGAGCAAGAAAGTCCTCCCTATATATGTCCCAGCATCCACTACAATATACATCCAATGTACAGTAATGGCCTCTAGGGCATACATATAACTAACAATCTCCCACTTGCACTAGGGCCTTCTGTAGCAGTTGTTGTAGTATCTCATACTCAACCATCCCATAAAAGTCTCTCTCTGGGAGCAGTCCTTCGTGAGTGGATCCGCCGTGTTGTCCTCTGAGTCTACTCTCCTAGCCTCGATCACCCTGGAGATCAACCATCTCCATGATCAGGTGATACTGCCTTAGAATATGTCTGGATCACTGATGGGACCAACGTTCCTTGGCATAAGCCACAACTCCATTGTCTCACAATGGTAGGAACGTAGTTCATCTCATGAACCTATATACACCCAAACAGCCTCTTTGGTAGCATCTTTAGTAGCGATGTATCCTGCCTTTATCGTCTAGTATGTCACGGTATCTAGCTTGGAACTCTTCCAACATACCGTCCCTTTACTGAAGGTAAAGACAATGCCTGCGACTGACATTCAGTCGTCTTTATCACCCTGGAACCCTTCCAGTGATTCTCCCCAGGATCGATTGATACCTTCTCACTACAACTAGTGAGAATCCTAACATCCAATTAAATCTATCTCATAGATCTAAAACTCAGGATTTAGGAGGTATCACTTTGATCCTATATAGAGAATCATTGTGATAAGCGGAGATTGATCGAGCGTAGCATAGGAAACTCCTTCCCTATCAAGAGTATGTCATCCACGTACTCTACGAGGATCACCACCATACTCCCTACTACCTTTTTGTTTATACAAGGTTCATCTACCATTTTGATGATGCCAAACTCTTTGACTAACCCATCAAAATAGATGTTCCAACTCCGCGATGCCTTCTTTAATCCTATAAAGCATCTTGCACACGTTTCCGCTGCTCCCACTGTCTACGAAGCCCTCTGGCTGTGTACTTATAGACGCACTCTTCTAAAACATCATTTAGAACAGCAGTCAAGACACCCAACCACCAGATATCGTAGTCATGGTATGTAGCCGTGGCAAGTAGGATCTGGATGGACTTAAGCATAGCTTCTTGAAGAGGTTTCACCACTATCCACGCCTGGTTGATGATGAAAACCTTTAACAAGTCTAGCTTTGAAAGTCTCAACCTTTCCATGTACACCAAGTAATCTTCTCAAGATATACCTGCTCCTGATGGGGATTTAACCCTTCAGATATCGCAACTGAAGTCCATACTTTGTTGGTGTATAACGATTCCATCTCAGATCGCTAAGCATCCAGCCATTCTTACAGAGTCCCATTCCTGATGGCCAGTTCTAAACTAGTCGGGTCATCATCTCATGATGCAATCCTCGCTCCCACTATCATAGAGCAACCGAAGTATCTCTCAGGTGGGTGAGGAACCCTACTAGATCAGTGGAGAGGCCGAGGTTCGTTGGAATCTACTGAATCCTTTGGTTTTATCAAATCATCGGCTGCAAATTGTATAGCTGGAACCTTTCCAGTTGTACATTACAGACCTTGCCTCGAGCTTGTCCGGATTTTGCTTTTAGACATAGGCCTGACAACCCCAAATCTTAACTGACTTAAGAGATGGGCTCTTCCCTTTCCATATCACATATGAAGTGGTAGGCTACTGATTTGATCGGAACCCTATTCAATAGGTATGCAGCTTCTCAAGCGCATAACTCCCAAAAGGAAATAGGTAACTCAGTAGTACTCATCATAGAGCACACCTTATCATATAAGGTGTGATTGCTCCGCCCCGATATACCATCGTGCTATGGTGTATACGGAGAAGTAATGCCGAGAGAGAATCTCATTCTCCTTTAGAATAGTCCAGGAATTCCATGCACAAGTATTCTCCTCCCTGATCTCATCATAGGACATAATACTTATACCCGTATTTTGGTTCTCTACTTCTAACTTATATTCTGTGAATATCTCAAAAGGTTCGGACTTGTGTTTCAACAGGAACATATGTCTGAATCTTGAGAGATTATCAGAGAATGTAATGAAGTACAAAGAACCGGTCTTGGTATGTGTAGACAGGGGACCTACATACATCAACATGTATCATCCCAAGAGTTCACTAACTCTTTCTCTGTTTCCAATAAACAGAGCTATGGTCATCTTATCTTTGTGACATGACTGGCGAGTTTCACAAGATGTAAATTCAAACTGATTTAAATATACATCTAAATGCAACTTCAGCCAGTCAGGTCGCATTGATCTGACCTAGTCTACAATACCTCAAGAAGAATTCGTTCATTTCTGAACTCTTCCTCTTGTGTGTGTTCCATATACCAAGAACTGTAGTTTGATTTTGAACATTAATGCTTTTAGATAACGTGCCTGAACCGAACAACTTTTGATATAGGAAATGTTCAAAACATTATCCAACAATACAAAATTTTATCATTTCTTTACTAATAAAGAGACTGATATGATTTTGTATATCAGGTTCGGTATCTAATAACACTCGTTCAGAATCAATGTATTACAATACAGGGTGACAGTGACCAACAGACTTGGCTGCAACACTTGCCCCGTTTTTTGTCTCATGAAACTTATCACCCGTTCTCAGTTTTTCTACCCTTTTGTAGCCCTATGTAACAGATTACATATCGGGGATCCTTATCCGGTATCATATACCCAGGATGCGGAGGATACTGAGAAACAGTTCTGTATAATGAACACACCCGAAGATGATGCATCAGCATGCACTCTCTTCGTTTGGGCGGCACGGGAAATCTGGTATTCCCCAATTTCCTGCTCTGTCTTATAACAATTATAAGTTGGAGCGGGACCAACGTTCCCCAGCTCAGTATAACAAGCGGGTTCGGTCAATATTCCGTATTTTTATTTTGATTAAGGCGTGACATGGTCGCTACCAGGAGAGAGAGAGAAGAAGACACTCAGCGTGCGCTCTTGCAAGAATAGATTGGTTATTATTTTATCTAATCAGGATGGCTCCCACTGCTTTTTATCAAATCTTCCTTCAAACCCTAAAAGGAAAGATCAGCCGGGATTAATTACACACTACAAGTTCGCCAATCTTTCAGCCAGGCCAGTGTCGGTACTTTGAAGGAGGTCCCCTGTGCTTTCGCACGAACCTAATTAATGTAAACCTCGTTTTTCCCAGAGGCGTAACCCCGTTGACACCTTTCTAGACACCTACTTGATCGGCTAATTGTAATGTATAAAACTCTCCCAGGAGTAACAATTACTCGCAGCGGGTATCGGGATCCAACTATCTCATAGAAGGTATGCAATCTCATTGCAAATTTCAACACTTGAAATTCCCGATAATATTTTGCCCCTAGCGTGCTATGACCTTGACGAAAGCCAACAAACCATAGCCCGCTAGTCAAGTTCAACCCGTACATTTCTTGATCGAATTAAACCCACCCGCACGACCCTTGACGAAAGCCAACAAAGCTGCACGACTACCCTAATCCAATCGCATCGTATGCTAGCAGATAAGCAGCATAAAGCTACCGCACACTGCACCTTGACGAAAGCCAACAAATGCAGCACGAATACTATATACAACTTATCTGAAATGACGGAGGGCTACGACAGGTTTTTCTGAAAACCTATTGCGTAATGAACTTGATATCGTTGTAGAATCAAACGATTTTAAAAATGGAGTGCATTTGAGGCTTTTCTAGTTTTGCTAAAGGAGTCACTCCCGGTGAAGGGATCGTCGGTCCTTTCCTCGTCGAATGATGTGCGGGATATATCATATATATATCACTGTGCAAAGCAAAAACACTTAAAAGCAATCAAAAGACAAACCGAGGGGTGTAGCATCTGCCAGTTATTGCTAAAGGAGTCACTCCCGGTGAAGGGATCTCGGTCCTTTCCTCATCGAATAAGGTGCAGGATATATCGTATATACCGCTGTGCAAAGAAAGAACTGTAGCTACCTGTTTTATTTTGAAATTCGATTCTACAACATCTTAGGTTTCTTTTATTACATTAATCATATTAATGAAGTCCCATCATTTAATGTACCTAAACATCACAGATAAATACGACGTACACTTATGCCATCCGCATTCGCCTCGATGTCCCCTCGTGGCACCGTTAGGTTAGGTAACTAACGGCAGAGCGGGGCAGGGCTAGCGCGGGTGTAAAACATAAGTAACGTCTATATAATATATCATATATACTATATACTGTATCTATCACAGAACATCACATGATCACATCACAGATATCGCAACAGAAGAATCATATGAAATATTGGATATACTAGGACGTCCGTGTTTTCAATACGAGCCAGTATAAAACACGGATTCCACGGTCGTGATGAATATCCAAACCCACACCCCTAGACCCCTACGAGAGCGGCAAGCAACCCTACCAATTCTGGAGTTAGGAGACCTGGACTCGACACCTCGAGTTGGTCTCCCACTGGACTCCAGAACCCGGTTACTTGTGCCCTCCTCCTTGGGTCTATCCTAGTGCGGAAAAGTAAATAATATACAAACGGTGACATCTTCCGCAACCTGGAAGTGCCCCAAATAAAAGAATATTACATACGAGTTTTTTACATGAATGAAAATGAAAAACACTCATCTCACATAAAAACCCCCGGCTATTCAAACACGACGATCCAATATAACATATCCAGCAACACATAACATCACATGTCATCAATGTAAGTAAATATGCGCATCCCAATTGTCGTTGACATATATCAACGAAACCGGCGATATCACATATTACACTTACGGTCACAGAAAAGAAAGTGTAAAACTACAACAGTAAGAATCCGCAACCACCTCAGACATCGCATGCCTGACCAAATGAATTACTTAGACATCGCATGCCTAACAATTATAAACCCCGCATTTTAGTCTCATAATCGAAAACACTTTTCAATATCAAGTCGGGCAATTCAACAGGATTCCCGACATCCTGATCGAATGCTCGTCGCAAACTTCAGTAGACAGTCGCACCCCTGATACCGTCGACGAAGTGCACCAAGGCGGAACACCGCTGCCGCGAGCACCCGAACGGATGCTTTCGGCGTCGGGGTTCTCCTACAGTCACTTGGTCGGGGCTATGGGGCGAGGCTGTCTATTAAGTTTATCCGGTGAGTATCCGCGTACGCTACGTGATTGCGACGGACTTTTGATCACATCAAAATTCCGTGGCAACCGATCAAGTGAGACTAAAGTGCTATGTTTATAACATTCATTCAGTTATCTCATAACTATTTGTGAATTCCAATTATTGTATCCCATTCCGGATAAATAGAAAATGTCAAACTTTCCGATCGAACAGTCAAACACCCAAGTTTTCCCGATACAGATCAACACATGAAACAAGTCTAAAGACATTCAGTTCGTGCCTCAGTACCAACGGTCCAGCCGTAGAAGGGTCAAGCCAACGCCTCACATGTGGCACGCCGTACTGCCCTAAACCCGAAGGTTCAAAGGGCAGTTCAAGACGGTCACATAATCGAGTTAAGGTTTGTTGTCTTCTAGAGGGTCCATCGAGTTACTTGCACTACTTAGAACGTCTTTAAACCACGGAAAAATCCAACTCTTGGAAATTTCCCGACAGGGGAAAAATTGGGTATTTATATTCGGTCGAACTTTTTAACATATTCAAAAAAATATCCGGAAAGCCAAATAGACAAAGTTTAAATAATCCGATCGATTCATCGAACCCCCAAAACAAGCCCAGAACACTCAACTGTAGAGTCACATTAAAAATAACCAGAAAATATAGGATTCCATTATATGAATTACTGTGCAGAAAACATTGGTCAAAGGGACAGTACGGCCGCGGAACCGACGCACCATGCATAGCTGGGGCCGCGGTTCCGCGGTGGAAAAGTCTATTTAGCCCCTCGTATTTCACAGTAATTCAAATAACACCCTGCTTATTTTTCTGCATATTTTTAATTGACAAAAATCCAAAATTTTAGAAAATTTCCAGAGAGCATTTTGGGTTGGGGTTTCGGGTTCGTTCGGAATTCAAACGTCGTCTAGACTTCGCCTAAGGTTCTAGCTAGGCTCTGATACCACTGTAGGGTTCCTGGGCACCCTAATGAGGTCTCACAAGGCATCAACCATGCCAATTTCAAAAAATCTAGGTGCCGAGAAACCCGACTACGGATCGTTTGCTAGAAATCTAGGTGAAAATGAAATCTAGTTAACAACTTAACAAAAAGGAAACGGAAATACAACCTTTGTAGATCCGGTGCTCCACCTCCATAGCTCTGCAACGAAGTCCCCTCGCTGTCCTAGTGAATTCCCGGGCTCTAGCGTCGGCTTCATCGGAGAATAGGCGAGCTAAGTCGTCGATGTCCATGCCGAAGATGATCTACGTCGAGGCATCGCTAGATCAAGCTCCACCTTCACCAAGCCATGAAAACTTGTGAAAGAAACACCCTATACTACTTGGCAAGAGGTAGAGGATGAAGAAATAGGAAGTGAGTTCACTTTAGAATTGGATTTCTCACTCTTTATCATCACTCGCCATTAATGGAGCAAGCTTTCTTCGATGAAGAAAATGAAGAAGAAGAAGAAGAATGTTATGATAAGTTTTTATGATAAGAATAATAATAGAAAAGAAAATGAATTCTTATCATAATTGTAACCATGGTAAAGTGTTGAGAGCTAACTATAGTTCAATGAATGGTTAGGGTTAATGAGATGAAGACAAAAGGTTTCTTTGGTCAAAGCTTCATGAAGCTTCAACAAGCTTCATGAAGAAAAGCAACCTTTTGTTTTCTTTATCTCTTACAAATTAAAAGATAAAAGAATTAATAAATATATCAAAAGCCTAACCATTTACTTAGCTAAGGTTTAACTCTTTACACAAACCCTAGCTATCCTATATCATCAAACATGATACAATCAAGTGCACAAAATATATCACATATACAAGGTGCACAGGCGAGTGAGAAAATCCATCTTAAGTAAACCGATACTAGTTAATGCAAAGTAATATATCAAATATATAATTATGCATTAAATCATTAAATCAACACTTGATTCAATGATCCGGTCATGTCGCACACAACCGACTAGTATACAATGTATCGGCTTATCGAATCAACGCTTGAATCGATAACTAGGTTATATCGCATACAACCATTCGACACATTGATCGCGAGAATGGAATACGGTATCACATACACGCATTATTCTCGGTCCCGCACATATCTCATATGCGCTCCTATTTCATTTCGCTTGAGCCAGGAAGCCTCTGTGTAGGACTCTAAAGACTCGTCAATACGCCGGCAGTAAATGATGATCATATCAAGCACCCACAAGCCGCAAGCGGTCTGCTAAACGTAACGGCCACCCGGGTATTGAGCGATCAGAAGATCGACGAGCAAGCCCACTCACACTCCTGTGAATCCAACCAGTAACACTTACCATACAGTCCGGTCTCGTCGTCTGATGTGTCGCATATCTTGCCTTGGGGTGGTAAACGTCAGACCCCAATAGCTCGATAAGTCGTGTCGATATGAGGTCTATAACAATTCAAGAAACTACTGGTAACACTTACCAGTAAATCTCAGCAACCCTGGCCAGGGATTTCCTGTTATAGCCAATCGAACACAGCGCAACATCAACCCCCTATACCGGGAGAGACGAATCCCCTCCTATCGCTCATTGCCTCCATGTGACTCGGGACTGTACCCAAAAACTACCGTTTTGCACGCCCTCTTGGACGTGGTAAGATGGAAATCAAAGCACAGTGGGAACCACACAAGTCTCTATGACGAACTCGGGTCAACAGACTACTCTGTACCAGTGTCACCAGAGAACTGTCATCTGACGTGAGGTATAATACCATCTGGGAGTTCTCGGCGAGTCCGTCCAGTGTACCCAGTCTCTACTGAGCACCCGTGTATCATCCCTGATGTCAAACACCAATGGATATGGGATCATCCATCGCCCATCTGTATGGGTCGAGAAGGTACACGCTAGTCTACTCTGGTATATCGATGCCCCATCTTGATACACCCACGACTAGGGACTTTCAAGGATGTACTTATGGACTACCATGTCCCCACTAGTATGATCCGCATCATAGTCCAGGTAGTCAAGTACTCATCCTAAGGGCTTTACCAACATGTAATAGAGAGACTATCTTTGTACACGTTAAGGTAAAGAGCAACCAGATAGCATACTATCATGTCAAGAAAGAAAGTCCTCCCTATATATGTCCCAGCATCCACTACAATATACATCCAATGTACAGTAATGTCCTCTAGGGCATACATATAACTAACAATATCAATGCGAACCGACTACCTAAAGTTACATTTAGATGTATATTTAAATCAGTTTGAATTTGCATCTTGTGAAACTTGCCAGTCATGTCACAAAATTAAGATGACCATAGCTCTGTTTATTGGAAACAGAGAAAGAATTAGTAAACTCTTGGCACTGATATATGATGATGTATGTAAGGTCTCCTGTCTACACATCCCAGGACCGGTTCTTTGTACTTCATTACGTTCTCTGATGATCTCTCAAGATTCAGACATATGTTCCTGTTGAAACATAGGCCCGAAGCTTTTGAGATATTCACAGAATATAAGTTAGAAGTAGAGAACCAAAAACCGGGTATAAGTATTATATCCTATGATGAGATCAGGGAGGAGATAATTGTGCATGGATTTCCTGGACTATTCTAAAGGAGAATGAGATCTTCTCTCGGCATTAATCCTCCGTATACACCATAGCACGATGGTATATCAGGGCGGAGCAATCACACCCTATATGATATGGTCCGCTCTATGATGAGTACTACTAAGTTTCCTATTTCCTTTTAGGGAGTTATGCACTTATGAAATTGCATACCTATTGAATAGGGTTCGATTCAAATCAGTGCCTACCACTCCATATAAGATATGGTATGGGAAGAGCCTATCTCTTAAGAAAGTTAAGATTTGGGATTGTCCGGCCTGTGTCAAAAGCAAAATCCGGACAAGATTGAGGCAAGGTCGGTTCTGTAGAACTGGAAAGGTTCCAGCTATACAAAACTGCAGCTGAAGATTTGACAGCACCAAAGGATTCAATAGTTCCCGACGAATCTCAGCCTCTCCGCCGATCTGGTAAGGTTTCTCATCCGCTTGGTGTAGATGGAAAAGTTAAGACTTTCAAAGCTAGACTTGTTAAAGGTTTTCGTCATCAACCAAGCATGAATAATAATGAAACCTTTTCAGGGACTATGCTTAAGTCCATCCAGATCCTACTTGCCACTGCTACATACCATGACTGCGATATATGGTGGTTGGGTGCCATGACTACTTTTCTAAATAATGATTTAGAAAAGAGAACGTCAATAAGAATATAGCCAGAGGGCTTCGTAAACAGTGGGAGCAGCGGAAACATGTGCTTGCTGCTTTACATAATGAAGCAGGCATCGCGGAGTTGGAACGTCTGTTTTGATGTGATAGTCAAAGTGTTTGACTTCATCAAAATGGTAGATGAACCTTGTATATACAAAAAGGTAGTAGGGAGTATGGTGGTGATCCTCGTAGAGTACGCAGATGACATACTCTTGATAGGGAAGGAGTTTCCTATGCTACGCTCTGTCAATCTCCGCTTATCACAAGGATTCTCCAATAGGATCAAAGTGATACCTCCTAAATCCTGGGATTTGGATCTATGAGATATATCTAAATAGATGTTATGATTCTCACTAGTTGTAGTGAGATGGTATCAATCGATCCTGGAGAGAATCACTGGAAAAGTTCCAGGGTGATTAGGACGACTGAATGTCAGTCGCAGGCATTGTCTTTACCCTCAGTGGAGGGACGGTATGTTGGAAGAGTTCCAAAAGAGATACCGTGGCAGACTAGACGATAAAGGCTGGTAACATCGCTATTAAAGATACTACCAAAGAGGCAGTTTGGGTGTATATTGGTTCATGAGATGAACTAGGTTCCTACCATTGTATGACAATGGAAGTGTGGCTTCGGCCCAGGAACCCTGGTCCCATCAGTGACCCAGACATATTCTGAGGCAGCATCACCTGATCATAGAGATAGTTGATCTCCAGGGTGATCGAGGTTGGGGGAGTAAACTTATAGGACAGCACGGCGGATCCACCCACAAAGGCTTTTTCCCAGAGAGAGACTTATAAGGAAGGTTGAGTATGTGATACTGCAACCACTACTACAGATGGCCCTAGTGCAAGTGGGAGATTGTTAGTTATATGTATGCCCTAGAGGCCATTACTGTACATTGGATGTAGCTGGGACATATATAGGTAGGACTGTCTTGCTCGACATGATAGTATGCTATCTGGTTGTTCTTTATCTTAACATGTATACTTTCTGTTTCTCTGTTACATGTTGATAAAGCCCTTAGGATGTGTACTCGACTTCCAGGACTATGATGAAGATCATACTAGTGGGGCCTGGGTAGTCCATGAGTACATCCTTCAATATTCCTAGTCGAGGGAATATCGAGACGGGGCATCGATATTCTAGAGTAGACTAGCGTATATCTTCTCGACTCATGTGATGGGCGATGGATGATCCCATATCCATTGGTGTTTGACATCAGAGATGGTATGCGGGTGCTCAGTGGAGACAGGGTACACTGAACGGACTCTGTCATGCCCCGCTTCCCAGTGTACGGCGAAGTGGACACGACGAGGTCCGCTACGTATGTACTCAGAAGTACATACGCTAAGCGTAGCTAAGCAATATAAAATATTACACAAGAGACAAGAGTATAAAAAGAACAGCAACTTTTATTTATTAACATTCTTTGTACAATACATGAAAGGAAATACAACTGAAATAAAAGATGCCTAACCAGTGGCATAACAGGAAATGAAAAGTACAGAAAGGAAAAGTGTACAATGAAACTACAGTGCAGGGTCTTCAGTAAACTGCTCCAAGTCTTCTTGTGATGGCTTAATCTCTACCGGGTCTGAATCACCTGACGACATTCAAAGAAGAGAGAAACAGAATGTCGTCAGCGAACAGGTCGCTCGGTAAGTCCCAAAGATAAGAGAGAAATAGACAGAGAGTAAGAGAGGGAGAGTGTAGCTTTTAATGTTGTATTATAATATTGTAATGTTGTATTAACGCTGTTGTTTGTAGCCTGGTACAGAAGATGCCAGTGTATACGAGGGGAGTCCCACTAACACCGGGGACTTTGGTAACCTGTAGTACAACGCTCCGTCGATAATACCACGGAACAACGACATGGATTTAATTACGTCTTAAGTGACCACCTCGTGCCACCTTTAACATATTCCGTACCAGTCTACCCCTTAAACCCCGCGATGTCTTGTTTGTATTGTTATCTTGTAAAATTGTATTAATTGTAAGATTGATTAACTGACTGACCGAAACCACGATATCAGGAAACGGCTATAACCATAGAGTCATGTAAATGGAATACTGGGAATCATGTAAAAGGAATATCCATGGTTCGGTTCAGTCAAGTTATATAGATTGTTAACTGGTTTCAGGGATTCATGATTTCAAGTTGTGTTGGAATATGATTGAAATATAGATTGACTTGAATTATATTCAACTCAGAATTAGTCAGACTCTAACCTGAGTCAGACTAAAAGAAAGATAATTTGAAGTTCAATATTAGCTAGGGGCCTTATTGTAATTTGTGAAACTTGAGGGGGTTTTATGTAAAAAGTACTTTTGTATAGTTTTCAAAATATACCTCAAGTATTTAATAATCGTCTTTATTATATACAACAATTTAATGATCAAGATAAATATGTATACATGTTCGAATAGTATGAAATGAGTCAAGTATATTATACGAGTAACTACCAAAAACAATGCTGTAAAGAAATATTATGTACGACTAATTAATCAAGTCAAACGAATGCGAGAACATAAACAAAAATATGGCTCTAAGTGTTTTGCATGCGTGAGTTCCAGTTTCGCCTAAATACGACTACCGGTTTGAGAGATATATATGTTTTCGTATCGTCGCGCAAAACGGATCAGAATCTATTCGGCACCGTCACATATTTTTAAAATGCAGTTTGAGTTAATTTATATCGGGTTTCAGGTTACGAAGCTTATTATAAAATTGTAGGTATTTCGATTTACTTATCCAAAACACCAAGATTCATATGATTTGGATTTCTGAAGCTCTAGTTATGATCATTTTAATATCAGCATTTAAAACAGAAATTCAGATTTCTGGACAGCAACTATATATTCTATTGCAAAGCCTATATCAGGTTGTTTCATGCATTCCTAAGTAATATAATATACATAAAATTATAGTTCTATCAATGGTGCATCTACACATCTAAATTTTGTCACAAACGGACATCGGGTGTTCGAGTTATGTCCAATTTAAAAACAGTGTGCGAATCGGAACAGATTCTGTCCAGATCCGTCACTTAATATTGTAATGCAGTTTTCTTTATCTTAGATAGGTTTTCGGTAAAACTATAGAACTAATAAAATCTAGATCATTCGATTTAGATATCAAAAACACCTGAGTTTGCTCAATTTGGATACCGGTATACCAAGTTATGTGTCCTAGAAATTGACCGATAACTGCTGTTTTCTGTTTTACGATCAGTGAATAAATACGATGTAATTCCTAAACCGTTATGCGGATCGATCTAAAATTTTTACAGAGTGTATAAAATAATATATTCTATTATATTTAAATTTCATAAAATTTTCAGAATTAAAAATTAATTTATAAAATTTATTTTAAAACTAAATGTATTGATATGTCATATGTGAGAAATGAGAAAACCATGGTATTTATTCGTAACTTCATCATTTTTTTTAATACAAATTTTAAATAAAGTGATTTAAAATAAAACAACAAACATGCACTCCTAATTGGTCACTATGAAATGTTAACATGTGAATTGAGAGTAAAGAAAAAGACTTTACAAACTATATATGTGTGTATGTTTGCGTGTTCATTATTTATATATGTATCCATTTAATTAATTATTTAGGAACTATGATATGTCAAGGGAAATTTTTCATGGAAATATAAAATAAGAGAAATATAAAGAGAAAAAGAAAGAGATGGAGGGAAGGAAAGAGAGAAGGGACTTACATGCACAAGCCGGTATTGTCACCGGGCTTGTCTATCCGCCGATAGCCTCGCGTTACTAGCGAGACCTTCTTGAAGACTTCTTCTTGTTCTTCTTCTTGGATTCTAGGTGAAGAGGAAGAAGTGAGAGATAGAAAAATATGAGGAAGGAAAAGATGGAGGAGGACAATAAGGATGGTGTAATGGTGAATAATAATATATGCATTTAACATGAGAATTAAAAGAGAAATGAAAAGCCACCATTCATTTTGGAAATGAAAGGTCTCATTTGTAGGTTATGAGAAGAATAAAAAAAATGATAAAAATAATTGCAAGAATGGGGATTTGAACATGCGACTTATGGAATAACAATGCAAGGACTTAACCAATGAGCTATAAGGTTGTTCATGAATATATTTAATTAGAATTAAATATATGATGTTGCTTAAAAAGAAAATGGGCTTTTTAGATGGGCTGTAGAGAATAAGAATAATGGATTTGGGTTAAATATTTATGAAAGGAAAAATAAGAATGAGAAGTTAAAAACTTAAATATAAGAAAAAGAAATTGTACCTAAAAAAATACATAATAGATTGAGGAATAAAATAATAATAAATTTAATAGAAAAAGGAAAATACCAAGTACAAATAAATATGGTATATTATTGAAGAGGGATAATACAAATGTATAAAGATTTTGGGGTCATTACAGACTCGCCGAGAACTCCCAGATGGTATTTTACCTCACGTCAGATGGCAGTTCTCTGGTGACACTAGTACAGCTTAGTCTGTTGACCCGAGATCGTCATAGAGTCTTGTGTGTCTCACACTGTGCTTTGATTTCCACCCTACCATGGCTCTACTGAGTCGTGCAAACAGGTGGTTTTTGGGTACAGTCCCGATTCACATGGAGGCAATGAGCGATAGGAGGGGATTCGTCTCTCCCAGTATTGGGGGTTGATGTTGCGCTATGCTCGACAGGCCATAACAGGAAATCCGTGGCCAGGGTTGCAGTGATATACTAGTAAGAGTTATCAGTAGTTTCATGATTGTTATGGACCTCACGTCGGTATGACTTATCGAGCTATTGGGGTCTAACGTTTACCACCCCTAGGCGAGATATGCGACATATTAGACGAACAGACCTAACTGTACGGTAAGTGTTACTGGTTGGATTCACAGGAGTGTGAGTGGGCTTGCTCGTCGATCTTCTGATCGCTCAATACCCGGGTGGCCGTTACGTTTAGCAGACCGCTTGCGGCTTGTGGGTGTTTGATATGATCATCACCTGCTGCCGGTGTATTGACGAGTCTTTAGAGTCCTACACAGAGGTTTCCTGGCTCAAGAGAAACGAAATAGGAGCGCATATGATATATGTGCGGGACCGAGAATAATGTGTGTATGTGATACCGTATTCCATTCTCGCGATGAATGTATCGATTGGTTGTATGTGATATAACCTAGTTATCGAATAAAGGATTGATTCGATAAGCCGATACATTGGATATTAGTCGGTTATATGCGATCTGACCGGATCGTTAAATCAAGTATTGATTTAATGATTTAATGGATAATTATATATTTGATATATTAATTTGCATTAACTAGTATTGGTTCACTTATATTTGATATATTAATTTGCAAACTTGGGTTTGCGTAAAAACTTAAACCATGGTTATGTAAATGGTTAGGGTTTTGATTTACTCACTTATTCATTTATCTATTTATTTTGATTAAAAAAGGAAAAGGGAAACAAAAATGGTTGCTTTCATTCATGAAACTTCTTGATGCTTCATGCGTCTTTGACTAAAGTAACCATTCTTGTCTTCTTCTCCTAACCCTAACCATTCAACTTAACCCTAGTTAGTTCTCTACACTAAACCATGGTTGAAATTATGATAAGTATCATTTTGTTTTCGATTTTTAATATAACTTATCATATTCTTTCTTCTTCTTCTTCTTCTTCAACAAAGAAGAAACCATGCCTCCATTAATGGCAACTTGAGAAAAAGAGTGAGAAATCCAATTCTAAAGTGAACCTACTTCCTATTTCTTCATTCTCTACCACTTGCCAAGTAGTATAGGGTGTTTTCTTCACAAGTTTCATGACATGGTGAAGTTGGAGTTTGATCTTGAGTTGCCTCGACGTAGATCATCTTCGGCATCGAAGTCGACGACCTAGCCCGATCTTTTCTCCAATGAGACCACTGCGAGAGTCTAGGATTCCGATGGGTACAGCGGAGGGACGTCATCATGGAGCTAGAGAGGTGGAGGACCGGATCTACAAAGGTTGTAGCCCCTTTCCTTTAAGTTAAAGTTGTTTACTTGCATTGCATCGCCTATACATCTAGTTAACGATCCGTATTAGGGTTTGTAGGCACATAAAAATTTGAATTGGCCATGTTTGATCACTTGTAGAACCTCATGGGTGTGCCTAGGAACCCTACACTACACATATACCATCTCATGTAATCACGTGCCCCAAGAAGTCTACGCTGTCCAGCCAGAAAGCACACTTGGAGAATTTGGCGAAAAGCTGATGCTCCCTCAAGATCCGCAGTGTAATCCGCAGGTGCTGCTTGTGCTCCTCTCTACTCCGGGAATACACCAAGATATAGTCAATGAATACTATGAGGAACAGATCAAGATACGGCCGGAAAATACGGTTCATCAAGTCCATGAATGCTGCTGGCGCGTTGGTGAGTCCGAACGACATCACCAAAAACTCATAATGGTCGTAGCGCGTGAGAAAAGCTGTCCTAGGAATGTCCTCCTGTCGAACCCGCAGTTGATGGTAGCCTGATCGCAAATCGATCCTCGAAAAGTATCCTACCCCCTGAAGCTGGTCGAACAAGTCGTCGATGCACGGCAGAGGATACCTGTTCAGCACTGTAACCCTGTTCAGCTGGCGGTAGTCGATACACAGACGCAAATTGCCGTCCTTCTTCTTAACAAACAGGACTGGAGCACCCCAAAGAGAAACACTGGGTCGAATAAGTCCCTTATCCAGCAAATCTTGCAACTAACCCTTCAATTCTCGAAGTTCCGTCGGGGCCATCCGATAAGGCGGTACAGAAATAGGCCCCGTGCCAGGAACCAAATCAATACAGAAATATCACGCTCGGGAGGTAACCCAGGAAGCTCGTCAGGGAACACATCAGGGAACTCGCTAACAACCGGAACCTGATCCAACGGAACCTCTGTAGCTCTAGTATCGCAAACATATGCGAGAAATCCCTGGCATCCCTTCCTCAAAAGCTGTCCAGCGCGAAAAGAGGAAATCACACTGTGAGGGGCGGCACCACGGTCCCCCAACACAACAAAAACCGACTCGCTGGGAGAACAAAATCTAACTGTCTTCTCACGGCAGTCCATAGAAGCATAGCACGTGGCTAACCAATCCATGCCCAAAAGAATGTCGAAGTCCAACATCTCAAGAAGGATCAAGTCGACAGGCAACTCTCTCTCGCCAAAACAGACGATACAGGATTGGAACACGTGCCTAGCAACAAACGACTCTCCCACAGGAGTGGTCACAACAAGCGGCTGATCAAGCAAACCGGACTCTCCATCCAAACTCGGCACAAAGTGTGTGGATACGTACGAGTGCGTGGATCCGGGATCGAACAACACGTGTGCATCAACAGAACATACAGGAAGGATACCTGAGACCACCGCATTGGACGCCTGCGCGTCCTGATGTGTCAAAGCAAAAACTCGCGCCTGTCCTCCACCTGTGACTGACTGTCCTCTCTGAGCAACTCCCCCACGCCCACGACCTCTCTGTGTATGAGTCTGACGCGGAGCAACAGTAGGTACAACAGGCAACGCCCTCTGGGGTGGTGAAGGTGGTAAGGTAACATGCAGTGCTGCTGTCTCCCTCCGGTGTATCTTAGGACAATCTCTAACGAGGTGAAGTAGGCTGCCGCATCTAAAGCAACCCTGCGACGACTGCTGACTCTCCTGTGGATACGAACTAAACATTTGGCCTTGTCCTGAATCTCTGCCGCTCCTCGTACCTGAACGATTCCTGTCGCGGCGTCTGAATGTCTGTCTCCGTGCTGATATACCAGTACGAACTCTCTTCGGCTCATGAACTACCGAAGTCTCAGCAAGGCGCTCCTCGACTAATAGGGTTGCGTCTACAGCTGCTGCATATGTCTCATAATGCTGTGCACTGATCGCAAGGAACAGTGGTGTGAGCAAGCCTCAGACAAATCTCTTGACTCGCAACTCCTCAGTAGCCACTAGGTATGGAGCATAAACTGATAGTTCGGTGAACAACACATCATACTCTGCCACTGACATCTCCGGAGTCTGGCGTAAAGACTCGAACCTGCGTGCTTTAGCATCTCTGACACTCATTGGAAGAAAGTGGGCAAGGAATAGCGCCACGAACTCTGTCCAGGTCATAGGAGGAAGACCTGCTGCTCTTCCCTTCTCGACCGATTCACACCATTTCTGCGCAAGACCTTCCAGGAGAAATCTCACAAACTTTACCCATCTCGCATCTGCGCATCTAAGTGAACGACATATCCGAGCCATCCGATCAATGAAAGACTGTGGGTCCTCCGCTGCATCGGTGCCTGTGAAGACCGGAGGCTTCAGCCTTATAAACTCTGATAGCGATACTGAGATGACCTCTGTAGCTGCAGGGGCAACTGCCTATACTGTGGGTACTATCATGGTCCCTGCAACGGGTGGAACTACCTCCGGTCGCTGCGCTCGAAGTGTCTCAACTAGAGATCCCATCATCTGGCGCATCTCCTGCATACTGGACCCCACCGTCTGGCGCATCTCCTGCTTACCATGCCCTAACATAGAAATTTGATCTGTCACAGGAAGAACAGCCTGCTCGGGCACAACCGGTGTACTACCCGGATCAGACCTCGTCTTGGACGAGTCAACTCAAATCTCGGCCCTCGCGGCCGCTCTCTGCAACCTCGTAGTCTTTGGCGGCATAATGGTTGAAAGGAAAAGTAGGATTCGATAAGGATACAGAAAATTGAATCGCAAGAATGTATATACTCAAGAAGGAATTTAAATCAATAAGTCCTAAGGTCGCTTAGGCGAATACCGTGTCGTGAGTATGCCGCGGAATATACGCACGCTACGCCACTATGCTTCGGCTACCTACTCCATCATACCAGGGTCATCCTACACTCCGAAAGGTGAAACCAAAGCTCTGATACCAACTTTGTCACGACCCGAAATTCGACTCATGACCGGCACTTAACCACGCAACGTCTACAGGCATAACACAACTAAGTAAGCCGAACCCAGAAATCAAACCCTTTAAAAGTAGTGAGTGTTGAAAACATATGATTAAAATATTTGGAAAACCTTAAGTAGTTTAATAACAATCCTTAAAGTTAAGTTGTCGTCTTAATAATTTTGGCAGCATTTCCTTTGTAAAACTAACCCCGTAATCGAGTACAAACAGGATATAAGTGAAAATGATACAGGATATAATAAAGCATCTCAAACGGGAGCAATCACACCCAACGGCGGAAAACAAACACCACAAGAGTAATATACGACGCCGTAGCGAAGAAATGAGCAATAAGTAAAAATCTCACAGAATAATAAAACTGCATATATAAAGTCGGCTCCCACGAGCTCGACACCAGAATACAAATAGTATACATCATCGTCCTCACACTATCTCTAAGTCAAATACATATAAAGGTAGATGGAGAATACTAGATACAATAGAAGTAACCAGAAACCACAACCCACCTAACAGCAAAACAGCTCCCGCACCAACTGTAGTGGTATCTGTAGCTAAAAGATGTAAGAAGGCAGCCTGCCGCGACTAGTCTGATGGGCAACCTACAAATACTGTGACACAATGGGGGTGAGTTGCCAACTCGTGAATAGAGATAACATATAAAGGTAATCACGAGCATGCACGTACTACGTTACTCTATCAATGCCAGCAGATATAGTCTATATGCGATAAGCAGTATGTGCATAATCAAGTAAGTGCTCGGTCAAGTAAAATAACTACAAGATGAGATACGTAATAATAAATGCTGAGCAAGGGATGAAATAGCATCTATACGGAATGTCAACGTGGAAAAATAATCGGTGCCCATCAATGCACCCAAATCCCAATAAACTCAGGCGCCGGCACTCCCATCGGTCCTCAAATCCTGTAAATCTCAGAGAATCATGAATGCCCAACATCGGCACTCAAATATCATAAATACTCGTGTCCGGCATCGACACGCAAATCCTCATATATCAGGCTCTGTCAGTCCGGATCAGCCCACGGGCTCCGTCTGTGGTATCGGCCATCGGCCCCGGCAGTACGGGTCATCCCGCATCCATCTATCGACTCTGGTCAGTATCCTCCGGATAACCGCCAGGTCCAACCAATCACCGGTAGGTACTCGCCACCCTGCCAGGCTCATCGTCTACTCCACGAAAATCATTTCTCGCCCCAGGAAACCATACCGAGTCCACCACGAACCCGCAAATGGATAGTCCAACTCCACGAATCGGGTTTCAAGCACACGTCTCAGAACCGAGAAAACGCGTGGTGGACGCACCAAAATATCATATCAAGAGAAACCGGGCTTTCAAATAGTGCATAGTTTCTTAAATAACCCCATGGTCCTCGAAAACCAGAAATCACATGAAATCCAAAACCAATGAGTAAGTCAATGCGATGTGATATGTACATCAAGTCATACTATAAGTAAAAGGGAGAAACTGCTTTTTAAGGTAGTTTTAGTTTTTCAAAAGGCATCATGCGGCTCCCAATTCTATGAAAATCATATCGAATCATATGTGAGATGAACAACAGTATAATGATCATGGCAATTCTACAGTGAGAGTGTCATGGCAATTACTAACGGTGTGTGTGTAACATGCAGATTGGTGCTCATGCAACATGAACCATTAGTAATAGTGCGGTGTTTTATCAATTCTAAGTTTATATACATATAGCAGGGAATGCGGTATGGAACAAACAGTTGCCATGTAGGTAAATGCAATATGTAGCTATAAGGCCCTATCAGCCCTGACGCATAACGCCATGCGGGCGATATCCCCGTAGTTGTTAAATCTAATCACTGTAGTCTCGCGCTAAGTGTAGCCGACGACTTGTTTTCCCTTCTTCGCGGCGTCCGTCGTACTAGCCTGCGAACCTAGAATTTCACAGAATATCACACATAAGCTCAAATCTACAAAAACGCGAAATTAAAGTCAAACTAGAAACCCGCGTCGCAAACCAAGCGCGCGAGTGCGCGATACGCCAAAACGTGTGGTTACGCGCCTGAAGCTACCCCGACGCATCGTGATACGCAGAAACCCCAAACCCACACACGTATCACGCGTGTCGCGAAGGTTTAAAATACAAGAAATAGGGTATTTGACTCCAGATTTTTATACAGGAATAATTTTACAAAACTATATATACCACAATTCATAAAATAGCAGCAGACTCCTGTTGTCCAAACCCCTACCCCCAATTCACCCATCTGGCCACAATTTGCGGCCAGAAAGCTTTTTCCGGCGGCCAGGGTAGGGATATGGGCTCCCGGGTTTTGTGTGTGCACTCTATACCCCACGTACATGCTACAGAAATTACAATTTTAATTTGAAGCAACTCGGGTAGCAGCAGATTCAACAGAGCCCAATTTCTAGTTAAAATGTACATTTTGACACTAAAATGATACATTAGGGTATATTTGTGAAACCTGAAGCAAACCCATGATTTAAAACCACACTAATAACACATTACCAAGCTAGCAAGCCATACAAAGGTTAATTTAACAAAAACTTCACTAAATCCCTTCATTAGCACTAAAAATGCATAAAAATGTGATTTTTAGCAACCAAACACACAAGTTATAGAAATAGGGTGCTAGGTGTGAGATTAATACCTTCAAATGACCTTAGAAAAACCAAAATCTCCAGCTCTAGCCTCCAGTGCCCAGACTTGCCATCAACCCCCCTCCCCCAAAGATCATTTTTCCCAAGGTTTTGTGAAGAAAAAGGGTTGTTTTGTGTAGGGTTTTGTGTAGATTCAAATGGGAAATGAAAAGAGAAGAGAAGATGGAGAAAATGTTATTGTTGCTGCTGCTTCTCTGCAGAACTTCAGAAATGAATGAAAGAAAGAAAAGAGAGAAAGAAAAATGGGTCAAAAAGTCAATCTTTCTCACCTAACACCATGCTTCCATTTTCCATTTAAATTTTGAATTATTAAAAGGGGTTTGACTTGATTAAAAAGGGGTGGGGAATTTAACAACCATGCAAGAAAGAAAATGGTTACTTGCTAACACTTAAAACCTAAGTCACAAAATTGTGCTAAGTGTGCATGTGTGCACTTAACACAAAAATTCCCAATTAGGGTAAACACAACTAAATTATAATTAATAACTCTCTCTATATACATATACATATATATATATATATACATATATATATATATATATATAAACACTTCACAACATAATTATCACTTGTCAAGAAGGAAAATAAGGTATTCAGGCTTTTATGAAAAACACGCACAATTGCTAATTAACGCGAAAACATTCCTAACGAAATTCAAGGTGTTACACGTCTGCACCTGTGCAACGAGCGTGCCATCCTTGTCAGTCCTCATCTCACCCGAGTCAATACTGACCTCGGCCCTCGCTGCACCTCCCTGAGTCCCCATAGTCGGCGGCGGCAAAGGCTATAATAGAGATAGGATTCGATAAGAACACGGAAATCGAATCACAATGATATGTATCATCAAGGAAGGAATTTCAAGAAATTTGTACTTAGGCACTTAGGCGGAGTACTGCATCGTGAGTATGTTGTAGACATACACACTACGCTACTTTGCTTGAGCTACCTACTCCATCATACCAAGGTCATCCTATACTCCGAAAGGTAAAACCTAGCGCTCTGATACCAACTTTGTCACGACCCGAAATTGGCACGTGACGGCCCTAATACTATGCAACGTCTACAGGCGTAACGTAGTAAAAGAAAGCCAAAAGCCAGCAATCTAAACCATCAAAAGTAATAAGAAAGTGATAATAGTATTTTCAAAACCTTTGAAATCACAACCCAAATTCTTTAAAGTCTCACTTTTTTTCCTTAAAATTTTGGCAGCACCACCTTTGTAAAACAAGCCCCCAAAATGGGTACAACATAAATATAAAGTAAAGCATCCCAGACGGGAGAAAAAATCCACGCCCAACGGTGGAAAACAACCACCACAACAGATATACGACGCCGTAGCGAAGAAAGAGACGATATAAATAAAACCGCATAAAAACCTCCAAGTCACAAAATAATATACAATATCGTCCTCACACCAAGTCACTAACTCATACATAATACTGGTAGGTGGAGAGTACATGGATACAACGAATATAAAATACAACATCGGATAACCACCAAAACCCACCTGGGCAAAACTGCACACTGTCAGGCGAAGTGGTATCCACAGCAAAGGATGATACGAAGGATGAAAATATCCTGCCTCTGACTATCCTGAGGAACACCTGCAAACACTGTGGCACAACGGAGGTGAGTTGCCAACTCGTGAATAGTAAATAACCTATGCAGATAATCGCGAGTATCCACGTACAACGCGAATCTAACATAAGCATTTAATATCAATGAATAGTCATATGTAAAGCAATAATCATGAAAGGCACACTAACAGGTACCCAAATGCATGAAGCGGTAATAATATGACAATCTGTATGTACAATCATGTGAGGTACTATATCGGTACTACTAATAAATGAAGAAATGATATGAATAAAGGTATGTAAATGCAACTGTCATGGAAGGTACTCTAACTAGTAAACTAATGCATGAAGCAGTGCATAAACAGTAAATGTGGTGTATGGAATGTATGGAATACAACATGTCATTTTCACGGAAATCCTAACCTCGTGGTAGGAACAAAATCCAACAAGACAGTCCAATTCCCAATTTCCACAAATCAGCCCCCAAACTGGCTCTCATATCATGTAAATCTCATATATCCTGAATGTACAACATCAAGTATATCTCACATATCTCGAATGTACAATATCAACAATCTCATATATATCCTGTAATCAATATCAAATAAATTCTCAGATGTCCTAAATCTAATGTCAATGAGTCATTTACATTCTAGGTATATTTGCATGAATAATACGATGATGTATATAATTAATGTCAATACACATATATTAGCGTCCCATTCCACTAATATTGGTGTAAGGACATATATAACAGCGGCCTAATCCCCTGTTATATATACAAAGGAGTCGGAAGAAATATCATGAAACCAATGTGTCAAGTATCGACACAGAAATGCTGATCTATCAGGTGCTGTCACCATGACTGGCACCCTGATAGGTACGTATCATATGCTATCCCGAAAGCTCGAGTCCCTAGCTCTGACCCTCGCCTCTCGACGTATCCATACGCACATGACTCCCGTCGGTATCCCCATGATAACCGCCGAGTCATTGGTAATGTCACCGGTAGGTACTTGCCCACCTTCCAGGCTCAATCGGCATGGACCATCGATCAATCTTGCCGAGGGGAACCGTACCGGGCCCTACCATGTACCCTCATACGGCACCACTCCTCGTATGGAGTATATAATCAGAACCGATAAATCTCATGGTGGATGTTGAAATATCATATCAAGGGAAACCGGGTTTTTCAAATAATGCATAATTTCATGAACTCCCATGGTCCCCAAATCCAGAAAACATCATGAAAAATCCATATCTCAATGCGAAAATCCATGAATAAAGTATGCGCAACATAAAACTGTAATGTAAGCGTATAAAGGAAAAGCCGCTAATTAACTGCAACCAGTTAATATAATGTCATGCGGTTCCTAATCTCTCCAATTCTAAAATAACATCAAGTAAAGGTAAATATGTAGCTATAACCAGATATATGTGCAACATAAAGGTATAGCAAGATATATGTATCTCCCTATAAGTAATGATGTAGTATACCCCCTGGGTAAGTGAAGTATGTGAGCAAGGTATACGTGTAGGTATGACATAAAGTGTGTATGTACCTATCACTAATGGTACGATACTCTATAGGTATACAGGTATCTAACACGTAAGTATGTGAAGGCATATGTGTAAGCATGTGGATATACAGGTATGCTAAATGTCATATGCGATAAGAACTATGAATCAATGTCTCAATGTTCCTAACCAAGAAATATCATTTCTATATGTGGATTGTGCGTGACATGTCAATTATTGACGGTGTGTGGTATACAATCAGTGCTCGTGCAACATAAGCCGTTAATAATGGTGCAGTGTCCTAAGGATATTAGTCCAAGCACAACACTAACTAAGCAGTAGGGTGAATACGCAATACTAAATATGACATAGAATATGCGACAGAAATAACATCTCTAGCCCAGACGCATAACGCCATACGGACGATTTCCCTGTAGATGTTAAATCTACTCACCAACACTCCTGACTAAGTGTAGCCAACTACCTGTTTTCCCTTTGTAGCAGTATCCCAAGTCCCTGCCTGCGAACCTATAATATTAAGACAATAAAACAAGTGTATATTAATAATAGACCCAAAACACGCACACACTACATTTAACCAACACGACAACACAAAACATACTCTCAAGTGTTCGTATTGTGGCTAACGTGCGTAGCGACACTATGAAAACAACTTAAGAGCAAAACCACCCAAAGTGCATGATCCGTGTCATATAACATATTGAGCGAACAGAAAACACTAAAACCTACCTAAGTGATCCCAGATTTTGCATACTCTGAAAACTAAACAAACAAACAAGACCAAATATACCCAAACCCCAGTATAGAGCTACCCTCAAAAACCCACACACCCACTCATCCTAGGGGCCAAGGTCGCCGGACTTGCTCCTCATGTCACCGGCCGAGGTCCGAGCAGGTGGGTTCGTGTCTCGGGTGGGGTTCTATGGTCACAGGTACTACAAAACTACATTGTTTGGTTTTCTAGAAAAATCTCGGGGTCACAGCAGGTCACAGATGTCACAAATCGATACTAAAATACGATATTACGCACAAACCATAACTTTAAACACTTAAAACTAAAACTAACTAGCTACATACCGCAAAAACTATAAGAAGAACAGATAAGGATCATTACCTATCCTTAAGAACACAAAGATCCAAGCTTCTCCTAGCTCCAAGGCAAAATTGTCAAGGGCAAAAGAGAGGGGGAGGGCTCGGCCAAGTGAGGGAGTGGGTGAGGAAGTGAGTAGAGTTTCCTAGCAATTCCTTGTATTTAATGCACATAAATGCATTCACACACACACACTTCCACACATGCATGCATCACTTATATTTCTTTTCTTTTCTTTAATCCAAGGTCAACACAAGGATCTAGATAAGAAGAGAAGGGTTTAGGTTAACTCAAGCATAAAAGAAAGAAAAAACCACAAAAGAGAAATTCCCAAAATGTGAATACCGCATTAAAATAATATTAAAATTGGGAAAATTTCAAACTGGACCAAAACGTCCCATATAACCCCAAAGCATGCACACTAGCTTTATTTTAGCTAAACTAGGTGCTGACAAGTCTATATGGTCGTTTGATCACAGTCGGTTTAAAACAGAAAATACCGACAATTTTACCCAAAAACGGAGAAATTCACATAACGATTTCTAAAACGTTACAATCTCCCCCTTATAAAAATTCGCCCCCGAATTTAAAATTCTTACTAAGAGTACCTTCAAAGAGAAGATTACAAAGTCTCATATCTCGCTCGCAGCCTCCCAAGTGATCACCTCACTATACGTCTACGTCCAAGAAAACTCTCCACAAATAGCAAGACCTTTGACCGAAGTTTCTCCACCTTCCGAGCCACTAACACAAATGGCTGCCGGTGAACGGAAAGATCGAGTCCAACTAAATGGTCTGGTGTTGAATCATGTGAGAAAGTCGTGAAGGTAATTGCAAGGTATCAAAACAAAGAAAACGGGGTGAATAGTAAAAAATCTGGGCGGAAGTGCCAAGTTATAGGCAACGGAACTAACTCGCTTAAGGATCTCAAAAGAACCTATAATCCTGGGATAAGCTTCCCAAAACTCAACATGTCATTCATCGGAAAGTCCGTAGGAATACATGATCTCCCACTGCGAACCCAAGTCTACGACCATCATGGTCGGCATAAGACCTATGTCTGCACTGGCTGTCATCATCCTAACCTGAACCAACTGGATCATCTCCGAAGTTTCAAGACTAGCCCGGATCCAAAAATCCTAGTACGCAAAGTTAGAAAAACAGATTGGTGATCAATACAACCTAACAACAAAACCTAAAGGTTGCCAATTGGAGTGTCTCCTGATAACAGCTATCGAAGGAGAACTCTAACACTGGCGAGTGACGATCCCAATTGCCGACAATAACAAGTACATACGCACAAGAATAACAAAGAACAACTGAGCAAACTGAGAATAACCGGACAACAAACACCCAAATGGAGTCACACCCTTACTAAACCTGGGTAGACACCATAACGAAATTCATGGAGATCTGCTCCCATTCCCACTTCGGAACGGTTAAAGATTGCAACTCTCCAGCCGGTCTCAAATGCTCAACCCAAGCACACAACAAAACAGACATTTTGAAACGAAATCCAAAACTTCACTCTTCATCCCGGTCCACCAGTAACTATCTCACAAGTCACACCAAATGTTGGTGGAACTTGAATGAACACCGAAGCTGACTGATGTTCCTGTTCTAGGATTTCGCGTCTCTGCCCATCAGCAACAGATACACACAAACGCGTCCATAAACGTAGCACATCTTGGTCATAAATCAAGGACTCCGAATCATTACCCAGCCGAGTATGCTCAATTATCTCTGACGAACGAGCATCGGCAGGAAGTGCCTCGCGAAAGCGATTAAGGAAAAGTGGTCGGACGCGGATATGAGCAAGCTGTCTCCTCAGAAGAGGCGAACCTAAGCTGTACTCTATGATCACGCAAGAACTGTAAATCTGCAGAAGACTGTCTCAAAAATCAACACCCGCTGCAGGAAGATGTACATTAAGCTCTGGTGGTCTGTGAAAATCTGACACGACTCTCGAACAAGTAGTGTCTCCAATTCTCCAATGCAAGACCACCTCGGCCATCTCCAGATCATGAGTGGGATATCCTGCTCGTACTTCCTCCAAATGTAAGGAAGCAAAAGCGATAACTCTATAGTGTCACCTCAGTACACAATCGAGCCCCACTCGCAAAACATCACAGTTAAACAACAAAGTCGCCCGAACCAGAAAGCAAAGAAAGAACTGATGCAGTTGTTAATCGAGTCTTCAACTGCCGAAAAATTCCCATGCATACCTCAGTCCAAAGAAAAGAAACCTCGTTTTTGGTCAGTTCAGTCAACGGTGCAACACTACACTAGCAATCATGCACGAAACGGCGGTAAAAACATGCTAAGCCCAAAGAATCTGCGGACCTCCGTCCTGCATAAGTCTGGGCCAAAGCTGTATGGCCTCGATCTCCCTCGGAACCATACGAAACCGTCTCCAGTAACTACAAGTCCTAGGAGTCAACACAAACAAGCCTGAAGAAACACTCCGAGAATCTAGCAAACAGCTGGGGCTCTCCCCATGTCTGCAAAACAAATCCTCAAGTGCTATTCCTGTTCCTCAAGACACATTAGAATAGACCAGAATGTAGTCAATGACACAATAATAAACTGGTCGAGGAACGGCCTGAAGAAATCTGGTTCATCACATCTACGAATGCTCCTAGGGCATTGGTGAGTCCAATGACACCACCAAAACACACAAAGCCCGTAGCACGCACAAGGCAGTCTTCGGAATGTCATTACTTCGAACCCGCAACAATGATGACATGATCCCAAACAAACTTAGAAAATGTCTCGCACTCAGGAGTTGATCAAGAAATCGTCAATGCGAGGTAAAGGATACCTATCCGCACCATAATCCGGTTAAATTGATGATAAATCAGTACACAACCTCAAACTGCAGTCTCTTTCCTTGACGAACAGAAATAGGAGCTCCTCAAAGCGAAACACCCCGACGCACAAACCTCCCAACAAACAACTCTGCAGCTGATCCTTAAGCTCCCTAAGCTTCGCCGGCTCATCTAGAACAACGTCGGAAAACTCTCGCACGAAAGGAAACCGGTCCAACAAAACCCTTTGTGGCTACGGTATCACGAATGAACGCCAAGAATCCTCGACATCTTCTCAAAAGCCAATTAGCGAAAAAAAACTGAATTCAAGATGTGAGAGGCGGTACCACTGTCCCGCTACACAAAGAGAACTGACTTGCCGGGAAAACAAACCTGACTGTTTTCTCGCGGTAGTCCACAGACGCCTATCACATAGCTACCGAATCCGTGCCCAGGAGAACGTCAAATCCAACATCTCTAGAAGGATCAAGTGACGGACGAATCTCTCTCCTAACCGATTGGCACACGACT
Source organism: Agapanthus africanus (assembly GCA_030015575.1). Classification (NCBI taxonomy): domain Eukaryota; kingdom Viridiplantae; phylum Streptophyta; class Magnoliopsida; order Asparagales; family Amaryllidaceae; genus Agapanthus; species Agapanthus africanus. The sequence continues at coordinate 280,611,793 of JASDDO010000022.1, forward strand.
GTAATACGTGTTGCGCAACAAAAGAATCGCTGACAGAAATTAATACAACAAACGGCTGATCTAGCTAACACGATCCTCGTCCCAAACCTCTGCACAAAGTGTGTAAAACAAACCAGTACATCAAAGAACATATGAATTAAGAGTGCCTGCAAACTCAGCATTGGACGCCCGCGCGTCCCGATGAGTAGAAGCAAACTCCCGAGTCTTTCTTCTACCCATAACAGGCTAAAATCCTCCTCTCTGCGGTATAGCTGCCTCGCGACTACGTGTCTCAGTACAAACTCTAACCCGAAGATCCAAACTCCCGCACCGATAATATCCGGAAGAAAACTGCTGACCATCCTGGGGATAAGAGCTAGACGACTATCCTCGCCTCAAGCCTCTTGTACTCCCATGACGTGCACGAAACATGTCACGACGACTGAACCTATGTCTATGGGCTGACACACCTGCATGAGCCCTCCTCTGATCCGATACTCCTAAAGTCTCCGGAAGACGTGTGTCGTCAACTGGGGCTGCATCCACTGGTGCTATGTAAGTGACGGAAAGCAGTGTACTGATCGCAAGGAACAACTGGGCAACAGGGGTGACAACCTCCTGTCGCGGCGCTCGAATGGCCTCAACCAAAGAACTCATCGTCTGGCGCAAGTCCTGCATCTCTGCCACAAGCCTAACAATACTATCAGTCAAAGTACTATCAGTCAAAGGCGAAACCGTCTGCACCTGTGCAACGAGCATATGTGATATGTGCGGGACTGAGATAAATGCGGGCATATGATACCGCATTCTATTCTCGCGACTTATGACATCGGTCGGTTATATGTGATATAGCCAAGTTATCGGATCAAGTGTTGATTCGATAAGTTGTTACATTAGACATTAGTCGGTTATATGTAATATAGCTGGATTATTAAATCAAGTGTTGATTTAATAATTTATTGTATGATTTTATATTTGATATATTACATTACATTAACTAATATTAGCTCACTTAAGTATTACTTTTTCTCACTTGATGATACATTAATATATATGTGATATATGTTAATTGTATTACTTTTCTACACAAAATATATATATGATATATATTGTTGTGTCATGATAGGTTACACTGGCAACATGTATGTAAGAGACTTATACTATGCTAGGGTTTATGTTTGGGTTTTATTTATCATTAAGTAATTCACAAAAGATTATGGAATGAGTCATGGTTGAAGCTTGGAGAAGCTTGTAGAAAAACATTGACCAAGTCCACTCTTTTGTCATTGCTTAAGATATTTCTTAACCCAACCCTTAACTCATAGCTACAGTTTATTCTCTACATGAGTTAGGCATGACACTAACTCACCCATGGTTGCAATTCTAACCTCACTCTCTCATTCATTTCCTTCATCACTTCTTCTTCTTCATGTGAAAAAGCATGCTAGTTTTTTCTAAAGTGATGAAAACTTGTGAGAAAAATAAAACTAAAGTGAGCCCACTTCCTATTTCATCATCCTTTACTATTAGCCATTTAGCTTAAGGTGTTTGCTTCACTAATTTCACAAATTAGTGAAGAGGTAGCATGAGCTCGAGTCTCCTCGACGTAGAATATCTTCGGCTTCGAAGGCATCGAACAAGTCCGTTCATTTCTTCATGTGAACCCCCACTTGAGTCCGGGAGTTCGATGATCGCAGCGAAGGGACTACTACACGGAGCTATTGAAGTGAAGGACCGGTCTACAAAGTTTGTATTCCTTGTTCACTTTAGAATCAAAGTTGTTTACATATCTTGTTTAACCCTAAGTCTCTAGTTCGATCCTCGTTCGGGTTCTTTAGCTCTGTAGAAAATTTTGAAATGGCATGTTTGATGCCCTAGTAAACACCGTGAGGGTGCTAAGGAACCCTACAGGTTTGGCTATTCATCACGACTGTGGATCCGTGTTTTATACAGGCTCAAAATAAAACACGGACCTCCTAGTATATCAAATATTTCATATGTTATCTTCTACTGCTGATACTATGTGATGTGATCAAATTATATGCGTGAGTCAAATGCTTTATTATTGTATATATGATATGTAATAAATGTTGCTTATGTTTTGCACCCGCGCTAGTCCCGCCCCGGTATGCCGTTAGTTAAGTAACCTAACGGTGCATAACGGGACACTGTGGCGAATGCGGATGGCATAAGCATACGTTGTATTTTCGTTTCTTCTATGATGCTTGGGAAGCTTAAATGATGGGATTCATTAATGAGATTAATGAAAGAAAAGAATCCTAAAAGATGTTGTAGAATCAAATTTATAAAAAAGGGTACCTCTAGTTTTTGCTTTGCATAGCGGTATTCCTTATAGAATATCCAGCACCTTATACGATAAGGAAAGAGCCGAGATCCCTTCACCGGGAGTGACCTCTTTAGCGAAACTAGCAGATGCTACAACTCACTCGGTTTTGTTTTTTATTGCTTCTAGAGTTCTTGGTTTGCATAGTGGTATTTGTGAAATATCCTACACCTTATTCGATAAGGAAAGAGCCGAGATCCCTTCACCGGGAGTGACCACTTTAGCAAAACTAGAAAAAGTCTCAAAACACTCCTTTTCAAAATCACTTGTTTCTACAACGATATCAAGTTCATTACGCGAATGGTTTTCTGAAAAACCTGTCGTTGCCCTCCGTCATTTCGGATAGAGACTAGTTAGTATTTGTTAGTTATATGTATGCCCTAGAGGCCATTACTATGCATGCGATGTATATTGTAGTGGATGCTTGGACATATACATGGAGGACTTTCTTACTCGACATGATAGTATGCTATCATGTTGCACTTTATCTTAACATGTTAACAAATACTGTTTTGTGATCACATGTTGATAAAGCCCATAGGATATGTACTTGACTACTAGGACTATGATGCAGATCATGCTAGTAGGGCCAGAGTAGTCCACAAGTACATCCTATAAACTGTTCCTAATCGAGGGTGTATCGAGACAGGGCATCGATACTCCAGAGTAGACTAGCGTATACGCTTCTTGACCTATATGATGGGCGATGGATGATCCCATATCCATTGTAGTTTGACATCAGAGATGGTATACGAGTGCTCAGTAGAGACTGGGTACACTGAACGGACAAGCCGCGAACTCCCAGATGGTATTATACCTCACGTCAGATGGCAGTTCTCTAGTGACACTGGTAGTCTGTAGACCCAAGATCGTCATAGAGTCTTGTGTGATTCCTATTGTTCTTTGATTTCCACCTTACCATGTTCAAGAAAACGTGCAAAACGGTGGCTTTTGGGTACAGTCCCGAATCACATGGAGGCAATGAGCGATAGGAGAGGTTTCGTCTCTCCCGGTATAGGGAGTTGATGTTGTGCTGTGCTCGATTGGCTATAACAGGAAGTCCCTGGCCAGGACTGATTCAGAGATATACTGGTAAGTGTTATCAGTAGTTTCTCGACCCGTTATGATCTTCACATCGGCACGACTTATCGGTTACTGGGGTCAGACGTTTACCACCCCTAGACTAAATATGCGACATATCAGACGAAGAGACCGGACTGTACGGTAGTGTTACTGATTGGATTCGCAGGAGTGTGAGAAGGCTTACTTGTTGATCTTCTGACCGCTCAATACCCGGGTGGCCGTTACGTTTACAAGACCACTTGCAGCTTGTGGGTGTTTGATATGATCATCACCTACTGCCAGCGTATTGACGAGTCTTTACAGTCCTATACAGAGGTTTCCTGGTTCATGCGAAATGGAGTAGGTGCACATATGTGATATGTGCGGGACCAAGGTTAATGTGCGTATGTGATACCGCATTCTATTCTCGCGATATATGTATCGATTGGTTATATGTGATATAACCGGGTTATTGGATCAAGTGTTGATTCAATAAGTTGTTACATTTGATATTAGTTAGTTATATAAAATATTGACGGATTATTAAATCAAATGTTGATTTAATGTATAATTATATATTTGATGTATTAAATTACATTAACTAATATTAGCTCACCTAAGTATTTCTTTTTCTCACATTTGATACATTGATATATATGTGATATGTGTTAAATGTATTGTATTCTTTTTGCACAAAATATATATGTGATATATATTGTTGTGTCATGCTAGGTTACACATGCAACATGTATGTATGAGACTCACACCATGCTAGGGTTAATGTTAGGGTTTAATATTTATTCTTAAGTAATCACAAATTAGTGGAGATATTTTGATGGTTGGAAGCTTCATGATAACCATTGACTTAGTCCACTCCTTTGTCTTGGTTAAAATATTTTCTAACCCAACTTTAACCATACACCATGGTTGATTCTCTACATGAGTTAGGCATGAGATATTATCTCACCATGGTTGCATTTCTAACATCATGAGTTCATTCATCTCTTTGTTCATCACTTCGTCTTCTTCTTCCTTATCATTGAGCTCTCTTGATTTTTGATAAGTGATGAAAGATTGTGAGAAATTGAAATCTAAAGTGAGCCCACTTCCTACTTCATCATCCTTTACTACTTGCCATTTTGTTTAGGGTGTTTTCTTCACTAATCTCACCATTAGTGAAGATATAGCATGAGCTAGTGTCTCATCGACGTAGATCATTTTCGGCCTCGAAGACTTCGAAGCAAGCTTGTTCTTTTCTCCATGGCAACCCTTTCTTGAGTTTGGGAGATCACAACTGGGAGCAAAGGGACTACTACACGAAGCTTCAGAAGTGAAGGACCGGTCTACAAAGGTTGTATTCCTTGTTCACTTTAGTTGAAAAGTGGTTTGCATTTCATTCCGTCGGATTTCTAGTATACCATTCTAGGGTTAGGGTTAGCTAGAACGGCAAATTTTTGAAATTGGCATGGACGATGACTCCCGAAACCTGGATGCCGTGATGGTAACCCTTCGGTGGTATCAGAGCCATGATAGAAATTTAGACGGATTTTGTTAAAATTACGAAACCGAAATACTCCGAAACTTGAAACACGAAATCATAGTTTCTGTCAATTTTAAAAGGTCCTCTAAAATTTTTTTAAACAACTGCAGAATGTTGTATGTGAAGCAACATGAACACACAAGAAATTTCACCCCCCTTCCTCGGAAAATGGCGACCTCGGTTTTTTAATAGAGGAATGGGTTAAATTTTTAGGTGTGTTCCAGTGACTGGGTTTTGGTGTTTCAGGTGTTGTTTGTTTTTGCTAATTTTGCATGTGATGTTATCTTACACTATAAGCAATTCAGAAGGTTTCTTATTCGTGGTTTTAGAAATGTTTCGGGTTATTCGCATGTTATCTAGGCGAAGTTAAAAAGTTCGATCGAATGTCAAAAACCCATTTTTTCAAGTTTAACGTATTCGGAAAAACATGCAAGTAAGTCTATGAACCCTCTAGAAGAATGAAACCCTAACTCGACTTTTTGGATCACGGAACCGCGGTCATACCCTAGGGTTTGCCGCAGTTCCCTAGCGACATGAGTGAGGCTTGGGTTTGCCCTTCTACGGCCGGTGCATAGGTACTGTTGCATATTCTGGGTATTATTAAACTGTGCTCAAGTGTTAAGCTGTCGGGAAATTGTGGGACTTTGATGAATCGATCAAAAACTTTAACGTCGTCCGGGTATCATGTGACAGGATACAATATTTGGAATCCACACTAATTTGAATGTTATAAATCTAGCAATTTAGTCTCATTTGATCAGTTGCCATGGGATTTTGATGTGATCAAAAGTCCGTCGCAATCACGTAGCATACGCGGATACTCGCCGGGTAACATTATTAGATAGCCACGCCCCATAGACCCGACCAAGTGACTGTAGGAGAACCCCGTCGCCAAAAGCATCCGTTCGGGTGCTCGCGGCAGCGATGTTCCGTCTTAGTGCACTTCGTCGACGGTATTGGGGGGGTGCGGCCGTCTACTAAAGTTTTCGACGAGCATTTGATCAGGATATCGGGAATCTTGTTAAATTGCCCGACTTGGTATTAAAAGGTGTTTTGAATATCGAGACTAAAATGCGGGGTTTATAATTGTTAGGCATGCGATGTCTAAGGAATTCATATGGTTAGGCATGTGATGTCTAAGGTGGTTGCGGATTCCAACTGTTGTAGTTTTTCACTTTCTTTTCTGCGACCGTAAGTGTAATATGTGGTGTATCGCCGGTTTCAGTGCTATATGTCAACGACAATTGGGATACGCATATTAACTTACGTTGATGACATGTGATGTTATGTGTTGCTGTGATATGTTATATTGGATCGTCGTGTTTTGAATAGCCGGGGGTTTTATGTGAGATGAGAGTTTTTCTTTTTCATTCATGTAATATTCTTTTATTGGGACACTTTTTAAACAAATGGTCCAACACATACAAGTGGTACAGCTGGCTTGTTGGTTCATGAACCTAGTGAAGAGGGCTGCCCATGGCATGATGACTTGGTGCAAGTTGGCATGAGTGTGATGTGAATTTAATGCAAAAAGAGTTGATGTGATTTGAAGCTACAAGTTCCCTCCAAAATACCTGAGTGCATCCAAGGCCTTTACAGACAAAATAAACAACACTAAAATGATATTGGAGAGCATACAAGTCAACACACCAAGTTCGAGCCAGAGGGCGGATTTGGGCCGAGCACTTCCTTGCCAAAACCGGCGACCTCGGCCCCCTGCCTCCAAATGCCTCCAAACTTCTGTGGGCCCTCCCTTGATGCCACATCAGCTCATTTTTATTGTTTGTTTATTTAGTTTTTAAGCCTATAAATACAGACCAGAGGGCAAGGGATGTGGATACTTTTTGTTTAGTTTTGTGTTAGAAATCTTGTAGTTTGTTTGTTTTTTCTTTTTGAATTCTTGAGCACTTGCCCCTTTGTCTTGACCTTGCAACTTCTCCTTTGAACTTGCAAGTTTAAGGCTTATGTTCTTGACTTCAAGATCACTTGTAACTTGTTTGCAATTCAATAAAAAGCCTCATTTTTTTACCATGTCTTGTTCTATTTTACATATTTGAATTTGTGAAATTCTTGCTTTACTTTAATCTTGCAACCTCTTAATGTAAGGTTACTAGGCACTATCACAAGGCTCATAAGGCATCAACCATGCCTAATCTAAATTTTCTCAAGTGCCGAATGACCTAAAGTGAAGATCTTTGCTAGTGTTTTAGGGTTAACATAGCATGTAAACATTTTTACATCTAAGAGAGAGGGATTACAACCTTTGTAGTCCGCTCCTTCGCTTCATAAGCTCCGTATAGTAGTCCCTTCGCGGCGATCCATGAACTGGCGGACTCTAGAGAGGCTCCACAAGCCGAATGATCCATGCTTGCTTGAAGTCTTCCTTTTCGAAGATGATCTACCTTGAAGAATCTTTAACTCAAGCTCTCACTTCTCGAATCAAGTATTAATGAAGTGAACACCCTAATCTATGTGGCTAGAATAGATGAGGATGATGAAGTAGGAATTTATCTCTCTTTTATTTTCATTTTCTCACTCAAAATCATCACATGTAAAAAGCTAGCAAGCTTTTCATGGAGGAAGAAGAAGAAGAAAAGTATTTGTGATGAATAATGAATTACTGCTATGGTTATAATTTCAACCTTTGGTTATGTATGAAGGGCTTAACCTTTGTAGAGAATCAACCATGGTAAAGGGTTTTGGGTTGGGTTAGAAATATCTTCATAAAATATCTAAGCTTAAAACAAAAATAAAGCTTCTAAAAGCTTCATGAAAAAGCTAACCCAAATCAAACCCTAACAATGTTTAATCTCCACAAATCATGTTGCATTTGTAATCATAACTTGTTACAATATTATATATCACATAAATAATATATTTTTATAACAAAAGAAAATAATACAATTAACATATATCGCATATATATCAATGTATTATCCGGTGAGAAAATGAATCAATAAAGCGAGCTTATATCAGTTAATGTAATGCAATATATCACATATATAATTATACATTAAATTATCAAATCCACACTTGATCCAACAATCCGGCTATTTCTCAAATAACCGACTAATATAATCTGTATCAGTTCATCGAATCAACACTTGATCCGATGACCCGGCTATATCACATATACCCGGCCAATATCTAATATCGCGAGAATAGAATACGGTATCTCATATCGTAATATTCTCAATCCCGCACATATCACATATGTGCTCCTACTCCGTTTTTCCTGAGTCAAGAAACCTCTATGTAGGACTCTAAAGAATCGTCAATACGCCGGCAGCAGGTGATGATCATATCAAACACCCACAAGCTGCAAGCGGTCGGCTAAACGTAACAGCCACCTAGGTATTGAGCGATCAGAAGATCAACAAGCAACCCTGTACATTCTCCTGTGAATCCAATCAGTAACACTACCATACAGTCCGGTCTCTTCGTCTGATATGTCCCATATCTAGTCTAGGGGTGGTAAACGTCAGACCCCAGTAATCGATAAGTCATGTCGATGTGAGGCTCATAACCAGTCGAGAAACTACCGATAACACATACCAGTAGCACTCTATATCAGCCCTGGCCAGGGACTTCCAGTTATAACCAATCGAACACAGCACAACATCAACTCCCTATACTGGGAGAGATGAAACTCCTCCTATCGCTCATTGCCTCCATGTGATTCAGGACTGTACCCAAAAGCCACCATTTTGCATGCCCTCTTGGACGTGGTAAGGTGGAAATCAAAGCACAGTGGGAATCACACAAGACTCTATGACGATCTTGGGTCTACAGACTAACCTGTACCAGTATCACCAGAGAACTGCTATCTGACGTTTGGTATAAACCCATCTAGGAGTTCTCGGCGATTCCGTTCAGTGTACCCAGTCTCCACTGAGCACCGGTACACCATCTTTGATGTCAAACACCGATAGATATGGGATCATCCATCGCCCATCATATGGGTCAAGATGCGTATACGCTAGTCTACTCTGGTGTATCGATGCCCTGTCTCGATACACCCTCGACTAAGAACAGTTATAGGATGTACTCGTCGACTACCCTGGCCCCAGTAGTATGATCTCATCATAGTCCCAGTAGTCGAGTACATATCCTAAGGGCTTTATCAACATGTGAGAGTAAGACAATAAACTAATACAAGTCAACATGTTAAGACAAAGTGAAACCAAATATCATACTTGTTGGATACATGTATACCCTTGAGGCCATTATATGATATTGTATGTACTGATGTGTATATGCATATATATATTTAGAGGACAGTCTTGCTCGACATGATAGTATGCTATCTGGTTTCTCTTTATCATATGTTCACCTGATCATGTTTTTTACTCATTTGGTACATGTTGATAAAGCCCTAAAGATATTGGCTTGACTACTGGGATTATGATGTGGATCATACTAGTGGGACACCAGTAGTTTATAAGCATATCCTTGAAATGTTCCTAGTCGTAGGTATATTGAGACAGGGTATCGATATTGCAGTGTAGACTAGCGTATACTATTCTTGTTCCATATGATGGGCGATGGATGATCCGATATCCATCTGATGTGCTGACACCAAAGATTGTATACGGGTGCTCAGTGAGACTGGGTACACTGAACGAACTCACTGAGAACTCCTATGTGGTATTATATCATACGTCGGATAGCAGTTCTCAGGTGACACTGGTACAGGTTAGTCTGTAGACCCGAGATCGCTATAGAGTATTGTGTGTCCTCCCACTGTATCTTGATCTCCACCCTACTACGGCTCTACTGAGTCGTACAAACAGGTGGATTTTGGGTACAGTCCCAAGGTACATGGAGGCAATGAGCGATAAGACGGGTTTCTTTTCTCCCGGTATTGGGGGTTGATGTTGCATTGTGCACGATTGGCTATAACAGGAAGTCCCTGGCCAGGGTTGCTGAGATATTACTGATAAGTGTTATCAGTTGTTTCTCGATCTATTATAGACCATATACCGAGATGACTTATTGAGTTATTGGGGTCGACGATTCCATCCCTAGACTCAATATGCAGCATATCTGACGAAGAGACCGGACTGTACGGTAAGTGTTGCCTGTTGGATTGACGGGAGTTTTGACAGGTTCGCTTGTTCTTCTTCTGATCGCTCAATACCCGGGTGGCCGTTACGTTTAGTTGACCGCTTGCGGCTTGTAGGTGTTTGATATGATCATCACCTACTGCTGGCGTATTGACGAGTCTTAGAGTCCCACATAGAAGTTTCCTGGCTCAGGCGAAACGATGTGGTATGCATATGAGATATGTGCGGGAGCTTGATTAAATACATGTATATGATACCGTATTTTAATCGGGCGTTTTATATTAGTCGGGTCATATGAGATATGACCGGTTTATTAAATCAAGTGTTGATTTAATATTGACTTTTATCTCATTTATTTAAACCCTTTTCTTTTGATGGATGCATGCATGTATATGTACATGTTGATGTGCATACACACATACATACATGCATTTGTTTCATGGTTGATGATACAACTTAGTTGGCAATATAAGACTCACATGGTTCATATTTATATATATGGATATTTTTGTTTTAAGTTAAAGATAAAGGAAATTAAATTAATGACTCATTTCTTCACAAATGACTCATTGTTTCTACACACTTCCTTGGTTGACCTTTGACTTAACCTTGGTTAATTTTCTTTGCTCTTTAACTCATCACAAAATATCTAGATATTATTATTAACCATGGTTTGTATTATGATATTTATCTCTCTCTCTCTCTCTCATTATTATTATGAGATCATTATTCATCCAAAAGAAAATATTGCCATCTTCATCTTCCTCTCTCTAGCTCTCTCTTGAGTTCTAAAATTGAGTGAGGTTAAAAGAAAGAAAGGGTTTTAAGTGAGAACCTAAACCACTTCATCATCCTACACATCTCTAGCTACTTTATGTACGGTGTTTGCTTCAAGGATTTCATAGATCAAGTGAAGCAACAAGCTTTGAGCAAAAGACTTCAGGTGGATCGTCGTGGACTTGGAAGCGTTCAAGCGAGCCGTTCCAAACCTTAGGAGATCCAAGCAGTTTCCCTAGGAGGTCTATAAAGGTTGTAGTCTCTCAACTTAGTGTTAGATAATCTTTTATATGTGATACTATTAATTGTTACTCAATAATTCTAGTTCGATTCCTAGTTAAGTTTGCTTAGCACCTCTTAAAAATCAAAGTTGTGGCATGTGTGATACTTCCAAACCCTATACGAGGTACTAAGGAAACCCTACAGTGGTATCAGAGCCAAGCTAGAGCTTTAGAGTAACCTAGACGACGTTACAAACCTCGAACGAAAAAAATACGACGCCCGAGGGGTGCTCTCTAGACTTTTTTCAAAAACGTTGATTTTTTCACATTAAAAATACTCAAAAAATCGTGCAGGGTATTTTATGGGCCCACAAGAAATACGAACCCCTAACTCCACTAAAGGACCGCGGAACCGCGGCAGGAATTGTCATTCCGCGGCGGTTCCGTGGCGCCTTTGGTGCAGGTGGGGCTGTACTTTCTTGCGCTGGCCCGTATGTACTTGTTGCAGTTTCTGGTAATTTTTAAAACTGCTCAAGTGTTAAGCTTTCTGAGAAGTCTTTGGGTGTTTAATCGTTCGATCGAATGTTTTAACTGCGCCTAGTTTATTAGTATGTGATACAATAATTGGAATCTACAAATTTGTTTGTTGCGTGTAAATCTAGCAGTTCGGTCTCAGGAATAATCGGAAATCTTGTTGAATTATCCGGCTTATTTTGAAAAGGTGTTTTCATGGATAAGACCTAAATGCGAGCTTTACATTGTTAGGCTTGAAATCTTGTATATGTGATATTCTGGGTTCATGTTGTCTAAAGGCAGTTACGATTCCAATTGTTGTAGTTTTTCATTTTATTTCTCTGTGACCGTAAGTGTAGTATGTGGTGTATCACCGGTTTCATTGCTATACATCAACGACAATCGGGGTACGCATACTTACTTACGTTGATGATATATGATATTCTGTGTTGCTGAGAATTGATGTGCAGGCTTGTCGTGATTGAATAGCCGGGGGTTTTATGTGAAATGAGAGTTTTCTTTTCATTCATGTAAAATTAAATTATATGTAATATTCTTTTATTTGGGGCACTTCCGGGTTGAGGTTGATGTCACTAGTGTTGTATATTATTTACTTTTCCGCATTAGGATAGACCCAAGAAGGAGGGCACAAGTGACCGGGTTCTAGGGTTCAGTGGGAGGCCATCTCGAGGAGTCGAGACCGGGTCTCCTAAACTTCAGAATTGGTAGGGTCACTTGCCTCTCTCGTAGGGGTCTACGGGTGTGGGCTTGGCTATTCATCCCGACCGTGGAATCCGTATTTTCTATTGCTGGCTAAATACAAAATACGGACCTCCTAGATATCTTATATTAAATGTGCTTCTGCTGCTTTTATTATCTGATGTGATCTTTTAATATATATCTGAGATGAATGGAATATTATATATATGATATATAATAGACGTTGCTTATGTTTTGCACCCGCGCTAGTCCCGTCCCGGTATGTCGTTAGTTAAGTAACCTAACGGTGCATAACGGGACACTGTGACGAATGCGAGTGGCATAAGCGTACGTTATATTTTCGTTTCTTTCTGTGATGGCTTTAAGAATTATATGATGGGACTACATTAATGAGATTAATGTAAAGATAAATGAACCTAAAAAGATGTAGTAGAATCGGATTTGAATCACACTCGGCCTTTTATGAAAAAGCAAGTTTCAAAATGCGGGGCTTAAGCCACTCCTTTTAAACCCATTGGATTCTACAACGATATCAAGTTCAAAGCGTTAAAAGTTTTCTTAAAAACTATCCACAACCCTCTGTCATTTTAGGAAGTAAAGTACTTAGTATTCGTGCTGCGTATTTTGACTTTAGTTAAGGCGCAGTGTACGGTAGCTGAGTGATGTCTTCCTACAATGCATATGATGCAGATTAGTTAGAACATTCATATGACTATATTGACTTTAGTTAAGGGTCTTGTGGGTGGGTCTAGTTAATCACGAAATGACGGGAAGAACTTGACTAGTACTAATAATATGTTGACTATAGTTACGGTCATGAGTACTAGGGGTAAAAATAATATCGGAATTTCAAGAGTTGAAATTTACAATGAGATTGTATACCTTCTATATGATAGTAGGATCCCGATCCCACTGCGAACAAAAGTTGCACCCCTGTGAATTTTGCACTTTACACTTAGCTAACTCAGTAGGTGTCTAGAAAGGTGTCAAACGAGGCTACGCCTCTGGGAAGACGAGGTTTATTTTAATTAGGTCCGTACGAAAGCACGGGGAACCTCCCTCAAGTACCGGCACCGGTGTCACGACCCGCAAGGTATAGAACGCGACCGGCACTTAAGTTACGAAACGTCTCAAGGCGTCCGTAAAATAAGTAAGCCGAAGCCCAGAGTACAAAACCAAATTAAGAATTAGAGTGAAGCAAACCAATTTATTTAAAGCATTTTACACCATTAAACCACATCAAGTTTCCTTTTTAAAACAACTTTCCCTTTTTCCAAAAATTCCGGCAGAATCTCCTTTGTAAAACAAGCCCCAAACGGGTACAAAACAGGAAGATGGCATCCCCAAGCGGGAGCTAGCTCTTCGCCTCAAGACGGTCACAAATCCCACGCAATGTAAAATACAATGTGCATAAATAAGAATGAAAGCACAGATAAAATAACATGTCGACTCAAGTGAGCTCGACCCCACATAACATAAATCCATAAGTCTCACAACCTCGTCTCTAGGTCAATATACGGTAATCCAAATAAACTGGTACAGCTGAAATAGTAGTAGATGGAGTACTCTAGATACAATGAACATATATAAGGTGGTACAAAATGATAACAACCCACCTATGAGCAAAAGCCTCGAGTCCAGGCAAAGAGAGAAAAAGAGGCAAAAGTGTCCGCCGCTACAATGCTGATGGAACGGACCTGCAGAAAAGTTGTGGCACAACGGGGGTGAGTTGCCAGCTCGTGAGTAATAAATAACATCGACAAAGGCTATCACATGTATGCATACAAGTATCCTGGCATCTCTAAACAAGTATGGTTATAGGCACTAGCAGGTATATATGCATCATCAGTGTGCTAACAAGTATGAATGTCACATGGATATACTAACAGGTACGTATGCCGCATGAATGTACTAACATGTATGTATGCTATATGAGTCAACTCAAGATCTCAACATGTAAGTACAAGAACTATTCATTCTTTGTTTTTGAAACTCTTTTCAATATCAGTATAATATCCATGAAATCAACAAAATCCGTGTCTAGCAACGACACCTCAAAACTGTCTCAATTTCATATATCCATGTCAAGTATCTCTGGTCTCAGCCATCCGACTGATCCATCCCAAATATCCATATCTCAATCTAGCGGCCACTGTCGGTATCCTCTAGATATCCGCCGTGCCAAATGAAGTCACCGGTAGGTAGTCCGTCCCCTGCCAGGCTCAACGCCATCTCCTGCGATCTTCTTGCCCTGGGGTACCTTACCGGGCCCACCATGTACCTGAGACGGTTCATCCACCTACTCGAAACGGGTCTCGAGAACACAGCAAACTCATGGTGGACGACACTTTACATCACTAGAAAACTGCAACTTTTATATTTTTAAAAGATCATAAGTTTTAAATCTTGCGGCTTTTCCCCGAAATCTAGAAATATCATAAATCTCATGAAATCATCATGGGTGCATATGTCAATGATAATGAATGCAAATGGTATCAATGTTCAAGTTGCAATGTATGATTTATACTAGGCATGAGCAAGTGATGTAATGATATATATGCACGAGAATAGCAATTCTTATTATTTCATTTTACATATTTATTGCAATAGTACAGGTCTAAGCAATTAACATGTTCAGATTTATAGTTATCTAGTGTCATGACATGGAAATTACCACGGTGTGGGTGTACACATGAATAGTGCTCGTGCTGTATATAAAAACCTGGTAATGGTGCATGTGTCCTACAGAATGAGTTTGCGCATATGGGTACAGCATATAGATCCTAACTGTAGCAACTATCATGCAAATATTATTATTTCTAATGTCACAAGCAAATGTTAATGTTTACTATTTTCAAGTTTACTAAATCTATCGGGCGACTTGTGCCTTCCAAACGATCGTCCCTCGTTGATGTGAAATCTACTCACTCGTGATCCTGTGCTAGGTGTGTCCGACCACCTGCTTCCCTTTCTCTGCTGCGCTCGAAGTCCACGCCGGCGAACCAAGAATTTACAAAAGTCACATATATCAGGAAAATCCTGCAAAAACACGATATATCGATAAAAAGGATACGCGTGCGTGAAACTAAACGCGCGTGCACACGACACGTCGCGACGCGCACAAACCCACCAGAACCTATTTTAACACGCTGTGTCGCGCAGCGTGCTACAGAACCATGCGTATCACGCGCGTGTCGCACAAGTTTAAAACATCGAAAACACGTTTATAGCTTTAGATTTTGCCTCTGGGCCTAACTTAAAAAGTTACAGATACCAACAGACTAAGCTACCAAGAAGGACCCTACACCCAAAAACCCAACACCCCACCCCCTACTCTGGCCGCAATTTGCGGCCAGAATGAATAAACCGGCGGCCTCAAAGGTGAGGTGGGTCCCCGTGCTTTGGGTGTGTGTCCTTACTAGTCTCACCATGCTACAGTCTTCACAATTTTATTTTTAAAGGTTTGGGTCAACAGCAGATCTAACAGAGGCTAAAAAGTCACTAAAACTGCTAAATTCCGCCAAGTCGGATAAATCGAGTATTTTTATGAAATCTGGGGCAATCTCTGGTTAACTGGTCTCAACAGCACCTAATTAGGTTATTCTAACCATCACAACCATTACTTTGTCAAAATTCCCCTAAATTACCCAAGATTACCACTAAAACAAATAATAAACACTAAATAAGCTAGATAACCATAGCTTTAGCAATTTAGAGTCAGGTTAAGGGGGTTATACCTCTAGAGATCCTAGATGAAGGAGAAGAGAGGAAGGGGAAAGTGTGTGTGCTGCTGGAGTGCTGCTCCTACTACTCCAAGAGCTGTAATTCCATGGCTAAAAAGTGTTGATCTGCTTCACTATTTTTCTGAAGCTTGCTGTTGCTGTTAACTGGTTGAAGATGTTGTTGTTGCTGTTGTAGCAGTAGCAAGGGTTGAGGTATTGTTGAGGGAATGGTTGTGTGTTGTGGGGGAAGTGTTATGTGTGGTTTATGGAGTTGGAGGGGGGGCTGTTGTGCAGCTGCTGATGCTGATGTAAAAGGCTGAAGTTGAGGCTGATGGTGCTGCTGGTGATGTTCTGATGTATGGCTGATGTTTTTGGGCTGATGGTGCTGTTTTGGTGGCTATGTGCTGATGTTTTAGGCTGATGGTGCTGTTTTGAAGGCTATGTGCTGATGTTTTGGGCTGATGGTGCTGCTGCTGATGTTCTGATGTTGGTTTGGAGGCTGAAATGATGAAATATGGCTGATGTTTTGGGTGATGGTGCTGTTTTGGTGGCTATGTGCTGATGTTTTGGGCTGATGGTGCTGTTTTGGTGGCTATGTGCTGATGTTTTGGGCTGATGGTGCTGCTGCTGATGTTCTGATGTTGGTTTGGAGGCTGAAATGGTGATATATGGCTGATGTTTTGGGCTGATGGTGCTGTTTTGGTGGCTATGTGCTGATGTTTTGGGCTGATGTGTGTGTGTGAGTGAGAGGGAGAGATGAGAGTGAAATGAGAGTGTGAAAGAGAGCGTGAGAAAGACATGCAAAAGTTTTGAAATGCAATAGGGTGTGACATAACTATAGCCACCATTTTCTCTTCCCTCATTAAAAGCTTGCATGACACCCATCACAATCTCTCCTTCTCATCACAAGTCAACCCTAAACCCTAATCACCCTTAACCAAATCAAAAACACATAATTATCTCAATTAGCTTAACCTAGTGTGTTAGACCACCATGGTTGGCTAAACATGGTTAACCCATCATGCATACCCAAACTTGGTAACCCTAGACTTAACCCTAGTTATCATGCACAAGTGTGTGTGGTCGAGATAAAATTCTACAAAAATAACCATAAAACCAGATAAATTACTAGAAACCCGTTTTGGTAAACTTTTTACCAAAAAAACCCCACATTAACACACAATTACTACTAAACACATACTCAGGCGTTACAGTCTTCCCCCCTTAAGAAAATTCGTCTCCGAATTTTAAAATATGCAACTATGCGTACCTTCAAAAAGATGAGGGAATTTCTTCCGCATCTCTCCCTTGGCCTCCCAAGTGATCTCCTCACCATTCGGGCTGCGCCAAAGAACCTTCACCGACGGCAGGACCTTTGATCGAAGTTTCTTCACCTGCCGATCCAGTATCTCAACTGGTTGTACGGTGAACGAAAAGTCGGGCTCAAGCTAAACGGTCTGATGCTAAATCGTGTGGGAAGGGTCATGAAGATATCTGCGTAGCATCGACACGTGGAAGACGGGGTGAATATCTGAAAAGCTGGGTGGAAGAGCCAAACGATATGCAACAGCGCCGATGCGCTAGAGGATCTCGAAGGGACCTACGAATCTAGGGCTAAACTTTCCCTTTCGCCCAAATCGTATCACGCCCTTCATCGGAGAGACCCTCAGAAAAACATGGTCGCCAACCGCGAACTCTAGTCTGCGACAGCGCCTTTCTGCATACGATTTCTGCCTGCTCTGAGATGCTCTCTTCCGGTCTCGAATCAACTGCACTTTCTCGGTCGTCTCCTGCACGATTTGTGGCCCAAAAATACAGCTCTCGCTCAGCTCAGTCCAATAGACGGGTGATCTGCATCTCCTCCCATACAAGGCCTCGAAAGGTGCCATCTGAATAGTATCCTGGAAGCTGTTGTTGTAGGAGAACTCCACTAAAGGTAAATGACGATACCAGCTACCGCCAAAGTCCAAAACGCACGCTCTGAGCATGTCCTCGAGAGTCTGAATAGTCCGCTGTGGCTGCCCGTCAGTCTGCGGATGAAATGCTGTGCTGAAGCTCAAACGGGTGCCCAATGCCTCCTGAAGTCTCTGCCATAGTCGGATGGTAAACTGGGTGCCTCGGTCTGATACGATACAAGTCGGTATGCCATGCAACCGCATGATCTCGTCGATGTAGATCTGGGCATACTGAGCAAAACTGAAAGTGGTCTTCACTGGCAGGAAGTGAGCCGCTTTCGTCAATCGATCCACGATCACCCAAATGGAGTCGTACCCTCGACTAGTCCTGTGTAGACCCACAACAAAGTCCATCGAAATCTGCTCCCATTTCCACTCTGGAATGGGCAAAGGCTGCAACTCTCCTGCTGGCCTTTGGTGCTCGGCCTTGACTTGCTGACAAGTCAGGCATCTCGATACGAAGTCTGTGACATCCCTCGTCATCCCGTCCCACCAATAGACATCTCTCAAGTCGCGGTACATCTTGGTGGAATCTGGATGAACACTGTACGTAGATCTATGCGCCTCCTCAAGAATCTCACGTCGCAGTCCCTCTGAATCTGGTACGCACAATCGAGTCCCAAATCGTAGTACTCCCTGATCGTCGATCATGAACTCGGAATCTCTGCCCTGCCTAATCTGCTCTATGATCTCTGAAAGTCGGTCATCACTGGGCTGTGCCTCACGAATGCGGTCAAGTAACTGCGGACGTGCACGAACATGAGCAAGCTGTCCCCCTGTCGGAGTGAACTTGAACTCAACTCGGCTATCGCATAAAATCTGCTAATCTGCTGACGACTGCCTCTGCACTGCTTGCAAACAAGATAGACCACCCCCGGGCCTCCTGCTCAAAGCATCCGCCACTACATTCACCTTGCCCGGGTGGTACAAGATCTCACAGTCGTAGTCCTTCACCAGCTCCATCCAACGACGCTGTCTCAGATTCAGGTCTCGCTGCTGAAATATATACTTTAAGCTCTTGTGGTCAATGAATATTTGGCACAACTCGCCGTATAGGTAATGTCGCCATATCTTAAGTTCAAAGACCACTGCACCCATCTCTAAATCATGAGTGGGGTAGTTCTGTTCATGTTTCTTCAATTGCCGCGAAGCATACGCGATCACCCTATCATGCTGCATCAATACGCATCCTAGCCCCACCCATGAAGCGTTACAATACACCACGAATCCACCTGATCCTGAAGGCAATAATAATACCGGCGCCGTAGTCAAACAAGTCCGTAGCTGCTGAAAACTGTGCTCGCACTCCTCCGTCCAAATGAAAGAAACTCCCTTCCAGGTCAAACCGGTCAAAGGTGCAGCAATACGGGAGAAATCCTGAATGAATCGCCTGTAGTAGCCCGCCAAGCCTAGAAAACTACGGATCTCCGTAACCGATGTCGGTCTGGGCCACTGCTGAACGGCCTCAATCTTCTTCGGGTCCACACATATGCCATTTCTCGTAATCACATGACCCAAGAAACCAACGATGTCCAACCAGAATGCACATTTGGAAAATTTTGCGAAGAGCTGGTGCTCCCTCAGAGTCTGCATCGTAATCCGTAAGTGCTGCTCGTGCTCCTCTCGGCTCCGGGAATACACCAAAATATCGTCAATGAACACTATGATGAACAAGTCGAGATACATCCTGAATGCACGGTTCATCAAGTCCAGGAATGCAGCTGGGGTATTGGTGAGTCCGAACGACATCATCAGAAACTCATAGTGGCCATAGCGTGTACGGAAAGCTGTCTTCGGTATATCCTCTTGTCTGACTCGCAGCTGATGGTATCCTGATCGCAAGTCGATCCTCGAAAAATAACCCGCACCCTGAAGCTGGTCGAACAAATCATCAATGCGCGGCAACGGATATCTGTTTCGCACGGTAACCTTGTTCAGCTGGCGGTAGTCGATACATAAGCGCAAACTTCCGTCCTTCTTCTTGACAAACAGGACCGGAGCACCCAATGGAGAAACACTAGGTCGAATAAGTCCCTTATCTAACAAATCTTGCAGCTGAACCTTCAACTCTCTAAGCTCCGCCGGGGCAATCCGATAAGGCGGTATAGAAATAGGCCCCGAGCCGGGAATCAAATCAATACAGAACTCGACATCGCGCTCAGGCGGCAGTCCTGGCAGCTCATCAGGGTAAACATCGGGGAACTTGCATACAATCAGAACCTGGTCCAATGGAATATCTGTAGCTCTAGTGTCACAAACATAGGCTAGAAACCCCCGACATCCCTTTCTCAACAGCTGATCAGCGCGAAAAGAAGAAATTAACATGTGAGGGGCGGCACCACGGTCCCCCCTACACAACAAAAGCCGACTCGCCGGGAAAACAAAATCTAACTGTCTTCTCGCGGCAGTCCACAGACGCATAGCACGTGACTATCCAATCCATGCCCAAAAGAACGTCGAAGTCCAACATCTCAAGAAGGATCAAGTCGACAGGCAGCTCTCGCTCGCCAATACGGACGGTACAGGATCGGAACACGTGCCTAGCAACAAATGACTCTCCCACAGGAGTGGTCACAACAAGCGGCTGATCATGCAAATCGGACTCTCTACCAAAACTCGGCACGAAGTGTGTGGAAACGTATGAGTGCGTGGATCTGGGATTAAACAACACGTGTGCATCAACGGAACATATAGATAGGGTACCTGTCACGACGGCATTGGATGCCTGTGCATCCAGGGGTGTCAACGTAAAAACTCAGGCCTGACCTCCACCAATAGCGGGCTGACCTCGGCCTCGGCCTCTGCCTCCTCGTCCTCTCTGGATAGGTCCGCTACGTCCACGGCCTCTAGGTGCACCTAACTGGCATGGAGCATCGCCTGTGGCAGGAAGTAGAGCTCTCTGAGGAGGGGGCGGTGATGGTGGTAGGGTCATATGCGGAACTGTCGCCACTCCCTGTCGTCTCGCTAGACAATCTCACGATGGTGCAGACTCCCGCACCCAAAGCATCCTGGCGACGCCTGCTGTCTCTGTGGATACGAACCGTACAGCTGACCTCGTCCAAACCCTCTTCCTGCCCTATCTCTCGGAAAGAATCTGGCATGCTGTCTCTGATCTGGCGTGCCGGTATGAATCCACTTCGGCGCAGAACGGCCATTGTCGCTGAAATACGTGCCTCCATCCGCAACGCTGTATCCATAGCCGCTGAATAGGTATCGAAGTGCTGGGCGCCAATGGCAAGAAATAGCTAGGCATCTAGTCCCTGTATGAACCTCTTCACCCTCTTCTCTTCGGTATCCACCAGGTACGGAGCACATCGGGACAACTGTGTAAACTGGACGTCATACTCAGACACCGTCATCCCTGGGGTCTTGATCAAGGCCTTAAAACTACGAGCTCTGGCGTCACGAATGCTCTCCGGAAGGAAACGAGCTAGAAAGACTACTGTAAACTCGGTCCAGGTCATGGGCGGTAGACCTGCAGCTTGACCTCTCAGAACTGACTCCCACCATATCTGTGCGAGGCCCTCTAGTCGGAAACTTGCCAGCTCTACCCATGGGTCATCAGAACACCTCAGCGAGCGGCAGATCCTGGCCAAACTGTCAAGGAACGTCGGTGGGTCCTCTGCTGCATCGGTACCCATGAAGACTGGAGGTCTCAGCCTCATGAACTCTTGTAGCGAAACCGGGATGGCCACGGTGGTAGTAGTAGGAGAAGGTATCATAGTAGTCTGGGATGTAGTGGGTATGTCCTCCGGCCTTGGTGCACGACTGGCCGCAACTAAGGATCCCACCATCTGATGTTGCTCCTGCATACTCCCCATCATTTGCCGTAGCTCCTCCATACCAGCCTCAAGCCTATCCACACAGCCTGGGGAAGGAGGATCAGTCTGTCCCTGCGGTGTAGGCATACCACCCTGCTCAGTCCTAGTCTCGGACGAGCCAGCTCAAATCTCGTCTCGGGCGGCAGCCCTCTGCGGCATAGTGACTGGTACAGGAAACATGACAATAAGAACGGTGTAATAGAATCATAGGATATACGGAATTGAAGAAGGAATTTCAAGAAAGTATATCCTAAAGTCACTTACGTGGAGTACCGTATCGCAAGTATGCCGCGGACATACGCACGCTACGTCACCTTGCTTAAGTCACTTACTCCATCTACTAAGGGTCATCCTACACTCAGAAAGGTGAAACCTATCGCTCTGATACCAACTTTGTCACGACCCGCAAGGTACGGAACGCGACCGGCACTTAAGTTACGAAACGTCTCAAGGCGTCCGTAAAATAAGTAAGCCGAAGCTCGGAGTACAAAACCCAATTAAGAATTAGAGTGAAGGATACCAATTTATTTAAAGAATTTTACTCCATTAAACCACATCAAGTTTCCTTTTTAAAACAACTTTCCCTTTTTCCAAAAATTCCGGCAGAATCTCCTTTGTAAAACAAGCCCCAAACGGGTACAAAACAGGAAGATGGCATCCCCAAGCGGGAGCTAGCTCTTCGCCTCAAGGCGGTCACAAATCCCACGCAATGTAAAATACAATGTGCATAAATAAGAATGAAAGCATAGATAAAATAACATGTCGACTCAAGTGAGCTCGACCCCACATAACATAAATCCATAAGTCTCACAACCTCGTCTCTAGGTCAATATACAGTAATCCAAATAAACCGGTACAGCTGAAATAGTAGTAGATAGAGTACTCTAGATACAATGAACATATTTAAGGTGGTATAAAATGATAACAACCCACCTATGAGCAAAAGTCTCGAGTCCAGGCAAAGAGAGCAAAAGAGGCAAAAGTGTCCGCCGCTGCAGTGCTGACGGAATGGACCTGCAGAAAAGCTGTGGCACAACGGGGGTGAGTTGCCAGCTCATGAGTAATAAATAACATCTACAAAGGCTATCGCATGTATGCACACAAGTATCCTAGCATCTCTAAACAGGTATGGCTATAGGCACTAGCAGGTATATATGCATCATCAGTGTGCTAACAAGTATGAATGTCACATGGATGTACTAACAGGTATGTATGCAACATGAATGTATATGTATGCTATATGAGTCAACTCAAGATCTCAACATGTAAGTACAAGAACTATTCTTTCTTTGTTTTTGAAACTCTTTTCAATATCAGTATAATATCCATGAAATCAACAAAATCCGTGTCTAGCAACGACACCTCAAAACTGTCTCAAATTCGTATATCCATGTCAAGAATCCCTGGTCTCAGCTATCCTGCTGATCCATCCCAAATATCCATATCTCAATCTAGCGGCCACGGTCGGTATCCTCTAGATATCCGCCGTGCCAAATGAAGTCACCGGTAGGTAGTCCGTCCCCTTCCAGGCTCAACTCCATCTCCTGCAATCTTCTTGCCCCGGGGTACCTTACCGGGCCCACCATGTACCCGAGACGGTTCATCCACCTCCTCGAAACGGGTCTTGAGAACACAACAAACTCATGGTGGACGACACTTTACATCACTAGAAAACTGCAAATTTTATATTTTTAAAAGATCTTAAGTTTCAAATCTTGCGGCTTTTCCCCGAAATCCAGAAATATCATAAATCTCATGAAATCATCATGGGTGCATATGTCAATGATAATGAATACAAATGGTATCAATGTTCAAGTTG
Source organism: Agapanthus africanus (assembly GCA_030015575.1). Classification (NCBI taxonomy): domain Eukaryota; kingdom Viridiplantae; phylum Streptophyta; class Magnoliopsida; order Asparagales; family Amaryllidaceae; genus Agapanthus; species Agapanthus africanus. The sequence continues at coordinate 280,635,332 of JASDDO010000022.1, forward strand.
CAATGTATGATTTATACTAGGCATGAGCAAGTGATGTAATGATATATATGCACGAGAATAGCAATTCTTATGAATTCATTTTACATATTTATTGCAATAGCACAGGTCTAAGCAATTTACATCTTTAGATTTATAGTTATCTAGTGTCGTGACATGGCAATTATCAGGGTGTGGGTGTACACATGAATAGTGCTCGTGCTGCATATAAAAACCTGGTAATGGTGCATGTGTCCTACAGAATGAGTTTGCGCATATGGGTACAACATATAGATCCTAACTGCAGCAACTATCATGCAAATATTATTATTTCTAATGTCACAAGAAAATGTTAATGTTTACTATTTTCAAGTTTACTAAATCTATCGGGCGACTTGCGCCATCCAAACGATCGTCCCCTGTAGATGTGAAATCTACTCACTCGTGATCCCGTGCTAGGGGTGTCCGACCACCTTCTTCCCTTTCTCTGCTGCGCTCGAAGTCCCCGCCGGCGAACCTAGAATTTACAAAAGTCACATATATCAGGAAAATCCTGCAAAAACAAGATATATCGATAAAACGGATGCGCGTGCGTGAAACTAAACGCGCGTGCACACGACACGTCGTGACGCGCACAAACCCACCAGAACCTATTTTAACACGCTGTGTCGCGCAGCGTGCTACAGAACCACGCGTATCACGCGCGTGTCGCACAAGTTTAAAACATCGAAAACACGTTTATAGCTTTAGATTTTGCCTCTGGGCCTAACTTAAAAAGTTACAGATACCAAAAGACTAAGCTACCAAGAAGGACCCTACACCCAAAAACCCAACACCCCACCCCCTACTCTGGCCGCAATTTGCGGCCAGAATGAATAAACCGGCGGCCTCAAAGGTGAGGTGGGTCCCCGTGCTTTGTGTGTTTGTCCTTGCTAGTCTCACCATGCTACAGTCTTCACAATTTTATTTTTAAAGGTTCGGGTCAACAACAGATCTAACAGAGGCTAAAAATTCCCTAAAACTGCTAAATTACGTCAAGTCGGATAAATCGGGTATTTTTATGAAATCTGGGGCAATCTCTGGTTAACTGGTCTCAACAGCACCTAATTAGGTTATTCAAACCATCACAACCATTATTTTGTCAAAATTCCCTTAAATTACCCCAGATTACCACTAAAACAAATAATAAACACTAAATAAGCCAGATAACCATAACATTAGCAATTTAGAGTCGGGTTAAGGGGGTTATACCTCTAGAGATCTTAGATGAAGGAGAAGAGAGGAAGGCGAAAGTGTGTGTGCTGCTGGAGTGTTGCTCCTACTGCCCCAAGAGTTGTAATTCCATGGCTGAAAAGTGCTGATCTGCTTCACTGTTTTGCTAAAGCTTACTGTTGCTGTTAACTGGCTAATGATGTTGCTGTTGCTGTTGTAGCAGTGGCAAGGGTTGATGTATTGTTGAGGGAAGGGTTGTGTATTGTGGGGGAAGTGTTATGTGTGGTTTATGGAGTTGGGGGGGCTATTGTGCAGCTGCTGATGCTGATGTAAAAGGCTGAAGCTGAGGCCGATGGTGCTATTGCTGATGTTCCGATGTATGGATGATGTTTTTGGGCTGATGGTGCTGTTTTGGTGGCTATGTGCTGATGTTTTGGGCTGATGGTGCTGTTTTGGTGGCTATGTGCTGATGTTTTGGGCTGATGGTGCTGCTGCTGATGTTTTGATGTTGGTTTGGAGGCTGAAATGATGATATATGGCTGATGTTTGGGGCTGATGGTGCTGTTTTGGTGGCTATGTGCTAATGTTTTGGGCTGATGGTGCTGTTTTTGGTGGCTATGTGCTGATGTTTTGGGCTGATGGTGCTGCTGCTGATGTTCTGATGTTGGTTTGGAGGCTAAAATGATGATATATGGCTGATGTTTTGGGCTGATGGTGCTGTTTTGGTGGCTATGTGCTGATGTTTTGGGCTGATGTGTATGTGTGAGTGAGATGGAGAGATGAGAGTGAAATGAGAGTGTGAGAGAGACATGCAAAAGTTTTGAAATGCAATGGGGTATGACATAACCATAGCCACCATTCTCTCTTCCCTCATTAAAAGCTTGCATGACACCCATCACAATCTCTCCTTCTCATCACAAGTCAACCCTAAACCCTAATCACCCTTAACCAAATCTAAAACTCATAATTATCCCAATTAGCTTAACCAAGTGTGTTAGACCACCATGGTTGGCTAAACATGGTTAACCCACCCTGCACACCCAAACTTGGTAACCCTTGGCTTAATTCTACTTATCATGCACAAGTGTGTGTGGTCGAGATAAAATTCTACAAAAATAACCATAAAACCAGATAAATTACTAGAAACCCGTTTTGGTAAACATTTTACCAAAAAAACCCCCCACATTAACACACAATTACTACTAAACACAGACTTAGGTGTTACAACCGGCCTGGCTGAACAGTTAGCGAAGTTGTACAATGTAATTAATCCCGGCTAGTTTCCTTTTTAAAGGTTTTAAAGAAAATTTGATAAAAACAGTGGGAGACATCGATTAGACAAGATAATAACCAATCTAATCTTTGCAAGAGCTTTCGCTTAGTGTATTCTTTTCTCTCTCTTAACAGCAGATACAATATCAGGACTCAAGCTTCTGTTAAATAAAAATAAACTGTATGGGACCAATTATAAAGATTGGCTGAGGAATCTCAACATTGCCTTAACTTATGATAAGGTATCATATGTCCTCACCTCTCCAACCCCGTCCAGCCCAGGTCCTAAATCTTCAGTTGCGGATAAGGAAATCCGCAAGACATGGGACGCTAACTGTTCCACAGCCAAATGCCTCGCACTTGCATCGATGGATAACACACATCAGAAGCAGCACGAGAATATGGACATACAATCCATATTCCTCCGTACAAAAGAGTTGTATGGAGAGCAATCTCGCGTATTACGATACGAAGCATCCAGAAAGCTGTTTCAGATGCGAATGGCCACTGGCACAGCAGTAGGAGACCACGTTCTAAAGATGATAGCTCTCATAGAAGAGTTTGAGGACCTTGGGTGGACAATGGACAATGAGCAATATACGGATATTATTCTGCAGTCCCTCCCCTCCACATTTGCTCAGTTCATAGTTAACTTCAACATACACAACATGGAGAAGGAACTGCCTGAACTCCTTAATATGTTAAGGAGTGCAGAGAGCACACTGAAGTCATTGAAGACTCTTGTTTTGGGTCCTGGGACTTTTTTCTCCTCTCGCCCGAAGGCTAAGGCCAAGGGAAAGATGAAGAAAAAACCCACCAAACCAAAGGGAGGAGTCAAAAAGGTTAAGAGGAAAGGCAAGTCCAAGGTTGGGGAATTGGGGAAAGGAGAATGTTTCCACTGCAAGAAGACGGGACACTGGAAGTGGAACTGTAATGAGTACCTTGAACTCAAGAAGAAGCATGGTGATGCTTCAGCTTCAGGTGTGTTCGTGATTGAAAACTGTTTTTCTATTAACTCTGCTTCCTGGGTATTAGATACCGGTTCGGGTTCTCATATTTGCAATTCTGTGCAGGCGTTGAAAAATAGCAGAGTTTTGAAGACAGGTGATCATACTCTCCAGGTTGGAAATGGTTCCAATGTAAATGCAGTTTCAGTGGGAGAGTATCACCTAGGGTTGCCGTCGGGTTGTATATTGGTTTTGAACCCATGTTATTTTGTGCCAAGTATGCTTTGTAATATTATATCTGTTTCTTTGTTAGACAATGAAGGATATCATTTTGCTATGCCACACAATGTTATGAACATTAGACTTAATCAAGAGTTGATTGGTTGTGGTACACTAAATAACGGGATATACGTCCTTAATCAACACACAGTTTTCAACATTCAACACACAAATAAAAGAAAATTTTCAGATATAAATGAAGCTTTTCTTTGGCATTGTTGACTTGGTCATATTAATGAAACAAGACTAAACAAGCTTCATAAAGATGGATATTTAAATTCTTTTAAGTATAAATCTTACGCAACTTGCCAGTCTTGTATCAAAGGTAAAATGACCAAAACTCCGTTTACTGGACACGGAGAAAAAGCTACTGAGCTCCTAGGCCTCATACATAGTGATGTATGTGGGCCAATGTCTACACATGCAAGAGGCGGTTTTTCCTACTTCATAACTTTTACTGATGATTTCTCAAGATTTGGTCATGTGTTTTTGATAAAACATAAATCTGAAGCTTTCGAGAAATTCAAGGAGTACAAACTTGAAGTAGAAAACCAAACAGGAATGAGAATCAAGATACTTCGATCAAATCGAGGTTGAGAGTACTTAAGTACTGAATTCTTGGACTTCCTAAAAAAGAATGGGATTCTCTCTCAGCTCACTCCCCCTTACACACCACAGCACAACGGTGTGTCAGAGTGATGGAATCGTACCCTATTAGATATGGTATGATCCATGATGAGTGATTCTGAGTTACCCCTCTCCTTTTGGGGGCATACATTGGAAACTGCAGCTTTTCTGTTAAACAAAGTTTCAACCAAGACCGTGTCTACCACTCCATATGAGATATGGCATGGGAAGAGACCATCTCTTAAACGAGTTAAGATTTAGGGTTGTCCGGCTTTTGTCAAAAAGCAGAATCCAGACAAACTAGAGACACGATCGGTCAAATGTATATTTGTAGGATATCCAAAACATTCGTTTAGGTATCTTTTCTACCACAAGGAGGAACAAAAGGTGTTTGTTTCTCAGTATGCCACATTTTTAGAAAATGATATTTTTCCAAATGATACTGATGGCAATGTGGTATATCTAGAAGAGGTTCTAGAAACACAAGTTACAAATGACTTGGCTGAAACTGATGTTGTAACAGAATCTAATGAACCTCAGCCACTCCGTAGATCTAGTAGGACTTCTCGCCCACCGGAGAGATACTACGGTTTTCTCATTGATGGTGATAGAGAAGGTTGCATCATGGATGATGATGATCCTTCCAGTTTTCATTAAGCTATCACGAGTGGTGACTCTGTGAAATGGCTAGATGCCATGAGATCTGAAATGGTGTCCATATACACCAACAAAGTATGGACTTTGGAGGATGTACCCTCCGGGATAAAACCTGTAGGCTGCAAATGGATCTTTAAAAGAAAGATTGAAGTAGATGGACAGGTGGAGACCTAAAAGGAAAGGTTGGTAGCGAAAGGTTTTCGTTAAAGACCAGGTTTGGACTATGACGAGACTTTCTCTCTGGTAGCCATGCTTAAAACCATTCGGATCCTACTTGCTATTGCTGCTCACTACGACTATGAAATCTGGCAGATGGACGTTAAAACTGGATTTCTAAATGGTGATTTAGATGAATGCGTTTATATGGATCAGCCAGGGGGCTTCATTAACAGTGGGAGCAGCGGAAAAGCATGTAAGTTGCTTAAATCCATTTATGGATTGAAGCACGCATCACGGAGTTGGAACATCTGTTTTGATGATGTTATCAAAGTGTTCGATTTCATAAAAAATCCAGATGAACCTTGTGTTTATAAAAAGACTGTAGGTAGATCTGTCGCATTCCTCGTATTGTACGTGGATGACATACTTACGATAGGAAATGATATTCCTATGCTACAGTCGGTCAAATCATTCTTATCATAAAGGTTCTCCATGAAGAACCTGGGTGATGCCACTTACATATTGGGCATACGAATCTATAGGGATAGATCCAAACGGTTATTAGGATTGTCCCAAATCAAGTACATCATTACCATCCTAAAGAAGTTTAGTATGGAAGACTCCAAGCGGGGTGCCTTACCCGCTTGCCACGGAGTCACTCTCTCCAAGGACGATTGCCCAAAGTCTGATAAAGAGAGAGCTCGCATGAGCATTATTCCCTATGCTTCGGCCGTAGGATCGATAATGTATGCGATGTTGTGTACACGCCCTGATGTAGCTTACGGACTCAGTGTAGTAGGCAGGTATCAGTCAAACCCAGGGGAGAATCATTGGACTGCTGTGAAGAACATTCTTAAGTACTTGCGAAGGACTAAAGAATTGTTCTTGGTGTATGGTAACGGGGATCTCCAAATAGAGGCCTTTATCGATTCGAGCTTCCAGAATGACAAGGATGATAGCAAATCTATCTCAGGGTTTGCATTTACCCTCAATGGAGGGACGGTAAGTTGGAAGAGTTCCAAACAGGATACCGTTGCAGATTCAACGATGGAAGCTGAGTACATTGCTGCAAATGATGCTGCCAAGAAAGCCGTCTGGAAGACAAAGTTCATCTCGGAACTAGGAGTAGTTCCAACCATTATTGATCCAATACCATTGTATTGTGACAATAAGGGGGCTATGGCGTTGGCTAAAGAGCCTAGGTCCTATCAGAAGTCCAGACACATCCTAAGGCGATATCATCTGATCCAAGAGATAGTTGATCACCACGAGATCGAGATCAAGAGAGTGAATACAAAGGATAACATTGCGGATCCATTCAGCAAGGCCCTCCCTCAGCCGCAGCATGAGACAAAACCCCTCCTATCGTTCATTGCCTCCATGTGATTCGGGATTGTACCCAAAAACCACCGTTTTGCACACCCTCTTGGACGTGGTAAGGTGGAAATCAAAGCACAGTGGGAATCACACAAGACTCTAAGACGATCTCGGGTCTTCAGACTAACCTGTACCAGTGTCACCAGAGAACTGCTATCTGAAGATTGGTATAAACCCATCTAGAAGTTCTCGCCGAGTCCGTTCAGTGTACGCAGTCTCCACTGAGCACCCGTACACCATCTTTGATGTCAAACACCGATGGATATGGGATCATCCATCACCCATCATATGGGTCAAGATGCGTATATGCTAGTCTACTCTGGTGTATCGATGCCCTGTCACGATACACCCTCGACTAGGAACAGTTATAAGATGTACTTGTCGACTACCCTGGCCCCACTAGTATGATCTCATCTTAGTCCCAGTAGTCGAGTACATATCCTAAGGTCTTTATCAACATGTGAGAGTAAGACAATAAACTAATACAAGTCAACATGTTAAGACAAAATGAAACCAAATAGCATACTATCATGTCGAGCAAAAAAGTCCTCTCTATATATATCCAAGCATCCACTATAATATACATCATATGTACAACAATGGCCTCTAGGGCATATATATAACTAACAATCTCCCACTAGCACTAAGGCCAGCTGTTGTAGTATCTCATACCCAACATCCCGAAGAGTCTCTCAAACTGTGTCTGGGGAATGGCCTTCGTGAGTGGATCCGCAGTGTTGTCCTTTGTATCAACTCTCCTGACCTCGATCTCTCGGCGATCAACAATCTACCGGATCAGGTGATACTTCCTCAGAATATGTCTGGACTTCTGATGGGATTTAGGTTCCTTGGAAAAAGCCACAGCTCCATTGTTATCACAATACAAAGAAATTGGATGCTCAATGGATGGAACCACACCATGTTCAGTGATGAACTTCTACATCTAGACAGCCTCTTTGGCAGCATCGTGGCAGCAATGTATTCAGCCTCCATCGTCGAGTCTGCAACGGTTTCCTGTTTGGAACTCTTCCAACACACCGCCCCTCCATTGAGGGTAAAGACAAATCCCGAGTTTGACTTAGAGTCGCCCTTATCATTTTGGAAGCTCGAATCGGTAAAGGACTCCACCTGGAGTTCTCCGTTACCATATACCAAGAACACCTCTTTAGTCCTTCTCAAGTACTTGAGTATGTTCTTCACAGCTATCCAGTGACTCTCTCCAGGATCTGCTTGATACCTACTCACTATACTTAGTGAGTATGCTACATCGGGTCTGGTACATAGCATCACATACATGATAGAGCGTACTGCCGAAGCATAGGGTGTCCCTTGCAAGCGAGCTCTTTCCAAATCAGTCTTGGGAGACATCGCTTTAGAGAGAGTGAGTCCAGAGATCGTGGGTTGGTTACCATGCTTAGATTCTTCCATACTAAACATCTTTAGTATGGTGTCGATGTACCTTGATTGGGACAATCCCAGTATCCGTTTAGATCTATCTTTATAGATCATAATTCCCAGTATGAAGGAGGCATCACCAAGATCATTCATTGAGAATCTTTGTGATAAGAAGAGCTTGACCGATTGCAGCATAGAAACATCATTTCCTACCAAGAGTATGTCATCGACGTACAATAAGAAAAAGACAACCTTACTCTTTGCAACCTTTTTATATATACAAGGTTCATCTACGTTTTTGATGAAGTCAAACTCTTTGACTACAACATCAAAGCAGATGTTCCAACTCCGCGATGCCTGCTTTAACCCGTAGATAGATTTAAGCAGCTTGCACACCTTTCCGCTGCTCCCACTATCTACGAAGCCCTCTGGCTGAGTCATGTACATGCACTCTCCAAAATCACCATTTAGAAAGGCGATCTTAACATCCATCTGCCAGATTTCGTAGTCATGGTATGCAGCAATGGGAAGTAGAATCCAGATGGACTTAAGCATAGCAACTGGAGAAAAGGTTTCATCATAATCCACACCTGGTCGTTGACAAAAACCCTTTGCAACAAGTCTAGCTTTGAAAGTCTCAACTTTTCCATCTACACCAAGTTTCTTCTTAAAGATCCACTTGATCCCAATTGGTTTTACCCCTTCAGGAGCAACTTCCAAAGTCCATACTTTGTTGGTGTACATGGATTCCATTTCAGATCTCATTGCATCTAGCCACTTCACAGAGTCCCCACTCATGATGGCCTGCTCGAAGCTAGTCGGGTCATCATCTTCTATGATGCAATTCTCGCTCCAACCATCAACGAGAAAACTGTAGTATCTCTCAGGTGGATGAGAAACCCTACTAGATCGGCGGAGAGACTGGGGTTCGTCGAGGACTACTGAATCCTCTGGTTCTACTAAATCATCTGTCGTAGTTTGTGTTGCTGGAACTTCTTCCAGCTCTACCTCTTTGCCACTAATTTCTTTTACAAGAAATTCCTTTTCTAAAAAGGTGGCATGATGAGCAACAAACAACTTTTGTTGTTCACTATGGTAGAATAGATATCCATTTGAATGTTTAGGATATCCTACAAACTTACAAAGAACTGATCGTGCCTCGAGTTTGTACGGATTTTGCCTTTTGACATAGGCCGGACAACCCCATATCTTAACTCATTTAAGACATGGTCTCTTCCCACTCCATATCTCATATGGTGTGGTAAGTATAGATTTTGATAGAACCTGATTCAATAGGTATGCTGCTGCTTTAAGCGCATAACCCCAAAAGGAAATAGGCAACTCAGCAGTGCTCATCATAGAGCGCACCATATCTAATAGGGTGCGATTCCTCCGCTCCGATACACCGTTGTGCTGTGGTGTATAAGGAGGAGTAAGCTGAGAGAGAATGCCATTCAATTTTAGATAGTCCAGGAACTCATTGCTCAAGTATTCTCCTCCTCAATCAGATCGTAGAATCTTAATGCTTTTGCCCGTTTGGTTCTCTACTTCGTGCTAATATTCTCTGAATTTCTCAAAAGCTTCAGACTTGTGTTTCAACAGGAATACATGTCCATATCTTGAGAGATCTTCAGTGAATGTAATGAAGTAGGAAGAACCGTTCCTGGCATGTATAGACATGGGTCCACATACATCACTATGTATCAGCCCCAAGAGTTCTGTAACTCTTACTCCGTGTCCACTAAACGGAGTTTTGGACATTTTGCCTTTGAGACATGACTGGCAAGTGTCATAAGATGATAATTCGAACGGATTCAAATATCCATCCTTATGCAATTTAGCTAGCCGTGTCGTATTGATATGACCTAGCCTACAATGCCATAAGAAGGATTCGTTCATTTCTGAACTTTTCCTCTTGTTTGTGTTCTGTACATTAAGAATTGTAGTTTGATTTAGAACGTACTTGCCATTATTTAACGATCCTGATCCTATCAACTTTTTATTCAGGAATATGTTCATAACATTATCCAGTATTACAAAATTATATCCTTCTTTATTCAATAAAGAAACTGATATAATATTGCATATCTGGATCGGAATGTAATAGCATTCATTCAGAATCAATGTATTACCATTTGGTAACACATAGTGTTATTCGCCAACTGCTTTGGCTGCAAGATCTGGACCATTCCCTACTCTTAAAGAATGATCACCCATTTCCAGTTCTCTACCTTTACGTAGCCCACGTAACAAATTACATATATAGGATCCCGATCCGGTATCTAATACCCAGGACGTAGAGTGAACTGAGAAATAGTTCTCAATAACTAACATACCCGAAGAAGATTCATCAGCATGCTTGTTCTTCGTTTGGGCGGCGTGAGAATCAAGATATTCTCCTATTCCCTGCTCAGTCTTATAATGTTTATAAGAAAGAACGGGACCAACGTTCCCCTGCTCAGTATAATAAGCGGGTTCAGTCAATACATCCATATTATTATCTTGATTAAGGCCTGACATGGTCGCTACCTGAAGAGGAAGAGAAGAAAACACTTTAGCGTATGCTCTTGTAAGATTAGATTGGTTATTTTCTTATCTAATCAAGATGTCTCCCACTGTTTTCATCAAATCTTCCTTCAAACCCTAAAAGGTAAGATTAGCCGTGATTAATTACACCTTACAAGTTCGCCAATCTTTCAGCCAGGCCAGTGTTGGTACTTTGAGGGAGGTTCCCCGTGCTTTCACCTGGACCTAATTAAAGTAAAGCTCGTTTTTCCAGAGGCATAACCTCGTAAACACCTTTCTAGTCACCTACTTGATCGGCTAATTTTCCTGTGTAAAAGTCTCCCAGGAGTAACTCTTACTCGCAGTGGGTATCAGGATCCATCTATCTCATAGAAGGTATGTAATCTCATTGCAAATTTCAACACTTGAAATTCCCGATAATACTTTTGCCCCTAGTGTGCTATGACCTTGACAGAGGTCAACAAACCATAGTGCACTATTCAAGTTCAACCCGGCATTTCTTGATTGAATCAAACCCACTAGCACGACCCTTGACAGAGGTCAACAAGGTGTACGACTACCCTAATCCAATCACATCACATTCTTTACAGATATTTACTAATCAGCTACCGCACACTATGCCTTGACAGAGGTCAACAAACGCAGCACGAATACTAAATAGTCTTTATCTGAAATGACGGAGGGCTACGCAGGTTTTTCAGAAAACCATGAGCGTAATGAACTTGATATCGTTGTAGAAAACAAGTGATTTTGAAAAGGAGTGTTTTTTAGGCTTTTCTAGTTTCGCGAAAGAGGTCACTCCCGGTGAAGGGATCTCGGCTCTTTTCTCATCGAATAAGGTGTAGGGTATATCATATATACCGCTGTGAAAAGCAAGAACTATAGAAGCAATCAAAAACTAAACTGCGAGTTTTTAGCATCTGCCGGTTTTGCTAAAGAGGTCACTCCTGGTGAAGGGATCTCGGCTCTTTCCTCATCGAATAAGGTGCAGGGTATATCATATATACCGCTGTGCAAAGCAAAACTGTAGCTACCCCTTTTTATAAAGTTTTGATTATACAACATCTTTTATGTTTCTTTTCTTTTATTAATCTCATTAATAAATCCCATCAGTTATGCTTCCGAAGCATCACAGAAGAAACGAAAGCAGTAATATTTATATATCAACATATATATAGTATAAGCATTCGTCTCAGGCAGTAATATGATCTCATCACAGAACATTGCAGCAGAAGATAACATATGAAATATTGGATATACTAGGACGTCTGTGTTTTACATCGAGCCTGTATAAAACACGGATCCCACGGTCGCGATGAATAGCCAAACCTACATCCCTAGACCCCTACGAGAGCGGCAAGCAACACTGCCAATTCTAGGGTTAGGAGACCCGATCTCGACTCCTCGAGATGGCCTCCCACTGGACCCTAGAACCCGGTTACTTGTGCTCCCCTCCTTGGGTCTACCTAATGCAGAAAAGTAAATAATATACAATGGTGACATCATCCTCAACCCGGAAGTGTCCCAATAAAAAAATATTACATACAAATGAATTTTACTTGAATGAAAATTAAAACCCTCATCTCACATAAAACCCCTGGCTATTCAGAACACGACGATCCAATAAAACATATCACAGCAACACATAATATCACATATCATCAACGTAAGCAAGTATGCGTATCCCGATTGTCGTTGATGTATAGCAACGAAATCGGCGATACACCACATGCTACGCTTACGGTCACAGAAAAGAAAGTGTAAAACTACAACATTTAGAATCTACAAATACTTTAGACATCTTAAATCCGAAATATCACATACTTCGCATTTCATGCCTAACTATATGAATTCCACATATTGTATCACATTCCAGATAAATAGACAATGTTAAACTTTCCGATCGAATAAACAAACACCCAAGATTTCCCAAATAGCTCAACACTTGAACGGAGTTCAAAAATCCCAGAACATGTCACTACGCCAATGAACCAGCCGTAGAAGGGTCAAACCAACGCCTCACATGTGGCAACGCTAAACTACCACAAACCCCAGGGTTCAATGGCAGTTTTGACGGTCACATAATCGAGTTAAGGTTACGTTCTTCTAGAGGGTCCACAGATACGCTAGCATGATTTCCCGAAAGTTTTAAACAGAGGAAAAATCCAACACTTGAAAGTTTTCCATCATGGAAAAAATGAGTTATTGATATCCGTTCGAACCTTTTAACACGTTCTAAATTATCTGAAAAACTAAATGATGTTAAACTTTCCGATCGAATCAACGAATTCCAAAGATCTCCAAAAAACTCAACACTTGAGTAATATTAAAAATTCCCAGACGCATGTAGTAATACCTACGGACGTTTCCCAGAAACAACTACCCCTGATACCCAAGTACGGCCGTGGAACCGCCGCTAAAAGCCTGGTATGGCCGCGGTTCAGCGGCGACTTTAAGGGATTAGAGGTTCGTCTTTCACAGTTATCCATAGAATTCCTGCTTTATTTTCTGAGTATTTTTAATAGGGAAAAAACCTTATTTTTAAAAATTTCCAGAGAGGGGGTCAAATACGACGTTACGGGGTTCGATCGGACTTTTAACTTCATCTACACGTCGCCTAATGCTCTAGCTAAGCTCTGATACCACTGTAAGGTTACTAGGCACTATCACAAGGCTCTTAAGGCATCAACCATGCTAAATATAAATTTTCTCAAGTGCCGAACAACCTAAAGCGAGGATCTTTGCTAGAGTTTTAGGGTTAAAATAGCATGTAAACATCATTACATCTAAGAGAAAGGGATTACAACCTTTGTAGTCCGCTCCTTCGCTTCATAAGCTCCGAGTAGTAGTCCCTTCGCCGTGATCCATGAACTGCCGGACTCTAGAGAGGCTCCACAAGCCGAATGATCCATGCTTGCTTGAAGTCTTCCTTTTCGAAGATGATCTACCTTGAAGAATTTTTAACTCAAGCTCTCACTTCTCTAATCAAGTATTAATGAAGTGAACACCCTAATCTAAGTGGCTAGAATAGATGAGGATGATGAAGTAGGAATTTAGCTCTTTTTTGTTTTCATTTTCTCACTCAAAATCATCACATGTAAAAAGCTAGCAAGCTTTTCAAGGAGGAAGAAGAAGAAGAAATGTATTTGTGATGAATAATGAATTATTGCTATGGTTATAATTGCAACTTTTGGTTATGTATGAAGAGCTTAACCTTTGTAGAGAATCAACCATAGTAAAGGGTTTTGGGTTGGGTTAGAAATATCTTCATAAAATATCTAAGCTTAAAAAAAAATAAAGCTTCTAAAAGCTTCATGAAAAAGCTAACCAAAATCAAACCCTAACTATGTTTAATCTCCCCAAATCATGTTGCATTTGTAATCATAACTTGTTACAATATTATATATCACATATATAATATATTTTTGTAACAAAAGAAAATAATACAATTAACATATATCATATATATATCAATGTATTATCCGGTGAGAAAATGAATCAATAAAGCGAGCTTATATCAGTTAATGTAATGTAATATATCACATATATAAGTATACATTAAATTATTGAATCAACACTTGATCCGACAATCCGGCTATTTCTCAAATAACCGACTAATATAATCTATATCAGTTCATCGAATCAACACTTGATCCGATGACCCGGCTATATCACATATACCCGGCCGATATCTAATATCGCGAGAATAGAATACGGTATCTCATATCGTAATATTATCTATCCCGCACATATCACATATGTGCTCCTACTCCGTTTTGCCTGAGTCAAGAAACCTCTGTGTAGGACTCTAAAGAATCGTCAATACGCCGGCAGCAGATGATGATCATATCAAACACCCACAAGCTGCAAGCGGTCAGCTAAACGTAACAGCCATCCAGGTATTGAGCGATCAGAAGATCAACAAGAAATCCTGTACATTCTCCTGTGAATCCAATCAGTAACACTACCGTGCAGTCCGGTCTCTTCGTCTGATATGTCGCATATCTAGTCTAGGGGTGGTAAACGTCAGACCCACGTAACCGACAAGTCGTTTCTATGTGAGGCTCATAACCAGTCGAGAAACTACCGATAACACTTACGAGTAGCACTCTATATCAGCCCTGGCCACGGACTTCCAGTTATAGCCAATCGAACACAGCACAACATCAACTCCCTATACCATGAGAGACGAAACCCCTCCTATCGCTCATTGCCTCCATGTGATTCGGGACTGTACCTAAAAGCCACCGTTTTGCACGCCCTCTTGGACGTGGTAAGGTGGAAATCAAAGCACAGTGGGAATCACACAAGATTGTATGACGATCTCGGGTCTACAGACTAACCTGTACCAGTGTCACCACAGAACTGCTATCTGACGATTGGTGTAAACCCATCTAGGATGTAACATTTCAGAAAAATAAAATATGAATTTTCGGGAATTTTATATTTTAATAATAAAATATTGAATATATTAATAGGGCGGTATTATTAAATACCGATAAAATGGAGAAATTTTTTGAAAATTATTGAAATTATTTAGAAGAGGGTGTTTTTTTTAATTTATGCAAATTTTAAGTTTTTATGATTAGTTTGACACTAATTTAGTGCTAATCGCGATTAAAAATCGCTAATCGCGTTTTAAGCTCGTTTTGTGCAAAACATGCACATATCTTTTTTTTTTACACTTATGCATTTCTACCATGTTGTTTTGGGGTTACTTTTGGTGTGAGAAGGAATTTGGGTTAAAGAAAAAAAAAGAAAAGAAAAAGGAAAAGGATTAGAATATTGAAGCATGGTGAGAGAGAGAAAGAGTAGGTGAGGGTGTTTGATTTAGCCATTCTTCTTCATTTCCTTCACTCATTTTCTCTCCCCTATCTCCATTTGTTTTGCTGCTGCAGCCGCCTCTTCTCTCCTTCTCCCCCTCTTCAACTCCTTAAAACACATCCAAAAACACCTGAAAACCCTATCCCCATTTCACAAATATTGTGCACAAGCTCACAAGCATGCCTTTGGACCAAGAAAGTGGTCATTTTGGCGCTGTTGAGGATTCATGAGGGTCTATTGAGGTATTTCCTTCACAATTAGTGTAGTATTTCTTGTGTTTAAGCCTCTTTTAAAGTTTAGTATCGATTTGGCGAAGTTTGACGAACTTTGGAAAACCCTAAAGAGGATTAGGGTTAAATTGAGTTGTGGCTGTGCAATAGGACTTTAAAGGTGACCTTAGAACCCCTATTGTCTAAAACCCTAACCTAACAAAACCTGAAACACAAAAATATGGAATTACGGAACTTTTCATGTCGGTTTGTGACGACTTTGAGGGTGCAGGGAAATCTGGAGTGAACCGGGACCAATACGAGATAAACAAAAAACTTCAGGGACCAATTTGAGACTATGTGAGACCACCCTGACCATACGAGACCCCAACTCCATGGGAAAACCAAGGAGGCCGGTTTTGGCAAAGGAGTGCCGGCCATGGGGTGTAGGAATGGGTCTAGGTTGCTTAAGTAGGTCATATACATCCTATACTTCATCCCAGTATTGTTTGTGCACCTAGTTTGGACCTGAACTAACATCTAGGGCGTGTTTTCTTGGTTTCTGCCTTGTATTTAGTGTTGCTTATGAATTCAAGTTTTGATATTTGGTATTGTATTTGATCGCTTGACGTTTGTACGTCTATATCAGGTGTTATTTGGTGGTTTTGGAAGAGTAGTCCATAGGTTCTAATCTATAGGCTTTTAAGCGTATCGTTTTGGTTTTCGTGTGTCGTTTCGTCTTCGAATTTGATTTTAACGCGATACGATAGGTTATATGTGTAGGTACCTTCACGTGGGTTTCATACGATGAAGAAGATGAAGGCGACATCGAAACCGACACACAAGAAGCAAGGTGAGTAGATTATATCTACGAAGGAAGTCGGGTGGATGGCGTATAGCACCCCCGCAGTTCGTTGTGATGTATACGAATACGTATACACACATATATATATTTATGTTGTTTTGAGTTTATTATTGATAATGATGGATTCTAGGTATTCTTGGATTGGTTTAAGTGTTAGTTGCGAGACCCTAGAGTAGAGGTTGCACTCACACACGCACACACATACTTACATACATTCTTTCTTTTACCTGTACGTATTTGTGGATGTGTATATTTAAACATGGGTATGGGACTATGTATTCATATACTGGATTTGAGGATAGTACTTGGGATATGCGATGAGTCGATAAGATTGGATTTGAGGCCGTGAGATCGGTGATATGACAGGGTTCGTATTTGAGATACGACATGATGTTTTAGCGGGTCCTTTGACGTAGGGTTTCATACACGCGCATGAATATGCTTAGATGGTATTAGTATTGTACTAGACGTAGGTCAGTATCCCGGATAATGATATTTGATAAAGATGATACCAGATGAATAGTGTGATTGATGTAATTTCGACCCGTACCCAGATTTGGGATGTCGTACGACGGATTTACGTATGAGCTATATATTGATGATAGATCCGCACTCTTGACTTAAGGATGTCATATTATAGATATTGTATCGACTGTTATACTTTTGAGGCGGGATCACCGACTGCTATATATATATATGTATCGACTCAGATGTTAGGCGGTTTCCTTACCTTTTGTTTAGCCTGTTAGCTCAGCCCTATAGTTAGTGCAGTTGTTAGACTAGATTAGATTCCTACCTATTTCAAAACTAACGAATCGTAGATATTTTCAAAGACAGGACAAGGGATTCTACGAATATTTCAAAGGACACATCTTTTCTTAAAAACACCGTAGCCCTTATTTTCAAAAACACCACGATTCGTATTATTTCAAAAGGCACTACTGTATGACTTATAATTAGGTTAAATGCAGATTAGTTATCATTGTGTTTATTATTCAGCTCCCGCACATTATTGTTGTTCGCTCCGCATCGCATACTTATATTGTGATTTCATATACCATTATTAATATCATGCTGTTAGGACACCAGCACCATTACCGATGATGCGTATGTTCCCCGTACACTTACTTGCCGGCTCACACACATCCTCATCGGTAATTGCCATGTCACGTACACTTTAGACAATACTTTTTCATCGACATAGCTTGTTAGCTGATAGTTTCGACATAATATTAGTGTACCTGCCTTATATGCTAGTTTAGACATTGCAGTTATTACTTGCTACTTTATGCATATTATCATTCACTGTTATGCCGTATTATGGAATTTTATGCCTATATTCACTGTTTACGTGCTATTGATGATTGGATTTCGGATTTTCCTGGGATTTCCTGGATTTGGGGAAAACCGCAAGAACATTTATAATTTCTTTCTCTCTCTTTTTAAATGAAAAGTGCAGTTTTCCCATGATGTATGAGTCGTCCACCATGAGTTTTCATGATTGCTGATGGATTTCGAGACCCGATTCGAGAAGTTAGATGAACCGTCTCGGGTACATGGTGGGCCCGGTAAGGTACGCTGGGGCGAGAAGTCCGAGTTGTATTCGGTGAGCCTGGCAGGGGAGCACTACCTACCGGTGATATTGTTAGTGTATATGCCCTAGAGGCCATTACTGTATCATACTAGTTTGTATATTACTTAATGGATGCTTGGGATATTCACCTTGTATATACAATCTTGCTCAAAATAGTAGTATGCTACTTGGTTTGTCTCTACTTCAATGTGTGTTTGTGTTTGTTTTACTATATCACTTATACGCATTAGTGGAGCCCTTAGGATCTTTGCTTGATTACCAGCGTTGTGATGGCAGTCACACTAGTGGGGGCTGGGTAATCTATAAGCACATCCTTATACAGGTCCCTAGTCGCAGGACTATCGAGACAGGGCATCGATACTCCGGAGTAGACTAGCGTATGCGCTTCTCATCCCAGTGTGGGAGATGGTCTGTCCCACAGCCATCAGTACGTCGTACTGGAGATAGTATACGGGTGCTCGTTGGGTTACGAGTACACTGGACAGGACTCGTCGGGAACTGACAGGTTGGTATTATACCTATCGTCAGTCATCAGTTCCCAGGTGACATGAGTACAGCTTAGTCCGCTGACTTGACACTGGCACTTCGCCTCGAGTGTGTTCCCACTGCACTTTGATCACTACCCTACCACGGCTCAAAGGAGTCGTGCAAACAGGTGGTGGTTGGGTGCAGTCCCGAAGCACTTGGAGGCAGTGACGGTTAGACAGGATTCGTCTCTCCCGGTATTGGGGGTTGACATCGCGCTGTGTCTAGGAGAGCCATTACACAAGTAGTCCCTGGCCAGGGCAAACGAGATATACTGGTAGGTTTCCAGTGTTATCTCAGGGTGTTTTGGGCTTCGCTCCGGCACGACTTGTACCGCTATTAGGGGACTGACGTTTACCGCCCCCTAGGCCCGCCATGCGATGTATCAGACGAACAGACCGGACTGTACGGAGACTGTCACATTCAGACTCAGTAGGAGTACCGATGGGGTTTCACCTCGTCAGCCTTCTTGTCGACATCTACCTGGGGACCGTTACGCACAGCTAGTGCCGCTTGCGGTCTGTGGTTAAACCCACTGCCAGCGTAGTGTCGAGTCTTTAGAGTCCCACACAGAGGGTATTCGCCTATGGGCAAAACAGAGTAGAGGTCGCATGGTTTTGCGACAGGGTTCGTTCTCATCCGCGCACTTGTGCACGTTTGGAGTCCGGACAGATATTACCAGCGGGCTCTGGTTTGAGCCGGATACTGGTGTAGTATTTGGGGTTGCTTTTATCTCTCAGTATTCATGTTCCTCGGAACAAGAATGCAGGTGTGTATGCACAGTTATTTGAGGAGGAGGAAGATGATTTCTATTAGGGTTTCGGAACGGGTGCGTATGCACAGTTGACAGTCGTCTTTTTCCAAACCCTAATGGATTTGTATTATATCATTTAATAATATATAATAAAATGAAATTGTGTCATGGTTAGTTTTTGTTGACTTGTTGACCATGGTTGACTTGTTGACCATGGTTGAACATTTGACTACCATCATTACAAATGCAAGATGCCTTTTCATTCTTGCTTTATTCATTTAATGCATGTAATGATATTAGTCATTCTAAACTATCCATCAAACCTTTTTCATTTTGATTATTGTTATTATTTGATTTTTCTTTTTCTTTTGTTATGGTTGCAAAAGGAAAAGAAAGAGCTCATTCTATCATTCTCAC
The DNA here is from genome assembly GCA_030015575.1 of Agapanthus africanus. Lineage (NCBI taxonomy): Eukaryota > Viridiplantae > Streptophyta > Magnoliopsida > Asparagales > Amaryllidaceae > Agapanthus > Agapanthus africanus. The sequence goes on from JASDDO010000022.1 coordinate 280,654,947, forward strand.
TCTCTCTCTTCACTTCATCTTCTTCTTCCTCTAGTCAAGAGAAACCTTCTCATGAGTTGAGAATCCTTCTCTTGAAAAACAAAAGCAAACCCTAGACACTCTCTACTCACTCTAGGATCAAGGGTCTAGCAAGCCGGCGATTCTAGTTTCACTCCAAGTACGAGAAAGAGCCCAAAGGTCGAGCCTTCGAGGTGGATCCATCTTCGACGGGAGAAGGCGACAAAGGAGAACCATCAACCTCTACAAAGTTTGAAGACGAAGGAGTTCAAGTCTAGGTATAACCATCTTCATCCGAGTAGCTAAACTTCTTTAGCTAGGTTGCTAGTTTTAGTTTAGGTAACGATCCCGACCTAGTTAAGTCCATGTTGCCTCTTGCACTAAAAATTCGATTTTTATACCGTTTCCGCCTCCCCGTAAGAACCGGGGGTGGCAACGTGGACTTACAGTGGTATCAGAGCCTAACTAAACTTAAACTAGCTTGGTAGTGAAGTGCAACGAAGTTCGGAACCGTAAAAAACCCAAAAACCGTATTTTTCAAAAACCTGAGTTTCTGTTGAAATTTTTTTGGCTCGAAATGAAAAACTTTATATCTGTAAATTCATCTCAGGGTTTTCTAAAAACACCCATGAAAAACGACACAGAGATTCGTCTAAGCCGCCGCCCTTCCGCCGCGTGAGCCTTCTTGGCCGCCGCGGATCCGCCGCGACTTGATGTCCCCTCTGCATCGATTTTCGTGCAGTGTCTTTATTTGTTGTTTTTGGGATTTTTAGGATATATATTATATGCCCAGATTTTCCAGAACTAAAATTTACTTTTGGGGGCCTATAATTCCGTATTTTTCCGAACTTCACTGCACTTTGACTATGATGGTTATATCTGTGATGTTTGCATGTATTGAACGTCGACTAATCGCTATAAGACGATTAGTCGGGGTTATACATGATCTGTAATGTGCTGGAATGTGTATATAAATATGTTGGATTGTCGCGGGTGAATAGCCGGGGGTTGTGAGACGAGAGTTTTCTTTTCTTGCAATTCATTGTAAATGTAAATTGATGTAATAATTATTATTTGTTTGGCCGCACAACCGGGTCGGGGTTGTAGCCGTCATTGTATAATTCTTTTACTGTTTTTGCTCCTAGGATAGACCCATGGAGGGGTGCACAAACTACCGGGTATGCCGAAGTGTCGAGTGGCCTACTCATGGAGATGAGGGAGGTTGCTACGCTTCGGGTACTTGGCGGGTAGTTTGCCGCACCCGTAGGGGTCTTGGGTGGGGTATTGGCTATTCACCGCGACCGTGTTATCTGTTTTTGTTACAGGCTCGTACAAATTACAGATTACTAGTATATCCAATGTATTTATCTGTGATCTGAAATGTTTATCATTGCTTTCTATTTAGGCGTTGCTTATGTTTTACAGACGCGCTAGCCCAGCCCCCGCTCTGTCGTTAGTTAAGTAACCTAACGGGTAATGACGGGGCCCAGTGGCGAATGCGAATGGCATAAGCGTACGTCATATTTTGGTTGTTTTCTGCAATGGTAGGATTTAAATGATGGGACGCATTAAAAGTACTAATGCAAGAATATCACGCATTAAAAGAACTAATGCAAGATAATAAACCAAGTTAAAGTCGTTGGAACACTTTCGAAAAACCACTCGGTTCTTTTCAAAACTAACTTTTAAAATGCGGAGCTTGAGCCACTCCATTTAAAAGCTATCTCGTTCCATCGACCAAATCAAGTTCACTGCGTTCACGGTTTTGCCAAAACCATCCGTAGCCCTCCGTCGTTTCGCATGAATAGTCAATAGTATTCAAGCTGTGTATGTTGGCCAAAGTCAAGGCACAGTGATTGGTAGCTGTTGGGTGTTCATGTGTAGCATAGATAGATGCGTTGGTTTGGGACAGTCGTACTGCCATTTTGGCCAAAGTCAAGGGTAGATACGGATGGATCCAAATTAACCTGGATAATGACGGGTAGAACTTGACATGTGACTTATGATATTTTGGCCAAAGTCAAGGTCATAAGAGCATGGGGCAAAAATCCACATCGGGAGTTTCATAAGTACTGAAACTTGCTAGATTTGCATACCATTTGGAGTGTGGTGATTCTGGTAGGATTCCTTCAGTTTCGTCACGCGATGATATTTGGATCCCGATCCTACTGTGAGTATATGCTACTCCTCGGGAAATTTCTCACTTAACGATCAATGCTATAAACCTAGTAGGTGCCTAGAAAGGTGTTAGCGGGGCTACGCCCCCAGGGAAAAGAGGTTCTTTAATTAAGGAACTTCGCGAAAGCGTTGGAAAACCTCCCTCGAAGTACCGACACCGGCCTGGCTGAACGGTTAAGCAAGTATTGTACGGTGGGATTGATCCTGACTAATTCTTCCTTTATGGTTTGAGGAGGGATTCGAGAAACAGTGGGAGCCATCCTGTTTAGACAAACTAAAAACCACTCTAAACTTGCAAGAGCATCATGCTGAGTGTTTCTTCTTCTCTCTCCTAATTGCAGCGACCAATCAACATGACTGGACTTAAGTTACTCCTAGATAAAAACAAGTTGACAGGGCCAAACTACAAAGATTGGCTCAGGAATGTCAAGATAGCAATCACTTATGACAAGCTGGGGTATCTTCTTACCACCAAAGCTCCCCCTGTCCCTGGTCCAACTTCCAGCGTCGCGGATAAGGAAATCCGCAAGACTTCGGAGATTGATAGCGCGAAGGCCAAGTGCCTCCTGCTTGCCTCGATGGACAACGAACATCAGAGGAGGCATGAGAATATGGACATGGAGTCCATATTGCTTCATACAAAAGAACTGTATGGAGAGCAATCACGTATTGCAAGATACGAAGCGTCGAAAAAGTTGTTTTCGACAAGAATGGCCGTCGGATCATCAGTAGCCGAGCACGTGCTAAAGATGATCGGCTACATTGAGGAGCTCGCTGACCTAGGGATCACATTGGAGAGTGAGCTATATACGGATATAGTTCTCCAGTCCCTTCCTTCCACTTACGCCCAGTTTATAATGAACTTCAACCTACAAGAAAAGGAGGTTGAACTTTCAGAGCTCCTCAACCTGCTGAGGAGCGCAGAGGGCACCCTACAGAAAGGTAGGGAAACATCCACTTTGTTTGTAGGAGGATCATCTTCTTCTAGGTCCAAGGCGAAAGCCAAGGGAAAGAAGAAGAAAGCCCCCGCCAAACCAAGGGGCGGTGTTAGTAAAGTGGATACGAAGGGAAAAGGAAAAGCAACAAAGATAGCGGGAAAGCTTGTGGATAAGGAAGAATGCTTCTTTTGTCATAAGAAAGGACACTGGAAGAATGATTGCAGGGCCTGGAAGGCCAGAACACAGGAATTGAAGCAGGTTGCAGCTTCAGCTTCAGGTGTGTATGTTATTGAAAACTGTCTTTCAATAAACTCTACTTCCTGGGTATTGGATACCGGATCAGGATCTCATATCTGTAATTCTTTGCAGGCGTTGAGAAACCGTAGGGTTTTGAAGGCAGGTGACATGACCCTCAGAGTTGCAAACGGAGCTAGCATGGATGCTAAAGCCGTGGGGGACTATCACCTGGGAATGTCAGATGGACATGTTTTGGTTTTGCGTAATTGTTTTTTTGTACCCAACGCAACTTGTAATATCATTTCTGTATCTTTAGTTTCTAAAGAAGGTTATGAATTTGCGTTTGTAAGTAATGTTGTAAACATTCACCTTAATCAAGTTCTGATTGGGTCAGGTACATTGAGTAATGGTATATACGTATTGAACCAACCACAGATTTTCAATGTCCAGAATACACACAAAAGAAAGTCTCCAGAAATAAACCAGACTTTCTTATGGCATTGTAGATTGGGTCACATCAATGAGAGAAGGTTGACGAAGTTACATACAGAAGGGTATTTGAATGCGTTCGAATATCAGTCGTATGCCACTTGTCAATCCTGTCTCAAGGGAAAGATGACAAAGACTCCATTTACTGGACATGGAGAAAGAGCGAGCGAGCTCTTGGGACTCGTACACAGTGACGTGTGCGGTCCAATGTCTACACATGCCCGAAGCGGACATTCTTACTTCATTACTTTTACGGATGACTTCTCAAGGTACGGTTATGTCTTCTTAATGAAACATAAGTCCGAGGCCTTTGGAAAATTCCAGGAGTATAAGAATGAAGTAGAGAAACAGACCGGCAAAAGTATTAAGATTCTAAGATCGGATCGAGGTGGAGAATACTTAAGTGCCGAGTTCCTGGACTATTTAAAAGAGAACGGAATTCTCTCTCAGCTTACTCCTCCATACACCCCGCAACATAACGGTGTATCGGAGAGACGGAACCGCACCCTATTGGATATGGTGCGGACCATGATGAGTAACGCTGAGTTGCCGCGATCATTCTGGGGATATGCGCTAGAATCAGCTGCATACCTTTTGAACCGAGTTCCGACTAAGACTGTGCCTACCACCCAATATGAAATGTGGAGTGGGAAGAAACCATATCTTCAATATCTGAAGATATGGGGATGTCCAGCTTTTGTCAAAAAGCAGCATGCGGACAAACTAGAGGCACGCTCAGTGCTGTGCAAGTTTGTGGGATACCCAAAGAGCACCAGGGGGTATCTTTTCTACTACGCAGAGGAACAAAAAGTCCTTGTTTCTCGCAATGCCCACTTTCTAGAACACCAGTTCTTGGAAAAGGAAATTAGTGGGAGCGCAGTAGAACTGGAAGAAGTTCCAGAGCCACAGACTGTTACTGAAAGCTTAGTGGAACCAGAGGGTTCAACAGAACAGGACATTCCTACGCCGCTCCGCAGGAGTAGTAGGCAGTCTCATCCGCCCGAGAGATACTACGGTTTTCTCATAGACGGGGATAGAGAAGATTGCATCATAGATTATGATGAACCTACTAGCTTCCAGCAGGCCGTTCAGAGCGTTGACTCAGTGAAATGGCTGGATGCAATGCGGACCGAAATGGAGTCCATGTACACCAACAAGGTATGGACGTTGGACATTGCTCCAGACGGGGTAAAACCCGTAGGATGCAAGTGGATCTTCAAAAGGAAGATTGGTGTAGATGGACAGGTTGAGACCTATAAAGCTAGGCTGGTAGCAAAGGGTTTCCGTCAAAGACCTGGCTTGGACTATGACGAAACCTTTTCTCCGGTAGCCATGCTGAAATCCATTCGGATCCTTCTTGCCATCGCTGCCTTCCACGATTATGAGATCTGGCAAATGGACGTAAAGACAGCTTTTCTAAATGGAAATTTAGAGGAGTGTGTCTATATGGACCAGCCAGAGGGCTTCATTCAGAGTGGGAGCAGCGGAAAGGTGTGCAAGTTGCTTAAGTCCATCTATGGACTAAAGCAGGCATCGCGGAGTTGGAACATCTGTTTTGATGAGACGGTCAAAGAATTTGGCTTTATCAAAAATCCAGATGAACCATGCATCTATAGTAGATTTGTAGCGAGAACTGTAGTATTCCTCGTTTTATACGTGGATGACATTCTCTTAGTAGGAAATGACATTCCTATGCTACAATCTGTCAAGGGGTTCTTGTCACACAGGTTCTCCATGAAAGACCTGGGTGATGCCTCATACATCCTGGGGATCCGGATCCATCGTGATAGATCCAAGAGGATATTGGGACTTTCTCAGTCCAGGTACATCGACACCATAGTGAAGAGATTCAGTATGGAAGATTCCAAGCGCGGTAACCTACCGGCTTGTCACGGGATCACCCTCTCTAAAGAGATGTCTCCCAAGACTGATTTGGAGAGGGATCGCATGTCGATTATACCCTACGCTTCTGCGGTAGGCTCTATAATGTATGCGATGTTGTGTACCAGACCGGATGTAGCTTATGCACTGAGTGTGGTAAGCCGGTATCAGTCAAACCCTGGGGAGAAACACTGGATAGCGGTAAAGAACATTCTCAAGTACCTGAGAAGGACTAAGGAGATGTTCTTGGTGTATGGCGGAAAAGACCTCCAGATCGAGGCCTTTGCTGACTCCAGCTTCTAGAGTGACAAGGATGATTCCAAGTCCATGTCGGGCTTTGTCTTTACCCTCAATGGAGGGGCGGTGTGTTGGAAGAGTTCCAAACAGGAAACCGTTGCAGACTCGACGATGGAAGCGGAATACATCGCTGCATCCGATGCCGCAAAAGAAGCTGTCTGGATGAGGAAGTTCTTGAAAGAACTTCAGGTGGTTCCGTCCATTGTTGACCCAATACCTCTGTATTGCGACAACAATGGGGCTATAGCTTTAGCGAAGGAACCCAGGTCCCATCAGAGATCCAGGCACATCTTGAGGCGGTATCACCTGATCAGGGAGATCGTGGATCGCAAGGAGATCGAGGTTCGGAGAGTTGCTTCAGAAGACAACACTGCAGATCCATTCACCAAGGCCCTGCCCCAGACTCAGTTCGAGCGGCTGATCGAGATGATAGGTCTTCGATACGCCAGTACATGGCCTTAGTGCAAGTGGGAGATTGTTAGTGTATATGCCCTAGAGGCCATTACTGTATCATACTAGTTTGTATATTACTTAATGGATGCTTGGGATATTCACCTTGTATATACAATCTTGCTCAAAATAGTAGTATGCTACTTGGTTTGTCTCTACTTCAATGTGTGTTTGTGTTTGTTTTACTATATCACTTATACGCATTAGTGGAGCCCTTAGGATCTTTGCTTGATTACCAGCGTTGTGATGGCAGTCACACTAGTGGGGGCTGGGTAATCTATAAGCACATCCTTATACAGGTCCCTAGTCGCAGGACTATCGAGACAGGGCATCGATACTCCGGAGTAGACTAGCGTATGCGCTTCTCATCCCAGTGTGGGAGATGGTCTGTCCCACAGCCATCAGTACGTCGTACTGGAGATAGTATACGGGTGCTCGTTGGGTTACGAGTACACTGGACAGGACTCGTCGGGAACTGACAGGTTGGTATTATACCTATCGTCAGTCATCAGTTCCCAGGTGACATGAGTACAGCTTAGTCCGCTGACTTGACACTGGCACTTCGCCTCGAGTGTGTTCCCACTGCACTTTGATCACTACCCTACCACGGCTCAAAGGAGTCGTGCAAACAGGTGGTGGTTGGGTGCAGTCCCGAAGCACTTGGAGGCAGTGACGGTTAGACAGGATTCGTCTCTCCCGGTATTGGGGGTTGACATCGCGCTGTGTCTAGGAGAGCCATTACACAAGTAGTCCCTGGCCAGGGCAAACGAGATATACTGGTAGGTTTCCAGTGTTATCTCAGGGTGTTTTGGGCTTCGCTCCGGCACGACTTGTACCGCTATTGGGGGACTGACGTTTACCGCCCCCTAGGCCCGCCATGCGATGTATCAGACGAACAGACCGGACTGTACGGAGACTGTCACATTCAGACTCAGTAGGAGTACCGATGGGGTTTCACCTCGTCAGCCTTCTTGTCGACATCTACCTGGGGACCGTTACGCACAGCTAGTGCCGCTTGCGGTCTGTGGTTAAACCCACTGCCAGCGTAGTGTCGAGTCTTTAGAGTCCCACACAGAGGGTATTCGCCTATGGGCAAAACAGAGTAGAGGTCGCATGGTTTTGCGACAGGGTTCGTTCTCATCCGCGCACTTGTGCACGTTTGGAGTCCGGACAGATATTACCAGCGGGCTCTGGTTTGAGCCGGATACTGGTGTAGTATTTGGGGTTGCTTTTATCTCTCAGTATTCATGTTCCTCGGAACAAGAATGCAGGTGTGTATGCACAGTTATTTGAGGAGGAGGAAGATGATTTCTATTAGGGTTTCGGAACGGGTGCGTATGCACAGTTGACAGTCGTCTTTTTCCAAACCCTAATGGATTTGTATTATATCATTTAATAATATATAATAAAATGAAATTGTGTCATGGTTAGTTTTTGTTGACTTGTTGACCATGGTTGACTTGTTGACCATGGTTGAACATTTGACTACCATCATTACAAATGCAAGATGCCTTTTCATTCTTGCTTTATTCATTTAATGCATGTAATGATATTAGTCATTCTAAACTATCCATCAAACCTTTTTCATTTTGATTATTGTTATTATTTGATTTTTCTTTTTCTTTTGTTATGGTTGCAAAAGGAAAAGAAAGAGCTCATTCTATCATTCTCACTCTCTCTCTTCACTTCATCTTCTTCTTCCTCTAGTCAAGAGAAACCTTCTCATGAGTTGAGAATCCTTCTCTTGAAAAACAAAAGCAAACCCTAGACACTCTCTACTCACTCTAGGATCAAGGGTCTAGCAAGCCGGCGATTCTAGTTTCACTCCAAGTACGAGAAAGAGCCCAAAGGTCGAGCCTTCGAGGTGGATCCATCTTCGACGGGAGAAGGCGACAAAGGAGAACCATCAACCTCTACAAAGTTTGAAGACGAAGGAGTTCAAGTCTAGGTATAACCATCTTCATCCGAGTAGCTAAACTTCTTTAGCTAGGTTGCTAGTTTTAGTTTAGGTAACGATCCCGACCTAGTTAAGTCCATGTTGCCTCTTGCACTAAAAATTCGATTTTTATACCGTTTCCGCCTCCCCGTAAGAACCGGGGGTGGCAACGTAGACTTACAGATATTATTTGGACTCGTCGGCTATCCGGAGGATACTGGCCGGAGTCAGGAGATGGTTATAGGCTGATCCGTTCTGCGGAGCTTGAGATTTTTGATATTTGAGATTTGAGACACTGAGGCATTGAGATTTGATGGTACAGGTTAGTCCGGGCAGCCGAAACCTGAAATATTAAGATATTAGGATTTATGTTTTGTGTCGATGCTTGACACGGATTTCTCTGTTGATTTCATTGAGGATACTCCTTTTATATACATACAGAAATCCGATTAAAATAATGAAAATAGTTGTCCCACTCATTGCATTACATTACATTCATATCTTATACATATGATACATTGTTACCTGAGGCACTGACACGAGCACTGGGATTACACTTATGTTTAGATGTTTACCCTTGCCACCTTTTTATGCTTCAGACTTTATCACTTGAGGATATTATTGATCGTATGACCTAGGATTGCGTCATACATGCGGTTTCTGCTCGTAGATGTTTTCTATTCACGAGTTGGCAACTCACCCCCGTTGTGCCACAGTTTCTTGCAGGTTTTGCCGTACAGGTTTCGTTACGGCTTTGCTGGCACTACTTCCATTTCCGGGTGATTTGCTAGTAGGTGGGTTCTTTCGCATCAGGACCACTATTGTACCCTTATTTTATTCTGTTGTATCTAGAAACTCTATCAACCAAACTTGTATATTTATTCAGACTTAGAGACCAGTTGTATATTATTTCGACCTTAGAGTCACACGTTGTATTATGATGGTTTTCAAGGATGTTTGAGCTTCCTTTTGAGTTTTGAACCTCGCCCTTCGGCGTTGTATATTATATTGCTTGCGTGGCTGTAACCGTCGATTGACGAAGAGCTAGCTCCCGCTTGGGGATGCATTTTATCATTATATATGCTTTTATCATGTTGTATCCCGTCCGGGGCCAGTATTTACAAAGGAAACTCTGCCGAAATTTTCAGAAAAGACGAGAGATTTGTTTTAAAAAAATGCATATTCGGCTTACTTATTTAAAAACCTTATTTTTAAAACATGTTTTCCTTACTTCCTAAAAACTAGTTTCTTATTTACTCCTTAAAATGGTTTTAGATTTCTGGGATTTTGGCTTACTTGAATTAGATGGGGTCCTATAGGCTTCATATGATTCAAGTGCCAGTCACGGGCTATTTCGGGTCGTGACATAGGAGTTCTCGGCGAGTCCATTCAGTGTACCCAGTCTCCACTGAGCACCCGTACACCATCTTTGATGTCAAACACCGATGGATATGGGATCATCCATTGCCCATCATATGGGTCAAGATGCATATACGCTAGTCTACTCTGGTGTATCGATGCCCTGTCTTGATACACCCTCGACTAGGAACAGTTATAGGATGTACTCGTCGACTACCCTTGCCCCACTAGTATCATCTCATCATAGTCCCTGTAGTCGAGTACATATCTTAAGGGCTTTATCAACATGTGAGAGTAAGACAGTAAACTAATACAAGTCAACATGTTAAGACAAAGTGAAACCAAATAGCATACTATCATGTCGAGCAAGAAAGTCCTCTCTATATATATCCAAGCATCCACTATAATATACATCATATGTACAACAATGACCTCTAGGGCATATATATAACTAACAATCTCCCACTTGCACTAAGGACAGCTGTTGTAGTATCGCATACCCAACATCCCGAAGAGTATCTTAAACTGTGTCTGGGGATTGGCCTTCGTGAGTGGATCCGCAGTGTTGTCCTTCGTATCAACTCTCCTGACCTCGATCAATCGACGATCAACTATTTCCCGGATCAGGTGATACTTCCTCAGAATATGTCTGAACTTCTGATGGGATCTGGGTTCCTTGGACAAAGCCACAGCTCCATTGTTATCACAATACAAAGGTATTGGATGCTCAATGGATGGAACCACACCAAGTTCAGTGATGAACTTCCTCATCCAGACAGCCTCTTTGGCAGCATCGTTGGCAGCGATGTATTCAGCCTCCATCGTCGAGTCTGCAACGGTTTCCTTTTTGGAACTCTTCCAACACACCGCCCCTCCATTGAGGGTAAAGACAAATCCCGAGTGCGACTTAGAGTCGTCCTTATCACTTTGGAAGCTCGAATCGATAAAGGACTCCACCTGGAATTCTCCGTTACCATATACCAAGAACATCTCTTTAGTCCTTCTCAAGTACTTGAGAATGTTCTTCACAGCTATCTAGTGACACTCTCCAGGATCTGCTTGATACCTACTCACTATACTTAGTGAGTATGCTACATCGGATCAGGTACATAGCATCGCATACATGATAGAGCCTACTGCCGAAGCATAGGGTATCCCTTGCATGCGAACTCTTTCCAAATCAGTCTTGGGAGACATCTCTTTGGAGAGAGTGAGTCCAGAGATCGTGGATTGGTTACCACGCTTGGATTTTTCCATACTAAACCTCTTTAGTATGATATCAATGTACCTGGATTGGGATAATCCCAGTATCCATTTAGATCTATCTCTATAGATCATAATTCCCAGTATGCAGGAGGCATCACCAAGATCTTTCATTGAGAATCTTTGTGATAAGAAGAGCTTGACTGATTGCAGCATAGGAACATCAATTCCTATCAAGAGTATATCATCGACGTACAATACGAGGAAGACAACCTTACTCTCTGCAACCTTTTTATATATACAAAGTTCATCTACGTTTTTGATGAAGTCAAACTCTTTGACTACAACATCAAAGCAGATGTTCCAACCCCGCGATACCTGCTTTAACCCGTAGATGGATTTAAGCAGCTTGCACACCTTTCCGCTGCTCCCACTATCTACTAAGCCCTCTGGCTCATCCATGTAGATGCACTCTTCTAAATCACCTTTTAGAAAGGCGGTCTTAACATCCATCTGCCAGATTTCGTAGTCATGGTATGCAGCAATGTCAAGTAGAATCCGAATGGACTTAAGCCTAGCCACTGGAGAAAAGGTTTCGTCATAATCCACACCTGGTCGTTGACGAAAACCCTTTGCAACAAGTCTAGCTTTGAAAGTCTCAACTTTTCCATCTACACCAAGTTTCTTCTTAAAGATCCACTTGCTCCCAATGGGTTTTACCCCTTCAGGAGCAACTTCCAAAGTCCATACTTTGTTGGTGTACATGGATTCCATCTCAGATCGCATTGCATCCAGCCACTTCACAGAGTCCCCACTCGTGATGGCCTGCTCGAAGCTAGTCGGGTCATCATCTTCTATGATGCAATCCTCGCTCCCACCATCAAAGAGAAAACCTTAATATCTCTTAGGTGGATGAGAAACCCTACTAGATCAGCGGAGAGGCTGGGGTTCGTCGGGGACTACTGAATCCTCTGGTTCTACTAAATCATCTGTCGTAGTTTGTGTTGCTGGAACTTCTTCCAGCTCTACCTCATTGCCACTAATTTCTTTTACAACAAATTCCTTTTCTAAAAAGGTGGCATGATGAGCAACAAACACCTTTTGTTGTTCACTATGGTAGAATAGATATCCATTTGAATGTTTAGGATATCCTACAAACTTACAAAGAACTGATCGTGCCTCGAGTTTTTCCAGATTTTGCCTTTTGACATAGGCCGGACAACCCCATATCTTAACTTGTTTAAGACATGGTTTCTTCCCATTCCATATCTCATATGGTGTGGTAGGTACAGATTTTGATGGAACCTGATTCAATAGGTATGCTGCTGCTTCAAGCGCATAGCCCCAAAAGGAAATAGGCAACTCAGCAGTGCTCATCATAGAGCGCACCATATCTAATAGGGTGAGATTCCTCCACTCCGATACACCGTTGTGCTGTGGTGTATAGGTGTCACAACCCGCCCCCAATACAGAGAGTATTGTCCGCTCTGGCCGAAGCCGCACGGTTTTGTCCTACGGAGTGAATCGGACCTGACCAGGGGCCACTTCCCAGGAGGTCACCCATCCCAGGACTTCCCTGGCCCGAGCACGCTTAACTACGGAGTTCTTCAAACTCCGGAGTTCCGATTCATCCAAAAGGCGCCTCTGTATTGAAGAGGGGTATAATTCCATTTATAGTTCAGATCGTGCCCTCTTTCGGAATGAAATTCGATACTCCCCATTGTTCTATAGTGGTTCCCCGTGTGTATCCGTATCGGTTACATCCCCACCTCGATACCGGATAACACCTCACTTCTTCACGGGGTAGGTGGTATTCAACCCCAACTCCACCTGGGGCATTACATTCCCCCCCACTTAGAACAATGGTTCGTCCTCGAACCACAGACCTACTTTTGAGGGACCGGCTCTGACACCATTATGTCACGACCCGCCCCCAATACAGAGAGTATTGCCCGCTCTGGCCGAAGCCGCACGGTTTTGTCCTTCGGAGTGAATCGGACCTGACCAGGGGCCACTTCCCAGGAGGTCACCCATCCCAGGACTTCCCTGGCCCGAGCACGCTTAACTACGGAGTTCTTCAAACTCCGGAGTTCCGATTCATCCAAAAGGCGCCTCTGTATTGAAGAGGGGTATAATTCCATTTATAGTTCAGATCGTGCCCTCTTTTGGAATGAAATTCGATACTCCCCATTGTTCTATAGTGGTTCCCCGTGTGTATCCGTATCGGTTACATCCCCACCTCGATACCGGATAACACCTCACTTCTTCACGTGGTAGGTGGTATTCAACCCCAACTCCCCCTGTAGACATGGGTCCACATACATCACTATGTATCAGCCCCAAGAGTTCTGTAACTCTTACTCCGTGTCCACTAAACGGAGTTTTGGTCATTTTGCCTTTGAGACATGACTGGCAAGTGTCATAAGATGATAATTCGAACGGATTCAAATATCCATCCTTATGCAATTTAGCTAGCCGTGTCGCATTGATATGACCTAGTCTACAATGTCATAAGAAGGATTCGTTCATTTCTGAACTTTTCCTCTTGTTTGTGTTCTGTACATTAAGAATTGTAGTTTGATTTAGAACGTACATGCCATTATTTAACGATCCTGATCCTATCAACTTTTTATTCAGGAATATATTCATAACATTATCCAGTATAACAAAATTATATCTTTCTTTATTCAATAAAGAAACTGATATAATATTGCATATCAGGGTCGGAATGTTATAGCATTCGTTCAGAATCAATGTATTACCATTTGGTAACACAAGGTGATATTCGCCAACTGCTTTCGCTGCAAGATCTGCACCATTCCCTACTCTTACGGAATGATCATCCATTCCCAGTTCTCTACCTTTACGTAGCCCACGTAACAAATTACATATGTGGGATCCCGTTTCATATGTGATGTTCATACCAGAATATTGTATTTTAATACCGCTCATTCATTATACATTTTTTTTGTATATATCAGTACTATTAACCAGTGTCTGCTCAGTATTACAAATTACAGGTATCCGTGACAAAATACTGGAAATACGCTTAAAATCATGGATATATCATTTGTGAGCCGGCACTGCAACCAGAACCGCATCCGGACCAATACTTCATAAGTTTCTTTTTGCAACATTCATGTATACACACTTTTTAAACAAATGGTCCATCACATACAAGTGGTACAACTAGCTTGTTGGTTCATGAACCTCGTGAAGAGGGCTGCCCATGGCATGATAACTTGGTGCAAGTTGGCATGAGTGTGATGTGCATTTAATGCAAAAAGAGTTGATGTGATTTGAAGCTACAAGTTCCCTCCAAAATACCTGAGTGCATCAAAGGCCTTACAGACAAAATAAATAACACCAGAATGATATTGGAGAGCATACAAGTCAAAACACCAAGTTCGAGCCAGTGGGTCGGATTTCGGCCGAGCACTTCCTTGCCAAAACCGGCGACCTCGGCCCCCTGCCTCCAAATGCCTCCAAACTTCTGTGGGCCCTCCCTTGATGCCACATCAGCTCATTTTTATTGTTTGTTTATTCAGTTTTTGAGCCTATAAATACATACCAGAGGGAAAGGGATGTAGATACTTTTTGTTTAGTTTTGTGTTAGAACTCTTGTAATTTGTTTGTTATTTCTTTTTGAATTCTTGAGCCCTTGCCCCTTTGTCTTGACCTTGCAACTTCTCCTTTGAACTTGCAAGGTTAAGGCTTAGGTTCTTGACTTCAAGATCACTTGTAACTTGTTTGCAATTCAATAAAAAGTCTTATTTTTTTACCATGTCTTGTTCTATTTTACATATTTGAATTTGTGAAATTCTTGCTTTACTTTAATCTTGCAACCTCTTAAGTGAGCTTGCAACCTTAAAATTTGGTATTGGATTTCACATTGCACCGGGCTTTAGAACACTTGAAGATATACGCACTTGGATTCATCGGTTCTCTCTTTATCTTTCTTTTCTTGCATCGTTCATTATGTTTCTTCTTCTTGTCTCTTTTCTTTATTTTTACTTTGTGAATATGTGTGAGTAATCTAATTACTTGTTAAGGGTGGAATAGTGTTAGATTGTATTTGAAGATGTTCTTTACTAAAACTTTATAAACCTTAAACTTTGCAATTGAAACTCCGTGCGAATCAGTTGCAATTCCGCTCCGCTAGGCATTCTATCCTATCACGATAACGATGATTCCTAATCGTGACCGGATTGCTAGTGGTTTGCCGAATGCTAAAATCAAGAGATAACAATGGAAGGACAAGGGACAAGGAAGACGGATTTAACGAAATGCCACAAATACCGTATTTCAAGTTCCCTAATTCACGTTGTTACCTATTGCTTTAGTGTCAATACCAAAGCTGGGGCTATAAGGAATCGACAAATATCACCTTCATACAATCTAACCTATTACTACCCTTAACAAGTCTTTTTATTATACATATCCTTGTTACGACATTTAGTTTTACCGACAAATCAAAACACGTTGTTACCTCGTTAAAACAAGCGTAAAAACTTACCATCTCCCTGCGGACGACCCATACTCATCGCGGATCGCTACTCGCTACACCGTTTTGATTGCGGTAATTTCAAAACTCTCTTTAAATACAACACGGTAAAAACATAACAATCATGTGATGCTTGGGAAGCATAATAAATGGGACTTCATTAATGAGATTAATGAAATAAAAGAAACCTAAAAGATGTTGTAGAAACTTGTCTCGAAAACTGGTAGCTCTAGTTCTTGTTTTGAATGGAGGTATTCCTTATAGAATATCCAGCACCTTATTCAATAAGGAAAGAGCCGAGATACCTTCACCGGGAGTGACCTCTTTAGCAATAACTGGCAGATGCTACAACCCTTGGTTTGTCTTTTGATTGCTTCTATAGTTTTTGCTTTACACAGTGGTATTTGCGAAATATCCTGCACCTTATTCGATAAGGAAAGAGTCGAGATCCCTTCACCGGGAGTGACCTCTTTAGAAAAACTAGTAAAAGCCTCAAAAACACTCCTTTTTAAAATCACTCGATTCTACAACGAGATCAAGTTCATTACGCAAAGGGTTTTCTTAAAAACCTGTCGTAGCCCTCCGTCATTTCAGATAAGTACTACTTAGTATTCGTGCTGCGGTAGTTTGGCATGCATCAAGGCGTAGTGTACGGTAGCTAACTAGTGCTTATCTGCTGCATACGATGCGATTGGATTAGGGTATTCGTACGGCGTTGTTTAGCATGTGTCAAGGGTCGTACGAGTGGGTTTAATTCAATCAGAAAATGACGGGTTGAACTTGACTAGCGGACTATGGGTTTTTTAGCATGCATCAAGGTCATAGAACGCTAAGGGTAAAATATTATTGGGAAATTCAAGTGTTGAAATTTGCAATGAGATTCATACCTCCTATGAGATAGTTGGATCCCGATACCCACTGCGAGTAAGAGTTACTTCTGGGAGAGTTTTACACATTACAATTAGCCGATCAAGTAGGTGGCTAGAAAGGTGTTAATGGGATTACGCCCCTAGGAAAACAAGGTTTATTTTAATTAGGTCCGTGCGAAAGCACGGGGAACCTCCCTCAATGTACTGACACTGGCCTGGCCGAAAGATTGGCGAACTTATAGGGTGTAATTAATCCAGGCTAGTCTTCCCTTTTATGGTTTGAAGGAAGATTTGACTAAAATAGTGGGAGCCATCCTGATTAGATAAAATAATAACCAATCTAATCTTATAAGAGCATACGCTGAGTGTTTTCTTCTCTCTCTCTCCAGGTATCAACCATGTCACGCTTTAATAAAGATAATAATATGGATGTATTGACCGAACCCGTTTGTTATACTGAGCTGGGGAATGTTGGTCCCGCTCTAACTTATAATTGTTATAAGACCGAGCAGGAAATATGGGATTGCCAGAATTTCCGTGCCGCCCAAACGAAGAAAGTACATGCTGATGCATCTTTTCGGGTATGTTCATTACCGAGAACTATTTCTCAGTATCCTCTACGTCCTGGGTATGAGATACCGGATCAGGATCCCATATATGTAATCTATTACATAGGCTACAAATAGGTAGAGAACTGGAAACGGGTGATAAGTTTCAAGAATTGGAAACGGTGCAAGTGTTGCAGCCAAGATGTTGGCAGTTATCACCATGTATTACCAATTACATTGATTCTGAATGTTATTAGATACCGAACCTGATATACAACATCATATCATTCTTTTTATTTAGTAAAGAAGGATATAATTTTGTATTGTTGGATAATGTTTTGAACATTTCTATATCAAGAGTTGATCGGTTCAGGCACGTTATCTAAAAGCATATACGTTCTAAATCAAACAACGGTTCTTAACGTACAGAACACACACAAGAGGAAGAGTTCAGATATGAACGAATCCTTCTTGAGGCATTATAGACTAGGTCATATCATTGCGACCCGACTAGCTAAGTTACATTAAGATGCATATATAAATCAGTTTGAACTTATATCTTGTAAAACATGCCAGTCATGTCATAAAGATAAGATGACCATAGCTCCGTTTATTGGAAACAGAGAAAGAGTTAATGAACTCTTGGGATTGAAACATGATGATGTATGTAAGTCCCCTGTCTACACATGCCAGGACCGGTTCTTTGTACTTCATTACATTCACTGATGATCTCTCAAGAGTTACACATGTGTTCCAGTTGAAACACAAGTCTGAAACATTTGAGAAATTCAAAGAATATAAATTAGAAGTAGAGAACCAAAATGGGTATAAGTATTATATCCTTTGATGTGATCAGGGAGAAGAATACTCGAGCACGGGGATCCTGGACTACTCTAAATGAGAATAAGATTCTCTCTCAGCATTACTCCTCCGTATACACCAAAGCACGATGGTATATGTCACGACTCGAAATATTAGCTCGTGACCGACACTCAAAGCGCGCAACGTCTAAAGGCAAAACGTAATTCAAGTATGCCGTAACCCAGAAATCTAAACTTTTTTAAGAAAATAAAAGAGGTGAAGTTTTGAAATAAAGGTAGGGTGAAATCAATGTTTCTAAATGCATAAGTAAAAGAACATGAAAAATGCAAGTGGAATTTATTAGTTTAAAAACATGTTTCGTCTTTTGAAAATTTGGGCAGCACCTCCTTTGTATATTTTGATCCAAAACCACAAAATACATGATAGTAATAAAGGCATCCCCAAGCGGGAGCTAGCTCTTCGCCAATCGGTGGATCCACAACCACGCAAAGCATAAATATAAGTATACGACGCCCAACAGCGAAGTACACCACAAAAGATAAAGAAAAGCAAGACATCAAAACCACAAGTAGCGGAATACCCCACGCTTTAAGTATCGCAACCACAAGTCTCACTAAGTCTCATTACTTATACAAATACTAGTTTGATTGATGTTGTTGACTAGATACAATATGAATAATAAATACAAGAGGGGTACGATCCAATATGTACCACCTACCGAAGCAATCACCCGAAGCAACTGTGTGCCAGCGATACCGCTACTGATCCAAGCGATCAACCTGCAATAACTGTGGCACAACAGGGGTGAGTTGCCAATTCGTGAGTAGAAAAACATCAACAAGTAGAAATCGAATAAACAACGACTCCTAGGTCAACTGTATCATAAAGGTAATACTATGATATCTAGGGTATCTGCATATGTGCTAATAATATACTCAATGTCTGTATGTATGTGGATATCATCAAACCATGTAATCAATGCCAGTATGCATGTGGATCTCGTCCACGTGTCAACCGATGACACAACAACATCATGCATGTAAATATCATAAAAGTATATGCATGAAAGTATGAGGATATAAATCAACGTGTGTCCCTCGCGACACATCAAAATCATGGAACCTGAGTGTCCAGCATCGACACTCGAAACATCATGAAACCCGTGTCCAGCATCAACATGTAAATCCTCATATATCTCGTGCTCCATCAGTCCGGATCGGCCCACGGTCTCCGTCTGCAGGATCGGCCCTCGGGCTCCGGCAGAACGGGTCGGCCCAATATCCATCTCTCGACTCCGGTCGGTATCCTCCGGATAACCGCTAGATCCAACCAATCGTCGGTAAGTAGTAGTCTCTCTTCCAGTCTCACCGTCTATTGCACAGCAAATCCGTTCTCGCCCCAGGGTACCATACAGGGTCCACCATGTACCCGCAAATGGCCTCATCCAGCTCCTCGAATCGGGTATCACTGTGAAACGTCTCAGTACCGAGAAAATGCATGGTGGACGCACTGAAATATAATATCAAGAGAAACCGGGTTTTTAAAACAATACATTCTTTCTTTTGAAATAACCACGGTTCTCAAATCCAGAAATCTTACGAAAACAGCATATTTCAATGCGTATAATCGAAAAGCATGATGTATGCGACATATAATAGAAATGTAAGAATATCCGTATATCATGCAACATGGAACAGTAACATGCACATATCAGGGGAAAACCACTCTTTTTAAATAAATCCAGTTTTTAAATATATCATGCGGTTCCCAATTTCTCCCAAGTCAAATACAACATCGTATGAAGGCGTATATGTAACTATAGCAGGTAAATCATGCAATGAGTCATATCATGATGCAGCAATTCTACAGCATAGTGACATAGCAATTATCGATGATGAAGTGTGTGAGTCGACCAATCTGTGTACGTGAAACATACGCATCATCGGTAACGGTGCAGGTGTACAAGCACAGGTATACGTAATGCAATGAGAGTGACATGAGCATAGCATAAAGTAAATCGTATGCGAATGCTGACAGATATACGAATCTAACATGACCGAGTCGGTGAATCTATCAATCGGCATCCAACCTCACAACATCACATACGGTATAATCCATCGTACGGCATCCTCTAGTCAAGGGTATGGATCTGTCATCATAAAACTCGTCACGTACGGTAAACCATCGTACGGCGGCATTAAACCATCAGGGATCCTATCAACCTTTATGACAATGAGGGGTACGGACCTAACGTCTCATACGACATATCACTCAGGATTCACAACATTTATATATATCTATATACCTATATCCTAGGTCATATCCATAACCAACTCATATCAGGGGACAGGCAAAGGTATTAATCATCTTAATCGACTCGCATCCGTATACCGACACATCATCAAGTCATCATATCATCTCGTATATTCTTTTCATCGCATTTATATCTCACATCAAGTCAATTTATATATACATCAAATGTCATGTTACTCTAAAATTCATACTTATTCTAATGCAACTATATATCTATAAGTCGTGATTCACATTCACTTTTCATATCCCTATAGCTTTCATCTCCTATCTCGATCTACATAATCAACCATTCACATGATCTCTAACTATCCTTTTAACCCTATCCATAATTTCCTAATCTAGGTTTCCTTAACCATATTCTATGAATCGGCTTCCATCAAAAACTTGCGGGGGTGCTATACGCCATCCACCCGACTTCCCCCGTAAATATAGATCTACACACCTTGCTCCTTGCTTGCCGAAGTCGATGGCGCCACACTCCGTCATCTCGGAATCCACGCGAAGGTGTTGCGCCACGGCAGCGCCCCGGCCGTCTATCCGAGGCCAAAATGCGGAATCAAAAATTTTCCTTACTTGGAAACTGGGGCTACCGCGGACAATGAAAAACCCGGATCGTAACCATTAACCTAATGCTAGCTAACAAGAGATGGAAAGAGAAGTATACCAAGTGATCCGAGTCCTCCGGTCTTCTCGTCATCGTCCCAGTCTCCCGCGGAAAGTCTAGTCTCCATATCGTCGCCTCCTCGCCGGAAGGGCACCACATCGCCTGCGTCTTTTACAGGCTCCCGCCTCAATACCGAGGCAACTCGGGCATGAAGCCGGCAAGTCGACATGCCCAAGGAATGCTGTAGAATGTGTAGGGTTGAAGCTATGTCTCATTTGGGGTTTGTTGCCTTTGAAGATGATGGAGGAATCAAGATAAGAAAAATGGTGCTTGCATTTTTCTTGACATGAAAAGAGATCAAATACTACACTCTCAAAAATGAAGCTCTCATCTTCTTTCTTCTCTCAAATGTCTTCAACCATTTCATTATGAGAATGGTGGAGGAGGGAATTACATAAGCAAGAGGGAGGTGAGTGTAGGAAAAGAGAGAGGGTGACCATATCCTAACACCATCATAACAATCTCACATCATCTTTCAACTCATTTCTAATCTTAATAAAGCAAGAAATGATGAAGGAAAAGAATGGTATCTAAAGATGCTATCATAATAAATACATTTGCAAGAAAAC
Organism: Agapanthus africanus; assembly: GCA_030015575.1. Lineage (NCBI taxonomy): Eukaryota > Viridiplantae > Streptophyta > Magnoliopsida > Asparagales > Amaryllidaceae > Agapanthus > Agapanthus africanus. Next base: position 280,676,201 of record JASDDO010000022.1, read on the forward strand.
CCTCCACAATGTGTTATTTGCAAACTTGCAAATAACACCCTCCATCAAAAAAGTCCGGCCGGGAAAGAACAAAGGAAAACAGGCCGGAACGGAATGCAAACTGGCAACTCCAGAAAACTGGTCCCGTAATAAATTACAGAAAAACCCCGATGCTGTGCATACACACCCGCATCTGTATTCCTACCGGATACAAATGCAATGAGACAAAATCTACACTGTACTAAACTAGGATCCGTCTTAAACCAAAGCCGGCTAGTAATATCCGTCCGATTCTGATCCGTGCAATACCGCACGTATCTGATCGAACCCTGCCATATATCCATACGGCCACTAGTACAAACCGTCCGATCCTGATCCGTGCAATACCGCACGTATCTGATCGGACCCTGCCATATCTCCATACGGCCTCTACAGCGTTTCGCCCGAAAGCTTGAGTAACTGAAAGTGTGGTGGACTCTAAAGACTTGTCAATACTATGGCTGTGGATTTAACCACTAGCACGTCAGAGGTATTAGCCAATACGTGACGGGCCACCAGCTATTGACCAAAAGGGACGTCGATGAGCGAACTCATCCTGACACCCTACCGAGCCTGTCAGTGACAATATCCGTACAGTCCGGTCCGTTCGTCTATGAGCATCGCATGTCGGGCCTAGGGGGTTGGTAAAAGTCAGACCCCCAAAAGCGGTACAAGTCGTGTCGGAGTGTAGCCCAGAACGCCCTGAGATACTACTGGAATACCTACCAGTAAACCTCCTGCCTCGGCCGAGGGCTTTGCGTAATGGCTCTCCTAGACACAGCGCGACCTCACCCCCAATACCGGGAGAGACGAACCCCTGATGATCCGCTCACTGCCTCCATATGGCTCGGGACTGTACCCAACTAAAACCTGTTTGCATGACTCCTTTGAGCCATGGTAGGGTAGTAATCAAAGTACAGTGGGAACTCACACGAGACAAATGACGATCCCCAGGTCGATGAACTAACCTGTACACATGTCACCAGGGAACTGCTATCTGACGTCAGGTATAAGACCAACTAGCATGTTCCCGGCGAGTCCTGTCCGGTGTACTCATAACCCAATGAGCACCTGTATACATCTTAGGTGAACCAACTGACACCAGTGGCTTGTGAGACCGACCACCACCCCTCGTCGGGGTCTCGACTGTATACACTAGTCTACTCTGGAGAATCGATTCCCTGTCTCGAAACTCCCACGACTAGGGACCTTTTAAGGATGTGCTTATAGACCACCAGCTCTCACGTATATGATCGCCATCATACTGCCGGCAGTCAAGAAAGAATCCTAGGGGTTCTATCAGCGTGTAATAGTGACCTGTAAGGTCACCTGAAGCAGTACACGATGATAAAGGTAAACCAGATAGCATACTATCATCTCGAGTAAGACTGTCCTACCGGGATAGGTCCTCCCTCAATCATTGCAATCACGTGCCTGTGATCCAATAATTGACTCTGAGGGCACTATCTCCAACAATCTCCCACTTGCACTCAAGGCTAATTATTGCGATGTCGTATACTCACAGCCCGTGTGATACCGAACACCCAACTCCTCTACTGGTCAGTCTCACAAAGCCCTTTACGAAACTACTGCGTTCGAGGAATAGCCTCAGTGAGTGGATCCGCTGTGATGTTTCTTTCTATGTCTCTCTATATCTCAAGTTCGCGGAGAAAGCCATCTCCCGAAATGAGCAATACCTGTCTTAGAATGTCTGGATGTCTGATGGGACCTAGTTCATAAATGAACTCCAAATCCAGACTTCTTAGACTGTATCGTCAACTGAACTTAATCAGTATCCTGCGCCATGCCTTTCCCTCAGTATCCACCTGGACCACATGTCCAATATACTGCCCCTCGTCAGAGGGAAAAACTATAACTCTGACAGCCACTCTGCCATCCATGTCACCTTGGAAGCCTGGAGTGATAACCGTCTCCTAAAAGAGGTTGTCGTTATCACATCCCTAGAACACACACTTATGTCCTAAAACTGCTTCCGATTGTTTCTCCAGGATTGGATTAATATCAACTTATTGCATCTACTGCAAGAACAACATCTGGTGTGGTACTTGACATCTCATGATTGACTAAATTGCCTAAGCAAGTGATTTGTCAATCATGCGTATCCCTCTCCCCTTTAGTCTGTAAGACACCTTTAGAGAGGGTGACTCCATTACCTGCAGGTGTACTACCGTGCCAGGAGTCGTCCATTCTAAATACTCATAGAATGCTGTCAAGGTACCCAGATTGGGAAACTACCCAAATCTAGATCTAAAACCATAGATCTAGTAACCAGAATGTCTGATATAATATCCAAGTCCTGTGTGGAGAAACTACTGTGTGACAACCAAAGTATAACCGATCGTAGTATAGGAGTTTCTTTTCCTACTCTGTGTATGTCATCCAAATACCAGGATATCACACCCTACTACCTTCTCAACAGATCCATCCCCTATTCTGATGTAGTCAAACCTATGACTATCACATCAGAAATAGATGATATATCTCCGCTACATCTGCTTTAGTCTATAAATAGACATAAGCCTGATGTCCACCAATGCTTCCGCTGCTCCCACTGACTACGACAACCCTCTGGCAGAGTCATATAGACGTGCACATCTAAAGCTAGTTTAGAACGACGCTATACTCATCCTCCTGCCGGGTCTCGCAGCCTGGAACAACAACAATGGCAAGTGTGGGTAAACAAGAACTTCCCTGTCACTGTCCTTGAGGCTACCGGAGTACCTCTCGGGTGCCTGAAGTTACCCACCTTATCTGCGGAGTGGCTAATGGAATGTCAAGCCAGATTGAATCTTCAGGTTCTTATCAAATTTTCAGTAATCGTTTGCGGTTCTGGAATCGCTTCCAGTTCTACCATACTCCCACTACTGTTTTTCTGAAAAAATCCATTTTTATTAAAACTGTGGCGAGTCTAGAACAATATTTCTATTGATCTGACAGATGGTAGAAAGTCAACCCTCGTCATAGCCTGGGTCAACCCACAAACAGCCATTACAGAAACGTGCCTTGAGTTGTCCAGTGTCTGGTTTTAAGCATAAGCCGGACAACTCCCCGTACCTTAACATCGTTAAGATATGAACTGTTCTATATCCAATATAGAACCAGAGGCACTGATTTAATTGAACCAGATTCAAATCATGCAGCTATCTCCAGTGCATGTCAACTAAATGGAAGGAGGCCGATCGGCGTTACTCAACTTAGGAATGCTTCCAATTATGAGTAACCTGAAAGAGAAGCAATTTCTCTTTATCATTACTATCAACTGAATACCATAGACAAGTATCTACATCTTCGATCACTTTGAAGAATCCCGATACTTGCTACACCTGGTTCTCTACTCTATTCAAATACCTATAACTCCTCAAAACTTAGACCCTGTGTTCCTACGAAACACATGTCTAAGAACAAGAGAAGTTAAAAGTAAATAGAATATAGTATGAGGACCAACCCCTCTGTCCTAATGGACACTGTACAACATACAATACTCTGTATAAGTCCGCTGAGTCTAACAACTCTTTCACTGTGCGTCGTAGGTTGAAAACTGTACTTATGGCTAAGAAGAATTACACCGCTGTTTGATACTCCTTACCTAACCATCCACTGATATAGGTAAATGTCATCGACATAATATCAAAAGGTATATCTCACTCTATGAAAATAGACGTACAGATATATCAATTTGAAATTGGTGCACAACAGCGGATATTCAAAACCAAATATTTGCCGACCGGCAAACAGCCCAGATGATCTCCTCAAATATCACCGATTACAACGAATCCCAATATAATGAGGATGATCACCCTATTCCCAATGACTTACTCCCACTCATCATCTGTAAAACCATACAGATGTGAGAATCATACCTGGTAAATACATACCCTAGAGTAAGTGTCTAATCGGGAAATCAGTTTTTCTTTTAACATTACACAGTGAAACTGAAAAATTGAAATGTTTCGGTGGGGTATTCCGGTATTCTTAGTAATGCCTCTTCCATTATCCAGATTCACAACTGTTACCGTATATCTCTTTGCCATCTGTCCAAATCCCTTTATATGTTTTTATTCATTACCGTCTGCACACCCTTTTAGGCCAAATGGTTTTCTTCCTTCCCTACCGTTCGGCACCAGCCTATGGTTTGGAAGAAGACTATCCAATAAGCATAAAAGGTGTACTGTCCTAATCCTAGGAGCACTCGCAAAGCGAGAGAAGGTGAAGATAAAAGACAACCGAATAAACCTTATTCCTATTTCTTCTGAACCAGAATCCATCCCCGAACTGGAACAAGTTCCTTTCGAGTTCGTATATAACCATACGATGGAGTATCCAAATAAACTGTGGATCTTCGTAGTGATACGGAGTGTCCTGGAGAAATACAAAGGTGATTTAGGATTAGCGAAGAAATACTTGGTTCGGTCGTGAATAGCAGTCGCAATTTACTTTGCCCTCTTACTATTCCCTTGCTTTGTCTTAACTTAATACCTTCTGCACACCATCGTTATGCTAATTGGTTTTCTTCATTCCCCACCGTTCGGCACCAGCCTAAGGTTTGGAAGAAGACTATCCAATTTGCCTAATAGGTGTACTATCTCCTAAACCAAGGAGTACTCGCAATGAGAGAAGGTGAAAAGAAAAGACAACTGAATAATCCTATTCGTTTTCTCCAGAACCAGAAACCATCCTCGAAGTCCTTCGAGTTCGTATATAACCATACGATGGTTTTGTCCAATGGAAGTGGACGTTCGTAGTAATACGGGGTGTCCTGGAGAAAAGGGTAATAGTAGGAGTGGCAATGAGGTTTGCAACTCTGACAATCCAAAAGCCAGTGTTAAGAAGGTTCGGTCAACTTGGTCACTGAGTCATAGTCTTAGGGTCGGCTCAAAGGTCGCTGCCAGAGAAAGAGAAAAGAAACACTCAGCGTGCACTCTAACCTAGATCAGAATGGTTATTACTTTGTCTAATCTGGAAACCTCCCACTGTTACCTCAAATTCTCCTCCAAACCTGAAAGAAGAATTAGTCGGGGTCACCCGAGGAGTAAACTAACTCATCAGTGGGAATCGGGATCCAACTATCATCGCATGATAACTTGACGGAATCCACTCAAGTCACCACACTCCAGAAGGTATGCGCATGCCTGGCAAGTTTCAGTTCTTTTGAAACTCCCGATGTGATTTTTACCCCTAGGACCCAAGTGACCTTGACACAGTCAACAAATCAAAGAGTCCTAGTCAAGTTCAACCCGTCATTATCCTGGATTGCATTAAACCCATCCGTACGAGCCCTTGACACAGTCAACAAGGCCGCACGACTGTCCTAACCAATCCCATTAATATGCTGCAAACAAACACTACTTAGCTACCGCACACTACGCCTTGACACAGTCAACAAACGCAGCACGAATACTAAGTAATACTTGTAAGAAATGACGGAGGGCTAAGTCTAGTTTTTGGCGAAAAACTAGACTTAGCGTAATGAACTTGATATCGTTGAAGGAACTGCATAGCCTTTTATAAAAATATAGTGACGAAAACCTTTACTAAAGAGGTCACTTCCGGTGAAAGGAACTCGGCTCTTTCCCCGTAGGATGAGGTGCAGGATATTCCAACTGAATACCACGATGCAAAGCAAAAGTAATAGACTATAGTGAAGTTATTGCCCTGACGCAAACTTCTGTCCAAGGGGTCACTCCGGGTGAAGGGATCTCGGCCCTTGCCTCATCGACTGAAGTGCTGGATATTCATAACCGAATACCACTGTGCAAAACAAAAGAGAACGTCCTTGCAATAACAGCTTTTTTTGAAAAATGTTCCAACAACGTCTAAATAGGTTTGTTTAGCTTGCATTGCCCCGTGGTAGGGTAGTAATCAAAGTACAGTGGGAACTCACACGAGACAAATGACGATCCCCAGGTCGATGAACTAACCTGTACACATGTCACCAGGGAACTGCTATCTGACGTCAGGTATAAGACCAGCTAGCATGTTCCCGGCGAGTCCTGTCCGGTTTACTCATAACCCAATGAGCTCCTGTATACATCTTAGGTGAACCAACTGACACCAGTGGCTTGTGAGACCGGCCACCGCCCCTCGTCGGGGTCTCGACTATATACACTAGTCTACTCTGGAGAATCGATGCCCTGTCTCGAAACTCCCATGACTAGGGACTGTTCATACCATAATATTGCATTATTATATTCCCCATTCTTATATATTTTACAAATAAACGGGTGCTTTTGACGCATGTCTGCTACATATTACAGGTTACAGGTTCTTGAAGCGAAAACAGTGAAAACGATGAAAAGACGATGCAAAAGTGGACTTTGACCAACAAACAGAAGACTCTTGATCAAGCCGATATCAAAGATAAAATTCACAAAGTACAAGGCAATGCAAGGTCTAAGATTTCGAAGCCACGGTTAACTTGTCCACCACAATTATTCACTGGAAAATCTGAAAGAGAACAGAAGCTATTTTAAAGAAATAATTAAAGAATTAAGTAGCCCAGGAAGCCCAAAGACAGAAGAGCCCATAAAGGAAAGACCCAATACTTTCTTTTTAAGAAGACAAAAGGAAGATTTTATTTTATCAAAATTCATTTGTGGCTTTGACTAGTTGACCTAAGGCTATTTTTATAATTGTAAACATGCAAGTCATTGTAACCCTAGGGTTTCCTATCTTCTATAAATAGGGACTCTAATTCATTGTAAACTCTATGCCTCCTTTTAATAATAAATTCTAGAAATCTTTTGGAGAGCATCGGTGCCTCTCTTTAATTCAGAAATTCAGATCTGACAACCCTGCATGGATGATTGGAGAGAGCCATCTGTAAGTAATTTATTTTCTTGCCTTAGTGTAGATTTAAATTCTTTGCCCTAGGTAAATTTATTTTCCTGCCCTAGTTATAACTTTTAATTAATTGCCCTAGGATGATTTAGATTTTTAGATTTAATAATCTGTCCGAACACCTTTCGGAATTAACTCGTAAGAACGAATCGGAAATTCACAACATCCCTGTGGACCGACCCGTACTCACCGGCTAGCTGCAAAGCGACGCCGTTCTTGATTGCGGTTACAAATATTTTTGATCTATCTTCTAGAAAGCGCAAGCACGCTAAATCAATTCAATCAAATGGCGCCGTTGACGGGGATGGCGTAGAATTTTCTTTTCGCAATTTCGGGTTAATCTTAAAATTTAAAAAATCATAAAAATCTGATAAAATCAAAAAATTATAAAAATATATCAATTGTTATTTTTTTTGGAAAGGGTACTTTGTTGTGCGAATCTTGCAGGAACAATCGAGACGGATCTGGAAAAATCCAGAAAGCGAAACAGATATCAAAAGATTGGAACAGAGGGGGATTTTCAAAACAAAGAGGTAGAAAATTTTTGAAGCCCCAAACTCCCCAACCCGCCGCGCTTCCGCGGCCAATACCCACCTTAGGCCGCGGAAACGCGGCCGTCTTGACGATTCGTTGTACCAAAAAATTTTTGGGGATCTGTGCCATCAAAAGGAGCGCGGAACCGCGGTGGGAACGAGGATTTGCCGCGGAAGGGCGGCTCCACAGTGACTTCGTCAGGTGAAATTTTTTCTGTAAGCTTCTCTGGTCTTTCTATGGAGATCTAGATATATCTTTTCTGAAATATTTCTGCAGGATTTTGTGCGCTTAAAAAATATTCTCCCTTCCATATAACAAGTCTTGTGCAGGATTTGTGGGCCCCTCTTCAACTAAATTGATTGCAAGAAATATTTTGTTGTTGCATATCTTTTCTATAATATCTTTTTGCAACAATTCTTTCCAAATAAATATTCTTGTGATATGCTTAAGATAATAACCAATTGCAAGTAACATTTTGTTGTTGCATATCTTTTCTCTAAAATCCTTTTGCAACAAATTTTCAAACAAAGAAAAAGAAAAGGAAAATTTTTTGTTACAAGAACTTGCAAATTATTAGCCCCAAATAAATCCTTGCACCACAAACATTCTTTCTTTCCCCTTTCTTACAACATGGGCACCCCACATAAAAAATCATTAGCCGAACTTTGGTATCCCGAACCTAATTTTGCGTCATATGTCAGTGTGTTCGGTCAATTTAAAGACGATCCTTCCATGCCTAAACAATCTTTGAAAGATCACATGAGGAGTCTAGGAGAAATAGTTTGACTTTTCAACCCACTTTGTGTCAACCAAGTCAACCTTTACCATCTACATATGTTGACACCACTTTTCCAAGTCCTGCTGTAACTCCTAGGCCGATGTCCATTGCTGAGCATATTGCTCAATCTCGCAGCCGATCTTTCAACCCTCTCCACACACCTAGTTCCAGAAAATCTTTGAAAGATCACATAGAGGAGTCTAGGAGAAATAGTTTGACTTTTCAACCCACTTTGTGTCAACCAAGTCAACCTTCACCACCTACATATGTTGACACCACTTCTTTAAGTCCTTCTGTCACTCCTAGGCCGATGTCCATTGCTGAGCATATTGCTCAATCTCGCAGTCGATCTTTCACCCCTCTCCACACATCTAGTTCTAGGGATCAACAAGACTATTCACCTTTTTATCCACATGTTGACCCTACCCCAGTCCAATCACCCACTTCCCACCAGTCATACCCAACCTTCCCACCTTCACTAGACACTGCTTCTACACAGCCATTAGGGAGTTTCACATATCCAACCAATTTTGAATCTTTTACCGAAACCCCCTTACCACCCAAGTCTAGTTTGGAAGAGGCGTTGGAGGCGTATATCGCAGCAACAAACAAAATGGTTAGGAATGCGGAAGCGTCCGTGGCCACCCTTATGCAACCTGCTGAACCGGTAGCTAGTTTCCAACTAGCTCCAAATTTTCCAATGTATGAGGAGGCGGTTGGACAGAGAGAGAATGTGAGAGGATTTCCAAATCAAACCTACCCATACCCTATTGAATCCAACAACTCCAATTTTCAAACATGTGTCCAAAATGATGAGTTGTGTGATTTTGTAGTGCTTGATTTGCCAGATTGTGAAGAACCCCTTTCGAGTGAAACCGCACCTAATCCTTTCGACCTTTACACTTCCACTCTAGAACCTGCATTGATAAACATCCATGCTTTTGAGGAGATGTCTAAAGAAATTGACTTTCACTTGATTGAGGATATAGACGCCGGGAATATTTCGGATGATGAACCTGTCGATTTAATTGAAATTTTATGTTCAAATCATCATCCCGAGTTATTAAATGTTTCTCCCGAATCTCATATGCGTCTTGATTTTGATGATAATGGCATGGATGAGTTGAATATTGTGGAGAATTATGAGGATAATATTGAGGAGAGTAGTGAGGATCATATTGAGGTTGAACCATTTTTCTTTGATGTGTCGGATTTTCCAATTCATCCTCTTGAACCTTTACCTAAATCACCCTCCCTCTTTTCCATCGTTCCGACCACGCCTCATTTCACGCTTGACGACTGTGAGCTTGAAAACTTTTCCTTTGAATCTGACACAGTTCTCACAGCCGATGACACTTACGAGTGTTTTACTTTTTCGGACGATGTTGAAGTCTCACCGCCCGAGTTTGAGTCCTTTGCATTTTCAGATGAGTTAGTTAATCCTTCAGACTCGGTTGCTTACATTCGTTTCGATCCATTGATGGAATCTTTCCAGTTCGATACAGTTTACTACGGTGAGCATGATAATATCCCTAATTCACTCCCTTTCGTCTTTCCCATTGTTCCGACCGAACATATGACCGTTACGCTTTCATCTCCTATACCAAGTTCGGTGTACCCATGTTTTCTTGCGAATCTTGAGGGATTTGATCCCATTTCTCGACGAGTTGATAGGTTAGCGCAATCGATTTTAACATATCGGTCATCACAAATTGCGCTAATTTATTCATTCAATTTACACCCTCAAGATCGCACTCCACTTCCTTCTTCTTTCCGTCTTTCTTCTCCCCCACCGAGACCATATTCTACCATTCTTCTTTCCACACGGTCTCGCGTGCTTTTCATATCTTTTCTTTCCATCCCATTCTTGCACCAACTCTACCATTACCATGATAAGATTTTTGAATGGTTGGTGCTAACTTTTGGCTTGTGCAAGGCCAAGCTTAAGTTTGGGGGAATCTTTGTATATATGTATATATATTTTTGTTTTCTTTTTCTATAAAAAAATAAAAAAAAAAATTTCAAAACATATAAAATATAAAAAAAAAAAAAATTATAAATAAATAAACAGGGGTGTGCCGGTATTTTGACCCTCTTGGTTTAGCATGACAGTGAGGACACTGTCAAGTTCAAGTTTGGGGGTATGCTCGGTACGTCTTCTTCCTTCGCATTCATTTGTACATATTTTTGCATTTGCATGCTTATTTGAAAGCCCATAAAAATTTGAAAAATTATAAAAATTAATGTATTCAATTTTGGCTAATTGACTTGAGTTTGACAGATAGGTTAACTGGCTAGGAACAACTAGATCTTAGACTTAGTGAATTAAAAACCCTAAAAATAACCTTCCTTAAAGTTTAACGGTAGAAAGTATATGCCTTGTAGTTTATTTAGAAATAGGCAAATTTTGGGTTCACTTCTTGGGCTAAGTCGAAACAAGGGAAGAGTATTGATGATCTTATTAGAGTATAAGTTTGAAAAATAGTTCCTAGCTTAAGTCTAGATTCTGAAAACGTATACCTTACAATTTGCACAATCACGCATCTTGAAACTTGGAATAGTAGAAGAGACCTTGAAATGCTCTTGTCTAAAGTCCTTAGTATGAAAAAGTGTGAATAAAGAAAAAAAATGGACACTGGTTTTTGTGATTATTTAAGGCTGCAAAAATAGAAAAATATTTAGCGAGGGTGCTTCATCACCTAGTGCCTTAGACCAACTGGTTTGGGGGTCACTGCTAAAACCTTGGGTGTTGCAAAGACTAGGAAGTATGCTTTAAAGTGCAAACGCATTTTGTAATCGGTCGTTGGTACCTCAGGAAGTATTAATGGTCGCATGAAGGATGTGTAAGCAAATTTTATTTATATTCACCACTAATTAGTACTTTGGACAACGGACAAGGGGTTGATTGCTTAATTTGAATTTCCAAGTGTAGGGGTGACTTATACACACACGTAGGGGTATGTGATTGGAATTTAGATGAGAGAGAGGAATGAAGAATAGAACTTGTATCTTTAGTAGAGTTGATAGAAATTCCTAAGTGGAGATGAAACCCTAGAAGGAAGACTTAAGAGATGCCGAAAGCTAAGTAAGTCTACATAACATATATAATCTTAAGTTAAATGATGAGGAAGTGTGAAGAATATGGGTGGATAATTTGCGAGTCAAAACATAATAGAATTCCTTGTTAGAAGACCTAATTGGAGAACAAAAGTCAATGGGCCGAGTTGATAGGATTTTGTGGGTGTAATCCGCTGAAAACCCTCAGGAGACAACACTCCTCCTACTAGGGACACCTAGAGGTTTAACGGCTTGTTGCACGAGCTCAGTGCAATCGCGTTTCCCTGCGAAAGTGCGGTTAGGTTTTTTGTAGTGAATAAAAAATAAGTTTGCTCGAGGACGAGCAAAAGATAAGTTTGGGGGTATTTGTTCATACCATAATATTGCATTATTATATTCCCCATTCTTATATATTTTACAAATAAACGGGTGCTTTTGACGCATGTCTGCTACATATTACAGGTTACAGGTTCTTGAAGCGAAAACAGTGAAAACGATGAAAAGACGATGCAAAAGTGGACTTTGACCAACAAACAGAAGACTCTTGATCAAGCCGATATCAAAGATAAAATTCACAAAGTACAAGGCAATGCAAGGTCTAAGATTTCGAAGCCACGGTTAACTTGTCCACCACAATTATTCACTGGAAAATCTGAAAGAGAACAGAAGCTATTTTAAAGAAATAATTAAAGAATTAAGTAGCCCAGGAAGCCCAAAGACAGAAGAGCCCATAAAGGAAAGACCCAATACTTTCTTTTTAAGAAGACAAAAGGAAGATTTTATTTTATCAAAATTCATTTGTGGCTTTGACTAGTTGACCTAAGGCTATTTTTATAATTGTAAACATGCAAGTCATTGTAACCCTAGGGTTTCCTATCTTCTATAAATAGGGACTCTAATTCATTGTAAACTCTATGCCTCCTTTTAATAATAAATTCTAGAAATCTTTTGGAGAGCATCGGTGCCTCTCTTTAATTCAGAAATTCAGATCTGACAACCCTGCATGGATGATTGGAGAGAGCCATCTGTAAGTAATTTATTTTCTTGCCTTAGTGTAGATTTAAATTCTTTGCCCTAGGTAAATTTATTTTCCTGCCCTAGTTATAACTTTTAATTAATTGCCCTAGGATGATTTAGATTTTTAGATTTAATAATCTGTCCGAACACCTTTCGGAATTAACTCGTAAGAACGAATCGGAAATTCACAACATCCCTGTGGACCGACCCGTACTCACCGGCTAGCTGCAAAGCGACGCCGTTCTTGATTGCGGTTACAAATATTTTTGATCTATCTTCTAGAAAGCGCAAGCACGCTAAATCTCTCCAATCAGGGACCTTTTAAGGATGTGCTTACAGACTACCAGCTCTCACGTATATGATCGCCATCATACTGCCGGCAGTCAAGCAAGAATCCTAGGGGCTCTATCAGCGTGTAATAGTGACCTGTAAGGTCACCTGAAGCAGTACACGTTGATAAAGGTAAACCAGATAGCATACTATCATCTCGAGTAAGACTGTCCTACCGGGATAGGTCCTCCCTCAATCATTGCAATCACGTGCCTGTGATCCAATAATTGACTCTAAGGGCACTATCTCCAACAGAAGGTACCTACAATAACACACCATCGCAATCGCTATTAAAATCGAATCCGGAAAACCGATACGGCACACGGTGCTCTCATAGGTTAGTACCTATAGCCTACGCGTGCAAAAACAATCAAACAACCCTTGTTGTTGATGTACAAACGCCCAACAACAAACTACAATACCAAATTCCAAAACCAAGCATTCATAATATGGAAAACAAAACCAAAAATCACACCAATGTGCTCCCAGATTTTCCATGAGGCAAAATTAGCCAATTTTGCATATAGGGTTGCTCTAGATATAGGATAACAATGCTCCAGACCAAATATCATCGAATTCCTCCAAAATGTGGCCGCAATTTGCGGCCACAATGAATAAATCTTCGGCCGGAAAAGATCTATAGGGGCTCAGGTTTCAGGGGTGATTCATGGTTGCCTGAAAGTCTCATGGTCGAGGGAACTTCTTTTACAATGGTCTCGGGTCATCCCTGATCTCTAAATACCATCACTAAATCCACAAAAACCCGATATCGACAAAATCTACAGTTCGTATTTTAGGGTTTGGTCACTGGTCTAGGTCAAGAATCGATCTCTAGGGTCTTGTAAACAGGCACTAGGCATTACCCAATCCACACAACACTCAAACCCTTCTCTAGGAATTTCTAACTTCACCATTTCATACTAAATCAACTCCTAACTATACTAGAATGCTAGGAAAACATAATCTAAACTAAGTGAAGGGAATTTTACCTTATTTGAGCAACCCAAGAAATACCCTAGCTCCCCAAAGTCATCAAAATCCAACATTGATGGGTCCAAAGTGTAGAGGGTGAAGAGGGGATCAACTTTAATGAAAGGGGTTTAGGGTTTGGATGAAGAATTTGAGATGATTCTTGGGGTAGAGGTGGAGGGGGAATGCGAAGATGAAGAAGGAGAAGAAGAAAATGATGGGGAAAATGAAATGGTCCCTCTCTCTCTCTCTCTTACTTATTCTCACTCTCTCTCACCTATTTACCCTTCCACCCTTCTCATTTCTTTTCTTTTTATTTATAAAACCAACTCACATAATACCCGAAAACAATACAAGAAATAACATGTAATCAAAACATAACATGACATGGTGCACTGGCCATGGAAAACTGTAAAAACATGGATTTGGCCTAATCGCGATTAGCAGTGCACTAATCGGGTTTTATCCGAAATGTATATAATAAATTTTAAAAATGCCAAATCCGATAAGTATATTTTTAAATGAATAAATCACTTTAATCTCCAATTATTTCACAGTTATTGGTATATATTTATACCTTTTTACGAAAACCCCAAATTTCGCAAATCGGGTAGTTTTCGCCAAATATATTATTTTAATATTAAATCCCAACAATAAAATTTTATATTTTCTGAAATATTACAATCTTCCCCCCATAAATAAATTCGGTCCCCGAATTTAAATTTAAACCCCCAAATGCTAAAACATTTCAATAATCAACTTAAATCAACGGGCTCCAAAATCATGGAAGATATAGAAATAACACAGCGCATCCTGTGCACCTGAAAACGAATACAAAACTGAAATCAAACTCCGTCAAGCGTCACTCAAATCATCAGATTTGCACGCATATCATCGGAGTGATAAGGGAGATATAGATCTCGAGATCCACTACTGAAATCTGATATACACTAGTCAAATACTGTAATACGTGTATAGTACGCATTCTTGGAAAACCCTTAAAAAAGCTAACTAAACACATGCAAAAATCCTTTCTGAATCGCCGCGTGATGTGTAACTCATGGCATAAGTGACGGACGCTCAATTGTAAGGTAATAAATATATGTTCATATATGTTTTGCTAAAATATACGTCCCGCCGTTTTAAATAACCCAAAAGGTTTTCCTTTGTAAACGTTCGTGTCACTCACGGACACATAGAAAATAGGGAGACTATGGCTCCTTTTTGAAAACCTCTTGTTAAACTTTTAATACATGCAAAGTACTCAGGTACTGTCCTCAGATCAGTCCTGTTTGGCTACTACGTAATATAGTACTCATCATGAAAACAAGGTGCTCAAGAGCAAAATCAGCCTCAAAAGGTGTATCCAACAATCGTGTGCGTCTGGTGCGCACAGAAATCAAATCCAAATAAAATTGCTACAATATGCACGAAAGCAAAAATAAGTGCAACGGGTGTGCACGACAACAACATCTAGTGCATCTAGATTGCACGAAAATCTCAACACGGTGCAACTAACCTGCACAATGAAAGTCCCAATCGAATGCATCCGGTGTGCACAAAATCATAGCTCATATCATGCGCCCAACATGCGCGAAAATCCAAATCAAGTGCATCTATCGTGCACGAATAAAATCTAAATCAAGGGCATCCAATATGCACGAGTAAAATCTCACTCAAGTGCATCCGATGCGCACAAAGTCCAATATCAAGCGCATAATATGCGCAAAAATCTAACCCAAGCGCTTCAAGTCCGTAAAATGTCCAGTGCGGTGAAGCGCACGAAAACGAATGTCAATTGCAAACGCGCACAAAAACATAACTCTGGTAACACAAATGCTCAAGATATAAATCGGGTGCAACCAAGGTACGAAGTATAAATCCGGTGCAACAAATGCACGAAATACAAATACAGTGCATCCAGCGCACGAAATGCATCAATAACTCAAATGCGTATAAAAATAACACTGAGTGTCCTAAGGTGTATAAAGTCCAAAAACGTGTGCAACTATGTGCACAAGTCCATATCAATGCACTGCAAGCACATGTGAGCTATACCGAGTGCAAAAACAAAATCGAGTGCGTACCACATGCACAAAATCAAATCAACCAAATGAAATCCACGAATCATAAACATGTGCAGCCAAGGCACAAAATCAATATCAAGTGCAATAACTATGCACAAAATGTAAATACCCAGTAGGTGCAGCCATGGTGCACGAAATCGACATCATGAAACTCAATCATCAAAACTCAAAATCCAAGTGATATAAGCTTGATACTCGGATCACAAACGCAAATCGCAACAAATGAAATTAAGGTACACCTCCTACAATGTCGAAAAATTTCGGTGCGCCCAAAACTGGCAGAGCAAGAACATCCGCCTGCCTCCTGCTCACGATCTGGAGTCCTCTATCTCTGGGTCTTCATTTCCTCTGTGGATCACCAATCTCGCAATCCATCGGCTCGTCGGCCCGGTCAGTGTACTAACGGAAACGATTCCCGCTCTGCCACTCCTCTGGTCATCTCTCGGCCAATTTGTATGATCACTCATAAAGTAGGATGTCACTGGCGTCGGCCTCTGGCCCTCTGAATATATGTGACACGACTGGTCCTGGGTGCAAATCTTATCACAGCAGTGTCCTGGAAGGAACCTGCTCAGGGTCTCTTCCGATCTCGCCTATGCCAAACTGTACGGAAGCTGGTACTCTTAATCTTTTCTCGTCTTCTAGACATCTGCGTTCTCGGCACAGTATTTCCTCGGGAAATGGCGTATCCCAACGCCTCTGTATGCATATCAGATCTCTAATCTCGACGGGGAGTAGCAACAGCTCGTCAACATCTCGCACGAACCTCTGGCTCCACTCGTCTGTATCATCGTCCACTTCGACGTCATGTCTTGCTATCTGCATACTGCAAAGGTTCTCGGCTACAGTCAATCCGGAGTCTCTAACACGGGCTCGAAATCACGAACTCGGTATCTTCATCACTCTGTAAAAGATATCTAGCCGAACACGTCCTCGGGAACTCGTCCCAACCATCGGAGAAATACTCTATACTCGTCCGTACTCGATCAACTCACAGCGCATCTGGATGAGGTCCTCTATCTGAAGCTGGTCAACTTTCTGATCTCTTATCACATGATATTCGGACGACGTCAAACTTTTTGATCGATTCGTCAAAGTCCCATAATTCCCCGAAAGCTCAACACCTGAGCACGGTCTAATAATATCCAGTACATGCCACAGTACCTATGGACCAACAGTAGAAGGGCAATCCCAAGCCTCACTAATGGCACTGCTGAACTGCTGCAAACCCTAAGGTTCAGAAGCGGTTCCATGGTCATTATGTTGAGTTAGGGTTTCATTCTTCTAGAGGGTCAACAGAATTACTTGCATGCTCTTTCGAATACTTTAACTTGGAAAAATGGGTTTCTGGCATTCGTTCGAACTTTTTCACTTCGCCTAGACCACACGTGAATACCTTTCGTCCGCATGCTAAACAATGCCTCAATCCTCCATGAAAGACGATACATCAACGATCATCTCTGGATCGGTCTACTCTAGATCTGAGTAAGACTCTCCACACTGGAAATCTTCAACTCATCTGGGCCTGCGTCGGCGCATCAATCTGACGAATCACCTTCGTCTCTCAACTCGAGATAGACTAGCTATCGTCTGTCGCATCCCTGCCTGGAAGCTCCAGCGATCTCAGCTCGTATGCTCTGGAGGCGACATCCTATCAATCTCAGCAACAACTGGGTCATCTGTCCACACGGTAGACGACATCACAATCTCTGAGGTAGGCTGTACATCAACAGTCCTCTCACAACTGCCAGCTCTAATAATAGTCCAATCATCCGGTGTAAAAAAAAACACTCGCCTTAACAAGAGGTCACAACACAAACACTACATCGAGACGTTCCCATGTCACCAGAAAACACCATGGTCAGTCCTCGTCCATGACGAGCTCGCTCTGACCGTAACACTAGCAGCAGCTCAATCTGCGCTCAAACTATGGTGACAGGAACCTCAAGCATGTATCAATGAAGACAGATCAACGGAATCAATAGATCCAGAATGGATATATGATCATAAGAAGAAACAGCATCAATAAAAGTATGATCATGGAATGAACAGAATCAAGGATCTCAAATAGATGTATAATCATGGGTACGAAGAGAATCCCATATCGCAAAATATGTACATCATAAGGTTTCTTAAATTGAGTATCGTATCATAAATATGCCGCGGAACATACGTACGGTACGTCACTCTACTCAAGCTACCTACTCTATCAATCAGGGTCAACCTATAAAACGAAAGTTCGGGTCTACTACCCCCCACCCCCTCCGTTGAAGTCTAAGTTCTAAAAGATCAAGCCTAGGTTCCGAAATAGATTACGCCCCAGACTCCACATGGTCAAACCTAAACTCGAACAAAAGTTAAACCTAGCAGCTTTGATACCAACATTGTCACGACCCGAAAAATTAGCTCATGACCGGCACTCAAATCAAGCAACGTCTAAAGGAGTAACGAAATTCAAGTAAGCCAAAACCCAGAAATCTAAACCTTTTTAAGAAAATAAAAGAGATGAAGTTTTGAAATAAAGGTAGGGTGAAATCAATGTTTCTAAATGCATAAGTAAAACAACATGAAAAATGCAAGTGGAATTTATTAGTTGAAAAACATGTTTTGTCTTTTGAAAATCTGGGCAGCACCTCCTTTGTATATTTTGATCCAAAACCAAAAATACATGATAGTAATAAAGGCATCCCCAAACGGGAGCTAGCTCTTCGCCAATCGGCGGATCCACAACCACGCAAAGCATAAATATAAGTATACGACGCCCAACGGCGAAGTTCACCACAAAAGATAAAGAAAAGCAAGATATCAAAATCACAAGTAGCGGAATACCCCTCGCTCTAAGTCTCGCAACCACAAGTCTCACTAAGTCTCATTACTTATACAAATACTAGTTTGATTGATGGAGTTGACAAGATACAATATGAATAATAAATACAAGAGGGGTACGATCCAATATATACCACCTACCAAATCAATCACCCGAACCAACTGTGTGCCAGCGATGCCACTACTGATCCAAGCGGTCAATCTGCAAGAACTGTGGCACAACGGTGGTGAGTTGCTAACTCGTGAGTAGAAAAACATCAATAAATAGAAATCGAATAAACAACGACTCCTAGGTCAACTGTATCATAAAGGTAATACTATGATATCTAGGGTGACCGTATCTGCATATGTGCTAATAATATACTCAATATCTGTATGCATGTGGATATCATCAAACAATGTAATCAATGCCTGTATGCATATGGATCTCGTCCACGTGTCAACCGATGACACAACAACATCATGCATGTAAATATCATAAAAGTATATGCATGAAAGTATGAGGACATAAATCAACGTATGTCCCTTGCGACATATCAAAATCATAGAACCTGAGTGTCCAGCATCTATTAGTTATATGTATGCCCTAGAGGCCATTGTTGTACATATGATGTATATTATAGTGGATCCTTGGATTTATATAGAGTGGACTTTCTTGCTCGATATGATAGTATGATGTCTGGTTTCTCTTTATCTAAACATGTTAACGAATACTGTTTTGTGATCATGTGTTGATAAAGCCCTTGGGATATGTACTTGACTACTAGGACTATGACAAGATCATACTAGTGGGGCCAGGGTAGTCAACGAGTACATCTTATAACAGTTCCTAGTCGAGGGTGTATCGAGAAAGGGCATCGATACTCCAGAGTAGACTAGCGTATACGCATCTTGACCCATATGATGGGCGATGGATGATCCCATATCCATTGGTATTGGACATCAAAGATGGTTTACGGGTGCTCAGTGGAGACTGGGTACACTGAACGGACTCGCCGAGAACTCCTGGATGGTATTATACCTATCGTCAAATAGCAGTTCTCCGGTGACACTGGTACAGGTTAGTCTGTAGACCCGAGATCATCATAGAGTCTTGTGTGATTCCCACTGTGCTATGATTCCCACCTTACCACGTCCAAGAGGGCGTGCAATACGGTGGCTTTTGGGTACAGTCCCGAATCACATTGAGGCAATGAGCGATAGGAGGGGTTTCGTCTCTCCCGGTATAAGGAGTTGATGTTGTGCTGTGTTCGATTGGCTATAACTGGAAGTCCCTGGCCAGGGATGATATGGAGATTTACTGGTAAGAGTTATCAGTAGTTTCTCGACCCGTTATGAGCCTTACATCGACACAACTTATCAGTTACTGGGGTCTGACGTTTACCACCCCTCTACTAGATATGCAACATATCAGACGAAGAGATCGAACTGTACGGGAGTGTTACTGATTGGATTTGCCGGAGAATGCACAGGCTTGCTTGTTGATCTTCTGATTGCTCAATACACGGGTGGTTGTTACGTTTAGCTGACCGCTTGCAGCTTGTGGGTGTTTGATATGATCATCACCTGCTGCCGGCATATTGACGATTCTTTAGAATCCTATACAGAGGTTTCCTGGCTCAGGCAAAACAGAGTAGGAGCGCATATGTGATATGTGCGGGACCGAGAATAATACGATATGAGAAACCGTATTATATTCTCACGATATATCATATCGGCCGGGTATATGTGATATAGCCCGGTCATGGGATCATGTGTTGATTCGATGAATCGGTACATGTTATATTAGTCGGTTATATGCTCTATATAGCCGGATTGTCGGATCAAGTGTTAACTCGATAATTTAATATATAATTATATATGTGATATATTACATTACGTTAACTAATATAAACCCGCTTTATTGATTCATTTTCTCACCGGGTAATACATTGATATATATGCAATATATGTTAATTGTATTATTTTCTTTTGTTACTTAAATATATTATATATGTGATATATAATATTGTAACAAGTTAGGGTTACAAATGCAACATGATTTGTGGAGATTAAACAAGTTAGGGTTTGATTTGGGTTAGCTTTTTCATGAAGCTTCTTGAAGCTTTATTTTGTTTTAAGCTTAGATATTTTGTATTGATTTTTTGTGAAGATATTTCTTAACCCAACCCAAACTCTTTAGCCTAGTTTATTCTCTACAAGAGTTAAGCCTTCATTTTTAACCAAGGGTTGCAACTGTAACCATAACAATAATTTCATTATGCATCACTGTCACGACCCGAAATTTGGCCCGTAACCGGCAATTAAACTACGTAACGTGTACAGGCATACGCAACTCAAGTAAACCGAAACCCAGAAATCTAAACCACCCAAATCTGGATCAACGGAGAAAAACATAGTTTTAACATTTGGAAAATCACAAGTAAAATCTCTAACTCTAGTTTTCTTTCTTGAAAATTTCGGCAGCACCTCCTTTGTAAAAACTAGACCCGAAAACGGGTACAACACAGATAATATAAAAAGCAACCTAAATGGGAGCAAAACCAGGCCCAACGGCGGAGACAATCACCACAACAAGTATACGACGCCGAAGCGAAGAAATAACAAAGGAAGGACTGCAATAAGAAGTAAACTATCCAATATAACCGGCTCCCACGAGCACAGCACCCAGAGTCACCAAAATAATACAAAACTGAATCCTCACAAGTCGTCTCTAAGTCATATACGAACAGTGGTAGATGGAGAATACTAGATCCAACAAAAAAAGATATACAATGTACAAGCAGATAACCGCAAACCCACCTAAAAGCAAAGGCCCCACTGCCTAACGTAGCGATATCCACAAAAGTATAGATGATAAGACGCCCTGCCGTGACTACTCTGAGGGTAAGTCCTGCAAAACACAGTGGCACAACGGGGGTGAGTTGCCAACTCGTGAATAGTAAATAACATCATACTGTAATCGCAGGTATGCACGAACAGCAATCTATCTATCACATGTAATCCGATAGCATAAGTATGATAAGTGAATATGCAACAATCATGTAAAGGTATATCATCAGGATACTACAACTACATGAAGCAATGCATAACAACAATAATCCTGAGTGTGTGGGATGATACAATAAAATCTCATGCAAAATCATCAGCATGGAAAAACACCAGTGTCCCTCACTGAAACATCAAATCCCAAATCCTCAGGCACCGCATCCACAGATCGGCCCTCACATCCCGTAAGTCTCATGGAACCTAAGTGTCACACATCGACACCCGAAACATCATGAAAACATATCCCAATGTGTATATATATATATGTATATAAATATGAGGATATCAACCCCGTATGTCCACCGACGATACGTAAAAATCATGAAAACCTGAGTGTCTAACACCGACACTCGAAACATCATGAAACCCGTGTCTAGTATCGACACATAAATCCTCATAACTCAGGCGCTGTCGCCACGACTGGCCCTGACGATATGTCGCACATCACTCTGGTCGGTATCCCCACGATAACCGCCGAGTCCAAATACAGTCACCGGTAGGTAGTGGTCCCACCGCCTGGCTTATCGTCTACACCACGAAATCATCACTCGACCCGGGGTACCATACCGGGTCCACCATGTACCCGCAGACGGTGCCTCCCGCTCCTCGAATCGGGTATCATAAGCCAAATCTCAGAACCGAGAAATCACATGGTGGACGCACTGAAATATCATATCAAGAGAAACCTGGTTTTCAAACCGTACATAGTTTCTTGAAAATACCCCCACGGTTCTCAAATCAATAAATCATATGAAATCCATATCTCAATGCGTAAAACCCATATAAAACTGATATATGCAACATAAAACATCAATATGAGCATATAAAGGGAAAACCGCTCTTTAAATTGAATCTAGCTTTAAAACATATCATGCGGTTCCCAAATCCTCCGAAAACAAATGCAGCATCATATAATGTGTACATGTAATTGTAGCAAGGTCTAAGTATCTACATGTAAGCAAGTGGGTATGATGCATTTCATAAGCGCAATGATCAACAACTCAATATCACATATAAAAACAATACCTCTTAGGGTATATACAACTATAGCAAGCATATGCGGTATACATGTCAGTATGTGTGCATGATGTACATGTAGCTGTAATAGACTATGTGGGTGTACATGTTAATATGTATGCATGATGTACAAGTAACTGAAATCGAGTATGTGGTGTACATGTCAATATGTATGCATGATGTACAAGTAACTGAAATCGATTATATGGTGTACATGTCAATATGTATGCATGATGTACAAGTAACTGAAATCGAGTATATGGTGTGCATGTCAATATGTATGCATGATGTACAAGTAACTGAAATCGAGTATATGGTGTACATGTCAATATGTATGCATGATATACAAGTAGCTATAGTAAGATATACGTGAAGTGGAATAAGGGTCACTACCTCAACTATTCCTGCCCAATGCAATATCACGTATGTATGTGCCCACAATATTTCATATGCACAATGGAATAAGAGTTACTACTCCAATCATTCCTATCCACTACCATATCACGTATGTAGGTGTTTGTGCGTGTCATGGCAATTACAGACGATGTGGGTGTAGCATACAATCTAGTGCTCGTGTAACATGAACCGTCAGTAATGTGTTATATCTAAAAGTACGAGTCAAGTACAACAGATAATGCAATGCAATGACATTCATATGAAAGTAACTAATATGCAAATACATGCAGCTATCATATCATATTCGCCCAGACGCATAACGCCATACGGGCGATTTCCCCATAGATGTTAAATCTACTCACCAATGGTCGCCAGCTATGAAAATCCGACCACCTGCTTCCCCTTGTTCGCAGCGTCCAAAGTCCCCGTTTGCGACGCTATATTTCCACAAACACAAGAAATAATACGAACATCTTAGAATCGATCAATATAAACGTATTAAATAACGCACCAACACAAAATTAACTCACGAGTGTGCGTCTAGTGGCTAACGTGCGTCACGATACCACAAAACCTACCCAAGCACAGCAGCTGCACCAGATCACGATTCGTGTCGCAAAACGTAACACGCTGACACAAAACACTAGATTATAGGTAGTCGATCCCAGATTTTGTATACTGCAATTACTAAAAAAGTAAACAGTACCAAACACCCCTAACCAACAGCAGACAACTACCTACAGAACCCAAACCCCAACACCCTCTTACAAAACCGGCGTCGCCGGAATTCGCCATAGGTGTCGCCGGCCCCGGCCGGTAGGGTGGTCCTCGTATCTTAGGTGGTGCTCCAGGGTCACTAGTATATCTCTATAATTTTGTTTGGTCACTCACTAAATTTTCCAGAACATAGCAGTTCACAGAGATCCAAAAAGGACACTAAAAACACGATATTGCACTAATCGATATATCAAGTGTTCTAAACCATAAACAACGAGCTAAACAACATAAAAACTCCTATTTATCAGTGTAGGGATTTTACCTATCAACTTTAGCTCACAAGATCCAAGCTTTCCTAGTTTCCAAGTGATCAAGAGCAAGAACCAATACTTGAAGTATGTTTTGTGATATATTTTGGAATTTTGGAGAAATTTTGAGTTTGAATTGATGAAAAATGAAAAGGAAATGAGCAAGGGCAGTAGGCAAAGAAGGGATCTCGGCCAAGAGAGGAGGTGGGTTTTGTGAGGAATTACCTAGCAATTACCAACATTAAATGCAACTAAATGCATTCATACACACATATGCACACATGCATGCACCTCTTTCTTTTCTTTTCTTTTCTTTAATCCAATAAAACCTAACCTCCACACAAATATCTAGATACCAAGTGAAGGGTGAATTACTCAACATAAAAGTTGAAAAGATAAAAAAGAGAAGTTTTCCCAAAATGTGAATACCGCATTAAAATAACATTAAAATTGAGGAAAAAATCAAATTGAACCAAAACGTCCCATATACCCCCAAAGCTTGCGCACTAGCTTTATTTTAGCTAAACTAGGTGCTGGCAAGTCTATATGGTCGTTTGAACACAGTCGGGTTAAAACGGAAAATACCGACAATTTAACCCTAAAACGGAAAAATTCTCATAACGATTTCTAAAACATTACAATCACAAAAGCTTTCTTCTTCTTCTTCCTCCTTGAAAAAGCTTTCTAGCTTTTTGACTTGTGATGATTTAAAGTGAGAAATTCAAAACAAAATAGAGCAAAATTCCTACTTCATCATCCTCATCCATTCTAGCAACTTAGATTAGGGTGTTCACTTCATTAATACTTGATTAGAGAAGTGAGAGCTTGAGCTTGAGATTCTTCAAGGTAGATTATCTTCGAAAAGGAAGACTTCAAGCAAGTATGGATCATTCGACTTGTGGAACCTCTCCAGAGTCCGGGAGATCATGGATCACGGTAAAGGGACTACTACTCGGAGCTTATGAAGCGAAGGAACGGACTACAAAGGTTGTAATCCCTCTCTCTTAGATGTAAAGTTGTTTACATGCATGTTAACCGTAATTCTCTAGTTAAGATCTTGGTTAGGGTTTGTTTAGCACCCCAAAAATTTTAAGGTAGCATGATTGATGCTTGCTAAAACCTTCACAAGGTGCTATGCTAACCTTACAGTGGTATCGGAGCCAAGCTAGAGCATTAGGCATTGTTTAGACGAAATTAGAAGTCCGATCGAACCCCGAAACCCCGAAACGACCCCTTTTCTGGAAATTTTTCAAAAAGTTGACATTTTTCATATTAAAAATACTCGGAAAATCATGCGGGTAATTCTATGGACCCACCTGAAGAACGAGTCCCTAACTCGCTACAGTGACCACGTAACCGCGGCCAAAACCTGGTTTTGGCGGCGGTTCCACGGCGCCACTGTGGAGGTTTGGGACGGGCCCCTCAGCGACGGTCAGTAGGTGCTGGGGCATTCTACTGGGAATTTTTATTTCTGCTCAAGTGTTTAGCTCACTGGGGTATTTTGGGAATTCGTAGTATCTATCGAATTATCTAACTTTGCCTCGTTATCTGTGATGTTTATGTATTGCTGTGATATGTCATATTGGATCGTTGTGTATTGAATAGCCGGGGGTTTTATGTGAGATGAGAGTTTTCTTTTTCATTCATATAAAATTCATTTGTATGTAATATTCTTTTATTGAGACACTTCCGGGTTGAGGATGATGTCACCGTTGTATATTATTTACTTTTCCGCATTAGGATAGACCCAAGTCGAAGAGCACAAGTAATCAGAGGGTCCAGTGGGAGGCCATCTCGAGGAGTCGAGACCGGGTCTCCTAACCCTAGAATTGGCAGGGTTACTTGCCTCTCTCGTAGGGGTCTAGGGTTGTGGGTTTGGCTATTCATCGCGACTGTGGAATCCGTGTTTTATAAAGACTCAAAATAAAACACGGATGTCCTAGTATATCCAATATTTCATATGTTGACTTCTGCTGCAATGTTCTGTGATGAGATCATATTACTGCCTGAGACGAATGCTTATATTATATGCTGATATATAAATATTGCTGCTTTCGTTTCTTCTGTGATGCTTAGGAAGCTTAAATGATGGGTTTTATTAATGAGATTAATAAAAGAAAAGAAACCTATTAGATGTTGTAGAATCAAATTTTTCAAAAAAAGGGGGTAGCTACAATTTTTACTTTGCATAGCGGTATTCCTTGAAGAATATCCAGCAACTTATTCGATAAGGAAAGTGCCGAGATCCCTTCACCGAGAGTGACCTCTTTAGAAAAACCGGCAGATGCTACAAACTCACGGTTTAGTTTTTGATTGCTTCTATAGTTCTTACTTTGCACAGCGGTATTTTTGAAATATACTGCACCTTATTCAATGAGGAAAGAGCCGAGATCCCTTCACCGGGAGTGACCTCTTTAGAGAAACTAGAAAAGCCTCAAAAACATTCATTTTTCAAAATCACTTGTTTCTACAACGATATCAAGTTCATTACGCTTACGGTTTTCTGAAAAACCTGCGTAGCCCTCCGTCATTTCAGATAAGTACTACTTAGTATTCGTGCTACGTTTGTTGACTATGTTAAGGCGTAGTGTGCGGTAGCTAATTAGTGCTTATCTGCTAAAATATGATATGTGATTGGATTAGGGTAGTTGTGTTAGTTATGTATATGCCCTAGAGGCCATTGTTGTACATATGATGTATATTATGATGGATGCTTGGATATATATAGAGAGGACTTTCTTGCTCGTCATGATAGTATGCTATTTGGTTTCACTTTATCTTAACATGTTGACTTGTATTGGTTTACTGTCTTTCTCTCACATGTTGATAAAGCCCTTAGGATCTATACTCGACTACTGGGACTATGATGAGATCATACTAGTGGGGCCATGGTAGTCGATGAGTACATCTTATAACTGTTCCTAGTCGAGGGTATATCGAAACAGGGCATCGGTACACCAGAGTAGACTAGCATATACGCATCTTGACCCATATGATGGGCGATGGATGATCCCATATCCATCGGTGTTTGACATCAAGGATGGTGTACGGGTGCTCAGTGGAGACTGGGTACACTGGACGGACTCGCCGAGAACTCCCAGATGGTGATATACCACACGTCAGATGGCAGTTCTCCGGTGACACTGGTACAGGGTAGTCTATAGACCCGAGATCGTCATAGAGTCTTGTGCGATTCCCACTGTGCTTTGATTTCCACCTTACCACGTCCACGAGGGCATGTAAAACGGTGGCTTTTGGGTGCAGTCCCGAATCACATGGAGGCAATGAGCGATAGGAGGGGATTCGTCTCTCCCGGTATAGGGAGTTGATGTTGTGCTGTGTTCGATTGGCTATAACTGGAAGTCCCTGGCCAGGGCTGATATAGAGATTTACTGGTAAGTGTTACCAGTAGTTTCTCGACCTGTTATGAGCCTCACATCGATACGACTTATCGGTTACTGGGGTCTGACGTATACCACCCCTAGACTTGATATGCGACATATCAGACGAACAGACCGGACTGTACGGGAGTGTTACTGATTGGATTCACAGGAGAACGGACAGGCTAGCTTGTTGATCTTCTGATCGCTCAATACCTGGGTGGCTGTTACGTTTAGCTGACCGCTCGTAGCTTGTGGGTGTTTGATATGATCATCACCTGCTACCGACGTATTGACAATTCTTTAGAGTCCTACACAGAGGTTTCTTGGCTCAAGCAAAACGGTGTAGAGGCATATATATGATATGCGCAGGACCGAGGACAATGCGATATGAGATACCGTATTATATTCTCGCGATATTTAGATATGAACCGGGACATCGGATCAAGTGTTGATTCGATGAATCGGTACATGATATATTAGTCGGTTATATTCGATATAGCCGGATTGTCGGATCAAGTGTTCATTCGATAATTTAATGTATAATAATATATATGATATATTATATTACATTATCTAATATTGGCTCGATTTATTATTTCATTTTCTCACCGGATAATACATTGATATATATGCGATATATGTTAATTGTATTATTTTCTTTTGTTGCAAATATATAATATATATGTGATATATATTATTGTGACATGATATGATTAATAATGGAACATGTTTTGTGAAGATTAAACAAGATTAGGGTTTAATTAGGGTTAGCTCCTTCTTGCACCATCTAGAAGCTTTCCTTTTGTCATGAGTTAGATATTATGCTTGATATTTATCTATGACTCATTCTTTAACCTAACCAAACCCTAGCTCTAGTTTATTCTCTACAAGGGTTATCCTTGTCATACTAAACTATGGTTACATTATTAATTCATATATACATTTCATTATTCATCACAAAAGGATTAACTCTTTTTCATCACTCTTCTTCTCTCTTGATCTTTGAGAAAGCTCACCAGTTATTCATTTTGTGATGATTTCTTGTGAGAAATTGATATAAAAAGATAGCATAAATACTACTCCATCATCCTCAACTAATCTAGCCCATTAGATTAGGGTGTTCACCTCATTAGAGTGAGAGAGCTTGAGTTATAGCAACTTCGACGTATATTATCGGAGAAACGGAACACTACAAGCTAGCATCGATCGTTCGAGTGGTGGAGCCTCTCTTGAGTCCGGGAGATCATGGATCGCGGCGAAGGGACTTCTACTCAGAGCTTGTGAAGCGAAGGAACGGACTACAAAGGTTGTAATCCCTCACACTTAGTGGTAAAGATGTTTACTTGCATGTTAAACCCTAATAATCTAGCAAAGATCTCGGCTTTGGGTTGTTTGGCACGTCTAAAATTTTATTCGGGCATGTTTGATGCCTTATGAACCTTCACAAGAGTGCCTAGGAACCCATCAAGTTGTACGACTTTGTTGACTATGTTAAGGGTCGTGCAGGTGGGTTTAATTCAATCGAGAAATGACGGGTTGAACTTGGCAAGCAATTATGATTTGTTGACTATGTTGAGGTCATAAGTTGCTAGGGGTAAAAGCATTATCGGGAATTTCAAGTGTTGAAATTTGCAATGAGATTGCATACCTTGTATGAGATAATTGGATCCCGATACCCACTGCGAGTAAGAGTTACTCCTGGGATAATTTTACAAAGGACAATTAGCCGGTCAAGTAGGTGTCTAGAAAGGTGTTAACGGGGTTATGCCTCTGGGAAAAACGAGGTTTATTTTAATTAGGTCCATGCGTAAGCACGGGGAACCTCCCTCAAAGTACCAACACTGATCTGGCTAAAATATTGACGAACTTGTAAGGTGTAATTAATCCCGGCTTATCTTACCTTTTAGGGTTTGAAGGAAGATTTGATTAAAACAGTGGGAGCCATCCTGATTAGATAAGATAATAACCAATCTAATCTTGCAAGTGTAAGTCTACGCTAGCGCCCCGGCCGTCTACAGACGCCAAAATGCGGAACAAAACTTTTAAACTGGCGCTATCGTATGCTTTAACCCGGATCTGCCATTATTGCTAAACTAACAAACTGTAAAGAGTGTAGAATGGTTATACCGAACGATCCGAGTCCTTCGTTCTTCAACCATCATCCCACGCTCCGTTGCGGCTGCTCCGATCTCGTCGATCTCCGATGTCCTCGTCGAGGTGGCACCACATGATCGGTTCTTTAAACGGGCTCCCGCCTCTGACTCGAGGCAACTCGATCGTCAAGTTTGCTAAAAGAGACGACCAAGAATGATGTAGAGAATGAGTAGATGACTTTGTCTCACTTCGTCCAAATCCGTGGACGATCGGTTAATGAAGTTGCCGTGGAAATCGGGTGATGGAATGAAATGGACTATGAAATTCCATACACCGCAAATCTATCATAATCTTTTTTTCAACCATGAAAAACTATCAAGTGAGAGAGAGAGAGAGAGGGGCCGGCCTCTTTATAAAAAGAGGGGGTGACCGTAGGAGGAGGGAGGTGACCTCAAGCATAAGATATTATGAACAAAATATCTTAAGGAAAACAAAAAACCTTAATTACAAAGCATGACTCATATTAACATAGTCATCACTTAATAAATGCACCATTAAAGCCAAGATGACTCATTAGCCACTTCATCACTTCTAGAAGCTTCTAGAATGATGACTCACTCATATCTGAAGAAAAGATAAATCAGTCTTTAACCGAATGTTAAAAGACGGCTGATAGAAAACTGGAAACTGGCAACTTCCAAAAGTGATCCTGAAACGACTTTCAGGATAACCCCGAAACTGTATAAATATACCCGCATTTGTATTACGACCGAATACAAATGCAACTGAGACAAAGATATTATACCTACTCAATATAATACTCGGATCCGGCTTAATCCAAAGCCGACCAGTATCATCTGTCCGAAAATCGACACGTGCGTAAACGCACGTGCATTTTCCGAACCCTGCCATAAAACCATACGGCCTCTACAACGTTTCGCCCGAACTTGGGAAACTGTCTGTGGGGGACTCTAATGACTCTTCAGTACCCTGGCAGTGGGTTTAACCACAAACCGTCAGCGGCACTAGCAATGCGTAACGGCTGCCCATGGACTGACCTCAAGGGTGGCCGAGGAGCGAACTCAAGGGAGACCGATGAGCGAACTCCTCCGAAAACCCTACTGAGCCTAACAGTGACAATGTATATACAGTCCGGTCCGTTCGTCAATGAGTATCGCATATCCGCCTAGGGGGCTAGTAACGTCAGACCCCCAATAGCAGTATAAGTCGTGTCGGAGTGAAGCCCAAAAACACCCTGAGATACTACTGGAGTACTTACCAGTAAATCTCCTGCCACGGCTGTGGGCTTTGTGTAATGGCTCTCCTAGACACAGCACGATCTCACCCCCAATATCGGGAGAGACGAATCCCCTGCCGATCCGCTCACGTGCCTCCATATGGCTCGGGACTGTACCCAAAAACTACCTGTTTGCACGACTCCTTTGAGCCGTGGTAGGGTAGAAATCAAAGCACAGTGGGAACTCATACGAGACAAATGACGACCTCAGGTCGATGAACTAACCTGTACACATGTCACCAGGGAACTGCTATCTGACGATAGGTATAGTACTAACTAGCAGATTCCCGGCGAGTCCTGTTCGGTGTACTCATAACCCAATGAGCACCTGTATACATCTTAGGTGATCCAACTGACACCAGTGGCTTGTGAAACCGGCCACCGCCCCTCGTCGGGGTCTCGACTGTACACACTAGTCTACTCCGGAGTATCGATGCCCTGTCTCGAAACTCCCACGACTAGGGACCACAATTAAGGATATGCATATAAACTACCCAACTCTCACGTATATGATCACCATCATACTGTTGGTAGTAAAGCAAGATCCTAAGGGATCTATCAAAGTGTAACATGCAATCAGTCACCTGAACATGTACACGACTAATAAAGGCAAACCAGATAGCATACTATCATCTCGAGTAAGACTGTCCTACCGGGATAGGTCCTCCGCAATCATTGCAATCACGTACCTGCGATCCAATAATTGACTATGAGGGCACTATCTCCAACAGCAAGAGCGCACGCTAAAGTGTTTTTCCTTCTCTCTCTAACCAAGTAGAGACCATGTCAGGCCTTAATCAAGATAATAATATGGATATATTGACTGAACCCGCTTGTTATACTGAGCAGGGGAACGTTAGTCCCGCTCCCGGTTATAATTGTTATAAGTCCGAGCAGGGAAGAGAAGAATATCTGAATTCTCACGCCACCTTAACGAAGAATAAGCATGTTGATGCATATTCTTCAGGTGTGTTAGTTACCGAGAACTATTTCTTAGTTCATTATACGTCCTGGGCATTAGATACTGGATCAGGATCCCATATATGCAATATATTGCATGGGATAAAGAAAGGTAGAGAACTGGGAATGGGTGATCATTCCGTAAGAGTAGGGAATGGTGCAAATGTTGCAGCCAAAGCAGTTGGCGAATATCACCTTATATTACCAAGTGGTAATACATTGATTCTGAACGAATGCTATTATATACCGAACATGATATGCAACATTATATAAGTTTCTATATTAAGTAAAGAAGGATGTAATTTTGTAATACAAGATAATGTTATGAACATCTTCCTAAATCAAAAGTTGATTGGATCAGGTTCGTTAAATAATGGCATATACGTTCTAAATCAAAACACATTTCTTAATATACAGAACACACACAAAAGGAAAAGTTCAGAAATGAACGAATCCTTCTTGTGGTATTGCAGACTTGGTCATATCAATGCGACATGACTGGCTAAGTTACATAAAGATGGTTATTTAAATATGTTCGAATTATCATCGTATGAAACTTGCCATTCATGTCTCAAAGGAAAGATGACCAAAACTCCGTTTAGTGGACACGGAGAAAGATTTACGGAACTCTTAGGACTGATACATAATGATGTATGTGGTCCCATGTCTACGCATGCCAGGAACGGTTCTTCCTACTTCATTACATTCACTGATGATCTCTCAAGATACGGACATGTGTTCCTGTTGAAACACAAGTCTGAAGCTTCTGAGAAATTCAGAGAATATAAAAATGAAGCAGAGAACCAAACGGGCAAAAGTATTATGATCCTTCGATCTGATTGAAGATGAGAATACTTGAGCAATGAGTTCCTGAATTATCTAAAAGAGAATGGGATTCTCTCTCAGCTTACTCCTCTATATACACCACAGCACAATGGTGTATCAGAGCGGAGGAATCGCACCCTATTAGATATGGTGCGCTCTATGATGAGCTTCGCTGAGTTGCCTTTTTCCTTTTGGGGTTATGCGCTGGAGACAGCAGCATACCTATTGAATCAAGTTCCATCTAAATCTGTACCTACCACACCACATGAGATATGGAGTGGGAAGAAACCATATTTTAAACGAGTTAAGATATGGGGTTGTCCGGCCTATGTCAAAAGGAAAAATCCGGACAAACTCGAGGCACGATCAGTTCTTTGCAAGTTTGTGGGATATCCTAAGAATTCACAAGGATATATTTTCTACAACACTGAGGAACAAAAGGTGTTTGTTTCTCAATATGCCACCTTTTTGGAAATGGAATTTCTTACAAAAGAAATTAGTGGCGAAGAGGTAGAACTGGAAGAAGTTCCAGCAGCACAAACTGCAACTGAAGATTTGATGGAACCAGAGGATTCAGTAGTTCCCGATGAAACCCCGCCTCTCCGCCGATATAGTAGGGCTCCTCATCCACCTGAGAGATACTACGGTTTTCTCGTCGATGGTGGAAGTGAGGATTGCATCACGGAAGATGATGACCCAACAAGCTTCGAGTAGGCCATCACGAGTGGGGACTCTGTGAAATGGCTGGATGCAATGCGATCTGAGATGGAATCCATGTACACCAACAAAGTATGGACTTTGGAAGTTGCTCCTGAAGGGGTAAAACCCATTGGGAGCAAATGGATCTTTAATAAGAAACTTGGTGTAGATGGAAAAGTTGAGACTTTCAAAGCTAGACTTGTTGCAAAGGGTTTTCGCCAACGACCAGGTGTGGATTATGACGAAACCTTTCCTCCAGTGGCTATGCTTAAGTCCATCGGGATCTTACTTTCCATTGCTGCATACCATGACTACGAAATCTGGCAAATGGATGTTAAGACCGCCTTTCTAAATGGTGATTTAGAGGAGTGCGTGTACATGACTCAGCCAGAGGGCTTCGTAGACAGTGGAGCAGCAGGAAGGTGTGCAGGCTGTTAGTTATATGCATGCCCTAAAGGCCATTACTATACATAGGATGTATATTATAGTGGATGCTTAGACATATATAGGGAGGACTTTCTTGCTCGACATGATAGTATGCTATCTGGTTGCTCTTTACCTTAACGTGTAAACTGATTGTCTCTCTGTAACATGTTAGTAAAGCCCTTAAGATGTGTACTTGACTACCTAGACTATGATTCGGATCATACTAGTGAGGACATGGTAGTCCATAAGTACATCCTTCAAGGTCCCTAGTCGTGGGTGTATCGAGACAGGGCATCGATATACCAGTGTAGACTAGCGTATACCTTCTCGACCCATACAGATGGGCGATGGATGATCCCATATCCATTGGTGTTTGACATCAGAGATGATATACGGGTGCTCAGTGGAGACTGGGTACACTGGACGGACTCGCTGAGAACTCCCAGATGGTATTATACCTTACGTCAGATGGCAGTTCTCTGGTGACACTGGTACAGGCTAGTCTGTAGACCCGAGATCGTCATAAAGTCTTGTGTGATTCCCACTGCGCTTTAATTTCCAACTTACCACGTCCAAGAGGGCGTGCAAAACGGTGGTTTTTGGGTACAGTCCCGAATCACATGGAGGCAATGAGCGATAGGAGGGGATTCGTCTCTCCCGGTATAGGGAGTTGATGTTGCGCTGTGTTCGATTGGCTATAACCGGAAATCCCTGGCCAGGGTTGCTGAGATTTACTGGTTAGTGTTACTAGTAGTTTCTCGAACTGTTATAGACCTCATATCGACATGACTTATCGAGCTACTGGGGTCTGACGTTTACCACCCCAAGGCGAGATATGCGACATATCAGACGACGAGACCGGACTGTACGGTAAGTGTTACTGGTTGGATTAACAGAAGTGTGAGCGGGCTTGCTCGTTGATCTTCTTATCGCTCAAAACCCGGGTGGCCGTTACGTTTAGCAGACCGCTTGCGGCTTGTGGGTGTTTGATATGATCATCACCTACTGCCAGCGTATTGACGAGTCTTGAGAGTCCTACACAGAGGTTTCCTGGCTCAAGCGAAACGAAATAGGAGCGCATATGAGATATGTGCGGGACCGAGAATAATACCAGTATGTGATACTGTATTCGATTCTCGCGATTTGTATCATTGGACGGTTATATGAGATATAGCCGGGTTACCGAATCAAGTGTTGATTCGATACATTGATACACTTGATATTAGTCGGTTATATGCAGTATGACCGGATCATTAAATCAAGTGTTGATTTAGTGATTTAATGTATAATTATATATATGATATATTACTTTACATTAACTAGTATTGGTTCACTAAAGATTATTTTCTCACTAGATTGTGCACAAGTAGTATATGTGATATATTTTTGTGCACTTGATTGTATCATGTTTGATGATACATGCAAACTTGGGTGTGTGTATGTTATACACCATGTTTAGTAAATGGTTAGGGTTTTATTTACCTTATTTATTTTTGGTTAAAAAGAAAAAACTAAATGGTTGCTTTTGTTTTATGCAAGAAGGTTCATGATGCTTCATGCATCTTTGACAAAGTGACCATTTTGTTTTTATTCCTTAACCTAACCATTTAACTAAACCCTAGTTTATTCTCTACATTAGTTACACTAACCCATGGTTGCTATATGATAAGGATTGACTTGAATTTTATTTTCAAGAATTCAATTTCTTTTTCCTTCTTCTTCTTCATCTTCTTCAAGTGAAGAAAAGAAAAGCTTTCTTGAAATTTACAAGTGATGAATCCAAGTGAGAAATCCAAATCTAAAGTGAACCCACTTCCTATTTCTTCATCCTCTACCACATGCCATGTTGTATTGGGTGTTTTCTTCACAAGTTTCATGACCTAGTGAAAATGGAGCTTGAGTTAGAGTTGCCTCGACGTAGATCATCTTCGGCATCGAAGTCAACGACCTAGCCCGCTCATTTCCCCGACGAAACCATCGCTAGAGTGCGGGATCCCGGTGATCGCAGCGAAGGGACGTTGTCACGGAGCTAAAGAAATGGTGGACCGGATCTACAAAGGTTGTATTTCCATTCACTTAGCAATAAAGTTGTTTACTTGCATCTTGTTTCGCCTATCCTCTAGTAATCGATCTAGTTTAGGGTTTCTCGGCACCGGAAAATTAGAATTTGGCATGGTTGATGCCTTGTGGAACCTCTTGAGTGTGCCTAGTGACCCTATAGTGGTATCAGAGCCTAGCTAGAGCCTTAAGCGATGTGTAGACGAAGTTAGAAACCCGATCGAACCCGTAACCCTAATCCAAAACCCTACTCTGTACATTTTTTCAAATCGTGGAATTTTGTGAATTAAAAATATGCAGAAAAATCAGCAGGGTTTTCTGGGAGTTACTATTCAAAACGAGCTTCTAAATCGATCAAGTCACCGCGGAACCGCGGCACGAGCATGGCTCGTGCGGCGGTTTCGCGGCCGTACGGTCGCCTCTTTCATCGAATTTTGCACAGTAATTCCTATATTGTTGTGCTGTTTTTTATGGAAATTTTTAATCTGTAATCAAGAGTTGAGTTTTCTGGGTTGTTTTGGGAGTTCGTAGATTTGATCGGATTGTCTAACTTTGTCTATGTGTTTTTCCGGATTATTTTAGAACATGTTAGAAAGTTCGACCGGATATAAATACCCACTTTTTCCCCTGCCGGGAAATTTCCACTTGTTGGATTTTTCCGTAGTTTAATGACGTTCTAAGTAGTGCAAGTAACGCGATGGTCCCTCTAGAAAACAAAAAACCTTAACTCGATTATGTGACCGTCTTGAACTGCCCTTTGAACCTTAGGGTTTGGGACAGTATGGCATGCCACATGTAAGGCGTTGGCTTGACCCTTCTACGGCTGGACCGTTGGTACTGTGGCATGAAGTGAATGTTTTTAAACTTATTTCATGTGTTGAGCTGTTTAGGGAAAACTTGGGTGTTTGATTGTTCGATCGAAAAGTTTAACATTTTCTATTTATCTGGAATGTGATACAATATTTGGAATCCACAAGTAGTTATGAGATAACTGATTTGAATGTTATAAACATAGCAGTTTAGTCTCACCTGATCGGTTGCCACGGAATTTTGATGCGATCAAAAGTCTGTTGCAATCACGTAGCGTACGCGGATACTCGCCGGGTAAACTTAATAGACAGCTACACCCCTTAGCCCCGACCAAGTGACTGTAGGAGAACCCCGTCGCCGAAAGCATCCGTTCGGGTGCTCACGGTAGCGGTGTTCTGCCTTGGTGCACTTCGTCGACGGTATCGGGGGTGCTGCCGTCCACTAAAGTTTGCGACAAGCATTCGATCAGAATGTCGGGAATCCTGTTGAATTTCCCGACTTGATATTGAAAAGTGTTTTTGATAATGAGACTAAAATGCAGGGTTTATAATTGTTAGGCATGTGATGTCTAAGGAATTCAGATGGTTAGGCATGCGATGTCTAAAGAGATTGCGGATTCCAACAGTTGTAGTTTTACACTTTCTTTTCTGCGACCGTAAGTGTAATATGTGATATCGCCGGTTTCGTTGCTATATGTCAACGACAATTGGGATGGGCATATTTACTTACGTTGATGACATGTGATGTTATGTGTTGCTGGATATGTTATATTGGATCGTTGTGTTTGAATAGCCGAGGGGTTTTATGTGAGATGGGTGTTTTTCATTTTCATTCATGTAAAAACTTGTATGTAATATTCATTTATTGGGGCACTTCCAGGTTGCAGAAGATGTCACCATTAGTATATTATTTACTTTTCCGCACTAGGATAGACCCAAGGAGGAGAGCACAAGTAACCGGGTTCTGGAGTCCAGTGGGAGACCAACTCGAAGAGTTGAGTCCGGGTCTCCTAACTCAAGAATTGGTAGTGTTGCTTGCCGCTCTCGTAGGGATCTAGGGGTGTGGGTTTGGCTATTCATCACGACCGTGGAATCCGTGTTTTATACTGGCTCGTATTGAAAACACGGATGTCCTAGTATATCCAATGTTTCATATGATTCTTCTGCTGCGATATCTGTGATGTGATCATTTGATGTTCTGTGATAGATACTGTATATACTATATATGATATATTATATAGACGTTGCTTATGTTTTACACCCGCGCTAGCCCTGCCCCGCTCTGCCGTTAGTTACCTAACCTAACGGTGCAGACGGGACATCGAGACGAATGCGGATGGCATAAGCGTACGTTGTATTTATCTGTGATGTTTAGGTGATTTAAATGATGGGACTTCATTAATATGATTAATGAAAGAAAAGAAACCTAAAAGATGTTTTGTAATCGAATTTTCAAAAAACAGGTAGCTACAGTTCTTGCTTTGCATCGCGGTGTTCCTTGTAAAACATCCTGCACCTTATTCGATAAGGGAATATCCGAGATCCCTTCACCGGGAGTGAATCCTTTAGCAATAACTGGCAGATGCTACAACCCTCGGTTTGTCTTTTGATTGCTTCTATAGGTTTTGCTTTGCACAGCGGTATATATGATATATCCTGCACCTTATTCGATGAGGAAAGGGCCGACGATCCCTTCACCGAGAGTGACCCCTTTAGCAAAACTAGAAAAGCCTAAAAAACACTCCATTTTTAAATCATTTGATTCTACAACGATATCAAGTTCATTACGCAATAGGTTTTCAGAAAAACCTGTCGTAGCCCTCCGTCATTTCAGATAAAGTAGTAGTTAGTATTCGTGCTACGTTTGTTGGCCTACGTCAAGGCGTAGTGTGCGGTAGCTAACTAGTATTTATCTGCTTATGCATATGATGCAGATTGGATTAGGGTAGTCGTGCGACTTTGTTGGCCTGCGTCAAGGG
The DNA here is from genome assembly GCA_030015575.1 of Agapanthus africanus. Taxonomy (NCBI): domain Eukaryota; kingdom Viridiplantae; phylum Streptophyta; class Magnoliopsida; order Asparagales; family Amaryllidaceae; genus Agapanthus; species Agapanthus africanus. Next base: position 280,714,691 of record JASDDO010000022.1, read on the forward strand.
TCGTGCGGGTGGGTTTAATTCAATCAGGAAATGACGGGTTGAACTTGACTAGCGCACTATGGTTTGTTGGCCTGCGTCAAGGTTATAGGACGCTAGGGGCAAAATATTATCGAGAATTTCAAGTGTTGAAATTTGCAATAAGATTGCATACTTTCTATGAGATAGTTGGATCCCGATACCCACTGCGAGTAAGAGTTACTCCTGGGAGAGTTTTACACATTATAATTAGCCGATCAAGTAGGTGTCTAGAAAGGTGTTAACGAGGTTACGCCTCTGGAAAAACGAGATTTACATTAATTAGGTTCGTGCGAAAGCACGGGGGACCTCCCTCAAAGTACCGACACTGGCCTAGCTGAAAGATTGGTGAACTTGTAGTGTGTAATTAATCCCGGCTAGTCTTTCCTTTTAGGGTTTGAAGGAAGATTTGATTAAAACAGTGGGAGCCATCCTGATTAGATAAAATAATAACCAATCTGATCTTGCAAGAGCATACGCTGAGTGTTTTCTTCTCTCTCTCTCCAGGTAGCGACCATATCACGCCTTAATCAAGATAATAATACGGATGTATTGATCGAATCCGCTTGTTATACTGAGCTGGGGAACGTTGGTCCCGCTCCAACTTATAATTGTTATAAGACCGAGCAGGAAATAGGGGAATACCAGAATTCCTATGCCGCCCAAACGAAGAGAGTGCATGAGATGCATCTCCTTCGGGTGTGTTCATTACAAAGAACTGTTTCTCAGTATCCTCTACGTCCTGGGTATTTGATACCGGATCAGGATCCCAGATATGTAATCTGTTACATAGGGCTACAGAAAGGCAGAGAACTGAGAACGGGTGATAAGTTTCATAAGACAGAAAACAGGGCAAGTGTTGCAGCCAAGTCTGTTGGTCACTGTCACCCTGTATTACCAGTACATTGATTCTGAACAAATGCTATTAGATACCGAACCTGATATACAAAATCATATAAATCTCTTTATTTAATAAAGAAAGGATATAATTTTGTATTGTTGGAATATGTTTTGAACATTCCCTATGTCAAAAGTTGATCGGTTCAGGCACGTTATCTAAAAGCATTGACGTTCTAAATCAAACTACAGTTCTTAGTGTACAAAACACACATAAGAGGAAGAGTTCAGAAATGAACGAATCCTTCTTGAGGTATTATAGACTAGGTCATATCAATGCGACCCGACTGGCTAAAGTTACATAAAGATGCATATTTAAATTAGTTTGAATTTACATCTTGTGAAACTTGCCGGTCATGTCACAAAGATTAGATGACCATAGCTCTATTTATTAGAAACAGTGAAAGAGTTACTGAACTCTTGGGATGATACATGTTGATGTATGAAGGTCCCTGTCTACACATGCCAAGACCAGTTCTTTGTACTTCATTACATTCTCTAATAATCTCTCAAGATTCAGACATATGTTTTTGTTGAAACACAAGTCCGAACCTTTTGAGATATTCACAGAATATATTTTAGAAGTAGAGAACCAAAATACGGGTATAAGTATTATGTCCTTTGATGAGATCAAGGAGGAGAATACTTGAGCACGGAAATCCTGGACTATTCCAAAGGAGAATGAGATTTTCTCTCAGCATTACTCCTCCGTATACACCATAGCACGATGGTATATCGGGGCGGAGCAATAGCACCCTATGTGATAAGGTGTGCTCTATGATGAGTACTACTGAGTTACCTATTTCCTTTTGGGAGTTATGCACTTGAGAAGCTGCATACCTATTGAATTAGGTTCGAATCAAATCAGTGCCTACCACTCCATATAGGATATGGTATGGGAAGAGCCCATCTCTTAAGTAAGTTAAGATTTTGGGATGTCCGGCCTATGTCAAAAGCAAAATCCGAACAAGATCGAGGCAAGGTCAGTTCTATAGAACTGGAAAGGTTCCAGCTATACAAAACTGCAGCTGATTTGACAGAACCGAAGGATTCAATAGTCCCCAACGAACCACAGCCTCTCCGCCGATCTAGCAGGGTTCCTCATCCGCCATAGAGATACTTCGGTTTCTCGATGACAGTAGGAGCGAGGAATGCATCATCAGATGATGACCCAACTAGTTTCGAGCAGGCCATCGAGAGTAAGGCTCTGGAAGAATGGCTGGATGCTTAGCGATCTGAGATGGAATCCATGTACACCAACAAAGTATGGACTTTGGTTGCTATATCTGAAGGGTTAAATCCCCATCAGGAGAAAGTATAACTTGAGAAGATTACTTAGTGTAGATGGAAAAGTTGAGACTTTCAAAGCTAGATTGTTAAAGGTTTTCATCACCGACCAGGCGTGGATAATGATGAAACCTTTTCCAGTGCCTATGCTTAAGTCCATCCGGATCCTACTTAACATTGCTGCATACCATGACTACGATATCTGGTGGTTGGATGCCATGACTGCTTTTCTAAATAATGATTTAGAAGAGAACGTCTATAAGTACACAGCCAGAGGGCTTCATAAAAAGTGGGAGCAGCGGAAACATGTGCATGTTGCTTTACAGGTTAAAGCAGGCATCGCGGAGTTGGAACGTCTGTTTTGATGTGCTAGTCAAAGTGTTTGACTTCATCAAAATGGTAGATGAACCTTGTATATACAAAAAGGTAGTAGAGAGTAAGGTGGCTGTCCTCGTAGAGTACGTGGATGACTTACTCAAGATAGGGAAGGAGTTTCCTATGCTACGCTCGGTCAATCTCCGCTTATCATAAGGATTCTCCATATAGGATCATAATGATACCTCCTGAATCCTGGATTTTGGATCTATGAGATAGATCTAATTGGATATTAGGATACTCACTAGTTGTAGTGAGATGGTATCAATTGATCCGGGGGAGAATCACTGGAAAAGTTCCAGGGTGATAAGGACGACTGAATGTCAGTCGCAGGCATTGTCTTTACCCTCAGTAAAGGGACGGTATGTTGGAAGAGTTCCAAGCTAGATACCGTGGCATACTAGACGATAAAGGTTGGATACATCGCTACCAAAGATGCTACCAAAGAGGCAGTCTGGGTGTATATTAGTTCATGAGATGAACTTAGTTCCTCCCATTGTGTGACAATGGAGTTGTGGCTTATGCCAAGGAACGTCCGTCCCATCAGTGATCCAGACATATTCTAAGGCAGTGTCACCTGATCATGGAGATGGTTGATCTCCAGGGTGATCGAGGTAAGGAGAGTAGACTCAGAGGACAACACGGCGGATCCACTCACAAAGGCCTTTTCCCAGAGAGAGACTTTTATGGGATGCTTGAGTATGAGATACTACAACCACTGCTATCAGATGGCCCTAGTGCAAGTGGGAGATTGTTAGTTATATGTATGCCCTAGAGGCCATTACTATACATAGGATGTATATTGTAGTGGATGCTTGGACATATATAAGGAGGACTTTCTTGCTCGACATGATAGTATGCTATCTGGTTGCTCATTACCTTAACGTATACACTGATTGTCTCTCTGTTACATGTTGGTAAAGCCCTTAGGATGTGCATTTGACTACCTGGACTATGATGTGGATCATACTAGTGGGGACATGGTAGTCCATAAGTACATCCTTTAAGGTCCCTAGTCATGGGTGTATCGAGACAGGGCATCGATATACCAGTGTAGACTAGCGTAAACCTTCTCGACCCATACAGATGGGCGATGGATGATTCCATATCCATTGGTGTTTGACATCAGAGATGATATACGGGTGCTCAGTGGAGACTTGGTACACTGGACGGACTCGTCGAGAACTCCCAGATGGTATTATACCTTACATCAGATGGCAGTTCTCTGGTGACACTGGTACAGGTTAGTCTGTAGACCCGAGATCGTCATAGAGTCTTGTGTGATTCCCACTGTGCTTTAATTTCCACCTTACCACGTCCAACAGGGCATGCAAAACGGTGGTTTTTGGGTACAATCCCGAATCACATGGAGGCAATGAGCGATCGGAGGGGATTCGTCTCTCCCGGTATAGGGAGTTGATGTTGCGCTGTGTTCGATTGGCTATAACCGGAAATCCCTGGCCAGGGTTGCTGAGATTTACTGGTAAGTGTTACCATTAGTTTCTCGAACTATTATAGACCTCATATCGACATGACTTATCGAGCTACTGGGGTCTGACGTTTACCACCCCTAGGAGAGATATGCGACATATCATACGACGAGACCGGACTGTACGGTAAGTGTTACTGGTTGGATTCACAGGAGTGTGAGCGGGCTTGCTCGTTGATCTTCTGATCGCTCAATACCCGGGTAGCTGTTACGTTTAGCAGACCGCTTGCGGCTTGTGGGTGTTTGATATGATCATCACCTACTGCCGGCGTATTGACGAGTCTTTAGAGTCCTACACAGAGGTTTCCTGGCTCAAACGAAACTAAATAGGAGCACATATGAGATATGTGCAGGACCAAGAATAATACCAGTATGTGATACTGTATTCGATTCTCGCGATTTGTATCATTGGACGGTTATATGAGATATAGCCGGGTTACTGAATCAAGTGTTGATTCGATACATTGATACACTTGATATTAGTCGGTTATATGCAGTATGACCGGATCATTAAATCAAGTGTTGATTTAGTGATCTAATGTAAAATTATATATATGATATATTACTTTACATTAACTATTATTGGTTCACTTAAGATTATTTTCTCACTAGATTGTGCACAAGTAGTATATGTGATATATTTTTGTGCACTTGATTGTATCATGTTTGATGATACATGCAAACTTAGGTGTGTGTATGTTATACACCATGTTTAGTAAATGGTTAGGGTTTTATTTACCTTATTTATTTTTGGTTAAAAAGAAAAAAATAAATGGTTGCTTTTGTTTTATGCAAGAAGGTTCATGATGCTTCATGCATCTTTGACAAAGTGACCATTTTGTTTTTATTCCTTAACCTAACCATTTAACTAAACCCTAGTTTATTCTCTACATTAGTTACACTAACCCATGGTTGCTATATGATAAGTATTGACTTGAATTTTATTTTCAAGAATTCAATTTCTTTTTCCTTCTTCTTCTTCATCTTCTTCAAGTGAAGAAAAGAAAAGCTTTCTTGAAATTTACAAGTGATGAATCCAAGTGAGAAATCCAAATCTAAAGTGAACCCACTTCCTATTTCTTCATCCTCTACCATTTGCCATGTTGTATTGGGTGTTTTCTTCACAAGTTTCATGACCTAGTGAAGATGGAGCTTGAGTTAGAGTTGCCTCAACGTAGATCATCTTCGGCATCGAAGTCAACGACCTAGCCCGATCATTTCCCCGACGAAACCATCGCTAGAGTCCGGGATCCCGGTGATCGCAGCGAAGGGACGTCATCATGGAGCTAAAGAAGTGGTGGACCGGATCTACAAAGGTTGTATTTCCATTCACTTAGCAATAAAGTTGTTTACTTGCATCTTGTTTCGCCTATCCTCTAGTAATCGATCTAGTTTAGGGTTTCTCGGCACCGGAAAATTAGAATTTGGCATGGTTGATGCCTTGTAGAACCTCTTGAGTGTGCCTAGTGACCCTACACAAGCTGCTTAAATCCATCTATGGGTTAAAGCAGGCATCGCGGAGTTGGAACATCTGTTTTGGTGTGGTAGTCAAAGAGTTTGACTTCATCAAAAGCATAGATGAACCTTGTATATACAAGAAGGTGGCAGAGAGTAAGGTTGTATTCCTCATATTGTACGTGGATGACATACTCTTAATAGGAAATGATGTTCCTATGCTGCACTCGGTCAAGCTCTTCTTATCACCAAGATTCTCAATGAAAGATCTAGGTGATGCCTCCTGCATTTTGGGAATTAAGATTTATTGAGATAGATCTAGACGGATACTTGGATTGTACCAATTCAGGTACATTGACACTATACTAAAGAGGTTTAGTATGAATGAATCCAAGCGTGGGAACCAACCCACGATCTCTGGACTCACTCTCTCCAAAGAGATGTCTCCCAAGACTGATTTGGAAAGAGCTCGCATGCAAGGATACCCTATGCTTCGGCAGTAGGCTCTATCATGTACGCGATGCTATGTACCAGACCCGATATAGCATACTCACTAAGTGTAGTGAGTAGGTATCAAGCAGATCCTGGAGAGAATCACTGGACAGCTGTAAAGAACATTCTCAAGTACTTGAAAAGGACAAAAGAGATGTACTTGGTGTATGGTAACGGAGAACTCCAGGTGGAGTCCTTTACCGATTCGAGCCTCCAGTGTGATAAGGACGACTCTAAGTCGCCCTCGGGATTTGTCTTTACCCTAAATGGAGGGGCGGTTTGTTGGAAGAGTTCCAAACAGGAAACTATGGCAGACTCGACGATGGAGGCTGAATACATTGCTACCAACGATGCTACCAAAGAGGCTGTCTGGATAAAGAAGTTCATCACTGAACTTGGTGTGGCTCCATCCATTAAGTATCCAATACCTCTGTATTTTGATAACAATGGAGATGTGGCTTTGGCCAAGGAACCCAGGTCCCATCAGAAGTCCAGACATATTCTGAGGCGGTATCACCTGATCCTGGAGATAGTTGATCACCGGGAGATCGAGGTCAGGAGAGTTGATATGAAGGACAACACTACGGATCCACTCACAAAGGCCATTCCTCAGATACAATTTGAGAGACTCTTCAGGATTTTGGGTATGAGATACTACAACGGCTGGCCTTAGTGCAAGTGGGAGAATGTTATTTATATGTATGCCCTAGAGGCCATTATTGTACATATGATGTATATTATAGTGGATGCTTGGATATATATAGAGAGGATTTTCTTGCTCGATATGATGGTATGCTGTCTGGTTTCACTTTATCTAAACATGTTAACGAATACTGTTTTGTGATCACATGTTGATAAAGCCCTTAAGATATATACTTGACTACTAGGACTATGATGAGATCATACTAGTGGGGCCAGGGTAGTCAACGAGTACATCCTATAGCAGTTCCTAGTCGAGGGTGTATCGAGACAGGACATCGATACTCCAGAGTAGACTAGCGTATACGCATCTTGACCCATATGTTGGGCGATGGATGATCCAATATCCATTGGTGTTGGACATCGAAGATGGTGTATGGGTGCTCAGTGGAGACTGGGTACACAGAACGGACTCGCCGAGAACACCTGGATGGTATTATACCTATCGTCGGATAGCAGTTCTTTGGTGACACTGGTATAGGTTGGTCTGTAGACCCGAGATCGTCATAGAGTCTTGTGTGATTCCCACTGTGCTTTCATTTCTACCTTACCACGTCCAAGAGGGCATGCAAAACGGTGGCTTTTGGGTACAGTCCCGAATCATATAAAGGCAATGAGCGATAGGAGGGGTTTCGTCTCTCTCGGTATAGGGAGTTGATGTTGTGCTGTGTTCGATTGGCTATAACTGGAAGTCCCTTGCCAGGGCTGATATGGAGATTTACTGGTAAGAGTTATCAGTAGTTTCTCGACCCGTTATGAGACTTACATCGACACGACTTATCGGTTACTGGGGTCTGACGTTTACCACCCTTAGACAAGATATGCAACATATCAGACGAAGAGATCGGACTGTACGGGAGTGTTACTAATTGGATTTGTAGGAGAATGTACAGGCTTGTTTCTTGATCTTCTGATTGCTCAATACACGGGTGGCTGTTATGTTTAGCTGACCGCTTGCAGCTTGTAGGTGTTTGATATGATCATCACCTGCTGCTGGCGTATTGACGATTCTTTAGAGTCCAACACATAGATTTCCTGGCTCAGGCAAAACGGAGTAGGAGCGCATATGTGATATGTGCGGGACCGAGAATAATACGATATGAGATACAGTATTATATTCTCACGATATATGATATCGGCCGGGTATATGTGATATAGTCAGGTCATCGGATCAAGTGTTGATTCGATGAATCGGTACATGTTATATTAGTCGGTTATATGCTATATATAGCTGGATTGTCGGATCAAGTGTTGATTCGGTAATTTAATGTATAATTATATATGTGATATATTACATTACGTTAACTAATTTAAGCTCGCTTTATTGATTCATTTTCTCACCGGGTAATACATTGATATATATGCGATATATGTTAATTGTATTATTTTCTATTGTTACAAAAATATATTATATATGTGATATATAATATTGTAACAAGTTAGGGTTACAAATGCAACATGATTTGTGGAGATTAAACAAGTTAGGGTTTGATTTGGGTTAGCATTTGGGTTAGCTTTTTCATGAAGCTTCTTGAAGCTTTATTTTGTTTTAAGCTTAGATATTTTGTATTGATTTTTTGTGAAGATATTTCTTAACCCAACCCAAACCCTTTTACCCTAGTTTATTCTCTACAAGGGTTAAGCCTTCATTCTTGACCAAGGGTTGCAATTGTAACCATAACAATAATTTCATTATTCATCACAAAAGCTTTCTTCTTTTTCTTCTCCTTGAAAAAGCTTGCTAGCTTTTTGACTTGTAATGATTTAAAGTGAGAAATTGAAAACAAAAGAGAGCAAAATTTCTACTTCATCATCCTCATCCATTCTAGCCACTTAGATTAAGGTGTTCACTTCACTAATACTTGATTAGAGAAGTGAGAGCTTGAGCTTGAGATTCTTCAAAGTAGATCATCTTCGAAAAGGAAGATTTCAAGCAAGCATGGATCATTCGACTTGTGGAACCTCTCTAGAGTCCGGGAGATCATGGATCGCAGCGAAGGGACTACTACTCGGAGCTTATGAAGTGAAGGAATGGACTACAAAGGTTGTAATCCCTCTCTCTTAGATGTAAAGTTGTTTACATGCATGTTAACCCTAATTCTCTAGTTAAGATCTTAGTTAGGGTTTGTTTAGCACCCCAAAAATTTTAAAGTAGCATGATTGATGCTTGCCAAAACCTTCACAAGGTGCTATGCTAACCCTACAGTATCAACACTCGAAACATCATGAAACCCGAGTCCAGCATCGACACGTAAATCCTCATATATCTCGGGCTCCGTCAGTCCGGATCGGCCAACGGGCTCCGTCTGCGGTATCGTCCCTCAGGCTCCGGCAGAATGGGTCGGCCCAATATCCATCTCTCCACTCCGGTCGGTATCCTCTGGATAACCGCCAGGTCCAACCAATCACCAGTAGGAAGTAGTCCCTCTGCCAAGCTCACCGTCTACTGCACAGCAAATCCTTTCTCGCCCCGGGGTACCATACCGGGTCCACCATGTACCCGCAAACGGCCTCATCCAGCTCCTCAAATCGGGTATCACAGTCACACGTCTCAGGACCGAAAAAAGAATGGTGGACGCACTGAAATATCATATCAAAAGAAACCGGGTTTTTAAAACAATACATACTTACTTTTGAAGTAACCACGGTTCTCAAATCCAAAAATCTCACGAAAACAACATATCTCAATGCGTATAATCGAAAAGCAAGATGTATGTGATATATAACAGATATGTAAGCATATCTGTATATCATGCAACATGGAACAGTAACATGCACATATCAGGGAAAAACCGCTCATTTTAAATAAATCCAGTTTTTAAATATATCATGCGGTTCCCAATTTCTCCCAAGTCAAATGCAACATCATATGAAGGCGTATATGTAACTATAGCAGGTAAATCATGCAAGGAGTCATATCAGGATGCAGCAATTATACTGTATAGTGACATAGCAATTATCGATGATGAAGTGTTTGAGCCGGCTAATCTGTGTACGTGTAACATATGCATCATCGATAATGGTGCAGGTGTACTAGCACAGGTATATGTAATGCAATGAGAGTGACATGAGCATAGCATAAAGTAAATCGTATGCGAATGCTGACAGGTATACGTATCTAACATGACCGAGTCGGTGAATCTATCAATCGGCATCCAACCTCACAACATCACGTACAGTATAATCCATCGTACGGCATCCTCTAGTCAAGGGTATGGATCTGTCATCATAAAACTCGTCACATATGGTAGACCATCGTACGGCGGCATTAAACCATCAGGGATCCTATCAACCTATATGACAATGAGGGGTACGGACCTAAAGTCTCGTATGATATATCACTCATGATTCAAAACATTTATATATATCTATATACGTATGTCTCAGGTCACATCCATAACCAACTCATATCAGGAGGCCGACAAAGGTATTGATCATCTCAATCGACGCGCATCCGTATACTGACATATCATCAAGTCATCATATCACCTCGTATATTCTTTTCATCGCATTTATATCTCACATCAAGTCAATTTATATATACATCAAATGTCATGTTACTCTAAAATTCATACTTATTCTAATGCAACTATATATCTATAAGTCGTGATTCACATTCACTTTTCATATCCCTAAAGCTTTCATCTCCTATCTCGATTTACATAATCAACCATTCACATCATCTCTAACTATCCTTTTAACCCTATCCATAGTTTCCTAATCTAGGTTTCCTTAACCATATTCTATGAAATTGTTTCCATCAAAAACATGTGGGGGTGCTATACGTCATCCACCCGACTACCCCCATAAATATAGATCTACTCACCTTTCTCCTTGCTTGCCGAAGTCGATGACGCCACGCTCCGTCATCTCGGAATCCACGTGAAGGTACCTATAATAACACACAAACGCAATCTCTATTAAAATCGAATACGGAAAACCGATACGGCACACGGTGCGCTCATAGGTTAGAACCTATTGCCTACGTGTGCAAAAACAATCAAACAACCCTTGTTGTTGATGTACAAACGCCGAACAACAAAATACAATACCAAATTCTAAAACCAAGCATTCATAATACGGAAAACATTAACAAAAATCACACCAATGTGCTCCCAGATTTTCCATCAAGCAAAATTAGCCAATTTTGCATATGGGGTTGCTCTAGATATAGGATAACAATGCCCCAGACCAAAAATCATCGAATTGCACCAAAATGTGGCCGCAATTTGCGGCCACAATAAATAAATCTGCGGCCGAAAAAGATCTATAGGGGCTCCGGTTTCAGGGGGTGATTCATGGTTGCCTGAACGTCTCATGGTCAAGGGAACATCTTTTAAAATGGTCTCGGGTCATCCCAGATCTCTAAATACCATCACTAAATCCATAAAAACCCAATATCGACAAAATCTAAAGTTCGTATTTTGGGGTTTGGTCACTGGTCCAGGTCAAGAATCGATCTCTAGGGTCTTGTAAATAGCCACTAGGCATCATCCAATCCACACAACACTCAAACCCTTCTCTAGGAATTTCTAACTTCACCATTTCACACTAAATCAACTCCTAACTATACTAGAATGCTAGGAAAACATAATCTAAACTAAGTGAATGGAATTTTACCTCATTTGGGCAACCCAAAAAAAACCCTAGCTCCCCAAAGTCCTCAAAATCCAACATTGATGGGTCCAAAGTGTAGAGGGTGAAGAGGGGATCAACTTTAATGAAAGGGGTTTAGGGTTTGGATGAAGAATTTGAGATGATTCATAGGGTAGAGGTGGAGGGGGAATGTGAAGATGAAGAAGGAGAAGAAGAAAATGATAGGGGAAACGAAATGATGCAGCCCCCCCTCTCTCACTTATTCTCTCTCTCACCTATTTACCCGTCTACCCTTCTCATTTCTTTTCTTTTTATTTATAAAACCAACTCACATAATACCCCAAAACAACACAAGAAATAATGCGTAATCAAAACATAACATGACATGGTGCACTGGCCATGGAAAACTATAGAAACACGGATTTGGCCTAATCGCGATTAGCTGTGCACTAATCGAGTTTTATCCAAACTTCATATAATAAATTTTAAAAATGCCAAATCCAATATGTATATTTTTAAATGAATAAATCATTTTAATCTCCAATTATTTCACAATTATTGGTATATATTTACCTTTTTACGAAAACCCCAAATTTCGCAAATCGGGTAGTTTTCGCCAAATATATTATTTTAATATTAAATTCCAACAATAATATTTTTTATTTTCTGAAATGTTACAGTATATCGGGGCGGAGAAATTGCACCCTATGAGATATGGTGTGCTCTATGATGAGTACTACTGAGAAGCCTATTTCCTTTTAGGGGTTATGCACTTGAGAACCTACATACCTATTGAATAGGGTTCCCACCAAATCAGGTGCCTACCACTCCATATGAGATATGGTATGGGAAGAGCCCGTCTCTTAAAAAGGTTAAGATTTGGGGTTTTCCGGCCTATATCTGAAAGCAAAATCCAGACAAGCTCGAGGCAAGGTAAGTTCTGTGGAAGTTTGTTGGATATCCCAAGCATTCGCAAGGGAATATCTTCTACCACACCGAGGAACAAAAAGGGTTTTATTTCTCGGCATGCCACCTTTTTAGAAAAGGATTTTCTTATGAAGAAATTAGTGGTCATAAGGTAGAACTTGAAGGCGTTCCAGCTATACAAACTACAGCTGATGATTTGGTAGAACCGGAGGATTCAATAGTTCCCAACGAACCTCAGCCTCTCCGCCGATCTAATAGGGTTCCTCACCCACCTGAGAGATACTTAAGTTTTCTTTATGACAGTGGGAGCGAGGATTGCATCATGAGATGATGACCCAACTAGTTTTGAGCAGGCCATCAGGAGTGGGGACTCTGTGAGAATGGCTGGATGCTAAGCAATCTGAGATGGAATCCATATACACCAACAAAGTATGGACTTTGGTTGCTATATCTGAAAGGTTAAATCCCCATCAAGAGCATGTATATCCTGAGAAGATTACTTGGTGTAGATGGAAAAGTTGAGACTTTCAAAGCTAAGGTGTAACATTTCAGAAAATATAAAATATTATTTTTGGAATTTAATATTAAAATAATATATTTCCCGAAAACTGCCCGATTTGCGAAATTGGGGTTTTCGAAAAAGGGTATAAATATATACCAATAATTGTGAAGTAAATGGAAATTAAAATGATTTATTCATTTAATAATATATTTAAAGGATTTGGCATTTTTAAAATTTATTATATGCAGTTTGGATAAAAACCCGATTAGTGCACTGCTGATCGCGATTAAGCCAAATCCGCGTTTCTACAATTTTTCGTGGCTAGTGCACCATGTCATGCTATATTTTGATTACATGTTGTGTTCTTGTGTTATTTCGGGGGTATTATATGGTTTGGTTTTAAATAAATAAGAAAAAGGTTAAAAAGAGAAAGGGTATAAGGGTAAATAATGAGATAGAGGGTTAGAATAAGTGAGGAGAGAGAGGGGGGCTGCCTCATTTCATTCCCCCATCTATTTTACATCATTTTCTTCTCCGTATTCAACCTCATCTCCCTCCACCTTCACCCCAAGAAATCATCTCCAAATCTCTATCAAAACCCTAAACCCCTTTCATTAAAAGTGATCCCCTCTTCACCGTCTACACATTGGGCCAAGAAAAATGAGATTTTGACAACATTGGCAAACTAGGGTTTTTCTTGGGTTGCCCAAATGAGGTAATTTCATCACCATTAGAACGATATTTAATTCACTTTAGCTTTCATGCAAGTTTAGAAGTGATATTGTGATGTTTAGTGAGGTTAGAAAATTCAAGTTAGGGTTTTGGGGAATTATTGAATTCAAAGATGAAATTGAGGTTAGTAGAGACCTAATAACCCTCTAGAGTTAGTTTCATGGACTGAAACCAGGTATAGAACCCAAAACCCCAAACTTAGAAACCCGACGTCGGAAAATTGTGAGTATTGTGATGGTATTTTGGAATCTGCCAACATTCGGGGACCTGGAAAATTATTTAGCGAACATAGTGACACATGCAGGCACCCAGGAAGCTACCACAAAGACCCGAGACCCCAACTCCACCTTTTGGCCACAGTTTTATTCCTTCTGGCCATAAATTGTGGCCAGACTAGGGACTTGTGGGCTCGTGTTTGTTTCATGGCTTCAGTATCTGTAATTTAGACCCTCCACATATGCAAAATTGACTGATTTGACCTAGGGTAAAATCTGGGAGCATATTGGGGTGTTTTTGGCTATATTTTCCGTATTTTGGGATGCTTGGTTCTGATATTAGGATTTGTATTTGTTCGTGTGGCGTTTGAACGTCAACGACTAGGATTTTTAGTCGTGTTTTACACGCGAAGCTATAGGTTTTAACCTATGGGCGAAACTTGTGCTGTTTTGGTTTTCAGAACTTGACTTTAATAACGTTGCGATATGTGTTATTATTGTAGGTACCTCACGTGGATTCCGAGGTGTATGGCATCATCGACTTCGACAAGCAAGAACCAAGGTGAGTGGATCTATATCTACAGGGGAAGTTGGGTGGATGGCGTATAGCACCCCCGCACACTTTGATGGAAACCAATTTATATATAGTTTATGGTTAATGAAACCTTTAATAGAAAACTATAGATAGAGTAAAAAGGTAGTTAGAGGACCATATTAGAAACTAAGGATAGTTAGAAGGGATATGATACGGCTAATATGTGATGACGGGACTTGGGGATGAGATTTGATGATATTACCGTTTAGGGTACTATAGGACTAGATAGTCGACGTGGATGTGTCATCCGAACCATACATAATTCCAAACTAAGGAATTGTATGCATCTTTTAAACAGATACCTTGAGGGACGTTACGGATTTTCAAAAGATATCTTTTCCTTAAAAACACCGTAGCCCCTACTTTCAAAACTATGATTCGCATCTTTCAAAAAAACTGTTGTATGGTTTGGGTGTGTATGTTAGATTAAATACTTACACTTTTAGTGAAGGTAGAATGTATATGTAAATTGACTTGATGTGGGATATAAATGCGATGAAAAGAATACATGACACGATATGAGGATTTGGTGATATGTTGGTATACGGCTGCGAGTCGATTAAGATGATTTATACCCTGCCGGTCCCCTGATATGAGATTGTTGCGGATGTGATCTGGGACATAGGTATATAGAGATATTTATATGTGTTGTGAATCATGAGTGTTAACCATACGTGATGTTAGGTCCGTACCATCCTCGTCTTATAGGTTGATAGGATCCCTGATAGCTTAATGCCGCCGTACGAAGATTTTCCGTGCGTGATGAGTTTGACTTGACGATTGATCTATACCCTTGACTTGAGGTTGCCGTACGATGGATTATACCGTACGCGATGTTGTGAGGCTCGATGCCGATTGATAGATTCACCGACTCGATCACGTTAGATACGTATACCTTATAGCTTTTAGCTGATGATTTACCTTATACTGCATTCATGTTATTCGCATTGCATTACTTATACCTGTGATAGTATACCTGCACCATTATCGATGAAGCGTATGTTACACGTACACAAATTGTAGGCTCACACACTTCATCATCGATAATTACTATGTCACTACACAGTAGGATTGCTGCATCATGATATGAATCATCGCATAACATGTTTGCGTACATACACATTATATATTCATATTGGTGCACATATACTTTGATATATCCATGCTTGCGCACATACACATTATATATTCATATTGGTGCACATATACTTTGATATATCCATGCTTGCGCACATACACATTGTATATCCATATTGGTGCACATATACTTTGATATATCTATACTTGTGCACATACACATTGTATATCCATATTGGCGCACATATACTTTGATATATCCTTACTTGTGCACATACATATTGTATATCCATATTGGCGCACATATACTTTGATATATCAATACTTGCGCACATACACATTGTATATCCATATTGGCGCACATATACATTGATATATCCATACTTACGCACATACGCATTTGTATATCCATATTGGTGCACACATACATTGGTACCTCTATACTTGCACATATACATATTGTATCTACATAGATAACTGGTTTTATTGGGAAATTGGGAACCGCATATTATATTTTAAAAACTGGAATCAATTAAAAGAGTGGTTTTCCCTTAATATGTCATATCACTGTTCCATGTTGCATGATATACGGATATGCATACATTTCTATTATATGTCGCATACATCATGCCCTATGATTTTACGCATTGAGATATGTTGTTTTCTTGAGATTTCTGGATTTGAGAACCGTGGACATTTTAAAAGAGATCATGTGTTGTTTTAAAAACCCGGTTTCTCTTGATATGATATTTTAGTGCGTCCAACATGTGTTTTCTCGGTTCTGAGAGTGACATGTGAAACCCGATTCGAGGAGGAGGAGGATTCCATTTGCGGGTACATGGTGGACCCGGTATTGTACCCCGAGGCGAGAGAGAGATTTCGTGTGGATGACACTGAGCCTGGCAGAGGGACTACTACCTACCGGTGATAGTATATGGGCTCGGCGGATATCCGGAGGATACCGACCGGAGTCGAGAGATGATATGGGCCGAACCGGACTACCGGAGTCCTTAGGCCGATACGGACTGACGGAGCCCGAGAGATATGAGGATTTGCGTGTTGATGCTAGACACGAGTTTCATGATGTTTCGAGTGTCAATACTGGACACTCAGGTTCCATGATTTTGTGGTGTCGCGATGGACACATGTTGATTTATATCCTCATATTTTCATGCATATGCTTTTATGATATTTACATGCATGATGGTGTTGTGTCAGTGGTTGATACGTGGACGAAATCCACATGTATACATACATTGATTATATGGGTGGACGAAATCCACATGCATACATACATTGATTTTATGGATGGAAGAGATCCACATGCATACATAGATTGATTATATGGTGGACAAGATCCACATGCATACATGCATTGATTATATTGTTGGATATTATCCACATGCTTATAGGCATTGACTACCTTGTTGGGACATATACAGACCCGGTCACCCTAGACATCATAGTATTATCTTTATGATATAGTTGACCTAGGAGTCGTTGTTTATTCGATTGTTATCTGTTGATATTTTCCTACTCATGAGTTGGCAACTCACCCATGTTGTGCCACAGTTCTTGCAGGTTGACCGCTTGGATCAGTAGCGGCTTCGCTGGCACACAGTTTCATTCGGGTGTTTTGCATTGATAGGTGGGACATTGTATCGTACCCACTCTTTTATCTATATTTCATATTGTATCTAGTTAACTCTATCAATCAAAATTTGTATTTGTGTAAATAATGAGACTTAGTGGGTTTGTGGTTGCGAGGCTTAGAGCGAGGGGTTTTCCGCTACTTGTGGTTTTTATCTCTTGATTTTCTTTATCTTTGTGGTGATCTTCGTCGTTGGGCGTCGTATACTTATATATATTGTCTTGCGTGATTGTGATCCGCCGTTTGGCGAAGAGATAGCTCCCGCTTAGGGATGCCTTTATCATTATCTTGTATATGTGGTTTTGGATCAAAATATACAAAGGAGGTGTTGCCCAAATTTGTAAAAGACGAAACACGTTTTCAAACTAGCAAATTTCACTTGCATTTTCATGTTCCTTTCCCATGCGTTAAGAAAACTTGATTTCACTATACATTTATTTCAAAACTTCACCTCCTTTATTTTCTTGAAAAGGTTTAGATTTCTGGGTTTTCAGCTTACTTGAATTACGTTACGCCTCTAGACGTTGCGCGATTTAAGTGCTGGTCACGAGCTAGTATTTCGGTTCGTGACAAAGTTGGTATCAGAAGATTAGGTTTAACCTTTGTTCGAGTCTATGTTTGACTATGCGGAGTCTAGGGCGGGTATGTATTTCGAAACCTAGACTTGACCTTACGGAACTTAGACTTGAACGGGGGGGTATTAGACCCGAACTTTCGTTTCATAGGTTGACCCTGATTGATGTAGTAGGTATCTTGAGTAGAGTGACGTACTGTACGTATGTTCTGCGGTATATTTACGATACGATACTCAACTTAAGAAACCTTTGGATGTACATATTTTGAGAGCATTGATTATATTAGTTTCCATGATCATACTTTCATTGATGTTGTTCTTCTTATGATCTTGTATCCATTCTGGATCTTTCGTTTCCTTTCTTGTCGTTGACCTGCTCTCTTCGATACTCGATTGAGGTTCCTGTCACCATGGTTTGAGCACAGTTTGAGCTGCTGCTAGTGTTGCGGTCAAGGCGAGCTCGTCTGGTACGAGGGCTGACCATTGTGTTTTCTGGTGACATATGAACGTCTCGATATAGTGTTATGTTGTGACCTCTTGTAGAGGCGAGTGCTTGGTTTTACACCGAATGATCAGGCCATTGTTAGAGCTGCCAGTTGTGAGAGGATTGATGATGTATAGCATACCTAGAGATTATGATGTCGCCTACCGTGCAGACAGATAACCCAGCTGTTGCTGAGATTGATAGGATGTCACTTCCAGAGCTTACGAGCTGAGATCGCCGGAGCTTTCGGGTAGAGATGCGACAGATGATAGCTAGTCTATCCCGATTTGAGAGACGAAGGTGATCCGTCCGATTTGATGCGCCGACGCAGGCCCAGTTGAGTTGAAGATTTTCAGTGTGGAGAGTCTTACTCAGATCTAGAGCAGACCGATCCAGAGATGATCGTTGATGAATCGTCTTTCATGGAGGATTGAGGCATTGCTTAGCATGCGGACGAAGAGTATTCACATGTTGAATAGGTGAAGCTAAAAAAAGTTCGAACGAGTGTCAGAAACCCATTCTTTTTTCTAAGTTTAAAGTGTTCGGAGGAACATGCAAGTGATTCTGTGGACCCTCTAGAAGAATGAAACCCTAACTCGACATGATTACCATGGAACCGCTTTGACCTTAGGGTTTGTGGCAGTTTAGCGGTGCCATCAGTGAGGCTTGGGTTTGCCCTTCTACGGCTGGTCCAGAGGTACTGTGGTATGTACCAAATATTTTTAGACTGTGCTCAGGTGTTGAGCTTTCGAGAAATTATGGGACTTCGATGACTCGATCGAAAAGTTTAACGCCATCCGGATACCATGTGATAAGAGACCAGTAAGCTGACCAGCTTCAGATAGAGGACCTCACCCAGATGTGTTGTGAGTTGATAGAGAACGGACAAGTATTGAGTATTCTTCCGATGGTTGGGACGAGTTCCCGAGGACGTGTTCGGCCAGATATTTTCTACAGAGTGATGAAGATACAGAGTACGTGATTTCGAGTCCATGTAAGAGACTTCGGTTGACCGTGGCCGAGAACAGTAGCAGTATGCAGACCGCAAGACGTGACGTCATAGTGAGCAATGATACAGACGAGTGGAACCAGAGGTTCGTCCGAGACGCTAACGAGCTGTTGTTACTCCCCGTAGAGATTAGAGATCTGATATGCATACAGAGGCGTTGGGATACGGCCAGTTCCCGAGGAAATGTTGTGATGAGAACGCAGATGTTCAGAAAGCGAGAAAAGATTATGTGAGAGTACCAGCCTCCGTACAGTTCGGCATAGGCGAGATCGGAAGAGACCTTGAGCAGGATTCCTTCAAGGACACTGCCGTAACAAGATTTGCACCGAGGATCAGTTGTGTCACGAGTATTCAGAGGACCAGAGGCCGATGCCAGTGACATGCTGCTTTATGAGTGGTCATGATAATTGGCCGAGAGATGACCAGAGAAGTGCTAGAGCGGAATCGTTCCCGTTAGCACACCTGACCGGGCCGATGAGCCGATGGATTGCGAGATTGGTGAATCCACCGAGAAATGAGGACCTAGAGACAGAAGACGCCAGGCCGTGAGCAGGAGGTGAGCAGATGTTCTTTTTCTGCCGATTTTAGGCGCACCGACATTTTTCGACATTGTAGGAGGTGTACCTCGATGTCATTTATTGCCATATGCGTTTGTGATCCGAGTATCACGCTTATATCGCTTGGATTTTAGTTTTGGTGATCGAGTTTCATGATGTCGTTTTCATGCACCATGGGCACCTACTGGGTATTGTAAGTCTACGTTGCCCACCCCGGTGCTTGCGGGGAGGCGGAAAACGGAATAAAAATCGGATTTTTATCATGCTAGGCAACATGGACTAACTAAGGAGGATATTTGCTAAATAAAAACTAACTAAAAGCTAACTAGATTTAGCTATAGTGTAGAAAGGTTATACTTTGGGCTTTATGTCCTTCTCTCCTTGCTCCTTGGAGTGGAAGAAAGAGATCACCTTGTCGTCTTCTCTAGTCGAAGAAGGATCCACCCGAGAGCCTCCACCTTTGGCTTCAACTCCAAGCTAGAAGTAACTAAGGTGCTAGAAGTGCTAATCCTAGAACCTTAGATGAGAGTAGAGATTACTTTGGAAAGGTTTAGCTCAAGCTCAAGTGTTTCTCAACACATGAGAAGGGAGAGCTTGAGGGATAGGAAGAGCAAGAGAGAGAAAGCATATGATAGAATGAGAGAATAATAGAACCATTCTCACATATATATGTGAATTAAGTAAATTGATAATTAGCAAGATAATTGTCATGGCTTAATCAAGACATGACCATTATCATTTCATATTTAATGCAAATTGCAAGGATCAAAGAGCATCTTTTATATGGAATGATGATGGTCAAAGTGTCAACCTATGTCAACAAGTCAAGATAGTCAAATGGTCAACAACCCAAACCATGCACAATTATATTTAACTAATATCAATTAATCAAAATACACACATAAGCATTAGGGTTAATAAAATGACAGTGGTCATTAACCCTAATCAAAGTCCTCTCCCTCTGTCTCAGTCAACTGTGCATAAGCACCCGTATTCGTGATCCAAGGAACACGAATACAAAGAGATAAAACCAATCCCAAATCATATACTAGGATCTGGCTTAAACTAAAGCCCGCTAGTATAAGCTGTCCGGACAGCAAACATGCACAAGTGCGCGGATGTGAACGAACCCTGTCGCAAAACCATGCGACCTCTACTCATTTTGCCTAAAGGCGAATAGCTCTCTGTGTGTGACTCTAAAGACTCGACACTACGCTGGCAGTGGGTTTAACCACAGACTATAAGCGGCACTAGCGGTACGTAACGGTCCCCAGGTAGATGCCGATAAGAAGACTGACGAGGTGAAACCATCTGAACTCCTACTGAGCCTGTATGTGACAGTCTCCGTACAGTCCGGTCTATTCGTCTGATACATCGCATGGCGGGCCTAGGGGGCGGTGAACGTCAGTCCCCTAATAGCGGTACAAGTCGTGTCGGAGTGTAGCCCAGAACACCCTGAGATAACACTGGAAACCTACCAGTATATCTCGCTTGCCCTGGCGAGGGACTACTTGTGTAATGGCTCTCCTGGACACAGCGCGATGTCAACCCCCAATACCGGGAGAGACGAATCCTATCTAACCGTCACTGCCTCTAAGTGCTTCGGGACTGCACCCAAAAACTACATGTTTGCACGACTCCTTTGAGCCGTGGTAGGGTAGTAATCAAAGTGCAGTGGGAACACAATCGAGGCGAAGTGACAGTGTCAAGTCAACGGACTAAGCTGTACTCATGTCACCTGGGAACTGATAACTGACGATAGGTATAATACCAACCAACAGTTCCCGACGAGTCCTGTCCAGTGCACTCGTAACCTAACGAGCACCCGCATACTATCTCAAGTGCGACGTACTGACGGCTGTGGGACAGACCGTCTCCCACGCTGGGATGAGAAGCGCATACGCTAGTCTACTCCGGAGTATCGATGCCCTGTCTCGATAGTCCAACGACGGGACCTGTATTAGGATGTGCTTATGGATTACCCCGCCCCCACGAGTGTGAGCGCCATCACAACGCTGGTAATCAAGTAAAGATCCTAAGGGCTCTACTAATATATATATAAGAGATATGCTAAAAGAAACACATGCACATATTAAAGTAGAGACAAACCAAGTAGCATACTACCATTTCGAGCAAGATTGTATATACAACTGTGAATATCCCAAGCTTCCATCAAGTAATATACAAACTAGTATGATACAGTAATGGCCTCTAGGGCATATACACTAACAATCTCCCACTTGCACTAAGGCCATGTACTGGCATATCGAAGACCTATCATCTCGATCAGCCGCTCGAACTGAGTCTGGGGCAAGGCCTTGGTGAATAGATCTGCAGTGTTATCTTCTGAAGCAACCCTCCGAACCTCGATCTCCTGGCGATCTACGATCTCCCTGATCAGGTGATACCGCCTCAAGATGCGTCTGGATTTCTGATGGGACCTGGGTTCCATCGCTAAAGCTATAGCCCCGTTGTTGTCACAATACAGAGGTATTGGATCAACAATGGACAGAACCACCTGAAGTTCTTTCAAGAACTTCCTCATCCAGACGGCTTCTTTTGCGGCATCAGATGCAGCGATGTATTCCGCTTCCATAGTCGAGTCAGCAACGGTTTCCTGTTTGGAGATCTTCCAACACACCGCCCCTCTATTGAGGGTAAAGACAAAACCCGACATGGACTTGGAATCATCCTTGTCACTCTGGAAGCTGGTGTCAGCAAAGGCCTCAATCTGGAGGTCTTTTCCGCTATACACCAAGAACATCTCCTTAGTCCTTCTCAGGTACTTGAGAATGTTCTTTACCGCTATCCAATGTTTCTCCCCTGGGTTTGACTGATACCTGCTTACCACACTCAGTGCATAAGCCACATCTGGTCTGGTAGACAACATCACATACATTATAGAGCCTACCGCAGAAGCGTAGGGTATAATAGACATGCGATCCCTCTCCAAATCAGTCTTGGGAGACATCTCTTTGGAGAGGGTGATTCCGTGACAAGCCGGTAAATTACCGCGCTTGGAATCTTCCATACTGAATCTTTTGAGTATGGTGTCGATGTACCTAGACTGTGAGAGTCCTAAAATCCTCTTGGATCTGTCACGGTAGATCCGGATCCCCAGAATGTACGAGGCATCGCCCAGGTCTTTCATGGAGAACCTGTGTGACAAGAACCCCTTGACAGATTGTAGCATAGGAATGTCATTTCCTATTAAGAGAATGTCATCCACGTATAAAAAAAGGAATACTACAGTTCTCGCTACAAATCTACAATAGATGCATGGTTCATCTGGATTTTTGATAAAGCCAAATTCCTTGACCGTCTCATCAAAACAGATGTTCTAACCCCGCGATGCCTGCTTTAGTCCATAAATGGACTTAAGCAACTTGCACACCTTTCCGCTGCTCCCACTCTGAATGAAACCCTCTGGCTGGTCCATATAGACACACTCCTCTAAATATCCATTTAGAAAAGCGGTTTTTACGTCCATCTGCCAAATCTCATAATCGTGGAAGGCAGCAATGGCAAGAAGGATCCGAATGGATTTCAACATAGCTACTAGAGAAAAGGTTTCGTCATAGTCCAAACCAGGTCGCTGACGAAAACCCTTTGCAACCAGTCTAGCTTTATAGGTCTCAACCTGTCCATCTACACCAATCTTCCTTTTGAAGATCCACTTACATCCTACGGGTTTTACCCCATCTGGAGCAATGTCCAACGTCCAAACATTGTTGGTGTACATAGACTCCATTTCGGTCCGCATTGCATCCAGCCATTTTACAGAGTCGACGCTCTGAATGGCTTGCTGGAAGCTAGTAGGCTCATCACAATCTATGATGCAATCCTCTCTATCCCCGTCTATGAGAAAACCGTAGTATCTCTAGGGCGGATGAGACTGCCTACTACTCCTGCGGAGTGGCGTGGGAATGTCCTGATCTTTCGAACCCTCTGGTTCTACTAAGCTTTCAGAAATAGCTCGTGGTTCTGGAATTTCTTCCAGTTCTATTGCACTCCCACTTATTTTTTTTCTATGAACTGGTGTTCTAGAAAGTGGGCATGGCGAGAAACAAAAACCTTCTGTTCCTCTTCGCAATAGAAGAAATATCCCTTGGAGTTCTTTGGATATCCCACAAACTTGCACTGTACTGAGCGTGCCTCGAGCTTGTCCGCATGCTGCTTTTTTACAAAAGCTGGACATCCCCATGTCTTAATGTGATTAAGATAGGGTCTCTTCCCACACCACATCTGATATGGTGTAGTAGGCACAGTCTTAGTTGGAACTCGGTTCAAAAGGTATGCAGCTGATTCTAGCGCATATCCCCAGAACGATCGCGGCAACTCAGCGTTACTCATCATGGACCGTACCATATCCAATAGGGTTCGGTTCCGTCTCTCCGATACACCGTTATGTTGCGGAGCGTATGGAGGAGTAAGCTGAGAGAGAATTCCATTCTCTTTTAAGTAACCCAGGAACTCAGAACTCAAGTATTCACCACCTCGATCAGATCTTAATGCCTTGATACTTTTGCCTGTTTGTTTTTCTACTTCATTCTTATATTCCTGGAATTTTTCAAAGGCCTCGGATTTATGTTTCATTAAGAAGACATATCCGTACCTTGAAAAGTCATCCGTGAAAGTAATGAAGTAAGAATAACCGCTTCGTGCATGCGTAGACATTGGACCGCACACGTAGCTGTGTACGAGTCCCAAGAGCTCGCTCGCTCTTACTCCGTGTCCAGTGAACGGAGTCTTTGCCATCTTTCCTTTGAGACAGGATTGACAAGTTGCATATGACTGATATTCGAACGAATCCAAATATCCTTCTGTATGTAACTTAGTCAACCTTCTCTCATTGATGTGACCCAGTCTACAATGCCATAAGAAAGTTTTATTGATTTCTGGAGACTTTCTTTTGTGTGTATTCTGGACATTGAAAATCTGTGGTTGGTTTAAAACGTATATACCGTTGTTTAATGTACCTGACCCGATCAAAACTTGATTAAGGTGAATGTTCACTACAATACTTACAAATGCAAATTCATAACCTTCTTTAGATAATAAAGATACAGAAATGATATTACAGGTTGCATTTGGTACAAAATAACAACTACGCAAAACCAAAAAGTGTCCATCTGACAATCCCAGGTGATAGTCCCCCACGGCCTCAGCATCCATGCTAGCTCCGTTTGCAACTCTGAGGGTCATGTCACCTGCCTTCAAAACTCTACGCTTTCTCAACGCCTGCAAAGAATTACAGATATGAGATCCTGATCCGGTATCCAATACCCAGGATGTAGAGTTTATTGATAAACAGTTTTCAATAACATACACACCTGAAGCTGAAGCCGCAACTCGCTTCAGATCCTGGGTTCTGGCCTTCCAAGCCTTGCAATCCTGTTTCTAGTGTCCACTTTTATCACAGTAGAAGCATTCTTCCTTCCCCACCAGCTTTCCCGCTACCTTTGTTGCCTTTCCTTTTCCCTTCGTATCCACTTTACTGACACCGTCTCTTGGTTTGGCGGGGGCTTTCTTCTTCTTACCCTTGGCTTTCGCCCTGGACCTAGAAGAGGAAGATCCTCCTACAAACAAAGTGGATGTCTCCCTACCTTTCTGTAGGGTGCCCTCAGCACTCCTCAACATGTTTAGAAGTTCGGAAAGTTCAACCTCTTTTCCTTGCATGTTGAAGTTAAGGATAAACTGGGCGTAAGTGGAAGGAAGGGACTGGAGAATTAAATCAGTGTAGAGTTCATTCTCCAACGTGGTCCCAAGGTCCGCGAGTTCCTCTATGTAGCCAATCATCTTAAGCATGTGTTCCGCTACCGATGATCTGACGGCCAATCTTGCCGAAAATAGCTTCTTCGACACTTCGTATCTTGCGATACAAGACTGTTCTCCATACAGTTCTTTTGTATGGAGAAATATGGACTCTAGGTCAATATTCTCATGCCTCCTCTGATGTTCATTGTCCATCGAGGCAAGCACGAGGCATTTGGACTTCGCGCAATTGATTTCCCAGGTCTTATTTCCCTATCTGCAACGCCGGTTTTGGGACCTGGGACAAAGGGAGCTTTGGTGGTAAGGACATACCCCAACTTGTCGTAAGTGATTGCCATCTTGACATTCCTGAGCCAATCTTTGTAGTTTGGCCCTGTCAGTATGTTTTTATCTAGTAATAACTTAAGTCCGGTCATGTTGAATGGTCGCTGCAATTAGGAGAGAGAAAAGAAACACTTTAGCATGATGCTCTTGCAAGTTTAGAGTGTGTAAGTGCACGGCGGCGCCCCGGCCGTCAATCCGACGGCCAAATGCGGAAGCGGTGATAAACTTTAAATTTTACTTGAACTGGCAAACCGCCGCGCACTAATACCCGGATCGAACCATTAATTAGTCCTAGCTATCTACAAGAAAGGGAAGAGAGATATACCGACAGATCCGAGTCCTCCGGTCTTCTCGTCGTCGTCCCGATCTCCTGCGGAATGTCCCGTCTCCTCCTCGTCGCTGGAAGTGCACCACATCGCCTACTTCTTTTACGGGCTCCCACCTCAATGCCGAGGCAACTCGGGCACGAAGCTGGCTAGTCGACGTGCCCAAGATTTGCTGTAGAATATCTAGTGAGCAAGTCTCATTTGGGGTTGTAGGAATTGCCTTTGTGGTGGAGGATTGATACAAGCTTTTTGGAGATGGTGTTGTGTGATTTTCCAACATGAAATGAATCAAAAATACCCTTTCTCAAAATTAGGACAGCCCCTTCTCCTATATGAGGCCGGCCACTATTCTTGAATGGGGGGAGTGAGTGAGAGAGTGGAGGGAATGAGAATGAGAGAGAGCAAAAACAAAATGGGAGCCATACTCATGTCATGCAAGAGAGAGAGAGAGGAATGGTTATCATTTGGAATAATGATCACAAAGAAACACCAACACTCAACAACCAAATCATGCAAAGAAATGATCACCAAAAGAGAACCTCACTCAACCACAACCATCATGAAAACCATGTCATATGAAAGTCAAGCCATGATGGAGAAATCAAGAAGTCAAGGTCAAGGATGGTGCAACCATCATAATACTAATATAAGCAAAGACCCCCTCCACAAAATGCTTATTTGCAACAATGCAAATAAGCCCTCCTCCACCAATCTTCGGCCAATGAACGATACAAAGGAAATCGGCCGAAACGAAAAGCAAACTGGCAAATCCAAAAAACTTGTCCCGTAATAAATTACAGGAAAACCCCGATACTGTGCATACACACCCGCATTTGTATTCTGACCGAAATACAAATGCAATGAGACAAAATCTACACTGTACTATACTAGGATCCGGCTTAAACCAAAGCCGGCTAGTAATATCCGTTCGATCCTGATCCGTGCAATACCGCACGTATCTGATCGAACCCTGCCATATATCCATACGGCCTATAGTACAAACTGTCCAATCCTGATCCATGCAATACCGCACGTATCTGATCGAACCTTGCCATATCTCCATACGGCCTCTACAACCTTTCGCCCGAAAGCTGAGTAACAGAATGTGGGGGACTCTAAAGACTCGTCAACACCTTGGTTGTGGATTTAACCACTAGCACGTCAGAGGTATAAGCCAATACGTAACGGGCTACCAGGCATTGACTAAAAGGGACGTCTGTGAGCGAACTCAGCCTGACAACCCTACTGAGCCTGACAGTGACAATATCCGTACAGTCCGGTCCGTTCGTCTATGAGTATCGCATGGCGGGCCTAGGGGGTTGGTAAAAGTCAGACCCCCAAAAGCGGTACAAGTCGTGTCAGAGTGTAGCCCAGAACACCCTGAGATACTACTGGAATACCTACCAGTAAATCTCCTTGCCTCGGCCGAGGGCTTCGTGTAATGGCTCTCCTAGACACAGCACGACCTCACCCCCAATACCGGGAGAGACGAACCCCTGAAGATACGCTCACTGCCTCCATATGGCTCGGGACTGTACCCAACTAAAACCTGTTTGCACGACTCCTTTGAGCCGTGGTAGGGTAGTAATCAAAGTATAGTGGGAACTCACATGAGACAAATGACGATCCCCAGGTCGATGAACTAACCTGTACACATGTCACCAGGGAACTGCCATCTGACGTCTGGTATATGACCAACTAGCATGTTCCCGGCGAGTCCTGTCCGGTGTACTCATAACCCAATGAGCACATGTATACATCTTAGGTGAACCAACTGACACCAGTGGCTTGTGAGACCGGCCACCGCCCCTCGTCGGGGCCTCGATTGTATACACTAGTCTACTCTGGAGTATCGATGCCCTATCTCGAAACTCACACGACTAGGGACCATTTAAGGATATGCTTATAGACCCCAGCTCCCACTTATATGATCGCCCTCATACTGTTGGTGGTCAAGCAAGAATCCTAGGGGCTCTATCAACGTGTAATAGCAACTTGTCAGGTCACCTGAAACAGTACACGATGATAAAGGTAAACCAGATAGCAAACTATCATCTCGAGTAAGACTGTCCTACCGGGATAGGTCCTCAATCAATCATTGCAATCACGTACCTGTGACCTAATAATTGACTCTGAGGGCACTATCTCCAACAATCTCCCACTTGCACTCAAGGCTAATTATTGCGATGTCGCATACTCACAGCCCGTGTGATACCGACCACCCAACTCTCTACTAGTCAGTCTCACAAAGCCTATTTGAGAAACTATTGCGTTCGAGGAATAGCCTTAGTGAGTGGATCCGCTTTGTTGTTTCTTTCTATGTCTCTCTATATCTCAAGTTCGCGGAGAAAGCCATCTCCCGAAATGAGCAATACCTGTCTTAGAATGTGTCTGGATGTCTGATGGGACATAGCTCATAAATGAACTCCAAATCCAAACTTCTTAGACTGTATCGTCAACTGAACTTAATCAGTATCCAGCGCCATGCCACCCTCAGTATTGCCTTGGACCACCTGTCCAAAATACTGCCCCTCATCAGAAGGAAAAACTATAACTCTGACAACCTCCTTGTCGTTCAGGTCACCTTGGAAGCCTGGAATGATAAATGTCTCTCGAATGAGGCTGTCGTTATCATATCCCAAGAACATTCACTTATGTTCTAAAACTGCTTCCGACTGTTTCTCCACGATTGGATCAATGTCAACTTATTACATCTAGTGCAAGAACAACATCTGGTGTGGTACTTGACATCTCATGATTGACTCAATTGCCTGAGCAAGTGATCTGCCAATCATGCACGTCCCTCTCCCCTTTAGTCTGTAAGACACCTTTGGAGAGGGTGACTCCATCTTCTGCAGGTATACTACCGTGCAAGGAGTCGTCCATTCTAAATACTCTTAGAATGCTGTCATAGTACCCTGATTTGGAAACCACCCATATCTAGATCTAAAACCATGGATCTAGTAACCAGTATGTCTGATATAAAATCCAAGTCCTTTGTGGAGAAATCACTGTGTGACGACCAATGTATAACCGACTGCAGTATAGGAATTTCTTTTCCCACTCTGTGTATGTCATCCAAATACCAGGATATCATACCCTACTACCTTCTCAACAGATCCATCCCCTATTCTGATGAAGTCAAACCCATGACTGTCATGTCAGAAATAGATGATCTATCTCCGCTATATCAGCTTTAGTTTATAAATAGACATAAGCTACCTGTCCACCAATGCTTCCGCTGCTCCCACTGACTACGATAACCCTTTGGCAGAGTCATATACACGTACACTTCTGAAGCGAGTTCAGAACGACGCTATACTCATCCTCCCGCCGGGTCTCGCAGCCTGGAACAACAGCAATGGTAATTGTGGGTAAACAAGAACTTCCCTGTCACTGTCCTTGAGGCTACCGTAGTACCTCTCGGGTGCCTGAAGTTACCCACCTTATCTACGGAGTGGCCAATGGAATGTCAATCCAGATTGAATCTTTAGGTTCCTTATCAAATCTTCAGTAATCGTTTGTGGTTCTGGAATCACTTCCAGTTCTACCATACTCCCACTACTGTTTTCTGAAAAAATCCATTTTTAATAAAACTGTGGCGAGTCTAGAACAATATTGCTATTGTTCATCCAGATGGTAGAAAGTCAACCCTCGTCATAGCCTGGGTCAACCCACAAATAGCCATTACAGAAACGTGCCTTGAGTTGTCCAATGTCTGGTTTTAAGCATAAACCGGACAACTCCCCGTACCTTAACAATGTTAAGATATAAACTGTACTATATCCAATATAGAACCATAGGCACTGATTTAATTGAACCAGATTCAAATCATGCAGCTGTCCCCAGTGCATATCAACAAAATGGAAGGAGGCCGATCAGCGTTACTCAACTTAGGAATGCTTCCAATCATGAGTAACCTGAAAGAGAAGCAAAATTTCTTTATCATTACTAGCAACTGAATACCATTGACAAGTATCTACATCTTCGATCACTTTGAAGAATCTCGATACTTGCTATACCTGGTTCTCTACTCTATTCAAATACCTATAACTTCTCAGAATTCGGACCCTGTGTTTCCACGAAACACCTGTCTAAAAACTAGAGAAGTCATAAGTAAACCGAATATAGTACGAGGACCAACCCCTCTGTCCTGATGGACCCTGGACAACATACAATACTCTGTATAAGTCCCTTGAGTCTGATAACTCATTCACTGTGTGTCGTAGGTTGAAAACTGTACTTATGGTTAAGAAGAATTACACCGCTGCTTAATGCTCCTTACCTAACCATCCACTGATATAGGTAAATGTCGCAGACATAATTTCATAAAGGTATATCTCACTCTATGAAAATAGACGTACAGATATATCGATTTGAAATTGGTGCATAACAGCGGATATTCAAAACCAAATATTTGCCGACTGGCAAACAGCCCAGGTGACTTCCTCAAATATCACTGATTACAACGAATCCCGATATAATGAGGACGATCACCCAATTCCCAATAACCTACTCCCACTCATCATCTATAAAACTATACAGATGTGAGAATCATACCTGGTAAATACATACCCTGGAGTAAGTATCTAATCGGGAAATCAGTTTTCTTTTAACATTACACAGTGAAACTGAAACATTGAAATGTCTCGATGGGGTATCCCGGTATTCCTAGTAATGCCTCTTCCAGATTCACGACTGTAACCGTATAGTTCTTTGCTACCTCTCCAAATCCCTTCATATGTCTTTAGTCATTACCTTCTGCACACCCCTTTAGGCCAAATGGTTTTCTTCCTTCCCTACCGTTCGGCACCAGCCTATGGTTTGGAAGAAGACTATCCAATAAGCATAATGGGTGTACTGTCCTAATCCTAGGAACACTCGCAATGCGAGAGAAGGTGAAGATAAAAGACAACCGAATAAACCTTATTCCTATTTCTCCTGAACCAGAATCCATCCCCGAACTGGAACAAGATCCTTTCGAGTTCGTATATAACCATACGATGGAGTATCCAATAAACTGTGGATCTTCGTAGTGATACGGAGTATCCTGGAGAAATACAAAGGTGATTTAGGATTGGCGAAGGAATACTTGGTTTGGTCGTGAATAGCAGTCACAATTTACTTTGCCCTCTTACTAATCCCTTGCTTTGTCTTAACTCAATACCTTCTGTACACCATCGTTAGGCTAATTAGTTTTCTTCATTCCCTACCGGTCGGCACCAGCCTAAGGTTTGGAAGAAGACTATCCAATTTGCGTAATAGGTGTACTACTCCTAAACCAAGGAGTACTCGCAACCTGAGAGAAGGTAAAAGGAAAAGACAACTGAATAGTCCTATCCGTTTTCTCCAGTACCGGAAACCATCCTCGAATAAATTCCTTCGAGTTCGTATCTAACCATACGATGGTTTTGTCCAATGGAAGTGGACGTTCGTAGTAAAACGTGGTGTCCTGGAGAAAAGGGTAAAAGTAGGAGTGGCAATGAGGTTTGCAACTCTGACAATCCAAAAAACCAGTGTTTAAGAAGGTTCGGTCAACTTGGTCACTGAGTCATAGTCTTAGGGTCGGGTCAATGGTCGCTGCCAAAGAGAGAGAGAAAAGAAACACTCAGCGCGCACTCTAACCTAGATCAGAATGGTTACCAATTTATCTAATCTGGAAACCTCCCACTGTACCGTCAAATTCTCCTCCAAACCTGAAAGAAGAATTAGTCGGGATCACCCGAGGAGTATACCAACTCATCAGTGGGAATCGGGATCCAACTATCATCGCATGATAATGTGACGGAATCCGCTCACGCTATCACACTCCAAAAGGTATGCGCATATCTGGCAAGTTTCAGTTCTTTTGAAACTCCCGATGTGATTTTTACCCCATGCTCTTATGACCTTGACTAAGGCCAACAAATCATAAGTCACATGTCAAGTTCTACCCGTCATTATCCAGGTTGATTTGAACCCACCAGTACAAGCCCTTGACTAGGGCCAACAAGGCTATACGACTGTCCCAAACCAACGCATCTATCTATGCTACATATGAACACCCAACAGCTACCAAACACTGTGCCTTGACTATGGCCAACAAACACAGCTTGAATACTATTGACTATCCATATGAAACGACGGAGGGCTACGAATGGTTACTGGCGAAAACCTTTAACGTAAAGAACTTGATATTGTTGAAGGAACGGATAGCTTTTAAAAATATAGTGACGAAAACCTTTGCTAAAGAGGTCACTCCCGGTAAAGGGATCTCGGCTCTTTCCCCATAGAATGGGGTGCAGGATATTCCAACTGAATACCACGGTGCAAAACAAAAGTGATTGGCTATAGTGAAGTTAATGCCCTGACGCAAAGCTTTTGTTAAAGGGGTCACTCCCGGTGAAGGGATCTCGGCCCTTGCCTCGTCGACTGAGGAGCAGGATATTCCAACTGAATACCACGATGCAAAACAAAAGTGAACGTCCTTACAATAACAGCTTTTTGAAAAAGAGTTCCAACAACATCAGATTAGGTTTGTTTTTAACTTGCATTGATCCGAATCAATGCAGTCCCATCAATTGATCACACCAAAAAGAACGAAAATATACTGATGTGCGTATATGCCATCAGCATTCGCCACTGGGTCCCGTCATTACCCGTTAGGTTAGCTAACTAACGACAGAGCGGGGACTGGACTAGCGCGGATGCAAAACATATACAACATCTACTAATATATATACCAATATATTATATTCGCTCAAGGCGTGATAAAAAATGCAACATCACGGAGAATGAACAGCATCACAGAAACAATACAGATATCTGGGATCCCCGGGTTTCACAGAGCCACTACTGAAACCCGACGTTCCCCTGGTCGTGTGGATAGCCTGCGCAATGAAATCCTAGACCTCTACGGGTGCGGCAAGTTACCCGCCAAAACCTGAAGCGAGGTAGCCCCCTTCAGCACCGTGAATGGACCACCCAGCACTTCACGGAATCCGGTAACTTGGGCACCCCTCCTGGGTCAACCTGTACCCCCTACGAGTGCGGCGAATAGCCTGCCAACCCTAGAGTGAAGCCCCCTCCGTCTCAATGCCATGAGATGCGGGCTTGTTGCCCTCTAGAACCCGGCTATCCGTGCACCCCTCCGCGGGGTAATCCTAGTACAGAAAGTAAAATATACATACAACGGGTACATCGACCGCAACCAGGTCGTGCCCCAAAATAATAATACAATCAGGCAGTGACGGCAGTCCACATGTCGGACGCTCGCCCTCCAAAATCAAATGTACATAATACAACCACAACTGTACTAGCATTGCATCCAGGCTATCCCCCACGACCGATCCGCAACATCACCGCAAAAACAGAACATCAACGTGAAAGTCACGTTCGCAAATCCGTCTAACCGGGCTATAGCAGTTAGACCGGATTTACCGATCAAGTGATATTCACGGTCGCAGATATAATGTAAATACTGTGAAATAATGTGTTTAAAATATCCGGTCAATCAAATTTTAACAAGTGGGCCCCCAAGCATTACTGTAGCAGATCAGGAAATTCTGGGCCCAATATTAATATTCCAAAACCCCAATTTTAACCCCACAAAGACACTGTAGAAATTTGGTGCAGGGATCTCCACAGTGCGCGGCGGAACCGCGGCCCCAAGGGGGTTTTGGCCGCGGTTCCGCGCCTCCACTGTCGATTCACCCTGTCGAATTTCTACAGTAGCCTAGTGGTCTCCAGTACATCAATTTTATACAACCTGAAAAAAATTTGGAGACCAAAAAATTTCAACAGAAAACTGTCGATTGGAAAAACACGGTTTTGGAACTTTTTGATCGATCGGAAATGCAAACACATTAAACCAAGCTAGACTAAGTTAATGGCGACGCTCTGATACCACTGTAAGTGCACGGCGGCGCCCCGACCGTCAATCCGACGGCCAAATGCGGAAGCGGTGATAAACTTTAAATTTTACTTGAACTGGCAAACCGCCGCGCACTAATACCCGGATCGAACCATTAATTAGTCCTAGCTATCTACAAGAAATGGAAGAGAGATATACCGACAGATCCGAGTCCTCCGGTCTTCTCGTCGTCGTCCCGATCTCCTGCGGAATGTCCTGTCTCCTCCTCGTCGCCGGAAGTGCACCATATCGCCTACTTCTTTTACGGGCTCCCACCTCAATGCCGAGGAAACTCGGGCACGAAGCTGGCTAGTCGACGTGCCCAAGATTTGCTGTAGAATATCTAGTGAGCAAGTCTCATTTGGGGTTGTAGGAATTGCCTTTGTGGTGGAGGATTGATACAAGCTTTTTGGAGATGGTGTTGTGTGATTTTCCAACATGAAATGAATCAAAAATACCCTCTCTTAAAATTGGGACAGCCCCCTCTCCTATATGAGGCCGGCCACTATTCTTGAATGGGGGAGTGAGTGAGAGAGTGGAGGGAATGAGAATGAGAGAGAGCAAAAACAAAATGGGAGCCATACTCATGTCATGCAAGAGAGAGAGAGGAATGGTTATCATTTGGAATAATGATCACAAAGAAACACCAGCACTCAACAACCAAATCATGCAAAGAAATGATCACCAAAAGAGAACCTCACTCCACCACAACCATCATGAAAACCATGTCATATGAAAGTCAAGCCATGATGGAGAAGTCAAGAAGTCAAGGTCAAGGATGGTGCAACCATCATAATACTAATATAAGCAAAGACCCCCTCCACAAAATGCTTATTTGCAACAATGCAAATAAGCCCTCCTCCACCAATCTTCGGCCAATGAACGATACAAAGGAAATCGGCCGAAACGAAAAGCAAACTAGCAACTCCAGAAAACTGGTCCCGTAATAAATTACAGGAAAACCCCGATACTGTGCATACACACCCGCATTTATATTCTGACCGAAATACAAATGCAATGAGACAAAATCTACACTGTACTATACTAGGATCCGGCTTATACCAAAGCCGGCTAGTAATATCCGTTCGATCCTGATCCGTGCAATACCGCACGTATCTGATCGAACCCTGCCATATATCCATACGGCCTATAGTACAAACTGTCAAATCCTGATCCATGCAATACCGCACGTATCTGATCGAACCTTGCCATATCTCCATACGGCCTCTACAACCTTTCGCCCGAAAGCTGAGTAACAGAATGTGGGGGACTCTAAAGACTCGTCAACACCTTGGTTGTGGATTTAACCACTAGCACGTCAGAGGTATAAGCCAATACGTAACGGGCTACCAGGCATTGACTAAAAGGGACGTCTGTGAGCGAACTCAGCCTGACAACCCTACTGAGCCTGACAGTGACAATATCCGTACAGTCCGGTCCGTTCGTCTACGAGTATCGCATGGCGGGCCTAGGGGGTTGGTAAAAGTCAGACCCCCAAAAGCGGTACAAGTCGTGTCGGAGTGTAGCCCAGAACACCCTGAGATACTACTGGAATACCTACCAGTAAATCTCCTTGCCTCGGCCGAGGGCTTCGTGTAATGGCTCTCCTAGACACAGCACGACCTCACCCCCAATACCGGGAGAGACGAACCCCTGAAGATACGCTCACTGTCTCCATGTGGCTCGGGACTGTACCCAAGTAAAATCTGTTTGCACGACTCCTTTGAGCCGTGGTAGGGTAGTAATCAAAGTATAGTGGGAACTCACACGAGACAAATGACGATCCCCAGGTCGATGAACTAACCTGTACACATGTCACCAGGGAACTGCCATCTGAAGTCTGGTATATGACCAACTAGCATGTTCCCGGCGAGTCC
The DNA here is from genome assembly GCA_030015575.1 of Agapanthus africanus. NCBI lineage: Eukaryota > Viridiplantae > Streptophyta > Magnoliopsida > Asparagales > Amaryllidaceae > Agapanthus > Agapanthus africanus. The sequence goes on from JASDDO010000022.1 coordinate 280,750,512, forward strand.
TGTCCGGTGTACTCATAACCCAATGAGCACCTGTATACATCTTAGGTGAACCAACTGACACCGGTGGCTTGTGAGACCGGCCACCGCCCCTCGTCGGGGTCTCGACTGTATACACTAGTCTACTCTGGAGTATCGATGCCCTGTCTCGAAACTCACACGACTAGGGACCATTTAAGGATATGCTTATAGACCCCAGCTCCCACTTATATGATCTCCCTCATACTGCTGGTGGTCAAGCAAGAATCCTAGGGGCTCTATCAACGTGTAATAGCAACTTGTCAGGTCACCTGAAACAGTACACGATGATAAAGGTAAACCAGATAGCATACTATCATCTCGAGTAAGACTGTCCTACCGGGATAGGTCCTCCATCAATCATTGCAATCACGTACCTGTGACCTAATAATTGACGCTGAGGGCACTATCTCCAATAGAGTGGTTTTTAGTTTGTTTAAACAGGATGGCTCCCACTGTCTCTCGAATCCCTTCTCAAACCATTAAGAAAGAATTAGTCGGGATCAATCTCACCGTACAATACTTGCTTAACCGTTCAGCCAGGCCAGTGTCGATACTTCGAGGGAGGTTTTCCAACGCTTTCGCGAAGTTCCTTAATTAAGTAACCTCTTTTCCCTATGGGCGTAGCCCCGCTAACACCTTTCGAGACACCTACTAGGTTTATAGCATTGATCGTTAAGTGAGAGTTTTCCCGAGGAGTAGCATATACTCACAGTAGGATCGGGATCCAAATATCATCGCGTGATAAAACCGAAGGAAACCTACCAGAATCATCACCCTCCAAATGGTATGCAGCGCTAGCAAGTTTCAGTACTTATGAAACTCCCGATGTGGATTTTTGCCCCATGCTCTTATGACCTTGACTTTGGCCAAAATATCATAAGTCACATGTCAAGTTCTACCCGTCATTCTCCTGGTTAATTTGGACCCACCTGTGCCTACCCTTGACTTTGGCCAAAATGGCAGCACGACTGTCCCAAACCAACGCATCTATCTATGCTGTACATGAATACCCAATAGCTACCAATCACTATGCCTTGACTTTGTCCAAAATACATAGCTTGAATACTTTTTGACCATTCATGTGGAATGACAGAGGGCTACGAATGGTTTTGGCGAAACCGTGAACGTAGTGAACTTGATATAATCGATGGAACGAGATAGCTCTTAAAAAGAGTGGTTCAAGCTCCGCATTTAAAATTTTAGTTTTGAAAAGAACCGAGTGGTTTTCAAAGTGTTCCAATCGACTTTTACTTGGTTTATTTTCTTGCATTAGTTCTTTCAATGCATCCCATCATTTAATCTTACCATTGCAGAAAACAACCAAAATATGACGTACGCTTATGCCATTCGCATTCGCCACGGGGCCCCGTCATCACCCGTTAGGTTACTTAACTAACGACAGAGCAGGGGCTGGGCTAGCGCGGCTATAAAACATAAGCAACGCCTAAATAGTTATAGTATATAGATATATAGCAATGATAGACATTACATATCTCAGATGAATACATTGGATATACTAGGAATCCGCAATCCGTCCGAGCCTGCAACAAAAAGCGGATTACACGGTCGCGGTGAATAACCAATACCCCACCCAATACCCCTACGGGTGCAGCAAACTACCCGCCAAGTACCCGAAGCGAAGCAACCTCCCTCAACACCGTGAGTAGGCCACTCGGCACTTCGAGATACCCGGTAGTTTGTGCACCCCCTCCATGGGTCTATCCTAGGAGCAAAAACAGTAAAAAGAATTATACAATGATGGCTACAACCCCGACCCGGTTGCGCGGCCATACAAATAATATTACACCAATTTACATATTACATGAATTGAAAGAAAAGAAAACTTTCGACTCACAAAACCCCCGGCTATTCACCCGCGACAATCCAACGCATTCATATACACATACCATCAACAAACACAGATCACAGATATGTATAACCCCCACTAATCGACTTATAGCGATTAGCAGACGTTCAATACATATAAACATCACAGATATAACCCATTAGTCAAAATGTAGTGAAGTTCGATCAAAAATACGGATTTATAGGCCCCTAAATACAAATTTCTTTTCTGGAAAACCTGGGCACAAATAAACCATCTTAAAAATCCCAAAACCTTACCATAAGAATACTGCACCAAACCCGGTCCAGAATAGACTCAAAACGGTAGCGGTTCCGCGGCAATAGGCATGCTTTTGCCGCGGAACCGCCGCGCTTTGAACTGTTCACTTGACCGTTTTGGTGTGCTTCTTCACAAAACCCTGAGCCGATTTTTGAAGTATGATTTTTTATTTTTTAAGCAGAAAAAAAAATCAACAGAAAGTTAGGGTTTTGATGTTTTGGTTTTGCGATTTTTCCGATCAAACTTCCATACACTTTACTACCTAGCTAGTTTCTGTTTAGTTAGGCTCTGATACCACTGTAAGTCCACGTTTCCCACCCCGGTGCTTGCGGGGAGGCGGAAAACGGAATAAAAATCGGATTTTTATCATGCTAGGCAACATGGACTAACTAAGGAGGATCTTTGCTAAACAAAAACTAACTAAATGCTAACTAGATTTAGCTATAGGGTAGAAAGGTTATACCTTGGGCTTTATGTCCTTCTCTCCTTGCTCCTTGGAGTGGAAGAAAGAGATCACCTTGTCGTCTTCTCTAGTCGAAGAAGGATCCACCTGAGAGCCTCAACCTTTGGCTTCAACTCCAAGCTAGAAGTAACTAAGGTGCTAGAAGTGCTAATCCTAGAACCTTAGATGAGAGTAGAGATTACTTTGGAAAGGTTTAGCTCAAGCTCAAGTGTTTCTCAACACATGAGAGGGGAGAGCTTGAGGGAGAGGGAGAGCAAGAGAGAGAAAGCATATGATAGAATACGAGAATAATAGAACCATTCTCACATATATGTGTGAATTAAGTAAATTGATAATAAGCAAGATAATTGACATGGCTTAATCAAGACATGACCATTATCATTTCATATTTAATGCAAATTGTAAGGATCAAAGAGCATCTTTTATATGGAATGATGATGGTCAAAGTGTCAACCTAGGTCAACAAGTCAAGATAGTCAAATGGTCAACAACCCTAACCATGCACAATTATATTTAATTAATATCAATTAATCATAATACACACATAAGAATTAGGGTTAATAAAATGACAATGGTCATTAACCTTAATCAAAGTCCTCTCCCTTTGTCTCAGTCAACTGTGCATAAGCACCCGTATTCGTGATCCGAGGAACATGAATACAAAGAGATAAAACCAATCCCAAATCATATACTAGGATCTGGCTTAAACCAAAGGCCGCTAGTATAAGCTGTCCGTACAGCAAACGTGCACAAGTGCGCGGATGTGAACGAACCCTGTCGTAAAACCATGCGACCTCTACTCATTTTGCCTAAAGGAGAATAGCTCTCTGTGTGGGACTCTAAAAACTCGACACTATGTTGGCATTGGGTTTAACCACAGACCGCAAGCGGCACTAGCTGTACGTAACGGTCCCCAGGTAGATGCCGATAAGAAGACTGACGAGGTGAAACCATCTGAACTCCTACTGAGCCTGTTTGTGACAGTCTCCGTACTGTCCGATCTGTTCGTCTGATACATCGCATGGCGGGCCTAGGGGGCGGTGAACGTCAGTCCCCTAATAACGGTAAAGTCGTGTGGGAGTGTAGCCCAGATCACCCTGAGATATGTAACGTTTTGGAAATCGTTATGCGATTTCGTCCGTTTTAGGGTAAGTTGGTCGGTATTTTCCGTTTTTACCCGACTGTGAACAAACGACCATATAGACTTGCCAGCACCTAGATTAGCTAAAATAAAGCTAGTGCGCGAACTTTGGGAGTATATGGGATGTTTTGGTTCAATTTGGTTTTTCCCAATTTTTAATATTATTTTAATACGGTATTTAAATTTTGGGAAAATTTCCTTAAACGATCTTTTCTTTAAAACTTTAAGTTAGGAAATCCTTCTCTTTCACCCTAGGGTTTATTGTGTGGCCTAGGATTTAAGCTAGGGAATTAAAAGAAAAAGAAAAGAAAAGATAAAGTAGATGCATGCATGAGAGAGAGAGTGTGTGTGTATGCATTTATGGGTAATTAATGAGGGAAATTGCTAGGAAATTCATCAAAACCCTCCACCTCACCCCTTGGCCGAAAATCCTTCATCCTCTACTGCCCTTGCCCAATTCCCTTATCATTTTAACTCAATTCTATCACACAAATCCTCAAATTTCTGAAACCTATCACAAAAATACCTTAAAACTTGGGTTATTCTTGATCTTGATCACTTGGAGAGGGGAAAAGCTTGGACTTGAGAGCAAAGTTGTTAGGTATAACCCCTTTACTGTTAATTTGTAGTTTTTGTGTGGTTTTGATCGTTAAATTCTGCGTAGAACGTAGTTTATATCGTTTGAGGCGATATCGGGTTTTTAGCGACTTTTTTGAGATATGAGTATCTGCTGTGACCTGGGAATTTTAGTGATGAAAGAAACAACTTCAGAGAGATGTGCAGGTTGACCTGAGGCACCACCTAGGAGACGGGGACCACCCCGCCGGTCTGGGCCGGCGAGCTTTGAAGAGGGGGCCGGCGACGCCGGCCGACTTGGTGAGGTTTGGGGTGGGGTTTCTGTGGGTGTTGTCTGTTGTTGTTTTGGGTCTTTTGGTACTGTTGAATTTGTTAGTAAATGCAGTATACAAAATCTGGGATCGATTACCTATAATCGTGTGTTTTGAGTTCGCGTGATACGTGTTGCGATACGAGTCGTGTGTCGTGCTGCGACGTACTCAGTTTGGGTTTAGGTATCGTTTCGTGTGTTTGCGCTAGACGTGTATTCGTGAGTTGGTTTAGTGCGTTGTTATGTTTTATATTACGTAGTTATACGTTATTGTGATTGCTTCTGAGATATTCGCATTATTTCTTGTGTTTGTGATATTATAGCGTCGCAAGCGGGGACTTCAGACGCTGCGAACAAAGGGAAGCAGGTGGTCGGATCCTCATAGCTGGAGACCACAGAGTGAGTAGATTTAACAACTACGGGGAATCGCCCGTATGGCGCTACGCGTCGGGGCTAGATATGATATAATATTAGCCGTATGCTTATTTGCTTATATAGAGATATTGCATGATTCATGTTGCATATAGTTACTTGTGCTTAGTACTGTACCTGCTGTACACTACACTATTATCGACAGTCCATGTTGCACGAGCACCAATGATATGCTACACACACCCTGTCGGTAATTGCCATGACACTCACAATACAAATGCTTATTGTATACCTTGCTATTAGTTAGCGACATTAAACTATTATACTTGTGCGACATTGCTTATTACATAGAACATACCTGTATACCTACATGCTCATATGTATACCATGCTATATTACTTGTTCGCACCTATACCATGCTATATTATTTGTTAGCACATATACCTTGCTATTGTTATATGATCAGTTGTTATTGCATATATATCAGTGGTATGGGACGCTGTGTATATATGTATTCTGGATTTGGATATTACAGTTTTTATTGCATATATATCGGTGGTATGGGACGCTGTATATATATGTATTTTGGATTTGGATTTATATGATTTGTATTGCATATATATCAGTGGTATGGGACGCTGTATATATATGTATTCTGGATTTGGATTCTTGGGATCCGCGAGATACATTATATGGACTTATGCATTTGAGATGCGATATGGGAAATTAAGGTGTCGATGTGGGCACTTAATTTCCGAGAGATATATGGGGTTTGACAGACCGATACGTGGAAACGCAAGTGTCGAGGTGGGATACTTGGTTTCGAGGAACGTATGGATATCAGAAAGACCGATACGTGAAAACGCAAGTATCGAGGTAGGATACTTGGTTTTCGAGGAACGTATGGATATCAGTATTTATGTGTCGATGATAGGCACTGGTTTTCATGATGTTTTTGAGTGTCGATGTTTGACACTCAGGTTTCATGAGATGTACAGGATTTGAGGGGCCGATCTGAGGGCCGATCTGAGTATTTTGGGATTTGGGTGTTGTTGAGATACACCGTGTTTTTCATGCTTATGATATGTGCATGTGATTATTTACTTTTCCGCACTCAGTATTCATTTGATATGGATATCATGATAGTTGCATATTCATATTGTCATACTCATGCTATCAGTTCACATGTTATTGATCATTGATGTTAGTGCATACTTGCGATTACTGTATGATGTTAATTACTATTCACGAGTTGGCAACTCACCCCCGTTGTGCCACAGTTTTGCAGGACTTATCCTCTGAGTAGTCGCGGCGGGGCAGCTTATCATCATTACTTTTGGGGATACCGCTACCTTGGGCAGTGAGGCCGTTGCATTATAGGTGGGTTTGCGGTTATCCGTTGTATATTGTATATCATTTTGGGTTGGATCTAGTATTCTCCATCTACCCTTGTTGTTTATGACTTAGAGACAACTTGTGAGATATCAGTGTTGTATATTGGTTTTGGGAACCGTGCTCGTAGAAGCAGGTTATTGTGGATATGTTTACTTCTTGATATAGTCGTTCTCTTGATATTTCTTCGCTTTGGCGTCGTATACTTGTTGTGGTGATTGTCTCCGCCGGTGGGCGTGATTTTTCCCCCACTTGGGATGTTTATTTATATTATCTGTGTTGTACCCGTTTACGGGGCCAGTTTTACAAAGGAGGTGCTGCCGAAATTTTTATGAAAGAAAACTAGAGTTAGAGATTTTAAATGGCGACTTCTAAAATATTTTAAACTTTGTTTTCTCCGTTGATCCAGTTTTTGGTGGTTTAGATTTCTGGGTTTTCGGCTTACTTAAGTTACGTACGCCTGTAGACGTTACGTAGTTTAAGTGTCGGTTACGGGCCGAATTTCGGGTCGTGACAAAGTTGGTATCAGAGCGTTAGGTTTTACCTTTCGGAGTCTAGGATGACCTTGGTATGATGGAGTAGGTGGCTTAAGCAGAGTGACGTAGCGTGTGTATGTTCCGCGGCATACTTACGACACGGTACTCCGCCTAAGTGACCTTAGGACTTGTTTATTGATATTCCTTCCGTGATTGATATACATCTTGTGATTCAATTTCCGTTTCCTTATCGAATCTTGTTTCCATTATAGCCCATATGCCGCCGAAGACTACGAGGGCTCAGAGAGCGGCCGCGAGGGCCGAGGTCAGAGTTGACTCGCCTGAGGCGAGGACTGACCGGGATGGTATGCCTGTTGTACCGGAGTATATTGCTATGATTGGAGCTGGTATGCAGGATCTGCGCCAGATTGTGGGGACTTTGGTAGAGACCATCCGAGCGCAGGGGCAGGCAGTTGTTCCACCCGCTGCGGAGGCTACGGTGGTACCTACGGTTCCGATAGTCGCAGTTGCAGCTCCGGAGATTATTGCTGTGTCGTTGACGGATTTCATGAGGCTGAGACCTCCGGTGTTTACGGGTACAGATGTTACCGAGGATCCGCAGTCGTTTATCGACCGGATGGCCAGGATTTGTCGCTCACTCCGATGTTCCGACGAGAGATGGGTAGAGTTTGCCAGTTTTCGTCTGGAGGGTATGGCCCAGAAGTGGTGTGAGTCGTTGGAGAGAGGCAGAGCCGCTGGTCTTGCTCCTATGACCTGGGCTGAGTCTGTGACGTCTTTTCTCGTTCGTTTTCTTCCACCGAGCGTCAGGGATGCGCGAGCGCGCAGATTTGAGTCTTTACGTCAGACGCCGGGGATGACGGTGTCGGATTATGATGTTTTGTTTACTGAGCTGTCGATATATGCTCCATACCTGGTGGCGACTGAGGAGATGAGGGTGAAGAGGTTTGTTCGAGGCCTACTTACCCAGATATTCTTAGCCATCAGTGTTCAGCATTGTGATACGTATGCGGCAGCGGTGGATGCAGCTCTTTCGGTAGAGGAGCGTCTAGCTGAGTTATCAGTTGTTCCGGGACCGAAGAGAGTTCGTATAGGTGATTCGGCAGCGAGGCAGACGTTTAGACGTCGAGACAGTTTTCGTTCTGATAATGGCGGTTCGGGACGAGGTCGACTTTATGGTTCTTACCCTCAGGATGATCGGCAGTTTGTTTCTGGATGTTACCGGTGCGGTAGTTTGGGTCATCGGGTTCAAGATTGTATAGAGCCTCGTGTGAACGAGCCAGCTGTACCGCAGATTACCTTACCACCTTCTCCACCTCAGAGAGCGTTGCCTCTTGTTCCTGTAGTTGCGCCGCGTCAGACTCCTGTTCAGCGAGGTCGTGGTCGCGGAGGTTTTGTACCGAGAGGTCGAGGTGGCAGAGGCAGAGGACAGCCAGTAGCCGGTAGAGGTCAGGCTAGGGTTTTTGCCTTGACTCACCAGGACGCTCAGGCGTCCAATGCCGTGGTTTCAGGTACTCTTTCTGTATGTTCTTTTGATGCGCATGTTCTTTTTGATCCGGGATCCACGCATTCGTATGTTTCTACGCACTTCGTGCCGAGGTTAGGCCGAGAGTCGTGTTTGCTGGATCAGCCGCTGATCGTGACTACTCCTGTGGGAGAGTCGTTTGTTGCGCGTTATGTGTTTCGATCTTGTGTCGTCCATATTGGTGACAGGGATCTGCCCGTCGACTTGATCCTTCTGGAGATGTTGGACTTCGACGTTTTGTTGGGCATGGATTGGCTAGCTACTTGCTATGCGTCCGTGGACTGCCGCGAGAAGACAGTTAGATTTTGTTTTCCCGGCAAGTCAGTGTTCATTGTGCAGGGGGACCGTAGTGCCGCCCCTCACAGCTTGATTTCTGTTTGGTGCGCTAGTCGGCTTTTGAGGAGGGGATGTCGGGGATTCTTGGCGTTCATTCATGATACTGGAGCCACAGTGGAGTTGTTGGACCAGGTTTCTACCGTGCGAGAGTTTCCCGATGTTTTTCCCGATGAGTTACCTGGGATGCCGCCATAGCGCGATATTGAGTTTTGCATTGATCTGATTCCCGGCACGGAGCCTATTTCTATACCGCCTTATCGGATGGCTCCGGCAGAGCTTAGAGAGCTTAAAGATCAATTGCAAGAATTGCTTGATTTGGGACTTGTGCGTCCAAGTGTTTCGCCATGGGGAGCTCCTGTACTGTTCGTCAAGAAGAAGGACGACAGTTTGAGACTATGTGTGGATTATCGTCAGTTGAACCGTGTTACGGTGCGGAACAAGTATCCTTTACCCCGCATTGACGATTTATTCGATCAGCTCCAGGGTGCGAAACATTTTTCGAAGATTGATTTGCGTTCGGGTTATCATCAGTTGCGGGTTCGGGATGATGACATTCCGAAGACTGCTTTTCGTACACGCTATGGGCATTATGAGTTTTTGGTGATGTCGTTCGGACTCACCAATGCGCCAGCAGCGTTCATGGATCTGATGAACCGGATTTTCAGGCCGTTCCTCGACCAGTTCATTATCGTGTTTATTGATGACATACTGGTTTACTCTAGGAGTCGAGAGGAGCATGAGCAGCACCTGGGGATTACTTTGCAGATATTGAGAGAGCACCAGCTGTATGCTAAATTCTCAAAGTGCGCGTTTTGGCTTGATCAAGTGGACTTCCTGGGTCATGTGGTGACTAGTGATGGGATTCTTGTGGACCCGAGGAAGATCGAGGCTGTACAGCTTTGGCCCAGACCTGGATCAGTGACTGAGGTCCGCAGCTTTTTGGGTTTAGCTGGTTATTATCGCCGTTTTGTGCAGGATTTTTCGAGTATCGCTGCACCGTTGACTGGATTGACCCGGAAGGGGGTTCCTTTTCTCTGGACTGATGTGTGCGAGCAGAGTTTTCAGGAGTTGAAGACTCGGTTGACGACAGCACCAGTTCTTTCTTTACCTTCTGGATCGGGAGGCTACGTTGTGTATTGTGATGCTTCTCGAGTGGGGCTCGGCTGTGTTTTGATGCAGCATGATAGGGTGATTGCATATGCTTCCAGGTAGTTGAAGAAACACGAGCAGAATTACCCCACTCACGATCTGGAGATGGCTGCGGTAGTATTTGCGTTGAAGATCTGGAGGCACTACTTGTATGGGGAGTCGTGTCAGATCTTCACGGATCACAAGAGTCTGAAGTACATCTTCCAGCAGCGAGATCTGAACCTGAGACAGCGCCGATGGATGGAGCTAGTGAAGGATTATGATTGTGAGATCCTTTATCACCCGGGCAGGGCGAATGTGGTAGCCGATGCTTTGAGTCGTAGGCCCGTGGGTAGCTTGTCCCAGCTGAGCGCCGTTCGGTGTCAGTCTTCTGCAGATTGGCAACTCTTGTGTGATAGTAGAGTTCAGTTCGAGTTTACCTCCACTGGGGGACAGTTTGCTCATGTCCGCGCCCGTCCTCTACTTGTTGATCGTATTCGTGAGGCGCAACCCAGTGATGCTCGTTTGTCTGAGATTCTTGAGCTTGTTCGACGAGGTACAGTTACGGAGTTCATGATTGATGACCAGGGTGTGCTACGATGCGGGACTCGCTTGTGTGTACCAGATGTTGATGGGTTGAGACGCGAGATCCTAGAGCAGGCACATCAGTCGACTTTTAGCATTCATCCAGGTTCCACCAAGATGTACCGAGACTTGAGAGACTACTACTGGTGGGAAGGGATGAAACGCGATATTTCGGACTTCGTTTCGAGATGCCTGACTTGTCAGCAAGTCAAGGCTGAGCATCAGAGACCGGCTGGAGAGTTGCAACCTTTACCCATTCCGGAGTGGAAATGGGAGCAGATTTCCATGGACTTTATTGTGGGTCTACCCAGGACCAGTAGAGGGTATGACTCCATTTGGGTTGTTGTAGACCGGTTGACGAAAGCGGCTCACTTCCTTCCAGTGAAGACCACTTTCGGCTATGCTCAGTACGCTCAGCTTTATATAGATGAGATTGTGCGTTTGCACGGTGTTCCCACATGCATAGTATCCGACAGAGGTACCCAGTTTACTAGCCGTCTATGGCAGAAGCTTCAGGAAGCTTTGGGTACCAGATTGAGTTTTAGCACCGCTTTTCATCCGCAGACAGATGGTCAGACGGAGCGGACTATTCAGACTCTGGAGGATATGCTCCGTGCATGTGTGCTTGATTTTGGGGGCAGTTGGGATCGTCACTTGCCGTTGATTGAGTTCTCCTATAATAACAGCTTTCAGGAGACTATTCAGATGGCACCTTTTGAGGCTTTATATGGTAGGAAGTGTCGATCGCCAGTCTGTTGGACCGAGCTTAGTGAGAGTTTGGTGTTGGGACCCCAGCTTGTTCAGGAGACTACGGAGAAGATCCAGCTGATTCAGGACAGGATGAGAGCAGCCCAGTGCAGGCAGAAGTCTTATGCCGACCGTCGTCGTCGCAGACTTGTGTTCGCAGTGGGAGATCATGTATTCCTGAAGATTTCTCCGATGAAGGGCGTTATGCGATTTGGGAAGAGAGGGAAGCTCAGTCCCAGATTTGTAGGTCCTTTCGAGATCCTCGAGCGAGTGGGTTCGGTTGCTTATCGTTTAGCGCTCCCGCCTAGCTTTCCAGATGTTCACCCCGTTTTTCATGTGTCGATGCTTCGTAGATACCTTCATGATCCTTCCCATATGATTCAGCACGAGACCGTTCAGCTTGAGCGTGATCTTTCGTTCACCGAGCAGCCGATAGTTATTTTGGATCGGCAGGTGAAGAAACTTCGGTCTAGGGACTTGCCTTCTGTAAAGGTTCTGTGGCGTAGTCCGACTGGTGAGGAGATCACTTGGGAGATCGAGAGCGAGATGCGGGAGAGATTCCCTTATCTTTTTGAAGGTACGTCTTAGTATGAAATTGTAATTCGGGGACCGAATTTCTATAAGGGGGGAGATTGTAACGTTTTGGAAATCGTTATGCGATTTCGTCCGTTTTAGGGTAAGTTGGTCGGTATTTTCCGTTTTTACCCGACTCTGAACAAACGACCATATAGACTTGCCAGCACCTAGATTAGCTAAAATAAAGCTAGTGCGCGAACTTTGGGAGTATATGGGACGTTTTGGTTCAATTTGGTTTTTCCCAATTTTTAATATTATTTTAATACGGTATTTAAATTTTGGGAAAATTTCCTTAAACGATCTTTTCTTTAAAACTTTAAGTTAGGAAATCCTTCTCTTTCACCCTAGGGTTTATTGTGTGGCCTAGGATTTAAGCTAGGGAATTAAAAGAAAAAGAAAAGAAAAGATAAAGTAGATGCATGCATGAGAGAGAGAGTGTGTGTGTATGCATTTATGGGTAATTAATGAGGGAAATTGCTAGGAAATTCATCAAAACCCTCCACCTCACCCCTTGGCCGAAAATCCTTCATCCTCTACTGCCCTTGCCCAATTCCCTTATCATTTTAACTCAATTCTATCACACAAATCCTCAAATTTCTGAAACCTATCACAAAAATACCTTAAAACTTGGGTTATTCTTGATCTTGATCACTTGGAGAGGGGAAAAGCTTGGACTTGAGAGCAAAGTTGTTAGGTATAACCCCTTTACTGTTAATTTGGAGTTTTTGTGTGGTTTTGATCGTTAAATTCTGCGTAGAACGTAGTTTATATCGTTTGAGGCGATATCGGGTTTTTAGCGACTTTTTAGAGATATGAGTATCTGCTGTGACCTGGGAATTTTAGTGATGAAAGAAAAAACTTCAGAGAGATGTGCAGGTTGACCTGAGGCACCACCTAGGAGACGGGGACCACCCCGCCGGTCTGGGCCGGCGAGCTTTGAAGAGGGGGCCGGCGACGCCGGCCGACTTGGTGAGGTTTGGGGTGGGGTTTCTGTGGGTGTTGTCTGTTGTTGTTTTGGGTCTTTTGGTACTGTTGAATTTGTTAGTAAATGCAGTATACAAAATCTGGGATCGATTACCTATAATCGTGTGTTTTGAGTTCGCGTGATACGTGTTGCGATACGAGTCGTGTGTCGTGCTGCGACGTACTCAGTTTGGGTTTAGGTATCGTTTCGTGTGTTTGCGCTAGACGTGTATTCGTGAGTTGGTTTAGTGCGTTGTTACGTTTTATACTACGTAGTTATACGTTATTATGATTGCTTCTGAGATATTCGCATTATTTCTTGTGTTTGTGATATTATAGCGTCGCAAGCGGGGACTTCAGACGCTGCGAACAAAGGGAAGCAGGTGGTCGGATCCTCATAGCTGGAGACCACAGAGTGAGTAGATTTAACATCTACGGGGAATCGCCCGTATGGCGCTACGCGTCGGGGCTAGATATGATATAATATTAGCCGTATGCTTATTTGCTTATATAGAGATATTGCATGATTCATGTTGCATATAGTTACTTGTGCTTAGTACTGTACCTGCTGTACACTACACTATTATCGACAGTCCATGTTGCACGAGCACCAATGATATGCTACACACACCCTGTCGGTAATTGCCATGACACTCACAATACAAATGCTTATTGTATACCTTGCTATTAGTTAGCGACATTAAACTATTATACTTGTGCGACATTGCTTATTACATAGAACATACCTGTATACCTACATGCTCATATGTATACCATGCTATATTACTTGTTCGCACCTATACCATGCTATATTATTTGTTAGCACATATACCTTGCTATTGTTATATGATCAGTTGTTATTGCATATATATCAGTGGTATGGGACGCTGTGTATATATGTATTCTGGATTTGGATATTACAGTTTTTATTGCATATATATCGGTGGTATGGGACGCTGTATATATATGTATTTTGGATTTGGATTTATATGATTTGTATTGCATATATATCAGTGGTATGGGACGCTGTATATATATGTATTCTGGATTTGGATTCTTGGGATCCGCGAGATACATTATATGGACTTATGCATTTGAGATGCGATATGGGAAATTAAGGTGTCGATGTGGGCACTTAATTTCCGAGAGATATATGGGGTTTGACAGACCGATACGTGGAAACGCAAGTGTCGAGGTGGGATACTTGGTTTCGAGGAACGTATGGATATCAGAAAGACCGATACGTGAAAACGCAAGTATCGAGGTAGGATACTTGGTTTTCGAGGAACGTATGGATATCAGTATTTATGTGTCGATGATAGGCACTGGTTTTCATGATGTTTTTGAGTATCGATGTTTGACACTCAGGTTTCATGAGATGTACAGGATTTGAGGGGCCGATCTGAGTATTTTGGGATTTGGGTGTTGTTGAGATACACCGTGTTTTTCATGCTTATGATATGTGCATGAGATTATTTACTTTTCCGCACTCAGTATTCATTTGATATGGATATCATGATAGTTGCATATTCATATTGTCATACTCATGCTATCAGTTCACATGTTATTGATCATTGATGTTAGTGCATACTTGCGATTACTGTATGATGTTAATTACTATTCACGAGTTGGCAACTCACCCCCGTTGTGCCACAGTTTTGCAGGACTTACCCTCTGAGTAGTCGCGGCAGGGCAGCTTATCATCATTACTTTTGGGGATACCGCTACCTTGGGCAGTGAGGCCGTTGCATTATAGGTGGGTTTGCGGTTATCCGTTGTATATTGTATATCATTTTGGGTTGGATCTAGTATTCTCCATCTACCCTTGTTGTTTATGACTTAGAGACGACTTGTGAGATATCAGTGTTGTATATTGGTTTTGGGAACCGTGCTCGTAGAAGCAGGTTATTGTGGATATGTTTACTTCTTGATATAGTCGTTCTCTTGATATTTCTTCGCTTTGGCGTCGTATACTTGTTGTGGTGATTGTCTCCGCCGGTGGGCGTGATTTTTCTCCCACTTGGGATGTTTATTTATATTATCTGTGTTGTACCCGTTTACGGGGCCAGTTTTACAAAGGAGGTGCTGCCGAAATTTTTATGAAAGAAAACTAGAGTTAGAGATTTTAAATGGCGACTTCTAAAATATTTTAAACTTTGTTTGCTCCGTTGATCCAGTTTTGGGTGGTTTAGATTTCTGGGTTTTCGGCTTACTTAAGTTACGTACGCCTGTAGACGTTACGTAGTTTAAGTGCCGGTTACGGGCCGAATTTCGGGTCGTGACAAGATAACACTGGAAACCTACCAGTATATCTCGCTTACCCTGGCCAGGGACTACTTGTGTAATGGCTCTCCTGGACACAGCGCGATGTCAACCCCCAATACCGGGAGAGACGAATCCTGTCTAACCGTCAGGTATTTATATTTTGCGCATAGTTATTACACTTGAGATATGCTTTATACACCGTTGTGTTGATTTATGAATTGTGCACAATTATTGCACTTAATATCGTTTTGTGCCTTGGCTGCACATGTTTATGATTTCATGGATTTCATACAGTTGGGTTGATTTTTGCATATGGCATGCACTCGATTCGGTTTTTGCACTCGGTACAGTTCACATATGCTTGCAGTGCATTGATATGTATTTTGTGCACCACAGTTGCACCTGACTTCATTTTGATGTCATTTGAGATATTGATTGTGATTTCATGCTTAGGGCATGCATATGATTTGATTTATACTTTCAGCATAGTTTTTATGCACTTTTAGTATTTTGATTTGCTTTTATGCACGCTGATGCACATGGTTGTGAGATTATATACCACGGTATACCTGATTTGGATTTGGATTGAAATGTGTTGTATACCGTCGATTTCGATTGTGATACTCGATATTTGTTTTGTGCACCTTGTGCACCTGATTGGATCCTTACGCATATTTGACGCGCTTGGATTGGAATTTTGCGCATGTTCGGTGCTTGATATTGGATTTCGTGAATTAGTGCATGTTGGATGCACATGATTTAGATTTTATTCGTGCATGATGGATGCACCTGATTTGGATTTTCGCGCATGTTGGGCGCATAATATGATATGCGATTTTGGTGCACACCAGATGCACTAAATTGGGATTCTTTATGCATATCAGATGCACCTGATATTTATGTCGGGCATACCGTTGCCTCTGACAGGTGTTCGTGCACACCCCGTTGCACTTAGATATTGTTTCTGTGCACATGTATGGCGCATTCATGGATTTCGATTTCCGTGCGCACCAGACGCATGCGGCATTCTTATGCACATTTTGGGATTGATTTCTTATGGAGCAGTATGTTTTTATGATAATTGCTATTTGTTTTCATACTGAGCAGGACTAGTCAGAGAACAGTACCTAGATATATTTTGCATGCATCGATAGCTATCAAAGGGATTTCCAAAAAAGGGAGGTATAGTCTCAATATTTACCTACGTGTCTGAGATGACACAAAACATTTTATAAAGGAAACCCTTCTAAAATATTTTCAAAAACGGCGAGACGTACATATTAAACAAAGGATAAGTATATATATAGTTATTTTCTTACAACAGACGTCTGCCACTGTGCCGCGATACGCGCATCACACAGTAACATTAAAGGTTTGGCATGCATTTCCTTCAGATGTTTATATGTATAGTTTTGATGTATATCATATTGGTTTTCATATTGGATCTGACCTTCGTGTCTTCGCCATGACTCCAATGATTGCGGGATGCTTGACGGAGTTCGGTTTTTGAGTTTTGTACTCATTTTCATGCGCACTTGACGCGATGTGTTGTTTTGCATCTTCCATGATTTCGAAGCCCCACTGATTTGAGCTGATTATTGAAATGTTTTAGGAATTGGGGGTTTAAATTTAAATTCTGGGACCGAATTTATTTAAGGGGCGAAGATTGTAACATTTCAGAAAATATAAATATTATTTTTGGAATTTAATGTTAAAATAATATATTTCCAGAAAACTGCCCGATTTGCGAAATTGGGGTTTTCGAAAAAGGGTATAAATATATACCAATAATTGTGAAGTAAATGGAAATTAAAATGATTTATTCATTTAATAATATATTTAAAGGATTTGGAATTTTTAAAATTTATTATATGAAGTTTGGATAAAAACCTGATTAGTGCACTACTAATCGCGATTAAGCCAAATCCGTGTTTCTACAGTTTTTCGTGGCTAGTGCACCATGTCATGCAATATTTTGAATATATAGTTTGGTTTTAAATAAATAAGAAAAAGTTAAAATGAGAAAGGGTATAAGGGTAAATATTGAGAAAGAGGGTTAGAATAAGTGAGGAGAGAGAGAGGCTGCCTCATTTCATTCCCCCATCTATTTTACATCATTTTCTTCTCCTTCTTCAACCTCATCTCGCTCCACCTTCACCCCAAGAAATCATCTCCAAATCTCCATCAAAACCCAAAACCCCTTTCATTAAAAGTGATCCCCTCTTCACCCTCTACACATTGGGCCATGAAAAGTGAGATTTTGACAACATTGACAAACTAGGGTTTTTCTTGGGTTGCCCAAATGAGGTAATTTCATCACCATTAGAACGATATTTAATTCACTTTAGCTTTCATGCAAGTTTAGAAGTGATATTGTGATGTTTAGTGAGGTTAGAAAATTCAAGTTAGGGTTTTAGGGAATTATTGAATTCAAAGATAAAATTAAGGTTAGTAGAGACCTAATAACCCTCTAGAGTTAGTTTCATGGACTGAAACCAGGTATAGAACCCCAAACCCCAAACTTAGAAACCCAATTTCGGAAAATTGTGAGAATTGTGATGGTATTTTGGAATCTGCTAACACTCGGGGACCTGGAAAATTATTTAGCGAACACAGTGACACATGTAAGCACCCAAGAAACTACCACAGAGACCCGAGTGTAAGTGCATGGCGGCGCCCCGGCCGTCGATCCGACACCGGAATGCGGAAACGAAAAACTTTGCAAACTAGCAAACCGGCACCACCGCGCACTTTTTACCCCAATCGGGCCATTAACCTAGCTACTAGCAAACTAGAATAAGAGTAGAGAAGTATACCAAGCGATCCGTGTCCTTCGGTCTTCGTCTCCAATCCGATCTCCCGCGGAATCTCCGTCCATCACGTCCTCATCGGAAAGGGCACCACGTAGCCGGGTTCGTTTACGGGCTCCCACCTCTGGACCGAGGCAACTCGGGCGTGAAGTTGGCTAGCCGACGCGTCCAAGGGGTGCTATAGACAAGTGTAGAATGGTTGTCTCTTTTGGGGTTTGAAGATTCCTTGTATGGATGGAGGTGGAGAAAATTGACTTAGGAAAAATGGTGATATTTCTTGCAAGCCAAAATGAGATGATCCATATATCCTCACACAATGAAACCTCTCTCCACTCCCTCACCAAAGTGACCGGCCCCTATATCATGGTGGTGAGAAAAAGAATGAATAATCAAGAGAAGAATAAGAATAAGAATAATAAGAAAAAGGTCTCACCCACTTCTCATCTCATCACATCCAAATCCAATCTCAAAAAGCAAAGGAAAAGACCAATAAAGAATCTCATCATGAGAGAACAATCATGAAGCTACAAAGTGCAAGAAAACCCTCCACAATAAGTTATTTGCAAACTTGCAAATAACCCCCTCCATCTAAAAGTCCGGCCGCGAAGGAACAAAGGAAAACCGGCCGGAACGGAATGCAAACTGGCAACTTCAGAAAATTGATCCCGTAATAAATTACAGGAAAACCCCACTAGTGCATATACATGCCCGCATTTGTACTCCCACTGAACACAAATGCAAAGAGACAAAATCTACACTGTCTAATACTAGGATCCGGCTTAAGCCAAAGCCAGCTAGTAAAAACCATCCGATCACGATCCGTGCAATACCGCACGTATCTGATCGAACCCTGCTATATCTCCATACGGCCTCTACAGCGTTTCGCCCGAAACCTGAGCAACTGAGTGTGGTGGACTCTAAAGACTCGTCAATACTATGGCTGTGGATTTAACCACTAGCACGTCAGAGGTATCAGCCATACGTGATGGGCCACCAGCTATTGACCAAAAGGGGCGTCGATGAGCGAACTCATCCTGACACCCTACTGAGCCTGTCAGTGACAATATCCGTACAGTCCGGTCCGTTCGTCTATGAGCATCGCATGGCGGGCCTAGGGGGTTGGTAAAAGTCAGACCCCCAATAGCGGTACAAGTCATGTCGGAGTGCTGCCCAGAACACCCTGAGATACTACTGGAATACCTACCAGTAAATCTCCTGCCTTGGCCAAGGACTTTTCATGTACTGGCTCTCCTAGACACAGCGCGACCTCACCCCCAATACCGGGAGAGACGAACCCCTGCAGATACACTCACTGCCTCCATATGGCTCGGGACTGTACCCAACTAAAACCTGCTTGCACGTCTCCTTTGAGGGTGGTAAGGTAGTAATCTAAGTACAGTGGGAACTCACACGAGATAAATGATGATCTCAGGTCGATGAACTAACATGTACACATGTCACCAGGGAACTGCTATCTGACGTCAGGTATAATACCAACTAGCAGGTTCCCGGCGAGTCCTGTCCGGTGTACTCATAACCCAATGACCACCTGTATACATCTTAGGTGAACCAACTGACACCAGTGGCTTATGAGACCGGCCACCGCCCTCGTCAGGGTCTCGATTGTATACACTAGTCTACTCTGGAGTATCGATGCCCTGTCTCGAAACTCCCACGACTAGGGACCTTTTAAGGATTTGCTTATACACTCCAGCTCCCACGTATATGATCACCCTCATACTGCTGGTAGTCAAGCAAGAATCCTAAGGGCTCTATCAACGTGCAATAGTGACATGTAAGGTCACCTATAGCAGTACACGATGATAAAGATAAACCAGATAGCATAGTATCATCTCGAGTAAGACTGTCGTACCGGCATAGGTCCGCCCTCAATCATTGCAATCACATGCCTGTGATCCAATAATTGACTCTGAGGGCACTATATCCAACAATCTCCCACTTGCACTCAAGGCTAATTATTGCGATGTCGCATACTCACAGCCCGTATGATACCGAACACCCAACTCCTCTACTAGTCAGTCTCACAAAGCTCGTTTGCGAAACTATTGTGTTCGAGGAATAGCCTCAGTGAGTGGATCCGCTCTGGTGTCTCTTTCTATATCTCTCTTTATCTCAAGTTCGCAGAGAAAGCCATCTCCCGAAATGAGCAATACCTGTCTTAGAATGTCTGGATGTCTGATGGGACCTAGCTCATAAATGAACTCCAAATCCAAACTTCTTAGACTGTATCGTCAACTGAACTTAATCAGTATCCTGCACCATGCCCTCCCTCAGTATCCACCTGGACCACCTGTCCAAAATACTGTCCCTCGTCAGAGGGAAAACTATAACTCTGACAGCCTCTCTGTCATCCAGGTCACCTTGGAAGCCTGGAATGATAACTGTCTCCCGAAGGAGAATACCGTTATCATATCCGTAGAACATCAACTTATGTTCTAAAACTGCTTCCGCCTGTTCCTCCAGGATTGGATCAATATCAACTTATTGCATTTACTGCAAAAACATCTGGTGTGGTACTTGACATCTCATGATTGACTCAATTGCCTAAGCAAGTGATCTGCCAATCATGCGTATCCCTCTCCCCTTTAGTCTGTAAGACACCTTTAGAGAGGGTGACTCCATTACCTGCAGGTACACCACCATGCCAGGAGTCGTTCATTCTAAATACTCATAGAATATTGTCAAAGTACCCAGATTGGGAAACCACCTAAATCTAGATCTAAAACCATAGATCTAGTGACCAGAATGTCTGATATAAGATCCAAGTCCTATGTGGAGAAACTACTGTGTGACGACCAAAGTATAACCGACCGTAGTATAGGATTATCACTTCCTACTCTGTGTATGTCATCCAAATACCAGGACATCACACCCTACTACCTTCTCAACAGATCCATCCCCTATTCTGATGAAGTCAAACCTATGACTGTCATATCAGAAATAGATGATCTATCTCCACTATATCTGCTCTAGTCTATAAATAGACATAAGCCCGATGTCCACCAATGCTTCCGCTCCTCCCACTGACCACGACAACCCTCTGGAAGAGTCATATAGACGTACACTTCTAAAGCTAGTTCAGAACGACGCTATACTCATCCTCCTGCCGGGTCTCACAGTCTGGAACAACAGCAATGGCAAGTCTGGGTAAACAAGAACCTCCCCGCCACCGTCCTTGAGCATACCGAAGTACCTCTCGGGTGCCTGAGGTTACCCACCATATCTGCGGAGTGGCCAATGGAATGTCAAACCAGATTGAATCTTTAAGTTCGTATCAAATCTTCAGTAATCGTTTACGGTTCTAGAATCACTTCCAGTTCTACCATACTCCCACTACTGTTTTCTGAAAAAATCCATTTTTATTAAAACTGTGGCGAGTCAAGAACAATATCACTATTGATCTTCCAGATGGTAGAAAGTCAACCATCGTCATAGCCCGGGTCAACCCACAAACAGCCATTACTGAAACATGCCTTGAGTTATCCGGAGTCTGGTTTTAAGCATAAGCCGGACAACTCACCGTATCTTAACAATGTCAAGATATGAACTGTTCTATATCCAATATAGAAACAGAGTCACTGATTTAATTTAACCAGATTCAAATCATGCAGCTGCCTCCAGTGCATGTCAACTAAATGGAAGGAGGCCGATCAGCGTTACTCAACTTAGGAATACTTCCAATTATGAGTAACCTGAAAGAGAAGCAGGTTCTCTTAATCATTACTATCAACTGAATACCATTCACAAGTATCTACATCTTCGATCACCTTGAAGAATCCCGATACTTGCAACATCTGGTTCTCTACTTTATTCATATACCTATAACTTCTCAAAACTTGGACCCTGTGTTTCTACGAAACACCTGTCTAAGAACCAGAGAAGTCATAAGTAAACCGAATATAGTACGAGGACCTACCCCTTTGTCCTAATGGATACTGGACAATATACAATACTCTGTATAAGTCTCCTGAGTCCAATAACTCATTGCCTATGTGTCGTAGGTTGAAAACTGTACTTATGTTAAGAAGAATTACACCGTTGTTCAATGCTCCTTACCTAACCATCCACTGATATAGGTAAATGTCATAGACATAATTTCAAAAAGTTATATCTCACTCTATAAAAATAGACGTACAAATATATCAATTTGAAATTGGTGCATAACAACGGATATTCAAAACCAAATATTTGCCGTCCGGCAAACAACCCAGGCGATTTCCACAAATATCACCAATTACAACAAATTCCGATATAATGAGGATGATCACCTAATTCCCAATAACTTACTCCTACTCATCATCTATAAAACCATACAGATGTGAGAATCCAACCTGGTAAATTCATACCCTGGAGAAAGTGTCAAATAGGGAAATCAGTTTTCCTTTAACAGTACACGGTGAAACTGAAACATTGAAATGTTTCGATGGGGTATCTGGGTATTCCTAGTAAAGCCTCTTTCATTATCCGATTCACAACTATACCCGTATAATTCTTTGCCATCTCTCCAAATCCCTTTATATGTCTTTAGTCATTACCTTCTGTACACCCCTTTAGGCCAAATGGTTTTCTTCCTTCCCTACCATTCGGCACCAGCCTATGGTTTGGAAGAAGACTATCCAATCAGCATAATGGGTGTACTGTCCTAATCCTAGGAGCACTCGCAATGCGAGAGAAGGTGAAGATAAAAGACAACCGAATGAACCTTATTCCTATTTCTCCTGAACCAGGATCCATCCCCGAACTGGAACAAGTTCCTTTCGAATTCGTATATAACCATACGATGGATTATCCAATAAACTTGGGATCTTCGTAGTGATACGGAGTGTCCTGAAGAAATACAAAGGTGATTTAGGATTGGCGAAGAAATACTTTGTTTGGTCGTGAATAGCAGTCGCAATTTACTTTGCCCTCTTACTAATCCCTTTCTTTGTCTTAACTTAATACCTTCTGTACACCGTTTAGGCTAATTGGTTTTCTTCATTCCCTACCGGTCGGCACCAGCCTAAGGTTTGGAAGAAGACTATCCAATTTGCTTAATAGGTGTACTATCTCCTAAACCAAGGAGTACTCGCAACCTGAGAGAAGGTAAAAGGAAAAGACAACTGAATAGTCCTATTCGTTTTCTCCAGAACCAGAAACCATCCTCAAATTCCTTCGAGTTCGTATATAACCATACGATGGTTCTGTCCAATGGAAGTGGACGTTCGTAGTAATACGGGGTGTCCCGGAGAAAAGGGTAAAAGTAGGAGTGGCAATGAGGTTTGCAACTCTGACGATCCAAAAGCCAATGTTAAGAAGGTTCGGTCAACTTGGTCACTGAGTCATAGTCTAGGGTTGGGTCAATGGTAGCTACCAAAGAGAGAGAGAAAAGAAACACTCAGCGTGCACTCTAACCTAGATCAGAATGGTTATCACTTTATCTAATCTGGAAACCTCCCACTGTAACGTCAAATTCTTCCCCAAACCTGAAAGAAGAATTAGCCGGGATCACCCGAGGAGTAAACCAACTCATCAGTGGGAATCAGGATCCAACTGTCATCGCATGATAACGTGATGGAATTCACTCACGTCATTACACTCCAGAAGGTATGCGCATATCTGGTAAGTTTCAGTTTCTTTAGAAACTCCCGATGTGGATTTTTGCCCCATGCTCTTATGACCTTGACGAAGGCCAACATATCATAAATCGCATGTCAAGTTCTACCCGTCATTATCCAGGTTAATTTGAACCCACCCGTACATACCCTTGACGAAGGCCAAAATAGTAGTACGACTGTCCCAAACCAACGCATCTATCTATGCTGCAGAAAAGTAACAAATAGCTACCATACACTATGCCTTGACGAAGGCCAACATACATAGCATGAATACTAAGTGCTACCGTTCTGAAATGACGGAGGGCTACGAATGGTTTCTGGCGAAAACCTTTAACGTAATGAACTTGATATCGTTGAAGGAACTGATAGCTTTATAAAAATATAGTAACGAAAACCATTGCTAAAGAGGTCACTCCCGGTGAAGGGATCTCGGCTCTTTCCCCGTAGGATAGGGTGCAGGATATTCCAACTGAATACCATGATGCAAAGCAAAAGTAATCGGCTATAGTGAAGTTATTGCCCTGACGCAAACTTTTGTCCAAGGGGTCACTCCCGGTGAAGGGATCTCGGCCCTTGCCTCGTCGACTGAGGAGCAGGATATTCCAACTGAATACTACTGTGCAAAACAAAAGTGAACGCCGTTGCAATAACAGCTTTTTGAAAAATGTTCCAACAACATCAGAATAGGTTTGTTTATCTTGTATTGATCCGAATCAACGCAGTCTCATCAATTGATCACACCAATAAAGAACGAAAATAATGACGTACGTATATGACATCCGCATTCGCCACTGGGACCCGTCATCACCCATTAGGTTAGCTAACTAACGACAGAGCGGGGACTGGACTAGCACGGATGCAAAAGATATACAACATCTACTAGTATATATATAATATATAATTTTCGCTCAAGGCGTGATAAAATGCAACATCACAGAAATGTACAGCATCACAGAACAATACAGATATCTGGGATCCCAGGGTTTCACAGAGCCGCTACTAAAACCCGACGTTCCCCTGGTCATATGGATAGCCTGTGCAATAAAATCCTTGAACCCTACGGGCGCGGCAAGTTACCCGCCAAAACCTGAAGCGAGGCAGCCCCCTTCAGCAACGTGAATGGACCACCCAGCACTTCACGAAATCCGGTAAATTGGGCACCCCTCCTGGGTCAATCCTATACCCCCTACGAGTGCGGCGAATAGCCCGCCAATTCTAGAGTAAAGCCTCCTCCGTCTCAACGCCATGAGATGCGGGCTCGTTGCCCTCTAGAACCCGGCTATCCGTGCACCCCTCCGCGGGACAATCCTAGTACAGAAAGTAAAATATACATACAACGGGTACATCGACCGCAACCTGCTCGTGCCCTAAAAGAATAATACAAACAGGCAGTGACGGCAGTCCACATGTCGGACGCTCACCTCGCAATATCAAATGTACATATAAAACAAAACTATACTAACAATGCATCCAGGCTATCCCACGACCGATCCGCAACATCACAGCACAACACAGAACATCAACATGAATGTCACGTTCGCAAATCCGTCTAAAAGGGCTATAGCAGATAGACTGGATTTACCGATCAAATGACATTCACGGTCGCAGATATAATGTAAATACTGTGAACTAACATGTTTAAAATATCCGATCGAACAAATTTTATCAAGTGGGCCCCAAGCAGTACTATAGCACTTACAGAAAATTTGGGCCCAAAAATAATATCCCAAAACCCTTATTTCCAACTCAGAAGCAATCTGCAAAATTTTGGTCAAGTGATCAATCAAAAGCGCGGCAAAACCGCGGCCCAAGCATGGGTTTGGCCGCGGTTCCACGGTGTAATGGTGAGATCTCGCGACCAAATTTTCACAGATTGCTTATATTTCCATGCACAGTATTCTGCAACAACCTGAAAAAATTTTGGAGCAGAAAAAATTTCGACAGAAAACACATGCACTGAAAATACGGTTTTTGGGGATTTTTTTTCGATCGAGTTCTAAACATATTAGAGCAAGCTAGGCATGGTTAATGGCGTGGCTCTGATACCAATGTAAGTGCAAGGCGGCGCCCCGGCCGTCGATCCGACACCGGAATGCGGAAACGAAAAACTTTGCAAGCTAGAAAATCGGCACCACCGCGCACTTTTTACCCGGATCGGGCCATTAACCTAGCTACTAGCAAACTAGAATAAGAGTAGAGAAGTACACCAAGCGATCCGTGTCCTTCGGTCTTCGTCTCCACTCCGATCTCCCGCGGAATCTCCGTCCGTCACGACCTCGTCGGAAAGGGCAGAACATAGCCGAGTTCGTTTACGGGCTCCCACCTCTGAACCGAGGCAACTCGGGCGCGAAGTTGGCTAGCCGACGCGTCCAAGGGATGCTGTAGACAAGTGTAGAATGGTTGTCTCTTTTGGGGTTTGAAGATGCCTTGTATGGATGGAGGTGGAGAAAATTGACTTAGGAAAAATGGTGATATTTCTTGCAAGCCAAAATGAGATGGTCAATATATCCTCACACAATGAAACCTCTCTCCTCTCCCTCACCAAAGTGGCTGGCCCCTATATCATGGTGGTGAGAAAAAGAATGAATAATCAAAAGAAGAATAAGAATAATAAGAAAAAGGTCACGCCCACTTCTCATCTCATCACATCCAAATCCAATCTCAAAAAGCAAAGGAAAAGACCAATAAAGAATCTCATCATGAGAGAACAATCATGAAGCGACAAAGTGCAAGAAAACCCTCCACAATAAGTTATTTGCAGACTTGCAAATAACCCCCTCCATCTAAAAGTCCGGCCGCGAAGGAACAAAGGAAAATCGGCCGGAACGGAATGCAAACTGGCAACTTCAGAAAACTGATCCCATAATAAATTACAGGAAAACCCCACTACTGCATATACATGCCCGCATTTGTATTCCCACTGAACACAAATGCAAAGTGACAAAATCTACACTGTCTAATACTTGGATCCGGCTTAAGCCAAAGCCGGCTAGTAAAAACCGTCCGATCACGATCCGTGCAATACCGTACGTATCTGATCGAACCCTGCCATATCTCCATACGGCCTCTACAGCATTTCGCCCGAAACCTGAGTAACTGAGTGTGGTGGACTCTAAAGACTCATCAATACTATGGCTGTGGATTTAACCATTAGCACGTCAGAGGTATCAGCCATACGTGACGGGCCACCAGCTATTGACCAAAAGGGACGTCGATGAGCGAACTCATCCTAACACCCTACTGAGCCTGTCAGTGAAAATATCCATACAGTCCGGTCCGTTCGTCTATGAGCATCGCATGACAGGCCTAGGGGGTTGGTAAAATTCAGACCCCCGATAGCGGTACAAGTCGTGTCGGAGTGCAGCCTAGAACACCCTGAGATACTTTTGGAATACCTACCAATAAATCTCCTGCCTTGGCCAAGGACTTTTCATGTACTGGCTCTCCTAGACACAGCGCGACCTCACCCCCAATACCGGGAGAGACGAACCCCTGCAGATACGCTCACTGCCTCCATGTGGCTCGGAACTGTACCTAACTAAAACCTGTTTGAACGTCTCCTTTGAGCATGGTAGGGTAGTAATCTAAGTACAGTGGGAACTCACACGAGATAAATGACGATCTCAGGTCGATGAACTAACCTGTACACATGTCACCAGGGAACTGCTATCTGACGTCAGGTATAATACCAACTAGCAGGTTCCCGGCGAGTCATGTCTGGTGTACTCATAACCCAATGAGCACCTGTATACATCTTAGGTGAACCAACTGACACCAGTGGCTTATGAGACCGGCCACCGTCCCTCGTCAGGGTCTCGACTGTATACACTAATCTACTCTGGAGTATCGATGCCCTGTCTCGAAACTCCCATGACTAGGGACCTTTTAAGGATTTGCTTATAGACTCCAGCTCCCACGTATATGATCGCCCTCATACTGCTGGTAGTCAAGCGAGAATCCTAGGGGCTCTATCAACATGCAATAGTGACCTGTAAGGTCACCTATAGCAGTACACGATGATAAAGATAAACCAGATAGCATAGTATCATCTCGAGTAAGACTGTCCTACCGGCATAGGTCCTCCCTCAATCATTGCAATCACGTGCCTGTGATCCAATAATTGACTCTGAAGGCACTATATCCAACACCGAAACCCCAACTCTACTTTTTGGCCGCAGTTTTATTCCTTCTGGCCATAAATTGCGGGCAGACTAGGGACTTGTGGGCTCGAATTTGTTTCATGGCTCCAGTATCTGTAATTTAGACCCACCACATATGCAAAATTGACTGATTTGACCTAGGGTAAAATCTGGGAGCACATTGGGG
Source organism: Agapanthus africanus (assembly GCA_030015575.1). Classification (NCBI taxonomy): domain Eukaryota; kingdom Viridiplantae; phylum Streptophyta; class Magnoliopsida; order Asparagales; family Amaryllidaceae; genus Agapanthus; species Agapanthus africanus. The sequence continues at coordinate 280,778,282 of JASDDO010000022.1, forward strand.
TGTTTTTGGCTATGTTTTCCGTATTTTGGGATGCTTGGTTCTGATATTAGGATTTGTATTTGGTCCTATGGCGTTTGAATGTCAACGACTAGGATTTTTAGTCATGTTTTGCACGCGAAGCTATAGGTTTTAACCTATGGGCGAAACTTGTTCCGTTTTGGTTTTCAGAACTTGACTTTAATAGCGTTGTGATATGTGTTATTATTGTAGATACCTTCGCGTGGATTCCGAGGCGACGGAGCTGGCATCATCGACTTCGACAAGTAAGAACCAAGGTGAGTGGATTTATATCCATGGGGGAAGTCGGGTGGATGGCGTATAGCACCCACGCACAATTTGATGGAAACCGATTTATTTATAGTTTACGGTTAATGAAACCTTTAATAGAAAACTATAGGTAGAGTAAAAAGGTAGTTAGAGGACCATATTAGAAACTAAGGATAGTTGGAAGTTATTTGATACGGCTAATATGTGATGACGGGACTTGGGGATGAGATTTGATGATATTGCTGTTTAGGGTACTATAGGACTAGATAGTCGACGTAGATGTGTCATCCGAACCATACATAATTCCAAACAAAAGAATCGTATGCATCTTTTAAACAGATACCTTGAGGGACGTTACGGATTTTCAAAAGATATCTTTTCCTTAAAAACACCATAGCCCCTACTTTCAAAACTACGATTCGCATCTTTCAAAAAAAATTGTTGTATGGTTCGGGTGTGTATGTTAGATTAGATACTTACGCTTTTAGTGAAGGTAGAATGTATATGTAAATTGACTTGATGTGGGATATAAATGCAATGAAAAGAATACATGACGCGATATGAGGATTTTGTGATATGTTGGTATACGGATGCGAGTCGATTGAGATGATTTATACCCTGCCGGTCCCCTGATATGAGATTGTTGCGGATGTGATCTGGGACATAGGTATATAGAGATATTTATATATGTTGTGAATCATGAGTATTAGCCGTACGTGACGTTAGGTCCGTACCCTCCTCGTCTTATAGGTTGATAGGATCCCTGATAGCTTAATGCCGCCGTACGATGATTTTCCGTGCGTGATGAGTCTGACTTGATGATTGATCCATACCCTTGACTTGAGGTTGCTGTACGATGGATTATACCGTACACGATGTTGTGAGGCTCGATGCTGATTGATAGATTCACCGACTCGATCATGTTAGATACGTATACCTTATAGCTTTTAGCTGATGATTTACCTTATGCTGCATTCATGTTATTCACATTGCATTACTTATACCTGTGATAGTACAGCTGCACCATTATCGATGATGCGTATGTTACATGTACACAGATTGTAGGCTCACACACTTCATCATCGATAATTGCCATGTCAATATATAGTAGGATTGCTGCATCATGATATTATTGGATATAGTGCCCTCAGAGTCAATTATTGGATCACAGGCACGTGATTGCAATGATTGAGAGAAGACCTATGCCGGTAGGACAGTCTTACTCGAGATGATAATATGCTATCTGGTTTATCTTTATAATCGTGTACAGCTTTAGGTGACCTTACAGGTCACTATTGCACGTTGGTAGAGCCCTTAGGATTCTTGCTTGACGGCCAGCAGTATGATGGCGATCATATACGTGGGAGTTGGGGTCTATAAGCACATCCTTAAAAGGTCCCTAGTCGTGGGAGTTTCGAGACTGGGCATCGATACTCCATTAGTAGACTAGTGTATACAGTCGAGACCCCGACGAGGGACGGTGGGCGGTCTCATTGGTGCCAGTTGGTTCACCTAGGATGTATACAGGTGCTCATTGGGTTATGAGTACACCCGACAGGACTCACCGGGAACATGCTAGTTGGTATTATACCTGACATCAGATAGCAGCTCCCTGGTGACATGTGTACAGGTTAGTTCATCGACCTGAGATCGTCATTGGTCTCGTGTGAGTTCCCACTGTGCTTTGATTACTACCCTACCACGGCTCAAAGGAGTCGTGCAAACAGGTTTTAGTTGGGTACAGTCCCGAGCCACATGGAGGCAGTGAGCGGATCGCAGGGGTTTCGTCTCTCCCGGTATTGGGGGTGAGATCGCGCTGTGTCTAGGAGAGCCATTGCACGAAGTCCTTGGCCAAGCAGGAGATTTACTGGTAGGTATTCCATAGTATCTCTGGGTGTTCTGGGCTACACTCCGACACGACTTGTACCGCTTTTGGGGGTCTGACATTTACCAACCCCCTAGGCCTGCCATGCGATGCTCATAAACGAACGGACCGGACTGTATGGATATTGTCACTGACAGGCTCAGTAGGGTGTCAGGATGAGTTCGCTCATCAACCTCCCTTTTAGTCAATACCTGGTTGCCCGTTACGTACAGCTAGTACCTCTGACGTGCTAGTGGTTAAATCCACAGCCAAAGTATTGATGAGTCTTTAGAGTCCCCCACAGACAGTTTTCAAGTTTCGGGCGAAACGTTGTAGAGGCCGTATGTTATATGGGAAGGTTCGATCATATACGTGCAGCAGTGCACGGATCATGATCGGACGGATCATACTAGTGGGTTTTGGTTTAAGCCGGATCCTAGTATTAGATTTGTTGGATTGCTTTAGTCTCATCACATTCGCATTCAGTCGGAATGCGGATGCAGGTATGTATATACAGGTGAGGGGTATCCTTGTGATCCGTCACGAGTTTACTTTAGATGTTGCCGTATCTTTTTGTTGTTGTAAACATTTGGGTTAATATTTACAAATGGAAATTGTGAGCTTAAATCATCATTTTGTACATTTAATGTGACATAGACTTCATTAGTGACTCATGGTCTCTTTTATTGTGCATATGTCACATTATGTGATAGATTTGTGAGGTGAAATGAAAGGAAGAGAGAGAAGGGCAGCCATGGTAAAGGTTTTGGTCTTGTATTTTTCTCACAACACTCTCATTTTTTATAGCATAACAAAAGAAAAGAAAAAGGTTTGTTCATCTTCTTCTTCCTCTTGCTTCTTGAGCTCACCATTCTCCATTAATGGCATCATCTCTAACCTCCATCCATACACTCTCATGTGATGAGAATCAATGGATGCTTGAGACAAACTTATCACACACATTCTCTACATCGCCTTGGACATGTTGGCTAGCGAACTTCATGCCCGAGTTGCTTCGGATGAAGCGGGATCCCGTTAAAAGACTCGGAGATGTGGTGCCCTTTCCGACGAGGAGATCGAGACCGGAGATACCGCGAGAAGCTTGGGATGGTGGCCAAGACCGAAGGACACGGATCGATCGGCATAGCTTTTCCAGCCCTTCTCTTGTTAGCTAGTTGTAGGTTAATGGTTCGATCCGGATTTAAAGTATACGTTAGCACCGGTTACAAGTTTTGAAAAAGTTTTTCGTTTCCGTATTTTGGCCTCGGTCAGACGGCCGGGGCGCTACCGTAGACTTACATGGTATCAGAGCCACGCCATTAACCTTCACTAGCTTGCTCTAGCATGTTTAGAACTTCGATCGGACGAAATTTCCAAAAACTGCATTTCCAATTTTGAGTTTCTGTCGAATTTTTTTTGTCGTCAAAAAATTATTTTGAGTATTGCAGAAAATCAGGCAGTCTTTTTTAAGAACACTATTGAAATTTGGTACACTGATCTAACTGTAGCGCCACGGAACCGCGGCATTACCCTTGTTTTAGCCACGGTTCCGCCGCACCACTGTAGCATCAGTCCACCATTTTTCCTACAGTGGTCTCTGACTTGGAAATGGGGTTTCTGGTAATTTTATTTTTGGTCCAGATTAATTTTAGTACTGGGTATTATACTTGGGGCCCACTTCGGGGAATTTTGTCGATCAAAAATTTTAAACATATTAGTTCACAATATTTACACTATATCTGCGACCGTGAATATCATTTGATCGGTAAATCTTGTCTAATTGCTATACCCTTTTAGACGGATTTGCGAACATGACATTCACGTTGATGTTCTGTGTTGTGCTGTGATGTTGCGGATTTGTCGTGGTGGATAGCCTGGATGCAATAGTAGTACAGTTTGGTTGTATTTGTACATTTGATATTGCGGGGCGAGCGTCCAACATGTGGACTGTCGTCACTGCCTTTTTGTATATTATTCTTTTGGGGCACGACCGGGCTGAGGTCGATGTACCCGTTGTATATATATTTTATTTTCTGTACTAGGATTACCCCGCGGTGGGGTGCACGGGTAGCCAAGTTCTAGAGGGCAACGAGCCCGCATCTCATGGTTTTGAGACGGAGGGGGCTTCACTCTAGAATAGGCGGGCTATTCGCCGCCCTCGTAAGGGGTACAGGTTGACCCAAGGAGGGGTGCTCAAGTTACCGGATTCCGTGAAATGCTGGGTGGTCCATTCACTTTGTTGAAGGGGGCTGCCTCGCTTCAGGTTTTGGCGGGTAACTTGCCGTGCCCGTAGGGGTCTAGGATTTCATTGCACAGGCTATCCACACGACCAGGGGAACGTCGGGTTTCAGTAGCGGCTCTATGAAACCCGGGGATCCCAGATTATCTGTATTGTTTTGTGATGCTTATTACATTTCTGTGATGTTGCATTTTATCACGCCATGAGTGAATATTATATATTGATATATATACTAGTAGATGTTGTATATGTTTTACACCCGTGCTAGTCCAGTCCCCGCTCTGTCGTTAGTTAAGGAACCTAACAGGTGATGACGGGACCCAGTGGCGAATGCGGGTGGCATATACGTACATCATATTTTCGTTCTTTTGTGGTGTGATTAATTGATGGGACTGCATTGATTCGGATCAATGCAAGCTAAACCAACCTATTCTGATGTTGTTGGAACATTTTTTTTAAAAAATGTTGTTATTGCAAGGACGATCTCTTTTGTTTTGCACAGTGGTATTCGGTTATGAATATCCAGCACCTCAGTCAACAAGGCAAGGGCCGAGATCCCTTCACCGGGAGTGACCCCTTGGACAGAAGTTTGCGTCAGGGTAATAACTTCACTATAGCCGATTACTTTTTGCTTTGGATCGTGGTATTTAGTTAGAATATCCTGCACCTCATTCTACGGGGAAATAGCCGAGATCCCTTCACCGGGAGTGGACTCTTTAGCAAAGGTTTTCGCCACTATATCTTCATAAACAGCTATCCGGTTCCTTCAACGATATCAAGTTCATTACATTAAAGGTTTTTCGCCAAAAACCATTCGTAGCCCTCCGTCATTTCAGAAGGGTAGCACTTAGTATTCATGCTATGTATGTTGGCCTTAGTCAAGGCATAGTGTATGGTAGCTATTTGTTACTTTTCTGCAGCATAGATAGATGCGTTGGTTTGGAACAGTCGTACAGCCTTGTTGGCCCTAGTCAAGGACTTGTACGGGTGGTTTCAAATTAACCTGGACAATGACCGGTAGAACTTGACATTGTACATACGATGTATAATGTAATGGATGCTTGGACATATATGGGGAAGACTTTCTTGCTCGACATGATAGTATGCTATCTGGTTGTACTTTATCTTAACATGTACTCTGCTTGTCTCTATGTTACATATTAATAAAGCCCTTAGGATATGTACTCGACTACTGGGACTATAATGAGATCATACTAGTGGGGCCACTGTAGTCGACGAGTACATCCTATAACTGTTCCTAGTCGAGGGTGTATCGAGACAGGGCATCGATGCACCAGAGTAGACTAGCGTATACACATCTTGACCCATATGATGGGCGATGGATGATCCCATATCCATTGGTGTTTGACATCAAGGATGGTGTACGGGTGCTCAGTAGAGACTGGGTACACTGGACGGACTCGCTGAGAACTCCTAGATGGTATTATACATCACGTCAGATGGCAGTTCTCCGGTGACACTGGTACAGAGTAGTCTGTTGACCCGAGTTCGTCATAGAGTCTTGTGTGATTCCCACTGTGCTTTGATTTCCATCATACCACATCTAAGAGGGCATGCAAAAAGGTGGCTTTTAGGTACAGTCCCGATTCATATGGAGGCAATGAGCGATAGGAGGGGATTCGTCTCTCCCGGTATAGGGAGTTGATGTTGCGCTGTGTTCGATTAGCTATAACCGGAAATCCCTGGCCAGGGTTGCTGAGATTTACTGGTAAGTGTTATCAGTAGTTTCTCGAACTGTTATAGACCACAAATCGATATGACTTATCAAGCTACTGGGGTCTGACGTTTACCACCCCTAGGCGAGATATGCGACATATCAGACGACGAGACCGGACTGTACGGGAGTGTTACTGTTTGGATTCATAGGAGAATGTACAGGCTTGCTTGTTGATCCTCTGAGCGCTCAATATCTGGGTGGCTGTTACGTTTAGCTGACCGCTTGCAGCTTGTGGGTGTTTGATATGATCATCACCTACTACCGGCGTATTGACGATTCTTTAGAGTCCTACACAGAGGTTTCTTGGCTCAGGCAAAACGGTGTAGGAGCACATATGTGATATATGCGGGACCGAGGATAATACGATATGAGATACCGTATTCTATTCTCGCGATATATGATATCAGCCGGGTCATCGGATCAAGTGTTGATTCGATGGATCGATACGGATAAATATTAGTCGGTTATATGCGATATAGCCGGATTGTCGGATCAAGTGTTGATTCGATAATTTAATGTATAATAATAAATATATGATATATTGAATTACATTAACTAATATTAGCTCACTAAAAGATTCTTTTTTTCACTCGGGTAATACATTGATATATATGCGATATATGTTAATTGTATTATTTTATTTTGTTACGATAAATATTATATATGTGATATATAATATTGTAACATGATATGATAACTAATGCAACATGTTTAGTGGAGTTTAAACATGATTAGGGTTTGGATTAGGGTTAAGACTTCTAGTAGATTCTAGAAGGTTTCTTTTTGTCATGATAAAGATATTTGTGTTGATATTTATCTATGACTCATACTTAACCCAACCCAAACCCTAGCCCTTGGTTAATTCTCTACAATGGTTTAGTCAATCATGGTTGCATTATTTCATCATATTAATCCTTTCATTATTCATCACAAATGATTTTCTTCATCTTCTTTTTTCTTCTTTCTTTCATGAAAAAGCTTACTAGCTTTTTTCAAGTGATGAATGAGTGTGAGAAAAAGATAATAAAAGAGAGCAAAAATCCTACTTCATCATCCTCATCAATCCTTGCCATTTAGATGCGGTTGTTCACTTCATATTATGAATGTTAGCTTGTATTAACGAAACTTCAAGGTAGATCATCTATGTTATCGAAGATCGGAAGCAAGACTGCATCTTTCTCTTTGTGGAGCCTCTCGAGAGTCCGGAACACGTTGATCGCAGCGAAGGGACCTCAACACGGAGCTTAAGAAGTGAAGGACCGGATCTACAAAGGTTGTAATTGTAAGTCTACGCTAGCGCCCCGGCAGTCTATAGACGCCAAATGCGGAACAAAAACTTTTAAACTGGCGCTATCGTATACTTTAACCCGGATCTGCCATTATTGCTAAACTAACAAACTGTAAAGCGTGTAGAAAGGTTATACCGAACGATCCGAGTCCTTCGTTCTTTAACCATTATCCCACGCTCCGTTGCGGCTGCTCCGATCTCGTCGATCTCCGATATCTTCGTCGAGGTGGCACCACATCACCGATTCTTTAAACGGGCTCCCGCCTCTGACTTGAGGCAACTCGATCGCCAAGTTTGCTAAAAGAGACGACCAAGAATGATGTAGAGAATGAGTAGATGACTTTGTCTCACTTCGTCCAAATCCGTGGACGATCGGTTAATGAAGTTGCCGAAGGAATTGGGTGATGGAATGAAATGAACTGTAAAATTCCATGCACCCCAAATACTATCATATCTTTTTACAACCATGAAAAACTATCAAGTCAGAGAGCGTGAGGAGAGAGAGGGGGCCGGTCTCTTATACGGAGGAGGGGGTGACCGTAGGAGCAAAGAGGGTGACCTTAAGAAAATATCATAATGTGAATGCAAAAGAATATCTTAAGGAAAACAAGAATACAATGAAATCAAAGCATGAGTCACTTAGCCTTGTCACAAATTCTAGAACCTTCTAGAACCTTCTAGAAGCACGACTCACTCTCATCCAAGAAAAGATAAATCCGCCTTTAACCAAATGTTAAAAGACGGCTGATAGAAAACTGGAAACTGGCAACTTCCAAAAGTGATCCTGAAACGACTTTCAGGATAACCCCGAAACTGTATAAATATACCCGCATTTGTATTACGACCGAATACAAATGCAACTGAGACAAAGATATTATACCTACTCAATATAATACTCGGATCCGGCTTAAACCAAAGCCGACCAGTATTATCTGCCCGAAAAATAACACGTGCGTAAACGCATGTGCATTTTCCGAACCCTGCTATAAAACCATACGGCCTCTACAACGTTTCGCCCGAACTTAGGAAACTGTCTGTGGGGGACTCTAATGACTCGTCAGTACCCTGGCAGTGGGTTTAACCACAAACCGTCAGCGACACTAGCTATGCGTAACGGCTGCCCATGGACTGACGTCAAGGGAGGCTGATGAGCGAACTCAAGGGAGGCCGATGAGCGAACTCATCCAGAAACCCTACTGAGCCTAACAGTGACAATGTATATACAGTCCGGTCCGTTCGTCTATGAGTATCGCATATCTGCCTAGGGGGCTAGTAACGTCAGACCCCCAATAGCAGTATAAGTCGTGTCGGAGTGAAGCCCAATAACACCCTGAGATACTACTGGAGTACCTACCAGTAAATCTCCTGCCATGGCCATGGACTTTGTGTAATGGCTCTCCTAGACACAGCACGACCTCGCCCCCAATACCGGGAGAGACGAATCCCCTGCCGATCCGCTCACGTGCCTCCATATGGCTCGGGACTGTACCCAAAAGCTACCTGTTTGCACGACTCCTTTGAGCCGTGGTAGGGTAGAAATCAAAGCACAGTGGGAACTCACACGAGACAAATGACGACCTCAGGTCGATGAACTAACCTGTACACATGTCACCAGGGAACTGCTATCTGACGGTAGATATAATACTAACTAGCAGATTCCCGGCGAGTCATGTCCGGTGTACTCATAACCTAATGAGCACCTGTATACATCTTAGGTGATCCAACTGACACCAGTGGCTTGTGAGACCGGCCACCGCCCCTCGTCGGGGTCTCGACTGTACACACTAGTCTACTCCGGAGTATCGATGCCCTGTCTCGAAACTCCCACGACTAGGGACCACAATTAAGGATATGCGTATAAACCACCCAACTCTCACGTATATGATCGCCATCATACTGTTGGTGGTAAAGCAAGATCCTAAGGGCTCTATCAAAGTGTAACATGCAATCAGTCACCTGAACATGTACACGACTGATAAAGGCAAACCAGATAGCATACTATCATCTTGAGTAAGACTGTCCTACCGGTATAGGTCCTCCGCAATCATTGCAATCACGTACCTGCGATCCAATAATTGACTATGAGGGCACTATCTCCAACAATCTCCCACTTGCACTCAAGGCTAATTATTGCGATGTTGCGTACTCACAGCCCGTGTGAAACCAACACCCAACTCCTCTACTAATCAGTTTCACAAAGCCCGTTTGTAAAACTATTGTGTTCGAGAAATAGCCTCAGTGAGTGGATCCGCCTAGATGTTTCTTTCTATATCTCTCTAAATCTCAAGTTCGCGGAGAAAGCCATCTCCCGAAATGAGTAATACCTATCTTAGAATATGTATGGATATCTGATGGGACCTAGTTCATAAATGAACTCCAAATCCAAACTTCTTAGACTGTATCGATCACTGAACCTAATCAGTATCCGGCACCATGCCACCCACAGTATCCTCTTGGACCACCTGTCCATAATACCATCCCTCTTCGTCAGAGGGAAAAACTATAACTCTGACAATCACTCTGTCAACCATGTCACCTTTGAAGCCTGGAATGATAACCGTCTCCCGAAGGAGGCTGCCGTCATCAAATCCGTAGAACATGTACTTATGTTCTAAAACTGCTTCCTTATGTTTCTCCAGGATTGGATTAATACAAACTTATTGCATCTTGTGCAAAACCAACATTTGGTGTGGTACTTGACATCTCATGATTGACTCAATTGCCTAAGCAAGTGATCTGCCAATCATGCACATCTCTCTCCCCTTTAGTCTGTAAGACACCTTTAGAGAGGGTGACTCCATCACCTGCAGGTACACCACCATGCTAGGAGTCAACTATTCCAAAAACCATTAGAATATCTGTCAAAGTACCCACATTGGGAAACTACCCTAATCCAGATCTAAAACCATAAATCCAGAAACCAGAATGTTAAATATTATATCCATATCCTGTCTGGAGAAACAACTGTGTGACGACCATAGTTCAACCGATCGTAGTATAAGAATTTTACTTCCTACTCTGTGTATGTCATCCAGATACCATAACATCACACCCTACTACCTTCTTAACTGATCCATCCCCTATTCTGATTGAAGTCAAACCCATGACTGTCACATCAAAATTAGATGATCTATCTTCGCTATAACTGCTCAAGTCTATAAATAGATATAAGCATCTTGCCCACTATGCTTCCGTTGCTCCCACTGACTACGACAACCCTCATACCGGGTCTCATAACCTGGAACAACTGTAGTGTCAAGTCTGGGTAGATAAGAACCTCCCTGTCACCGTCTCTAAGGCTACCAAAGTACCTCTCGGGCGTCTGAGGTTACCTACCATACCTGCGGAGTGGCAATTGGAATGTCAAACCTGATTGAATGTATAGGTCCTATTAAATTTTCCATAATCGTTCGCGGTTCTGGAATCACTTCCAGTTCTACCATACTCCCACTACTGTTTTCTGAAAAAGATCTATTTTTACTAAAACTGTGGCGAGTCAAGAACAATATCACTATTGATCTTCCAAATGGTAGAATATCAACCCTCGTCATAGCCAGGGTCAACCCACAAAACAGCCATTACAGAAACGTGCCCTGAGTTATCCAGAGTCTGGTTTTAAGCATAAGCTGGACAACTCCCCGTACCTTAATATCTTTTAAGGTACGAACTATTCTATATCCAATATAGATACTTTGGCACTTATTTAATTGGAACCATATTCAATCCATGCATCTGTCTCCAGTGCATATCAACTTAATGGAAAGAGGCTAATTAGCATTACTCAACTTAGGAATCCATCCAATTATGAGTAACCTGAAAGAGAAACACGTTTCTCAAAACCATCACTATCATCTGAATACCAATCACAAGAATCTACATCTTCGATCTCTTTGAAGAATCCCGATACTTGTGATACCTGGTTCTCTACTTTATTCTTATACCCACAACTTCTCAAAATTTAAACCTTGTATTTCTACGAAACACTCGTCTAAATACTAGAGAAGTTATAAGTAAACAGAACATAGTACGAGGACCTACCCCTTTGTCCTGATGGATACTGGACAACATACAATACTCTGTATAAGTCCGCTGAGTTAAACAACTCAAAACCTGTGCGTCGTAAGTGGAAAACTGTACCCTAGCGATTTCCTCAAATATCACCAATTACAACGAATTCCGATATAATGAGGATGATCACCTAATTCCCAATATCTTACTCCCACTCATCATCTGTAAAACCATACAGATATGAGAATGAAACCTAGTAAATACATACCCTTGGAGTAAGTGTCTAATCGGGAAAAACAGTTTTTCTTTTAACAATGCACTGAAACATGAAAATGTTTCGTAGGGGTATCCTGGTATTCATAGCAATGCCTCTTCCATAATCTAATTCATGACTTCAACCGTATACTTTATTGCCGTCTCTCCAAATCCCGTTATTTGTCTTTAGTCGTTACCTTCTGTACACCATCGTTAGGCTAAATGGTTTTCTTCATTCCCTACCGTTCGGCACCAGCCTATGGTTTGGAAGAAGACTATCCAGTAAGCATAATAGGTGTACCCTCCTAAACCAAGGAGTACTCGCAACCTGAGAGAAGGTGATAATAAAAGACAACTGAATAAACCAATTCTATTTCTCCTGAACCTGGATCCATCCTCGAAGAAGTCCCTTCGAGTTCGTATATAACCATACGATGGCTCTATCCAATGGAAGTGGATATCCGTAGTAATACGGGTGTTCTGAGAAATTCAAAGGGTAAAAGAAGGAGTGGCAATGACTTATGCAACTAAGACAATCCAAAAGCCAGTATTTTAAGAAGGTTCGGTCAACATGGTCACTGAGTCATAGTCTAGGGTCGGTCAAAGGTCGCTGCCAAAGAGAGAGAGAAAAGAAACACTCTGCGTGCACTCTAACCTAGATCAGAATGGTCATCACTTTATCTAATCCGGAAACCTCCCACTGTCCTGTCAAATTCTCCTCCAAACCTAAAGAAGAATCAATCGGGATCACCCGAAGAGTAAACCAACTCATCAGTGGGAATCGGGATCCAACTCTCATCGCATGATAACGTGATGGAATGCATCCACGTTACTCATACTCCAGAAGGTATGCGCATACTTGGCAAGTTTCAGTTTCTTTAGAAACTCCCGATATGATTTTTGCCCCATGCTCTTATAACCTTGGCTTTGGTCAAAGTGTCATAAGTCACATGCCAAGTTCTACCCGTCACTATCTTGTCAATTTGAACCCACCCGCACATGCCCCTGACTTTGGCCAATCGGCAGAACGACTGTCCTAAACTAACTCATCTATCTATGCAACAATTGAATACCCAGCAGCTACCAAACACTATGCCTTAACTTTGGCTAAAATGCATAGCTTGAATACTACTGAATACCCAAAAGAAGTGACGGAGGGCTACGGCTGGTTTTTGGCGAAAAACCTTTAGCGTAGTGAACTTGATATCGCTGAAGAAACCTGATAGCTTTTTAAAATATAGTGGCGAAAACCTTTTGCTAAAGAGGTCACTCCCGGTAAAGGGATCTCGGCTCTTTCCTCGTGGAATGAGGTGCAGGATATTCCACTGAATACCGCTATGCAAAGCAACTTGTAATCGACTATAGCGAAGTTATTACGCTGACGCAAACTTCTGCCCAAGGGGTCAGTCCCGGTGAAGAGATATCGGCCCTTGCCCCGTCGAATGAGGTGCAGGATATTCCACTGAATACCGCTATGCATAACAAAAGGAAACGACTTTGCAATAACAGTTTTTAAATTTGTTCCAACAACTGTAAATTGGTTTGTTTTACTTTGCATTGATCAGAATCAATGCAGTCCCATCAATCGATCACACCAGAAAAGAACGAAAATAAAATGTACGTATATGCGATCCGCATTCGTCGCTGGGTCCCGTCATCACCCGTTAGGTTACTTAACTAACGACAGAGCGGGGACTGGACTAGCGCGGGTGTAAAACATATACAACATCTAATAGTATATAAACTAATATACAATAATCGCTCCAGGCGTGATAATATGCAACATTACAGAAAATTAATAAGCATCATAGAACAATACAGATAATCTGGGATCCCCGAGTTTCACAGAGCCGCTGCTGAAACTCGACGTTCCCCTGTCGTGTGGATAGCCTGTGCAATGAAACCTAGACCCCTACGGGTGCGGCAAGTTACCCGCCAAAACCTGAAGCGAGGCAGCCCCCTACAGCATAGTGAATGGACCACCCAGCATTTTACGGAATCCGGTAATCTTGGGCACCCCTCCTTGGGTCAACCTGTACCCCCTATGAGTGCGGCGAATAGTCTGCCAATTCTAGAGTGGGACCCCTCTGCCTCTCAAAGCCATGAGATGCGGACCCGTTGCCCTCCCGAACCCGGCTATCCGTGCACTCCGTCTCGGGGCAAAACCTAGTACAGTAATGAAAAATAGTACAATAGGTACATCGACCGCAACCTGGTCGTGCCCCAAAAGAATATTATACAACAGGCAGTGACGGCTGTCCACAATTTGGACGCTCGCCCCGCAATATCAAATGTACAAATAAACTCAAACTGTACTACCATTGCACACTGCTATCCACCACGACAAATCCGCAACATCACAGCACAACACAGAACATCAACGCGAATGTCACGTTCGCAAACCCGTCTAAAAGAACTATAGCAATCAGACGCGGTTTACCGATCAAATGACATTCCCGGTCGGAGATATAATGTAAGCACTGTAAACTAACGTGTTTAAATTTCGATCGACCAAATATCACAAAGTGGGCCCCACGAAAATCTGCAAAACAGTAACAAAACCTGGGCCCAAACGATATATACCAAAAACCCCAATTTCCAACAGAGAATCTACTGTATAATTTTGACCAAGTGATTTGACTTTCCTGCGGCGGATCAGCGGCCAAACCCATGCTTGGGCCGCAGATCCGCGGCGGAACAGTAGAATTGCTTCGTCGAATTTCTGCAGTATTCCAAAAAAAGCCTGCTTGATTTTCTGGTATGGTCCAAATGTCATTTTGACCAGTTTAAAAATTAACAGAAACTGTCAAGTGAAGAAATTGCGATTTTTGATTTTCGGTCCGATCGATGTTTTAAACGCGTTAGCACAAGTTAGTATAGCAAAATGGTGAGGCTCTGATACCACAGTAAGTCTACGCTAGCGCCCCGGCAGTCTATAGACGCCAAATGCGGAACAAAAACTTTTAAACTGGCGCTATCGTATACTTTAACCCGGATCTGCCATTATTGCTAAACTAACAAACTGTAAAGAGTGTAGAAAGGTTATACCGAACGATCCGAGTCCATCGTTCTTTAACCATCATCCCACGCTCCGTTGCGGCTGCTCCGATCTCGTCGATCTCCGATATCTTCGTCGAGGTGGCACCACATCACCGATTCTTTAAACGGGCTCCCGCCTCTGACTTGAGGCAACTCGATTGCCAAGTTTGCTAAAAGAGACGACCAAGAATGATGTAGAGAATGAGTAGATGACTTTTTCTCACTTCGTCCAAATCAGTGGACGATCGGTTAATGAAGTTGCCGAAGGAATTGGGTGACGGAATGAAATGAACTGTAAAATTCCATGCACCGCAAATACTATCATATCTTTTTACAACCATGAAAAACTATCAAGTCAGAGAGCGTGAGGAGAGAGAGGGGGCCGGTCTCTTATAAGGAGGAGGGGGTGACCGTAGGAGCAAAGAGGGTGACCTTAAGAAAATATCATAATGTGAATGCAAAAGAATATCTTAAGGAAAACAAGAATACAATGAAATCAAAGCATGAGTCACTTAGCCTTGTCACAAATTCTAGAACCTTCTAGAACCTTCTAGAAGCACGACTCACTCTCATCCAAGAAAAGATAAATCCGTCTTTAACCAAATGTTAAAAGACGGCTGATAGAAAACTGGAAACTGGCAACTTCCAAAAGTGATCCTGAAACGACTTTCAGGATAACCCCGAAACTGTATAAATATACCCGCATTTGTATTACGACCGAATACAAATGCAACTGAGACAAAGATATTATACCTACTCAATATAATACTCGGATCCGGCTTAAACCAAAGCCGGCCAGTATTATCTGCCCGAAAAATAACACGTGCGTAAACGCACGTGCATTTTCCGAACCCTGCCATAAAACCATACGGCCTCTACAACGTTTCGCCCGAACTTGGGAAACTGTCTGTGGGGGACTCTAATGACTCGTCAGTACCCTGGCAGTGGGTTTAACTACAAACCATCAGCGGCACTAGCTATGCGTAACGGCTGCCCATGGACTGACCTCAAGGGAGGCTGATGAGCGAACTCAAGGGAGGCCGATGAGCAAACTCATCCAGAAACCCTACTGAGCCTAACAGTGACAATGTATATACAATCCGGTCCGTTCGTCTATGAGTATCGCATATCTGCCTAGGGGGATAGTAACGTCAGACCCCCAATAGCAGTATAAGTCGTGTCGGAGTGAAGCCCAATAACACCCTGAGATACTACTGGAGTACCTACCAGTAAATCTCCTGCCATGGCCATGGACTTTGTGTAATGGCTCTCCTAGACACAGCACGACCTCGCCCCCAATACCGGGAGAGACGAATCCCCTGCCGATCCGCTCACGTGTCTCCATATGGCTCGGGACTGTACCCAAAAGCTACCTGTTTGCACGACTCCTTTGAGCCGTGGTAGGGTAGAAATCAAAGCACAGTGGGAACTCACACGAGACAAATGACGACCTCAGGTCGATGAACTAACCTGTACACATGTCACCAGGGAACTGCTATCTGACGGTAGATATAATACTAACTAGCAGATTCCCGGCGAGTCCTGTCTGGTGTACTCATAACCTAATGAGCACCTATATACATCTTAGGTGATCCAACTGACACCAGTGGCTTGTGAGACCGGCCACCGCCCCTCGTCGGGGTCTCGACTGTACCCACTAGTCTACTCTGGAGTATCGATGCCCTGTCTCGAAACTCCCACGACTAGGGACCACAATTAAGGATATGCGTATAAACCACCCAACTCTCACGTATATGATCGCCATCATACTGTTGGTGGTAAAGCAAGATCCTAAGGGCTCTATCAAAGTGTAACATGCAATCAGTCACCTGAACATGTACACGACTGATAAAGGCAAACCAGATAGCATACTATCATCTTGAGTAAGACTGTCCTACCGGTATAGGTCCTCCGCAATCATTGCAATCACGTACCTGCGATCCAATAATTGACTATGAGGGCACTATCTCCAACAGTAATCCCTCTCACTTAGTGTTAAAGTGTTTAGCATGCTCGTTTTCGCCTAAACCCTAGTTTAAAGATCCGGCTTCGGGTTGTTCGGCACGGCTAATTTTTTAATCGGGTATGGTTGATGCTTCGTAGAACCTTGTGAGCGTGCCTAGCAACCCTACAGTGGTATCAGAGCCAAGCTAGAGCTTTAGGCGAAGTCTAGACGAAGTTTAAAGTCCGATCGAACCCGGAAACCCCGATGTTTACCCTTCTCTATACATTTTTCAAAACTGTGGTTTTTTATGAATTAAAAATGCTCAGAAAAACAAGCAGGAAAAACTAAGAATTACTGTGAAGTAAGGTCAACTAAGTCAATTATTTGACCGCGGAACCGCGGCCAAACAAGGGTTTGGCAGCGTTTCCGCGGCCAAAATTGTGACTTAGTCCCTGTAATTTCATGTAATTATTCTTAGGTCCTTTCTTGTTATTTTTTTCTGGGAATTTTTTAATTCCACTCAGGTGTTGAGTTTTTTAGGGTTTTATTGGGGACACGTTGATTCGATCGGATAATTTAACTTTGTTTAGTTTTTTCCGAATAATTTTTAGAAACTCTTAAAAAGTTCGAATGGATATCAATAACTCACTTTTTCCCCAGTCGGAAAATTTTTCAAAAGTTGGATTTTTTCTCGAGTTTAAGAACGTTCTAAGTCGTGCAAGTAACGCAGTGGACCCTCTAGAAGACAACAAAGCTTAACTCGATTATGTGACCGTCTTGAACTGCCTCTGAACCTTAGAGTTTGTGGCAGTACGGCGTGCCACATGTGAGGCGTTGGCTTGACCCTTCTACGGCTGGACCATTGGTACTGTGGCATGTGATGGATATTTTTAAACTGATTTCAAGTGTTGAGATATATTGGGGAAATCTTGGGTGTTTGATTATTCGATCGGAAGTTTAACATTGTCTATTTATCTGGAATGTGATACAATATTTGTAATCCACATATAGTTATGAGATGACTGATTTGAATATTATAAACATAGCAGTTTAGTCTCAAATGATCGGTCGCCACGGAATTTTGATGTGATCAAAAGTCCGTCACAATCACGTAGCGTACGCGGATACTCGCCGGGTAAACTTAATAGACAGCTACGCCCCATAGCCCCGACCAAGTGACTGTAGGAGAACCCCGTCGCCAAAAGCATCCGTTCGGATGCTTGCGGCAGCGGTGTTCCGCCTTAGTGCACTTTGTCGACGGCATCCGGAGGTGTGGCCATCTACTAAAGTTTGCGACGAGCATTCGATCAGAATGTCGGGAATCTTGTTAAATTGCCCGACTTGATATTGAAAAGAGTTTTCGATAATGAGACTAAAATGCGGGGTTTATAATTGTTAAGCATGCGATGTCTAAGGAATTCATTTGGTTAGGCATGCGATGTCTAAGGAGGTTGCGGATTCCAACTGTTGTAGTTTTACACTTTCTTTTCTGTGACCGTAAGCGTAGTATGTGGTGTATCGCCGGCTTTGTTGCTATACATCAACGACAATCGGGATACGCATACGTGCTTA
The DNA here is from genome assembly GCA_030015575.1 of Agapanthus africanus. Lineage (NCBI taxonomy): Eukaryota > Viridiplantae > Streptophyta > Magnoliopsida > Asparagales > Amaryllidaceae > Agapanthus > Agapanthus africanus. The sequence goes on from JASDDO010000022.1 coordinate 280,796,497, forward strand.
CGTTGATGATATGAGATATTATGTGTTGCTGTGATATGTAATATTGGATCGCCGTGTTTTGAATAGCCGGGGGTTTTATGTGAGATGAGAGTTTTTCTTTTTCATTCATGTAAAATTCATTTGTATGTAATATTCTTTTATTGGGGCACTTCCGGGCTGAGGATGATGTCACCGTTGTATATTATTTGCTTTTCCGCATTAGGTAGACCCAAGGCGGGGAGCACAAGTAACCGGGTTTTGGGGTCCAGTAGAAGACCATCTCGAGGAGTCGAGACCGGGTCTCTTAACCCTGGAATTGGCAGAGTTGCTTGCCGCTCTCGTAGGGGTCTAGGGATGTGGGTTTGGCTATTCATCGCGACCGTGGAATCCGTGTTTTATACAGGCTCGTATTGAAAATACGGACGTTCTAGTATATCCAATATTTCATATATGTTCTTCTGCTGCAATGTTCTGTTATGAGATCATATTACTGCCTGAGACGAATGTTTTTATTATAAATATGAGATATATATTATATTGCAGATTTAGTTTCAAATGTGATGCTTCCGAAGCATAATTAAAATGGGACTTCATTAATGAGATTAATGAAACTAAAAGAAACCTAAAGATATTGTAGAAACTTGTTTAAAAAAATGGTAGCTCTAGTTCTTGCTTTGCATAGCGGTGTTCCTTGTAGAACATCCAGCACCTTATTCGATTAGGAAAGAGCCGAGATCCATTCACCGGGAGTGACCTCTTTAGTGAAACTAGCAGATGCTACAAACTCGGTTTGTCTTTTGATTGCTTCTATAGTTCTTGCTTTGCACGGCGGTATTTGTGAAATATCCTGCACCTTATTCAATGAGGAAAGGGCCGACGATCCCTTCACCGGGAGTGACCCCTTTAGCAAAACTAGAAAAGCCTCAAAAACACTCCATTTAAAATCACTCGATTCTATGACGATATCAAGTTCATTACGCAAAAGGTTTTCTTAAAAACCTGTCGTAACCCTTCGTCATTTTAGGAAGTAGAGTACTTAGTATTCATGCTGTGTTTGTTGACCATAGTTAAGGCACAGTGTACGGTAGCTAAGTGATGTCTTCCTATAGAGCATATGATGCGATTAGTTAGGACAGTCATATGACTTTGTTGACCTTAGTTAAGGGTCATGTGGGTGGGTCTAATTAATCAAGAAATAACGGGTAGAACTTGACTAGTGCTTATGATTTGTTGACCATAGTTAAGGTCATAAGTCACTAGGGGTAAAGTATTATTGGGAATTTCAAGTGTTGAAATTTGCAATGAGATTGCATACCTTCTATAAGATAGTTGGATCCCGATACCCACTGCGAGTAAGAGTTACTCCTTGGAGTGTTTTAAACACTACAATTAGCCGATCAAGTAGGTGTCTAGAAAGGTGTTAACGGGGTTACGCCTCTGGGAAAACGGGGTTACGCCTCTGGGAAAACGAGTTTACTTTAATTAGGTTCGTGCGAAAGCACGGGGGACCTCCCTCAAAGTACCAACACTAGCCTGGCTGAAAGATTGGCGAACTTGTAGGGTGTAATTAATCCCGGCTAGTCTTTCCTTTTAAGGTTTGAAAGAAGATTTGATTAAAACAGTTGGAGACATCCTGATTAGATATATTAGATAACCAATCTAATCTTGCAAGAGCATACGCTGAGTGTTTTCTTCTCTCTCTCCAGGTAGCGACCATATCACGCCTTAATCAAGATAATAATACGGATGAATTGACCGAACCCGCTTGTTATACTGAGCTTAGGAATGTTGGTCCCGCTCCAACTTATAATTGTTATAAAACAGAGCAGGAAATTGGGGAATACCAGAATTCCCGTGCCGTCCAAACGAAGAAAGTGCATGCTGATGCATCATCTTCGGGTGTGTTCATTACATAGAATTGTTTCTCAGTATCCTTTATGTCCTGGGTATGAGATACCGGATCAGGATCCCGCATATGTAATCTGTTACATGGGATACAAAAAGGTAGAGAACTGGGAACGGGTGATAAGTTTCATGAGACAGAAAACGGTGCAAGTGTTGGAGCCAAGTCTGTTGGTCACTATCACCCTGTATTACAAGAAAACATTGATTCTGAACGAATGTTATTAGATACCGAACCTGATATACAAAATCATATCGGTCTCTTTATTAGTAAAGAAAGGATATAATTTTGTATTGTTGGATAATATTTTGAACATTTCCTATATCAAGAGTTGATCGGTTCAGACACGTTATCTAAAAACATTGACGTTCTAAATCAAACTACAGTTCTTAGTATACAGAACACACACAAGAGAAAGAGTTCAGAAATGAACGAATCCTTCTTGAGGCGTTGTAGACTAGGTCATATCAATGCGACCCGACTAACAGAAGTTACATAAAGATGCCTAATTAAATTAGTTTGAATTTACATCTTGTGAAACTTGCCGGTCATGTCACAAAGATAAGATGACCACAATTTTGTTTATTGAAAATAGAGAAAGAGTTAGTGACCTCTTGGGATTGATATATGCTGATATATGAAAGTCCCCTGTCTACACATGCCAAGACCGGTTCTTTGTACTTCATTATATTCACTGATGATCTCTCTAGATTCAGACATATGTTCCAGTTGAAACACAAGTCCAAACCTTTTGAGATACTCACAGAATATAAGTTAGAAGTAGAGAACCAAAACGGATATAAGTATTATGTCCTTTGATGAGATCAAGGAGGAGAATACTTGAGCACGGAATTTCTGGATTATTCTAAAGGAGAATGAGATTCTCTCTCAGCATTACTCCTCCGTATACACCACAGCACGTCGGTGTATCGGGGCGGAGCAATAGCACCCTATGTGATATGGTGCGCTCTATGATGAGTACTACTGAGTTTCCTATTTCCTTTTGGGAATTATGCACTTGTGAAGCTGCATACCTATTGAATAGGGTTCAAATCAAATCAGTTGCCTACCACTTCATATGTGATATGGAAAGGGAAGAGCCCATATCTTAAGTTTGTTAAGATTTGGGGTTGTCCGGCCTATGTATAAAAGCAAAATCCGGACAAGCTCGAGGCAAGGTCTGTTATGTAGAACTGGAAAGGTTCCAGCTATACAAACTGCAGCTGATGATTTGTTAGAACCAAAGGATTCAATAGTTTCCAACGAACCTCAGCCTCTCCGCCGATCTAGTAGGGTTCCTCACCCACCTGAGAGTTACTTCGGTTTCTCTATGACAGTGGGAGCGAGGATTGCATCATGAGATGATGACCCAACTAGTTTCGAGCTGGCCATCAGGAGTGGGACTCTGTAAGAATGGCTGGATGCTTAGTGATCTGAGATGGAATCCTTATACCCCAACAAAGTATGGACTTTGGTTGCTTTATCTCAAGGGTTAAATCCCCATCAGGAGCGAGTATATCTTTAGAAGATTACTTGGTATACATGGAAAAGTTGAGACTTTCAAAGCTTTGCTTAAGTCCATCCAGATCCTACTTGCCACGGCTACATACCATGACTACGATATCTGGTGGTTGGGTGTCATGACTGCTTTTCTAAATGATGTTTTAGAAGAGAGCGTTTATAAGTACACAACCAGAGGGCTTCGTAGACAGTGGGAGCAGCGGAAATGTGTACAAGATATTTTATGTGATAAAACAGGCATCGCGGAGTTGGAACGTCTGTTTTGATGTGGTAGTCAAAGAGTTTGACTTCATCAAAATGGTAGATGAACCTTGTATATACAAAAAGGTAGTAGAGAGTATGGTGGTGATCCTCGTAGAGTACGTGGATGACATACTCTTGATAGGGAAGGAGTTTCCTATGCTACGCTCGGTCAATCTCCGCTTATCAAAAGGCTTCCCCATATAGGATCAAAGTGATACCTCCTAAATCCTGGGTTATGGATCTATGAGATAGATCTATTTGGATGTTAAGATTCTCACTAGGAGTAGTGAGATGGTATCAATCGATCCTGGGGAGAATCACTGGAAAGGTTCTAGGGTGATAAGGACGACTGAATGTCAGTCGCAGGCATTGTCTTTACCCTCAGCGGAGGGACGGTATGTTGGAAGAGTTCCAAGCTAGATACCGTGACTTACTAGACGATTAAAGGCAAGATACATAGTTACCAAGGATGCTACCAAAGAGTCAGTCTGGATATATAAGTTCATGAGATGAACTTCATTCCTACCATTGTGTGACAATGGAGTTGTGGATTATGCCAAGGAACCCCCATCCCATCAGAAATCCAGATATAATTCTTAAGCAGTATCACCTGATCATGGAGATGGTTGATCTCCAGGGAGATCGAGGTTAGGAGAGTAGACACAGAGGACAACAGCGCGGATCCACTCATAAAGGCTTTTTTCCTAGTAGAGACTTTTATGGGATGGTTGAGTATGAGATACTTCAACCGCAGCTAATTGTTGGGTATGTGATACCACAACAGATGGCCCTAGTGCAAGTGGAAAATTGTTAATTATATGTATGCCCTAGAGGCCATTACTGTACATACGATGTATAATGTAATGGATGCTTGGACATATATAGGGAGGACTTTCTTGCTCGACATGATAGTATGCTATCTGGTTGTACTTTATCTTAACATGTACTCTGCTTGTCTCTATGTTACATGTTGATAAAGCCCTTAGGATATGTACTCGACTACTGGGACTATGATGAGATCATTGTTAGTAATTTGTATGCCCTAAAGGCCATTATATGGATAGTGGAAACTTGGACATATTATCTATGGAGATAGATGAATTTCTTGCTCAAAATGATAGTACGCTATCTGGTTTACTTTATCTGTACATGTAGATTTAATCATTTACACATGTTGATAAAGCCCAAAGGATATATGCTTGACTACTGTGATTATGATGCGGATCATACTAGTGGGGCACATGTAGTCTATAAGCATATCCTTGAACTGTTCCTAGTCGAGGGTGTATCGAGACAGGGCATCGATATTCCAGAGTAGACTAGCGTATACTATTCTTGTCCCATATGATGGGCGATGGATGATCCCATATCCATCTGGTGAGGAGACACCAAAGATTGTATGCGGGTGCTCAGTGGAGACTGGGTACACTGAACGGACTCACAGAGAACTCCTATGTGGTATTATATCTATCGTCGGATAGCAGTTCTCAGGAACACTGGTACAGGTTAGTCTGTAGACCCGAGATCGTCATAGAGTCTTGTGTGTCCTCCCACTATACTTTGATCTCCACCTTACCACGGCTCTACTGAGTCGTGCAAACAGGTGGTCTTTGGGTACAGTCCCGAGGCGCATGGAGGCAATGAGTGATAGGAGGGGTTTCGTCTCTCCCGGTATTGGGGGTTGATGTTGTGCTATGCTCAATTGGCTATAACATGAAGTCCCTGGTCAGGGCTGCTGAGATTTACTGATAAAAGTTATCATTAGTTTCTCGATCTGTTATGAGCCATACACCAGCATGACTTATTGAGTTACTGGGGTCGACGATACCATCCCTAGACTTGATATGCAGCATATCTGACGAAGAGACCGGACTGTACGGTAAGTGTTGCCAGTTGGCTCGACGGGAGTTTTTACAGCTTCGCTGGTTTTCTTCTGATCGTTTCAATACCCGGATGGCCGTTATGTTTAGCTGACCTCTTGCGGCTTGTGGATGTTTGATATGATCATCATCTACTGCTGGCGTATTGACGAGTCTTAGAGTCCCACAATGAAGTTTCTTGGCTCAGGCAAAACGATGTGGTGTGCATATGAGATATGCGCGGGACCCGATTAAATACGGTTATGTGATAACGTATATTAATCGGGCATTTTCTATTTGTCTGATCGTATGAGATATGACCGGTTTGGTAAAATCAAGTGTTGATTTAACTAATTACATTTAGATTAATCCTTTAAGTAAATCCTTTTGTATGCATGCATGTATGCACATGATGATGTGCATGGACACATACATGCATACATAGTATCATGGTTGATGATACAAGAATGATGGCAATATAAGACTTATATTGAAGCTTTTAATTTGTATTTATCATTTTAAGTTAATATAAAGAATATCCACTAATTCTCCTTTATTATTTAGTGGGTAAACTTTAATTAACTTAATGAAAAGAATTTCCACCCATGCTTAATTCTTTAGGAAAAGAATTTCCACTCATAATTATGGTGGTAATGGAATAATGGTGATTATTCCTTTCTTAACACTATAAATAGCTTCATATGTGATATGAAACAAGAAGCACACAACAAGGAAAAAAATTGAGTGCAAGGGTGTGAAGAATACAAGTTATCATATGTGATATGATAGAAAGCTCAAGCCACCATTATCTTCTTCTTCCTCTCTAGATTTTTCTCTTGAGTGAAGATTGACAAAAGAAAGGATTTCAATTGAAGAACATAAACCACATCATCATACTACACACCTCTAGCCGATTTGTGTAGGGTGTTTACTCTACTTCGTTTGCGAAACAAGTAAGGTAAGGAGCTTTGGGCAAAGGGACTTCGGGTGGATCATCGTGGATAAGGAAGGCTACCATCGATCCGTTCCAAACTCTCATAGTGCCAAGGAGTCACCGAGGGAGATCTACAAAGGTTGTAATCTTTCCTCTTAGTGATAGTTTTACAATTGCATGTGATGTTTTGTTGTATAATCCCTAAAACTTCTAGTTTCAATTCTTGTCGGGTTAACTTAACACCTCTAAGTTTTTGATTATGGCATGTGTGATGCTACCGAACTCTTGACGAGGTGCTAGGCCAGCCCTACAGTGGTATCAGAGCCAAGCTAGAGCTTTAGGAGATGCGCAGGCGAAATTAAAAGTCCGATCGAACCACGAAACACCAATTTTGACAGCTCTCTGGAAATTTTTTAAAATATTGGATTTTTCCAAATTTGAAGGTCCTAAAAAAATCAGCAGGCAAATCTAAGAATTACCATATAAAAATTTTTCAGTGATCTCACTAAAGCGCCGCGGATCCGCCGCATAACCATGCTTTGTGCGGCCCTTCCGCGGCCCTTTTGGGGAATTAGGAACAGTGTTTTCTACAGTAGACCTGATTTATTATAAGCATGCCTCTGAGATATTTAAAACTCACTCAAGTGTTGAGTGTTCTGGAGAAATATTGGTTTTGGTGATTCGATTGGAAAAGGTTTAACTTCGTTCAGATTTTCAGATTTTAGAACGTGTTGAAATGTTTGAACGAATATTAGAAACACAGTTTTTCCCGTATTGGAAAAATTCCAAATGTTGGATTTTTCCCTAGTTCAAAATCTTCGAAAAACATGCAAGCGTATTTGTGGACACTCTAGAAGAACATAACCATAACTCGATTATGTGACCGTCAAAACTATCACTGAACCTTAGGGTTTGTGGTAGTTTAGCGTTGCCACATTTGAGGCGTTGGTTTGGCCCTTCTACGGTTGGTCCATAAGGTGCTGTGGCATGTTCTAGAAACTTTTGAACTCGGCTCAAGTGTTGTGCAGTTTGGGAAATCTAGGGTGTTTGTATATTCGATCGAAAAGTTTAACATTGTCTATTTATCTGAAATGTGATACAATATGTGGAATTCATATAGTTAGGCATGAAATACGAAGTATGTGATATTTCGAATTTATGATGTCTAAGGTGATTGTGGATTCCAAATGTTGTAGTTTTTCATTTTATTTTCTGTGACCGTAAGTGTAGTATGTGGTGTATCGCCGTTTTCGTTGCTATACGTCAACGACAATCGGGATACGCATACTTACTTACGTTGATGATATGAGATATTATGTGTTGCTGAGATATGATGAGCAGGATTGTCGTGACTGAATAGCCGGGGGTTTTTATGTGAGATGAGAGTTTTATTTTTCATTCATGTAAAATCAATTGTATATTATTTACTTTTCCGCATTAGGATAGACCCATGGAGGGGAGCACAAGTGATCGGGTTCTAGGGTTCAGTGGGAGGCCATCTCGAGGAGTCGAGACCGGGTCTCCTAAACTCTAGAATTGGCAGGATCACTTGCCGCTCTCGTAGGGGTCTAAGGGTGTGGGATTGGCTATTCATCACGACCGTGGAATCCGTATTTTCTATTGTTGGCTCGATACAAAATACGGACATCCTAGATATCCTTTTATATGCTTCTGCTATTGATATTCTGTAATGTGATTACTTAGTATCTGAGACGAATGGATTATTATTATATATATGATATATAATAAACGTTGCTTATATTTTACACCCGCGCTAGTCCCGCCCCGCTATGCCGTTAGTTAAGTAACCTAACGGTGCATAACGGGACACTGTGGCGAATGCGGATGGTATAAGTATACGTTCTATTCTGTGATGGCTTAGGAACTTAAATGATGGGATCACATTAATGAGATTAATGTAAAGAAAAGAAACCTAATGATGTTGTAGAATCAGATCTGAAACAAACTCGGCTTTTTATGAAAAATGCAAGTTTCAAAAGGATGCGGAGCTTAAGCCACTCCTTTTCTTAACCGTTTGATTCTACAACGAGATCAAGTTCAAAGCGTTAAAGGTTTTCTTCAAAACCATCAGCAACCCTCTGTCATTTTAGGAAGTAGAGTACTTAGTATTCGTGCTGCGTATGTTGATTATAGTCAAGGCGTAGTGTACGGTAGCTAAGTGATGTCTTCCTACAAAGCATATGATGCGATTGGTTAGGACATTCATGTGATTATGTTGATCATAGTCAAGGGTCATATGGGTGGGTCTAGTTAATCACGAAATGACGGGTAGAATTTGACTAGTACTTATGATATGTTGACCATAGCCAAGGTCATAAGTGACTAGGGGTAAAAACCATATCGGGAATTTCAAGAGTTGAAATTTGCAATGAGATTGCATACCATCTATATGATAGTTGGATCTCGATCTCACTGTAAGTAAGTGTTACTTCCAGGAAAACTTTCCTGGCTAGTTTTCTTTTCAGGTTTTGAAAGAAAATTTGATTAAAAGCAGTGGGAGACATTGATTAGATAAAATAATAACCAATCCAATTCTTTGAAAGAGCAATTCGCTAAGTGTATCTTTTTCTCTCTCCGAATGACAATTACAGATGTCAGGACTTAAGCTTCTACTTGAGAAAAATAAACTGACAGGACCAAATTATAAAGAATGGTTGAGGAACTTGAACATTGCACTCTCATATGATAAGGTATCATATGTTCTCAATACTGAAGCCCCACCCGTCCCAGGACCTGAATCATCTGTCGCGGATAGGGAGATCCGGAAAACTTGGGAAATTGACTGCAACACGGCCAAGTGCCTCGCGCTTGCTTCTATGGACAATATCCATCAGAAGCAACACGAGAATATGGATGTGCAATCCATCTTTCTTCACACAAAGGAGTTGTATGAAGAGCAAACTCGTACTTTGAGATACGAGGCATCTAGAAAGCTGTTTCAGATGCGAATGGCCGCTGGTGCATCAGTTGGAGACCATGTTTTGAAAATGATTGGTCTTATTGAAGAACTTGAGGGACTAGGATGGACTATGGATAATGAGCAATATACGGATATTGTTCTTCAGTCTCTCCCCCCTGCCTTTGCTCCGTTCATAGTAAATTTCAATATGAATGGTTTGGAGAAATCATTGCCTGAACTTCTCAATATGTTGAGAAGTGCAGAGAACACATTGAAAACGTCAAGGACTCCCGCTCTGGTTGCTGGGCCATCTTCCTCTTCATTCCCAAAAGCTAAGGCCAAGGGAAAGAAGAAGAAGAAGTCCATCAAACAGAAAGGTGGAGTTAGAAAGGCGAAGGGGAAAGACAAAGTGGGGGCTATGGGAAGTGGAAAAGGAGAATGTTTTTACTGTAAAAAGTCAGGACATTGGAAACGCAACTGTGCTGAATATCTTGCTGATCTCAAGAAGAAGAAGCATGCTGATGTTTCCACTTCAGGTGTGTTTGTAACTGAAAACTGTTTTTCTTTAAACTCTGCATCCTGGGTATTGGATACCGGTTCTGGTTCTCACATCTGCAATTGTATGCAGGGATTGAGAAATAGTAGAGTTTTAAAAGTTGGAGATCATACTCTGCGGGTTGGAAATGGTTCCAATATACATGCTGTATCCGTGGGAGAGTATCATCTAGGGTTGCCTTCAGGAAGTATTATGGTTTTGAATCCGTGTTATTTTGTACCAAGTATGCTGTGTAACATTATATCCGTTTCTTTGTTGGACAATGAAGGATATCATTTTATGTTGCAAAATAATGTTATGAACATTAACCTGAATCAAGAGTTGATTGGGTTTGGTACATTAAATAACGGTATTTACATCCTGAACCAACACACAGTTTTCAATATACAACATACTAGTAAAAGAAAGTTTTCAGATATAAATGAAGCTTTTCTTTGGCATTGTAGACTTGGTCATATTAACGAAACAAGACTAAACAAGCTACACAAAGATGGATATTTGAATCCGTTTGAATATAAATCTTATGCGACTTGCCAGTCTTGTATCAAAGGTAAAATGACCAAAACTCCGTTTAGTGGACACGGAGGGAGAGCTGGTGAACTCTTAAGCCTCATACATAGTGATGTATGCGGACCAATGTCTACACTTTCAAGAGGTGGTTTTTCATACTTCATCACTTTTACTGATGATTTCTCAAGATTCGGACACGTGTTTTTAATAAAGCACAAATCTGAAGCTTTTGAGAAATTCAAGGAGTATAAACTTGAAGTAGAGAAGCAAACAGGCTTGAGCATCAAGAAACTTCGATCGGATCGAGGTGGAGAGTATTTAAGTACAGAGTTTCTAGACTTCTTAAAAGAGAATGGGATTCTCTCTCAGCTCACTCCTCCTTACACACCGCAGCACAATGGTGTGTCAGAATGGAGGAATCGTACCCTATTGGATATGGTACGATCCATGATGTGTGATGCTGAGTTACTGCTTTCCTTTTGGGGACATGCATTGGAGACAGCAATGTATCTATTGAACAGGGTGCCAACCAAGACCGTGTCTACCACTCCATATGAGATGTGGAATGGAAAGAGACCATCTCTTAAAAGGTTTAGGATTTGGGGTTGTCCGGCTTTTGTTAAAAAGCAGAATCCAGACAAACTCGAGACACGATCGGTCATGTGTAAATTTGTGGGGTATCCAAAACATTCGTATGGATATCTATTCTACCACAAAGAGGAACAAAAGGTGTTTGTTGCTCAGCATGCCACATTTTTGGAAAATGAGTTCTTTACGGAAGTACTAATGGCAATGTGGTAGAACTAGAAGAGGTTCTAGAGACACAAATTACTCAGGAGGAATTGGTTGAAACTGATGTTGCAGTAGAACTTCAAGAACCTCAGCCGCTCAGGAGGTCTAGTAGAACTTCTCACCCACCAGAGAGATACTATGGGTTTCTCATAGATGGTGATAGAGAAGATTGCATCATGGATGATGATGACCCTACTAGTTTTCAACAAGCTATCACGAGTGGTGACTCAGTGAAATGGCTGGAAGCAATGAGATCTGAAATGGAGTCAATGTACACAAACAAAGTATGGACTTTGGACGTTGCGCCTCCTGGGATAAAACCCGTTGGGTGCAAATGGATCTTTAAGAGAAAGATTGGTGTAGATGGACAGGTGGAGACCTATAAAGCAAGGCTTGTAGCGAAAGGTTTTCGTCAAAGACCAGGCTTGGACTATGATGAAACTTTCTCTCCGGTAGCAATGCTTAAATCCATTAGGATCCTACTTGCTATTGCTGCTCACTATGATTATGAAATATGGCAGATGGACGTGAAAACTGCATTTCTAAATGGTGATTTAGAAGAATGCGTTTTTATGGATCAGCCAGAGGGCTTCATTGATAGTGGGAGCAGCGGGAAAGCATGTAGATTGCTTAAATCCATCTATGGATTAAAGCAGGCCTCAAGGAGCTGGAACATCTGCTTTGATGATACAATCAAAGAGTTTGATTTTGTCAGAAATGAAGATGAACCATGTATTTATAAGAAGATTGTAGGGAGTACTGTCGCATTCCTCGTATTGTACGTAGATGACATTCTCCTGATAGGAAATGATGTTCCTATGCTACAATCGGTCAAACTATTCTTATCACAAAGGTTCTCCATGAAGGACCTGGGTGATGCCTCGCGCATTTTGGGCATTAGGATCTATAGAGATAGATCCAAGAGGTTATTGGGACTGTCCCAATCAAAGTACATAGACACCATTCTAAAGAGGTTTAGTATGGAAGAGTCCAAGCGTGGTGCCTTGCCTGCTAGTCATGGAATCACTCTCTCTAAGGACTTCTGTCCGAAGACTGATGAAGATAGAGCTCGCATGAGCGTTATACCCTACGCTTCAGCCGTGGGATCTATAATGTATGCGATGTTGTGTACTCGCCCTGATGTAGCTTATGCACTGGCTGTAGTAAGCAGGTATCAATCCAACCCAGGGGAGAAACATTGGATAGCAGTGAAGAACATTCTTAAGTACTTGCGAAGGACTAAAGAATTGTTCTTGGTGTATGGTAATGGCGATCTCCAGATGGAGGCCTTTACCGATTCAAGCTTCCAAAGTGACAAGGATGACAGTAAATCAATCTCAGGGTTTGTATTTACCCTAAATGGAGGAGCGGTTAGTTGGAAGAGTTCCAAACAGGACACCGTTGCAGACTCCACGATGGAACCTGAGTATATTGCTGCAAGTGATGCTGCTAAGGAAGCCGTCTGGATGAAGAAGTTCATTGCGGAACTAGGAGTAGTTCCAACCATTGTTGATCCAATACCATTATATTGCGATAATAATGGAGCTATAGCATTAGCTAAAGAACCAAGGTCCCATCAGAAATCTAGACACATCCTAAGGAGATATCATCTGATCCGGGAGATAGTGGATCGCCAGGAGATCGAGATTCGGAGAGTAGATACAAAGGATAACACAGCGGATCCATTAACCAAGGCACTTCCACAGCCGCAGCATGAGCGACTGTTTGAAATGTTGGGTATGAGATACGCCAATAACTGGCCTTAGTGCAAGTGGGAGATTGTTAGTAATTTGTATGCCCTAAAGGCCATTATATGGATAGTGGAAACTTGGACATATTATCTATGGAGATAGATGAATTTCTTGCTCAAAATGATAGTACGCTATCTGGTTTACTTTATCTGTACATGTAGATTTAATCATTTACACATGTTGATAAAGCCCAAAGGATATATGCTTGACTACTGTGATTATGATGCGGATCATACTAGTGGGGCACATGTAGTCTATAAGCATATCCTTGAACTGTTCCTAGTCGAGGGTGTATCGAGACAGGGCATCGATATTCCAGAGTAGACTAGCGTATACTATTCTTGTCCCATATGATGGGCGATGGATGATCCCATATCCATCTGGTGAGGAGACACCAAAGATTGTATGCGGGTGCTCAGTGGAGACTGGGTACACTGAACGGACTCACAGAGAACTCCTATGTGGTATTATATCTATCGTCGGATAGCAGTTCTCAGGAACACTGGTACAGGTTAGTCTGTAGACCCGAGATCGTCATAGAGTCTTGTGTGTCCTCCCACTATACTTTGATCTCCACCCTACCACGGCTCTACTGAGTCGTGCAAACAGGTGGTCTTTGGGTACAGTCCCGAGGCGCATGGAGGCAATGAGCGATAGGAGGGGTTTCGTCTCTCCCGGTATTGGGGGTTGATGTTGTGCTATGCTCGATTGGCTATAACATGAAGTCCCTGGCCAGGGCTGCTGAGATTTACTGATAAAAGTTATCAGTAGTTTCTCGATCTGTTATGAGCCATACACCAGCATGACTTATTGAGTTACTGGGGTCGACGATACCATCCCTAGACTTGATATGCAGCATATCTGACGAAGAGACCGGACTGTACGGTAAGTGTTGCCAGTTGGCTCGACGGGAGTTTTTACAGCTTCGCTGGTTTTCTTCTGATCGTTTCAATACCCGGGTGGCCGTTATGTTTAGCTGACCTCTTGCGGCTTGTGGATGTTTGATATGATCATCATCTACTGCTGGCGTATTGACGAGTCTTAGAGTCCCACAATGAAGTTTCCTGGCTCAGGCAAAACGATGTGGTGTACATATGAGATATGCGCGGGACCCGATTAAATACGGTTATGTGATAACGTATATTAATCGGGCATTTTCTATTTGTCTGATCGTATGAGATATGACCGGTTTGGTAAAATCAAGTGTTGATTTAACTAATTACATTTAGATTAATCCTTTAAGTAAATCCTTTTGTATGCATGCATGTATGCACATGATGATGTGCATGGACACATACATGCATACATAGTATCATGGTTGATGATACAAGAATGATGGCAATATAAGACTTATATTGAAGCTTTTAATTTGTATTTATCATTTTAAGTTAATATAAAGAATATCCACTAATTCTCCTTTATTATTTAGTGGGTAAACTTTAATTAACTTAATGAAAAGAATTTCCACCCATGCTTAATTCTTTAGGAAAAGAATTTCCACTCATAATTATGGTGGTAATGGAATAATGGTGATTATTCCTTTCTTAACACTATAAATAGCTTCATATGTGATATGAAACAAGAAGCACACAACAAGGAAAAAAATTGAGTGCAAGGGTGTGAAGAATACAAGTTATCATATGTGATATGATAGAAAGCTCAAGCCACCATTATCTTCTTCTTCCTCTCTAGATTTTTCTCTTGAGTGAAGATTGACAAAAGAAAGGATTTCAATTGAAGAACATAAACCACATCATCATACTACACACCTCTAGCCGATTTGTGTAGGGTGTTTACTCTACTTCGTTTGCGAAACAAGTAAGGTAAGGAGCTTTGGGCAAAGGGACTTCGGGTGGATCATCGTGGACAAGGAAGGCTACCATCGATCCGTTCCAAACTCTCATAGTACCAAGGAGTCACCGAGGGAGATCTACAAAGCTTGTAATCTTTCCTCTTAGTGATAGTTTTACAATTGCATGTGATGTTTAGTTGTATAATCCCTAAAACTTCTAGTTTCGATTCTTGTCGGGTTAACTTAACACCTCTAAATTTTTGATTATGGCATGTGTGATGCTACCGAACTCTTGACGAGGTGCTAGGCCAGCCCTACAATCATACTAGTGGGGCCACGGTAGTCGACGAGTACATCCTATAACTGTTCCTAGTCGAGGGTGTATCGAGACAGGGCATCGATGCACCAGAGTAGACTAGCGTATACGCATCTGACCCATATGATGGGCGATGGATGATCCCATATCCATCGGTGTTTGACATCAAGGATGGTGTACGGGTGCTCAGTAGAGACTGGGTACACTGGACGAACTCGCCGAGAACTCCCAGATGGTATTATACCTTACGTCAGATGGCAGTTCTCCGGTGACACTGGTACAGAGTAGTCTGTTGACCCGAGATCGTCATAGAGTCTTGTGTGATTCCCACTGTGCTTTGATTTCCATCATACCACGTCCAAGAGGACGTGCAAAAAGGTGGCTTTTGGGTACAGTCCCGAATCACATGGAGGCAATGAGCGATAGGAGGGGATTCGTCTCTCCCGGTATAAGGAGTTGATGTTGCGCTGTGTTTGATTGGCTATAACCGGAAATCCCTGGCCAGGGTTGCTGAGATTTACTGGTAAGTGTTATCAGTAGTTTCTCAAACTGTTATAGACCTCAAATCGACACGACTTATCAAGCTACTGGGGTCTGACGTTTACCGCCCCTAGGCGAGATATGCGATATATCAGACGACGAGACCAGACTGTACAGGAGTGTTACTGTTGGATTCACAGGAGAATGTACAGGCTTGCTTGTTGATCTTCTAAGCGCTCAATACCTGGGTGGCTATTATGTTTAGCTGACCGCTTGCAGCTTGTGGGTGTTTGATATGATCATCACCTACTGCCGGCGTATTGACGATTCTTTAGAGTCCTACACAGAGGTTTCTTGGCTCAGGCAAAATGGAGTAGGAGCACATATGTGATATGTGCGGGACCGAGGATAATACGATATGAGATACCGTATTCTATTCTCGTGATATATGATATCAGCCGGGTCATCGGATCAAGTGTTGATTCGATGAATCGGTACGGATAAATATTAGTCGGTTATATGCGATATAGCCGGATTGTCGGATCAAGTGTTGATTCGATAATTTAATGTATAATAATATATATATGATATATTGAATTATATTAACTAATATTAGCTCACTAAAAGATTCTTTTTCTCACTCGGGTAATACATTGATATATATGTGATATATGTTAATTATATTATTTTATTTTGTTACGATAAATATTATATATGTGATATATAATTTGTAACATGATATGATAACTAATGCAACATGTTTAGTAGAGTTTAAACATGATCAGGGTTTGGATTAGGGTTAAGACTTCTAGTAGATTCTAGAAGGTTTCTTTTTGTCATGATAAAGATATTTGTGTTGATATTTATCTATGACTCATACTTAACCCAACCCAAAACCTAGCCCTTGGTTAATTCTCTACAATGGTTGCATTATTTCATCATATTAAACCTTTCATTATTCATCACAAATGATTTTCTTCATCTTCTTCCTTCTTCTTTCTTTCATGAAAAAGCTTACTAGCTTTTTTCAAGTGATGAATAGATGTGAGAAAAAGATAATAAAAGAGAGCAAAAATCCTACTTCATCATCCTCATCTATCCTTGCCATTTAGATGAGGGTTTTCACTTCATATTATGAGTATTGGCTTATGTTAACGAAACTTCAAGGTAGATCATCTATGTTATCGAAGATCGGAAGCAAGACTGCATCTTTCTCTTCGTGGAGCCTCTCGAGAGTCCGGAACACAATGATCGCAGTGAAGGGACCAGAACACGGAGCTTAAGAAGTGAAGGACCGGATCTACAAAGGTTGTAATCCCTCTCACTTAGTGTTAAAGTGTTTAGCATGCTCGTTTTCGCCTAAACCCTAGTTTAAAGATTCGGCTTCGGGTTGTTCGGCACGGCTAATTTTTAATCGGGCATGGTTGATGCCTCGTAGAACCTTGTGAGCGTGCCTAGCAATCCTACACCGGGAACAAGCTAATTGGTATTATACCTGACGTCAGATAGCAGCTCCCTGGTGACATGTGTACAGGTTAGTTCATCGACCTGAGATCGTCATTTGTCTCGTGTGAGTTCCCACTGTGCTTTGATTACTACCCTACCACGGCTCAAAGGAGTCTTGTAAACAGGATTTAGTTGGGTACAGTCCCGAGCCATATGGAGGCAGTGAGTGGATTGGCAGGGGTTTCGTCTCTCCTGGTATTGGGGGTGAGATCGCGCTGTGTCTAGGAGAGCCATTACACGAAGTCCTTGGCCAAGGCAGGAGATTTACTGGTAGGTATTCCAATAGTATCTCAGGGTGTTCTGGGCTACACTCCGATACGACTTGTACCGCTTTTGGGGGTCTGACTTTTACCAACCCCCTAGGCCCGCCATACGATGCTCATAGACGAACGGACCGGACTGTACGGATATTGTCACTGACAGGCTCAGTAGGGTTTCAGGATGAGTTCGCTCATCGACCTCCCTTTTGGTCAATACCTGGTAGCCCGTTACGTACAGCTAGTACCTCTGACGTGCTAGTGGTTAAATCCACAGCCAAAGTATTGACAAGTCTTTAGAGTCCCCTACAGACAGTTTTCAAGTTTCGGGCAAAACATTGTAGAGGCCGTATGTTATATGGCAGGGTTCGATCATATACGTGCAGTAGTGCACGGATCATGATCGGACGGATCATACTAGTGGGCTTTGGTTTAAGCCGGATCCTAGTATTAGATTTGTTGGATTGCTTTAGTCTCATCGCATTCGCATTCAGTCGGAATGCGGATGCATGTATGTATATACAGGTGAGGGGTATCCTTATGATCCATCACGAGTTTACTTTAGATTTTCCCGTATCTTTTTGTTGTTGTAAACATTTGGGTTAATGTTTACAAATGGAAATTGTGAGCTTAAATCATCATTTTGTGCATTTAATGTGACATAGACTTCATTAGTGACTCATGGTCTCTTTTAATGTGCATATGTCACATTATGTGATAGATTTGTGAGGTGAAATGAAAGGAAGAGAGAGAAGGGCAGCCATGGTAAAGGTTTTGGTCTTGTATTTTTCTCACAACACTCTCATTTTTTATAGCATAACAAAAGAAAAGAAAAAGGTTTGTTCTACTTCTTCTTCCTCTTGCTTCTTGAGCTCACCATTCTCCATTAATGGCATCATCTCTAACCTCCATCCATACACTCTCATGTGATGAGAATCAATGGATGCTTGAGACAAAGTTATCATACACATTCTCTACATCGCCTTGGACACGTCGGCTAGCGAACTTCGTGCCCGAGTTGCTTCGGTTGAAGCGGGAGCCCGTAAAAAGACTCTGAGATGTGGTGCCCTTTCCGACGAGGAGATCGAGACCGGAGATACCGCGAGGAGCATGGGATGGTGGCCAAGACCGAAGGACACGGATCGATCGGTATAGCTTTTCCAACCCTTCTCTCGTTAGCTAGTTGTAGGTTAATGGTTCGATCCGGATTTAAAGTATACGATAGCGCCAGTTTTAAGTTTTGAAAAAGTTTTCATTTCCGTATTTTGGCATCGGACAGACGGCCGGGGCGCTACCGTAGCCTTACAGATATGACTCTTCGCATAACATGTTTGCACACATACACATTGTATATTCATATTGGTGCACATATACTTTGATATATCCATGATTGCGCACATACACATTGTATATTCATATTGGTGCACATATACTTTGATATATCCATGCTTGTGCACATACACATTGTATATCCATATTGGCGCACATATACTTTGATATATCCATACTTATGCACATACACATTGTATATCTATATTGGCACACATATACTTTAATATATCTATACTTACACACATACACATTGTATATCCATATTGGCACGCATATACTTTGATATATCCATACTTGCGCACATACGCATTTGTATATCCATATTGGTGCACACATACATTGGTACCTCTATACTTACGCATATACATATTGTACCTACTTAGATAACTGGTTTTATTGGGAAATTGGGAACTGCATATTATATTTTAAAAACTAGAATTATTTAAAAGAGCGGTTTTCCCTTAATATGTCTTATTTCTGTTCCATGTTGCATGATATACGAATATGCTTACATTTCTATTATATGTCGCATACATCATGCTCTATGATTTTACGCATTGAGATATGCTGTTTTCATGAGATTTCTGGATTTGAGAACCGTGGACATTTTAAAAGAGATCATGTGTTGTTTTAAAAACCCGGTTTCTCTTGATATGATATTTCAGTGCGTCCACCATGTGTTTTCTCGGTTCTGAGAGTGACGTGTGAAACCCGATTCGAGGAGGAGGATGATTCCGTTTGCGGGTACATGGTGGACCCAGTATGGTACCTCGGGGCGAGAGAGGGATTTCGTGTGGATGATGATGAGCCTGGCAGAAGGACTACTACCTACCGGTGATAGTATATGGGCTCGGTGGATATCCAGAGGATACCGACCGGAGTCGAGAGATGATATGGGCCGATACGGACTGACGGAGCCTGTGGGCCGATCCGGACTGACGGAGCCCGAGAGATATGAGGATTTGTGTGTCGATACTGTACACGGGTTTCATGATGTTTTCGGGTGTCGATGTTGGACACCCAGGTACGATGATTTTGAGGTGTCGCGAGGGACACATGTTGATTTATATCTTCATATTTTCATGCGTATGCTTTTATGATATTTACATGCATGATGTTGTGGTGTCAGTGGTTGACACGTGGACGAGATCCATATGCATACATACATTGATTATATGGGTGGACGAGATCCACATGCATACATACATTGATTATATGGGTGGACGAGATCCACATGCATACATACATTGATTATATGGTGGACGAGATTCACATGCATACATGCATTGATTATACTGTTAGATGTTATCCACATGCTTATGGGCATTGACTACCTTGTTGGCACATATACAGACCCCTAAATATCATAGTATTACCTTTATGATATAGTTGACTTGAGTCGTTGTTTATTCGATTTCTATCTGTTGATATTTTTCTACTCACGAGTTGGCAACTCACCCCCGTTGTGCCACAGTTCTTGTAGGTTGACCGCTTGGATCAGTAGCGGCTTCGCTGGCACACAGTTGCATTCGGGTGTTTTGCATTGGTAGGTGGGACATTGTATCGTACCCTCTCTTGTATCTATTTTTCATATTGTATCTAGTTAACACCATCAATCAAAATTTGTATTTGTGTAAATAATGAGACTTAGTGGGTTTGTGGTTGCAAGACTTAGAGTGAGGGGTTTTCCGCTACTTGTGGATTTTATGTCTTGCTTTTCTTTATCTTTGTGGTGATCTTCGCCGTTGAGCATCGTATACTTATATATATTGTCTTGCATGGTTGTGATCCGCCGTTTGGCGAAGAGCTAGCTCCCGCTTGGGGATGCCTTTATCATTATCTTGTATATGTGGTTTTGGATCAAAATATACAAAAGAGGTGCTGCCTAAATTTTTAAAAGACGAAACACATTTTCAAACTAGCAAATTTCACTTGCATTTTCATGTTCCTTTCCTATGCATTAAGAAAACTTGATTTCATTATACCTTTATTTCAAAACTTTACCTCCTTTATTTTCTTGAAAAAGTTTAGATTTCTGGGTTTTCAGCTTACTTGAATTATGTTACGCCTCTAGATGTTACGCAATTTAAGTGCTGATCACGAGCTAGTATTTTGGGTCGTGACATAAGGCTTATTGCAAAAGGTTCTCGTCATTGACCAAGTGTGGATTATGATGAAACCTTTTCTCCGATAGCTATGCTTAAGTCCATCCGGATCTTACTTGCCACTGCTACATACCATAACTACGATATCTGGCGGTTGGGTGTCATGACTGCTTTTCTAAATAGTGATTTAGAATAGAGCGTCTATAAGTACACAGTCAGAGGGCTTCGTAGACAGTGGGAGCAGCGGAAACATGTGCAAGTTGCTTTATGGGATAAAATAGACATCGCGGAGTTGGAACATCTGTTTTGATGTGATAGTCAAAGTGTTTGACTTCATCAAAATAGTAGAGGAACCTTGTATATACAAAAATGTAGTAGGGAGTATGGTGGTGATCCTTGTATTGTACGTAGATGACATACTCTTGATAGGAAAGGAGTTTCCTATGCTACACTTGGTCAATCTTCTCTTATCATAAAGATTCTCCATATAGGATCAAGGTGATACCTCCTAAATCCTGAGTTTTTGGATCTATGAGATAGTTCTAATTGGATGTTAGGATTCTTACAAGCTATAGTGAGATGGTATCAATCGATCCTGGGGAGAATCACTGGGTAGCTTCCAGGGTGGTAAGAACGACTGAATGTCACTCACACTCATTGTCTTTATCCTCAGTGGAGGGACGGTATGTTGGAAGAGTTCCAAGCTAGATACCGTGATATACTAGACGATAAAGGCTGAATACATCGCTACCAAGGATGCTACCTAAGAGACGGTCTGGATGTACATTAGTTCATGAGATGAACTTCGTTCCTACCATTATGTGACAATGGAGTTGTGGCTTAGGCCTAGGAACCCCCATCCCATCCGTGATCCAGACATATTCTAAGGCAGTATCACCTAATCATGGAGATGGTTGATCTCCAGGGAGATCGAGGATTGGAGAGGAGATTTTGAGGACAACACGGCGAATCCACTCACGGAGGCCTTTTTCCCAAAAGAGAATATTATGGGATGGTTGAGTATGGGATACTACAACCACTGCTATATTGTTGAGTATTGAATACTACAACAGATGGCCTCAGTGCAAGTGGAAGATTGTTAGTTATATGTATGCCCTAGAGGCCACTACTTGTAACATTTAAGAAAAATAAAATATTATTTTTGGGAATTATTTTAATTAAATAATAAATATCATGAATATTTTATTAATGCGGTATAATTAAATACCAATAAATTGGAAAATATTTGGAAAATTATAGAAATTACTGAAATGAGGGTGCTTTAGATGATTTAAGCAAATGACAAATTTTTTATAATTAATTCTAATCTATTTTAATGCTAATCACGATTAAATATCACTAATCGTGTATTAAGCCGGATTTGTACACATGACATGCACCATGTCATATTCCATATTGCTACATTTTCTATCATAGGTTTTCTTTTCCATTATCCATGCATGGCCTTGTTTTCAATTTGGTTTACAAAAGAAAAGAAAAGAGAAAGGATTAAACAAATAAGCATGGGCATGAGAGAGAGAGGTGGGGGGGTCAATTGACCATGACCATTTCTCTTCCCTCTTCATTTCCTTCATCTCTTTTTCTTCTCCTCCCTCATCCATGGCTGCCCTCTCCCTTCACTACCTCCTACACCTCACTTCACCTCCAAAAATGCACCAAAACCATACACCCTCTTCACAAAAAACATGCACAAGCTCACCACAAGCATGGGAGATCAAGAAAAATTGGATTTTGATATCTAGGGGATTCTAGGGTTTGCCCAATGAGGTATTTCCTGCACTATTAGTTTAGAATTTGAGTTTCCTAACTTCTGTTGTTGGTTTAGAATTGATTAAGTGTAGATTAGTGAACTTTGAAATTCCTAGATGAGAGTTAGGGTTTTCTTTGAGTTGTGATGGTGAAATTGAGCTTTTGTGGTGACCTAAGACCCCCCTTAGTGCCTAACACCCAGATCAAACTTAAAAAAGAACCCAAGATTGAAATCTGAAACTTTTTGTATCGGTTTTGTGATGACGCCTACAGGGAATCTGGTATGACCTGGGACTTTTACTGGAAAACCAAACAACCCCAGAGGCCTAGATTTGACACTAGGAAGCCACCCCGCCAATACGAACCCATTCAGAGCCTATGGAACCGAGCAGGCCAGATTTTGAGGGTGTCTGGCCGGCCACATTGAGGAATTAGGTGCCCAGGATGCTTCTGTAGCTTATATACCTCCTATACAACACCCTAGTATTATTTGTTTATCCAATTTTCACCTGAACTAAAATCTGGAGCAAGTTTTGTAAGTTGTTGTTTTGGTTTCTTCAATGTTTATGAATTGAAGTTTTGGTATTTTGGTTTTGTATCGGTCACTTGACGTTTGTACGTCCATATCGAGGGTTCTTTGGTTAATTTGCGTGAGTAGACCATAGGTTTTAACCTGTGAGTGATTTGTGTGTCGTTTCGATTTCGAACTGGATTTTAATGCGACACGATATGTTATGATATGTAGGTACCCTTACGAGGACTTTGAGACGACAAGAGAGCGCGTGGCAACATCGTCATCGGCAAGCGAAGATCAAGGTGAGTAGATATATATCTACGGGGGAAGTCGGGTGGATGGCGTATAGCGCGCCCGCAGTTCTTAGTGTAGTATACAAATATGTTATATACGATTATAAATATATGTATTGGGATACGTGAATGATTTCGAGATAGGTTTTAGGTGTTCATAGGTTAGTTTTAGTGTAATTAGAAGTAACATGGTTTAGCTTCTTAGTCGCGAACCCTAGAGTAAAGATTACACCCACACGCACACGCACACTTTTGCATTGTTTTACTTATGCATATATGGGGATATATAGATATATACATATATATATATATATACATATAGGTATGTGAATATGTATATATATATGTGTGTGTGTGTGTGTGTGTACATATACTTGGATATGAGGATAGTATATGATATTTGGAGATGGGTCGATGAGATTGGGCGTGATGCCATGATATCGGTGATGTGATTTGGTTCGTATTATGAGATACGACATGATGTTATAGCGGGTCCTTTGGCGTGATGTTTTCATACACACGCATATATATATGTAGATGGTATCAGTATGTATTAGACTTTATATCGGTACCCCAGTTCACGATATGATGATAAGGATACCAGATAAACGATGAGATAAATGTGATATTCGACCCGTACCCAGATTGGGATGCCGTACGATGGATTTACCGTACGAGCTATATATTGATGATAGATCCGCACTCTTGACTCGAGAATGTCATATTATATATTGTATCGTATGTAATACTATTGAGGTGGGTTCACCGACTATTATATTTATATATATCGACTCAGATTAAGGTGGTTTCCTTGCCCTTTCGATTAGCCTGTTAGTTTAGTCTTGTAGTTTACTTGTAGATGTTAGACTAGACTTGAGTCATAGCTATTTCAAAACTAACGAATCGTGGGTATTTTAAAAGACAGGCAAGACGGTATGACTCATATATATTCATGTAGATTATTTGTTATTGCGTTTACTATTTATTTTCCGCATATTCTTACTTTTTGCATCGCATTGCTTGCTTATTGTGTTTTCGTAATTATTATGAAACCCATGCTGCCAGGACACCAGCACCATTACCGATGATGCGTATACTCCACGTACACCTGCTTGCCAGCTCACACACATCATCATCGGTAATTGTCATGTCACGTACACGTTAGAAAATACTGCTTCATTAGTATAAAATGTTAGCTGATAGTTTCGACATGGTACTAGTGCGCTTGCTTTTATATGATAGTTTAGACATTGCATTTATTTACTGTGATATCTCATGCATGCATATTTATATATTCATTTGCTATGCGATAGTATGGGCCAGTCTGGATTGCCGGAGCCCGGTATTCGTTATTATTGACTATTCATTGTTGGATTTCGGATTTTCCATGAGATTTCTGGATTTGGAGAAACCGCAAAATTTATTAAACTCATTTATCATTTTCAAAGATAAAAAGTGTGATTTTCTCATATTATAATTTGAGATATGTCCACCATGAGTTTTCTCGGCTCTTGAGCAATATCATACACCCGATTCGAGGAGGAAGAGGAACCTTCTGTGAGTGCATGGTGGACCCGGTGCGGTACCCCAGGGCGAGAAGGTCGCAGATGATGGCGTTGAGCCTGAGACAGGGGAGCACTACTGACCGGTGATTTTATTGTGACGCGCCGGATATCCGGAGGATACCGACGTGGTCTTGAGATTTATGATACAGGCCGGTCCGAATAGCCGGAGCCTGAGATATTAAGATTTATGATACAGGCCAGTCCGGATAGCCGGAGCCTGAGATATTGAGATTTGATGATACAGGTCAGTCCGGATAGCCGGAGCCTGAGATTTGAGATATATATTTTGTGTCGATGCTTGACACTGATTTCTGATGATTTCATTGATAATACATAAACTTATAAATACAGAAATCTCACGAAATTAAGAAAACAGTTTTCTCATTCATGATGTATTATGTTTTCATTATATTGCATTTATAGCTCATATTTATGATATGTTGCTACCTGAGGCACTCACACGAGCACTTAGTATTACACATATGTATAGATGTTTACCCATGCCATTATTAGATGTTTCAGGCTATATCATTTTGAGGATATTGCTGATCGTATGACCTAGAATTGAGTCATACATTCGATTTCTGCTCTGTGATGTTTTCTACTCACGAGTTGGCAACTCACCCCCGTTATGCCACAATTCTTGCAGGTTTTGCCGTACAGGTTTCATTGCGGCTTTACTGGCACACTGCTTTCATTCTGGGTGATTGCCTTGGTAGGTGGGTTCACTTGCATCGTGACCACCATTGTATTTTATTTTTCAGTTGTATCTAGTAAACTCCATCAACCAGACTTGTAGATTATTTCAGACTTAGAACACCAGTTGTTATTCTTTCGACCTTAGAGTCGCGCGTTGTATTATTATGGGTGTTCTTGATGATATTGAGCTTCCTTTTGGGTTTTGATCCTCGCCCTTCGGCGTTGTATATTATTTCTTGTGTGGTTATGACCGTCAATTGATGAAGAGCTAGCTCCCGCTTGGGGATGCCTTTATTCACACTATGCATGTTGTACCCTTTTGGGGCCAGTATTTACAAAGGAAACTCTGCCGAAATTTTCAGAAAAATCTTGAGATTTTAAAAATGCATACTTCGGCTGATGTTATTAAAACCACTTGTTTTAAAACACGTTTTCTTAACTTCTTCTTTAAAATGGTTTATATTTCTGGGATTTCTTGGCTTACTTGAATTAGATGGGGTTCTATAGACTTCATATGATTCAAGTGCCAGTCACGTGCCATTTCGGGTCATGACAAAGTTGGTATCAAAGCGCTAGGTTAACCTTGGTTCGAGTCTATGTTTGACTATGCGGAGTCTAGGGCGTTTATATATATTCGGAACTTAGGCTTGACCTTACGGAACTTAGACTTGGTCGAGGGGGTATTAGACCCGAACTTTCGTCGTATAGTTTGACCTTAGTTTATTGAGTTGGTGACTTAAGGAAAGTGACGTACCGTGTGTATATTCCGGGGCATACTTACGATACGCTACTCCATTTAAGAAGCCTTAGGATGTACATTTCCTTGCATAGCATTATATTCATTCCTATGATCTATCCTCATCGATATCGGTTTATGGTTTTGCTGCCACGATTACACGGGCAGAGAGAGCTACGGCAAGAATTACGGTCAGCACGAGCTCATCACAGATGAGGACTGACCAAGGTGTGATTCCAAGGACACTATTGCATAGATGTATCGTCCTATTATGTTTTCGCGCTATGAGCGTTTGATGGATCACTTTTGCAAGATTTCTTGGACGTGCAGATCAGCACCAGAGGATTGGGCCACTGTTAAAGGCCAGCCAGAATATGATTACCCTCAATGCACCGATTATTTTGATGATTGAGGCACTGTTCAGCGTGCGGATGAAAGATTCAGTTGTTGCGGCGACTGACGAGATATCGCCCCAGATGTTTAAAGCTAATGCAGTACGAGTTTATACTCAGAGATATGATAGAATATCGCTAGTCACCAGGGATGAATGACTAGGACATGTGATTCATTGCCTACCCCGATACGAAGTCATCAGATTGATTGATTCCAGCTAGAGAAGACTTCACGCAGGTACGTTGAGAGTCGATAGAGATGATCGAATGTCAGGAACCCATTTTCCAAGTTTAAAGTATTCAGAAAAACATGCAAGTAATTCTATGGACCCTCTAGAAGAATGAAACCCTAACTCGATATAATGACCATGAGAACGCTTTGAAACCTTAGGGTTTGCGGCAGTTCCGCGGTGCCATTGATGAGGCTTGGGTTTGCCCTTCTACGGTTGGTCCACAGGTACTGTGGCATGTACTCGATATTATTAAACTGTACTCAAGAGTTGAGCTCTTGGGGGATTATGGAACCTTGACGAATCGATCGAAAAGTTCGACGTCATTCAGTGTCACGACCCGAAAGTACGGAACGTGACCGGCACTTAGATTACGAAGCATCTAGAGGCGCAACGTAACCTAAGTAAGCCGAAGCCCAGAAATCTAAACCATAAAAAGAAGAAGAAGTAAAAGAAGACATGAAGAAAACAAGTATAAAAGCATCAGCAAATTTTCCCAAAAATTTCGGCAGAGTCTCCTCTGTAAAAACTGGCCCCAAACGGGTACAACAAGTATAATATACACAAACAATAAAAAAACATCCCCAAACGGGAACTAGCTCTACGCCAAAAGGCGGAAACAACCACACCAATGCACAATAGTATACAACGCCAAAGGGCGAGGCTCAAAATTCAAAAGAAAACAAAATCCACGAGATATCATAATAATACAAGCGCAACTCTAAGGTCGAAACAAATAAATGGTCCAGTAAACTATCACGTAATACAAGTTTGGTTGATGGAGCTTTCTAGATACAAATGAAATAATAAAAATACAACGGCGGTTCAGATACAAATGAACCAACCTACCGTGCAAATCACCCGGAATGAAAATGATGTGCCAGCAACTGCCAAGGGACCCTGTACATCAACCTGTAATAAAATTTGGCACAACGGGGGTGAGTTGCCAACTCGTGAGTAGAAGACATCTACGAAAAGAAATCGAATGCACGACGCTATCCTAGGTCATAATAATATACTAATATACTCCTAGTCATCAAGTAAGACAGGATAATAAGCTACGTGTAAATGCAAATACTCCGTGCTCGTGTGAGTGCCTCATATAGTACTATGTCATATGAATGAGTATGCATGCACCATGAATGTAAAATGATCAATCCTGAAATCTAGGTATATCTGTATAAGAAATCATTAACTTTTGTCATAGTAAAATATGTATAGAAATCTGAAATATCAACAATGAAATCCATGGAAATCCATGTCAAGTATCGACACAAAGCATGTAAATCTCAAGTCTCAATACCTCATAATCTCAATGTCTCATAGTCTCAATATCTCGGGCTCCGTCGGTCCGGATCGGCCAATATCATCCAATCTCATGACAACGGTCGGTATCCTCCAGATATCCGCCGCGCCAGACATCACCGGTAGGTAGCCTTCCCCTGCCAGGCTCATCGTCTACAACTCGATCTTCTTGCCCCGGGGTACCATACCGGGCCCACCATGTACCCGAGACGGTTCATCCACTCTCGAATCGGGTCTCGAAATCCAACAGAAAACATGAAATCTCATGGTGGACGACACATACATCACGAGAAAACCGCATCTTATGTTTTAAAAAGAGAGGAGGAGAGAGAAAGAAGTTTTTATATATTTTTGCGGTTTTCCTCAAAATCCAGAAATCTCATAGAAAACCAAAATCCCAAAATCATGAATAAGTATATGATAAGTGTCGGCATATGCCCATAATACTGCATGATAACAAGGAAATATGAATGCATGAAATGTCTAAGTAATCAATGCCATGTCTATACTAACCCCAGAGAGCAATCACGATATTACATCAATCTAGCTGTTAGCTGATTGCATCAATAAACGATAATATGATCTAAAGTGTACGTGACATAGCAATTACCGATGATGATGTGTGTGAGCCGGCAAATAAGTGTGTGTGGAATATGCGCATCATCGGTAATGGTGCTAGTGTCCTAACAGATAGAGTTTGATTCTGATTATAGAAACATATGTATGAACATGCAACATTATGATTACAGTATGAATGTAAAGACAGATGTGCAGTAACCACTCATTTGATATACAAGTATAACTACAATTATATGTCTCGAGCCTAACTACTGTCCATCTAACCTCCTAAAGAACTAAACCTAAGAACTAGTTGATAAGAAATAAGGTTACACCTAAAGTCTGAGTCCATATCTCTAATAGTCGGCGATCCAGCCTCAATAGCGTCACGTACGTAGTACGGTTTCCTCGGAACAAGAGTGCGGATCAATCATTACATCTATGCCTCGTACGGTAAAATCCATCGTACGACATCCCAATATCGGGGTACGGGTCAAGTATCACCTACGTGTCTCATCATTCGTATAATATCATCATCAACACATGTCATGATCGAGGTGCTATACTGTAATCGCATACATCAATCATATATCATTGTCAGCATAAATATACATCGTTAATTTATCCTCAGAAATGTCATGTCGCATATATCATATCTTGATCAAGTCACATATGTCAAGTCATGATCAAGTTACACCTTTATGATATCGCAATCAAGTTACATCTATATGATGTCCTAATCAAGTCACACATATAACATATCAGAATATCAATCACATGTTACGGTCCGAGTGCTATTTTAGAGTCCTATGTACCTCTATATCATCACCACCCTTTATTATCTATGTATACCTATTCATTATCTCATTTTCTAATGATCCGCTAACATCATAATACGACCGTATAGTCAAGAATCACGGCATCAAGCCCAGCTATACTGTTTCATTCCTGTGTATCATATCACATCATTGTATCCTATATACGTGTTGTATATATATATATATATACCTATACCTAGTCCTATATATATATATATACACATACACGTATATACCACGTCGAGTTTCAGTGTGTGCGTGTGTGTGTATCTACCTGAAACCTACGAATCTCTTCCAAGATATTCATCCTCTGGTATGGTCTTCCTAAATCAGTCTAGTCCAGCCTAAGGTCATTACTAGGGTCCTACTCATTAAGAATCTAGGGTCACCTCTGGCTTCCTAATGTCAATAAGTGCTATTCCTATTCTACGATTGCGGGGGTGCTAAACACTATCCACCCGACTTCCCCCGTAGATATACATCTACTCACCTGGTCCGTGTCTGCCGAAGACGGTGTCGCCATTCTCTTCTTCATCGTCCGCAGTCCACGTGAGGGTACCTATATGCAAACACATATAATATCGTAAACTGGATCACAGACAAAAACAAAACGACGCACGAAACGCGCATGGGTTAAAACCTATGTCCCGCTCATGCAAAAGACCAAATATGGCTCGATATCGGCATACAAATGCCAATTGATCGAGATAAACATCAACGAACAACTCATAGTTTTAAAACTCATTACTTATAATATAAAACTTGGTTTAAATCATCGGAACCCTAAAAATCGATCAAATCGTCCGATTTCGTAAAACCCGAAAACGCCAATTTACCGTTTTACTTCAAAGCTTACTGTTTAATGGTCATGATACTCAATAATTAGCATAACTAGATTATACAAACCACTACTATATTTTTATTACACAAATTTGTATTAATTTGAAATCTCTAGTTTGCAACCTTTAGCAATTTTCAACATCTTACAAGCAAAATGTCACAATATCACATTTAAACTGGATTTTGCATGAATTAATACAATAAACTACAATTCATTGATGATAATGATATAATGAAACCATAAATTATATTTTAAATTTTATTTATCTAAGAATTTCCAAAAACTAGTTAGCAAAAATGACATTTTTATCAGTATTTTTCAATTATCAAAAGAAACTAGTGACCAAACTAAGTTTTTCATTCCATAAACAATTCAATATTCTCATTAACACAACAATCTAATGTCACAAACATTAATTGGAATTTATCTCACCAATATATATAAAATATAGAAATCTAGTTTGCAAAATTGTTTAAATTAAACAATTTTGGATCAACAATTTACAATATATCAACCATGCATGATTTTCAATTTCTAAAAGTGTCAAACTAGTTATTATAGCCCTAATTAATTAATAAAAATCATAACTTGATTTTATAACCCCAACTTGAATTTTTAAAACTTAGAAATAGAATTAATTTCTTAAATCTAAACATGCTTAAATGAAACATCTACTAACAATAAATCAAAAGAATAAAATTTATACCTTCACATAAGAATTCCAAACATGAAAATAAGCCTCCAAAATGAATGCTTTCAATCTCCAAAATCCATGTTAAAATGAGCAAAGAATAAAAGGTAGGAAATAAATAGGATTTTGTGGATTTTTATTTGGATTTTTGTAGGATTTTTGATGATTTTTGGAGGTAAATTAAATTTTGAAGATGGGGGGCTGCCATGGGGGGTTGAGGCCGGCCACACCATGGAGGAGGGAGAGGAGAGTGATAAAAGTGAAGAAAAGTATAGAAACTTCACCCAAAATATCAACTCTTTATGTCTTTTCATGATTTTATTTAATTTCTTTCATTTCTTTTCTAAACAACTCAAGAAAAATCTAGAAACATGGTTAAAATTTGCAACTAAATTTTGCATGATAAACACTAAATTCTAATATGCAATGGTTCATTTTTACAAATTAAACCCCTTCAAATTTGAAATTTACACTAATTTAGTGCATAAATAAAGCTTATGTAAATATTTAAAATAATTAATTTACGAAAAATATTTAATTAAACTAAAAATTTATAAGTGACTAAATAAACACCATTTACTAGTAATAACATAATTAAAATAGGTATTTTTAAATTTATAGTGAAAAATAATTACGGTTTTGTTTTACAAAAAATACGTTTTACTTTACCGAAAATCATAAAATTCACTTAAAAGATTTTATTTATTTAATTATTTTTAAAACGTTACAATCAGATATCATGTGATGGGATACATTGGTTGGGAGACTCCAAATACATGTATAGCCGTTAGAGCGCAGTCCACGCAGCCACGAAGAGACGAGTCCGAAGCAGTCGACATTAGAGAAAAATGGAGTAAGAGCTTCGTACGAGATCTATATGAGATGACGTTCCACTCCGCTGACATCAGAGATATGATACGCATGCAGAGGCGTTGTACATGGATATATCTTCCAGAAGGAGTCGTGATGAGTATGCAGCCGTTCCAGAACAAGAAATAGATTTAAGAAAGGATGATGTCTTTCAGGCAGTTCGGCAGGAACGAGATTTGGGGGAGATTTCGACAGAACCTTTTTGGAATATAATACGAGAAGATTGGACCCAGGATCGGTCATATTAGGCACACCCAGTAGGCCAGAGTTTGGCACCGTCGACGAGACATGTTATGAGTGACCATGATAGTTGGCCAGAGATCTTTAGAGGATGTTCTAGTGAGGGACTATTTCCGTCATCTTTGATTTTGATATTTTGGGCGATTTATTTGCATGATTGAGATTTGGTGCACCACAGTTGCACTTGACTTTGATTTGATGTCATTCGAGAAGTTGATTTTGATTTCATGCCTGATATTTTGTGCGATTTATTTGCTGATTGAGATTTTGTGCACCACAGTTGCACTTGACTTCGATTTGATGTCATTCGAGATGCTGATTTTGATTTCATGCCTATGATATGCATGTGATTTGACTTGTGCTTTCGGCATAGTTTTCATGCACTTTTAGTATATTGATTCGATTTGTGCATACTGATGCACATGGTTGTGAGATTATATACCACGGTATACCTGATTTGGATTTGGATTGAAATGTGTTGTAGACCGTCGAGCTCGATTGTGATACTCGATATTTGTGTCCGTGCACCTTGTGCTCTTGATTTGGATTCTTGCGCATACTTGACGCGCTTGATGCGATTTTGGTGCACACTAGATGCACTAAATCGAGATTCTTCGTGTGTATCAGATGCACTTGATATTTTTGTCAAGCACACCATTGCCCTTGACAGGTGTTTTCGTGCACACCCGTTGCACTTAGATTTTGTTTCTGTAGACATGTATGGCACATTCATGGATTTCGATTTCCGTACGCACCAGACGTACGCGGCATTCTTATATAAATTTTGGGATTGATTTCCCTTGAGCAACATGTTTTATGATATTTACTATTTGATATAGTAGCTGAGCAGGACTGGTCCGAGGACAGTACCTGAATATATTTTGCATGCCTTGATAGTTATCAAAGTGATTTCCAAAAATGAGTTATAGTCTCAGTATTTACCTACGTGTCCGAGATGACACGAGACATTTAACAAAGGAAACCCTTCTAAAGTATTTTCAAAACGGCGGGACGTGTATGATAAACAAAGGATATATATATATATAGTTATTTTCTTACAATAAACGTCCGCCACTGTGCAGTGATACGTGCATCGCACAGCGACTTGAAAAGGTTTGGCATGCATTTCTTTCAGATGTTTTGACGAATTTACAATGATGTTTACATGTATAGTTTGATGTATATCATGTTGGTTTTCGTATTGGGCTTTGACATTGGTGTCTTCGCCTTAACTCCGATGATTGTGGGATGCTTGACAGAGTTTTGAGTTTGAGTTATATGCTCATTTTTCATGCGCATGCATTGCGCTACAATAGGTTTTATGTATTGATGATTTCGGAGCCCCGACGACTGCATCATTTTACTGAAATGCTTTAGTATTTGAGGGGCTTAAATTTAAATTCGGGGACCAAATTTCTTTAAGGGGGAAGACTGTAATATTTCAGAAAAATAAAATATTATTTTTGGGAATTTTTTAATTAAATAATAAATATCATGAATATTTTATTAATGCGGTATAATTAAATACCGATAAATTGGAAAATATTTGGAAAACTATAGAAATTACTGAAATGAGGGTGCTTTAGATGACTTGAGCAAATGACAAATTTTTTATAATTAATTCTATTCTATTTTAATGCTAATCGTGATTAAACATCACTAATCGTGTATTAAGCCGGATTTGTGCACATGACATGCACCATGTCATATTCCATATTGCTATATTTTCTATCATGTCTTTTCTTTTCCATTTTCCATGCATGGCCTTGTTTTTAATTTGGTTTACAAGAGAAAAGAAAAGAGAAGAGAAGGGATTAAACAAATAAGCATGGGCATAAGAGAGAGTGGTGAGGGGGGTCAATTGACCATGACCATTTCTCTTCCCTCTACATTTCCTTCATCTCTTTTTCTTCTCCTCTGTCAGGACCCGAAATATTAGCTCGTGACCAGCACTTGAATCACGCTGTAGGTTTCCTAGGCACACTCAAGAGGTTCCACAAGGCATCAACCATACCAAAATCAAATTTTCGGTGCCGAGAAACCCTAATACGGATCGTTAACTAGAGTTTAGGCGAAAACAAATGCGAATAAACAACTTTACTCTAAAGTGAATGGAAATACAACCTTTGTAGATCCGGTCCTCCACTTCCTTAGCTCCGTGATGATGTCCCTCCGCTGCGATCATCGGATCTAGGACTCTAGCAATGGTTTCGTCGAAGAAATGATCGGGCTAGGTTGTCGACTTCGATGCTGAAGATGATCTACGTCGAGGCAACTCAAGATCAAGCTCCAACTTCACCAAGTCATGAAACTTGTGAAGAAAACACCCTATACTACATAGCAAGTGGTAGAGTATGAAGAAATAGGAAGTGGGTTCACTTTGGATTTTGATTTCTCACTTGGAATCATCACTTGACATTTTCAAGAAAGGTTTCTCTTTCTTCTTGAAGAAGAAGAAGATGAAAGAATAAGAATTATGAAATCCATTATTTCAAAAAGAAAATGAAGTGATGGTTATCATAATGCAACCATGGTTAAGTGTAGAGAATAAATTAGGGTTAGGTGAATGGTTAGGTTAAAGGAAAAAACAAAATGGTCAAAGCTTTCAAAGCTTCATGAAGTTTCAAGAATGAAACAAATTTAGCCACCATTTTATTCTTGCCAAAATAAACAAATAAATAAATAAAATAAATAATTGAATAATTCAAAACCCTAACCATTCACTTAACCATGGTTTAAAGTAAACATACACCCAAGCTTGCATGTATCATCAAACATGATACAATCTAGTGCACAAAAATATATCACATATACAACTGGTGCACATCAAGTGAGAAAATCCATCTTAAGCGAACAAATACTAGTTAATGTAAAGTAATATATCAAATATATAATTATACATCAAATCATTAAATCAACACTTGATTTAATGATCCGGTCATATCGCATATAACCGACTAATATCAAGTGTATCATCGTATCGAATCAACACTTGATTCGGTAACCCGGCTATATCACATATAACCTGCCGATGATACAAATCGCGAGAATAGAATCCAGTATCACATACTGGTATTATTCTCGGTCCCGCACATATCTCATATGCGCTCCTATTTCGTTTCGCTTGAGCCAGGAAACCTCTGTGTAAGACTCTAAAGACTCGTCAATACGCCGGCAGCAGGTGATGATCATATCAAACACCCATAAGCCGCAAGCGGTCTGCTAAACGTAACGGCCACCCGGGTATTGAGCGATTAGAAGATCGACGAGCAAGCCCGCTCATACTCCGGTGAATCCAACCAGTAACACTTACCGTACAGTCCGGTCTCGTCGTCTGATATGTCGCATATCTCGCCTAGGGGTGGTAAACGTCAGACCCCAGTAGCTCGATAAGTCGTGTCGATATGAGGTCTATAATAGTTCGAGAAACTACTGGTAACACTTACCAGTAAATCTCAGCAACCCTGGCCAGGGATTTCCAGTTATAGCCAATCGAACACAGCGCAACATCAACTCCCAATACCGGGAGAGACGAATCCCCTCCTATCGCTCATTGCCTCCATGTGATTCGGGACTGTACCCAAAAACCACCGTTTTTCACGCCTTCTTAGACGTGGTAAGGTGGAAATCAAAGCACAGTGGGAATCTCACAAGACTCTACGACGATCTCGGGTCTACAGACTAACCTGCACCAGTGTCACCAGAGAACTGCCATCTGACGTAAGGTATAATACCATCTGGGAGTTCTCGG
This sequence comes from Agapanthus africanus, assembly GCA_030015575.1. Classification (NCBI taxonomy): domain Eukaryota; kingdom Viridiplantae; phylum Streptophyta; class Magnoliopsida; order Asparagales; family Amaryllidaceae; genus Agapanthus; species Agapanthus africanus. The sequence goes on from JASDDO010000022.1 coordinate 280,832,526, forward strand.
CGAGTCCGTCCAGTGTACCCAGTCTCCACTGAGCACCCGTATATCATCTCTGATGTCAAACACCAATGGATATGGGATCATCCATCGCCCATCTGTATGGGTCGAGAAGGTATACGCTAGTCTACTCTGGTATATCGATGCCCCGTCTCGATACACCCACGACTAGGGACCTTGAAGGATGTACTTATGGACTACCATATCCCCACTAGTATGATCCGCATCATAGTCCAGGTAGTCAAGTACACATCCTAAGGGCTTTACCAACATGTAATAGAGAGACAATCAGTGTACACGTTAAGGTAAAGAGCAACCAGATAGCATATTATCATGTCGAGCAAGAAAGTCCTCCCTATATATGTCCAAGCATCCACTACAATATACATCCTATGTATAGTAATGGCCTCTAGGGCATACATATAACTAACAATCTTCCGCTTGCACTAGGGCCATCTGATAGCAGTGGTTGTAGTATCTCATACTCAACCATCCCATAAAAGTCTCTCTCTGGGAAAAGGCCTTTGTGAGTGGATCCGCCGTGTTGTCCTCTGAGTCTGTTCTCCTAACCTCGATCACCCTGGAGATCAACCATCTCCATGATCAGGTGATACTGCCTTAGAATATGTCTGGATCACTGATGGGATGGGCGTTCCTAGGCATAAGCCACAACTTCATTGTCTCACAATGGTAGGAACGAAGTTCATCTCATGAACTAATATACACCCAGACTTCCTCTTTGGTAGCATCTAAAGTAGTGATTTATCCAGCCTTTATCGTCTAGTTTTCCACGGTATCTAGCTTGGAACTCTTCCAACATACCGTCCCTTTACTGAGGGTAAAGACAATGCATGTGACTGACTTTCAGTCGTCCTTATCACTCTGGAACCTTTCCAGTGATTCTCCCCAGGATCAACTGATACCACCTCACTACAACTAGTGAGTATCCTAATATCCAATTAGATCTATCTCATAGATCCAAAACCCAGGATTTAGGAGGTATCACTTTGATCCTATATGGAGAATCATTGTGATAAGCGGAGATTGATCGAGCGTAGCATAGGAAACTCCTTCCCTATCAAGAGTATGTCATCCACGTACTCTACGAGGATCACCACCATACTCCCTACAACCTTTTTGTATATACAAGGTTCATCTACCATTTTGATGAAGTCAAACTATTTGACTACTACATCAAAACAGACGTTCCAACTCCGTGGTGCCTGCTTTATCCTATAAAGCATCTTGTGCACGTTTCCGTTGCTCCCACTGTCTACGAAGCCCTCTGGCTGTGTACTTATAGACTCACTCTTCTAAAATATCATTTAGAAGAGCATTCATGACACCTAACCGCCAGATATCGTAGTCATGGTATGTAGCCGTGGAAAGTAGGATCCGGATGGACTTAAGCATAGCCACTGGAAAAGGTTTCATCATTATCCATGCATGGTCGATGACAAAAACCTTTAACAAGTCTAGCTTTGAAAGTCTCAACTTTTCCATCTACACCAAGTAATCTTCTCAAGATATACTTGCTCCTGATGGGGATTTAAACCTTCAGATATAGCAACCAAAGTCCATACTTTGTTAGTGTATAAGGATTCCATCTCAGATCACTAAGCATCCAGCCATTCTTATAGAGTCTTACTCCTGATGGCCAGCTTGAAACTAGTTGGGTCATCATCTTATGATGCAATCCTCGCTCCCACTGTCATAGAGAAACCGAAGTATCTCTCAGGTGGGTGAGGAACCCTACTAGATCGGCGGAGAGGCTGAAGTTCCTTGGTAACTATTGAATCCTTTGGTTCTATCAAATCATCTGCTGTAGTTTGTATAGCTGGAACCTTTCTAGTTCTACATTACAGACCTTGCATCGAGCTTGTCCGGATTATGCTTTTAGACATAGCCCGGACAACCCCAAATCTTAACTGACTTAAGAGATGGGCTCTTCCCTTATCATATCAAATATGAAGTGGTAGGCTGTGATCTGATTCGAACCTAATTCAATAGGTATGCAGCTTCTCAAGTGCATAACCCCCAAAAGGAATAGGTAACTCAGTAGTACTCATCATAGAGCGCACCATATCGAATAGGGTGCATTTGCTCCACCCTGATACACCGATGTGCTGTGGTGTATATGGAGGAGTAATGCTAAGAGAGAATCTCATTCTCCTTTAGAATATTCAAGGAATTCTATGCTCAAGTATTCTCCTCCCTGATCACATCAAAGGACATAATACTATACCCATATTTGGTTCTCTACTTCTAACTTATATTCTGTGAATATCTCAAAAGTTTCGGACTTGTGTTTCAACAGGAACATATGTCTGACTCTTGAGAGATTATCAGAGAATGTAATGAAGTACAAAGAACCGGTCCTGGCATGTGTAGACAGGGGACCTTACATACATCATCATGTATCAGTCCCAAGAGTTTACTAACTCTTTCTCTGTTTCCAATAAACAGAGTTGAGGTCATTATATCTTTGTGACATGACTCGCAAGTTTCATAAGATGTAAATTCAAACTGATTTAAATATGCATCTAAATGTAACATCAGCCAGTCGGGTCGCATTGATATGACCTAGTCTACAATGCCTCAAGAAGGATTCGTTCATTTCTGAACTCTTCCTCTTGTGTGTGCTCTGTATACTAGGAACTGTAGTTTGATTTAGAACATCAATGCTTTTAGATAACGTGCCTGAACCGATCAACTTTTGATATAGGAAATTGTTGGAGATAGTGCCCTCGGAGTCAATTATTGGATCACAGGCACGTGATTGCAATGATTGAGAGAGGACCTATCCCAGTAGGACAGTCTTACTCGAGATGATAGTATGCTATCTGGTTTACCTTTATCATCGTGTACTGCTTCAGGTGACCTTACAGGTCACTATTACACGCTGATAGAGCCCCTAGGATTCTTGCTTGACTGCCGGCAGTATGATGGCGATCATATACGTGAGAGCTGGTGGTCTATAAGCACATCCTTAAAAGGTCCCTAGTCGTGGGAGTTTCGAGACAGGGCATCGATTCTCCAGAGTAGACTAGTGTATACAGTCGAGACCCCGACGAGGGGCGGTAGCCGGTCTCACAAGCCACTGGTGTCAGTCGGTTCACCTAAGATGTATACAGGTGCTCATTGGGTTATGAGTACATCGGACAGGACTCGCCGGGAACATGCTAGTTGGTCTTATACCTGACGTCAGATAGCAGTTCCCTGGTGACATGTGTACAGGTTAGTTAATCGACCTGGGGATCGTCATTTGTCTCGTGTGAGTTCCCACTGTACTTTGATTACTACCCTACCACGGCTCAAAGGAGTCGTGCAAACAGGTTTTAGTTGGGTACAGTCCCGAGCCACATGGAGGCAGTGAGCGGATCTTCAGGGGTTCGTCTCTCCCGGTATTGGGGGTGAGGTCGCGCTGTGTCTAGGAGAGCCATTACGCAAAGCCCTCGGCCGAGGCAGGAGATTTACTGGTAGGTATTCCAGTAGTATCTCAGGGCGTTCTGGGCTACACTCCGACACGACTTGTACCGCTTTTGGGGGTCTGACTTTTACCAACCCCCTAGGCCCGACATGCGATGCTCATAGACGAACGGACCGGACTGTACGGATATTGTCACTGACAGGCTCAGTAGGGTGTCAGGGTGAGCTTGCTCATCGACGTCCCTTTTGGTCAATAGCTGGTGGCCCGTCACGTATTGGCTAATACCTCTGACGTGCTAGTGGTTAAATCCACAGCCATAGTATTGACGAGTCTTTAGAGTCCACCACACTTTCAGTTACTCAAGCTTTCGGGTGAAACGCTGTAGAGGCCGTATGGAGATATGGCAGGGTCCGATCAGATACGTGCGGTATTGCACGGATCAGGATCGGAAAGTTTTGTACTAGTGGCCGTATAGTTATATGGCAGGGTTCGATCTGATACGTGCGGTATTGCACGGATCAGGATCGAACGGATATTACTAGCCGACTTTGGTTTAAGCCGGATCCTAGTTTAGTACAGTGTAGATTTTGTCTCATTGCATTTGTATCCGGTAGGAATACAGATGCGGGTGTGTATGCACAGTATCGGGGTTTTCCTGTAATTTATTATGGGACCAGTTTTCTGGAGTTGCCAGTTTGCATTCTGTTCCGACCGGTTTTCCTTTGTTCTTTCCCGGCCGGACTTTTAGGATGGAGGGTGTTATTTGCAAGTTTGCAAATAACATATTGTGGAGGGTTTATTTGTGAGATAAGAGATTATGAAAGCATCTTTTTTATTCCTTTCTTTTCTATCATCATTTCTTGTAAAAGGTGATTAGGATTGATTTGGTTTTGATGTGAGATTGTGATGATAATGTTTGGCTATGGTCACCACTTGCTTTTACTACCATTACCTTCCTTCTAAGGTTGTGGTTTTGTATTCCTTCCTCCACCATTCTCATTTGGAGAAGAGAGAACTCACTTGAGAGAAAAGAGAAGAAGAGGTTTTCATTCTTGAGAGTTTTCATTCTTGATCTCATTTTCATGCTAGAAAAATGCAAGCACCATTTTTCTAATCTTGATTCCTCCATCATCTTCAAAGGCAACTACATAAACTCCAAGAGATAAATTTTCTACACTATATTCTACAGCATTTCTTGGGCATGTCGACTTGCCGGCTTCATGCTCGAGTTGCCTCGGTATTGAGGCGGGAGCCCGTAAAAGACACAGGCGATGTGGTGCCCTTCCGGCGAGGAGGCGACGATGTGGAGACAAGACTTTCCGCGGGAGATCGGGACGATGAAGAGAAGACCGGAGGACTCGGATCATTTGGTATACTTCTCTTCCCATCTCTTGTTTGCTAGCATTAGGTTAATGGTTACGATCCGGGTTTTCATTGTCCGCGGTAGCGCCAGTTTCCAAGTAAGGAAAATTTTTGATTCCGCATTTTGGCCTCGGATAGACGGCCGGGGCGCTGCCGTGGCGCAACATGGTATCAGAGCCACGCCATTAACCTTGCCTAGCTTGTTCTAGTGTGTTTTACATTTCCGATCGAACAAAATCCCAAAAACCACATTTCGTGTGCATCAGTTTTCTGTCGATTTTTTCCGAGCTCTAAAAATTTTTCAGGTTGTAAAAAACTAATGTACTGGAAATTCTAAGACATCTGTAAAAATTCGACACATTCAGTCGATCACTGTAGCGCGGAACCGTGGCCAAACCCCCCATTGGGCCGCGGTTCCGCCGCACATTAGTGTCTTCACTGTGTCCAATTTTTCCAGTGGGCTTGTGGGCTAATTTTAGGGGTTTTGGGATATTAAATTTGGGCCCAGATTTTCTGTGACTGCTACAGTATTGCTTGGGGGCCCACTTGTTAATTGTTTGATCGATCAGATATTTTAAACACATTATTTCACAGTATTTACATTATATCTGCGACCGTGAATGTCACTTGATCGGTAAATCCCGTCTAACTGCTATAGCCCGGTTAGACGGATTTGCGAACGTGACTTTCACGTTGATGTTCTATGTTTATGCTGTGTTGTTGCGGATCGGTCGTGGGGGATAGCCTGGATGCAATGCTAGTACAGTTTTGTTGTTTTATGTATATTTGATATTGCGGGGCGAACGTCCGACATGTGGACTGCCGTCACTGCCTGTTTGTATTATTCTTTTGGGGCACGACCTGGTTGCGGTCGATGTACCCGTTGTATGTATATTTTACTTTCTGTACTAGGATTACCCCGCAGAGGGGTGCATGGATAGCCGGGTTCTAGAGGGCAACGGGCCCGCATCTCATGGCATTGAGACGGAGGGGGCTTCACTCTAGGATTGGCGGGCTATTCGCCGCACTCGTAGGGGGTACAGGTTGACCCAGGAGGGGTGCCTAAGTTACCGGATTCCATGAAGTGTTGGGTGGTCCATTCACGGTGCTGAAGGGGGCTGCCTCGCTTCAGGTTTTGGCGGGTGACTTGCCGCGCCCGTAGGGGTCTAGGATTTCATTGCACAGGCTATCCACACGACCAGGGGAACGTCGGGTTTCAGCAGCGGCTCTGTGAAACCCGGGGATCCCAGATATCTGTATTGTTCTGTGATGCTGTACATTTCTGTGATGTTGCATTTTATCACGCCTTGAGCGAAATATAATATATTGGTATATATATTAGTAGATGTTGTATATGTTTTGTGCAGTCCCCGCTCTGTCGTTAGTTAAGTAACCTAACGGGTGATGACGGGACCCAGTAGCGAATGCGGATGGCATATACGTACATCAGTATATTTTCGTTCTTTGTGGTGTGATCAATTGATGGGACTGCGTTGATTCGGATCAATGCAAAATTAACAAACCTATTCTGATGTTGTTGGAACACTTTTTCAAAAAGCTGTTATTGCAATGACGTTCACTTTTGTTTTGCATCGTGGTATTCATTTGAATATCCTGCTCCTCAGTCGACGAGGCAAGGGCCGAGATCCCTTCACCGAGAGTGACCCATTGGACAGAAGTTTGCGTCAGGGCAATAACTTCACTATAGCTGATTACTTTTGCTTTGCATCGTGGTATTCAGTTGGAATATCCTGCACCTCATTCTACGGGGAAAGAGCCGAGATCCCATCACCGGGAGTGACCTCTTTAGTAAAGGTTTTCGTCACTATATTTTTATAAAAGGCTATGCAGTTCCTTCAACGATATCAAGTTCATTACGTTAAAGGTTTTTCGCCAAAAACTAGACGTAGCCCCCGTCATTTCTTACAAGTATTACTTAGTATTCGTGCTGCGTTTGTTGACTGTGTCAAGACGTAGTGTGCGGTAGCTAAGTAGTGTTTGTTTGTAGCATATTAATGGGATTGGTTAGGACAGTCGTGCGGCCTTGTTGACTGTGTCAAGGGCTCGTACGGATGGGTTTAATGCAATCCAGGATAATGACGGGTTGAACTTGACTAGGACTCTTTGATTTGTTGACTGTGTCAAGGTCACTTGGGTCTTAGGGGTAAAAATCACATCGGGAGTTTCAAAAGAACTGAAACTTGCCAGGCATGCGCATACCTTCTGGAGTGTGGTGACGTGAGTGGATTCCGTCACGTTATCATGCGATGATAGTTGGATCCCGATTCCCACTGATGAGTTGGTTTACTCCTCGGGTGACCCCGACTAATTCTTCTTTCAGGTTTGGAGGAGAATTTGAGGTACAGTGGGAGGTTTCCTGATTAGACAAAGTGATAACCATTCTGATCTAGGTTAGAGTGCACGCTGAGTGTTTCTTTTCTCTCTCTCTTTGGCAGCGACCATTGACCTGACCCTAAGACTATGACTCAGTGACCAAGTTGACCGAACCTTCTTAACACTGGCTTTTGGATTGTCAGAGTTGCAGACCTCATTGCCACTCCTACTTTTACCCTTTTCTCCAGGACACCCCGCATTACTGCGAACGTCCACTTCCATTGGACAAAACCATCGTATGGTTATATACGAACTCGAAGGACTTCGAGGATGGTTTCTGGTTCTGGAGAAAACAAATAGGATTATTCAGTTGTCTTTTCTTTTTACCTTCTCTCATTCCGAGTACTCCTTGGTTTAGGAGATAGTACACCTATTACGCAAATTGGATAGTCTTCTTCCAAACCTTAGGCTGGTGCCGACCGGAAGGGAATGAAGAAAACCAATTAGCATAACGATGGTGTACAGAAGGTATTAAGTTAAGACAAAGCAAGGGATTAGTAAGAGGGCAAAGTAAATTGCGACTGCTATTCACGACCAAACCAAGTATTTCTTCGCCAATCCTAAATCACCTTTGTATTTCTCCAGGACACTCCGTATCACTACGAAGATCCACAGTTTATTGGATACTCCATCGTATGGTTATATACGAACTCGAAAGGAACTTGTTCCAGTTCGGGGATGGATTCTGGTCCAGGAGAAATAGGAATAAGGTTTATTCGGTTGTCTTTTATCTTCACCTTCTCTCGCTTTGCGAGTGCTCCTAGGATTAGGACAGTACACCTTTTATGCTCATTGGATAGTCTTCTTCCAAACCATAGGCTGGTGCCGAACGGTAGGGAAGGAAGAAAACCATTTGGCCTAAGGGGTGTGCAGAAGGTAATGACTAAAGACATATAAAGGGATTTGGAGAGGTGGCAAAGAATTATACGGTTACAGTTGTGAATCTGGATAATGGAAGAGGCATTACTAGGAATACCAGGATACCCCATCGAAACATTTCAATGTTTCAGTTTCACTGTGTAATGTTAAAAGAAAACTGATTTCCCGATTAGATACTTACTCCAGGGTATGTATTTACCATGTATGATTCTCACAATATGTATGGTTTTACAGATGATGAGTGGGAGTAAGTCATTGGGAATAGGGTAATCATCCTCATTATATCGGGATTCATTGTAATCGGTGATATTTGAGGAGATCATCTGGGCTGTTTGCCGGTCGGCAAATTTTTGGTTTTGAATATCCGCTGTTGTGCACCAATTTCAAATTGATATATCTGTACGTCTATTTTCATAGAGTGAGATATACCTTTTGATATTATGTCGCTGACATTTACCTATATCAGTGGATGGTTAGGTAAGGAGCATTAAACAGCGGTGTAATTCTTCTTAACCATAAGTACAGTTTTCAACTTACGACACACAGTGAAAGAGTTGTTAGACTCAGCGGACTTATACAGAGTATTGTATGTTGTCCAGTGTCCATTAGGACAGAGGGGTTGGTCCTCATACTATATTCTGTTTACTTTTAACTTCTCTAGTTCTTAGACATGTGTTTCGTGGAAACACAGGGTCTAAGTTTTGAGAAGTTATAGGTATTTGAATAGAGTAGAGAACCAGGTATAGCAAGTATCGGGATTCTTCAAAGTTATCGAAGATGTAGAAACTTGTGTATGGTATTCAGTTGATAGTAATGATAAAGAGAAATTGCTTCTCTTTCAGGTTACTCATAATTGGAAGCATTCCTAAGTTGAGTAACGCTGATCGGCCTCCTTCCATTTAGTTTACATGCACTGGAGATAGCTGCATGATTTGAATCTGGTTCGATTGAATCAGTGCCTCTGGTTCTATATTGGATATAGAACAGTTCATATCTTAACGATGTTAAGGTACGGGGAGTTGTCCGGCTTATGCTTAAAACCAGACACTGGACAACTCAAGGCACGTTTCTGTAATGGATGTTTACGGGTTGACCCAGGCTATGACGAGGGTTGACTTTCTACCATCTGGAAGATCAATAGAGATATTGTTCTTGACTCGCCACATTTTTAAAAGAAATGGATTTTTCAAAAACAGTAGTGGGAGTATGGTAGAACTGGAAGTGATTCCAGAACCGCAAACGATTACTGAAGATTTGATAAGGAACCTAAAGATTCAATTTGGCTTGACATTCCATTAGCCACTCCGCAGATAAGGTGGGTAACTTCAGGCACCCGAGAGGTACTTCGGTAGCCTCAAGGACGGTGACAGAGAAGTTCTTGTTTACCCACACTTGCCATTGTTGTTGTTCCAGGCTGCGAGACCCGGCAGGAGGATGAGTATAGCGTCGTTCTAAACTAGCTTTAGAAGTGCACATCTATATGACTCTGCCAGAGGGTTGTCGTAGTCAGTGGGAGCAGCAGAAGCATTGGTGGACATCAGACTTATGTCTATTTATAGACTAAAGCAGATATAGCGGAGATAGATCATCTATTTCTGATGTGACAGTCATAGGTTTGACGTCATCAGAATAGGAGATGGATCTGTTGAGAAGGTAGTAGGGTGTGATATCCTGGTATTTGGATAACATACACATAGTAGGAAAAGAAACTCCTATACTACGATCGGTTATACTTTGGTCGTCACACAGCGGTTTCTCCACATGGGACTTGGACATAATATCTGACATACTGGTTACTAGATCTATGGTTTTAGATCTAGATTTGGGCGGTTTCCCAATCAGGGTACTTTGACAGCATTCTAAGAGTATTTAGAATGGACGACTCCTGGCACGGTAGTGTACCTGCAGGTGATGGAGTCACCCTCTCTAAAGGTGTCTTATAGACTAAAGTAGAGAGGGATGTGCATGATTGGCAGATCACTTGCTTAGGCAATTGAGTCAATCATGAGATGTCAAGTACCACACCAGATGTTGTTCTTGCACCAGATGCAATAAGTTGATATTGATCCAATCCTGGAGGAACAGTCAGAAGCAGTTTTAGAACATAAGTGGATGTTCTAAGGATATGATAACGACAGCCTCATTCGGGAGGCAGTTATCATTCCAGGCTTCCAAGGTGACATGGACGACAGGGTGATCGTCAGAGTTATAGTTATCCTTCTTACGAGGGGCAGTATTTTGGACAGGTGGTCCAAGGGAATACAGAGGGTGGCATGGCGCAGGATACTGATTAAGTTCAGTTGACGATACAGTCTAAGAAGTCTAGATTTGGAGTTCATTTATGAGCTAGGTCCCATCAGATATGCAGACATACTCTAAGACAGGTATTGCTCATTTCGGGAGATGACTTTCTCTGTGAACTTGAGATATAGAGAGACATAGAAAGAAACGTCACAGCGGATCCACACACTGAGGCTATTCCTCGAACGCAATAGTTTCACAAACGAGCTTTGTGAGACTGACTAGTAGAGGAGTTGGGTGTTCGGTATCACACGGGCTGTGAGTATGCGACATCGCAATAATTAGCCTTGAGTGCAAGTGGGAGATTGTTGGAGATAGTGCCCTCAGAGTCAATTATTGGATCACGGGCACGTGATTGCAATGATTGAGGGAGGACCTATCCCAGTAGGACAGTCTTACTCGAGATGATAGTATGCTATCTGGTTTACCTTTATCATCGTGTACTGCTTCAGGTGACCTTACATGTCACTATTACACGCTGATAGAGCCCCTAGGATTCTTGCTTGACTGCCGGCAGTATGATGGCGATCATATACGTGAGAGCTGGTGGTCTATAAGCACATCCTTAAAAGGTCCCTAGTCGTGGGAGTTTCGAGACAGGGCATCGATTTTCCAGAGTTGACTAGTGTATACAGTCGAGACCCCGACGAGGGGCGGTAGCCGGTCTCACAAGCCACTGGTGTCAGTTGGTTCACCTAAGATGTATACAGGTGCTCATTGGGTTATGAGTACACCGGACAGGACTCGCCGGGAATATGCTAGTTGGTCTTATACCTGACGTCAAATAGCAGTTCCCTGGTGACATGTGTACAGGTTAGTTCATCGACCTGGGGATCGTCATTTGTCTCGTGTGAGTTCCCACTGTACTTTGATTACTACCCTACCACGGCTCAAAGGAGTCGTGCAAACAGGTTTTAGTTGGGTACAGTCCCGAGCCACATGGAGACAGTGAGCGGATCTTCAGGGGTTCGTCTCTCCCGGTATTGGGGGTGAGGTCGTGCTGTGTCTAGGAGAGCCATTACGCAAAGCCCTCGGCCGAGGCAGGAGATTTACTGGTAGGTATTCCAGTAGTATCTCAGGGCGTTCTGGGCTACACTCCGACACGACTTGTACCGCTTTTGGGGGTCTGACTTTTACCAACCCCCTAGGCCCGACATGCGATGCTCATAGACGAACGGACCGGACTGTACGGATATTGTCACTGACAGGCTCAGTAGGGTGTCAGGGTGAGCTTGCTCATCGACGTCCCTTTTGGTCAATAGCTGGTGGCCCGTCACGTATTGGCTAATACCTCTGACGTGCTAGTGGTTAAATCCATAGCCATAGTATTGACGAGTCTTTAGAGTCCACCACACTTTCAGTTACTCAAGCTTTCGGGCGAAACGCTGTAGAGGCCGTATGGAGATATGGCAGGGTCCGATCAGATACGTGCGGTATTGCACGGATCAGGATCGGACAGTTTTGTACTAGTGGCCGTATAGTTATATGGCAGGGTTCGATCTGATACGTGCGGTATTGCACGGATCAGGATCGAACGGATATTACTAGCCGACTTTGGTTTAAGCCGGATCCTAGTTTAGTACAGTGTAGATTTTGTCTCATTGCATTTGTATCCGGTAGGAATACAGATGCGAGTGTGTATGCACAGTATCGGGGTTTTCCTGTAATTTATTACGGGACCAGTTTTCTGGAGTTGCCAGTTTGCATCCCGTTCCGACCGGTTTTCCTTTGTTCTTTCCCGGCCGGACTTTTAGGATGGAGGGTGTTATTTGCAAGTTTGCAAATAACATATTGTGGAGGGTTTATTTGTGAGATAAGAGATTATGAAAGCATCTTTTTTATTCCTTTCTTTTCTATCATCATTTCTTGTAAAAGGTGATTAGGATTGATTTGGTTTTGATGTGAGATTGTGATGATAATGTTTGGCTATGGTCACCACTTGCTTTTACTACCATTACCTTCCTTCTAAGGTTGTGGTTTTTTATTCCTTCCTCCACCATTCTCATTTGGAGAAGAGAGAACTCACTTGAGAGAAAAGAGAAGAAGAGGTTTTCATTCTTGAGAGTTTTCATTCTTGATCTCATTTTCATGCTAGAAAAATGCAAGCACCATTTTTCTAATCTTGATTCCTCCATCATCTTCAAAGGCAACTACATAAACTCCAAGAGATAAATTTTCTACACTACATTCTACAGCATTTCTTGGGCATGTCGACTTGCCGGCTTCATGCTCGAGTTGCCTCGGTATTGAGGCGGGAGCCCGTAAAAGACACAGGCGATGTGGTGCCCTTCCGGCGAGGAGGCGACGATGTGGAGACAAGACTTTCCGCGGGAGATCGGGACGATGAAGAGAAGACCGGAGGACTCGGATCATTTGGTATACTTCTCTTCCCATCTCTTGTTTGCTAGCATTAGGATAATGGTTACGATCCGGGTTTTCATTGTCCGCGGTAGCGCCAGTTTCCAAGTAAGGAAAATTTTTGATTCCGCATTTTGGCCTCGGATAGGCGGCCGGGGCGCTGCCGTGGCGCAACAGAAATGTTCAAAACATTATCCAACAATACAAAATTATATCATTTCTTTACTAATAAAGAGACTGATATGATTTTGTACATCAGGTTCGGTATCTAATAACATTCGTTCAGAATCAATGTATTCTGGTAATACAGGGTGACAGTGACCAACAGACTTGGCTGCAACACTTACACCATTTTCTGTCTCATGAAACTTATCACCCATTCTCAGTTCTCTGCCTTTCTGTAGCCCTATGTATCAGATTACATATCTGGGATCCTGATCCGGTATCTAATACCCATGACGTAGAGGATACAGAGAAACAGTTCTTTGTAATGAACACACCCGAAGATGATGCATCAGCATGCACTTTCTTCGTTTGAGCGGCACGGGAAATCTGGTATTCCCAATTTCCTGCTCTGTCTTATAACAGTTATAATTTGGAGCGGGACCTACGTTCCCCAACTCAGTATAACAAGCGGGTTCGGTCAATACATCCGTATTATTATCTTGATTAAGGCGTGATATGGTCGCTACCTGGAGAGAGGGAGAAGAAAACACTCAGCGTGCGCTCTTGCAAGAATAGATTGGTTATTATTTTATCTAATCAGGATGGCTCCCACTGTTTTAATCAAATCTTCCTTCAAACCCTAAAAGGAAAGACTAGCCGGGATTAATTACACGCTACAAGTTCGCCAATCTTTCAGCCAGGCCAGTGTCGGTACTTTAAGGGAGGTCCCCCGTGCTTTCGCACGAACCTAATTAATGTAAACCTCGTTTTCCCAGAGGCGTAACCTCGTTAACACCTTTCTAGACACCTACTTGATCGGCTAATTGTAATGTATAAAACTCTCCCAGGAGTAACTCTTACTCGCAGCAGGTATCGGGATCCAACTATCTCATAGAAGGTATGCAATCTCATTGCAAATTTCAACACTTGAAATTCCCGATAATTTTGCCCCTAGCACCCTATGACCTTGACCGAGGTCAACAAACCATAGGCTACTAATCAAGTTCAACCGGTCATTTCTTGATTGAATCAAAACCACCCGCAAGACCCTTGACGGAGGTCAACAAGGCCGTACGACTACCCTAACACAATCTGCATCATATATATAAGTAGATAAATACTAGTTAGCTACCGCACACTACGCCTTGACGGAGGTCAACAAACGTAGCACGAATACTAAGTAGGACTTATCTGAAATGACGGAGGGCTACGACAGGTTTTTCTGAAAACCTATTGCGTAATGAACTTGATATCGTTGTAGAATCAAATGAGTTTAAAATGGAGTGTTTTTTAGGCTTTTCTAGTTTTGCTAAAGGGGTCACTCCCGGTGAAGGGATCGTCGGCCCTTTCCTCGTCGAATGAGGTGCGGGATATATCATATATATCACTGTGCATAGCAGAAACTATAGAAGCAATCAAAAGACAAACCGAGGGTTGTAGCATCTGCCAGTTATTGCTAAAGGGGTCACTCCCGGTGAAGGGATCGTCGGCCCTTTCCTCATCGAATAAGGTGCAGGATATATCATATATACCGCTGTGCAAAGCAAGAACTGTAGCTACCTGTTTTATTTTTGAAATTCGATTCCACAACATCTTAGGTTTCTTTTTCTTTCATTAATCATATTAATGAAGTCCCATCATTTTAAAGTACCTAAACATCACAGATAAATACGACGTGCACTTATGCCATCCGCATTCACCTCGATGTCCTCTCGTGCACCGTTAGGTTAGGTAACTAACGGCAGAGAAGGGCAGGGCTAGCGCGGGTGTAAAACATAAGTAACATCTATATAATATATCATATATACTATATACTGTATCTATCACTGAACATCATATGATCACATCACAGATAACGCAGCAGAAGAAACATATGAATCATTGGATATACTAGGATGTTCGTGTTTTCAATACGAGCCAGTATAAAACACGGATTCCACGGTCGCGATGAATAGCCAAACCCACACCGCTAGACCCCTACGAGAGCGGTAAGCAACCCTACCAATTCTGGAGTTAAGAGACCCGGACTCGACTCCTCGAGTTGGTCTCCCACTGGACTCCAGAACCCGGTTACTTATGCTCTCCTCCTTGGGTCTATCCTAGTGCGGAAAAGTAAATAATATACAAAGGGTGACATCTTCCGCAACCTGGAAGTGCCCTAATAAAAGAATATTACATACAAGTTTTTACATGAATGAAAATGAAAAACACTCATCTCACATAAAACCCCCGGCTATTCAAACACGACGATCCAATATAACATATCCAGTAACACATAACATCACATGTCATCAACGTAAGTAAATATGCGCATCCCAATTGTCGTTGATATATAGCAACGAAACCGGCGATATCACATATTACACTTACGGTCGCAGAAAAGAAAGTGTAAAACTACAACAGTTGGAATCCGCAAACCCTTTAGACATCACATGCCTAATCAAATGAATTCCTTAGACATCGCATGCCTAACAATTATAAACCCCGCATTTTAGTCTCATTATCGAAAACTCTTTTCAATATCAAGTCGGGCAATTCAACAAGATTCCTGACATCCTGATCGAATGCTCGTCGCAAACTTCAGTAGACGGCTGCACCCCCAATGCCGCCGACGATGTGCACCACGGCGAAACACCGCTGCCGCGAGCACCCGAACGGATGCTTTCGGCGACGGGGTTCTCCTACAGTCACTTGGTCGGGGCTATGGAGTGAGGCTGTCTATTAAGTTTACCGGCGAGTATCCGCGTACGCTACGTGATTGCGACGGACTTTTGATCGCATCAAAATTCCGTGGCAACCGATCAAGTGAGACTAAACTGCTATGTTTATAACATTCATTCAGTTATCTCATAACTACTTGTGGATTCCAAATATTGTAACACATTCCAGATAAACAGAAAATGTTAAACTTTCCGATCGAACAGTCAAACACCCAAGTTTTCCCGAAACAGCTCAACACATGAAATAAGTTTAAGAACATTCACTTCGTGTCACAGTACCAACGGTCCAGCCGTAGAAGGGTCAAGCCAACGCCTCACATATGGCACGCCGTACTGCCCCAAACCCTAAGGTTCAAAGGGCGGTTCAAGACGGTCACATAATCGAGTTAAGGTTTGTTGTCTTCTAGAGGGTCCATCGCGTTACTTACACTACTTAGAACGTTCTTAAACTACGGAAAGATCCAACACTTGAAAATTTCCCGGCAGGAGAAAAAGTGGGTATTTATATCCGGTCGAACTTTTTAACATATTCAAAAATTATCCGGAAAAAAAAACAGACAAAGTTAAAGATTCCGATCGAATCGTCGAACTCCCAATACAACCCAGAAAACTCAACACATGAGTATAGATTAAAAATTTCCAGAAAATTCAGTAAACTAAAAGGAAAGTTACTGTGCAAAAATTAAACATCAATGTGACTATAAGGCCGCGGAACCGCCGCACGAGCCATGCTCGTGCCGCGTTTCCGCGGCGCTTTAATCGAATTAGCCACTCGAATTTCACAGTAACTCCTAAAAACGTCTGCTGATTTTTCTGCATATTTTTAATTAGGAAAAATGCACAGTTTTGAAAAATGTACAGAGAATGGGTCGGATTAGGGTTTCGTGTTTCGTTCGGATTTCTAACATCGTCAACACTTCGCCTAAGGATCTAGCTAGGCTCTGATACCACTGTAGGGTTCCTAGGCACACTCAAGAGGTTCCACAAGGCATCAACCATGCCAAAATCAAATTTTCGGTGCCGAGAAACCCTAATACGGATCGTTAACTAGAGTTTAGGAGAAAACAAATGCGAATAAACAAATTTACTCTAAAGTGAATGGAAATACAACCTTTGTAGATCCGGTCCTCCACTTCCTTAGCTCTGTGATGATGTCCCTCCGCTGCGATCATCGGATCCCGGACTCTAGCAATGGTTTCGTCGAAGAAATGATCGGGCTAGGTCGTCGACTTCGATGCCGAAGATGATCTACGTCGAGGCAACTCAAGATCAAGCTCCAACTTCACCAAGTCATGAAACTTGTGAAGAAAACACCCTATACTACATGGAAAGTGGTAGAGGATGAAGAAATAGGAAGTGGGTTCACTTTGGATTTTGATTTCTCACTTGGAATCATCGCTTGACATTTTCAAGAAAGGTTTTTCTTTCTTCTTGAAGAAGAAGAAGATGAAAGAATAAGAATTAAGAAATCCATTATTTCAAAAAGAAAATGAAGTGATGGTTATCATAATGCAACCATGGTTAAGTGTAGAGAATAAACTAGGGTTAGGTGAATGGTTAGGTTAAAGGAAAAAACAAAATGGTCAAAGCTTTCAAAGCTTCATGAAGTTTCAAGAATGAAACAAATTTAGCCACCATTTTATTCTTGCCAAAATAAAAAAATAAATAAATAAAATGAATAATTGAATAATTCAAAACCCTAACCATTCACTTGAAAGGTTCCTAGGCACCCTAGTGAGGTCTCACAAGGCATCATCCATGCCAATTTCTAAAAATTACGGTGCCGAGAAAACCCTAGAACGGATCGTTGGCTAGAAGTATAGGCAAAGCAAGCAAGTAAACGAATTTAATGCTAAAGGAAAGGGGCTACAACCTTTGTAGATCCGGTCCACCATTTCCTAAGCTCCGCGATGATCTCCCTCCGCTGTCCAAATCGAACCCATGACTCTAGCATCGGCATCATCGAAGAATGGGCGGGCTTGATCGTCGGTTCGATGCCGAAGATGATCTACGTCGAGGCATCACAAGAACAAGCTCCAACTTCACCAAGCCATGAAAACTTGTGAAAGAAACACCCTATACAACTTGGCAAGAGGTAGAGGATGAAGAAATAGGAAGTGGGTAGACTTTAGAATTGGATTTCTCACTTGATTTCACTAGTTGCCATTGATGGTCACTAGCTTTTCTTCATGGAAAAAAAAATGAAGAAGAAGAAGATATGATAAGTCTTAAAGAAAAATGAAAAAGAATTAATTCTTATCATCTTCTAACCTTAGTTAAGTGTAGAGAATGAATTAGGGTTAGTTTAAATGGTTAGGGTTAAGTATAAGATAAGAATGGAGACTAAGTCAAAACTTCATGAATGTTCAACTAAAAACAAAACAAGTAACCATTCATTTATCCTTTTCATTTTCCAAAATGAATAAATAAATAAGATAAATGAATAAGTAATTAAGTAAACAAAACCCTAATCATTAAC
Organism: Agapanthus africanus; assembly: GCA_030015575.1. Lineage (NCBI taxonomy): Eukaryota > Viridiplantae > Streptophyta > Magnoliopsida > Asparagales > Amaryllidaceae > Agapanthus > Agapanthus africanus. Next base: position 280,850,608 of record JASDDO010000022.1, read on the forward strand.
TTAACCATAGTTTAATTCTTTACACTTAACCAAATAAGCATGTATCATCAAACATGATACAATCATGTGCACAAGAGTATATCACATATACAACTTGCACAATTTAAGTGAGAAAATCCTTTTAAAGTGAACCAATACTAGTTAATGCAAAGTAATATATCAAATATATATAATTATGTATTAAATACATAAATCAACACTTGATTCAATGATCCGGTCATGTCGCATATAACCGACTAGTATTCAATGTATCGGCTTCTCGAATCAATCCTTGATTCGATAACCAGGTTATATCGCATATAACCAATCGATACATATGTCGCGAGAATGGAATACGGTATCACATACACGAATTATTCTCAGTCCCGCACATATCTGATATGCGCTCCTATTTCGTTTCGCTTGAACTAGGAAACCTCTGTGTAGGACTCTAAAGACTCATCAATACGCCGGCAGCGGATGATGATCATATCAAACACCCACAAGCCGCAAGCGGTCTGCTAAATGTAACGGCCACCCGGGTATTGAGCAATCAGAAGATCAACGAGCAAGCCCACTCACACTCCTGTGAATCCAACCAGTAACACTTACCGTACAGTCCGGTCTGTTCGTCTGATATGTCGCATATCTCGCCTAGGGGTGGTTAACGTCAGACCCCAGTAGCTTGATAAGAAATGCCGACGTGAGGTCCATAACATGTGTGAAACTACTGATAACACTTACCAGTAGGTCACTGCAACCCTGGCCAGGGATTTCCTGTTATGGCCAGTCGAGCATAGCTCAACATCAACCCCCAATACCGGGAGAGACGAATCCCCTCCTATCGCTCATTGCCTCCATGTGAATCGGGACTGTACCCAAAAACCACCTGTTTGCACAACTCAGTAGAGCCGTGGTAGGGTGGAAATCAAAGCACAGTGGGAGACACACAAGACTCTATGACAATCTCGGGTCAACAGACTAAGCTGTACCAGTGTCACCAGAGAACTGCCATCTGACGTGAGGTATAATACCATCTGGGAGTTCTCGGCGAGTCCGTTCAGTGTACCCAGTCTCCACTGAGCACCCGCATACCATCTTGGATGTCAAACACCAATGGATATGGGATCATCCATCGCCCATTACATGGGTCGAGAAGATATACGCTAGTCTACTCTGGAATATCGATTCCCCGTCTCGATATTCCCACGACTAGGAACAATGAAGGATGTACTCATTGGCTACCCAGGCCGCACTAGTATGATCTGCATCATAGTCCTGGAAGTCGAGTACACATCCTAAGGGCTTTATCAACATGTAACAGAGAGACAGAAAGTATACATGTTAAGATAAAGAGCAACCAGATAGCGTACTATCATGTCGAGCAAGAAAGTCCTATCTATATATGTCCCAGCATCCACTACAATATACATCCAATGTACAGTAATGGCCTCTAGGGCATACATATAACTAACAATCTCCCACTTGCACTAGGGCCATCTGTAGCAGTGGTTGCAGTATCACATACTCAACCATCCCCTAAAAGTCTCTCTTTGGGAAAAGGCCTTCGTGAGTGGATCCGCCGCGTTGTCCTCTAAGTCTACTCTCCTAACCTCGATCAACCTGGAGATCAACTATCTCCATGATCAGGTGATGCTGCCTCAGAATTTGTCTGGGTCACTAATGGGACCAGGGTTCCGGGCCGAAGCCACACTTCCATTGTCATACAATGGCAGGAACCTAGTTCATTTTATGAACCAATATACACCCAAACTTCCTCTTTGACAGTATCTTTAATAGCAATGTTACCAGCCTTTATCGTCTAGTTTGTCACGGTATCTAGCTTGGAAATCTTCCAACATGCCGTCCCTTTACTGAGGGTAAAGACAATGCCTGTGACTGACATTCAGTCGTCTTTATCACCCTGGAACACTTCCAGTGATTCTCCCCTGGATCGACGATACTATCTCACTGTCGCTAGTGAGAATCCTAAAATCTATTTAGATCTATCTCATAGATCCAAATCCCAGAATTTAGGAGGTATCACTTTGATCCTTTATGGAGAATCTATGTGATAAGAGGAGATCGACCGATCGTAGCATAGGAAATTCTTTTCCTATCAAGAGTATGTTGTCCACGTACAATACGAGGATGACCACCTTACTCTCTACTACCGTTTTGTTTATACAAGGTTCATCTAGCATTTTGATGATGTCAAACTATTTGACTAACTCATCAAAACCGATGTTCCAACTCCGCGATGCCTGCTCCATCACATAAAACATCTTGCACACGTTTCCGCCGCTCCTACTGTTTACGTAGCCCTCTGGCTGTGTTCTTATAGACGTTCTCTTCTAAATCATCATTTAGAAAAGTAGTCCTGGCACCCAACCACCAGATATCGTAGTCATGGTATGTAGCCGTGGCAAGTAGGATCTGGATGGACTTAAGCATATGTTGTCCACGTACAATACGAGGATGACCACCTTACTCTCTACTACCGTTTTGTTTATACAAGGTTCATCTAGCATTTTGATGATGTCAAACTATTTGACTAACTCATCAAAACCGATGTTCCAACTCCGCGATGCCTGCTCCATCACATAAAACATCTTGCACACGTTTCCGCTGCTCCCACTGTTTACGTAGCCCTCTGGCTGTGTTCTTATAGACGTTCTCTTCTAAATCATCATTTAGAAAAGTAGTCCTGGCACCCAACCACCAGATATCGTAGTCATGGTATGTAGCCGTGGCAAGTAGGATCTGGATGGACTTAAGCATAGGTACAGGAAAAGGTTTCATCATTATCCACGCCTGGTTGATGATCAAAACCTTTAACAAGTCTAGCTTTGAAAGTCTCAACTTTTCCATCTACACCAAGTAATCTTCTCAAGATATACTTGCTCCTGATGGGGATTTAACCCTTCAGATATAGCAGCTAAAGTCCATACTTTGCTGGTGTATATGGATTCCATCTCAGATCGCTAAGCATCCAGCCATTCTTACAGAGTCCCTACTCTCGATGGCCTGCTCGAAACTAGTTGGGTCATCATCTCATGATGCAATCCTTGCTCCCACTGTCATCGAGAAACCGAAGTATCTCTCAAGCAGGTGAGAAGCCCTGCTAGATCGGCGGAGAGGCTGAGGTTCGTCGGGAACTATTGAATCCTTTGGTTCTATCAAATCATCAGCTGTAGTTTGTATAGCTGGAACATTTCCAGTTCTACATTACAGACCTTGCCTTGAGCTTGTCCGGATTTTGCTTTTAGACATAGGCCGGTCAACCCCAAATCTTAACTAGCTTAAGACATGGGCTCTTCCCTTTCCATATCACATATGAAGCGGTAGGCAACTGATTTGATTCGAACCTAATTCAATAGATACGCAGTTTCTCAAGCGCATAACCCCAAAAGGAAATAGGTAACTCAGTAGTACTCGTCATAGAGCACACCTTATCACATAGGGTGTGATTGCTCCGCTCCGATATACCATCGTGCTATGGTTTATACGGAGGAGTAATGCTGAGAGAGAATCTCATTTTCTTTTAGAATAGTCCAGGAATGCCATGCACAAGTATTCTCCTCCCTGATCTTATCATAAGACATAATACTTATACCCGTATTTTGGTTCTCTACTTCTAACTTATATTCTGTGAATACCTCAAAAGCTTCAGACTTATGTTTCAACAGGAACATATGACTGAATCTTGAGAGATTATCAGAGAATACAATGAAGTATAAAGAACCAGTCCTGGCATGTGTAGACATGAGACTTTACATACATCATCATGTATCAGTCCCAAGAGTTCATTAACTCTTTCTCTGCTTCCAGATCGTCGGCCCTTTCCTCGTCGAATGAGGTGCGGGATATATCATATATATCACTGTGCAAAGCGTAAACTATAGAAGCGATCAAAGACAAACCGAGGGTTGTAGCATCTTCCAGTTATTGCTAAAGGAGTCACTCCCGGTGAAGGGATCTCGGTCCTTTCCTTATCGAATAAGGTGCAGGATGTTCTACAAGGAACAGCGCGATGCAAAGCAAGAACTGTAGCTACCTGTTTTTATTTTGAAATTCGATTCCACAACATCAATTAGGTTTATTTTCTTTCATTAATCACATTAATGAATATCCCATCATTTAAGTCCACCTAATCATCACAGATAAATATAACGTACGCTTGTGCCATCCGCATTCGCCTCGATGTCCCGTCTGCACCGTTATGTTAGGTAACTAACGGCAGAGCGAGGCAGGGCTAGCGCGGGTGTAAAACATAAGAAACGTCTATATAATATATCATATATACTATATATAATATCTGTCACAGAACATCACAGGATCACATCACAGATAAATCGCAGCAGAAGAAACATATGAAATATTGGATATACTAGGACGTCCGTGTTTTCAATACGAGCCAGTATAAAACACGGATTCCACGGTCGTGATGAATAGCCAATCCCACACCCCTAGACCCCTACGAGAGCGGCAAGCAACCCTACCAATTCTAGGGTTAGGAGACCCGGACTCAACTCCTCGAGATGGTCTCCCTCTGGACCCCAGAACCCGGTTACTTGTGCTCCCCTCCTTGGGTCTATCCTAATGCGGAAAAGTAAATAATATACAACAACGGTGACAACTTCCGCAACCTGGAAGTGCTCCAATAAAAGAATATTACATACATGTTTTTTTTTCATGAATGAAAATGAAAAACACTCATCTCACATAAAAACCCCCAGGCTATTCAAACACGACGATCCAATATAACATATCCAGCAACACATAACATCACATGTCATCAACGTAAGTAAATATGCGCATCGCAATTGTCGTTGACATATAGCAACGAAACCGGCAATATCACATATTACACTTACGGTCACAGAAAAGAAAGTGTAAAACTACAACAGTTGGAATCCGCAACCACCTCAGACATCGCATGCCTGACCAAATGAATTCTTTAGACATCGCATGCCTAACAATTATAAACCCCGCATTTTAGTCTCATTATCGAAAACACTTTTCAATATTAAGTCGGGAAATTCAACAGGATTCCCGACATCCTGATCGAATGCTCGTCGCAAACTTCAGTAGACGGTCGCACCCCCGGTACCGTCGACGAAGTGCACCAAAGCGGAACACCGCTACCGGGAGCACCCGAACGGATGCTTTCGGCGACGGGGTTCTCCTACAGTCACTTGGTCGGGGCTATGGAGTGAGGCTGTCTATTAAGTTTACCCGGCGAGTATCCGCGTACGCTACGTGATTGCGACGGACTTTTGATCACATCAAAATTCCGTGGCAACCGATCAAGTGAGACTAAAGTGCTATTTTTATAACATTCATTCTGTTATCTCATAACTATTTGTGAATTCCAATTATTGTATCACATTCCAGATGAATAGAAAATGCTAAACTTTTCGATCGAACAATCGAACACCCAAGTTTTCCCGATACAGCTCAACACATGAAATAAGTCTAACAACATTCAGTTCGTGCCTCAGTACCAATGGTCCAGCCGTAGAAGGGTCAAGCCAACGCCTCACATGTGGCACGCCGTACTGCCCCAAACCCGAAGGTTCAAAGGGCAGTTCAAGACGGTCACATAATCGAGTTAAGGTTTGTTGTCTTCTAGAGGGTCCATCGAGTTACTTGCACTACTTAGAACGTCGTTAAATTAAGGAAAAATCCAACAATTGGAAATTTCCCGGCAGGTGAAAAAGTGGGTATTTACATCCGGTCGAACTTTTTAACATATTCTAAAAATACCCGGAAAAGCACACCGACAAAAATTAGACAGTCCGATCGAATACACCGAGTCCCCAATACGACCCAGAAAATACAACTCTGGAATAAATATTAACATATTACCAGGAAAACCAGCACCAGAAAACATGAATTACTGTGCAAAGTTTGAAGGCCAATCAAGTCACGTGACCGCGGAACTGCCGCAGAAGCCAGGCTTCTGCCGCGGTTCCGCCGCGCAATAGAGGTATCATTGAAAAAATTTTGCATCGTAATTCTTAGAATTCCCTGCTGGATTTTCTGCATATTTTTAATTTGGAAAAAACCACGATTTTCAAAACTGTCCAGAGAGCAATATTAAGGTTTGGGTTTTGATTCGATCGGAGTTCTAATTCCGTCTAGACTTCGCCTAAGGCTCTAGCTAGGCTCTGATACCAGTGAAAGGTTCCTAGGCACCCTAGTGAGGTCTCACAAGGCATCATCCATGCCAATTTCTAAAAATTACGGTGCCGAGAAAACCCTAGAACGGATCGTTGGCTAGAAGTATAGGCAAAGCAAGCAAGTAAACGAATTTAATGCTAAAGGAAAGGGGCTACATGTAAGTCTACGCTAGCGCCCCGGCTGTCTACAGACGCCAAATGCGGAACAAAAACTTTTTAACCGGTGCTATCGTATACTTTAACCCGGATCTGCCATTATTGCTAAACTAACAAACTGTAAAGAGTGTAGAAAGGTTATACCGAACGATCCGAGTCCTTCGTTCTTCAACCATCATCCCACGCTCCGTTGCGGCTGCTCCGATCTCGTCGATCTCCGATATCCTCGTCGAGGTGGCACCACATCGACGATTCTTTAAACGGGCTCCCGCCTCTGACTTGAGGCAACTCGATCGTCAAGTTTGCCAAAAGAGACGACCAAGATTGATGTAGAGAATGAGTAGATGACTTTGTCTCACTTCGTCCAAATCCGTGGACGATCGGTTAATGAAGTTGCCGAGGGAATCGGGTGAATGGAAATTGAACTAGGAAATTTCCATACACTAAACTATATGAAATCTTTGGCCAAAAATGAATGAATCAAATCTCTATCTCCCACAATGAAGTGGCCGGCCATATATATCAAAGGAGGGAGGTGAGTGTAGGAGAGTTCAAGTGGTGACCATAACAAATGATAGTTATCATAACAATAATGAAAGAATGAATCATCAACTATCATTAAATGGAACCAATCACATTAAACCTAGTCACCTTGCATCATTAATGAACCATTAATGACACAAATGAGTCATATGCTTAATCACCACTTCTAGAACCTTCTAGAAGCATGACTCACCTCATCAAGAAAAGATAAATCCGTATTTAACCGAATGTCAAAATACGGCTGATAGAAAACTGGAAACTGGCAACTTCCAAAAGTTATCCTGAAACGACTTTCAGGATAACCCCGAAACTGTATAAATATACCCGCATTTGTATTACGACCGAATACAAATGCAACTGAGACAAAGATATTATACCTACTCAATATAATACTCGGATCCGGCTTAAACCAAAGCCGACCAGTATCATCTGCCCGAAAAATAACACGTGCGTAAACGCACGTGCAATTTCCGAACCCTGCCATAAAACCATACGGCCTCTACAACGTTTCGCCCAAACTTGGGAAACTGTCTATGGGGGACTCTAATGACTCGTCAGTACCCTGGCAGTGGGTTTAACCACAAACCGTCAGCGGCACTAGCAATGCGTAACGGCTGCCCATGGACTGACCTCAAGGGATGCCGATGAGCGCAATCATCCGGAAAACCCTACTGAGCCTAACAGTGACAATGTATATACAGTCCGGTCCGTTCGTCTATGAGTATCGCATATCTGCCTAGGGGGCTAGTAACGTCAGACCCCCAATAGCAGTATAAGTCGTGTCGGAGTGAAGCCCAATAACACCCTGAGATACTACTGGAGTACCTACCAGTAAATCTCCTGCCACGGCCATGGACTTTGTGTAATGGCTCTCCTAGACACAGCACGACCTCGCCCCCAATACCGGGAGAGACGAATCCCCTGCCGATCCGCTCACGTGCCTCCATATGGCTCGGGACTGTACCCAAAAACTACCTGTTTGCACGCCTCCTTTGAGCCGTGGTAGGGTAGAAATCAAAGCACAGTGGGAACTCACACGAGACAAATGACGACCTCAGGTCGATGAACTAACCTGTACACATGTCACCAGGGAACTGCTATCTGACGGTAGATATAATACTAACTAGCAGATTCCCGGCGAGTCCTGTCCGGTGTACTCATAACCCAATGAGCACCTGTATACATCTTAGGTGATCCAACTGACACCAGTGGCTTGTGAGACCGGCCACCGCCCCTCGTCGGGGTCTCGACTGTACACACTAGTCTACTCCGGAGTATCGATGCCCTGTCTCGAAACTCCCACGACTAGGGACCACAATTAAGGATATGCGTATAAACCACCCAACTCTCACGTATATGATCTCCATCATACTGTTGGTGGTAAAGCAAGATCCTAAGGGCTCTATCAAAGTGTAACATGTAATCAGTCACCTGATCATGTACACGACTGATAAAGTCAAACCAGATAGCATACTATCATCTTGAGTTAGACCGTCCTACCGGTATAGGTCCTCCGCAATCATTGCAATCACGTACCTGTGATCCAATAATTGACTATGAGGGCACTATCTCCAACAATCTCCCACTTGCACTCAAGGCTAATTATTGCGATGTCGACTACTCACAGCCCGTGTGAAACCGAACATCCAACTCCTCTACTAATCAGTATCACAAAGTCCGTTTGTAAAACTATTGTGTTCGAGAAATAGCCTTAGTGAGTGGATCCGCCTAGAAGTTTCTTTCTATGTCTCTCTAAATCTCAAGTTCGCGGAGAAAGCCATCTCCCGAATCGAGTAATACCTGTCTTAGAATATGTCTGGATATCTGATGGGACCTAGTTCATAAATGAACTCCAAATCCAAACTTCTTAGACTGTAACGATCACTGAACCTAATCAGTATCCGGCACCATGCCACCCACAGTATCCTCTTGGACCACCTGTCCATAATACTGTCCCTCTTCGTCAGAGGGAAAAAACTATAACTCTGACAATCACTCTGTCAACCATGTTACCTTTGAAGCCTGGAATGACAACCGTCTCCCGAAGAAGGCTGCCGTCATCAAATCCGTAGAACATGTACTTATGTTCTAAAACTGCTTCCTTATGTTTCTCCAGGATTGGATTAATACAAACTTATTGCATCTAGTGCAAAAACAACATCTGGTGCGGTACTTGACATCTCACGATTGACTCAATTGCCTAAGCAAGTGATCTGTCAATCATGCACATCCCTCTCCCCTTTAGTCTATACGACACCTTTAGAGAGGGTGACTCCATCACCTGCAGGTACACCACCATGCTAGGAGTCATCTATTCTAAAAACCATTAGAATATCTGTCAAAGTACGCACATTGGGAAACTACCCAAATCCAGATCTAAAACCATAGATCTAGAAACCAGAATGTCAAATATTATATCCATATCCTGTCTGGAGAAACAACTGTGTGACGACCACAGTACAACCGATCGTAGTATAGGAATTTTACTTCCTACTCTGTGTATGTCATCCTGATACCATGACATCACACCCTACTACCTCCTTAACAGATCCATCCCCTATTCTGATTGAAGTCAAACCCATGACTGTCACATCAAAATTAGATGATCTATCTCCGCTATAACTGCTCAAGTCTATAAATAGACATATGCTACTTGCCCACTATGCTTCCGATGCTCCCACTGACTACGACAACCCTCCTACCGGGTCTCATATCCTGGAACATCAGTAGTGTCAAGTCTGGGTAGATAAGAACCTCCCTGTCACCGTCCTTGAGGCTACCGGAGTACCTCTCGGGTGTCTGAGGTTACCTACCATATCTGCGGAGTGGCTATTGGAATGTCAAACCTGATTGAATATATATAGGTCCTATTAAATTTTCCATAATCGTTTGCGGTTCTGGAATCACTTCCAGTTCTACCATACTCCCACTACTGTTTTCTGAAAAAGATCTATTTTACTAAAACTGTGGCGAGTCAAGAACAATATCACTATTGATCTTCCAAATGGTAGAATATCAACCCTCGTCATAGCCAGGGTCAACCCACAAACAGCCATTACAGAATCGTGCCCTGAGTTATCCAGAGTCTGGTTTTAATCATAAGCTGGACAACTCCCCGTACCTTAACATCTTTTAAGGTACGATCCATTCTATATCTAATACAGAAACTTTGGCACTAATTTAATTGGAACCATATTCAAACCATGCAGCTGTCTCCAGTGCATATCTACTTAATGGAAAGAGGCTAATCAGCATTACTCAACTTAGGAATCCATCCAATTATGAGTAACCTGAAAGAGAAACACGTTTCTCAAAACCATCACTATCATCTGAATACCAATCACAAGAATCTACATCTTCGATCTCTTTGAAGAATCCTGATACTTGTGATACCTGGTTCTCTACTTTATTCTTATACCCACAACTTCTCAAAACTTAGACGTTGTATTTCTACGAAACACTTGTCTAAATAATAGAGAAGTTATAAGTAAACAGAACATAGTACGAGGACCTACCCCTTTGTCCTGATGGACACTGGACAACATACAATAATCTGTATAAGTCCGCTGAGTTAAACAACTCAAAACCTGTGCGTCGTAGGTTGAAAACTGTACCCTGGTGATTTCCTCAAATATCACCAATTACAACGAATTCCGATATACTGAGGATGATCACCTAATTCCCAATATCTTACTCCCACTCATCATCTGTAAAACCATACAGATATGAGAATGAAACCTGGTAAATACATACCTTTGGAGTAAGTGTCTAATCGGGAAAACAGTTTTTCTTTAACAATGCACTGAAACATGAAAATGTTTCATAGGGGTATCCTAGTATTCATAGCAATGCCTCTTCCATAATCCAACTCATGACTTCAACCGTATATTTTATTGCCGTCTCTCCAAATCCCTTTATTTGTCTTTAGTCGTTACCTTCTGTACACCATCGTTAGGCTAAATGGTTTTCTTCCTTCCCTACCGTTCGGCACCAGCCTATGGTTTGGAAGAAGACTATCCAGTAAGCATAATAGGTGTACCCTCCTAAACCAAGGAGTACTCGAAACTGAGAGAAGGTGATGATAAAAGACAACTGAATAATACCTTATTCTTTTAAAGGTGAAATAGGAGTGGCGATGAAGTACGCGGTTTCGGTCGTGAATGATATCAGTCGCAATTTACTTTGCCCTCTTTCTAATCCCTTTATTTTGTCTTTGCATATTACCTTCTGCACACCCTACTTAGGCTAATTGGTTTTCTTCATTCCCTACCTTTCGGCACCAGCCTATGGTTTGGAATAAGACTATCCAATAAGCGTAATAGGTGTACTCTCCTAAACCAAGGAGCTCTCGCAACCTGAGAGAAGGTGATAATAAAAGACAACTGAATAAACCAATTCTATTTCTCCTGAACCTGGATCCATCCTCGAAGAAGTCCCTTCGAGTTCGTATATAACCATACGATGGATCTATCCAATGGAAGTGGATATCCGTAGTAATACGGGTGTTCTGAGAAATTCAAAGGGTAAAAGAAGGAGTGGCAATGACTTATGCAACTCAGACAATCCAAAAGCCAGTATGTTAAGAAGGTTCGGTCAACCTGGTCACTGAGTCAAAGTCTAGGGTCGGTCAAAGGTCGCTGCCAAAGAGAGAGAGAGAAAAGAAACACTCTGCGTGCACTCTAACCTAGATCATAATGGTTATCACTTTATCTAATCCGGAAACCTCCCACTGTCCTGTCAAATTCTCCTCCAAACCTAAAGAAGAATCAATCGGGATCACCCGAAGAGTAAACCAACTCATCAGTGGGAATCGGGATCCAACTCTCATCGTATGATAACGTGATGGAATGCATCCACATTACTCATACTCCAGATGGTATGCGCATACTTGGAAAGTTTCAGTTTCTTTAGAAACTCCCGATATGATTTATGCCCCATGCTCTTATGACCTTGGCGTATGTCAACAAATCATAAGTCACATGTCAAGTTCTGCCCGTCATTATCTTGTTAATTTGAACCCACCCGTACATACCCTTGACGTATGCCAACAAGGTAATACGACTGTCCCAAACCAACTCATCTATCTATGTAACAAATGAATACCCAGCAGCTACCAAACACTATGCCTTGACGTATGCCAACAAACATAGCTTGAATACTACTGACCATCCATAAGAAACGACGGAGGGCTACGGCTGGTTTTTGGCGAAAAACCTTTAACGTAGTGAACTTGATATCGCTGAAGGAACCTGATAGCATTTTAAAATATAGTGGCGAAAACCTTTTGCTAAAGAGGTCACTCCCGGTAAAGGGATCTCGGCTCTTTCCTCGTGGAATGAGGTGCAGGATATTCCACTGAATACCGCTATGCAAAGCAACTTGTAATCGACTATAGTGAAGTTATTACCCTGACGCAAACTTCTGCCCAAGGGGTCAGTCCCGGTGAAGGGATATCGGCCCTTGCCCCGTCGAATGAGGTGCAGGATATTCCACTGAATACCGCTATGCATAACAAAAGGAAACGTCTTTGCAATAACACTTTTTAAATTTGTTCCAACAACTGTAAACAGGTTTGTTTTACTTTGCATTGATCAGAATCAACGCAGTCCCATCAATCAATCACACCAGAAAAGAACGAAAATAAAATGTACGTATATGCCATCCGCATTCGTCACTGGGTCCCGTCATCACCCGTTAGGTTACTTAACTAACGACAGAGCGGGGACTGGACTAGCGCGGGTGTAAAACATATACAACATCTAATAGTATATAAACCAATATACAATAATCGCTCCAGGCGTGATAATATGCAACATTACAGAAAAGTAATAAGCATCACAGAACAATACAGATAATCTGGGATCCCCGGGTTTCACAGAGCCGCTGTTGAAACCCGACGTTCCCCTGTCGTGTGGATAGCCTGTGCAATGAAACCTAGACCCCTACGGGTGCGGCAAGTTACCCGCCAAAACCTGAAGCGAGGCAGCCCCCTACAGCATAGTGAATGGACCACCCAGCACTTCACGGAATCCGGTAGCTTGAGCACCCCTCCTTGGGTCAACCTGTACCCCCTACGAGTGCGGCGAATAGTCTGCCAATTCTAGAGTGGGACCCCTCTGCCTCTCAAAGCCATGAGATGCGGACCCGTTGCCCCCCAGAACCCGGCTATCCGTGCACTCCGTCGCGGGGCAAAACCTAGTACAGTAATGAAAAATAGTACAATAGGTACATCGACCGCAACCTGGTCGTGCCCTAAAAGAATATTATACAACAGGCAGTGACGGCAGTCCACAAGTTGGACGCTCGCCCCGCAATATCAAATGTACAAATAAACTCAAACTGTACTACTATTGCACATTGCTATCCACCACGACAAATCCGCAACATCACAGCACAACACAGAACATCAACGCGAATGTCACGTTCGCAAACCCGTCTAAAAGAACTATAGCAATCAGACGTGGTTTACCGATCAAATGACATTCCTGGCCGGAGATATAATGTAAGCACTCTAAACTAACATGTTTAAATTTCGATCGACCAAATATCAAGAAGTGGGCCCCACGACTTACTGGTGAACAGTAACAAAACCTGGGCGCAAATGATATATACCAAAAACCCCAAAATCCAAAGGAGAACACACTGTAGAAATTTGACTAAGTGATGTCACTCTCCTGCGGCGGATCCGCGGCCAAACCCATGCTTGGGCCACGGATCCGCGGCGGAACAGTAGACTCACTTGGTCGAATTTCTCCAGTATTCCTAGAAAACCCTGCTTGATTTTCTGGTATGGTCAAAATGACATTTGGACCAGTTTTAAAATTAACAGAAACTGTGAACTTGGATTTTTGCAGTTTTTGATTTCCGGTTCGATCGATGTTTTAAACGCGTTAGCACAAGTTAGTATAGCAAAATGGTTAGGCTCTGATACCACTGTAAGTCTACGCTAGCGCCCCGGCTGTCTACAGACGCCAAATGCGGAACAAAAACTTTTTAACTGGCTCTATCGTATACTTTAACCCGTATCTGCCATTATTGCTAAACTAACAAACTGTAAAGAGTGTAGAAAGGTTATACCGAATGATCCGAGTCCTTCGTTCTTCAACCATCATCCCACGCTCCGTTGTGGCTGCTCCGATCTCGTCGATCTCCGATATCCTCGTCGATCTCCGATATCCTCGTCGAGGTGGCACCACATCGACGATTCTTTAAACGGGCTCCCGCCTCTGACTTGAGGCAAATCGATCATCAAGTTTGCCAAAAGAGACGACCAAGATTGATGTAGAGAATGAGTAAATGACTTTGTCTCACTTCATCCAAATCCGTGGACGATCGGTTAATGAAGTTGCTGAGGGAATCGGGTGAATGGAAATTGAACTAGGAAATTTCCATACACTAAACTATATGAAATCTTTGGCCAAAAATGAATGAATCAAATCTCTATCTCCCACAATGAAGTGGCCGGCCATATATATCAAAGGAGGGAGGTGAGTGTAGGAGAGTTCAAGTGGTGACCATAACAAATGATAGTTATCATAACAATAATGAAAGAATGAATCATCAACTATCATTAAATGGAACCAATCACATTAAACCTAGTCACCTTGCATCATTAATGAACCATTAATGACACAAATGAGTCATATGCTTAATCACCACTTCTAGAACCTTCTAGAAGCATGACTCACCTTATCAAGAAAAGATAAATCCTTATTTAACCGAATGTCAAAATACGGCTGATAGAAAACTGGAAACTGGCAACTTCCAAAAGTTATCCTGAAACGACTTTCAGGATAACCCCGAAACTGTATAAATATACCCACATTTGTATTACGACCGAATACAAATGCAACTGAGACAAAGATATTATACCTACTCAATATAATACTCGGATCCGGCTTAAACCAAAGCCGACCAGTATCATCTGCCCGAAAAATAACACGTGCGTAAACGCACGTGCAATTTCCGAACCCTACCATAAAACCATACGGCCTCTACAACGTTTCGCCCGAACTTGGGAAACTGTCTGTGGGGGACTCTAATGACTCGTCAGTACCCTGGCAGTGGGTTTAACCACAAACCGTCAGCGGCACTAGCAATGTGTAACGGCTGCCCATGGACTGACCACAAGGGATGCCGATGAGCGCACTCATCCGGAAAACCCTACTGAGCCTAACAGTGACAATGTATATACAGTCCGGTCCGTTCGTCTATGAGTATCGCATATCTGCCTAGGGGGCTAGTAACGTCAGACCCCCAATAGCAGTATAAGTCGTGTCGGAGTGAAGCCCAATAACACTCTGAGATACTACTGGAGTACCTACCAGTAAATCTCCTGCCATGGCCATGGACTTTGTGTAATGGCTCTCCTAGACACAGCACGACCTCGCCCCCAATACCGGGAGAGACGAATCCCCTGCCGATCCGCTCACGTGCCTCCATATGGCTCGGGACTGTACCCAAAAACTACCTGTTTGCACGACTCCTTTGAGCCGTGGTAGGGTAGAAATCAAAGCACAGTGGGAACTCACACGAGACAAATGACGACCTCAGGTCGATGAACTAACCTGTACACATGTCACCAGGGAACTGCTATCTGACGGTAGATATAATACTAACTAGCAGATTCCCGGCGAGTCCTGTCCGGTGTACTCATAACCCAATGATCACCTGTATACATCTTAGGTGATCCAACTGACACCAGTGGCTTGTGAGACCGGCCACCGCCCCTCGTCGGGGTCTCGACTGTACACACTAGTCTACTCCGGAGTATCGATGCCCTGTCTCGAAACTCCCACGACTAGGGACCACAATTAAGGATATGCGTATAAACCACCCAACTCTCACGTATATGATCGCAATCATACTCATGGTGGTAAAGCAATATCCTAAGGGCTCTATCAAAGTGTAACATGTAATCAGTCACCTGATCATGTACACGACTGATAAAGTCAAACCAGATAGCATACTATCATATTGAGTAAGACTGTCCTACCGGTATAGGTCCTCCGCAATCATTGCAATCACGTACCTGTGATCCAATAATTGACTATGAGGGCACTATCTCCAACACTACAACCTTTGTAGATCCGGTCCACCATTTCCTAAGCTCTGCGATGATCTCCCTCCGCTGTCCAAATCGAACCCATGACTCTAGCATCGGCATCATCGAAGAATGGGCGGGCTTGATCGTCGGTTCGATGCCGAAGATGATCTACGTCGAGGCATCACAAGAACAAGCTCCAACTTCACCAAGCCATGAAAACTTGTGAAGGAAACACCCTATACAACTTGGCAAGAGGTAGAGGATGAAGAAATAGGAAGTGGGTAGACTTTAGAATTGGATTTCTCACTTGATTTCACTAGTTGCCATTGATGGTCACTAGCTTTTCTTCATGGAAAAAAAATGAAGAAGAAGAAGATATGATAAGTCTTAAAGAAAAATGAAAAAGAATTAATTCTTATCATCTTCTAACCTTAGTTAAGTGTAGAGAATGAATTAGGGTTAGTTTAAATGGTTAGGGTTAAGTATAAGACAAGAATGGAGACTAAGTCAAAACTTCATGAATGTTCAACTAAAAATAAAACAAGTAACCATTCATTTATCCTTTTTATTTTCCAAAATGAATAAATAAATAAGATAAATGAATAAGTAATTAAGTAAACAAAACCCTAATCATTAACTTAACCATAGTTTAATTCTTTACACTTAACCAAATAAGCATGTATCATCAAACATGATACAATCATGTGCACAAAAGTATATCACATATACAACTTGCACAATTTAAGTGAGAAAATCCTTTTAAAGTGAACCAATACTAGTTAATGCAAAGTAATATATCAAATATATATAATTATGTATTAAATCATTAAATCAACACTTGATTCAATGATCCGGTCATGTCGCATATAACCGACTAGTATTCAATGTATCGGCTTCTCGAATCAATCCTTGATTCGATAACCAGGTTATATCGCATATAACCAATCGATACATATATCGTGAGAATGGAATACGGTATCACATACACGAATTATTCTCGGTCCCGCACATATCTCATATGCGCTCCTATTTCGTTTCGCTTGAACTAGGAAACCTCTGTGTAGGACTCTAAAGACTCGTCAATACGCCGGCAGCGGATGATGATCATATCAAACACCCACAAGCCGCAAGCGGTCTTCTAAACGTAACGGCCACCTGGGTATTGAGCGATCAGAAGATCAACGAGTAAGCCCACTCACACTCCTGTGAATCCAACCAGTAACACTTACCGTACAGTCCGGTCTGTTCGTCTGATATGTCGCATATCTCGCCTAGGGGTGGTTAACGTCAGACCCCAGTAGCTTGATAAGTCATGCCGACGTGAGGTCCATAACATGTGTGAAACTACTGATAACACTTACCAGTAGGTCACTGCAACCCTGGCCAGGGATTTCCTGTTATGGCCAGTCGAGCATAGCGCAACATCAACCCCCAATACCGGGAGAGACGAATCCCCTCCTATCGCTCATTGCCTCCATGTGAATCGGGACTGTACCCAAAAACCACCTGTTTGCACAACTCAGTAGAGCCGTGGTAGGGTGGAAATCAAAGCACAGTGGGAGACACTCAAGACTCTATGACGATCTCGGGTCAACAGACTAAGCTGTACCAGTGTCACCAGAGAACTGCCATCTGACGTGAGGAATAATACCATCTGGGAGTTCTCGGCGAGTCCGTTCAGTGTACCCAGTCTCCACTGAGCACCCGCATACCATCTTGGATGTCAAACACCAATGGATATGGGATCATCCATCGCCCATCACATGGGTCGAGAAGATATAGGCTAGTCTACTCTGGAATATCGATTCCCCGTCTCGATATTCCCACGACTAGGAACAATGAAGGATGTACTCATTGGCTACCCAGGCCCCACTAGTATGATCTGCATCATAGTCCTGAAAGTCGAGTACACATCCTAAGGGCTTTATCAACATGTAACAGAGAGACAGAAAGTATACATGTTAAGATAAAGAGCAACCAGATAGCGTACTATAATGTCGAGCAAGAAAGTCATATCTATATATGTCCCAGCATCCACTACAATATACATCCAATGTACAGTAATGGCCTCTAAGGCATACATATAACTGACATCACTTAACCATGGTTTAAAGTAAACATACACCTAAGCTTGCATGTATCATCAAACATGATACAATCTAGTGCACAAAAATATATCACATATACTACTTGTGCACATCATGTGAGAAAATCCATCTTAAGTGAACAAATACTAGTTAATGTAAAGTAATATATCAAATATATAATTATACATCAAATCATTAAATCAACACTTGATTTAATGATCCGGTCATATCGCATATAACCGACTAATATCAAGTGTATCATCGTATCGAATCAACACTTGATTCGGTAACCCGGCTATATCACATAAAACCTGCCGAAAATACAAATTGCGAGAATAGAATCCAGTATCATATACTGGTATTATTCTCAGTCCCGCACATATCTCATATGCGCTCCTATTTCGTTTCGCTTGAGCCAGGAAACCTCTGTGTAGGACTCTAAAGACTCGTCAATACGCCGGCAGCAGGAGATGATCATATCAAACACCCACAAGCCGCAAGCGGTCTGCTAAACGTAATGGCCACCCGGGTATTAAGCGATCAGAAGATCGACGAGCAAGCCCGCTCATACTCCTGTGAATCCAACCAGTAACACTTACCGTACAGTCCGGTCTCGTCGTCTGATATGTCGCATATCTCGCCTAGGGGTGGTAAACGTCAGACCCCAGTAGCTCGATAAGTCGTGTCGATATGAGGTCTATAACAGTTCGAGAAACTACTGATAACACTTACCAGTAAATCTCAGCAACCCTGACCAGGGATTTCCAGTTATAGCCAATCGAACACAACGCAACATCAACTCCCTATACCGGGAGAGACGAATCCCCTCCTATCGCTCATTGCCTCCATGTGATTCGGGACTGTACCCAAAAACCACCGTTTTGCACGCCTTTTTAGACGTGGTAAGGTGGAAATCAAAGCACAGTGGGAATATCACAAGACTCTATGACGATCTCGGGTCTACAGACTAACCTGCACCAGTGTCACCAGAGAACTGCCATCTGACGTAAGGTATAATACCATCTGGGAGTTCTCGGCGAGTCCGTCCAGTGTACCCAGTCTCCACTAAGCACCCGTATATCATCTCTGATGTCAAGCACCAATGGATATGGGATCATCCATCGCCCATCTGTATGGGTCGAGAATGTATACGCTAGTCTACTCTGGTATATCGATGCCCCGTCTCGATACACCCACGACTAGGGACCTTGAAGGATGTACTTATGGACTACCATGTCCCCACTAGTATGATCCGCATCATAGTCCAGGTAGTCAAGTACATATCCTAAGGGCTTTACCAACAAGTAACAGAGAGACAATCAGTGTACACGTTAAGGTAAAGAGCAACCAGATAGCATATTATCATGTCGAGCAAGAAAGTCATCCCTATATATGTCCAAGCATCCACTACAATATACATCCTATGTATAGTAATGGCCTCTAGGGCATACATATAACTAACACACGCAACGACTAAAGGCGTAAAGGAATTCAAGTAAGCTGAAACCCAGAAATCTAAACCTTTTTTTAAGAAAATAAAGGAGGTGAAGTTTTGAAATAAAGGTATAATGAAATCGAGTTTTCTTAATGCATAGAAAAGGGATATGAAAATGCAAGTGAAATTTGTTAGTTTGAAAACATGTTTCGTCTTTTAAAAATTTGGGCAGCACCTCCTTTGTAATTTTTGATCCAAAACCACCAATACATAATAATGATAAAGGCATCCCCAAGCGGGAGCTAGCTCTTCGCCAAACGGCGGATCACAACCACGCAATACAGTAAAAATAAGCATACGACGCCCAACGGCAAAGTTTACCACAAAAGAAAAAAGAAAGCAAGATATAACCCCAAAAGCGAACATAACACCCATCGCTCAAATCTCGCAACCAAAATCCCACTAAGTCTCATTACTTATACAAATTACTAATTTTGATTGATTGAGTTAACTAGATACAATATGAAATATAGATACAAGAGTGGGTACGATACAAGTGTCCCACCTACCAATGCAAAACACCTGAATGCAATTGTGTGCCAGCGAAGCTGCTACTAATCCAAGCGGTCAACCTGCAAGAACTGTGGCACAACGGGGGTGAGTTGCCAACTCTTGAGTAGAAAAATATCAACAGATAGAAATCAAATAAACAACGACTCCTAGGTCAACTATATCATAAAAGTAATACTATGATATCTAGGGTGACCGGGTCGAATATGTGCCAACAAGGTAGACAATGTCTATAAGCATGTGTATGACGTCCAACAGTAAAATCAATGTATGTATGTGGATCTAGTCCACGCGTCAACCACTGACGCAACAGCATCATGCATGTAAATATCATAAAAGCATATGCATGAAAATATGAGGATACAGATCAACATGTGTCCCTCGCGACACCTCAAAATCATGGAACCTGAGTATCCGGGATCGACACTCGAAACAACATGAAAACCGTGTCCAGCATCGACACGTAAATCCTCATATATCTCAGGCGCCGCATCCTCAGATCGGCCCTCAGGCCCCGCACACCCTGGTCGGCCCTCATATCCATCTCGCTACTCCGGTCGGTATCCTCCAGATAACCGCCGAGTCCAAATACTATCACCGGTAGGTAGTGCTCCCCTGCCACGCTCACCGTCTAATATATACGAGTCTTCTTGCCCCGGGATACCTCACCGGGTCCACCATGTACCCGCAGACGGTGCCTACCGATCCTCGAATCGGGTTTCACATGCCACTCTCAGAACCGAGAAAACACATAGTGGACGGACTGAAATATCATATCAAGAGAAACCTGGTTTTTAAAACAGTACATACTTTCTTTTAAAATGACCACGGTTCTCAAATCCATAAATCTCATGAAAACATCATATCTCAATGCGTAAAATCATAAAACATGATGTATGCGACATATGATGAAATGTAAGTGTAAGTCTACGCTAGCGCTCCGGCAGTCTACAGACGCCAAATGCGGAACAAAAACTTTTTAACTGGCGCTATCGTATACTTTAACCCGGATCTGCCATTATTGCTAAACTAACAAACTGTAAAGAGTGTAGAAAGGTTATACCGAACGATCCGAGTCCTTCGTTCTTCAACCATCATCCCACGCTCCGTTGCGGCTGCTCCGATCTCGTCGATCTCCGATATCCTCGTCGAGGTGGCACCACATCACCGATTCTTTAAACGGGCTCCCGCTTCTGACTCGAGGCAACTCGATCGTCAAGTTTGCTAAAAGAGACGACCAAGAATGATGTAGAGAATGAGTAGATGACTTTGTCTCACTTCGTCCAAAACCGTGGACGATCGGTTAATGAAGTTGCCGAGGGAATCGGGTGATGGAATGAAATGAGCTGTAAAATTCCATGCACCCCAAATACTATCATATCTTTTTACAACCATGAAAAACTATCAAGTGAGAGAGAGAATGAGGAGAGAGAGGGGGCCGGCCTCTTATAGCAAATAGGGAGGTGACCGTAGGAGAGGGGGGTGACCATAGGATAAATATCATATGTGAACACAAACTAAATATCTTGCATAAAGATCTTAAGCAAAACAAGAATGTTTAGAAATCAAAGCATGAGTCACAAGACACCTCACCATATCTAGAACCTTCTAGAACCTTCTAGAAGCACGACTCACTCTCATCCAAGAAAAGATAAATCCGTCTTTAACCAAATGTTAAAAGACAGCTGATAGAAAACTGGAAACTGGCAACTTCCAAAAGTGATCCTGAAACGAATTTCAGGACAACCCCGAAACTGTATAAATATACCCGCATTTGTATTACGACCGAATACAAATGCAACTGAGACAAAGATATTATACCTACTCAATATAATACTCGGATCCGGCTTAAACCAAAGCCGACCAGTATCATCTGTCCGAAAATCGACACGTGCGTAAACGCACGTGCATTTTCCGAACCCTGCCATAAAACCATACGGCCTCTACAACGTTTCGCCCGAACTTGGGAAACTTTCTGTGGGGGACTCTAATGACTCGTCAGTACCCTGGCAGTGGGTTTTACCACAAACCGTCAGCGGCACTAGCTATGCGTAACGGCTGCCCATGGACTGACCTTAAGGGAGGCTGATGAGCGAACTCAAGGGAGGCCGATGAGCGAACTCATCCAGAAATCCTACTGAGCCTAACAGTGACAATGTATATACAGTCCGGTCCGTTCGTCAATGAGTATCGCATATCTGCCTAGGGGGCTAGTAACGTCAGACCCCCAATAGCAGTATAAGTCGTGTCGGAGTGAAGCCCAATAACACCCTGAGATACTACTGGAGTACCTACCAGTAAATCTCCTACCATGGCCATGGATTTGTGTAATGGCTCTCCTAGACACAGCACGATCTCTCCCCCAATACCGGGAGAGACGAATGACCTTCCGATCCGCTCACGTGCCTCCATGTGGCTCGGGACTATACCCAAAAGCTACCTGTTTGCACGACTCCTTTGAGCCATGGTAGGGTAGAAATCAAAGCACAGTGGGAACTCACAAGAGACAAATGACGACCTCAGGTCGATGAACTAACCTGTACACATGTCACCAGGGAACTGCTATCTGACGGTAGATATAATACTAACTAGCAGATTCCCGGCGAGTCCTGTCCGGTGTACTCATAACCCAATGAGCACCTGTATACATCTTAGGTGATCCAACTGACACTAGTGGCTTGTGAGACCGGCCACCGCCCCTCGTCGGGGTCTCGACTGTACACAATAGTCTACTCCGGAGTATCGATGCCCTGTCTCGAAACTCCCACGACTAGGGACCACAATTAAGGATATGCATATAAACTACCCAACTCTCACGTATATGATCGCCATCATACTGTTAGTAGTAAAGCAAGATCCTAAGGGCTCTATCAAAGTGTAACATGCAATCAGTCACCTGAACATGTACACGACTGATAAAGGCAAACCAGATAGCATACTATCATCTCGAGTAAGACTGTCCTACCGGTATAGGTCCTCCGCAATCATTGCAATCACGTACCTGCGATCCAATAATTGACTATGAGGGCACTATCTCCAACAATCTCGCACTTGCACTCAAGGCTAATATTGCGATGTCGACTACTCACAGCCCGTGTGAAACCGAACATCCAACTCCTCTACTAATCAGTTTCACAAAGCCCGTTTGTAAAACTATTGTGTTCGAGAAATAGCCTCAATGAGTGGATCCGCCTAGAAGTATCTTTCTATATCTCTCTTAATCTCAAGTTCGCGGAGAAAACCATCTCCCGAATTGAGTAATACCTGTCTTAGAACATGTCTGGATATCTGATGGGACCTTAGTTCATAAATGAACTCCATATCCAAACTTCTTAGACTGAATCGATCACTGAACCTAATCAGTATCGGGCACCATGCCACCCACAGTATCCTCTTGGACCACCTGTCCATAATACTGTCCCTCTTCGTCAGAGGGAAAAACTAAAACTCTGACAGTCACTCTGTCATCCACGTCACCTTTAAAGCCTGGAATGATAATCGTCTCCCGAAGGAGGCTGCCGTCATCAAATCCGTAGAACATGTACTTATGTTCTAAAACTGCTTCCTTATGTTTCTCCAGGATTGGATTAATACAAACTTATTGCATCTAGTGCAAAACCAACATTTGGTGTGGTACTTGACATCTCATGATTGACTCAATTGCCTAAGCAAGTGATCTGCCAATCATGCACATCCCTCTCCCCTTTAGTCTGTAAGACACCTTTAGAGAGGGTGACTCCATTACCTGCAGGTACACCACCATGCTAGGAGTCAACTATTCCAAAAACCATTAGAATATCTGTCAAAGTACCCACATTGGGAAACTACCCAAATCCAGATCTAAAACCATAGATCTAGAAACCAGAATGTCAAATATTATATCCATATCCTGTCTGGAGAAACAACTGTGTGACGACCACAGTTCAACCGATCGTAGTATAGGAATTTTACTTCCTACTCTGTGTATGTCATCCAGATACCATGACATCACACCCTACTACCTTCTTAACAGATCCATCCCCTATTCTGATTGAAGTCAAACCCATGACTGTCACATCAAAATTAGATGATCTATCTCCGCTATAACTGCTCAAGTCTATAAATAGATATAAGCTACTTGCCCACCATGCTTCCGTTGCTCCCACTGACTACGACAACCCTCCTACCGGGTCTCATAACCTGGAACAACAGTAGTGTCAAGTCTTGGTAGATAAGAACCTCCCTGTCACCGTCCTTGAGGCTACCGGAGTACCTCTCGGGTGTCTGAGGTTACCTACCATATCTACGGAGTGACTATTGGAATGTCAAACCTGATTGAATGTATAGGTCCTATTAAATTTTCCGTAATCGTTCGCGGTTCTGGAATCACTTCCAGTTCTACCATACTCCCACTACTGTTTTCTGAAAAAGATCCATTTTACTAAAACTGTGGCGAGTCAAGAACAATATCACTATTGATCTTCCAAATGGTAGAATATCAACCCTTGTCATAGCCAGGGTCAACCCACAAACAGCCATTACAGAAACGTGCCCTGAGTTATCCATAGTCTGGTTTTAAGCATAAGCAGGACAACTCCCCGTACCTCAATATCTTTTAAGGTACGAACTATTCTATATCCAATATAGAAACTTTGGCACTTATTTAATTGGAACCAAGATTCAATCCATGCAGCAGTCTCCAGTGCATATCAACTTAATGGAAAGAGGCTAATCAGCATTACTCAACTTAGGAATCCATCCAATTATGAGTAACCTGAAAGAGAAACACGTTTCTCAAAACTATCACTATCATCTGAATACTAATCACAAGAATCTACATCTTCGATCTCTTTGAAGAATCCCGATACTTGTGACACCTTGTTCTCTACTTTATTCTTATACCCACAACTTCTCAAAACTTAGACCTTGTATTTGTACGAAACACTCGTCTAAATACTAGAGAAGTTATAAGTAAATAGAACATAGTACGAGGACCTACCCCTTTGTCCTGATGGACACTGGACAACATACAATACTCTGTATAAGTCCGCTGAGTTAAACAACTCAAAACCTGTGCGTTGTAGGTGGAAAACTGTACCCTGGCGATTTCCTCAAATATCACCAATTACAACGAATTCCGATATAATGAGGATGATCACCTAATTCCCAATATCTTACTCCCACTCATCATCTGTAAAACCATACAGATATGAGAATGAAACCTGGTAAATACATACCTTTGGAGTAAGTGTCTAATCGGGAAAACAGTTTTTCCTTTAACAATGCACTGAAACATGAAAATGTTTCGTAAGGGTATCTTGGTATTCATAGCAATGCCTCTTCCATAATTCAATTCATGACTTCAACCGTATACTTTATTGCCGTCTCTCCAAATCCCTTTATTTGTCTTTAGTCGTTACCTTCTGTACACCATCGTTAGGCTAACTGGTTTTCTTCCTTCCCTACCGTTCGGCACCAGCCTATGGTTTGGAAGAAAACTATCCAGTAAGCATAATAGGTGTACCCTCCTAAACCAAGGAGTACTCGCATCTCGAGAGAAGGTGATGATAAAAGACAACTGAATAATGCCTTATTCTTTTAAAGGTGAAATAGGAGTGGCGATGAAGTACGCGGTTTCGGTCATGAATGATATCAGTCGCAATTTACTTTGCCCTCTTTCTAATCCCTTTATTTTGTCTTTGCATATTACCTTCTGCACACCCTACTTAGGCTAATTGGTTTTCTTCATTCCCTACCTTTCGGCACCAGCCTATGGTTTGGAATAAGACTATCCAATAAGCGTAATAGGTGTACTCTCCTAAACCAAGGAGCTCTCGCAACCTGAGAGAAGGTGATAATAAAAGACAACTGAATAAACCAATTCTATTTCTCCTGAACCTGGATCCATCCCCGAAGAAGTCCCTTCGAGTTCGTATATAACCATACGATGGATCTATCCAATGGAAGTGGATATCCGTAGTAATACGGGTGTTCTGAGAAATCCAAAGGGTAAAAGAAGGAGTGGCAATGACTTATGCAACTCAGACAATCCAAAAGCCAGTATTTTAAGAAGGTTCGGTCAACCTGGTCACTGAGTCATAGTCTAGGGTCGGTCAAAGGTCGCTGCCAAAGAGAGAGAGAGAAAAGAAACACTCTGCGTGCACTCTATCCTAGATCAGAATGGTCATCACTTTATCTAATCCGGAAACCTCCCACTGTCCTGTCAAATTCTCCTCCAAACCTAAAGAAGAATCAATCTGGATCACCCGAAGAGTAAACCAACTCATCAGTGGGAATCGGGATCCAACTCTCATCGCATGATAACGTGATGGAATGCATCCACGTTACTCATACTCCAGATGGTATGCGCATACTTGGCAAGTTTCAGTTTCTTTAGAAACTCCCGATATGATTTTTTTGCCCCATGCTCTTATAACCTTGGCTTTGGTGAAAATGTCATAAGTCACATGCCAAGTTCTACCCGTCACTATCTTGTCAATTTGAACCCACCCGCACATGCCCCTGACTTTGGCCAATCGGCAGAACGACTGTCCCAAACTAACTCATCTATCTATGCAACAATTGAATACCCAGCAGCTACCAAACACTATGCCTTAACTTTGGCTAAAATACATAGCTTGAATACTACTGAATACCCAAAAGAAGTGACGGAGGGCTACGGCTGGTTTTTGGCGAAAAACCTTTAGCGTAGTGAACTTGATATCGCTGAAGGAACCTGATAGCTTTTCAAAATATAGTGGCGAAAACCTTTTGCTAAAGAGGTCACTCCCGGTAAAGGGATCTCGGCTCTTTCCTCGTGGAATGAGGTGCAGGATATTCCACTGAATACCGCTATGCAAAGCAACTTGTAATCGACTATAGTAAAGTTATTACTCTGACGCATACTTCTGTCCAAGGGGTCAGTCCCGGTGAAGGGATATCGGCCCTTGCCCCGTCGAATGAGGTGCAGGATATTCCACTGAATACCGCTATGCATAACAAAAGGAAACGTCTTTGTAACAACACTTTTTAAATTTGTTCCAACAACTGTAAACAGGTTTGTTTTAACTTTGCATTGATCAGAATCAACGCAGTCCCATCATTTAATCACACCAGAAAAGAACGAAAATAACATGTACGTATATGCCATCCGCATTCGTCACTGGGTCCCGTCATCACTCGTTAGGTTACTTAACTAACGACAGAGCGGGGACTGGACTAGCGCGGGTTTAAAACATATACAACATCTAATATTATATAAACCAATATACAATAATCGCTCCAGGCGTGATAGTATGCAACATTACAGAAAAGTAATAAGCATCACAGAACAATACAGATATCTGGGATCCCCGAGTTTCACAGAGCCGCTGCTGAAACCCGACGTTCCCCTGTCATGTGGATAGCCTGTGCAATGAAACCTAGACCCCTACGGGTGCGACAAGTTACCCGCCAAAACCTGAAGCGAGGCAGCCCCCTACAGCATAGTGAATGGACCACCCAGCACTTCACGGAATCCGGTAGCTTGAGCACCCCTCCTTGGGTCAACCTGTACCCCCTACGAGTGCGGCGAATAGTCTACCAATTCTAGAGTGTGTCCCCTCTGCCTCTCAAAGCCATGAGATGCGGACCCGTTGCCCTCCCGAACCCGGCTATCCGTGCACTCCGTCTCGGGGCAAAACCTAGTACAGTAATGAAAAATAGTACAATAGGTACATCGACCGCAACCTGGTCGTGCCACAAAAGAATATTATACAACAGGCAGTGACGGCAGTCCACAAGTTAGACGCTCGCCCCGCAATATCAAATGTACAAATAAACACAAACTGTACTACCATTGCACACTGCTATCCACCACGACAAATCCGCAACATCACAGCACAACACAGAACATCAACGCGAATGTCACGTTCGCAAACCCGTCTAAAAGAACTATAGCAATCAGACGCGGTTTACCGATCAAATGACATTCCCGGTCGGAGATATAATGTAAGCACTGTAAACTAACGTGTTTAAATTTCGATCGACCAAAGACCAAATATCAAAAGGTGGGCCCCACTGCTTACTGGTGAACAGTAACAAAACCTGGGCCAAAAAGATATATACCAAAAATCACAAAATCCAGAGGGGAACACACTGTGCAAATTTGGGGGCATGATCGCCCAGAACTACCATGGGTTTGGCCGCGTTTCCGCGGCTGTCTTGTCGACTGACATGCTCAAATTTGTACGACGTTCTTAGAAATCCCTGCACAGTATTCTGAGATGTGTGAAATATTTTTAGGACACCATTTAAAATCAACAGAAACTGTCAAGCAAGAAAAATACGATTTTTGTTTTTCGGTTCGATCGATGTTTTAAACGCGTTAGCACAAGTTAGTATAGCAAAATGGTGAGGCTCTGATACCACTGTAAGTCTACGCTAGCGCCCCGGCAGTCTACAGACGCCAAATACGGAACAAAAACTTTTTAACTGGCGCTATCGTATACTTTAACCCGGATCTGCCATTATTGCTAAACTAACAAACTGTAAAGAGTGTAGAAAGGTTATACCGAACGATCCGAGTCCTTCGTTCTTCAACCATCATCCCACGCTCCGTTGCGGCTGCTCCGATCTCGTCGATCTCCGATATCCTCGTCGAGGTGGCACCACATCACCGATTCTTTAAACGGGCTCCCGCCTCTGACTCGAGGCAACTCGATCGTCAAGTTTGCTAAAAGAGACGACCAAGAATGATGTAGAGAATGAGTAGATGACTTTGTCTCACTTCGTCCAAAACCGTGGACGATCGGTTAATGAAGTTGCCGAGGGAATCGGGTGATGGAATGAAATGAGCTGTAAAATTCCATGCACCCCAAATACTGTCATATCTTTTTACAACCATGAAAAACTATCAAGTGAGAGAGAGAATGAGGAGAGAGAGGGGGCCGGCCTCTTATAGCAAAGAGGGAGGTGACCGTAGGAGAGGGGGGTGACCATAGGATAAATATCATATGTGAACACAAACTAAATATCTTGCATAAAGATCTTAAGCAAAACAAGAATGTTTAGAAATCAAAGCATGAGTCACAAGACACCTCACCATATCTAGAACCTTCTAGAACCTTCTAGAAGCACGACTCACTCTCATCCAAGAAAAGATAAATCCGTCTTTAACCAAATGTTAAAAGACGGCTGATAGAAAACTGGAAACTGGCAACTTCCAAAAGTGATCCTGAAACGAATTTCAGGACAACCCCGAAACTGTATAAATATACCCGCATTTGTATTACGACCGAATACAAATGCAACTGAGACAAAGATATTATACCTACTCAATATAATACTCGGATCCGGCTTAAACCAAAGCCGACCAGTATCATCTGTCCGAAAATCGACACGTGCGTAAACGCACGTGCATTTTCCGAACCCTGCCATAAAACCATACGGCCTCTACAACGTTTCGCCCGAACTTGGTAAACTATCTGTGGGGGACTCTAATGACTCGTCAGTACCCTGGCAGTGGGTTTAACCACAAACCGTCAGCGGCACTAGCTATGCGTAACGGCTGCCCATGGACTGACCTCAAGGGAGGCTGATGAGCGAACTCAAGGGAGGCCGATGAGCGAACTCATCCAGAAACCCTACTGAGCCTAACAGTGACAATGTATATACAGTCCGGTCCGTTCGTCAATGAGTATCGCATATCTGCCTAGGGGGCTAGTAACGTCAGACCCCCAATAGCAGTATAAGTCGTGTCGGAGTGAAGCCCAATAACACCCTGAGATACTACTGGAGTACCTACCAGTAAATCTCCTACCATGGCCATGGATTTGTGTAATGGCTCTCCTAGACACAGCACGATCTCGCCCCCAATACCGGGAGAGACGAATCCCCTGCCGATCCGCTCACGTGCCTCCATGTGGCTCGGGATTGTACCCAAAAGCTAAATGTTTGCACGACTCCTTTGAGCCGTGGTAGGGTAGAAATCAAAGCACAGTGGGAACTCACACGAGACAAATGACGACCTCAGGTCGATGAACTAACCTGTACACATGTCACCAGGGAACTGCTATCTGACGGTAGATATAATACTAACTAGCAGATTCCCGGCGAGTCCTGACCGGTGTACTCATAACCCAATGAGCACCTGTATACATCTTAGGTGAACCAACTGACACCAGTGGCTTGTGAGACCGGCCACCGCCCCTCGTCGGGGTCTCGACTGTACACACTAGTCTACTCCAGAGTATCGATGCCCTGTCTCGAAACTCCCACGACTAGGGACCACAATTAAGGATATACATATAAACTACCCAACTCTCACGTATATGATCGCCATCATACTGTTGGTAGTAAAGCAAGATCCTAAGGGCTCTATCAAAGTGTAACATGCAATCAGTCACCTGAACATGTACACGACTGATAAAGGCAAACCAGATAGCATACTATCATCTCGAGTAAGACTGTCCTACCGGTATAGGTCCTCCGCAATCATTGCAATCACGTACCTGCGATCCAATAATTGACTATGAGGGCACTATCTCCAACAGTAAGCATATCCGTATATCATGCAACATGGAACAGTGATATATCATATTAAGGGAAAACCGCTCCTTTAAATAATTACAGTTTTGAAAATATGTCTTGCGGTTCCCAATATCTCCAAAGTCATATGCAACATCGTAATAAAGTGCACAGGTAACTATAGCAAGTAAATTATGCAAAGAGTCATATCATGATGCAGCAATCCTACTGTGTAGTGGCATGGCAATTATCGATGATGAAGTGTATGAACCGGCAAATCTGTGTACGTGTAACATACGCATCATCGATAATGGTGTAAGTGTACTAACACAGGTATATGCAATGCAATAATAATATCATGAATGCAGCATAAGGTAAATCGCATAAGGTAAATCATCAGCTAAAAGCTATAAGGTATACGTAACTATCATATGTCTATGTCGGTGAACCTATCGATCGGCATCGAGCCTCACAGCACCACGTACGGTATAATCCATCGTACAGAAACCTCTAGTCAACGGTATGGATCAAACCTCAAGTCAAACTCATCACGTACGGAAAATCATCGTACGGCAGCATTAAGCTATCAGGGATCCTATCATCCTATAAAACGAGGAGGGTACGGACCTAACGTCTCGTACGGCTATCACTCACGATTCACAACATATATAAATGTCTCTATATACCTATGTCCTAGGTCGCATCCGCAATAATCTCATATCCGGAGACCAACAGGGTATAATTCATCTCAATCGACTCGCATCCGTATACCATCATACCATCAACTCATCGTATCATAATATCAAGTCGAGTTTACATAAACATTTTATCTCTACTAAGCATAAGTATCTATTCTAACATACACACCCAAACCATACAAGCAGATTTTGAAAAGAAACGAATCGTAGTTTTGAAAATAGGGGTTACAGTGTTTTTAAGGAAAAGATGTCATTTGAAAATCCGTAACGTCGCTCAAGATAACTGTTTAAAATATGCAAATGATTGTTCAGTTTAGAAATATGTATGGCTCGGATGACACATCTACGTCGACTATCTAGTCCTATAGTACCCTAAAAGGCAGTGTCATCAAATATCATCCTCAATTCCCGTCATTTCATATCAGCCGTATCATATCACTTCTAACTGTCATTTTGCTTCTAATATAGTTTCACTAACTATCTTTTAACTCTAACCCTAATTTGCTAATCTAGTTTCCCTTAACCATATTCTATAAATCAGTCTCCATCAAAAGTTTGCGGGGGTGCCATACGCCATCCACCCGACTTCCCCCGTGGATATAGATCCACTCACCTTGGTCTTCGCTTTCCGAAGTCGATGACGCCACGCTCCGTCGCCTCGGAATCCACAAGAAGGTACCTACAATAACAACACACATCGCAACGCTATTAAAATCAAGTTCTAAAATCCAAAACCGCACGCGCCTTGCTCATAAGTTCGAACCTATAGCTTACGCGTACAAAATCAACCAAACAACTTTTGTTGTCGATATACAAACATGCGACAACCAAAAACGAATCCAAATATCAAAACTCATCATTCAAACTACGGAAACATATCCTAAATCACACACAAGTGTTCCTAGATTTTGACTCAGGTCAAATGGGGTTGCCCAAACAAGTCTAGGGTGTATTAGAAGGTGTATAAGACATACTGGACCAACCTAGACCCCAACTCCCACTACAAAACCGGCCACTACCCATAAAATTCTGGCCAGGCCTGTTTTACTAGATCCTCTGGGCTTTGTCTTCGTAGGGTGGTCTCCTGATGGTGTATCTAGGTCCCTGGTATTGTTTGGTTGTCTCAGAAATTCTCTGGGTTGCCTCAGATACCCTGTAGGCACACTAAAGGTCACAAAACTGATACGGAAAAATTCCTAAGCTCTTGCATCGGGTTCATATCTATGGCTCAGGTCAGGAAACGTGTCACCATGGTCAAGTAAGCACTCACCAAAAGCTCCCAGATTTCACCTATAGTCCTTACATAAAAATCCAGTAGTACCAAACACCCTTAAACCTCTACATAAACCTACCCTCCAAACCACAACCATTAACTACCTCCTATGGCCGAGGTCGCCGGATAGTCCCCAAAGTCGCCAGCCAATGCCGGTGGGAAAGGGTTCGGGTCCATGGTGAACACTCAGGGTCTCGAGTACAATATTACCACATTGTTTGTTTTCCCAGTGAATGCTCGGGGTCACAGCAAGTCAGCGACATCACAAAACGACATCCAAAACACGATATATCACAAAAATAATCTAAAGGGAAGAAATTATACCTCAATAAGGCCACTTAAGAAAACCCTAGCTCCCCAACGTCATCAAAATTCCACTTTTCTTGGTTCAATGTGTAGAGGAAGAGATGGAGATTAATTTTTGTGAAAGGGGTTTTGGGTTTTGGGGATTGTTTGGAGATAGATCTAGGGTTCTTTGAGGAGGGAAGTGAGGTTGAAGAAGGAGGATAATAAATGAAATGGGGAGGGGCATGAGCTACTGCCCTCTCTCTCTCTCTCTTATATTCTAACCCTCTCACTCTATTATTACCCTTTTGCCATTCCTTTATCTTTTCTCTTTCAAAATTCAAAACCAAATCACATAATACCCATATAACAACACAAATACAACAACATGTTACCAAATGGAACCTGACATGGTTCACTAATCATGGAAAACTGTAGAAACACGGATTTGGCTTAATCGCGATTAGCAGTGAACTAATCGGGTTTTTATCGAAACTGCGTATAATAAATTTTAAAAATGCCAGATCCTTTAATTTTATTATTAATTGAATAAATCATTTTAATTTTCATTTATTTCATAATTATAGGTATATATTTATACCCATTTTCGAAAACCCCAATTTCGCAAATCGGGCAGTTTTCGGGAAAAAATATTATTTTAATATTAAATTCCAAAATAATATTTTATATTTTCTGA
This sequence comes from Agapanthus africanus, assembly GCA_030015575.1. Lineage (NCBI taxonomy): Eukaryota > Viridiplantae > Streptophyta > Magnoliopsida > Asparagales > Amaryllidaceae > Agapanthus > Agapanthus africanus. The sequence goes on from JASDDO010000022.1 coordinate 280,884,047, forward strand.
AATGTTACAATCTTCCCCCCTTAAAGAAATTCGATCCCCGAATTAAAATTTAAACCCCCAAAATCTAAAACATTTCAATAATCAGCTCAAATCAACGGGGCTCCGGAATCACGGAAGATACAGAAACAACACAGCGCGGCAAGTGCGCAGGAAAACGAGTACAAAACTCAAATCAACCTCCGTCAAGCATCACACAAATCATCAGATTTGCACGCATATCTTCGGAGCTACAATAGAGATACAGATCTCGAAATCTACTACTAAAATCCAATATACACTAGTCAAATACCATAATACGTGTATAGTACGCATCTTTGGAAAACTTTCAGGAACAAAATAAAACTCATGCAAAAATCTTTTCTAAATCGCCGTGTGATGCGTAACTCACGGCCTAAGTGACGGACGTCCATTTGTAAGGAAATAATATATGTCCATATATATTTTTCTAAATATACGTTCCGTCGTTTTCTAAATACCCCAAAAGGTTTTCCTTTATAAACGTTCGCGTCGCTCACGGACACATAGGAAATAGCGAGACTATAGCTCCTTTGAAAACCTCTTGGTAAGCTTTTAATGCATGCAAAGTACTCAGGTACTGTCATCAGATCAGTCCTGTTCGGCTACTATATACTATATATAGTACCTATCATGAAAACGAAGTGCTCAAAAAGCAAAATCAGCCTCAAAAGGCGTATCTGACAATCACATACGTCTGGTGCGCGCGGAAATCCAATCCAAGCATAGGTGCCACAATATGCACAAAAGCCAAAACTACGTGCAACGGGTGTGCACGAAAGTATCTGTCCACTGCAACAGGTGTGCATGACAACAATATCGGGTGTATCTGATATGCACAAGAATCCAATCAGGTGCACAAGGTGCACAAAACAAATATCGAGTATCAAAATCGAAATCAACGGTATACAACACCTTCCGATCCAAATCCAAATCAGGTATACCGTGGCATATAATCTCGCAATCATGTTCATCTTCGTGCACAAAAGCAAATCAAAATACTAAAAAGTGCATGAAAGCTATGCCGAAAGCATAAATCAAATCGTATGCATGCCCTTGGCATGAAATCACAATAAATATCTCAAATGACATCAAAACGAAGTCAGGTGCAACTTTGGTGCACAAAATACGTATCAATGCACTACAAGCACATATAAGCTATACCGAGTGCAAAAATCAAATCATCCGTATGAAATCCACGAAATCATAAACACATGCCACAAAGGTACAAAGTCGACATCAAATGCAATAGGTATGCACAAATCGCAAATCAACACAACGGTGTATAAAATATATATCAAGTACAACAACTATGCGCAAAATGTAAATACCCAGTTGGTGCAGCCATTGTGCACGAAAATAATATCATGAAACTAAATCATCAAAACTCAAATCCAAGCGATATAAGCGTAATGCTCAGATCACAAATGCAAATCGCAACAAAGGACATTGAGGTACACCTCCTACAATGTCGAAAATGAATCGGTTCGCCTAAAATGGCAGAACAAGAATATTCGCTCACCTCGTGCTCACGGTCTGGCATCTTCTGTCTCTGTGCCCTTATCTTCTCCGTGGATTTACCAATCCCGCAATCCATCGGCTCATCGGCCCAGTCAGGTGTGCTAACGGGGACGATTCTATTCTTGCACATCTCTGGTCATCTCCCGGTCAATCATCACGACCACTCGTAAGGCAGCACGTCACTGGCGTCGGCCTCTGTCTCTCTGAATACACGTGACACATCTGATCCTGGATGCAAATCTCACTGCAGCAGTGTCCCGGAAGGAATCCTGCTCAAGGTCTCTTCCGATCTCGCCTATGCCGAACTGTACGAGGCTGGTACTCTTGCATAATCTTTTCTTGTTTTCTGGACATTTGCGTGTTCCGCACACCTTCCCTCAGGAACAGGCCATATCCCAATGCCTCTGTATGCATATCAGATCTCTAATCTCGATGGGGAGTAGCAACAGCTCATCAGCATCTCGCATGAACCGCTGGCCCCACTCGTCTGTATCATCGTCCACTTCGACGTCACATCGGGCTATCTGCGTACTGCAATGGTCCTCGGCTTCAGAAAATTCGGATTTTCTCACACGGACTTGAAGTCACGAACTCGGTATCTTCATCACCCTGTAGAAGATATCCGGCTGAACACGTCCTCGGGAACTCGTCCTAACCATCAGAGGAATACTCAATACTCGTCCGTTCTCGATCAACTCACAACGCATCTGGGTGAGGTCCTCTAACCGAAACTGGTCAGCTTGCTGATCTCTTACCACATGATATCCGGACGATGTCAAACCTTTCGATCGAGTCATCAAGGTCCCAAAATTTCCCGAAGGCTCAACACCTGAGCACAATCAAAAAATATCCGGTACATACCACAGCACCTCTGGACCAGCCGTAGAAGGGCAAACCCAAGCCTCACTGATGGCACCGCTAAACTGCCACAAACCCTAAGGTTCAAAGCGGTTCCTTGGTCATCATGTCGAGTTAGGGTTTCATTCATCTATAGGGTCCATAGAATTACCTGCATATTCCTCCGAACACTTTAAACTTGGGGAAAATGGTTTCCTGACACTCGTTCGAACCTTTTCAACTTCGCTTATACCACATGTGAATACCTTTCGCCCGCATGCCAAGCAATGCCTCAATGCTCCAGGAAAAGCGAGACATTAACAGTCACCTCCGGATCGGTCTGCTCTAGATCTGAGTAAGACTCTCCACACTGAAAATCTTCAACTCAACTGGGCATGCATCGGTGCATCAATCTGATGAATCACCTTCGTCTCTCAACTCGGGATAGACTAGCTATCATCTGTCGCATTTCTGCCTGAAAGCTCCGGCGATCTTACCTCGTAAGCTCTGAAAGCGATATCCCATCAATCTCAACAACAGCTGGGTCATCTGTCCACACGATAGATTATATCACAATCTCTGAGGTAGGCTGTATATCAACAGTCCTCTCGCAACTGGCAGCTCTAACAATGGCCCGATCATCCGGTGCAAAACCAAACACTCGCCTCAACAGGAGGTCACAACACAACATGACATCGAGACGTTCCCATGCCACCAGAAAACACAATGGTCAGCCCTCGTACCAGACGAGCTTGCCCTGACCACCACACTAGCAGCAACTCAATTGCGCTCAAACCATGGTGACAGGAACCTCAATCGAGTATCGAAGAAAGCATATCAACGGCATGAAAGGAAACGACAGATCCAGAATGGATACATGATCATAAGAAGGAACAGCATCAATGAGAGTATGATCATGGAACAAATAAAATCAAGGATCTCAAATGGATGTATAACCAAGGATACGAAGAGAATCACAGATCTCAAAATATGTACATCCTAAAGTTTCTTAAATGGAGTATCGTATCGTAAATATGCCGCGGAACATACGTACGGTACGTCACTCTACTCAAGCTACCTGCTCCATCAATCAGGGTCAACCTATGAAACGAAAGTTCGGGTCAAATACCCCCTCCCCTCCGTTCAAGTCTAAGTTCCGTAAGGTCAAGCCTAAGTTCCGAAATACATACCCGCCCTAGACTCCGCATAGTCAAACATAGACTCGAACAAAGGTTAAACCTAACGCTCTGATACCAACTTTGTCACGACCTGAAATATTATCTCGTAACGAGCACTTAAATCACGCAACGTTTAAAAGCGTAACAGAATTCAAGTAAGCTGAAACCCAGAAATCTAAATCTTTTTTTAATAAAATAAAGGAGGTGAAGTTTTGAAATAAAGGTATAATGAAATCGAGTTTTCTTAATGCATAGAAAAGGGACATGAAAATACAAGTGAAATTTGTTAGTTTGAAAACATGTTTCGTCTTTTAAAAATTTAGGCAGCACCTCCTTTGTAATTTTTGATCCAAAACCACCAATACATAATAATGATAAAGGCATCCCGAAGCGGGAGCAAGCACTTCGCCAAACGGCGGATCACAATCACGCAATACACTAAAAATAAGCATACGACGCCCAACGGCGAAGTTTACCATAAAAGATAAAAGAAAACAAGACATAACTACAAAAGCGAAAATAACACCCATCGCTCAAATCTCGCAACCACAATCCCACTAAGTCTCATTACGTATACAAATTACTAATTTTGATTGATGGAGTTAACTAAATACAATATGAAATATAGATACAAGAGTGGGTACGATACAAGTGTCCCACCTACCAATGCAAAACACCCGAATGCAATTGTGTGCCAGCGAAGCCGCTACTGATCCAAGCGGTCAACCTGCAAGAACTGTGGCACAACGGGGGTGAGTTGCCAACTCGTGAATAGAAAAATATCAACAGATAGAAATCGAATAAACAACGACTCCTAGGTCAACTAAATCATAAAGATAATACTATGATATCTAGGGTGACCGGGTCGAATATGTGCCAACAAGGTAGATAATGTCTATAAGCATATGTATGACGTCCAACAGTAAAATCAATGTATGTATGTATATGGATCTAGTCCACGCATCAACCACTGATGCAACAACATCATGCATGTAAATATCATAAAAGCATATGCATGAATATATGAGGATATAGATCAACATGTGTCCCTCGCGACACCTCAAAATCATGGAACCTGAGTGTCCAGCATCGACACTCGAAACATCATGAAAACCGTGTCCAGCATCGACACGCAAATCCTCATAAATCTCAGGCGCCACATCCTCAGATCGGCCCTCAGGCCCCGCACACCCTGGTCGGCCCTCATATCCATCTCGCTATTCCGGTCGGTATCCTCCGGATAACCGCCGAGTCCAATTACTATCACCGGTAGGTAGTGCTCCACTGCCAGGCTCACCGTCTAACATATACGAGTCTTCTTGCCCCGTGGTACCTCACCGTGTCCACCATGTACCCGCAGACGGTGCCTACCGATCCTCGAATCGGGTTTCACATGCCACTCTCAGAACCGAGAAAACACATGGTGGACGCACTAAAATATCATATCAAGAGAAACCTGGTTTTTAAAATAGTACATACTTTCTTTTAAAATGACCACGGTTCTCAAATCCATAAATCTCATGAAAACAGCATATCTCAATGCGTAAAATCATAGAGCATGATGTATGCGACATATGATGAAATATAAGCATATCCGTATATCATGCAACATGGAACAGTGATATATCATATTAAGGGAAAACCACTCCTTTAAATAATTACAGTTTTGAAAATATGTCTTGCGGTTCCCAATATCGCCAAAGTCATATGCAACATCGTAATAAAGTGCACAGGTAACTATAGCAAGTAAATTATGCAAAGAGTCATATCATGATGCAGCAATCCTACTGTGTAATGGTATGGCAATTATCAATGATGAAGTGTGTGAGCCGATAAATCTGTGTACGTGTAACATACGCATCATCGATAATGGTGTAAGTGTACTAACACAGGTATATGCAATGCAATAATAATATCATGAATGCAGCATAAGGTAAATCGCATAAGGTAAATCATCAGCTAAAAGCTATAAGGTATATGTAACTATCATATGTCTAAGTCGGTGAACCTACCAATCGGCATCGAGCCTCACAGCACCACGTACGGTATAATCCATCTTACGGCAACCTCTAGTCAAGTGTATGGATCAAAGCTCAAGTCAAACTCATCACGTACGGAAAATCATCGTACGGCAGCATTAAACTATCAGGGATCCTATCATCCTATAAGACGAGGAGGGTACGGACCTAACGTCTCGTACGGCTATCACTCACGATTCACAACATATATAAATGTCCCTATATCCTATGTCCCAGGTCGCATACGCAATAATCTCATATCAGGGGACCGACAGGGTATAATTCATCTCAATCGAATTGCATCCGTATACCATCATACCATCAACTCATCATATCATCATATCAAGTCGAGTTTACATAAACATTTTACATCTACTAAGCATATGTATCTAATCTAACATAGACACCCGAACCATACAAGCAGATTTTTAAAAGAAGCGAATCGTAATTTTGAAAATTGGGATTACGGTGTTTTTAAGGAAAAGATGTCGTTTGAAAATCCGTAACGTCCCTCAAGATGACTGTTTAAAAGATGCATACGATTGTTCAGTTTAGAAATATGTATAGTCCGGATGACACATCTACGTCGACTATCTAGTCCTATAGTACCCTAAAAGGCAGTGTCATCAAATATCATCTTCAATTCCCGTCATTTCATATCAGCCGTATCATATCACTTCTAACTATCATTTTGCTTCTAATATAGTTTCACTAACTATCTTTTAACTCTAACCCTAGTTCGCTAATCTAGTTTCCCTTAGCCATATTCTATAAATCAGTCTCCATCAAAAGTTTGCGGGGGTGCTATACGCCATCCACCCGACTTCCCCCATGGATATAGATCCACTCACCTTGGTCTTCGCTTGCCGAAGTCGATGACGCCATGCTCCGTCGTCTCGGAATCCACACGAAGGTACCTACAATTTCAACACACATCGTAACGCTATTAAAATCAAGTTCTGAAATCCAAAACGGCACGCGCCTTGCTCATAAGTTCAAACCTATAGCTTACGCGTACAAAATCAACCAAACAACTTTTGTTGTCGTTATACAAACATGAGACAACCAAAAACGAATCCAAATATAAAAACTCATCATTCAAAATACGGAAACATATCCTAAATCACACACAAGTGTTCCCAGATTTTGACTCAGGTCAAATGGGGTTGCCCAAACAAGTCTAGGGTGTATTAGAAGGTGTATAAGACATACTGGACCAACCTAGACCCCAACTCCTACTACAAAACTGGCCACTACCCATAAAATTCCGGCCACGCCGGTTTTATTGGATCCTTTGGGCTTTTTCTTCGTAGGGTGGTCTCCTGATGGTGTATCTAGGTCCCTGGTATTGTTTGGTTGTCTTAGAAATTCCCTGGGTTGCTCCAGATACCCTATAGGCACACTAAAGGTCACAAAACTGATACGGAACAATTCCAAAGCTCTTACATCGGGTTCATATCTATGGCTCAGGTCAGGAAACGTGTCACCATGGTCAAGTAAGCACTCACCAAAAGCTCCCAGATTTCACCTATGGTCCTTACATAAAAATCCAGTAGTACCAAACACCCTTAAACCTCTACATAGACCTTCCCTCCAAACCACAACCATTAACTACCTCCTATGGCCGAGGTCGCCAGATATGTCCCCAAAGTCGTCGGTCAATGCCGGTGGGAAAAGGTTAGGGTCCTAGGTGAACACTCAGGGTCTCGAGTACAATACTACCACATTGTTTGTTTTCCCAGTGAATGCTCGGGGTCACAGCAGGTCAGCGACATCACAAAACGACATCCAAAATACGATATCTCACAAAACTAATCTAAAGGAAAGAAATTATACCTCAATAAGGCCACTCAAGAAAACCCCAACTCCCCAACGTCATCAAAATTCCACTTTGCTTGGTTCAACGTGTAGAGGAAGAGATAGGGATTAATTTTTGTAGAAGGGGTTTAAGGTTTTGGGGATTGTTTGGAGATAGATCTAGGGTTCTTTGAGGAGAGAAGTGAGGTTGAAGAAGGAGGAGAAGAAATGAAATGGGGAAAGGCATGGGCTGCTGCCCCCCCTCTCTCTCTCTCTTATATTCTAACCCTCTCGCTCTATTTTACCCTTTTGCCATTCCTTTATCTTTTCTCTTTCAAAATTCAAAAACAAATCACATAATACCCATATAACAACACAAATACAACAACATGTAACCAAATGGAACCTGACATGGTGCACTAACCATGGAAAACTGTAGAAACACGGATTTGGCTTAATCACGATTAGCAGTGCACTAATCGGGTTTTTATCGAAACTGCGTATAATAAATTTTAAAAATTCCAAATCCTTTAATTTTATTATTAAATGAATAAATAATTTTAATTTTCATTTATTTAACAATTATTGGTATATATATATACCCTTTTTCGAAAACCCCAATTTCGCGAATCGGGCAGTTTTCGGGAAAAATATTATTTTAATATTAAATTCCAAAATAATATTTTATATTTTCTGAAATGTTACATCCTCCCTCATCCATGGCTGCCCTCTCCCTTCACAACCTCCTACACCTCACTTCACCTCCAAAAATGCACCAAAACCATGCACCCTCTTCACAAAAAACATGCACAAGCTCACCACAAGCATGGGAGATCAAGAAAAATTGGATTTTGAGCTTTAGGGGATTCTAGGGTTTACCAAATGATGTATTTCCTGCACTATTAGTTTAGAATTTGAGTTTCCTAACTTCTGCTGTTGGTTTAGAATTGATTAAGTGTAGATTAGTGAGCTTTGAAATTCCTAGATGAGAGTTGGGGTTTTCTTTGAGTTGGGATGGTGAAATTGAGCTTTTGTGGTGACCTAAAAAAACCCTTAGTGCCTAACACCCAGATCAAACTTAAAGCAGAACCCAAGATTGAAATCTGAAACTTTTTGTATCGGTTTTGTGATAATGTGACGCCTACAGGGAATCTGGTATGACCTGGGACTTTTACTGGAAAACCAAACAACCCCAGAGGCCTAGATTTGACACTAGGAAGCCACCCTGCCAATACGAACCCATTCTGAGCCTATGGAACCGAGTACGCCGGATTTTGAAGGTTTCTGGCCAGCCACATTGAGGAATTGGGTGCCCGGGTTGCTTCTGTAGCTCATATACCTCCTATACAACACCCTAGTATTGTTTGTTTATCCAATTTTCACCTGAACTAAAATCTGGAGAAAGTTTTGTAAGTTACTGTTTTGGTTTCCTCGATGTTTATGAATTGAAGTTTTGGTATTTTAGTTTTGTATCGGTCACTTGACGTTAGTATGTCGATATCGAGGGTTGTTTGGTTAATTTGCGTGAGTAGACCATATGTTTTAACCTATGAGTGATTTATGTGTCGTTTCGATTTCGAACTGGATTTTAATGCGGCACGATATGTTATGATATGTAAGTACCCTCATGAGGACTTCGAGACGACAAGCAAGCACGTGACGACATCGGCATCGGCAAGCGATGATTAAGGTGAGTAGATATATATCTACGGGGGAAGTCAAGTGGATGGCGTATAGCACCCCCGCAGTTCGTAGTGTAGTATACAAATATGTTATATATGATTATAAATATGTGTATTGGGATACGTGGATGATTTCAAGATAGGTTTTAGGTGTTCATGGGTTAGTTTTAGTGTAATTAGAAGTAACTTAGTGTAACGTTTTGGAAAATTAAGAGTATTTAATTTCTTTTTATTATAAAAATAATAAAATCGATAAGTTTATGCGAAATGATATCGCTTATGAATTAGGGGTATCGGAATTTTATCCGAAAAATGTAATTATTTTGTTAAATATGAATAAAGTGGGTGATATCAAGAAAATGATATTTTAATTATATTTTATCATGACATGGTATTTGTCACTAAGTTAGTAATAATTAAGTAAAAGATTTATCATTTCATATCCTTTATGTTATATGAAATTAAATTATGATATGAAGGTTTTTACTTATTGTTATATTTTTATTAAGGTTGGCATATAACATTTATGCTAAATTACATACAAACACCTCATTTTCACCCTTACTTATAACCTTACACCTCCTTCTTCCTAACTTTAAACCTCATTCTTCCAATCTAACACCTCCTCCTTGCATGAATCATCCATGCTTCACCAAGTGCCACAGCCTCCTTCCTCTCATGCCACCTCCACCTCTCCCTCCACACCTCATGCTTTCTCTACAAAGCTCCTCACTTCATTTACTCATAACATATAGAATTTCAGTAGCAATTCCAACTGAAAACAATTCATTCTTCAGCCCAAAATCAAGAAACTCCTAAGTGTTCTTAAATCCAAGTGAAAATATATAAGTCCCTTCATCAACTTGTGCACATTATCAAGTTTCATCTATTACCAATCCTAGATGGTTCAACATACAAATTAGAAGATGGTGTTCTACTATACACAATTATCCATAGGTATATCTTCCTCTCCTTTCAAATTATGCAGTTCTGTTCAATTCAGTTTCTGTTTGAAATTGGATATCGTATTTTTCTAAGATTAGCCTCTGTTTGAATCTGCTGTAGTTTAGTTGATAAATAAACTAATCAAACAACTACAAAATCTTATATACTAGACTTATAATAAACCATAGGAATACGAGCGCATGACCTCGGATTTTGGCCGGCGACCCTTAGCAAAATTCCGTTCTCGCCGGTTTTTATAGGGAATTGGGTGTTAGAAATTTTAGGGTAACTCCATATATCTATACTAGGATAATTGGTATTGTTTAAACAAGTTAGATTTTCAGTGGGTTAAATCTGTAAGCTAATATCAGTTTAGGAGTGAAATTATATATACGACACATAGCATGTTTAGTTCTGCGGTATCCTAAGCTAAGCTTTTGGTGTTAATTTAACCACTGAAAGTGAATCTGGAACTAATAAGTATAGTCACTAGAAAAACTAGCAAGATCAAAAGTATAATGAGCAAACTAGAAGATTACACTTTAAACCAGAGCCCTAAACTCAACACAAAATCCGGCGACCACCTTAAAAAATTCCGGCGACGCCGGCCCCCTTGAGAGTTTGGTGTTGGTTTATCTCCTGTAACTTTGTTTTGGTAATTTATAAATCTCTGTATTGTTTGTTTTGTCTAATTATTCATACAGAGAAATCTGGGAATGTTTTAAAATGGTTTTATCAAAAATTCATATATTTACGATACGAAGTTTTCATATTTTGATGTTGCAGTTGAACCGTTGGCGTTTATACGTTAACGACAGAAGTATATTATCGTTTTTGGGTTAAGTGTGCTGTAGATTCTAACCTACGGATGTTTAGTTTGTTATTTTGGTTTTCAATATGATATTTATTTCTATGCGATTTAAATACGAATATAGGTACGATTCGAGGATTCCGAGACGGAGTTGGCGATATAGCAGCGTGGATTCAGCGAGCTTCTAAGTTGGTGAGTAGATTTACATCTACTGGGGAAGTCGGGTGGATGGCGTATAGCACCCCCGCAACCTTATAACTATTATTATAATATCTATTTAAGATTAGCGGTTCGTTAAAGCATTGACTTGGTATTTCATTTTATATACCCTCCACTTGCATAAAGTTTCACAGGTAGCTTTAAATGAGATATACGTGATATTTGATCCGTATGATATGGGTGTGATTTGATAAGTTTGTACGAGAGATTATGCAGTACTTAAGATGATATGGATATAGTGATATGATGAGCTATAATACAAGGATTTATATGTATCGTAAATGATGAACTTTATATGCCGAATAACAGCCAATTTATTCTTTGACTCGTAGAGATAGATTATGTCTGTTTTAGGATATAATACTGGTATGAGCTATATTCTTTTAAAAACCACGGATCGTTGTCTTTTAAATAAATTACCAGGACGCGTGCCAGTTTCTAAAACAAACATCTATTTTAAATCTAAGGCATGCTTCCTTATTTCAAACTTAACGTTCCGACCACTTCTAAAGATAATGGTATAGCTCATAACAAGTAATTAAAATATGTACGTTTAGATTCCTTTACAGGTTTGCATCATATTATCTATATTATATGTTTCTGCGTTATGCACACTCTGATAGAAGACCGCACAAATACCAATGAGTACTATGCTGCACAAACACGTGAATATATGTTACACTACACCTCATGGATACTGCCATGTCACTATAGAATCGTGCTATTATATATGTATTAAAATAAATAGGTTGTTACACCGTAGAACACTTGCACAAATACTATTGATTGCCATGTTGCACGAGCACAGACGCATATACTACACTACACATCATTAGTAGTACCATGTCACAGTAGAATTGAAATCTATGCATATGTGATATAATTACGTAGTCTTTCTTTATTTCTATTCTAAATTACGAATATTAGTATTATAGATGCTGTATTTGGTTCTTATGGAATTTCTGGATATTTTACTCCTGTTGATATATATCGGTGGTATGGGACACTGTTATATATGTATATATATAACATATCATCAATATAATCTATGCAAGAATTCTTATTTCTTACTTGATAGTTTGATATGATGAGTTAAACGTCCACCATGAGTTTTGTGTTTCCTGATTTTGATTCCGGACCGAGTGGGGTAGCTATACGGTTCCGGATTTGTGAAATATCTGGACTGAGTAGTGGAGATATACAGTCGGATACATGGTGGACCCGGATCGAGACCGAAGGGCAGGATAGCCGCATTGAGGCGGGGGAGCCTAACGAGGATACTCGATTCCGGAGATAGAATTGAGCACGGCAGCTATCCAGGGGATACTGACCGGGGTTCAATAGGGTACGGCAGATATCCAGGGGATACTGATCGTAGCCAGGATATCGTGTGGAGATCATCTATTGAGGTGGTGTCAACGATATCTGTATTTACGTGTCGATGATGGACACGAGAGATTTCGGATTTCGATGTCGATGCTGGACATCTATATATATTGGTATATATTGATATGATCATTATCATGAGGTACACCTTTAGATATTATTAGTGGATTCAATCAGGATTGATCCGGAGGACAGTACCTGCATCTATTGGTATAGACATTCATATACAAAAAGGGATTTAAATACGAACTATAGATTCATGATTTTGACTCATATGACATTGAGATATTTTACTCGGAATTGCATGATAGTTAGTATTGCACATATGCAGATCATATAGTGTATTGGTACTGATTATGGTAGGACTATACTTATGACCTAGGTATCGTCATGCATTTCGATATCTACCTTTAGATGTACTTTTATTCACTGAGTTGGCAACTCATCCCCGTTGTGCCACAGTTTCTTGCAGGTTTTATTCACTGATTATCGGCGGCTTGGGCACATATTCTTTTGGGAATTGATGGGTAAGTGAGTTATTATTGTATCATACTCACTCTTGATTATTCATATATTTGTGTATCTAGAGGAACTCCATCAACTTAGAAATGATATATTATGGACTTAGAAGCGATACTTAGAGTCTATGTGTGGTGATGTCGCACTCTTTAGAGTCGACTTCTGATATAGATTGTTTGGTTGTTCCGTCTTTTGGACGTGAAAGCTGGCTCCCGTTGGGATGCTATTTTATTATGGTAGTTGTATTGGGTTTTTATATAAAATTTTCAAAGGAGGTGCGGTCAGATTTCAAAACGTCACAGATGCTTTTCAAACATACTTAGTTAAATTTAAATGTTATCTAAACCGATTCCATCTGATGACTAATTTAAACTCACCTCCAATATTTTCGAAAAGGTTTAGATTCCGGGTCTTGGCTTACTTGAACCACATCGATGTCTTTAGATGTCACGTGATTTAAGGGCCGGTCACGTGCCACATTTGGGTCGTGACACTTAGTTTAGCTTCTTAGTCGCGAACCCTAGAGTAAAGATTACACCCACACGCGCGCGCACACTCTTGCATTGTTTTACTTGTGCGTGTATGGGGATATATATATATATATATATATATACACATACATACATATAGGTATGTGAATATGTGTGTGTGTGTGTATACATATACTTGGATATGAGGATAGTATATTATATTTGGAGATGAGTCGATGAGATTGGGCATGATGCCATGAGATCGGTGATGTGATTTGGTTCGTATTATAAGATATGACATGATGTTATAGCAGGTCCTGTTAGATATAGTGCCTTAAAAGTCAATTATTGGATCGCAAACACGTGATTGCAATGATTGAGGGATGACCTTTGCCGGTAGGACACTCTTACTCGAGATGATAGTATGCTATCTGGTTTATTTGTATCATCATGTACATGTTTTAGGTGACCTTACAGATCACTATTACACGTTGATAGAGCCCTTAGGATTCTTGCTTGACTACCAGCAGTATGATGGCGATCATATGCGTGAGAGTTGGGTAGTCTATAAGCACATCCTTAAAGTGGTCCCTAGTCGTGGGAGTTTTGAGATTGGGCATCGACACTCCATTGGTAGACAAGTGTATACAGTCGAGACCCCGACAAGGGGCGGTGGCCGGTCTCACAAGCCATTGGTATCAGTTGGATCACCTAAGATGTATACAGGTGCTCATTAGGTTATGAGTACACCGGACAGGACTCGCCGGGAACATGCTAGTTGGTATTATACCTGACGTCAGATAGCAGTTCCCTGGTGACATGTGTACAGGTTAGTTCATCGACCTGAGATCGTCATTTGTCTCGTATGAGTTCCCACTGTGCTTTGATTACTACCCTACCACGGCTCAAAGGAGTCGTGCAAACAGGTTTTAGTGGGGTACAGTCCCGAGCCACATGGAGGTAGTGAGCGGATCGGCAAGGGTTTCGTCTCTCCCGGTATTGGGGGTGAGATCGCGCTGTGTCTAGAAGAGCCATTACACGAAGTCCTTGGCCAAGGCAGGAGATTTACTGGTAGGTATTCTAGTAGTATCTCACGGTGTTCTGGGCTACACTCTGACACGACTTGTACCGCTTTTGGGGGTCTGACTTTTACCAACCCCCTAGGCCCGACATATGATGCTCATAGTCGAACGGACCGGACTGTACGGATATTGTCACTGACAGGCTCAGTAGGGTGTCAGGATGAGTTTGCTCATCGACCTCCCTTTTGGTCAATACCTAGTAGCCCGTTACGTACGGCTTGTACCACTAACGTGCTAGTGGTTAAATCCACAGCCAAAGTATTGACGAGTCTTTAGAATCCCCCACAGAAAGTTTCTCAAGTTTCGGGCGAAACGTTGTATAGGCCGTATGATATTATGGCAGGGGTCGATCATTTACGTGCAGTAGTGAACGGATCATGATTGAACGGATCATACTAGTGGGCTTTGGTTTAAGCCGGATCCTAGTATTAGATTTGTTGGATTACTTTCGTCTCATCGCATTCGCATTCAGTCGGAATGCAGATGCAGATATGTATATACAGGTGAGGGGTATCCTTGTGATCCGTCACGAGTTTAGTTTAGATGTTGCCGTATCTTTTTGTTGTTGTAAACATTTGGATTAATGTTTACATGTGGAAATTGTGAGTGGATTTCATGATGAGATGAATTTAATGTGACAGGGACATGTTTAGTGACTCATGGTCTCTTTATTTATGCTAATGTCACATTAGGATTTGTTTATTGTGTTGAATTGATGGATGGAGAGAGAGAGGGCAGCCATAGGCTTGGGGTTGGCTCTTAGGTTTTCATTCTTGTGCTCACAACAATAATTCAACACAATAACACAAAAGGCTCCTCTCATTTCTTTCTTCTTCTTGCTCACAAGTTCCACCATTGGCATCATCTTCTACCCCCACTCTAACCATCTCATGTGTTGAGAATCCTAGAGTGTCAAGAGACAAAATTATCACACACATTCTCTACTTCACCTTGGACACGTCGGCTAGCAAACTTCGTGTCCGAGTTGCTTCGGTTCAAAGTGGGAGCCCGTTAAAGGAATCGATGATGTGGTGCCCTTTCCGATGAGGAGACCGGAGATCGAGCAAGATTGGAGATGCTGCAAGGAGCTAAAGATGGTGGCTAAAGACCGAACGACACGGATCGATCGGTATAGCTTTTCTAACCCTCTTTAGATTGCTAGTTTAATATTAATGGTTCGATCCGGGATTAAAGTCTGCGTTAGCGCCAGTTTCAAGTTTATGAAAAGTTTTTGTTTCCGCATTTTGGCCTCGGATTGACGGCCGGGGCGCTACCGTTGACTTACATGGTATCAGAGCCAGGCCATTAACCTTAGGTAGCTTGTTTTAAACAATGTTAATGTATCGAAACCGTAACGAAACCCAAACACTGCCATTATTGTCATGCTCTCTGTTAATTTTAAAAGTGTTCAGAAAATATTTTAAACAAGTGCAGAAGAACACTCCCGAGACCACAAGACCATTTCCCAAAAACGAGACCCTGTCACCTGAAAAAACCGGCCACCCTTCATGATTTTCCGGCCAGGCCGGCCCCATTAAGGTATTTAGGCTTCGTGTTTGGGCTTCTGTCTGGTCTCTGGGTTGTCAGTGCAGTGGTATTGTTTATTTGGCCCAATTTGGATATGGTTTTATCAGTTTTTCTGGGCTATTCAGGGGTTTATTTCGGATTCGATATTTTATAATATTGTTTAAAGTTTACAGTGCATTACATTATATCTGTGACCGTGAATGTCATTTGATCGGTAAATCTTGTCTAATCGCTATAGCCCTTTTAGACGGATTTGCGAATGTGACATTCACGTTGATATTCTGTGTTGTGTTGTGATGTTGCGGATTTGTCATGGTGGATACCCTGGAGCAATGGTAGTACAGTTTGGTTATATTTGTACATTTGATATTGCGAGGAGAGCGTCCGACATGTGGACTGCTGTCACTGCCTGTTTGTATATTATTCTTTTGGGGCACGACCGGGTTGAGGTTGATGTACCCGTTGTACATATTTTACTTTCTGTACTAGGATTACCCCGCGGTGGGGTGCACGGATAGCCGGGTTCTAGAGGGCAACGGGCCCGCATCTCATGGCTTTGAGACGGAGGGTGCTTTACTCTAGAATTGGCGGGCTATTCGCCGCACTCGTAGGGGGTATAGGTTGACCCAAGGAGGGGTGCTCAAGTTTCCGGATTTCGTGAAGTGCTGGGTGGTCCATTCACTTTGTTGAAGGGGGCTTCCTCGCTTCAGGTTTTGGCGAGTAACTTGCCGCGCCCGTAGGGATCTAGGATTTCATTGCACAAGCTATCCACACGACCAGGGGAACGTCGGGTTTCAGTTGTGGCTCAATGAAACCCGAGGATCCCAGATTATCTGTATTGTTCTGTGATACTTATTACATTTCTGTGATGTTACATTTATCATGCCATGAGCGATTATTATATATTGATATATATACTAGTATATATTGTATATGTTTTACATCCTCGCTAGTCCAGTCCCCGCTCTGTCGTTAGTTAAGTAACCTAACGGGTGATGATGGGACCCGGTGGAGAATGCTGATGGCATATACGTACATCATATTTTCGTTCTTTATTGGTGTGATCAATTGATGGGACTGCATTGATTCGGATCAATGCAAGCTAAACAAACATGTTTGATGTTGTTGGAACAATTTTAAAAAATCTGTTATTGCAAGGACGTTCTCTCTTGTTTTGCACAGTGGTATTCGGTTATGAATATCCAGCACCTCAGTCGACGAGGCAAGGGCCGAGATCCCTTCACCGGGAGTGACCCCTTGGACAAAAGTTTGCGTCAGGGTAATAACTTCACTATACTCGATTACTTTTTGCTTTTCATTGTGGTATTCAGTTGGAATATCCTGCACCTCATTCTACGGGGAAAGAGCCGAGATCCCTTCACCGGGAGTGACCTCTTTAGCAAAAGGTTTTCGCCACTATATTTTTGTAAAAAGCTATGCAGTTCCTTCAATGATATCAAGTTCATTACGTTAAAGGTTTTTCGCCAAAAACCAGCCATAGCCCTCCGTCATTTCTTACAAGTATTACTTAGTATTCGTGCTGCGTTTGTTGACTGTGTCAAGGCGTAGTATGCGGTAGCTAAGTAGTGTTTGTTTGTGGCATATTAATGCGATTGGTTAGGACAGTCGTGCGGCCTTGTTGACTGTGTCAAGGACTCGTACGGGTGGGTTTAATGCAATCCAGGATAATGACGGGTTGAACTTGACAAGGACACTTTGATTTGTTGACTGTGTCAAGGTCACTTGGGTCCTAGGGGTAAAAATCACATCGGGAGTTTCTAAAGAAACTGAAACTTGCCAGGCATGCACATACCTTCTGGAGTGTGATAACGTGAGTAAATTCCATCATGTTATCATGCGATGATAGTTGGATCCCGATTCCCACTGATGAGTTGGTTTACTCCTCGGGTGATCCCGACTAATTCTTCTTTCAGGTTTGGAGGTGAATTTGACGATACAGTGGGAGGTTTCCTGATTAGATAAATTGATAACCATTCTGATCTAGGTTAGAGTGCACGCAGAGTGTTTCTTTTCTCTCTTTGGCAGTGACCATGGCCCGACCCTAGACTATGACTCAGTGACCAAGATTAACCGAACCTTCTTAAAACACCGGCTTTTGGATTGTCTGAGTTGCATACATCATTGCCGCTCCTTCTTTTACACTTTGGATTTCTCCAGAACACCCCGTATCACTACGAACATCCTCTTCCATTGGATAAAACCATCGTATGGTTATATACGAACTCGAAGGAACTTGTTCTAGATTCAAGGATGGTTTCCGGTTTTGGAGAAAATGAATAGGACTATTCAGTTGTCTTTTTCTTTTACCTTCTCTTAGGTTGCGAGTGCTCCTTGGATTAGGACGGTACACCTATTACGCTAATTGGATAGTCTTCTTCCAAACAATAGGCAGGTGCCGAACGGTGGGGAATGAAGAAAACCAATTAGCCTAACGATGGTGTACAGAAGGTAATAAGTTAAGACAAATAAATGGATTAGAAAGAGGGCAAAATAAACCGCGACTGCTATTCACGACCAAACCAAGTATTTCATCACCACTCCTACTTCACCTTTATATTTCTCCAGGACACCCCGTATCACTACGAAAATCCATAGTTATTTGGATAAATCCATCGTATGGTATATACGAACTCGAAGGAACTTGTTCCAGTTCGGGGATGGATTCTGGTTCGGGAGAAATAGGAATAAGGTTTATTCAGATGTATTTTATCTTTATGTTCTCTCGCGTTGCGAGTGCTCCTAGGATTGGGGAGTACACCCATTATGCTTATTGGATAATCTTCTTCCAAACCATAGGCTGGTGCCAAACGGTAGGGAAGGAAGAAAACCATTTGGCCTAAAGGTGGTGTACAGAACGTAATGACTAAAGACATATAAAGAGATTTGGAGAGATGGCAAAGAAATATACGGTTACAGTTGTGAATATGATAATGGAAGAGGCATTACTAGGAATACCCGGATACCCCTTCGAAACATTTACATGTTTCAGTTTCACTATGTATTGTTAAAAGAAAACTGATTTCCTAATTAACCCTTACT
Organism: Agapanthus africanus; assembly: GCA_030015575.1. Taxonomy (NCBI): domain Eukaryota; kingdom Viridiplantae; phylum Streptophyta; class Magnoliopsida; order Asparagales; family Amaryllidaceae; genus Agapanthus; species Agapanthus africanus. The sequence goes on from JASDDO010000022.1 coordinate 280,903,114, forward strand.
CCAGGGTATGTATTTACCAGGTATGATTCTCACATCTGTATGGTTTTACAGATGATGAGTAGGAGTAAGTTATTGGGAATTGGGTGATCATCCTCATTATATCGGGATTCGTTGTAATTGGTGATATTTGAGGAAAAACGCCTGGGTTGTTTGCCGGACGGCAAATATTTGGTTTTGGATATCCGTTGTTATGCACCAATTTCAAATTGATATATCTGTACGTTTATTTTTATAAAATGAGATATAACTTTTTGAAATTATGTCCATGACTTTTACCTATATCAGTGGATAGTTAGGTAAGGAGCATTAAACAGCGGTGTAATTCTTCTTAACCATAAGTACAGTTTTCAACCTACGACACATAGGGAATGAGTTATTAGACTCAGGGGACTTGTACAGAGTATTGTATGTTGTCCAGTGTCCATTAGGACAGAGGGGTTGGTCCTCATACCATATTCTGTTTACATGTGACTTCTCTAGTTTTAGACAAGTGTTTCGTAGAAATGCAAGGTATAAGTTTTGAGAAGTTATAGGTATATGAATAAAGTAGAGAACGAGGTATTGCAAGTATCAGGATTCTTCAAGGTGATCGAAGATGTAGATACTTATGTATGGGATTCAGTTGATAGTGATGATTATGAGAACTTGCTTCTCTTTCAGGTTACTCATATCTGGATGTATTCCTAAGTTGAGTAATGCTGATCGCCCTCTCTCCATTTAGTTGACATGTACTGGAGACGGCTGAATGATTTGAATCTGGTTCCAATTAAATCTGTGCCTCTGTTTCTATTTTGTATATAGAATGGATCATATCTTAACGATATTAAGGTATATGGAGTTGTCCGGCTTATGCTTAAAACCAGACTCTGGATAACTCAAGGCACGTTTCTGTAATGGCAGTTTGTGGGTTGACCCGGGCTATGGCGAGGGTTGATTTTCTACCATCTGGAAGATCAATAGTGATATTGTTCTGGACTCGCCACAGTTTTAATAAAATGGACTTTTTTAGAAAACAGTAGTGGGAGTATGGTAGGACTGGAAGTGATTCCAGAACCGCAAACGATTACTGAAAGTTTAATAGGACCTAAAGATTCAATCAGGTTTGACACTCCATTAGCCTCTCTGCAGATATGGTGGGTAACCTCAGGTGCCCGAGAGGTATTCTGGTATCCTCAAGGACGGTGACAGGGAGGTTCTTGTTTACCCAGACTTGACACTACTGTTGTTCCAGGCTGTGAGACCCGGCAGGAGGATGAGTATAACGTCGTTCTAAACTAGCTTTAGAAGTGCACGTATATATATATATATATATATATATATATATATTATTCTGTCAGAGGATTGTCGTAGTCAGTGGGAGCAGCGGAAGCATAGTGCATAAGTACCTTATGTCTATTTATAGACTAAAGTAGATATAGCGGAGATAGATCATCTATTTTTGATGTCACGGTCATAGGTTTTGACTTCATCAGAATAGGGGATGGATCTGTTAAGAAAGTAGTAGGGCGTGATGTCCTTGTATTTGGATGACATACACAGTGTAGGAAGTAAACTTCCTATCTACAATCGGTTATACTGTGGTTGTCATACAGTGGTTTCTCCACATAGGATATGGATATTATATCAGATATTCTAGTTACTAGATCTATGGTTATAGATCTAGATTTGGGTGGTTTCCCAATCTGGATACTTAGACGGCATTCTAAAGGTGTTTTAGAATTGACGACTCCTGGCACGGTAGTATACCTGCAGGTGATGGAGTCACCCTCTCTAAAGGTGTCTTGCAGACTACAGGGGAGAGGGATGCGCATGATTAGCATATCACTTGCTTAGGCAATTGACTCAATCATGAGATTTCAAGTACCACACCAGATGTTGTTTTTGCACTAGATGTAATATGTTGATATTAATCCAATCCTGGAGAAGCGTTCGGAAGCAGTTTATGAACATAAGCGGATGTTCTAGGGATATGATAACAACAGCCTCTTTTGGGAGACGGTTATCATTCCAGGCTTCCAAGATGACCTGGATGAAAGAGTGACTGTCAGAGTTATAGTTTTCCCTCTGACGAGGGGCAGTAGTTTGGACTGGTGATCCAAGTGGACACTAAGGGAGGCATGATGCAGGATACTGATTAAATTCAGTTGACGATACAGTCTAAGAAGTTTGGATTTGGAGTTCATTTGTGAACTAGGTCCCATCAGATATCCAGACATATTCTAAGCCAGGTATTGCTCATTTTGGGAGATGGATTTCTCTGCGAACTTGAGATAAAGAGAGACATAGAAAAATACATCGGGGCGGATCCACTCACTGAGGCTATTCCTCGAACGCAATAGTTTCACAAACGGGCTTTGTGAGACTGATCGGTAGAGGAGTTGGGTGTTCGGTATCACACGGGCTGTGAGTATGCGACATCGCAATAATTAGCCTTGAGTGCAAGTGGGAGATTGTTGGATATAGTGCCCTCAAAGTCAATTATTGGATCGCAGGCACGTGATTGCAATGATTGAGGGATGACCTATGCCGGTAGGACAGTCTTACTCGAGATGATAGTATGCTATCTGGTTTATCTGTATCATCGTGTACATGCTTTAGGTGACCTTACAGATCACTATTACACATTGATAGAGCCCTTAAGATTCTTGCTTGACTACCAGCAGTATGATGGCGATCATATAGTGAGAGTTGGGTAGTCTATAAGCACATCCTTAAAGTGGTCCCTAGTCGTGGGAGCTTCGAGATTAGGCATCGACACTCCATTAGTAGACTAGTGTATACAGTCGAGACCCCGACGAGGGGCGGTGGCCGGTCTCACAAGCCATTGGTGTCAGTTGGATCACCTAAGATGTATACAGGTGCTCATTGGGTTATGAGTACACCGGACAGGACTCGCCGGGAACATGCTAGTTGGTATTATACCTGACGTCAGATAGCAGTTCCCTGGTGACATGTGTACAGGTTAGTTCATCGACCTGAGATCATCATTTGTCTCGTGTGAGTTCCCACTGTGCTTTGATTACTGCCCTACCACGGATCAAAGGAGTCATGCAAATAGGTTTTAGTTGGGTACAGTCCCGAGCCACATGGAGGAAGTGAGCGGATCGGCAGGGGTTTTGTCTCTCCCGGTATTGGGGGTGAGATCGCGCTGTGTCTAGGAGAGCCATTACATGAAGTCCTTGGCCAAGGCAGGAGATTTACTGATAGGTTTTCCAGTAGTATCTCAGGGCATTCTAGGCTACACTCCGACACAACTTGTACCATTTTTGGGGGTCTGACTTTTACCAACCCCCTAGGCCCGACATGCGATGCTCATAGACGAACGGACCGGACTGTACGAATATTGTCGCTGACAGGCTCAGTAGCGTGTCAGGATGAGTTCGCTCATCGACCTCCCTTTTGGTCAATACCTGGTAGCCCGTTACGTACGGCTAGTACCACTGACGTGCTAGTAGTTAATTCCACAGCCAAAATATTAACGAGTCTTTAGAGTCCCCCACAGACAGTTTCTCAAGTTTCGGGCGAAACGTTGTAGAGGTCGTATGATATTATGGCAGGGTTCGATCATATACGTGCAGTAGTGCACGGATCATGATCAGATGGATCATACTAGTGGGCTTTGGTTTAAACCGGATCCTAGTATTAGATTTTTTAGATTACTTTCGTCTCATCGCATTCGCATTCAGTCGGAATGCGGATGCAGGTATGTATATACAGGTGAGGGGTATCCTTATGATCCGTCACGAGTTTACTTTAGATATTGTCGTATCTTTTTGTTGTTGTAAACATTTGGATTAATGTTTACATGTGGAAATTGTGACTGGATTTCATGTTGAGGTGCATTTAATGTGACATGGACATGTTTAGTGAATCATGGTCTCTTTATTTGTGTTAATGTCACATTAGGATTTGTTTATTGTGTTGAATTGATGGATGGAGAGAGAGAGGGCAGCCATAGGCTTGGGGTTGCCTCTTGGGTTTTCGTTCTTGTGCTCACAACAATAATTCAACACAATAACACAAAAGGCTCCTCTCTTTTCTTTCTTCTTCTTGCTCACAAGTTCCACCATTGGCATCATCTTCTACCTCCACTCTAACCATCTCATGTGTTGAGAATCCTAGAGTGTCAAGAGACAATGTTATCACGCACATTCTCTACTTCACCTTGGACACGTCGGCTAGCAAACTTCATGTCCGAGTTGCTTCGGTTCGAATCGGGAGCCCGTAAAAGGAATCGACGATGTGGTGCCCTTTCCGACGTGGAGACCGGAGATCGAGCGAGATCGGAGATGCCGCAAGGAGCTAAAGATGGTGGCTAAAGACCGAAGGGCACGGATCGATCGGTATAGATTTTCTAACCCTCTTTAGATTGCTAGTTTAATGTTAATGGTTCGATCTGGGATTAAAGTCTGCGTTAGCACCAGTTTCAAGTTTATGAAAAGTTTTTGTTTCCGCATTTTGGCCTCGGATTAACGGCCGGGGCGCTACCGTTGACTTACAGGTCCTTAGGCGTAGTGTTTTCATACACACGCATATATATATATGTTGATGGTATCAATTTGTAGTAGACTTTAGATCAGTACCCCAGTTCACGATATGATGATAAGGATACCAGATAAACGATGAGATAAATGTGATATTCGACCCATACCCAGATTGGGATTTCGTACGATGGATTTACCGTACGAGCTATATATTGATGATAGATCCGCACTCTTGACTCGAGGATGTCATATTATATATTTTATCGTATGTGATACTATTAATGCAGGATCAACGACTATTATATTTATATATATCGACTCAGATTTAGGTGGTTTCCTTACCTTTTCGATTAGCCTGTTAGTTTAATCCTGTAGTTTAATTGTAGATGTTAGACTAGACTCGAATCATTCCTATTTCAAAACTAACGAATAGTTGGTATTTTAAAAGACAGGCCAAGGGATTCTACGGATATTTCAAAGGACGTACATTTTCCTAAAAACACCGTAGCTCTTATTTTCAAAACACCATGATTCGTGTTATTTCAAATGGCAAGACAGTATGACTCATATATATTCATGTAGATTCTTTGTTATTGCGTTTACTATTCATTTTCCGCATATTCTTACTTTTCGCATCGCATTGCATGCTTATTGTGTTTTCATAATTATTATGAAACGCATACTGTCAGGACACCAGCACCATTACCGATGATGGATATGCTCCACGTACACCTGCTTGCCGGCTCACACACATCATCATCGGTAATTGCCATGTCACGTACACGTTAGAAAATACTACTTCATTAGTATAAAATGTTAGCTAATAGTTTTGATATGGTACTAGTGCGCTTGCTTTTATATGATAGTTTAGACATTGCATTTATTTACTGTGATATCTCATGCTTGTATATTTATATATTCATTTGCTTTGCGATGGCATAGGCCAGTCCGGATTGCCGGAGCCCGGTATTCATTATTATTGACTATTCATTGTTGGATTTCGGATTTTTCATGAGATTTCTGGAATTGGAGAAACCATAAAATTTATTAAACTCATTTATCATTTTCAAAGATAAAAAGTGCGGTTTTCTCATATTATGATTTGAGATATGTCCACCATGAGTTTTCTCAGCTCTTGAGCGATATCATACACCCGATTCGAGGAGGAGGAAGAACCGTCTATGGGTGCATGGTGGACACGGTGCGGTACCCTAGGGAGAGAAGGTCGCAGATGATGGCGGTGAGCCTGAGACAGGGGAGCACTACAGACCGGTGATTTTATTTTGACGCGCCGGATATCCGGAGGATACCGACGTGGTCTTGAGATTTATGATACAGGCCAGTCCGGATAGCCGGAGCCTGAGATATTGAGATTTATGATACAGGCCAGTCCGGATGGCCGGAGCCTGAGATATTGAGATTTGATGATACAGGTCAGTCCGGATAGCCGGAGCCTGAGATTTGAGATATATATTTTGTGTCGATGCTTGACACTGATTTCTAATGATTTCATTGATGATACGTAAACTTATAAATACAGAAATCTCACCAAATTAAGAAAACAGTTTTCTCATTCATGATGTATTATGTTTTCATTATATTGCATTTATACCTCATATTTATGATATGTTGCTACCTGAGGCACTGACACGAGCACTTGGTATTACACATATGTATAGATGTTTACCCATGCCATTATTAGATATTTCAGGCTATATCATTTTGAGGATATTACAGATCGTATAACCTAAGATTGAGTCATACATTCGATTTCTGCTCTGTGATGTTTTCTACGAGTTAGCAACTCACCCCCGTTGTGCCACAGTTCTTGAAGGTTTTGCCGTATAGGTTTCGTTGCGTGTTTGCTGGCACACTGCTTTCATTCTGGGTGATTGCCTTGGTAGGTGGGTTCACTTGTATCGTGACCACCATTGTACTTTATTTTTCAGTTGTATCTAGTAAACTCCATCAACCAGATTTGTATATTATTTCAGACTTAGAACACCAGTTGTTGTTCTTTCAACCTTAGAGTCGCGCGTTGTATTATTATGGGTTTTCTTGATGATATTGAGTTGTCTTTTGGGTTTTTATTCTCGCCCTTCGGCGTTGTATATTATTGCTTGCGTGGTTGTGACCATCAATTGACGAAGAGCTAGCTCCCGCTTGGGGATGCCTTTATTCATATTATGCTTGTTGTACCCTTTTGGGGCCAATATTTACAAAGGAAACTCCGCCGAAATTTTCAAAAAAAACTTGAGATTTTAAAAATGCATACTTCGGATGATGTTTTTAAAACCACTTGTTTTAAAACACGTTTTCTTCACTTCTTCTTTAAAATGGTTTATATTTCTGGGATTTCTTGACTTACTTGAATTAGATGGGGTCCTATAGACTTTATATGATTCAAGTGCCAGTCACATGCCATTATGGGTCGTGACATTACTGTACATACGATGTTTATTGTAGTGGATGCTTGGACATATACATGGAGGACTTTCTTGCTCGACATGATAGTATGCTATCTGGTTGCACTTTATCTTAACATGTTAACAAATACTGTTTTATGATCATATGTTGATAAAGCCCATAGGATATGTACTTGACTTCTAGGACTATGATGCAGATCATACTAGCGGGGCCACAGTAGTCCATAAGTACATCCTATAAATTGTTCCTAGTCGAGGGTGTATCGAGACAGGGCATCGATACTCCAGAGTAGACTAGCGTATACGCTTCTTGACCTATATGATGGGCGATGGATGATCCCATATCCATTGGTGTTTGACATCAGAGATGGTACACTGGTGCTTAGTGGAGACTGGGTACACTAAACGGACTCGCCGAGAACTCCCAGATGGTATTATACCTCACGTCAGATAGCAGTTCTCTGGTAACATTGGTACAGGTTAGTCTGTAGACCCGAGATCGTCATAGAGTCTTGTGTGATTCCCACTGTGCATTGATTTCCACCTTACCACGTTCAAGAGAACGTGCAAAACGGTGGCTTTTGGGTACAGTCCCGAATCAAATGGAAGCAATGAGCGATAGGAGGGATTTCATCTCTCCCGGTATAGGGAGTTGATGTTGAGCTGTGCTCGATTAGCTATAACAGGAAGTCCTTGGCCAGGGCTGATTCAGAGATATACTTGTAAGTGTTATCAGTAGTTTCTCGACCAGTTATGAGCCTCACATCGACACGACTTATCGGTTACTGGGGTCTGACATTTACCACCCCTAAACTAGATATGCGACATATTAGACGAAGAAACCGGACTGTATGGTAGTGTTACTGATTGGATTCGCGGTTGTTAGTTTTATATATGCCCTAGAGGCCATTGTTGTACATATGATGTGTATTATAGTGGATGCTTGGATATATATAGAGAGGACTTTTTGCTCGATATGATAGCATGCTATCTGGTTTCACTTTATCTTAACATGTTAACAAATACTGTTTTGTGATCACGTATTGATAAAGCCCTTAAGATATGTACTCGACTACTAGGACTATGATACAGATCAAACCAGTAGGGCCAGGGTAGTCTATGAGTACATCCTATAACTGTTCCTAGTCGAGGGTGTATCAAGACAGGGCAACGATGCTCCAGAGTAGACTAGCGTATACGCATCTTGACCCATATGATGGGCGATGGATGATCCCATATCCATTAGTGTTGGACATCAAAGATGGTGTACGGGTGCTCAGTGGAGACAGGGTACACTGAACGGACTCGCCGAGAACTCCTGGATGGTATTATACCTATCGTCAGATAGCAGTTCTCCGGTGACACTGGTACAGATTAGTCTGTAGACCCGAGATCGTCATAGAGTCTTGTGTGATTCCCACTGTGCTTTAATTTCCACCTTACCACGTCCAAAAGGGCATGCAAAACGCTGGCTTTTGGGTACAGTCCCGAATCACATGGAAGCAATGAGCGATAGGAGGGGTTTCGTCTCTCCCGGTATAGGGAGTTGATGTTGTGCTCGATTGGCTATAACTGGAAGTCCCTGGCCAGGGCTGATATGGAGATTTACTGGTAAGAGTTATCAGTAGTTTCTCGACCCGTTATGAGCCTTACATCGACACGACTTATCGGTAACTGGGGTCTGACGTTTACCACCCCTAGAATAGATATGCAACATATAAGACGAAGAGACCGGACTGTACGGTAGTGTTTACTGATTGGATTCATAGGAGAATGTACAGGCTTGCTTGTTGATCTTCTGATTGCTCAATACATGGGTGGTTGTTACGTTTAGCTGACCGCTTGCAGCTTGTGGGTGTTTGATACGATCATTACCTACTGCCGGCGTATTGACGATTCTATAGAGTCCTACACAGAGGTTTCCTGGCTCAAGCAAAATGGAGTAGGAGCACATATGTGATATGTGCGGGACCGAGAATAATACGATATGAGATACCGTATTATATTCTCGCGATATGAGATATCGGCCGGGTATATGTGATATAGCCGGGTCATCGGATCAAGTGTTGATTCGATGAATTGGTACATGTTATATTAGTCGGTTATATGCAATATAGCCGGATTGTCGGATCAAGAGTTGATTCGATAATTTAATGTATAATTATATATGTGATATATTACATTACGTTAGCTAATATATGTTAGTTGTATGTATACCCTAGAGGCCAGTATTGTACAGATGATGTATATTATATTGGATGCTTGGACATATATAGAGATGACTTTCTTGCTCAATATGATAGTATGCTATCTGGTTGCTCTTTATCTTAACATGTATACTAGTCTCTTTAAACTGTCTTATAGTTACATGTTGATAAAGCCCTTAGGATGCATACTTAACTACCAGGACTATGATGCAGATCATACTAGTGGGGACATGGTGGTCCATAACTACATCCTTCAAGGTCCCTAGTCGTGGGTGTATCGAGACAGGGCATCGATATACCAGTGTAGACTAGCGTATACGCTTCTCGACCCATCAGATGGGCGATGGATGATCCCATATCCATTGGTGTTTGACATCAGAGATGGTATGCGGGTGCTCAGTGGAGACTGGGTACACTGGACGGACTCGCCGAGAACTCCCAGATGGTATTATACCTCACGTCAGATGGAAGTTCTCAGGTGACACTTGTGCAGGTTAGTCTGTAGACCCGAGATCGTCATAGAGTCTTGTGTGATTCCCACTGTGCTTTGATCTCCACCTTACCACGTCCATGAGGGCATGCAAAACGGTGGTTTTTGGGTACAGTCCTGAGTCACATGGAGGCAATGAGCGATGGGAGGGGTTTCGTCTCTCCCGGTATTGGGGGTTGATGTTGCGCTGTGCTTGATTGGCCGTAACAGGGAAGTCCCTGGCCAGGGCTGATCAGAGATTTGCTGGTAAGTGTTACCAGTAGTTTCTCGACCCGTTATGAGCCTCACATCGGCACGACTTATCGGTTATTGGGGTCTGACGTTTATCACCCCTAGACTTAATATGCGACATATCAGACGAGGAGACCGAACTGTACGGGAAGTGTCGCCGATCGGCTCGACGGGAGTTGTAGCAGGTTCGCTTGTTCTCTTCTGATCGCTCAATACCTGGGTGGCCGTTACGTTTAGCTGACCGCTTGCGGCTTGGGGGTTCTTAATATGATCATCACCCACTGCCGGCATATTGACGAGTCTCAGAGTCCCACAATGGAGTTTCCTAGTCCAGGCGAAACGTTGTGGTGCGCGTATGCGATATGCGCATGGACCCGATTAAAATACGCGTATAGGATACCGTATATTGATCGGGCAGCTTGCTTTTGGTAGGGGTCATATGAGATATGGCCGGATTGGTAAATCAAGTATTGATTTATCATTTAACCATTAGTTTCTCACTAGAAATCCTTTTCTTGTGTTGGATGGATGTATGAATGCATGTATGTTTTTCTTTCATTCTAGTTTCATGCACATATGGATGTGTACACATACATACATGCATACATACATTTATCATGGTTGGATATATATGAAAATGGTGGCAATATAAGACTCACACCATGGTATTTTTTATGAATTATTATTGTATTTATATTTAAACATAAAAGGAAATAAAAGGTTCATTATTGTTTTCTTCAACACTCTTCTTTTGACCTAACCATTCTCACCCACCTTTTAACCTTTGGTTAATTTCCTTTTGTGTTTTAACTCTAGTACAATAATGATTCAACCATGGTTTGAGATGATAGATGGAAAATATATATTGATATATTTTTCTATTTTCTTTTAGGAGAGATAGTTATCATCTTCTTCAATATTGCCATTATCTTCTTCCTCCTCCTTCATTGCTCTCTAGATTTTTGTAGTGAGCTATATAATCAACAAGTTAGGATTTTGAAGTGAGAAAGAGAACCACAACACCATCCTACACAAGTATAGCCCACTTGTTTAGGGTGTTAACTTGATTCCGTTCACTTGAACGGAGAAAGTCGCTAGCTTGGACAAAGCGGACTCCGGGTGGATCATCGGTGACGTCGAGGAGTTCAAGCGGAGTTTTTTTTCAACCGCCAAGTAGCCGAGGAGTCTAGCGTAGGGAGCTACAAAGGTTGTACTCTCTAAATCCTAGCTTATCTTTCATATGTTGATATGGAAATATTTTGAAACCCTAATCGATTCTAGGAACGATTCTATGTTCATTAGCTTAGCACCCTAAAGACTACATATTTGGTCCATGTGATGCTTCCAAACCCTTCATGTGGTGCTAGGCTAACCCAGAATTGGTATCAGAGCCGACCTAGAACATTAGGCGACCCTTTTACGAAGCCAAAACTCCGATCGAACCGAAAAAATACGGTTTTTGGTGCTCTCTGGACTTTTTTCAGAATCTGGTTATTTTAAGAATTAAAAATATGTAAAAATTACAGCAGGAAGAAATAAGAATTACGGCATAAAAAAAATTTCGTGATAAGTCTATCTTGCCGCGGAAACGCGGCCTAAGCTTGCTTAGGCCGCTGTTCCGCGGCCGTTCTCTTCTAGCAGTGTATAATTTTTGTGCCGTAATTTTTAATTCTTTTACGGTATTTTTAATCTGTTTTTGGTGATGAAAAATTCTGGAGATATTTTTGACTCGTCGATTCGATCGGAATTTTGATTTCGTGGCTTTTCCGGGTAAATTAGAAAGTAGTGAAGTGTTTGAACGAGTATCATCTGCTCACTTTTCACGGGGTTTAAATACTTTGGAGATACATGCAAGTCTTTTTGCGGTGGTCCCTCTAGAAGACAACAAACCTTAACTCGATTATGTGACCGTCTTGAACTGCCCTTTGAACCTTAAGGTTTGGGGCAGTACGGCGTGCCACATGTGAGGCGTTGGCTTGACCCTTCTACGGCTGGACCGCTACTACTGTGTCACACTCCAAGATTTTGAACTTCGCTCAAGTGTTGAGCTTTAGTGAATCTTGGGTATTTGATCGGTCATTCGAAAACTTTAATACTGTCTGTTTATTCGGAATGTGATGCAATGTGTGGAATTCACATTATAAGACATGAAATACGAGGTATGTGATATTTCGCATTTATGATGTCTAAGGATAATGTGGATTCCAGATATTGCAGTTTTACACTTTCTTTTCTGTGACCGTAAGTGTAGAATGTCGATATCGCCGGTTTCATTGCTATACATCAACGACAATTGGGGTACGCATACTTACTTACGTTGATGATATGTGATATTATGTTTTGCTGAGATATGATGTGCAGGATTGTCGCGATTGAATAGCCGGGGGGTTTTATGTGAGATGAGAGTTTTATATTTTCATTCATGTAAATTCAAATGTAATGTAATATTCTTTTATTTTGGGGCACTTCCGGGTTGAGGTCGATACCACATGTGTTGTATATTATTTACTTTTCCGCATTAGGATGGACCCAAGGAGGGGAGCACAGGTGACCGGGTTCTGGGGTTCAGTGGGAGGCCATCTCGAGGAGTCGAGACCGGGTCTCCTAAACTCCAGAATTGGTAGGGTCGCTTGCCGCTCTCGTAGGGGTCTAGGGTGTGGGGCTTAGCTATTCATCGCGACTGTGGAATCCGTATTTTCTATTTTGGCTAAATACTAAATACGGACGTCCTAGTATATCCCACATTATATCTATGTTTCTGCTGCGATATCTGTGATGTGATCATTTGATATGTTCTTATGGATACAGTATATAGTATATATGATATATTATATAGACGTTACTTATGTTTTACACCCGCACTAGCCCTGCCCTGCTCTGTCGTTAGTTACCTAACCTAACGGTGCACGAGGGGACATCGAGGCGAATGCGGATGGCATAAGTGTACGTCGTATTTATCTGTGATGTTTAGGTATATAAATGATGGGACTTCATTAATGTGATTAATGAAAGAAAAGAAACCTAAGATGTTGTAGAATCAAATTTTAAACAAAACAGGTAGCTACAGTTCTTGCTTTGCATAGCGGTATATATGATATACCCTGCACCTTATTCGATGAGGAAAGGACCGAGATCCCTTCACCGGGAGTGACTCCTTTAGCAATAACTGGCAGATGCTACAACACTCTGTTTGTCTTTTGATTGCTTTTGAGAATTTTTGCTTTGCACAGTGATATATATGATATATCCCGCACCTCATTCGACGAGGAAAGGACCGACGATCCCTTCACCGGGATTGACTCCTTTAGCAAAACTAGAAAAGCCTCAAAAACACTCCATTTCAAAATTCATTCGATCCTACAACGATGTCAAGTTCATTACGCAATAGGTTTTCAGAAAAACCTGTCGTAGCCCTCCGTCATTTCAGATAAGTTGCATATAGTATTCGTGCTGCATTTGTTGGCTTTCGTCAAGGTGTAGTGTGCGGTAGCTATGTGCTGCTTATCTGCTGCATATGATGTGACTGGATTAGGGTAGTCGTACGGCTTTGTTGGCTTTCGTCAAGGGTCGTGCGGGTGGGTTTAATTCAGTCAAGAAATGTACGGGTTGAACTTGACTAGCGGGCTGTGGTTTGTTGGCTTTCGTCAAGGTCATAGCACGCTAGGGGCAAAAGCATTATCGGGAGTTTCAAGTGTTGAAATTTGCAATGAGATTGCATACCTTCTATGAGATAGTTGGATTCCGATACCCACTGCGAGTAAGAGTTACTCCTGGGAGAGTTTTACACATTGCAATTAGTTAATCAAGTAGGTGTCTAGAAAGGTGTCAACGGGGTTACGCCTCTGGGAAAACGAGGTTTACATTAATTAGGTTCGTGCGAAAGCACGGGGGACCTCCCTCAAAGTACCGACACTGGCCTGGCTGAAAGATTGGTGAACTTGTAGTGTGTAATTAATCCCGGCTAGTCTTTCCTTTTAGGGTTTGAAGGAAGATTTGATAAAAACCAGTGGGAGCCATCCTGATTAGATAAGATAATAACCAATCTGATCTTGCACGAGCATACGCTAAAGTGTTTTCTTCTCTCTCTCTCCAGGTAGCGACCATGTCATGCCCTAATAAAGATAATAATATGGATGTATTGACCGAACCCGCATGTTATACTTTGCTGGGGAACGTTGGTTCCGTTCTTTCTTATAAGAGTTATAGGACTGAACAGGATATAGGGGAATACCAGGATTCCCATGCCACCCGTATGAAGAAAGTACATGTTGATGCATTTTCTTCGGGTGTGTTCGTTACAGAGAACTGTTTCTCCATTTGCTCTACGTCATGGGTATTAGATACCGGGTCAGGATCCCATATATGTAATCAGTTACATGGGCTCAGGAAAGGTAGAGAACTTGGAGAAGGTGATAAAGACATAAGAGTTGGAAATGGTGCAATTGTTGCAGCTAAGACTGTCGGGGAATATCACCTTGTATTACCAACTGGTAATACATTGGTTCTGAACGAATGCTATTACATGCCGAACCTGATATGCAACATTATATCGGTTTCTTTGTTGAGCAAAGAAGGATATAATTTTGTATTACAGGACAATGTTATGAACATTTTCCGTAACCAAAAGTTGGTTGGATCAGGCACGTTGTGCAATGACATTTATGTTCTAAATCAATCTACAGTTCTGAGCATAACAAACACACAAAAGAGGAAGAGTTCAGAACTGAACGAATCTTTCTTGTGGCATTGTAGACTGGGTCACATCAATGCGATACGACTGGCTAAGTTACATAAAGATGGATATTTGAAACCATTCGAGTTTTCATCTTATGACACTTGCCAGTCATGTCTCAAAGGAAAGATGACCAAAACTCCGTTTACGGGACACGGAGAAAGAGTTACTGAACTCTTGGGACTGATACATAGTGATGTATGCGGTCCCATGTCTACACATGCCAGGGATGGTTCTTCGTACTTCATTACATTCACTGACGATCTCTCAAGATACGAACATGTGTACTTGATAAGACACAAGTCTGAAGCTTTTGAGAAATTTAGAGAATATAAACAAGAAGTCGAGAACTAAATCGGAAAAAGTATTAAAATCCTTCGATCTGATCGAGGAGGTGAATACTTGAGCAATGAATTCCTGGATTTCCTAAAAGAGAATGGGATTCTCTCTCAGCTGACTCCTCCATATACACCACAGCACAATGGTGTATCAGAACGGAGGAACCGCACCATATTAGATATGGTGCGCTCTATGATGAGCACAGCTGAGTTACCTATTTCCTTCTGGGGGTATGCGCTTGAGACAGCCATACATCTATTGAATATGGTCCCCACCAAATCTGTGCCTACCACTCCATATGAGATATGGAAAGGAAAGAGACCATGTCTTAACTATGTTAAGATATGGGGTTGTCCAGCCTATGTCAAACGACAAAATCCGGACAAACTCGAGGCACGGTCTGTTCTATGCAAATTTATAGGATATCCCAAGAATTCTCAAGGGTATATCTTCTACCACCCTGAGGAACAAAGAGTGTTTGTTTCTCGGCATGCCACCTTTTTATAAAAGGAATTTCTTGAAAAAGAGATTAGTGGTCATGAGGTAGAACTGGAAGAGATTCCAGCTATAAAAGCTACAACAGAAGATCTGGTGGAACCAGAGGATTCCGTAGTTCCAAATGAACCCCAGCCTCTCCGCCGATCTAGTAGGGTTTCTCGCCAACCTGAGAGATACTACGGTTTTCTCATGGATGGTGGGAGCGAGGATTGCATCATGGAGGATGATGACCCAACTAGCTTCGAGCAGGCCATCACGAGTAGGGACTCAGTGAAATGGCTGGATGCAATGCGGTCCGAGATGGAATCCATGTACACCAACAAAGTATGGACTTTGGAAGTTGCTCCTGAAGGGGTAAAACCCATTGGGAGCAAGTGGATCTTCAAGAAGAAACTTGGTGTAGATGGGAAAGTGGAGACTTTCAAAGCTAGACTTATTGCAAAGGGTTTTCGTCAAAGACTAGGTGTGGACTATGACGAAACCTTTTCTCCAGTGGCTATGCTTAAATCCATCCGGATCATGCTTGCCATCGCTGCATATCATGATTACGAAATCTGGCAAATGGATGTTAAGACCGCCTTTCTAAATGGTGATTTAGAAGAGTGCGTGTACATGACTCAGCCAGAAGGCTTCGTAGACAGTGGGAGCAGCGGAAAGGTGTGCAAGCTGCTTAAATCCATTTATGGATTAAAGCAAGCATCGCGGAGTTGGAACATCTGCTTTGACGTCGTTATCAAAGAGTTTGATTTCATCAAAAATCCAGATGAACCTTGTATCTACAAGAAGGTGGCAGAGAGTAAGGTTGTCTTCCTCGTATTGTACGTGGACGACATACTCTTGATAGGAAATGATATTCCTATGCTGCAATCGGTCAAGCTCTTCTTATCACAAAGATTCTCAATGAAAGATCTTGGTGATGCCTCCTGCATATTGGGAATTAGGATCTATAGAGATAGATCCAAAAGGATTTTGGGATTGTCCCAATCCAGGTACATTGACACCATACTAAAGAGGTTTAGTATGGAAGAATCCAAGCGTGGGAACTTACCCACGATCTCTGGAGTCACTCTCTCCAAAGAGATGTCTCCCAAGACTGATTTGGAGAGAGCTCGCATGCAAGGGATACCCTATGCTTCGGCTGTAGGCTCTATCATGTATGCGATGCTATGTACCAGACCCGATGTAGCATACTCACTAAGTATAGTGAGTAGGTATCAAGTTGATCCTGGAGAGAGTCACTGGACAGCTGTGAAGAGCATTCTCAAGTACTTACGAAGGACTAAAGAGATGCTCTTGGTGTATGGTAACGGAGAACTCCAAGTGGAGTCCTTTAACGATTCGAGCTTCCAGAGTGATAAGGATGACTCTAAGTCGCAGTCGGGATTTGTCTTTACCCTTTACGGAGGGGCGGTTAGCTGGAAGAGTTCCAAGCAGGAAACCGTGGCAGACTCGACGATGGAGGCTGAATACATCGCTGCCAACGATGCTGCCAAAGAGGCTGTCTGGATCAAGAAGTTCATTAATGAACTTGGTGTGGTTCCATCCATTGAGCATCCAATACCTTTGTATTGCGATAACAATGGAGCGGTGGCTTTGGCCAAGGAACCCAGGTCCCATCAGCGGTCCAGGCATATTCTGAGGCGGTATCACCTGATCCGGGAGATAGTTGATCGCCGGGAGATCGAGGTCAGGAGGGTTGACACGAAGGACAACACGGCGGATCCACTCATGAAGGCCATTCTCCAGATACAGTTTGAGAGACTCTTCGGGATGCTCGGTATGCGATACTACAGCAGCTGGCCCTAGTGCAAGTGGGAGATTGTTAGTTGTATGTATGCTCTAGAGGCCAGTATTGTACAGATGATGTATATTATATTGGATGCTTGGACATATATAGAGATGACTTTCTTGCTCAATATGATAGTATGCTATCTGGTTGCTCTTTATCTTAATATGTATACTAGTCTCTTTAAACTGTCTTATAGTTACATGTTGATAAAGCCCTTAGGATGTGTACTTGACTACCTGTACTATGATGCAGATCATACTAGTGGGGACATGGTGGTCCATAAGTACATCCTTCAAGGTCCCTAGTCGTGGGTGTATCGAGACAGGGCATCGATATACCAGTGTAGACTAGCGTATACGCTTCTCGACCCATCAGATGGGCGATGGATGATCCCATATCCATTGGTGTTTGACATCAGAGATGGTATACGGGTGCTCAGTGGAGACTGGGTACACTGGACGGACTCGCCAAGAACTCCCAGATGGTATTATACCTCACGTCAGATGGCAGTTCTCAGGTGACACTTGTGCAGGTTAGTCTGTAGACCCGAGATCGTCATAGAGTCTTGTGTGATTCCCACTGTGCTTTGATCTCCACCTTACCACGTCCATGAGGGCGTGCAAAACGGTGGTTTTTGGGTACAGTCCCGAGTCACATGGAGGCAATGAGCGATAAGAGGGGTTTCGTCTCTCCCGGTATTGGGGGTTGATGTTGCGTTGTGCTTGATTGGCCGTAACAGGGAAGTCCCTGGCCAGGGCTGATCAGAGATTTGCTGGTAAGTGTTACCAGTAGTTTCTCGACCCATTATGAGCCTTACATCGGCACGACTTATCGGTTATTGGGGTCTGACGTTTACCACCCCTAGACTTGATATGCGACATATCAGACGAGGAGACCGGACTGTACGGGAAGTGTCGCCGATCGGCTCGACGGGAGTTGTAGAAGGTTCGCTTGTTCTCTTCTGATCGCTCAATACCCGGGTGGCCGTTACGTTTAGCTGACCGCTTGCGGCTTGGGGGTGCTTGATATGATCATCACCCACTGCCGGTGTATTGACGAGTCTCAGAGTCCCACAATGGAGTTTCCTAGTCCAGGCGAAACGTTGTGGTGCGCGTATGCGATATGCGCATGGACCCGATTAAAATGCGCGTATAGGATACCGTATATTGATCGGGCAGCTTGCTTTTGGTAGGGGTCATATGAGATATGGACGGATTGGTAAATCAATTGTTGATTTATCATTTAACCATTAGTTTCTCACTAGAAATCCTTTTCTTGTGTTGGATGGATGTATGAATGCATGTATGTTTTTCTTTCATTCTAGTTTCATGCACATATGGATGTGTACACATACATACATGCATACATACATTTATCATGGTTGGATATATATGAAAATGGTGGCAATATAAGACTCACACCATGGTATTTTTTATGAATTATTATTGTATTTATATTTAAACATAAAAGGAAATAAAAGGTTCATTATTGTTTTCTTCAACACTCTTCTTTTGACCTAACCATTCTCACCCACCTTTTAACCTTTGGTTAATTTCCTTTTGTGTTTTAACTCTAGTACAATAATGATTCAACCATGGTTTGAGATGATAGATGGAAAATATATATTGATATATTTTTCTATTTTCTTTTAGGAGAGATAGTTATCATCTTCTTCAATATTGCCATTATCTTCTTCCTCCTCCTTCATAGCTCTCTAGATTTTTGTAGTGAGCTATATAATCAACAAGTTAGGATTTTGAAATGAGAAAGAGAACCACAACACCATCCTACACAAGTATAGCCCACTTGTTTAGGGTGTTAACTTGATTCCGTTCACTTGAACGGAGAAAGTCGCTAGCTTGGACAAAGCGGACTCCGGGTGGATCATCGGTGACGTCGAGGAGTTCAAGCGGAGTTTTTTTTCAACCCCCAAGTAGACGAGGAGTCTAGCGTAGGGAGCTACAAAGGTTGTACTCTCTAAATCCTAGCTTATCTTTCATATGTTGATATGGAAATATTTTGAAACCCTAATCGATTCTAGGAACGATTCTATGTTCATTAGCTTAGCACCCTAAAGACTACATATTTGGTCCATGTGATGCTTCCAAACCCTTCATGTGGTGCTAGGCTAACCCAACAATATAAGCTCGCTTTATTGATTCATTTTTCTCCCTGGATAATACATTGATGTATATGCGATATATGTTAATTGTATTATTTTCTTTTGTTACAAAAATATATTGTATATGTGATATATAATATTGTAACAAGTTAGGGTTACAAATGCAATATGGTTGTTAAGTTTAAACAAAGTTTGGTTTTGGATTTGGGTTAGATTTTTCATGAAGCTTCATGAAACTTTCCTTTTGTCATTTTGCTTTGATATTTTGTGTAGATATTTGTTAACCCAACCCAAACCCTTAACTCTAGTTTATTCTCTACATGAGTTAAAGCCTTCATTTTATTAACTCATGGTTGTAATTGTAACCACAACAATAATTCATTATTTATCACAAATCTTTCTTCTTCTTCTTCCTCCATGAAAAAGCTTTCTAGCTTTTTGTGTTGTGATGATTTAAAGTGAGAAATTGAAAACAAAAGAGAGCAAAATTCCTAATTAATCATCCTCATCTATTCTAGCCACTTAGATTAGGGTGTTCACTTCATTAATACTTGATTAGAGAAGTGAGAGCTTGAGTTTGAGATTTTTCAAGGTAGATCATCTTCGAAAAGGAAGACTTCTAGCAAGCATGGATCATTCGACTTGTGGAGCCTCTCTAGAGTCCGGAAGTTTATGGATCGCGGCGAAGGGACTACTAATCGGAGCTTATGAAGTGAAGGAATGGACTACAAAGGTTGTAATTCCTCTCTCTTAGATGTAAAGTTGTTTACATGCTAGTTAACCCTAATTCTCTAGTTAAGATCTTGGTTAGGGTTTGTTTAGCACCCCAAAAATTCTAAACTAGCATGATTGATGCTTGCAAAAACCTTCGCAAGGTGCTATGCTAACCCAACAGTGGTATCAGAGCCAAGCTAGAGTATTAGGCGTTGTCTAGACGAAGTTAGAAGTCCGATCGAACCCCGAAACCCCGAAACGACCCCTTTTCTGGAAATTTTTCAAAAAGTTGAATTTTTTCATATTAAAAATACTCAGAAAATCATGCAGGGAATTTTATGGAACCGCTTGAAGAACGAGTCCCTAACTCACTATAGTGACCGCGTAACCGCGGCCAAATCTTGGTTTTGGCGGCGGTTCCGCGGCGCCACTGTGGAGGCTTAGGACGGGCTCTTCAGCGACGGTCCATAGGTGCTGGGGCATGCTACTGGGAATTTTTATTTCTACTCAAGTGTTGAGCTTACTGGGGTATTTTGGGAATTCGTTGTATCTATCGAATTATCTAACTTCGCCTAGTTATCTGTGATGATGATGTCTTGCTGTGATATGTTATATTGGATCGTTGTGTATTGAATACCCGAGGGTTTTATGTGAGATGAGAGTTTTCTTTTTCATTCATGTAAAATTCATTTGTATGTAATATTCTTTATTGGGGCACTTCCGGGTTGAGGATGATGTCACCATTGTATATTATTTACTCTTCCGCATTAGGATAGACCCACGGCGGAGAGCATAAGTAACCGGGTTCTAGGGTCCAGTGGAAAGCCATCTCGAGGAGTCGAGACCGGGTCTCCTAACCCTAGTATTGGCAGGGTTACTTGCCGCTCTCGTAGGGGTCTAGGGATATGGGTTTGGCTATTCATCGCGACTGTGGAATCCTTGTTTTATCCAGGCTCAAAATAAAACACGGACGTCCTACTATATCCAATATTTCATATGTTGACTTCTGCTGCAATGTTCTGTGATGAGATCATATTACTGCCTGAGACGAATGCTTATACTGTATATATATATGATATATAAATATTACTGCTTTCGTTTCTTCTGTGATACTTAGGAAGCTTAAATGATGGAATTTATTAATGAGATTAATTAAAGAAAAGAAACCTAAAAGATGTTGTAGAATTAAATTTTCAAAAAGGGTAGCTACAGTTTTTGCTTTACATAGTGGTATATGTGATATACCATGCACCTTATTCGATGAGGAAAGAGCCGAGATCCCTTCACCGGGAGTGACCTCTTTAGCAAAACTGGCAGATGCTATAAACTCACGGTTTAGTTTTTGATTGCTTCTATAACTCTTGCTTTGCACAGCGGTATTTATGAAATATCATGCACCTTATTCGATGAGGAAAGAGCCGAGATCCCTTCACCGGGAGTGATCTATTTAGCGAAACTAGAAAAGCCTTAAAAACATTCCTTTTTCAAAATCACTTGTTTCTACAACGATATCAAGTTCATTGCGCTTATGATTTTCAGAAAAACCTGCGTAACCCTCCGACATTTCAGATAAGTAATATTTAGTATTCGTACTACGTTTGTTGGCTTTCGTCAAGGCGTAGTGAGCGGTAGCTATTTACTGATTATCTGCAGCATATAATGCGATTGGGTTAGGGTAGTCGTACGGCTTTGTTGGCTTTCGTGAAGGGTCGTGCGGGTGGGTTTAATTCAATCAAGAAATGGATGGGTTGAACTTGACAAGCGGACTATGGTTTGTTGGCATTCGTCAGGGTCATAGCACGTTAGGGGTAAAAGATATTATCGGGAATTACAAGTGTTGAAATTTGCAATAAGATTGCATACCTTCTATGAGATAGATGGATCCCGATACCCACTGCGAGTAAGAGTTACTCCTGGGAGAATTTTACACAGGACAATTAGCCGATCAAGTAGGTGTCTAGAAAGGTGTTAACGGGGTTATGCCTCTGGGAAAACGAGGTTTATTTTAATTAGGTCCATGCGAAAGCACGGGGAACCTCCCTCAAAGTACCAACACTGATCTGGCTGAAAGATTGGCGAACTTGTAGGGTGTAATTAATCCCGACTAATCTTACCTTTTAGGGATTGAAGGAAGATTTGATTAAAACAGTGGGAGCCATCCTGATTAGATAAGATAATAACCAATATAATCTTGCAAGAGCGCACGCTAAAGTGTTTTCTTCTCTCTCTCTCCAGGTAGCAACCATGCCAGGCCTTAATCAAGATAATAATATGAATGTATTGACCGAACCCGCTTGTTATACTGAGCAGGGGAACGTTGGTTCCGTTCTTTCTTATAATTGTTATAAAACTGAACAGGAAATAGGGGAATACCAGAATTCACATGCCGCCAAAACGAAGAATAAACATGTTGATGTATCTTCTTCGGATGTGTTAGTTACCGAGAACTGTTTCTCAGTTCACTCTACGTCCTGGGCATTAGATACCGGATCAGGATCCCCCAAATGCAATATATTGCATGGGCTTAAAAAAAGTAGAGAACTGGGAATGGGTGATCATTCCGTAAGAGTAGGGAATGGTGCAAATGTTGCAGCCAAAGCAGTTGGCGAATATCACCTTGTATTACCAAGTGGTAATACATTGATTCTGAACGAATGCTATTATATACCGAACATGATATGCAATATTATATCAGTTTCTTTATTAAGTAAAAAAGGATATAATTTTGTAATACAGGATAATGTTATGAACATCTTCCTAAATCAAAAGTTGATTGGATTAGGCTCGTTACATAATGGCATATACGTTCTAAATCAAAACACAGTTCTTAATATACAGAACACACACAAGAGGAAGAGTTCAGAAATGAACGAATCCTTCTTGTGGCATTGTAGACTAGGTTATATCAATGCGACACGGCTAGCTAAGTTACATAAGGATGGATATTTGAATCCGTTCGAATTTGTTAGTGTATATGCCCTAGAGGCCATTACTGTATCATACAAGTTTGTATATTATTTAATGGAAGCTTAGGATATTCACAGTTGTATAGACAATATTGCTCAAAATGGTAGTATGCTACTTGGTTTGTCTCTACTTTAATATGTGCATGTGTTTCTTTTAGCATATCGCTTATACATATTAGTGGAGCTCTTAGGATCTTTGCTTGATTACCAGCGTTGTGATGGCAGTCACACTTGTGGGGGCTGGGTAATCTACAAGCACATCCTTATACAGGTCCCTAGTCATAGGATTATCGAGACGGGGCATCAATACTCCGGAGTAGACTAGCGTATGGACTTCTCATCCCAGCAGGGGAGATGGTCTGTCCCACAGCCATCAGTACGTTGTACTGGAGATAGTATGCGGGTGCTCGTTAGGTTATGAGTACACTGGACAGGACTCATCGGGAACTGTTGGTTGGTACTATACCTATCGTCAGATAACAGTTCCCAGGTGACAGGAGTATAGCTTAGTCCGTCGACTTGATACTGCTACTTCGCCTCGAGTGTGTTCCCACTGTACTTTGATTACTACCTACCACGGCTCAAAGGAGTCGTGCAAACAGGTAGTAGTTGGGTGCAGTCCCGAAGCACTTGGAGGCAGTAGCGGTTAGATAGGATTCATCTCTCCGGTATTGGGGGTTGATATCGCGCTGTGTCTCGGAGAGCCATTACACAAAGTCCCTGGCCAGGGCAAGCGAGAATTACTAGTAGTGTTTCCAGTAGTTTCTCAGGATATTCTGGGCTACACTCCGGCACGACTTGTACCGCTATTAAGGGTCTGACGTTTACCGCCCCCTAGGCCCGACATGCGATACTCATAGACGAACAGACCAGATTGTACAGAGATTGTCACATTCAGGCTCAGTAGGAGTTTGGATGGGTTTACCTCATCGGCCTTCTTGTCGGCATCTACCTAGGGACCGTTACGTACAGCTAGTGCCGCTTGCGATCTGTGGTTAAACCCACTGCCAGTGTAGTGTCGAGTCTTTAGAGTCCCACACAGAGAATTTCCCTGCACTGGGCGAAAGGTGTAGAGGCCGTATGGTTTTACGGCAGGTCTACGATCACTTACGTGCACTTGTACGCGTATGCTATTCGGGCAGACAATACTAGTGGGCTTTGGTTTAAGCCGGATCCTAGTATTGTATGGATGGATTAGTTTTGTCTTCTGTGCATTCACATTCTACGGAATGCGGATGCGGGTGTGTATGCACGGTTGTGAGGAGCGAAGAAGAAGGAGGTGCCACATTAAGGTTTTGACCGTTGGTTCGGTCAAAACCATTATGAGGTGAGGAAAATATTTACTAATCTTTTTAATGATAATTGTGTTATGGCTAATTGCTTTGACCATTTGACCATGCTTGACCATTTGACCTAATTGACCATTGTTGACTTGGACTATTCTTGAGAGCACTAGATCCTTCTTTTGCTTTTTGCTTTGGATTTGATTTGAGATGATAATGGTCAAATAAATGTAGCCATCAACTTTATCATGATAAGAGATTAGTAATTATTTGGTTTATGGATCATTATCTCTTGCTCATTCTCTCTCTTCAAGAGTGAGCTCCCATGGTTCCTCCTTCTTCTTCCTCTCTTGAATTTTCTATAACTCTCATGTGTTGAGAAAAATAGAAACAAAATAGACAAACAAATCCACCACCATCTTCTACACCACCTAGGACATCAAGAATAGCAAACTTGTTGCCCTGGTTACCTCGGCTTGAGGAGGAGCTCGGTGAAAGGTTCCTAGGCACCCTAACAAGATCGTTGGCTAGAAGTTTAGGTGACGAAGCAAACTAGTTAACACTTAACTACTAGAATACGGAAATACAACCTTTGTAGATCCGGTCCTCCACCTCCACGGCTCCGTGATGAAGTCCTCTCCGCTGTCCAAATCAAATCCTGGGCTCTAGCGTCGGCTTCATCGGAGAAAAAGCGGGCTAGGTCATCGACGACGTGCCGAAGATGATCTACGTCGAGGCATCACAAGATCAAGCTCCCACTTCACCAAGTCATGAAACTTGTGAAGAAAACACACTCTACTACTTGGCAAGAGGTAGAGGATGAAGAAATAGGAAGTGGGTTCACTTTAGAATTGGATTTCTCACTCTTTTTCATCAATCAACATTGATGAAGCAAGCTTTCTTCAAGTGATGAAGAAGAAGAAGAAGATGAATATATTATCTTATGATAAGTATTATCGTCAAAGAAAATAATATGAATACTTATCATAATATAACCATAGTCAAGTGTAGAGAATGAATCATGGTTGAGTGGAATGGTCAGGGTTAAGCATGAGACAAAATGGTCACTTGGTCAAAGTCTTCATGAAGCTTCAAGAAAGAACAAAGAAAGCCACCATTTTTCTCTTTTGCTATTATTTTCCAAAACTAATAAATAAATAAATGAATGAATAAATAATCATAACCCTAACCATTCATATGACCATGGTTCAATCTTCACACAAACACAAGTAAACATGTATCATCAAACATGATACAATCAAGTGCACAAAACTATATCGAATATACAATGTGCACATCCGAGCGAGAAAATCCATTTAAAGTGAACCAATATTAGTTAATGCAAAGTAATATATCAAATATATAATTATACATTAAATCATTAAATCAACACTTGATTTAACGATCCGGTCATATCGCATATAACCGACTAGTATCCAATGTATCGGCTTACCGAATCAATCCTTGATTCGATAACTAGGTTATATCGCATATAACCATTCGATACATTCATCGTGAGAATGGAATACGGTATCACATACACGCATTATTCTCGGTCCCGCACATATCTCATATGCGCTCCTATTCCGTTTCGCTTGAGCTAGGAAACCTCTGTGTAGGACTCTAAAGACTCGTCAATACGCCGGCAGCAGGTGATGATCATATCAAACACCCACAAGCCGCAAGCGGTCTGCTAAACGTAACGGCCACCCGGGTATTGAGCGAACATAAGATCGACGAGCAAGCCCGCTCACACTCCAGTGAATCCAACCAGTAACACTACCGTACAGTCCGGTCTCGTCGTCTGATATGTCGCATATCTTGCCTAGGGGTGGTAAACGTCAGACCCCAATAGCTCGATAAGTCGTGTCGATATGAGGTCTATAACAATTCGAGAAACTACTGGTAACACTTACCAGTAAATCTCAGCAACCCTGGCCAGGGATTTCCTGTTATAGCCAATCGAACACAGCGCAACATCAACCCCCTATACCGGGAGAGACGAATCCCCTCCTATCGCTCATTGCCTCCATGTGACTCGGGACTGTACCCAAAAACCATCGTTTTGCATGCCCTCTTGGACGTGGTAAGATGGAAATCAAAGCACAGTGGGAACCACACAAGACTCTATGACGATCTCGGGTCAACAGACTACTCTGTACCAGTGTCACCAGAGAACTGCCATCTGACGTAAGGTATAATACCATCTGGGAGTTCTCGGCGAGTCCGTCCAGTGTACCCAGTCTCCACTGAGCACCCGTATATCATCTCTGATGTCAAACACCAATGGATATAGGATCATCCATCGCCCATCTGTATGGGTCGAGAAGGTATACGCTAGTCTACTCTGGTATATCGATGCCCCATCTCGATACACCCACGACTAGGGACTTTCATGGATGTACTTATGGACTACCATGTCCCCACTAGTATGATCCGCATCATAGTCCAGGTAGTCAAGCACACATCCTAAGGGCTTTACCAACATGTAATAGAGAGACAATGTGTGTACACGTTAAGGTAAAGAGCAACCAGATAGCATACTATCATGTCGAGCAAGAAAGTCCTCCCTATATATGTCCCAGCATCCACTACAATATACATCCAATGTACAGTAATGGCCTCTAGGGCATACATATAACTAACAATCTCCCACTTGCCCTAGGGCCATCTGTAGCAGTGGTTGTAGTATCTCATACTCAACCATCCCACAAAAGTCTCTCTCTGGGAATAGGCCTTCGTGAGTGGATCCGCCGTGTTGTCCTCTGAGTCTACTCTCCTAACCTCGATCCCTTAGAGATCAACCATCTCCATGATCAAGTGATACTGCCTTAGAATATGTCTGGATCACTGATGGGACCGGCGCTCCTTGGCATAAGCCACAACTCCATTGTCTCACAATTGTAGGAACGTAGTTCATCTTATGAACTAATATACACCCAAACAGCCTCTTTGGTAGCATCTTAAGTAGCGATGTATCCTGCCTTCATCGTCTAGTATGTCACGGTATCTAGCTTGGAACTCTTCCAACATACCGTCCCTCTACTGAGGATTAAGACAATGCATGTGACTGACATTCAGTCGTCTTTATCACCCTGGAACACTTCCAGTGATTCTCCCCAGGATCGATTGATACCATCTCACTACAGCTAGTGAGTATTCTAACACCCAAATAACATCTATCTCATAGATGAAAACTCAGGATTTAGGAGGTGTCACTTTGATCCTATATGGAGAATCCATGTGATAAGCGGAGATTGATCGAGCGTAGCATAAGAAACTCCTTTCTTATCAAGAGTATGTCATCCACGTACTCTACGAGGATCACCACCATACTCCCTACTACCTTATTGTTTATACAAGGTTCATTTACCATTTTGATGATGTCAAACTCTTTGACTAACACATTAAAACAGACGTTCCAACTCCGCGATACCTGCTTTATCCCATAAAACATCTTGCACACGTTTCCGCTGCTCCCACTGTCTACGAAGCCCTCTGGCTGTGTACTTATAGACGCACTCTTCTAAAACATCATTTAGAAAAGCAGTCATGACACCCAACCACCAGATATCGTAGTCATGGTATGTAGCCGTGACAAGTAGGATCTAGATGGACTTAAGCATAGCTACTTGAAAAGGTTTCATCATTATCCACACCTGGTCAATGATGCAAACTTTTAACAAGTCTAGCTTTGAAAGTCTCAACCTTTCCATCTACACCAAGTAATCTTCTCAAGATATACTTGCTCCTGATGGGGATTTAACCCTTCAGATATAGCAACCAAAGTCCATACTTTGTTGGTGTACATGGATTCCATCTCAGATCCCTAAGCATCCAGCCATTCTTACAGAGTCTCACTCCTGATGGCCAGCTCGAAGCTAGTTGGGTCATCATCTCATGATGCAATTCTCGCTCCCACTGTCATAGAGAAACCGAAGTATCTCTCAGGTGGGTGAGGAACCCTACTAGATCGGCGGAGAGGCTGAGGTTCGTTGGTATCTACTGAATCCTTTGGTTCTACCAAATCATCTGCTGTAGTTTGTATAGCTGGAACTTTTCCAGTTCTACTTAACAGACCTTGCCTCAAGCTTGTCCGGATTATGCTTTCAGACATAGGTTGGACAACCCCAAATCTTAACTAACTTAAGACATGGGCTCTTCCCATTCCATATCACATATGAAGCGGTAGGCTCTACTGATTTGATTGGAACCCTATTCAATAGGTATGCAACTTCTCAAGTGCATAACCCCCTAAAAGGAAAAAGGTAACTCAGTAGTACTCATCATAGAGCACACCATATCAAATAGGGTGTATCTGCTCCGCCCCGACATACCATCGTGCAATGGTGTATACGGAGGAGTAATGCTGAGAGAGAATCTCATTCTCCTTTAGAATAATCCAGGAATTCCGTGCTCAAGTATTCTCCTCCTTGATCTCATCATAGGACATAATACTTATACCCATATTTTGGTTCTCTACTTCTAATTTATATTCTGTGAATATCTCAAAAGGTTCGGACTTGTGTTTCAACAGGAACATAGGTCTGAATCTCGAAAGATCATCAGAGAACGTAATGAAGTATAAAGAACCAGTCCTGGTATGTGTAGACAGGGGACCTACATACATCAACATATATCATCCCAAGAGTTTATTAACTCTTTCTCTGTTTCCAGTAAACGGAGCTATGGTCATCTTATCTTTGTGACATGACTGGCGAGTTTCACAAGATGTAAATTCAAACTAATTTAAATATGCATATTTATGTAACTCTAGCTACTCGGGTCACATTGATCTGACCTAGTCTACAATACCTCAAGAAGGATTCGTTCATTTCTGAACTCTTCCTCTTGTGTGTGTTCTGTATACTAAGAACTGTGGTTTGATTTAGAACATCAATGCTTTTAGATAACGTGCCTGAACCGATCAACTTTTGATATAGGAAATGTTCAAAACATTATCCAACAATACAAAATTTTACCATTTCTTTACTAATAAAGAGACTGATATGATTTTGTATATCAGGTTCGGTATCTAATAACATTCATTCAGAATCAATGTATTGGTAATACAGGGTGACAGTGACCGACAGACTTGGCTGCAACTCTTGCCCCGTTTTCTGCCTCATGAAACTTATCACCCATTCTCAGTTTTTCTACCCTTTTGTAGCCCTATGTAATAGATTACATATCTGGGATCCTGATCCGATATCATATACCAAGGATGCGGAGGATACTGAGAAACAGTTCTGTATAATGAACATACCCGAAGATGATGCATCAACATGCACTCTCTTCGTTTGGGCGGCACGGGAAATCTGGTATTCCCCAATTTCCTGCTCTGTCTTATAACAATTATAAGTTGGAGCGGGACCAACGTTCCCCAGCTCAGTATAACAAGGGGGTTCGGTCAATATATCCGTATTATTATCTTGATTAAGGCGTGATATGGTCGCCACCTGGAGAGAGAGAGAAGAAAACACTCAGCGTGCGCTCTTGCAAGAATAGATTGGTTATTATTTTATCTAATCAGGATGGCTCCCACTGCTTTTTATCAAATCTTCCTTCAAACCCTAAAAGGAAAGACTAGCCGGGATTAATTACACACTACAAGTTCGCCAATCTTTCAGCCAGGCCAGTGTCGGTACTTTGAGGGAGGTCCCCCGTGCTTTCGCACGAACCTAATTAATGTAAACCTCGTTTTCCCAGAGGCGTAACCTCGTTGACACCTTTCTAGACACCTACTTGATCGGCTAATTATAATGTATAAAACTCTCCCAGGAGTAACTCTTACTCGCAGCGGGTATCGGGATCCAACTATCTCATAGAAGGTATGCAATCTCATTGCAAATTTCAACACTTGAAATTCTCGATAAAATTTTGCCCCGAACGATCTATGACCTTGACAAGGTCAACAAACCATAGACCGCAAGTCAAGTTCAACCCGTCATTTCTTGATTGAATCAAACCCACCCGCACGACCCTTGACAAGGTCAACAAGGCCGCACGACTACCCTAACCCAATCTGCATCATATGCATAAGCAGATAAATACTGGTTAGCTACCGCACACTGCGCCTTGACAAGGTCAACAAACGCAGCACGAATACTAAACAGGATTTATCTGAAATGACGGAGGGCTACGACAGGTTTTTCTGAAAACCTATTGCGTAATGAACTTGATATCGTTGTAGGATAGAATGATTTTTAAATGGAGTGTTTTTTAGGCTTTTCTAGTTTTGCTAAAGGAGTCACTCCCGGTGAAGGGATCGTCGGTCCTTTCCTCTTCGAATGAGGTGCAGGATATATCATATATACCGCTGTGCAAAGCAAAAACACTTAAAAGCTATCAAAAGACAAACCGAGTGTTTAGCATCTGCCAGTTATTGCTAAAGGAGTCACTCCCGGTGAAGGGATCTCGGTCCTTTCCTCATCGAATAAGGTGCAGGATATATCACATATACCTCTGTGCAAAGCAAGAACTGTAGCTACCTGTTTTAATTTTGAAATTCGATTCTACAACATCTTAGGTTTCTTTTATTTCATTAATCACATTAATGAAGTCCCATCATTTAAATTACCTAAACATCACAGATAAATACGACGTACACTTATGCCATCCGCATTCGCCTCGATGTCCCCTCGTGCACCGTTAGGTTAGGTAACTAACGGCAGAGCGGGGCAGGGCTAGCGCGGGTGTAAAACATAAGTAATGTCTATATAATATATCATATATACTATATACTGTATCTATCACAGAACATCACATGATCACATCACAGATATCGCAGCAGAAGAAACATATGAAATATTGGATATACTAGGACGTCCGTGTTTTCAATACGAGCCAGTATAAAACACGGATTCCACGGTCGTGATGAATAGCCAATCCCACACCCCTAGACCCCTACGAGAGCGGCGAGCAACCCTACCATTTCTGGAGTTAGGAGACCCGGACTCGACTCCTCGAGTTGGTCTCCCACTGGACTCCAGAACCCGGTTACTTGTGCTCCCCTCCTTGGGTCTATCCTAGTGCGGAAAAGTAAATAATATACATCAACGGTGACAACTTCCGCAGCCTGGAAGCGCCCCAATAAAAGAATATTACATACAAGTTTTTACATGAATGAAAATGAAAAACACTCATCTCACATAAAAACCCCCGGCTATTCAAACACGACGATCCAATATAACATATCCAGCAACACATAACATCACATGTCATCAGCGTAAGTAAACATGCGTATCCCAATTGTCGTTGACATATAGCAACGAAACCGGCGATATCACATATTACACTTACGGTCACAGAAAAGAAAGTGTAAAACTACAACAGTTGGAATCCGCAATCTCCTCAGACATCGCATGCCTAATCAAATGAATTCCTTAGACATTGCATGCCTAACAATTATAAATCCCGCATTTTAGTCTCATTATCGAAAACACTTTTCAATATCAAGTCGGGAAATTCAACAAGATTCCCGACATCCTGATCGAATGCTCGTCGCAAACTTTAGTAGGCGGCCGCACCCCCGACGCCGTCGACGAAGTGATCCAAGGCGGAACACCGCTGCCGCGAGCACCCGAACGGATGCTTTCGGCGACGGGGTTCTCCTACAGTCACTTGGTCGGGGCTATGGGGTGTAGCTATCTATTAAGTTTACCCGGCGAGTATCCGCGTACGCTACGTGATTGCGACGGACTTTTGATCACATCAAAATTCCGTGGCAACCGATCAAGTGAGACTAAACTGCTATGTTTATAACATTATTCAGTTATCTCATAACTACTTGTGAATTCCAAGTATTGTATCCCATTCCAGATAATTAGAAAATGTCAAACTTTCCGATCGAACAATCGAACACCCAAGTTTTCCCGAAACAGATCAACTCTTGAAATAAGTCTAAAAACATTCAGTTCGTGCCTCAGTACCAACGGTCCAGCCGTAGAAGGGTCAAGCCAACGCCTCACATGTGGCACGCCGTACTGCCCCAAACCCTAAGGTTCAAAGGGCAGTTCAAGACGGTCACATAATCGAGTTAAGGTTTATTGTCTTCTAGAGGGACCATCGCGTTACTTGCACTACTTAGAACGTCGTTAAACTACGGAAAAATCCAACACTTGGAAATTTCCCGACAGGGGAAAAATTGGGTATTTATATCCGGTCGAACTTTTTAACATATTCTAAAAATTATCCGGAAATACACAAAGACGAAATTTGATAATCCGATCGAAACACCGAATCCCTAAAAAAACCCAGAAAATTAAAACTCTGGAAAAAATATTAAAAATTCCCAGAAAATCCAAAACACCAGAAAAGAGGAATTACTGTGCAAACAGGAATTACTGTGCAAACAGGAATTGATGATGTCACCATATGGCCGCGGAACCGCCGCAGAAGCCAGGCTTCTACCGCGGTTCCGCCGCACTTTAGTGGATTCATGGGTACGGGCTTCACAGTAATTCTTACAATTCTCTGCTGATTTTTCTGCATATTTTTAATGTGGAAAAATCCCAGATTTTAGAAAAAGTCCAGAGAGCATGTTTGGTTTAGGGTTTCGGGTTCGTTCGGGCTTCAAATTGCGTCTACGCGTCGCCTAAGGCTCTAGCTAGGCTCTGATACCAGTGAAAGGTTCCTAGGCACCCTAATGAGGTCTCACAAGGCATCAACCATGCCAATTTCAAATTTTAACGGTGCCGAGAAACCCTAACAAGATCGTTGGCTAGAAGTTTAGGTGACAAAGCAAACTAGTTAACACTTAACTACTAGAATACGGAAATACAACCTTTGTAGATCCGGTCCTCCACCTCCACGACTCCATGATGAAGTCCTCTTCGCTGTCCAAATCAAATCTCGGGCTCTAGCGTCGGCTTCATCGGAGAAAAAGCGGGCTAGGTCATCGACGACGTGCCGAAGATGATCTACGTCGAGGCATCACAAGATCAAGCTCCCACTTCACCAAGTCATGAAACTTGTGAAGAAAACACACTCTACTACTTGGCAAGAGGTAGAGGATGAAGAAATAGGAAGTGGGTCCACTTTAGAATTGGATTTCTCACTCTTTTTCATCAATCACCATTGATGAAGCAAGCTTTCTTCAAATGATGAAGAAGAAGAAGAAGATGAATATATTATCTTATGATAAGTATTATCCTCAAAGAAAATAATATGAATACTTATCATAATATAACCATAGTCAAGTGTAGAGAATGAATCATGGTTGAGTGGAATGGTCAGGGTTAAGCATGAGACAAAATGGTCACTTGGTCAAAGTCTTCATGAAGCTTCAAGAAAGAACAAAGAAAGCCACCATTTTTCTCTTTTGCTATTATTTTCCAAAACTAATAAATAAATAAATGAATGAATAAATAATCATAACCCTAACCATTCATATGACCATGGTTCAATCTTCACACAAACACAAGTAAACATGTATCATCAAACATGATACAATCAAGTGCACAAAACTATATCGAATATACAATGTGCACATCCGAGCGAGAAAATCCATTTAAAGTGAACCAATATTAGTTAATGCAAAGTAATATATCAAATATATAATTATACATTAAATCATTAAATCAACACTTGATTTAACGATCCGGTCATATCGCATATAACCGACTAGTATCCAATGTATCGGCTTACCGAATCAATCCTTGATTCGATAACTAGGTTATATCGCATATAACCATTCGATACATTCATCGCGGGAATGGAATACGGTATCACATACACGCATTATTCTCGGTCCCGCACATATCTCATATGTGCTCCTATTCCGTTTCGCTTGAGCCAGGAAACCTCTGTGTAGGACTCTAAAGACTCGTCAATACGCCGGCAGCAGGTGATGATCATATCAAACACCCACAAGCCGCAAGCGGTCTGCTAAACGTAACGGCCACCCGGGTATTGAGCGAACAGAAGATCGACGAGCAAGCCCGCTCGCACTCCAATGAATCCAACCAGTAACACTATCGTACAGTCCGGTCTCGTCGTCTGATATGTCGCATATCTTGCCTAGGGGTGGTAAACGTCAGACCCCAATAGCTCGATAAGTCGTGTCGATATGAGGTCTATAACAATTCGAGAAACTACTGGTAACACTTACCAGTAAATCTCAGCAACCCTGGCCAGGGATTTCCTGTTATAGCCAATCGAACACAGCGCAACATCAACCCCCTATACCGGGAGAGACGAATCCCCTCCTATCGCTCATTGCCTCCATGTGACTCGGGACTGTACCCAAAAACCACCGTTTTGCACGCCCTCTTGGACGTGGTAAGATGGAAATCAAAGCACAGTGGGAACCACACAAGACTCTATGACGATCTCGGGTCAACAGACTACTCTGTACCAGTGTCACCAGAGAACTGCCATCTGACGTAAGGTATAATACCATCTGGGAGTTCTCGGCGAGTCCGTCCAGTGTACCCAGTCTCCACTGAGCACCTGTATATCATCTCTGATGTCAAACACCAATGGATATGGGATCATCCATCGCCCATCTGTATGGGTCGAAAAGGTATACGCTAGTCTACTCTGGTATATCGATGCCCCATCTCGATACACCCACGACTAGGGACTTTCAAGGATGTACTTATGGACTACCATCTCCCCACTAGTATGATCCGCATCATAGTCCAGGTAGTCAAGCACACATCCTAAGGGCTTTACCAATATGTAATAGAGAGACAATGTGTGTACACGTTAAGGTAAAGAGCAACCAGATAGCATACTATCATGTCGAGCAAGAAAGTCCTCCCTATATATGTCCCAGCATCCACTACAATATACATCCAATATACAGTAATGGCCTCTAGGGCATACATATAACTAACACTCGGAGTACAAACTCTCGGATGGATCATCTTCGACTCAAGGTGTCACGATCCGAAAGTATGGAACGTGACCGGCACTTAGATTACGAAGCGTCTAGAGGCGCAATGTAACCTAAGTAAGCCGAAGCCCAGAAATCTAAACCATAAAAGAAGAAGAAGTAGAGGAAAACATGAAGAAAACAAGTTTAAAAGCATCATCCAATTTTCTCAAAAATTTCGGCAGAGTCTCCTTTATAAAAACTGGCCCCAAACGGGTACAACAAATATAATATACACAAACAATAAAAAGCATCCCCAAACGGGAGCTAGCTCTATGCCAAAAAGGCGGAAACAACCACACCAATTCATAATAGTATACAACGCCAAAAGTGCGAGGCTCAAAACTTAAAAGAAAACAAAACCACCAGATATCATAATAATACAAGCGCGACTCTAAGGTCGAAACAAATAAATGGTCCAGTAATCTATCAAGTAATACAAGTTTGGTTGATGGAGCTTTCTAGATACAAATGAAATAATAAAAGTACAATGGCAGGTCCAGATACAAATGAACCAACCTACCGTGCAAATCACCCGGAATAAAATGATGTGCCAGCAAGCTGCCAGGAAAACCTGTACATCGAACCTGTAATAAAATTTGGCACAACGGGGGTGAGTTGCCAACTCGTGAGTAGAAGATATCTGCGAAAAGAAATCGAATGCACGACGCTATCCTAGGTCATAATAATACACTACTATATCCCAATCATCTAGTAATAGCAGAGTAATACTACGTGTAAATGCAAATACTCCGTGCTCGTGTCAGTGCCTCATGTAATAATATGTCGTGTGAGTGAATATGCATGCACTATGAATGTAAAACAATCAATCCTGAAATCTAGATATATCTGTATAAAGAAAATCTTTAACTTTTATCATGGTAAATTTGTATAGAAATCTGAAATATCATCGATGAAATCCATGGAAATCCGTGTCAAGCATCAACACAAAACATGTAAATCTCAAGTCTCAATACATCATAGTCTCAATATCTCGGGCTCCGTCAGTCCGGATCGGCCCATATCATCAAATCTCACGACAACGGTCGGTATCCTCCGGATATCCGCCGCGCCAGACATCACCGGTAGGTAGTCCTTCCCCTGCCAGGCTCATCATCTACAACTCGATCTTCTTGCCCCGGGGTACCATACCGGGCCCACCATATACCCGAGACGGTTCATCCACTCCTCGAATCGGGTCTCGAAATCCAACATAAAACATGAAATCTCATGGTAGATGACACATACATCACGAGAAAACCGCATCTTATATTTTTAAAAGAGAGGAGGAGACAGAGAGAAGTTTTTATATATTCTTGTGGTTTTCCCCAAAATCCAGAAATCTCATAGAAATCCAAAATCCCAAAATCATGAATAAGTATATGATAAGTGTCGGCATATGCCCCATAATACTGCATGATAACATGAAAATGCGAATGCATGAAATGTCTAAGTAATAAATACCATGTCTATACTAACACCAGAGAGTAATCTCAATATTATATCGATCTAGCTGTTAGCTGATTCTATCAATAAAAGATAATATGATCTAAAGTGTACATGACATAGCAATTACCGATGATGATGTGTGTGAGCCGGAAAATAAGTGTGCGTGGAATATGCGCATCATCGGTAATGGTGCTGGTGTCCTAACAGGCAGAGTTTTATACTGATTATAGAAACATATGTTAGTTATATGCATGCCCTAGAGGCCATTACTATACATAGGATGTATATTGTAATGGATGCTTGGACATATATAAGGAAGACTTTCTTGCTCGACATGATAGTATGCCATCTGGTTACTCTTTACCTTAACGTGTATACTAATTGTCTCTCTGTTACACGTTGGTAAAGCCCTTAGGATGTGTACTTAACTACCTGGACTATGATGCGGATCATACTAGTGGGGACATGGTAGTCCATAAGTACATCCTTCAAGGTCCCTAGTCGTGGGTGTATCGAGATGGGGCATCGATATACCAGAGTAGACTAGCGTATACCTTCTCGACCCATACAGATGGGCGATGGATGATCCCATATCCATTGGTGTTTGACATCAGAGATGATATACGGGTGCTCAGTGGAGACTGGGTACACTGGACGGACTCGCCGAGAACTCCCAGATGGTATTATACCTTACGTCAGATGGCAGTTCTCTGGTGACACTGGTACAGGCTAGTCTGTAGACCCGAGATCGTCATAGAGTCTTGTGTGATTCCCACTGTGCTTTGATTTCCACCTTACCACGTCCAAGAGGGCGTGCAAAACGGTGGTTTTTGGGTACAGTCCCGAGTCACATGGAGGCAATGAGCGATAGGAGGGGTTTCGTCTCTCCCGATATTGGGGGTTGATGTTGCGCTGTGCTCGATTGGCCATAACAGGGAAGTCCCTGGCCAGGGCTGGTTTAGAGATTTACTGGTAAGTGTTACCCGTAGTTTCTAGACCCGTTATGAGCCTCATATTGGCACGACTTATCGGTTATTGGGGTCTGACGTTTACCACCCATAGACTTGATATGCGACATATCAGACAAGGAGACCGGACTGTACGGTAGTGTCACTGTCAGGCTTTTTGCAGGAGTTAGAGCGGGCTTGCTTGCTGATCTTCTGATCGCTCAATACCCGGGTAGCCGTTACGTCCAGCTAGTACCGCTAACGGCTTGTTGGTGTTTGATATGATCATCACCTACTGCCGGCGTATTGACGAGTCTTTAGAGTCCTACATAGAGGTTGTACTGGCTCAGGCAAAACGAGATAAGAGCGCATATGTGATATGTGCAGGACCGAGAATGATACGAGTATGTGATACCGTATTCTATTCTCGCGATGATTGTATCGATTGGTTATATGCGATATAACCTAGTTATCGAATCAAGGATTGATTCGATAAGTCGATACATTGGATATTAGTCGGTTATATGCGATATGACCGGATCGTTAAATCAAGTGTTGATTTAATGATTTAATGTACAATTATATATTTGATACATTACTTTACATTAACTAGTATTGGTTCACTTAAGATTGATTTTCTCACTTAATGTGCACAAATTGAATATGTGATATATTTTTGTGCACAAGTTTGTATCATGTTTGATAATACATGCAAACTTGGGTGTGTGTATCACTTACCCCTTGATTAGGTTAATGGTTATGGTTTTATGTATTTTATTTATTTTGGAAAAACTAAATGGTGGCTTTTTGTTTCTTTGCTAGAAGCTTCATGAAGCATGCTAGCATCTTTGAAAAAGTCTTGCCATTTTGTTTTATCCTTAACCTAACCATCAACCTAAATCCTAGTTTATTCTCTACATGTGTTAACTCACCCATGGTTGCAATATGATAAACATCACTTGATTTTCTATTTTATAAAAGGATTTCTTTTCTTTCTTCTTCTTCTTCTTCTTCATGAAGAAAAAGAAAAGCTTGCTAGAAAATTATCAAGTAATGAATCCAAGTGAGAAATCAAAATCTAAAGAGTACCCACTTCCTATCTCACCATCCTCTACTAGACTAGCACTTTAGTTTAGGGTGTTTGCTTCACTAATTCTATGGTTAGTGAGGTAGAAGCTTGAGTCCGTATTCCCTCGACATAGATCATCTTCGGCACCGAAGACTTCAAGCGATCCCGTTGCAATTTCGTCTTGAAGCCGTCCGAGAGTCCGGGAGTTGATTGATCGCAGCGAAGGGACGTCGTCATGGAGCTTTGGAAGTGAAGGACCGGATCTACAAAGATTGTAGTCCCTTCCCTTTAGTGTAAATGCGATCTACTAGCTTTAAGTTTCGCCTAATCTCTAGTTAATAATCTTGCTTCGGGTTGTTCGGCACCTAAAAATTTTAATCCGGCATGGTCGATGCCTTGTAGAGCCTCCTTAGTGTGCTTAGTAACCCTACAGCATATGTATGAACATGCACATTATGATTGCGGTATGAATGTAAAAACGGAAGTGTAATAACCACTCATCTGTGATATACAAGAATAACTGCAACTATATGACTCGAGACTAAACTAGTGTCCATCAAACCTCCTAAGGAACTAAACCTAAGAAAACTAGTCAATAAGAAATAAGAGTCCACCTAAGATCTGAATCCATATCTCTAATAGTCGGCGATCCAGACTCAATAGCGTTACGTACGTAGTACGACTTCCTCGAATCAAGAGTGCGGATCAATCATCACATCTATACCTCGTACGGTAAATCCATCGTACGGCATCCCAATATCGGGGTACGGGTCAAGTATCATCTACGTGTCTCATCATTCATATAATATCATCATCAACACATGTCATGAACAAGGTGACATACTATAATCGCATATATCAATCATATATCATTGCCATCATAAATATACCTCATTAATTTATCCTCCGAAATATCATGTCATATGTATCATATTGATTAAGTCACACCTATATCATATCGCCATCAAGTCACACCTATATGATATCGACATCAAGTCACACCTATATGATATCGACATCAGGTCACACCTATATGATATCGACATCAGGTCACACCTATATGATATCATAATCAAGTCATACATATATCATAACGTGATCAGTCACAAGTTACAGTCCGGGTTCTATTTTAGAGTTCCATGTACCTCAATATCATCACCACCCATTATAATTTATGTATACCTGTTCATTATCTCATTTTCTAATGATCCGCTAACATTTTAATACGACTGTATAGCCAAGAATCATGGCATCAAGCCCAGTTATACTGTTTCATTCCCGTGTATCATATCACATCATTGTATCCCATATACGTGTTGTATATATATATATATATACCTACACCTAGTCCTATATATACACATACACGTAAACACCACGTCGAGTTTCAGTGTGTGCGTGTGTGTGTATATACCTGAAACCTACGAATCTCTTCCAAGGTATTCATCCTCTGGTATGGTCTTCCTAAATCAGTCTAGTCCAGCCTAGGGTCATTACTAGGGTCCTACTCATTAAAAATCTAGGGTCACATCTGGCTTCCTAATGTTAATAAGTACTATTCCTATTCTACGTTGCGGGGGTGCTAAACGCCATCTACCCGACTTTCCCCCGTAGATATATATCGACTCACCTGGTCCTTGTCTGCCGAAGACGGTGTCGCCATCCTCTTCTTCATCGCCCGCAGTCCACGTGAGGGGTACCTATACGCAAACATATATAGTATCGTAAACTGAATCAAGGACAAAAGTCAAAACGACGCGCGGAACGCGCATAGGTTAAAACCTATGTCCTGTTCACGCAAAAGAACTAAATATCGCTCGATATCGGCGTACAAACTCCGATTAACCGAGATAAACATCAACAAACAACTCGTAGTTTAAAACTCATTACTTTTAATATAAAACATGATTTAATCCATCGAAACCCCAAAAATCGATCAAACAGTCAGATTTCGTAAAACCCGAAAACGCCAATTTACCGTTTTACTTCAAAACTTGATGTTTAAAAGAAACTAATGGTCGTAATACATATTAAATAGCATAACTAGATTATACAAACCACTACTATATTTTTATTACATAAATTTGTATTAATACAAAATTCTTAGTTTGCAACTTTTATCAATTTTCAACATCTTACAAGCAAAAATTCCACAATTCCACAACTAAACTTGATTTTGCATGATTTAATGTACTAAACTACAATTCATGATGATAATAATATAATGAAACCATAAATTAGATTTTAAATCTCATTTATTTAAGAATTTCTAAAATCTAGTTAAAAAATAACATTTTTCTCACAATTTCCATTATCAATTTGAAAACTAGTATCCAAACTAGGTTTTTCATTCCATTAATATGTTAATATTCTCATTAAAACCACAATCTAATAATAAAAACCCTAATTATAATTTTATCTAACATTTTTTTATGTTTTGCAAAAATCTAGTTTACAAAAATAATCTAATTAAACAATTTAAATGCAATAACTAGCAAATTTTGCTACTAAATTAGGTTAAACATTTCCTAGTATGTTAAACTAAAATTTTGGATCAAAACCTAAGAATCAAAACCCTAATAAAAATTTAATAACCATATTCTAGAAATTTAAATCTTAAACTTAAAACTATATTAAACAACACAATAATCAATTTCGGATTAAAATAAACAACACTTGACAAAAGGATTAAAATTTTACCTCAACACATTGAGATCCAAACATGCAACTTGACCCTAAAATATGGCTCACTTGCTTCCAAATTCAAGTTAAATAGGAGCAAAGGAAATTGAATAGGGTTTAGTGAAGAATTTGTGCTAGTATATGTTGAATTTTGATGGATTTTGGAGGGTTTTTGAACAAAAATGAAATGGGAAAAATGTGGGGAGGGGAAAACCTGTGCTCGGCCAGGAAATGAGAGGGGAAAAAGTGAGGGAGTGAAGGTGTGGAGGTGTGTAGAAAGTTCCCACATTATTTCTTTCTTTATGTCTTTTCATCTATACTTCATTTTCTTTTTATTTTTCCACTTAACCTAATTCTAGAAACCACTTGATGATCCAAGTGAGAGGGGGCTGCCAAGGCTGACCAAAAATAGTGTGAGGGAGTAAAAGAGAGTGTGGTTTTGTTTGGAAAAAGATAAAAGTTATACCGCACTCCATTTGCACTAATTTCACCGAAAAAAAGCCTTTTTCTTCGATATTTTCTAACACCGGTTAACAACCCTATTTCAATTCAAAAACTACATGATAAAATTTTGTTTAATGTATTATGATGCACAAAATTTGTTTCAACTCATTCCAGTTTGTAATTTTCCCGAATTAAATGTATTAGTGACGGCTTAAATAATATTAAAATAATTAATTTCGGAAAAAAAATTCAGAAATTTTGAAATTTCACCAGTGGCTCAATAAACACCAAATACTAGCAATTACATAGCTAAAATATGTATATTTAATTTTAAAATAAAGATATTTATATTTTGACTTTTTACAGAAACCCCCCTTATTTTACCGATTTTCCGAAATTTCACCAAAACGATTTTCACAACGTTACACAAGGAGGCCGCGGAGGTGACCAAGATCCGGATCGATCCTCGGAGCTTGCATGGACGAGGAGGACAAAGGAAAGAAGACCCAAAGGACTTGTTGCATGAGGTACAATCTCCTTAGCATAATAGATAGAACCTCTTGTTGTTTGTTAGCAATGGTTTGGTAAAGATCCTCAAGTTTTAGTCCATATTACCTTGTGTTAAAAATTTGATTTTTACCTATTCCGCCTCCCCGTAAGCACCGGGATGGGTAACGTGGACTTACAGTGGTATCAGAGCCTCGCTAAACCATTACTAACTTGTTAGCAAAGTGTTAGAAATTCGATCGCCGGAAAAAATCGCAAAATACATCAAAAATTGCACTTTTCTGTCGATTTTAAAAACTGGTCCAAAAATTTTTCCAAGGACCTTAAAAATACGTGCAGTCTTTTTGAAGGACACAAAAGAAAATTGAGACCATGAATCGGTCAGACCGCCGCGGAAGCGCGGCCAAACCAAGGGTTTGGCCGTGGATCCGCGGCCGAGTCGAAGCCGAGTCAACTTAGTTTTCCTGATTCCTGTCCATATTTGTATTTTGTGATTTTTAAGATAGTTTGTTTCTGCCCAGATTTTGCTGAGTACTGTGTTGTGCTTGGGGTAGTTTCATATCAAGTTATCGATCAAAATTCTAAGTACTTTTGCTAATCGGATCTTCTGTGATGTGATATATGTATTGAACGTTTACTAATCACTATATGTCGATTAGTGGGGGTTATACATATCTGTGATCTGTGATGTTGGTTTGTGTATATGAACTTGTTGGATTGTCGTGATGAATAGCCGGGGATATGAGATGAGAGTTTTCATTTTTCATTCAATGTAAAATTTGTAATTTGATGTAATATTATTTTATGGCCGCACATCCAGGTTGAGGTTGTAGCCGCCATTGTATATTATTTCTTTTACTGTTTTTACTCCTAGGATAGACCCAAGGTGGGGTGCACAAACTATCGGGTATTTTGAAGTGCCGAGTGGCCTACTCACGTTGTTGAGGGAGGTTGCTTTACTTCGAGTACTTGGTGGGTAGTTTGCCGCACCCGTAGGGGTCTAGGGTGGGGTTTGGTTATTCATCGCGACCGTGTAATCCGTCTTTTGTTGCAGGCTCGAAAGAAACACGGATTCCTAGCATATCCACTGTGTTCATCTATGATCTGGAATGGCTATCATTGCATCTGACGAATGTATATATCTATATATGATATCTAGTAGGCGTTGCTTATGTTTTGCATCCGCGCTAGTCCAGCCCCCGCTCTGTCGTTAGTTAAGTAACCTAACGGGTGATGACGGGGCCCAGTGGCGAATGCGGATGGCATAAGCGTACGTCAT
This sequence comes from Agapanthus africanus, assembly GCA_030015575.1. NCBI lineage: Eukaryota > Viridiplantae > Streptophyta > Magnoliopsida > Asparagales > Amaryllidaceae > Agapanthus > Agapanthus africanus. The sequence goes on from JASDDO010000022.1 coordinate 280,946,651, forward strand.
ATTTTCGTTGTTTTCTGCAATGGTAGGATTAATTGATGGGACGCATTAAATTAATGCAAAGAAAACAAACCAAAGTTAAATTGTTGGAACAATTTCAAAACCACTCGGTTTTTTCAAAACAGAAAAACTTTTTAAAACGCGGAGCTTAAACTACTTATTTTTAAAAGCTATCAGGTTCCTTCGATTATATCAAGTTCACTACGTTCACGGTTTCGCCAAAACCATTCGTAGCCCTCCGTCATTTCAGTTAAATATTCAGTAGTATTCAAGCTATGTATTTTGACCTTCGCCAAGGCATAGTGATTGGTAGCTGCTGAATATTTATCTATAGCATAGATAGATGCGTTGGTTTGGGAAAGTCGTACTACTATTTTGGCCTTCGTCAAGGGTATGTACGGGTGGGTTCAAATTAACCTGGATAATGACGGGTAGAACTTGACATGTGACTTATGATATGTTGGCCTTCGTCAAGGTCATAAGAGCATGGGGCAAAAATCCACATCGGGAGTTTCTAAAGAAACTGAAACTTGCTAGTGTTGCATACCATTTGGAGTTTGATAATGTTGGTAGGATTCCTTCAGTATTATCTCACAATGATATTCGGATCCCGATCCTACTGTGAGTATCCGCTACTCCTCGGGAAACTTTTCACTTAACGATCAATGCTATAAACCAAGTAGGTGTCTAGAAAGGTGGTAGCGGGGCTACGCCCATAGGGAAAAGAGGTTATTTAATTAAGGAACTTCGCGAAAGCGTCGTAAAACCTCCCTCGAAGTACCGACACCAGCCTGGCTGAACGGTTAAGCAAGTATTGTACGGTGAGATTAATCCCGACTAATTCTTCTTTTATAGTTTGAGGAAGGATTCGAGAAACAGTAGGAGCCATCCTGTTTAGATAAACTAAAAACCAATCTAAACTTGCAAGAGCATCATGCTAAGTGTTTTCTTCTCTCTCTCTTAATTGCAGCAACCCAGTGACCAGACATAGGTTACATCTTGATAATAAAATGACTGAATCTGACTGTTATGACTGGCAAAGATCTGTCCAGATGTCCACTACCTATGACAAGCTGGGACACCTCCTCACTAATCAAACCCCTGCCGTCTCAGGACCAGTTTCCCTTGTCACGGATATTGATATCCATAAGACATCGGAAAAAGACCGTGCGAATGCCAAGTGCCTCGTGTTGGCCTCAGTTGATGGTGCATACCAGAGGCAGCACGAGAAGATGGACTTAGCTTCTGTCTTCCTCCATAACAAAAATTTATATGGAGAGCAATCTCGTATCGTAAGATATGAGACCTCGAACGAATTGCTTCAAGCGAGGTTGGCGTTCGGGTCATCTGTAGAGGGCAACGTCCTTACAGAGACTAGCTATTTTGATAAGCTCACGGACCTGAAGACCACGTTGAAGAACGGGTCAAGTACTGACTTGATTCTACAGTCTCTACCCTCTACTTATACCCTGAAGGAAACCAGGGAAGAAGAAGGAAAGGGAAGGGCAAAAGTTTTAGGACAAGATATAGTAAAGGAGGGACGTTCCTATTGTTACGGGAATGAACATTGGCAGAAGGATTGCAGGGATAGCAAAGCCAGTAGCCAGGATTCGAAGCATTTATGGCTTCGGCTTCGGGTGTGTTTGTAATAGAAAACTGTATGTCAATTAACCCTACTTTCTGGGTATTGGATACCAGATCAGGATCTCACATCTGTAATTCATTACAGGCTCTGAGAAACCGTAGAGTTATCAGGATAGGTGATATGACTCTCAGGGTTGCCAACGGAATGTGCGTGAACGCTGAATCCGTAGGGGAAAATCACCTTGGATTGACAAGTGGGCAGATATTGATTCTGCGTAACTGTTAGTATGTACCTAGTATGGCTTGTAATATCATATCTGTATCCATACTTTCTAAGGAAGGATATGATTTTACTTTTGTAAACGATGTGGTCCACATCCACCTAAATCAAGTTCTGATTAGGTCAGGTATGTTAGTTATATGTATGCCCTAGAGGCCATTACTGTACATACGATGTATATTGTAATGGATGCTTGGACATATATAGGGAGGACTTTCTTGCTCGACATGATAGTATACTATCTGGTTGTACTTTATCTTAACATGTACTCTGATTGTCTCTATTTTACATGTTGATAAAGCCCTTAGGATATGTACTCGACTACTGGGACAATGATGAGATCATACTAGTGGGGCCACGGTAGTCGACGAGTACATCCTATAACTGTTCCTAGTCGAGGGTGTATCGAGACAGGGCATCGATGCACCAGAGTAGACTAGTGTATACGCATCTTGACCCATATGATGGGCGATAGATGATCCTATATCCATCGTTGTTTGACATCAAGGATGGTGTATGGGTGCTCAGTGGAGACTGGTACACTGGACGGACTCGGAGAGAACTCCCAGATGGTATTATACCTCATGTTAGATGGCAGTTCTCTGGTAACACTGGTACAGGGTAGTCTATTGACCCGAGATCGTCATAGAGTCTTGTGTGATTCCCACTGTGCTTTGATTTCCATCATACCACGTCTAAGAGGGCGTGCAAAAAGGTGGCTTTTGGGTACAGTCCTGAATCACATGGAGGCAATGAGCAATAGGAGGGGATTCGTCTCTCCCGGTATAGGGAGTTGATGTTGTGCTATGCTCGATTGGCTATAACCGGAAATCCCTGGCCAGGGTTGCTGAGATTTATTGATAAGTGTTATCAGTAGTTTCTTGAACTGTTATAGACCTCATATCGACACGACTTATCAAGCTACTGGGGTCTGACGTTTACTACCCCTAGACGAGATATGCGACATATCAGACGACGAGACCGGACTGTACGGGAGTGTTACTGATTGGATTCACAGGAGAATGTACAGGCTTGCTTGTTGATCTTCTGAGCACTCAATACCTGGGTGGCTGTTACGTTTAGCTGACCGCTTGCAGCTTGTGGGTGTTTGATATGATCATCACCTACTGCCGGCGTATTGACGATTCTTTAGAGTCCTACACAGAGGTTTCTTGGCTCAGGCAAAAAGGAGTAGGAGAACATATGTGATATGTGCGGGACCGAGGATAATGCGGTATGTGATACCGTATTGGATTCTCGCGATATGAGATATCGGCCGGGTATATGTGATATAGTCGGGTCATCGTATTAGTCGGTTATATGCGATATAGCCGGATTGTCGGATCAAGTGTTGATTCGATAATTTAATGTATAATAATATATATGATATATTAAATTACATTAACTAATATTAGCTCACTAAAAGATTCTTTTTCTCACTCGGGTAATACATTGATATATATGCGATATATGTTAATTGTATTATTTTATATTGTTACGATAAATATTATATATGTGATATATAATATTGTAACATGATATGATAACTAATGCAACATATTTAGTGGAGATTAAATAAGGTTAGGGTTTGTTTTGGGTTAGTTCCTTCTTGATGATTCTAGAAGGTTTCTTTTTGTTTTTGCATAGATATTTACATATGACTCATGCTTTAACCCAACCCAAACCCTAACCCTAGTTAATTCTCTACATGGGTTTAGTTGACCATGGTTGCATTATTCATCATATTTATCTTTTCATTATTCATCACAAAAAGATCATGATTTATTCTTCTTCTTCTTCCTTCTTTCTTTTCATGAAAAAGCTTTCTAGCATTTTCTAAGTGATGAAAAATAAGTGAGAATAAGAAAACAAATGAGAGAAAAAATCCTAATTCATCATCCTCATCTATCCTTGCCATTTAGATGAGGGTGTTCACATCATTTCATGAGTGATAGCTTGTGTTAACGAAACTTCAAGGTAGATCATCTATGTTATCGAAGATCGGAAGCAAGACTGCATCTTTTTCTTCGTGAAGCCTCTCGAGAGTCCGGAACACGATGATCGCAGCGAAGGGACCTCAACACGGAGCTTAAGAAGTGAAGGACCTGATCTACAAAGGTTGTAATCCCTCTCACTTAGTGTTAAAGAGTTTAACATGCTAGTTTTCGCCTAAACCCTAGTTTAAAGATCTGGCTTTGGGTTGTTCGGCACGGCTAAATTTTAAATCGGGTATGGTTGATGCCTCGTAGACCCTTGTGCGTGTGCCCAGCAACCCTACAAGGTACATTAGAAAACGGAATATACGTACTTAATCAAGCTCAGGTTTTCAGTGTCCAGAACACACTTAAAAGAAAGTCTTCGGACACAAATCAGGCTTTCTTATGGCATTATAGACTGGGTCACATTAATGAGACACGGTTAACAAAGTTACATAAAGAGGGATACTTGAATCCGTTCGAGTATCAGTCGTATGCTACTTGTGAATCTTGTCTCATGGGAAAGATGACAAAGACTTCGTTCACTGGACACGGAGTAAGAGCGAGCGAGCTCTTGGAACTCATACACAGTGACGTGTGTGGTCCAATGTCTACACATGTGCGAAGTGGTTATTCATACTTCATTACTTTTACGGATGATTTCTCTAGGTATGGACATGTCTTCCTAATGAAGCATAAATCCGAGGCCTTTGAGAAATTTCGGGAATACAAGAATGAAGTTGAAAAAAAAACAGGCAAAAAGACACTGAGATCTGATCGAGGTGGTGAATACTTAAGTGCCGAGTTTCTGGACTACTTAAAAGAGAATGGAATTCTCTCTCAGCTTACTCCTCCATACACACCACAACACAACGGTGTATCTGAAAGGCGGAATCGAACCCTATTGGATATGGTTCGTTCCATGATGAGTAAGGCTGAGTTACCGCGATCTTTCTGAGGTTATGCACTAGAATCAGCTGCATATCTTTTGAACAAGGTTCCTCCAAGACTGTGCCTACCACACCATATCAGATGTGGTGTGGGAAGAAACCCTATCTTCAATATCTGAAGATATGGGGATGTCCAGCTTTTGTTAAAAAGCAGCATGCGGACAAACTCGAAGCACGCTCAATACTGTGTAAGTTTGTGGGATACCCAAAGAACTCCAGGGGGTATCTTTTCTATTAGGCAGAGGAAGAAAAAGTATTTTTTTCTCGTCATGCTCACTTTCTGAAACATCAGTTTTTAGAAAAGGAAACAAGTGGGAGCGCAATAGAACTGGAAGAAATTCCGGAAGCACAAACTATTACTGAAAGCTTGGTAGAACCAGAAGTTTCAAGAGAACCGGACATCTCAGCACCACTCCGCAGGAGTAGTAGGCAGTCTCATCCGCCCGAGAGATACTACGGTTTTCTCATAGACGGGGATCGAGAGGATTGCGTCATTGAAAATGATGAGCCTACTAGCTTCCAGCAAGCCATTCAGAGCGGTGACTCGGTAAAATGGCTGGATGCAATGCGGACCGAGATGGAGTCCGTGTACACCAACAAAGTTTGGATTTTGGACATTGCTCCAGAAGGGGTAAAACCCGTAGGCTGCAAATGGATCTTCAGAAAGAAGATTGGTGTAGATGGGCAGGTTGAAACCTATAAAGCTAGACATATTGCAAAGGGTTTTCGTCAAAGACCTAGTTTGGACTATGACGAAACCTTTTCTACAGTGGCTATGCTCAAATCCATTCGGATCCTTCTTGCCATTGCTGCCTTCCACGATTATGAAATCTGGCAGATGGACGTAAAGGCGGCTTTTCTAAATGGAAATTTGGAAGAGTGCGTCTATATGGATCAGCTGGAGGGTTTCATTCAGAGTGGGAACAGCGGTAAAGTGTGCAAGTTGGTTAAGTCCATTTATGGACTGAAGCAGGCATCGCGGAGTTGGAACATCTGCTTTGATGATACTATCAAAGAATTCGACTTTATCAAAAATCCGGATGAACCATGCATTTACAGTAAGATTATAGGGAGAACTGTGGTATTCCTCGTCTTGTACGTGGATGGCATTCTCCTAATAGGAAATGACATTCCTATGCTACAGTCAGTCAAAGGATTCTTGTCACAGAGGTTCTCCATGAAGGACCTGGGCGATGCCAACTACATTTTGGGGATCCAGATCTATCGTGATCGATCTAAGAGGATGTTGGGACTTTTGCAGTCTAGGTACATCGACACCATACTGAAACGATTCAGTATGGAAGATTCAAAGCGCGGTAATCTACCGGCTTGTCATGGAATCACCCTCTCCAAAGAGATGTCTCCCAAGACTGATTTGGAAAGGGCTCGCATGTCATCTATACCCTACGCATCTGCGATAGTCTCTATAATGTATGCGATGTTATGTACCAGACCAGATGTAGCATACGCATTAAGCGTTGTAAGCCGGTATCATTCGGACCCAGGGGAGAAACACTGGATAGCAGTAAAGAACATTCTCAAGTAACTGAGAAGGACTAAGGAGGTGTTCTTGGTGTATGGTGGAAAAGACCTCCAGATCAAGGCCTTTGCTGACTTCAGCTTCCAGAGTGATAAGGATGACTCCAAGTCTATGTCGGGTTATGTCTTTATCCTCAATGGAGGGGCGGTTTGCTGGAAGAGTTCCAAGCAGGAAACCGCTGCTGACTCAACTATGGAAGCGGAGTACATAGCTGCTTGTGATGCCGTAAAGGAAGCTGTCTGGATGAAGAAGCTCCTCACGGAGCTTCAGGTGGTTCCTACCATTGTTGATCCAATACCACTGTATTGTGACAACAACGGCGCTATAGCTTTAGCGAAGGAACCCAGGTCCCATCAGAAGTCCAGACACATTTTGAGGCGGTATCACCTGATCAGGGAGATCGTAGATCGCCGGGAGATCGAGGTGAAGAGAGTAGATTCGGAGAATAACACTGCAGATCTATTCACGAAGGCCATACCCGAGACTCAGTTTGAGTGGCTGATCGAGATGATAGGTCTTCGATACGCTAGTACATGGCCCTAGTGCAAGTGGAAGATTGTTAGTGTATATGCCCTAGAGGCCATTACTGTATCATACTAATTTGTATATTACTTAATGGAAGCTTGGGATATTCACAGTTGTATAGACAATCTTGCTCAAAACGGTAGTATGCTACTTGGTTTGTCTCTACTTTAATATGTGCATGTGTTTCTGTTAGTTATATGTATGCCCTAGAGGCCATTACTGTACATTGGATGTATATTGTAGTGGATGCTGGGACATATATAGGGAGGACTTTCTTGCTCGACATGATAGTATGCTATCTGGTTACACTTTACCTTAACGTGTATACTGATTGCCTCTCTATTACATGTTGGTAAAGCCCTTAGGATGTGTACTTGACTACCTGGACTATGATGCGGATCATACTAGTGGGGACATGGTAGTCCATAAGTACATCCTTCAAAGTCCCTAGTCGTGGGTGTATCGAGACGGGGCATCGATATACCAGAGCAGACTAGCGTATACCTTCTCGACCCATACAGATGGGCGATGGATGATCCCATATCCATTGGTGTTTGACATCGGAGATGATATACGGGTGCTCAGTGGAGACTGGGTACACTGGACGGACTCGCCGAGAACTCCCAAATGGTATTATACCTCACGTCAGATGGCAGTTCTCTGGTGACACTGGTACAGAGTAGTCTGTTGACCCGAGATCGTCATAGAGTCTTGTGTGGTTCCCACTGTGCTTTGATTTCCATCTTACCATGTCCAAGAGGGCGTGCAAAACGGTGGTTTTTGGGTACAGTCCCGAGTCACATGGAGGCAATGAGTGATAGGAGGGGATTCGTCTCTCCCGGTATAGGGGGTTGATGTTGCGCTGTGTTCGATTGGCTATAACAGGAAATCCTTGGCCAGGGTTGCTGAGATTTACTGGTAAGTGTTACCGGTAGTTTCTCGAATTGTTATAGACCTCATATCGACACGACTTATCGAGCTATTGGGGTCTGACGTTTACCACCCCTAGGCGAGATATGCGACATATCAGACGATCAGACCGGACTGTACGGTAGTGTTACTGGTTGGATTCACAGGAGTGTGAGCGGGCTTGCTCGTCGATCTTCTGATCGCTCAATACCCGGGTGGCCGTTACGTTTAGCAGACCGCTTGCGGCTTGTGGGTGCTTGATATGATCATCACCAGCTGCCGGCGTATTGACGAGTCTTTAGAGTCCTACACAGAGGTTTCCTGGCTCAAGCGAAATGAAATAGGAGCGCATATGAGATATGTGCGGGACCGAGAATAATGCGTGTATGTGATACCGTATTTCATTCTCGCGATAAATGTATCGAATTGTTGTATGCGATATATCCTAGTTATCGATTCAAACGTTGATTCAATAAGCCGATACATTGTGTACTAGTCGGTTGTATGCGACATGACCGGATCATTGAATCAAGTGTTGATTTAATGATTTAATGCATAATTATATATTTGATATATTACTTTGCACTAACTAGTATTGGTTCACTTTAAAGGATTTTCTCACTTGGATGTACAAGTTGTATATATGATATACTTTTTGTGCAAATGATTGTATCATGTTTGATGATACATGTTTACTTGGTTAAGTGTAAAGAATTAAACCATGGTTAAACTTATGATTAGGGTTTTGTTTTCTTTTTCATTTATTTGTCTATTTATTCATTTTGGAAATTAAATGGAAAAGAGAAAAGAATGGTGGCTTCTTTTGTTGTTTAGTTAAAGCTTCATGAAGCTTTGACTTAGTCCACCATTCTTATCTCATCCTTAACCCTAACCATACCTTTCAACCATGATTAATTCTCTACACTAAAACATGGTTCTATGATGATAAGAATGGATTATTCTTTTCATTTTAGAATTAACATATCATAACATTTCTTCCTCTTCTTCCTTGAACTCAAGAAGAAAAAGCTTTCTTCATCAATGGTGAATTGAGCAAATGAGTGAGAAATCCAAAACTAAAGTCTACCCACTTCCTATTTCTTCATCCTCTACCTCTTGCCAAGTAGTAGAGTGTGTTTTCTTCACAAGTTTCTGTAAGTCTACGCTAGCGCCCCGGCAGTCTACAGACGCCAAATGCGGAACAAAAACTTTTAACTTGGCGCTATCGTATACTTTAACCCGGATCTGCCATTATTGCTAAACTAACAAACTGTAAAGAGTGTAGAATGGTTATACCGAACGATCCGAGTCCTTCGTTCTTCAACCATCATCCCACGCTCCGTTGCGGCTGCTCCGATCTCGTCGATCGCCGATGTCCTCGTCGAAGTGGCACCACATGATCGGTTCTTTAAACGGGCTCCCGCCTCTGACTCGAGGCAACTCGATCGTCAAGTTTGCTAAAAGAGACGACCAAGATTGATGTAGAGAATGAGTAGATGACTTTGTCTCACTTCGTCCAAATCCGTGGACGATCGGTTAATGAAGTTGCCGTGGAAATCGGGTGATGGAATGAACTGTAAAATTCCATGCACCCCAAATACTATCATATCTTTTCTAACCGAAAATGAAACCTCAAGTGAAATGAGATCGATCAAGAGAGAGAGAGAGAGGGGCCGGCCACCTTATAAAGAAGAGGGAGGTGACCGTAGGAGGAGGGAGGTGACCATAAACCAAAAGCTTCTCACTTAAATATCTTTAGCCAAAACAAAATGCATTAACTACAAAGCATGAGTCATTAAGCATAGTCACCACTTAATAAATGCAACCAATGAAAACCCTACACCAATAAGCCTAGTCACCTCATCTAGAATCTTCTAGAAGAATCCACACTCTTCTTAAGAAAAGATAAACCCGTCTTTAACCAAATGTTAAAAGACGGCTGATAGAAAACGGGAAACTGGCAACTTCCAAAAGTGATCCTGAAACGAATTTCAGGACAACCCCGAAACTGTATAAATATACCCGCATTTGTATTACGACCGAATACAAATGCAACTGAGACAAAGATATTATACCTACTCAATATAATACTCGGATCCGGCTTAAACCAAAGCCGACCAGTATCATCTATCCGAAAATCGACACGTGCGTAAACGCACGTGCATTTTCCGAACCCTGCCATAAAACCATACGGCCTCTACAACGTTTCGCCCGAACTTGGGAAACTGTCTGTGGGGGACTCTAATGACTCGTCAGCACCCTGGCAGTGGGTTTAACCACAAACCGTCAGCGGCACTAGCTATGCGTAACGGCTGCCCATGGACTGACCTCAAGGGTGGCCGAGGAGCGAACTCAAGGGAGACCGATGAGCGAACTCCTCCGAAAACCCTACTGAGCCTAACAGTGACAATGTATATACAGTCCGGTCCGTTCGTCAATGAGTATCGCATATCCGCCTAGGGGGCTAGCAACGTCAGACCCCCAATAGCAGTATAAGTCGTGTCGGAGTGTAGCCCAGAACGCCCTGAGATACTACTGGAATACCTACCAGTAAATCTCCTGCCTCGGCCGAGGGCTTTGCGTAATGGCTCTCCTAGACACAGCACGATCTCGCCCCCAATACCGGGAGAGACGAATCCCCTGCCGATCCGCTCACGTGCCTCCATATGGCTCGGGACTGTACCCAAAAGCTACCTGTTTGCACGACTCCTTTGAGCCGTGGTAGGGTAGAAATCAAAGCACAGTGGGAACTCACACGAGACAAATGACGACCTCAGGTCGATGAACTAACCTGTACACATGTCACCAGGGAACTGCTATCTGACGATAGATATAGTACTAACTAGCAGATTCCCGGCGAGTCCTGTCCGGTGTACTCATAACCCAATGAGCACCTGTATACATCTTAGGTGATCCAACTACACCAGTGGCTTGTGAGACCGGCCACCGCCCCTCGTCGGGGTCTCGACTGTACACACTAGTCTACTCCGGAGTATCGATGCCCTGTCTCGAAACTCCCACGACTGGGGACCACAATTAAGGATATGCATCTAAACTACCCAACTCTCACGTATATGATCGCCCTCATACAGTTGGTAGTAAAGCAAGATCCTAAGGGCTCTATCAAAGTGTAACATGCAATCAGTCACCTGAACATGTACACGACTGATAAAGGCAAACCAGATAGCAAACTATCATCTCGAGTAAGACTGTCCTACCGGGATAGGTCCTCCGCAATCATTGCAATCACGTACCTGCGATCCAATAATTGACTATGAGGGCACTATCTCCAACAGTTTCTTGACTTGATGAAGTCGGAGCTTGATTTAGCGATGCCTCGACGTAGATCATCTTCGGCATGGACATCGACGACCTAGCTCGCCATTTCTCCGACGAAGCGACACTAGAGCCCGGATTTTGATTTGGACAGTGGAGACAACTTCGTTGCGGAGCCGTGGAGGTGGAGCACCGGATCTACAAAGGTTGTATTTCCGTTAAACTCGTAGTTAAGTGTTAACTAGTTTCTATTTCGCCTAGACATCTAGCATACGATCCGTAGTCGGGTCTCTCGGCACCTAGAATTTTTGAATTTGGCATGTTCGATGCCTTGTGAGACCTCACTAGAGTGCCTAGGAACCCTGCAGTTTCTTTTAGCATATCGCTTATACATATTAGCGGAGCCCTTAGGATCTTTGCTTGATTACCAGCGTTGTGATGGCAGTCACACTTGTGGGGGCTGGGTAATCTACAAGCACATCCTTATACAGGTCCCTAGTTATAGGATTATCGAGACGGGGCATCGATACTCTGGAGTAGACTAGCGTATGCACTTCTCATCCCAGCAGGGGAGATGGTCTGTCCCACAGCAATCAGTACGTTGTACTGGAGATAGTATGCGGGTGCTCTTTAGGTTACGAGTACACTGGACAGAACTAGTCGGGAACTGTTGGTTGGTACTATACCTATCGTCAGATAACAGTTCCCAGATGACAGGAGTACAGCTTAGTCCGTCGACTTGACACTGCTACTTCGCCTCGAGTGTATTCCCGCTGTACTTTGATTACTACCCTACCATGGCTCAAAGGAGTCGTACAAACAGGTAATAGTTGGGTGCAGTCCCGAAGCACTTGGAGGCAGTAGTGGTTAGATAGGATTCGTCTCTCCCAGTATTGGGGGTTGATATCGCGTTGTGTCTAGGAGAGCCATTACACAAAGTCCTTGGCCAGGGCAAGCGAGAATTACTGGTAGTGTTTCCAGTAGTTTCTCAGGGTGTTCTGGGCTATACTCCGGCATGACTTGTACCGCTATTAAGGGTCTGACGTTTACCGCCCCCCTAGGCCCGACATACGATACTCATAGACGAACAGACCGAACTGTACGGAGATTGTCACATTTAGGCTCAGTAAGAGTTCGGATGGGTTTACCTCATCGGCCTTCTTGTCGGCATCTACCTGGGGACCGTTACGTACAGCTAGTGCCGCTTAAGGTCTTTGGTTAAACCCACTGCCAGCGTAGTGTCGAGTCTTTAGATTCCCACACAGAGAGTTTCCCTGCACTGGGCGAAAGGTGTAGAGGCCGTATGGTTTTATAGCAGGGCTACGATCACTTACGTGCACTTGTGCGCGTATGCTGTTCGGGCAGACAATGCTGGTAGGCTTTGGTTTAAGCCGGATACTAGTATTGTATGGATGTATTAGTTTTGTCTTCTATGCAATCGCATTCTACGGAATGCAGATGCGGATGTGTATGCACGGTTGTGAGGAGCGAAGAAGAAGGTGGTGCCTCATTAGGGTTTTGACCGTTGGTTCGGTCAAAACCATTATGAGGTGAGGAAAATATTTACTAATCTTTTTAATGATAATTGTGTTATGGCTAATTGCTTTGACCATTTGACCATGCTTGACCATTTGACCTAGTTGACCATTGTTGACTTGGACTATTCTTGAGAGCACTAGATCCTTCTTTTGCTTTTTGCTTTGGATTTGATTTGAGATGATAATGGTCAAATCAATGTAGCCATCAACTTTATCATGATAAGAGATTAGTAATTATTTGGTTTATGGATCATAATCTCTTACTCATTCTCTCTCTTCAAGAGTGAGCTCCTATGGTTCCTCCTTCTTCTTCCTCTCTTGAATTTTCTATAACTCTCATGTGTTGAGAAAAATATAAACAAAATAGACAAACAAATCCACCACCATCTTCTACACCACCTAAGACATCAAGAATAGCAAACTTGTTGCCCTAGTTACCTCAGCTTAAGGTGGAGCTCGGAGTACAAACTCTCAGGTGGATCGTCTTCGACTCAAGGAGGCCGCGGAGGTGACCAAGATCCGGATCGATCCTCGGAGCTTGCATGGACGAGGAGGACAAAGGAAACAAGACCCGAAGGACTTGTTGCATGAGGTATAATCTCCTTAGCATAATAGATAGAACCTCTTATTGTTTGTTAGCAATGGTTTGGCAAAGATACTCAAGTTTTAGTCCATGTTACATTGTGTTAAAAATTTAATTTTTACCTATTCCGCCTCCCCGTAAGCACTGGGGTGGGTAACGTGGACTTACAGAATTTTCATCTTATGACAATTGTCAGTCATGTCTCAAAGGCAAGATGACCAAAACTCCGTTTAGTGGACACGGAGAAAGAGTTACGGAACTCTTAGGAATGATACATAGTGATGTATGTGGTCCCATGTCTACACATGCTAGGAACGGTTCTTCCTACTTCATTACATTCACTGACGATCTCTCAAGATATGGACATGTATTCCTGATAAAACACAAGTCTGAAGCTTTTGAGAAATTCAGAGAATATAAGAACGAAGTAGAGAACCAAACGGGTAAAAGTATTAAAATCCTTCGATCTGATCGAGAAGGAGAATACTTGAGCAATGAGTTCCTCGATTATCTAAAGGAGAATGGGATTCTCTCTCAGCTTACTCCACCCTATACACCACAGCACAACGGTGTATCGGAGCGGAGGAATCGTACCCTATTAGATATGGTGCGCTTTATGATGAGCAATGCTGAGTTGCCTATTTCCTTCTGGGGGTATGCGCTTGAGACAACCATACACCTATTGAATATAGTTCCTACCAAATCAGTGCCTACCACTCCATATGAGATATGGAAGGGGAAAAGACCATCTCTTAAGTATGTTAAGATATGGGGTTGTCCAGCCTATGTTAAAAGGCACAATCCGGACAAACTCGAGGCAAAGTCTATCTTGTGCAAGTTTGTAGGATATCCCAAGAACTCACAAGGGTATATCTTCTACCACACTGAGGAACAAAAGGTGTTTATTTCTCGACATGCCGCCTTTTTAGAAAAGGAATTTCTTATAAAGGAAATTAGTGGTGAGGAGGTAGAACTGGAAGAAGTTCCAGCAACACAAACTACGACAGAAGATTTGGTGGAACCAGAGGATTCAGTAGTCCCCGACGAACCCCGGCCTCTCCACCGATCTAGCAGGGTTCCTCATCCATCTGAGAGATACTACGGTTTTCTCATTGACGGTGGAAGCGAGGATTGCATCATGGAAGATGATGACCCGACTAGTTTCGAGCAGGCCATCACGAGTGGTGACTCTGTGAAATGGCTGGATGCAATGCGATCTGAGATGGAATCCATGTACACCAACAAAGTATGGACTTTGGAAATTGCTCCTGAAGGGGTAAAACCCATTGGGAGCAAATGGATCTTTAAGAAGAAACTTGGTGTAGATGGAAAAGTTGAGACTTTCAAAGCTAGACTTGCTGCAATGGGTTTTCATCAACGATCAGGTGTGGATTATGAAGAAACCTTTTCTCCAGTGGCTATGCTTAAGTCCATCCGAATCTTACTTTCTAATGCTGCATACCATGACTACGAAATCTGGCAAATAGATGTTAAGACCTCCTTTCTAAATGGTGATTTAGAGGAGTGCGTGTACATGACTCAGCCAGAGGGCTTCGTAGACAGTGGAGCAGCGGGAAGGTATGCAAGCTGCTTAAATCCATCTATGGGTTAAAGCAGGCATCGCGGAGTTGGAACATCTGTTTTGATGTGGTAGTCAAAGAGTTTGACTTCATCAAAAACATAAATGAACCTTGTATATACAAGAAGGTGGCAGAGAGTAAGGTTGTATTCCTCATATTGTACGTGGATGACATACTCTTGATAGGAAATGATGTTCCTATGCTGTACTCGGTCAAGCTCTTCTTATCACAAAGATTCTCAATGAAAGATCTAGGTGATGCCTTCTACATTTTGGGAATTAAGATCTATAGAGATAGATCTAGACGGATACTTGGATTGTCCCAATTCAGGTACATTGACACCATACTAAAGAGGTTTAGTATAGAAGAATCCAAGCATGGGAACCAACCCACAATCTCTGGACTCACTCTCTCCAAAGAGATGTCTCCCAAGACTGATTTGGAGAGAGCTCGCATGCAAGAGATACCCTATGCTTCGGCAGTAGGCTCTATCATGTACGCAATGCTATGTACCAGTCCCGATGTAGCATACTCACTAAGTGTAGTGAGTAGGTATCAAGCAGATCCTGGAGAGAATCAATGGACAGCTGTGAAGAACATTCTCAAGTACTTGAGAAGGACTAAAGAGATGTTCTTGGTGTATGGTAACGGAGAACTCCAGGTGGAGTCCTTTACCGATTCGAGCTTCCAGAATGATAAGGACGACTCTAAGTCGCACTAGGGATTTGTCTTTACCCTAAATGGAGGGGCAGTTTGTTGGAAGAGTTCCAAAAAGGAAACCGTGGCAAACTCGACGATGGAGGCTGAATACATCGCTACCAACGATGCTGCCAAAGAGACTGTCTGGATAAAGAAGTTCATCACTGAACCTGGTGTGGTTCCGTCCATTGAGCATCCAATACCTCTGTATTGTGATAACAATGGAGCCGTGACTTTAGCCAAGGAACCCAGGTCCCATCAAAAGTCCAGACATATTCTGAGGCGGTATCACCTGATCTGGGAGATAATTGATCGACGCGAGATCGAGGTCAGGAGAGTTGATATGAAGGAAAACACTGCGAATCCACTCACAAAAGCCATTCCTCATATACAATTTGAGAGACTCTTCGGGATGTTGGGTATGAGATACTACAACAGCTGGCCTTAGTGCAAGTGGGAGATTGTTAGTTAGATATATGCCCTAGAGGCCATTGTTGTACATATGATGTATATTATAGTGGATGCTTGGATATATATAGAGAGGACTTTCTTGCTCGATATGATAGAATGCTATATGGTTTCACTTTATCTTAACAAGTTAACAAATACTGTTTTGTGATCACGTATTAATAAAGCCCTTAGGATATGTACTCGACTACTAGGACTATGATACAGATCAAACTAGTGGGGCCAGGGTAGTCTACGAGTATATCCTATAACTGTTCCTAGTCGAGGGTGTATCGAGACAGGGCATCGATACTCCAGAGTAGACTAGCGTATACGCATCTTGACCCGTATGATGGGCGATAAATGATCCCATATCCATTGGTGTTAGACATTAAAGATGGTGTATGGGTGCTCAGTGGAGACTGGGTACACTGAACGGACTCGCCGAGAACTCGAGGATGGTATTATACCTATCGTCAGATAGCAGTTCTCCGGTGACACTGGTACAGGTTAGTCTGTAGACCCGAGATCGTCATAGAGTCTTGTGTGATTCCCACTGTGCTTTGATTTCCACCTTACCATGTCCAAAAGGGCATGCAAAACGATGGCTTTTGGGTACAGTCCCGAATCACATGGAGGCAATGAGCGATAGGAGGGGTTTCGTCTCTCCCGGTATAGGGAGTTGATGTTGTGCTCGATTGGCTATAACTGGAAGTCCCTAGCCATGGCTGATATGGAATTTACTGGTAAGAGTTATCAGTGGTTTCTCGACCCGTTATAAGCCTTACATCGACACGACTTATCGGTTACTGGGGTCTGACATTTACCACCCCTAGACTAGATATGCAACGTATCATACGAAGATACCGGACTGTACGGTAGTGTTTACTGATTGGATTCACAGGAGAATGTACAGGCTTGCTTGTTGATCTTCTGATTGCTCAATACACAGGTGGCTGTTGCGTTTAGCTGACCGCTTGCAGCTTATGGGTGTTTGATATGATCATCACCTAATGCCGGCGTATTGACAATTCTTTAGAGTCCTACACAGAGGTTTCCTGGCTCAGGCAAAATGGAGTAGGAGCACATATGTGATATGTGCGGGACCGAGAATAATACGATATGAGATACCGTATTATATTCTCGCGATATGAGATATCGTCCAGGTATATGTGATATAGCCGGGTCATCAGATCAAGTGCTGATTCGATGAATTGGTACATGTTATATTAGTCGGTTATATGCAATATAGCCGGATTGTCGGATCAAGAGTTGATTCGATAATTTAATATATAATTATATATGTGATATATTATATTACGTTAACTAATATAAGCTCGCTTTATTGATTCATTTTTCTCACTGGATAATATATTGATGTATATGCGATATATGTTAATTGTATTATTTTCTTTTGTTACAAAAATATATCGTATATGTGATATATAATATTGTAACAAGTTAGGGTTACAAATGCAATATGGTTGTTAAGTTTAAACAAAGTTAGGCTTTGGATTTGGGTTAGCTTTTTCATGAAGCTTCATGAAGCTTTCCTTTTGTCATTTTGCTTTGATATTTTGTATAGATATTTGTTAACCCAACCCAAACCCTTAACTCTAATTTATTCTCTACATGAGTTAAAGCCTTCATTTTATTAACTCATGGTTGTAATTGTAACCACAACAATAATTCATTACTCATCACAAAAACTTTCTTCTTCTTCTTCCTCCTTGAAAAAGCTTTCTAGCTTTTTATGTTGTGATGATTTTGTTAGTGTATATGTCCTAGGGGCCATTATTGTATCATACTAGGCTGTATATTACTTAATGGAAGCTTGGGATATTCACAGTTGTATATACAGTCTTGCTAAAAATGGTAGTATGCTACTTGGTTTGTGTCTACTTTAATATATGCATATGTTTCTTGTAACGTATCACTTATACATATTAGTAGAGCCCATAGGTTCTTTGCTTGATTACCAGCGTTGTGATGGCAGTCACACTAGTGGGGGCTGGGTAATCTATAAGCAACATCCTATACAGGTCCCTGGTCGTTGGATTATCGAGACAGGGCATCGATATTCCGGAGTAGACTAGTGTGTACGCTTCTCATCCTAGTTAGGGAGATGGTCTATCCCACAGCCATCAGTACGTCGTACTGGAGATAGTATACAGGTGCTCGTTGGGTTACGGGTACACCGCACATGACTCGCAGGGGAACTGTTAGATGGTATTATACCCGTCGTCAGTTAACAGTTCCCAGGTGACATGAGTACAGCATAGTCCACAGACTTGACACTGCTACTTCGCCTCGAGTGTGTCCCACTATTCTTAGATTGCTACCCTACCGCGGCACAAAGGAGTCGTGCAAACAGGTAGCAGTTGGGTGCAGTCCCGAGCACTTGGAGGCAGTAGTGGTTAGACAGGATTCGTCTCTCCCGGTATTGGGAGATGATATCGCGCTGTGTTAGAGAGCCATTACACAAAGTCCCTGGCTAGGGCAAGCGAGATTTACTGGTAGGTTCCAGTAGTTTCTCAGGGTGTAATGGGCTACGCTCCGACACGACTTATACCGCTTTTAGGGGACTGATGCTTGCCGCCCCCTAGGCTCGATATGCGATAGTCTTAGACAAACAAACCGGACTGTACGGAGATTGTCACATCAGGCTCAGTGGGAGTTCGGATGAGTTTCCTCATATCGACATCTACCTGGGGACCGTTATGTACAGCTAGTGCCGCTTGCGGTCTGTGGTTAAACCCACTGCCAGCGTAGTGTCGAGTCTTTAGAGTCCCACACAGAGAGTTTCCCTGCTCCAGGCGAAACGATATAGAGATCGTATGGTTTTACGAAAAGGGTTCGGACGTGTACGTGTGTTTACGCACGTACGACGTTCGGACAGTTTTTACTAGCCGGCTTTGGTTTAAGCCAGATTCTAGTATCGGGTTATTGGATTTATACAGTCTAAAGTTTTTCCGTGTTTTCACGGATTGGAGAGGCGTTCTCGTAATTTTCCGGGAAGCTTCTAGAAGCATGGTGACTTGGGGGGGTAAGGTGGCATTGTCATTAAATGATATTGTGACTCATTATGTGTGATTCATCATGTCATTAATGCATTATTAAATGCTTAATGACTCACATAATGAATCACTCATATTGCATTTTTGTAGCATGATGAATAATCTCATTTTATTCATTTATTCATTTATTAATTATGCTTCATATATCAAGTGAGAAACAATATCATGATTCATTCTTATCATCACCTTCTCTCTCCTCAAGCTCTCTCATTCTTGAAACCCTAACCCTAACCTCTCATGTGTTGAGATCAAGGGTTAGCTAGACTAATGCATCCATAACCTCACTCTATATCCCCTAGGTAGGTTAGATTAGCACTTTGAGCAACCTAGTTATCTCAAGTTAGAGATCAAGCTTGGCGTAGGAGCTCTCGGGTGGATCGTCTTTGACTCGAGGAGGCCGTTGAGGTGCCGATGTTCCAAGGAGCCTACGAGGAGTGGAGGACAGCGATGAAGACCCGAAGGACATGTAACGTGAGGTATAACTTCGAATCCGAGTGGTTAAACCTCTCGTAGATAGTTAGTAACGGTTTAGATACGATTCATGCGCTCAAGTCCGTGTTACGAAGCTTTGATAATCGTTTTTCATATATTCCGCCTCCCCACAAGTTCGTGGGGTGCGTGACATGGACTTACAGTGGTATCAGAGCCAACTAAACCATTACTTGCTTATTAGCAACTAATTTGAAGTTCGATCGACGGAAAACGCAAAAACGAAACCCCCGGATACCCTATCAGTTTCTGTTAATTTTAAACGTGTCGGAAAAAATATTTGATATGCCTTAAAATTCACAGCAGGGAAATATAAGAATACTGGGAAAATACGAGATCCTAACTCGGCAAGACGGTCGCGGATCCGCGGCAAGATGCGGAGTCAACTTCGAGTTGACTCGGATTTTCACAGAAATTCATATTTTTTGGTTTTTTATTTTCCTGTATATTCTGTTTCTACCCAGGTTACTTCAGTACAAGTTTGCTTTTGGGGTAGACACGGATAAAGGTAGTCGATCGATGTTCTAAATTAATTGCTAATTGGGTTTTTATCTGTAATGTTTAATGTGTTCGTAAACCTCCCCTAACTGCTAGTATGTCGGTTGGCAGGGGGTTGCACATTTCTGAAATGGTTACTGTTTGTGTATATGGACTTGATTGGGATGTTGTGATGATTAGCCGGGGTTTGAGATGTGTTTTTTATTCATTCATTCGATGTAAATGTAATATGATGTAATATTCTTTTGCGGGGCACATCCAGGTTGCGGTTGTAGCCACCGTTGTATTATTTCTTTTTACTGTTTTTGCTCTTAGGATAGACCCAAGGTGGGGTACACAAACTACCGGGTACGTTGAAATGTTTAGTGGCCTACTCACATTGTTGAGGGAGACCGCTTCACTTCGGATACTTGGCGGGTAGTTTGCCGTACCCGTAGGGGTCTAGGGTGGGGTAATGGCTATTCATCACAACTATGTAATCCGTCTTTTATTGCAGGCTCAAAGCAAATGCGGATTGCTAGTATATCCAATAAAGTTCATCAGTGATCTGAAATGCTTATTATTGCGTCTGACGAATGTACAATATCTATATATAATAGCTATTAGACGTCACTTATGTTTTACACCCGCGCTAGCCCAGCCCCCGCTCTGTCGTTAGTTAAGTAACCTAACGGGTGATGACGGGACCCAGTGGCGAATGCGGATGGCATAAGAGGACGTGGTATTTTCGTTGTTTTCTACAATGATAGGATAAATGATGGGATGCATTATTATAATGCAAGGAAAATAAACCAAAGTTAAGTCGTTGGAACAAATTTAAAAGAAACAACTCGGTTATTTTAAAAGATCAGAATTTTTAAATTGCGGAGCTTTAACCACTCCTTTTAGAAAGTATCAGGTTCCTTCGATTATATCAAGTTCACTACGTTCACGGTTTTGCCAAAACCAGTCGTAGCCCTCCGTCATTTCATATGGATATTCAATAGTATTCAAGCTATGTTTGTTGACCTTCGTCAAGGCATAGTGATTGGTAGCTGTTGGGTGTTCATATGTAGCATAGATAGATGCATTGGTTTGGGACAGTCGTATTACCTTGTTGACCTTCATCAAGGGTATATACGGGTGGGTTCAAATTAACCTGGACAATGACGGATAGAACTTGACATGTGACTTATGATTTGTTGACCTTTGTCAAGGTCATAAGAGCTTGGGGTAAAAATCCACATCGGGAGTTTCTAAAGAAACTGAAACTTGCTAGTATTGCATACCATTTGGAGTTTGATGAATGTTGGTAGGATACCTTCAACATTATCATACGATGATATTTGGATCCCGATCCTACTGTGAGTATATGCTACTTATCAGGAAATTCGTCACTTAACAATGAATGCTATAAACCAAGTAGGTGCCTAGAAAGGTGTCAGCGGGGTTACGCCCCCAGAGAAAAGAGGTTCTTTAATTAAGGAACTTCACGAAAGCGTTGGAAAACCTCTCTCGAAGTATCGACACTGGCCTGGCTGAACGGTTAAGCAAGTATTGTACAGTGAGAATAGTCCTGGCTAGTTCTTCCTTTTTGGTTTGAGGAGGGATTCGAGAAACAGTGGGAGCCATCATGTTTAGATAAATTAATAACCACTCTAAACTTGCAAGAGCATCATGCTAATAGTGTTTTCTTCTCTCTCTCTCTTAATTGCAGCGACCTTGTGACCACGACTAGATTACATCTAGATAACAAATTGACTGAATCTGACTTATATGACTGGCAAAGGTCTGTCCAGATGTCCATTACCTATGACAAGCTGGACCACCCTATTACTACTCAAGATCCCGCCGTCCCAGGTCCAGTTTCCACCGTCACGGATATTGATATCCGTCAGACAAGAGAAAAGGATAAAGCGAGAGCCAAGTGCCTCGTGTTGGCTTCAGTTGATGGTGTATACCAGAAGCAGCACGAGAAAATGGACTTAGTTTCTATCTTTTTCCATAACAAAGATTTATATAGAGAGCAACCTCATATCACAAGATATAAAACCTCGAACGAATTAATTCAAGCGAGGTTGGTTTTCGGGTCATCTGTAGGGGACAACGTCCTTACAATGACTAGCTATATTGATGAGCTCAAGGACCTGGAGACCACGTTGAAGAACGAGTCAGATACTAACTTGATTCTACAGTCTCTACCTTCTACCCAGAAGGAAACCAGGGAAGAAGAAGGAAAGAGAAGGGCAAATGTTTCGAGACTGGATGTAGTAAAAGAGGGACATTCCTATTGTTACAGGAATGAACATTGGCAGAAGGATTGCAGGGCTAGCAAAGCCAGTAGCCAGGATTCGAAGCATGTTGTGGCTTCGGCTTCGGGCGTGTTTTTGATAGAGAACTGTATGTCAGTTAACCCTACTTCCTGGGTATTGGATACCGGGTCAGGATCTCACATCTGTAATTCATTACAGGCTCTGCAAAACCATAGGGTTATCGGGATAGGTGATATGACCCTCACGGTTGCTAACGGAATGAGCATGAACGCTGAATCCGTAGGGGAATATCATCTTGGACTGACAACTGGGCAGATATTGATTCTGCGTAACTGTTTTTATGTACCAGGTACGACTTGTAATATCATATATGTACCCTTACTTTCTAAGGAAGGATATGATTTTACTTTTGCAAGAGATGTGGTTCACATCCACCTAAATCAAGTTATGATTGGGTCAGGTACATTAGAAAACGGAATATACGTATTAAATCAAGCTCAGATTTTCAGTGTCCAGAACACACTTAAAAGAAAGTCTCCGGAAACAAATCAGGCTTTCTTATGGCATTGTAGACTAGGTCACATCAATGAGAGAAGGTTGACTAAGTTACATAGAGAAGGATATTTGAATCCGTTCGAATATCATTCTTATGCTACTTGTGAATCTTGTCTCATAGAAAAGATGACAAAGACTCCGTTTACTGGACACGGAGTAAGAGCAAGCGAGCTCTTAGGACTCGTACACAGTGACGTGTATGGTCCAATGTCTATACATGCGCAAGGTGGTTATTCATACATCATTACTTTTACAGATGATTTCTCTAGGTATGGATATGTCTTCTTAATGAAGCATAAATCCGAGGCCTTTAAGAAATTCCAAGAATTCAAGAATGAAGTGGAAAAACAAACAGGTAAGAGTATAAAGACACTGAGATCTGATCGAGGTGGTGAATACTTAAGTGACGAATTCCTAGGTTACTTAAAAGGGAATGGAATTCTCTCTCAGCTTACTCCTCCATACACACCACAGCACAATGGTGTATCGGAAAGGCGGAATCGAACCCTATTGGATATGGTTCGTTCCATGATGAGTAAGGCTGAGTTGCCGCGATCTTTCTGGGGTTATGCATTAGAAACAGCTGCATATCTCTTGAACAAGGCTCCAACCAAGACTGTGCCTACCACCCCATATCAGATGTGGAGTGGGAAGAAACCCTGTCTTAAGTATCTTAAGACATGGGGATGTCCAGCTTTTGTAAAGAAGCGGCATATGGACAAGCTCGAGGCACGTTCAGTACCATGTAAGTTTGTGGGATACCCAAAGAACTCCATGGGGTATCTTTTCTATTCCGCAGAGGAACAAAAGGTTTTTGTTTCTCAGCATCCCCACTTCTTGGAAACTGAATTTTTAGAAAATCAGAAGAGTGGGAGCGCAGTAGAACTGGAAGAAATTCCAGGACCACAAGCTGTTACTGAAAGTATGGTTGAAACAGAGGTTTCAGAAGAAAGGGACATCCCGACGCCACTCCGTACGAGAAGTAGGCAATCTCATCCGCCCGAGAGATACTACGGTTTTCTCATAGACGGGGATAGAGAGGATTGCACTATTGACTATGATGAGCCTACTAGCTTCCAGCAAGCCATTCAGAGCGGTGACTCGGTAAAATGGCTGGATGCAATGCGAACCGAAATGGAGTCCATGTACACTAACAAAGTATGGACTTTGGACATTGCTCCAGAAGGGGTAAAACCCGTAGGATGCAAATGGATCTTCAGAAAGAAGATTGGTGTAGATAGACAGGTTGAAACCTATAAGGCTAAACTTGTTGCAAAGGGTTTCCGTCAGAGACCTGGTTTGGACTATGACGAAACCTTTTCTCCAGTAGCTATGCTCAAATCCATTCGGGTCCTTCTTGCTATTGCTGCCTTCCACGATTATGAGATCTGGCAGATGGACGTAAAGACGGCCTTTCTAAATGGAAATTTGGAAGAGAGCGTCTATATGGATCAGCCAGAGGGATTCATTCAGAATGGAAGCAGCGGTAAAGTATGCAAGTTGCTTAAGTCCATTTATGGACTAAAGCAAGCATCGCGGAGTTGGAACATCTGTTTTGATGATGCTGTCAAAGAATTTGACTTTATCAAAAATCCAGATGAACCATGCATATACAGAAAGATTGTAGGGAGAGCTGTAGTATGTTAGTGTATATGCCCTAGAGGCCATTACTGTATCATACTAGTTTGTATATTACTTAATGGAAGCTTGGGATATTCACAGTTCTATAGACAATCTTGCTCAAAATGGTAGTATGCTACTTGGTTTGTTTCTACTTTAATATGTGCATGTGTTTCTTTTAGCATATCGCTTATACATATTAGTAGAGCCCTTAGGATCTTTGCTTGATTACCAGCGTTGTGATGGCAGTCACACTCGTGGGGGCTAGGTAATCCACAAGCACATCCTTATACAAGTCCCTAGTCGTAGGACTATCGAGACAGGGCATCGATACTCCGGAGTAGACTAGCGTATGCGCTTCTCATCCCAGCAGGGGAGACAGTCTGTCCCACAGCCGTCGGTACGTCGTGCTTGAGATAGTATACGGGTGCTCGTTAGGTTACGAGTACACTGGACAGGACTCGTCGGGAACTGATTGGTTTGTACTATACCTATCGTCAGTTATCAGTTCCCAGGTGACATGAGTACAGCTTAGTCCGCTGACTTGACACTGTCACTTCGCCTTGAGTGTGTTCCCACTGTACTTTGATTACTACCCTACCACGGCTCAAAGGAGTCGTGCAAACAGGTAGTAGTTGGGTGCAGTCCCGAAGCACTTGGAGGCAGTGACGGTTAGACAGGATTCGTCTCTCCCGGTATTGGGGGTTGACATCGCGCTGTGTCTAGGAGAGCCATTACACAAGTAGTCCCTGGCCAGGGCAAGCGAGATATACTGGTACGTTTCCAGTGTTATCTCAGGGTGTTCTGGGCTGCACTCCGACACGACTTGTACCGCTATTAGGGGACTGACGTTTACCACCCCCCTAGGCCCACCATGCGATGTACTCAGACGAACAGACCGGACTGTACGGAGATTGTCACATTCAGGCCCAGTAGGAGTTCAGATGGGTTTCACCTCGTCCGTCTTCTTATCGGCATCTACCTGGGGGCCGTTACGCACAGCTAGTGCCACTTGCGGTCTGTGGTTAAACCCACTGCCAGCGTAGTGTCGAGTCTTTAGAGTCCCACACAGAGAGCTATTCGCCTTTAGGCAAAAAGAGTAGAGGTCGCATGGTTTTGCGACAGGTCGCATGGTTTTGCGACAGGGTTCGGTCACATCCGTGCACTTGTGCACGTTTAGTGACCGGGCAGTTATTACTAGTGGGCTTTGGTTTAAGCCAGATCCTAATATACGTTTTGGGATTGGTTTTATCTCGTTTGTATTCGTGTTCCCCGGAATGCGGATACGGGTGTGTATGCACAGTTGACAGAGACAGAGGCAGAGGATTCTCATTAGGGTTGTTGACTGTTGACTTTTGCTTAACCCTAATGAGAATTAGAAATATGATTAACAATAATATTAATTGAGTATTATAGTGACATTGTTAGGGTTGAAAGGTTGACCTTGTTGACTTATTGACTTTTTTTGACCGGTTGAGTAGGTTGGACTTGTTGACCACCATCATGACAATGGCCATCATTTGGTTGCATTGACTTATGCTTGCTTGTTTTGTTCACCATTTGCATTTAATGCAAGAAATGATAGTGTCATTTGTCATGATAACAACCATTACAATTTACTCAATTATTATTACATGTTATGATGATTTTGGATTATGAGAGCTTGGATGGCAAAAGGTTTATTCATTCTTTCATTTCATTTCTCTCTCTTGTCATCTCTTGGTCAAGCTCTCCCTCTTTCTCTTGCTCTCTCTAGCTCAAGGAAAACCCCTCTCATGAGTTGAGAACCATTGCCTTAGAGATAAAAACACCAAAACAATCCTCTACTCATCCTAGTTCACAAGGCCTAGAAAGCCAAGTGTTCTAGTTTCTTCAAGTTCGAAGAAGAAGCCAAAAGGTAGAAGCTTTCGGGTGGATCCATCTTCGGCGCGAGAAGACGACGAGGGGAGGCCGGTCCGTACACCACAAGAGTTGAAGACGAAGGAGTTCAAGAAAGGTATAACCCCCTAACCGAGTAGGTAAAACTCCTAGTTAGGTTGTTAGGTAGTTGTTTAACAAAGATCCGTATTATGAGTCCATGTTACCACCCTAGAAAAAATCGTTTTTCACTATTTCCGCAACCCCAAAGAACCGGGGAAGGGTAACGTGGACTTACAGTGGTATCAGAGCCAGGTTAAACACTATCTAACATGTTAGCAAAGTAACTAGAAATTCGATCGGAGAAAAAGTCGCAAAATACACCCGGAACTCAAACTTTCTGTCGATTTTTAAAGTGCTATAAAAATTATTTGACATATACCAAAAATCAACTCAGGGTTTTTATAGTATACTGCAGAAAAACGATCCACAGATCCGGCCAACTCACCGCGGTTCCGCGGCAAGAACAACTTATTGCCGCGGATCCGCGGCCGAGTTGACTCGGCCGTGGATCGGTTTCACTGCAGTATACTCTATGGGGTATTTTGGGATTTTTGGAGAATGTTTTTTCAGCCCAGATTTTCCAGAAAGCAAAATTTGCTTTTGGGGCTTAAAAACCCGTATTTTGATCGACTTTCTAAAGACTAAAGCTGACGGGTTTATATCTGTGATGTGTTATATGTATTGAACGTCTGCTAATCGTTATACGTCGATTAGTGGGGGTTATACATATCTGTGTTCTGTAATGTTGATGGTATGTGTATATGAATTCATTGGATTGTCGCGGATGAATAGCCGGGGATTGTGAGATGAGAGTTTTCTTTTCTTTCAATTCATGTAAAATTTGTAATTGATGTAATATTATATATTTGGCCGCACAACCGGGGTGAGGTTGTAGCCGTCATTGTATAATTTCTTTTACTGTTTTTGCTCCTAGGATAGACCCATGGAGGGGGTGCACAAACTACCGGGTACCTCGAAGTGCCGAGTGGCCTACTCACGAGTTGAGGGAGGTTGCTTCGCTTCAGGTATTTGGCGGGTAGTTTGCTGCATCCGTAGGGGTCTTGGGTGGGGTATTGGATATTCACCGCGACCGTGTAATCCGCTTTTCGTTACAGCCTTGTACGAATTGCGGATTCCTAGTATATCCAATGTGTTCATCTGTGATCTGGATTGGCTATCATTGCAATATATCTATATATGATAACTATTTAAGCGTTGCTTATGTTTTGCGTCCGCGCTAGTCCAGCCCCCGCTCTGTCGTTAGTTAAGTAATCTAACGGGTAATGACGGGGCCCCGTGGCGAATGCGGATGGCATAAGCGTACGTCATATTTTGGTTGTTTTCTGCAATGGTAGGATTAAATGATGGGACGCATTAAGAATTAATACAAGAAAATAAACCAAAGTAAAGTTGATGGAACACTTTCAAAAACCCACTCGGTTCTTTTCAAAAACCAACTTTTAAATGCGGAGCTTGAGCCACTCCTTTTAAAAGCTATCTCGTTCCATCGATTATATCAAGTTCACTACGTTCACAGTTTCACCAAAATCATTCATAGCCCTCCATCATTTCAGTTAAATATTCGGTAGTATTCAAGTTATGTATTTTGACCTCACGCCAAGGCATAGTGATTGGTAGCTGCCGGATATTTATCTGTTGCATAGATAGAATATGTTGGTTTGAGACAGTTGTACCACCATTTTGGCCTACGTCAAGGGTAGGTGCGGGTGGGTTCAAATTAACCTGGATAATGATGGGTAGAACTTGACATGTGACTTATGACATTTTGACCTCACGCCAAGGTCATAAGAGCATGGGGCAAAAATCCATATCGGGAGTTCCTAAAGAACCAGAAACTTGCTAAAGCTGCATACCATTTGGAGTGTGATGATTCTGGTAGGATTCCTTCAGTTTTATCACGCAATGATATTTGGATCCCGATCCTACTGTGAGTATATGCTACTCCTCGGAAAATTTCTCACTTAACGATCAATGCTATAAACTAAGTAGGTGTCTAGAAAGGTGTTAGCGGGGCTACGCCCCCAGGGAAAAGAGGTTATTTAATTAAGAAACTTCGCGAAAGCATTGGAAAACCTCCCTCGAAGTACCAACATTGGCCTGGCTGAACGGTTAAGCAAGTATTGTACGGTGAGATTGATTCCGACTAATTCTTCCTTTTTGGTTTGAGGAGGAATTTGAGATACAGTGGGAGCCATCCTGTTTAGACAAACTAAAAACCACTCTAAACTTGCAAGAGCATCATGCTGAGTGTTTCTTCTCTCTCCCCTAATTGCAGCGACCAATCGACATGACTGGACTTAAGTTACTTCTAGATAAAAACATACTGACATGGCCAAACTACAAAGATTGGCTCAGGAATGTCAAAATGGCAATCACTTACGACAAGCTGGGGTATCTTCTTACCACCAAAGCTCCCCCTGTCCTAGGTCCCATGTAACATTTAGGAAAAGTTAGAAATAAATTAATTAATTAAATTGAGAATAAAGTGATAAATCACAAAATGGTTAAAATCAAATATGTCAATCTTCATAAGTTATATGTAATGCAAATTAAATTAAAATTTTTGAATGTAAATTAAATAAGTTATAAGGGTTTTAATGAAAAATTTAGCTTCATTTTAATAAAAGATGTGTTTTATAATAAGTAGGTTGTGAGGGGTTAAATTGTAAAGTTAAGTTTTTATGCAAATAGAGTATTGTCAAGGGTTTAAGTGATTAAAGGAAATCATTTCAGTTCTGAAAATAAAGTCAAATTAAAACAAAAGAAAATAGAGGATAAATCAAAACACCTCAAGCTTCTTGCACCCTCTCATCTCCACCTCCTTCTTGCATGAGACACACACACTTTAGCACATGACACCTCCTCCTTCCCTTATCTCTTCATTCTTGCACTTAAATAGTTCTTTTCCAGTTCAGTTCTGAAATTAAAACTCAAAGAAATTTAAAAGAAAAGAAAAGTAAAGGAGAAAAGAAAACAAGAGGAAGAAGAAGGAGCTTGTTCTTGAGTTTGGATCATCATCAAGCTAAGATGGGTTGATTGATCAAGGAGGGTCATTCCTACAACTAATTGGAGGGTAAATTCTTAATCATAGTAGGTTAATTAAGCTCTGTAGATTAGTTAATTAGAGTTTAGCTAAGTCACATAATATCGTATTTTAGCAAAATTAGTGTCTGTGGAAATCTGCTATAATCTGGAACTTAATTAAATAAATTCAACAGAGTAGAAATGATGTAGGAATTAAATAGAACACACCACAAGAATACAGAGGCAGGGCGCCGGTTTTGGGCCGGCGACAGTAGGGTTTTGGCCGGCGTCGCCGGCCATGTGGGAAGTTTTGGGGGTTTGATCAATTGGGTAGTCTACAGTGTACAATTTAGGCTATTTTGGCACTGTTGATTTAACTTAGTTTTACTGTAACTAAAATCTGGGAAGATATATCGGTAAAAGAATCGTAAAACGCTAAATACGACACGATGAAATCAAGTCGCGTGTTAATTTCTGAACCAGTGCAGATTTAGGCTAAAATCCAGCAAGATTAAGTGTTTTATAACTTGAAAAGATCAGATAGTATATAACTTATGTGGGTTAGCGTGTTTCTAATTCCGTTATATCGGAATAGTCGTTTTGCTTATATATGTAAACTTGGTATATTTAGACGCGGATACGAGAAGTACGGAAGCCGCAAGGAAAGGGAAAGGATTAGCGATTCCGGAGTAGATTCGACTTTCCGGTGAGTAGACTAAACATCTACCGGGAAATTTAGTAAAGATGGCGTGTTTCGCCCATGGTTTTACTTAATGTGATATTCATATCATCATGTGTAAATGTTAGAATTTCATTCATTAAAATACTTGTATATTGCTTAGTTGTTAGAACACTTCACAATTATCGACGAGCCATGCCACGTGCACCTCTTATATGCTACACACACCTCGTCGATATTGCCATGTCACATACACCTAAATATCATACTTATTAACATGAATTATATCGTACTTCACATGTCAAGTATATTGGTAGATTGCATTCTTTACATCCTGTTGCTTTATGCGTATTTCTATGTTGGATATGAGGTAGATACAGAATTGAGGATTTACGGTTTTGAGTTTTGAATATTATTACATAAATCCAGTATTTCCATGATTGATATGACATGTCCACCATGAGATGATTTCTGTTTTGGTTTTATTCCGGACCGAGTGGGGGAGATATACGGTCGCGGATTTACGTTATCCATACTGAGTGGGGGAGATATACAGTTGGATACATGGTGGACCCGGTCGAGACCGAGGGGCAGGATAGCCGTATTGAGACGGGGGAGCCTAGCGAGGTTACTCGATACCGGAGTTGGTTATAGAAATACGGCGTGTATCTAGAGGATAACGACCGATATTATGAGTATAGGATCATTCGGGGAATGATGCCTATGAGAAATGAAAGTTTTGTGTTGTTGATGGACACCGAGAGATGATTTACTTAAGTTGTGATTTCAGAAGTATAATGAGATTTATTGTTGGATTTCACATATACTCATATATCATATTGATTCATATTCATTATCAGGATGGTCATATTTACTTTATTCGCCGTTATATGTTAGTCGTATTCACTGAGTTGGCAACTCATCCTCGTTGTGCCACAGTTCCTTGCAGGGATAGAGTGGACGGGTAGCTGCGAGGCAGGATTCACTTTTGCAGTTGTATTCCATCTTTTGCTAGGTAGGTTACATGTGTAGTAACCTTCCATTTTGTACTTTTGTATCTAGAAAGACTCCATCAGACTTGTATTTTGACTTAGAAATGAGAGATGGGATGTATATGTACAGTTGAGACCGGTTGATCAGTATTATAGTTCTTTCTTTATGAGATTCAGTAATGTTCATTATGTGTATATTCATGTTAAATTTTGATATCGTTGATTCCAACTAGGAATACAACCACACTTAACCTTTATTACTTGTTTAATGAATTAACTTCATAACTCGAGATTTCTACTTAAAAACTAAATTTTCATAAATAATTCCGAAATAAGGTATTTTGATCTTGGTTTTTGGCTTACTTGGACTTGTGCATATCTTTAGATATGATACAATCTAAGTGCCTGTCACATCCAAACTTGGGTCGTGACAAAGTTGGTATCAGAGCTTAGGAGTAACCTTAAGGAATTCAGTAAGGGATTTCAATAGGTTGATGTAAGTTGAGAGTTAGGATGACCTTTGGTTTGATGGGGTAGGTGAATTAGGACGAATGCAGTACCGTACGTATGTTCCGCGGCATATTTACGTTATCGTATTCAGCCTAACTAACCTTAGGATGTTTATCTTGATCTATTCTTCCATTGATTCTCCGTTATTGATTACTTCTGTTCCCACACCTTATCAACTCTCGTTTCTTGTTCCAGTTGCTATGGCTACGCGGGCTAGGCGAGCCGCAGCCAGGAATGCAGCTAGGGCGAGTCCGCCTGTGACGACGACTGGTACACCGGACGTTCCGGCGGTGCATGAGCATGTTGATCCTCCTCCTCCAGATCGCATGACTAGGATTGAGGAGGGTATATTGGGATTACAGCGAGTGGTAGGACAGTTAGCTGAGACCACTCGAGCATTGAGATCAGATCCAGCACCGACCGTAGCGGAGTCCGAGGTACAGCCTACACAGACGGTAGCGCCAGAAGATACGAGAGTGATGGAAGTATCACTTGCAGAGTTTATGAGATTGAGACCCCCGGTATTTACAGGGACCGATGTGGCGGAAGATCCTCAGTCTTTTCTTGATAGAATGGCGAGGATTGGCAGATCATTGCGATGTTCTGATGCGAGGTCAGTTGAGCTGACTAGCTTTCGTTTGGAGGGACTTGCACAGGAGTGGTGTGAGTCGATGGAGAGAGGGCGAGCTACGAATCTTCCTCCGATGACGTGGACCGAGTTTTCTACAGTCTTTCTTGCCAGATTTCTTCCCCAGAGTGTGAGGGATGCTAGAGCTAGCAGTTTCGAAGCGTTGAGGAAATCAGCATGTATGTCAGTAGCAGATTATGACTTACGATTCACCCAACTGTCGCGATATGCCCCATACTTAGTACCTACAGAGGAGCTTCGGGTGAAAAGGTTCCTAAGGAGTTTGGACACACAGTTGTATCTGGCGATAGGCTCCCAGCATTTTGATACATATGCACAGGCCATGGATGCGGCGATTCGAGTAGAGGAGCGTTTGAGCCAGTCAGGAGTCGTTCCGGAGCCAAAGAGGAGTAGACCTTTCGTGCCGACAAATAGACAGTTTGGCCGAGGTAGAGGGTCCTATCCAGGCAGATATACTCCAGGCCGCAGTGTTGGACGAGGTTGGACACAGGGCCAGATGTTCAGTTCTTATCCTGGGGATCAGAGACCACCATCTACTTGTTATAGTTGTGGACTTCCTGGACACTTTGCGCGAGATTGTAGATCTCAGGGAGGGACTGTTGCTCCACAGGCTGCTTTACCCCTTCCATCTCCTACACCGATGGCTTTACTTCCTCCCCCAGTTGGCGCTACACGCCAGGCAGTTGCACCAAGAGGTCGAGGCTATGCAGGACGTGCTCAGAGAGGTAGAGGAGATAGAGGTAGAGGACGACAGGATGCGGGCAGGGGCCAGGCACGGGTTTTTGCGCTGACTCCACAGGATGCCCAGGCATCAAATGCAGTCGTGACAGGTACTCTTACAGTATGTTCATTAGAGGCACATGTCTTATTTGATCCCGGTTCTACACACTCTTATGTATCTTCACGATTCGCACTTTTATTGGGGAAGGATTCGTCATTGTTAGAGTTACCTTTGGTAGTGATTACTCCAGTTGGAGATTCCTTTATAGCTCGGCACGTATTCAGATCGTGTTCGGTGCGTATTGGTAATAGAGATTCGCTAGTTGATCTGATTCTCCTGGACATGTTGGATTTTGGTATACTTCTTAGGATGGATTGGTTAGCCGCTTGTCATGCCTATGTAGATTGTAGAGGAAAAGCGGTTAGATTTTGTTTTCCAGGTGAACCGGTGTTTGTTGTGCAGGGGGATTGCAAGTTAAACCCTGTCAACATGATTTCTGCTTTTTGTGCGGGCCGGTTATTGAAAAAGGGTTGTCTTGGGTTCTTGGCTTTTATTCAGGACATAGGAGTCGCTGAAGTTCCTTTGGACCAAATCCCGATCGTACGAGAATTTCCTGAGGTATTCCCAGCTGAGTTACCAGGATTGCCACCTGATCGAGATATTGAATTTTGTATCGACTTGATTCCGGGTGCAGGGCCTATTACTATACCACCCTATCGAATGGCATCGACGGAATTGAAAGAACTCAAGAGTCAGTTGCAAGAATTGTTAGATAGAGGACTTGTTCGTCCCAGTGTTTCACCGTGGGGAGCTCCTGTGTTATTTGTAAAGAAGAAGGACGGTAGTATGAGAATGTGCATTGACTACCGACAACTGAATCGCGTCACTGTGCGAAACAGGTATCCATTACCACGAATAGATGACTTGTTCGATCAGTTGCAAGGAGCCGGATTCTTCTCAAAGATTGACTTGAGGTCAGGATATCATCAGTTGAGGGTTCGGAAGGACGATATTCCGAAGACGGCGTTTCGTACGAGATATGGGCATTATGAATTTCTGGTGATGTCATTCGGACTCACCAATGCTCCAGCAGCTTTTATGGATATGATGAACCGTATCTTTAGACCATTTATCGATCGGTTTATTATAGTATTCATAGATGATATTCTTGTATATTCTCGGAGTCAGACGGAGCACGAGCAGCATTTACGTATCACGTTGCAGACCTTGAAAGAGCATCAGCTGTATGCAAAATTTTCTAAATGTGCTTTTTGGCTCGATAGTGTGGAGTTCTTGGGTCACATAGTTACGAGAGAAGGTATATGCGTAGACCCAAAGAAGATTGAAGCGGTACAAAACTGGCCCAGGCCTATGTCAGTTACGGAGGTTCGGAGTTTCTTAGGTCTGGCAGGTTATTACAGGCGCTTCGTGCAGGATTTCTCAAGGATAGCGGCACCTTTGACAGGATTGACTAGGAAGGAAGTTCCATTTCAGTGGACAGATACGTGTGAGCAGAGTTTCCAACAGTTGAAAACGCGTTTGACGACTGCACCGGTATTATCTTTACCTTCCGGGTCAGGGGGTTTCGTCGTGTACTGCGATGCTTCTAGGGTGGGCTTAGGCTGTGTGTTGATGCAACACGGCAAAGTTATAGCATATGCTTCTCGACAGTTGAAGAGGCATGAACAAAATTACCCCACTCATGATCTAGAGATGGCTGCTGTAGTATTCACATTGAAGATTTGGAGACATTACTTGTATGGAGAAACGTGTCAAATCTTCATAGATCATAAAAATTTAAAGTATATCTTTCAGCAGAAAGACCTGAATCTCAGGCAGCGTAGATGGATGGAACTGGTGAAAGATTACGACTGTGAGATCTTGTACCATCCAGGCAAAGCAAATGTTGTGGCAGATGCCTTGAGTCGGAGGCCTGGAGGTAATTTATCTCATTTGAGCATTTTGCAGAGACAGTCTTCTACAGACTGGCAGATCTTATGTGATAGTCGTATACAGTTTGAGTTTACATCGACAGGAGGTCAGTTAGAACATGTTCGCACCAGACCTCAGCTATTGGATCGTATTCGAGATGCGCAGACTGCAGATACTCGCATGATGGAGATTATGGATCATGTTAGGCAGGGCAAGGAGACGGAGTTCGTGATTGATGATCTTGGAGTATTACGTTTTAGGACTCGTCTCTGTGTGCCAGATTCTGTCGGATTGAGGCGTGAGATTTTGGAGGATGCCCACAGATCAGTATACAGTATCCATCCTGGTTCCACCAAAATGTATCGTGATTTGAAGGATAATTATTGGTGGGAAGGAATGAAGAAGGATGTTACGGATTTTGTTTCCCGATGCTTGACTTGTCAGCAAGTCAAAGCAGAACATCAGAGGCCAGCCGGGGAGCTGCAACCCTTACCCATTCCAGAGTGGAAATGGGAACAGATTTCCATGGATTTTGTGGTGGGTCTACCCAGGACTAGCAGAGGGTATGATTCCATTTGGGTGATTGTAGATAGATTGACAAAAGCCGCTCATTTTCTTCCAGTGAAGACGACATATGGATTTGCTCAGTATGCACAGAATTATATCGATGAGATTGTACGTCTACATGGAGTGCCGACATGCATAGTATCAGATCGAGGTACCCAGTTCACGAGCAGGCTATGGCAGAAACTCCAGGACGCTCTTGGTACACGACTGAGTTTTAGTACAGCTTTCCACCCACAGACAGACGGTCAGTCGGAGCAGACCATTCAGATACTAGAGGATATGCTTCGGGCTTGTAGCCTAGATTTCGGTGGTAGTTGGGATCGTCACCTACCTTTGGTAGAATTTTCGTATAACAACAGTTTTCAAGAGACGATCCAGATGGCACCCTTTGAAGCCTTGTATGGAAGGAAATGTAGATCACCTGTTTGCTGGACGGAACTTAGTGAAAGTGGTATATTGGGACCGCAGATAGTACAGGAAACTACAGAGAAGATTCAATTGATACGAGATAGAATGAAAGCGGCTCAATGCAGACAGAAGTCATATGCAGATCGAAGACGACGCAAACTCGAGTTTGATGTGGGAGATCATGTGTTCCTTCGAGTATCTCCAATAAAAGGTGTGATGCGCTTCGGAAAGAAAGGGAAGCTCAGCCCCAGATATGTTGGACCTTACGAGATTTTAGAGAGAGTGGGCGCTGTGGCTTATCGGTTATCACTTCCACCTGGTTTTCCCGACGTACATCCGGTGTTTCACGTATCGATGCTTCGCAGATATCTTCACGATCCATCTCATGCGATCCATCATCAGACTCTACAGCTTGAGCCAGATCTATCCTACACAGTGCAGCCAGTTGCTATTCTGGACAGGCAGGCAAAGCAACTACGATCAAGGATACTGCCATCTGTAAAGGTTCTCTGGCAAGGAAGGGATCGCGAGGAGATTACTTGGGAGACGGAGGACGCGATGCGGAAGAAATTTCCATATCTTTTCTTAGGTATGTCTAGTAATTATTTTAAATTTGGGGACCGAATTTTCTTAAGGGGGGAATATTGTAACATTTAGGAAAAGTTAGAAATAAATAAATTAATTAAATTGAGAATAAAGTGATAAATCACAAAATGGTTAAAACCAAATATGTCAATCTTCATAAGTTATATGTAATGCAAATTAAATTAAAATTTTTGAATGTAAATTAAATAAGTTATAAGGGTTTTAATGAAAAATTTAGCTTCATTTTAATAAAAGATGTGTTTTATAATAAGTAGGTTGTGAGGGGTTAAATTGTAAAGTTAAGTTTTTATGCAAATAGAGTATTGTCAAGGGTTTAAGTGATTAAAGGAAATCATTTCAGTTCTGAAAATAAAGTCAAATTAAAACAAAAGAAAATAGAGGATAAATCAAAACACCTCAAGCTTCTTGCACCCTCTCATCTCCACCTCCTTCTTGCATGAGACACACACACTTTAGCACATGACACCTCCTCCTTCCCTTATCTCTTCATTCTTGCACTTAAATAGTTCTTTTCCAGTTCAGTTCTGAAATTAAAACTCAAAGAAATTTAAAAGAAAAGAAAAGTAAAGGAGAAAAGAAAACAAGAGGAAGAAGAAGGAGCTTGTTCTTGAGTTTGGATCATCATCAAGCTAAGAGGGGTTGATTGATCAAGGAGGGTCATTCCTACAACTAATTGGAGGGTAAATTCTTAATCATAGTAGGTTAATTAAGCTCTGTAGATTAGTTAATTAGAGTTTAGCTAAGTCACATAATATCGTATTTTAGCAAAATTAGTGTCTGTGGAAATCTGCTATAATCTGGAACTTAATTAAATAAATTCAACAGAGTAGAAATAATGTAGGAATTAAATAGAACACACCACAAGAATACGGAGGCAGGGCGCCGGTTTTGGGCCGGCGACAGTAGGGTTTTGGCCGGCGTCGCCGGCCATGTGGGAAGTTTTGGGGGTTTGATCAATTGGGTAGTCTACAGTGTACAATTTAGGCTATTTTGGCACTGTTGATTTAACTTAGTTTTACTGTAACTAAAATCTGGGAAGATATATCGGTAAAAGAATCGTAAAACGCTAAATACGACACGATGAAATCAAGTCGCGTGTTAATTTCTGAACCAGTGCAGATTTAGGCTAAAATCCAGCAAGATTAAGTGTTTTATAACTTGAAAAGATCAGATAGTATATAACTTATGTGGGTTAGCGTGTTTCTAATTCCGTTATATCGGAATAGTCGTTTTGCTTATATATGTAAACTTGGTATATTTAGACGCGGATACGAGAAGTACGGAAGCCGCAAGGAAAGGGAAAGGATTAGCGATTCCGGAGTAGATTCGACTTTCCGGTGAGTAGACTAAACATCTACCGGGAAATTTAGTAAAGATGGCGTGTTTCGCCCATGGTTTTACTTAATGTGATATTCATATCATCATGTGTAAATGTTAGAATTTCATTCATTAAAATACTTGTATATTGCTTAGTTGTTAGAACACTTCACAATTATCGACGAGCCATGCCACGTGCACCTCTTATATGCTACACACACCTCGTCGATATTGCCATGTCACATACACCTAAATATCATACTTATTAACATGAATTATATCGTATTTCACATGTCAAGTATATTGGTAGATTGCATTCTTTACATCCTGTTGCTTTATGCGTATTTCTATGTTGGATATGAGGTAGATACAGAATTGAGGATTTATGGTTTTGAGTTTTGAATATTATTACATAAATCCAGTATTTCCATGATTGATGTGACATGTCCACCATGAGATGATTTCTGTTTTGGTTTTATTCCGGACCGAGTGGGGGAGATATACGGTCGCGGATTTACGTTATCCATACTGAGTGGGGGAGATATACAGTTGGATACATGGTGGACCCGGTCGAGACCGAGGGGCAGGATAGTCGTATTGAGACGGGGGAGCCTAGCGAGGTTACTCGATACCGGAGTTGGTTATAGAAATACGGCGTGTATCTAGAGGATAACGACCGATATTATGAGTATAGGATCATTCGGGGAATGATGCCTATGAGAAATGAAAGTTTTGTGTCGTTGATGGACACCGAGAGATGATTTACTTGAGTTGTGATTTCAGAAGTATAATGAGATTTATTGTTGGATTTCACATATACTCATATATCATATTGATTCATATTCATTGTCAGGATGGTCATATTTACTTTATTCGCCGTTATATGTTAGTCATATTCACTGAGTTGGCAACTCATCCTCGTTGTGCCACAGTTCCTTGTAGGGATAGAGTGGACGGGTAGCTGCGAGGCAGGATTCACTTTTGCAGTTGTATTCCATCTTTTGCTAGGTAGGTTACATGTGTAGTAACCTTCCATTTTGTACTTTTGTATCTAGAAAGACTCCATCAGACTTGTATTTTGACTTAGAAATGAGAGATGGGATGTATATGTACAGTTGAGACCGGTTGATCAGTATTATAGTTCTTTCTTTATGAGATTCAGTAATGTTCATTATGTGTATATTCATGTTAAATTTTGATATCATTGATTCCAACTAGGAATACAACCACACTTAACCTTTATTACTTGTTTAATGAATTAACTTCATAACTCGAGATTTCTACTTAAAAACTAAATTTTCATAAATAATTCCGAAATAAGGTATTTTGATCTTGGTTTTTGGCTTACTTGGACTTGTGCATATCTTTAGATATGATACAATCTAAGTGCCTGTCACATCCAAACTTGGGTCGTGACATCCCACCTCCAGCGTCGTGGATAGGGAAATCCGTAAGACCTGGGAGATCGATTGTGCGAAGGCCAAGTGCCTCGTGCTTGCCTCTATGGACAATGAACATCAGAGGAGGCATGAGAATATGGACCTCGAATCCATATTTCTCCATACAAAAGAACTGTATGGAGAGCAATCTCGTATCGCAAGATACGAAGTGTCGAAAAGCTATTTTCGGCAAGGTTGGCCATCGGATCATCGGTAGCGGAACACGTGGTTAAGATGATTGGCTTCATTGAGGAGCTCGCGGACCTTGGGACCACGTTAGAGAACGAGCTCTATACGGACTTGATTCTCCAGTCCCTTCCTTCCACTTACGCCCAGTTTATCCTGAACTTCAACTTGCAAGGAAAAGAAGTTGAACTTCCGGAGCTCCTCAACATGCTGAGAAGTGCAGAGGGCACCCTACAGAAAGGTAGGGAAACATCCATTTTGTTTGTAGGAGGATCTTCCTCTTCTAAGTCCAAGACGAAAGCCAAGGGAAAGAAGAAGAAAACCCCCTCCAAACCAAGGGGCGGTGTTAGTAAAGTGGATACAAAGGGAAAAGCAAAAGCAACAAAGATAGCGGGGAAGCTTGTGGGTAAGGAAGAATGCTTCTATTGTCATAAGAAGGGACACTGGATGAAAGATTGCAGGGCTTGGAAGGCCAGAAACCAGGATCCGAAGCAGGTTGCGGCTTCGGCTTCAGGTGTGTATGTTATTGAAAACTGTCTTTCAATAAACTAACTCTACTTCTTGGGTATTGGATACCGGATCAGAATCTCATATCTGTAATTCTTTGCAGGCACTGAGAAAGCGTAGGGTTTTGAAGGCAGGTGATATGACCCTTAGAGTTGCAAACGGAGCTGGCATGGATGCTGAGTCCGTGGGGGACTATCACCTGGGCTTGTCAGATGGACACGTTTTAGTTTTGCGTAATTGCTATTTTGTACCCAATGCAACTTGTAATATCATTTCTGTATCTTTATTATCTAAAGAAGGTTATGAATTTGCATTTGTAAGTAATGTTGTGAACATTCACCTTAATCAAGTTCTGATTGGGTCAGGTACATTAAGCAATGGTATATACGTATTAAACCAACCACAGATTTTCAATGTCCAGAATACACACAAAAGAAAGTCTCCGAAAACTAATCAGGCTTTCTTATGGCATTGTAGACTGGGTCACATCAATGAGAGAAGATTGACTAAGTTACATACCGAAGGATATTTGGATCCATTCCAATATCAATCATATGCAACGTGTCAATCTTGTCTCAAAGGAAAGATGACAAAGACTCCGTTCACTGGACACGGAGTAAGAGCGAGCGAGCTCTTGGGACTCGTACACAGCGACGTGTGTGGTCCAATGTCTACACATGCACGAAGCGGTTATTCTTACTTCATTACTTTTACGGATGATTTTTCAAGGTTCGGACATGTCTTCTTAATGAAACATAAATCCGAAGCCTTTGGAAAATTCCAGGAATATAAGAATGAAGTAGAAAAACAAACCGGCAAAAGTATCAAGACACTAAGATCTGATCGAGGTGGTGAATACTTGAGTGCCGAGTTCCTGGATTACCTAAAAGATAATGGTATTCTCTCTCAGCTTACTCCTCCATACACTCCGCAACATAACGGTGTATCGGAGAGATGGAACAGAACCCTATTGGATATGGTACATTCCATGATGAGTAACGCTGAGTTACCGCGATCATTCTGGGGATATGCGCTAGAATCAGCTGCATACCTTTTGAACCGAGTTCCAACTAAGACTGTGCCTACCACACCATATGAAATGTGGAGTGGGAAGAAACCCTATTTTCAGTATTTGAAGATCTGGGGATATCCAGCTTTTGTCAAAAAGCAGCATGCGGACAAACTCGAGGCACGCTCAGTACTGTGCAAGTTTGCGGGATACCCAAAGAACTCCAGGGGGTATCTTTTCTATTACGCAGAGGAACAAAAGGTCTTTGTTTCTCGTAGTGCCCACTTTCTAGACCAGTTCATAGAAAAAGAAATAAGTGGGAGCGCAATAGAACTGGAAGAAATTCCAGAACCACAAACTATTACTGAGAGCTCAGTAGAACCAGAGGGTTCGAAAGAACTTGACATTCCTACGCCGCTCCGCAAGAGTAGTAGGCATTCTCATCCGCCCGAGAGATACTACGGTTTTCTCATAGACGGGGATAGAGAGGATTGCATCATTGATTATGATGAGCCTACTAGCTTCCAGCAGGCCTTTCAGAGCGTTGACTCGGTAAAATGGCTGGATGCAATGCGGACCGAAATGGAGTCCATGTACACCAACAAAGTATGGACTTTGGACGTTGCTCCAGACGGGGTAAAACCCGTAGGATGCAAATGGATCTTCAAAAGGAAGATTGGTGTAGATGGACAGGTTGAGACCTATAAGGCTAGACTTGTTGCAAAGGGTTTTCGTCAAAGACCTGGTTTGGACTATGACGAAGCCTTTTCTCCAGTGGCTATGCTGAAATCCATTCGGATCCTTCTTGCCATTGCTGCCTTCCACGATTATGAGATTTGGCAGATGGACGTAAAGACCGCTTTTCTAAATGGAAATTTAGAGGAGTGTGTCTATATGGACCAGCCAGAGGGTTTCATTCAGAGTGGGAGCAGCGGAAAGGTGTGCAAGTTGCTTAAGTCCATCTATGGACTAAAGCAGGCATCACGGAGTTGGAACATCTGCTTTGATGAGACAGTCAAAGAATTTGGCTTTATCAAAAATCCAGATGAACCATGCATCTATAGTAGATTTGTAGCAAGAACTATCGTATTCCTCATTTTATACGTGGATGACATTCTTCTGATAGGAAATGACATTCCTATGCTACAATCTGTCAAGGGGTTCTTGTCACACAGGTTCTCCATGAAAGACCTGGGTGATGTCACTTACATTCTGGGGATCCGGATCCATCGTGATAGATCCAAGAGGATGTTAGGACTTTCGCAGTCCAGGTACATCGACACCATACTGAAAAGATTCAGTATGGAAGATTCCAAGCGCGATAACCTACCGGCTTGTCACGGGATCACCCTCTCCAAAGAGATGTCTCCCAAGACTGATTTGTAAAGGGATCGCATGTCTATTATACCCTACGCTTCTGCGGTAGGCTCTATAATGTATGCGATGTTGTGTACCAGACCAGATGTAGCTTATGCACTGAGTGTAGTAAGCCGGTATCAGTCAAACCCTGGGGAGAAACACTGGATAGCGGTAAAGAACATTCTTAAGTACCTGAGAAGGACTAAGGAGATGTTCTTGGTGTACGGCGGAAAATACCTCCAGATCGAGGCCTTTGCTGACTCCAGCTTCCAGAGTGACAAGGATGATTCCAAGTCCATGTTGGGCTTTGTCTTTACCCTCAAGGGAGGGGCGGTGTGTTGGAAGAGTTCCAAACAGGAAACCGTTGCAGACTCGACGATGGAAGCGGAAAACATCGCTGCTACTGATGCCGCAAAAGAAGCTGTCTGGATGAGCAAGTTCTTAACGGAACTTCAGGTGGTTCCGTCCATTGTTGATCCAATACCTCTGTATTGCGACAACAACGGGGCTATAGCTTTAGCGAAGGAACCCAGGTCCCATCAGAAATCTAGACACATCTTGAGGCGGTATCACCTGATCAGGGAGATCGTGGATCACCAGGAGATCGAGGTTCGGAGGGTTGCTACGGAAGATAACACAGCTGATCCACTCATAAAGGCCTTACCCCAGACTCAGTTCGAGCGGCTGATCGAGATGATAGGTCTTCGATACGCCAGTACATAGCCTTAGTGCAAGTGGGAGATTGTTAATGTATATGCCCTAGAGGTCATTATTGTATCATACTAGTTTGTATATTACTTAATAGAAGCTTGGGATATTCACAGTTGTATAGACAATCTTGCTCAAAATGGTAGTATGCTACTTGGTTTGTTTCTACTTTAATATGTGCATGTGTTTCTTTTAGCATATCGCTTATACATATTAGTAGAGCCCTTAGGATCTTTTCTTGATTACCAGCGTTGTGATGGCAGTCACACTCATGTGGGCTGGGTAATCCACAAGCACATCCTTATACAGGTCCCTAGTCGTAGGACTATCGAGACAGAGCATCGATACTCCGGAGTAGACTAGCGTATGCGCTTCTCATCCCAGCAGGGGAGACGGCCTGTCCCACAGCCGTCAGTACGTCGTGCTTGAGATAGTATACGGGTGCTCGTTAGGTTACGAGTACACTGGACAGGATTCGTCGGGAACTGATTGGTTGGTACTATACCTATCGTCAGTTATCAGTTCCCAAATGACATGAGTACAGCTTAGTCCGCTGACTTGACACTGTCACTTCGCCTCGAGTGTGTTCCCACTGTACTTTGATTACTACCCTACCACGGCTCAAAGGAGTCGTGCAAACAAGTAGTAGTTGGGTGCAGTCCCAAAGCACTTGGAGGCAGTGACGGTTAGACAGGATTCGTCTCTCCCGGTATTGAGGGTTGACATCGCGCTGTGTCTAGGAGAGCCATTACACAAGTAGTCCCTGGCCTGGGCAAGCGAGATATACTGGTAGGTTTCCAGTGTTATCTCAGGGTGTTCTGGGCTACACTCCGACACGACTTGTACCGCTATTAGGGGACTGACGTTTACTGCCCCCCTAGGCCCGCCATGCGATGTACTCAGACGAACAAACCGGACTGTACGGAGATTGTCACATTCAGGCTCAGTAGGAGTTCAGATAGGTTTCACCTCGTCCGTCTTCTTATCGGCATCTACCTGGGGGCCGTTACGCACAGCTAGTGCCGCTTGCGGTCTGTGGTTAAACCCACTGCCAGCTTAGTGTCGAGTCTCTAGAGTCCCACACAGAGAGCTATTCGCCTTTAGGCAAAAGAGTAGAGGTCGCATGGTTTTGCGATAGGGTTCGGTCACATCCGTGCACTTGTACACGTTTAGTGACCGGGCGGTTATTACTAGTGGGCTTTGGTTTAAGCCAGATCATAGTATACATTTTGGGATTGGTTTTATCTCGTTTGTATTCGTGTTCC
This sequence comes from Agapanthus africanus, assembly GCA_030015575.1. Lineage (NCBI taxonomy): Eukaryota > Viridiplantae > Streptophyta > Magnoliopsida > Asparagales > Amaryllidaceae > Agapanthus > Agapanthus africanus. The sequence continues at coordinate 280,990,845 of JASDDO010000022.1, forward strand.
TCGGAACGCGAATACGTGTGTGTATGCACAGTTGACAGAGGCAGAGGATTCTCATTAGGGTTATTGACTGTTGACTTTTGCTTAACCCTAATGAGAATTAGAAATATGATTAACAATAATATTAATTGAGTATTATAGTGACATGGTTAGGGTTGAAAGGTTGACCTTGTTGACTTGTTGACTTTTGTTGACCGGTTGACTAGGTTGGACTTGTTGACCACCATCATGACAATGGCCATCATTTGGTTGCATTGACTTATGCTTACTTGTTTTGTTCACCATTTGCATTTAATGCAAGAAATGATAGTGTCATTTGTCATGATAACCACCATTACAATTTACTCAATTATTATTACATGTTATGATGATTTTGGATTATGAGAGCTTGGATGGCAAAAGGTTTATTCATTCTTTCATTTCATTTCTCTCTCTTGCCATCTTTTGCTCAAGCTCTCCCTCTTCCTCTTGCTCTCTCTAGCTCAAGGCAAACCCCTCTCATGAGTTGAGAACCATTGCCTTAGAGATAAAAAAAACCAAAACAATCCTCTACTCGTCCTAGTTCACAAGGCCTAGCAAGCCAAGTGTTCTAGTTTCTTCAAGTTCGAAGAAGAAGACAAAAGGTAGAAGCTTTCGGGTGGATCCATCTTCGGCGCGAGAAGACGACGAGGGGAGGCCGGTCCGTACACCACAAGAGTTGAAGACGAAGGAGTTCAAGAAAGGTATAACCCCCTAACCGAGTAGGTAAAACTCCTAGTTAGGTTGTTAGGTAATTGTTTAACAAAGATCCGTATTATGAGTCCATGTTACCACCCTAGAAAAAATCGTTTTTCACTATTTCCGCAACCCCAAAGAACCGGGGAAGGGTAACGTAGACTTACATAGTATTCCTCATATTATACGTGGATGACATTCTCCTAATAGAAAATGATATTCCTATGTTACAGTCAGTCAAAAGATTCTTGTCACAGAAATTCTCCATGAAAGATCTGGGTGATGCCACCTACATTCTGGGGATCCAGATCTATCGTGATAGATCAAAAAGGATGTTGGGACTTTCGCAGTCCAGGTACATAGACACCATATTGAAAAGATTCAGTATGGAAGATTCTAAGCGCGGTAACCTACCGGCTTGTCACGGAATCACCCTCTCCAAAGATATGTCTCCCAAGACTGATTTGGAAAGGGATCGCATATCAATTATACCCTACGCTTCAGCAGTAGGCTCTATAATGTATGCGATGTTATGTACCAGACCAAATATAGCATACGCATTGAGCGTAGTAAGCCGGTATCAAGCAAACCCAGGGGAGAATCACTGGATAGCAGTAAAGAACATTCTCAAGTACCTGAGGAGGACTAAGGAGATGTTCTTGTTGTATGGCGGAAAAAACCTCCAGATGGAGGCCTTTGCCGACTCCGGCTTCCAGAGTGACAAAGATGACTCCAAGTCCATGTCGGGTTATGTCTTTACCCTCAATGGAGGGGCGGTCTGTTGGAAGAGTTCCAAACAGGAGACCGTTGCTGACTCAACGATGGAAGCGGAGTACATAGCTGCTTGCGATGCCGCAAAAGAAGCTGTCTGGATGAAGAAGTTCCTCACAGAACTTCAGGTGGTTCCTACCAGTGTTGATCCAATATCTCTGTATTGTGACAACAACGGCGCTATAGCTTTAGCGAAGGAACCCAGGTCCCATCAGAAGTCCAGACACATCTTAAGGCGGTATCACCTGATCAGGGAGATCGTAGATCGCCGGAAGATCAAGGTGAAGAGAGTAGAGACGAAGAATAACATTGCTGATCCATTCACAAAGGCCATTCCTCAGACGCAGTTCAAGAGGCTATTCGAGATGATAGGTCTACGATATGCCAGCTCATGGCCCTAGTGCAAGTGGGAGATTGTTAGTGTATATGCCCTAGGGGCCATTATTGTATCATACTAGGTTGTATATTATTTAATGGAAGCTTGGGATATTCACAGTTGTATATACAGTCTTGCTAAAAAAGGTAGTATGCTACGTGGTTTGTGTCTACTTTAATATGTGCATATGTTTCTTGTAACGTGTCACTTATACATATTAGTAGAGCCCATAGGTTCTTTGCTTGATTACCAGCGTTGTGATGGCAGTCATACTAGTAGGGGCTGGGTAGTCTATAAGCAACATCCTATACAGGTCCCTGGTCATTGGATTATCGAGACAGGGCATCGATATTCCGGAGTAGACTAGTGTGTACGCTTCTCATCCCAGTTAGGGAGATGGTCTGTCCCACAGCCATCAGTACGTCATACTGGAGATAGTATACAGGTGCTCGTTGGGTTACGGGTACACCGGACATGACTCGCAGGGGAACTGTTAGATGGTATTATACCTGTCGTCAGTTAACAGTTCCCAGGTGACATGAGTACAGCATAGTCCGCAGACTTGACACTGCTACTTCGCCTCGAGTGTGTCCCACTGTTCTTAGATTGCTACCCTACCACGGCTCAAAGGAGTCGTGCAAACAGGTAGCAGTTAGGTGCAGTCCCGAGCACTTGGAGGCAGTAGTGGTTAGACAGGATTCGTCTCTCCCGGTATTGGGAGATGATATCGCGCTGTGTTAGAGAGCCATTACGCAAAGTCCCTGGCCAGGGCATGCGAGATTTACTGGTAAGTTCCAGTAGTTTCTCAGGGTGTAATGGGCTACGCTCTGACACGACTTATACCGCTTTTAGGGGACTGACGCTTGCCGCCCCCTAGGCTCGATATGCAATAGTCTTAGACGAACAGACCGGACTGTACGAAGATTGTCACATCAGGCTCAGTGGGAGTTCGGATGAGTTTCCTCATCGGCCTTCTTATCGACATCTACCTGGGGAACGTTACGTACAGCTAGTGCCGCTTGCGGTCTGTGGTTAAACCCACTGCCAGCGTAGTGTCGATTCTTTAGAGTCCCACACAGAGAGTTTCCCTGCTCCAGGCGAAACGATATAGAGATCGTATGGTTTTACGACAAGGGTTCGGACGCGTACATGTGTTTACGCACGTACGACGTTCGGACAGTTTTTACTAGCCGGCTTTGGTTTAAGCCAGATTCTAGTATCGGGTTATTGGATTTATACAGTCTAAAGTTTTTCCGTGTTTTCACGGATTGGAGAGGCGTTCTCGTAATTTTTCGGGAAGCTTCTAGAAGCATGGTGACTTGGGGGGATAAGGTGGCATTGTCATTAAATGATATTGTGACTCATTATGTGTGATTCATCATATTATTAATACATTATTAAATGCTTAATGACTCACATAGTGAATCACTCATAATGCATTTCTGTAGCATGATGAATAATCTCATTTTATTCATTTATTCATTTATTCATTATGCTTCATATATCAAGTGAGAAACAATATCATGATTCATTCTTATCATCACCTTCTCTCTCCTCAAGCTCTCTCATTCTTGAAACCCTAACCCTAACCTCTCATGTGTTGAGATCAAGGGTTAGTTAGACTAATACATCCATAACCTCACTCTATATCCCCTAGGTAGGTTAGATTAGCACTTTGAGCAACCTAGTTATCTCAAGTTAGAGATCAAGCTTGGCGTAGGAGCTCTCGGGTGGATCGTCTTTGACTCGAGAAGGCCGTTGAGGTGCCGATGTTCCAAGGAGCCTACGAGGAGTGGAGGACAGCGATGAAGACCCGAAAGACATGTAACGTGAGATATAACTTCGAATCCGAATAGTTAAACCTCTCGTAGATAGTTAGTAACGGTTTAGATACGATTCATGAGCTCAAGTCCGTGTTACGAAACTTTGATAATCGTTTTTCATATATTCCGCCTCCCCGCAAGTTTGTGGTGTGCGTGACATGGACTTACAGATTTAAAGTGAGAAATTGAAAAAAAAAAAAGAGAGCAAAATTCCTACTTCATCATCCTCATCTATTCTAGCCACTTAGATTAGGGTGTTCACTTCACTAATACTTGATTAGAGAAGTGAGAGCTTGAGTTTGAGATTCTTCAAGGTAGATCATCTTCGAAAAGGAAGACTTCTAGCAAGCATGGATCATTCAACTTGTGGAGCCTCTCTAGAGTCCGGAAGTTCATGGGCGAAGGGACTACTAATCGGAGCTTATGAAGCGAAGGAACGGACTACAAAGGTTGTAATTCCTCTCTCTTAGATGTAAAGTTGTTTACATGCTAGTTAACCCTAATTCTCTAGTTAAAATCTTGGTTAGGGTTTGTTTACCCCAAAAATTCTAAAGTAGCATGATTGATGGTTACCAAAAGCTTCATAAGGTACTATGCTAACCCAATAGCAGGAGTGTGAGCAGGCTTGCTTGTTGATCTTCTGATCGCTCAATACCCAGGTGGCCGTTACGTTTAGCAGACCGCTTGCGGCTTATGGGTGTTTGATATGATCATCACCTACTGCCGGCGTATTGACGAGTCTTTAGAATCCAACACAGAGGTTTCTTGGTTCATGCGAAATGGAGTAGGTGCACATATGTGATATGTGCGGGACCGAGGTTAATGCACGTATGTGATACCGTATTCTATTCTCGCGATATATGTATCGATTGGTTATATGTGATATAGCCGGATTATCGGATCAAGTGTTGATTCGATAAGTTGTTACATTTGATATTAGTTGGTTATATGAAATATAGCCGGATTATTAAATCAAATGTTGATTTAATAATTGAATGTATAATTATATATTTGATATATTAAATTACATTACTAATATTAGCTCACCTAAGTATTTCTTTTTCTCACATTTGATACATTGATATATATATGATATATGTTAAATGTATTGTATTCTTTTTGCATAAAATATATATGTCATATATATTGTTGTGTCATGCTAGGTTACACATGCAACATGTATGTATGAGACTCGCGCCATGCTAGGGTTAATTTTACGGTTTAATATTTATTCTTAAGTAATTACAAATTAGTGGAGATATTTTGATGATTGGAAGCTTCATGATAACCATTGACTTAGTCCACTCATTTGTCTTGCTTAAGATACTTTCTAACCCAATTTTAACCATACACCATGGTTGATTCACTACATGAGTTAGGTATGAGATATTATCTTGCCATGGTTGCATTTCTAATCTCATGAGTTCATTCATCTCTTTGTTCATCACTTCAACTTCTTCTTCCTTATTTTTAGGCTCTCTTGATTTTTGATAAGTGATGAAAAATAGTGAGAAATTGAAATCTAAAGTGAGCCCACTTCCTACTTCATCATCCTCTACTACTTGCCATTTAGTTTAGGGTGTTTGCTTCACTAATCTCACCATTAGTGAAGAGGTAGCATGAGCTAGTATCTCCTCAACGTAGATCATCTTCGGCCCCGAAGACTTCGAAGCAAGCTTGTTCTTTTCTCCATGGCAACCCTTTCTTGAGTTCGGGGGTCACAACTCGCAGCGAAGGGACTACTACACGAAGCTTTTGAAGTGAAGGACCGGTCTACAAAGGTTGTATTCCTTGTTCACTTTAATTGCAAAGTCGTTTGCATTTCATTCCGTCGGATTTCTAGTATACAATTCTAGGGTTAGGGTTAGCTAGAATGGCAAATCTTTGAAATTGGCATGGACGATGCCTCCCGAAAGCTTGTTGCCGTGCTAGGTAACCCTTCAGTATGCGTGCTGCGTTTGTTGACCTTAGCTAAGGCGTAGTGTACGGTAGCTAATTATTTTTTATCTGCTAAAACATGAGATGTGATTGAGTTAAGGTAGTCGTACGACTTTGTTGACCTTAGCCAAGGGTTGTATGGGTGGGTTTAATTCAATCAGGAAATGACGGGTGGAACTTGGCTAGCACTTATGATTTGTTGACCTTAGCCAAGATCATAAGTTGCTAGGGGAAAAACATTATCGAGAATTTCAAGTGTTGAAATTTGCAATAAGATTGCATACCTTCTATGAGATAGTTGGATCATGATACCCACTGCGAGTAAGAGTTACTCCTGGGAGAGTTTTACACATGACAATTAACCGATCAAGTAGGTGTCTAGGAAGATGTTAATGGGGTTATGCCTCTGGGAAAACGAGGTTTATTTTAATTAGGTCCGTGCAAAAGCACGGGGAACCTCCCTCAAAGTACCAACACTGATCTGGCTGAAATATTGGTGAACTTGTAAGGTGTAATTAATCCCGGCTAGTCTTACCTTTTAGGGTTTGAAGGAAGATTTGATAAAAGCAGTGGGAGCCATCCTGATTAGATAAAATAATAACCAATCTAATCTTGCAAGAGCATACGCTAAAGTGTTTTCTCCTCTCTCTCTCCAGGTAGCGACCATGTCAGACCTTAATCAAGATAATAATATAGATGTATTGACTGAACCCGCTTGTTATACTAAGCAGGGGAACGTTGGTTCCGTTCTTTCTTATAATTGTTATAAGACTAAATAGGAAATAGGGGAATATCCGGAATCCCACGCCACCCAAACGAAGAATAAGCATGTTGATGCATCTTCTTCGGGTGTGTTTGTTATCGAGAACTGTTTCTCAGTTCACTCTACGTCCTGGGTATTAGATACCGGATCAGGACCCCACATATGTAATATGTTGCATGGGCTAAAGTGAGGTAGAGAACTGGGAATGGGTGATCATTCCGTAAGAGTAGGAAATGGTGCAAATGTTGCAGCCAAAACAGTTGGCGAATATCACCTTGTATTACCAAGTGGTAATACATTGATTCTGAACGAATGTTATTACATACCGAACATGATATGCAACATTATATCAGTTTCTTTATTAAGTAAAGAAGGATATAATTTTGTACTACAGGATAATGTTATGAACATCTTCCTGAATCAAAAGTTGATTGGATCAGGCTCGTTAAATAATGGCATATACATTCTAAATCAAACTACAATTCTTAATGTACAAAACACATACAAGAGGAAGAGTTTAGAAATGAACGAATCCTTCTTATAGTATTGTAGACTAGGTCATATCAATGCGACACAACTAGCTAAGTTACATAAAGATGGATATTTGAATCCGTTCGAATTTTCATCATATGACACTTTCCAGTCATGTCTCAAAGGCAAGATGATGACCAAAACTCAGTTTAGTGGACACGGAGAAAGAGTTACGTAACTCTTGGGACTGATACATAGTGATGTATGTGGTCTCATGTCTACACATGCCAGGAATGGTTCTTCGTACTTCATTACATTCACTGACGATCTCTCAAGATACAGACATGTGTTCCTGTTGAAACACAAGTCTGAAGCTTTTGAGAAATTCAAAGAATATAAGCACGAAGTCGAGAACCAAACGGGTAAAAGTATTAAGATCCTACGATCTGATCGAGGAAGAGAATACTTGAGCAATGAGTTCCTGGACTATCTAAAAGAGAATGGGATTCTCTCTCAGCTCACTTCTCCCTATACACCACAGCACAACGGTGTATCGGAGTGGAGGAATCACACACTATTAGATATAGTGTGCTCTATGATGAGCACTGCTGAGTTGCCTATTTCCTTTTGGGAGTATGCACTTGAGACAGCCATATACCTATTGAATAGAGTTCCAACCAAATCGGTGCCTACCACTCCATATGAGATATGGAATGGGAAAAGACCATCTCTTAAACGAGTTAAGATATGGAGTAGTCCGGCCTATGTTAAAAAGCAAAATCCGGACAAGCTCGAGGCAAGATCAGTTCTTTGCAAGTTTGTGGGATATCCAAGCAATTCGTATGGATATCTATTCTACCACGGTGAACAACAAAAGATGTTTGTTGCTCAACATGCCACCTTTTTAGAAAAGGAATTTCTTGCAAAAGAAATTAGTGGCGAAGAGGTAGAGCTGGAAGAAGTTCCAGCAATACAAACTACAACTGAAGATTTAGTGGAACTAGAGGATTCGATAGTTGCCAACGAACCTAATCCTCTCCGCCGATCTAGTAGGGTTCCTCATCCACCTGAGAGATACTATATTTTCTCATAGATGGTGGGAGCGGGGACTGCAGCATGGAAGATGATGACCCAACTAGCTTCGAGCAGGCCATCACGAGTGGTGACTCTGTGAAATGGCTGGATGCAATGCGATCAGAGATGGAATCCATGTACACCAACAAAGTATGGACTTTGGAAATTTCTTCTGAAGGGGTAAAACCCATTGGGAGCAAATGGATCTTTAAGAAGAAACTTGGTGTAGATGGAAAAGTTGAGACTTTCAAAGCTAGACTTGTTGCAAAGGGTTTTCGTCAACGACCTGGAGTGGATTATGACGAAACCTTTTCTCCAGTGGCTATGCTTAAGTCCATCCGGATCCTACCTGCCATTGCTGCATGCCATGACTACGAAATATGGCAAATGGATGTTAAGATCGCCTTTCTAAATGATGATTTAAAGGAATGCGTGTACATGACTCAGCCGGAGGGCTTCGTAGATAGTGGGAGAAGCGGAAAGGTGTGCAAGCTGCTTAAATCCATCTATGGGTTAAAGCAGCCATCGCGGAGTTGGAACATCTGTTTTGATGTGGTAGTCAAAGAGTTTAACTTCATCAAGAAGGTAGATGAACCTTGTATTTACAAGAAGGTGGCAGAGAGTAAGGTTGTCTTCCTCGTATTGTACGTGGATGACATACTCTTGATGGGAAATGATGTTCCTATGCTGCACTCGGTCAAGCTCTTCTTATCACATAAATTCTCAATGAAAGATCTAGGTGATGCCTCCTGCATTTTGGGGATTAGGATCTATAGAGATAAATCTAAACGGATACTGGGATTGTCCCAGTCTAGGTACATTGACACCATACTAAAGAGGTTTAGTATGGAAGAATCCAAGCGTGGGTATTTACCCACGATCTCTGGACTCACTCTCTCCAAAGAGATGTCTCCTAAGACTGATTTGGAGAGAGCTCGCATGCAAGGGATACCCTATGCTTCGGCAGTAGGCTCTATCATGTACGCGATACTATGTACCAGACCCGATGTAGCATACTCACTAAGTGTAGTGAGTAGGTATCAAGCAGATCCAGGAGAGAGTCACTGGACAGCTGTGAAGAACATTTTCAAATACTTGAAAAGGACTAAGGAGATGTTCTTGGTGTATGGTAACGGAGAACTCCAAATGGAGTCCTCTACCGATTCGAGCTTCCAAAGTGATAAGGACGACTCTAAGTCGCACTCGGGATTTGTCTTTACCCTAAATGGAGGGACGGTTTGTTGGAAGAGTTCCAAATAGGAAACCGTGGCAGACTCGACGATGGAGGCTGGATACATCGCTGCCAACGATGCTGCCAAAGAGGCTGTCAGGATCAAGAAGTTCATCACTGAACTTGGAGTGGTTCCGTCCATTGAGTATCCAATACCTTTGTATTATGATAACAATGGAGCTGTAGCTTTGTCCAAGGAACCCAGGTCCTATCAGAGATCCAGGCATATTTTGAGGCGGTATCACCTGATCCGGAAGATAGTTGATCGCCGAGAGATCGGGGTCAGGAGAGTTAACACGAAATAAAACACTGCGGTTCCACTCACGAAAGCCATACCCTAGATACAATTTGAAAGTTTCTTCGGAATGTTGGGTATGAGATACTACAACAGCTGGCCTTAGTGCAAGTGGGAGATTGTTAGTTATGTATATGGCCTAGAGGCCATTGTTGTACATATGATGTATATTATAGTGGATGCTTGGATATATATAGAGAGGACTTTCTTGCCCGATATGATAGTATGTTATCTGGTTTCACTTTGTCTTAACGTGTTGACTTGTATTGATTTACTGTCTTGCTCTCATATGTTGATAAAGCCCTTAGGATATGTACTCGACTACTAGGACTATGATGCAGATCATACTAGTGGGGCCAGGATAGTCCAAGAGTAAATCCTATAATTGTTCCTAGTCGAGAGATTATCGAGACAGGGCATCGATACTCCAGAGTAGACTAGCGTATACGCATCTTGACCCATATGATGGGCGATGGATGATCCCATATCCATCGATGTTTGATATCAAAGATGGTATACGGGTGCTCAGTGGAGGCTGGGTACACTGAATGGACTCGCCGAGACTTCTAGATGGTATTATACCTATCGTCAGATAGCAGTTCTCTGGTGATACTGGTACAGGTTAGTATGTAGACTCGAGATCATCATAGAGTCTTGTGTGATTCCCACTATGCTTTGATTTCCACCTTACCACGTTCATGAGAACGTGCGAAACGGTGGCTTTTGGGTACAGTCCCGAATCACATGGAGGCAATGAGCGATAGGAGGGGTTTCTTCTCTCCCGGTATTGGGGGTTGATATTGTGCTGTGTTCGATTGGCTATAACTGGAAGTCCCTGGCCAGGGCTGATATGGAGATCTACCGGTAAGTGTTATCAGTAGTTTCTCGACCCGTTATGAGCCTCATATCGACACGACTTATCTGTTACTGGGGTCTGACGTTTACCACCCCTAGACTGGATATGCGACATATCGGACGAAGAAACCGGATAGTACGGGAGTGTTATTGATTGGATTCACAGGAGTATGTACAGGCTTGCTTGTTGATCTTCTAATCACTCAATACCCGGGTGGCTGTTACGTTTAGCTGACCGCTTGCAGCTTGTGGATATTTGATATGATCATCACCTACTGCCGGAGTATTGACGAGTCTTTAGAGTCCTACACAAAGGTTTCCTGACTCAGGCGAAACGGAATAGGAGCACATATGTGATATGTGAAGGACTGAGATTACTACGATATGAGATACTGTATTCTATTCTCGCGATATGTGATATCGGCCGGGTATATGTGATATAGCCGGGTTATCGGATCAAGTGTTGATTCGATAAAAAGATACATATTATATTAGTCGGTTATATGTAATATAACCGGATTATCGGATCAAGTGTTGATTAGATAATTTAATGTATAATTATATATTTGATAAATTACATTACATTAACTAATATAAGCTCACTTAAATGATTCTTTTTCTCACTTGATGATACATTGATATATATGTTATAAATGTTAATTGTATTATTTTCTTTTGTTACATTAAATATTATATATATGATATATAATATTGTAGCATGCTAGGTTACAAATGCAACTAGGGTTTATGAGATTAAAGCATGCTAGGATTCAAATTAGGGTTAACATTTTTTTTAGTTAATTCTAAATTGTGGATTAAAGTTAAGATATTTCTTTGTGTTGACTTTGTCCACTCTTTAAATATGTTGCAAGATATTTGTTAACCTAACTTTTTAACCCTAGCCCATGGTTTATTCTCTACAAGGGTTAAGCATGTCATGCTTAACCCATGGTTGCCTTTCTAACCTCAAGGATAATTCATTCATCACACTTATCTTCTTCTTCCTCCTCACAAAAGCTTTTTAGCTTTTTATTATGTGATGATTGTTTGTGAGAAAAAGAAAATAAAAGATAGCAAAATTCCTACTTCATCATCCTCATCTATTCTAACCACTTAGATTAGGGTGTTTACTTCACTAATACCTCATTAGTGAAGTGAAAGCTTGAGTTTGTGTTTTCTCAAGGTAGATCATCTTGAATTGTGAATTCTTCAAGTAAGGATGTCTCATTCGCCTCATGGAGCCTCTCTAGAGTCCTGTAGCATGATGATCGCAGCGAAGGGACCTCAACTCGGAGCTTATGAAGCGAAGGAACGGACTACAAAGGTTGTAATCCCGAACTCTTAGAAGTAAAGTTGTTAACTTGTTGTTTCTAACCCTAATTCTCTAGTAAAGATCCTTGCTTAGGTTATTTGGCACTTGAAAATTTTAAAATACAGCATGTTTGATGCCTTGAAGAACATTGTTCTAGTGCCTAAGAACCTTACAATTAGAAGTTATTGCTCAAGAAGTAAATTCTAGTTCAGGAAGTCGTGTAAATTAAGGAACAAAGTTTGTCTCAATCGGGTTTCAGGTGAGGGAACTATGGCTGTTTTCGTACCGCTGCACAGAACAGGCCAGTGTAGATTTCATAATGCATGCACTAGTGGTATTTTGCATTTTCAAGTAGGTTCTGTTCATTTCATGGTTTAAATATTAAACAATAAATGAGCGTCTATGAATTGTGAATGATTCCTTATAAAAAAAATTCGGGTTACGATAACCAAATATAGAGTTATGGTTGTTTAATGACAGTTGTGCAGATAATTCCCGTTGCTGTCCAGATTTGACACATATTTTTAAAACGTGATTTGAGATGGTTTCTATCAGTTTTCAATAAAATTAATCTAGGATAAATTTGTAGCTAACATCCTAAAATTATTCCAGAAATCAAACGTTACTCTATTTGGGTTCCTATGTTAGAAGTTATGGCCATTTTAGTTGGGGTCTAAAACATACACTACTACAAATAGGGGTTGCCCCTACGGATTTATCCGTAGGGGCAACCCACTACCCCTACGGATATATACGTAGGGACGAAAAAATACCCCGTAGGTGCAAAGGCCGCAGGTGCAAGTTGAGGCCCTGAACTTGCCCCTACGGGCAAATTCTTGCCCCTACGGATTTCTGTGTAGGTCCTGTTGCCCCTACGGATTAAGCCGTAGGGTATAAGATTTTATATTATTTACGGTTTATTTTAATAAATTACTTGGCCCTACGGATATACCCGTAGGGGCATGTACTACCCCCTACGGATATATGCGTAGGTACGTTTCCGTAGGGGCATAAATTTAGGATTCCTGATATTTTGCCCCTACGGATAACGCCGTAGGGAAGAGTCAGTGGCCCCTACGGATATATCCGTAGGGGGTTTCCCAACCCCCTGGCACTGAGATCTGGGGGGAATATCAGCTACTGCTGATATTTTGCCCCTACGGACATATCCATAGGGGTAACATGTGTGCCTACGGATTAATCCGTAGGTACATATTGTCTGTAATTTTTTTTTAAAAAATGGGCTGCTTGATTTTTTCCCGCCCTGTGCACAATAATATATACATCAATCAAATCATATATTGCAGTATTCATAATCACATCTCACGCATATATATAATATACAAAAGAAACACAAAAACTGAATATGATATAAATACAAACCAATATCAATATCGTTTCAAAATGTAGTACAATGTGTATGATATAAATAAATACATGTTTCAAAAAAAAAGAACCAAAAATCTACCCTAGCTCGGTCCAGCTCCACCTCTGAATAACGATAGAATAACGCGCGCCTGCTCCTCGGTCAATAAACTCTGCAATTCGTCACAAGCGGGAGTCTGAGTGGGCGGTGGAGCTACAGGAGCTGTCTGCGGAACCGCGGCCGATGTAGTGGCTTGCGGAGCCGCAGCCGAAAAAGATGCGTGTGGAGGCTCGGCCGATCTACCCTGTCGCGTCTGGATATAACGTGTGTAAGAAGCGTGTAAGAACTGTTTATTATTCGAATTCGTATCATTATTAAGTTATTTCGAAACCCTGTTTGGATATCTAGTTTGGAAAAGCGTTGTTTATTTCAATTACATATGTATGTATGATTAATCAAACTTAAGTCTAAAACCAAATAAGCTCAAGCTACGTACTAATTATGGATATGTTGATATGTATATAATATGAAATGATATTAGACTATAAAGTAGTATACATACCAGCATCTCCTTCAACTCCTGAACGCTGGCCCTCAAGCTATCCAGTTCATGATGGACATGCCGGTCACTGGAGACGGAGGAAGTAACCGCCGGGGTGGAGTCCAACCTCATATGGGCCCTGCTAGGGCCCAATCCCCGGCCTCTCCCAACCTCCGTGGTGCCCTCCGTGTGCGGCGTCCAGAACTGGGGTCAGCAGCCTCGGATCGTTCTATCCGGTAAAATCGTTCCCCAGGCCTGGGCCTGCTCAACCACCCGCTCCTACACCCACATTCGAATTCTTATCATTATCAAGTTATTTCGAAACCCCATTTGGATATCTAGTTTGGAAAACTGTAGTTTATTTTAATTAGATATGTACATGTATGATTAATAAAACATAAGTCTACAACCAAATAAGCTCAGGCTATGTACTGATATTGGATATGTTGATATCTATAATATGACATTATATTTTACTATTAAGTAGTATACATACCAGCATCTCATTCAACTCCTGAACGGTGGCCTTCAAGCTCTCATGTTCCTGCTGGATACGTCGCTCACTGGAGACGGAGGAAGTAACCACCGGGGTGGAGTCCAACCTCATATGGGCCCTGCTAGAGCCCAGTCCTCGGCCTCTCTCCCAACCTCCGTGGTGCCGTCCGTGTGCGGCGTCCAGGACTGGGGTCAGCAGCCTCGAATGTTGCCTTCCCCCTAGCAACTGTCAGAACATTATATTTAGCACATACTGGTCTATAAAATTGACAAGAAATACCAAAATCAACAAATTCAAAGCCTTACCTACAGAGATAGAAGATGTGCTCCTCTGGTATCTGCATGTATCAAAATTTGAATAATATTAATTAATTTCAGTACATACATACTAATAAGGTAAACTCGCATATAGCGCTGCTTACACATATGACAGGGAGTGAACAAGCTCTTGTAGATCATCAGGCGCAAATCTAATCTCATCAAGCAGCCCATGATAATGAGTTGGACGACTAAGAGCAAAAGGAATGTGTGTATATTTATGATATAGCATTCTAAATCAATATACATGCCCTATATAATATATAAACATACCTGGAGGAACGGGAGTGGCCTCTGTCCCTGATATGGACGCATCACCAACAACTAGACAATCAAACATTGACAATATAAGTAATTTTGACATAAACAGGCATGGATATCTATAATATTACATTCAAAATGGATATTAGAGAGCGCACCTGCAGTGAGAAGTGGTAAAAGTATCACCCAACTAGGGTGTAATTTACAGAATCAGTTGAGACTCTTAAAAGTCATAGAAGAACCCGACCTGCACAAATCTGATGTATGCTTTCCATTGGACACTAAGAAGTCTCTAAAGGGAAAAGCCTATGTGAAAGCCATCATTAGTTCATATCAGAAGATTGATGCTGAAATAGAGAACGAGGAATGTCATTTTTTTCTTCTTCCGTCACATTACTGTCTTCTCCTTCTGCCACATTACTGTCTTCTCCTTCTTATTATGTGCGCGTGCAAATTCAATGACTATATTGAGAATATGGATTAATAGCGGGTAGGAAAAGTATTTCTCAAATGGCTTTTGCGTCTTAAAACCATAAACTACTAAGTAATGGCATACATAATTTTTTTAGTATAAAGGTTGTTATTTTAAGTTTTCCCTTATAGAGATATGATCTAACTGCATCTATAAACTATAAGTGTGCAGAAAATTATGATAAGAAACCATAAGAAAGGGTCGTAGCCATGCATAACCTTGAATCTACATACCAAATCATGCAAAAGCATGCACTTATTGTCACCTTGCCTTGGAATATAAAATATCTTGGAAGACTATAAGCGAGCATTTAAATCTTGATAGCTTTTGACTTCAACATATATTTTTCTCAAGTACCATGAAATATACTTGCTCCGTATAAACCGTTTTCAGGAAGATGGATTAATAATGACAAATTATCCATTGTGGCTCACTAGGTTAGCATTTTCTCTTCTATTGACCATCTTTCTAATCTGCTTGGTAAATTTATTCGGAACGGCTGCGAATCATTAAAAGACATGCATAAGAAAGAAAGCTAAAATACAGATATATAGCATACCGATACATCGAAACTTCATAGTTGCGATGGCAATCCAGAGATATTTATTTCTACACACGTGGTGCGCGTGCGAATGCGTCAGGCATCATGGACAAATATTTCAGAACATGGAAAGTATTATTCGTATAAAGTAATTAAAACTTTTAAACACCTTGGGTAGATATTTTCTTAGTTGATGCAATCATATCATGAAGACTAAATTTAAGCTATTATACATATGCATATGTATTTTTCTAACCTAATATATATCACACACACACACAGAGAGAGAGAGAGAACACCTGGTAGGTAGAGAAATCAGGTAGCAGGATCCTGAAGAAATGGAGTCCATAGCATTGCTCATCATCATCATCCATGATCCCTTTGATAATATTTTTTCAAAGGGATCACGGATGATGATGATGAGCAATGCTATGGACTCCATTTCTTCAGGATCCTGCTACCTGATTTCTCTCTCTCTCTCTCTCTCTCTCTCTCTGTGTGTGTGTGTGTGTGATATATTAGGTTAGAAAAATACATAAGCATATGTATAATAGCTTAAATTTAGTCCTCATGATATGATTGCATCAACTAAGAAAATATCTACCCAAGGTGTTTAAAAGTTTTAATTACTTTATACGAATAATACTTTCCATGTTCTGAAATATTTGTCCATGATGCCTGACGCATTCGCACGCGCACCACGTGTGTAGAAATAAGTATCTCTGGATTGCCATCGCAACTATGAAGTTTCGATGTATCGGTATGCTATATATCTGTATTTTAGCTTTCTTTCTTATGCATGTCTTTTAATGATTCGCAGCCGGTTCCGAATAAATTTACCAAGCAGATTAGAAAGATGGTCAATAGAAGAGAAAATGCTAACCTAGTGAGCCACAATGGATAATTTGTCATTATTAATCCATCTTCCTGAAAACGGTTTATACGGAGCAAGTATATTTCATGGTACTTGAGAAAAATATATGTTGAAGTCAAAAGCTATCAAGATTTAAATGCTCGCTTATAGTCTTCCAAGATATTTTATATTCCAAGGCAAGGTGACAATAAGTGCATGCTTTTGCATGATTTGGTATGTAGATTCAAGGTTATGCATAGCTACGACTCTTTCTTATGGTTTCTTATCATAATTTTCTTCACACTTATAGTTTATAGATGCAGTTAGATCATATCTCTATAAGGGAAAACTTAAAATAACAACCTTTATACTAAAAAAATTATGTATGCCATTACTTAGTAGTTTATGGTTTTAAGACGCAAAAGCCATTTGAGAAATACTTTTCCTACCCACTATTAATCCATATTCTCAATATAGTCATTGAATTTGCACGCGCACATAATAAGAAGGAGAAGACAGTAATATGGCAGAAGGAGAAGACAGTAATGTGATGGAAGAAGAAAAAAATGACATTCCTCGTTCTCTGTTTCAGCATCAATCTTCTGATATGAACTAATGATGGCTTTCACATAGGCTTTTCCCTTTAGAGACTTCTTAGTGTCCAATGGAAAGCATACATCAGATTTGTGCAGGTCGGGTTCTTCTATGACTTTTAAGAGTCTCAACTGATTCTGTAAATTACACCCTAGTTGGGTGATACTTTTACCACTTCTCACTGCAGGTGCGCTCTCTAATATCCATTTTGAATATCGATAATATTACATTCAAAATGGATATTAGAGAGCGCACCTGCAGTGAGAAGTGGTAAAAGTACCACCCAACTAGAGTGTAATTTACAGAATCGGTTGAGACTCTTGAAAGTCATAGAAGAACCCGACCTGCACAAATCTGATGTATGCTTTCCATTGGACACTAAGAAGTCTCTAAAGGGAAAAGCCTATGTGAAAGCCATCATTAGTTCATATCAGAAGATTGATGCTGAAACAGAGAACGAGGAATGTCATTTTTTTCTTCTTCTGCCACATTATTGTCTTCTCCTTCTTCTTCTGCCACATTATTGTCTTCTACTTCTTATTATGTGCGCGTGCAAATTCAATGACTATATTGAGAATATGGATTAATAGTGGGTTGGAAAAGTATTTCTCAAATGGCTTTTGCGTCTAAAAACCATAAACTACTAAGTAATGGCATACATAATTTTTTAGTATAAAGGTTGTTATTTTAAGTGCGCGTGCAAATTCAATGAAAGTTAGATTTGAGGATACCCATGTATGAGTTGTATTCTATATATGTGTGTTTCGATTTATGATTTCTCTTAAGTGTAGGATTGTTTTTACTTAAATTTCAAATGTATATACATGCATACTGTCTTCTCCTTCTTCTTCTGCCACATTACTGTCTTCTCCTTCTTCTTCTGCCACATTACTGTCTTCTCCTTCTTATTATGTACAGTACTTCCACAAAATACGTGTTGTCATTTCTAAATGGAAGTTTCTCAGTGCCACCATAGTAGCAGAAGATGGAATTGTTTATCGCCACTAGATTATGCTAAGCCTCGGATAGATTAGGCAAACATGATCTAGAAGAATATAATTAGCAGAGGAAATATGCAAATAAACATGCATGCAAGCTGACATTAAAAGATTAATATAACAGAGATGTCTACTGATGATTTGTAAGATGTTATCGCAGGTAGGACAACTGCCAATTCTATGGCTTGTGGCCACCAGCGACTGCTTTCTCACCACAGTAAAAATAATGAGGGACTATAACATATCATGAATTCGATATGCACCGTGATTTCATAGCATATGTCTATTAACCTATAATGTATAAGTTCTCGGCGTTGATTGCAGAGGTGCATACAGTCTGAACTAGTAAATATACGTAAGAAGGAAAAAGAAGAAACGATTCATAAATATGGTTGGGCCAGAAACAGACTTAGTCACTGAATGACATATAACTGATATTCCTTGATGTAGAAATCAATACACCTTTGATAACAAACTCATTCTTTTTTGGGAGATATATGAATAACCGACTCTGACCCTCAGCATTCCATTGAACACATGGAAATCCATCGTATCTCATATCCAGCCACCTCACTTCACTGATCCTATGATCGCCCTCTGGAGGACGCACAGCCCTAGCCGCAGCCCCAGCCCAAACCCTAGCCTTAGGTGGTGGTGATGAATGTGAATCCTCATGTGATTTTGCATATTATTGCAAGAGCGTTAATGGGTTTTCAAGATTTGTACGTAGTCAAGAGCAATTGTGAGCAAGGAAAGTAAAAATAGTTTTGGAATTTTATCAAACGGTTGGTGAGCAAACTAGCAAAACGTTTTGAATGAAAATATAATGTAAAATAATTTCGAGAATCAAAAGTGATAAGCTTTGTTAATGATATGGGAGAGAAGCTTGCTTTTTCTTTTTTGTGAGAAATATTTTAGGTTTTTTTTCCTTATTTCCGTTACATCCTGACCGAAGAACTTTCACAATTGTTAAAATTCAGCATTTTGGTCAGTCCTCTCCTTTATTGATATGCATGTGATGTGAGGGTTGGATTTAACACAGCAACCATTGTTCATCAATATATATTACCAAATAAAGCTCTTTATTGTTGGTTATGTTGGTTTCATCCTATTCTTGCCTCAATTTGGTGTAATTTGAAATGGCCCACGATTCTAGGGTTTGATATGGGATGGCAATAGAAAAGAGAATTTGTTCTCAAGTTATGATCGAATACCATAATAAATTGGGAGTTGGTTAGGATTGTGAAATTGTGAAAGTAGTTGCATTTTTTTCAAGTATGATCTTGTGAAAATCGGATGAAATATTTAACATCATTTTGTTGTTATTTAGGATTAGCACCCTCTAAAGGATTTTAAGTTAAGATAATGGATATGGATATTTTGTCAGGATAAAGAAGATCTGCACATGCATAAATACTAGTATAAGATAATTCAAAATTTGGGACAACGGATACATACCGCTAAAAGATATAAGAGATTAATAGAGGGAAGAGGCCATAGGAGGGGATTCCCTCCTATGGCGTCGAAAAAATACCCCCTCCCTAATTTTTTCCGACGATCGGCACCCACCATCTTCATCGTCATCATCTAAGATGTGGGTACACCAAATTTCATGTGATTTTACAACTTTTTCACCGTTGATTTAGTGGGTTCAAAATTAACGGTTTGCCGACAATAGAACTTTTTACATTGCTAAATCAACGGTGAAAAAGTTGTAGAATCACTTGAAATTTGGTATACCCACATCTTAGATGATGACAATGAAGATGTTGGGTGCCGATCGTCGGAAAAAACAATGGAGGGGGTATTTTTTCGACGCCATAGGAGGGAATTCCCTCCTATGGCATCTTTCCTCCATTATTCTCAAGATATAAATCGAAAACCCAAACAATATTTTGTGATAAACTTAAGTGTTCTTGCAAACTAATACAAATCTTGTTAAAAATTTGATAAATTGACCTTCCCCTTCCCCAGCCCTAGCCCCAGCCCGCAGCCCCAGCCGCACCCCCAATAAAAAATTTGATAAATTGACCCTTCCCCTTCCCCGACCCCGACCCTAACCCTACCCCGACCCCGAACCCGACCCCGCAGCCCAGCCCCTGCCCCAACCCTAACCCGACCCCGACTGCGACCGCGACCCCAGCCCAACCCCAACTCGCGCGCCATGAACCTTAAGCCCAAAATAATCCAATAAATTCTTTAACTTACCTCGAGATTTACTCACCTGAACGGCTGCTGGGGCAGGGGCGACGATCTGAACGGCGGTGGCGACGACCTTAACCGCGGTGGCGACGAGAACTCCAGTGGCGACGAAACCGGCAGTGGCCACGAGGACAACAACCTTGGCGGCGACGGCGTGGCGCATTGGGGGCTTATTTTCGCGCCCGATCGAGAGAGAGAGGGAAATGAGCGTAGGCGATCGAGATCTGGGATTTTATTAAATCGATATTTACTTGCCCCTACGGATATATCCGTAGGTCCTTTGTTTGCGGCTCCGTAGGGGCAAACACCTAATTAAGAATTAATATTTTTATTCTTGGACGTCTTTGCCCGTAGGGGCAACCTTTTAGCCCTACGGATATATCCGTAGGTCCAAGTTATTTCTGCCCCTACGGATTAAACTATCCGTAGGGGCAACCCCCTATTTTACTAGTGATATACAATTATACACTAAATTATTAAATCAGCACTTGACTTAATAATCCGGTTATATCTCATATAACCGACT
Source organism: Agapanthus africanus (assembly GCA_030015575.1). NCBI lineage: Eukaryota > Viridiplantae > Streptophyta > Magnoliopsida > Asparagales > Amaryllidaceae > Agapanthus > Agapanthus africanus. Next base: position 281,011,632 of record JASDDO010000022.1, read on the forward strand.
AACACAAAATTTACCAACTTATCGAATCAACACTTGATTCGATAACCCGGCTATATCTCATATAACCGGCCGATACAATAGTCGCGAGAATAGAATACGGTATCACATACACTCATTATTCTCGGTCCCGCACATATCACATATGCGCTCCTATTTCGTTTTGCCTGAGCCAGTATAACCTCTATGTAGGACTCTAAAGACTCGTCAATACGCCGGCAGTAGGTGATGATCATATCAAGCACCTACAAGCCGTCAGCGGTACTAGCTGGACGTAACGGCTATCCGGGTATTGAGCGATTAGAAGATCAGTAAGCAAGCCCGCTCCAACTCCTGTAAAAGCCTGACAGTGACACTACCGTAGAGTCCGGTCTCCTCGTCTGATATGTCGCATATCAAGTCTAGGGGTGGTAAAACGTCAGACCCCAATAATCGATAAGTCATGCCGATATGAGGCTCATAACGGGTCGAGAAACTACTGGTAACTCTTACCAGTAAATCTCTAAACCATCCCTGGCCAGGGACTTCCCTGTTATGGCCAATCGAGCATAGCGCAACATCAACCCCCAAGACCGGGAGAGACGAAACCCCTCCTATCGCTCATTGCCTCCATGTGACTCGGGACTGTACCCAAAAACCACCGTTTTGCACACCCTCTTGGACGTGGTAAGGTGGAAATCAAAGCACAGTGGGAATCACACAAGACTCTATGACGATCTCGGGTCTACAGACTAACCTGCACATGTGTCACCAGAGAACTGCCATCTGACATAAGGTATAATACCATCTGGCAGTTCTCGGCGAGTCCGTCCAGTGTATCCAGTCTCCACTGAGCACCCATATATCATCTCTGATGTCAAACACCAATGGATATGGGATCATCCATCGCCCATCTATATGGGTCGAGAAGGTATACGCTAGTCTACTCTGGTATATCGATACCCCTGTCTCGATACACCCACGACTAGGGACCTTGAAGGATGTACTTATGGACTACCATGTCCCCACTAGTATGATCCGCATCATAGTCCAGGTAGTCAAGTACACATCCTAAGGGCTTTACCAACATGTATATTGAGAGACAATCAGTGTACACGTTAAGGTAAAGAGTAACCAGATAGCATACTATCATGTCGAGCAAGAAAGTCCTCCCTATATATGTCCAAGCATCCACTACAATATACATCTCATGTATAGTAATGGCCTCTAGGGCATACAAATAACTAACAGTTATGTCTTTACCCTCAATGGAGAGGCGGTTTGCTGGAAGAGCTCCAAGCAGGAAACCGTAGCTGACTCAACTATGGAAGCGGAGTACATAGCTGCTTGCGATGCCGGAAAGGAAGCTGGATGACGAAGTTTCTCACGGAGCTTCAGGTGGTTCCTACTAGTGTTGATCCAATACCGCTATATTGTGATATCAACGGCGCTATAGCTTTAGCGAAGGAACCCAGGTCCCATCAGAAGTCCAGGTACATTTTGAGGCGGTACCACCTGATCAGGGAGATCGTAGATCGCCGGGAGATCGTAGATCACCGGGAGATCGTAGATCGCCGGGAGAACGAGGTGACGAGAGTAAATAAGGAAGATAACACTGATGATCCACTCATGAGCGTAGGCGATCGATCTGGGATTTTATTAAATCGATATTTACTTGCCCCTACGGATATATCCGTAGGTCCTTTGTTTGCGGCTCCGTAGGGGCAAACACCTAATTAAGAATTAATATTTTTATTCTTGGACGTCTTTGCCCGTAGGGGCAACCTTTTAGCCCTACGGATATATCCGTAGGGCCAAGTTATTTCTGCCCCTACGGATTAAACTATCCGTAGGGGCAACCCCCTATTTTACTAGTGATATTCTGCTATTGAGGAAAAACAAGTTTCAAACTTGATGGAAAAACAACGTACAATCCGACTTAAATTAAACTATGAATTTCGTACTGACCACAGGGAGACATCATGCACTATTGGTTAGTTAACAACGGTAGAGCGGTCGCTAGATCATTACAAAATTATAATTACGATTAAAAACCCCAATACTTTCGTATAGGTTATACCCATGACAGAGTGTACAAAAAGAAAACACACATAGATATCCTCATTCATTCTATACAAATCAAATAATAAGATGTACCCGTGACATGAGGTGTACCGAGAAATAATCAACATGAATATGATGCTCCCTTGACATGAGGTGCATCGAATACATTATATAAGCATGAACAAGATACATCTATGACATGAGGTGCATCGAAAATATAATATAAGCATGAATAGAAAAATATCTATAACATGAGTTGTAAAGTTGTATATCAATGAATAATCAAATAAAAAACATTAGCTTTTCACAAGACTAAGATAAAAATTAAAGCTTCACATAGAATCATCTTTAAAAAATTACAAGGTTTTTCCGAAAATTAAGGCTTTTCTTAACAATTTCCTTAAGCAAAATTAGGGTTTTTCATAGAAATCTCCCTTTTTGTTAAAATTAGATTTTCATGCAAGTAAACTAAACCAATCATATTAATACCAATAGAAAAAATATACATCTTTTCTAGATTTAAAAAAACATTAGATCAGAAACGACATTATGATTCAGCAAAAACCTTTGCATGAAAACAGGGAGGGTGATAAAAAAAAAGAGGGAATTTACAAAGAGACAACTTGATTTTTGTACCAAATAGTCGATTTCGATACCAAATAGTCGATTTCGATATAGAGATAGCCTCGATTTAATTTCGAGGTCTCCGACGTTATATCAGGGGCTTCTTCTTCTTCGTAGCTCTAGATCTAGGTTCTCTACAGAGGGTGGGAGGAAAATATTAGAGACAATGGAGGAGAAAAAAGATTAGGGCTGGAGGAGCTTAAGGTTTATATGTAGAATTAGAGATTAGGGGTTTATATATATATATATATATATATATATATATATATATATATATATATTGAACTATATCTAACGGCTTAGGGGTTTATATATATATGAAGATGCTGGAAAAAATAAATTGTTGCACCTGGTAAATTTTTTTTATATAACCACATATATCTTATCTTAAATCCCAACAGTACAAATATATTAAAATATTGTAGTATATTTAAATTTTAAAGCTTTTGGTTTATCCAAATCCCAAATTATATCTTAACATATATTCCTTCCCTCTTAAAATACTACTTAGTAGTTTTATTCTTTTGAAAAATTTGTTTTTGTCTAATAAAAATTTTCTTTTCAAAAGTCTAATCAGATAAAAATAAAAAAAGAAATTTTTTCTTTCTTTTAAAAATAAGATTTTATAATACAAAATAATTAAATAATTTAAAGAGACTGGGGTTTAAACTCAAGATCTTTGAAATAGCAATACAAGATGATAAGCAATAGATGCTAGAATGAACCATGTATCTAAATAGAAAGAAAATTAATTTATACACACTTAATTCGATAAAATGGGATTTATTAAAGAAGTAAAATTATAAAGAAAGTATATGGATTTTACGGCTGCTACAAATTTCTCATGTTTTTTCTTCTCACTTGAAATTGATGAAGTTTACAGGTATTTTTAAAACTAATATATATATATATATATATATATATATATATATATATATATATATATATATATATATTCGAGTTATTTGAAGTTGTAGTGAACAATAGTAAATTCGCTACAGTCCGCCACATCTCAACAATTGTAGGCAGTTGAATAATATGTTTTTATGGTTTATAAAGGTGGACCTATCATTAGGGATTAGGTCATGTGATCGCAGTCATAAGCATGTAGGTAATCTCATAGACATTTTTGCTTATATTTTGTGTGGTTTTTGAATTAAAACAAACGTTATAGAATCGGTTTACTTTATGATTTTGTATTAATTATCTTTATTCGTGCAAAATATCATTATAGAATTTAGCATAAAATCTACCCTTAACTATCATAAATTAGTCCGTATTTAATAGACATATTTTACAAATCATGTGGTATATATTCTTTCAATATGATTTATTTACATTCATTCTGGATCAAATAAAATATCAAAAAAAAATCTTCATACCATTTTCTCTGGACCCATGCATTTGTGCGGAGCACCTTAATTACTAGTTAACTGCTATATACGTATCTATATATGGGTTAGTTGAATAAAAAAAATATTTTAGAAATAAGTTTTCCGACCTGTGGGATTCAAACCAGCCACCTAAGAATGTATGTTTATAACAGCTACAGTCCTCCGCTCTACCAACCGAGCTAAGGTCGGTTTGCTGTTTAAATTTGAACTAGTAATATAATAATTGTCACATAATTATGATGCATTTCTGCATATGAGCTATTTCAAACCAATAAAATACTAGGTATATATATCCTTCCATTTATTTATGTGTGGAATGGCTTGTGCTTTGTGATATGCATGTATTTAACAGTTCAAGAGGGTATTCGAGTTTAGAGGGTAAATCTATTGTTTTTCTTGTCATCGGTGAACCGGTTATAACTGATGCATGGAACTCTTGCCGAAATGATTCATCCGGATGGATCGTATGTGCCGTCCGGTAATCATGCTGAATTTTTTTTTTTGAATGTTCCAAGATTTCCAGCACCAGAGGAAGCAGAAATAAGTCTCTGTTCCACCATTAATTTGTTTCTATATGTGTTTTCTACTTAAAGGATAAGCATGCCCTATAAGAATTCCAACCAAAATGGGGCCTCACTTTTAATGATTTAATTTCTGGAGCTCAACAGTATTTAGTTAGCACAGAAAGCCAACCACAACAGAAAATGACACCAATTATATGTAATTCCTTGATGCATATGAGTGGTCTTGATGATCACAAAGCATAGCAGCATGCAATAAATTAAGTAGCAACCTGGTTGAGTTAGAAATTGGATCCTTTCACACTATCTAATTCTTGTTGGATTTGTGCAACTTAAGTGCTGGTTGTTGCCCATGGACCCCTTTCCAACCATAAATTTATTCATTTCTTCCACACAAAAAAAAGGAGAAAAGAAGAAGAAGAAGCAGCAGCAGCAGCAAATATAACCTTCGCCCATATGGCAAAATTACTCGAAAATAGTTTGAAATTGTTTGGATCCAATGTAGCAAGGTGGTTATAATCAAATAATATTAAGGCAACAAGAGGGTTGCGGTGGCATGACCTAGATCCCCGCTTTCCTATTTCTGTCGTGGTGGCGACCACCACGAATTAATCGTTGTCAACCTTAGCACCATTACTACAGAGGAAAGCGAATTATGTTCTTTGATTGGGCAATAATTTATGTCCGTGCTGTAATGCTTTTCTTTCATCACGTGTTCGGTTAGAGGAGAAGGTGAAGCAAGAAAGCAACATGTGATAGACATATGCCATAATTTTATTGGTTGGTGTTCCATTTTTTATTATTTCTTTTGCCATTTCCTTATGAAATCAGGATATATAGAAAGTTGAGAATTAGGTTTTCATGTTTTTGATGACGTCGAATGATTGTTGCGCAAACAAACCAAGGAAAGAGCGTGTGCAAATGAAAATGTACTCGAGCTAACTTGGCCCCCATCCCACGCGTAAAGACTGCGATCAAAGATAATCCATTATTATATGGATTTTTACTCGTAACCCTCCAAAACATACCAAATTCCTTTCTATCCAAAAATTTGGTATTTACTTTTTACCCCCTAAAATTAATAGTATGCATCATTTTATCCCTCTTTACGATTTCCGTCAACTTTTAACGGTATACTATCAGGTTTTTCTTTAAAATATTCCAACCATTCTTTTTCTTTGGACACACTCAATTTCTTTCTCAAATTGAAATTAAGCTTTAGGTTTCTGCTGCAGGTTTCTCAAAATTGATCATAAAATCAGGAGTATCTCCAACATTTTTCTCTTATTGAATACTTCCATGCTTTTACTTGTTATATTCGGATAAATGGTAAACCTAAAATCTTTTGAGAAAAATTGAAGTTAAACTTAACAGGGTTTTTATCTGACGGAAATCGTAAAGGGGGTAAAATAATGTAACTTATTAGTTTTGGAGGGGTAAAAAGTAAATACCAAGTTTTGGAGGTTAGAAAAGAAATTTGTTATGTTTTGGGAGGGCTATAAGTAAATAACACTTATTATATTTATAGATGAATTCGTACGATTACTACAATTTAACATGTAACAATACAGAATAAAATGATGTAAATAACCATCTACTTCTAACTCAAAATAATCCTCATAAATTATGTATGGTCTTTCTTATAAACACCGTGCTTCTTAAAAAAGTTTAATAGAGCTGGCATTTATGTATATGAGTTATAAGTTATGATTAAAAGTACATAATACATTAAAAGGTTTGATGGAAAAATAATAATTGAATGTAATTTTAAAGGCTTGGTTGTAGTTGTATACTTTATGTTGGCTATAGTGCTCTCAAGACAATTACTGTAATCACATGCAGGTGATTATGATTACGGATAGAACAGTCTTACTCAAAATGATAGTATGCTATCTGGTTTGCCTTTATCATCATGTACATGTTTTATATGGTATTACAGATCACTATTACATGTTGATAGAGGCCATAGAATTCTTTCTTGACTACCAGTATTATGATGGTGGTCATTTACGTGAGAGCTGGGTGGTCTATAAGCACATCCTTAAATGTCCGTAGTCGAGAGAGTATCGAGACTGGGCATCGATACTCCGGAGTAGACTAGTGTGTACTTATCGAGACTCCGACGAGGGGCGGTGGCCGGTCTCACAAGCTATTGGTGTCTGTTTGTCACCTAAGATAGTATACATGTGCTCATTGGATTATGAGTACTAGACGGACTCGCCGGGAACATGCTAGTTGGTATTATAGCTATTGTCAGATAGCAGTTCCCAGATGACATGTGTACAGGTTAGTCTGTCGACCTGAGATCGTTATTTGTCTCGTGTGAGTTCCGACTGTGCTTTGATTACTTTGATTACTACCCTACCACGGCTCAAAGGAGTCGTGAAAACAGGTTTTGGTTGGATACAGTCCCGAGCCACATGGAAGCAGTGAGCGGATCGTCGGGGATTCTTCTCTCCCGATATTGGGGGTTGATATCGCGTTGTGCACAGGTGGTCATCACCAGAAATTCTTGGCCAAGCTAGTTGAGAATTACTGATTTGGATAAGTAGTTTCTCAGTTGGTGATGGGCTTCATACCGACACGAAATGTCGCGTTATTAGGGGTCTGAATTTATCCGCCCCCCTAAACTCGATATGTGATACTCTTAAGACAAAGAGACCGGACTGTATGGAGATTGTCACGGACAGGCTTAGTAGGGGTCAGGATGAGTTTGCTCGTCGGTCTTCCTTTCGCTCAATATTTGGGTAGCCATTACGTATAACCAGTGCCACTGACATGCTTGTGGTTAAACCCACTGCCGGCGTATTAACGAGTCTTTAGAGTCCCACAGAGGGTTTCCCTATTCGGGCGATACAATGTAGAGGCCGTATGGTTTTATGGCAGAGTTCGATCATATACGTGCACTTGTGCACATATCATGATTCAGACGGTTTTATACTAGTGGCTTTGGTTTAAACCGGGTTCTAGTATTATATTGTTGGATTATTTTCGTCTCATTGTATTCGTATTTTGTCAGAATACGGATACGGGTATGTATATATGGATGAGGGGTATTCTTGTAATTGATTACAAGGTGCTTCTAGAAGAAAACACCTCATTATGTTTAATAACCATTTGGTTAAATGGTTATTTGAGATGGAGGATGAGGTGTCCTTGGTTTTAATTGATAGCATGGCTCACTTAGTGACTCATGGGATGACTCATGGCCACTATTCTAGCATGCTTGATATTTAGTTTGTGTTGTGAGATATTTCTTTACTTGATGACTCATTTTCATATGCTCACAACACTTAGCCATTTTTGTTGAGTTGCTTCACACTCTCATCATCATGCTTCTTCTTCATCTACCTCCATCCTGAAAGTCTCATGTGTTGAGAAACCTAGAGTGTTTAGAGACAAATCAATCCATTATTAGACTCTACATCTTCTAGGCTATCTAGTTTAGCGAATTAGGTACCCTAGTTATCTCGGCTATGAGGTTGGAGCTCGTTTTATACACTCTCAGGTGAATAATCTTCGATGGAGGGAGACCGGAGATCAAGCTTGATCATAGAGGTCTCTAGGAGCTTGGGATGTTGATTAAAGACCGAAATATACGGATCATTCGGTATAACCTTTCTAAACTCCTTTTATGTTTGCTAGCTTTTATGGTTTATGGTTCGATCCGTTTTATGAGGTTGTTCTAGAGCCAGTTTGTAAAAATTTTGTTCCGCAATCGGCCACGGTTTGATGGCCAGGACGCTGACATAACCCAACACTTATATTATGCATGATAAGTAATCTAATTATGGAATGTAATTTTTAATTCTCTAAATAATCTGTCTTTTTATTTGAATATCAAGATAATATTTGATTTCTTCTTTGTAAGAAACATCATGTGACAAATTAGATCTTAGTTTAAAATTTCATGATTGCATAAAGGCTAAATTCATTTAAATACCAAAAGCTTTTGCTATTTTTTTTATATTTGTGAATTATAAATAGATACAAAGAACAATCATGATACCTAAATAAATACCATATTTTGTGTGCTTCGATTTATAAATTACTAACACAAACGTCAAGTTTAATTATGTTGTGCAAATGTCATTATGAACCAATGCAGATAGCAAATTTTGTTGAAATTTTAGCCAAAAAAGAAATCGTTTTCCATTGATTCTTTACCTAGTAAATTTTTTAATAGCGATAGTTATTTGAATCATGAAATTTTAGCACCAACCTTAAAGAAAATATAGTTTTCATAAACAAATGTAAAGAAATATTGTTATTCGAAACATTATTTTTTCATTAGGTTCAAAAAAGATATATGATACTATTAGTTATTTTTATTTAGATACAAATATGGCTATTTTTTAATTTTTGCAAATTCGTATATATTGTCATTAACTATAAAACCCAAGAATAAGAATAGATCAAGAGAATATGAAAAAAGGCAAGGGGAAAAGAGGAAAAAGAAAAAATAGTATTTTAACAAAAAGATAATTTGACTTACAAAAAATTCCTTTTTCAACTCATCTTTGTAGATATACTAGATTTTAATCCTGCATGTAACGAAGGTTTGCAGAAAATTTATTAGCCCTAAAACCAAAGCTAATATTGTCTTGTCGTTCCAGATTTTGATCTTTAACAATTTATCTGAAATATAATCTTTAATTACTATGTGAAGTAAAAATAAAAGAAAAGAAAATGACAAAACATACATGTATGGAAAGCTACATATAAAGTAAGTCATAGAGAAGGCATTGAAAGAACATTATTTTTTCAAAATCTCATTGATATTTTTGTAATCCAACTTTGCTTCAACATGATTTTCTTATGCGTTAATTTTAATTTTTTAGATACTCTATCTTTTTATTTGAATATAGATTTGATATTTTATTTGTTTCTTTATAATAATTATATGCCAGAATAAAATCTTAATTTAACATTTCACGATTTAGGCTAAATTTTAGTAAAATATCAAAACAGTTTAGTGCTATCCTAGAATAATACCATATATGTTGTAACTTGTAAATTGATAATAAGAATTTAATGAAAACTAATTTGATAAATGTTTCGGAATTTTTTATAAAGATTTTGTATATTAGAATAAAAATATTATTTATTTCTCTTGAAAAAATAATAATAATACTGTTTTCTTTCTAAATTACTACTAATCAGAGTTAGACATAAAATCCAAGTATAGACCGAGGAAATAGAAAATTTTAGCAAAAATCTTTAAAAAAAATTAGAAAACCAAATAATTAAAAATAACCAACAAAATATTTTTCTCCTTAAGCCTCATATGAATGAAAAAATCCACACCTTCATTTTTCTTAGACCATATCTGAATGGGTCAATGGATAGAGTAATGAGTGGCAAAAAGAGTTTCCTTATGCCTTATATGAATGAAAAAACCCACACCTTCATTTTTCTTAGACCTTATATGAATGGGTCAATGGATAGGGTAATGAGTGGCAAAAAGAGGGAAAAGGAAAAATAGAACTTTGACCGCAAAAATATCTTGACTTGCAAAAAAAATTATTTTCATAACCCAACTCTATAGTTGTTATACTAAACTTTGACCCCACGCGTAACATGTGTGATCAAAGACAGTTCAATATATTCATAGATGAATTCATACGGTACAGAAAAGTTGTTACAATTTGAGATGTAAGCAACACATGATAAAAGAAAGTACATAACCATCTTCTTCTAGCTCAAAATAATCGTCATTAATCGGATTCTTTATAGATTGCGATATTTCTTCATAAATATTATACTTCTTACAAAAATAAATAGAGTTAGTATTTATTTTTAATTTTTTATGAATTATAAGCACGCAATACATTATCATTTGTAATGAAACTATAATTATTGAATGTAATGTAATAAAAGAGATAATTATACATTTTATATTATGCATAAATAATCTAATTATTGAATATAATTTTAATAAATTTCTAAATAGTCTGTCTCTTTATTTGATTATCAAGATAGTATTTGATTTCTTTTCCATAAGAAATATCATATGTGTAACATTTCATAAAATGAAAAATATTATTTTAGAATTTAAATAATAAAATAATGAATTTTACGGATATTATACGACTATGGATTTGAGTTTTCGTAGATTGGTATAATTATATACCTATATTTTTGGAAAATAATTATAAATTAAAATAAATTATTATTTATGAGAGCATTTATTTAATTGGATTTTTCATAAATTAGTATATAATTATTTCCATACAAGTTTAATATTTAAGTTAATTTGTATTTTACTATTTACTACACTAAACCTAGTTTTATTTTTGTTAATCATGTTATGTGCCATGACATGCTTAAAGAGGTTTAATAGTTTCATTTGTGTTCTTTTTTAAAGTAATGGTTTTATGTTTTTTTTTTATAAAAAGATAGGAAAAGAACATGAGATGAAGGCATGAGACATGAAGCAGGGTTGTTAATATTTTAATAGGTACGGGCAAGTGAAAGAGAGAGAAGGGGGTTCCATGGTTGCAACCATATCTTGTTTCCCCATCTCATTCTCCTTCTTCATCTTTTTCTTTCTCTCCTTCTCTTTCTCCGCATTCTCCACCTCTCACTACCACCACCACCAACCCCACAAATCATCTCAAAACTCATTGTGTCCTTCACAAAAATTGTTCCTAATCTCATCCTAAGCATTATGTTGTGATCAAGTCTCTATTTTGATAATTTTTGGTCATCTTGGAATTTTCCTTAGTTGTCATCTTGAGATAATAACCCCACCTTTAATTAAGATTTTAGATTTCTTGCATTCACAACTAGTTTAGAGCTATAGGATTCATGTTTTATAAACTTGAGTTTTCAAAAATGAGTTTTAGTGGTAAGAACTTATAGTGGTGGTATAATAGGGATTTAGGGAGTGATTTTAAGCCCATTAATGATAGATGGGGACATGTTAGTGATAGTTTTCTTGAGTTTTTGATGATCAATTGGAAACTGGTACAACTAGGGTTCTCTGAAAATTATTTAGAGAATATAGTAAGATATTTAGACCAGTAGAAGACCACCTTAGAAACCCAAGCTCCTAACTCCTTCCTCGGGCCACCAATTTATCCATTTGGACTACAATTTGCGGCCACGTTGATGAGTTAGAGTTTGAATTTTGTTTTGTAGCTCAATCACTCGATAACTAAGCCTACCCTATATGCTAAATAGTCCCAGATCACCTGAGTAAAAATCTGGAGTTATTTTAATTTGGTTTTGACAATGTTTTGCAATATTTGAAACTCAATTTTTGGATTTTCATGATGTGACTTGGTCGTTTGACATTCGTACGTCGTCGTCGGGTGGTATTTTATTGTTTTAGCACGCGTTGACCATAGGTTCTAACCTATGTGCTTTTCACTCGTGATTTCAAATTCGATTTGGGTTTTTATGCGATTTTGGTTATGATTTTGATTGTAGGTACAATCGCGTGGACTTCCGAGATGGGTGAGTAGATGTATATCTACAGGAGAAGTCGGGTGGATGGCGTATAGCACCCCCGCAACCATAGAACTAGGATATATATATATATATATATATATATATATATATATAGGTTTTACTAGAATATCATATGCGTATATTCCTATACTTAGTAGAAATTATACCCCTAGCCTCTATTTCTTGCCATTAGTCTATACATATATACACGCATATATATAAGGATATTTACGATATGATGATATGAGACGATATGATGATATTAAGCGGTATAATATGGTATGATACGATATGATATAAGATGATATGGTAAGATATGAGATGATATGATATACGCGACTATAGATCCGTACCATATTGATTGGATGATATCATATGAGGGATATTCCGTATGTGATATGATGAGGATGGATCGCTGACATTTAATTCGACTCGAGAAGTCTTGTTTAAAATCACAAATTGGATATTATGAGATGTTTAGAGCCATACCTACCTTCAAAACTAACGAATTGTTACCTACATTTAAACGATAATTTCAAGAGTGCGCTGCGAATTTTCAAATGGTATCTATTTCAAAAACATCGTAGCCCCTATTTCCAAAACAACGTTTCGTACTATTTTAAACTATAACTGTATGGCTTATATGTAGTTGGATATTTTTATACTTGTTCACGTTATGATATCTTTATTCCGTTTACACTCGCATTTCGATTTTTTATTTTCGCATATACTCGCGCTTCGATCATTTACGATATATTTTACATTTATACCTTTAACTCTACTTGACTTCGTTGGTTAGGACACGCGTACCATTATCGATGATTTATATGTTACACGTACACATACTCGTATGCTCACACACATCATTGGTAATTGCCTTGCTACGTACCAAATAGAACTCGCCATATCACCGAATCACACTATAACCCGTTAGCATTTAGATTCTGTTAGTAGCTTCTTTACATCGCTATACGACACGCTTATATGAACACACTTGTCATGCATTACAGTGTTGTTTTATGCATGTACATATTATTCCATTATGGCCATGTTCTTATGAGATTCTGTTTTCATGAGATTTCTGGATTTGAGAAACCATGGATATGATTTTAAAAAACTTGTGAATGTTTTAAAAAAGCGGTTTTCTCTTGATATGATATTTCGACGTCCACTATGAGATTTCTCGGTTCTGGACTATGATTATTACCCGATTCGAGAAGTGAGGAGTCACCGTCTGCAGGTATATGGTGGACCCGGTATGGTACCTAAGGGTAAGAAGATCGTATAGAAAGGCGTTGAGCCTGGCTGGAAACACTACCTACCGGTGACAATATTGGACTCGGCGGATATCCGGAGGATACCGACCTGAGTGATATGAGACAGATGGATATGAGGGCCGATCTGATGAGACGACACCTGAGATATGAAAGCCGATCCAATGAGACGACACTTAAGATATAAGGATTTATGTGTTTATGCTAGACACGGGATTTATGATAATTTCGAGTGTCGATACTGGACACTCAGGGTTTTATGATGATTTCGAGTGTCGATACTGGACACTCATCGGATGATATATGTACACATACATGTACACACATGCTATGGATGACATGATACCACATATTGATACAAGCACGATATATATATATATATATATATATATATATATATGTGTGTGTGTGTGTGTGTGTGTGTGTGTGTGTGTGTGTGTGTGTGTGTGTGTAAGTATGTATGTGTGTATGTACACACACACACACACACTCGTTCACTTTCAATGCCACACGGTATAATATTATTATCATAGTATGCCTTAGATAGATCGTTATGCATTCGATTTCTACCTGATGATGTCTTTTACTCACGAGTTCGCAACTCACCCCTGTTGTGCCATAGTTTTCTTGCAGGACCGACTGCTCGGATCAGTAGCGGCTTGCTAGCACACTTCTTCTTCGGGTGATTGCTTGGTAGGTGGGTTACATTCTAGATCGTAACCACCGCTTGTATATTTTATATTCATTTGTATCTAGTTAAAAACTTCATCAACCAGACTATATATATTTGTGAACTTGGAGACCGGATTTGTATATTCTTTTGGACTTAAAACGAGACTTGTATATACTCTTTTATGTCGAGTTTGGACATTGTTGAGTTAATATTTTGGTATTTCTTTTACTTTCTTTCTTATGATGATTTTCGTCTTGGGCGTCGTATATACTGTGTGTTTGTATTTCCACAGATTGGCGATGAAATAGTTGCCGATTGGGGATGCTAATATTATATATGTATATGTTCTGGTTTTTATCAAAATTTATAAAAGAGCCGCTACTTAAATTTCAAATGACGAAAATGTTTTCAAATTTTAGTATACAATCCACTTGTGTTTTCAATGAAATTTATTTATACTTTAAAAGAGGAGCTTGATTTCATAAATAATTCTTTTCCAAACTTCACCTCCACTATATTTCTAAAATGCTTTAGATTCCTGGTTTTCGGTTTACTTGGGTTACTGTGGGGTCTTATAGACTTCACGTGATTCAAGTGCCGGTCACGTGCCGTTTCCGGGTCGTGACAATATATCAATTTAGATCTTAGTTTAATATTTCAAGACTGTAAAGGCTAAATTTCACTTGATACCAAAACTTTCTGGTGATTTTTTTAATATAAATACAATATACTTGTGACTTATGAGTAGATACAAAGAATAATCTTCATATCTAAATGAATACCCTGTTTTGGTTTTTTCAATTTATAATTTACAAATACAAACGTTTTATGTAATATAATGTGGCTATAAACCAATGTAAATAATAAATTATGTCAATATTTTAGCTAAAAAAATTGTTTTTCAATAAATTCATTACCTAATAAATTTTTAAACGGCGATAGTTATTTGAGCCGTGAAACTTCAGCGTAAGTTTTAAAACAATTATAATTTCTATAAATAAATGTAAAATAACTATTATTATTTGAAACATTATTGTCTCACCATATTTGAAAAGAAGATGTAGGATATTTTTTATGACTATTTCGATACAAATATTATTATTTTTCTTTTTTTAAATCTTTGTAAATTTCTATCAAATATTATAAACTATAAAACCGAAGGATAATAAAGGGAAAAACTTCATTGCGCTTATACTATAGATATGATGTCCATAAATTGTACCTTAGGAAAGAAATATCATGTTGGAAAAAGAGCAAGCTTTTCCTAAGAATTTTGCAATCGTTTACATGAATAACGTGAATTATTAAGAATTTTTTTCTCCGAATATACCCTTTCTAAGCCAAAATACTTTATGGCTTTACTAAGGATTTTGCAAATACTTTATGGGAACAACTTAGGAAATATGTTTTATCAAGAATTTAGTTTTTCAAAAATACTCTTGCTTAGCCAAACTTAAGGAATATTATTACATTCAAATTTATAAGGATATTTTGGAAAAAAGCATTTCCAAAAATAGTGTTTTTGGCAAAAGATTCCATCCCATGCAAAAGATTTCATCTCCCGTCCACCCAAGTTTATATTAGATAATTAGATAGATGGATAGATAGATAGTATCTTGTTAGACCCTTTTTCATCCTTTTCTTCTCCTACTGTGAAACAAACATGTCCTTAGTGTATTAAATATCAAAGAAAGCTTAATCAAATCGAATATATTTTTCAGCAATATTAATGAATTATTGGATTAGGCTGCGCCTACAGAAACAATTATGAGGATAACAAAAAATACACTTTTTGAAGAAAATCTGATGGTCTAGGCCAGCTAAGATGCAGAGGTCCTATTTATTAGAATCTGTTGATCTGAAATTTTGGTAGTGTCTGTCTAGCTTTCTATATTCTATATATATATATATATATATATATACACACACACACACTAGTTTTTTTTGTATGTGCTATACGCATGAAAAATTGATAAGTTCTTTGTTATTTGATAGTTTCAAATGTGATATAATTAAAAAAAAAGTAAGATGGCACTATTTTTAGAAGTAGCAGCTTGTTGAGTGTGAGAGCTCGGTATTTTAGTAACAATTGGAAAAAATAAAAGTAGCTGAAAACTTAAACGATAACTAAAGTATGCAAAATGAGGAATATCTCTTTAATTATTGATTTGTTAGCGTTTATGCACGTAGATTACATGTAATTAAAGCTAATATGACATGAAAATATAGGAGATTTAATTTTGTTATCAAAAATCCATATGCCTTATTATTTTAATTTGTTGTTAATTTATTAATATTTTAAAAGATTTGATATGATTTGAAAAGTTAATAATTTTTTTTAAAAAAATTATGAGATTCTTTCATGGCAATTTTAATTTAAAGACCCAAATCAATTTGGAGTTAAAATAGTAGAAGAAATATGACATGAATATATAAAAGATTTAATTCTGTTATCAAAAAATCATATGCCTATTATTTTAATTTGTTATTAATTGATCATTTTAGAAGATTTGATGTGAGTACAAATGCGATATATTATATACTGATTTTTTAAACCTAAAATGCTCTCAAAGAGTACAAACCCGACTCGGGAATCCCTCATTGTTCGAGCTCACCGGCCAGGCTCTGACTTGTTATAGTCTGGGTAAGGAAGAAGTACGATGTAGTATATACTGATTTTTTTTAAAAATACTAAAATTACCCTCATCTTCTATCTCGAACCCTTTACAAAACCCGTTAGAACCCTAACCGACTTCTTCCCATTCATCTAAATAAGGCATAATGGTTTTTCATAAGCCGATACCCACCCTCATCTTGATTTCTACATCAATCTAATTTATTTTATTGTGAGACATACCGTTTGTGTCGTCTACATCTACCTAATGTGAGGTATAAATTTTTCAATTTTTCTTTAGATCAATTTTTTTTCTTGTGAACAAAACTTATTATGATTGAAAGACTATATGAAATATTAATTAGATTATAATTTCTATAGGTTATCATGCCATAAGTTCTAAACTTGATTAATCAAAAATAAAGAGATGAATTTTAATTTTGGATCTTATGAAAGATAATGGTGTAAATTTACTTGTAAAGGGCATCATACAAAGAAATATGTATACTAAAAGCAGACCCGAAGCTTATGAATAATTGAATATCAATATATTGATTTTTTTTTAACATTTATGAAAATATGCGGGTTTAAAAATAAACCAACTTCTATCCAGGCTTGGAAACAATTTTCCATTATTAAAATTATGATATTTTTTCATGCCACATGTCAGTCTGAGAATCAATTAGCAATTTTAATTAAAAACCCTCCTTTTGGCATTACAATAGTACTAGTATTCTGCACGTGCAATGCACATGTGTATTAAACATGTAGTTAAATATGATGCATCTACTGAAATGAATTTGGCGTTAAAATCTTGATAAAATGAATTACCAATAACTAGCAAGTAGCATGCACTCCTCTTCTCTTCCTGTTCTTCTCTTCTATCTCCATATTATTTCCAATTTTGTTTTCCTCTCCTTCCTTATTCTACTCATAATTTTTTTTGCGAAGAAATCATTGTAGAGAAGATATAACAGTTGAGGTAGAGAGAGAGGAAGATGGGAGATATGGGTTTAGTTACAATTTTTAAGAAAAATATGGGGTTAGTTGTGGTTTTTGGGCTTGATTGGATTTTTGTGGGCTTTTTAATTGATTTCTCTTCAAGAATGATAAAACCATGTCATCAATTAATTTTAAAATTAGAGACCCGTATCTATTAGCCCTACAATAGTAGAGATATATATAAGTTAGAGACACAGAAAATTTAAAATTTTGTTACTCAAAATTAATGCATATAATTTAATTCTAGGGATGAGTTGCAAACTAACTATTTTTTTAATTTCCTTATACTAAGTGCATTCATTAGGTCCTTTAAACTCAATTTGCTTTCTTCTTCACATTAAATATTAAAGATTGATGATTTTGGTAGTTATATAAAATCAACAATAGTTAAGATGATTATATATAGTTTTAACTAATTAAATATGATATGTCATATGTTTTTTTGCTCTCATTTTTCTTCTTAGAAAGTTAGACTATTATAATCTCATTGATATTTTAGATTACTTTAGAATATTTTAAGAAATATGATTTGTTAGCTTTTGTGGCCATTACATATCTATTAAAAAACATGCGTGATTTGTATAAATATGATTTGATTAAGATTTTTTATTTGTATTTTGCATTATAATAGTTCTGGATTTTGATTTTGATATTTGTTGAAGGGGATGAGATTTTATTGGTGATTGTGTTGGAGTTCAGTATGGAAAGTTGAATCTAGTAAGGATATAAAATTTGATTGGATTTATTGATCGACAAACAAAAACTTCAAGAGTGTTATTTATATATTATATATTATAATTGCAGTAGTTATGATGTGGATGATAATAAAAAGTAAAAAATAATCCTCAGTTATTTTAGTTTTAAAATAAACCAAGAGTATTGAGGATTTTTCTCATTTTTTGTTGTTTATTTTTTCTCTTTGTATTATAATAGTGGAGATATTATTAAGATTATGATTTGTTGTTGAGATGTGATTATTGATTTTATTTTTTAAACTCAACCAAGAGTAGAAAGAATTTTTCTCATTTTTTATTTGTTATTTTTTCTATTTGCATTATATAATAGTAGTGATTCTTTCAAGATTAATTAGGATTTGTTGTTGAGATAGGATCACTGGATTTTATTTTTATATTCAACTAAGATCAGTAAGAATTTTCCTGTTTTTATTGTTGTTATTTTTCTCTGTTTTTTGAAATCGTTATTTTTGTCCTTGCATCATAATAACAAAGATACAGTTAAGATTAGGATTTGCTATTGAGTATGGTGTATGAGTTGATTATATGAGTGGAAAGATGGATTTGATATGATATATAATAGTAGAGGTACAGTTAAGATTAAGATTTGATTTTGAGATGTGATTATTGGATATTATTTTTAAATTTCAATCAAGATTGGTGAGGGTTTTTCTCATTTTTTTGTTGTCACTTTCTCTCTTAATTTGCATTATGATAGTATAGATACCGTTAAGAAAGCGATTTTTTGGTAAGTGTGATCCAAAGATTTGATTGTATGAGGGGGAACCAGCACGTATTTGGTATGACGACTGGTTTTTATATGTTATTTTAAATTCAACACAATGAGTAGTGAAAAAATTTCTCATTTTTTGTTGTTATCTTTCCTCTTTGGCTTATAAGAGTATAGATACTGTTAATATTTGGATTTGATTGTAAGAAGGGGATGCCCATAACAAAATTTAAAATTTTTACATGCATGTATAATAAGCATGAATAATAATCTGCTACGAATTCTTGACATTTAAAAAAAAGGATAGTATTAACTCAGAAGAAAACAGGGAGCAAATAGATTTTATAAGTTTACACTAAATTTTGGCATGGCCTACGTTTCAAACTATTAAAAATAAAATTTACCAACCGTATTTTAGTAATCTTGGCTGTAAAATACAAATATGTTTGTAAAGCAAATCTTCTTCAGTTAAGTTATACAATTTGGCTCTAATATAATGATGATGCTCAATATTGGCGATCTTCAAGATCAGGACACGTGGCAGATGACGTGTCCCAGAACTCAGAAGAAAGGGCCCACAGGGGCCGACCAGGCCACCCATGTACCCGACCTGCAATCACAAGCTGGCTCACCTCAGAGCCCCCTGAAAATTGGCCTCCTCGGCCTCTCAGCTCGCCCCGAGCTGCCACAGGACCAAAGCTCCTCGGTCCTCTCGCTCGTCCCCGAGCTCCCCAGCCGAGACCATCTTTCTCGGTCCCTCCGTCCGACCAACTCACAGGCATAACCGCCGCTCCGCAAATCTCGCCATGCGCAAATTCTCCGCCAGCAACGTCCCACGTTCCACGCCATCACGATCCCCATTAATGGGTGATCCGCTCTTTACGCGGGCGTGACGTCGGGAGCGTAACTGCCGGCGAGATTCTCGCACCTATGCTGCGTGCTGCCGCCACTATATAAACCCCCATCACATAGGGGTAAAGTAAGCCATTTTTTACTCTACTTAGCCGTTACTCTGCTCGGATCTTATACTAATTTGATCGTCGGAGGGTCCTCGGTGGTACCAAACCACCCCGAGACTTCCTTGCAGGTACTCGGCCCTACACTCCTCAAAGTCACCAATCTCCTCAAAACCCATTGAGACCCACACACAACAGGAGATCACCTCCAAGATCCACCAGGAGGTCGACGGAAAACAACATCTGAAGGAGTCCCGAAAAAGGACCTCCATCAGTTGGCGCCGCTGTGGGAAACGAAAACTCCACAAAAACAAAGTTGGCCTTCCGATCTCCATCACATGGCAAGCAAACACCCTGGAGATCCAGGTACCAGCCGCCACCTCCCCCTCAATGGAGGCGCGGGTGAACCTCAACCGAATGTCGTCGACTCTTCCACCGGCTACCGCCTCACGGACTCCGGCGGTCACAGGCCCCTCGATCCTTCCCATTCAACCTCGAAGTCCCATGCCGGAGAGCCTCGCCTCAAGCCTTGTCGCCCCCTGTCCCTACCAAGACAGTGGCGGTCAGCTCGCCTGCTTTCAGGCATGACCGGCATCCCCTCCCTCGACGGGGTCACGCCTACGAAGCCCGCCAAGGCAGCTCGAGGACCACCCTACCGTAGGGCCCAAGGGACCTCGCCGGAAGGAACCGAGGCCCATCAAGAACTATGGTCATGACGACAGGGGCCAGTCGAGCTCCTGCGAGACTCGGCACCCTACGCAGGCAACAAACGCCAATGACCGCACGAGCAAAAAGGTCAGGGGCCACGGGCCTATCACCTTTGGCGACGGAGACCTCCACGACATTTCCATGCCCCACAACGATCTTCTGGTGATCACGGCCCGAATCCACCGGTACGAGGTCCACCGGATACTTGTCGACTCAGGCAGCTCGGTAGACATCCTCTTTCACGACCGCTTTCTGCGCATGGGGCTCACCCAGCAGACTTGAAACCGGACACCGCCACGACCATCAAGTTTCTGCAAAACAATCTGATACTCCGGTTCGGCATCCCGAGATGTATTATCAAAGACCACGGGACGAACTTCGTGAACAAGAAAGTGAAGGACTTCTGCAAAGAATTCCATATTCGTGTGAAGTTCGCCACGGTCGCGCATCCCCAATGCAACGGGCAGGCCGAAGTCGCTAACCGAGACGTCCTCCGAGGTCTCTGGACCCGCCTAGAAGGGCGAAAGGGCAGTTGGGTCGAAGAACTGCCCCGGGTCTTATGGGCCCTGCGCACGTCAAAGAAGACCCCCACCGGGGAAACCCCCTTCAGCCTCTGCTACGGGACCGAGGCAATGGTCCCAGCGGAGATCGGGCTACCTAGTCATCGGGTCAAGAACTTCAATAATGATGCGAACACCTCGGCACTACGGACCAACCTGGACATCTTGTTGGAGAAGAGAGACCGGGCTTAGATCAGGGTTGCCGCTTATCAACAACAAACGACCCGATACTACAACGCTCGGGTCAAGCACCGCTCCTTCCAGAACGGGGATCTGGTCCTACGGTGAAACGAGTTCATTGATCAAGGCAAGCTTCACAAGTTCTCCCCGAAGTGGGATGGTCCCTTCCTCGTCTCTGAGGCGCTCCCCGGCGGAGCCTATCGCCTGCAAGACGCGGACGGATGCAAGCTCCCGTGGCCTTACAACACCGAGAAGCTCAAGCTATACCAATGAGGCCAAGGCCAACAAGTGTGTACCTCTCCTTTCGCGAAGACAATGTAAATGTTTTCTAAAAATCCTGTCCATTAGAATAAAGAAACGTCGGAACATTGCGAATAGAGTTTTGTCTTTGTGATCCAAAGCCCTCACCAAGAGGCGACCGCGCAACTTCACTGCCCGTATATCCTTAGCCGGCCTCATACGGCCACTCCAACGCTAAGGATCCAAGTCCTCCTTAGAGGAAGCTCAGCAGCTACCCTGCTCGGCTATCCCCGGCTGGTAGCATCCTACTACGACCAACAGGGATCAAAAGCCCTCCCAGAGGCAGTCGAGCCCGAGGATCTCTCGTTCGGCTATCTTTCTGGACAAAAGCCCTCGCCAAGAGGCACCGGGCAGTAACCCCTGCCCGGCCAAAGGTCCTTGGTAGGATTCTTAATGCCCCTCCCACGCTAAGGACCAAAGTCCTCCCAGAGGCAGTCGAGCCCTTGCTCGGCTATCCCCGGCTGGTAGCTTCCTACCACAACCGACAGGGATTAAAGTCCTCGCCAAGAGGCACTGGGCAGTAACCCTGCTCGGTCCCCGTTCTGAAGGATCAAAGCCCTTACAAGAGGCAACCGAGTAGCTACTTTGCTCGGTCATCTCCGGCTGGTAGCTCCCTACCCATGACGCCAGGGATCAAAGCCCTCGCAAGAGGCATCCGAGCGGCTACCCCGCTCGGTCATCCCAGTCTGGTAGTTGCTTACCCATAACGCCAGAGATCAAAGCCCTCGCAAGAGGCAACTGAGCAACTACCCTGCTCGGTCATCTCCGGCTGGTAGCTTCCTACCCATAACGCCAGGGATCAAAGCCCTCACAAGAGGAATCCGAGCGGCTACCTCGCTCGGTCATCCCAGGCTGGTAGTTGCCTACCCACGACGCTAAAGATCAAAGCCCTCGCCAAGAGGCAGCCGCGCAGCTACCCTGCTCCTCCTTAGAGGCAGCCTAGCAGCTACCCTGCTCGGCTATCCCCGGCTGGTAGCTTCCTACCACAACCGACAGAAATCAAATGCCCTCGCCAAGGGGCAACACCACAGCTTCCCGTTAATGCCCAACAGATGCTGCGGGCTTATGGCCCTCATAATGAGGCCTCTGAGCCCATTCATGCTCGGCACAAATACGGCGGACATCCCTCTGCCCATCACATACAGAGGATCCGAGGCCCCAGCAAAAAACATCAGGTCTATCCAAGTTTGAACGATCACCCCTCAACTTCGGGGCCATGGAGATGCCTCCTTCTCAGCAGCGCTTGGCACGCTTGGCAAGTGATCGAAATCAACTCGACGAATGATCGCTAGACAGATAGCCGACCTGACATGGAAGCCTAACAGTGCAAGCAGAGATATTTTACGAGCATTCTTCACAAACAGAAGATAAAGTGCAAACCGGTGAAATCAAAGAAAAAAGTTTTATTACCAAAGGCAAAATCTTTACAAAGAGTATTTTGGGATCCCCAGCCTGACAAACTGCCCAGAGGCCGACAAAAGAGGGACGAGGAAATATCAAAAAGGGGGGGACTAAGTCGCAAACCCCCATGCGCCTCGCTTCCCTCATCACTGTCATCGCGGCCTGCTGGAGGCTTCACCACCGGAGGTTTTGCCACCAGGGGCGCACCTCGCATTCCTCATCGTTGTCTGCCGGGGGCCTTGCTGCCGGGAGTGGGACCCGAGCATGGAGCTCGCCATCGGCTAACTCAGGGAGCTACTCCTTCACGGCATCCAGAGCCTTATTCCACGCGACGGCGGAATACTCGCCAAACTCGGCGTAAAACTGCTCTGACACCTTGTAATCGGCCACAACTTTCCTAACCCGAACCTTGGCAGTCTCGGCCGCCAGAAGCGCCGCCTCGGCATCCCCCCTGCTGGCGTCTCTCTCCTTCTCCATGTCCGCGAAACGATCGGCCAGATCAGCCAGCTTCCTCCCGGCAACTCGGTGGGATGCACTCAGGCGATGGTAAGCACCCCGATTCCCTGAATTGGCGAGCACAGCAACCTCTGCATGGGCTGCCAGGACATCGTTCCTCGCCCTCTCCAGACGCAGGTCACGCCGCAGGACCTCGACCTCCGATGGAAACGCTTCTACCGGCCTCGGTGCGTGAAACGCCCCCTCGGCCTCCGTACGGATAGCGAGGGCGCAGTGTTGAAGGACCTGACGGGAAGTGGATGAGAAACTCGGAGGCGCTCGAGCCAAAGAAAGTAAGGTAAAAAAAACAACGCGTAAAGGAGTTCGTACCTGGATCGCCCCTTGGGCTATGACCTCCATTTGGACCCTCAGGGTGCCATGCGGAAGCCTTCCCCCGGCCGACTCTTCCATCTCGGCGAGCAGATCGACAGCGACGGAAAGCCCAGATGGAGCCATGAAGACGACATCACCCCCCTGCACGGGAATCCCGTTAGGAACCCTCGACGGCGGCGCACGAGAGATTGTCCTTTTCCTCTTAAGGGGGACCCCGTCCTCGCCATCCTCTCTATCTCTCGTCTGGGGCTCGGATGACCGTGGACGTCTCTGGCCGCCGCCGGAACAATCACCAGTAGCCGTCAACGAAGCAGACGACCCTATTGCCGGCGGAACATTCAGCGCAGGGCACAAGCCAGCCAGGGGCACGGCCGCGCCGCTGGCCTCCCTCTGGAACGAGAAACCCAAAGAGTGGGAACGAACCATATATCCAACCCAAAAGAAGAAGAGCGCCGAGCAGCCAAGACTTAGAAGAAAGGAAATTTGAAAGAGTAGGGGCCCTGGAGTGGGCCCCACCCCTACTTATCACCGCAAACGACCTCATCCTATGGCGCCATTCATCTCCTGCCAAAACGCCTCCTTACGTCCAACGGCTCCGATTGCTCCACTTTTCGTTCCCACACTAGACCACACCCTATCAGACGCCGCAGGTTTGCACACGTCGCGTCGGCCAACCGACGCTTGACACGTGGAACGTCTCTTCAGTGGCAGGATGCACGAACCGGCACGCCTTCCTTAAATGCAGAGATTTCGTTCTAATTCGCTGGCAGAAAAGACAGCTGACAGTCCGGGGACGCGTCCCGACGAAACCTTAGGAGGGAGCTCACCCCGGGCAGCCCGACAGTCCACTCCTGACCCGACCCGCTAACTGGTCGGGACAAGAGTGGGAGCTAATGATGATGCTCAATATTGGCGATCTCCAAGATCAGGACACGTGGCAGATGACGTGTTCCAGAGCTCAGAAGAAAGGGACCACAGGGCCCGACCAGGCCACCCCTGTACCCGACCTGCAAGCACAAGCTGGCTCACCTCAGAGCCCCCTGAAAATTGGCCTCCTCGGCCTCTCAGCTCGCCCCGAGCTGCCATAGGACCAAGGCTCCTCGACCCTCTCGCTCGTCCCCGAGCTCCCCAGCCGAGGCCATCTTCCTCGGTCCCTCCGTCCGACCAACTCCACCACTCACAGGCGTAACCGCCGCTCCACAAATCTCGCCATGCGCAAATTCTCCGCCAGCAACGTCCCACGTTCCACGCCATCACGATCTCCATTAATGGATGATCCGCTCTTTACGTGGGCGTGACGTCGGGAGCGTAACTGCCGGCGAGATTCTCGCGCCTGCCGCTGCGTGCTGCCGCCACTTTATAAACCCTCATCACAAAGGGATCAAGTAAGCAATTTTTACTCCACTTAGCCGTTACTCTGCTCGGATCTCGTACTAACTTGATCGTCGGAGGGTCCTCGGTGGTACCAAACCACCCCGGGACTTCCTTGCAGGTACTCGGCTTTACACTCCTCAAAGTCGCCAATCTCCTCAAAATCTATTGAGACCCACACGCAACAGAAGATCATCTCTAAGATCCACCGGGAGATCGACGGAAGACAACATCTGAAGAGGACCCGAAAAGGACCTCCATAATATAAGAATTTAGAATGTGAGATTAGATTGAAAAATACTATAAATCATTAAGGACATTGTGCATATAATATGATTTGATGTATAATCATAAACATACATATGAGACACAAGGAAATATATAGGTATAATTAAAAATATTTGTTAAGTTACCTAACAGCAGGTATAATCATAAAAATATATATACTAGGCACAAGGAATTATATCGATATAATCTAAAATATTAGTTAAGTTTAAGGCCAGTAAAGTTTAGCTTATGCCAAAATTTGATTTTATCGTCATAAAAAAAAATAAAGAATCATAACAAATGCACTGATTTTTTTTATTAAAAATATTTGTTAAGTTTATGGGCAGTAAAGTTTAGTTTATACCAAAATCTATCCATACTATTCATAATATGATTTGCTGTGATTACTGGATTGGTTGGTATGAGGAAAAACAAAACAAAAAACTTAATTTGATTTATGGAGTATATAGATAATACTTTATGAATGTTATGAAACATGACATGCTGGATTCATTCGCTTGGGGGTGTGGGTGCGTGGGGCGCGGGGGGGGGGGGGGGTCTGGAGTTGGTATGAACTTAATTTGATTTATGGAGTATATAGATAATACGTTATGAATGTCATATATGCAGCATGACATGTATGAATCTAAATAATGGTTGGAGAATACGTTATGAATGTTATGCAGCATGACATGTATGCATCTAAATAATGGTTTGATATCCATTCAGGTCTGTGATATATATATAGGGTAACGATCCAGTGAGATAATTTTTTTGCGAGACAAATGAGACGTATTCTATAACACCCTACACTCGTGTATTTCACCGATCTAGACTGTTCACCGTGATCTGCGCGCATGTCACGTATACCCTATACGTATTAATTTTTATGAGATTTCTACACCTCTAGCACGCACGATCGATGATATCATTTATTAGACTGCCGGGAGATGTTCATTTTTCGTTCACTTAATCGCATTTGCTAGAGATGCAGTAATCTCATGAAAATTGATACGTATGGTATGCGTGACATGTAGATCATGGTGAACGGTCTGGATCGGTGAAATACCCGGGGTAGGGTGTTATAGAGTGCGTCTTATTTGTCTCACATAAGAAAGCGTCTCACTAGAACATTACCCTTTATATATATATATATATATATATATATATATATATATATAAACATAAACATAAGAAGCATAAGAAAGCATCTCACTGGGACATTACTCTTTATCTATCTATATATATATATATATATATATATATATATATATATTAGGAAAATGGAGTTAAGGTGCTATTAGAGGAAATTTGCTTCAATGGAGTCGAAAAAATACACCTTCCACGAATTTTTCAACGATCAGCACCCATCATCTCTCTCTTTATCATCTAAGATGTGAATACACCAAATTTCATGTGGTTCTATCACTTTTTCATTGTTGATTTAGTGGATGCAAAATTAACGGTTTACCGACGATAGACATTTTACAGTGCTAATTCAATGGTGAAAATAATGGTAAAATCAGATGAAATTAGATGTATCCACAACTTGATGCTGAAGATGGAGATGATGGGTGCCGATCGTCGAATAAAATGTTGGAGAGTGTAGTGTTTGACACCACCTAACAAAAAACCTTCGTAGGCCTCTTTTCTTCATATTATATATATATATATATATATATATATATATATACATATGAGAATAATGGAGGAAAGGGGCCATAGGAGGGAATTTTCTTTTATGGCGTGGAAAAAGTACACCCTCCGTCATGTTTTCGACGATGGGGATCCATCATCTTCATCGTTATCATCTAAGATGTGGGTACGCCAAATTTCATGTGATTCTACAACTTTTTCACCGTTAATTTAGCAATGTAAAAAGTTCTATTGTCGGTAAACCGTTAATTTTGAACCCACTAATTCAACAGTGAAAAAGTTGTAGAATCACATGCAATTTGGCGTACCCATATCTTAGACGATAACGATGAAGATGATGAATGCCGATCGTCGGAAAATACGACGGAGCACGTAATTTTTCGACGCCATAGAAGGAAATACCCTCCTATGGCATCTTTCCTCCATTATTCTCTCTCTCTCTCTCTCTCTCTATATATATATATATATATATATATATATATTACGGATCCGTTAGGGCAGGTTTGTGTTTTTAAAATCTACGACCTTTGTATGGCCTTCTTTCAACGATCCGCTTCGTCCAAGGCTTTCTACATATTCTAGATAGTGTATGAATAAAAAATCATTTCGAATGGAAGTGTTTTGTATGTGCAAAATATGTGGATTTATTTCAGTTGTGCAGTTTTTAAAATTTTTAAATGAGGTTTTGCACATGTAAAACACTTCCATTCGATATGATCTTTTATCCATACATTATCTATGACGTGTAGAATATCTTGGATAGAGCGGATCGTTGTAAGGAGGTCACACAAAAAATTTCGTGCATTTGAAAAACACGAACTCGTCCTGACGGATCTGTACTTACTCTCTCTCTCTCTCTCTCTCTCTCTCTATATATATATATATATATATATATATATATATATATATATCTCGAAAAAGTACACTCTCCATGGTTTTTTCGATGATCGGTGCTATCCATATATTAAGCAACTTAAGAGATTTAAAGGAGATATATAAAACAATAGGATTAAAGAGAGTATTTTAAAAATACATGATAATTTGAGGAGTAATTTATTAAAAAAATAAAGAAATTTAAATTTCTTATTCATTTTTTTGATCATATATATAATTTTCACATGAGTAATCAACTAAATTTTGTTGATTATAACAAATTATAATTTCAGATCAATTGTATTAAACTTTTTTATGTTTTTATTTTTATTTTTTGTTATTAACTTTTTGAAAAATATCTCTACTATATTAATACAGAAGGAGGGTGTATGGAGCACGTGCAATAGAAACCCTATAATTTTCTGCGATACTGATGTGTTAAAAATTGGTAATTTTGATTTATATTAAATTTGAAATAAAAAATAAAACATGAAGATTTTAGGAATTATTGTTGCTGCTCATCCATAACAAACTCACTGCAATCGAAAGATTTTAGATTCCCATCATCTCTGTTAATTCTCTCATTCCCACGTTCCCATCTCTTTAACTAATTCTTTAAAAATCTTTTTAAATCTTTGCGATGCCAAAATATACAAAGATTATTGTTATGGTATAATTTAAAAGGCTAGTTATGGTTTCTTAAAATTTATGAGAATTTTTCCATGTCACGTATCACTTTGTGGATTAATTGGTTATTTCAATTATGAGACATCTTCTTTTGTGGCATTAAAATAATAGGGATATTGTACACCATTTGAGAAACTTTTATGCAAATTATTCAATGAAATATAGTTTACTGATATACCTATACTCAGCAGCGGACCCCAATATAATCTTGTTTTCTCTGGTCATCATGCTTTGAGCTTCAATATATATGTTGAAACCACGCGTTTTAATGTATTTTCTTGAGCTTTCAATGTGTTATTCATGAACCTACCTGCACACACAAACTTATATGTCAAAAATTAACACTGAATATAATAATATCAACATATCATCATTTTTAAATAAAATTTAAGTGGGGGGTACATATATATAGAGATAATGCATGTATTTGCAGCACTGAACAATGCAAAACCACAATATTCGGATACTCAAGAATTAACCACCAAAAATGAAGACAAAATCACAATTAATCAATTAAAAAATAGAGGAGGATATGAAATTAATTACCTGTAATTAACGTATATACTAGCTAGAGGGAATCAGGTCCTTGATGCAGAATTTTCCTTCTTTTTTAATTTTAATTTTCTTACCTTTTTCTTTCTTTAAAGAAAGATAGGGATTATATTTTATTTACTCACCCTTTTCTTCTTTCTACTTTTGTAGGGATCGAAGCGGAAATAAATATAGGTTTGCAAAAAGTAACATAGCGAGAGAGTTCTTTCTCTTTTATTAAAATAAAAAAACTAGGGTTTGGAGGGAGAGAGAAAGACAGAGAGAGAGAGATCCTTGCTGAATGAAAGTTAGGGTTTATATATATATATATATATATATATATAGAGAGAGAGAGAGAGAGAGAGAGAGAGAGAGTATCTAGAATGAAGAAGTGATGGAAGAAGGATGGAGATGACAGGTGTTTTCGGTGCAGTTGGCTGATATGGTGGAGAATCATATTACTTGTACTGGATGCAGTTGGGTGTCAAAGGTTGAGATATTCTTGATAAAGAATTAAGGTTGAAATCTAAGTTGTTGGGGGTGCTTGTTGGCTTAATTATTGACCACTAAGTTGATTAAAACGCTTAAAAGAATTTGATTAGTACTTTTCTTTGTATCGTCGTTTTCACAAATAAAGGAAGCAGTTTATATTTATTCGGAGTATTTATAAAAGGCTGTACTCGATATATATATATATATATATATATATATATATATATATATATATATATATATATATAGATTAATGGAGGAAAGAGGCCATAGGAGGGAATTCCCTCCTATGGCGTCGAAAAAATACCCCCTCCATCAATTTTTCCGACGATCGGCCCCCATCATCTTCATCGTCATCATTTAAGATGTGGGTACACCAAATTTCATGTGATTCTACAACTTTTTCACCGTTGATTTAGTGGGTTCAAAATTAACGGTTTACCGATAATAGAACTTTTTACATTGCTAAATCAACGGTGAAAAAGTTGTAGAATCACATGAAATTTGGTGTACCCACATCTTAAATGATGACGATGAAGATGATGGGGGCCGATCGTCGGAAAAATTGATGGAGGGGGTATTTTTTCGACGCCATAGGAGGGAATTCCCTCCTATGGCATCTTTTCTCCATTATTCTCATATATATATATATATATATAGACTGTTTTCGATATATTCATAAAAGCTTTTTATATTTATTCAGAGTCAAATAAATATTTTTAATGTTGCTTTTGATGGAAAAGTTTGTTTCGAGTAAATAAATAAATAAATTAAGTAACGGTTTTTATATTAAAAAAAAATGAAATTGGGCTGAGCTCGAGCCTGGCCCATGACTGCAGCCAGGGCCCGGCCCGGCCTAGAAAGCCCGCACCCATGTGTGTGCATGGCATCCATGCGCGCTCCCGCACGCGCACGAGCCGACCTCGTAGCCGCACGATGCACCACGTGGCGGCGATCAGGGCGCTATCCCCAGAGCAACTCGGTTCGATTGGGGGCTTGGTCCGGTGTGAGGGCCATATATAGTGTCTCACTCAAATGCGATTTTCTCCCACGTCGGTGCTCCAAAAATTACACCGAAAATTGTTGCGCGATCAGAACTTGGCGTTCTACGCAACGGTGCTGGTCTCAAGCTCTGGAAAATCTGAGGAGAGATTAAAGGCCGTTTGAATTTGAAGTACACACGAACCTACATTTGAAACACGGCAGGATTCACCTCTCGGCCTCTCACCCCGTCGCCTTCTTCCTATCAATATTCTGATTTGTTCTATAATCTTTCATGATACGAACACGATTGGATAAAGCCTCTTCAAGATGGTGAATTTTCTTTAGAAAAATTACTAAAATAGCATTTTTGGGGGTTTTCATTCATTTATTCCTTTCTTACATTCATTACAATTACAGTATATAGAAAACAAATAAAAATAGTGGAGAGATAGTCTTCTGAAATAAATGAAGCATAAAAGAAAGTGCAAATATATCCTAAATAGTTGAGAATATGTGTTAGTGGGGTGTAGGTTGGAGTAATGAGTTTCGTGCACACATCAAACCATCTCTCTTCAAACAACTTTGTCTTCAAGATTGATACATTTCAATAACATCTTAAGCCTCGGGTTAAGCAGATTGTTGTCGGCCATCGCGGAGGATCGAAGAAGCTTTGAAGTGAAAAACTCAAGGTAATGTGAAACATCTCATAGCCTCAGATTAGGCGGATTGTAGTCGGACATCGCGGAGGATTGAGAGGCCCTCGAGCCGTTGATATACTATCTCAATAACGTCTTGATCACTCGGGTTAGGCGGATTGATGTCGGCCGTCACGGAGGATCAAGAGTCTCTGATGTTGTTGATACATCATCTCAGTAACGTCTCAAACGCTCGGGTTAGACGGATTGATGTCGTCCATCGCGGAGGATAGATAGGCTCTGATACCAATTCATACGCTGGATAAAACCGATTAGAGATAGCGAATCTCCTTTAGAACAATTGCTAAAATATTTCATTCATTTATTCTTTTCTTACATTCATCACAACTATATTATATAGAAAACAAATAAAAGTAGCAGAGAGACAGTCTCCTGAAATAAAGGAAACATAAAAAAAGTGCAAACTTACTTAAATAGTTGAGAACATGTGTCGGTGGGGTGTGGGTTGGAGTAATGAGTTTCATGCACACATTAAATTCTTAATACGGATAGACACATGCTCGCATCTATTATTTATAATCTTTAATTTCGATGAACCGACACTTCGATTTTTATCTTTTACATCTAGACCCTAACAAAATCTTGGACTCTTAGAATCAGGGTAATGACCTACCCCCTTAACAACTTTTACACTATTGAAACGCTAATACTGTTGGGATTCCTTAGCACCATGCCTAGGGATTGCTAGCATTACACATGCCACAATAAAAATTTGGGAAGGTGCTAAATAATCTAACCATGAATCATAACTAGAATATTTAGGGTAACAACTAATAAGCATTACATACTAAAGGAATATATCATTAAGTGGAGAAATTACAACCTTTGTATACTTTCCTTGGTGACTCCTTGGATCTTTGTGAGTTTGAAACAGATCGCTAGAGTTGTTTTTTGTTCACGATGATCCACCCGAAGCTCCTTTGCTCAAAGCTCCTTGCTACACTTGATCAATGATGAAGTGGAGCTAACACTCTAAACTAATAGGCTAAACTAGTATAGAATGATGATGCGGTTTCTTTTCTCTATTCAAAACCCTTTCTTTTTATCAACCTCACTCACTAGAAATCTCAAGAGAGCTTGGAGGAAGAAGAAGATGATAATGGCAAAGCTAGAGCTCTTTTGTTTTGATAATGATAAAAGAAAAATGAGAATAGAAATTATATATAATTTCACACTCTCATCCTTAACCATGGGTTAATAAATATCTAGATATTTATTTTAGAGTAATAAGAACCATAGAAAATTAA
Organism: Agapanthus africanus; assembly: GCA_030015575.1. Taxonomy (NCBI): domain Eukaryota; kingdom Viridiplantae; phylum Streptophyta; class Magnoliopsida; order Asparagales; family Amaryllidaceae; genus Agapanthus; species Agapanthus africanus. The sequence goes on from JASDDO010000022.1 coordinate 281,044,450, forward strand.
CTCATGGTTGAAGCTAGAGTCAAAAGAAGAGTTATGAAGAATTATCCACCATGAATTGATTTTCTATTTCTTTAATTCTAAAATAAATATATATACATATTTATTTCCATGTGAATCTTGTTGGATTACCTACAACGGCAGCAAGGTTTCGGGAGGCATCATCCATACCAAGTTAAAATTATACCATTGATGATAACCCTAAACCTAGGAACTTTAACCAGAGGATCAAACAAAACTATATGTTAACAACTTAACATCTAAGAGTTTGGGATTACAGCATTTGTAGTCCGTTCCTTCGTTTCATAAGCTCCGTGTTGAGGTCCCTTCGCTGCGATCATCAAGAGCCCCGACTCTCGTGAGGCTCCAAGAGGTGAATGATGTATCTTGCTTGAAGTCTTCTTGATCTAAGATGATCTATCTTGAAAAATCTCTAACCCAAGCTTACACTTCACTAATGAAATAATTAGAGAAGTGAACACCCTAATCTAAGTGGCTAGAATAAATGAGGATGATGAAGTAGGAATATTACTCTCTTTTGTTTTCAATTTCTCACCATTAATCACCACAACTCAAAAAGCTAGCAAGCTTTTTCAAGAGTAAGAAGAAGAAGCAAAAGCTTTTGTGATAAATAATGAATTATTGTTGTGGTTACAATTGCAACCATGAGTTAACAATGAAGGCTTTAACTCATGTAGATAATAAACTAAGGTTAAGGGTTTGGGTTGGGTTAACAAATATCTTTACAAAATATCAAAGCAAGATGACAAAATGAAAGCTTCATGAAGCTTCCTTAACCCTCATCCAAAAAGCTAACCCAAAAGCTAACCCAAAAGCTAACCCTAATCTTGGTTTAAACTCAAAATCCATGTAGCATTTGTAACCCTAACATGTTACAATATTATATATCACATATATAATATATTTTGTAATAAAAGAAAATAATACAATTAACATATATCGCATATATATCAATGTATTATCCAGTGAGAAAATGAATCAATAAAGCGAGCTTATATTAGTTAACGTAATGTAATATATCACATATATAATATACATTAAATTATCGAATCAACACTTGATTCGACAATCCGGCTATATTGCATATAACCGACTAATATAACATGTACCAATTCATCGAATCAACACTTGATCCGATGACCCGGCTATATCACATATACCAGGCCAATATCTCATATCGCGAGAATAGAATACGGTATCTCATATCGTATTATTCTCGGTCTCGCATATATCACATATGTGCTCCTACTCCGTTTTTCCTGAGCCAGTAAACCTCTGTGTAGGATTCTAAAGAATTGTGAATACGCCGGCAGTAGGTGATGATCATATCAAACACCCACAAGCTGCAAGCGGTCAGCTAAACGTAACAGCCACCCAGGTATTGAGCGATCAGAAGATCAATAAGCAAGCTTGTACATTCTCCTGTGAATCCAATCAGTAACACTACCGTACAGTCCGGTCTCTTCGTCTGATATGTCGCATATCAAGTCTAGGGGTGGTAAACGACAGACCCCAGTAATCGATAAGTCGTGTCGATGTGAGGCTCATAACAGGTCGAGAAACTACTGATAACTCTTACCAGTAATACTCCATATCAACCCTGCCCAGGGACATCCAGTTATAGCCAATCGAACACAGCACAACATCAACTCCCTATACCGGGAGAGACGAAACCCCTCCTATCGCTCATTGCCTCCATGTGATTCGGGACTTTACCCAAAAGCCACCGTTTTGCATGCCCTCTTAGACGTGGTAAGGTGGAAATCAAAGCACAGTGGGAATCATACAAGACTCTATGACGATCTCGGGTCTACAGACTAACCTGTACCAGTGTCACCAGAGAACTGCTATCTGACGATAGGTATAAATCCATCTAGGAGTTCTCGGCGAGTCCGTTCAGTGTACCCAGTCTCCACTGAGCACCTGTACACCATCTTTGATGTTAAACACCAATGGATATGGGATTATCCATCGCCCATCATATGGGTCAAGATACGTATATGCTAGTCTACTCTGGTGTATCGATGCCCTGTCTCGATACACCCTCGACTAGGAACAGTTATAGGATGTATTCGTTGACTAACCTGGCCCCACTAGTATGATCTCATCATAGTCCTAGTAGTCAAGTACATATCCCAAGGGCTTTATCAACATGTGAGAGCATGACAGTAAATCAATACAAGTCAACATATTAAGGCAAAGTGTAACCAGATAGCATACTATCATATTGAGTAAGAAATTCCTCTCTATATATATCCAAGCATCCACTATAATATACATCATATGTACAATAATGGCCTCTAGGGCATATACATAACTAACAATCTCCCACTTGCACTAAGGCCAGCTGTTGAAGTATCTCATACCCAACATTCCGAAGAGTCTCTCAAATTATATCTGGGGAATGGCCTTCGTGAGTGTATCCGCATTGTTGTCCTTCGTGCCAACTCTCCTGACCTCGATCTCGCGGCGATCAACTATCTCCTGGATCAGGTGATACCGCCTTAGAATATGTCCGGACTTCTGATGGGACCTGGGTTCTTTGGCCAAAGCCACAGCTCCATTATTATCACAATACAAAGTTATTGGATACTCAATGGATGAAACCACACCAAGTTCAACGATGAACTTCTTCATCCAGACAGCCTCTTTGGCAGCATCGTTGGCAGCGATGTATTCAGCTTCCATCGTCGAGTCTGCAACGGTTTCCTGTTTGGAACTCTTCCAACAAACCGCTCCTCCATTGAGGGTAAAGACAAATCCCGAGTGCGACTTAGAGCTGTTCTTATCACTTTGGAAGCTCGAATCGGTAAAGGACTCCTCCTGGAGTTCTCCGTTACCATACACCAAGAACATCTCCTTAGTCCTTCTCAAGTACTTGAGAATGTTCTTCACAGCTGTCCAGTGATTCTCTCCAGGATCTGCTTGATACCGACTCACTACACTTAGTGAGTATGCTACATCGGGTCTGGTACATAGCATCACGTACATGATAGAGCCTACTGCCGAAGCATAGGGTATCCCTTGCATGTGAGCTCTCTCTAAATCAGTTTTGGGAGACATCTTTTTGGAGAGAGTGAGTCCAGAGATCATGGGTAAATACCCACGCTTGGATTCTTCCATACTAAATCTCTTTAGTATGGTGTCAATGTATCTGGATTGGGACAATCCCAATATCCGTTTAGATCTATCTCTATAGATCTTAATCCCCAAAATGCAGGAGGCATCTCCTAGATCTTTCATTGAGAATCTATGTGATAAGAAGAGCTTGACCGAGTGCGGCATATGAACATCATTTCCTATCAAGAGTATGTCATCCACGTATAATACGAGGAAGATAACCTTACTCTCTGCAACCTTCTTGTAGATACAAGGTTCATCTATGTTTTTGATGAAGTCAAACTCTTTGACTATTACATCAAAACAGATGTTCCAACTTCGCGATGCTTGCTTTAACTCGTAGATGGATTTAAGCAGCTTGCATACCTTTCCGCTGCTTCCACTATCTACGAAGCCCTCTGGCTGAGTCATGTACACGCACTCTTCTAAATCACCATTTAGAAAGACGGTCTTAACATCCATCTGCCAGATTTCGTAGTCTTGGTATGCAGCAATGGCAAGCAGGATCCGGATGGACTTAAGCATAGCCACTGGAGAAAAGGTTTCGTCATAATCCACACCTGGTCGTTGACGAAAACCCTTTGCAACAAGTCTAGCTTTGAAAGTCTCCACTTTCCCATCTACACCAAGTTTCTTCTTAAAGATCCATTTGCTCCCAATGGGTTTTACCCCTTCAGAAGCAACTTCCAAAGTCCATACTTTGTTGGTGTACATGGATTCCATCTCAGATCGTATTGCATCCAGCCACTTCGCAGAGTCCCCACTCGTGATGGTCTGCTCGAACTAGTCGGGTTATCATCTTCCATGATGCAATCCTCACTTCCACCATCTATAAGAAAACCATAGTATCTCTCAGGTGGATGAGGAACCCTACTAGATCGGCGGAGATGCCGGGGTTCGTTGGGTACTACTGAATCCTCTTGTTCCAATAAATCATCAGTTGTAGTTTGTGCTGCTGGAACTTCATCCAGCTCTATCTCTTCGCCACTAATTTCTTTTGTAAGAAATTTCTTTTCTAAAAAGGTGGCATATTGAGAAACAAACACTTTTTGCTCCTCAGCGTGGTAGAAAAAATATCCTTGAGAATTCTTTGGATATCCTACAAACTTGCAAAGAACTGATCGTGCCTCGAGCTTGTCCGGATTTTGCTTTTGACATAGGTCAGACAAACCCATATCTTAACTCGTTTAAAATATGGTCTCTTCTCACTTCATATCTCATATGGTGTGGTGGGTACAGATTTGGATGGAACTAGATTCAATAGGTATGCTGCTGTCTCAAGCGCATAACCCCAAAAAGAAATAAGCAACTCAGCGGTGCTCATCATAGAGCGCACCATATCTAATAGGGTGCGATTCCTCCGCTTTGATATACCATTGTGCTGTGGTGTATACGGAGGAGTAAGCTGAGAGAGAATCCCATTCTCTTTTAAATAATCCATGAACTCATTGCTCAAGTATTCTCCTCTTCGATCAGATCGAAGGATCTTAATACTTTTACCCGTGTTGGGTTTACCTAGCACCTCATGAAGGGATTGGAAGCATCACATGTGCCAAAGATTAAATTTTTGGGGTGCTAAGTAAACGTACAAAGAATCGTTCCTAGAAAAATTAGGGTTTCAAAAATAACACATCATCACAAGTATGAAAAGCTAGGGTTTTGAGAGTACAACCTTTGTAGATCCCTACGCTAGACTCCTCGGCTACTTGGGGTTTGGAAAAGGTCCGCTTGAGGTCTTCTAACGTCCACGACGATCCACCCGAAGCTCCTTTGTCCAAGCTTGCAACTTCATTTTATCAAGAGAATGAAATGAAGCTAACACTCTAAACAAGTGGGCAAGACTTGTGTAGAATGATGTTGTGGTGGGTTTTCTCACTTCAAAATCCTATCTTGTTGAGTATTTTGTTCACTTGAAAAGTCTAGAGAGCAAAAGAGGAAGGAAGAAGAAGATGATGGCTTTTCTTTGAACAAGAGTAAAAGATTAACCTTTGAAAAGAAAATGAAAATATATGTATATATATTTATCACTTCTCATCTCAAACCATGGTTAAATTATATGGATATTATTTCACTTGAGTTAAAACATAAAAGAAAAGATTAACTCATGGTTAGAAGGTAGGTGAGCATGGTTAGGTCAAGAAGAGTGTAGAACTCATCCATGAATTATCCTTTTCTTTTTCCTTTGTTTTAAAACAAATGAAATAATAACACATATAAATAAAATAATGGTGTGAGTCTTATATTGCCACCATTTTCCATGTATATGCAACCATGAAGGATGATGTATGTATGTATGTGTGCATGCACATCCATATGTGCATGAATCTAGAAAGAATGCATACATGCATGCATACATCCAAAAATACAAGAAAGGATTTCTAGTGAGAATCTAATGGTTAAATGATAAATCAGCACTTGATTTATCAATCCGGCCATATCACATACGACCCTAACCAAAAGCAAGCCGCCCGATTAATATACGGTATCTCATACTCGCATCTTAACCGGGCCCATGCGCATATCGCATACGCGCTCCACAACGTTTTGCCTGGACTAGGTAACTCCTTTGTGGGACTCTAAGGCTCGTCAATACGCCGGTAGTGGGTGATGATCATATCAAGCACCCCCAAGCCGCAAGCGGTCAGCTAAATGTAACGGCCACCCGGGTATTGAGCAATCAGAAGAAAACAAGCGAACCTGCTACAACTCCCGTCGAGCCAACCGGAAACACTACCCGTGCAGTCCGGTCTCCTCGTCTGATATGTCGCATATCAAGTCTAGGGGTGGTAAACGTCAGACCCCAATAACCGATAAGTCGTGTCGATGTGAGGCCCATAACGGGTCGAGAAACTACTGGTAACACTTACCAGTAAATCTCTAATCATCCCTGGCCATGGACTTCCCTGTTATGGCCAATCGAGCACAGTGCAATATCAACCCCCAATACCGGGAGAGACGAAACCACTCCTATCGCTCATTGTCTCCATGTGACTCGGGACTGTACCCAAAAACCACCGTTTTGCACGCCCTAATGGACATGGTAAGGTGGAAATCAAAGCACAGTGGGAATCACACAAGACTCTATGACGATCTCGGGTCTACAGACTAACCTGCACAAGTGTCACCTGAGAACTGCCATCTGACGTGAGGTATAATACCATCTGGGAGTTCTCGGCGAGTCCGTCCAGTGTACCCAGTCTCCACTGAGCACCCGTATACCATCTCTGATGTCAAACACCAATGGATATGGGATCATCGATCGCCCATCTCATGGATCGAGAAGCGTATACGCTAGTCTACACTGGTATATCGATGCCCCGTCTCGATACACCCATGACTAGGGACCTTGAAGGATGTACTTATGGACTACCATGTCCCCACTAGTATGATCCACATCATAGTCTAGGTAGTCAAGTACACATCTTAAGGGCTTTATCAACATGTAACTATAAGACAGTACAAAGAGACAAGTATACATGTTAATATAAAGAGCAACCAGATAGCATACTATCATATCGAGCAAGAAAGTCATCTCTATATATGTCCAAGCATCCAATATAATATACATCATCTGTACAATACTGGCCTCTAGGGCATACATACAACTAACAATCTCCCACTTGCACTAGGGCCAGCTGCTCTAGTATCGCATACCGAGCATCCCGAAGAGTCTCTCAAACTTTATCTGAGGAATGGCCTTCGTGAGTGGATCCGCTGTGTTATTCTTCGTGTCAACCCTCCTGACCTCGATCTCCCGGCGATCAACTATCTCCCGGATCAGGTGATACCGCCTCAGAATATGCCTGGATCGCTGATGGGACCTGGGTTCCTTGGCCAAAGCCACCGCTCCATTGTTATCGTAATACAAAGGTATTGGATTCTCAATGGATGGAACCACTCCAAGTTCAGTAATGAACTTCTTGATCCAGACAGCCTCTTTGGCAGCATCGTTGGCAGCGATGTATTCAGCCTCCATCGTCGAGTCTTCCACGGTTTCCTGCTTGGAACTCTTCCAGCTAACCGCCCCTCCGTAAAGGGTAAAGACAAATCCCGACTGCGACTTAGAGTCGTCCTTATCACTCTGGAAGCTCGAATCGGTAAAGGACTCCACTTGGAGTTCTCCGTTACCATACACCAAGAGCATCTCTTTAGTCCTTCGTAAGTACTTGAGAATGCTCTTCACAGCTGTCCAGTGACTCTCTCCAGGATCAGCTTGATACCTGCTCACTACACTTAGTGAGTATGCTACATCGGGTCTGGTACATAGCATCGCGTACATGATAGAGCCTACAGCTGAAGCATAGGGTATCCCTTGCATGCGAGCTCTCTCCAAATCAGTCTTGGGAGACATCTCTTTGGAGAGAGTGACTCCAGAGATCGTGGGTAAGTTCCCACTCTTGGATTCTTCCATACTAAACCTCTTTAGTATGGTGTCAATATACCTGGATTGGGACAATCCCAATATCCGTTTGGATCTATCTCTATAGATCCTAATCCCCAATATGCAGGAGGCATCACCAAGATCTTTCATTGAGAATCTTTGTGATAAGAAGAGCTTGACCGATTGCAGCATAGGAATGTCATTTCCTATCAGGAGTATGTCGTCTACGTACAATACGAGGAAGACAACCTTACTCCCTGCTTCCTTCTTGTAGATACAAGGTTCATCTACGTTTTTGACGAAATCAAACTCTTTGATAACGATGTCAAAGCAGATGTTCCAACTCCGCGATGCTTGCTTTAATCCATAAATGGATTTAAGTAGCTTGCACACCTTCCCGCTGCTCCCACTATCTACGAAGCCCTCTGGCTGAGTCATGTACACGTACTCTTCTAAATCACCGTTTAGAAAGGCGGTCTTAACATCCATTTGCCAGATTTCGTAGTTATGATATGCAGCGATGGCAAGCATGATCCGGATGGATTTAATCATAGCCACTGGAGAAAAGGTTTCGTCGTAGTCCACACCTGGTCTTTGACGAAAACCCTTTGCAACAAGTCTAGCTTTGAAAGTCTCCACTTTCCCATCTACACCAAGTTTTTTCTTGAAGATCCATTTGCTCCCAATAGGTTTTACCCCTTCAGGAGCATCTTCCAAGGTCCATACTTTGTTGGTGTACATGGATTCCATCTCGGACCGCATTGCATCCAGCCATTTCACTGAGTCCCCACTCGTGATGGCCTGCTCGAAGCTAGTTGGGTCATCATCCTCCATGATGAAATCCTTGCTCCCGCCATCCATGAGAAAACCGTAGTATCTCTCAGGTTGGCGAGGAACCCTACTAGATCGGCGGATAGGCTAAGGTTCGTTGGGAGCTACTGAATCCTCTGGTTCCACTAAATCTTCTGTTGTGGTTTGTACAGCTGGAACCTCTTCCAGTTCTACCTCAGAGCCACTAATCTCTTTTGCAAGAAATTCCTTTTCTAAAAAGGTGGCATGTTGAGCAACAAACACTCTTTGTTCCTCACTGTGGTAGAAGATATACCCTCGCGAATGCTTGGGATATCCAACAAATTTACACAAAACAGACCTTGCCTCGAGTTTGTCCGGTTTTTGTCTTTTGACATAGGCCGGGCAACCCCATATCTTAATAAAATTAAGATATGGTCTCTTCCCTTCCCATATCTCATATGGGGTGGTAGGCACAGATTTGGTAGGAACCCTATTCAGTAGGTATGCTGCTATCTCCAGTGCATATCCCCAGAAGGAAATAGGTAACTCAGCTGTGCTCATCATAGAGCGCACCATATCTAATAGGGTGCGGTTCCTACGTTCTGACACACCGTTGTGCTGTGGTGTATATGGAGGAGTCAGCTGAGAGAGAATCCCATTCTCTTTTAGGAAGTCCAGGAATTCAATGCTCAAGTATTTACCTCCTCGATCAGATTGTAGGATTTTAATACATTTTTCGGTTTGGTTCTCGACTTCTTGTTTATATTCTCTAAATTTCTCAAAAGCTTCTGATTTGTGTTTCATCAGGAACACATACCCGAACCTAGAGAGATCGTCAGTGAATGTAATGAAGTACGAAGAACCATCCCTGGCATGTGTAGACATGGGACCGCATACATCACTATGTATCAGTCTCAAGAGTTCGGTAACTCTTTCTCCGTGTCCCGTAAACGGAGTTTTGGTCATCTTGCCTTTGAGACATGACTGGCAAGTGTCATAAGATGAAAATTCGAACGGTTTCAAATATCCATCCTTATGCAACTTAGTTAGTCATGTCGCATTGATGTGACCTAGTCTACAATGCCACAAGAAGGATTTGTTCAGTTCTGAACTCTTCCTCTTGTGTGTGTTTGTTATGCTCAGAACTGTTGATTGATTTAGAACATAAATGCCATTGCACAACGTGCCTGATCCAACCAACTTTTGGTTAAGGAAAATGTTCATAACATTATCCTGTAATACAAAATTATATCCCTCTTTACTCAACAAAGAAACCGATATAATGTTGCATATCAGGTTCGGCATGTAATAGCATTCGTTCAGAATCAATGTATTACCAGTTGGCAATACAAGGTGATATTCCCCGACGGTTTTAGCTGCAACAATTGCACCATTTCCATCCCTTATGTCTTTATCACCTTCTCCAAGCTCTCTACCTTTCTTAAGCCCATGTAACTGATTACATATATGGGATCCTGACCCAGTATTTAATATCCAGGACGTAGGGCAAATGGAGAAACAGTTCTCTGTAACGAACACACCCGAAGAAAATGCATCATCATGTACTTTCTTCATTCGGGTGGCATGGGAATCCTAGTATTCCCCTATGTCCTGTTCAATCCTATAACTCTTATAAGAAAGAACGGAACCAACGTTCCCCAGCATAGTAGAACATGCGGGTTCGGTCGATACATCCATATTATTATCTTGATTAAGGCATGACATGGTCGCTACCTGGAGAGAGAGAGAGAAGAAAACACTTTAGCGTATGCTCTTGCAAGATCAGATTGGTTATTATCTTATCTAATCAGGATGGCTCCCACTGTTTTTTATCAAATCTTCCTTCAAACCCTAAAAGGAAAGACTAGCCGGGATTAATTACACCCTACAACTTCGCCGATCTTTCAGCCAGGCCACTGTCGGTACTTTGAGGGAGGTTCCCCGTGCTTTCGCACGGACCTAATTAAAGTAAACCTCATTTTCCCAGAGGCGTAACCCCGTTGACACCTTTCTAGACACCTACTTGATCGGCTAATTGTCCTGTGTAAAACTCTCCCAGGAGTAACAATTACTCGCAGTGGGTATCGGGATCCAACTATCTCATAGAAGGTATGCAATCTCATTGCAAATTTCAACACTTGAAACTCCCGATAATCTTTTGCCCCAAGCATCCCATGACCTTGACGGAGGTCAACAAACCACAGGGTGCAAGTCAAGTTCAACCCGTCATTTCTTGATTGAATCAAACCCACTCGCACGACCCTTAACGGAGGTCAACAAGGTCGTACGACTACCCTAATCCAATCTGCATCATATGCATAAGCAGATAAATACTAGTTAGCTACCACACACTACGCCTTGACGGAGGTCAACAAACGTAGCACGAATACTAAGTAGGACTTATCTGAAATGACGGAGGGCTACGACAGGTTTTTCTGAAAACCTATTGCGTAATGAACTTGATATCGTTGTAGAATCATGTGAATTTTGAAATGGAGTGATTTTGAGGCTTTTATTAGTTTTGCTAAAGAGGTCACTCCCGGTGAAGGGATCTCGGCTCTTTCCTCATCGAATAAGGTGCGGGATATATCATATATATCACTGTGTAAAGCAAAAACTCCAAAAGCAATAAAAAACCAAACCGAATTTTGTAGCATCTGCCAGTTTTGCTAAAGAGGTCACTCCCGGTGAAGGGATCTCGGCTCTTTCCCCATCGAATAAGGTGCAGGGTATATCATATATACCGCTATGCAAAGCAAGACTGTAGCTACCCTTTTATTTGAAAATTTGATTCTACAACATCTTTTAGGTTTCTTTTCTTTCATTAATCACATTAATGATGTCCCATCATTTAAGTCACCTAAACATCACAGATAAATACGACGTACACTTATGCCATCCGCATTCGCCTCGATGTCCCCTCGTGCACCGTTAGGTTAGGTAACTAACGACAGAGCAGGGCAGGGCTAGTGCGGGTGTAAAACATAAGTAACGTCTATATAATATATCATATATACTATATACTGTATCCATCAGAACATATCAAATGATCACATCACAGATATCGCAGCAGAAACATAGATATAATATGGGATATACTAGGACGTCCGTATTTAGTATTTAGCCAACAATAGAAAATACGGATTCCACAGTCGTGATGAATAGCCAAGCCCACACCCTGGACCCCTACGAGAGCGGCAAGCGACCCTACCAATTCTGGAGTTTAGGAGACCCGGTATCGACTCTTCGAGATGGCCTCCCACTGAACCCCAGAACCCGGTCACCTGTGCTCCCCTCCTTGGGTCCATACTAATGCGGAAAAGTAAATAATATACAACACTGGTGGCATCGACCTCAACCCGGAAGTGCCCCAAATAAAAGAATATTACATTACATTTTAATTTACATGAATGAAAATATAAAACTCTCATCTCACATAAACCCCCCCGGCTATTCAATTGCGACAATCCTGCACATCATATCTCAGCAACACATAATATCACATATCATCAACGTAAGTAAGTATGCGTACCCTAATTGTCGTTGATGTATAGCAACGAAACCGGCGATATCGACATACTACACTTACGGTCACAGAAAAGAAAGTGTAAAACTGCAATATCTGGAATCCACATTCTCTTTAGACATCGTAAATGCGAAATATCACATATTTCGAATTTCATATCTAGCTATATGAATTCCACACATTGCATCACATTCCAGATAAATAGACAGTATTAAAGTTTTCGAACGAATGATCAAATACCCAAGATTCCCTAAAGCTCAACACTTGAGCGGAGTTCAAAAACCCGGAGTGTGATACAGTAGTAGCGGTCCAGCCGTAGAAGGGTCAAGCCAACGCCTCACAAGTGGCACACCGTATTGCCCCAAACCCTAAGGTTCAAAGGGCAGTTCAAGACGGTCACATAATCGAGTTAAGGTTTGTTGTCTTCTAGAGAGTCCACCACAAAACTTGCACGTATCTCCAAAAGATTTAAACCCCATGAAAAGTGAGCAAATTATACTCGTTCGAACAATTCAACACTTTCTAATTTACCCGGAAAAGACACGAAATCAAAATTCCGATCGAATCACCGACTCCAAAACAATCTCCAGAGCATACAGCACTAAATTCAGATTAAAAATTCCCCAAAAAGTATACAAGCAGAGAAAACAATTACTGTACAAAAACGACAAATTGATTCATCCGTACGGCCGTGGAACCTCGGCCCAAGCAGGCTATTGCCGCAGTTCCGCGGTGATAAGTACTGTTCATGTCATCGGTTTTTACATGTGTGCTTAGATTTCCCTGCTGAATTTTTTAAGGATTTTTAATTCTGAAAATTAACAGTTTTGAAAAAATGTCCAGAGAGCGCTAAAAATCCGTATTTTTCTGTTCGATCGGAGTTTTAACTTCGTAAAAGTGTCGCCTAATGTTCTAGGTCGGCTCTGATACCAATGTTGGGTTTACCTAGCACCTCATGAAGGGATTGGAAGCATCACATGTGCCAAAGATTAAATTTTTGGGGTGCTAAGTAAACGTACAAAGAATCGTTCCTAGAAAAATTAGGGTTTCAAAAATAACACATCATCACAAGTAAGAAAAGCTAGGGTTTTGAGAGTACAACCTTTGTAGCTCCCTACGCTAGACTCCTCGGCTACTTGGGGTTTGGAAAAGGTCCGCTTGAGGTCTTCTAACGTCCACGACGATCCACCCGAAGCTCCTTTGTCCAAGCTTGCAACTTCACTTTATCAAGAGAATGAAATGAAGCTAACACTCTAAACAAGTGGGCAAGACTTGTGTAGAATGATGTTGTGGTGGGTTTTCTCACTTCAAAATCCTATCTTGTTGAGTATTTTGCTCAATTGAAAAGTCTAGAGAGCAAAAGAGGAAGGAAGAAGAAGATGATGGCTTTTCTTTGAACAAGAGTAAAAGATTAACCTTTGAAAAGAAAATGAAAATATATGTATATATATTTATCACTTCTCATCTCAAACCATGGTTAAATCATATGGATATTATTTCACTTGAGTTAAAACATAAAAGAAAAGATTAACTCATGGTTAGAAGGTAGGTGAGCATGGTTAGGTCAAGAAGAGTGTAGAACTCATCCATGAATTATCCTTTTCTTTTTCCTTTGTTTTAAAACAAATGAAATAATAACACATATAAATAAAATCATGGTGTGAGTCTTATATTGCCACCATTTTCCATGTATATGCAACCATGAAGGATGATGTATGTATGTATGTGTGCATGCACATCCATATGCGCATGAATCTAGAAAGAATGCATACATGCATGCATACATCCAAAAATACAAGAAAGGATTTCTAGTGAGAATCTAATGGTTAAATGATAAATCAATACTTGATTTATCAATCCGGCCATATCACATACGACCCTAACCAAAAGCAAGCCGCCCGATTAATATACGGTATCTCATACTCGCATCTTAACCGGGCCCATGCGCATATCGCATACGCGCTCCACAATGTTTCGCCTGGACTAGGTAACTCCTTTGTGGGACTCTAAGACTCGTCAATATGCCGGCAGTGGGTGATGATCATATCAAGCACCCCTAAGCCGCAAGCGGTCAGCTAAACATAACGGCCACCCGGGTATTGAGCGATCAGAAGAAAACAAGCGAACCTGCTATAACTCCCGTCGAGCCAACCGGCAACACTACCCGTGCAGTCCGGTCTCCTCGTCTGATATGTCGCATATCAAGTCTAGGGGTGGTAAATGTCAGACCCTAATAACCGATAAGTCGTGTCGATGTGAGGCCCATAACGGGTCGAGAAACTACTGGTAACACTTACCAGTAAATCTCTAATCAGCCCTGGCCAGGGACTTCCCTGTTACGGCCAATCGAGCACAGTGCAACATCAACCCCCAGTACCGGGAGAGACGAAAACCCTCCTATCGTTCATTGCCTCCATGTGACTCGGGACGTACCCAAAAACCACCGTTTTGCACGCACTCATGGACGTGGTAATGTCACGACCCAAAGTTTGGCCCATGACCGGCACTTAACCACGTAACGTCTACAGGCGTAACGCGACTAAGTGAACCGAAAACCCAGAACTCAAACCAGTAAAAGTATAGAGTGTTATAAGTTTAAAAGAAAGCACTTACTAACATGTTAAGAAATCTAAGTAGACAATCACCAAGATAGCAATATACGACGCCGTAGCGAAGATCAAGATCCATAAGTGGGAACATCACAGAAAGAATAAACTGCAAGTACAGTCGGCTCACAACGAGCTCGACACCAGAATACAAATAATATACATCATCGTCCTCACACTGTCTCTAAGTCAAATACATACATGGTAGATGGAGAATACTAGATACAACAATGTACATAACTGAAAGATAAACAGATACCGCACAAACCCACCTATCAGCAAAAGAGCTAGTACACCAACTATGGGGGTATCTGTGTCAAAAGATGCAAAACGCAGCCTGCCGCGACTACTCCGAAGGGCAACCTGCAAACACTGTGGCACAACGGGGGTGAGTTGCCAACTCGTGAATAGAGATAACATATAAAGGTAATCGCGAGCATGCACGTACTGCGCTACTCTATCATATGCCAACAGATGATATCAATATGTGATAAGCAGTATGTGCAATAATCATGCAAGTGCTCTATCAGGTAATATAACTACAGGATGAGGTACAATAATAAATGCTGAGCATGGGCAATATAACATCTACACGGAATGTCAACGTGGAATATATAATCAGTGTCCATCAATGCACCCAGATCCCCCAAATAGCTCAGGCGCCGGCACCCTCATCGGCCCTCAAATCCTGTAAATCTCTGAGAATCCCGAGTGCCCAACATCGGCACCCAAATATCATAAATACTCGTGTCCAGCATCGACATGCAAATCCTCATCCTTCGGGCCCCGTCAGTCCGGGTCAGCCCACAGGCTCCGTCTGCGGTATCGGCCCTCGGCCCCGGCAGTACGGATCACCCCGCATCCATCTATCGACTCTGATCAGTATCCTCCGGATAACTGTCAGGTCCAACCAATCACCGGTAGGTAGTAGTCCCTCTGCCAGGCTCACTGTCTACTACACAGCGAAACCGTTCTCGCCCCGGGGTACCATACTGGGTCCACCATGTACCCGTAATCGGCCTCAACCAGCTCCTCGATTCGGGTTCACATATATCACTCTAGCACCGAGGAAACACATGTTGGACGCACCGAAATATCATATCAAGGGAACCGGGTTTTTAAATGATTACATATTTGAAATAGCCACGGTTCCCAAATCCAGAAATCACATGTAATCCAAACCAATATGCAAGTCAATGATCCGATATGATATGTGCATCAAATATGAATATCATGTCAAGTCACATATAGATGAGCTACAATATAATGATCCGATGTGATATATGCATCAAGTATGAATATCATGTCAAGTCACATATAGACAAGCTACAATATAATGATCCGATGTGATATATGCATCAAGTATGAATATCATGTCAAGTCACATATATATGAGCTACAATATAATGATCCGATGTGATATATGCATCAAGTATGAATATCATGTCAAGTCACATATAGATGAGCTACAATATAATGATCCGATGTAAATTCTACAGTGTGAGTGTCATGGCAATTACTAACGGTGTGTGTGTAACATGCAGGATAGTGCTCGTGCAACATGGACCGTTAGTAATGGTGCGGTGTTCTATCAATTCTAGTTTATATCCATATAGCAGGGAATGCAGTATGCACTAAATAGTAGCCATGAACAGTCAATGAATGTAAATATAGCTATAAGGTCCTATCAGCCCTGACGTAGAACGCCATACGGGCGATATCCCCGTAGATGTTAAATCTACTCACCGTAGTCTCTCGCTAGGTATAGCCAACAACTTGTTTCCCCTTCTGCTCGGCGTCCGCCGTACTCGCCTGCGAACCTAGAATTACACAATATATCATACATAAGCTTGAAGTCACACAAACAAGACATTAAGGCCGAACTAGTAACTCGTGTCGTGAACCAAGCGCGCGTGTGCGTGATACGCTAAAACGTGTGACTACGCGCCTGAAGTCACTCCGATGCGTCGCGATACGCAGAAACCCAAAACCTATACATACGTATCACGCGTGTCGCGAAGACTAAAAATACGGGAAAATAGGTAATCACCTACAGATTTAGATACAGAAATGATATTGTAAAACTATATATACCAAAATAACTTACATAGCAGCAGACACCATCACCCCAAACCCCAACCCAAAACACCCCCATCTGGCCGCAAATTGCGGCCAGAATGCTTATTTCGGCGGCCTGGGTAGGGAATTGGGCTCCCAGGTTTTGTGTGTGTATTCTATACCCCCCATACATGCTACAGTAACCTCTAGTTTCACTCTGAAATATCTCGGGTAGCAGCAGATCCTACAGAGCCTTATTTCTAGTTAAAATCCACACTTTTGCACAAAAATCAAACTTTAGGGTATTTTTCTGAAATCTGAAACAAACCTAAATCTAAACCGACACTAATAACTCATTAACAAGCTAATCAAGCCACAACAACATAAATTTTAACATATCATCACTAAATCCCTTCATTAGCACTAAAGTTGCACAAAAAGGTGACATTTTGAAACTAAACATGCAAGTTATGGAGATAGGGTGCTAGGAGTGAGATTTATACCTTCAAAAGACCCTAGAAAAACCAAAAGTTCCAGCTTTAACCTCAAGTGGGCAGATTTGCCTCTAAACACCTCAAAAAGCTCACTTTCCCAAGTTTTTGTGAAGGAAATGTGTTGTTTTGTGTAGGGTTTTGAATAGAGATCAAAGGGACATGAAGAGGAGAAGAAAAGATGAAGAAAAGATGGGGTTTTCTGCTGGAATTCCTGCAGGAAATTCTGAGATGGGGAAAGAGAGAGAAAAGAGAAGAAAATGGGGGTCAAAAGTCAAGTGTTCACCTAACCACCATGCTTCTATTTTTCTATTGCTAATTGAATTATAAAATGGGGTTTTGTTTTGGATAAAAGGGTGGGGAAAATAACAACCATGCACAAAAGAATGGTTAACATGTTACCAAAACCCAAAGTCCCAAAAATGGCTAAGTGTGCAAGTGTACACTACAAAGGAAAATTTTCCAATTTGCTAACACGACTAAATATAACTAATTATCACGAAAAACATTCTAACGGAAATTCAAAGTGTTACAATCTACCCCCCTTAAAGAAATTTGGTCCCCGAATTTAAAAATCTAACTGTACGCACCTTCAAAAAGATGGGGATACCTCTTCCTCATCTCGCTCTCGGTCTCCCAAGTGACCTCCTCGCCGCTCTGGCCACGCCAAAGTACCTTGACGGACGATATCTCTTTCGACCTCAATTTCTTCACTTGTCGATCCAAGATCATCACCGGCTGCTCTGCATAGGAAAAGTCGCGCTCAAGCTGGATCGTCGGGTGCTGAATCGCATGCGAAGGATCATGAAGATATCTGCGGAGCATCGAAACGTGAAATACGGGGTGCACGTCTGGAAAACTGGGCGGAAGGGCTAATCGATACGCAACCGCACCAACACGCTTGAGGATCTCGAAGGGGCCCACATATCTGGGACTAAGCTTCCCCTTCTTCCCAAACCTCATCACGCCTTTCATTGGGGAGACCCTCAAGAAAACATGATCACCAATAGAAAACTTAAGTCTGCGCCGACGAAGGTCCGCATAAGACCTCTGCCTACTCTGGGCTGCTCTCATCCTATCGCGAATCAACTGGATCTTCGCGGTCGTCTCCTCCACAATCTGCGGCCCTAAGATACTGCTCTCACTGAGCTCCGTCCAACAGGTGGGCGATCTGCATCTCCTCCCATAAAGAGCCTCAAACGGTGCCATCTGAATGATCTCCTGGTAGCTGTTGTTGTAGGAGAACTCTACTAAGGGAAAATGATGATCCCAGCTACCTCCGAAGTCTAATACGCATGCTCTGAGCATGTCCTCGAGAGTCTGAATAGTCTGCTCTGACTGTCCGTCGGTCTGCGGATGGAATGCTGTGCTGAAACTCAAACGAGTGCCCAAAGCCTCCTGAAGCCTCTGCCATAGCCGGCTAGTAAACTGGGTGCCTCTATCGGACACGATACATGTCGGAACTCCGTGCAGTCGTACAATCTCATCAATGTAAATCTGGGCATACTGAGCAAATCCGAAAGTCGTCTTCACCGGTAGGAAGTGAGCCGCCTTCGTCAAACGATCCACGATCACCCAGATGGAGTCATACTCTTGACTAGTCCTGGGTAGACCCACAATGAAATCCATAGATATCTGTTCCCATTTCCACTCCGGAATGGGTAACGACTGTAGCTCTCCCGCGGGCCTCTGGTGCTCAGCCTTGACTTGCTGACAAGTCAGGCATCTCGACACAAAATCTGCAATGTCTCTCTTCATTCCGTCCCACCAGTAAACATCTCTCAAGTCATGGTACATCTTGGTGGAACCGGGATGAACACTATATACCGATCGATGTGCCTCCTCAAGAATCTCGAGCCGCAACCCCTCAGCATCTGGTACGCACAGTCTAGCTCCAAATCGTAGTATTCCCTGATCATCGATCATGAACTCGGAAAATCTGCCCTGTCCCATCCGTGTCCTGATCTCTGAACAACGATCATCACTGTGCTGTGCCTCATGTATACGGTCAAGCAACTGTGGGCGTGCACGAACATGCGCAATCTGTTCTCCGATCGGCGTAAACTCGAACTGTACCCGACTGTCGCATAAGATCTGCCAATCCGCCGACGACTGCCTCTGCACTGCGCTCAAACAGGATAGACTACCCCGGGCCTCCTGCTCAAAGCATCCGCCACTACATTCGCCCTGCCCGGGTGATAAAAGATCTCACAATCGTAGTCCTTCACTAATTCCATCCATCGGTGCTGTCTAAGGTTCAGGTCCCGCTGCTGAAATATGTACTTTAAGCTCTTGTGGTCAGTAAATATCTGGCACGACTCTCCATACAGATAATGCGTGCAAAGACCACTGCAGCCATCTCCAGATCATGAGTGGGGTAATTCTGTTCATGTTTCTTTAATTGCCGCGAAGCATACGCGATCACCCTGTCATGCTGCATCAAAACGCACCCTAGCCCCACTCGTGAAGCATCACAGTAGACCACAAATCCGCCTGATCCTGAAGGCAATGATAGCACTGGTGTCGTAGTCAGTAGAGCCCGTAGCTGCTGAAAACTGTGCTCACACTCCTCTGTCCAATCGAAGCGAACTCCCTTCCGGGTCAATCCGGTCAAAGGTGTAGCAATGCGAGAGAAGTCCTGCACAAATCGCCTGTAATAACCTGCCAGCCCTAGAAAGCTGCGAACCTCCGTCACTGACGTGGGTCTAGGCCAACTCCGAGCTGCCTCGATCTTCCTCGGGTCTACACATATGCCATCTTGTGTAATCACGTTCCCCAAGAAGTCTACGCTGTCTAGCCAGAAAGCACACTTGGAGAATTTAGCGAAAAGCTGATGCTCTCTCAAGGTCTGCAGCATAATCCGCAGGTGCTGCTCGTGCTCCTCTCTACTCCGAGAATACACCAAGATATCGTCAATGAACACTATGATGAACAGATCAAGATACGACCGGAAAATACGGTTCATCAAGTCCATAAATGCTGCTGGCGCGTTGGTGAGTCCGAACGACATCACCAAAAACTCATAATGGCCGTAGCGCGTGCAGAAAGCTGTCCTGGAAATGTCCTCCTGTCGAACCCGCAGCTGATGGTAGCCTGATCGCAAATCGATCCTCGAAAAGTATCCTGCCCCCTGAAGCTGGTCGAACAAATCGTCGATGCGTGGCAAAGGATACCGGTTCCGCACTGTCACCCTGTTCAGCTGGCGGTAGTCGATACACAAACGCATACTGCCGTCCTTCTTCTTGACAAACAGGACTGGAGCACCCCAAGGAGAAACACTGGGTCGAATAAGTCCCTTATCCAGCAAATCTTGCAACTGACCCTTCAATTCTCTAAGTTCCGCCGGGGCCATCCGATAAGGCGGTACAGAAATAGGCCCCGCGCCAGGAACCAAATCAATACAGAAAGAAATATCACGCTCGGGCGGTAGCCCAGGAAGCTTGTCAGGGAACACATCAGGAAACTCGCTAACAACCGGAACCTGATCCATCGGAACCTCTGTAGCTCTAGTATCGCAAACATAGGCGAGAAATCCCTGACATCCCTTCCTCAAAAGCTGTCTAGCGCGAAAAGAAGAAATCACACTGTGAGGGGTAACACCATGGTCCCCTAACACAACAACAACCGACTCGCCGGGAAAACAAAATCGAACTGTCTTCTCGCGGCAGTCAACAGAAGCATAGCACGTGGCTAACCAATCCATGCCCAAAAGAACGTCGAAGTCCAACATCTCAAGAAGGATCAAATCGACAGGCAACTTTCTCTCGCCAATACGGACGGTACAGGATTGAAACACGTGCCTAGCAACAAACGACTCTCCCACAGGAGTAGTCACAACAAGCGGCTGGTCAAGCAAACCGGACTCTCTACCCAAACTCGGCACAAAGTGTGTGGATACGTATGAGTGCGTGGATCCGGGATCGAATAACACGTGTGCATCAACCGAACATACAGGAAGGATACCTGAGACCACCGCATTGGACGCCTGCGCGTCCTGATGCGTCAAAGCAAAAACTCACGCCTGTCCTCCACCTGCAACTAACTGTCCCCTGCCGGCCGCTGGCTGCCCTCTGCCTCGGTCACCTCGTCCTCTATGAACAAATCCTCTGCGACCACGACCTCTCTGTGCATGCGTCTGACGTGGAGTAATAGTAGGTACTATCGGCAATGCTGTCTGGGTGGTGAAGGTGGTAATGTAACATGCGGTGCTGCCGCCTCACTCCGGGGTACCTCCGGACAATCTCGCACACGATGATAAGAGCTCCCGCAACGGTAACATCCCGATGATGGTCACTGACCCTCCTGGGGATAGGAGCTAACAATCGGCCTCGCCACGAATCTCTGCCACATGCAAGGTGCCTGTCACGACGCCGAAAAGGCCGTCTCTGCACTGACGTATCTGCACGAACTCTCTTCGGCTCTGGGACTGCCGAAGTCTCAGCAAGGCGCTCCTCAACCAATAAGGCTGCATCTACAGCTGCTGCATATGTCTCGTAGTGCTGCGCGCTAATCGCAAGGAACAGTGGTGTGAGCAAGCCTCGGACAACCTCTTAACTCGCAACTCCTCAGTAGCCACTAGGTACGAAGCATAAACTGATAGCTCGGTGGAACAGCACATCGTACTCTGCCACTGACATCTCCCGCGTCGGGCGTAAGGACTCAAACCTGCGTGCTCTAGCATCTCTGACACTCAGGGGAAGAAAGCGGGCAAGGAATAGCGCCACAAACTCTATCCAGGTCATAGGAGGAAGACCTGCTGCTCTACCTTCTCGACTGATTAGCACCATTTCTGCGCAAGACCTTCCAGGCGAAAGCTCGCGAACTCAACCCATCTCGCATCTACGCATCTAAGTGAACGACATACCCGCGCCATCCTATCAATGAAAGACTGTGGGTCCTCGGCCACATCGGTGCCTGTGAAGACCGGAGGCTTCAGCCTCATAAACTCTGACAGCGATACTGTAATAACCTCTGTAGTCGCAGGTGCAACTGCCTGCACTGTGGGTACCACCGCGGTCTCTGCAACGGGTGGAACTACCTCTGGTCGCTGCGCTCGAAGTGTCTCAACTAGAGATCCCATCATCTGGCGTATCTCCTGCATACTGGATCCCATCGTCTGGCGTATCTCCTGCACACCAGCCCCTAACATAGCAATCTGATCTGTCACGGCAGGAACAGCCTGCTCGGGCACAACCGGTGTACTACCCGGATCAGTCCTCGTCTCCGACGAGTCAACTCGAATCTCGGCCCTCACGGCCGCTCTCTGCGCCCTCGTAGTCTTTAGCGGCATAATGGCTGAAAGGAACAATAGGATTCGATAAGGATACGGAAATTGAATCGCAAGAATGTATATACTCAAGAAGGAATTTAAGTCAACAAGTCCTAAGGTCGCGTAGGCGGAGTACCGTGTCGTGAGTATGCCGCGGAACATACACACGATACGCTACCCTGCTGCAGCTACCTACTCCATCATACCCGGGTCGTCCTACACTCCGAAAGATAAACCTACGCTCTGATACCAACTTTGTCACGACCCAAAGTTTGGCCCGTGACCGGCACTTAACCACGTAACGTCTACAGGCGTAACGCGACTAAGTGAACCGAAAACCCAGAAATCAAACCAGTAAAAGTATAGAGTGTTATAAGTTTAAAAGAAAGCACTTACTAACATGTTAAGAAATCTAAGTAGAAAATCACCAAGATAGCAATATACGACGCCGTAGCGAAGATCAAGATCCATAAGTGGGAGCATCACAGAAAGAATAAACTGCAAGTACAGTCGGCTCACAACGAGCTCGACACCAGAATACAAATAATATACATCATCGTCCTCACACTGTCTCTAAGTCAAATACATACATGGTAGATGGAGAATACTAGATACAACAATGTACATAACTGAAAGATAAACAGATACCGCACAAACCCGCCTATCAGCAAAAGAGCTAGTACACCAACTATGGGGGTATCTGTGTCAAAAGATGCAAAACGCAGCCTGCCGCGACTACTCCGAAGGGCAACCTGCAAACACTGTGGCACAACGGGGGTGAGTTGCCAACTCGTGAATAGAGATAACATATAAAGGTAATCGCGAGCATGCACGTACTGCGCTACTCTATCATATGCCAACAGATGATATCAATATGTGATAAGCAGTATGTGCAATAATCATGCAAGTGCTCTATCAGGTAATATAACTACAGGATGAGGTACAATAATAAATGCTGAGCATGGGCAATATAACATCTACACGGAATGTCAACGTTGAATATATAATCGGTGTCCATCAATGCACCCAGATCCCCCAAATAGCTCAGCCGCCGGCACCCTCATCGGCCCTCAAATCCTGTAAATCTCTAAGAATCCCAAGTGCCCAACATCGGCACCGAAATATCATAAATACTCGTGTCCAACATCTACACGCAAATCCTCATCCATCGGGCCCCGTCAGTCCGGGTCATCCCACGGGCTCCGTCTGCGGTATCGGCCCTCGGCCCCGACAGTACGGATCACCCCGCATCCATCTATCGACTCTGATCAGTATCCTCCTGATAACTGTCAGGTCCAACCAATCACCGGTAGGTAGTAGTCCCTATGCCAGGCTCACCGTCTACTACACAGCGAAACCGTTCTCGCCCCGGGGTACCATACCGGGTCCACCATGTACCCGTAATCGGCCTCAACCAGCTCCTCGATTCGGGTTCACATATATCACTCTAGCACCGAGGAAACACATGGTGGACGCACCGAAATATCATATCAAGGGAACCGGGTTTTTAAATGATTACATATTTGAAATAGCCACAGTTCCCAAATCCAGAAATCACATGTAATCCAAACCAATATGCAAGTCAATGATCCGATATGATATGTGCATCAAATATGAATATCATGTCAAGTCACATATAGATGAGCTACAATATAATGATTCGATGTGATATATGCATCAAGTATGAATATCATGTCAAGTCACATATAGACGAGCTACAATATAATGATCCGATGTGATATATGCATCAAGTATGAATATCATGTCAAGTCACATATAGATTAGCTACAATATAATGATCCGATGTGATATATGCATCAAGTATGAATATCATGTCAAGTCATATATAGATGAGCTACAATATAATGATCCGATGTAAATTCTACAGTGTGAGTGTCATGGCAATTACTAACGGTGTGTGTGTAACATGCATGATAGTGCTCGTGCAACATGGACCGTTAGTAATGGTGCGGTGTTCTATCAATTCTAGTTTATATCCATATAGCAGGGAATGCAGTATGCACTAAATAGTAGCCATGAGCAGTCAATGAATGTAAATATAGCTATAAGGTCCTATCAGCCCTGACGTAGAACGCCATACGGGCGATATCCCCGTAGATGTTAAATCTACTCACCTAGTCTCTCGCTAGGTATAGCCAACAACTTGTTTCCCCTTCTGTGCGGCGTCCGCCGTACTCGCCTGCGAACCGAGAATTACACAATATATCATACATAAGCTTGAAGTCACACAAACAAGACATTAAGGCCGAACTAGTAACTCGTGTCGTGAACTAAGCGCGCGTGTGCGCGATACGCTAAAATGTGTGACTACGCGCCTGAAGTCACTCCGACGCGTCGCGATACGCAGAAACCCAAAACCCATACACACGTATCACGCGTGTCGCGAAGACTAAAAATACGGGAAAATTGGTAATCACCTACAGATTTAGATACAGAAATGATATTGTAAAACTATATATGCCAAAATAACTCACATAGCAGCAGACACCATCACCCCAACCCCAACCCCAACCCAAAACACCCCCATCTGGCCGCAAATTGCGGCCAGAATGCTTATTTTGGCGGCCTGGGTAGGGAATTGGGCTCCCAGGTTTTGTGTGTGCATTCTATACCCCCCATACATGCTACAGTAACCTCTAGTTTCACTCTGAAATATCTCGGGTAGCAGCAGATCCTACAGAGCCTTATTTCTAGTTAAAATCCACATTTTTGCACAAAAATCAAACTTTAGGGTATTTTTCTGAAATCTGAAACAAACCTAAGTCTAAACCCACACTAATAACTCATTAACAAGCTAATCAAGCCACAACAACATAAATTTTAACATATCATCACTAAATCCCTTCATTAGCACTAAAGTTGCACAAAAAGGTGACATTTTGAAACTAAACATGCAAGTTATGGAGATAGGATGCTAGGAGTGAGATTTATACCTTCAAAAGACCCTAGATTCCAGCTTTAACCTCAAGTGGGCAGATTTGCCTCTAAACACCTCAAAAAGCTCACTTTCCCAAGTTTTTGTGAAAGAAATGTGTTGTTTTGTGTAGGGTTTTGAATAGAGATCAAAGGGACATGAAGAGGAGAAGAAAAGATGAAGAAAAGATGGGGTTTTCTGCTGGAATTCCTACAGGAAATTCTGAGATGGGGAAAGAGAGAGAAAAGAGAAGAAAATGGGGGTCAAAAGTCAAGTGTTCACCTAACCACCATGCTTCTATTTTTCTATTGCTAATTGAATTATAAAATGGGGTTTTGTTTTGGATAAAAGGGCGAGGAAAATAACAACCATGCACAAAAGAATGGTTAACATGTTACCGAAACCCTAAGTCCCAAAAATGGCTAAGTGTGCAAGTGTACACTACAAAGGAAATTTTTTCAATTTGCTAACACGACTAAATATAACTATTTATCATGAAAAACATTCTAATGGAAATTCAAAGTGTTACAGGTAAGGTGGAAATCAAAACACAGTGGGAATCACACAAGACTCTATGACGATCTCGGGTCTACAGACTAACCTGCACAAGTGTCACCTGAGAACTGCCATCTGACGTGAGGTATAATACCATCTGGGAGTTCTCGGCGAGTCCGTACAGTGTACCCAGTCTCCACTGAGCACCCGTATACCATCTCTGATGTCAAACACCAATGGATATGGGATCATCCATCGCCCATCTCATGGATCGAGAAGCGTATACGCTAGTCTACACTGGTATATCGATGCCCCGTCTCGATACACCCACGACTAGGGACCTTGAAGGATGTACTTATGGACTACCATATCCCCACTAGTATGATCCGCATCATAGTCCAGGTAGTCAAGCACACATCCTAAGGGCTTTACCAACATGTAACTATAAGACAGTACAAAGAGACAAGTATACATGTTAAGATAAAGAGCAACCAGATAGCATACTATCATATCGAGCAAGAAAGTCATCTCTATATATGTCCAAGCATCCAATATAATATACATCATCTGTACAATACTGGCCTCTAGGGCATACATACAACTAACAACCCATTTGGTTCTCCACTTCGTGCTTATATTCTTTGAATTTCTCAAAAGTTTCAGACTTGTGTTTCATCAGGAACACATGTCCGTATCTTGAGAGATCGTCAGTGAATATAATGAAGTAGGAAGAACCGTTCCTGGCATGTGTAGACATGAGACCGCATACATCACTATGTACCAATCCTAAGAGTTCCTAACTCTTTCTCCGTGTCCACTAAACGGAGTTTTGGTCATTTTGCCTTTGAGACATGAATGACAAGTTTCATAAGATGATAATTCGAACGTATTCAAATATCCATCTTTATGTAACTTAGCTAGTCGTGTCGTATTGATATGACCTAGTCTACAATGCCATGAGTAGAATTCATTCATTTCTGAACTCTTCCTCTTGTGTGTTTTCTGTACATTAAGAACTGTAGTTTGATTTAGAATGTATATGCCATTATTTAACGAGCCTGATCCAATCAACTTTTGATCCAGGAAGATATTCATAACTTTATCCTGTACTACAAAATTATATCCATCTTTACTTAATAAAGAAACTGATATAAGATTGCATATCAGGGTCGGAATGTAATAGCATTCGTTCAGAATCAATGTATTACCATTTAGTAATACAAGGTGATATTCGCCAACTGCCTTGGCTGCAACATCTGCACCATTCCTTACTCTTACGGAATGATCACCCATTCCCTGTTCTCTACCTTTACGTAGCCCACGTAACATATTACATATGTGGGATCCCGATCCGGTATCTAATACCCAGGATGTATAGTGAACTGAAAAACAGTTCTCGATAACTAACACACCCGAAGAAAATGCATCAGCATGCCTGTTCTTCGTTTGGGCGGCATGAGAATCCACATATTCTCGTATTTCCTGCTTAGTTTTATAACACTTATAAGAAAGAACGGGACCAACGTTCCCCTGCTCAGTATAACAAACGGGTTCGGTCAATACATCCATATTATTATCTTGATTAAGTCCTGACATGGTCGCTACCTGGAGAGAGAGAGAGAGAAGGAAACACTTTAGCGTATGCTCTTGCAATATTAGATTGGTTATTATCTTATCTAATCAGGATGACTCCCACTGTTTTCATCAAATCTCCCTTCAAACCTTAAAAGGTAAGACTAGCTGGGATTAATTACACCTTACAAGTTCGCCAATCTTTCAGCCAGGTCAGTGTTGGTACTTTGAGGGACGTTCCCGGTGCTTTCGCACGGACCTAATTAGAATAAACCTCGTTTTTCCAGAGGCATAACCCCGTTAACACTTTTCTAGACACCTACTTGATCGGCTAATTGTCCTGTGTAAAACCCTCCCAGGAGTAACTCTTACTCGCAGTGGGTATCAGGACCCAACTATCTTATAGTAGGTATGCAATCTCATTGCAAATTTCAACACTTGAAATTCCCGATAATTCTTTTGCCCCTAGCAACTTATGACCTTAACTTAGTCAACAAATTATAAGCTCTAGCCAAGTTCAACCGGTCATTTCTTGATTGAAATAAACCCAACCGTATGATCCTTAACTAAGTCAACAAAATCGTACGACTACCCTAATCCAATCGCATCTTATGCTTTAGCAGATAAGCACTGATTAGCTACCGCACACTACGCCTTAACTTAGTCAACAAACGTAGAACGAATACTAAGTCGTACTTATCTGAAATGACAGAGGGCTACGACAGGTTTTTCTGAAAACCTATTGCGTAATGAACTTGATATCGTTGTAGAAACAATTGATTTTGAAAAGGAGTGTTTTTGAGGCTTTTCTAGTTTTGCTAAAGAGGTCACACCCGGTGAAGGGATCTCGGCTCTTTCCTTATCGAGTAAGGTGCAGAATATTTCATAAATACCGCTGTGCAAAGCAAGAACTATAGAAGCAATCAAAAACTAAACCGTGAGTTTATAGCATATGCCAGTTTTTCTAAAGAGGTCACTCCCGGTGAAGGGATATCGGCTTTTTCCTTATCGAATAAGGTGCAGGATATTTCATAAATACCGCTGTGCAAAGCAAAAAACTGTAGCTACCCTTTTTGAAAATTTGATTCTACAACATCTTTTAGGTTTCTTTTCATTTCATTAATCTCATTAATGAATCCCATCATTTATGTTTCCTGAGCATCACAGAAGAAACGAAAGCAGTAATATTTATATATCATCATATATATATATAGTATAATCATTCGTCTCAGGCATTAATATGATCTCATCATAGAACATCAGCAGCAGAAGAAACATATGAAATATTGGATATTCTAGGAGGTCTGTGTTTTATTTTGAGCCTGTATAAAACACGGATTCCACGGTCGCGATGAATAGCCAAACCCACATCCCTAGACCCCTACGAGAGCGGTAAGCAACCCTACCAATTCTAGGGTTAGGAGACCCGGTCTCGACTCCTCGAGATGGCCTCCCACTGGACCCTAGAACCCGGCTGCTTGTGCTCTCCCCTTGCGTCTATCCTAATGTGGAAAAGTAAATAATATACAATGGTGACATCATCCTCAACCCAGAAGTGCCCCAATAAAAGAATATTACATACAATGAATTTTATATGAATGAAAATAAAAACCCTCATCTCACATAAAACCCGGGCTATTCAGAACACAACGATCCAATATAACATATCACAGCAACACATAACATCACATGTCATCAACGTAAGTAAATATGGGTATCCCAATTGTCGTTGATGTATAGCAACAAAACCGGCGATACACAACATATTACACTTACGGTCGCAGAAAAGAAAATGTAAAACCACAACATTTGGAATCCACAAACTCCTTAGACATCATAAATCCGAAATATCACATACTTTGCATTTCATGCCTAACTGTATGAATTCCACATATTGTATCATATTACAAAAAAAGCTAGACGATGTTAAACATTCCGATCGAATCAACAAACACTCAAAATTTTCCAATTGCTCAACACTTGAACTTAGTTTAAAAGCATCCATCACATGCCACAGTAGCAATGAACCAGCCGTAGAAGGGTCAAACCAACGCCTCACTTGTGGCACTGTTAAACCACCACAAACCCTAGGGTTTAGTAGTGGTTTTGACGGTCACAAAATCGAGTTAAGGTTTCGTTCTTCTAGAGGGTCCACCGCGACACTTGCACGATTTTTGAATGTTCTTTAACTAATGAAAAAATCTAACACTTGGAAATTTTCCGACAGGGGAAAAAGTGAGTTATTGACATCCGTTCGAACTTTTTAACACTGTCTAAACAAACCGAAACAAATCTAGAATTGCGAATACAAAACACTCCGAATTACCTTTTGAGTAAATAAACATCTCATGCAAATTTAGCAAAAAGAAACAACACCAAAAGTTCCAAACCCCAGAGACTTGAACGCCACCCAAAAACCAAACCCTAGCTCCCTCAGAAATCCGAGCAGGCGGAATTTTCTTGCCTTCTGGCTGGCCAAAATCCGGGCAGAGGGTTTGGGTTTTGGTGTGTGTTCATATTGTATCTCATACAACATTCTGCATCTGTTTGAAAATTTTTTTGACACCTAAAATAATTCGACAGAAACTGGGATTTTGCATCGGGTGTTTCGGAGTTGTTTCGGTTTCATAATCGTACACCAATCCGTCTAATTCTCTAGTTAGGCACTGATACCACTGTTGGGCTTCCCTTGCACCCATTCTAGGGTTTGGTAGCATCACTCATGCCACTTTAAAAATTGGAGAGGTGTAAAGCAAGCGAACCATGAATCATTCTAGAATTTCTAGGGTAACAAAGTTTGTATCACATACAAATAACTAAAGAGATTAGGATTACAACCTTTGTAGTCCGTTCCTTCACTTCATAAGCTCCGTGTTGAGCTCCCTTCACTGCGATCATCAAGAACTCCGACTCTCATGAGGCTCCAAGAGGTGAATGATGCATCATGCTTGAAGTCTTCTTGATCTAAGATGATCTACCTTGAAAAATCTCTAACCCAAGCTTACACTTCACTAATGAAGTAATTAGAGAAGTGAACACCTGTTCACACCATAATATTGCATTATTATATTCCTCATTCTTATTATTTTTATAAATAAACAGGTGCTTTTGACGCATGTCTGCTACATGTTACAGGTTACAGGTTCTTAGACAGAAAACAGTGAAAACGATGTAAAGACGATGAAAAAGTGGACTTTGACCAACAAATAGAAGACTCTTGATCAAGCCTACATCAAAGATAAAATTCATAAAGTACAAGGCAATGCAAGGTCCAAGATTACAAAGCGAACGGTTAAAAGTCCACTGCAATTATTCACTGGAGATCTGGAAGAAACATAGAAGCTATTTTAATAAAGAACCGAATAATAAGGAAGCCCAAAGATCCAAGGCCCAATACTTTCTTTAAAGAGACAGAGACATAAAATTTTACCAAAGCTTGAAGTCTACTTTGACTAGGTCTTCCAAAGGATATTTTGGTAAATGTAGACATGCAAATCAATTGTAACCTAGGGTTTCCTATTCTCTATAAATAGGAACTCTACTCATTGTAATTTCTTATGCCTCCCTATGCCTCCTTTTAATAATAAATTTTAGAATTCTTTTGGAGAGCATCGGTGTTTCTTTTCAATTCATGAATTCAGATCCGACAACCCTGTGTTGATGATTGGAGAGATGCATCTGTAAGTAGATTTAATTCCTTGCTCTAGTTTAGATTTCAATTCTTGCCCTAGGTAATTTTTATTCTCTGTCCTAGATAAATGTTCTTCAATTCCTAATGAGTGAGTAGTTTCCTCGCTTGTTAGGGTTAGGAATGGGGAAGGATTTGAGAGACGAAGATCTCTCATCTCTTTTCTTTGCCAATCTTTTATGAAAATTAGAACTCCATGCATACCTTCTTATTCCGCTCCCTACGGCACTCTACCCTCGAGGTAACGGTGATTCCGTAGTCTAAAGGCCCGGATTTTAAGGTTTTCCATGGAGGTTAGGGTAAAGATTAAGAAAGGAAGGACAAGGATCTAGAGGAAGAATCAATCTTCCCAATCATCCTAATCCCCTTTGTTAAGATTTACCATAACACTAATATGATATCTTTAATTAAAGGCAATGGAAAGAGATGTAGATCTTTGTTTACCAAATTTTCCCTAAACCTAATCCTAGCAAGTTTCTAATCCTAGTATCATACAACTTCAATTTTTAGATTTAATAATCAATCCGAACACCCTTCAGAATTAACTCGTTAGCGCGATTAGGAAATTCACAACATCCCTGTGGACCGACCCGTATTCACCGGCTAGCTACATGCGACGCCGTTCTTGATTGCGGTTACAAATATTTTTGATCTATCTTTTAGAAAGCGCAAGCACGCTAAATCACTCCAATCAAATGGCGCCGTTGCCGGGGACGGCGTAGAACTTTCCTTTTTGCAATTTCGGGTTAATCTTAAATTAAAAAAAAATCATAAAAATCTAAAAAATCACAAAAAAATATAAAAATATATCATCTGTTATTTTTGGAAAGGGTATCTTTGTGTGAATTTTGCAGGATCTACGCACAAATTCGGATCGGGAAATCTACAGAAAGCGAAACAGCAAATAGACGATCCTATCAACAGAAGATTGCAACAACAGAGGAACAGAAAAAATTTAGAAGACCGAGTCAACAAGTCAACCGCGCGATCTGGTGCAGCAAAAAACAAAAAAAAAAAAAAACCGGCGGCTCTTTCCGGCCGTTGAACCGCCGCGGGACACCTCTTCTGGCCGCGGAACCGCCGCGGCCTGGTCGGTTCCAAAAAAAAAAAAAAAAAAAACAGGGGGCAGAAGCGCGTTAAAAAAAAAATCAAAAAAAATCAAAAAAAAATCTGTAAGTTTTCTGATCTCCTCCTCTGCAAATCTCCGATATATCTTCTGAAAAATCTCCTGCAGGATTCTTTGCGCTTTAAAAATCTTTCTCTTTCCAAATAACTATCTTGTGCAGGATTTTTGTGCCTCGTTTAAAATAGAAATTGATTGCAAATAATCTTTTTTGTTGCATATCTTTTCTCGAATATCTTTTTGCAACAATTTTTTTTCCAAATAAAGATTCGTTGCGCTATGCTTAAAATAATAATTGATTGCAAGTGATCTTTTCTGATTTGCATATCCTTAATCTTTTTGCTAAAAATATCTTTCCAAATAAAGAGCAAGAGAAAAAAGGAAAGTTTTAATTAGAAAACTTGCAAACTTTGAAATTCACACAAAAAAGATTTGATTGCAAGTGATTTACTGTTTTGCATATCTTTAATCGGATTTTAAGGGGCTTTTGACTAACTCAGATTGGGTGGGGATTTCATCACCCTTCCCAGGACCCCAGAAAACACCTAAAGCATTTGCATCGACCACGATTAATTAAAAAAAATATACTAGACTCAGCCCTAAGGACATCGAGCTCAATAGGAAAAGGACTAGTATAAGCATCGGCCGTTTATCCTAACTGACTTTGCGGTGTCTAGGCTAGTGGTTATTAATTAGGCCCACTATTGTGGTTCCTTCCCACTTACCTGGCCGCAATTGGCGGTGAAAAGACGGTTTGAGGTCCTATTTCTAGCCCTTTGGAACAGTTAGGAGCTGTCTAGCTGACCTAGGTGACCCTAGATCTAGGTCTGATTGTGCATTTCTGGTTGATTACATTTGTGTCTAAGCCCTTTATCGAATTTTTTTTTCTGCAAACAGTCTCAAATTAAGAGAAAAGGGAAAAAGGAATTTTTAAAAAAAAAAAAGACTTGCAATTTTTGTCGCTCGGAAATCCTTGCACCAACAAACTTTCTTTCTTTCTCCCTTTCTTCTAACATGGGTACCCCACATAACAAATCACTTGCCGAACTTTGGTATCCCGAACCTAATTTTGCGTCGTTCGGCAATTTGTTCGATCAATTTAAAGACGATCCTTCCTTACCTAAAATATCTTTGAAAGATCAAATAGAGGCGTCTAGGGGAAACATTTTGACTTTTCAACCCACTTTGTGTCAACCAAGTCAACATTTACCACCTCCATATGTTGATACCACTTTTTCAAGTCCTTCTGTCACTCCTAAGCCGATGTCCATTGCTGAGCATATTGCTCAATCTCGCAGTCGATCTTTCACCCCTCTCCACTCATTTTGTTCTAGGGATCAACACGACTATTCACCTTTTTATCCATATGTTGACCCTACCCCTGCCCAACCACCCACTTCCTACCAGTCTTACCCGACTTTCCCACCGTCACTAGACCCTGTTTCTACACAGCCTTTTGGGAGTTTCACATATCCAAACAATTTCGAATCTTTTGCCGAAACCCCTTTACCACCAAAGTCTAGTTTGGAAGAGGCGTTGGAGGCGTATATCACAGCAACAAACAAAATGGTTAAGAATGTGGAAGCGTCCGTGGCCGCCCTTATGCAACCTAGTGAACCGGTAGCTAGTCTCCAACTAGCTCCAAATTTTTCAATGTATGAGGAGGCGGTTGGACTGAGTGAGAAGGTGAGAGGATTTCCAAATCAAACCTACCCTTATCCAATTGAAGCCTACAACTCCAGTTTTCCATCGAATGTCCTAAATGATTCACAAGTTCAAAATAAAAACGAGTTGTGTGATTTTGTAGTGTTTGATTTGCCAAATTGTGAGGAACCCCCTTCGAGTGAAACATCACCTAATCCGTTTGACCTTTACACTTCCACTCTAGAACCTACATTAATAAACATCCATGCTTTTGAGGAGGTGTTCAAAGAAATTGACTTTCACTTGATTGAGGATATAGACGCCGGGAATATTTCGGATGATGAACCTGTCGATTTAATTGAAATTTTATGTTCAAATCATCATCCCGAGTTATTAAATGTTTCTCCCGAATCTCATATGCGTCTTGATTTTGATGATAATGGCATGGATGAGTTGAATATTGAGGAGAATTATGAGGATAATATTGAGGAGAGTAGTGAGGATCATATTGAGGTTGAATCATTTTTCTTTGATGTGTCGGATTTTCCAATTCATCCTCTTGAACCTTTACCTAAATCACCCTCCCTTTTTTCCATCGTTCCAACCACGCCTCATTTCACGCTTGACGACTGTGAGCTTGAAAACTTTTCCTTTGAATCTGACACAGTTCTCACAGCCGATGGCACTTACGAGTGTTTCACTTTTTCGGACGATGTTGAAGTTTCACCGCCCGAGTTTGAGTCCTTTGCATTTTCAGATGAGTTAGTTAATCCATCAGACTCGGTTACTTACAGTCGTTTCGAACCATTGATGGAATCTTTCCAGTTCGACACAGTTTACTACGGTGAGAATGAGACTATCCCTAATTCACTCCCTTTCGTCTCTCCCATTTTTCCGACCGAACAAATGACCGTTACGCTTT
The DNA here is from genome assembly GCA_030015575.1 of Agapanthus africanus. Taxonomy (NCBI): domain Eukaryota; kingdom Viridiplantae; phylum Streptophyta; class Magnoliopsida; order Asparagales; family Amaryllidaceae; genus Agapanthus; species Agapanthus africanus. The sequence continues at coordinate 281,079,090 of JASDDO010000022.1, forward strand.
CATCTCCAATACCAAGTTCGGTGTACCCATGTTCTCTTGCGAATCTTGAGGGATTTGATCCCATTTCTCGACGAGTTGATAGGTTAGCGCAATCGCTTTTAACACATCGGTCATCACAAATTGCGCTAATTTATTCACTCGATTTACACCCTCAAGATCGTACTCCACTTCCTTCTTCTTTTCGCCATTCTTCTCCCCTACCGAGACCATATTCTACCATTCTTCTTTCCACACGGTCTCGCGTGCTTCTCATTTTCTTGCACCAACTATACCATTTCCACGATAAGATTTTTGAATGGTTGGTGCTAACTTTTGGCTTGTGTAAGGCCAAGCTTAAGTTTGGGGGAATCTTTGTATATATGTATATATTTTTTGTTTTCTTTTCTATAAAAAAATAAAAAAAAATTCAAAACATTAAAAATATAAAAATTATAAATAAATAAACAGGGGAGCGCCGGTATTTTGACCCTCTTGGTTTAGCATGACAGTGAGGACACTGTCAAGTTCAAGTTTGGGGGTATGCTCGGTACGTCTTCTTCCTTCGCATTCATTTGTACATATTTTTGCATACTTATTTGAAAACCCATAAAAATTTGAAAAATTTCAAAAATTATAAAAATTAATGTATTCAATTTTGGCTAATTGACTTGAGTTTGACAAATAGGTTAACTGGCTAGGAACAACTAGATCTTAGACTTAGTGAATTAAAAACCCTAAAAATAACATTCCTTAAAGTTTAACGGTAGAAAGTATATGCCTTGTAGTTTATTTAGAAATAGGAAAATTTTGGGTTCACTTCTTGGGCTAAGTCGAAACAAGGGAAGAGTATTGATGTTCTATTTAGAGTATAAGTTTGAAACATAATTCCTAGCTTAAATCTAGATTCTGAAAACGTATACCCTACAAAATGCACAATCACGCATCTTGAAACTTGGAATAGTAGAAGAGACCTTGAAATGCTCTTGTCTAAAGTCCTTAGTACGAAGAAAATAAAAGAAGAAAAAAAAGGTGTGAATAAAGAATAAAAAAAATGGACACTGGTTTTTGTGATTACTTAAGACTGCAAAAATAGAAAAATATTTAGCGAGGGTGCTTCATCACCTAGTGCCTTAGACCAACTGGTTTGGGAGTCACTGCTAAAGCCTTGGGTGTGGCAAGACTAGGAATTACGCTTTAATGTGCAAACACATCTTGTAATCGGTTGTTGGTACCTCAAGAAGTATTAACGGCCGCATGAAGGATGTGTGAGCAAAGTTCAATTAAATTCACCAACTAATTAGTACTTTGGACAACGGACAAGGGTACGATTGCTTGATTTGAATTTCCAAGTGTAAGGGTGATCTATACACACACGTAGGGGTATGTGATTGGAATTTAGATAAGAGAGAGGAATGAAAAATAGAACTTATATCTTTAATAGAGTTGATAGAAATTCCTAAGTCGAGATGGAATCCTAGAAGGAAAACTTAAGAGATGCCGAAAGCTAAGTAAGTCTATAGGATATATATAATCTTAAGTTAAATAATGAGGAAGTGTGAAGAATGTGGGTGGATAATTTGCGAGTCAAAAGATAATAGAATTCCTTGTTAGAAAACCTAATTGGAGAACAAAAGTCAATGGGCCGAGTTGATAGGATTTTGTGGGTGTAATCCGCTGAAAACCCTCAGGAGACAACACTCCTCCTACTAGGGACACCTAGAGGTTTAACGGCTTGTTGCACGAGCTCAGTGCAATCGCGTTTCCCTGCGAAAGTGTGGTTAGAATTTTAGTAAATAAAAATAAGTTTGCTCGAGGACGAGCAAAAGATAAGTTTGGGGGTATTTGTTCACACCATAATATTGCATTATTATATTCCTCATTCTTATTATTTTTATAAATAAACAGGTGCTTTTGACGCATGTCTGCTACATGTTACAGGTTACAGGTTCTTAGACAGAAAACAGTGAAAACGATGTAAAGACGATGAAAAAGTGGACTTTGACCAACAAATAGAAGACTCTTGATCAAGCCTACATCAAAGATAAAATTCATAAAGTACAAGGCAATGCAAGGTCCAAGATTACAAAGCGAACGGTTAAAAGTCCACTGCAATTATTCACTGGAGATCTGGAAGAAACATAGAAGCTATTTTAATAAAGAACCGAATAATAAGGAAGCCCAAAGATCCAAGGCCCAATACTTTCTTTAAAGAGACAGAGACATAAAATTTTACCAAAGCTTGAAGTCTACTTTGACTAGGTCTTCCTAAGGATATTTTGGTAAATGTAGACATGCAAATCAATTGTAACCTAGGGTTTCCTATTCTCTATAAATAGGAACTCTACTCATTGTAATTTCTTATGCCTCCCTATGCCTTCTTTTAATAATAAATTTTAGAATTCTTTTGGAGAGCATCGGTGTTTCTTTTCAATTCATGAATTCAGATCCGACAACCCTGCGTTGATGATTGGAGAGATGCATCTGTAAGTAGATTTAATTCCTTGCTCTAGTTTAGATTTCAATTCTTGCCCTAGGTAATTTTTATTCTCTGCCCTAGATAAATGTTCTTCAATTCCCTAATGAGTGAGTAGTTTCCTCGCTTGTTAGGGTTAGGAATGGGGAAGGATTTGAGAGACGAAGATCTCTCATCTCTTTTCTTTGCCAATCTTTTATGAAAATTAGAACTCCATGCATACCTTCTTATTCCGCTCCCTACGGCACTCTACCCTCGAGGTAACGGTGATTCCGTAGTCTAAAGGCCCGGATTTTAAGGTTTTCCATGGAGGTTTGGGTAAAGATTAAGAAAGGAAGGACAAGGATCTAGAGGAAGAATCAATCTTCCCAATCATCCTAATCCCCTTTGTTAAGATTTACCATAACACTAATATGATGTCTTTAATTAAAGGCAATGGAAAGAGATGTAGATCTTTGTTTACCAAATTTTCCCTAAACCTAATCCTAGCAAGTTTCTAATCCTAGTATCATACAACTTCAATTTTTAGATTTAATAATCAATCCGAACACCCTTCGGAATTAACTCGTTAGCGCGATTAGGAAATTCACAACATCCCTGTGGACTGACCCGTATTCACCGGCTAGCTACATGCGACGCCGTTCTTGATTGCGGTTACAAATATTTTTTATCTATCTTTTAGAAAGCGCAAGCACGCTAAATCACTCCAATCAACACCCTAATTTAAGTGGCTAGAATAGATGAGAATGATGAAGTAGGAATATTACTCTCTTTTGTTTTCAATTTCTTACTATTAATCACCACAACTCAAAAAGCTAGCAAGCTTTTTCAAGAGCAAGAAGAAGAAGAAGCAGCAAAAACTTTATTGATGAATAATGAATTATTGTTGTGGTTATAATTGCAACCATGAGTTAACAATGAAAGCTTTAACTCATGTAGAGAATAAACTAAGGTTAAGGGTTTGGGTTGGGTTAACAAATATCTTCACAAAATATCAAAGCAAGATGACAAAATGAAAGCTTCATGAAGCTTCCTTAACCCTCATCCAAAAAGCTAACCCTAAAGCTAACCCTAATCTTGGTTTAAACTCAAAATCCATGTTGCATTTGTAACCCTAACATGTTATAATATTATATATCACATATATAATATATTTTGTAACAAAAGAAAATAATACAATTAACATATATCGCATATACATCAATGTATTATCCAGTGAGAAAATGAATCAATAAAGTGAGCTTATATTAGTTAACGTAATGTAATATATCACATATATAATATACATTAAATTATCGAATCAACAGTTGATTCAACAATCCGGCTATATTGCATATAACCGACTAATATAACATGTACCAATTCATCGAATCAACACTTGATCCGATGACCCGGCTATATTACATATACCTGGCCGATTTCTCATATCGTGAGAATAGAATACGGTATCTCATATTGTATTATTCTCGGTCCCGCACATATCAAATATGTGCTCCTACTCCGTTTTGCCTGAGCTAGGAAATCTCTGTGTAGGACTCTAAAGAATCGTCAATACACCGGCAGTAGGTGAAGATCATATCAAACACCCACAAGCTACAAGCGGTCAGCTAAACGTAACAGCCACCCATGTATTGAGCGATCAGAAGATCAACAAGCAAGCCTGTACATTCTCCTGTGAATCCAATCAGTAACACTACCGTACAGTCCGGTCTCTTCGTCTGATATATCGCATATCAAGTCTAGGGGTGGTAAAAGTCAGACCCTAGTAACCGATAAGTCGTGTCGATGTGAGGCTCATAAAAGGTCGAGAAACTACTGATAACTCTTACCAGCAGCACTCCATATCAGCCCTGCCTAGGGACATCCAGTTATAGCCAATCGAACACAGCACAACATCAACTCCCTATATCGGGAGAGACGAAACCCCTCCTATCGCTCATTGCCTCCATGTGATTCAGGACTGTACCCAAAAGCCACCGTTATGCAGGCCCTCTTGGACGTGGTAAGGTAGAAATCAAAGCATAGTGGGAATCACATAAGACTCTATGACGATCTCGGGTCTACAGGCTAACCTGTACCAGTGTCACCAGAGAACTGCTATCTGATGATATGTATAAATCCATCTAGGAGTTCTCAGCGAGTCCGTTCAGTGTACCCAGTCTCCACTGAGCACCCGTACACCATCTTTGATGTCAAACACCAATGGATATGGGATCATCCATCGCCCATCATATGGGTCAAGATGCGTATACGCTAGTCTACTCTGGTGTATCGTTGCCCTGTCTCGATACACCCTCGACTAGGAACAGTTATAGCATGTACTCGTTGACTAACTTGGCCCCACTAGTATGATCTCATCATAGTCCTAGTAGTCAAGTACATATCCCAAGGGCTTTATCAACATGTGAGAGCAAGACAGTAAACCAATACAAGTCGACGTGTTAAGACAAAGTGTAACCAGATAACATACTATCATATTGAGCAAGAAAGTCCTCTCTATATATATCCAAGCATCCACTATAATATACATCATATGTACAATAATGGCCTCTAGGGCATATACATAACTAAAAAATCTTGCATTGCCACCATATATGTATCAACAACCATGATACCATGTATGCATGTATGTGTCCATACACATCATCATGTGAATACATGCATGCATACATCAATATAGAAAAGGGTTTAAATAAAGAAGTGAGCTAAAAGTCAATGATAAATCAACACTTGATTTAACAGACCGGTCATATCACATATGACCCGACCAATAGAAAAACACCCGATTAATATACAGTATCACATACACGCATTTAATCGGGTCCCCGCGCATATCCCATATGCACATCACATCATTTCGCCTGAGGTAGGAAACTCCCGTGTGGGACTCTAAGACTCGTCAATACGCCGGCAGTAGGTGATGATCACATCAAACACCCACAAGCCGCAAGCGGTCAGCTAAACATAACGGCCACCTGGGTATTGAGCGATCAGAAGAAAACCAGTGAAGCTGTCAAAACTCTCATCGAGCCAACTGTTCCCGCCAAAAATTTTTGCGCGAAAGAGCCCAAGGTATCAAATTGCAGCGACGTGCTTAAGAAAATGTGAACCAGTATTTTCCGGGCTGTATTTTGACAAACTCCCGAATGAGAAACAACTAAATTCTGATGGTATGGAGAGCATCTCAAAAGAACCTTCGAATTGATATATTTTGGGCCTCATAATTCATCCGGGATCAAAAGTTATGAGCAAATGTGCTATGCGCATGTGATCTAATGAAGAAGATGCGAACCAGTATTTTCCGAGTTGTATTTTGACAAACTCTGGAATGAGAAATAGCTAAATTCTGATAGTATCGAAAGAATCTCGAAAAGACCTTCGATTTGATATATTATGGGTCTCATAATTCATCCGAGATCAAAAGTTATAAGCAAATGTGCTATGCACAGTCTAAGGAAGAAAATACGAACCAGTATTTTCCGAGCTGTATTTTGATGAACTCCCGAATGAGAAACAGCTAAATTCTGATGGTATCGAAATTGTCTCGAAAAATAGTTCGATTTGATATATTATGGGTCTCATAATTCATCCGGGATTAAAAGTTATGAGCAAACGTGCTATGCACGTGTAATCTAAAGTAATGCTCTACTACACGAGGAATGCATTTTAGTCCCACATCGGGAAAAGGAGAGATCCGTTCTCTACCACTCCCATATAAATAAGAGGGGATACCTCATAGAAAAAGTGGAGTTCAATTCTCAAAGGAGCTTAGTTCTCCATAGGAGCTTAGTTCTCCAAGTTAGGAGCCTGCTCCTCCCCATAATGCGCATATGCGCAAGTGATTGAGAGAGATTTTGTGATCAAAGAATTAATTACCGCAATCAAGAACGGCGTCGCTTGGTAGCTAGCCGGTGAGTACGGGTCGGTCCACAGGAATTTTGTGTATTCTCAATTTGTTCTAACGAGTTAATTCCAAACGGTGTTGGATTGATTATCACTAAAAACTAGGTTGATTTAGACTAGGATTAAAACCTTGCTAGGGTTAGGTTTAGGTTAAGTTTGGAAAGTCAATATTCCTCACCGCTTTCTATGCCGTAATTAAGATCTATTAGGTGTTATGGTAATAATTAATAAAGTGGATTAGTACCATCGGGAAGAAACTAGGTTTCTTCCTCTAGGTTCTTGTCCTTCCTTTCTTAATTCTTACCCTAACCTTCATGGAAAACATGCACAACCGGTCTTTTATACTACGGTATCACCGCTACCTCGTGAGATAGGTTGCCGTAGTGAGCAGTGTGTGTATGTATGCATGGAGTCCTATAAAAATTTGTGATGGGTAAGAAAGGGGTGAGAGATCTTCATCTCTCAAACCTTTTCTATTCCTAACCCTAACAAGTGAAGAACTACTCACTCATTAGGGAATTGATAAACATGTTCTAAACTAATTAATTAGGGCAGATAATAAAAGTTATGCTAGGGCAAATAAAAAAAGTTGTAGTAGGGCAGAAAGAAAATTAACTAGGGCAATAAAAAGAAAACTTACTCTAATTTTTATTTGATGCTCTCTTCAAACATTACAGGAATTGAATTCTGAATTTTGATAAATAAAATGAGGCATAAGAAGAGGCATACCTCAAAAAGCGGTTTAGGGCTTCTATTTATAGATCATAGAAATCCTAGGGTTACATTCGATACATATCTGCATTTACAAATTTGCCCCTAAGAAGCCTAGTCAACGCACCGCCAAATCTTCAAACGACGCACCGACATGGGCCTAGCACGACCGCAAACCGCGACCAAACGCCCTGTTTGGCCGCGGATCCGTGGCTATCTGATGGATTATTTGGCTGTATTTTCCTGGTTTGCTTCCTGTTGCATTTGGCTTCTGGTTTCTTCACTTGGTTTCTCAGATTGTTTTCTAGTTTTCTTCCAGATTTCTGTAAGTCTACGGTAGCGCCCCGGCCGTCTGTCCGAGGCCAAAATGCGGAAACGAAAACTTTTTCTAGACTAGAAACCGGCGCTATCGCAGACTTTTTCCCGGATCGAACCATTAACCTATAACTAGCTATCTAGAGAGAGGGTTGGAAAGCTATACCGATCGATCCGTGTCCTTCGGTCTTTGGCCACCATCCCAAGCTCTTTGCGGCATCTCTGGTCTTGATCTACTTGTCGGAAAGGGCACCATATCACCGAGTCTTTTTACGGGCTCCCGCTTCATCCTAAGCAACTCGGGCACGAAGTGTGCTAGTCGACGTGTCCAAGGTTGAAGTAGAATAGTGTAGAACTCTTTGTCTCAAGTCATCCAAGCTCATGGATGATGGTTAATTGAAGTTGCCATTTTTGGTGGAGATGGAAATGAGCTTTTGGAAATGGATCTAAAGAATTTTGTGTAAGCAAATGAGATCAAATTTTCCACCACCAAATGAATGAGGGGCTCCCCATTTTGTGGCCGGCCATGCTTAAAAGAAATGGAGAGAGGAGGGAGGCAAGTACAAGAAAAAGAGTGGGGCAAACACAAGGAAAAAATGTCACACCAAATACCCTCTCAATCCCTCACAATTAATGCAAGCAATGATGCACAAAAGATCCAATCTTATCCAAAAGCATTCCTCAAATCAGCTGGAGCCCCGACACCACAAAAAACACCCTCCATTTTGTAAAAGCTCACCTTGCAAAAAACCCCCTCAATGAAAAATTCTGCCAAAGAACAAAACAAGAGGAATATGGCCAAATAGAGAAAGCAAGCTGGCAACTTCAAAAAGTGATCCGGTAACAAATTACAGGATAACCCCGCGAATGTATATACATACTCGCATTTGTATTCCGACCGAATACAAATGCAATGAGACAAAATCTACACACCAAAGCCCGCTAGTATTATCCATCCGAACCATGACATGTGCACAAGTGCACGCGTACGTTCGAACCCTGCCATAAATCCATACGTCCTCTACAACGTTTCGCCCGAAACTTGAGAAACTGTCTGTGGAGGACTCTAAAGACTCGTCAATACATTGGCTGTGGATTTAACCACCAGCACGTCAGAGATATTAGCCGTACGTAACGGGCTACCAGGTATTGACCAAAAGGGAGGTCGATGAGTGAACTCATCCTGACACCCTACTGAGCCTGTCAGTGACAATATCCGTACAGTCCGGTCCGTTCGTCTATGAGTATCGCATGGCGGGCCTAGGGGGTTGGTAAAAGTTAGACCCCCAAAAGCGGTACAAGTCATGTCGGAGTGTAGCCCAGAACACCCTGAGATACTATTGGAATACCTACCAGTAAATCTCTTGCTTTGGCCAAGGACTTCGTGTAATGGCTCTCATAGACACAGCGCGATCTCATCCCCAATACTGGGAGAGACGAAACCCCTGCCGATCCGCTCACTGCCTCCAAGTGGCTCGGGACTGTACCCAAGTAAAACCTGTTTGCACGACTCCTTTGAGCCGTGGTAGGGTAGTAATCAAAGTATAGCGGGAACTCACACGAGATAAATGACGATCTCAGGTCGATGAACTAACCAGTACAAATGTCACCAGGAAACTGCTATCTGACGTCAGGTATAATACCAACTAGCATATTCCCGGAGAGTCCTGTCCGGTGTACTCATAACCCAATGAGCACCTGTATACATCTTAGGTGAACCAACTGATACTAGTGGCTTGTGAGACCGACCACCGCCCCTCGTCGGGGTTTCGACTGTATACACTAGTCTACTCTGGAGTATCGATGCCCTGTCTCGAAAACTCCCACGACTAGGGACCTTTTAAGGATGTGCTTATAGAACCCATCTCCCACGTACATGATCGCCATCATACTGCTGGCCGTCAAGCAAGAATCCTAAGGGCTCTATCAACGCGCAACAGTGACCTGTAAGGTCACTTAAAGCAGTACACGATGATAAAGATAAACCAGATAGCATACTATCATCTTGAGTAAGACTGTCCTACCGGCATAGGTCCTCGCTCAATCATTGCAATCACGTGCCGGTGATCCAATAATTGACTCTGAGGGCACTATATCCAACAATTTCCACAGTGCATAATGTCGTGGACTTTACCGCTTGCTTCGTGTCGAAGTCTTGAACCTTGCGCTGCCTTTGTACTTTGTGAACTTGTTCATTGATCTTCATTGTCCCTCAAACTGTAGGCATGATCAAGATTTTTCCATTTGTCAGTCGTAGTCTCACTTTTGTATCATCTTTTCATCAATTTCACTGTTTTGTTCTAAGAACCTGTAACCTGCAACTATGTAGCAGACATGGATCAAAAGCACCTATTTATTTGTAAAATGAATAAGAATGGGGAATATAATAATGCAAAATTATGATATGAACAAATACCCCCAAACTTATCTTTTGCTCGTCCCGAGCAAAACTAGTTTTATTCTCGAAAAAGACCCAGCCTCACTTTCGCAGGGAAACGTGATTGCACTGAGCTCGTGCAACAAGCCGTTAAACCTCTAGGTGTCCCTAGTAGGAGGAGTGTTGTCTCCTGAGGGTTTTCAGCGGATACTACCCACAAAATCCTATCTATTCGGCCTATTGACTTTTATTCTCCAATTCGGTTTTCTAACAAGAAATTCTATTATCTTTAACTCAGAAATTATCCACCTGTATTTTTCACGCTTCCTTATCATTTAACTTAAGATTATATATGTTCTGTAAATTCACTTAGCTTTTAGCATCTTTTGAGTTTTTCTTCTAGGTTTCCATCTCGACTTAGGAATTTTTATCATCTCTACTAAAGATATAAGTCCTATTTTTCATTCCCATCTCTTATCTAAACCCCAATCATATACCCCTACGTGTGTGTATAAATCACCCCTACACTTGGAAATTCAAATCAAGCTATTATACTCTTATCCATCATCCAAAGTATTTTTAATTGGTGAATTTTTAGATGAAATTGCTCACACATCCTTCATTCAACCGTTAATACTTCTTGAGGTACCAACGACCGATTACAAAATGTGTTTGCACATTAAGGCATAATTCCTAGTCTTGCAACACCTAAGGTTTAGCAGTGACTCCCAAACCAGTTAATCTAAGGCACTTGGTGATAAAGCACCTATGCTATATATTTTTCTATTTATGCAGCCTTAAGTAATTACAAAACCAGTGTTCTTTTTTTTATAATCTTTTTATTCACACTTGTATTTTTATTTTATTTTCCTTCATACTAAGGATTTTATACAAGAGTATTTCAAGGTCTCTTCTACTAATCCAAGTTTCAAGGTTCGTGTTTGTGCAAGTTGTAGGGTATATATTTTCAGAATTTAGACTTAAGGTTAGGGATTAGTTTTCAGACTTATACTTTAATAAAAATATCAATACTTTCCTTTATTTTGACTTAGCCCAAGAAGTGAACTCAAAATTTTACTATTTCTAAGTAAACTACAAAGAAATATATTTTCTACCGTCAAATTTTAAGAAAGGTTATTTTTAGGGTTTTTAATTTACTAAGTCTAGGATCTAGTTGTTCCTAGCTAGTTAATCTTCTTGTCAAACTCAAGTCAATTATGGCCAAAATTGAGTGTTTTAATTTTTATAATTTTTCAATTTTTATGGGTTTTAAAATAAGTATGCAAATGAAAAAATATACACATGAATGAGAAGGAAGAAGGCTTACCGAGCACACCCCAAACTTAAACTTGACAGTGTCCTCACTGTCAGGCTACACCAAGAGGGTCAAAATGTCGGCATTCCCCTATTTATTCTTTATATTTTTTTATTGTTAAAAGAAAAACAAAATATATATACAAAAAGGTCCCCCCAAACTTAAGTGAGACAGTGTTTCCATTGTTTTAAGCGTTAAAGTTCAGAGTTAGGGAGGAGAAAAATCAAACTATACAAGGCCTTACACAGGCCAAAGGTTAGCACCAACCATTCAAAATTTTTATCGTTATAATGGTAGGGTTGGTGGAAGAATAGAGTGTAGAGAAAGGAGTTGAGAAACACACGAGACCGTATGGGAATAAGGGTGGAATATGGTCTCGGTATATTCGGAGAAGAATGGCGGAAGAGAGAAAGAAGTGTAGTACGAAGTTGAGGGTGTAAATTTAGTGAATAAATTAGCACAAATTGTGATGACCGATGTGTTAAAAGCGATTGTGCTAATCTATCAACCCTTTGAGAAATGTGGTCAAATGCCTCAAGATTTGCAAGAAAGCATGGGTACGTTGAACTTGGTAAACCATCTATTGAAAATGGAAGCGCGACGGATTCTTGCGCGGTCGAAACGATGGAAAGGATGAAGGGGAGTGATTTAAGGATAGTCTTATTCTCACCAAAGTAATCTGTCTCGAACTCGAAGGATTCCATCAGTGGTTCGAAATGACTGTAAGCAACCGAGTCTGATGGTTCAATTAACTCATCAGAAAATTCAAAGGACTCAAACTCGGGCGGTGAGTCTTCAAAATCGTCCGCAAAAGTGAAACGCTCGTAACCGATATCAGTTGTGAGAACTATGTCAGATTGAAAGAGGAACACAATAGTGGCGTCAAAACTGCTGTGATCGAACAGAAATTTTTCAAGCTCACAGTCCTCCTGCGTGAACTTTTGCGTGGTCGGAACGATTGGAACGATGAGGGGGGGGGGTGATTTAAGAAGTGTAACAGTTAAAGGTTCAGGAGGATGAATTGGAAAATCCGACTCATCAAACAAAAATGGTTCATCCTCAATACTCTCCTCAATACCATCCTCATAATTCTCCTCAAAAGTTATCCCATCAATGCAATTATTATCAAAATCAAGACGCATATGAGGTTCGGGAGAAACATTTAATGACTCGGGATGATGAATTGGAGATAAAATTTCAGTCAAATCTACGGGTTCATCATCCAAAATATTCCCGGCGTCAATATCCTCAATCAAGTGAAAATTAATTTTCTCTGACACCTCATCAAAAGCATGGATATCAATCAATTTAGGTTCTAGAGTGGAGGTGTAGAGTTCAAAAGGATTGGTGATGGTTTCACTCCAAAAGGGCTCTTCACAATCAGGTACATCAAACACTACAAAGTCGCACAACTCATTAAACGTTTTATTTTCAATTAGTGAATCATTTGGGACACTTGTTTGAAAACTGGAGTTGTGGGATTTAATTGGTGATGGGTAGGTTTGATTTGGAAGGGTGCATAATGTTAGATATGTATGCTCTAGAGGCCATTATTGTATAGTACTAGTTTGTATAATACATTTTGGAGGCTTGGGATATATATATATACACGGTTTTACGACCGTCTTGTTTGTGTATATGCCCTAGAGGCCATTACTGTATCATACTAGCTTGTATATTACTTGATGGAAGCTTGGGATATTCACAGTTGTATAGACAATCTTGCTCGATATAGTAGTATGCTACTTGGTTTGTTTCTATCTTAATATGTGTATATGTTTCTTTTAATATATCGCTAATACATATTGATGGAGCCCTTAGGATCTTTGCTTGACTACCGGCGTTGTGATGGCGATCACACTGGTGGGGGCTGGGTAGTCTATAAGCACATCCTTATTTTAGTCCCTGGTCGTAGGATTATCGAGACAGGGCATCGATACTCCAGAGTAGACTGGTGCATGCGCTTCTCTTCCCAGCAGGGGAGATGGTCTGTTCCACAGCCATCAGTACGCCATAATGGAGATAGTATGCAGGTGCTCGTTAGGTTACGAGTACACTGGACAGGACTCGTCGGGAACTATTGGTTGGTATTATACCTATCGTCAGTTAACAGTTCCCAGGTGACATGAGTACAGCTTAGTCCGCTGACTTGATACTGTCACTTCGCCTCGAGTGTGTTCCCACTGTTCTTAGATTACTACCCTACCACGGCTCTACTGAGTCGAGCAAACAGGTAGTAGTTGAGTGCAGTCCCGAAGCACTTGGAGGCAGTGACGGTTAGACATGATTCGTCTCTCCCGGTATTGGGAGTTGATATCGTGCTGTGTCTAGGAGAGCCATTACACATAGTCGTCCCTGGCCAGGGCAAGCGAGATTTGCTGGTAGTGTTACCAGTAGTTTCTCAGGGTGTTTTGGGCTACACTTCGACACGACTTGTACCGCTATTAGGGGACTGACGTTTACCATCCCCTAGGCCCGCCATGCGATACTCTCAGACGAACAGACCGGACTGTACGGAGATTGTTACATACAGGCTCAGTAGGAGTTCGGATGGGTTCACCTCATCAGTCTTCTTATCGGCATCTATCTGGGGACCGTTACGTACAGCTAGTGCCGCTTGCGGTCTGTGGTTAAACCCACTGCCAGCGTAGTGTTGAGTCTTTAGAGTCCCACACAGAGGGTTACTCGCCTTTGGGCAAAACAGAGTAGAGGTCACATGGTTTTGCGACAGGGTTCGTTCACACTCGCGCACTTGTGCATGTTTGGTGTCCGGGCAGTTATTACTAGTGGGCTTAAATTTAAGCCAGATCTTAGTATTTGTTTTAGGATTGGTTTTGTCTCATTGTATTCGTGTTCCTCGGAACACGGATGCGGGTGTGTATGCACAGTTGAAAGAGGCAGAGGAAGAGGATTCCCATTAGGGTTGTTGACCATTTGACTTTGGTTGACTTGTTGACCGTTGACTTTTTCCAAACTCTAATGAGAATGATGAATATGATTAGTAATAATAATTAAGGATTATTGTGTGATGGTTAGGTTGACCATTTGACCATGGTGGACATTTTGAACCTTGTTGACATTTTGACCATGATCATTTCATATCAAAGATGCTTCTTGATCTTAGCAAATTGCATTTATTATGAAATGATAATGGTCATTCCATACTCACCATCACATTTTCCTTTTAATTATTATTATTAATATATTATTCTCTTATATGAGCATGGTTGCAAAAGATAGCTCTCATTCTATCATATCTATTCTCTCTCTTTTGCAAAAGCTCTTCTTCTTCCTCTCTAAAAGTTTAAGTGTTCCATGTGTTGGAAATCATAAGTTTTTGAGATAAAGCCACCATAACACATCTCTACTCATTCTAGGGTATTAGGTTTAGCAAACCAAGCACCTTAGTTACTTCTAGGTTGAGGTAGGAGCTCAAGTTCGAGGCCCTCGGGTGGATCTATCTTCGGCAAAAGGAGACGACGAGGAGGAGCCGTTCAAACTACCACAAGGAGCAAGCAAGGAGGAGAGCAACAAGAAGAGAAGGAGTTCAAGACCTAGGTATAACCATTCTACATAGTAGTTAGAACTGAAAGGTTCCTAGGCACTCTAGTAAGGTCTCACAAGGCAACGAACATGCCAATTTAAAAAATTTGGTGCCGAGAAACCCTAGACTACGGATCTTAGACTAGATCTTTAGGCGAAATGATAAAGCTAGTTAACAAATTAACTAAAGGTCGGAAGCTACAACCTTTGTAGATCCGGATTTCCACCTCCTTAGCTCCACGTGGTCATGCCCTCGCTGTCCATCATGAATCCTCGACTCATTCGTCGGCTTCATCGGAATAATGTGCGGAATAGGTCGTCGGCTTCATGTCAAAGACGATCTACGTCGAGGTTGCACTAGTTCAAGCTCCGACTTCACAAAGTTGTGAAACTTGTGAAGAGAACACCCAAAACAACTTGGCAAGAGGTAGAGGGTGAAGAAATAGGAGATGGGTTCACTTTAGATTTGGAATTCTCTCACTAGAACTCAAGTTGCCATT
This sequence comes from Agapanthus africanus, assembly GCA_030015575.1. Classification (NCBI taxonomy): domain Eukaryota; kingdom Viridiplantae; phylum Streptophyta; class Magnoliopsida; order Asparagales; family Amaryllidaceae; genus Agapanthus; species Agapanthus africanus. Next base: position 281,094,206 of record JASDDO010000022.1, read on the forward strand.
GGAGTAGCAAGCTTGAAGAAGAAGAAGAAGATGAAGAAGATGATGATAATGTTATGATAAGTAATTGAAATAAAAAGGAAAATCAATACTTATCATAAAGTAAACCATGGTTATGTGTAGAGAATTGACCAAGGTTAGATTAGTGGTTAGGGTTAAGGATGAAGACAAAAGGGATGACTTTGGTCAAAGTTTCATGAAGCTTCAATAAGCTTCATGAAGAAAAGAAACCCTTTTTGTTTTCTTTCACCTAATTAAATGAATAAATAATGGATAAATAATTAAGTGAATAATCAAAAACCCTAACCCTTATCATAACCATGGTCCAATTCTTCACACAAAGCCAAGTTATTATGCATCATCAATCATGATACAAACAAGTGTACACAAAACATATCACATATACAATGTGCACACCAAGTGAGAAAAATCCGTTTAAAGTGAACCAATACTAGTTAATGCAAAGTAATATATCAAATATATAATTATACATTAAATCATTAAATCAACATTTGATTCAATGATCCGGTCATGTCGCACATAACCGACTAGTATTCAATGTATCGATTTATCGAATCAATGATTCGATAACTAGGTCATATCGAATATAACCAATCGAAAACATATATCGCGAGAATGAAATGCGGTATCACATACACGCATTATTCTCGGTCCTGCACACATCTCATATGCGCTCCTATTTCGTTTCGCTTGAACCAGGAAACCTCTGTGTAGGACTCTAAAGACTCGTCAATACGCCGGTAGCAGATGATGATCATATCAAGCACCCACAAGCCGCAAGCGGTCCGCTAAACGTAACGACCACCCGGGTATTGAGCGATCAGAAGATCGACGAGCTAGCCCGCTCACACTCCTGCGAATCCGACCAGTAACACTTACCGTACAGTCCGGTCATGTTCGTCTGATACGTCGCATATCAAGTCTAGGGGTGGTAAACGTCAGACCCCAATAACCCGATAAGTCGTGCCGATGTGAGGCTCATAACGGGTCGAGAAACTACTGGTAACACTTACCAGCAAATCTCAGATCAGCCCTGGCCAGGGACTTCCCTGTTACGGCCAATCGAGCACAGCGCAACATCAACCCCCAATACCGGGAGAGACGAAACCCCTCCTATCGCTCATTGCCTCCATGTGACTCGGGACTGTACCCAAAGACCACCGTTTTGCACGCCCTCATGGACGTGGTAAGGTGGAGATCAAAGCATAGTGGGAATCACACAAGACTCTATGACGATCTCGGGTCTACAGACTAACCTGTACAAGTGTCACCTGAGAACTGCCATCTGACATGAGGTATAATACCATCTGGGAGTTCTCGGCGAGTCCGTCCAGTGTACCCAGTCTCCACTGAGCACCCGTATACCATCTCTGATGTCAAACACCAATGGATATGGGATCATCCATCGCCCATCTCATGGGTCGAGAAGCGTATACGCTAGTCTACTCTGGTATATCGATGCCCCGTCTTGATACACCCACGACTAGGGACCTTGAAGGATGTACTTATGGACTACCATGTCCCCACTAGTATGATCTGCATCATAGTCCAGGTAGTCAAGTACACATCCTAAGGGCTTTACCAACATGTAACTACAAGACAGTATAAAGAGACTAGTGTACATGTTAAGATAAAGAGTAACCAGATAGCATACTATCCTATCGAGCAAGAAAGTCATCTCTATATATGTCCAAGCATCCAATATAATATACAACATCTGTACAATACTGGCCTCTAGGGAATACATACAACTAACAATCTCCCACTTGCACTAGGGCCAGCTACTGTAGTATCGCATACCGAGCATCCCGAAGAGTCTCTTAAACTGTGTCTGGGGAATGGCCTTCGTGAGTGGATCCACCGTGTTATTCTTCGTGTCAACCCTCCTGACCTCGATCTCCCGGCGATCAACTATCTCCCGGATCAGGTGATACCGCCTCAGAATATGCCTGGATCGCTGATGGGACCTGGGTTCCTTGGCCAAAGCCACCGCTCCATTGTTATCGCAATACAAAGGTATTGGATGCTCAATGGATGGAACCACTCCAAGTTCAGTAATGAACTTCTTGATCCAGACAGCTTCTTTAGCAGCATCGTTGGCAGCGATGTATTCAGCCTCCATCGTCGAGTCTGCCACGGTTTCCTGCTTGGAACTCTTCCAGCTAACCGCCCCTCCGTAAAGGGTAAAGACAAAGCCCGACTGCGACTTAGAGTCGTCCTTATCACTCTGGAAGCTCGAATCGGTAAAGGACTCCACTTGGAGTTCTCCGTTACCATACACCAAGAACATATCTCTAGTCCTTCGCATGTACTTGAGAATGCTCTTCACAGCTGTCCAGTGACTCTCTCCAGGATCAGCTTGATACCTGCTCACTATACTTAGTGAGTATGCAACATCGGGTCTGGTACATAGCATCGCATACATGATAGAGCCTACTGCCGAAGCATAGGGTATCCCTTGCATGCGAGCTCTCTCCAAATCAGTCTTGGGAGACATCTCTTTGGAGAGAGTGACTCCAGAGATCGTGGGCAAGTTCCCACGCTTGGACTCTTCCATACTAAACCTCTTTAGTATGGTGTCAATGTACCTGGATTGGGACAATCCCAAAATCCGTTTGGATCTATCTCTATAGATCCTTATTCCCAATATGCAGGAGGCATCACCAAGATCTTTCATTGAGAATCTTTGTGATAAGAAGAGCTTGACCGATTGCAGCATAGGAATATCATTTCCTATCAAGAGTATGTCGTCCACGTACAATACGAGGAAGACAACCTTACTCTCTGCCACCTTCTTGTAGATACAAGGTTCATCTGGATTTTTGACGAAATCAAACTCTTTGATAACGACGTCAAAACAGATGTTCCAACTCCGCGATGCTTGCTTTAATCCATAAATGGATTTAAGCAGCTTGCACACCTTCCCGCTGCTCCCACTGTCTACGAAGCCCTCTGGCTGAGTCATGTACACGCACTCTTCTAAATCACCGTTTAGAAAGGCGGTCTTAACATCCATTTGCCAGATTTCGTAATCATGATATGCAGCGATGGCAAGCATGATCCGGATGGATTTAAGCATAGCCACTGGAGAAAAGGTCTCGTCATAGTCCACACCTGGTCTTTGACGAAAACCCTTTGCTACAAGTCTAGCTTTGAAAGTCTCCACTTTCCCATCTACACCAAGTTTCTTCTTGAAGATCCACTTCCTCCCAATGGGTTTTACCCCTTCAGGAGCAACGTCCAAAGTCCATACTTTGTTGGTGTACATGGATTCCATCTCGGACCGCATAGCATCCAGCCATTTCACTGAGTCCCCACTCGTGATGGCCTGCTCGAAGCTAGTTGGGTCATCATCCTCCATGATGCAATCCTCGCTCCCACCGTCCATAAGAAAACCGTAGTATCTCTCAGGCTGGCGAGGAACCCTACTAGATCGGCGGAGTGGCTGGGGTTCATCGGGAACTACGGAATCCTCTGGTTCCACTAAATCTTCTGTTGTGTTTTGTTCAGCTGGAACCTCTTCCAGTTCTACCTCAGAGCCACAAATTTTTTTGCAAGAAATTCCTTTTCTAAAAAGGTGGCATGTTGAGCAACAAATACTCTTTGTTCCTCACTGTGGTAGAAGATATACCCTCGCGAATGTTTGGGATATCCAACAAACTTACACAAAACAGATCTTGCCTCGAGTTTGTCCGGTTTTTGTCTTTTGACATAGGCCGGGCAACCCCATATCTTTATAAAATAAAGATATGGTCTCTTCCCTTCCCATATCTCATATGGTGTGGTAGGCACAGATTTGGTGGGAACCCTGTTCAGTAGGTATGCTGCCGTTTCCAGTGCATATCCTCAGAAGGAAACAGGTAACTCAGCTACACTCATCATAGAGCGCACCATATCTAATAGGATGCGGTTTCTCCGCTCCGATACACCGTTGTGCTGTGGTGTATATGGAGGAGTTAGCTGAGAGAGAATCCCATTCTCTTTTAGGAAGTCCAGGAATTCAATGCTTAAGTATTCTCCTCCTCGATCAGATTGTAGGATTTTAATACTTTTTCCGGTTTGGTTCTCAACTTCTTGCTTAAGTATTCTCTAAATTTCTCAAAAGCTTCTGATTTGTGTTTCATCAGGAACACATATCCGAATCTAGAGAGATCGTCAGTGAATGTAATGAAGTATGAAGAACCATCCCTGGCATGTGTAGACATGGGACCGCATACATCACTATGTATAAGTCCCAAGAGTTCGGTAACTCTTTCTCCGTGTCCCGTAAACGGAGTTTTGGTCATCTTGCCTTTGAGACATGACTGGCAAGTGTCATAAGATGAAAATTCAAACGGATTTAAATATCCATCTTTATGCAACTTAGCTAGTCGTGTCACATTGATGTGACCCAGTCTACAATGCCACAAGAAGGATTCGTTGAGTTCAGAACTCTTCCTCTTGTGTGTGTTTGTTATGCTCAGAACCGTCGATTGATTTAGAACATAAATGCCATTGCACAACGTGCCTGATCCAACCAACTTTTGGTTACGGAAAATGTTCATAACATTGTCCTGTAATACAAAATTATATCCCTCTTTACTTAATAAAGAAACCGATATAATGTTGCATATCAGGTTCGGCATGTAATAGCATTCGTTCAGAACCAATGTATTACCAGTTGGTAATACAAGGTGATATTCCCCGACAGTCTTAGCTGCAACAATTGCACCATTTCCAACTCTAATGTCTTTATCACCTTCTCCAAGTTCTCTACCTTTCCTGAGCCCATGTAACTGATTACATATATGGGATCCTGACCCGGTATCTAATACCCAGGACGTAGAGCAAATGGAGAAACAGTTCTCAGTAACGAACACACCCGAAGAAAATGCATCAACATGTACTTTCTTTATTCGGGTGGCATGGGAATCCTGGTATTCCCCTATTTCCTGTTCATTCCTATAACTTTTATAGGAAAGAACGGAACCAACGTTCCCCAGCACAGTATAACATGCGGGTTCGGTCAATACATCCATATTATTATCTTGATTAAGGCATGAACTGGTCGCTACCTGGAGAGAGAGAGAAGAAAACACTTTAGCGTATGCTCGTGCAAGATCAGATTGGTTATTATCTTATCTAATCAGGATGGCTCCCACTGCTTTTTATCAAATCTTCCTCCAAACCCTAAAAGGAAAGACTAGCCGGGATTAATTACACACTACAGGTTCGCCAATCTTTCAGCCAGGCCAGTGTCGGTACTTTGAGGGAGGTCCCCCGTGCTTTCGCACGAACCTAATTAATGTAAACCTCGTTTTCCCAGAGGCGTAACCCCGTTGACACCTTTCTAGACACCTACTTGACCAGCTAATTGCAATGTGTAAAACTCTCCCAGGCGTAACTCTTACTCGCAGCGGGTATCGGGATCCAACTATCTCATAGAAGGTATGCAATCTCATTGCAAATTTCAACACTTGAAATTCCCGATAATATTTTTCCCCAAGCATCCTATGACCTTGACGGAGGTCAACAAACCACAGGGTGCAAGTCAAGTTCAACCCGTCATTTCTTGATTGAATCAAACCCACCCGCACGACCTTTGACGGAGGTCAACAAGGTCGTACGACTACCCTAATCCAATCTGCATCATATGCATAAGCAGACAAATACTAGTTAGCTACCGCACACTACGCCTTGACGGAGGTCAACAAACGTAGCACGAATACTAAGTAGGATTTATCTGAAATGACGGAGGGCTACGCAGGTTTTCATAAAACCATGAGCGTAATGAACTTGATATCGTTGTAGAATCAAATGAAGTTTTGAAATGGAGTGATTTTGAGGCTTTTCCAGTTTTGCTAAAGGAGTCACTCCCGGTGAAGGGATCTCGGTCCTTTCCTCGTCGAATGAGGTGCGGGATATATCATATATATCACTGTGCAAAGCAAAAAACTCTTAAAAGCAATCAAAACCAAACCGAATGTGTAGCATCTGCCAATTATTGCTAAAGGAGTCACTCCCGGTGAAGGGATCTCGGTCCTTTCCTCATCAAATAAGGTGCGGGGTATATCGCATATACCGCTGTGCAAAGCAAGAACTGTAGCTACCTGTTTTATTTTAAAATTCGATTCCACAACATCTTAGGTTTCTTATCTTTCATTAATCACATTAATGAAGTCCCATCATTTAAATACCTAAACATCACAGATAGATATGACGTACACTTATGCCATCCGCATTCGCCTCGATGTCCTCTCGTGCACCGTTAGGTTAGGTAACTAACGACAGAGCAGGGCAGGGCTAGCGCGGGTGTAAAACATAAGTAACGTCTATATAATATATCATATATACTATATATTATATCCATCACAGAGTCACAACACAGATATCGCAGCAGAATATACATATGAAATATTGGATATACTAGGACGTCCGTGTTTTCAATACGAGCCAGTACAAAACACGGATTCCACGGTCGTGATGAATAGCCAATCCCACACCCCTAGACCCCTACGAGAGCGGCAAGCAACCCTGCCAATTCTAGGGTTAGGAGACCCGGACTCGACTCCTCGAGTTGGTCTCCCACTGGACCTCAGAACCCGGTTACTTGTGCTCCCCTCCTTGGGTCTATCCTAATGCGGAAAAGTAAATAATATACAAAAGGTGACAACTTCCGTTACCTGGAAGTGCCCCAAAATAAAAGAATATTACATACAAGTTTTTACATGAATGAAAATGAAAACGCTCATCTCACATAAAAACCCCCGGCTATTCGAATACGACAATCCAATATAACATATCCAGCAACACATAACATCACATGCCATCAACGTAAGTAAGTATGCATACCCCAATTGTCGTTGACGTATAGCAACGAAACCGGCGATATGAACATACTACACTTACGGTCACAGAAAAAAAAGTGTAAAACTACAACAATTGGAATCCGCAACTTCTTTAGACATCGCATGCCTATTCAGATGAAATACTTAGACATCACATGCCTAACAGATATAAATCCCGCATTTTAGTCTCATTATCGAAAACTCTTTTCAATATCATATGGGACTAAACTGTTAAATTTATAACATTCATTCAGTTATCTCATAACTGTTTGTGAATTCCAATTATTGTATCACATTCCAGATAAACAGAAAATGTTAAACTTTCCGATCGAACAGTCGAATACCCAAGTTTTCCCGATACAGTCCAACATATGAAATAAGTCTAACAACATTCAGTTCGTGCCTCAGTACCGACAGTCCAGCCGTAGAAGGGTCAAGCCAACGCCTCACATGTGGCACGCCGTACTGCCCCAAACCCGAAGGTTCAAAGGGCAGTTCAAGACGGTCACATAATCGAGTTAAGGTTTGTTGTCTTCTAGAGGGTCCATCGCGTTACTTGCACTACTTAGAACGTCGTTAAACTACGGAAAAATCCAACACTTGGAAATTTCCCGACAGGGGAAAAATTGGGTATTTATATCCGGTCAAACTTTTTAACATATTCTGGAAATTATCCGGAAATACACAAAAGACGAAATTTGATAATCCGATCGAAATACCGAATCCCCAAAACAACTCCAGAAAATTCAACTCTTGAAAAATTATTAAAAATTTCCAGAAGACTCAGCAATATAAAACATGAATTACTGTGCTCGCCACGTGTTATAATTCAACACAGTGGCCGCGGAACCGCCGCGAATCCCATGGTGGGGGCCGCGGTTCCGCGCCTCTGTAGTCGAATTAGCACATCGTACTTCACAGTAACTCACTATATTCCCTGCTGAATTTTTTGGAAACTTTTAATATGGAAAAATCTACGTTTTCAGAAAAAGTACAGAGAGCAATTTGTATTGGGGTTTCGGGTTCGTTCGGAGTTCAAACTCCGTCTAGACTTCGCCTAAGGCTCTAGCTAGGCTCTGATACCAGTGAAAGGTTCCTAGGCACTCTAGTAAGGTCTCACAAGGCAACGAACATGCCAATTTAAAAAATTTGGTGCCGAGAAACCCTAGACTACGGATCTTAGACTAGATCTTTAGGCGAAATGATAAAGCTAGTTAACAAATTAACTAAAGGTCGGAAGCTACAACCTTTGTAGATCCGGATTTCTACCTCCTTAGCTCCACGTGGTCATGCCCTCGCTGTCCATCATGAATCCTCGACTCATTCGTCGGCTTCATCGGAATAATGTGCGGAATAGGTCGTCGGCTTCATGTCAAAGACGATCTACGTCGAGGTTGCACTAGTTCAAGCTCCGACTTCACAAAGTTGTGAAACTTGTGAAGAGAACACCCAAAACAACTTGGCAAGAGGTAGAGGGTGAAGAAATAGGAGATGGGTTCACTTTAGATTTGGAATTCTCTCACTAGAACTCAAGTTGCCATTGGAGTAGCAAGCTTGAAGAAGAAGAAGAAGATGATGATGATGTTATGATAAGTAATTGAAATAAAAAGGAAAATCAATACTTATCATAAAGTAAACCATGGTTATGTGTAGAGAATTGACCAAGGTTAGATTAGTGGTTAGGGTTAAGGATGAAGACAAAAGGGATGACTTTGGTCAAAGTTTCATGAAGCTTCAATAAGCTTCATGAAGAAAAGAAACCCTTTTTGTTTTCTTTCACCTAATTAAATGAATAAATAATGGATAAATAATTAAGTGAATAATCAAAAACCCTAACCCTTATCATAACCATGGTCCAATTCTTCACACAAAGCCAAGTTATTATGCATCATCAATCATGATACAAACAAGTGTACACAAAACATATCACATATACAATGTGCACACCAAGTGAGAAAAATCCGTTTAAAGTGAACCAATACTAGTTAATGCAAAGTAATATATCAAATATATAATTATACATTAAATCATTAAATCAACATTTGATTCAATGATCCGGTCATGTCGCACATAACCGACTAGTATTCAATGTATCGATTTATCGAATCAATGATTCGATAACTAGGTCATATCGAATATAACCAATCGAAAACATATATCGCGAGAATGAAATGCGGTATCACATACACGCATTATTCTCGGTCCTGCACACATCTCATATGCGCTCCTATTTCGTTTCGCTTGAACCAGGAAACCTCTGTGTAGGACTCTAAAGACTCGTCAATACGCCGGTAGCAGATGATGATCATATCAAGCACCCACAAGCCGCAAGCGGTCTGCTAAACGTAACGGCCACCCGGGTATTGAGCGATCAGAAGATCGACGAGCTAGCCCGCTCACACTCCTGCGAATCCGACCAGTAACACTTACCGTACAGTCCGGTCATGTTCGTCTGATACATCGCATATCAAGTCTAGGGGTGGTAAACGTCAGACCCCAATAACCCGATAAGTCGTGCCGATGTGAGGCTCATAACGGGTCGAGAAACTACTGGTAACACTTACCAGCAAATCTCAGATCAGCCCTGGCCAGGGACTTCCCTGTTACGGCCAATCGAGCATAGCGCAACATCAACCCCCAATACCGGGAGAGACGAAACCCCTCCTATCGTTCATTGCCTCCATGTGACTCGGGACTGTACCCAAAGACCACCGTTTTGCACGCCCTCATGGACGTGGTAAGGTGGAGATCAAAGCACAGTGGGAATCACACAAGACTCTATGACGATCTCGGGTCTACAGACTAACCTGTACAAGTGTCACCTGAGAACTGCCATCTGACGTGAGGTATAATACCATCTGGGAGTTCTCGGCGAGTCCGTCCAGTATACCCAGTCTCCACTGAGCACCCGTATACCATCTCTGATGTCAAACACCAATGGATATGGGATCATCCATTGCCCATCTCATGGGTCGAGAAGCGTATACGCTAGTCTACTCTGGTATATCGATGCCCCGTCTCGATACACCCACGACTAGGGACCTTGAAAGATGTACTTATGGACTACCATGTCCCCACTAGTATGATCTGCATCATAGTCCAGGTAGTCAAGTACACATCCTAAGGGCTTTACCAACATGTAACTACAAGACAGTATAAAGAGACTAGTGTACATGTTAAGATAAAGAGTAACCAGATAGCATACTATCATATCGAGCAAGAAAGTCATCTCTATATATGTCCAAGCATCCAATATAATATACAACATCTGTACAATACTGTCCTCTAGGGCATACATACAACTAACAAGAACTTGTAGTTCTTTTGTTAGTTTTTGTTTAGCAAAGATCCTTCATGAACGGTCCATGTTACCTATCGAGGAAAAATTCGATTTTTACCTATTTCGCCTCCCCAAAAGAATCGGGGTGGGTAACGTGGACCTAACAGTGGTATCAAAGCCTAACTAAACAACAACTAACAGTTAGCAAGGTTTTTAGAACTTCGATCCGGGAAAAATTCCAAAACGATGTCCGAAACCCCTGCTTTCTGCCATTTTTAAAACCTGCTCTAAAAATTATTTAACATGTCTGAAAAATACAAGCAGGGTTTTCTAGGAATAACCAAGAAATTTGAGACCACGACTCGACCAACTCGCCGCGGAAGCACGGTGGACCCATGCGTTCCGCCCCGGATCCGCGGCCGAGTTGACTCGGCCGCGGCTCAAATTTGTTGCAGAATTCTTAGTTTTGTGTTTTGGGATTTTTGAGATATTTTGTTTCTGCCCAGGTTATCCAGAGAAAAATATTAATTTTTGGGGTAGTTACAAATTTGTATTTTGATCGGAGTTCTACAAACTTTGGCTAAATGGTTATATCTGTAATGTGATATGTGCACTAAACGTCGGTTAATCGCTATACGTCGATTAGTGGGCTTATGCATATCTGTGATCTGTAATGTTGATGGTTTGTGTATATGAATTCGTTGGATTGTCGCGGATGAATAGCCGGGGGTTGTTGTTCTACCATAATATTGCATTATTATATTTCCCATTCTTATTCGTTTTATAAATAAATAGGTGCTTTTGACGCATGTCTGCTACATATTACAGGTTACAGGTTCTTGGATCTAAAACAGTGAAAAAGATAAAAGATGATGCAAAAGTGAGACTTTGATCAGCAAACAGAAGGATTTTGATAAAGCCTACACAAAAGATCAGTACAAGGCAACGCAAGGTCCAAGATTACAAAGCGAACGGTTAAAAGTCCACTGCAATTGTTCACTGGAGATCTGGAAGAAACCTAGAAGCAAATTTGCTAAAAGTACTGAAGAAACAGGAAGTTCAAAAAGCCCACATCCAGCCCCAAAAAGTACAAACTCCAAGACCATTATTTGGCCGCGGAACCACGGTCAAACCAGGCCTCGGGCCGCGGTTCCGCGGCAAGGTTGAGCTGTTAGGGGATATAAATTTTACCATAATGTGTGGCGGCTTTGACTAGTCAACCTAGGGTATTTTGGTAAATGCAGACATGCGGATCAATTGTAACCTAGGGTTTCTATCTCCTATAAATAGAAGCCCAAATCATTGTATTAGGTCATGCCTCCCTATGCCTCCCTTCATTAATAAAATTCAGATTTCTTCTTGAGAGCATCAATTTGTAAGTTCTTAATTTATTTTTCTTGCCCTAGATAAATTTAATTCCTTACCCTAGGTAATTTTAATTCTTTGCCCTAGTTAGATATTTTATTCTCTGCCCTAGATAAATGTTTTTCAATTCCCTAATGAGCGAGTAGTCTCCTCGCTTGTTAGGGTTAGATTTGGGAAGGTTTGAGAGACGAAGATCTCTCACCCCTTTCTTGCCCGTCATATATTTTCATAAGACTTCATGCATACATGCACATACCGCTCCCTACGGCACCCTATCCCATGAGGTAGCGGTGATACCGTAGTATAAAGGCCCGGTTGCGCGTGTTTTCCATGGAGGTTAGGGTAAGGATTGATAAAGGAAGGACAAGAAGCTAGAGGAAGAAACATCTTCCCGATGGTTCTAATCCCCTCTATTAATAATTACCATAACTCTTAAAAGATCTTCATATGGGTATAGAAAGCGGTAGGATTTATTGACTTTCCAAACTTAACCTAGACCTAACCCTAGCAAGACTTAGATCTAGATAATCTTAGTATAGAATGATTTAGTTTTTAGATTTAATAATCAATCCGACCACAATCGGAATTAACTCGTTTGAGCGATTAGGAAATTCACAAAATCCCTGTGGACCGACCCGTACTCACCGGCTAGTTACCAAGCGACGCCGTTCTTGATTGCGGTTTAGAAATATTTTTGAGACAAATCAAATGGCGCCGTTGCCGGGGATGGCGTGTCATTTCCTTTCTGCAATTTTGGGTTAATATAAATTAAAAAAAATCATAAAAACTGAAAAATAAAAAAAAATATAAAAGTTTATCATCTGTTATTTTTGGGAAGGGAATTTTTGTGTGAATTTTGCAGGATCTACGAACAAATTCGGATCTGAAAATCTACAGAGATCAAAATAGAAAACAGACGATCCTAACAACAGAAGATTGCAACAATAGAGGAACTGAAAAATTCTCGAGACACGAACCCACCAGCAGACCGCGGAAACGCGGCAAAAACCCACTTCCGACCGCTGAAACGCGGTGAATAGGTGGCATCGTCCTCTGCAAAAATTTCTCGGGAACCGTGCATGCTAGACAACTGCGGAACCGCGGTGTGAACCTGGTTTCGGCCGCGGAAGGGTGGCGCCGTCGTGACATTTATTAGTTATATGTATGCCCTAGAGGCCATTGCTATACATAGGATGTATATTGTAGTGGATGCTTGGACATATATAGGGAGGACTTTCTTGCTCGACATGATAGTATGCTATCTGGTTGCTCTTTACCTTAACGTGTACACTGCTTGTCTCTCTGTTACATGTTGGTAAAGCCCTTAGGATGTGTACTTGACTACATGGACTATGATGCGGATCATACTAGTTGGGACATGGTAGTCCATAAGTACATCCTTCAAGGTCCCTAGTCGTGGGTGTATCGAGACAGGGCATCGATATACCAGTGTAGACTAGCGTATACCTTCTCGACCCATACAGATGGGCGATGGATGATCCCATATCCATTGGTGTTTGACATCAGAGATGATATACGGGTGTTCAGTGGAGACTGGGTACACTGGATGGACTTGCCGAGAACTCCCAGATGGTATTATACCTTACGTCAGATGGCAGTTCTCTGGTGACACTGGTACAGGTTAGTCTGTTGACCCGAGATCATCATAGAGTCTTGTGTGATTCCCACCATGCTTTGATTTCCACCTTACCACGTCCAAGAAGGCGTGCAAAACGGTGGTTTTTGGGTACAGTCCCGATTCACATGGAGGCAATGAGCGATAGGAGGGGATTCGTCTCTCCCGGTATAGGGAGTTGATGTTGCGCTGTGTTCGATTGGCTATAACCGGAAATCCCTGGCCAGGGTTGCTGAGATTTACTGATAAGTGTTACCAGTAGTTTCTCGAACTGTTATAGACCTCATATCGACACGACTTATCGAGCTATTGGGGTTTGACGTTTACCACCCCTAGGCGAGATATGCGACATATCAGACGACGAGACCGGACTGTACGGTAAGTGTTACTGGTTGGATTCACAGGAGTGTGAGCGGGCTTGCTCGTCGATCTTCTGATCGCTCAATACCCGGGTGGCCGTTACGTTTAGTAGACCGCTTGCGGCTTGTGGGTGTTTGATATGATCATCACCTGCTGCCGGCGTATTGACGAGTCTTTAGAGTCCTACACAGAGGTTTCCTGGCTCAAGCGAAACGAAATAGGAGCGCATATGAGATATGTGCGGGACCGAGAATAATGCGTGTATGTGATACCGTATTCTATTCTTGCGATGAATGTATCGATTGGTTGTATGCGATATAACCTAGTTATCGAATCAATGATTGATTCGATAAGCCGATACATTAGATATTAGTCGGTCATATGCGATATGACCGGATCGTTAAATCAAGTGTTGATTTAATGATTTAATGCATAATTATATATTTGATATATTACTTTGCATTAACTAGTATTGGTTCACTTAAGATGGATTTTCTCACTTGATGTGCACATTGTATATTTGATATAGTTTTGTGCACTTGTTTGTATCATGTTTGATGATACATGCAAACTTGGGTTTGTGTAAGACTTAAACCGTGTTTAGTTGATGGTTTAGGGTTTTTACTTGTTTATTTATTCTTTTTATTTATTTTTGGCAAAATATAACATGGTGGCTTTCTTTGTTTGATACTTGAAGCTTCTTGAAGCTTTGAAAAGTCTAGCCATTTTGTCTTTTGCCTTAACCCTAACCATTCAACTAAACCCTTGTTTATTCTCTACACTAAACCATGGTTGCAAATATGATAAGAATCATTTTATTTTCTATTTTCATTATTCTTATCATATTCTTTTTCTTCTTCTTCTTCTTCTTCAAGAAGAAAGAAGCTTGCTAGCTTCAATGGTGACTTGAGAAAAAGAGTGAGAAATCCAATTCTAAAGTGAACCCACTTCCTATTTCTTCATCCTCTATCACTTGCCAAGTAGTATAGGGTGTTTTCTTCACAAGTTTCATGACTTGGTGAAGTTGGAGCTTGATCTTGAGTTGCCTCGACGTAGATCATCTTCGGCATCGAAGTCGACGATCTAGCCCGATCATTTCTTCGACGAAACCATTACTAGAGTCTAGGATCCGATGATCGCAGCGGAGGGATGTCAACGCGGAGCTATGGAGGTGGAGGACCGGATCTACAAAGGTTGTTTTTCCGTTCACTTAGTAGTTAAGTTGTTAACTAGCTTGTAGTTTCGCCTAATTTCTAGTTAATGATCCGTATTAGGGTTTCTCGGCACCGGAAAAATTTGAATTTGGCATGGTTGATGCCTTGTGAGACCTCTTGAGTGTGCCTAGGAACCCTACAACATCAGCCTCTGGAATTTGCACTGTAAGCTTCGTTTTTCTCTCCTCTGCAAATCTCGATATATATCTTCTGAAAAAAATCTCCTGCAGGTTCTTTGCGCTTTAAAAATCTTCCTCCTTCCAAATAACAAATCTTGTGCAGGAATCTTTGCACCGCGCGTAAATTAAAAATTGATTTCAAGTGATATTTTCTGTTTGCATACCTTTATCAAAAATCTTTTTGGCAGAAATTTCCAAATATAGAGAAAAAGGAAAAAGGAAAATTTTTTTTTACCAAAACTTGCAAAGTTTGCCGCTAAGAAATCCTTGCACCACCTACCTTCTTTCTCTTCTCTTTCTTCTATCATGGGTACCCCACATCATAAATCACTTTCCGAACTTTGGTATCTCGAACCTAACTTTGCCTCGTACGTCAATTGTTTCGGTCGATTTAAGGAAAATCCCTCCATGCCCAAAATTTCTTTGAAAGATCAAATAGAAGCGTCTAGGAGAAACAGTTCGACGTTGCAACCCACTTTGTGTCAACCATGTCAACCTTTACCACCTTCGTACGTTGATACCACTTTTTCGAGTCCAGTTGTAACTCCTAAACCGATGTCTATTGTTGAGCACATTGCACAATCTCGTAGCCGATCTTTCACTCCTCTCCACACATACAGTTCTAGGGATCCACAAGTCCATTCACCTTTTTATCCAACTGTTGATCCTACTCCTGTCCAACCATCCACTTCCTACCAGTCCTACCTGACTTTCCCACCTTCACTAGACATTGTTTCTACACAGCCAGTTAGGAGTTTCAATTATCCAAACAATTTCGAATGTTTTACTGAAACCCCTTCACAGCCCATGTCTAGTTTGGAACAGTCGTTGGAAGCTTATATTTCAGCAACAAACAAAATGATTAGGAATGTGGATGCGTCCATAGCCGCCCTTATACAACCTAGTGAACCGGTCGCTAGTTTCCAACTAGCTTCAAAATTTTCAATGTATGAGGAAGCGGTTGGACAAAGTGAGAATTTGAAAGGAGCGAGTGAGTTCTACACAATTCCAAATCAAACCTACCCTTATCCAATTGAAACCCACAACTCCGGTTTTCCATCGATTGCCCTAAATAGTTCACCAGTTGAAAATAAAAACGAGTTGTGTGATTTTGTAGTGCTTGATTTGCCGGATTGTGAAGAACCCCTTTCGAGTGAAACCACACTTAATCCTTTCGATCTTTACACCTCCAATCTAGAACCTGAATTGATAAATATCCATGCTTTTGATGAGGTGTCAGAAAAAATTGATTTTCACTTGATTGAGGATATAGACGCCGGGAATATTTTAGATGATGAACCCGTCAATTTGATTCAAATTTTATGTCCAAGTCATCATCCCGAGTCATTAAATGTTTCTCCCGAATTTCATATGCGTCTTGATTTTGATGATAATGGCATGGATAGGCTAAATTTGAGGAAAATTATGAGGATAGTATTAAGGAGAGTATTGTGGATAATATTGAGGTTGAACCATTTTTGTTTGATGTGTCGGATTTTCCAATTCATCCTCCCGAACCTTTAACTGTTATATCGCCCTCCCTCCTTTCCATCGTTCCAATCACGCAAAAGATCACGCTTGAAGACTGTGCGCTTGAAAAATTTCTCTTTGAATCTGACACAGTCCTCACGCCCGATAACGCTTACGAGTGTTTCACTTTTTCGGACGATGTTGATATCTCACCGCCCGAGTTTGAGTCCTTTGAATTTTCAGATGAGTTAGTTGAACCATCAGACTCGGTTACTTACAGTCGTTTCGAACCATTGATGGAATCTTTCAAGTTCGAGACAGTTTACTGCGGTGAGAATGAGACTATCCCTAATTCACTCCCTTTCGTCCCTCCTATCGTTTCGACCGTACAAGAGACCGTTACGCTTTCATCTCCAATGCCAAGTTCGGCGTACCCATGCCTTCTTGTGAATCTTGAGGGATTTGACCCCATTTCTCGACGGGTTGATAGATTGGTATAATCGCTTTTAACACATCGGTCATTACATATTGCGCTAATTTATTCACTCGATTTACAGCCTCAAGATCGTACTGCACTTCTTTCTCTTTTCTGCCATTCTCCTCCTCCACCGAGACCGTATACCGTTTCTATCTCCACACGGTCTCGTGTGCTTCTCATTTCTTTTCTTTCCACTCCATTCTTTCACCAACTCTACCATTACCACGATAAGATTTTTGAATGGTTGGTGCTAACCTTTGGCTTGTGTAAGGCCTTGTTTAGTTTGGGGATGACCTTGTTGTATATATGTATATATATATATTTTTTGTTTTCTTTTGCTATTAAAAAAAAATTCAAAACAGAAAAAACAAAAAAAATTTGTAAATAAATAAACATGGGAGTGCCGACATTCTCAACCCTCTTGGTGTAGCATGACAGTGAGGACACTGTCAAGTTTAAGTTTGGGGGTATGCTCGGTACGTTTTCTTCCTTCGCATTCATATGTATATTTTTGCATTTGCATACTTATTTGAAAACCTATAAAAATTTAAAAATTTCAAAAATTATAAAAATTAATGTATTCAATTTTAGCTATATTTTACTTGAGTTTGACAAGAGGGTTAACTAGCTAGGAAAAACTAGATCCTAGACTTTGTAAATTAAAAAACCCTAAAAATAACCTTTCTTAAAGTTTAACGGTAGAAAGTATATGTCTTTGTAGTCTATTTGGAAATAGGCAAATTTTGATTTCACTTCTTGGGCTAAGTCGAAACGAAGGAAAAGTATTGATATTTTTATTAGAGTATAAGTTTGAAAAATAACTCCTAGCTTAAGTCTAGATTCTAAAAATGTATACCCTACAATTTGCACAATCACGCACCTTGAAATTTGGAATAGTAGAAGAGACCTTGAAATGCTCTTGTCTAAAGTCCTTAGTACGAAGAAAACAAAATGAAAAATACAAGTGTGAATAAAGAAAAAAAATGAACACTGGTTTTTGTAATTAATTAAGGCTGAAAAAAATAGAAAAATATTTAGCGAGGGTGCTTCATCACCTAGTGCCTTAGACCAACTGGTTTAGGAGTCACTGCTAAAAGCCTTGGGTGTTGCAAGACTAGGAATTACGCTTTAAAGTGCAAACGCATTTTGTAATCGGTCGTTGGTACCTCAAGAAGTATTAACGGTCGCATGAAGGATGTGTAAGCAAAATTCAATTAAAAATTCACCTATTAAGAATTGCTTTAGACAGCGGACAAGAGTACGATTGCTTGATTTGAATTTCCAAGTGTAGGGGTGATCTATACACACACGTAGGGGTATGTGATTGGGATTTAGATAAGAGAGAGGAATGAAGAATAGAACTTGTATCTTTAGTAGAGCTGATAAAAATTCCTAAGTGGAGATGGAACCCTAGAAGGAAAATTTAAGAAATGCTGAAAGCTAAGTAGGTCTGCAGAACATATATAATCTTAAGTTAAATGATGAGGAAGTGTGAAGAATATGGGTGGATAATTTACGAGTCGACGATAATAGAATTCCTTGTTAGAAAACCTAATTGGAGAATTAAAGTTAATGGGCCGAATTGATAGGATTTTGTGGGTAGTATCCACTGAAAACCCTCAGGAGACAACACTCCTCCTACTAGGGACACCTAGAGGTTTAACGGCTTGTTGCACGAGCTCAGTGCAATCGCGTTTCCCTGCGAAAGTGCGGCTAGGTTTTTTTCGAGAATAAAACTAAGTTTGCTCGAGGATGAGCAAAACATAAGTTTGGGGGTATTTGTTCATACCATAATATCGCATTATTATATTCCCCATTCTTATTCATTTTAAAAATAAATAGGTGCTTTTGACGCATGTCTGCTACATATTACTGGTTACAGGTTCTTGGATCTAAAACAGTGAAAAAGATAAAAGATGATGCAAAAGTGAGACTTTGATCAGCAAATAGAAGGATTTTGATAAAGCCTACACAAAAGATCAGTACAAGGCAACGCAAGGTCCAAGATTACAAAGCGAACGGTTAAAAGTCCACTGCAATTGTTCACTGGAGATCTGGAAGAAACCTAGAAGCAAATTTGCTAAAAGTACTGAAGAAACAGGAAGTTCAAAAAGCCCACATCCAGCCCAAAAAAGTACAGACTCCAAGACCATTATTTGGCCGCGGAACCGCGGCCAAACCAGGCCTCGGGCCGCGGTTCCGCGGCAAGGTTGAGCTGTTAGGGGATATAAATTTTACCATAATGTGTGGTGGCTTTGACTAGTCAACCTAGGGTATTTTGGTAAATGCAGACATGCGGATCAATTGTAAGCTAGGGTTTCTATCTCCTATAAATAGAATCCCAAATCATTGTATTAGGTCATGCCTCCCTATGCCTCCCTTCATTAATAAAATTCAGATTTCTTTTGGAGAGCATCAATTTGTAAGTTCTAATTTATTTTTCCTGCCCTAGATAAATTTAGTTCCTTGCCCTAGGTAATTTTAATTCTTTGCCCTAGTTAGATCTTTTATTCTCTGCCCTAGATAAATGTTTTTCAATTCCCTAATGAGCGAGTAGTCTCCTCGCTTGTTAGGGTTAGATTTGGGGAAGATTTGAGAGATGAAGATCTCTCATCCCTTTCTTGCCCGTCATATATTTTCATAGGACTTCATGCATACATGCACATACCGCTTCCTACGCCACCCTATCCCATGAGGTAGCGGTGATACCGTAGTATAAAGGCCCGGTTGCGCGTGTTTTCCATGGAGGTTAGAGTAAGGATTGATAAAGGAAGGATAAGAAGCTAGAGGAAGAAATATCTTCCCGATGGTTCTAATCCCCTCTATTAATAATTACCATAACTCCTAAAAGATCTTCATATGGGTATAGAAAGCGGTGAGATTTATTGACTTTCCAAACTTAACCTAGACCTAACCCTAGCAAGACTTAGATCTAGATAATCTTAGTATAGAATAATTTAGTTTTTAGATTTAATAATCAATCCGACCACAATCGGAATCAACTCGTTTGAGCGATTAGGAAATTCACAAAATCCCTGTGGACCGACCCGTACTCACCGGCTAGCTACCAAGCGATGCCGTTCTTGATTGCGGTTTAGAAATATTTTTGAGACAAATCAGTTGTGAGATGAGAGTTTTCTTTATCTTTCAATTCATGTAATATATAATTTGATGTAATATTATTTGTATGGCCGCACATCCGGGATGAGGTTGTAGCCGCCATTGTATAATTTTTTTTTACTATTTTTGCTCCTAGGATAGACCCAAGGTGGGGTGCACAAACTACTGGGTATCTCGAAGTGCCGAGTGGCCTACTCACGTTGTTGAGGGAGGTTGCTTCGCTTCGGGTACTTGGCGGGTAGTTTGCCGCACCCTAGGGGTCTAGGGTAGGGTTTGGCTATTCATCGCGACCGTGTAATCCGTCTTTCGTTGCAGGCTCGAACGAAACGCGGATTCCTAGCATATCCAATGTGTTCATCTGTGATCTGGAATAGCTATCATTGCATCTGACGAATGTGTATATATCTATATATGATATCTATTTAGGCGTTGCTTATGTTTTGCATCCGCGCTAGTCCAGCCCCCGCTCTGTCATTAGTTAAGTAACCTAACGGGTGATGACGGGGCCCCGTGGCGAATGCGGTTGGTATAAGCGTACGTCATATTTTCGTTGTTTTCTGCAATGGTAGGATTAAATGATGGGACACATTAAATTAATGCAAGAAAACAAACCTAAAAGACGTTGTTGAAACAATTTTCAAGAAGCTGTTATTGCAAGGACGTTCACTTTTGTTTTACACAGAGGTATTCGGTTATGAATGCCCAACACCTTATTCGACGAGGCAAGGGCTGAGATCCTTTCATCGAGAGTGAACCCTTGGACAAAAGTTTGCGTCAGGGTAATAACTTCACTATAGTCGATTATTCTTGCTTTGCATCGAGGTATTCAGCTTAGAATATCCTGCACCTTATTCGACGAGGAAAGAGCCGAGATCCCTTCACAGGGAGTGACCTCTTTAGCAAAAGTTTTCGCCACTATATTTTCAAAAAGGGTATCAGGTTCCTTCAATGATATCAAGTTCATTACGTTAACGGGTTTTCGCCAAAACCCAGCCGTAGCCCTCCGTCGTTTCGGATTGGTTTTGCTTAGTATTCGTGCTACGTATTTCATGCTCAGCCGAGGCGTAGTGTACGGTAGCTATGTAATATTGTTCCGTAGGTGATTGGTTGGGACAGTCGTGCGGTCATTTTGGCTCAGTCAAGGACTCGTACGGGTGGGTCTAATGCAATCAAGATAATGACTGGTTGAACTTGACTAGGATCCTTTGATATGTTGGCTCAGTCAAGGTCACTTGGGTCCTAGGGGCAAAAACCACATCGGGAGTTTCTAAAGAAACTGAAACTTGTAGATTTAGCATACCTTCTGGAGTGTGGTGACTAGAGTGGATTCCATCTAGGTCATCACACAATGATAGTTGGATCCCGATCCCACTGATGAGTTGGATTACTCTCGGGAGATTATTTCACTTAACAATCAATGCTATAAACCAAGTAGGTGTCTAGAACGGTGTTAGCGGGGCTACGCCTCCAGGGAAAAGAGGTTCTTTAATTAAGGAACTTCGCGAAAGCGTTGGAAAACCTCCCTCGAAGTACCAACATTAGCCTGGCTGAATGGTTAAGCAAGTATTGTGACGTGCGATTAAATCCTGACTAGTTCTTCTTTTAAAGGTTTGAAGAAGAATTTGAGGAAACAGTGGGAGCCATCCTGGTTAGATAAACTAATAAACCAATCTAATCTTGCAAGAGCACACGCTGAGTGTTTCTTTTCTCTCTCTCCAGGTAGCAACCATTTCACGCCCTAATCAAGATAATAAAATGTATCGCTTGACCGATTCGAATTCTTATTCGGGGCTGGGGAACATTGGTTCGGCTCTAACTTGTGACAACAGTCATAAATATGAGCAAGGGAAAGAGGATTGTATGAATTCCAAGGATACCCAGTTGAAGAAGAAGCATGGTTTTGCATTTACTTCAGGTGTTCTTGTAATTGAGAACTGCTTTACGGTCAGCCCTACCTCCTGGGTACTTGATACCGGATTAGGATCTCATATCTGTAATTTATTGCGGGGACTGAGAAAAAGTAGGAAAGTTGCACCTGGTGATATGTCGCTCAGAGTAGCGAACGGAGCACAAGTTAATGCTGCAGCCGTCGGTGAATATCACCTAGTGTTGCCAAATGGCAATACTATGATTTTGAACGATTGCTACTATGTACCTTCCATGGTTTGCAACATCATATCAGTTTCTTTACTCGATAAAGATGGATATAACTTTGTTCTTGATAGAAATATCATGAACATTTACCATCATAAGGTATTGGTTGCAGAAGGTACACTGTGTAATGGTATCTACGTTCTAAATCAGAATACAGTTCTCAATATACAAAACACGCGCAAGAGGAAGAGTTCAGAGACGAACGAATCCTACTTATGGCATTGTAGACTTGGTCATATCGGAGAGAAAAGACTAAGTAAGTTGCATAAAGATGGAATCTTGAATACATTCGAGTTTTCATCTTATGAAACTTGTCAGTCTTGTCTCAAAGGGAAGATGACCAAATCTCCGTTCACCAGACATGGAGAAAGAGCAACAGAGCTCTTGGGACTCATACATAGTGATGTATGTGGTCCAATGTCTATACATGCAAAGGGTGTGTTCTCGTACTTCATCACATTCACTGACGATCTCTCTAAGTTCGGATGTGTATCTGATGAAACACAAATCTGAAGCTTTTGAGAAATTCAAGGAATTCAGAAATGAAGTAGAGAACCAGACTGGCAAAAGTATCAAGATCCTCCGATCAGATAGGGGAGGGGAGTACTTAAGCACGGAATTCCTAGATTACTTAAAAGAGAATGGAATTCTCTCTCAGCTTACTCCTCCTTATACACCACAGCACAACGGTGTATCAGAGCAGAGGAATCGTACCCTACTGGATATGGTTCGCTCCATGATGAGTAATGCCGAGTTGCCTCTTTCATTTTGGGGACATGCGCTTTTGACAGCGGCATATCTATTGAACGATGTTCCGTCTAAATCTGTGCCTAAGACACCGTTCGAGATATGGAATGGTAAAAGGCCGTATCTTAAACGTATTAAGATATGAGGTTGTCCGGCCTATGTAAAAGTACAAAATCCGGAAAAACTTCAGGCACGTTCAGTTTTATGTAAATTTGTGGGATATCCTAAAAACTCCACAGGATATCTGTTCTTCCACACCGAGGAACAGAAGGTGTTTGTATCTCGCCACGCCACCTTTTTAGAGTGGCAATTTCTTGCAAAAGAAACTAGTGGGAGTTCGGTAGAACGGGAAGAAATTCAGCGACCATAAAATGTAACTGAAAATTTGGAGGAACCACTGGATTCAATAACCCCAGACGAACCTCAGCCACTCCGCAGATCTGGTAGGATTTCTCATCCGTCTGAGAGATACTACGGTTTTCTCTTAGACGGGGATTGAGAGGATTGCATCTTGGAAGAAGATGACCCTACCTGTTTCAGGCATGCCATTATCAGTAGGGACTCTGCTACCCTGTTATATATACAAAAGAAGTATGATCAATGTAATCAAGTCTGTATGTGATCAAAGTCTGTATAAACGTAGATCCCGTCCACCCGTCACCCAATGACAATAAGCATCATGCATGTAAATATCATAAGCATATGCATGGATATAATCAAGATCATGGAACCGGAGTGCCCAGCATCGACATTCGAAAACATCATGAAAACTGTGCCCAGCATCGGCACATAATTCCTCATATATCGGGCATCCGTCAGTCCGGATCAGCCTTTGTAGATATTTAGTTCAATGGTCATATTTCCAAATGATAAATTCATTGAACCATTTCTACAGTTTATAACAGCGTTGGAAGTGGCAAGGAAAGGACGACCTAGAATAACCGGAATTTGGCCCCGGGGGTTTGCTACAGGATGTGTGTCGAGTACAATGAAGTCTACAGGGAAAACAAATTCCCCGACCTTTATCAACACATCCTCTAATTCACCCCTTGGTTTGGTGATAGATCGGTCTGCCATCTGGAGAGTGCAGTGAGCAGGTTTCAGCTCTCCAATCCCTAGTTGCTCATAGAGAGAATAAGGGAGCAGGTTAACACTTGCGCCAAGGTCTAACAGAGCACGATTTATGTTTTTACCCCCAATAGAAATCGATATTGTAGGACATCCTGGGTCCTTTCGTTTCTTTGGTAGCTGGGGAATAAAAGCAGTGCTGATATTATTAGCCATAAAGACCTTCTTTGGCACTTGGGTCTTTCTCTTCCAAGTGCACAAGTCCTTAAGAATTTTCGCATAAGCGGGGACTTGTTGAATCGCATCTAGGAGAGGGATATTGATGTTAACCTGTTTGAACATTTCTAAAATTTTCTACATATGAGGACTCGTTCTATTACCCCTTAACCGATTCGGGTAAGGAGCTTTTGCAATAAGCGCAGGGTCCATCATAGGAGAAGGAAGAGGGGGTAGACGAGGTCCCAAAAGAGGTGTGGGGACCGTCTGTGGAGAACTATAAGGGTTGGGAGAAGGTGTCGAGCCTAATGGGAAATGGAGAATAGGCTCTCGAGAAGATGGTGTGGTAGAAGAAGAAGGATCAGAAGGAGAAGTGTGTGTGTGTGGAAAGGTCTCAGCCGGGGTGTTGATATGATTTTCAGTATCATCAATACCTTCCCCGGCATGATTATTCAGCACTTTTCCCGATCTCAACGTTGTGATGGCATTTACATTGTAATGCCCAGGATTCTGTAGGGGTTGAGAGGGAAGTTTCCCTTTTTCTCTCGCACTCATTTCGGCTTTTAGGCGTGCGATTTCAGCTTCCATCGATCTGATACTCTCAGCTTGGGACGCTGAGTTTTTCTTTATATCACTGACGGAAGATCTAACCTCAGTCGAAACCTCTATGAAATTTGATAAAAGGGATTTCATGGTTTGAGTGAATTGAGAGAATTCGTCAGAACAGGACAACTGCATAGGATTAGGCTGTGCAGGAGTGTTGCCCTGGTTTTGGAAATTTTGTGACTGATAGGGGTGCTGAGTGAGTTGAAGGGGTTGCTATTGTGGTGGAGGAAGAGCCCTTTGAAAATTATTCGTGTTTGGAACCGTGTTTTGAGATTGGTTTTGGTTCCAAGCGAAATTCGGGTGATTCCTCCAACCCTGATTGTACGTGGAAGAATATGGATTGTTTCGAGGTCGTTGAAATGCGGCATTAGAATGCTCGTGACCTTGAAACGCAGAGTTTAATGGACATTCTTCCGTTAAATGAGATGGATCAGAACAGCACCCACAAACAGTTTTGGGGAGCGACATTGGGTTTAGGGAGGCTGCAGAAAATTTGTGTTCCATAGCGTCGAGCTTCTTTTGCATTGCTGCCATCTCAGCTCGAACACCTATGGACACATCTATTTGGTGTACGCCACCCCTATTCAATGGTTGGGTTCCACTCTCCCACTGTAGTGATTTTTCAGCGAACTCTTCTAAGTACTTCCAAGCTTCCCCATCATCCTTGGTCATAAAAGTACCTTGACACATGTTTTCAAGGCTCTGTTTAGTGCTTGGGTTAATGCCCTCATAAATGATTCGGCAAAGCTCCCATCTCGGGATACCGTGATGAGGACACTGAACCAAAAGATCCTTGAAACATTCAAAGCATTTTGAAAATGGTTCGGTAGGGAGCTGGGCAAATTGATTCAGTTCGCTACGGATTCGAGCTGTCTTTTGGATTGGGTAAAATTTCTTAAGGAATGCAGCGACGAATTCTTCCTAATTCGTAATAGAGTGTGCGGTAGTGTTATATAGCCATTTCTCAGCTATATCGCACAATGTAAATGGAAGAAGTCGTAGACGCATCGCATCCACTGAAAGTTGTGACGTACCCATCATTGCGCATACGTTTTCAAATTTTGTAATGAAAACGTAAGCGTCCTCAGTCTCGAGTCCGTAGAATTTGGGTAAAAGATTGATATACTGGGGCTTAATCTCAAAGTTATCCCCATTGGCTGGTGGTGTGGATAAGCAGGTCGAAAGAGGACCTCTAAGTGGATAGCACCTCTCTTGGAGAGAGATGCGGGGTGGATTCTGCGCACCAACGGACGGCGGCAGATTAGGGTTAAAGAAGTTTGATGGAGGTGGATCCATCGGTGTGGGTGTGGTAGTGGGTAAAGAAAAGGTAAATGGAGAAATATCGACTTCGGAGTCGATAAAAGGTACGCGGACTAAACGGGCACTAGAATCCCGTGTCCAGCCAATCTTGTACTAAAAAGGGTTAGTACAAGTGGCGGCGTTGGCTTATAATTAGGGGTAAATGAATGCGGTGTTTTCTTTGAAAAAGGGACGGATTTTTGAAAAATGATGCGACACAACAAATGCAGCACACAAACCCTAGAATCTAGTGGTCACCTAGGTCCGGCTCTAGACCGCTCCTAACTGCCAAAAGGCAAGTCGCAGGATAGAATCCTCCACTGCCTCTTTGTCCCCCTGTGGCCGGATAAGTGCCAGGTAAGTGGGAAGGTACTCCACTACGTAAGTAGTGGGCCTAATTAAAAACCACTAGCCTTAGACACACTCGCCTTAGGCACCACAAGAAAACGCAGATAAGCAATGAATTACCCACGACCTTCTTCTGTCCTAATTGAGCGCGACAGTCCTTAGAGTCATCTCTAGATTTCTTTTAGTTAATGTGGGTCAATGCGGATGCAAGTTTGGTGGTTTTCGGGGCCTAGGAAGGGTAATGAAATCCCCACCTAATTTGGATTTGGCCGTGCCCCTTAATATTCGTATTTAGAATGCAAACAACCAAGAAACAAAATCACGCACAAATTTATTTTTTTTTGCAATTTGCGAGCTGCTGTTCTTTGCAAAGAATCCTGCAGAAAATTGTCAGTTGGAGCTAAAAAGAGGAGAGAGGAGAAGTCAAGAAATCACCTGAAGCAAAAAATTTTCAGAGATCCCCCAAGCCTGCCGCTGTTCCGCAGCATATCCTCCCTTATGCCGCGCTTCCGCGGTTGAATTGTGGGAACACTGCACAAAAATTCTTCAGAAGCTTCCTGTTGATAACTCCAGCTCTCTGGAATTTTCCAAAATTTTTTCTCAATTTGCAGCAAGCTCCAGATCTCCTTGCAATGAAACACAACAAATTGTTTAGGGTTTGCACGAATTTTGATCTCAAAAATCACAATGAAATAAATCTTTCAATTCAAACTATAAAATGAAAACGAATTAGCGCGCGATCCCCGGCAACGGCGCCATTTTGTTTCGAAAGATTTCGGATTGTGTAGTATGAAAATTGTAAAGAAATCACAACCAAAAAATTGTTTGACTGCAATCAACTACGGTGTCAGTTGTAGATCGTAAGCGAGTGCGGATCGTCCACAGGGATTGTGCGATTCATTTTTATATTTGATTTGTTTGAATCGAAAAGTCAATCGAAAAGAAAAGAAAACATGATTCAAGAATTTATCAATTGATTCAGGTGTCACGATGTTTAATCAAGAATCAAGAAACTGATAAACAATCAAGAATTGGGTTTCGATAATATTTCCAACCAAAATGTCAAGAATCTAAATGAGGCTCGTAGGAATCGATCGGATCTATAGACGTGATGTAATTTCAAGATTTCGTGTTCTTGTCCTTCGAAGGATTGATACTAGATCGATGATGGTCGACGAGAGTTAGGGCTTTCTTGATGAAACTAGGGTTTCATCGTTTAACCCTTGTTCTTTCGTAGATATCATTCATATTCTAGCCTCTAGCAATTTCAAGAAACGATCGTAACTCCCCAATCTCGAGCGATATCAATCAAGAAAGCATCGCAACGAATTGGGTCGTCGATTCTTGATCTTGCTAGGGTTTACAAAACTCGTAGGATTCAAGAATCGATTTACGATATATTACATCATCATTCTATTGATCGTCTCGACTCCTTGACGAGCGGAGTTTTACTCAGACATCACAACAAGAATTACAACTAGAAATTTAGATTGAATCATGATGCAAGAATTTAAAGAAAACAAGATAAAAGAATATCACCTTTTATTTATATCAACAATTTGATTACAGTCGCTCAAGAACTACAAGAGGAAGAATTAAATTGTCGACTTGGCTTCGCTCGGCTCCGTGATTCGTGGATCGGCTTGGACCACTTGCTCTGTTGAAGACCGGCTCGGCTCCTAAAAGGTTGCATGGCTTCTTGCTTGAATGGGTACTCGGGATCTTGGCTTTTGATTGGAATTTAGGGTTAGGGTTTCACACAAATCCTCTCACTAGACTTGTGGAAGAAGAAGATGAAGAAAGAGATAGAATGGCTCTCAAATGAACTAATGGATTGATTCAATAATCTTTTACAAGTGAGCCTAGGGTCTTATTTATAGAGCACCCAAACCCTAAGCCTTCTTGAGTTCCTTCCAAAAGTTTTTTGAAAGACTTCTAGAAAGAGTTTGTTAGGCTTAGCTTAGGGTTTAAGCTAGGGTTTAGGGAGAAGTTTCTAGAATGATAGGCTAGTTTAGTGTTGATCCTAAAGCTTGCTGATCTGGCAGAAGTATCTGGAGTCTTCTGGAAGTTGACATGTCTTTTTGAAGTCTGGACCCAGAGATGAGAATTTTGCACCAAATTTGGGAAGCTGATTCCTTAGACCCACCGCGTATCCGCGGCGCAAGCAGGCTCCTGCCGCGGATCCGCGGCTGTCTGTGGAGATTAGGCCTTGGGCTTTCTGGTATGGTCTTGGAACAACATTTGGGGCTTTATCTGATATGTTGATTTTTATTTTCCCTTTTGGATTGATACCAGATCTGAAATCATTGAGTTGGCGTAACGTTTTAGCTGTACCCTGTAAAGATTGGGCCGTCGGGAGGTTTCCGTGGCCTTTCTGCTGGATTTTCCTGCACAGATCTCAAAACAAGTGTTGCGCAAATGTAGGGATGATGCGATGCCATGAAATGTAGTCAATTTCCTTTATAGTGTCGGTTTTAGAGTCTAATACATGTAATCTGATATTTTGCGACAGTTTTGCTAATATGTAAAATATGAATGCCGAACACTTCTATATGAATGCAAATGATGAGGAAATTGCCGGCTAAAATATGCAATATTTTCGACTAATCAGTCACCTAAAGCAGTACACGATGATAAAGATAAACCAGATTGCATACTATCATCTTGAGTAAGACTGTCCTACCGGTATAGGTCCTCCCTCAATCATTGCAATCACGTGCCTGTGATCCAATAATTGACTCTAAGGGCACTATCTCCAACAAGAGCAATCTCGTATCGCAAGATATGAGACCTCGAACGAATTGCTTCCAGCGAGGTTGGATATCGGGTCATCTATAGGCGGCAACGTCCTTACAGAGACCAGCTATTTTGAGCTCACGGACCTGAAGGCCACGTTGAAGAATGGGTCAGATGCTGACTTGATTCTAGAGTCTCTACCTTCTACACTGAAGGAAACTAGGGAAGTAGAAGGAAAAGGAAGGGCAAAGGTTTTGGGACTGTATATAGTAAAAGAGGGACGTTTCTATTGTTATGGGAATGAACATTGGCAAAAGGATTGCAGGGCTAGCAAAGCCAGTAGCCAGGATTCAAAGCATGTTGTGGATTCGGCTTCGGGTGTGTTTGTGATAGAGAACTGTATGTCAGTTAACCCTACTTCCTGGGTATTGGATACCGGATCAGGATCTCACATATGTAATTCGTTACAGGCTTTGAGAAACCGTAGGGTTATCAAGATAGGTGATATGACTCTCAGGGTTGCTTACGGAATGAGCATGAACGCTGAATCCGTAGGGGAATATCATCTTGGACTGACAACTGGGCAGATATTGATTCTGCGTAACTGTTTGTATGTACCTAGTGCGACTTGTAATATCATATCTGTATCCTTACTTTCTAAGGAAGGATATGATTTTACTTTTGTAAGCGATGTGGTCCACATCCACCTAAATCAAGTTCTGATTGGGCCAGGTACATTAGAAAACGGGATATACGTATTAAATCAAGCTCAGATTTTCAGTGTCCGGAACACACTTAAAAGAAAGTCTCCGGAAATAAATCAGGCTTTCTTATGGCATTGTAGACTGGGTCACATTAATGAGACACGTTTAACAAAGTTACATAAAGAAGGATACTTGAATCCGTTCGAGTATCAGTCTTATGCTACTTGTGAATCTTGTCTCATGGGAAAGATGACAGAGACTCCGTTCACTGGACACGGAGTAAGAGCGAGCGAGCTCTTGGGACTCATACATAGTGACGTATGTGGTCCAATGTCTACACATGCGCGAAGTGGTTATTCATACTTCATTACTTTTACGGATGATTTCTCTAGGTATGGATGATCAGTCGAAAATACTGCATTTCTAACACGGCAATTTCCCTACCTTTCGCAGTCAAGCAAAAGTATCCGGTATTCATATCACACATATTTGCATAACACATGTAAAAATACTGGATTACTTGTACTGTAGACTAAAACAGGCACTTTTTAGGGAAATTGTGTGTTTTTCATGGCATCGCATCACCTTTGTATTGCGCAACTCTTGTCTTGAAGTCTATGCAGGAAATTCCGGAAGCAGAGCCCAAAATTGGGAAAAGATCTGATAAAAGATGCGCCAACTCAAAGGCTGAAGATCTGGTAGTGTTATAGAAGGCCAAATAAAAATCTATACATCAGAAAGAGGCCCATATAACAGCCCAAGATCACACCAGAAAATTTAACTTCCAAAGCCACCAAAGGGCCGCGGATACGCGGCCCAAACCCCCTTGGCGCCGCGGATCCGCGGCTATATGATGAGATCAAGCGCTCAGATTTCTTCCACGTGTTAACTCTAACGGCCAAAGCTTCCAGAAGACCCCAGAAGCTCCACGTGGCACATCTAGAAGGCTCGGCTTAACAAACTCTTGGAGGGAAATTCAAATTTTAGTCTTAACAAACTTTTGGAGGGAAATTTAAATTTGGTGCTAACTAACTTTTGGGGGGAATTCAAATTTCAATTCTAGATCTAAGATTTGGGAGGTCTATAAAAAGGAGCCTTGATCTAGAGTGGAAAATGTTCAAGAATTCATTCATCTCCCTCTTCCCTCCACAAGTTTAGTGACAAAACTTGTTTCCAATCCCCAATTCAACCTCAAGATCAAATTCCCGAGATCAATTCAAGCAAGAATTCTTAACAATCAAATGGCGCCGTTGCCGGGAATAGTGCGCTAATTGTTCGTATTTTGAAATTTGAGTTGAAAATTTTATTCCATCTAAATTTTGTGATCAAAATTCGTGCAAATACTAAAACGTGTGTTGTGATTTGATTTCGAGGAAATCTGGAATCACTGGAGCTTGGATAAAATTTTTGTGAATATTCCAGAAAGCTGAGAAATTGTACAGGAGCTTGCTGAAGAATTTTTGTGCAGAGAACTGCCTAGGTGACCGCGATTCCGCGGCAGATACCCACAAATTGCGGCGGTTCCGCGGCGGCCTTGGTGCTTCAGTGTACCAAATTTGCTCTGTGAGTCTCTGTCTTTCTTATCACTCACCTCATCTACTCCAATTAACATTTTGTGCAGGTTTCTTTGCAAATAATCGCAGCGTCGCAAAAGCAAAATTAAAATTTGTGCGTGTTTTGATTTTTGGTTGTTTGCATATTAATACGGATATTAAGGGGCACGACCAAATCTAGATTAGGTGGGGAGTTCATTACCCTTCCTAAGCCCCAAAAATCACAAACTTGCATCCGCATTTACCCTCATTAATTAAAAGAAATCTAGAGATGACTCTAAGGACCGTCACGCTCACTTAGGACAAGAGAAGGCCGTGGGTAATTCATTGCTTATCCGCGTTTTCTTGTGGTGTCTAAGGCAAGTGTGTCGAAGGCTAGTGGTTATTAATTAGGCCCACTACTTACGTAGTGGAGTACCTTCCCACTTACCTGGCACTTACCTGGCCACATGGGGACAAAGAGGCAGTGGAGGATTCTATCCTGCGACTTGTCTTTTGGCAGTTAGGAGCGGTCTAGAGCCTGACCTAGGTGACCACTAGATTTTAGGGTTTTTGTGTGTTGCATTTGTTGTAATCGCATCATCTTTTCAAAAGCCATTTGATTGATCATTTTTGTTGTGTTGTATGTTTTTGAGAAAATAGATTTTAGAATTCACAATCAAAATTATTTTGACCGCAATCAACTACGGTGTCGGATGTAGCGCGTTAGTAAGTGCGGATCGTCCACAGGGAAAGTGTAATCGTTCGTCTTTCGAATTAGATGAGTCGAAACTTTAAGGAAAAGAAAAGAAAACAATTCATGATTTGTAATTGAAATTCAAGAAAGAGAAAATATCTAAAACTAAGAAAGCATTAAAACGATAAAATCAAGAATTGAGATGTTTGTGATGATTTCCAAACCAAATGTCAAGAATTGAAACGAGGCTCGTAGGAATCGATCGGATCTATAGATGTGATGAGATCTAAAGATTTCATGTTCTTATCCATTAATAAATTGATACTAGATCGATGATGATTCGTCGAGGTTAAGGATAATGCGAAGAAGCTAGGGTTTCCTCGTATTATCCTTTATCCTTTCGATAAATCTCATTCAAATTCTAGCTTCTAGTTAATCAAATGATTAATTGTTGTTCCCTAGTTTCAAGTGAACACTATCAAGAAAGGATCATCTCGAAACTAGGTCATTAATCATTTGATTCACTAGAATTTACAATCGTTATAGGATTTAAGAATTGTAAAAAGATCTAAATCATCATTATTCTATTGATCGTCTCGACTCCTTTACGAGCGGAGTTTTACTCAAACATCACAACAAGAACCACAATCACAAATTGAGATCTAATCATGATGCAAGAATTAAAAGAAAGCAAGATTAAAGAATTTCACCTTTTATTTATATCAACAATTTCGTTACAATCACTCAAGAACTACAAGAGGAGGAACTCGATCGTCGATTTGGCTTCGCTCCTCTCCTTGAGTCGCGGATCGGCTTGAATCACTTGCTTGATTGAAGATCGGCTCGGCTCCTAAAAGGTTGAAGGCTTCTTGCTTAATTTGGTACTCGGGATCTTGGATTTGGATTTGGATTTAGAATTTGGGGCTACAAGATGTGTCAATCAACTTGTAGATGGGGGATGAAGATTATGGATTCTTGAACTAATGAACTCCTCCCAGGCTTACAGGTTTTGTAGATTTAGCGGTTGGCAACAGTGAGGACACTGTTGAAAACAAGTTTGGGGGAGGTTTGTGCTTAGTTTTGCATCATGTGCATATCATTTGCATAAGCACAAAACATTTCTTTAAAAAAAAAACATAAAAAATTCAAAAAATTTCAAAACCCATAAAATTTTGTGTAAATATTTTTCTTTTGGTTCATCATTTTTTTGTAAATAATTTTTCAAAACCTATTAAAACATATAAAAATTTAAAAAATTTCAAAATCCATAAAAATTCGAAAATTTTCAAAACTCATAAAAATTTAAAATTTTCAAAATATAA
Source organism: Agapanthus africanus (assembly GCA_030015575.1). Lineage (NCBI taxonomy): Eukaryota > Viridiplantae > Streptophyta > Magnoliopsida > Asparagales > Amaryllidaceae > Agapanthus > Agapanthus africanus. Next base: position 281,127,582 of record JASDDO010000022.1, read on the forward strand.
AAATATTTAATATTTATGATAATGAAAGATTAGATAGTGAACAATTACATCCATGAGATTAGAAAAATTTAAGAAAACCAAGAAAATTAGAAGTTTTCTTATACGAACTAGTAATAAGTAGTTATGAGCCGTTGTCCCAAGGGTTAGTAAGATGGAGGAAGTCACTAATCTGAGGATAAAAATAAGTCTGAAAAATAGTTTCTACTCTGGAAAGCCAAACATTTTGAACGTTGATACCGTGCTATTCGCACTTACACACGTCTTGAAGCCCGGGATAGTAGAGGATACCTTGAAATGCTCTTGTCTTAAATCTGATGTATGAAGGAAATAAAAAAAAATGAAGAAAATATAAAGTGGTGAGAAAAATGGACACTGGTTTTGTTATCACCGAGGGCAATAAAAAATATATAGCGAGGGTGCTTCTTCACCTAGTGCCCTAAGGCCAACTGGTCTGGGAGTCACTGCTATGCCTGAATTGGTGCAAGACGAGGAAAATACATCAAGCAAGCATATAAGTAATCGGTCGGTTAGTACCTCAAGAAGTATTAACGGTCGCATGAAAGTGTGTGAGCACATCTAGATATTCATTAATTAAAAAGTACTGAGGCTGATGGGCAAGAGTATGATAGCTTGAATTGAATTCTCCGGGTATAGGGATGTCCTTTACACACACGCAGGGTGATATGATCGATGTTTGGAAGAAAGATATGAATGAAGAATAAGACGATGCTTTATTGAGGGAGGACGTGATTTCTGACATCTTTTCATGACCATTAAGATAGGGCTCATGACAACCGAAAAGCTAGCTTAGTTGGAAACCCTAAATTTTCAAGGCTTTTCTTTTACAATTCTTGTCTTTAAATGTAATATTCATGATCTTTCTTTTATTATTGGATTTTGTGGGTGCAATCCGCTGAAAACCATCAGGAGACAACACTCCTCCTACTAAGGACACCTAGAGGTTTAAAGGCTTGTTGCACGTGCTCAGTGCAATCGTGTTTAAAGGCTTGTTGCATGTGCTCAGTGCAATCGTGTTGCCTACGAAAGTATGCTTTTCTCTTTCTTTATTTTCTCCTTCTCTTTTTAATAAAACAGTTCGATCGAGACGATCGAAAATAAGTTTGGGGGAATTTGATTAGTAAAAATACTGCATTTCTAACACGGCAATTTCCCTACCTTTTGCAGTCAAGTAAAGGTATCCGGTATTCATATCACACATATTTGCATAACACATGTAAAAATACTGGATTACTTGTATTGTAGACTAAAACCGGCACTTTTTAGGGAAATTGTGTGTTTTTCATGGCATCGCATCACCTTTGTATTGCGCAACTCTTGTCTTGAAATCTATGCAGGAAATTCTGGAAGCAGAGCCCAAAATTGGGAAAAGAACTGATAAAAGATGCGCCAACTCAAAGGCTGAAGATCTGGTAGTGTTATAGAAGGCCAAATAAAAATCTATACATCAGAAAGAGGCCCATATAACAGCCCAAGATCACACCAGAAAATTTAACTTCCAAAGCCACCAAAGGGTCGCGGATCCACGGCCTAAACCCCCTTGGCGCCGCGGATCCGTGGCTATATGATGAGATCAAGCGCTCAGATTTCTTCCACGTGTTAACTCTAATGGCCAAAGCTTCCAGAAGACCCCAGAAGCTCCACGTGGCACATCTAGAAGGCTCGGCTTAACAAACTCTTGGAGGGAAATTCAAATTTTAGTCTTAACAAACTTTTCGAGGGAAATTTAAATTTGGTGCTAACTAACTTTTGGGGGGAATTCAAATTTCAATTCTAGATCTAAGATTTGGGAGGTCTATAAAAAGGAGCCTAGATCTAGAGTGGAAAATGTTCAAGAATTCATTCATCTCTCTCTTCCCTCCACAAGTTTAGTGACAAAACTTGTGTCCAATCCCCAATTCAACCTCAAGATCAAATTCCCGAGATCAATTCAAGCAAGAATTCTTAACAATCAATGGACATGTCTTCCTGATGAAGCATAAATCCGAGGCCTTTGAGAAATTTCGGGAATACAAAAATAAAGTTGAAAAACAAACAGGCAAAAGTATCAAGACACTGAGATCTGATCGAGGTGGTGAATACTTGAGTGCCGAGTTTCTAGACTACTTAAAAGAGAATGAAATTCTTTCTCAGCTTACTCCTCCATACACTCCACAGCACAACGGTGTATCGGAAAGGCGGAATCGAACCCTATTGGATATGGTTCGTTCCATGATGAGTAAGGCTGAGTTACCACGATCCTTCTGGGTTATGCACTAGAAACAGCTGCAAATCTTTTGAACCAAGTTCCTACTAAGTCAGTGCCTACCACACCATATCAGATGTGGAGTGGGAATAAACCCTGTCTTAAACACTTTAAGACATGGGGATGTCCATCTTTTTTTAAAAAGTAGCATGCGGACAAGCTCGAGGCACGCTTAGTACAGTGTAAGTTTGTGGGATACCCAAAGAACTCCAAGGGGTATCTTTTCTATTACGCAGAGGAGCAAAAGGTCTTTGTTTCTCGTCATGCCCGCTTCTTGGAAACTGAGTTTTTAGAAAATCAGATAAGTGGGAGCGTAATAGAACTGGAAGAAATTCCAGAACCACAAGCTATTACTATAACCTTAGTAGAACCGGAAGGTTCAGGATAACCGGACATCCCAGCGCCACTCCGCAGGAGTAGTAGGCAGTCTCATCCGCCCAAGAGATACTACGGTTTTCTTATAGACGGGGACAGAGAGGATTGCACCATTGGTTATGGTGAGCCTACTAGCTTCCAGGAAGCCATTCAGAGCGGTGACTCAGTAAAATGGCTGGATGTAATGCGGACCGAGATGGAGTCCAAGTAGACCAACAAAGTTTGGACTTTGGACTTTGCTCCAGAACGGGTAAAACCCGTAAGCTGCAAATGGATCTTCAGAAAGAAGATTGGTGTAGATAGGCAGGTTGAAACCTATAAAGCTAGACTTGTTGCAAAGGGTTTTCGTCAAAGACCTGGTTTGGACAATGAAGATACCTTTTCTCCAGTGGCTATACTTAAATCCATTCGAATCCTTCTTGCTATTGCTGCCTTCCACGATTATGAAATCTGGCAGATGGCGGTAAAGACCGCTTTCCTAAATGGAAATTTAGAAGAGTGCGTCTATATGGATCCGCCGGAGGGATTCATTCAGAGTGGGAGCAGCGGTAAAGTTTTGAAGTTTCTCAAGTCCATTTATGGACTGAAGCAGGCATCGCGGAGTTGGAACATCTTCTTTGATGATACTGTCAAAGAATTCAACTTTATCAAAAATCCAGATGAACCATGCATTTAAAGTAAAATTGTAGGGAAAACTGTGGTATTCCTCGTCTTGTACGTGGATGACATTCTCCTAATAGGAAATGATATTCATATGCTACAGTCAGTCAAAGGATTCTTGTCACAGAGGTTCTCCATGAAGGACCTGGGCGATGCCAACTACATTTTGGGGATCCAGATCTATCGTGATAGATCTAAGAGGATGTTGGGACTTTCACAGTCCAGGTACATCAACACCATACTGAAACGATTCAGTATGGAAGATTCCAAGCGCGGTAATCTACCGGCTTGTCACGGAATCACTCTCTCCAAATAGATGTCTCCCAAGACTGATTTGGAAAGGGCTCGCATGTCATCTATACTCTACGCATCTGCGGTAGGCTCTATAATGTTTGCGATGTTATGTACCAGACCAGATGCAGCATACGCATTGAGCGTTGTAAGCCGGTATCAGTCGGACCCAGGGGAGAAACACTGGATAGCAGTAAAGAATATTCTCAAGTACCTGAGAAGGACCGAGGAGATGTTCTTGGTGTATGGCGGAAAAGACCTCCAGATCGAGGCCTTTGCTGACTCCAGCTTCCAGAGTGACAAGGATGACTCCAAGTACATGTCGGGTTATGTCTTTACCCTCAATGGAGGGGCGGTTTGCTGGAAGAATTCCAAGCAGGAAACTGTTGCTGACTCAACTATGGAAGCATAGTACATAGCTGCTTGCGATGCCGCAAAGGAAGCTGTCTGGATGAAGAAGTTCCTTATGGAGCTTCATGTGGTTCCTACCATTGTTGATCCAATACCGCTGTATTGTGACAACAACGGCGCTATAGCTTTAGAGAAGGAACCCAGGTCCCATCAGAAGTCCAGGCACATTTTGAGGCGGTACCACCTGATCAGGGAGATCGTAGATCGCCGGGAGATCGAGGAGAAGAGAGTAAATTTAGAGAATAACACTGCAGATCCACTCACGAAGGCCTTACCCCAGACTCAGTTCGAGCGGCTGATCGAGATGATAGGTCTTCGATACGCCAGTACATGGACTTAGTGCAAGTGGGAGATTGTTAGTGTATATGCCCTAGAGGCCATTACTGTATCATACTAGCTTGTATATTACTTGATGGAAGCTTGGGATATTCACAGTTGTATAGACAATCTTGCTCAAAATGGTAGTATGCTACTTGGTTTGTTTCTACTTTAATATGTGCATGTGTTTCTTTTAGCATATTGCTTATACATATTAGTAGAGCCCTTAGGATCTTTGCTTGATTACCAGTATTGTGATGGCAGTCACACTTGTGGGGGCTGGGTAATCTATCAGCACATCCTTATACAGGTCCCTAGTCGTAGGACTATCGAGACTGGGCATCGATACTCCGGAGTAGAGTAGCGTATGTTCTTCTCATCCCAGCAGGGGAGATGGTCTGTGCCACAGCCATCAGTACGTCGTTCTGGAGATAGTATGCGGGTGCTCGTTAGGTTATGAGTTCACTAGACAGGACTCGTCGGGAACTGTTGGTTGGTATTATACCTATCGTCAGTTATCAGTTCCCAGGTGACATGAGTACAGCTTAGTCCGCTGACTTGACACTGTCACTTCGCCTCGAGTGTGTTCCCACTGTACTTTGATTACCCTACCACGGCTCAAAGAAGTCGTGCAAACAGGTAGTAGTTTGGTGCAGTCCCGAAGCACTTGGAGACTGTGACGGTTAGACATGATTCATCTCTCCCGGTATTGGGGGTTGATATCGCGCTGTGTCTAGGAGAGCCATTACAAATAGTAGTCCCTGGCCAGGGCAAGCGAGATATAATGGTAGGTTTCCAGTGTTATCTCAGGGTGTTCTAGGCTACACTCTGACACGACTTGTACCGCTATTAGAGGACCGACGTTTACCGCCCCCTAGGCCCGCCACGCGATGTTCTCAGACGAACGGACCGGACTGTACAGAGATTGTCACATTCAGGCTTAGTAGGAGTTCGGATGGGTTTACCTCATCGGCCTTCTTATCGACATCTACCTGGGGACCGTTACGTACAGCTAGAGCTGCTTGCGGTCTGTGGTTAAACCCACTGCCAGCGTAATGTCGAGTCTTTAGAGTCCCACACAGAGAGTTTCCCTGCACTGAGCAAAACGTGTAGAGACCATATGGTTTTACGGCAGGGCTACGATCACTTTCGTGCACTTGTGTGCGTATGCTGTTCGGGCAGACAATACTAGTGGGCTTTGGTTTAAGCCGGATCCTAGTATTGTATGGATGGATTTGTTTTGTCTTCTGTGCATTCTCATTCTACGGAATGCGGATACGGGTGTGTATGCACAGTTGTGAGGAGCGAAGAAGAAGGAGGTGCCTCATTAGGGTTTTGACAGTTGATTCGGCCAAAACCATTATGTGGCAGGCTCATTAGGGTTTTGGTAGTTAATTCGGTCAAAACCATTATGAGGCAGACTCATTAGGGTTTTGGCAGTTGGTTCGGTCAAAACCATTATGAGCCGGGGACATTATTTACTAATCCTTTTAGTGAAAATTATGTTATGGCTAATTGCTTTGACCATAGTTGACTTTGTTGACCGTTTGACCAAAGTCGACTTGGACCTTCATGAGTGGTCTAGAGTATTATTTGGTTTTCTTTTTATTTTTGATATGAAAATGGTCAATTCAAATGTAGCCATTAAATTTATCATGAAAGGATTAGTAATCATGATGTTTTATGTATTATTGCAACCATGGTTCATTTTCTTTAGTTCACAATTTCTTTCTCATTCTCTCTCTTGAAAAAGAAAAGAAAAGGCTCTATAGTTGCTACTTCTTCTTCCTCCTCTTGAAAATTCCTTTGATCTCATGTGTTGAGAGAAAAAGGATCTAAATAGACAAACACATCCATCTATCTCTTCTACACAACCTAGGACATCAAGCCTAGCGATCTTGTTGCCCTAGTTGCCTCGGCTCGAGGTGGAGCTCGGAACACAAACTCTCGGGTGGATCGTCTTCGACTCAAAGAGGTCACGGAGGTGATCAAGATCCGGATCGATCCTCGGAGCTTGGATGGAAGAGCAGGACAACGGAGAGAAGACCCGAAGGACCGGTATCGTGAGGTATAATCACTGTGACATAGTAGATAGAACCTTAAGTAGTTTGCTAGATTTTGTTTAGCAAAGATCCTCTATTTAAGTCCATGTTGCCTTTGTGTCAAAAATCGTTTTTTACCGTTTCCGCCTCCCCGTAATAACCGGGGTGAGCAACGTGGACTTACATTTCAAAACTAATTATTTGCCGTCCGGCAAACAACCCAGGCGATTTCCTCAAATATCACCAATTACAGCGAATCCCGATATAATAAGGACAATCACCTAATTTCCAATAGCATACTCCCACTCATCATCTATAAAACCATACAGATGTGGGAATAAAACCTGGTAAATACATACACTGGGGTAAGTACTAATTGGGAAATCAGTTTTCTATTAACAATACACAGTGAAACTGAAACTTGTAAATGTTTCGAAGGGGAATCCGGGTATTCTTAGTAATGCCTCTTCCATTATCAGATTCACAACTGTAACCGTATATTTCTTTTCCATCTCTCCAAATCCCTTTATATGTCTTTAGTCATTACCTTCTGTACACCCCTTTAGGCCAAATGGTTTTCTTCCTTCCCTACCGTTCGGCACCGGCCTATGGTTTGGAAGAAGACTATCTAATAAGTGTAATGGGTGTACTCTCCTAATCTTAAGAGTACTCGTAACCGGAGAGAAGGTGAAGATAAAAGACAACTGAATAAAACCTTATTCCTATTTCTCCTGAACCAGAATCCATCCCCTAACTGGAACAAGTTCCTTCGAGTTCGTATATAACCATACGATGGGGTATCCAAATAACTGTGGATCTTCGTAGTGATACGGAGTGTTCTGGAGAAATACAAAGGCGAAGTAGGAGTGGCGATGAAATACTTGGTTTGGTCGTGAATAGCAGTCGCAATTTACTTTGCCCTCTTTCTAATCCCTTTACTTGTCATTACTTATTACCTTTTGTCCACCTCACTTAGGCTAACCGGTTTTCTTCATTCCCTACCGTTCGGCACCAGCCTATTGTTTGGAAGAAGACTATTTAAAAAGCATAATGGGTGTACTCTCCTAATCCTAGGAGTACTCATAACCTGAGAGAAGGTGAAGATAAAAGACAACTGAATAGTCCTATTCATTTTCTCCCGAACCAAAAACCATCCACGAATCTGGAACAAGTTCCTTCGAGTTAGTATATAACCATACGATGGTTTTATCCAATGGAAGTGGATGTTTGTAGTAATACGGGGTGTTCTGGAGAAAAGGGTAAAAGTAGGAGTGGCAATGAGGTATGAAACTCTGACAATCCAAAATCCAGTGTTTTATGAAGGTTCGTTTAACTTGGTCACTGAGTCATAGTATAGGGTCGGGTCATGGTCGCTGCTAAAGAGAGAGAGAAAAGAAACACTCAGCATGCACTCTAATATAGATCAGAATGGTTATCACTTTATCTAATCAGGAAACCTCCCACTGTAACCTCAAATTCTCCTCCAAACCTCAAAGAAGAATTAGTCGGGATCACCCGAGGAGTAAACCAACTCGTCAGTAGGAATCGGGATCCAACTATCATCACATGATAACGTGATGGAATCCACTCACGTTATCACACTCCAAAAGGTATGCGCATGCCTGGCAAGTATCAGTTTCTTTAGAAACTCCCGATGTGATTTTTTACCCCTAGGACCCAAGTGACCTTGACGAATGATCAACAAATCAAAAGGTCCTAGTCAAGTTCAACCCGTCATTATCTTGATTGCGTTAAACCCATCCGCACGACCCTTGCCGAATAATCAACAAAGTCGTACGACCGTCCAAACCAATTCACATATCCATGCGACAGAAAAGCATAGCAGAGCTACCGCACACTACGTCTCGGCGAATAGCAACGACAAACGTAGAGCGAATACTAAGCAATACTAATCTGAAATGACAGAGGGCTACGACTGGTTTTTGGCGAAAAACCTTTGACGTAATGAACTTGATTTCGTTGAAGGAACCGGATAGCTTTTTATAAAAATATAGTGGAGAAAACCTTTGCTAAAGAGGTCACTCCCGGTGAGGGGATCTCGGCTCTTTCCCCGTACAATGAGGTGCAGGATATTCCAACTGAATACCACGATGCAAAGCAAAAAGTAATCGACTATAGTGAAGTTATTACCCTTACGAAAACTTCTATCCAAGGGGTCACTCCCGGTGAAGGGATCTCGGCCCTTGCCTCGTCGACTGAGGTGCTGGATATTCATAACCGAATACCACTGTGCAAAACAAAAGAGAAAGTCTTTGTAATAACAGATTTTTTTGAAAAAATGTTCCAACAACATCGAATAGGTTTGTTTTCCTTGCATTGATCCAAATCAATGCAGTCCCATCAATTGATCACACCAATAAAGAATGAAAATACGATATACGTATATGCCATCCGCATTCGCCACTGGGTCCCGTCATCACCCGTTAGGTTACTTAACAAACGACAGAGTGGGGACTGGACTAGCGCGGGTGTAAAACATATACAACATCTACTAGTATATATATCAATATATAATAATCGCTCAAGGCATGATAAAATGCAATATCACATAAATGTAATAAGCATCACAGAACAATACAGATAATCTGGGATCCCCGAGTTTCATAGAGCCGCTACTGAAACCCGACGTTCCCTTGGTCATGTGGATAGCCTGTGGAATGAAATCCTAGACCCCTACGGGCGCGGCAAGTTACTCGCCAAAACTTGAAGCAAGGCAGCCCCCTACAAAAAAGTGAATGGACCATCCAGCACTTCACTGAATCCGGTAACTTGAGCACCCCTCCTTGGGTCAACCTGTACCCCCTACGAGTGCGGCGAATATCCCGCCAATTCTAGTGTGAAGCCCCCTCCGTCTCAAAGCCAAGAGATGCGGGCCCGTTGCCCTCTAGAACCAGGCTATACGTGCACCCCACCTTAGGGTAACCTAGTACAGAAAGTAAAATATACAACGAGTACATCGACCTAAGGCCGGTCGTGCACCAAAAGAATAATATATAAACAGGCAGCGACTGCTGTCCACATGTCGGACGCTCGCCATGCAATATCAAATGTATAAATAATACCAAAATGTACTACCATTGCATCCGGGCTATCCACCACGAAAAATCCGCAACATCATAACACAACACAAAACATCAACGTGAATGTCACGTTAGCAAATCCGTCTAAAAAAGCTATAGCAATTAGACAGGATTTACCGCTTGGATGACATTCACGGTCGCAGATATAATGTAAATACTATGAACTAGCATGTTTAAAATTTTTCGATCGAACAAATTTCCCGAAGTGGGCCCCAAGCACAATACCCAGTACTCAAACAAATCTGGGCCCAAAAAAAATTACCAGAAACCCCAATTCCAAATCAGAGACCACTGCAGGAAAAATGGTGCAGTGATGCTACAGTTCGGCGGTGGAACCGCGGCCAAAACTAGGGCAAGGCCGCGGTTCCACGGCGCAACAGTAAGTTCACTTCACGAAATTTCACCAGTGGTCTTAGAAAAGCCTGCACGAATTTTTGCAACACTAAAAATAATTTTTCGATGACAATAAAAATTCGACAGAAACTGCGAAATTGGAAAGGCGGTTTTTGGAAATTTCGTCCGATCGAAATACTAAACACGCTAGAGCAAGCTAGTAAAGGTTAATGGCGTGGCTCTGATACCATTTAAGTCTACGGTAGCGCCCCGGCTGTGTTTCCGAGGCCAAAATGCGGAAACAAAATTTTTTCTAAACTAGAAACCGCCGCTATCGTATGCTTAAAACCTGGATCGAACTATTAACCTATAACTAGCTAACATGAGAAGGGATAGAAAGGCTATACCGATCGATCCGTGTCCTTCGGTCTTTGGCCACCATCCCAAGCTCCTCGCGGCATCTCCGGTCTCAATCTCCTCGTCGGAAAGGGCACCACATCTTCGAGTCTTTTTACGGGCTCCCGCTTCATCCGAAACAACTCGGGCACGAAGTTCGCTACCCGACGTGTCTAATGTTATGTAGAGAATGTTTGTGATCACTTTGTCTCTTGCATCCATGAAATGGTTGGAGGTTGAAGGTGTTGCTATTGATGAAGATTATGAGCTAGAGAAGAAAGAGGAAGAAGAAGGGGTTTTTCTCTTTCTTTTCTTTTGTGATGGAATGATCATGAGAGTGAGAGGGTGTAAGAATAATACAAGAGCCAAAACTCTATATGGCAGCCCCCTTCTCTCTCTCCTTATCATATCAAGCATAAATCAAACACTAATGTGACATTAACACAATAAAGGAGACCATGAGTCAATATATATGTCCATGTCACATTTAATGCATCTCATCATGAACCAAGCTCATAATTTCCACCAAAATAAACATTAACCCAAATGTTTATGACAACAAAAAGATACGGCAACATCTAAAGTAAATTCGTGATGGATCACAAGGATACCCCTCACCTGTATATACATACCCGCATCCTCATTCCGACTGAATGCGGATGCGATGAGACTAAAGTAATCCAGCAAATCTAATACTAGGATCCGGCTTAAACCAAAACCCACTAGTATGATCCGTCCGATCATGATCCGTGCACTACTGCACGTATATGATCGAACCCTGCCATATATCATACGGCCTCTACAACGTTTCGCCTGAAACAAGAGAAACTGTCTGTGGAGGACTGTAAAGACTCGTCAATACTTTAGCTGTGGATTTAACCACTAGCACGTCAGAGGTACTAGCCGTACATAACGGGCTACCAGGTATTGACCAAAAGAGAGGTCGATGAGTGAACTCATCCTGACACCCTACTGAGCCTGTCAGTGACAATATCCGTACAGTCCGGTCCGTTCGTCTATGAGCATCGCATGGCGGGCCTAGGGGGTTGGTAAAAGTCAGAACCCCAAAAGCGGTACAAGTCGTGTCGGAGTGTAGCCCAGAACACACTGAGATACTACTGGAATACCTACCAGTAAATCTCCTGCCTTGGCCAAGGACTTCGTGTAATGGCTCTCCAAGACATAGCGTGATCTCACCCCCAATACCAGGAGAGACGAAACCCCTGTCGATCCGCTCACTGCCTCCATGTGGCTCGGGACTGTACCCAACTAAAACCTGTTTGCACTACTCTTTTGAGCCGTGGTAGGGTGGTAATCAAAGTGCAGTGGGAACTCACATGAGACAAATGACGATCTCAGGTCGATGAATTAAGCAGTATACGTGTCACCAGGGAACTGCTATCTGACGTCTGGTATAATACCAACTAGCATGTTCCCGACGAGTCTTGTCCGGTGTACTCATAACCCAATGAGCACCTGTATACATCTTAGGTGAACCAACTGACAAAAATGGCTTGTGAGACCAGCCACCGCCCCTCGTCGGGGTCTCGACTGCATACACTAGTCTACTCTGGAGTATCGATGCCCTGTCTCAAAAACTCCCACGACTAGGGACTATTTAAGGATGTGCTTATAGACCCCAGCTCCCACTTATATTATCGCCATCATACTACTGGCAGTCAAGCAAGAATCTTAAGGGCTCTATCAACGTGTAATAGCGACCTGTAAGGTCACCTAAAGCAGCACACGATGATAAAGACAAATCATGGTAGCATACTATTCTCTATCAACATGTAATAGTGAACTACAATGTCACCTAAAGTATGTACACGATGATAAAGACAAACCAGATCGTATACAAACCTCCCGAGTAAGACTGTCCTACCGGTATAGGTCCTCCCTCAATCATTGCAATCACGAGCCTGCGATCCAATAATTGACTCTGAGGGCACTATATCCAACAACATCTAGATAATAAGTTGACTGGATCTGACTTTTATGACTGGCAAAGGTCTGTCCAGATGTCCATTGCCTATGACAAACCGGACTACCCTATTACTACTCAAGCCCCCGCCGTCCTAGGTCCAGTTTCCACCGTCACCGATATGGACATCCATCAGACAAGGTAAAAGGATAGTGTGAATGCCAACTGCCTCGTGTTGGCTTCAGTTGATAGTGTATACCAGAAGAAGCACGGGAAGATGGACTTAGTTTCCATCTTCCTCCATAACAATGATTTATATGGAGAGCAATCTCGTATCACAAGATATGAGACCACGAACGAATTCCTTTAAGCGAGGCTGGCCGTCGGGTCATTTGTAAGGGATGACGTCCTTACGATGACTAGATATATTGATGAGCTCACGGACCTGGAGACCACGTTGGGAAACAGGTCATATGCTGACTTATTTCCACAGTCCCTACCCTCTACTTACACCCTGAAAGAAACTAGGGAGACACCCGCTCTGCTTAATAGGGACCTTCTTCTTCTGCATCCAGGGCGAAAGCAAAGGGTGAAAAGAAGAAAACCTCCTCAAAGCCGATATACGGTGTCAATGAAGTAGAAGGAAAGGGATGAGCAAAAGTTTCGGGACTTGGTGTAGGAAATATGGATGTTCCTATTGTTATGGAAAAGGGCATTGGCAGAAAGATTGCAGGGCTTTGGAAGTCAGTAGCCAGGATTCGAAGCAAGTTGTAGTTTCGGCCTCGGGTGTGTTTGTAATTGAGAACTGTTTGTCAATTAACTTTACTTCCTGGGTACTACATACCGGATTAGAATCTCATATCTATAATTCATTATATGCTTTGGGAAACCGTAGAGTTATCAAGGTAGGTGATATGTCTCTCAGAGTTGTGAACAGAATGAGCATGGACGCTGAATCCGTGGGGGAATATCGCCTAGGACTGACAAGTGAGAAGATATTGATTCTACGTAACTATTTGTATGTACCTAGTTTGACTTGTAATATCATATCAGTATCCTCACTTTATAGAGAGGCATATGATTTTACATTCCTAAGCGATGTGGTAAACATCAACCTAAATCAAGTTCTGATTGGGTCCGGTACATTAGATAACGGTATATACGTATTAAATCAAGCTCAGGTTTTCAATGTCCAGAACACACTTAAAAGAAAGTCTTTGGAAGTAAATCAGGCTTTCTTATGGCATTGTAGACTAGGTCACATCAATGAAACACGGTTGACTAAGTTACATAGATAAGGGTATTTGAATCCGTTCGAATATCAATCTTATACTACTTGTGAATCTTGTCTCATGGGAAAGATGACAAAGACTCCGTTTACTGGACACGGAGTAAGAGCGACCGAGCCCTTAGGACTCGTACACAGTGACGTGTGAGGTCCAATGTCTACACATGAAAGAGGTGGTCATTCATACTTCATTACTTTTATGGATGATTTCTCTAGGTGTGGACATATCTTCTTGATGAACTATAAATCCGAGGCCTTTGAGAAATTCCGGGAATACAAGAATGAAGTGGAAAACCAAACAGGCAAAAGTATCAAGACACTAAGATCTGATCGAGGTGGTGAATACTTAAGTGTTGAGTTCCTGGGATACTTAAAAGAGAATGGAATTCTCTCTCAGCTTACTCCTCCATATACACCACAACACAATGGTGTATCGGAAAGGCGGAATCGAACCCTATTGGATATGGTTCGTTCCATGATGAGTAAGGCTGAGTTACCGCGATCATTCTGGGGTTATGCACTAGAATCAGCTGCATATCTTTTGAACAAGTTTCCAACCAAGACTGTGCCTACAACACCATATCAGATGTGGAGTGGAAAGAAACCCTATCTTCAGTGCTTGAAGACATGGGGATGTCCAGCTTTTGTTAAAAAGCAGCATGCAGACAAGCTCGAGGCACACTTAGTACAGTGTAAGTTTGTGGGATATCCACAGAACTCCAAGGGGTATTATTTCTATTACGCAGAGGAACAAAAGGTTTTTGTTCCTCGTCATGCCCACTTTTTGGAAGCTGAATTTATAGAAAATCAGAAGAGTGGGAGCGCAATAGAACTGGAAGAAATTCTAGAACCACAAGCCGTTACTGAAAGTATGGTAGAACCAAAAGTTTCAGAAGAAAAAGGCATCCCAGCGCCTATCCGCAGAAGTAGCAGACAGTCTCATCCGCCAGAGAAATATTACGGTTTTCTCATAGACGGGGATCGAGAGGATTGCATCATTGACAATGATGACCCTACTAGTTTCCAGCAAGCCATTCAGAGCGGCAACTCAGTAAGATGGCTGGATGCAATGCAGAACGAAATGGAGTCCATGTAAACGAACAAAGTATGGACTTTGGACATTGATCCAGATGGGGTAAAACCCGTAGGATGCAAATGGATCTTCAGAAGGAAGATTGGTGTAGATGGACAGGTTGAAACTTATAATGCTAGACTTGTTGCAAAGGGTTTTCATCAAAGACCTGGTTTGGACTATGACGAATCCTTTTTTCCAGTGGCTATGCTCAAATCCATTTGGGTCCTTCTTGCCATTGTTGCCTTCCACGATTATGAGATCTGGCAGATGGACGAAAATACGGCTTTTCTAAATGGTAATTTGGAAGAGTGCATCTATATGGATCAGCCAGAGGGATTCATTCAGAGTGGGAGCAGTAGTAAAGTGTGCATGTTGCTTAAGTCCATTTATTGACTAAAGCAGGCATCGCGGAGTTGGAACATCTGTTTTGATGATACTGTTAAAGAATTCAACTTTATCAAAATCCAGATGAACCATGCATATATAGTAAGATTGTGGAGAGAACTGTAATATTCCTCGTCTTGTACGTGGATGACATTCTCTTAATAGAAAATGATATTCCTATGCTACAGTCAGTCAAAGGATTCTTGTCACAGAAGTTCTCCATGAAGGACCTGTGTTATGCTTCCTACGTTCTGGGGATCCAGATCTATCTTGATAGATCAAAGAGGATGTTGGGACTTTCGCAGTCCAGGTACATAGACACCATATTGAAAAGATTCAGTATGTAAGATTCTTAGCACGGTAACCTACCGGCTTGTCACGGAATTACCATCTCCAAAGAGATGTCTCTCAATATTGATTTAGAAAGGGCTCGCATGTCGATTATACCCTAAGCTTCTGCGGTAGGCTCTATAATGTATGCGATGTTATGTACCGGACCAGATGTAGCAAACGCATTAAGCGTTGTAAGACGGTATCAGGCAAACCTAGGGGAGAAGAACTGGATAGCAGTAAAGAACATTCTCAAGTACCTGAAGAGGACTAAGGAGATGTTCTTGGGGTATGGCGGAAAAGACCTCCAGATCGAGGCCTTTGCTGACTCCAGCTTCCAGAGTGACAAGGATGACTCCAAGTCCACGTCGGGTTATGTCTTTACCCTCAATGGAGGGGCGGTATGTTGGAAGAGTTCCAAGCAGGACACCGTTCCTGACTCGACGATGGAAGCAGAGTACATTGCTGCTTGTGATGACGCCAAAGAAGCTGTCTTGATGAAGAAGTTCCTCACAGAACTTCAGGTGGTTCCTACCAGTGTTGATCCGATACCTCTGTATTGCGACAACAACGGCGCTATAGCTTTATCGAAGGAAAACAGGTCCCATCAAAAGTCCAGACACATCTTAAGGCGGTATCACCTGATCAGGAAGATCGTAGATCGTCCGGAGATCGAGGTGAAGAGAGTAAATACAGAGAATAACACTGCTGGTCCATTCACAAAGGCCATTCCTCAGACGCAGTTCGAGAGGCTATTCAAGATGATAGGTCTACGATATGCCAGCACATGGCCCTAGTGCAAGTGGGAGATTGTCAGTGTATATGCCCTAGAGGCCATTATTGTATCATACTGGATTGTATATTACTTAATAGAAGCTTGGGATATTCACAGTTGTATTGACAATCATGCTAGAAATGGTAGTATGCTACTTGGATTGTTTCTACTTTAATATGTGCATATGTTTCTTTTAACATATCGCTTATACATACTAGTAGAGCCCTTAGGATATTTGCTTGATTACCAGTGTTGTGATGGCAGTCACACTAGTGGGGGCTGGGTAGTCTATAAGAAACATCCTTTACAAGTCTCTGGTCGTAGGATTATCGTGACAAGGCATTGATACTCCGGAGTAGATTGGTGTATACGCTTCTCATCACAGCATGGGGAGATGGCCTGTCCCACAACCATCAGTATTTCGTACTGGAGATTGTTGGGTTATACTGATGCCCGAGCCTCCAAACGAGGCGGTTTGCGGAACAAAATTTTTTCTAGGGTTTTAAAAGGGGTGCAAAGATAACTCAAAAACTCGGATCTTTACCATAAAACCAACTAGCAAAGATAGAAGAGCTATCTACTATGATGAAGGGTTATACCAAGATATTCGAGTCTTTCGATCTTCGTTCTTCATCATATGCTCCATGTGGCCTCCTTGAACTTGTTCGATCACCATCTCCGGCTCCATCGGTCCTCCGGGATCGAGCTTGTTCTTCGGCTTCCTTTTGTCGTAGATGATCCACCCGGGGAGTATGATCCATGGCTCTAGCTCCTAACTGTAAGTCCACGTTGCCCACCCCGATTCTTACGGGGAGGCGGAAATGGTAAAAAACAATTTTTTTTATGGCAAAGCAACATGGACTAAAAAGAGGATCTTTGCAAAACAAAAACCGAGCAAACTACATGAGGTTTTATCTACTATACTAAAGAGATTATACCTCACGATACCGGTCCTTCGGGTCTTCTCTCTGCTGTCTTCCTCGTCCATCCAAGCTCCGAGGATCGATCCGGATCTTGGTCACCTCCGCGGCCTCCTTGAGTCGAAGACGATCCACCCGAGAGTTTGTATTCCGAGCTCCACCTCAAGCCGAGGTAACTAGGGCAACAAGGTTGCTAAGCTTGATGCCCTAGGTTGTGTAGAAGAAGAAGATGGATGTGTTTGTCAATTTGGATCCTTATTTTCTCAACACATGAGATCAAAGGAAAAATCAAGAGGAGGAAGACAAAGGAGCAACCATAGAGCTTCTCATTTCAAGAGAGAGAATGAGAAAAGAATTATGAACCAAGAAGAATGAACCATGGAATAATAATCCATAAGCATCATCATTACTAATCTTTTCATGATAAAGTTGATGGTTACCTTGATTAGACCATTATCATCACAAAAATAAAATCAAAAACCAAAAGAAGACTCTAGATCTCACATGAAAGATCCTAGTCAACTTTGGTCTAAAGCTCAACAAAGTCAAGTATGGTCAAATGGTCAAAGCAATTAGTCATAACATAATTATCATTAAAAAAAGATTAGTAAATAATGTCCCCGGCTCATAATGGTTTTGACCGAACCAACTGCCAAAACCCCAATGAGAACGCCTCATAATGGTTTTGACCGAATCAACTGTCAAAACCTTAATGAGGCACCTCCTTCTTCTTCGCGCCTCACAGCTGTGCATACACACCCACATCCGCATTTTGTAGAATGCGAATGCACAGAAGACAAAACTAATCCATCCATACAATACTAGGATCCGGCTTAAATCAAAGCCCACTAGTATTGTCTGCCCGAACAGCATGCGCGCACAAGTGTACGTAAGTGATCGTAGCCTTGCCGTAAAACCATACGGCCTCTACACCTTTCGCTCAGTGGAGGGAAACTCTCTGTGTGGGACTCTAAAGACTCGACACTACGATGGCAGTAGGTTTAACCACAGACCGCATGCGGCACTATCTATACGTAACGGTCCCCAGGTAGATGTCGATAAGAAGGCCGATGAGGTAAACCCATCCGAACTCCTACTGAGCCTGAATGTGACAATCTCCGTACAGTCCGGTCTGTTCGTCTGAGAGTATCACATGGCGGGCCTAGGGGGGCGGTAAACGTCGGTCACCTAATAACGGTACAAGTCATGTCGGAGTGTAGCCCAGAACACCCTCACATAACACTGGAAACGCTACCAGTTGATCTCGCTTGCCCTGGCCAGGGACTTTGTGTAATGGCTCTCCTAGACACAGCACGATATCAACCCCCAATACCGGGAGAGACGAATCCTGTCTAACCGTCACTGCCTCCAAGTGCTTCGGGACTGCACCCAACTGCTACCTGTTTGCACGACTCATTTGATCCGTGGTAGGGTAGCAATCTAAGAACGGTGGGAACACACTCGAGGCGAAGTGACAGTGTCAAGTCAGCGGACTAAGCTGTACTCATGTCACCTGGGAACTGATAACTGACGATAGGTATAGTACCAACCAACAGTTCTTGACGAGTCCTGTCCAGTGTACTCATAACCTAAAGAGCACGCGCATACTATCTCAAGTACGACGTACTGACGGCTATGGGACAGACCATCTCCCCTGCTGGGATGAGCAGGGCATACGCTAGTCTACTCCAGAGTATCGATGCCCCGTCTCGATAATCCTACGACTAGGGACCTGTATAAGGATGTGCTTATAGATTACCCAGCCCGCACTAGTGTGACTGCCATCACAACGCTGGTAATCAAGCAAAGATCCTAAGGGCTCCACTAATGTGTATAGGCGATATGCTAAAAGAAACACATGCACACATTAAAGTAGAAACAAACCAAGTAGCATACTACCATTTCGAGCAAGATTGTCTATACAACTATGAATATCCCAAGCTTCCATCAAGTAATATACAAACTAGTATGATACAGTAATGGCCTCTAGGGCATATACACTAACAATCTCCCACTTGCACTAAGGCCATGTACTGGCGTATCGAAGACCTATCATCTCGATCAGCCGTTCGAACCGAATCTGGGGTAAGGCCTTCGTGAATGGATCTGCAGTGTTATTCTCCGAATTTACTCTCTTCACCTCGATCTCCCGGCGATCTACGATCTCCCTGATCTGGTGGTACCGCCTCAAAATGTGCATGGACTTCTGATGGGACCTGGGTTCCTTCGCCAAAGCTATAGAGCCGTTGTTGTCATGTTCATATCAGATTTTTGCATTTTCATACCGCCCAATTTTTATCACATTGCAGATCGGTAGGTACTCTTGAGCCGTGTTTGCTAGTCAATTGCAGGATACAGGTTCTCGGCTCTAAACGGTGAAATTCATGGAAAAACACGACAAAAATCCGGGTTCCTGCCATTCACAGATAAAACACGGATCTCCGCTCTTTATCCGTCTGCTGCCACTCACCAGTTTAAGAGACAAAATGGCAAATCAATGTCATTTTCATGCACAAGGCTCAATGGCAACACAAGATCCAAGAAATCTACGCGGAGCTCGAGGAAATCATGACAAAAAGATCCACATCAAATCAATTTTTGCTCAACAGAAATTCTGGAAAAATCGTGAAGAAAATCTGAAGAAAATCATATACCAGACATATGGGCACAGCAGACCAGGGGAGTACAAAAAAGCCCATGCCCCAACTCTCCTATAGGGCCGCGGATCCGCGGCCAATAAGGGGTATAGGCCGCGGATCCGCGGCCGTACTGGCCATTCAGTTGATGGGTTTTTTGGGGCAGATTGGTCATTCCATGTTAGTTCTGATTGTTGCCCTAGGTTTTCATTTTCCAGCCTATAAATAGCCCAGAACCTTGTGAAGCCAAGGGTGCATAATCTTGTATTTTTCTAGGCTTTAGAATACTTGTTCTTCTTCCTCTTCTCATCTCTTCTCCATTGAAAAACTTGTAGTGAGCTTTTGTGAGTGAAGAATGATGAATAAAGAAGTTCCTTTTGTTATTATATCTTGTCTTGTTCTTTAGTTAAATTATTATTGCTTTTAATTTCATTTGTTAACTTAGTTGTTGTTATTTCTTGTTGTTTCTTTCTTTTCTCTTTTCCTTTATCCTTAAACAACCATGACGCTTACGCTTGATCCTTGCCAAGGTGAGGTCGCAAATAGCTAGTTGTTATCTTCTAATCTCCTTCTTTCTATCTTCCTCTTTTGTTTTGTTTTCTTTTCATTATGATGTGTGAGTAGTTTCATACTTGTTAGGGTAGGATAAGGGAAGTTTGAGAGAAGGAAATCTCTCTCACTCTTTCCTTGCCCAACATCTTAAATCGACTCCCGTTAATTGAACCACAATCCGCTCCTTACGGCACCCTATCCTACATGATAGCGGTGATTCCGTAGTGAGACCGGTTGTGGTTGAATTAACCGGAGGTTATGGCTAAGAGCCAAGAACGGACGGACAAGCACCAAAACGAAGAACTTATGCGTTGGAAAGCCTAGCTTATACTCGCAAGTTCCTTCCTAGTCGTGCTAATCCCCGTTGTTTCCGATTACCGTAACACCGATATTAAGAGTGGCAACGAAAGAGGTGAGCGACTCCTAACTCAAACTAACCTAATCCTAACCCTAACAAGCTCTTTTTACATATCATTTTAACACTTAATTAATCACAACAAAATCTGGAAAACTGGACTTAACTCGTTAAAGCACTTAGAAAAAGATTCCCATCTCCCTGCGGACGACCCGTACTCAACCGGCTAGCTACAAGAGAAACCGTCTTGATTGCGGTAATTAACTAAACTTGAACACGCAGAATCTCTAACAATCAAATGGCGCCGTTGCCGGGGAGACGGTAGTTTATTTCTTTGTGTAATTTCGGGTTAACTTGTGAATATAAATATAACCGAAAAACAAAACAAAAAAATATACTTTGTAAAAAAAATCATCTTGTTATTTTTGATTAGTTTTTGTGCAAGTGTGCAGGATAATACGGAGTTCAAGTTCAGTGCCAAAGACGTGGGAAGATAGACCCATATTTCGCGGATACACCGCGACGGATCAAAACGAAGCAAACGGTCTACTGTAAAAATCTGGAGCAGATACAGTAAGCAAATCAAAATTCAGCACATCCAGACAAGTAGAGGACACCCAACAGAGCACAACCAACAAAATTGAAGGCCCAATTCCACCTTACTGCCGCGGAACCGCGGCATAAGCAAGCTTAGGCCGCGGAACCGCGGCCGTTTGGCTCCTTCAAGGTCCAAAAATTTCTGTAAGTCTCTCTCCTCCTCCCCACTTCTCTGAACTCCAATAAATTGTGTTTTCTGCAGCATTCTTTGTGCAAATTCTCTTCCCCTTCCAATAAACTGTTCTTGTGCAGGATTCTTTGCGCCGCGCTAAAAATAAAAATTGTTTGCAGTTGATTTGTTATCGCTTTGCATTCATTAATACGGACTTAAGGGGCTTGAAACCAATTCAGATTGGGTGGGGATTTCATCACCCTTCCCAGGACCCCAAAAATCACAAAAAGCATATGCATTGACCATTGTTAAATTAAAAAATACTAGACTCAGCCCTAAGGACTTCGCGCTCAATAGGACAGAGGACTAGTTACAGGCATCGGCCGTTTATCCTATCTGACTTTTGCGGTGCCTAGGAAAGTGTGACGAAGGTAAGTGGTTATTTAATTAAGGAACTTCGCGAAAGCGTTGGACAACCTCCCACTTACCTGGCACTTATCTGGCCGCATTAGACGGAGAAGAGGCGGTTTGAGGTCCTATTTCTAGCCCTCTGGAACAGTTAGGAGCTGTCTAGCAGACCTAGGTGACCCTAGATCTAGGAGAGATTATGCATATCTTATTTGTGATTGCTTAAAGCCGTAAGTCCGTACATATTTCTGTAAAGCTCTTTCTAAATAAAAAAGGAAAAAATCAAAAACTTTTATAAAAACTTGCCCTTTGTCGCCAAATCCATTTTTCACCCACCACCCATCGTTTTCTCCATTGACGTTTTCTTACCCTCACCTTCTCCGCTTTGACTATACTAAACTCGTTTAGTGTATGTCCACTTGGACTCGGGACACTAGCGCCCGCCTAGTCCGCGTTACGTTAGTCGCTACCGACTACGCGATCGACTCAGACGTCGAAACTCCGTCCACTCCTCTTTCACCCCTTCCTTTGCTGGCCAACTCTGACGTTGACCGGAATTCTGTTCATACATCTTCACCTTCACTTTCACCAACCTCTTCTTCCGCGATGTCGGGATTTAATCCGAACATCTCTTTGACTACCCCTGGATTGGCTCCACCTCCTACGGTGACCAATAACCCACCACCACCGCCTGTTGTAGCGCCGCAGCGAATCGCGCTCCAGGATCGTTTCTATCCCACCCGTTCTGCACTTCCCACCTGCCTTTCTCTTCCACCGGCCAATGGGGATAATTTTGAAATTAAGCCCCACTTCATCAACATGCTTCCACGATTTCATGGGCTTGAATCTGAAGATGCCTATATCTTCATCAATAAATTTCAAAACGTTTGTGCCATGATGAAAACTACCCAACTGTCGGACGATGCTATACGTCTACGGGTCATTCCGTTCACTTTATGCGATCTTACTGAAAAATGGCTGTATAGCACCGCTTCCCACTCCATAACCAGTTGGGATGAGTTTGTTAAAGCGTTTCTCAAAAAGTTCTATCCGAATCATAAAACCGCAAGGATTCGCAATGAAATCAACCAATTCTCTCAGCTTCCTTCTGAACCCTTCTGGAAGTGCTTTGACCGATACAAAGACCTTCTTGTTCAGTGTCCTCACCATGGTATCGAGAGATGGCAACTTTGCCAAACCTTATACGAGGGCCTGAACCCAGCAACGAAGCAGTTGTTGGAAACCATCTGTCAGGGCCACTTCCTATCGAAATCTGACGAGAAAGCATGGCAATTCTTTGACGACCTTGCGGAGCAAACGCTACAATGGGAGAGCACCAGACCGACTTCTTCTTCTTCTACCTCCACTTCTACCGGTCAGTCTAGGATAGGAATTCACCAACTTGATGTCTCTATTGCGATGAAAGCTGAAATGGCTGCAATAACAAGAAAGCTTGAAGCGATAGAGAGCAAATTTTCTTCTCCTGCTCCTGCCCCTGTTCTCCCCCTTCGTACCATTTGCGCTTGTTGTTCCGATCCTTCTCACTTAACCGAAGAGTGTCCTTACAATCCACCATCACAAGGACAGGATCAGGTTAATGCTGCATTCCAGCAAAAACCGAGGAATGATCCATACTCTTCCACCTATAATCCCGGTTGGAGGAACCACCCCAATTTCGCCTGGAATCAGAATCGGAATCAATTCCAAGGCAACAATTTCCAAAGGCCCCCTCCGCCGCAACAACAAGCGCAACAACAAACTCAACAGCAGTTTCAACAGCCCTTCCAACCCTAACCTTTCCAAAATCAGAAGAACAACTTTGCACCCAACAATTCTTTTCCACCAAACAACTTTGTTCCGTCAAACAACGATAAGGTTTCCTCGCTCGAACGAAGTCTGGAGGCGTTCGTAAAACAATCGACACAATCCACCGCCAACATCCAGTCTTCCATTCAGTCCTTAGTGCAACACACTGCCGCTCACGGGCAAAGCATCAAGACCATCGAGGCCCAGATTGCACAGCTGAATGCGGCCTTAAGCGAGCGAGAGAAGGGGAAGCTCCCGTCCCAACCACTCCCAAATCCCGGTCACCCACATAATGTACATGTTGCTCTTGAACAACAGAACCATAATGTGAGTGCCGTGACCACATTGAGATCGGGAAGGATGCTGCAAAACAACATTGGCACACGGATCAACGATGACACCTCGGCCGCTTCTTCTTCATCTTCTTCTCCTGCTTCTTCGTCTTCTGAGCCTATTCTCCGTTCTTCACAAGGCTCTCCTTCCTCTTCTTCTGCTCTGAACGGACCCACTTCTCACTCCACGAAAACACCTGTTCTGGGATCCGTTCCAACTCCACAATCTCCTCCTCTAGCATTAGACTCAACCAATTTTAAAAATGTTCCATTTCCAAACCGGTTGTGGTATAATAAACAAAATCCTCAAATGGAGAAGATTCTGGAGTTATTTAAGCAGGTTAACATTAACATTCCTCTTTTAGATGCTGTCCAACAAGTCCCGTCCTACGCGAAAATCTTAAAGGACCTGTGCACGAAAAATAGGAAGTCTCAGGTACCCAAGAAATTTTTCTTGGCTAGTGCTGTGAGTGATGCTCTTACCCAATCTTTACCACAAAAACGGAAGGACCCTGGCTGTCCTACGATTTCTATTACCATTGGGGATAAGAACATCAACCGCGCACTATTAGATCTTGGTGCCAGTGTTAACCTGCTTCCGTACTCAGTATACGAGCAATTAGGCGTAGGAGAGCTGAAACCTACGCACTGCACTCTCCAAATGGCCGACCGATCGATCACCCATCCTAGGAGTGAGCTAGAGGATGTGTTAATAAAAGTCGGGGACTTCATATTCCCCGTTGACTTCATTGTATTAGACACACAGCCTGTAGCTAACCCCCGGAATCAAATTCCGGTGATACTCGGTCGCCGATTCCTTGCAACCTCAAATGCTGTGATCAATTGTCGCAATGGATCGATGAACCTCTCTTTTGGAAACATGACGATTGAACTCAACAATTTTAGGTTGGGGAATCAGCCCTCCGAACCTAATGCTCATATACTGGACGTCTGCTCGATCCAGGAGATCACCCCGGAAGAATGTGAATTCGAGGAGTTTCTGTTTGATCACGATAATCTTGACGCCACTAGTGCGTTCCTCTGCGAACCTGCTGCTGTTTCTGCGCCCGACATTGACTACGAGTGTTTTACGTTCTCTAATGATCTTAACCGCGCACAACCCGAGTTTGAATCTTTCGAATTTTCGGATGAGTTACCTGAACCATCCAACTTGGTCGCCTACACTCGTTTTGAACCTTTGCTGGAGTCCTTTGAGTTCGAGACCTCTGCACCAATCTTGCCTTCAATCGTTTCACCTCCATCGCTCGAACTCAAGCCTTTGCCGTCTCACCTTAAGTATGCTTACTTAGGTGAAAACGAGACCCTCCCTGTCATCATTTCGGCTTCTCTAGCTCCAGAGCAAGAGAAAGCCCTTCTTGCGGTCTTGCACAGCAACAGGCAAGCTTTTGGTTGGTCCATGGCGGACATCAAGGGGATTAGTCCCCTGATCGTTGAGCATCACATTCATCTGATGGATGATGCCAAACCAGCCAAGGATCCATAAAGACGCCTCAATCCAGTCATGAAAGAGGCTGTGAAGAAGGAGATCGTAAAATGTCTAGATAGTGGTATCATTTACCCTATCTCCGATAGCCAGTGGGTTAGCCCCATCCATGTTGTTCCCAAGAAATCAGGTATAACGGTCATCACTAACGAGGCGAACGAGTTAATCCCTACTCGCACCCAAACTGGGTGGCGAGTGTGCATTGATTACAGAAAACTCAACGCCGCAACGCGGAAAGACCACTTTCCGCAACCTTTCATTGACCAAATGCTTGAACGATTGGCCGGACACGAGTACTACTGATTTCTTGATGGCTACTCCGGCTATAATCAGATTCCCATCGCCGAAAAAGACCAGGACAAGACCACTTTCACTTGTCCTTTCGGCACATTCGCATATCGTCGCATGCCCTTTGGGTTATGCAATGCGCCCGCTACCTTCCAGCGGTGTATGATGGGAATCTTCTCAGACATGGTGGAAAAATTTCTGGAGATCTTCATGGAAGATTTCTCCATCTTCGGCGATGCCTTCAACGAGTGTTTGCTGCATCTTGACGCTGTCCTTACCCGATGTAAGGACAAGAATCTCACTTTGATTTGGGAGAAGTGCCACTTCATAGTGCGCGAAGGTATTGTCTTAGGACATATCATCTCGCAAAATGGCATAGAGGTTGACAAAGCAAAGATTGAGGTCATTTCCAATCTTCCTCCTCCCCGATGCGTCAGAGATATCCGAGCCTTCCTTGGCCATGCCGGTTTTTATAGACGGTTCATCAAGGACTCTAGCAAGATTGCTAGGCCCTTGACTCTTTTGCTGGCCAAGGATACGCCATTCGATTTCAACTCGAGCTGTGTGACTGCATTCGAGTCATTGAAAACCTCACTCACTTCTGATCCCGTTCTCTCTTCACCTAACTGGACGCACCCATTCGAGATTATGTGCGATGCATCCGACTTTGCTATTGGTGCTGTCCTTGGACAACATATCGACAAGATGCCGCACGTAATCTATTATGCGAGCCGAACCCTGAACGTTGCCCAACTCAATTATACAACAACTGAGAAGGAATTCTTAGCTGTTGTATTTGCTTTAGAAAAGTTCAGGCCCTACCTCATCGGCTCTCCAGTCATTGTCTACACTGACCATTCTGCTCTACGCCATCTTTTTGCGAAGAAAGATGCAAAATCTCGGTTAATACGTTTGATCCTCTTGCTTCAAGAGTTTGACCTTGTCAATAAGGACAAACAAGGATGTGAAAAAGTAGTTGCCGACCATCTCTCACGACTTCCTTCTTCGCCTTCGCTTCCAATTCCGATCAACGACGTTTTCCCGGATGAACAGCTCTTGACAGTATCTTGCGAACCCTGGTTCGCAGATATTGTGAACTATTTGGCCACGGGATTACTACCGACTGAATGGTCAAGTCAGGACAGACTTCGCTTCTTATCCCAAGTAAAACACTTTTACTGGGACGAACCCTATCTATTCAAGTACTGTCCCGACCAGATTATTCGTCGGTGTGTCCCTGACGAGGAATTCAAGAGTGTGCTGTCGTTTTGCCACGATCAAGCGTGTGGCGGGCATTTTGGCCCCAGAAAGACAGCTGAGAAGATCTTGCAATGTGGTTTCTACTGGCCACAACTCTTCAAAGACGCTCATGACTATTGCAAGACTTGCTCCCGGTGCCAACACTTGGGCCGGATATCCCGAAGGAACGAGATGGCGCTCCAACCAATCTTGGTTATGGAGATTTTCAATGTTTGGGGGATAGATTTCATGGGGCTGTTTCCCAGCTCTTTCGGGAACTTTACATCCTTCTCGCTGTTGATTACGTCTCTAAATGGGTCGAGGCTGTGCCCAGCCGGACTAACGATAACAAGGTTGTCGTTAGGTTTTTTAAAGAAAACATTTTCTCCCGGTTTGGGCACCCCCGAGCGATCATTAGCGACAATGGAAGTCATTTCTGCAATAAGACTTTCGAGGCCTTGATGCGGAAATACTCCATTAATCATAAGCTCTCTACGCCCTACCACCCCCAAACCTGCGGGCAGGCCGAAGTTTCAAATCGGCAAATCAAGCAGATACTGGAGAAGACGGTTTCCAAGAACCGTAAGGATTGGTCGCTGAAACTCACTGATGCCCTTTGGGCATTTCGAACCGCTTATAAGACCGACCTTGGCATGTCTCCCTATCGGCTTGTGTACGGAAAAGCCTTCCACCTACCGTCGAAATAGAGCATCGCGCATTTTGGGCGATAAAAGAGTTGAATCTGTCTCTCGAAGCTGCGGGCAGCCAGCGGAAACTGCAGTTGAACGAACTGAGCGAGTTTAGGGATGAGGCTTACGATAACGCGGTTGTCGTTAAGAATCGAACGAAGGTGTTTCACGATAAACACCTTTTGCGCAAAACCTTCGTACCTGGTCAGCAGGTACTGCTTTACGACACCCGACTTCACTTCCATCCAGGAAAGCTCAAATCTCGCTGGAAAGGGCCGTATTTTGTGCGGAATGTATATCCGCAGGGCGCTGTGGATTTGGAAAATCCAAAGGATGGTTCATTTTTCAAAGTGAACGGACACCGACTAAAACCGTACCTTAGCGCCGAACCAACAGAGGAGCTCCTGGTCTTACAGGAGCCGGTTTACCCTGCATAATCTTCCTCTGCCTACCTTCAAACTTCGGTTATCCAGCCAAGAACAGTGGACACTGTTCCAAATAAGTTTGGGGGTATGTATATACCATTTTGTATATATTTGTCGATATTCGTTTTCTTTTCTTTAAAAACAAAAACAAAAAAAAATTTTGTGTATCGCTAACCGATAATTTTGACCCTTCAAATGATCTCTTCATGCAATGACAGTGAGGACACTGTCCAGTTTAAGTTTGGGGGTACGCTCGGTACGCATTTCTTACTTTCGCATTCATATGTATATTTTGCATTTGCATATTTAAATCCATAAAATCCATAAAAATCTGAAAATTTTCTAAAAACATAAAAACTTTTCTGTCAAGTTAGCTAGTGGGAGGACTCTGATTCAACATTTCGACGGTTTTGTTTGATAAAATAAGAATAACTAAATCTTATGTTTAGATTCTGAAAACCTGAAAGATAACTCTCATTTGAAGTTAACTATAGCTGATATACGTCTTTACATCACATTACACGTGTCGTGAGTTTTTGGGAATTAGATGACAAGTCTTTTATGTTGAAAAACTTTTAAATGGATCAATGATTTTTTGAGGATCAAATAGGTTTGTTCTGAAATAAGTAATATCAAGAATAGTTTATGAAGTGAGTGAATGTGAAGGAATGTCATTGATGCCTTAATTGGAACTAAGTCTGAAAAATAACCCTTCTGAAACTTGATTGGAATGATTACACACCGAACCCACTAAACACGTCTTTTATCCAAAAAAATAACTGAACTGCCGGTTATATCTCCGTTCGTATTAAAATCATCTGATTTTCACGCCAAACTGTCTTTTGTTTTTGGACCTAGGTAACTTGAGTAATTAAGTCCGCTGGGGTGTTTCTACACCTAATGCCTTAAAACCAACTGGTTTGGGTGCATTGGCCCAAATCTCGCTAAGAAGCCTAGAAAGTCCAGATTAAAACAAAATCAAGCAAGTGTTCTCTCCGAGTTAAAATTCCTAACGGTTCTTTGTGTGAGAATAATCTTGATAAAAGACAGGCTTTTATAAAAAATTTAGCGGAGATATGAAGGTTTTACTCTATGATAAAGACTATTGCACGTTCACAGAGGTGTGTATGAAATGAAAACAAGAAAAAGGTGGAGTGAAGAATAAGACCTAGTTTCCTGTTAAGGAAGATAGAAATTCTAAAGTTGAAACTTTACTGGAAAACGAAACGTGAAAAATGCTTAACTCTTTATAAAACTTATGTGATCCTTTCAAAATTTTTATCTGGGCTTTATTGTGTGACATGATGACGTAAATCGATCCTTCTGGAAAATTAACGACACTATTTGCACTGCACGTAAAGACATATAAAATCTATAGTTAAATAAGAAGCGAGGTGTGAAAAATAAAGGTTTGATAGTCTAGACTTAGGATCATAGAATTGTTATTTTCTAAAACAAAACTTTAGGATTTGAATCTTAGTTATTTTACAAAA
The DNA here is from genome assembly GCA_030015575.1 of Agapanthus africanus. Classification (NCBI taxonomy): domain Eukaryota; kingdom Viridiplantae; phylum Streptophyta; class Magnoliopsida; order Asparagales; family Amaryllidaceae; genus Agapanthus; species Agapanthus africanus. Next base: position 281,156,904 of record JASDDO010000022.1, read on the forward strand.
CCAACTTGACCGGATTTTGTGGGTAGTATCCGCTGAAAACCCTCAGGAGACAACACTCCTCCTACTAGGGACACCTAGAGGTTTAACGACTTGTTGCACAAGCTCAGTGCAATCGCGTTCCCTGCAAAAGTGAGGTTAGGAAATTTTTTGTGAATAAATTGGCTTTGCTCGGGACGAGCAAATGATAAGTTTGGGGGTATTTGTTCATATCAGATTTTTGCATTTTCATACCGCCCAATTTTTATCACATTGCAGATCGGTAGGTACTCTTGAGCCGTGTTTGCTAGTCAATTGCAGGATACAGGTTCTCGGCTCTAAACGGTGAAATTCATGTAAAAACACGACAAAAATCCGGGTTCCTGCCATTCACAGATAAAACACGGATCTCCGTTCTTTATCCGTCTGCTACCACTCACCGGTTTAAGAGACAAAATGGCAAATCAATGTCATTTTCATGCACAAGGCTCAATGGCAACACAAGATCCAAGAAATCTACGCGGAGCTCGAGGAAATCATGAAAAAAAGATCCACATCAAATCACTTTTTGCTCAACAGAAATTCTGGAAAAATCGTGAAGAAAATCTGAAGAAAATCATATACCAGACACATGGGCACAACAGACCAGGGGAGTACAAAAAAGCCCATGCCCCAACTCTCCTATAGGGCCGCGGATCCACGGCCAATAAGGGGTATAGGCCGCGGATCCGCGGCCGTACTGGCCATTCAGTTGATGGGTTTTTGGGGGCAGATTGGTCATTCCATGTTAATTCTGATTGTTGCCCTAGGTTTTCATTTTCCATCCTATAAATAGCACAGAACCTTGTGAAGCCAAGGGTGCATAATCTTGTATTTTTCTAGGCTTTAGAATACTTGTTCTTCTTTCTCTTCTCATCTCTTCTCCATTGAAAAACTTGTAGTGAGCTTTTATGAGTGAAGAATGATGAATAAAGAAGTTCCTTTTGTTATTATATCTTGTCTTGTTCTTTAGTTAAATTATTATTGCTTTTAATTTTCATTTGTTAACTTAGTTGTTGTTATTTCTTGTTGTTTCTTTCTTTTCTCTTTTCCTTTATCCTTAAACAACCATGACGCTTACGCTTAATCCTTGCCAAGGTGAGGTCGCAAATAGCTAGTTGTTATCTTCTAATCTCCTTCTTTCTATCTTCCTCTTTTGTTTTGTTTTCTTTTCATTATGATGTGTGAGTAGTTTCATACTTGTTAGGGTAGGATAAGGGAAGTTTGAGAGAAGGAAATCTCTCTCACTCTTTCCTTGCCCAACATCTTAAATCGACTCCCGTTAATTGAACCACAATCCGCTCCTTACGGCACCCTATCCTACATGATAGCGGTGATTCCGTAGTGAGACCGGTTGTGGTTGAATTAACCGGAGGTTATGGCTAAGAGCCAAGAACGGACGGACAAGCACCGAAAGGAAGAACTTATGCGTTGGAAAGCCTAGCTTATACTCGCAAGTTCCTTCCTAGTCGTGCTAATCCCCGTTGTTGCCGATTACCGTAACACCGATATTAAGAGTGGCAACGAAAGAGGTGAGCGACTCCTAACTCAAACTAACCTAATCCTAACCCTAACAAGCTCTCTTTACATATCATTTTAACACTTAATTAATCACAACAAAATCTGGAAAACTGGACTTAACTCGTTAAAGCACTTAGAAAAAGATTCTCATCTCCTTGCGGACGACCCATACTCAACCGGCTAGCTACAAGCGAAACCGTTTTGATTGCGGTTATTAACTAAACTTGAACACGTAGAATCTCTAACAATCATGTTACAATACAGCGGTATTGGATCAACAATGGTAGGAACCACCTAAAGCTCCGTGAGGAACTTCTTCATCCAGACAGCTTCCTTTGCGGCATCGCAAGCAGCTATGTACTCCGCTTCCATAGTTGAGTCAGCAACGGTTTCCTGCTTGGAGCCCTTCCAGCAAACCGCCCCTCCATTGAGGGTAAAGACATAACCCGACATGGACTTAGAGTCATCCTTTTCACTCTGGAAGCTGGAGTGAGCAAAGGCCTCGATCTGGAGGTCTTTTCCGCCATACACCAAGAACATCTCCTTAGTCCTTCTCAGGTACATGAGAATGTTCTTTACTGCTATCCAGTGTTTCTCCCCTGGGTCTGACTGATACCAGCTTACAACGCTCAATGCGTATGCTACATCTGGTCTAGTACAAAACATCGCATACATTATAGAGCCTACCGCAGATGCGTAGGGTATAGCTGACATGCGAGCCCTTTCCAAATCAGTATTGGGAGACATCTCTTTAGAGAGGGTGATTCCGTGACAAGCCGGTAGATTACCGCGCTTCGAATCTTCTATACTGAATCGTTTCAGTATGGTGTCGATGTACCTGGACTGCGAAAGTCCCAACATCCTCTTAGATCTATCACGATAGATCTGGATCCCCAGAATGTAGTTGGCATCGCCCAGGTCCTTCATGGAGAACCTCTGTGACAAGAATCCTTTGACTGACTGTAGCATAGGAATGTCATTTCCTATTAGGAGAATGTCATCCACGTACAAGACGAGAAATACCACAGTTCTCTCTACAATCTTACTGTAAATGCATGGCTCATCTGAGTTTTTGATAAAGTCGAATTCTTTGACAATATCATCAAAGCAGATGTTCCAACTCTGCGATGCCTGCTTCAGTCCATAGAAGGACTTAAGCAACTTGCACACTTTACCGCTACTCCCACTCTGAATGAATCCCTCTGGCTGATCCATATAGACGCACTCTTCCAAATTTTCATTTAGGAAAGCCGTCTTTACGTCCATCTGCCAGATCTCATAATCATGGAAGGCAATAATGGCAAGAAGGATCCGAATGGATTTGAGCATAGCTACTGAAGAAAAGGTCTCGTCATAGTCCAAACCTGGTCTTTGACGAAAACCCTTTGCAACAAGTCTAGCTTTATAGGTTTCAACCTGCCCGTCTATACCAATCTTCTTTCTGAAGATCCATTTGCAGCCTACGGGTTTTTCCTCTTCTGGAGGAAAGTCCAAAGTCCAAACTTTCTTGGTGTACATGGACTCCATCTCGGTCCGCATTGCATCCAGCCATTTTACTGAGTCACTGCTCTGAATAGCTTGCTGGAACCTAGTAGGCTCATCATAATCAATGGTGCAATCCTCTCTATCCCCGTCTATGAGAAAACTGTAGTATCTCTCGGGCGGATGAGACTGCCTACTACTCCTGCGGAGCGGCGCAGGAATGTCCGGTTCTCCTGAAATTTCTGGTTCTTCCAAGCTTTTAGTAATAGCTTGTGGTTCTGGAATTTCTTCCAGTTCTATTGCGCTCCCACTTATCTGACTTTCCGAAAATTCAGTTTCCAAGAAATGGGCATGCTGAGAAACAAAAACCTTTTGTTCCTCTGCGGAATAGAAAAGATACCCCTGGAGTTCTTGGGGTATCCCACAAACTAACACAGTACTGAGCATGCCTCGAGCTTGTACGCATGCTGCTTCTTTACAAAAGCTGGACATCCCCATGTCATAAGATACTTAAGACAGGGTTTCTTCCCACTCCACATCTGATATGGGGTGGTAGGAACAGTCTTGGTTGCATCCTTTTTCAGAAGATATGCAGTTGTTTCAAGTGCATAACCCTAGAAAGATCGCGGCAACTCAGCCTTACTCATCATGGAACGAACCATATCTAATAGGGCTCGATTCCGCCTTTCAGATACACCGTTGTGTTGTGGTGTGTATGGAGGAGTAAGCTGAGAGAGAATTCCATTCTCTTTTAAGTAGTCCAGAAACTCGGAACTCAAGTATTCACCACCTCGATCAGATCTCAGTGTCTTTATACTCTTGTCTATTTGTTTTTCAATTTCATTCTTGTATTCCTGAAATTTCTCAAAGGCCTCGGATTTATGCTTCATCAAGAAGACATGTCCATATCTAGAGAAATCATCCGTAAAAGAAATGAAGTATGAATAACCCCTTCGCGCATGTGTAGACATTGGACCACATACGTCACTGTGTATGAGTCCCAAGAGCTCGCTCGCTCTTACTCCGTGTCCAGTGAACAGAGTCTTTGTCATCTTTCCCATGAGACAAGATTCACAAGTAGCATAAGACTGATACTCGAACGGATTCAAGTATACCTCTTTATGTAACTTTGTTAACCGTGTCTCATTAATGTGACCCAGTCTACAATGCCATAAGAAAGCCTGATTTGTTGCCAGAGACTTTCTTTTAAGTGTGTTCTGGACACTGAAAATCTGAGCTTGATTTAATACGTATATCCCGTTTTCTAATGTACCTGACCCAATCAGAACTTGATTTAGGTGGATGTGGACCACATCGCTTACAAAAGTAAAATCATATCCTTCCTTAGAAAGTAAGGATACAGATATGATATTACAAGTCGCACTAGGTACATACAAACAGTTACGCAGAATCAATATCTGCCCAGTTGTCAGTCCAAGATGATATTCCCCTACGGATTCAGCGTCCATGCTCATTCCGTTAGCAACCCTGAGAGTCATATCACCTTTCCTGATAACCTTACGGTTTCTCAGAGCCTGTAACGAATTACAGATGTGAGATCCTAATCCGGTATCCAATACCCAGGAAGTAGGGTTAATTGACATACAGTTTTCTAGCCAATGCCACAACATGCTTCGAATCATGGCTACTGGCTTTGCTAGCCCTGCAATCCTTTTGCCAATGTTCATTCCCGTAATAATAGGAATGTCCCTCCTTTACTACATCCAGTCCCGAAACTTTTGCCCTTCCCTTTCCTTCTACTACCCTGGTTTCCTTCAGGGTATAAGTAGAGGGCAGAGACTGTAGAATCAAGTCAGTATATGACACGTTCTTCAACGTGGTCTTCAGGTCCGTGAGCTCATCAAAATAGCTGGTCCCTGTAAGGACGTTGCCCCCTATAGATGACCCGATAGCCAACCTCGCTTGAAGCAATTCGTTCGAGGTCTCATATCTTGCAATACGAGATTGCTCTCCATATAAATCTTTGTTATGGAGAAAGATAGAAACTAAGTCCATCTTCTCGTGCTGCTTCTGGTATGTACCATCAACTGAGGCCAACACAAGGCACTTGGCTTTTACACAGTCTTTTTCCGATGTCTTACGGATATCAATATCCGTGACAGGGGAAACTGGTCCTGAGATGGCAGGGGTTTGATTAGTTAAGAGGTGTCCCAGCTTGTCATGGGCAATGGACATCTGGACAGACCTTTGCGAATCATAACAGTCAGATTCAGCCATTTTATTATCTAGATGTAACCTATGTGTGGTCACTGGGTCGCTGCAATTAAGAGAGAGAGAAGAAAACACTCAGCATGATACTCTTGCAACTTTAGATTGGTTTTTAGTTTATCTAAACAGGATGGCTCCCACTGTTTCTCGAATCCTTCCTCAAACCAAAAAGGAAGAATTAGTCGGGATCATTCTCACCGTACAATACTTGCTTAACCGTTCAGCCAGGCCAGTGTTGGTACTTCGAGGGAGGTTTTCCAACGCTTTCGCGAAGTTCCTTAATTAAATTACCTCTTTTCCCTATGGGCGTAGCCCCACTAACACCTTTCTAGACACCTACTTGGTTTATAGCATTGATCGTTAAGTGAGAAATTTCCCGAGGAGTAGCATATACTCACAGTAGGATCGGGATCCAAATATCATCGTGTGATAAAACTGAAGGAATCCTACCAGAATCATCACACTCCAAATGATATGCAGCGCTAGCAAGTTTCAGTTTCTTTTGAAACTCCCGATGTGGATTTTTTCCCCATGCTCTTATGACCTTGACGAAGGTCAACAAATCATAAGTCACATGTCAAGTTCTACCCGTCATTATTCAGGTTAATTTGAACCCACCCGTATATACCCTTGACGAAGGTCAACAAGGTAATACGACTGTCTCAAACCAACGCATCTATCTATGCTACATATGAACACCCAACAGCTACCAATCACTATGCCTTGATGAAGGTCAACAAACATAGCTTGAATACTATTGAATATTCATATGAAATGACGGAGGGCTATGAATGGTTTTGGGGAAACCGTGAACGTAGTGAAATTGATATAATCGAAGGAACCTTGATATCTTTTAAAAGGAGTGGTTTAAGTTCCGCGTTTTTAAAAGTTTTCTGTTTTGAAAAGAAACCGAGTGGTTTTGAAATTGTTCCAACGACTTTAACTTTGGTTTATTTTCTTGAATTAATTTAATGCGTCCCATCATTTAATCCTACCATTGCAGAAAACAGCGAAAATATGACGTACGCTTATGCCATCCGCATTCGCCATGGGGCCCCGTCATCACCCGTTAGGTTACTTAACTAACGACAGAGCGGGGGCTGGACTAGCGCGGATGCAAAACATAAGCAACGCCTACTAGATATCATATATAGATATATACATTCTTCAGATGCAATGATAGCCATTCCAGATCACAGATGAACACATTGGATATGCTAGGAATCCGCGTTTCGTTCGAGCCTGCAAAGAAAGACGGATTACATGGTCGCGATGAATAGCCAAACCCCACCCTAGACCCCTACGGGTGCGGCAAACTACCCGCCAAGTACCCGAAGTGAAGCAACCTCCCTCAACAACGTGAGTAGGCCACTCGGCACTTTGAGGTACCCGGTAGTTTGTGCACCCCACCTTGGTTCTATCCTAGGAGCAAAAACAGTAAAAAGAAATAATATACATTGGAGGCTATAACCTCATCCCGGATCTGCGGCCATAAAATAATATTACATCAATTTACATATTACATCAAATGAAAGAAAAAGAAAACTCTCATCTCACAACCCCCGGCTATTAATCCGCGACAATCCAACGATTTCATATACACAATCCATCAACATTACATATCACAGATATGCACAACCCCCACTAATCGACGTATAGCGATTAGTTGACGTTCAATGCATATATCACATCACAGATATAACCCATTAGCTAAAGTCTACAGAACTTCGATCAAAAATACGGATTTGTAACCACCCCAAACACAACTTTGTTCTCTGGAAAATCTGGGCAGAAACAAAATATTCTAAAAATCCTAAAACAGAACACTTAGCAATCTGCAGCAAAGACGAGTCGCAGAGTCAACTCGGCCGTGGATCCGCGGCGAGACGCATGGTCTCGCCGCGGTTCCGCGGCGCGTTGACCGAGTCAGTGGATTGTTTTTGCTGAGTATTCTTAGAAAACCCTGAGCCGATTTTTAAGGTATGTGGAATTATTTTTTGAGCCGTTTTAAAAATCGGCAGAAACATTAGTTTTCGGACGTGTTTTGTGATTTTTTCTCGGATCGAAATTCTAAATACTTTTCTAACTTGCTAGTTATTGTTTAGCTAGGCTCTGATACCACTGTAGGTCCGCGTTGCCCACCCTGGTTCTTATGGGGAGGCGGAAACGGGAAAAAACGAATTTTTTATAGCAAGGTAACATGGACTAAAAAGATGATCTTTCCTAAACAAAAACCTAGCAAACTACATGAGGTTCTATCTACAATGCTAAAGAGATTATACCTCACGATACCGGTCCTTCGGTTCTTCTCTCCGCTGTCCTCCTCGTCCATCCATGCTCCGAGGATCGATCCGGATCTTGGTCACCTCTGCGGCCTCCTTGAGTCGAAGACGATCCACCGGAGAATTTGTGTTCCGAGCTCCACCTCAAGCTGAGGTAACTAGGGCAACAAGGTTGCTAAGCTTGATGTCCTAGGTTGTGTAGAAGAAGAAGATGGATGTGTTTGTCAATTTGGATCCTTATTTTCTCAACACATGAGATCAAAGGAAAAATCAAGAGGTGGAAGATCAAGGAGAAACCATGGAGCTTCTCATTTCAAGAGAGAGAATGAGAAAATAATTATGAACCAAGAAGAATGAACCATGGAATAATAATCCATAAACATCATCATTACTAATCTTTTCATGATAAAGTTGATGGCTACCTTGATTAGACCATTATCATCACAAAAATAAAATCAAAAACCAAAAGAAGGCTCTAGATCTCACATGAAAGATCCTAGTCGACTTTGGTCAAATGGTCAACAAAGTAAAGTATGGTCAAATGGTCAAAGCAATTAGCCATAACATAATTAACACTAAAAAAAGATTAGTAAATAATGTCCCCGACTCATAATAGTTTTGACCGAACCAACTGCCAAAACCCTAATGAGCCCGACTCATAATGGTTTTGACCTAATCAACTGTCAAAACCCTAATGAGGCACCTTCTTCTTCTTCGCTCCTCACAGCTGTGCATACACACCCACATCCGCATTTTGTAGAATGCGAATGCACAGAAGACAAAACTAATCCATCCATACAATACTAGGATCCGGCTTAAACCAAAGCCCACTAGTATTGTCTGCCCGAACAGCATGCTCGCACAAGTGTACGTAAGTGATCGTAGCCTTGCCGTAAAACCATACGGCCTCTACACCTTTCGCTCAGTGGAGGGAAACTCTCTGTGTGGGACTCTAAAGACTCGACACTACGATGGCAGTGGGTTTAACCACAGACCGCATGCGGCAGTATCTATACGTAACGGTCCCCAGGTAGATGTCGATAAGAAGGCCGATGAGGTAAACCCATCCGAACTCCTACTGAGCCTGAATGTGACAATCTCCGTACAGTCCGGTCTGTTCGTCTGAGAGTATCGCATGGCAGGCCTAGGGGGCAGTAAACGTCAGTCCCCTAATAGCGGTACAAGTCATGTCGGAGTGTAGCCCAGAACACCCTGAGATAACACTGGAAACGCTACCAGTATATCTCGCTTGCGCTGGCCAGGGACTTTATGTAATGGCTCTCCTAGACACAGCGCGATATCAACCCCCAATACCGGGAGAAACGAATCCTGTCTAACCGTCATTGCCTCCAAGTGCTTCGGGACTGCACCCAACTGCTACCTTTTTGCACGACTCATTTGATCCGTGGTAGGGTAGCAATCTATGAACAGTGGGAACACACTCGAGGCGAAGTGACAGTGTCAAGTCAGCGGACTAAGCTGTACTCATGTCACCTGGGAACTGATAACTGACGATAGGTATAGTACCAACCAACAGTTCTTGACGAGTCCTGTCCAGTGTACTCGTAACCTAACGAGCACCCGCATACTATCTCAAGTACGACGTACTGACGGCTGTGGGACAGACCATCTCCCCTGCTGGGATGAGAAGCGCATACGGTAGTTTACTATGGAATATCGATGCCCCGTCTCGATAATCCTACGACTAGGGACCTGTATAAGGATGTGCTTATAGATTACCCAGCTCCCACTAGTGTGACTGCCATCACAACGCTGGTAATCAAGCAAAGATCCTAAGGGCTCCACTAATGTGTATAGGCGATATGCTAAAAGAAACACATGCACACATTAAAGTAGAAACAAACCAAGTAGCATACTACCATTTCAAGCAAGATTGTTTATACAACTGTGAATAACCCAAGCTTCCATCAAGTAATATGCAAATTAGTATGATACAGTAATGGCCTCTAGGGCATATACACTAATACTAACTATATAACAAAAGGAGAAACTAGAGAACTTGGTTTGCTAAACCAAGTAATCTAGGGTGCAGTTTAGAGTTCTAAGTGTCAAGCTATCTCTTTCTTGCCTCTTCACTTGATTCTCAACTCATGAGAAGGTAGTGAAGGGAAAGAAGATGAAGGTGGAGGAGACTAGAGAGAACGAGAGGAATGAGAGCTTAAGAAATTATGAAGCATCCTTGGAGAGATAAAATCAATACCAATGTTTTGTATATGAATTTTTAGAATAAAAAATCCACAACCATGCTTCAATAGTAACTACAAATGAATTATAAATTCATTTGTTCACTATTGAAGCATGGTCAACTCCATTCCTCCCATTCCTCTCACTTTACACCTCATTTCCATTTATGAAATAAATGGAAAATACTAAATGAGGTGGCCACTTTCTAGAAGGAAATCTGTTATAAATACGGATTTTAGTCTACTGTACATATATACCGGCAATCAGATAAAAATCCGAACGCCCAAAGAGATAGAATAACACGAAGAACGTAATACTAGAATATACATATCGAAATAAATATATGTAAATTATTAAATCAATACCTGATTTAATAATCCGGCTCAAACCCTAGCCGGCTAGTATTACCAACTGTCCGATCGAAATTCCGAGTACAAAGTACATCGATCGATCGAACCCAGCACGTATCCAATACGACAATTACACCATTTCGCCTGAATCAGGGAAACCCTCTGTGTAGGACTCTAAAGACTAGACAGTACTCTGGCAGTGGGTTTAACCACAAGCACGTAAGCGGCACTTGTTGTACGTAACGGCTACCGAGGTACCTGTCGAAAAGGAAGGCCGACGAGCAAGCTCGTCCGAACTCCTACTGAGCCTATCCGTGACAATATCCGCACAGTCCGGTCTCTTCGTCAAAGAGTATCACATACCGGGTCTAGGGGAATGGTAAACGTCAGACCCTAATAACCTGATAAGTCGTGTCGATGTGGCTCAGGACCAATCCAGGAAACTACTGATCAACCTATAAGTAAATTCCATCTGCCTTGGCCAAGGTCTTATAGTCCTAACCAATCGAATCACAGTGCGATATTCACTCCCTATACAGGGAGAGATGAACCCCCGACAATCGCTCACAGCCTCCATGTGGCTCGGGACTGAACCCAACCAAAACCTGTTTGCACGACTCAGTAGAGCCATGGTAGGGTCGTAATCAAAGTTCAGTGGGAACTCACATGAGACAAATGCCGATCTCCGGCCCAAGGACTAACCTGTAAACATTTCACCTGAGAACTTCCATCTGACGATAGATATAGTACCACATGGAAGTTCTCGGCGAGTCCGTCCAGTGTACTCACCCCAGTGAGCACCTGTATACGATCTTGGGTACATCAGACCAATGGATGGGGGACCAACCATCCCCCGACGGGGGTAGAAACGTATACACTAGTCTACTCTGGAGTATTAGTGCCCAGTCTCGATACTCGCGCGACTAGAGACCATTTAATGATGTGCTTATAGACTACCCTGCTCTCACAAGTATGATCGCCATCACAACGCAGGTCGTCAAGCAAGATCCTAGGGGCTTTATCAACATGTAACCGCAATATGTAATAACGAGTATGAAATATGCCATGTTAAGATAAATAAAAACCACAATACTATACTACTGTATTGAGTCTTTATCAATATGTGCAAACTAGATATAACAACAATACAAATAAATATACATATCCTGACAAAGACAAGTCGAATAATATACTATAAAACTGAGAAAGATTGTTTTGTACCTACATATCTCTATTATCCATATGTATACATATACAATACTGGCCTCTAGGGCATATGCATCCAACAATCTCCCACTTGCACTAAAGGCCAGTGATTGGCATACCGAATTCCCAACATCTGCACTAAGGCCAGCTGCTGGCGTATCGTATATCAAACATCCCAAAAAGACGCTCGAACTGTGCTTGTGGGAGGTCCTTTGTAAATAGATCCGCCGTGTTGTCTTTCGTGTCCACTCTCCGGACCTCGATCTCCTGGCGATCTACAATCTCCCTGATCAGGTGATACCGCCTTAAGATGTGCCTGGATTTCTGATGGGACCGTGGTTCCTTCGCTAAAGCTATAGCCCCATTGTTATCACAATACACTGGTATTGGATCAACAATGGACGGAACTACCTGAAGTTCAGCTATGAACTTCTTCATCCAGACCACATCTTTTGCGGCAACGCTTGCAGCAATGTATTCAGCCTCCATCGTCTAGTCTGCGATGGTATCCTGTTTGGAACTCTTCAAACATACCGCCCCTCCGTTAAGGGTAAACACAAAACCTGAGATGGACTTGCTGTCATCTTTGTCACTCTGGAAGCTTGAGTCGGTATAGGACTCGACCCTAAGTTCTCCATTACCGTAAATCAGGAATATCTCCTTAGTCCTTCTCATGTACTTGAGAATGTTCTTTACTGCTGTCCAGTGGTCCTTACCAGGGTCCGACTGATACTGGCTCACCACGCTTTGCGCGTAAGCTATATCTGGTCTTGTACATAGCATCGCATACATTATAGATCCTACCGCAAAAGCGTAGGGTATAGTGCTCATGCGAACCCTCTCCTCGTCAGTCTTGGAAGACATCTCCTTGGAGAGGGTGATTCCGTGCAATGCGGGTATGTTACCGCGCTTGGAATCTTCCATACTAAATCTCTTTCGTACTGTCTCTATGTACCTGGACTGTGAAAGTTCCAGTAGTCTCTTGGATCTATCTCTGAAGATCTTGATCCCCAGAATGTACGAGCCATCACCTAGGTCTTTCATAGAGAACCTTTGTGATAAGAATAGCTTGACCGATTATAGCATAGGAATGTCATTTCCTATCAAAGGAATGTCGTCCACGTACAAGACTAGGAATACGACAGTTCGTCCTACAATATTCTTATATATACATGGCTCATCTTCGTTCTTGATGAAGTCAAAGTCCTTGACTGTCACATCAAAACAGATGTTCCAGCTCCGTGATGCTTGCATCATTCCAAAAATGGATTTGAGCAGCTTGCACATCTTCCCGCTGCTCCCACTGTCTACAAAACCTACTGGCTGATCCATGTAAACGTACTCTTCTAAACTTCCGTTTAGAAAAGCCATTTTTACATCCATCTGCCAGATCTCATAGTCATGGAAGGCAGCAATGGCAAGCAGGATCCTAATGGATTTGATCATAGCCACTGGAGAAAAGGTTTCATCATAGTCCACTCCTGGTCTTTGACGAAAACCTTTTGCAACGAGTCTAGCCTTATAGGTTTCCACCTGCCCATCTACACCAAGTTTCTTCTTGTAAATCCATTTTCATCCAACGGGTTTTACCCCAGGTGGAGCAACTTCCAGGGTCCACACTTTATTGGTGTACATGGACTCCATTTCATATTGCATAGCATCCAGCCACTTATCAGAGTCCCTGCTGATAATGGCCTTCCTGAAACTAGTAGGATCATCTTCTTCCAAGATGCAATCCTCTCGATCCCCATCTATGCGAAAACCGTAGTATCTCTCGGGCGGATGAGAAATCCTACTAGATCTGCGGAGTGCCAGAGGTTCGTCGGGCATAGCTGAATCTAAAGGTTCTTCCAAATATTCTATTATAGTTTGTGGCTCTTGAATTTCTTCTAGTTCTACCGTACTCCCACTAATTTCTTTTGCAAGAAATTCCATTTCTAAGAAGGTAGCGTGGTGAGATACTAACACCATCTGTTCCTCAGTGTGGTAGAAAAGATATCCCTTGGAATGCTTAGGGTATCCCACAAACTTGCACAATACAGACCTTGCCTCGATTTTATCTGGATTCTGCTTTTTAATAAAAGCAGGACACCCCCATATCTTAATGTAATCAAGACATGGTCTCTTCCCAGTCCATACTTGATATGGAGTGGTAGGCACTGATTTGGATGGAGCTCGATTCAATATGAATGCTGCTGATTCAAGAGCAAACCCTCAGAAAGAAAGAGGTAACTCAGCATTACCCATCATGGAGCAAACCATATCCAATAGGGTACGGTTCCTCCGCTCCGACACGCCATTGTGCTGTGGTGTATATGGAGGAGTAAGCTGAGGGAGAATACCATTCTATTTTAGAAAAACCCTGAATTCCGTACTTAAGTACTCTCCTCCTCTATCGGATCGGAGGATCTTGATACTTTTGCCAATCTGGTTCCCTACTTCGCTTCTAAATTCTTTGAATTTCTCAAAAGCTTCAGATTTGTGTTTCATAAGATACACATATCCGAATCTAGAGAGATCGTTAGTGAATGTGATTAAGTACGAGAACCCACCCCTTGCATTTATAGTCATCGGACCACACACATCACTGTGTATGAGTCCCAAGAGCTCTGCTGCTCTTTCTCCATGTCTGGTGAACGGAGATTTGGCCATCTTTCCATTGAGACAGGATTGACAAGTTTCATAAGATGAAAATTCAAACGTGTTCAAATATCCATCTTTATGTAACTTACTCGGTCTTTTCTCTCCGATATGACCAAGTCTACAATGCCACAAGTAAGATTTGTTCATCTCTGAACTCTTCCTCTTGCGTGTGTTTTGTATACCGAGAACTGTGTTTTGATTAAGAACATAGATACCATTACACAGTGTACCTTCTGCAATCAGTACCTTATCAAGATAAATGTTCATGATATTTCTATCAAGAACAAAGTTATATCCATCTTTATCAAGTAAAGAAACTGATATGATGTTGCAAAACATGGAAGGTACATAGTAGCAATTATTCAAAATCATAGCCTTACCATTTGGCAATACTAGGTGATACTCACCGACGGCTGCAACATTAACTTGTTCTCCGTTCCCTACTCTGAGAGACATATCACCAGGTTCAACTATCCTACTTTTTATCAGTCCCTGCAATAAATTAAAGATATGAGATCCTGATTTGGTATCGAGTACCCAGGAGGTAGGACTGACTGAAAAACAGTTCTCAATAACAAGAACACCTGAAGAAGACGCAACAGTATGTTTCTTCTTCGATGGGGTTATTAAGGAATTCAAACTTTCCTCTTTCTCTTGCTCATACTCATGACCGTTGTCATAAGTTAGAGCCGAACCGACGTTCCCCAGCCCCGAATAAGAATTCGGATCGGTTAAGCGATACATTTTATTATCTTGATTAGGGCGTGAAATGGTTGCTACCTGGAGAGAGAGAGGGAAAACACTCACCGTGCGCTCTTGCAAGATTAGATTGGTTATTAATTTATCTAAACAGGATGGCTCCCACTGTTTTCTAAAATTCTTCTTCAAACCTAAAAGAAGAACTAGTCAGGATTAATCGCACGTCACAATACTTGCTTAACCTTTCAGCCAGGATGGTGTTGGTACTTCGAGGGAGGTTTTCCAACACTTTCGCGAAGTTCCTTAATTACATAACCACTTTTCCCTGGAGGCATAGCGCCGCTAATACCGTTTTAGACACCTACCTGGTTTATAGCATTGATTGTTAAGTGAAAAATCTCCCGAGAGTAATCCTACTCATAAGTAGGATCGGGATCCAACTATCATTGTGTGATGCACTAGATGGAATCCACTCTAGTTACCACACTCCAGAAGGTATGCTAAAATCTGCAAGTTTCCTGTATGTTTGAAACTCCCGATGTAGTTTTTGCCCTAAGCGCTTATGACCATGACTTTGGCCAATAAATCATAACGCGCAAGTCAAGTTCTACCCGTCATTGTCCTGATTGATTTAGACTCACCCGCACACATCCTTGACTTTTGCCAACAAGATGGTACGACTGTCCTCAACCAATGCATTTATCTATGCTACGGATAAGAAACATACAACTACCATACACGATGCCTTGACTTTGGCCAACAAACACCGCATGAATACTATGTGTTTTTATCTGAAATGAGGGAGGGCTACGACTGGGGTTTTGGAGAAAAACCCGTTAACATAATGAACTTGATACGTTGAAGAAACCTGAGTGGTTTCGTAAATATATAGTGGCGAAAACTTCTGCTAAAGAGGTCACTCCCTGTGAAGGGATCTCGACTCTTTCCTCGTCGAATGAGGTGCAGGATATTCCAAACTGAATACCACAATGCAAAGAAAAAATAGTCGACTATATTAAAGTTATTACCCTGACGCAAACTTTTACTCAAGGGGTCACTCCTAGTGAAGCGATCTCGGCCCTTGCCTCGTCGAATGAGGTGCTGGATATTCTAAACTGAATACCACTGTGCAAAGCAAAAGAGAACGTATGTAATGTCAGTTTTTAAAGCTTGTTTCCAACAACATCTTTTAGGTTTATTATCTTGCATTAATCAAAATTAATGCTGTCCGATCAATTTGTAACCTATCACACCAGGAAAGAACGAAAATAAAATGTACGTATATGCCATCCGCATTCGCCACGGGGCCCCGTCATCACCCGTTAGGTTACTTAACTAACGACAGAACGGGGGCTGGACTAGCACGGGTGCAAAACATATAAAACATCTACTAGTATATATATAAGTATATATAACATTCGTCCCAAGCATGATAATAAACAACATCACAGATAACAATACAGAATGGTGGATAATCTTGGTGCCCCGGGTTTCATTTGAGTCGCAAATAAAACCCGACGTTCCTGGTCGTGTGGATAGCCAGTGTAATGAAAAACTGTACCCCCTACGAGTGCGGCGAATAGCCTGCTAGTTCTAGAATGAAGCCCCCTCCGTCTCAGCGCCATGAGATACGTGCTTGTTGCCTTCTAGAACCCGGCTATTCGTGCACCCCACCGCAGGGTAATCCTAATACAGAAAATTAAAAATATATATACAAACGGTGACATCGACCTCAGCCCGGTCGTGCCCCAAAAAAATATACAATAGGCAAAGACGGCTTACACATGTCGGACGCTCGCCCCGCAATAACAAATGTACAAATGAATTATAAACTGTATTTCTAACATTGCACCACACGCTATCCACCACGACAATCCAACCACAATCACAGCACAAGCACATAATATCAACGCGAATTGCACGTTCGCAAAACCCGTCTAAAGGAACATATAGCAATCAGATGAGTTTTACCGATCGAGTGACATTCCCGGTCGCAGATAAAAGTGAATGTACCAGAAAAAAAGTACGTATTTTAAAATTACGATTTACTAAACTTTCCAAGTGGGCCCCAAGTATTAAACCAACACTGTAACAAATCTGGGCCTAAAAATAATTATCCATAAACCACAATCCCAACAATTAAGAGGCCCAGAAGAAATTTGTGGCCTAGAGGCCCATATTCTGCCGCGGTAACGCGGCCAAGTGTGGAATTATGCGGCGGTTCCGCGGTGGAAGTATGTGTTCAGGGGCCCAAATTTCTTGTGGTTTCTTAAAAAAGCCTGCATGATTTTCTGAGATTATAAAATTGATTTGTAGAGCACATTTAAAAATCGATAGAAAACCCATGAATGGAAATGCGGTTTTTGAATTATTCGGTCGATCGTTATTCTAAACACGTTTGAACAAGCTAATATAGGTTTTATGGCATGGCTCTGATACCATGTTGGGTTATACTCACGCCCGAGCCTCCAAACAAGGCGGTTTGCGGAACAAAAATTTTTCTAGGGTTTTAAAAGGGGCACAAAGATAACTCAAAAACCCGGATCTTTACCATAAAACCAACTAGCAAAGATAGAAGAGCTATCTACTATGATGAAGGGTTATACCAAGAAGTTTGAGTCCTTCGGTCTTCGTTCTTCATCATATGCTCCAAGTGGCCTCCTTGAACTTGTTCGATCATCATCTCCGTCTCCATCGGTCCTTCGGGATTGAGCTTGTTCTCCGGCTTCCTTTTGTCGTAGATGATCCACCGGGGGAGTATGATCCATGGCTCTAGCTCCTAACAATATAACAAAAGGAGCAACTAGAGAACTTGGTTTGCTAAACCAAGTAATCTAGGGTGTAGTTTAGAGTTCTAAGTGTCAATCTATCTCTTTCTTGCCTCTTCACTTGATTCTCAACTCATGAGAAGGTAGTGAAGAGGAAGAAGATGAAGGTGGAGGAGACTAGAGAGAAAGAGAGGAATGAGAGCTCAAGAAATTATGAAGCATCCTTGGAGAGAGAAAATCGATACCATTGTTTTGTATATGAATTTTTAGAATAAAAAATCTACAACCATGCTTCAATAGTAACTACAAATGAATTATAAATTCATTTGTTCACTATTGAAGCATGGTCAACTCCATTACTCCCATTCCTCTCACTTTACACCCCATTTCCATTTATTAAATAAATGGAAAATACTAATGAGGTGGCCACCTTCTAGAAGGAAATCTGTAATAAATACGGATTTCAGTCTACTGTACATATATACCGGCAATCAGATAAAAATCCGAACGCCCAAAGCGATAGAATAACACGAAGAACGTAATACTAGAATATACATATCAAAATACATATATGTAAATTATTAAATCAATACCTGATTTAATAATCCGGCTCAAACCCTAGCCGTCTAGTATTAACAACTGTCCGATCGAAAGTCCGAGTACAAAGTACATCAATCGATCGAACCCTGCACGTATCCAATACGACAACTACACCATTTCGCCTGAATAAGGGAAACCCTCTGTGTGGGACTCTAAAGACTCGACAGTTCTCTGGCAGTGGGTTTAACCACAAGTACGTCAGCGGCACTAGCTGTACGTAACGGCTACCCAGGTACCTGTTGAAAAGGAAGGCGGATGAGCAAGCTCGTCCGAACTCCTACTGAGCCTATCCGTGACAATATCCACACAGTCCGGTCTCTTCGTCAAAGAGTATCGCATACATGGTCTAGGTGAATGGTAAACGTCAGACCCTAATAACCTGATAAATCGTGCCGATGTGGCTCAGGACCAATCCAGGAAACTACTGATCAACCTATCAGTAAATTCCATCTTCCTTGGCCAAGGTCTTATTGTCCTGACCAATCGAATCACAGTGCGATATTGACTCCCTATACCGGGAGAGACGAATCCCCGACTGTTGGATATAGTGCCCTCAGAGTCAATTATTGGATCACAGGCACGTGATTGCAATGATTGAGAGAGGACCTATGCCGGCAGGACAGTCTTACTCGAGATGATAGTATGCTATCTGGTTTATCTTTATCATCGTGTACTGCTTTAGGTGACCCTACAGGTCACTATTGCACGTTGATAGAGCCCCTAGGATTCTTGCTTGACTACCAGCAGTATGACGGCGATCATAAACGTGGGAGCTGGGGTCCATAAGCAAATCCTTAAAAGGTCCCTAGTCGTGGGAGTTTCGAGACAGGGCATCGATTCTCCAGAGTAGACTAGTGTATACAGTCGAGACCCCGACGAGGGGCGGTGGCCGGTCTCACAAGCCATTGGTGTCAGTTGGTTCACCTAAGATGTATACAGGTGCTCATTGGGTTATGAGTACACCGGACAGGACTCGCCGGGAGCCTGCTAGTTGGTATTATACCTGACGTCAGATAGCAGTTCCCTGGTGACATGTGTACAGGTTAGTTCATCGACCTGAGATCGTCATTTGTCTCGTGTGAGATCCCACTGTGCTTTGATTACTACCCTACCACATGTAAGTGCACGGCGGCGCCCCGGCCTCCATCCTGAGGCCAAATGCGGAAGCGATGGCTAACTTTAATTTTTCTTGAACCGGCACCACCGCGCACTAATACCCGGATCGAACCATTAACTAGTCCTAGCTAACTACAAGATAGGGAATAGAGATATACCGACTGATCCGAGTCCTCGGGTCTTCTCGTCATCGTCCCGATCTCCCGCGGAATGTCCTGTCTCCACCTCGTCGCCGGAAGTGCACCACATCGCCTACATCTTTTACGGGCTCCCACCTCAATGCCGAGGCAACTCGGGCACGAAGCTGGCTAGTCGACGTGCCCAAGGTTTGCTGTAGAATCTAGTGTAGAGACTTGTGTCTCATTTGGGGTTGTAGGAGGTGCCATTTTGGTGGAGGGATGATACAAGAACTAGATGGAGGGACTTGGGGATTTTGGAGCATGAAATGAAGCAAAAACCCACAATCAAAAATTTGGACAGCCCCCAATGGGAGTGGCCGGCCATGCATCTTATGAGGGGGGGGAGTGAATCAAGAGAATAATGCAAGTGAGTGGAAGAAAAGGCTATCATCAAAAGAAATGATCACAAGCCTAAACTAACACTCCAACAACCTCATCATCACAACAAAGGTCAAGCCATCATGACACTACAAGGCTAGCCATGATGGCTAAAGAAAGTAATGATGGTGCAAGTATCATGATACAATAATATGCAAAGACCCCCTCCACAATTGCTTATTTGCACAAATGCAAATAAGCCCTCCTCCACCAATCTTCAGCCAATGAACGATACAAAGGAAATTGGCCGAAACGGAAAGCAAACAGGCAACTCCAGAAAACTGGTCCCGTAATAAATTACAGGAAAACCCCGATACTGTGTATACACACCCGCATCTGTATTCCGACCGAAATACAAATGAAATGAGACAAAATCTACACTGTACTATACTAGGATCCGGCTTAAACCAAAGCCGGCTAGTATTATCCGTTCGATCCTGATCCGTGCACTACCGCATGTATCTGATCGAACCCTGCCATAGATCCATACGGCCTCTAGTACTAACTGTCCGATCCTGATCCGTGCAATACCGCACGTATCTGATCAGACCTTGCCATATCTCCATACGGCCTCTACAGCTTTTCGCCCGAAAGCTTGAGTAACTGAATGTGTGGTGGACTCTAAAGACTCGTCAATACTATGGTTGTGGATTTAACCACTAGCACGTCAGAGGTATTAGCCATACGTGACGGGCCACCAGCTATTGAAAAAAAAAGGACGTCTGTGAGCGAACTCAGACTGACACCCTACTGAGCCTGTCAGTGACAATATCCGTACAGTCCGGTCCGTTCGTCTATGACCATCGCATGGCGGGCCTAGGGGTTGGTAAAAGTCAGACCCCCAAAAGCGGTACAAGTCGTGTCGGAGTGTAGCCCAGAACACCCTGAGATACTACTGGAATACCTACCAGTAAATCTCCTGTCTTGGCCGAGGGCTTTGTGTAATGGCTCTCCTAGACACAGCGCGACCTCACCCCCAATACCGGGAGAGACGAACCCCTGATGATCCGCTCACTGCCTCCATGTGGCTCGGGACTGTACCCAACTAAAACCTGTTTGCACGACTCCTTTGAGCCGTGGTAGGGTAGTAATCAAAGTACAGTGGGAACTCACACGAGACAAATGACGATCTCCAGGTCGATGAACTAACCTGCACACATGTCACCAGGGAACTGCTATCTGACGTCAGGTATAAGACCAACTAGCATGTTCCTGGCGAGTCCTGTCCGGTGTACTCATAACCCAATGAGCACCTATATACATCTTAGGTGAACCAACTGACACCAGTGGCTTGTGAGAGCGGCCACCGCCCCTCGTCGGGGTCTCGACTGTATACACTAGTCTACTCTGGAGTATCGATGCCCTGTCTCGAAACTCCCACAACTAGGGACCTTTTAAGGATGTGCTTATAGACTACCAGCTCCCACGTATATGATCGCCCTCATACTGCTGGTGGTCAAGCAAGAATCCTAGGGGCTCTATCAACGTGCAATAGTGACCTGTAAGGTTACCTAAAGCAGTACACGATGATAAAGGTAAACCAGATAGCATACTATCATCTCGAGTAAGACCGTCCTACTGGGATAGGTCCTCCCTCAATCATTGCAATCACGTGCCTGTGATCCAATAATTGACTCTGAGGGCACTATATCCAACAATCTCCCACTTGCACTCAAGGTTAATTATTGCGATGTCGCATACTCACAGCCCGTGTGATACCGAACACCCAACTCCTCTACTGGCCAGTCTCACAAAGCTCGCTTGCGAAACTATTGCGTTCGAGGAATAGCTTCAGTGAGTGGATCCGCTTGGATGTTTCTTTCTATGTCTCTCTATATCTCAAGTTCGCTGAGAAACCCATCTCCCGAAATGAGCAATACCTGTCTTAGAATATGTCTGGATGTCTGATGGGACCTAGCTCATAAATGAACTCCAAATCCAAACTTCTTAGACTGTATCGTCAACTGAACTTAATCAGTATCCCGCGCCATGCCTCCCTCAGTATTGCCTTGGACCACCTGTTCAAAATACTGTCCCTCGTCAGAAGGAAAAACTATAACTCTGACAACCTCCTTGTCGTCCAGGTCACCTTGGAAGCCTGGAATGATAACTGTCCCCCGAATGAGGCTGTCGTTATCATATCCTTAGAACATTCACTTATGTTCTAAAACTGCCTCCGACTGTTTCTCCAGGATTGGATCAATGTCAACTTATTGCATCTAGTGCAAGAACAACTTCTGGTGTGGTACTTGACATCTCATGATTGACTCAATTGCCTGAGCAAGTGATCTGCCAATCATGTACATCCCTCTCCCCTTTAGTCTGTAAGACACCTTTAGAGAGGGTGACTCCATTACCTGCAGGTACACTACCGTGCCAGGAGTCGTCCATTCTAAATAGTCTTAGAATGTTGTCTAAGTACCCAGATTGGGAAACCACCCAAATCTAGATCTAAAACCATAGATCTAGTAACCAGTATGTCTGATATAATGTCCAAGTCCCATGTGGAGAAACCACTGTGTGACGACCAAAGTATAACCGATCGTAGTACAGGAATATTACTTCCTACTCTGTGTATGTCATCCAAATACCATGACATCACACCCTACTACCTTCTCAACAGATCCATCCCCTATTCTGATGAAGTCAAACCTATGACTGTCACATTAGAAATTGATGATCTATCTCCTCTATATGTGCTTCAGTCTATAAATAGACATAAGCTACCTGTCCACCAATGCTTCCGCTGCTCCCACTGACTACGACAATCCTCTGGCAGGGTCATATAGACGTACACTTCTAAAGCCAGTTTAGAACGACGCTATACTCGTCCTCCCGCCGGGTCTCGCAGCCTGGAACAACAGCAATAGCAAGTGTGGGTAAACAAGAACCTCCTTGTCACCGTCCTTGGGGCTACCGGAGTACCTCTCGGGTGCCTGAGGTTACCCACCTTATCTGCGGAGTGGCCAATGGAATGTCAATCCAGATTGAATCTTTAGGTTCCTATGAAATCTTCAGTAATCGTTTGTGGTTCTGGAATCACTTCCAGTTCTACCATACTCCTACTACTGTTTTCTGAAAAAATCCATTTTATTTAAAACTGTGGCGAGTCTAGAACAATATTACTATTGATCTTCCAGATGGTAGAAAGTCAACCCTCGTCATAGCCTGGGTCAACCCACAAACAGCCATTACAGAAACGTGCCTTGAGTTGTCCAGTGTCTGGTTTTAATCATAAGCCGGACAACTCCCCGTACCTTAACATCGTTAAGATATGAATTGTTCTATATCCAATATAGAACCAGAGGCACTGATTTAATTGAACCAGATTCAAATCATGCAGCTGTCTCCAGTGCATGTCAACTAAATGGAAGGAGGCCCATCAGCGTTACTCAACTTAGGAATGCTTCCAATTATGAGTAACCTGTAAGAGAAGCAAGTTCTCTTAATCATTACAATCAACTGAACACCATACACAAGTATCTACTTCTTCGATCACTTTGAAGAATCCCGATACTTGCAATACCTGGTTCTCTACTTTATTCAAATACCTATAACTTCTCAAAATTCGGACCCTGTGTTTCCACGAAACACTTGTCTAAAAACTAGAGAAGTCATAAGTAAACTGAATATAGTACGAGGACCAACCCCTCTGTCCTGATGGACCCTGGACAACATACAATACTCTGTATAAGTCCCTTGAGTCTGATAACTCATCCACTGTATGTCGTAGATTGAAAACTGTACTATGGTTATGAAGTATTACACCGCTGTTTAATGCTCCTTACCTAACCATCCACTGATATAGGTAAATGTCATAGACATAATTTCAAAAAGGTATATCTCACTCTATGAAAATAGACGTACAGATATATCAATTTGAAATTGGTGCATAACAACGGATATTCAAAACCAAATATTTGCCGACCGGCAAACAGCCCAGGTGATTTCCTCAAATATCACCGATTACAATGAATCCCGATATAATGAGGATGATCTCCCAATTCCCAATAACTTACTCCCACTCATCATCTGTAAAACCATACAGATGTGAGAATCATACCTGGTAAATACATACCCTGGAGCAAGTGTCTAACTGGGAAATCAGTTTTCCTTTAACAGTACACAGTGAAACTGAAACATTGAAATGTTTCGTTGGGGTATCTTGGTATTCCTAGTAATGCCTCTTCCATTATCCAGATCCACAACTTTAACCGTGTAATTCTTTGCGACCTCTCCAAATCCCTTTATATGTCTTTATTCATTACCTTCTGCACACCCCTTTAGGCCAAATGGTTTTCTTCCTTCCCTACCGTTCGGTACCAGCCTATGGTTTGGAAGAAGACTATCCAATAAGCATAATGGGTGTACTGTCCTAATCCTAGGAGCACTCGCAATGCGAGAGAAGGTGAAGATAAAAGACAACCGAATAAATCTTATTCCTATTTCTCCTGAACCAGAATCCATCCCCGAACTGGAACAAGTTCCCTTCGAGTTCGTATATAACCATACGATGGAGTATCCAATAAACTGTGGATCTTCGTAGTGATACGGAGTGTCCTGGAGAAATACAAAGGTGATTTAGGATTGGCGAAGAAATACTTGGTTTGGTCGTGAATAGCAGTCGCAATTTACTTTGCCCTCCTTCTAATCCCTTTCTTTGTCTTTACATAATACCATCTGTACACCATCGTTAGGCTATTTGGTTTTCTTCATTCCCTACCAGTCGGCACCAGCCTATGGTTTGGAAGAAGACTATCCAATTTGCGTAATAGGTGTACTATCTCCTAAACCAAGGAGAACTCGCAACCTGAGAGAAGGTAAAAGGAAAAGACAACTGAATAATCCTATCCGTTTTCTCCAGAACCGGAAACCATCCTCGAATAAATTCCTTCGAGTTCGTATCTAACCATACGATGGTTTTGTCCAATGGAAGTGGACGTTCGTAGTAATACGGGGTGTCCTGGAGAAAAGGGTAAAAGTAGGAGTGGCAATCAGGTTTGCAACTCTGACAATCCAAAAGCCAGTGTTAAGAAGGTTCGGTCAACTTGGTCACTGAGTCATAGTCTTAGGGTCGGGTCAATGGTCGCTGCCGAAGAGAGAGAGAAAAGAAACACTCAGCGTGCACTCTAACCTAGATCAGAATGGTTACCAATTTATCTAATCTGGAAATCTCCCACTGTACCGTCAAATTCTCCTCCAAACCTGTAAGAAGAATTAGTCGGGATCACCCGAAGAGTATACCAACTCATCAGTGGGAATCGGGATCCAACTATCATCGCATGATAACATGACGGAATCCGCTCACGGTGTCACACTCCAGAAGGTATGCGCATATCTGGCAAGTTTCAGTTCTTTTGAAACTCCCGATGTGATTTCTACCCCATGCTCTTATGACCTTGACTTTGGCCAACATATCATAAGTCACATGTCAAGTTCTACCCGTCATTCTCCAGGTTAATTTGAATCCACCCGTACATACCCTTGACTTTGGCCAAAATGGCAGTACGACTGTCCCAAACCAACGCATCTATCTATGCTGCATATGAATACCCCAATAGCTACCAATCACTGTGCCTTGACTTTGGCCAACATACACAGCTTGAATACTATTGACCACCCATATGAAACGACGGAGGGCTACGAATGGTTTCTGGCGAAAACCTTTAACGTAAAGAACTTGATATCGTCGAAGGAACGGATAGCTTTTAAAAATACAGTGACGAAAACCGTTGCTAAAGAGGTCACACCCGGTGAAGGGATCTCGGCTCTTTCCCCGTAGAATGGGGTGCAGGATATTCCAAATGAATACCGCGATGCAAAGCAAAAGTAATCGGTTATAGTGAAGTCATTGCCCTGACGCAAACTTTTTGTCCAAGGGGTCACTCCCGGTGAAGGGATCTCGGCCCTTGCCTCATCGACTGAGGAGCAGGATATTCCAACTGAATACCACGATGCAAAACAAAAGTGAACGTCCTTGCAATAACAGCTTTTTGAAAAGTGTTCCAACAACATCAGATTAGGTTTGTTTTTAACTTGCATTGATCTGAATCAACGCAGTCCCATCAATTGATCACACCATAAAGAACGAAAATAATATGACGTACGTATATTCCATCCGCATTCGCCACTCGGTCCCGTCATTACCCGTTAGGTTAGCTAACTAACGACAGAGCGGGGACTGGACTAGCGCGGATGTAAAACATATACAACATCTACTAATATATATACCAATATATTATATTTCGCCCAAGGCATGATAGAAATTGCAACATCACAGAAATGTACAGCATCACAGAACAATACAGATATCTGGGATCCCCGGGTTTCACAGAGCCACTACTGAAACCCGACGTTCCCCTAGTCGTGTGGATAGCCTGTGCAATGAAATTCTAGACCCCTACGGGCGCGGCAAGTCACCCGCCAAAACCTGAAGCGAGGCAGCCCCCTTCAGCACCGTGAATGGACCACCCGGCACTTCACGGAATCCGGTAACTTGGGCACCCCTCCTGGGTCAACCTGTACCCCCTACGAGTGCGGCGAATAGCCCGCCAATTCTAGAGTGAAGCCCCCTCCGTCTCAATGCCATGAGATGCAGGCTTGTTGCCCTCTTGAACCCGGCTATCCGTGCACCCCTCCTTGGGGTAATCCTAGTACAGAAAGTAAAATATACATACAACGGGTACATCGACCGCAACCTGGTCGTGCCCCAAAATAATAATACAATCAGGCAGTGACGGCAGTCCACATGTCGGACGCTCGCCCCGCAATAACAAATGTACATAATACAACCACAACTGTACTAGCATTGCATCCAGGCTATCCCCCACGACCGATCCGCAACATCACAGCAATACATAGAACATCAACATGAAAATCACGTTCGCAAATCCGTCTAACCGGGCTATAGCAGTTAGACAGGATTTACCGATCGAGTGACATTCACGGTCGCAGATATAATGTAAATACTGTGAAATAATGTGTTTAAAATATCCGATCGATCAAATTTTAACAAGTGGGCCCCCAAGTACTGTTGTAGCACATCAAGAAATTCTGGGCCCAATATTAATATTCCAAAACCCCTAAAATCAGCCCAGAAAGCAACTAAAGAAAAATGACACAGTGATCTGATCATAGTGCGGCGGAACCGCGGCCCAAAGGGGGGTTTGGCCGCGGTTCCGCGCTCCCACTATGGAATTACTCTGTCGAATTTATACAGTAGCCTTATATTTTCCAGTACATCACTTTTCTGTAACCTGAAAAAAATTTCGACTCCAAAAAATTTCAACAGAAAACTGATGCAAACAAAATGCGGATTTTGGAATTTTGGTCGATCGAAAATGTAAACATATTAAACAAAGCTAGACTAAGTTAATGGTGAGGCTCTGATACCACTGTAAGTGCACGGCGGCGCCCCGGCCTCCATCCCGAGGCCAAATGCGGAAGCGATGGCTAACTTTAATTTTTCTTGAACCGGCACCACCGCGCACTAATACCCGGATCGAACCATTAACTAGTCCTAGCTAACTACAAGATAGGGAATAGAGATATACCGACTGATCCGAGTCCTCCGGTCTTCTCGTCATCGTCCCGATCTCCCGCGGAATGTCCTGTCTCCACTTCGTCGCCGGAAGTGCACCATATCGCCTACATCTTTTACGGGCTCCCACCTCAATGCCGAGGAAACTCGGGCACGAAGCTGGCTAGTCGACGTGCCCAAGGTTTGCTGTAGAATCTAGTGTAGAGACTTGTGTCTCATTTGGGGTTGTAGGAGGTGCCATTTTGGTGGAGGGATGATACAAGAACTATATGGAGGGACTTGGGGATTTTGGAGCATGAAATGAAGCAAAAACCCACACTCAAAAATTTGGACAGCCCCCAATGGGAGTTGTTGGAGATAGTGCCCTCAGAGTCAATTATTAGGTCACAGGTACGTGATTGCAATGATTGATGGAGGACCTATCCCGGTAGGACAGTCTTACTCGAGATGATAGTATGCTATCTGGTTTACCTTTATCATCGTGTACTGCTTTAAGTGACCTGACAAGTCGCTATTACACGTTGATAGAGCCCCTAGGATTCGTGCTTGACCACCAGCAGTATGAGGGCGATCATATAAGTGGGAGCTGGGGTCTATAAGCATATCCTTAAATGGTCCCTAGTCGTGTGAGTTTCGAGACAGGGCATCGATACTCCATAGTAGACTAGTGTATACAGTCGAGACCCCGACGAGGGGCGGTGGCCGGTCTCACAAGCCACTGGTGTCAGTTGGATCACCTAAGATGTATACAGGTTCTCATTGGGTTATGAGTACACCGGACAGGACTCGCCGGGAATATGCTAGTTGGTCATATACCAGAAGTCAGATGGCAGTTCCCTGGTGACATGTGTGCAGGTTAGTTCATCGACCTGGGGATCGTCATTTGTCCCGTGTGAGTTCCCACTGTACTTTGATTACTACCCTACCACGGCTCAAAGGAGTCGTGCAAACAGGTTTTAGTTGGGTACAGTCCTGAGCCACATGGAGGCAGTGAGCGTATCTTCAGGGGTTCGTCTCTCCCGGTATTGGGGGTGAGGTCGTGCTGTGTCTAGGAGAGCCATTACACGAAGTCCTTGGCCAAGGCAAGGAGATTTACTGGTAGGTATTCCAGTAGTATCTCAGGGTGTTCTGGGCTACACTCCGACACGACTTGTACCGCTTTTGGGGGTCTGACTTTTACCAACCCCCTAGGCCCGCCATGCGATGCTCATAGACGAACGGACCGGATTGCACGGATATTGTCACTGACAGGATCAGTAGGGTTGTCAGGCTGAGTTCGCTCACAGACGTCCCTTTTAGTCAATACCTGGTAGCCCGTTACGTATTGGCTTATACCTCTGACGTGCTAGTGGTTAAATCCACAACCAAGGTGTTGACGAGTCTTTAGAGTTCCCCACATTCAGTTACTCAGCTTTCGGGCGAAAGGTTGTAGAGGCTGTATGGAGATATGGCAAGGTCCGATCAGATACGTGCGGTATTGCACGGATCAGGATCGGACAGTTTTGTACTATAGGCCGTATGGTTATATGGCAGGGTTTGATCAGATACGTGCGGTATTGCACGGATCAGGATCGAACAGATATTGCTTGCCGGTTTTGGTATGAGCCGGATCCTAGTATAGTACAGTGTAGATTTTGTCTCTTTGCATTTTGTATTTCGGTCGAAATACAAATGCGGGTGTGTATGCACAGTATCGGGGTTTTCCTGTAATTTATTACGGGACCAGTTTTCTGGAGTTGCCAGTTTGCTTTTAGTTTCGGCCGATTTCCTTTGTATCTTTCATTGGCCGAAGATTGGTGGAGGAGGGTTTATTTGCATTGTTGCAAATAGGCATTAGTGGAGGGGGTTCTTTGCATCTTGTTGCATCATGATGGCTTTCATGATGTGCACCATCATTGACTTGTTTTGACTCCATCATGACTTGACTTTTAAAGTCATGATTGTTGATGGTGATGAGGGGTGAGGTTGGTTGTGTGTGGATGTATTTGTTATCATGTTCTTTCATGATTCCCTTTTTCATTATTGTTCCACCCACCCCCTTGACCTTACTCTTTCTCTCTCCAATCACACATGGTGGGGGGGGGGGCGGCCATTCCTTGGAGAAGGAATGTGATTCATTTCTTTTGGTGGGGGAAAAATTGTTATTCTCATTCTTTAGTATGCTACATTTTTCCCACCTCTCTCCAAGTTCTTCTTCCTCCACAAAAGGCACCTCCATGAACCCCAAATGAGACTTGAGCTCTACTATACATTCTACAGCAAATCTTGGGCACGTCGAGTAGCCAGCTTCGTGCTCGAGTTGCCTCGGCATTGAGGTGGGAGCCCGTAAAAGAAGTAGGCGATGTGGTGCACTTCCGGCGACGAGGAGGAGACGGGACATTCCGCAGGAGATCGGGACGACGACGAGAAGACCGGAGGACTCGGATCTGTCAGTATACTTCTCTTCCCTTTCTTGTTAGTAGCTCAGACTTGTTAATGGTTACGATCCGGATGTTTAGTGCGCGGTGGTGCCGGTTTGCTATGTCCGCAAAATTAAAGTTTTTCACCGCTTCCGCATTCCGGCGTCGGATTGACGGCCGGGGCACCGCCGTGCACTTACAGTGGTATCAGAGCCTCGCCATTAACTTAGTCTAGCTTTGTGTAATGTGTTTGCATTTCCGATCGATCAAAAAGTTCCAAAACCCGTAATTTGTTAGCATCAGTTTTCTGTTGGAAATTTTTAGTGTCGAAAATTTTTTCAGGTTGTATAAAATTGATGTACTGGAGATTACAAGGATACTGTAAAAATTCGACAGGTTCAGTCGACAGTACAGGCGCGGAACCGCGGCCAATACCCCCTTTGGGCCGCGTTTCCGCCGCGCACTGTTGAGATCTCTTCGTCCAATTTCTACAGTGTCTTTGTGGGCTTATAATTGGGGTTTTGGAATGTTAAATTTGGGCCCATAATTTCTGTGAGTGCTACAGTATTGCTTGGGGCCCACTTGTTAATTATTTGATCAATCGGAAAATTTTAAACACATTTTTCACAGTATTTACATTATATCTGCGACCGTGAATGTCACTCGATCGGTAAATCCGGTCTAACTGCTATAGCCCGGTTAGACGGATTTGCGAACGTGACTTTCACGTTGATGTTTTGTTTTTGCTGTGATGTTGCGGATCGGTCGTGGGGATAGCCTGGATGCAATGCTAGTACAGTTGTGGCTGTATTATATACATTTGATATTGCGGGGCGAACGTCCGACATGTGGACTGCCGTCACTGCCTGTTTGTATTATTATTTTGGGGCATGACCTGGTTGCGGTCGATGTACCCGTTGTATGTATATTTTACTTTCTGTACTAGGATTACCCCGCGGAGGGGTGCACGGATAGCCGGGTTCTAGGGGGCAACAAGCCCGCATCTCATGGCATTGAGACGGAGGGGGCTTCACTCTGGAATTGGCGGGCTATTCGCCGCACTCGTAGGGGGTACAGGTTGACCCAGGAGGGGTGCCCAAGTTACCGGATTCCGTGAAGTGCCGAGTGGTCCATTCACGGTGCTGAAGGGGGCTGCCTCGCTTCAGGTTTTGGCGGGTAACTTGCCGCGCCCGTAGGGGTCTAGGATTTCATTGCGCAGGCTATCCACACGACCAAGGGAACGTCGGGTTTCAGTAGTGGCTCTATGAAACCCGGGGATCCCAGATATCTGTATTGTTTCTGTGATGCTTTTCATTCTCTGTGATGTTGCATTTCTTTCACGCCTTCAGCGAAATATAATATATTGGTATATATATTAGTAGATGTTGTATATGTTTTGCATCCGCGCTAGTCCAGTCCCCGCTCTGTCGTTAGTTAGCTAACCTAACGGGTAATGACGGGACCCAGTGGCGAATGCGGATGGCATATACGTGCATCAGTATATTTTCGTTCTTTTTGGTGTGATCAATTGATGAGACTGCATTGATTCGGATCAATGCAAGTTTAAAAACAAACCTAATCTGATGTTGTTGGAACACTTTTCAAAAAGCTGTTATTGCAAGGACGTTCACTTTTGTTTTGCATCGTGGTATTCAGTTGGAATATCCTGCTCCTCAGTCGATGAGGCAAGGGCCGAGATCCCTTCACCGGGAGTGACCCCTTGGACAAAAAGTTTGCGTCAGGGCAATGACTTCACTATAGCCGATTACTTTTGCTTTGCATCGCGGTATTCATTTGGAATATCCTGCACCCTATTCTACGGGGAAAGAGCCGAGATCCCTTCACCGGGTGTGACCTCTTTAGCAACGGTTTTCGTCACTGTATTTTTAAAAGCTATCCGTTCCTTCGACGATATCAAGTTCTTTACGTTAAAGGTTTTCGCCAGAAACCATTCGTAGCCCTCCATCATTTCAGTTAAATATTTGGTAGTATTCAAGCTATGTATTTTGACCTCACGCCAAGGCATAGTGATTGGTAGCTGCCGGGTATTTATCTGTTGCATAGATAGATGCGTTGGTTTGGGACAGTCGTACTACTATTTTGGCCTACGTCAAGGGTATGTAAGGGTGGATTCAAATTAACCTGGATAATGATGGGTAGAACTTGACATGTGACTTATGATATTTTGACCTCACGCCAAGGTCATAAGAGCATGGGGCAGAAATCACATCGGGAGTTTCAAAAGAACTGAAACTTGCCAGATATGCGCATACCTTCTGGAGTGTGATACCGTGAGCGGATTCCGTCACGTTGTCATGCGATGAGAGTTGGATCCCGATTCCCACTGATGAGTTGGTTTACTCCTCGGGTGACCCTGACTAATTCTTCTTTCAGGTTTGGAGGAGAATTTGAGGTACAGTGGGAGGATTCCAGATTAGATAAATTGGTAACCATTCTGATCTAGGTTAGAGTGCACGCTGAGTGTTTCTTTTCTCTCTCTCTTTGGCAGCGACCATTGACCCGACCCTAAGACTATGACTCAGTGACCAATTTGACCGAACCTTCTTAACACTGGCTTTTGGATTGTCAGAGTTGCAAACCTCGTTGCCACTCCTACTTTTACCCCTTTCTCCAGGACACCCCGTATTACTACGAACGTCCACTTCCATTGGACAAAACCATCGTATGGTTAGATACGAACTCGAAGGGATTTATTCGAGGATGGTTTCCGGTTCTGGAGAAAACGGATAGGATTATTCAGTTGTCTTTTCCTTTTACCCTCTCTCAGGTTACGAGTACTCCTTGGTTTAGGGGTAGTACACCTATTACGCAAATTGGATTGTCTTCTTTCAAACCTTAGGCTGGTGCCGACCGGTAGGGAATGAAGAAAACCAATTAGCATAACGATGGTGTGCAGAAGGTATTAAGTTAAGACAAAGCAAGGGATTAGTAAGAGGGCAAAGTAAATTGCAACAGATATTCACGACCAAACCAAGTATTCCTTCGCCAATCCTAAATCACCTTTGTATTTCTCCAGGACACTCCGTATCACTACGAAGATCCACAGTTTATTGGATACTCCATCGTATGGTTATATACGAACTCGAAAGGAACTTGTTCCAGTTCGGGGATGGATTCTGGTCCAGGAGAAATAGGAATAAGGTTTATTCGGTTGTATTTTATCTTCACCCTCTCTCTCATTGCGAGTGTTCCTAGGATTGGGACAGTACACCCATTATGCTTATTGGTTAGTCTTCTTCCAAACCATAGGCTGGTGCCGAACGGTAGGGAAGGAAGAAAACCATTTGGCCTAAGGGGTGTGCAGAAGGTAAAGACTAAAGACATATGAAGGGATTTGGAGAGGTGGCAAAGAATTATACGGTTACAGTCGTGAATCTGGAAGAGGCATTACTAGGAATACCGGGATACCCCATTGAAACATTTCAATGTTTCAGTTTCACTGTGTAATGTTAAAAGAAAACTGATTTCCCGATTAGATACTTACTCCAGGGTATGTATTTACCGGATATGATTCTCACATCTGTATGGTTTTACAGATGATGATTGGGAGTAAGTTATTGGGAATTGGGTGGTCATCCTCATTATATCGGGATTCGTTGTAATTAGTGATATTTGAGGATGCCACCTGGGTTGTTTGCCGGTCGACAAATATTTGGTTTTGAATATCCGCTGTTGTGCACCAATTTCAAATTGATATATCTGTACGTCTATTTTCATAGAGTGAGATATACCTTTCTGAAATTATGTCTATGACATTTACCTATATCAGTGGATGGTTAGGTAAGGAGCATTAAACAACGGTGTAATTCTTCTTGACCATAAGTACAGTTTTCAACCTACAACACACAGTGAACGAGTTATCAGACTCAAGTGACTTGTACAGAGTATTGTATGTTGTCTAGGGTCCATCAGGACAGTGGGGTTGGTCCTCTTACTATATTCGGTTTACTTATGACTTTTCTAGTTTTTAGACAAGTGTTTCGTGGAAATACAGGGTCCGAATTTTGAGAAGTTATTGGTATTTGAATAGAGTAGAGAACCAGGTGTAGCAAGTATCGGGATTCTTCAAAGCAATCGAAGATGTAGACACTTGTGCATGGTATTCAGTTGATAGTAATGATAAAGAGATCTTGCTTCTCTTTCAGGTTGCTCATAATTGGAAGCATTCCTAAGTTGAGTAGCGCTGATCGGCCTTCTTCCATTTAGTTGACATGCACTGGAGACAGTTGCATGATTTGGATCTGGTTTAGTTAAATCAGTGCCTCTGGTCCTATATGGGATATAGAACAGTTCGTATCTTAACGTTGTTAAGGTACGGGGAGTTGTCCAGCTTATGATTAAAACCAGACTCTGGATAACTCAAGGCACGTTTCTGTAATGGCTGTTTGTGGGTTGACCCAGGCTATGACGAGGGTTGACTTTCTACCATCTGGATGAACAATAGCAATATTGTTCTAGA
The DNA here is from genome assembly GCA_030015575.1 of Agapanthus africanus. Lineage (NCBI taxonomy): Eukaryota > Viridiplantae > Streptophyta > Magnoliopsida > Asparagales > Amaryllidaceae > Agapanthus > Agapanthus africanus. Next base: position 281,190,996 of record JASDDO010000022.1, read on the forward strand.
CTCGCCACAGTTTTATTAAAAATGGATTTTTTTTTCAGAAAAACAGGAGTGGGAGTATGGTAGAACTGGAAGTGATTCCAGAACCACAAACGATTACTGAAGATTTGATAAGGAACCTAAAGATTCAATCTGGATTGACATTCCATTGGCCACTCCGTAGATACGGTGGGTAACTTCAGACACCGGAGAGGTACTCCGGTAGCTTCATGGACGGTGACAGGGAAGTTCTTGTTTACCCAGGTTTGCCATTGCTGTTGTTCCAGGCTGTGAGACCCGGCAGGAGGATGAGTATAGCGTCGTTCTAAACTTGTTTTAGAAGTGTACGTCTATATGACTCTGCCAGAGGGTTGTCGTAGTCTGTGGGAGCAGCGGAAGCATTGGTGGACATGTAGCTTATGTCTATTTATAGACTAAAGCAAGAATAGCGGAGATAGATCATCTATTTCTGACGTGACAGTCATAGGTTTGACTTCATCAGAATAGGAGATGGATCTGTTGAGAAGGTAGTAGGGTGTGATATCCTGGTATTTGGATGACATACACAGAGTAGGAAAAGAAACTCCTATACTACAGTCGGTCATACTTTGGTCGTCACACAGTGTTTTCTTCATATGGGAAATGGATTTTGTATCAAACATACTGGTTACTAGATCTATGGTTTTAGATCTAGATTTGGGTGGTTTCCTAATCAGGGTACTTAGACAGCATTCTAAGAGTATTTAGAATGGACGACTCCTGGCACGGTAGTGTACCTGCAGGATATGGAGTCACCCTCTCTAAAGGGGTCTTACAGACTAAATTGGAGAGGGATGCGCATGATTGGCAGATCACTTGCTTAGGCAATTGAGTCAATCATGAGATGTCAAGTACCACACCAGATGTTGTTCTTGCAGTAGATGCAATAAGTTGATAATGATCCAATCCTGGAGAAACAGTCGGAAGCAGTTTTAGAACATAAGTGGATGTTCTAAGGGATATGATAACGACAGCCTCATTCGGGAGACAGTTGTCATTCCAGGCTTCCAAGGTGACATGGACGACAAGGAGGTTGTCAGAGTTATAGTTTTTCCCTCTGACGAGGGGCAGTATTTTGGACAGGTGGTCCAAGGCAATACTGAGGGCGGCATGGCGCAGGATACTGATTAAGTTAAGTTGACGATACAGTCTAAGAAGTTTGGATTTGGAGTTCATTTGTGAGCTAGGTCCCATTAGACATCCAGACACATTCTAAGACAGGTATTGCTCATTTCGGGAGATGGCTTTCTCCGCGAACTTGAGATATAGAGAGACATAGAAAGAAACAACAAAGCGGATCCACTCACTGAGGCTATTCCTCGAACGCAATAGTTTCGCAAACGAGCTTTGTGAGACTGACTAGTAGAGGAGTTGGGTGTACGGTATCACACGGGCTGTGAGTATGCGACATCGCAATAATTAGCCTTGAGTGCAAGTGGGAGATTGTTGGAGATAGTGCCCTCAGAGTCAATTATTAGGTCATAGGTACGTGATTGCAATGATTGATGGAGGACCTATCCCGGTAGGACAGTCTTACTCGAGATGATAGTATGCTATCTGGTTTACCTTTATCATCGTGTACTGCTTTAAGTGACCTGACAAGTCGCTATTACACGTTGATAGAGCCCCTAGGATTCGTGCTTGACCACCAGCAGTATGAGGGCGATCATATAAGTGGGAGCTGGGGTCTATAAGCATATCCTTAAATGGTCCCTAGTCGTGTGAGTTTCGAGACAGGGCATCGATACTCCATAGTAGACTAGTGTATACAGTCGAGACCCCGACGAGGGGCGATGGCTGGTCTCACAAGCCACTGGTGTCAGTTGGATCACCTAAGATGTATACAGGTGCTCATTGGGTTATGAGTACACCGGACAGGACTCGCCGGGAACATGCTAGTTGGTCATATACCAGACGTCAGATGGCAGTTCCCTGGTGACATGTGTGCAGGTTAGTTCATCGACCTGGGGATCGTCATTTGTCTCGTGTGAGTTCCCACTGTACTTTGATTACTACCCTACCACGGCTCAAAGGAGTCGTGCAAACAGGTTTTAGTTGGGTACAGTCCCGAGCCACATGGAGGCAGTGAGCGTATCTTCAGGGGTTCGTCTCTCCCGGTATTGGGGGTGAGGTCGTGCTGTGTCTAGGAGAGCCATTACACGAAGTCCTTGGCCAAGGCAAGGAGATTTACTGGTAGGTATTCCAGTAGTATCTCAGGGTGTTCTGGGCTACACTCCGACACGACTTGTACCGCTTTTGGGGGTCTGACTTTTACCAACCCCCTAGGCCCGCCATGCGATGCTCATAGACGAACGGACCGGACTGCACGGATATTGTCACTGACAGGCTCAGTAGGGTTGTCAGGCTGAGTTCGCTCACAGACGTCCCTTTTAGTCAATACCTGGTAGCCCGTTACGTATTGGCTTATACCTCTGACGTGCTAGTGGTTAAATCCACAACCAAGGTGTTGACGAGTCTTTAGAGTCCCCCACATTCCGTTACTCAGCTTTCGGGCGAAAGGTTGTAGAGGCCGTATGGAGATATGGCAAGGTCCGATCAGATACGTGCGGTATTGCACGGATCAGGATCGAACAGATATTGCTAGCCGGTTTTGGTATGAGCCGGATCCTAGTATAGTACAGTGTAGATTTTGTCTCTTTGCATTTTGTATTTCGGTCGAAATACAAATGCGGGTGTGTATGCACAGTATCGGGGTTTTCCTGTAATTTATTACGGGACCAGTTTTCTGGAGTTGCCAGTTTGCTTTTAGTTTCGGCCGATTTCCTTTGTATCATTCATTGGCCGAAGATTGGTGGAGGAGGGTTTATTTGCATTGTTGCAAATAGGCATTAGTGGAGGGGGTTCTTTGCATCTTGTTGCATCATGATGGCTTTCATGATGTGCACCATCATTGACTTGTTTTGACTCCATCATGACTTGACTTTTAAAGTCATGATTGTTGATGGTGATGAGGGGTGAGGTTGGTTGTGTGTGGATGTATTTGTTATCATGTTCTTTCATGATTCCCTTTTTCATTATTGTTCCACCCACCCCCTTGACCTTACTCTTTCTCTCTCCAATCACACATGGTGGGGGGGGGCATTCCTTGGAGAAGGAATGGGATTCATTTCTTTTGGTGGGGGAAAAATTGTTATTCTCATTCTTTAGTATGCTACATTTTTCCCACCTCTCTCCAAGTTCTTCTTCCTCCACAAAAAGGCACCTCCGTGAACCCCAAATGAGACTTGAGCTCTACTATACATTCTACAGCAAATCTTGGGCACGTCGAGTCGCCGGCTTCATGCCCGAGTTGCCTCGGCATTGAGGTGGGAGCCCGTAAAAGAAGTAGGCGATGTGGTGCACTTCCGGCGACGAGGAGGAGACGGGACATTCCGCAGGAGATCGGGACGACGACGAGAAGACCGGAGGACTCGGATCTGTCGGTATACTTCTCTTCCCTTTCTTGTTAGTAGCTTAGACTTGTTAATGGTTACGATCCGGATGTTTAGTGCGCGGTGGTGCCGGTTTGCTAAGTCCGCAAAATTAAAGTTTTTCACCGCTTCCGCATTCCGGCGTCGGATTGACGGCCGGGGCGCCGCCGTGCACTTACAGAGTGGCCGGCCATGCATCTTGTGAGGGGGGGAGTGAATCAAGAGAATAATGCAAGTGAGTGGAAGAAAAGGCTATCATCAAAAGAAATGATCACAAGCCTAAACTAACACTCCAACAACCTCATCATCACAACAAAGGTCAAGCCATCATGACACTACAAGGCTAGCCATGATGGCTAAAGAAAGTAATGATGGTGCAAGTATCATGATACAATAATATGCAAAGACCCCCTCCACAATTGCTTATTTGCACAAATGCAAATAAGCCCTCCTCCACCAATCTTCGGCCAATGAACGATACAAAGGAAATTGGCCGAAATGGAAAAAAACTGGCAACTCCAGAAAACTGGTCCCATAATAAATTACAGGAAAACCCCGATACTGTGTATACACACCCGCATCTGTATTCCGACCGAAATACAAATGCAATGAGACAAAATCTACACTGTACTATACTAGGATCCGGCTTAAACCAAAGTCGGCTAGTATTATCCGTTCGATCCTGATCCGTGCAATACCGCACGTATCTGATCGAACCCTGCCATATATCCATATGGCCTCTAGTACTAACTGTCCGATCCTGATCCGTGCAATACCGCACGTATCTGATCGGACCTTGCCATATCTCCATACGGCCTCTACAGCTTTTCGCCCGAAAGCTTGAGTAACTGAATGTGTGGTGGACTCTAAAGACTCGTCAATACTATGGCTGTGGATTTAACCACTAGCACGTCAGAGGTATTAGCCATACGTGACGGGCCACCAGCTATTGACAAAAAAGGGACATCTGTGAGCAAACTCAGCCTGACACCCTACTAAGCCTGTCAGTGACAATATCCGTGCAGTCCGGTCCGTTCGTCTATGAGCATCGCATGGCGGGCCTAGGGGTTGGTAAAAGTCAGACCCCCAAAAGCGGTACAAGTCGTGTCGGAGTGTAGCCCAGAACACCCTGAGATACTACTGGAATACCTACCAGTAAATCTCCAGCCTCGGCCGAGGGCTTTGTGTAATGGCTCTCCTTGACACAGCGCGACCTCACCCCCAATACCGGGAGAGACGAACCCCTGAAGATCCGCTCACTGCCTCCATGTGGCTCGGGACTGTACCCAACTAAAACCTGTTTGCACGACTCTTTTGAGCCGTGGTAGGGTAGTAATCAAAGTACAGTGGGAACTCACACGAGACAAATGGCGATCCCCAGGTCGATGAACTAACCTGCACACATGTCACCAGGGAACTGCTATCTGACGTCAGGTATAAGACCAACTAGCATGTTCCCGGCGAGTCCTGTCCGGTGTACTCATAACCAAATGAGCACCTGTATACATCTTAGGTGAACCAACTGACACCAGTGGCTTGTGAGACCGGCCACCGCCCCTCGTCGGGGTCTCGACTGTATACACTAGTCTACTCTGGAGTATCGATGCCCTGTCTCGAAACTCCCACGACAAGGGACCTTTTAAGGATGTGCTTATAGACTACCAGCTCCCACGTATATGATCGCCCTCATACTGCTGGTGGTCAAGCAAGAATCCTAGGGGCTCTATCAATGTGCAATAGTGACCTGTAAGGTCACCTAAAGCAGTACACGATGATAAAGGTAAACCAGATAGCATACTATCATCTCGAGTAAGACTTTCCTACTGGGATAGGTCCTCCCTCAATCATTGCAATCACGTGCCTGTGATCCAATAATTGACTCTGAGGTCACTATCTCCAACACCACGCTCAAAGGAGACGTGCAAACAGGTTTTAGTTGGGTACAGTCCCGAGCCACATGGAGGCAGTGAGCGGATCTGCAAGGGTTCGTCTCTCCCGGTATTGGGGGTGAGGTCGCGCTGTGTCTAGGAGAGCCAGTACATGAAAAGTCCTTAGCCAAGACAGGAGATTTACTGGTAGGTATTCCAGTAGTATCTCAGGGTGTTCTGGGCTGATCTCCGACACGACTTGTACCGCTTTTGGGTGTCTGACTTTTACCAACCCCCTAGGCCTTCGATGCGATGCTCATAGACGAACGGACCGGACTGTGCGGAAATTGTCACTGACAGGCTCAGTAGGGTGTCAGGGTGAGTTCGCTCACAGACGTCCCTTTTGGTCAATACCTGGTATCCTGTTATGTATTGGCTAATACCTCTGACGTGCTAGTGGTTAAATCCACAACCAAAGTATTGACGAGTCTTTAGAGTCCCCCAAGGACCAGTTTCTCAAGTTTCGGCCGAAACGCTATAGATGCCGTATGGAGATATGGCAGGGTTCGATCAGATACGTGCGGTATTGCACGGATCGTGATCGGACGGTTTTTACTAGCCGTCTTTGGTTTAAGCCGGATCCTAGTATTAGAAAGTGTAGATTTTGTCTCTTTGCATTTGTGTTCAGTGGGAATACAAATGCGGGCATGTATATGCAGTAGCGGGGTTTTCCTGTAATTTATTACGTGATCAGTTTTCTAAAGTTGCCAGTTTGCATTCCGTTACGGCCGGTTTTCCTTCGTTCCTTTGCGGCCGGACTTTATGATGGAGGGGGTTATTTGCAAGTGTGCAAATAGGTTTAGTGGAGGGGTTTTCTTGCATTTTGTGGCATTATGATATGACCATCATCATCATATTCTTTTTCCATCACTTGCTTGCATTAATTGAGATTAGAATGTATTAGAAATGATGTGAGGTTTGCTTTGGATGTGGTCACTGTAGGGTTCCTAGGTACACTATGGAGGTCTCACAAGGCATCAACCATGCCAATTTCAAATTTTACGGTGCAGAGAAACCGTAGACTAGATCGTTAACTAGAATTTTAGGCGACAACTACAACTAGTAAACTGCTTTACTAGTAAGTGAACGGAAATACAACCTTTGTAGATCCGGTCCTCCACCTCCATAGCTCCGTGACGGTGTACCCTCGCTGCGATCATCGGATCCCGGACTCTAGCGTCGGCTTCATCGGAGAAATGGGCGGGCTAGGTCGTCGACTTTGATGCCGAAGATGATCTACGTCGAGGCAACACAAGATCAAGCTCCAACTTCACCAAGCCATGAAACTTGTGAAGAAAACACCCTATACTACTTGGCAAGTGGTAGAGGATGAAGAAATAGGAAGTGGGTTCAATTTAGAATTGGATTTCTGACTCTTTTTCTCAAGATGCCATTAATGGTAGCAATCTTTCTTCTTGAAGAAGAAGAAGAAGATGATGATGATGATATGATAAGAATTATTGGAAAATAGAAAATAAGGTGATTCTTATCATATCACAACCATGGTTAAGTGTAGAGAATAAACTAGGGTTAGGTTTAATGGTTAGGTTTAGGAAAAGAACAAGAATGGTCAAGCTTTCAACACTTCATGAAGTTTCAACAAAACGACAAAATAAGCCACCATTCTCTTTATCTTTCCAAAATGATAAAATAAATAAATAAATAAGTGAATCAAATGAAACCCTAACCATGGTTTAAATCACACACTAACCCAAGTTTGCATGTATCATCAAACATGATACAAACTAGTGCACAAAACTATATCAAATATACAATGTGCACATCAAGTGAGAAAATCCATCTTAAGTGAACTATTACTAGTTAATGTAAAGTAATATATCAAATATATAATTATACATTAAATCATTAAATCAACACTTGATTTAACGATCCGGTCATATCGCATATAACCGACTAATATCAAGTGTATCAATGTATCGAATCAACACTTGATTCGGTAACCCGGCTATATCACATATAACCGACCAATGATACAAATCGCGGGAATAGAATACAGTATCACATATTGGTATAATTCTCGGTCCCGCACATATCTCATATGCGCTCCTATTTCGTTTCGCTTGAGCCAGGAAACCTCTGTGTAGGACTCTAAAGACTCGTCAATAAGCCGGCAGCAGGTGATGATCATATCAATCACCCACAAGCCGCAAGCGGTCTGCTAAACGTAACGGCCACCCGGGTATTGAGCGATCAGAAGATCGACGAGCAAGCCCGCTCACACTCCTGTGAATCCAACCAGTAACACTTACCGTACAGTCCGGTCTGATCGTCTGATATGTCGCATATATCGCCTAGGGGTGGTAAACGTCAGACCCCAGTATCTCGATAAGTCGTGTCGATATGAGGTCTATAACAGTTCGAGAAACTACTGGTAACACTTACCAGTAATTCTCAGCAACCCTGGCCAGGAATTTCCGGTTATAGCCAATCGAACATAGCGCAACATCAACTCCCTATACCGGGAGAGACGAATCCCCTCCTATCGCTCATTGTCTCCATGTGATTCGGGACAGTACCCAAAAACCACCGTTTTGCATGCCCTCTTGGACGTGGTAAGGTGGAAATCAAAGCACAGTGGGAATCACACAAGTCTCTATGACGATCTCGGGTCTACAGACTAACCTGTACCAGTGTCACTAGAGAACTGCCATCTGACGTAAGGTATAATACCATCTGGGAGTTCTCGGCGAGTCCGTCCAGTGTACCCAGTCTCCACTGAGCACCCGTATATCATCTCCGATGTCAAACACCAATGGATATGGGATCATCCATCGCCCATCCGTATAGGTCGAGAAGGTATACGCTAGTCTACTCTGGTATATCGATGCCCCGTCTCGATACACCCACGACTAGGGACCTTGAAGGATGTACTTATGGACTACCATGTCCCCACTAGTATGATCCGCATCATAGTCCAGGTAGTCAAGTATACATCCTAAGGGCTTTACCAACATGTAACAGAGAGACAATCAGTATACACGTTAAGATAAAGAGCAGCCATATAGCATATTATCATGTTGAGCAAGAAAGTCCTCCCTATATATGTCCCAGCATCCACTACAATATACATCCTATGTACAGTAATGGCCTCTAGGGCATACATATAACTAACAATCACCCACTTACACCAGGGCCATCTGTAGCAGTGGTTGTAGTATCTCATACTCAACCATCCTATAAAAGTCTCTCTCTGGGAATAGGCCTTCGTGAATGGATCCGCCGTGTTATCCTCTGAGTCTACTCTCCTAATCTTGATCATCTTGGAGATCAGCCATCTCCATGATCAGGTGACACTGCCTTAGATTATGTCTGGATCACTGATTGGACGGGCATTCCTTGGCATAAGCCACAACTCCATTGTCACACAATAGGAGGAACTAAGTTCATCTCATGAACTGATATAAACCCAGACAGCCTCTTTGGTAGCATCTTAAGTAGCGATGTATCCTGCCTTTATCGTCTAGTTAGCCACGGTATCTAGCTTGGAACTCTTCCAACATACTGTCCTTTTACTGAGGGTAAAGATAATGCCTGTGACTGACATTCAGTCGTCTTTATCACCCTGGAACCTTTCCAGTGATTCTCCCCAGGATCGATTGATACCATCTCACTACAACTAGTGAGAATCCTAACATCCAATTAGATCTATCTCATAGGTCAAAAACCCAGGATTTAGGAGGTATCACTTTGATCCTATATGGAGAATCCTTGTGATAAGCGGAGATTGACCGAGCGTAGCATAGGAAACTCCTTCCCTATCAAGAGTATGTCATCCACGTACTCTACGAGGATCATCACCATACTCCCTACTACCCTTTTGTATATACAAGGTTTATCTACCATTTTGATGATGTCAAACTCTTTGACTAACACATCAAAACAGACGTTCTAACTCCGCAATGCCTGCTTTATTACATAAAACATCTTGCACACGTTTCCCCTGCTCCCACTGTCTACAAAGCCCTCTGGCTGTGTACTTATAGACGCTTTCTTCCAAATCATCATTTTAGAAAAACAGTCAAGACACCCAACCGCCAGATATCGTAGTTATGGTATGTAGCCGCGGCAAGTAGGATCTGGATGGACTTAAGCATAGCTACTTAGAAAAGGTTTCAACAAAATCCATACCTGGTCAATGATGCAAACCTTTAACAAGTCTAGCTTTGAAAGTCTCAACTTTTCCAAGTACACCAAGTAATCTTCTCAAGATATACTTGCTCCTGATGGGGATTTAACCCTTCAGATATAGCAACCAATGTCCATACTTTGTTGGTGTACAAGGATTCCATCTCTGATCGCTAAGCATCCAGCCATTCTTACAGAGTCCCACTCCTGATGGCCAGCTCGAAATTAGTTGGGTCATCATCTTATGATGCAATCCTCGCTCCCACTGTCATAGAGAACCCGAAGTAACTCTCAGGTGGGTGAGGAACCCTACTAGATCGGCGGAGAGGCTGAGGTTCGTTGGTTACTATTGAATCCTTCGGTTCTACCAAATCATCAGCTGCAGTTTGTATAGCTGGAACATTTCCAGTTCTACATAACAGACCTTGCCTCGAGCTTGTCCGGGTTTTGCTTTTAGACATAGTCCGGACAACCCCAAATCTTAACTAACTTAAGAGATGGACTCTTCCCTTACCATATCTCATATGGAGTGGTAGGCAACTGATTTGATTGGAACCCTATTCAATAAGTATGCAGCTTCTCAAGTGCATAACCCCCAAAAGGAAATAGGTAACTCAGTAATACTCATCATAGAGCACACCATATCCAATATGGTGCGATTGCTCCGCCCCGATACACCGTTGTGCTGTGGTGTATACGGAGGAGTAACACTGAGAGAGAATCTCATTCTCCTTTAGAATAGTCCAAGACTTCCATGCACAAGTATTCTCCTCCCTGATCTTATCATAGGACATAATACTTATACCCGTATTGGTTCTCTACTTCTAACTTATATTCTGTGAATATCTCAAAAGGTTCGGACTTATGTTTCAATAGGAACATATGTCTTAATCTTGAGAGATCATCAGAGAATGTAATGAAGTACAAAGAACTGGTCTTGGCATGTGTAGACAGGGGACCTTTATACATCAACATGTATCATCCCAAGAGTTCACTAACTCTTTCTCTATTTCCAATAAACAGAGCTATGGTCATCTAATCTTTGCGACATGACTGGCAAGTTTCATAAGATGTAAATTCAAACTAATTTAAATATGCATCTAAATGTAATTTAGCTAGTCGGGTCACATTGATATGACCTAGTCTACAATGTCTCAAGAAGGATTCGTTCATTTCTGAACTCTTTCTCTTGTGTGTGTTCTGTACACTAAAAACTGTAGTTTGATTTAGAACATCAATGCTTTTAGATAACGTGCCTGAACCGATCAACTTTTGATATAGGAAATGTTCAAAACATTATCCAACAATACAAAATTTTATCATTTCTTTACTAATAAAGAGAGTGATATGATTTTGTACATCAGGTTCGGTATCTAATAACATTCGTTCAGAATCAATGTATTGGTAATACAGGGTGACAGTGACCAACAGACTTGGCTGCAACACTTGCCCCGTTTTCTGCCTCATGAAACTTATCACCCTTTCTCAGTTCTCTACCTTTCTGTACCCTATGCAACATATTACATATCTGGGATCCTGATCCGGTATCAAATACCCAGGACGTAGAGAATAGAGAAACATTTCTGTATAAAGAACACACCCGAAGATGATGCATCAGCATGCACTCTCTTCGTTTGGGCGACACGGGAAATCTAGTATTCCCCTATTTCCTGCTCTGTCTTATAACAATTATAAGTTGGAGCGGGACCAACGTTCCCAAGCTCAGTATACCAAGCGGGTTCGGTCAAATATCCGTATTCTTATCTTGATTAAGGCGTGACATGGTCGCTACCAGGAGAGAGAGAGAGAAGAAAACACTCAGCGTGCACTCTTGCAAGATCAGATTGGTTATTATTTTATCTAATCAGGATGGCTCCTACTGTTTTTATCAAATCTTCCTTCAAACCCTAAAAGGAAAGACTAGCCAGGATTAATTACACACTACAAGTTCGCCAATCTTTCAGCCAGGCCAGTGTCGGTACTTTGAGGGAGGTCCCCCGTGCTTTCGCACGAACCTAATTATAGTAAACCTCGTTTTCCCAGAGGCGTAACCCCGTTGACACCTTTCTAGACACCTACTTGATCGGCTAATTGTAATGCGTAGAACTCTCCCAGCAGTAACAATTACTCGCAGTGGGTATCGGGATCCAACTATCTCATAGAAGGTATGCAATCTCATTGCTAATTTCAACACTTGAAATTCCCGATAATTTTGCCCCTAGCGTCCTATGACCTTGACGCAGGCCAACAAACCATAGTGCGCTAGTCAAGTTCAACCCGTCATTTCTTGATTGAATTAAGCCCACCCGCACGACCCTTGACGCAGGCCAACAAAGTCGCACGACTACCCTAATCCAATCTGCATCATATGCATAAGCAGATAAATACTAGTTAGCTACCGCATACTACGCCTTGACACAGGCCAACAAACATAGCACGAATACTAACTACCTCTTATCTGAAATGACGGAGGGCTAGGACAGGTTTTTCTGAAAACCTATTGCGTAATGAACTTGATATCGTTGTAGAATCAAATGATTTTGAAATGGAGTGTTTTCGAGGCTTTTCTAGTTTTGCTAAAGGGGTCACTCCCGGTGAAGGGATCGCCGGCCCTTTCATCATCGAATAAGGTGCGGGATATATCATATATATCACTGTGCAAAGCAAAACTCTTAAAAGCAATCAAAAGACAAACCGAGTGTGTAGCATCTGCCTGTTATTGCTAAAGGAGTCACTCCCGGTGAAGGGATCTCGGTCCTTTCCTCATCGAATAAGGTGCAGGATATATCATATATACCGCTGTGCAAAGCAAGAACTGTAGCTACCTGTTTTATTTTGAAATTCGATTCCACAACATCTTAGGTTTTTTTTTTTCATTAATCACATTAACGAAGTCCCATCATTTAAAGTACCTAAACATCACAGATAAATACGACGTACACTTATGCCATCCGTGTTCGCCTCGATGTCCCCTCGTGCACCGTTAGGTTCGGTAACTAACGGCAGAGCAGGGCAGGGCTAGCGCGGGTGTAAAATATAAGTTACGTCTATATAATATATCATATATACTATATACAGTATTTATCACAGAACATCAAATGATCACATCACAGATATCGCAGCAGAAGAATCATATGAAATATTGGATATACTAGGACGTCCGTGTTTTCAATACGAGCCAGTATAAAACACGGATTCCACGGTCGCGATGAATAGCCAAACCCACACCCCTAGACCCCTATGAGAGCAGCAAGCAACCCTACGAATTCTAGAGTTAGGAGACCCGGACTCGACTCCTCGAGTTGGTCTCCCACTGGACTCTAGAACCCGGTTACTTGTGCTCCCCTTCTTGGGTCTATCCTAGTGCGGAAAAGTAAATAATATACAACAACGGTGACAACTTCCGCAACCTGGAAGTGCCCCAATAAAAGAATATTACATACAAGTTTTTTACATGAATGAAAATGAAAAACACTCATCTCACATAAAAAAACCCGGCTATTCAAACACGACGATCCAATATAACATATCCAGCAACACATAACATCACATGTCATCAACGTAAGTAAACATGCGTATCCCAATTGTCGTTGACATATAGTAACGAAACCGGCGATATCACATATTACACTTACGGTCACATAAAAGAAAGTGTAAAACTACAACAGTTGGAATTCGCAAACACTTTAGACATCGCATGCCTAATCAAATGAATTCCTTAGACATCACATGCCTAACAATTATAAACCCCGCATTTTAGTCTCATTATCGAAAACTCTTTTCAATATCAAGTCGGGCAATTCAACAAGATTCCCGATAACCTGATCGAATGCTCGTCGCAAACTTTAGTAGGCGGCCGCACCCCCGATACCGTCGACGAAGTGTACCAAGGCGGAACACCGCTACCGCGAGCACCCGGACGGATGCTTTCTGCGACGGGGTTCTCCTACAGTCACTTGGTCGGGGCTAAGGGGTGTAGCCGTCTATTAAGTTTATCCGGCGAGTATCCGCGTACGCTACGTGATTGCGACGGACTTTTGATCACATCAAAATTCCGTGGCAACCGATCAAGTGAGACTAAAGTGCTAGATTTATAACATTCATTCAGTTATCTCATAACTATTTGTGAATTCCAATTATTGTATCTCATTACAGATAAATAGAAAATGTTAAACTTTCCGATCGAACATTCAAACACCTAAGTTTTCCCGAAACAGCTCAACACATGAAACAAGTTTAAAAACATTCACTTCATGCCTCAGTACCAACGGTCCAGCCGTAGAAGGGTCAAGCCAACGCCTCACATGTGGCACGCCGTACTACCCCAAACCCTAAGGTTCAAAGGGCAGTTCAAGACGGTCACATAATCGAGTTAAGGTTTTTTGTCTTCTAGAGGGACCATCGCGTTACTTGCACTACTTAGAACGTCATTAATCTACGGAAAGATCCAACACTTGGAAATTTCCCGGCAGGGGAAAAGGTAGGTATTTATATCCGGTCGAACTTTTTAACATATTCAAAAATTATCCGGAAAACACATAGACAAAATTAGACAATCCGATCGAATAATCGAATCCCCAAAACAACCCCAGAAAAAATCAACTGTTGAGTAAAATATAAACATTTACAGAAGACTCAACACTTCCACACAAGAATTATTATGCAAGCCACGTGGTCTAACTCACCAAAATGGCCGCGGAACCGCCGCGAAACCCAGGGTGGGGCCGCGGTTCCGCGGCGCTTTGGTCGAGTTAGCATTACGTGCTTCACAGTAACTCATAGAATTCCCTGCTGAATTTTTTGGCAATTTTTAATTCACAAAAATCCAAATTTTCAGAAAATTTCCAGAGAGTGGTATTCTTTTAGGGTTTCGGATTCGAACGGATTTCTAACATCGTCTACGCATCGCCTAAGGCTCTAGCTAGGCTCTGATACCACTGTAGGGATCCTAGGCACACTAAGGAGTTCTCACAAGGCATCAACCATGCCAATTTCAAATTTTACGGTGCCGAGAAACCCTAGACTAGATCGTTAACTAGAATTTTAGGCGACAACTACAACTAGTAAACTGCTTTACTAATAAGTGAACGGAAATACAACCTTTGTAGATCCGGTCCTCCACCTCCATAGCTCCATGACGGTGTACCCTCGCTGCGATCATCGGATCCCAGACTCTAGCGTCGGCTTCATCGGAGAAATGGGCGGGCTAGGTCGTCGACTTTGATGCTGAAGATGATCTACGTCGAGGCAACACAAGATCAAGCTCCAACTTCACCAAGCCATGAAACTTGTGAAGAAAACACCCTATACTACTTGGCAAGTGGTAGAGGATGAAGAAATAGGAAGTGGGTTCACTTTAGAATTGGATTTCTGACTCTTTTTCTCAAGATGCCATTAATGGTAGCAATCTTTCTTCTTGAAGAAGAAGAAGAAGAAGATGATGATGATATGATAAGAATTATTGGAAAATAGAAAATAAGGTGATTCTTATCATATCACAACCATGGTTAAGTGTAGAGAATAAACTAGGGTTAGGTTTAATGGTTAGGTTTAGGAAAAGAACAAGAATGGTCAAGCTTTCAACACTTCATGAAGTTTCAACAAAACGACAAAATAAGCCACCATTCTCTTTATCTTTCCAAAATGATAAAATAAATAAATAAATAAGTGAATCAAATGAAACCCTAACCATGGTTTAAATCACACACTAACCCAAGTTTGCATGTATCATCAAACATGATACAAACTAGTGCACAAAACTATATCAAATATACAATGTGCACATCATGTGAGAAAATCCATCTTAAGTGAACTATTACTAGTTAATGTAAAGTAATATATCAAATATATAATTATACATTAAATCATTAAATCAACACTTGATTTAACGATCCGGTCATATCACATATAACCGGCTAATATCAAGTGTATCAATGTATCGAATCAACACTTGATTCGGTAACCCAGCTATATCACATATAACCGACCAATGATACAAATCGCGAGAATAGAATACAGTATCACATACTGGTATAATTCTCGGTCCCGCACATATCTCATATACGCTCCTATTTCGTTTCGCTTGAGCTAGGAAACCTCTGTGCAGGACTCTAAAGACTCGTCAATACTCCGGCAGCAGGTGATGATCATATCAATCACCCACAAGCCGCAAGCAGTCTGCTAAACGTAACGGCCACCCGGGTATTGAGCGATCAGAAGATCGACGAGCAAGCCCGCTCACACTCCTGTGAATCCAACCAGTAACACTTACCGTACAGTCCGGTCTGATCGTCTGATATGTCGCATATCTCGCCTAGGGATGGTAAACGTCAGACCCCAATAACTCGATAAGTCGTGTCGATATGAGGTCTATAACAGTTCGAGAAACTACTGGTAACACTTACCAGTAATTCTCAGCAACCCTGGCTAGGGATTTCCGGTTATAGCCAATCGAACACAGTGCAACATCAACTCCCTATACCGGGAGAGACGAATCCCCTCCTATCGCTCATTGTCTCCATGTGATTTGGGACTGTACCCAAAAACCACCATTTTGCACGCCCTCTTGGATGTGGTAAGGTGGAAATCAAAGCACAGTGGGAATCACACAAGACTCTATGACGATCTCGGGTCTACAGACTAACTTGTACCAGTGTCACCAGAGAACTGCCATCTGACGTAAGGTATAATACCATCTAGGAGTTCTCGGCGAGTCCGTCCAGTGTACCCAGTCTCCACTGAGCACCCGTATATCATCTCCGATGTCAAACACCAATGGATATGGGATCATCCATCGCCTATCTGTATGGGTCGAGAAGTTATACGCTAGTCTACTCTGGTATATCGATGCCCCGTCTCGATACACCCACGACTAGGGACCTTGAAGGATGTACTTATGGACTGCCATGTCCCCACTAGTATGATCCGTATCATAGTCCAGGTAGTCAAGTATACATCCTAAGGGCATTACCAACATGTAACAGAGAGACAATCAGTATACACATTAAGATAAAGAGCAACCAGATAGCATAATATCATGTCGAGCAAGAAAGTCCTCCCTATATATGTCCCAGCATCCACTACAATATACATCCTATGTACAGTAATGGTCTCTAGGGCATACATATAACTAACAGTCACCTCTTTTAGTTTCCTACACTCACCTCCCTTCTTGTTTTCTCTCCACCATTTTTCCTAATAGGGGCCGGCCATAATTTTGTTGGAGGAGAGAGGCTTCACATTTTGATGAGGGAAAATTCTTCATATCATTCTATGCTTGAAAAATGAGAGCTCCAATCTTTTTCAAAGATCATTTCTTCACCTCCATCAAAGGCAACTTCACCTCTAAAGAGACAACCCACTACACTATATCTACAACAAATCTTGGACGCGTCGGCTAGCCAACTTCGCGCCCGAGTTGCTTCGGTCCACTGGTGGGAGCCTGTAAAAGTATTTGGCTACGTGGTGCCCTTTCCGACGAGGAGGTGACGGACGGAGATTCCGCGGGAGATCGGAGTGGAGACGAACACCGAAGGACACAGATCGCTTGGTATACTTCTCTACCCATCTTTTAGTTTGCTAGTAGCTAGGTTAATGGCCCGATCCGGGTTAAAAGTGCGCGGTGGTGCCGGATTGCTAGTTTGCAAAGTTTTTCGTTTCCGCGTTTCCGGCGTCGGATCGACGGCCGGGGCGCCGCCGTGCACTTACATTGGTATCAGAGCCATGCCATTAACTTAGCCTAGCTTGCTCTAGTATGTTTAAAGACTCGATCGAACAAAAAAATCCCAAAAACCGTATTTCGTGTGCATCGGGTTTCTGTTGAAATTTTTTGGGCTCTAAAAATTTTTTAGGGTGTTTCAGAAACACATGCAGGAAATTCTAAGAATTCTAGGAAAATTCGATGCAGTGATCCTTTAGTATGACCGCGGAAACGGGGCCGAACCCCTGGTTTGGCCGCGGTTCCGCGGTGGGAAAGTGTCATCATTGTACCAAAATTTTCCAGTAGGCTTATGGGTTAGAAATAGGGGCTTTGGGATATTCTTTTTGGGCCCAGTTTTTCTGTGAGAGCTACAGTACAGCTTGGCGCCCACTTCGATAAATTTGATCGATCGATAATTTTAAACATGCTAGTTCACAGTATTTACATTATATCTGCAACCGTGAATGTCATTCGATCGGTAAATCCAGTCTATCTGCTATAGCCCTTTTAGACGGATTTGCGAACGTGACATTCACATTGATGTTCTGTGTTGTGCTGTGATGTTGCGGATTGGTCGTGGGGGATAGCCTGGATGCAATTTTAGTACAGTTCTGTTTTATATGTACATTTGATATTGCGGGGCGAGCGTCCGACATGTGGACTGTCGTCACTGCCTGTTTGTATTATTCTTTTGGGGCACGACCGGGTCGAGGTCGATGTACCCGTTGTATGTATATTTTACTTTCTGTACTAGGATTACCCCAAGGAGGGGTGCACGGATGGCCGGGTTCTAGAGGGCAACGGGCCCGCATCTCATGGCATTGAGACGGAGGGGGCTTCACTCTAGAATTGGAGGGCTATTCGCCGCACTCGTAGGGGGTATAGGTTGACCCGGGAGGGGTGCCCAAGTTACCGGATTCCGTGAAGTGCTGGGTGGTCTATTCACATTGCTGAAGGGGGCTGCCTCGCTTCAGGTTTTGGAGGGTAACTTGCCGCGCCCATAGGGGTCTAGGATCTCATTGCACAGGCTATCCACACGACCAGAGGAACGTCGGGTTTCAGTAGCGGCTCTATGAAGCCCGGGGATCCCAGATATCTGTATTGTTCTGTGATGCTGGTTACATTTCTGTGATGTTGCATTTTATCACGCCTTGAGCGAATATTATATATTGATATATATACTAGTAGATGTTGTATATGTTTTGCATCCGCGCTAGTCCAGTCCCCGCTCTGTCGTTAGTTAAGTAACGTGACGGGTGATGACGGGACCCAGTGGCGAATGCGGATGGCATATACGTACATCATTATTTTCGTTCTTTTGTGGTGTGATCAATTGATGGGACTGCGTTGATTCGGATCAATGCAAGCTAAACAAACCTATTCTTATGTTGTTGGAACATTTTTCAAAAAGCTGTTATTGCAAGGGCGTTCTCTTTTGTTTTGCATAGTGGTATTCAGGTGGAATATCCTGCTCCTCAGTCGACGAGGCAAGGGCCGAGATCCCTTCACCGGGAGTGACCCCTTGGACAAAAGTTTGCATCAGGGCAATAACTTCACTATAGCCGATTACTTTTGCTTTGCATCGTGGTATTTGATTGATTGAGATTCAGCGTGCTTGCGCTTTCTAAAAGATAGATCAAAAATATTTGTAACCGCAATCAAGAACGGCGTCGCTTTGCAGCTAGCCGGTAAGTACGGGTCGGTCCACAGGGATGTTGTGAATTTCCTAATCGCGCTAACGAGTTAATTCCGAAGGGTGTTCGGATTGATTATTAAATCTAAAAATTAAAGTTGTATGATACTAGGATTAGAAACTTGCTAGGATTAGGTTTAGGGAAAATTTGGTAAACAAAGATCTACATCTCTTTCCATTGCCTTTAATTAAAGATATCATATTAGTGTTATGGTAAATCTTAACAAAGGGGATTAGGATGATTGGGAAGATTGATTCTTCCTCTAGATCCTTGTCCTTCTTTTCTTAATCTTTACCCTAACCTCCATGGAAAACCTTAAAATCCGGGCCTTTAGACTACGGAATCACCGTTACCTCGAGGGTAGAGTGCCGTAAGGAGCGGAATAAGAAGGTATGCATGGAGTTCTAATTTTCATAAAAGATTGGCAAAGAAAAGAGATGAGAGGTCTTCGTCTCTCAAATCCTTCCCCATTCCTAACCCTAACAAGCGAGGAAACTACTCACTCATTAGAGAATTGAAGAACATTTATCTAGGGCAGAGAATAAAAATTACCTAGGGCAAGAATTGAAATCTAAACTAGAGCAAGGAATTAAATCTACTTACAGATGCATCTTTCCAATCATCAACGCAGGGTTGTCAGATCTGAATTCATGAATTGAAAAGAAACACCGATGCTCTCCAAAAGAATTCTAAAATTTATTATTAAAAGGAGGCATAAGAAATTACAATGAGTAGAGTTCCTATTTATAGAGAATAGGAAACCCTAGGTTACAATTGATTTGCATGTCTACATTTACCAAAATATCCTTAGGAAGACCTAGTCAAAGTAGACTTCAAGCTTTGGTAAATTTTTATGTCTCTATCTCTTTAAAGAAAGTATTGGGCCTTGGATCTTTGGGCTTCCTTATTATTTGGTTCTTTATTAAAATAGCTTCTATGTTTCTTCCAGATCTCCAGTGAATAATTGCGGTGGACTTTTAACCGTTCGCTTTGTAATCTTGGACCTTGCATTGCCTTGTACTTTGTGAATTTTATCTTTGATGTAGGCTTGATCAAGAGTCTTCTGTTTGTTGGTCAAAGTCCACTTTTGTGTCATCTTTTGTCTTTTTCACTGTTTTCGCTCCAAGAACCTGTAACCTGTAATATGTAGCAGACATGCGTCAAAAGCACCTGTTTATTTATAAAAAGAATAAGAATGGGGAATATAATAATGCAATATTATGGTCTGAACAAATACCCCCAAACTTATCTTTTGCTCGTCCTCGAGCAAACTTATTTTTATTCACTAAAATCCTAACCGCACTTTCGCAGGGAAACGCGATTGCACTGAGCTCGTGCAACAAGCCGTTAAACCTCTAGGTGTCCCTAGTAGGAGGAGTGTTGTCTCCTGAGGGTTTTCAGCGGATACTACCCACAAAATCCTATCAATTCGGCCCATTGAATTTTGTTCTTCAATTAGGTTTTCTAACAAGAAATTCTATTATCTTTTGACTCGCAAATTATCCACCCATATTCTTCACACTTCCTCATTATTTAACTTAATATTATATATGTTATGTAGACCTACTTAGCTTTCAGCATCTCTTAAGTTTTCCTTCTAAAGTTCCATCTCCACTTAGGAATTTCTATCACCCTTACTAAAGATATAAGTTCTATTCTTCATTCCTTTCTCTCATCTAAACTCTAATCACATATCCCCACGTGTGTGTAAATATCACCCCTACACTTGGAAATTCAAATCAAGCAATCGTACTCTCATCCATTGTCCAAAGCACTTATTAATTAGTGAATTTTTAAATGAAATTTGCTTATACATCCTTCATGCGACCGTTAATACTTCTTGAGGTACCAACAACCGATTACAAGATGCGTTAGCACTTTAAAGCGTACTTCCTAGTTTTGCAACACCCAAGGCTTTAGCAGTGACTCCCAAACCAGTTGGTCTAAGGCACTAGGTGATGAAGCACCCTCGCTAAATATTTTTCTATTTTTACAGCCTTAAGTAATCACAAAATCCAGTGTCCATTTTTTTCTTTATTCACTTTTTTTCTTTTATTTTCATTGTACTAAGGACTTTAGACAAGAGTATTTCAAGGTCTCTTCTACTATTCCAAGTTTCAAGGTGCGTGATTGTGCAATTTGTAGGGTATACATTTTCAGAATCTAGACTTAAGTTAGGAACTATTTTTCAAACTTATACTCTAATAAGAACATCAATACTCTTCCCTTGTTTCGACTAAGCCCAAGAAGTGAACCCAAAATTTGTCTATTTCTAAATAAACTACTAGGCATATACTTTCTACCGTTAAACTTTAAGGAATGTTATTTTTAAGGTTTTTAATTCACTAAGTCTAAGATCTAGTTGTTCCTAGCCAGTTAACCTATTTGTCAAACTCAAGTCAATCAGCCAAAATTGAATACATTAATTTTTATAATTTTTGAAATTTTTCAAATTTTTATGGGTTTTCAAATAAGTATGCAAATGCAAAAAAAATATGTACAAATGAATGCGAAGGAAGAAGACGTACCGAGCATACCCCCAAACTTGAACTTGACAGTGTCCTCACTGTCATGCTAAACCAAGAGGGTCAAAATGCCGATACTCCCCTGTTTATTTATTTATAATTTTTTTTATATTTTTAATGTTTTGAAATTTTTTTTTTAATAGAAAAAGAAAACAAAAAAAATATATACATATATACAACAAGGCCCCCCCCAAACTTAAGCTTGGCCTTGCACAAGCTAAAAGTTAGCACCAACCATTCAAAAATCTTATCGTGGAAATGGTATAGTTGGTGCAAGAAAATGAGAAGCACGCGAGACCGTGTGGAAAGAATGGTAGAATATGGTCTCGGTGGTGGAGAAGAATGGCGAAAAGAAGAAGGAAGTGGAGTACGATCTTGAGGGTGTAAATTGAGTGAATAAATTAGCGCAATATGTGATGACCGATATGTTATAAGCGATTGCGCTAACCTATCAACCCGTCGGGAAATGGGGTCAAATCCCTCAAGATTCGCAAGAAAACATGGGTACGCCGAACTTGGTATAGGAGATGAAAGCGTAACGGTCATTTGTTCGGTCGGAACAATGGGAAAGACGAAAGGGAGTGAATTAGGGATAGTATCTTTCTCACCGTAGTAAACTGTTTCGAACTTGAAAGATTCCATTAATGGTTCGAAACTACTATAATCAACCGAGTCTGATGGCTCATCTGAAAATGTAAAGGACTCAAACTCGGGCGGTGAGTCATCAACATCGTCCGAAAAAGTGAAACACTCGTTAGTGTTATTATCTGTGAGAACGGTATCTGATTCAAAGGAAAATCTTGCAAGCTCACAGTCTTCAAGCGGGGTTGGAACGATGGGAAGGAGGGAGGGTGATATAGCAGTCAAAGGTTCAGGAGGATGAATTGGAAAATCAGACACATCAAATAAAAATGATTCAACCTCAATATTATCCTCAAGACTCTCCTCAATACTATCCTCAATATTTAACTCATCCATGCCATTTTCATGAAAATCTAGACGCATATGAGATTCGGGAGAAACATTTAATAACTCAGGATGATGATTTGAACATAAAATTTCAAGCAAATCGACAGGTTCATCATCCGAAATATTCCCGGCGTCTATATCCTCAATCAAGTGAAAATCAATTTCTTTAGACACCTCATCAGCATGGATATGTATCGATTTAGGTTCTACAGTGGAGGTGTAAAGATCGAAAGAATTAGGTGCGGTTTCACTCGAAAGGGGCTCCTCACAATTTGGCAAATCAAACACTACAAAATCACACAACTCATTTTTATTTTGAACTTGTGAATCATTTAGGACATTCGATGGAAAACTGGAGTTGTGGGCTTCAATTGGATAAGGGTAGGTTTGATTTGGAAATCCTCTCTCATTCTCACTCTGTCCAACCGCCTCCTTATACATTGAAAAATTTTGAGCTAGCGGGAAACTAGCTACCTGTTCACTCGGTTGCATAAGGGCGGCCATGGACGCTTCCATATTCCTCACCATTTTGTTTGTTGCAGCAATATAAGCCTCCAACGACTCTTCCAAACTAGACTTGGGTGGTGAGGGGGTTTCGGTAAAAGATTCAAAATTGGTTGGATATGTGAAACTCCCTAATGGCTGTGTCGAAACAGTGTCTAGTGAAGGTGGGAAGGTCGGGTATGACTTGTAGGAAGTGGGTGGTAGGACAGGGGTAGGGTCAACATGTTGATAAAAAGGTGAATAGTCGTGTGGATCCCTAGAACTAGATGAGTAGAGAGGGGTGAAAGATCGACTGCGAGATTGAGCAATATGCTCAGCAATGGATAACGGCCTAGGAGTGACAGAAGGACTTGGAAAATTGTTGTCAACATATGGAAGTGGTAAAGATGGACTTGGTCGACACAAATTGGGTTGAAAAGTCAAACTGTTTCCCCTAAACGCCTCTATTTGATCTTTCAAAGATATTTTAGGCAAGGAAGGATCGTCTTTAAATTGATCGAACAAATTGCCGAACGACGCAAAATTAGGTTCGGGATACCAAAATTCGGCAAGTGATTTGTTATGTGGGGTACCCATGTTAGAAGAAAGGGATAAAGAAAGAAAGTTTGTTGGTGCAAGGATTTCCGAGTGACAAAAGTTGCAAGTCTTCTATAAAAGATTTATCCCTTTTCTTTTATTCTTTATTTGGAAATTGTTGCAAAAAGATTTTTGATAAAAGATATGCAACAGAAAAATATTACTTGCAATCAATTATTATATTAAGCATATCACAAAGAATCTTTATTTGGAAAAAGTTGTTGCAAAAAGATATTCGAGAAAAGATATGCAACAAAAAAGATTACTTGCAATCAATTTCTATTTTAAACGAGGCACAAAAATCCTGCACAAGATTGTTATTTGGAAAGAGAAAGATTTTTAAAGCGCACAAAATCTTGCAGGAATTTTTTTTCCAGAAAATATATGGAAATTTTTGCAGAGGAGGGACAAAAGACTTACAGATTTTTTATTTTTTTTTTACCGCGCTTCGGCTCCCTGTGGTTTTTTTTTTAAAACCGACCAGGCCGCGGCGGTTCCGCGGCCAGAAGTGGTGTCCCGCGGCGGTTCCGCGGCCGGAAAGAGCAGCCGGCGCTTTTTTTTTCTTCTTCTCTCTGTTCTGATCTGTTATTTTCTGTTTCGCTTTCTGTAGATTTCCAGATCCGTCTTTTGATTGTAAATCCTGCAAAATTCAAACAACAAAGTACCCTTTCCAAAAATAACAGATGATATATTTATATATTTTTTGGATTTTTCAGATTTTTATGATTTTTTTTTATGATTAACCCGAAATTGCAAAAAGAAAATAACACGCCATCCCCGGCAACGGCGCCATTTGATTGGATTGATTTAGCGTGCATGCGCTTTCTAAAAGATAGATCAAAAATATTTGTAACCGCAATCAAGAACGGCGTCGCTTTGCAGCTAGCCGGTGAGTACGGGTCGGTCCACAGGGATGTTGTGAATTTCCTAATCGCGCTAACGAGTTAATTCCGAAGGGTGTTCGGATTGATTATTAAATCTAAAAATTAAAGTTGTATGATACTAGGATTAGAAACTTGCTAGGATTAGGTTCAGGGAAAATTTGGTAAACAAAGATCTACATCTCTTTCCATTGCCTTTAATTAAAGATATCATATTAGTGTTATGGTAAATCTTAACAAAGGGGATTAGGATGATTGGGAAGATTGATTCTTCCTCTAGATCCTTGTCCTTCCTTTCTTAATCTTTACCCTAACCTCCATGGAAAACCTTAAAATCCGGGCCTTTAGACTACGGAATCACCGTTACCTCGAGGGTAGAGTGCCGTAGGGAGCGGAATAAGAAGGTATGCATGGAGTTCTAATTTTCATAAAAGATTGGCAAAGAAAAGAGATGAGAGATCTTCGTCTCTCAAATCCTTCCCCAATCCTAACCCTAACAAGCGAGGAAACTACTCACTCATTAGAGAATTGAAGAACATTTATCTAGGGCAGAGAATAAAAATTACCTAGGGCAAGAATTGAAATCTAAACTAGAGCAAGGAATTAAATCTACTTACAGATGCATCTTTCCAATCATCAACGCAGGGTTGTCAGATCTGAATTCATGAATTGAAAAGAAACACCGATGCTCTCCAAAAGAATTCTAAAATTTATTATTAAAAGGAGGCATAAGAAATTACAATGAGTAGAGTTCCTATTTATAGAGAATAGGAAATCCTAGGTTACAATTGATTTGCATGTCTACATTTACCAAAATATCCTTAGGAAGACCTAGTCAAAGTAGACTTCAAGCTTTGGTAAAATTTTATGTCTCTATCTCTTTAAAGAAAGTATTGGGCCTTGGATCTTTGGGCTTCCTTATTATTTGGTTCTTTATTAAAATAGCTTCTATGTTTCTTCCAGATCTCCAGTGAATAATTGCGGTGGACTTTTAACCGTTCGCTTTGTAATCTTGGACCTTGCATTGCCTTGTACTTTGTGAATTTTATCTTTGATGTAGGCTTGATCAAGAGTCTTCTGTTTGTTGGTCAAAGTCCACTTTTGTGTCATCTTTTGTCTTTTTCACTGTTTTCGCTCCAAGAACCTGTAACCTGTAATATGTAGCAGACATGCGTCAAAAGCACCTGTTTATTTATAAAAAGAATAAGAATGGGGAATATAATAATGCAATATTATGGTCTGAACAGTATTCAGTTGGAATATCCTGCACCTCATTCTATGGGGAAAGAGCCGAGATCCCTTCACCGGAAGTGACCTCTTTGGCAAAGGTTTTCGTCACTATATTTTTTAAATGCTATCCTGTTCCTTCAACGATATCAAGTTCATTACGTTAAAGGTTTTCGCCAGAAACCATTCGTAGCCCTCCATCATTTCAGTTAAATATTCGGTAGTATTCAAGCTATGTATTTTGACCTCACGCCAAGGCATAGTGATTGGTAGCTGCCGGATATTTTTCTGCAACATAGATAGATGCGTTGGTTTGGGACAGTCGTACTACTATTTTGGCCTACGTCAAGGGTATGTACGGGTGGGTTCAAATTAACCTGGATAATGATGGGTAGAACTTGACATGTGACTTATGACATTTTGACCTCACGCCAAGGTCATAAGAGCATGGGGCAAAAATCACATCGGGAGTTTCTAAAGAAACTGAAACTTGCCAGATATGCGCATACCTTCTGGAGTGTGATGACGTGAGCGGATTCCGTCACGTTATCATGCGATGATAGTTGGATCCCGATTCCCACTGATGAGTTGGTTTACTCCTTGGGTGATCCCGACTAATTCTTTTTTCAGGTTTGGAGAAGAATTTGACGGTACAGTGGGAGGTTTCCTGATTAGATAAAGTGATAACCATTCTGATCTAGGTTAGAGTGCACGCTGAGTGTTTCTTTTCTCTCTCTCTTTGGCAGCGACCATTGACCCAACCCTAGACTATGACTCAGAGACCAAAATTAACTGAACCTTCTTATAAGAGTGGCTTTTGGATTATCTGAGTTGCATACCTCATTGTCACTCCTGCTTTTACCCTTTTCTCCAGGACACCCCGTATTACTACGAACGTCCACTTCCATTGGACAAAACCATCGTATGGTTATATACGAACTCGAAGGAATTTATTCGAGGATGGTTTCAGGTTCTGGAGAAAACGAATAGGACTATTCAGTTGTCTTTTCCTTTTACCTTCTCTCAAGTTGCGAGTACTCCTTGGTTTAGGAGATAGTACTCCTATTACGCAAATTGGATAGTCTTCTTCTTCCAAACCTTAGGCTGGTGCCGAGCGGTGGAGAATGAAGAAAACCAATTAGCCTAAACGGTGTACAGAAGGTATTAAGTAAAGACATATAAAGGGATTAGAAGGAGGGCAAAGCAAATTGCGACTGCTATTCACGACCAAACCAAGTATTTCTTCGCCAATCCGAAATCACCTTTGTGTTTCTCCAGGACACTCCGTATCACTATGAAGATCCCAAGTTTATTGGATACTCCATCGTATGGTTATATACGAACTCGAAAGGAACTTGTTCCAGTTCGTGGATGGATCCTGGTTCAGGAGAAATAGGAATATGGTTTATTCGGTTGTCTTTTATCTTCACCTTCTCTCGCATTGCGAGTGCTCCTAGAATTAGGACAATACACCCATTATGCTTATTGGATAGTCTTCTTCCAAACCATAGGCTGGTGCGGAACGGTAGGGAAGGAAGAAAACCATTTGGCCTAAAGTGGTGTGCAGAAGATAACGACTAAAGACATATAAAGGGATTGGGAGAGGTGGCAAAGAATTATACGGTTATAGCTGTAAATCTGGATAATGGAAGAGGCATTACTAGGAATACCCGGATACCCCATCGAAACATTTCAATGTTTCAGTTGCACTGTGTACTGTTAAAAGAAAACTGATTTTCCAATTAGACACTTGCTCCAGGGTATGTATTTACCAGGTTTGATTCTCACATCTGTATGGTTTTACAGATGATGAGTGGGAGTAAGTTATTGGGAATTGGGTGATTATCCTCATTATATCGGGATTCGTTGTAATTGGTGATATTTGAGGAAGTCACCTGAGTTGTTTGCCGGTCGGCAAATATTTGGTTTTGAATATCCGTTGTTATGCACCAATTTCAAATTGATATATCTGTACGTCTATTTTTATAGAGTGATATATACCTTTTTGAAGTTATGTCTATGACATTTACCTATACCAGTGGATGGTTAGGTAAGGAGTATTGAACAGCGGTGTAATTCTTCATAACCATAGTACAGTTTTCAACCAACGACACACAGGGAATGAGTTATTAGACTCAGGGGACATATACAGAGTATTGTATATTGTCCAGTGTCCATTAGGACAGAGGGGTTGGTCCTCGTACTATATTCGGTTTACTTATGACTTCT
Organism: Agapanthus africanus; assembly: GCA_030015575.1. Taxonomy (NCBI): domain Eukaryota; kingdom Viridiplantae; phylum Streptophyta; class Magnoliopsida; order Asparagales; family Amaryllidaceae; genus Agapanthus; species Agapanthus africanus. The sequence continues at coordinate 281,218,820 of JASDDO010000022.1, forward strand.
CTAGTTCTTAGACAAGTGTTTCGTAGAAACACATGGTCTAAGTTTTGAGAAGTTACAGGTATATGAGTAAAGTAGAGAACCAGGCATTGCAAGTATCGGGATTCTTCAAAGTGATCGAAGATGTAGATACTTGTGTATGGTATTCAGTTGATAGTAATGATTAAGAGAACTTGCTTCTCTTTCAGGTTACTCATAATTGGAAGCATTCCTAAGTTGAGTAACGCTGATCGGCCTCCTTCCATTTAGTTGACATGCACTGGAGACAGCTGCATGATTTGAATCTGGTTCAATTAAATTAGTGCCTCTGTTTCTATATTGGATATAGAACAGTTCATATCTTGACATTGTTAAGGTACGGGGAGTTGTCCAGCTTATGCTTAAAACCAGACTCTGGATGACTCAATGCACGTTTCTGTAATGGCTGTTTGTGTGTTGACACAGGCTATGACGAGGGTTGACTTTCTACAATCTGGAAGATCAATAGTGATATTGTTCTTGACTCGCCACAGTTTTAATAAAAATGGATTTCTTCAGAAAACAGTAGTGGGAGTATGGTAGAACTGAAAGTGATTCTAGAACCGCAAACGATTACTGAAGATTTGATAAAGAACATAAAGATTCAATCTGGTTTGACATTCCTTTGGTGTCACGACCCAAAAGAGCACGTGACTGGCCCTTGAACCATATGAAGCCTATAGGACTCCATCTGATTCAAGTAAGCCAAAAGCCCAGAAATCTAAAACCATTTTAGGAATAAGTAAAGAAAACTGGTTTAAAGAAGTGAAGAATACAGGTTTGAAATCAAGGTGTTTAAATAACTAAGCCGAAAGTACGTTTTGAAAACAATAAAGTCTTTTCTAAAAATTTCGGCAGAGTTTCTCTTGTAAAACTGGCCCCGAATGGGGTACAATATGAATAACAATATATAAAATGATAAAGGCATCCCCAAGCGGGAGCTAGCTCTTCGTCAATCGACGGTCACAACCACGCAATGATATGATAATATACAACGCCAAGTGGCGAGGATCAAAACCAAAAGAAAGCTCAAAAGTAGCAAGAAAACGGCAATACTACTAAGCGCAACTCTAAGGTCGAATAATACAACACTGTCTCTGAGTCTGAAAGAATATACAAGATTTTGGTTGATGGACAATTTCTAGATACAATGAAATAAATAAATACAAAGGTGATTCCTGATACGAAAGAATCCACCTAACAAAGCAAATCACCCGCAAGAAGGTAGTGTGCCAGAAATGCCGCAATAGGACCTGTACGGCAGAACCTGCAAAAACTGTGGCACAACGGGGGTGAGTTGCCAACTCGTGAATAGAAACATCTACAAGTAGAAACCGAAATGCAAGACATAAACCTAGGTCAACGATCAGCAATATAATCCACAAGAGTACATTTGAGTGTAACAAGGTGGCAAGGTAACATCTAATCACGTATGTAGTGCCAGGTACTCAGGTAGTAACATATCATCAGTATAACGTATGTCTGCATGAAGTAAATATGATGAAATATCAATGATATCAATACACATATATTAGCGTCCCATACCACTAATATTGGTGTAAGGGTATATACAACAGCGCCCTCATACCCTGTTATATATACAAATAAAGTATGATCAATGTAAAACCAGTCTGTCTATGATCCAAGTCTGTATGTGTGTGGAACCCGTCCACCCGTCACCCAATGACAATAAGCATCATGTATGCAATGCGAGGATATAAACAAAATCATGGAAAAACATCATGAAACCCGTGCCTAGCATCGACACGTAAATCCTCCTGTATCGGGCATCCGTCATTCCGGATCATGCCCTATATCAAGGTACATATCGGGAATCCGTCAGTCCGGGTCATCCCTCTCTCAATGCATCGGGCATCCGTCATTCCGGATCATGCCCTATATCAAAGTATATATCGGGAATCCGTCAGTCCGGGTCATCCCTCTCTCAATACATCGGGCATCCGTCAGTCCGGGTCAGCCCTCTATCAGTACATCTGGCTTCCGTCAGTCCGGGTCAGCCCTCTATCAATCAATCGGGCTTCCGTCAGTCCGGGTCAGCCCTTTCTCAGAGTATATATATATATATCGGGAATCCGTCAGTCCGGGTCATCCCTCTCTCAATACATCGGGCATCCGTCAGTTCTGGTCAGCCCTCTATCAGTACATCGGGCTTCCGTCAGTCCGGGTCAGCCCTCTATCAATCCATCGGGCTTCCGTCAGTCCGGGTCAGCCATCTATCAATCCATCCTCTAGCACCGAGAAAACACGGGGCGACGCCCCAAATATCATATCAAGGGAACCGGGTTTTTAAATGATTACTATTGAAAAGGACACGATTCCCAAATCCAGAAATCCCATGAAAATCCAACATCAAGAAGTACATCCAATGCGATGTGCTATGCAATCAATCCATGATGTATGCGACATGTAAAGAAAAGTAATCATATCGGAAATCATGCGACATGGAATAGTAATGTGCATATGTCGAAGGAAGAATCATCTCATGAATGCAATAGTGCTACAGTGTAGTGGCATGGCAATTATCGATGATGAAGTGTGTGGGCCGGCAAATAGTGTACGTGGAATATACGCATCATCGATAATGGTGCTGGTGTCCTAACAGCATAATAATAATATAGCAATGAATGTATGCCAGCAATGCGAATAGCATGAGCCTGCAGAAATCTAGTAGTCAACACCACAGTGAAGTATCTACTAAGCAAACTACATCTAAGTATCAGGTCGATCAGGAGGGGTAGGTGTGGAAACCACCTAAATCTGAGTCGGTATATATATATAAAGATATATAGTCGGCGATCCCGCCTCAATGTCATATCGTAAGATATCCTCGAGTTATGAGTGCGGATCTATCATCAATATCGGCTCGTACGGTAAATCATCGTACGGCATCCCCAAAAGCTGGGTACAGGTCAATATCTCACTATCTCATCACATAACAGGTATCAGTATCATCAGATCATATAGTCTGGGGGTACTACTCTATGTCTAGTACAAATCGATACCATCACTAAAGCATGCATGCGGGGGTAAACACATATCCCAAGCCCGCAAGGAATCACAAGTCATATCCCACATATGAATCGTGTCAAATCACCGATCTCAGGGCACCAAGCCCACATCATCGACTCATCTCCAAAGTCATCACATATCATCAATCACAGTGTAAGTACAAGTGATAAGCAAGGGTGTGTTTGTGTAGGTGTAATTCTATCCTAGGGTTCGCGACTTTGAACTCCACTAGTCACTTCCAACCCTACATTATCCACAATACACCTATATCACAATAACTACATAATAATCTATCTACGGACTGCGGGGGTGCTATTCGCCATCCACACGACTTCCCCCTGTAGATATAATCTACTCACCTTGCATCACCAATTGCGGACGTCACCACGTATGCTTGTCGTCCCGAAGTCTTCATGGGTACCTACACATCAAAATATCGTATATGCGCATTAAAACCAAATCCAATCTAAAACGGCGCATAAAATCCAAAACGATACGATAAGGGGCCTATAGGTGAAAACCTATGGCACGCCTTCAAAACCATCAATAACTCCTCTATATCGTCGTATAAACGACAAATAGTCGAGGCAAAACACGTTCCACCATTTCAGAATCAAAAATACGGAATACGGAAACACGAATCCAAAATAGCAACTTAGGATATATGTCCCAGATTTCACCCTAGAAAGAATCTGTCAAAACTAGAAGTACCCAGGGCCAAGAATTGATGAAATGGGGCCAGGCACGCAAAACGAGGAATTTCCTCACTGGTCTGGCCGCAATTTGCGGCCAGAATGGAGGTTTTGGCGGCCTCAAGGTGGAGTGGGGAGCTAGGGTTTGGGGTGTTGCCTCTATGGTGCCTGCACATCTCAATTCCCACTCAATATTATTTTAGGGTTCTCGTGGTGTTAGCAGATTCTAAATAACAGTGGCAGATTTCAGTTTTTCCCCCGATATTGGTTTCTAAAATCCGTATTATGGGTTTACACTTCAGGTTAGGGCCTCAATTCATACACTAGGGTGTTGGTGTATCCTCAATTGAACTCAATTTCACAATACAACCCAAGTCCCTCTCAAACCCTAACTAGGTTATTCTCAATTCCACAAAAATCCACAATATCGGTTCTAAACTAAACATGGAGTATAAGTAATGCATAAACCAAACTAATGATCCAGAAAATACCTAATTTGGCAACTCAAGAATTTTCTTGAGTTGCCCCTAGTGACCAAAATCCATGCTTCTTTAGCTCCATGTGTAGATCTAGGGATTTTGCACAATTTTAATGAAAGGAGATTGGGGTTTTGGTGTAGCTTTTGAGATGTTTCATGGCTTGAGGAGGGGAGGGAGATGAGGAAAGGGCAGCAGCAGCTAGAGGAGGAAGAGGGAGGGGAAAATGATGGAAGAATCAAGGGAATGGCTAAGGTTAAGTCAAAGTCCACCTCTCCCTCACCTACCCTCATCATTACATTTTCTTTTCTTTTCCTTTTCTTTTAAAATCCAAACCTTCTCACATCAATAGTAATCCCAAAAGAAAACCATGTCTAGAAAAATGCACAAGTGTAGAAAATGTGATATGTGCAAGTTTTGCACAAAATTGCCAAAAAAAACCCGATTAGCGATTTTAATCACGATTAGCACTAAATAAGTGTCAAACTAATCACAAAAACTTAAAAATGTCATAATCCACTAATTTACCCTAATTTAGAATTTTCCATAATTTTTCTAACATTTTTCCTATTTATTTGCATTTAATATTAAAATAATCAATAAATTAATATTAAATTATAAAAATTCCCAAAATTAATATTTTATATTTTTGAAAATGTTACAATCTACCCCCCTTAAAGAAATTCGGTCCCCGAATTTAAATTTAAACCCCCACTACTAAAACAATTTCAGTAATAATCCATTTTGTCGGGGCTCCGAAAACATCAACACATAAGAATATCACAAAAATATACTGCTCTACTAGAAATCAATCCCCAAAATGCATATATAAGAATATCCTATGCGTCTGGTGCGCAAGGAATCAAAATCCATATATGTGTCAAACAGGTATAGAAAACAGCATCTAGGTGCAACTGGTGTGCACGAAACATCTGTCGTAGGCAACGTGTATGCCTGACAGAAGAAATATCAGGTGCATGTGACATGCACGAAGAATTCCGATTTAGTGCATCTGGCGTGCACCAAAATCGCATATCAAAACACTACAGGTACATGAAAACTTTGCTGGAAGTGTAAATCAAATCACTGTATACTGTAGGCATGAAATCTCAATCAATATCTCAAATGTAATAACTCTACGCAAAATATATAAATATCCAGTGGGTGCATGAAATCAATATCATGAAACTCAATTGCCAAAACTAAATCATGCAAACAGAACGCCCAAAATACCGAAATCCAAAATGACGGATACGTGATAATCGAATCACAAAATCACAAATCATAAATACCGTCTTCGGTAGATTCTCCTTCATGGTCGAGAAGGAGTCGGCGCAATCCACTGCTAGTAGCGCAGGATCTCTACGTGCCTCTTGCTCACGGTCTGGCGTCCTCTGACTCTCTGGGTCCTTATCTTCTCTGTGGGTTACCAATCTCACAGTCAATCGGCTCATCGGCCCTGTCAGATGTGCTAACGGGGACGATTCCGTTCTGGCACTTCTCTGGTCACCTCTCGGTCAAACCTCACGACCACTCGTAAGGCAGCATATCACTGGCATCGGCCTCTGGCTCTCTGAATGCACGTCACACATCTGACCCTGGGTGCAAACATCATTGCAGCAACGTCCTGGAAGGAATCCTGCTCAAGGTCTCTTCCAATCCTGCATATGCCGATCTGTACAGAGGCTGGCTTTCCTGCACAACCTCTTCTCGCTCAAAAGACACCTGTGTCCTCAGAACAACATTTCTCAGAAACTGGTCACATCCCAACGTCTCTGTAAGCAAATCAGGTCTCTAGTCTCGACGGGAAGCAATGACAGCTCGTCAGTGTCTTACACGAACCTCTGGTTTCAACTGTCTCTATCATCGTCCACTATGACGTCATGCCAAGCTACTATGCACTGCACTGTTCTCGGCCACGGTCAGTCTGAAGTCTCTCACACGGACTCGAAATTGCGTATTCTGTAGCTTCATCACTCTGTAGCAGATGTCAGGCCGAACTGGTCCTCGGGAACCCGTCCCGACCATCGGAGGAATACTCATCACTCGTCCGTCCTTGATCAATTCGCAACGCATCTGGTTAAGTTCCTTTATCCGAACTTGGTCAACTACCTTGTCGACAATGCCGAACCCTGGCCTGCTGGGTGTGCGCAAAATGACTACTCCTGGGTCCAGGTCTTTTCGTAACGTACTCCAGAAAGGTCCTGTCGAGGTTCCTTTCTCAAATCTCAATCCTGCCGAATTGCCCGGAAGTCATCATCCAATGCTGAAGCTAAAGCTTATTCCGGAACGGCTGCATACTTATCACGCTTCCTTCTGGAAGATATATCCATATACCACGCCTCGGGGTGCATATCACATCTCTAATGTCAGCGGAGTGGGACATCATCTCGTCGAAATATCTCGCGAATTCTTTTCTTCACTCTGCGTCAATGTCGACTGATTCGGACTCGTCTCATCATGGCTGCATGTACGGTGCTCCAACGGCTATGCTCGCATCTGGAGTCTCCCAAGCAGTGTCCCATCACGATATCCGAAAGATGTCGAACCATCCGATCGACTCGTCAGATCCTCACAATCCCCCAAGAGCTCACATCTCGGGTATAGTTTAATAGTATCGAGTACATGCCACAGCGTCGGTGGTCCAGCCGTAGAAGGGCAAACCCAGGCCTCACTAATGGCGCCGCGGAACCGCCGTAAACCCTAAGGTTCAAAGGCTATCACACGGTCATTAAGTCGAGTTAGGGTTTCATTCTTCTAGAGGGTCCATAGAATCACCTGCATGTCTTTCCGTATACTTTAAACTTGGAAAATAGGCTCCTGACATTCGATCGTCTCTATCGACTCTCACGAACCTGCGTGAAGTCGTCTCTAGCTGGAATCAATCCGCCTGATGACCCGCATCGGGGTAAGCAAACTCACCACACGTCCTAGTCATTCATCCTCGGTGACTAGCGACTCGCTATCAACTCTCTAAGAACATGCTCATGCTGCAGTAGCTCCAACCATCTGGGCGATATCTCGTCATTTGCAGCAGCAACTGGCTCATACGCCTGTACGCCGAACAACGCCTCAATCCTCCAGGAAAGGCAATACATAAGCGGTCATCTCTGAGTCGGTCTGCTCTAGATCTGAGTAAGACTCTCCACACTGGAAATCTTCAACTCATCTGGGCCCGCTCTGGCGCAAAATCGGACGAATCACCTTCGCCTCTCAAATCGGGTAGACTAGCTATCATCAGTCGCATGACTGCCCGAAAGCTCCGGCAGTCTCAGCTCGTACGCTCCGAAAGCAACATCCTGTCAATCTCAGCAACAGCTGGTCCATCTATCTGCACGATAGGCGACCTCACAACCTCTGAGGTATGCTGTACATCAACAGTCCTCTCTCAACTGGCAGCTCTAACAATGGCCCGATCATCCGGTGCAAGACCAAGCACTCGCCTCCACTAGAGGTCACAATCACCAATACTAACTCGAGACGTTCCCATGTCACCAGAAAACACAAAGGTCGGCCCTCGTACCAAACGAGCTCACACCGGCCGTAACCCTAGCAGCAGCCCAAACTGCGCTCAAACATGGTGACAGGAATCTCAATCGAGTATCAAAGAGAGCACATCAGTGGCAAGAAGGGAAACAACAGATCCAAAGTGGATACATGATCATAGGAAGGAACAGCATCAATGGAGGTATGATCATGAAACTAGTAGAAGCGGGAATCTCAAATGGATGTATAATCCAGGATATGAAGAGAATCACTGATCTCGGAAAACATGCACATCCTAAGGTTCCTTAAGCGGAGTGGCGTGTCGTAAGTATGCCGCGGAACATACCAACGGTACATCACTCTACTTTAGTCACCTAATCCATCAACCAAAGGTCATCCTAATACGACGAAAGTTCGGGTCGAATACCCCCTCGACCAAGTCTAAGTTCCGTAAGGTCAAGCCTAAGTTCCGTATATAAACAACGCCCTAGGCTCCACATAGTCAAACTCAGACTCGAACCAAGGTCAACCTAGCGCTCTGATACCAACTTTGTCATGACCCAAAAGAGCACGTGACTGGCCCTTGAACCATATGAAGCCTATAGGACTCCATCTGATTCAAGTAAGCCAAAAGCCCAGAAATCTAAAACCATTTTAGGAATAAGTAAAGAAAACTGGTTTAAAGAAGTGAAGAATACAGGTTTGAAATCAAGGTGTTTAAATAACTAAGCCGAAAGTACGTTTTGAAAACAATAAAGTCTTTTCTAAAAATTTCGGCAGAGTTTCTCTTGTAAAACTGGCCCCGAATGGGGTACAATATGAATAACAATATATAAAATGATAAAGGCATCCCCAAGCGGGAGATAGCTCTTCGTCAATCGACGGTCACAACCACGCAATGATATGATAATATACAACGCCAAGTGGCGAGGATCAAAACCAAAAGAAAGCTCAAAAGTAGCAAGAAAACCGCAATACTACTAAGCGCAACTCTAAGGTCGAATAATACAACACTGTCTCTGAGTCTGAAAGAATATACAAGATTTTGGTTGATGGACAATTTCTAGATACAATGAAATAAATAAATACAAAGGTGATTCCTGATACGAAAGAATCCACCTAACAAAGCAAATCACCCGCAAGAAGGTAGTGTGCCAGAAATGCCGCAATAGGACCTGTACGGCAGAATCTGCAAGAACTGTGGCACAACGGGGGTGAGTTGCCAACTCGTGAATAGAAACATCTACAAGTAGAAACCGAAATGCAAGACATAAACCTAGGTCAACGATCAGCAATATAATCCACAAGAGTACATCCGAGTGTAACAAGGTGGCAAGGTAACATCTAATCACGTATGTAGTGCCAGGTACTCAGGTAGTAACATATCATCAGTATAACGTATGTCTGCATGAAGTAAATATGATGAAATATCAATGATATCAATACACATATATTAGCGTCCCATACCACTAATATTGGTGTAAGGGTATATACAACAGCGCCCTCATACCCTGTTATATATACAAATAAAGTATGATCAATGTAAAACCAGTCTGTCTATGATCCAAGTCTGTATGTGTGTGGAACCCGTCCACCCGTCACCCAATGACAATAAGCATCATGTATGCAATGTGAGGATATAAACAAAATCATGGAAAAACATCATGAAACCCGTGCCTAGCATCGACACGTAAATCCTCCTGTATCGGGCATCCGTCATTCCGGATCATGCCCTATATCAAAGTACATATCGGGAATCCGTCAGTCCGGGTCATCCCTCTCTCAATGCATCGGGCATCCGTCATTCCGGATCATGCCCTATATCAAAGTATATATCGGGAATCCGTCAGTCCGGGTCATCCCTCTCTCAATACATTAGGCATCCGTCAGTCCGGGTCAGCCCTCTATCAGTACATCGGGCTTCCGTCAGTCCGGGTCAGCCCTCTATCAATCCATCGGGCTTCCGTCAGTCCGGGTCAGCCCTCTCTCAGAGTATATATATATATATATCGGGAATCCGTCAGTCCGGGTCATCCCTCTCTCAATACATCGGGCATCCGTCAGTCCGGGTCAGCCCTCTATCAGTACATCGGGCTTCCGTCAGTCCGGGTCAGCCCTCTATCAATCCATCGGGCTTCCGTCAGTCCGGGTCAGCCCTCTATCAATCCATCCTCTAGCACCGAGAAAACACGGGGCGACGCCCCAAATATCATATCAAGGGAACCGGGTTTTTAAATGATTACTATTGAAAAGGACACGATTCCCAAATCCAGAAATCCCATGAAAATCCAACATCAAGAAGTACATCCAATGCGATGTGCTATGCAATCAATCCATGATGTATGCGACATGTAAAGAAAAGTAATCATATCGGAAATCATGCGACATGGAATAGTAATGTGCATATGTCGAAGGAAGAATCATCTCATGAATGCAATAGTGCTACAGTGTAGTGGCATGGCAATTATCGATGATGAAGTGTGTGGGCCGGCAAATAGTGTACGTGGAACATACGCATCATCGATAATGGTGCTGGTGTCCTAACAGCATAATAATAATATAGCAATGAATGTATGCCAGCAATGCGAATAGCATGAGCCTGCAGAAATCTAGTAGTCAACACCACAGTGAAGTATCTACTAAGCAAACTACATCTAAGTATCAGGTCGATCAGGAGGGGTAGGTGTGGAAACCACCTAAATCTGAGTCGGTATATATATATAAAGATATATAGTCGGCGATCCCGCCTCAATGTCATATCGTAAGATATCCTCGAGTTATGAGTGCGGATCTATCATCAATATCGGCTCGTACGGTAAATCATCGTACGGCATCCCCAAAAGCTGGGTACAGGTCAATATCTCACTATCTCATCACATAACAGGTATCAGTATCATCAGATCATATAGTCTGGGGGTACTACTCTATGTCTAGTACAAATCGATACCATCACTAAAGCATGCATGCGGGGGTAAACACATATCTCAAGCCCGCAAGGAATCACAAGTCATATCCCATATATGAATCGTGTCAAATCACCGATCTCAGGGCACCAAGCCCACATCATCGACTCATCTCCAAAGTCATCACATATCATCAATCACAGTGTAAGTACAAGTGATAAGCAAGGGTATGTGTGTGTAGGTGTAATTCTATCCTAGGGTTCGCGACTATGAACTCCACTAGTCACTTCCAACCCTACATTATCCACAATACACCTATATCACAATAACTACATAATAATCTATCTACGGACTGCGGGGGTGCTATACGCCATCCACCCGACTTCCCCCTGTAGATATAATCTACTCACCTTGCATCAACAATTGCGGACATCACCACGTATGCTTGTCGTCCCGAAGTCTTCATGGGTACCTACACATCAAAATATCGTATATGTGCATTAAAACCAAATCCAATCTAAAACGGCGCATAAAATCCAAAACGATACGATAAGGGGCCTATAGGTGAAAACCTATGGCTCGCCTTCAAAACCATCAATAACTCCTCTATATCGTCGTATAAACGACAAATAGTCGAGGCAAAACACGTTCCACCATTTCAGAATCAAAAATACGGAATACGGAAACACGAATCCAAAATAGCAACTTAGGATATATGTCCCAGATTTCACCCTAGAAAGAATCTGTCAAAACTAGAAGTACCCAGGGCCAAGAATTGATGAAATGGGGCCAGGCACGCAAAACGAGGAATTTCCTCACTGGTCTGGCCGCAATTTGCGGCCAGAATGGAGGTTTTGGCGGCCTCAAGGTGGAGTGGGGAGCTAGGGTTTGGGGTGTTGCCTCTATGGTGCCTGCACATCTCAATTCCCACTCAATATTATTTTAGGGTTCTCGGGGTGTTAGCAGATTCTAAATAACAGTGGCAGATTTCAGTTTTTCCCTCGATATTGGTTTCTAAAATCCGTATTATGGGTTTACACTTCAGGTTAGGGCCTCAATTCATACACTAGGGTGTTGGTGTATCCTCAATTGAACTCAATTTCACAATACAACCCAAGTCCCTCTCAAACCCTAACTAGGTTATTCTCAATTCCACAAAAATCCACAATATCGGTTCTAAACTAAACATGGAGTATAAGTAATGCATAAACCAAACTAATGATCCAGAAAATACCTCATTTGGCAACTCAAGAATTTTCTTGAGTTGCCCCTAGTGACCAAAATCCATGCTTCTTTAGCTCCATGTGTAGATCTAGGGATTTTGCACAATTTTAATGAAAGGAGATTGGGGTTTTGGTGTAGCTTTTGAGATGTTTCATGGCTTGAGGAGGGGAGGGAGATGAGGAAAGGGCAGCAGCAGCTAGAGGAGGAAGAGGGAGGGGAAAATGATGGAAGAATCAAGGGAATGGCTAAGGTTAAGTCAAAGTCCACCTCTCCCTCACCTACCCTCATCATTACATTTTCTTTTCTTTTCCTTTTCTTTTAAAATCCAAACCTTCTCACATCAATAGTAATCCCAAAAGAAAACCATGGCTAGAAAAATGCACAAGTGTAGAAAATGTGATATGTGCAAGTTTTGCACAAAATTGCCAAAAAAAAACCCGATTAGCGATTTTAATCGCGATTAGCACTAAATTAGTGTCAAACTAATCACAAAAACTTAAAAATGTCATAATCCACTAATTTACCCTAATTTAGAATTTTCCATAATTTTTCATAATTTTTCTAACATTTTTCCTATTTATTTGCATTTAATATTAAAATGATCAATAAAATAATATTAAATTATAAAAATTCCCAAAATTAATATTTTATATTTTTGAAAATGTTACAATTGGCCACTCCGCAGATATGGTGGGTAACCTCAGGCACCCGAGTGGTACCTCGGTATGCTCAGGGACGGTGGCAGGGAGGTTCTTGTTTAACCAGACATGCCATTGCTGTTGTTCCAGACTGTGAAACCCGGCAGGAGGATGAGTATAGAGTCGTTCTAAACTAGCTTTAGAAGTGTACGTCTATATGACTCTGCCAGAGGGTTGTCGTAGTCAGTGGGAGCAGCGGAAGCATGGTGGACAAGTGGCTTATGTCTGTTTATAGACTAAAGCAGATATAGCGGAGATAGATCATCTATTTCTGACGTGACAGTCATAGGTTTGACTTCATCAGAATAGGGGATGGATATGTTAAGAAGGTAGTAGGGTGTGATGTCCTGGTATTTGGATGACATACACAGAGTAGGAAGTGAAATTCCTATACTACGATCGGTTATTCTTTGGTCGTCACACAGTAGTTTCTCCAGATAAGGCTTGGATATTATATCAGACATTCTGGTTACTGGATCTATGGCTTTAGATCAAGATTTGGGTGGTTTCCCAATCTGGGTACTTAGACAGCATTCTATGAGTATTTAGAATGGACGACTCCTGGCACGGTAGTGTACCTGCAGGAAATGGAGTCAACCTCTCTAAAGGTGTCTTACAGACTAAAGTAGAGAGGGATGTGCATGATTGGCAGATTACTTGCTTAGGCAATTGAGTCAATCATGAGATGTCAAGTACCACACCAGATGTTGGTCTTGCAGTAGATGCAATAAGTTGATATTAATCCAATCCTGCAGAAACATTAGGAAGCAGTTTTCGAACATAAGTGGATGTTCTAGGGATATGATAACGACAGCCTCGTTCTGGAGACGGTTATCATTCCAGGTTTCCAAGGTGACATGGACGACAGGGTGGTCGTCGGAGTTATAGTTTTCCCTCTGATGAGGGGCAGTATTTTTGACAGGTGGTCCAGGTGGATACTGAGGGAAGGATGGCGCATGATACTGATTAAGTTCAGTTGACGATACAGTCTAAGAAGTTTGGATTTGGAGTTCATTTATGAACTAGGTCCCAACAGACATCCAGACATTCTAAGACAGGTATTGCTCATTTCGGGAAATGGCTTTCTCCGTGAACTTGAGATATAGAGAGACATAGAAAGAAACATCAGAGCGGATCCACTCACTGAGGCTATTCCTCGAACGCAATAGTTTCGCAAACGAGCTTTGTGAGGCTGATTAGTAGAGGAGTTGGGTGTTCGGTATCACACGGGCTGTGAGTATGCGACATCGCAATAATTATCTTTGAGTGCAAGTGGGAGATTGTTGGATATAGTGCCCTCAGAGTCAATTATTGGATCACAGGAACGTGATTGCAATGATTGAGAGAGGACCTATGCCGGTAGGACAGTCTTACTAGAGATGATAGTATGCTATCTGGTTTATCTTTATCATCGTGTACTGCTTTAGGTGACCCTACAGGTCACTATTGCACGTTGATAGAGCCCCTAGGATTTTTGCTTGACTACCAGCAGTATGAGGGCGATCATATACGTGGGAGCTGGGGTCCATAAGCAAATCCTTAAAAGGTCCCTAGTCGTGGGAGTTTCGAGACAGGACATCGATTCTCCAGAGTAGACTAGTGTATACAGTCGAGACACCGACGAGGGGTGGTGGCCGGTCTCACAAGCCACAGGTGTCAGTTGGTTCACATAAGATGTATACAGGTGCTTATTGGGTTATGAGTACACCGGACAGGACTCGCCGGGAGCCTGCTAGTTGGTATTATACCTGACGTCAGATAGCAGTTCCCTGGTGACATGTGTACAGGTTAGTTCATCGACCTGAGATCGTCATTTGTCTCGTGTGAGTTCCCACTGTGCTTTGATTACTAACTTACCACGCTCAAAGGAGACGTGAAAACTGTTGGAGATAGTGCCCTCATAGTCAATTATTGGATCGCAGGTACGTGATTGCAATGATTGCGGATGACCTATCCCGGAAGGACAGTCTTACTCAAGATGATAGTATGCTATCTGGTTTGCCTTTATCAGTCGTGTACATGTTCAGGTGACTGATTGCATGTTACACTTTGATAGAGCCCTTAGGATCTTGCTTTACTACCAACAGTATGATGGCGATCATATACGTGAGAGTTGGGTAGTTTATATGCATATCCTTAATTGTGGTCCCTAGTCGTGGGAGTTTCGAGACAGGGCATCGATACTCCGGAGTAGACTAGTGTGTACAGTCGAGACCCCGACGAGGGGCGGTGGCCGGTCTCACAATCCACTGGTGTCAGTTGGATCACCTAAGATGTATACAGGTGCTCATTGGGTTATGAGTACACCGGACAGGACTCGCCGGGAATCTGCTAGTTAGTATTATATCTACCGTCAGATAGCAGTTCCCTGGTGACATGTGTACAGGTTAGTTCATCGACCTGAGGTCGTCATTTGTCTCGTGTGAGTTCCCACTGTGCTTTGATTTCTACCCTACCACGGCTCAAACGAGTCGTGCAAACAGGTAGCTTTTGGGTACAGTCCCGAGCCATATGGACGCACGTGAGCGGATCGGTAGGGGATTCGTCTCTCCCGGTATTGGGGGCGAGGTCGTGCTGTGTCTAGGAGAGCCATTACATAAATCCATGGCCATGGTAGGATATTTTCTGGTAGGTACTCCAGTAGTATCTCAGGATGTATTGAGGCTTCACTCCGACACGACTTATACTGCTATTGGGGGTCTGACGTTACTAGCCCCCTAGGCAGATATGCGATACTCATTGACGAACGGACCGGACTGTATATACATTGTCACTGTTAGGCTCAGTAGGGTTTTCCGGATGAGTGCGCTCATCGGCATCCCTTGAGGTCAGTCCATGGGCAGCCGTTACGCTTTGCTAGTGCCGCTGACGGTTTGTGGTTAAACCCACTGCCAGGGTGCTGACGAGTCATTAGAGTCCCCCACAGACAGTTTCCTAAGTTCGGGCGAAACGTTGTAGAGGCCGTATGGTTTTATGGCAGGGTTCGGAAAATGCACGTGCGTTTACGCACGTGTCAGTTTTCGGGCAGATGATACTGGTCGGCTTTGGTTTAAGCCGGATCCGAGTATTATATTGAGTAGGTATAATATCTTTGTCTCAGTTGCATTTGTATTCGGTCGTAATACAAATGCGGGTATATTTATACAGTTTCGGGGTTATCCTGAAAGTCGTTTCAAGATCACTTTTGGAAGTTGCCAGTTTCCAGTTTTCTATCGGCCGTCTTTTAACATTCTGTTAAAGACGGATTTATCTTTTCTTCAGATATGGTGAGTCATCATTCTAGAAGCTTCTAGAAGTGATGATGAGGCTTGGTGAGTCATTTGTGATAAGGTGACTAGGTTTAATGTGATTGGTTCCATTATATGAGTCATTGTTTCATTATGGTTTTTTGGATTGCTTAAGATATTTTGGTTATGATAAGGTTACATGATATGGTCACCTCCCTCCTCCTACCATCACCTCCCTCCTTGATAAATATGGCCGGCCCCCTCCTCTCCCCACTTCACTTGATGATTTCATTTGTAGAAAAGATATGACAGTATTCGGGGTGTATGGAATTTTACAGTTCATTTCATTCCATCACCCGATATCCACGGCAACTTCATTAACCGATCGTCCACGGATTTGGAAGAAATGAGACAAAGTCATCTACTCATTCTCTACATCATTCTTGGTCGTCTCTTTTAGCAAACTTGACGATCGAGTTGCCTCGAGTCAGAGGCGGGAGCCCGTTTAAAGAATCGATCATGTGGTGCCACCTCGACGAAGGAATCGGAGATCGACGAGATCGGAGCAGCCGCAACGGAGCGTGGGATGATGGTTGAAGAACGAAGGACTCGGATCATTCGGTATACCTTTTCTACACTCTTTACAGTTTGTTAGTTTAGCAATAATGGTAGATCCGGGTTAAAGTATACGATAGCGCCAGTTAAAAAGTTTTTGTTCCGCAATTGGCGTCTGTAGACTGCCGGGGCGCTAGCGTAGACTTACAGTGGTATCAGAGCCTAACCATTTTGCTATACTAACTTGTGCTAACGCGTTTAAAATATCGATCCGACCGGAAATTGAAAATTGCAAAATCCATGCCCGACAGTTTCTGTTAATTTTAAACGGTCTCAAAATTTATTTCTGGATGTCTTAAAAATCTGTGCAGGCAATTTTAAGAGCCACGACAAAATTTGGGGTCGTAACTCCTCCAAGCTGCCGCGGAAACGCGGCCAAACCCATGGTTTGGCCACGCATCCGCGGCCACGTGGGGAGCACGTGCTCCCAAATTTGGTCAGTGGGTTCTGTGTTGGATTTTTGGTATATATAGTTTTGGCCCAGATTTTGTTACTGTTCACCAGTAAGCAGTGGGGCCCACTTTTTGATATTTGGTCTTTGGTCGATCGAAATTTAAACACGTTAGTTTACAGTGCTTACATTATATCTCCGACCGGGAATGTCATTTGATCGGTAAACCGCGTCTGATTGCTATTGTTCTTTTAGACGGGTTTGCGAACGTGACATTCGCGTTGATGTTCTGTGTTGTGCTGTGATGTTGCGGATTTGTCGTGGTGGATAGCAGTGTGCAATGGTAGTACAGTTTGAGTTTATTTGTACATTTGATATTGCGGGACGAGCGTCCAACTTGTGGACTGCCGTCACTGCCTGTTGTATAATATTCTTTTTGGGGCACGACCAGGTTGCGGTCGATGTACATATTGAACTATTTTTCATTACTGTACTAGGTTTTACCCCAAGACGGAGTGCACGGATAGCCGGGTTCTGAGAAGCAACGGGTCCGCATCTCATGGCTTTGAGAGGCAGAGGGGTCCCACTCGAGAATTGGCAGACTATTCGCCGCACTCGTAGGGGGTACAGGTTGACCCAAGGAGGGGTGCCCAAGCTTACCGGGTTCCGTGAAGTGCTGGGTGGTCCATTCACTATGCTGTAGGGGGCTGCCTCGCTTCAGGTTTTGGCGGGTAACTTGCCGCACCCGTAGGGGTCTAGGTTTCATTGCACAGGCTATCCACACGACAGGGGAACGTCGAGTTTCAGCAGCGGCTCTGTGAAACTCGGGGATCCCAGATATCTGTATTGTTCTGTAATGCTTATTACTTTTCTGTAATGTTGCATACTATCACGCCTGGAGCGATTATTGTATATTGGTTTATATACTATTAGATGTTGTATATGTTTTACACCCGCGCTAGTCCAGTCCCCGCTCTGTCGTTATTTAAGTAACCTAACGGGTGATGACGGGACCCAGCGACGAATGCGGATGGCATATACGTACATTTTATTTTCGTTCTTTTCTGGTGTGATCGAATGATGGGACTGCGTTGATTCTGATCAACGCAAAGTAAAAACAAACCTGTTTGAGTTGTTGGAACAATTTTAAAAAGTGTTATTGCAAAGACGTTTCCTTTTGTTATGCATAGCGGTATTCAGTGGAATATCCTGCACCTCATTCGACGGGGCAAGGGCTGATATCCCTTCACCGGGAAAGACCCCTTGGACAGAAGTTTGCGTCAGGGTAATAACTTTACTATAGTCGATTACATGTTGCTTTGCATAGCGGTATTCAGTGGAATATCCTGCACCTCATTCGACGGGGCAAGGGCTGATATCCCTTCACCGGGAAAGACCCCTTGGACAGAAGTTTGCGTCAGGGTAATAACTTTACTATAGTCGATTACATGTTGCTTTGCATAGCGGTATTCAGTGGAATATCCTGCACCTCATTCCACGAGGAAAGAGCCGAGATCCCTTTACCGGGAGTGACCTCTTTAGCAAAAGGTTTTTCGCCACTATATTTTAAAAAGCTATCAGGTTCCTTCAGCGATATCAAGTTCACTACGCTAAAGGTTTTTCGCCAAAAACCAGCCGTAGCCCTCCGTCGTTTCTTATGGATGGTCAGTAGTATTCAAGCTATGTTTGTTGGCATACGTCAAGGCATAGTGTTTGGTAGCTGCTGGGTATTCATTTGTTGCATAGATAGATGAGTTGGTTTGGGACAGTCGTATTACCTTGTTGGCATACGTCAAGGGTATGTACGGGTGGGTTCAAATTAACAAGATAATGACGGGCAGAACTTGACATGTGACTTATGATTTGTTGACATACGCCAAGGTCATAAGAGCATGGGGCAAAAATCATATCGGGAGTTTCTAAAGAAACTGAAACTTGCCAAGTATGCGCATACCATCTGGAGTATGAGTAACGTGGATGCATTCCATCACGTTATCATGCGATGAGAGTTGGATCCCGATTCCCACTGATGAGTTGGTTTACTCTTCGGGTGATCCCGATTGATTCTTCTTTAGGTTTGGAGGAGAATTTGACAGGACAGTGGGAGGTTTCCGGATTAGATAAAATGATGACCATTCTGATCTAGGTTAGAGTGCACGCAGAGTGTTTCTTTTCTCTCTCTCTCTTTGGCAGCGACCTTTGACCGACCTTAGACTATGACTCAGTGACCAGGTTGACCGAACCTTCTTAAAATACTGGCTTTTGGATTGTCTTAGTTGCATAAGTCATTGCCACTCCTTCTTTTACCCTTTGAATTTCTCAAAACACCCGTATTACTACGGATATCCACTTCCATTGGATAGAGCCATCGTATGGTTATATACGAACTCGAAGGGACTTCTTCGGGGATGGATCCAGGTTCAGGAGAAATAGAATTGGTTTATTCAGTTGTCTTTTATTATCACCTTCTCTCAGGTTGCGAGGGCTCCTTGGTTTAGGAGAGTACACCTATTACGCCTATTGGATAGTCTTATTCCAAACCATAGGCTGGTGCCGAAAGGTAGGGAATGAAGAAAACCAATTAGCCTAAGTAGGGTGTGCAGAAGGTAATATGTAAAGACAAAATAAAGGGATTAGAAAGAGGGCAAAGTAAA
This sequence comes from Agapanthus africanus, assembly GCA_030015575.1. Classification (NCBI taxonomy): domain Eukaryota; kingdom Viridiplantae; phylum Streptophyta; class Magnoliopsida; order Asparagales; family Amaryllidaceae; genus Agapanthus; species Agapanthus africanus. Next base: position 281,238,231 of record JASDDO010000022.1, read on the forward strand.
TTGCAACTGATATCATTCACGACCAAAACCGCGTACTTCATCGCCGCTCCTATTTCACCTTTAAAAGAATAAGGTATTATTCAGTTGTCTTTTATCATCACCTTCTCTCAGTTGCGAGTACTCCTTGGTTTAGGAGGGTACACCTATTATGCTTACTGGATAGTCTTCTTCCAAACCATAGGCTGGTGCCGAACGGTAGGGAAGGAAAAAAACCATTTAGCCTAACGATGGTGTACAGAAGGTAACGACTAAAGACAAATAAAGGGATTTGGAGAGATGGCAATAAAATATACGGTTGAAGTCATGAATTGGATTATGGAAGAGGCATTGCTATGAATACCAGGATACCCCTACGAAACATTTTCATGTTTCAGTGCATTGTTAAAGGAAAAACTGTTTTCCCGATTAGACACTTACTCCAAGGGTATGTATTTACCAGGTTTCATTCTCATATCTGTATGGTTTTACAGATGATGAGTAGGAGTAAGATATTGGGAATAAGGTGATCATCCTCATTATATCGGAATTCGTTGTAATTGGTGATAGTTGAGGAAATCGCCAGGGTACAGTTTTCCACCGACAACGCACAAGTTATGAGTTGTTTAACTCAGCGGACTTATACAGAGTATTGTATGTTGTCCAGTGTCCATCAGGACAAAGGGGTAGGTCCTCGTACTATGTTCTGTTTACTCATAACTTCTCTAGTATTTAGACGAGTGTTTCGTAGAAATACATGGTCTAAGTTTTGAGAAGTTGTGGGTATAAGAATAAAGTAGAGAACCAGGTATCACAAGTATCGGGATTCTTCAAAGAGATCGAAGATGTAGATTCTTGTGATTGGTATTCAGATGATAGTGATGGTTTTGAGAAACGTCTTTCTCTTTCAGGTTACTCATAATTGGATGGATTCCTAAGTTGAGTAATGCTGATTAGCCTCTTTCCATTAAGTTGATATGCACTGGAGACAGATGCATGGATTGAATATGGTTCCAATTAAATAAGTGCCAAAGTTTCTATATTGGATATAGAATGGATCGTACCTTAAAAGAAGTTAAGGTACGGGGAGTTGTCCAGCTTATGATTAAAACCAGACACTGGATAACTCAGGGCACGTTTCTGTAATGGCTGTTTGTGGGTTGACCCTGGCTATGACGAGGGTTGATATTCTACCATTTGGAAGATCAATAGTGATATTGTTCTTGACTCGCCACAGTTTTAGTAAAAATGGATCTTTTTCAGAAAACAGTAGTGGGAGTATGGTAGAACTGGAAGTGATTCCAGAACCGTGAACGATTACGGAAAATTTAATAGGACCTATACATTCAATCAGGTTTGACATTCCAATTGCCACTCCGCAGGTATGGTAGGTAACCTCAGACGCCCGAGAGGTACTTCGGTAGCCTCAGAGACGGTGACAGGGAGGTTCTTATCTACCCAGACTTGACACTACTGTTGTTCCAGGATATGAGACCCGGTAGGAGGGTTGTCATAGTCAGTGGGAGCAACGGAAGCATGGTGGGCAAGTAGCTTATGTCTATTTATAGACTTGAGCAGTTATAGCGAAGATAGATCATCTATTTTTGATGTGACAGTCATGGGTTTGACTTCAATCAGAATAGAGGATGGATCAGTTAAGAAGGTAGTAGGGTGTGATGTCATGGTATGTGGATGACATACACAGAGTAGGAAGTAAAATTCCTATACTACGATCGGTTGTACTGTGGTCGTCACACAGTTGTTTCTCCAGACAGGATATGGATATAATATTTGACATTCTGGTTTCTAGATCTATGGTTTTAGATCTGGATTTGGGTAGTTTCCCAATGTGGGTACTTTGATAGATATTCTAATGGTTTTTGGAATAGTTGACTCCTAGCATGGTGGTGTACATGCAGGTGATGGAGTCACCCTCTCTAAAGGTGTCTTACAGACTAAAGGGGAGAGGGATGTGCGTGATTGACAGATCACTTGCTTAGGTAATTGAGTCAATCATGAGATGTCAAGTACCACACCAAATGTTGGTTTTGCACTAGATGCAATAAGTTTGTATTAATCCAATCCTGGAGAAACATAAGGAAGCAGTTTTAGAACATAAGTACATGTTCTACGGATTTGATGACGGCGGCCTCCTTCGGGAGACGGTTATCATTCCAAGCTTCAAAGGTGACATGGATGACAGAGTGATTGTCAGAGTTATAGTTTTCCCTCTGACGAAGAGGGACAGTATTATGGACAGGTGGTCCAAGAGGATACTGTGGGAAGCAAGGTGCCCGATACTGATTAGGTTCAGTGATCGATTCAGTCTAAGAAGTTTGGATATGGAGTTCATTTATGAACTAAGGTCCCATCAGATATCCAGACATGTTCTAAGACAGGTATTACTCAATTCGGGAGATGGTTTTCTCCGCGAACTTGAGATTAAGAGAGATATAGAAAGATACTTCTAGGCGGATCCACTCACTGAGGCTATTTCTCGAACACAATAGTTTTACAAACGGGCTTTGTGAAACTGATTAGTAGAGGAGTTGGATGTTCAGTTTCACACGGGCTGTGAGTAGTCGACATCGCAATATTAGCCTTGAGTGCAAGTGGGAGATTGTTGGAGATAGTGCCCTCATAGTCAATTATTGGATCGCAGGTACGTGATTGCAATGATTGCGGAGGACCTATCCCGGAAGGACAGTCTTACTCAAGATGATAGTATGCTATCTGGTTTGCCTTTATCAGTCGTGTACATGTTCAGGTGACTGATTGCATGTTACACTTTGATAGAGCCCTTAGGATCTTGCTTTACTACCAACAGTATGATGGCGATCATATACGTGAGAGTTGGGTAGTTTATATGCATATCCTTAATTGTGGTCCCTAGTCGTGGGAGTTTCGAGACAGGGCATCGATACTCCGGAGTAGACTAGTGTGTACAGTCGAGACCCCGACGATGGGCGGTGGCCGGTCTCACAATCCACTGGTGTCAGTTGGATCACCTAAGATGTATACAGGTGCTCATTGGGTTTTGAGTACACCGGACAGGACTCGCCGGGAATCTGCTAGTTAGTATTATATCTACCGTCAGATAGCAGTTCCCTGGTGACATGTGTACAGGTTAGTTCATCGACCTGAGGTCGTTATTTGTCTCGTGTGAGTTCCCACTGTGCTTTGATTTCTACCCTACCACGGCTCAAAGGAGTCGTGCAAATAGGTAGCTTTTGGGTACAGTCCCGAGCCATATGGAGGCACGTGAGCGGATCGGCAGGGGATTCGTCTCTCCCGGTATTGGGGGCGAGGTCGTGCTGTGTCTAGGAGAGCCATTACACAAATCCATGGCCATGGTAGGAGATTTACTGGTAGGTACTCCAGTAGTATCTCAGGGTGTATTGAGGCTTCACTCCGACACGACTTATACTGCTATTGGGGGTCTGATGTTACTAGCCCCCTAGGCAGATATACGATACTCATTGACGAACGGACCGGACTGTATATACATTGTCACTGTTAGGCTCAGTAGGGTTTTCCGGATGAGTGCGCTCATCGCCATCTCTTGAGGTCAGTCCATGGGCAGCCGTTACGCATTGCTAGTGCCGCTGACGGTTTGTGGTTAAACCCACTGCCAGGGTGCTGACGAGTCATTAGAGTCCCCCACAGACAGTTTCCCAAGTTCGGGCGAAATGTTGTAGAGGCCGTATGGTTTTATGGCAGGGTTCGGAAAATGCACGTGCGTTTACGCACGTGTCAGTTTTCGGGCAGATGATACTGGTCGGCTTTGGTTTAAGCCGGATCCGAGTATTATATTGAGTAGGTATAATATCTTTGTCTCAGTTGCATTTGTATTCAGTCGTAATACAAATGCGGGTATATTTATACAGTTTCGGGGTTATCCTGAAAGTCGTTTCAAGATCACTTTTGGAAGTTGCCAGTTTCCAGTTTTCTATCAGCCGTCTTTTAACATTCTGTTAAAGACGGATTTATCTTTTCTTCAGATATGGTGAGTCGTCATTCTAGAAGCTTCTAGAAGTGATGATGAGGCTTGGTGAGTCATTTGTGATAAGGTGACTAGGTTTAATGTGATTGGTTCCATTATATGAGTCATTGTTTCATTATGGTTTTTTGGATTGCTTAAGATATTTTGGTTATGATAAGGTTACATGATATGGTCACCTCCCTCCTCCTACCATCACCTCCCTCCTTGATAAATATGGCCGGCCCCCTCCTCTCCCCACTTCACTTGATGATTTCATTTGTAGAAAAGATATGACAGTATTCGGGGTGTATGGAATTTTACAGTTCATTTCATTCCATCACCCGATTTCCACGGCAACTTCATTAACCGATCGTCCACGGATTTGGACGAAATGAGACAAAGTCATCTACTCATTCTCTACATCATTCTTGGTCGTCTCTTTTAGCAAACTTGACGATCGAGTTGCCTCGAGTCAGAGGCGGGAGCCCGTTTAAAGAATCGATCATGTGGTGCCACCTCGACGAAGGAATCGGAGATCGACGAGATCGGAGCAGCCGCAACGGAGCGTGGGATGATGGTTGAAGAACGAAGGACTCGGATCGTTCGGTATACCTTTTCTACACTCTTTACAGTTTGTTAGTTTAGCAATAATGGTAGATCCGGGTTAAAGTATACGATAGCGCCAGTTAAAAAGTTTTTGTTCCGCATTTGGCGTCTGTAGACTGCCGGGGCGCTAGCGTAGACTTACACAAACAGGTTTTAGTTGGGTACAGTCCCGAGCCACATGGAGGCAGTGAGCGGATCTACAGGGGTTCGTCTCTCCCGGTATTGGGGGTGAGGTCGTGCTGTGTCTAGGAGTGCCAGTACATGAAAAGTCCTTGGCCAAGGCAGGAGATTTACTGGAAGGTATTCCAGTAGTATCTCAGGGTGTTCTGGGCTGATCTCCGACACGACTTGTACTGCTTTTGGGGGTCTGACTTTTACCAACCCCCTAGGCCCGCCATGCGATGCTCATAGATGAACGGACCGGACTGTACGGATATTGTCACTGACAGGCTCAGTAGGGTGTCAAGGTGAGTTCGCTCACAGACGTCCCTTTTGGTCAATACCTGGTAGCCCGTTATGTATTGGCTAATACCTCTGACGTGCTAGTGGTTAAATCCACAACCAAAGTATTGACGAGTCTTTAGAGTCCCCCACAGACTAGTTTCTCAAGTTTCGGGCGAAACGCTGTAGAGGCCGTATGGAGATATGGCAGGGTTCGATCAGATACGTGCGGTATTGCACGGATCGTGATCGGACGGTTTTTACTAGGCGGCTTTGGTTTAAGCCGGATTCTAGTATTAGAAAGTGTAGATTTTGTCTCTTTGCATTTTTGTTCAGTAGAAATACAAATGCAGGCATGTATATGCAGTAGCAAGGTTTTCCTGTAATTTATTACGGGATCAGTTTTCTGAAGTTGCCAGTTTGCATTCCGTTCCGGCCGGTTTTCCTTTGTTCCTTTGCGGCCGGACTTTATGATGGAGGGGGTTATTTGCAAGTGTGCAAATAAGTTTAGTGGAGGGGTTTTCTTGCATTTTGTGGCATTATGATATGACCATCATCATTATATTCTTTTTCCATCACTTGCTTGCATTAATTGAGATTAGAAATGATGTGAGGTTTTCTTTGGATGTGGTCACCTCTTTTAGTTTCCTACACTCACCTCCCTTCTTGTTTTCTCTCCACCATTTTTCCTAATAGGGGCCGGCCACAATTTTGTGGGAGGAGAGAGGCTTCACATTTTGATGAGGGAAAAATCTTCATATCATTCTATGCTTGAAAAATGAGAGCTCCAATCTTTTTCGAAGATCATTTCTTCACCTCCATCAAAGGCAACTTCACCCCTAAAGAGACAACCCACTACACTATATCTACAGTAAATCTTGGACGCGTCGGCTAGCTAACTTCACGCCCGAGTTACCTCGGTCAAGAGGTGGGAGCCCGTAAATGTATTTGGCTATGTGGTGCCCTTTCCGACGAGGTGGTGACGGACGAAGATTCCGCGGGAGATCGGAGTGGAGACGAAGACCGAAGGACACGGATCGCTTGGTATACTTCTCTACCCATCTTTTAGTTTGCTAGTAGCTAGGTTAATGGCCCGATCCGGGTTAAAAGTGCGCGGTGGTGCCGGATTGCTAGTTTGCAAAGTTTTTCGTTTCCGCGTTTCCGGCGTCGGATCGACGGCCGGGGTTCCGCCGTGCACTTACACCGACAATCGCTCACTGCCTTTATGTGGCTCGGGATTGAACCCAACCAAAACCTATTTACACAACTCAGTAGAGCCGTGGTAGGGTAGTGATCAAAGTTTAGTGGGAATTCACACGAGACAAATGCCGATCTCGGGTCCAAGGACTAACCTGTACACATGTCACCTGAGAACTTCCATCTGATGATAGGTATAGTACAACATGGAAGTTCTCGGCGAGTCCTTCCAGTATACTCACCCAAGTGAGCACCTGTATACGATCTTGGGTACATCAGACCAATGGCTGCGGGACCAACCATCCCTCGACGGGGGTAGAAACGTATACACTAGTCTACTCTAGAGTATCAGTGCTTAGTCTCGATACTCACACGACTAGGGACCATTTAAGGATGTGCTTATGGACAACCCTGCTCCCACAAGTATGATCTCCATCACAACGCAGGTAGTCAAGCAAGATCCTAGGGGCTTTATCAACATGTAACCGCAATATGTAATAACGAGTATGACATATGCCATGTGAAGATAAAGACAAACCACAATAGTATACTACCGTATCGAGTCTTTATCAATATGTGCAAACTAGATATAACAACAATACAAATAATTACACATATCCTGACAAAGACAAGTCGAATAATATACTATAAAACTGAGCAAGATTGTTTTGTACATACATATCCCTAATATCCATATGTATACATATACAATACTGGCCTCTAGGGCATATACATCCAACAGAGATAGTATGCAGGTGCTCGTTAGGTTACGAGTACACCGGACAGGACTCGTCGGGAACTGCATGTTGGTACTATACCTATCGTCAGATTGTAGTTCCCAGGTGACATGACGTAACATTTCAGAAAAATAAAATATTATTTTTGAGAATTTTTATGATTAAATAATAAATATAATGAATAATTTAATATTTTGGTATAATTAAATACCGATAAATTGGGAGAAATTTGGAAAATTATAGAAATTACTGAAATGAGAGCATTTTATATGATTTAAGCAAATTATGAAATTTTATAATTATTATATTCCATTTTAATGATAATCGCGATTAAATATCGCTAATCATGCATTAAGCTTGTTTTGTGCACATAACTTGCACCATGTCATTTTTCACATTTGTTACATTTTGTAACCATGGCTTCATTTGGTTTTTATTTGTGCTTGGTTTAAATGAGTAGAGAAAACAAAAGAAAAGATAAGAAAAGAAAAAATAAAACATAATGAAAGAAGTATGGGCAAGAGAGAGAAAGAGAGGGTGAGGGGTCTTGGTTGACTTGGGCCATTCTCTTCCCTCTTCATTATTTTCTTCATCTTTCTTTCCCCTTCCACTCCCATGGCAGCACCCTCTCTTCCCTCCTCAAGCACCCCTCACTTGACCATCCAAACCAACTCAAAACATCATCTCTATTTCATAAAAAAATATGCACAAGATCATTAGATGCACCTTGCACCAAGAAAATTTTGATTTTGAAGACTTGGGGCGACTCAAGAAAATCCTTGAGTTGCCAAATGAGGTAATTTCTGCACCATTAGAGTTGTATTTCATTTCCTTTAACATTCATATAAGATTAGAATCGATATTGTTTAGTTTTGTGAGCTTTGAAAATTCCTAGTTAGGGTTAGGGTTTTGATTGAGTTTCTATGGTGTAATTAAGGGTTAGTAGTGATTTTAGACCCCCTTTAGTGTTAAATTCTGGACTAGACCATAGACTCAAACCCCAAATACGAACTTTGAAATTCTGCCGATATTAGATATTGTGCAAATTGTGTTAGTATTTTGATATCTGCTAACACCCGGGGCACCAGAAAAATATTTAGCGAAAACTGAGAGATGTGCAGGCAACTTAGAACCTATAACCAAAACCTGAGGCCCCCACTCCAAGTTCTTGCTGCAAATTTACTCATTTCGGCCATAAATTGTGGCCTGGGTAGAGTGGAAATGATCCGTGTTTGGTCCAGGGCTTTATCTCCAGTAAATTAGGCCCTCCATATGTGCAAAATTGGCTAATTTCACCTGCTGTAAAATCTGAGACCATTTTCTTGAGTTACTGCATTGTTTTGCGACTTCGTTTTAATTTGGGATTTGGTATTTGTTTTTGTGTTCTATCATCTGATGTTTGTACGTCAGCGACGGGGGTTGTTTGATGGTTCTGCAGGCGTAGGCTATAGGTTCTAACCTATAAGCGATTCGCATGCCGTTTTGGTTTTCATGTTCGATTCTTGATACTATATGACACATTGGAAATTGTAGGTACCCTCACGTGGACTTCGAGACGACGAGGATGAGCATGACGTCATCGACTCCAGCAAGAGAAGATCAAGATGAGTAGATATATATCTACGGGGGAAGTCGAGTGGATGGCGTATAGCACCCCGGCAGTTCGTAGTGCAGTGTCTGGTATATATTATATGGATATATTTATATGTTTATTGTTGGATTATGATTATCTACATAGACTTTGGGAGTCATGGATAATTTTAGTACAATGGGATGATAGTGTCGTTAGTTAGTTTAGTCGCGAACCCTAGAATAAGGTTTACACCCACACGCACACACATGCTTGATTTGTTTTGCTTGTGCGTATATGGGGATATGTATACACACACACACAGGTATTGTACTATGTATATATATACGTATACCTATAGATGGATGATGAGGATAGTATATGGTACTTGGAGATGAGTCGATGAGATTTGGGCATGACGCCATGAGATCGGTGTTATGTTTTGGTTCGTATTACGAGATACGACATGTTGTGTAATGCTTCGAAAATCGTTTAGGCAGTTTTTCGGTAATCGGCTAAATTAACAGCTTTTTCCGTAAAAAGTCAAAATAGGTATTTTTCATTATAGACCTAATTATACAAAATTTAGATAAGATATTACTATAATTTGGTCACTAAAATGCCACTTAAAATTTTCTAGTTAAATAAAAAAAATCGTAATTAATTATTTTTAATATTATTTTAAGCTTTTAAAAATACATTAAATTAGTGATAAATACAAATTTAATTAGGTAAATTACACACTTAGGAAATATTATAAACTAAAATTTAGTGTTAATAAAATTTTATCAAGACTTTTCAAGATTTTTGTTCTATGGTTTAAAATTTTATTCAAAAATGGCTTAAAATGGGGGTTTTTTGTGTAAAAATTGATGTGATAGTCATTAATTGAGCTAGGGAAAGGGTTTTTGTGTAGAATTTTCTACACCATTCACACACACACACCCTCCTCTAACCTCAGGTCGAACTTGCTGCCGCCCCCTTCTTTTTTCCCCTCATTTCTCTTGCTTTAATTCTTGCAAAAATCAACAAAATCCATAAAAAATACACACTTTTCCTTCTCAAATTCAAACCAAAACCCAAATCCATCCCTTCCCTAACCCTAATTTGTTTGAAAAGTGAAGAAAAGAGGTGTCTTGGAGGCTAGTGCAAGTTTGGGACCAACTCTTGTAAGGTATAAATCCTAATCTAGTTGCTTAATTTGCTAGAATTAATAGTTCAAGTGTGAATTTTAGTTATAAATTCTTGTTTTTGAAATTTCAAGAAAAGAGGTGATGTTGTAATTAGGGTTTGAAGTTGAATAAGTGTGTTTAGGTTAGTTTTGTGGCCATCTAGTGTATTAGGTCGGATATTTGTTCGATATTGCGATCGCGATATCGTTAATTTACGATGTTTGCTTTGAAATCGGTATGCAAATTGCTTACTAGTTTTTCTAAAAATTTAGGAGGTGATCTAATTGTGTTATTTTGGCGATATAATTAGCATCATATACGACTATTAGTGTGCACGAATGCGGGCTTTTGTCTAGTCGGGTTTTAGTTTTGACGATTGCCCCGAAACGGCGATTTTAGTTAAGGTTTTAGCGATTTTCGTGTATTTTCCGCGTACCGAGTGCACGTTGTGATTAATTCGAGAGCGTCGATCTTTTCATAGTGTGAGTTGCGTCATTTCAGAAATCTGTAATCTTATATTGTGTGTTATGCAATTCTAGGATCGGTCGCGGAAACATCGGACGCGGCGCGCAAAGGCAAGGCGCTGGTCGGATCGGATTAGCGGGGCTTTCAGGTGAGTAGATGTATTCATCTATGGGGGAATCGTCTGGATGGCGTGAGGCGCCCCCTAGTTAGAATTACCTTATTTCTTGCTACATATGCATTGTTAGTTAGCTAACCCCCCCTCATTCACATTTCATACATTTATAGCTTTTCGTCTGCAAGATTTGCATAGGATATTCATACACACATGTGCGATATCACTTCGTAGGACACGAACACCATTACCATTGGCTCCTGTTGTACGCGCACTATTCATGTGACACACACGCCTTTGGTAATTGCCATGCCATGAGTACTGTAGGACCTGTTGCGTTTAGTATCACCATTTGCATTATACACGATATATGAAATCGCATAGCATGTATATACCTCGCATCATCTTCATACTTACATAGATTCTAGCCGCAAATCACATCGCATACCTTGATATCATAGACACTTATCATATAAAACATGTTGGATATTATGATTTTCTTGAGGATTTTAGTATTGCTGTGATTTCTGGGTTTTGGGGAAAACCGCGAGAATTTAACAAAAGCTTATATTTATTATTTTTTAAAACAAAGTTGCGGTTTTCACATGATGTATGTGTCGTCCACCATGAGTTTTCATGTTTTCTGTTGGATTTCGAGACCCGGTTCGAGGAGTGGATGAACCGTCTCGGGTACATGGTGGGCCCGGTATGGTACCCCGGGGCAAGAAGATCGAGTTGTAGACGATGAGCCTGGCAGGGGAAGACTACCTACCGGTGATGTCTGGCGCGGCGGATATCCGTATGATACCGACCGTTGTCGTGAGATTTGATGATATGGGCCGATCCGGACTGACGGAGCCCGATGTATTGAGACATTGATACAGTGAGACATTGAGACATATGTGTTTTCATATTTGGTGTCGATACTTGACACGGGTTTCAGATGATTTCTTCGTGATATTTAGCTATTATACAGATATTCTTTTTTCTAAAGTTAAGAATGCAGAACTCATACCCTTTAAAACACTTAAAGATTTAGTATTGACATTGCATACATGTGCATGCATACTAGAGGTATTACATCACATCTGGACATACATGCTGTGACGCATTTGCGTGCATTTTTACGATAGCCTTACTAGATGTTATATTCTACTTACGAGCTGGCAACTCACCCCCGTTGTGCCACAGTGTCTTGCAGGTCGGACTCATCAGTCTAGTAGCGGCGACTTATCTTGTTAGTGACTTCTTTTACTCAGACTCGCGACATTGTTCGTAGGTGGGTTGCGTGAGCCCTATTATCTCTTTTTGTACTATTTTTGTATCTAGTATTCTCCATCTACCACTTCTTATTTGTATATGCGACCTAGTGATGAGACTGAGAGATTTGTGTATATGTGGTTTCTTTTGGGTTGAGCTCACTTGAGCCGACGTTGTGTTTTCTTACATTTTGCATTTCTTTATGCTCTTTTCTGGATATTGAATATATATATATTGCGTGTGGTTGTGATCCGCCTTGGGCGAAGAGCTAGCTCCCGCTTGGGGAAGCCATTTTGTGATTACAGGTTATATATCTTGTTGTACCCATTTTGGGGGGTAGAATTTACAAAGGAGACTCTGCCGAAATTTTCGGAAATTTTTTGATGTATTTTTAAAAAGGGATTCGATACAACTTAATTGATTTCAAAAAATCGTTTTCATGAAAGGTTTCCTTCACTCTCTTTGGTTTCTTTTGGTTTAGATTTTCTGGGCTTTGGCTGACTTAGTTTACGTTACGCCTTTAGACGTCTCGTAATCTAAGTGCCAGTCACGTTCCGTACTTTCGGGTCGTGACATGTTGTTATAGCGGGCCTTTAGGCGTGTGTTTTCATACCACGTATATATGCAGATGGTATCAGTTTGTACTAGACTTAGACCAGTACCTCCAGTTCATGAGATATGATGATGAGGATACCAGATGAATAATGAGATGAATATGATATTTGACCCGTACCCAGATTGGGATGCCGTACGATGGATTTACCGTACGAGCTTCATATTGATGATAGATCCTCACTCTTGACTCGAGGATGTCATATTTTATATTGTATCGTATGTGTTACTATTGAGGCGGGATCACCGACTATTATATTTATATATCTACCGACTCAGCCTTAGGTGGTTTTCCCTTACCCTTTCGGTTAGACTGTTCGTTTAGTCCTGTAGTTTACTTGTAGATGTTAGACTAGACTCGAGTCATACCTATTTCAGAACTAACGAATCGTGAGTATTTTAAAGACATGCCAAGGGATTCTATGGATATTTCAAAGTATGTACCCTTTCTCTTAAAAAAACATCGTAGCCCCTATTTTTTCCATCAAAACTGCTAGCTCTAGCGTCCCTCACACTCTGTGGAAGAAATCTGGCAAGAAAGACCTCAGAAAACTCGGTCAACGACATCGAAGGAAGACCAGCAACTCGCCCCCTCTCCATCGACTCACACCACTCCTGTGCAAGTCCTTCCAATCGAAAGCTAGTCAGCTCTACTGACCTCGCATCAAAACATCACAATGATCTGCCAATCCTCTCTATCCTATCTAGAAAGGATTGAGGATCCTCTGCTACATCGGTCCCTATAAATACCGGGGGTCTCTACCTCATAAACTCAGGAAGCAATACCTCCATCACCCTCATGTCTACCAGTGCGATCGTCTGCGTGGGCTGTACCTCGGACTCTGCCATGGTCGGTGCCGGGTCCTGTCTCTGTACTTGAGTGGCCTCAGCTAACTGTCCTACCACCCGCTGCAATCCTAACATGCCCTCCTCTATCCTAGTCAGTCGATCTGGAGGAAGAGGATCAACATGCTCACGCAACGCCGGACTGTCCGGTGTACCAGTTGCCGTCACTGGCGGACTCGCCCTTGCTGTATCTCTGGGTGCGGCTCGCCTAGCTCGCGTAGCCATAGCGACTGGAGTAGGAAATGAGAGTTGATAAGGGTTACGAATAAGGATAACCAATATCAGAGAGTCAAAGGAAGAATAAATCAAGATATACATCCTAAGGATAGTTTGGCTGAGTATGGTAACATAAATATGCCGCGGAACATACATACAGTACTGCACTCATCCTAATTCACCTACTCTATCAAACCAAAGGTCATCCTACGTAACGGACTCAAGTCGACTTAGCTTAACTCACTACTCGATTCCGTAAGGTTAATCCTAAGCTCTGATACCAACTTTGTCACGACCCAAAATTTGGATGTGACCGGCACTTAGATTGCATAATATCTCAAGATATTTACACAACCCGAGTAAGACAAAAACAAAGATCAAAACCCTTTTTGCAGAAATTTTATGAAAATTTAGTCTTTTAAGTAAATATCATAGTTTTAAGTAATTTAGATCTTAACAGTAACTCCCTATTGAATTTATAATAAAACAATTATAAAGTGTTAAGTTTGCTTACATCCCTAGTTGGGATCAACAATGTTAACAGCGGAAATAAGTATACAACTTATATGATATCAAAAGAATCTCAGACATAAGTAAAAGAAATACCATTTAACATAACTAAGTGATCTCATTTGTCAAATAATATACATACAACAATCACTCTCGTTCTAAGTCATAATATAGGGTCTGACAGAGATTTTCTAGATCCAAAATTCAATATCAAAAGAGAAGGTTACTACATATGTAACCCACCTATCAAAAAATGCGATAAAAGCTGAAAAGTGGATCTGCACTGCTGTTAACCGTCCACTCTACTCCTGCAAGAAACTGTGGCACAACGGAGGTGATTTGCCAACTCAGTAAATAAAACTAACATATAACGGTTGATAATATAAATATGACTAACTACAACTAACTGCAATAAGGATAATTATGATGTATGATAGCATGTGAAAAACACAAATTTGTAATACTAATCACATAAAACAACAACGGAAATCATCATCATTTATTTCCAAATATAGTTCGTCTTTCCGTGTCCATCATCGACACAAATCTTCCGTTTCCCTCAGGCATCATTCCGCGAATGATCCTGTAATCAATAACATCGATCGGTACATCTAGATATCCACCGTGTTTCACAACTATCTCCGGTATCGAGTATCCTCGCTAGGCTCCCCGCCTCAAATGCGGCTATCCAGCCCCTCGGTCTCGACCGGGTCCACCATATATCCAACTGTATATCTCCCCCATTCAGTCTGGATAATATAAAAATCCGCGACCGTATATCTCATCCACTTGGTCCGTAATAAAACCAATTAAAAAAAAACAGCATCTCATGGTGGACATCTTACATCAATATGAAAAATCACTACATTTATACAATAATATAGAAAAACTAAAAACCATAAATCCTCAATAATACAAATGCCTCTTATATCAACTTAAAATACTCGGATACTAACATTATGTCATTGATGCAAGTTACAATTGTTATTAATAATTAAGGTATGATAGGAATCATATTTAACAGGATAATTATTTAGTGTAAAAGTGACATGTTAATATCGACGAGGTGTAGTGTAACATGTAAAGATGTGCACGTGCGGCATAACTCATCGATAATTGTGCAGTGTTCTAACATCTACTAATATAGTGATGTATAGGTATATATGAATGCATATTATTAACTTCGCATATAAAGTCAAATCTTTCAATTTAACAAAATACGGGCGTATCACGCCATCTTTCCACAATCCCCCGGTAGATATTTAGTCTACTTACCGGAATACGTCGTAACTACTTAGGAATCGCCAATCCTTTTCCTTTCTATATGGCCTCCGAAGTTCCCGCACTCAAATCTAATATTGAATTAACTTGTATAAGAAAACGGCTACATTCTGTTACGGCAAGATCATGAAAACACAAGTTGTACGTACTAATTATACTACGTATGACTATTGCAAACAATCTAACACTTTACTTTACTGAAATTTAATCCAACGCTATTTCGCAACAAAAAACAGAACGCGCTACATTTTACCCGTATCGCAATTGAGAATTTTGATCCCTTTTCCGATATTTGCTCCCAGATTTATATACAGTTAAACTAACTTAATTAAATAATACCAAATTATCCCAACATCTATACAGAGACCTACCCTAAAACCCAAAACCCCAAAGCCGACCAAAAATCCGGCGACACCGGATCTGGCCTTAATCTTGCCGGCCAAAATCCGAGCCCTTGGGTTCGTGCTCCTATGGTTTGTTCAAGGTCTAACATACAACATTAAGGCAATATTTGGTTAAGTTTATTTTTATCTAAACTATAGCAGATTACTACAGAGCTCAGTTTGCCTAAAATACGATATTATAGATATAAGATTTCTAAATTAAACCAATTACAGAACTAAATCCTACAGTGATTAGAGACTTTTCCTACAAAGGATTGCTGGAAGAACTCCCTCCAAGATGCATAAGCTCCTAGTTCCTAGCTTGATGGTGAACTCCTTAGCCTAGTTCTTCTTCTCTTCTCTATTTTCTTTTATTCTTCTTAACTTTTCTTAGTTTTGTTTTTCTTTCTTTTAATTTTCAGATTTTAAGTTAGCTAAATGATCTGAACACATGCTATATTGTCACGACCCGCAGGGTACGGAACATGACCGGCACTTAAGTTACGAAACATCTCAAGACGTCCGTAAAATAAGTAAGCCGAACCCCAGAAAACAAAACCCGATTAAGAAGTAGAGTGAAGGAAAACCCAATTTATTTAAAGCACTTATTCCATTAGATCGCGTCAAGTCTTTTTTAAAAGCAACTTTCCTTTTTCCAAAAATTCCGGCAGAGTCTCCTTGTAAAACAAGTCCCCAAACGGGTACAAAACAGGAATATAAATGAATAACATAAAATATGGCATCCCTAAGCGGGAGTTACCTCTTCGCCTCAAGGCGGTCATAAATCCCACGCAATGTAAAATAACAATGTGCATAAGTAAGCATGAAAGCACAAGTAAACTAACATGTCGACTCAAGTGAGCTCGACCCCACATATAACATAAAATCAACAAGTCTCACAATCTCGTCTCTAGGTCAGTATACAATAATCCAAATAACTGGTACAGCTGAAATAGTAGATGGAGTACTCTAAATACAATGAATATATATAAGGTGGTACAAAATGATAACAACCCACTTATGAGCAAAAGCCTCGAGTCTAAGCAAAAAGGGCAAAAGAAGCTAATGTGTCCGCTGCTACAGTACTGATGGAGCGGACCTGCAGAAAAGCTGTGACACAACGGGGGTGAGTTGTCAGCTCGTGAGTAATAAATAACATCTATAGATGCTATCGCATGCATGCACACAAGTATCCTAGCATCTATAAACAGGTATTGCAGGATGTACTAGCAGGTATGTATGCAACATGAGTGTACTAGAAGGTATGTATGCAACATGAGTGTACTAGCAGGTATGTATGTCACATAAATCAACTCAAGATCTCAACATATAAGTATGAGAATCATTCTTTCTTTTATTTTTGAAACTCTTTTTAAATATCTGCATATTACCCATAGAATACATAAAAATCCGTGTCCAGCAACGACACCTCAAAACTGTCTCGAATCTCATATATCCATGTCATAGTATCTCTGGCCTCAGCCGTCCGGCTGACCCATCTCAAATATCAATATCTCATCATCTCGCGGCCACGGTCGGTATCCTCTGGATATCCGCCGTGCCAAATGAAGTCACCGGTAGGTAATCCATCTCCTGCCAGGCTCAACGCCATCTCCTACGATCTTCTTGCCCCGGGGTACCTTACCGGGCCCACCTTATACCCGAGACGGTTCATCCACCTCCTCGAAACGGGTCTCGAAAACCACAGCAAAATCACGGTGGGCGACACTTTATATCACTAGAAAACCGTAACTTTTCATATTTAAAAGATAATAAGTTTGTAAATCTTGCGGCTTTCCCTCGAAATCCAGAAATATCATAAAATCTCAAGAAATGTCACGACCCGAAAGTACGGAATGTGACTAGCACTTAGATTACGAGACGTCTAAAGGCGTAACGTAACCTAAGTCAGCCAAAGCCCAGAAAAATCTAAACCAAATCCAAAAGAGTGAAGGAAAAGGTTTCATGAAAACAACTTGAAATCAATTAAGTTGCATTGAACCCCTTTTTAAAAACATCAAAATTTCCCGAAAATTTCGGCAGAGTCTCCTTTGTAAATTCTATCCCCCAAAATGGGTACAACAATATATATAAACTTGTAATCACAAAATGGCATCCCCAAGCGGGAGTTAGCTCTTCGCCCAAGGCGGATCACAACCACACGCAATATATATATGTAATCTCAAGAAAAGAGCATAAAGAAATGCAAAATATAAGAAAACACAACGTCGGCTCAAGTGAGCTCGACCAAAAGAAACCACATATACACAAATCTCTCAGTCTCATCACTAGGTCGCATATACACATAAGAAGTGGTAGATGGAGAATACTAGATAAAAAAATAGTACAAAAGAGATAAAAGTGCTCTCGCAACCCACCTAAGAGCAATGTCGCGAGTCTGAGCAAAAGAAGTCACTAATAAGATAAGCCGCCGCTACTAGGCTGATGGGTCCAACCTGCAAGACACTGTGGCACAACGGGGATGAGTTGCCAGCTCGTGAGTAGAATATAACATCTAGTAAGGCTATCGTAAGAATGCAAGGAAATGCGCCACAGCATGTATGTCCAGATGTGATGTAATACCTCTAGTATGCATGCACATGTATGCAATGTCAATACTAAATCTTTAAGTGTTTAATTTCTATGAGTTCTGCATTCCTAACTTTAGAAAAAGAATATCTGTATATTAACTAAATACCATCAAGAAATCATCTGAAACCCGTGTCAAGCATCGACACCAAATATGAAAACACATCTGTCTCACTGTATCAATGTCTCAATACATCGGGCTCCGTCAGTCCGGATCGGCCCATATCATCAAATCTCACGACAACGGTCGGTATCCTCCGGATATCCGCCGCGCCAGAAATCACCGGTAGGTAGTCTTCCCCTGCCAGGCTCATCGTCTACAACTCGATCTTCTTGGCCCGGGGTCCCATACCGGGCCCACCATATACCCGAGACGGTTCATCCACTCCTCGAATCGGGACTCGAAATCCAACAGATAACATGAAAACTCATGGTGGACGACACATACATCATGAGAAAACCGCAACTTTATTTTTAAAAATGATAAATATAAGCTTTGTTAAATTCTTGCGGTTTTCCCCAAAATCCAGAAATCGCAGCAATACTGAAATCCTCAAGAAAATCATAATGTCCAACATGTTGTATATGATAAATGTCTATGATATCAAGGTATGCGATGTGATTTGTGGCTAGAAATCTATGTAAGTATGATGATGATGCGAGGTATATACATGCTATGCGATTTCATATATCATGTATGATGTAAGTGGTGATACTAAGCTAAACAGGTTCTATGGTGCTCGTGGCATGGCAATTACCAAAGGCGTGTGTGTCACATGAATAGTGCGCATGCAACAGGAGCCAATGGTAATGGTGTTCGTGTCTTACGAAGTGATATCGCACATGTGTATATGAATATCCATGCAATCTAGCAGACGATTAGCTATAAGGGTATGCAATGTAAATGAGGGGGTAAGCTAACTAACAATGCAAATCTTGCAAGAAATAAAGTAATCCTAATCAGGGGGAGCCTCGTGCCATCCAGACGATTTCCCCATAGATGAATACATCTACTCACTTGAAAGTCCCGCTAATCCGATCCAACTACCGCCTTGACTTTGCGCGCCATTTCTGATGTTTCCGTAACCGTTCCTAGAATTGCATAACACACAATATAAGATTACAGATTCCTGAAATGATGCAACTCACAATATGAAAAGATCGACGCTCTCGAATTAATCACAACGTGCACTCGGTACGCGTAAAACGTACGAAAATCGCTAAAACCTTAACTAAAATCGCCGTTTCGGGGCAATCGTCAAAAATAAAACCCGACTAGACAAAAATCTGCATTCACACACCCTAATAGTCGTATGAGATGCTATAAATATCATCCATATATCGCAATTAGATCGCCTCCTAATTTTTACAAAAGCCTAGTAAGCGTTATCGTACCGATTTCGATGCAAATATCGCGAATTAACGATATCGCGATCACAATCCAACTCCAACATCCAATTCAAACTACTAGATGCCCACAACACAAATTTTAACCCAATTATCATACTTCAAACCCTAATCTAGAATTTCATTAAACAAAGAATTATAAACTAATAACACTTTAAATTACTAATTTAGCTTATTTAAACTACAAATTTAACAACTAGTTTAAAACTTATACCTCCCAAGTTATGATTCCCTTGCACTAAGCCTCCAAAGTGGCCTCCTTTATTCACTTCTCAAACAAATTAGGGTTAGGGAAGAGATGGATTAGGGTTTTGGTTTGAATTTGTGAAGGAAAATTGTGAAATTTTATGGATTTTTGTTGATTTTTGAAGAAATTTTGAAGCAAGAAAGAGAAGGGAAAATAGGGAGCTGCTGCAATAGGTTTCGGCCAGAGCTATGATGGGGGGAAAAGTGAGGGAAATGTGTAGAATTTTCTAGGTGGAAAGTCTCTTCAAAGACATTAAATGCATATCACACAAATTTTACAAAAAAACCCCTTTTTATGCCATTTTTGCTTTAATTTTTTAACCATTGAACTAAAATCTTGAAAAGTCTTGATAAAATTTTATTTACACTAAATTTTAGTTTATAATGTTTCCTAAGGGTGTAATTTACCTAATTAAATTTGTATTTATCACTAATTTAATGTATTTTTAAAAGCTTAAAATAATATTAAAAATAATTAATTAAGGAAATTTTTTTTATTAACTAGAAATTCTTAAGTGACATTTTAGTGACCAATTTATAGTAATATCTTATTTAAATTTTGTATAATTAGGTCTATAATGAAAAATACCTATTTTGACTTTTTACGGAAAAAGCTGCTAATTCAGCCGATTACCGAAAAACTGCCTAAACGATTTTCGAAGCGTTACAATCTTCCCTTCTTAAAGAAATTCGGTCCCCGAATTTAGAATTTAACTACGCGTACCATCAAAAAGATGGGGATATCTCTTCCTCATCTCGACCTCGGTCTCTCAGGTGACCTCCTCGCTGTTCAGGCCACGCCAAAGGACCTTGACGGACGGTATAACCTTCGACCTCAATTTCTTCACCTGCCGATCCAAAATGACCACCGGCTGCTCGGTGAATGAAAGATCATGCTCTAGCTGGATCGTCTGGTGCTGAATCGCATGGGAAGGATCATAAAGGTTCTTGCGGAGCATCGAAACATGGAAAACGGGGTGAACATCAGGGAAACTGGGCGGAAGAGCTAACCGATAAGCGACTGGAACAACACGCTCTAGGATCTCGAAGGGACCAACATATCTAGAACTAAGCTTCCCTTTCTGCCCAAATCTCATCACACCCTTCATCGGAGAGACCCTCAGGAAAACATGATCGCCAACAGCGAACTCGAGTCGACGACGGCGCCTGTCAGCATATGATTTCGGCCTACTCTGTGCCGCTCTCATCCTGTCCCGAATCAGCTGTATCTTTCCGGTCGTCTCCTGTACGATCTGCGGCCCCAAAATACTGCTCTCCCTGAGCTCTGTCCAACATACAGGCGATCGACATCTCCTCCCATATAAAGCCTCAAAAGGTGCCATCTGAATCGTCTCCTGGAAGTTATTATTGTAGGAGAACTCGATCAAAGGCAAATGACGATCCCAGCTACCACCGAAATCTAAAACACAAGCTCTGAGCATGTCCTCAAGAGTCTGAATAGTACGCTCCGACTGACCGTCAGTTTGCGGGTGAAAGGCTGTGCTAAAACTCAATCAGGTGCCCAAAGCTTCCTGAAGTTTCTGCCATAATCGGCTGGTAAACTGGGTGCCCCGGTCGGACACGATGCAAGTCGGAACGCCATGTAGTCGCACGATCTCATCAATATAAACCTGGGCGTACTGAGAAAATCCAAAAGTGGTATTCACTGGCACGAAATGAGACGCTTTCATCAGTCGATCCACAATCACCCAAATAGAGTCATACCCTCCACTGGTCCTGGGTAGGCCCACAATGAATTCCATGGAGACCTGCTCCCACTTCCACTCAGGGATGGGCAGAGGCTGTAACTCGCCGGCTGGCCTCTGGTGCTCGGCCTTGACTTGCTGACAAGTTAGGCATCTCGACACAAAGTCTGTAACATCCTTCTTCATTCCGTCCCACCAGTAAACCTCTCTCAAATCACGGTACATCTTGGTGGAACCTGGATGAACACTGTATACTGATCTATGTGCCTCCTCGAGGATATCGCGCCTCAGTCCCTCAGAATCTGGTACGGATAGTCTAGTCCCAAATCGAAGTATCCCCTGATCATCAATCACGAACTCAGAAACTCTGCCCTGCCAAATCTGCTCAATAATCTCTACAATACGGGCATCGCCGGACTGTACCTCGCGGATACGGTCAAGTAACTGTGGGCGTGCTCTGAAATGGGCCAGCTGTCCCACTGTAGGAGTAAACTCGAACTGCACTCTGCTGTCACATAAAATCTGCCAATCCACCGTCGACTGCATCTGTACTGCGCTCAAACAAGATAGACTACCTCCGGGCCTCTTACTCAAAGCATCTGCCACCACATTCGTCTTTCCCGGATGGTATAAAATCTCGCAGCCATAATCTTTCACCAACTCCATCCAACGGCACTGTCTCAGATTCAGATCTCGCTGCTGAAAGATATACTTCAAACTCTTGTGGTCAGTGAATATCCGGCATGACTCGCCGTATAGGTAATGTCTACAGATCTTAAGTGGAAATACCACTGCAGCCATCTCTAAATCATGAGTGGGGTAGTTCTGTTCGTGTTTCCTCAGCTGCCGAGAAGCATACGCGATAACTCTGTAGTGCTGCATCAATACACAACCCAGCCCCACTCGAGAAGCATCACAATATACCACGAACCCGCCTGATCCTGATGGCAATGCTAGCACAGGTGCAGTAGTCAGACGAGTCTTCAACTGCTGGAAACTATCCTCACATGCCTGGGTCCAATCAAAAGGGACCCCCTTTCGGGTCAACCCGGTCAGCGGTGCAGCAATACGGGAGAAATCTTGGACAAAACGTCGATAATAGCCGGCAAGACCTAGAAAGCTGCGAACCTCTGTAATTGATACCGGTCTAGGCCAACGCTGAACTGCCTCGATCTTCTTCGGGTCCACACAAATACCATCTCTCGTCACCATATGACCTAAGAAGTCGACACTGCCTAACCAGAATGCGCACTTGGAAAATTTGGCGAACAGCTGATGCTCCCTCAAAGTCTGCAATGTGATACGCAAGTGCTGCTCATGCTCCTCCCGGCTCCGAGGATAAACCAAGATGTCGTCAATGAACACAATGATGAACTGATCGAGATACGGCCTGAATACACAGTTCATCAAGTCCATAAATGCTTCCGGGGAATTAGTGAGCCCGAACGACATCACCAAGAACTCATAATGACCATATCGAGTACGGAAAGCGGTCTTCGGAATATCCTCCTTCCGAACCCGCAACTGGTGATAACCTGACCGTAAATCAACCTTCGAGAAAAACCCTGCACCCTGGAGGTGATCGAATAAGTCATCAATGCGGGGTAGGGGATATCTGTTCCGCACAGTAACCCGTTTCAGCTGACGATAATCAATGCATAAGCGCATACTGTCGTCCTTCTTCTTAACAAACAGGACGGGAGCACCCTAAGGTGACACACTCGGTCGGATAAGCCCTTTGTCCAACAAGTCCTGTAACTGATCCTTCAGCTCTCTCAGCTCTGCCGGGGCCATCCGATAAGGCGGTATGGAGATAGGCCCCGTACCGGGGATCAAGTCGATGCAGAACTCAATCTCGCGCTCTGGTGGCAGACCAGTTAGCTCGTCAGGGAATACATCAGGAAACTCTCTCACAACAGGGTCCTGGTCCAACGGAACCTCTGTGGAGCTAGTAACACAAACATAGGCTAAGAATCCTTGACACCCTTTCCTTAAGAGCTGACCAGCGCGAAGAGAAGAAATCAAGCTGGGAAGGGTAGCGCTACGATCTCCCTGAATAACCAGAACCGGCTCACCAGGAAAACTAAATCTGACTGCTTTTTCACGGCAGTCCACGGATGCATAACAGGTGGCTAGCCAGTCCATACCAAGAAGAACGTCAAAGTCTAGCATATCGAGGAGAATCAAATCAACTGAAGAATCTCTCTCCCCGATACGAACGGAACATGATCGGTACATAAAACGAGCAACAAACGACTCACCTACCGGTGTAATAACGACAAGCGGCAGATCTAACGGAGAAGACTCTCGGCCCAACCTCGGTGCAAAGTACATGGATACATAGGAATGTGTGGAGCCTGGATCAAATAATACTCGTGCATCAAAAGAACATACTAGCAGAGTACT
This sequence comes from Agapanthus africanus, assembly GCA_030015575.1. Lineage (NCBI taxonomy): Eukaryota > Viridiplantae > Streptophyta > Magnoliopsida > Asparagales > Amaryllidaceae > Agapanthus > Agapanthus africanus. The sequence goes on from JASDDO010000022.1 coordinate 281,261,951, forward strand.
TGTCATGACGGCATTGGATGCCTGTGCATCCTGAGGAGTCAACGCGAACACTCGGGCCTGTCCACCACTAATAGCTGGCTGTCCTCTGCCTCTACCTCGGCCTCGGCCTCTGCCTCTGTTGCCTCGTCCTTTCTGAACCGGACAGCCACGCCCACGACCTCTAGGATCATCTGGCTGGCAAGGAGCATCATCAGGGGTAGGAAGTAGAGCTCTCTGAGGAGGTGGTGAGGGTGGTAAGGTCACATGCGGGACTGGCGCCGCGCCCTGGCGCCCCATGGTACAGTCTCTGATACGGTGGTACTGACTCCCGCACCGAAAACATCTTGGCGACGACTGCTGGGTCTGTGGATATGAACCAAATAACTTACCTCGTCTCAATCCTCGGCCTCCACCATCTCACGGAAATAACGTATCGCGGTGTCTACCCATCTGCCGCTGAGCTGGCGTATCAGTACGGATCCTCTTCAGCCCAGAAACGAACAGAGTCTCAGAAATACGCTCCTCCAAAAGTAAGGCTGCGTCCATCGCGGCTGCGTATGTATCAAAGTGCTGGGTGCCGATGGAAAGGAATAGCTGTGTATCAAGCCCTCGCACAAACCTCTTTATTCTCTTCTCTTCTGTGTCTACTAGGTACGGAGCATATCGAGGCAACTGGGTAAACTGTATATCATACTCCGATACCGTCATCCCAGGAGTCTTGCGCAGAGACTCAAAACTACGGGCTCGAGCATCTCGGACACTCTCCGGAAGAAAACGGGCAAGAAACGCAGCTGTAAACTCATCCCAGGTCATAGAAGGTAGACCTGCAGCTCGGCCTCTCTCTACTGAATCGTACCAAGTCTGGGCAAGACCCTCCAGACGAAAACTCGTGAACTCCACCAATCTATCATCAGAACACCTCAACGAACGGCAAATCCTAGCCATCCTATCAACAAATGCCTGTGGGTCCTCTGTCGCATCCGTACAGGTAAAAGCTGGAGGTCTCAATCTCATAAACTCTTGTAGTGAAACAGGGATAGTCGCAGTGCGACCATCTGTGCAGCAGGTACAATTGTGGTCTGTGCGATGGAAGGAACTTTCTCGGACCTCTGTGCCCTACTGGACTCAACTAAAGATCCCATCATCTGTCGCAACTCCTGCATGCCGGCCTCTAATCTGGCAATACGGTCTGGATAAGGCGGATCAATATGACCCTGAGGGGTAGGCGTATCATCCCGCTCGATCCTCGCCTCAGACGAGCCCGCTCGAATCTCATCCCTAGCGGCAGCCCGTTGAGCCCTCGTAGTCTTTGGCGGCATCGAAGCTGGAATAAGAAACAGGAGCGATAAGAACATTGCAATTGAATCAGGGAATGCAAGGAATCAAGACGGGAAATACAAGCAATTTTGTCCTAAGGTCAATTAGGCGGAGTACCGTATCGTAAGTATGCCGCGGATCATACCCACGCTATGCCACTCTGCTTAGGTCCCTACTCCATCAACCAAGGTCGTCCAACACTCAGAAAGGTAAAACCTACGCTCTGATACCAACTTTGTCATGACCCGAAAGTACGGAACGTGACTGGCATTTAGATTACGAGACGTCTAAAGGCGTAACGTAACCTAAGTCAGCCAAAGCCCAGAAAAATGTAAACCAAAACCAAAAGAGTGAAGGAAAAGCTTTCATGAAAACAACTTGAAATCAATTATGTTGCATTGAACCCCTTTTTAAAAACATCAAAATTTCCCGAAAATTTCGGCAGAGTCTCCTTTGTAAATTCTATCCCCCAAAATGGGTACAACAATATATATAAACTTGTAATCACAAAATGGCATCCCCTGCGGGAGCTAGCTCTTCGCCCAAGGCGGATCACAACCACACGCAATATATATATGTAATCTCAAGAAAAGAGCATAAAGAAATGTAAAATACAAGAAAACACAACGTCGGCTCAAGTGAGCTCGACCAAAAGAAACCACATATACACAAATCTCTCAGTCTCATCACTAGGTCGCATATACACATAAGAAGTGGTAGATGGAGAATACTAGATACAAAAATAGTACAAAAGAGATAAAAGTGCTCTCGCAACCCACCCAAGAGCAATGTCGCGAGTCTGAGCAAAAGAAGTCACTAATAAGATAAGCCGCCGCTACTAGGCTGATGGGTCGAACCTGCAAGACACTGTGGCATAACGGGGGTGAGTTGCCAGCTCGTGAGTAGAATATAACATCTAGTAAGGCTATCGTAAGAATGCACGGAAATGCGCCACAGAAAGTATGTCTAGATGTGATGTAATACCTCTAGTATGCATGCACATGTATGCAATGTCAATACTAAATCTTTAAGTGTTTAATTTCTATGAGTTCTGCATTCCTAACTTTAGAAAAAGTATATCGGTATAATAACAAAATACCATCAAGAAATCATCTGAAACCCGTGTCAAGCATCGACACCAAATATGAAAACACATCTGTCTCACTGTATCAATGTCTCAATACATCGGGCTCCGTCAGTCCGGATCGGCCCATATCATCAAATCTCACGACAACGGTCGGTATCCTCCGGATATCCGCCGCGCCAGAAATCACCGGTAGGTAGTCTTCCCCTGCCAGGCTCATCGTCTACAACTCGATCTTCTTGGCCCGGGGTACCATACCGGGCCCACCATATACCCGAGACGGTTCATCCACTCCTCGAATCGGGACTCGAAATCCAACAGATAACATGAAAACTCATGGTGGACGACACATACATCATGAGAAAACCGCAACTTTATTTTTAAAAATGATAAATATAAGCTTTGTTAAATTCTTGCGGTTTTCCCCAAAATCTAGAAATCGCAGCAATACTGAAATCCTCAAGAAAATCATAATGTCCAACATGTTGTATATGATAAATGTCTATGATATCAAGGTATGCGATGTAATTTGTGGCTAGAAATCTATGTAAGTATGATGATGATGCGAGGTATATACATGCTATGCGATTTCATATATCATGTATGATGCAAGTGGTGATACTAAGCTAGACAGGTTCTATGGTGCTCGTGGCAAGGCAATTACCAAAGCCGTGTGTGTCAGATGAATAGTGCGCATGCAACAGGAGCCAATGGTAATGGTGTTCGTGTCCTACGAAGTGATATCGCACATGTGTATATGAATATCCATGCAATCTTGCAGACGATTAGCTATAAGGGTATGCAACGTAAATGAGGGGGTAAGCTAACTAACAATGCAAATCTTGCTAGAAATAAAGTAATCCTAATCAGGGGCGCCTCACGCCATCCAGAAGATTCCCCCATAGATGAATACATCTACTCACTTGAAAGTCTCGCTAATCCGATCCAACCACCGCCTTGCCTTTGCGCGCCGTGTCTGATGTTTCCGCAACCGTTCCTAGAATTGCATAACACACAATATAAGATTACAGATTTCTGAAATGACGCAACTCACAATATGAAAAGATCGGTGCTCTCGAATTAATCACAACGTGCAATCGGTACGCGGAAAACACACGAAAATCGCTAAAACCTTAACTAAAATCGCCGTTTCGGGGCGATCGTCAAAACTAAAACCCGACTAGACAAAACTCCGCATTCACACACCCTAATAGTCGTATGAGATGCAATAAATATCATTCATATATCGCAATTAGATCGCCTCCTAATTTTTACAAAAACCTAGTAAGCGTTATCATACCGATTTCGATGCAAATATCGCGAATTAACGATATCGCGATCACAATCCAACTCCAACATCCAATTCAAACTACTAGATGCCCACAACACAAATTTTAACCCAATTATCATACTTCAAACCCTAATCTAGAATTTCATTAAACAAGGAATTATAAACTAATAACACTTTAAAATACTAATTTAGCTTATTTAAACTACAAATTTAACAACTAGTTTAAAACTTATACCTCCCAAGTTATGATTCCCTTGCACTAAGCCTCCAAAGTGGCCTCCTTTATTCACTTCTAAAACAAATTAGGGTTAGGGAAGGGATGGATTAGGGTTTTGGTTTGAATTTGTGAAGGAAAATTGTGAAATTTTATGGATTTTTGAAGAAATTTTGAAGCAAGAAAGAGAAGGGAAAATAGGGAGCTGATGCAATAGGTTTCGGCCAGAGCTATGATGGGGGGAAAAGTGACTGAAATGTGTAGAATTTTCTAGGTGGAAAGTCTCTTCAAAGAAATTAAATGCATATCACATAAATTTTACAAAAAAAACCCTTTTTAAGCCATTTTTGCTTTAATTTTTTAACCATAGAACTAAAATCTTTAAAAGTCTTGATAAAATTTTATTTACACTAAATTTTAGTTTATAATGTTTCCTAAGTGTGTAATTTACCTAATTAAATTTGTATTTATCACTAATTTAATGTATTTTTAAAGGCTTAAAATAATATTAAAAATAATTAATTAAGGAATTTTTTTTTATTAACTAGAAATTCTTAAGTGACATTTTAGTGACCAATTTATAGTAATATCTTATTTAAATTTTGTATAATTAGGTCTATAATGAAAAATACCTATTTTGACTTTTTACGGAAAAAGCTGCTAATTCAGCCGATTACCGAAAAACTGCCTAAACGATTTTCGAAGCGTTACAAGAAATCATCATGGGTGCACATGTCAATGATAATGAATGCATATGGTATCAATGTTCAAGTTGCAATGTATGATTAATAATTAGGCGTGAACAAATGATATAATGATGTATATGCACATGAACAATAATTCTACAATTTCATTTCGAAGATTTATTGCAATAGCAAAGGTCTAAGCATCAATTATTAATATGTTCCAGATTATAAGTTATCTAGTGTCATGACATGGCAATTACCAGGCCGTGTGTGTACACATGAATAGTGCTCGTGCTGCATATAAAAACCATGGTAATGGTGCATGTGTCCTACAGGATGAGTTCGCATATGTATGACAATATAGAGCACGAATGTAGCAGATAACATACAAGTGTTCTATTTCTAATTACTGACATTGCAAGGTATCTTTTTAAGTTACTAAATCTATCGGGCGACTTGCGCCATCCAAGCGATGGTCCCCCGTAGATGTTACATCTACTCACCAGTGATCTCGCGCTAGGTGTGTCCGACCACCTGCTTTCCTTTCTCCGCGACGCTCGAAGTCTCTGCCGGCGAACCTAGAATTTACAAAAGTCACACACATAAGGCAAATCCTGCAAAAACGCGATATATCGATAAAAAGGATACGCGTGCGTGAAACTAATTGCGCGTGCACTCGATGCGTCGCGACGTGCGTAAACTCACCAGAACCACTCCGACACGTTGTGTCGCGCAGCGCGCCACAGAAACACGCGGATCACGCGCGTGTCACACAAGTTTAAAACGTCGATATATGGTTTTAGGCTCCAGATTTCGACTCTGGTCCCAACACAAAAAGTTACAGATACCAACACCCTAAGCTACCCAGAACACCCCCACACACCAAAACCCAACACCCCACCCCCTGTTCTGACCGCAAATTGTTGCCTGATACAATAATCGGCTGCCAGAAATGGGAGAGGGGTCCCCGTATTTTGTGTGTGTGTGTGTCTGCTAAGGTCACCATGCTACAGTCTCCTCAATTTTTACCTGAGTAGCTCGGGTCAAAAGCAGATTCCAGAAAGGCTAAAAAGTCCGTAAAAATGCTAAATTACACCAAGTCGGACGAATCGGGTATTTTTGTGAAATCTGGGACCAATCTTGGGTTAATTAGTCTTAACAGCACCTAGTAAGGCCATACTAACCATCACAACCATCACATTGCCAAAACTCACCTAAATTACCCGAAACTAGCACTAATCTGCATAATAAACACCAAACTAACTAAATAACCATAACTTAGCAAGATAGAAGTCGGGTTAAGGGGTTAAAACTCTAGAGATCCAAGATGAAGGGGAAGAGGAGAAGAAGAAGAAGGAGAATGGTCTGCTGCTGCTGAGTTGCTGATCTGTTGTTATTGCTGATGCTGCTGCTTGTTGCTGCTGTTTCAGGCAGCTGTTGCAATGCTGTTGTTTTATTTTTTGTGTTGTTTGTGTTGCTGTAGCAGCAGCTACTGCTGTTGTATTTATTGTGGGAATGGTTTTTGTGTTTGTGGTGAAGTGTGGGAGGGATGTTGTAGTGTTTGATGATGGTGTGTGTGTGTGAGTGAGAGGGAGAGATGTGAGTGAGATGAGAGGGTGAAAGATATGTAAAAGTTTTGAAATGAAATGGAGGGTGACATAACCTTAGAGCCACCTCTCTTTCTCTCATTAAATGCTTGCATGCACCCCATCATATCCTCTCTCTCTCACCACAAGCCAACCATAACCCTAATCAATTTTTAAACACAACCAAAACCCTTAATTAAAAACTAATTAACTTAACCAAGTGGGTTAGACCACCATGGTTGCTTAAACATGGTTAACCGACCATGCTCACCTAAACATGGTAACCCTAGACTTAACCCTAGTTAACATGCACAAGTGTGTGCGGTCGAGATAAAATTCTAATAAAATATCCGTAAAACCAGATAATTTATTAGACACCCGCTTTGGTAAACTTTTTACCAAAAACCGCACATTAACACACAATTACCACTAAACACAAACTCAGGTGTCACAGTCTTCCCCCCATAAGAAAATTCGTCCCCGAATTTTAAATTATATAACAACGCATACCTTCAAAAAGATGAGGGAATTTCTTCCGCATCTCTCCCTCGGCCTCCTAAGTGATCTCCTCACCATTCGGGCTGCGCCAAAGAACCTTCACAGAAGGTAGGACCTTTGATCGAAGTTTCTTCACCTGCCGATCCAATATCTCCACTGGCTGCACGGTGAACGAAAGGTCGCGCTCAAGCTGAACGGTCTGATGCTGAATCGTGTGAGAAGGATCATGAAGATATCTGCGTAGCAACGACACGTGGAAGACGGGGTGAACATCTGAGAAGCTGGGTGGAAGAACCAAACGATAAGCAACTGCGCCGACACGCTCGAGGATCTTGAAGGGACCCACAAATCGGGGGCTAAGCTTCCCCTTTCGCCCAAATCGCATCACGCCCTTCATCGGAGAGACCCTCAGAAAAATATGATCGCCAACTGTGAACTCTAATCTGCGACGGTGCCTGTCTGCATATGATTTCTGCCTGCTCTGAGCTGCTCTCATCCGATCTCGAATCAACTGTACTTTCTCGGTCGTCTCCTGCACGATCTGCGGCCCAAAAATACTGCTCTCGCTAAGCTCGGTCCAACAGACGGGCGATCTACATCTCCTCCCATACAAATCCTCGAAAGGTGCCATCTGAATAGTATCCTGGAAGATGTTGTTGTAGGAGAACTCCAGTAAAGGTAAATGACGATCCCAGCTACCACCAAAGTCTAAAACGCACGCTCGGAGCATGTCCTCGGGAGTCTGAATAGTCCGCTCTGACTGGCCGTCGGTCTGCGGATGAAATGCAGTGCTGAAACTCAAGCGAGTGCCCAACGCCTCCTGAAGTCTCTGCCATAGTCGGATGGTAAACTGGGTGCCTCGATCTGACACGATACAAGTCGATACGCCATGCAACCGCATGATCTCGTCGATGTAATTCTGGGCATACTGAGCAAAACTGAAAGTGGTCTTCACCGGCAGGAAGTGAGCCACTTTCGTCAATCGATCCATGATCACCAAAATGGAGTCGTACCCTCGACTGGTCCTGGGTAGACCCACAACAAAGTCTATCGAAATCTGCTCCCATTTCCACTCAGGAATGGGCAAAGGCTGCAACTCTCCTGCTGGCCTCTGGTGCTCGGCCTTGACTTGCTGACAAGTCAGGCATCTCGATACGAAGTCTGTGACATCTCTCTTCATCCCGTCCCACCAATAGACATCTCTAAAATCGCGGTACATCTTGGTGGAACCCGGATGAACGCTGTATGTAGATCTATCCGCCTCCTCAAGAATCTTATGCCGCAATCTCTCAGAATCTGGTACGCACAATCGAGTCCCAAATCGCAGTACTCCCTGATCATCGATCACGAACTCGAAATCTCTGCCCTGCCTGATCTGCTCCATGATCTGTGAAAGACGGTCATCACTGGGCTGTGCCTCTCGAATACGGCCAAGTAACTGCGGGCGTGCATGAACATGCGCAAGCTGTCCCCCTGTCGGAGTGAACTCGAACTCAACTCGGCTGTCGCATAAAATCTGCCAATCTGCTGACGACTGCCTCTGCACTGCGCGCAACAAGATAGAATACCACCGGGCCTCCTGCTCAAAGCATCCGCCACTACATTGTCCTTGCCTGGTGGTACAAGATCTCGCAATCGTAGTCTTTCACCAGCTCCATCCAACGACGCTGTCTGAGGTTCAGGTCTCACTGCTGAAATATATACTTTAAGCTCTTATGATTAGAGAATATCTGGCACGACTCGCCGTATAGGTAATGTCGCCAGATCTTAAGTGCAAAGACTACTGCAGCCATCTCCAAATCGTGAGTGGGGTAATTCTGTTCATGTTCCTTCAACTGCCGAGAAGCATACGCGATCACCCTATCATGTTGCATCAATATGCATCCTAGCCCCACTCGTGAAGCGTCACAATAGACCACAAATCCGCCTGATCCTGAAGGCAAAGATAATACCGGCGCCGTAGTCAAACACGTCCGTAGCTGCTGAAAGCTGTGCTCGCACTCCTCCGTCCAAACGAAAGGAACTCCTTTCCGGGTCAAACCGGTCAAAGGTGCAGCAATACGGGAGAAATTCTGTACAAATCGCCTGTAATAGCCAGCCAGGCCTAGGAAACTACGGATCTCCGTAACCGATGTCGGTATGGGCCACTGCTGTACGACCTCGATCTTCTTCAGGTCCACACATATGCCACCTCTCGTAATCACGTGACCTAAGAAACCAACGCTATCCAGCCAGAATGCATGCTTGGAAAATTTTGCGAAGAGCAGGTGCTCCCTCAAAGTTTGCAGCGTAATCCGCAAGTGCTACTCGTGGTCCTCTCGGCTCCGGGAGTACACCAAAATATCATCAATGAACACTATAATGAACAAGTCGAGATACGACCTGAATGTACGGTTCATCAAATCCATGAATGCTGCTGGGGTGTTGGTGAGTCCGAACGACATCACCAAAAACTCATAGTGGCCGTAGCGCGTGCAGAAAGTTGTCTTCAGTATATCCTTGATTGATACGAAAAAGGTGTTTGTAATTTAACCGCAATCAGAACGGTGTCGCGTGTAGCTAGACCGAGATGAGTATGGGTCGTCCTCTGGGAAACGTTGAACTTTTTATTTTTACTTTAGATGTGTTGAAAAAGAGAGGAGGAAGAAAGAATTTTGTGAAAAGTTTCTAGATCTACTTTAAACAAGAATGTAAAATATAGATCTAGATTATTTTAGAGATTTAAATAATATAATAATAGGGCTTGTAGGGTTCGTTAGGATTTAGTAGTTATGGAAGATTAATTAAAAGTTACCCTTTTTATCCATTAATAGATTTAGAACTAGAACGACGGTGATGCGTGTAGATTAGGGTTTCTGGAGGGAAAAGGAATCCCACTCTTAACCCTTATCTCGACACGGAACTCCGTTCATATCTAGCTTTTACCAAAACAATCATTAATCTAATCTCTAATCGCGGTCGGAACTAGCAAGGAATTGCTAGCGCGCCCGATTAGGATGTTAATGATTATTTTGATAAAGTTCCTAAACTTTATAGGACTTAAAAAGGGTTTAATTATTTTCATCACCCATTAACCTACCCTAATCCTACGAACCCTAACAAGCGGTGAATTACTCGCGCATGTTGGGAGAAGAAGATGAAAACAAAGAGAGGGAGAACATAATGTAAAAAAAACAATTAAATAAAAAAACTACCTTTATCAATCAACTCCTTCAAGCTACACTTTTAATCCATAGAAAATGATTACAAAACTTGATTTGCTTCTCGATCTTTCCTAGGGAGGTAGTCGAACAGTCGATGATCAGCCTGGATGCGTGAGCGTCGGGAGCTTCGTGATCTCTTCGGCTTGATGGCTTTTCCAAGAGGCTCTCGGTGCCTTTATATAGTGCAAACCCAGAATCTTATTGTTGAGAACTTGTTAAATTTCAGCCTAGATTAATGCCCCAAAATCTTTCCTTCCAACCTCCTCAAATTGCGGCGGATCCACGGCCCAAGGGTTTGTTTGGCCGCGGATCCGCGCTCATGGGTCGAGATCAATTGATGATTTTTCTTGGTCTTTCATCTGGTGACATTTGGCAATCGTAGGAATCTTCAGAATCTGAAAATATTTTCTCGGTTGCTTCCGGACTTGGTCTCCAAGTTTTAATTCTTAATTAGGCAAGATTTCTTCAACAACTTGATTTGCTTGATTCTAGCCTTGAAAAATTCTGCACAACTTGGAAATATTCTGCACAACAACTCAAATAAGATTTTAGTAGACTTTGTTCTACTAGGATTAGGTCAATAATATTATTTGCATACATTTTCCGACCAAATGATAATTAAAATATATTAACACATGGAAAATAATGTTTTTACACATAAACCCTCATATGTATAATATATTATAATAAAGTCCTTTTTTAATATAAAAATGGTAGGAAAAATGTACTACAAATGTGCAGTTTTATCGACTGAACAAATACCCCCAAACTTATCTTTGATCGTCCCGAGCAAACTAGTTTATTTAAGAGGAGAAAAAGAAAGGAGAAAACTAGGCACACTTTCGTAGGCAGACACGCTTGCACTGAGCACGTGCAACAAGCCGTTAAACCTCTAGGTGTCCCTAGTAGGAGGAGTGTTGTCTCCTGAGGGTTTTCAGTGGATTACACCCACAAAATCCTATAAAAAAAGAAAGATGGTGAAATTTACATATAAAGATAAGAACCATAAAAGAAATACTTTGAAAAGAAGAGTTTCCAACTATACTAGCTTTTCAGTTGTCATGAGCCCTATCTGTTGGAGATAATGCCCTCAGAGTCGATTATTGGATCACAGGCACGTGATTGCGATGATTGAGGGAGGACCTATCCCGGTAAGACAGTCTTACTCGAGATGATAGTATGCTATCTGGTTTACCTTTATCATCGTGTACTGCTTTAGGTGACCTGACAGGTCGCTATTGCACGTTGATAAAGCCCCTAGGATTCTTGCCTGACTGCCGGCAGTATGAGGGCGATCATATAAGTGAGAGCTGGAGTCTGTTAGCACATCCTTAAAAGGTCCCTAGTCGTAGGAGTTTCGAGACAGGGCATCGATTCTCCAGAGTAGACTAGTGTATATAGTTGAGACCCCGACGAGGGGCGGTGGCCGGTCTCACAAGCCACTGGTGTCAGTTGGTTCACCTAAGATGTATACAGGTGCTCATTGGGTTATGAGTACACCGGACAGGACTCGCCGGGAACATGCTAGTTGGTCTTATACCTGACGTCAGATAGCAGTTCCCAGGTGACATGTGTACAGGTTAGTTCATCGACCTGGGGATCGTCATTTGTCTCGTGTGAGTTCCCACTGTGCTTTGATTACTACCCTACCACGGCTCAAAGGAGTCGTGCAAACAGGTTTTAGTTGGGTACAGTCCCGAGCCACATGGAGGCAGTGAGCGGATCTTCAGGGCTTCGTCTCTCCCGGTATTGGGGGTGAAGTCGCGCTGTGTCTAGGAGAGCCATTACACGAAGTCCTTGGCCAAGGCAGGAGATTTACTGGTAGGTATTCCAGTAGTATCTCAGGGTGTTCTGGGCTACACTCCGACACGACTTGTACCGCTTTTGGGGGTCTGACTTTTACCAACCCCCTAGGCCCGACATGCGATGCTCATAGACGAACGGACCGGACTGTACGGATATTGTCACTGACAGGCTCAGTAGGGTGTCAGGATGAGTTCACTCATCGACGTCCCTTTTAGTCAATAGCTGGTGGCCCGTCACGTATTGGCTTATACCTCTGACGTGCTAGTGGTTAAATCCACAGCCATAGTATTGACGAGTCTTTAGAGTCCACCACACTTTCAGTTACTCAAGCTTTCGGGCGAAACGCTGTAGAGGCCGTATGGAGATATGGCAGGGTCCGATCAGATACGTGCGGTATTGCACGGATCAAGATCGGACGGTTAGTACTAGTGGCCGTATGGTTATATGGCAGGGTTCGATCAGATACGTGCGGTATTGCACGGATCAGGATCGGACGGATAGTACTAGCCGGCTTTGGTATAAGCCGGATCCTAGTATAGTACAGTGTAGATTTTGTCTCTTTACATTTGTATCCGGACGGAATACAGATGCGGGTGTGTATGCACAGTATTGGGGTTTTCCTGTAATTTATTACGGGACCAGTTTTCTGGAGTTGCCAGTTTGCTTTCCGTTCCGGCCGATTTTCCTTTGTTCTTTCCCGGCCGGACTTTTCCGATGGAGGGGGTTATTTGCAATTGTGCAAATAACTTTTGAGGAAGGGGTTTCTTGCACTTGTATTCATTATGATAAGCATCTTTTGTTTTTTCTTTCATGATGGTGCTTTAATGAGATTTGAAAGGGTATGGTTTTGATGTGAATTAAGCATGGTTGATGTTTGTTTATGGTCACCTCTTCTCATCTCCTACCATCACCTCCCTCTTGGATTATGTTATCACTCCACCACCATTTCCCACTTGATCAAGGCCGGCCACTTCTTTGAGAGAGGGAGAGAGAATTTCATTTTTTGAGCTTGTGGCATTCTTCATCTCATTTTTGATACAAGGAAAAATGAAAGCACCATTTTTCATACCTTCATTCTTCCATCTTCAAAAGGCAACCAATACCCCAAAGTGAGACATGCACTCTACACTACATTCTATAGCAAGTCTTGGGCATGTCGACTTGCCAGCTTCATGCCTGAGTTGCCTCGGTATAGAGGCGGGAGCCCGTAAAAGATGCAGGAGACGTGGTGCCCTTCCGGCGAGGAGGCGACGACCGGAGATCCCGCGAGGAGATCGGAGTGGAGATGAAGACCGGAGGACTCGGATCAGTCGGTATATCTCTAACCCGTCTTCTTGTTAGCTAGATCTAGTTTAATGGCCCGATCCGGGGTTTAGTGCGCGGTGGTGCCGGTTTGCTAAGTCCGCAAAATTAAAGTTTATCACCGTTTCAGCATTTGGCCGTCGGGTTGACGGCCGGGGCGCCGCCGTGCACTTACAGTGGTATCAGAGCCTCGCCATTAATTTCGTCTAGCTTCGTTTGATGTGTTTTTCAGTTCCGATCGACCAAAATTCCAAAAACCCAATTTTACCTCACATCTGTTTTCTGTTGAATTTTTTCTTGCTCTAAAAATTTTTCAGGTTGTCTCAGAATGATGTGCAGGAATTTCTAAGAATACTGGAAAAGTTCGACACAGTGATTCGACACCTGGAGCGCGGAACCGCGGCCAAACCCCCCTTGGGCCGCGGTTCCGCCGCACATTTGAATGGTCACTGTATCATATTTTTCCAGTGGGCTTCTGGGCTTATTTTGGGTGTTTTGGAATATTAAAATTGGGCCAATTATTTCTGTGAGTGCTACAGTATTCCTTTGGGCCCCGCTTGTTAATTATTTGATCGATCGGATATTTTAAACACATTTTTCACAGTATTTACATTATATCTGCGACCGTGAATGTCACTCGATCGGTAAATCCGGTCTAACTGCTATAGCCCGGTTAGACGGATTTACGAACATGACTTTCACGTTGATGTTTTGTGATTTTGCGGTGATGTTGCGGATCGGTCGTGGGGGATAGCCTGGATGCAATGCTAGTACAGTGCTGTTGTATTATGTACATTTGATATTGCGGGGCGAGCGTCCGACATGTGGACTGCCGTCACTGCCTGATTGTATTATTCTTTTGGGGCACGACCTGGTTGCGGTCGATGTACCCGTTGTATGTATATTTTACTTTCTGTACTAGGATTGCCCCGCGGTGGGGTGCACGGATAGCCGGGTTCTGGAGGGCAACAAGCCCGCATCTCATGGCATTGGGGCGGAGGGGGCTTCACTCTGGAATTGGCGGGCTATTCGCCGCACTCGTAGGGGGTACAGGTTGACCCAGGAGGGGTGCCCAAGTTACCGGATTCCGTGAAGTGCTGGGTGGTCCATTCACGGAGCTGAAGGGGGCTGCCTCGCTTCAGGTTTTGGCGGGTAACTTGCCACGCCCGTAGGGGTCTAGGATTTCATTGCACAGGCTATCCACACGACCAGGGGAACGTCGGGTTTCAGTAGTGGCTCTGTGAAACCCGGGGATCCCAGATATCTGTATTGTTCTGTGATGCTGTACATTTCTGTGATGTTGCATTTTATCACGCCTTGAGCGAATATAATATATTGGTATATATATTAGTAGATGTTGTATATGTTTTTCATCCGCGCTAGTCCAGTCCCCGCTCTGCCGTTAGTAAGCTAACCTAACGGGTGATGACGGGACCCAGTGGCGAATGCGGATGGCATATACGTACGTCAGTATATTTTCGTTCTTTATTGGTGTGATCAATTGATGGGACTGCGTTGATTCGGATCAATGCAAGTTAAAACAAACCTATTCTGATGTTGTTGGAACACTTTTCAAAAAGCTGTTATTGCAAGGACGTTCTCTTTTGTTTTGCATCGTGGTATTCATTTGGAATATCCTGCTCCTCAGTCGACGAGGCAAGGGCCGAGATCCCTTCACCGGGAGTGACCCCTTGGACAGAAGTTTGCGTCAGGGCATTAACTTCACTATAGCCGATTGCTTTTGCTTTGCATCGTGGTATTCAGTTGGAATATCCTGCACCTCATTCTACGGGGAAAGAGCCGAGATCCCTTCACCGGGAGTGACCCCTTTAGTAAAGGTTTTCGTCACTATATTTTCTATAAAGCTATCCGTTCCTTCAGCGATATCAAGTTCATTACGTTAAAGGTTTTCGCCAGAAACCATTCGTAGCCCTCCATCATTTCAGTTAAATATTCGGTAGTATTCAAGCTATGTATTTTGACCTCACGCCAAGGCATAGTGTTTGGTAGTTGCCGGATATTTATCTGTTGCATAGATAGATGCGTTGGTTTGGGACAGCCGTACTACTATTTTGGCCTACGTCAAGGGTATGTACGGGTGGGTTCAAATTAACCTGGACAATGATGGGTAGAACTTGACATGTGACTTATGATATTTTGACCTCACGCCAAGGTCATAAGAGCATGGGGTAAAAAAAAAATCCACATCGGGAGTTTCAAAAGTACTGATACTTGCCAGATATGCGCATACCTTCTGGAGTGTGATACCGTGAGCGGATTCTGTCACGTTGTCATGCGATGATAGTTGGATCCCGATTCCCACTGATGAGTTGGTTTACTCCTCGGGTGACCCCGACTAATTCTTCTTTCAGGTTTGGAGGAGAATTTGAGGTACAGTGGGAGGTTTCCAGATTAGATAAATTGGTAACCATTCTGATCTAGGATAGAGTGCACGCTGAGTGTTTCTTTTCTCTCTCTCTCTGGCAGCGACCATTGACCCGACCCTAGACTATGACTCAGTGACCAAGTTGACCGAACCTACTTAACACTGGCTTTTGGATTGTCAGAGTTGCAGACCTCATTGTCACTCCCACTTTTACCCTTTTCTCCAGAACAGCCCGTATTACTACGAACGTCCACTTCCATTGGACAAAACCATCGTATGGTTAGATACGAACTCGAAGGAATTTATTCGAGGATGGTTTCCGGTTCTGGAGAAAACGGATAGGATTACTCAGTTGTCTTTTCCCTTTTACCTTCTCTCAAGTTGTGAGTACTCCTTGGTTTAGGAGATAGTACACCTATTACGCAAATTGGATAGTCTTCTTCCAAACCTTAGGCTGGTGCCGACCGGTTGGGAATGAAGAAAACCAATTAGCCTAAACGGTGTGCAGAAGGTATTAAGATTAAGACAAAGCAAGGGATTAGTAAGAGGGCAAAGTAAATTGCGACTGATATTCACGACCAAACCAAGTATTTCTTCGCCAATCCTAAATCACCTTTGTATTTCTCCAGGACACTCCGTATCACTACGAAGATCCACAGTTTATTGGATACTCCATCGTATGGTTATATACGAACTCGAAAGGAACTTGTTCCAGTTCGGGGATGGATTCTGGTCCAGGAGAAATAGGAATAAAGTACATTCAGGTGTCTTTTATCTTCACCTTCTCTCGCCTTGCGAGTGCTCCTAGGATTAGGACAGTACACCCTTTATGCTTATTGAATAGTCTTCTTCCAAACCATAGGCTGGTGCCGAACGGTAGGGAAGGAAGAAAACCATTTGGCCTAAGGGGTGTGCAGAAGGTAATGACTAAAGACATATAAAGGGATTTTGAGAGGTGGCAAAGAATTATACGGTTATAGTTGTGAATCTGGATAATGGTAGAGGCATTACTAAGATTACCGGAATACCCCACCGAAACATTTCAATGTTTCAGTTTCACTGTGTAATGTTAAAAGAAAACTGATTTCCCGATTAGACACTTGCTCCAGGGTATGTATTTACCAGGTATGATTCTCACATCTGTATGGTTTTACAGATGATGAGTGGGAGTAAGTCATTGGGAATTGGGTGATCATCCTCATTATATCGGGATTTGTTGTAATCGGTGATATTTGAGGAGATCACCTGGGCTGTTTGTCGGTCGGCAAATATTTGGTTTTGAATATCCGCTGTTGTGCACCAATTTCAAATTGATATATCTGTACGTCTATTTTCATAGAGTGAGATATACCTTTTGATATTATGTCGATGACATTTACCTATATCGGTGGATGGTTAGGTAAGGAGCATTAAACAGCGGTGTAATTCTTCTTAACCATAAGTACAGTTTTCAACCTACGACACACAGTGAAAGAGTTGTTAGACTCAGCGGACTTATACAGAGTATTGTATGTTGTCCAGTGTCCATTAGGACAGCGGGGTTGGTCCTCTTACTATATTCTGTTTACTTTTAACTTCTCTAGTTCTTAGACATGTGTTTCGTAGAAACACATGGTCTAAGTTTTGAGGAGTTATAGGTATTTGAATAGAGTAGAGAACCAGGTGTAGAAAGTATCGGGATTCTTCAAAGTGATCGAAGATGTAGATACTTGTGTATGGTACTCAGTTGATAGTAATGATAAAGAGAAATTGCTTCTCTTTCAGGTTACTCATAATTGGAAGCATTCCTAAGTTGAGTAACGCTGATCGGCCTCCTTCCATTTAGTTGACATGCACTGGAGATAGTTGCATGATTTGAATCTGGTTCAATTAAATCAGTGCCTCTGGTTCTATATTGGATATAGTACAGTTCATATCTTAACATTGTTAAGGTACGGGGAGTTGTCCTGCTTATGATTAAAACCAGACACTGGACAACTCAAGGCACATTTCTGTAATGGCAGTTTGTGGGTTGACCCAGGCTATGACAAGGGTTGATTTTCTACCATATGGTAGATCAATAGAAATATTGTTCTAGACTCGCCACAGTTTTATTAAAAATGGATTTTTTTCAAAAACAGTAGTAGGAGTATTGTAGAACTGGAAGTGATTCCAGAACCGCAAACGATTACTGAAGATTTGATAAGGAACCTAAAGATTCAATCTGATTCGACATTCCATTGGCCACTCCGCAGATAAGGTGGGTAACTTCAGGCACCCGAGAGGTACTCCTGTAGCCTCAAGGACGGTGACAGGGAAGTTCTTGTTTACCCACACTTGCCATTGTTGTTGTTCCAGGCTGCGAGACCCGGCAGGAGGATGAGTATAGCGTCGTTTTAAACTAGCTTTAGAAGTGCACGTCTATATGACTCTGCCAGAGGGTTGTCGTAGTCAGTGGGAGCAGCGGAAGCATTGGTGGACATCAGGCTCATGTCTATTTATAGACTAAAGCAGATGTAGCGGAGATAGATCGTCTATTTCTGATGTGACAGTCATAGGTTTGACGTCATCAGAATAGGGGATGGATTTGTTGAGAAGGTAGTAGGGTGTGTATCCGGGTTTTGGATGACATACACAAAGTAGGAAGTGATATTCCTATACTACGATCGGTTGTACTTTGGTCGTCACACAGTGGTTTCTCCACAAAGGACTTGGACATTATATCAGACATACTGGTTACTAGATCTATAGTTTTAGATCTAGATTTGGGTGGTTTCCCAATCTGGGTACTTAAACAGCATTCTAAGAGTATTTAGAATGGACGACTCCTGGCATGGTAGTGTACCTGCAGGTAATGGAGTCACCCTCTCTAAAGGTGTCTTACAGACTAAAGCGGAGAGGGATGTGCATGATTGGCATATCACTTGCTCAGGCAATTGAGTCAATCATGAGATGTCAAGTACCACACCAGATGTTGTTCTTGCAGTAGGTGCAATAAGCTGATATTGATCCAATCTTGGGAAAACAGTCGGAAGCAGTTTTAGAACATAAGTGAATGTTCTAGGGATATGATAACGGCTTCCTCCTTTAGGAGACGGTTATCACTCCAGGCTTCCAAGGTGACATGGACGACAGGGTGATCGTCAGAGTTGTATTTTTCCATCTGACGATGGGCAGTATTTTGGACAGGTGGTCCACGGCAATACTGAGGGTGGCATGGCGCAGGATACTGATTAAGTTCAGTTGACGATAGAGTCTAAAGAAGTTTGGATTTGGAGTTCATTTATGAGCTAGGTCCCATCAGACATCCAGACACTCTAAGATAGGTATTGCTCATTTCGGGAGATAGTTTTCTCCACGAACTTGAGATATAGAGAGACATAGAAAGAAGCATCTAGGAGGATCCACTCACTGAGGCTATTCCTCGAACGCAAGAGTTTCGCAAACAGGCTTTATGAGACTGACTAGTAGAGGAGTTGGGTGTTCGGTATCACACGGGCTGTGAGTATGCGACATCGCAATAATTAGCCTTGAGTGCTAGTGGGAGATTGTTGGAGATAATGCCCTCAGAGTCGATTATTGGATCACAGGCACGTGATTGCGATGATTGAGGGAGGACCTATCCCGGTAAGACAGTCTTACTCGAGATGATAGTATGCTATCTGGTTTACCTTTATCATCGTGTACTGCTTTAGGTGACCTGACAGGTCGCTATTGCACGTTGATAAAGCCCCTAGGATTCTTGCTTGACTGCCGGCAGCATGAGGGCGATCATATAAGTGAGAGCTGGAGTCTGTTAGCACATCCTTAAAAGGTCCCTAGTCGTAGGAGTTTCGAGACAGGGCATCGATTCTCTAGAGTAGACTAGTGTATACAGTTGAGACCCCGACGAGGGGCGGTGGCCGGTCTCACAAGCCACTGGTGTCAGTTGGTTCACCTAAGATGTATACAGGTGCTCATTGGGTTATGAGTACACCGGACAGGACTCGCCGGGAACATGCTAGTTGGTCTTATACCTGACGTCAGATAGCAGTTCCTAGGTGACATGTGTACAGGTTAGTTCATCGACCTGAGGATCGTCATTTGTCTCGTGTGAGTTCCCACTGTGCTTTGATTACTACCCTACCACGGCTCAAAGGAGTCGTGCAAACAGGTTTTAGTTGGGTACAGTCCCGAGCCACATGGAGGCAGTGAGCGGATCTTCAGGGGTTCGTCTCTCCCGTTATTGGGGGTGAAGTCGCGCTGTGTCTAGGAGAGCCATTACACGAAGTCCTTGGCCAAGGCAGGAGATTTACTGGTAGGTATTCCAGTAGTATCTCAGGGTGTTCTGGGCTACACTCCGACACGACTTGTACCGCTTTTGGGGGTCTGACTTTTACCACCCCCATAGGCCCGATATGCGATGCTCATAGACGAACGGACCGGACTGTACGGATATTGTCACTGACAAGCTCAGTAGGGTGCAGGATGAGTTCACTCATCGACGTCCCTTTTAGTCAATAGCTGGTGGCCCGTCACGTATTGGCTTATATCTCTGACGTGCTAGTGGTTAAATCCATAGCCATAGTATTGACGAGTCTTTAGAGTCCACCACACTTTCAGTTACTCAAGCTTTCGGGCGAAACGCTGTAGAGGCCGTATGGAGATATGGCAGGGTCCGATCAGATACGTGCGGTATTGCACGGATCAAGATCGGACGGTTAGTACTAGTGGCCGTATGGTTATATGGCAGGGTTCGATCAGATACGTGCGGTATTGCACGGATCAGGATCGGACGGATAGTACTAGCCGGCTTTGGTATAAGCCGGATCCTAGTATAGTACAGTGTAGATTTTGTCTCTTTACATTTGTATCCGGACGGAATACAGATGCGGGTGTGTATGCACAGTATTGGGGTTTTCCTGTAATTTATTACGGGACCAGTTTTCTGGAGTTGCCAGTTTGCTTTCCGTTCCGGCCGATTTTCCTTTGTTCTTTCCCGGCCGGACTTTTCCGATGGAGGGAGTTATTTGCAATTGTGCAAATAACTTTTGAGGAAGGGGTTTCTTGCACTTGTATTCATTATGATAAGCATCTTTTGTTTTTTCTTTCATGATGGTGCTTTAATGAGATTTGAAAGGGTATGGTTTTGATGTGAATTAAGCATGGTTGATGTTTGTTTATGGTCACCTCTTCTCATCTCCTACCATCACCTCCCTCTTGGATTATGTTATCACTCCACCACCATTTCCCACTTGATCAAGGCCGGCCACTTCTTTGAGAGAGGGAGAGAGAATTTCATTTTTTGAGCTTGTGGCATTCTTCATCTCATTTTTGATACAAGGAAAAATGAAAGCACCATTTTTCATACCTTCATTCCTCCATCTTCAAAAGGCAACCAATACCCCAAAGTGAGACATGCACTCTACACTACATTCTATAGCAAGTCTTGGGCATGTCGACTTGCCAGCTTCATGCCCGAGTTGCCTCGGTATAGAGGCAGGAGCCCGTAAAAGATGCAGGCGACGTGGTGCCCTTCCGGCGAGGAGGCGACGACCGGAGATCCCGCGAGGAGATCGGAGTAGAGATGAAGACCGGAGGACTCGGATCAGTCGGTATATCTCTAAGCCGTCTTCTTGTTAGCTAGATCTAGTTTAATGGCCCGATCCGGGGTTTAGTGCGCGGTGGTGCCGGTTTGCTAAGTCCGCAAAATTAAAGTTTATCACCGTTTCCGCATTTGGCCATCGGGTTGACGGCCGGGGCGCCGCCGTGTACTTACACTATCTTAATAGTCATGAAAATGTTAGAAATCACATCATCCCTCAATAAAACATCGTCATTATTCTTCATTCCTACCTTTCATCTAAACATTGATCATATAACCCCACGTGTGTGTAAATAACATCCCTACACTCGGAGAATTCAATTCAAGCTATCATACTCTTGTCCATCTACCTTAGTACTATTTAATTTGATGAATATTTAGGGTTGCTCACACACTTTCATGCGACCGTTAATACTTCTTGAGGTACTAACCGACCGATTACTCATGTGCTTGCAGATTCGGTGATAATATTTTCCTCGTCTTGCACCACCTAAGGCTTAGCAGTGACTCCTAGACCAGTTGGCCTTAGGGCACTAGGTGATGAGGCACCCTCGCTATATTTTTTTTTATTGCAGCCTTGGCGATAACAAAACCAGTGTTCATTTTTCTTTTCACCATTTTTATATTTTCTTCATCATTTTTTTTATTTCCTTCATACTTTGGCTTTTAGACAAGAGCATTTCAAGGTATCCTCTACTATCCCAAGTTTCAAGACGTGTGTAGGTGCATAGTGTAGGGTATCAACATTCAAATGTTTGGCTTCCAGACTAGAAACTATTTTTCAGTCTTATTTTTATCCTCAGATTAGTGACTTCCTTCATTTTACTAACCCTTGGGACAACAGCTCATAACTACTTATTACCAGTTCGTGTAAGAAAACTTCTAATTTTCTTGGTTTTCTTAAATTATTCCTATCTTTTGGATGTAATTTTTCACTCTCTACTCTTTTGTTATAAAAAAAAATTAATGCCCGGTGTCAAAGATAATTCAGTGAGTACAAACCTCCCCCCCAAACCTGTTTTCAGCAGTGTCCTCACTGATGTAGCCTTTTGAGAATATGGACCTGTATACTAAGGGAGAGATACAAGGGGTAAAATAATAGTTAAATGAAAAATTCCC
The DNA here is from genome assembly GCA_030015575.1 of Agapanthus africanus. Classification (NCBI taxonomy): domain Eukaryota; kingdom Viridiplantae; phylum Streptophyta; class Magnoliopsida; order Asparagales; family Amaryllidaceae; genus Agapanthus; species Agapanthus africanus. The sequence continues at coordinate 281,283,985 of JASDDO010000022.1, forward strand.
CCAAACTTATTCTTTGACACGCACAGATATTCAATCAAATCCATTTTTACTCGCCTCCATTCTTAAAATGAGAAAATGTTAAAAAAATATGGAGGTGAGGCGGAGGAAATTTAGTTTTGATAAAGCGGCTCCTGTAAAAACAGGAGCTCTTCCGCGGGGTCAGCAGAAAAATACGGTTTTAATCTATGCCCATTTACTTTAAAAATCGAACCATTTTTCAAATTTTCGACTTCAACTGCCCCATGCGGGTGTACATACCGCACCACAAAAGGTCCTTTCCAACGAGATTTAAGCTTACCCGGATGAAGATGGAGACGGGAATCGTAAAGAAGGACTTGTTGCCCCGATGTGAAGGTTTTTGTAGAAAGATTTTTATCGTGGAATACTTTAGTCCTATTCTTTACTATCACCGCATTATCGTAAGCTTCATCGCGGAGTTCGCTTAGCTCATTCAATTGCAGCTTCCGATCAAAATTAAGCTCTTTGATAGCCCACATTGCCTTATGTTCAATCTCGACAGGGAGGTAGCATGCCTTCCTAAACACAAGGCGGTATGGAGACATACCAAGATCGGTCTTATAAGCGGTGCGGAATGCCCAAAGAGCATCCGTCAATTTGGTTGACCAATCTTTACGGTTCTTAGAAACCGTCTTCTCCAATATCTGTTTGATCTGCCTATTTAAGATCTCAGCCTGCCCGCTTGTTTGGGGATGATAGGGCGTAGAAAGCTTGTGAGTGATTGAATATTTCCGCATCAAGGTCTCGAAAGACCTATTGCAGAAATATGTCCCGTTGTCGCTAATGATAGCGCGAGGGTGTCCGAATCGCGAAAAGATATTTTCTTTAAGGAACTTAATGACAACTTTGTTGTCATTAGTGCGACACGGTATAGCTTCCACCCATTTCGAGACATAATCAACCGCTAACAAGATATATAGATTCCCAAAGGAGTTGGGAAAAGGGCCCATAAAATCAATACCCCAAACATCAAATATTTCCACAACCAATATAGGTTGGAGCGGCATCTCGTTCCTTCGTGAAATCCGACCCAAATGCTGACATCGCGGACAAGTTTTGCAATGTTCAAATGCATCTTTAAATAATGTTGGCCAATAAAAGCCACATTGCAAAACTTTCGCCGCCGTTTTTCGAGGTCCAAAGTGACAGCCGCATGCCTGATCATGACAAAATGATAACACGCTCTTGAATTCATCGTTAGGGACACACCTGCGAATGATTTGATCGGAACAATACTTGAATAGATTTGGTTCATCCCAGTAAAAATATTTTACTTGGGATAAAAACCGAAGTTTGTCTTGTTTCGACCAATCGCTAGGTATAAGTCTCGTCGCAAGATAGTTCACGATATCCACGAACCAAGGTTCGTAGGATACATTCAAGAGCTGTTCGTCGGGAAATGAGTCATTTATCGGCACGGTCACAGTTGGAGAAGAAGTGATGCGTGAAAGATGGTCGGCTACTACGTTTTCACATCCACTCTTGTCTTTGATAACAAGATCAAATTCTTGTAACAATAGGATCCAACGTATTAGCCTGGCTTTTGCATTCTTCTTCGTTAAAAGATGTCGGAGGGTGGAGTGATCTGTGTAAACCACAATAGGCGAGCCAATCAAGTAGGGCCTGAACTTCTCTAATGCAAATACAACTGCAAAGAGTTCTTTCTCGGTAGTTGTGTAATTTATTTGTGCATCATTCAAGGTCCTACTTGCATAGTAAATTACATGTGGCATCTTATCAATATGCTGTCCCAAGACAGCACCAATAGCAAAATCTGATGCGTCACACATAAGCTCGAACGGGTGGTTCCAATCCGGAGATGATAGAACGGGGGCTGTAGTGAGTGATTCTTTAAGTGATTCAAAAGCACCCTCACAATCCGAATCGAAGTGAAAAGTAGTGTCCTTGGCCAATAGAAGGGTTAAGGGTCTAGCAATTTTGCTAAAGTCCTTAATAAATCTCCTATAAAATCCTGCATGACCAAGGAAGGATCTTATATCTTTGACGCAATTGGGACGAGGGAGGTTTTGAATGACATCTATTTTAGCTCTGTCAACCTCAATGCCTTTATGTGAAATTATATGTCCAAGTACAATACCTTCTTGGACCATAAAATGGCATTTTTCCCAATTCAAAGTCAAGTTCTTATCCTTACAGCGGGTAAGAACAGCGTCAAGATTACGAAGGCAGTCCTCAAAGGAGTCCCCAAAAATGGAGAAATCGTCCATAAAAATTTCTAGAAAATTTTCCACCATATCTGAAAATATCCCCATCATGCACCGCTGAAATGTAGCGGGAGCGTTGCATAACCCAAAGGGCATGCGTCTATAAGCAAAAGTTCCGAAAGGACAAGTAAAAGTGGTTTTATCTTGATCCTTTTCGGCGATGGGGACCTGGTTGTAACCAGAGTATCCGTCCAAGAAACAGTAGTATTCGTGTCCCGCTAATCGTTCTAACATCTGGTCAATGAAAGGTAGAGGGAAGTGATCTTTCCTCGTCGCGGCATTGAGTTTCCTGTAATCGATACATACACGCCACCCAGTTTGGGTGCGTGTTTGGATTAACTCATTAGCCTCGTTAGTGATGACCGTGATGCCAGACTTTTTAGGGACCACATGAATTGGACTTACCCGTTGACTATCAGATATGGGGTAAATTATTCCACTATCAAGACACTTGATGATTTCTTTCTTTACCGCCTCCTTCATAACGGGATTTAACCTTCTTTGTGGGTATCGAGTTGGTTTGGCTTCATCCATCAGATGTATGTGATGGTCAACAATTAAGGGACTAATCCCTTTGATGTCGGCCATTGTCCAACCAAATGCTTCCCGATTCGATCTCAACACTGCCAAAAGTGCATTCTCTTGCTCTAAGGCTAGAGAAGCGGAAATAATCACTAGCAAAGTCTCATTCTCTCCTAAATATGCATATTTAAGATGAGAAGGTAGCGGTTTGAGATCAAGAATTGGCGGAGAGACAATAGAAGGAGGGGTAACGGAATGATATTCAGACTCCTTAAGAGGTTCAAAACTTGCATAAGATATTGACTCGGAAAGTGCTGCTGACTTTTGCAACGAGTCAACGGGTTCAATCTCAAGGTCGGACTCATTGAACATATCCTCACTGTGAAGTGGTGCAAGATCAAACGATGTCTTATTACTGTTGTCGAGAACATCAAAGCAAAGTTCCTCATCCATGCAGCTTTCGGGAGCTATCTCGTGGATGGAACAAACATCCAGCAAATGAGCAGAAGGTTCTGTTGGCTGACTTCCTAGCTTGTAAATATTAAGCTCAATTGTCATTTTTCCGAAGGATAAGTTCATAGAACCGTTACGACAATTAATCATAGCGTTAGAAGTTGCTAGGAAGGGTCGACCAAGTATCACCGGGATTTGATTGCGTGGGTTTGCCACAGGTTGTGTATCTAAAACAATAAAGTCCATGGGAAATATGAATTCCCCGACTTTAATTAACACATCCTCTAGTTCGCCCCGAGGTTTGGTGATAGATCGGTCTGCCATTTGGAGAGTACAATGGGCGGGTTTTAACTCTCCAATTCCTAACTGCTCGTATACTGAATAAGGAAGCAAGTTGACGCTAGCGCCTAGATCGAGTAAAGCACGATTTATATTTTTAACCCCAATAGAAAAAGAGATTGTAGGATAGCCGGGGTCCTTACGTTTCTTTGGTATTTGTTGGGTAAAAGCTGTGCTAACATTACTTGTCATGAAAACCTTTTTAGGCACTTGAGTTTTTCTCTTCCTAGTGCACAAGTCTTTAAGGATTCTTGCATAAGATGGGACTTGTTGAATAGCATCTAGAAGAGGAATATTCACACTAACTTGCTTAAACATTTCCACAATCTTCTCCATTTGCGGGTTAGGTCGGTTGGCCCTTAATCGGTTTGGAAATGGAGCATGATCAATAAGTTTTGGGTCCAACGTTTGTCGAGAAGACTGTGGCGACGGATTCGATCCCAAAATTGGAGTGGGCATCGACTTAGATAGATTTGGCGAAATGTTTGAGCCTTGGGGAAAACGGAGAATAGGCTCGGATGAAGGTGGGAGACTAGACGAGTTAGGGGAAGAAGAAGAAGAAGGGGTATCAAACGTGTCACTATCATCAACTTGCTCACCCACTTGGTTGTTCAGCACTCTCCCCGATCTCAACGTAGTAATGACATTCACATTATGACTTTGTGAATGGCCAGGATTCGGTAGGGGTTGAGATGGGAGTTTCCCTTTCTCTCTTGCACTCATTGCGGCGTTTAACTGTGCGATTTGGTTTTCTATTGATTTAATACTCTCACCATGGGAGGAGGAGTTTTTCGTTTGGGTATCAATAGAAGACCTTATCTCAGCCGAATTTTGCATGGATTGTTTCATGAACATATCCAAAGTTTGTGCAAGCGAGTTGTCAGTACCGGCCATTTGTGGTGTAGAAATGTTGGCCGGATTTTGGAAATTTTGTGACTGAAAGGGGGCCTGATTCTGTGGTTGTGGTTGCTGTGGAGGAGGTCTTTGATAATTACTTTGTTGGTTTTGATTCCAAGCAAAGTTAGGATGATTCCTCCATCCTTGATTATATGTGGAAGAATAAGGATCATTTCTAGGTCGCTGTTGAAAAGCAGCATTAGCTTGAAACGATGCATTCATAGGACATTCTTCCGTTAAGTGTGAAGGATCCGAACAGCAACCACAGACGGTCTTAGGAAGCGTAACCTGATTTAGGGAGACTGATGAGAATCTGCTCTCAATAGCGTCGAGTTTCTTCTGCATCGCTGCCATTTCGGTTTTTACTGCGATCGAAATGTCGAGCTGGTGAATACCTCCCTTAGTTGTAGGTGGTCTTACGCTTTCCCACTGCAACGTGTGTTCAGCGAGATCTTCCAGATATTTCCATGCTTCACCGTCATCTTTAGACATGAAATTGCATTGACACATTGTTTCAAGTATCTGCTTTGTCGCTGGATTAATGCCCTCATATATAATCCGACATAAATCCCATCTTTGTATTCCGTGATGGGGGCATTGGACAAGCAGATCTTTGAAACGTTCAAAGCATTTCCAAAATGGTTCATTGGGAAGCTGGGTGAACTGGTTGATCTCGCTCCTAACATGTGCAGTCTTATGATTTGGGTAAAACTTCTTAAGAAATGCTACGACGAATTCATCCCAATTAGCGATAGAGTGTGCGGCAGTTTTGTAAAGCCATTTTTCTGCCAAGTCGCACAATGTGAATGGGAGAAGACGTAAGCGCATAGCATCTAATGTCAATTGTGAAGTTCCCATCATTGCGCATACATTTTCGAATTTGGTGATGAAAACGTACGCGTCTTCCGACTCAAGCCCGTGAAATTTGGGCAGCAGATTGATGTAGTGGGGTTTAATTTCGAAATTATCCCCGTTAGGTGGTGGAAGAGATAGACAAGTGGGAAGAGGACCACGAATAGGATAGCATCTCTCTTGGAGAGAGATGCGCGGTGGATTCTGCGCACCTTCGGGCGGTGGCAGCGTGGTGTTATAATCAGATGGAGTGCCGTCCTTCACGGTCGATGTGGTGTGTGGTGGGGGAAAAGAAGAAGAAGTACCGACTTCGGCGTCGATAGCAGGAATGCGGACAAGACGGGCACTAGGATCCCGTGTCCAGCCGAGCATGCACTAAGCGGGTTTAATGCAAGTGGCAGCGTGTGTGTGATTTAAAATTGGCTTGTTTCGAAAAATGTGGGACTCAAGACAAATCACCCTAAGATGCACAAGCAACCCTAGAACTATGGTCACCTAGGTCTGCTAGACAGCTCCTAACTGGGGCTAGAAATAGGACCTCAAACCGCCTCTTCACGGACAAGTACGGCCAGGTAAGTGGGAAGGAACCACCACTACAGTGGGCCTAATTAAAAACCACTTAGCCTAGACACCGCAATGTCAGTTAGGATAAACGGCCGATGCCTATACTAGTCTTTTTGCTATTGAGCTCGACAGTCCTTAGAGTCTGGTCTAGATATTTTTTAAATTAATGAAGGGTTGTTCTATATGCTCGGTTTGTGATTTGTGGGGCTTAGGAAGGGTGATGAAATCCCCACCTAATCTTGGTTTGGTCTTTGCCCCTTAAAATCCGTATTAAATATGCAAAACAAAACCAATAACAAAACTTTTGCAAAAAGATTTTTGAGCGGCGCAATTTTGCAAAGAATCCTGCAGAAAATAGATTTTATTGGATTTGAGGGGGGAGAGAAAGAGTTGAGAATCTTACCAGAGGAGTTTGAACCCTTGATCCCCTTGTCAGGCCGCGTTTCCGCCGCAGATTCCCCTTTGGTGCCGCAGTTCCGCCGCAAGATGGATGGTTCATGTGCTGAAAATTTTTCTGTGTCCCTCTGTGCTCCTCTGGATTTCGATGAATGGCTCTGTCTTCTGTTTTCTTCAATTCTGTAACTCCAGATCTCCTTGCAAAATTCACGCACAAGTCGTTAAATATGCAATTTGCAGTTTTGTGTTCATAATGATATAAATCGTCTAAGAATTCAACACAAATAGTAAAAATAAAAAATTACGCACGGATCCCCGGCAACGGCGCCATTTGATTGATACGAAAAAGGTGTTTGTAGTTTAACCGCAATCAGAACGGTGTCGCGTGTAGCTAGACTGAGATGAGTACGGGTCGTCCTCTGGGAAACGTTGAACCTTTTATTTTTACTTTAGATGTGTTGAAAAAGAGAGGAGGAAGAAAGAATTTTGTGAAAAGTTTCTAGATCTACTTTAAACAAGAATGTAAAATATAGATCTAGATTATTTTAGATATTTAAATAATATAATAATAGGGCTTGTAGGGTTCGTTAGGATTTAGTAGTTATGGAAGATTAATTAAAAGTTACCCTTTTATCCATTAATAGATTTAGAACTAGAACGACGGTGATGCGTGTAGATTAGGGTTTCTGGAGGGAAAAGGAATCCCACTCTTAACCCTTATCTCGACATGGAACTCCGTTCATATCTAGCCTTTACTAAAACAATCATTAATCTAATCTCTAATCGCGGTCGGAACTAGCAAGGAATTGCTAGCGCGCCCGATTAGGATGTTAATGATTATTTTGATAAAGTTCCTAAACTTTATAGGACTTAAAAAGGGTTTAATTATTTTCATCACCCATTAACCTACCCTAATCCTACGAACCCTAACAAGCGGAGAATTACTCGCGCATGTTGGGAGAAGAAGATGAAAAGAAAGAGAGGGAGAACATAATGTAAAAAAAACAATTAAATAAAAAAAACTACCTTTATTAATCAACTCCTTCAAGCTACACTTTTAATCCATAGAAAATGATTACAAAACTTGATTTGCTTCTCGATCTTTCCTTGGTAGGTAGTCGAACAGTCGATGATCAGCCTGGATGCGTGAGCGTCGGGAGCTTCGTGATCTCTTCGGCTCGATGTCTTTTCCAAGAGGCTCTCAGTGCCTTTATATAGTGCAAACCCAGAATCTTATTGTTGAGAACTTGTTAAATTTCAGCCTAGATTAATGCCCCAAAATCTTTCCTTCCAACCTCCTCAAATTGCGGCGGATCCGTGGCCCAAGGGTGTGTTTGGCCGCGGATCCGTGCTCATGGGTCGAGATCAATTGATGATTTTTCTTGATCTTTCATCTGGTGACATTTGGCAATCGTAGGAATCTTCAGAATCTGAAAATATTTTCTCGGTTGGTTCCAGACTTGGTCTCCAAGTTTTAATTCTTAATTAGCCTAGATTTCTTCAACAACTTGATTTGCTTGATTCTAGCCTTGAAAAATTCTGCACAACTTGGAAATATTCTGCACAACAACTCAAATAAGATTTTAGTAGACATTGTTCTACTAGGATTATGTCAATAATATTATTTGCATACATTTTCCTACCAAATGATAATTAAAATATATTAACACATGGAAAATAATGTTTTTACACATAAACCCTCATATGTATAATATATTATAATAAAGTCCTTTTTTAATATAAAAATGGTAGGAAAAATGTACTACAAATGTGCAGTTTTATCGACTGAACAATCCTCCTGTCGAACTCGTAGCTGATGGTATCCTGATTGCAAGTCGATCCTCGAAAAATATCCTGCCCCCTGAAGCTGGTCGAACAAATCATCAATGTGTGGCAACGGATATCTGTTCCACACGGCAACCTTGTTCAGGTGGCGGTAGTCGATACACAAACGCAAACTGCCGTCCTTCTTCTTGACAAACAGGACCGGAGCACCCCATGGAGAAACGCTGGGTCGAATAAGTCCCTTATCTAACAAATCTTGCAGCTGAACCTTCAACTCTCTAAGCCCCGTCGGGGCCATCCGATACGGCGGTATAGAAATAGGCCCCGAGCCGGGAATCAAATCAATACAGAACTCAACGTCGCGCTCAGGCGGTAGTCCAGGCAGCTTATCAGGGAAAACATCGGGGAACTCACATACAATCGGAACCTGGTCCAATGGAACATCTGTAGCTCTAGTATCGCAAACATAGGCTAGAAATCCCCGATATCCCTTCCTCAATAGCTGTCCGGCGCGAAGAGAAGAAATCAACATGTGAGGGGCGGCACCACGGTCCCCCTCCACCACAAAATCTAGCTCGCCGGGAAAACAAACTCTAACTGTCTTCTCACGGCAGTCCACAGATGCATAGCACGTGGCTAACCAATCCATGCCCAAAAGAACACCGACGTCCAACATCTCAAGAAGGATCAAGTCGACATGCAGCTCTCTCTCGCCAATACGGACAATACAGAATCGGAACACGTGCCTAGCAACAAATGACTCTCCCACAGGAGTGGTCACAATAAGCGGCTGATCAAGCAAACCGTACTCTCTACCTAAACTCGGACGAAGTATGTGGAAACGTATGAATGCGTGGATTCGGGATCAAACAACACGTGTGCATCAACAGAACATACCGATAGGGTACCTGTCACAACGGCGTTGGATGCCTGCGCATCCTGCGGTGTCAAAGCAAACACTAGGGCCTTTCCTCCACCGATAGCGGGCTGGCCTCGGCCTCGGCCTCCTCGTCCTCTCTGGATAGGTCCGCCACGTCTACGGCCTCTGGGTGCACCTAACTGGCATGGAGCATCGCCTATGGTAGGGAGTAGAGCACTTTGAGGAGGAGGTGGTGATGGTGGTAGGGTCACATGCGGAACTGTCGCCGCTCCCTGTCGTCTCGCCGGACGGTCTCTGACACGATGGTGCAGACTCCCGCACCCATAACATCCTGAAGACGGCTGCTGTCCCTATGGATACGAACCATACAGCTGACCTCGTCCAGCCCCTCTGCCGGCTCTATCTCTCAGAAAGAATCTGGCATGCTGTCTCTGATCTGGCATACCGGTACGAATCCTCTTCGGCCCGGAAACGGCCGAAGTTGCTGAAATACGTGCCTCCATCCGTAACGCCGTATCCATAGCAGCTGAATAAGTGTCGAAGTGCTGGGCGCCGATGGCAAGAAATAGCTGGGCGTCAAGTCCCTGTACGAACCTCTTCACTCTCTTCTCTTCGGTATCCAACAAATACAGAGCATATCTGGACAACTGCGTGAACTGGACATCGTACTCAGACACCGTCATCCCTGGGTCTTGATCAAGGCCTCAAAACTACGAGCTCTGGCGTCATGAACGCTCTCCGGAAGGAAACGGGCTAAAAATACCGCCGTGAACTCGGTCCAAATCATAGGAGGTAGACCTGGAGCTCGACCTCTCAAGACTGACTCCCACCATGTCTGTGCGAGGCCCTCTAGACGGAAACTCGCAAGCTGAACCCATCGATCGTAAGAATATCTCAGCGAACTGCAAATCCTGGCTAAACTGTCAAGGAATGTCTGTGGATCCTCTACTCCATCGGTGCCTGTGAAGACTGGAGGTCTCAGCCTCTTGAAATCCTGTAGCGATACTGGGATAGCCACGGTCGTAGTGGTAGGAGCAACTATCTCGGCAGCAGGTATCATGGTAGTCTGTGTAGTAGTAGGTACATCCTCCGGCCTCGGTGCACGACTGGCCGCTACTAAGGATCCCACCATCTGTCGTAACTCCTGCATACCTCCCATCATCTGTCGTAGCTCCTCCATACAAGACTCAAGCCTATCCATACGGCCTGGGGAAGGCGGATCAGTCTGTCCCTGAGGCATAGGCATACCACCCTGCTCGGTCCTCGTCTCGGACGAGCCTGCTCGGATCTCATCTCGGGTGGCAGCCCTCTGCGCTCTCGTAGCCCTCTGCGGCATAGTGACTGGTACAGGGAACAGGACAATAAGAACGGTACAATAGAATCATAGGATACACGGAATTTAAAGAAGGAATTTCAAGCAAGTATATCCTAAAGTCACCTAGGCGGAGTACCATATCGCAAGTATGCCGCGAACATACATACGCTACGCTACCCAGCTTAAGTCACTTACTCCATCTACTAAGGGTCATCCTACACTCAGAAAGGTAAAACATATCGTTCTGATACCAACTTTGTCATGACCCGCAGGGTACGGAACGTGACCAGCTCTTAAGTTACGAAACGTCTCAAGGTGTCCGTAAAATAAGTAAGCCGAAGCCCAGAAAACAAAACCCGATTAAGATATAGAGTGAAGGAAAACCCAATTTATTTAAAGCACTTATTCCATTAAATCGCGTCAAGTCATTTTTAAAAGCAACTTTCCTTTTTCCAAAAATTCCGGCAGAGTCTCCTTATAAAACAAGCCCCCAAACGGGTACAAAACAGGAATATAAATGAATAACATGAAATATGGCATCCCCAAGAGGGAGCTAGCACTTCACCTCAAGGCGGTCACAAATCCTACGCAATGTAAACTAACAATGTGCATAAGTAAGCATGAAAGCACAAGTAAACTAACATGTCGACTCAAGTGAGCTCAACCCCACATATAAAATAAAATCCACAAGTATCACAACATCGTCTCTAGGTCAATATACAATAATCCAAATAACTGGTATAGCTGAAATAGTAGATATAGTACTCTAGATACAATGAATATATATAAGGTGGTACAAAATGATAACAACCCACCTATGAGCAAAAGCCTCGAGTCCAAGCAAAAAGGGCAAAAGAAGTTAATGTGTCCGCCGCTACATTACTGACGGAGCGGACCTGTAGAAAAGCTGTGGCACAACGGGGGTGAGTTGCCAGTGTAGGGTTCCTAGGCACACTAATAAAGTCTCACAAGTGATCAAACATGGCCAATTAAAATTTTACAAGTGCCGAGAAACCCTAATACGGATCGTTTACTAGATGTATAGGCGATGCAATGCAAATAAACGAATTTATAGCTATAGGGAAGGGGCTACAACCTTTGTAGATCTGGTCCTCCCCCTCCATGGCTCCGTGATGAAGTCCCCTCGCTGTCCATATTGGATCCCAGACTCCAGCATCGGCTTCATCGGAGAAATGGGCGGGCTAGGTCGTCGGCATCGATGCCGAAGATGATCTACGTCGAGGCAACACAAGATCAAGCTCCAACTTCACCAAGTCATGAAACTTGTGAAGAAAACATCCTATACTACTTGGCAAGAGGTAGAGGATGAAGAAATAGGAGGTGGGTTCACTTTAGAATTGGATTTCTCACTCATTTGCTCAAGTTCCCATTGATGGAGGCAAGTTTTCTTCTTGAAGAAGAAGAAGAAGATGATGATAGAATATGATAAGTATTTTAAAATAGAAAATAAAAATCAATACTTATCATATGGCAACCATGATTAGGTGTAGAGAATAGACTATGGTTAGTGGGAATGGTTAGGGTTAAGCATGAGAAAAATATGGTGGACTTGTTCAAAGCTTCATAAAGCTTCAACAAGCAAACAAAATAAGCCACCATTCTTTTCTTTATCATTTCTAAAAGAATAATAAATAAATAAAAAGATAAACAAAACCCTAACCATTCATATAACCATGGTTTAATCTTTACACAAACCCTAGTGAGCATGTATCATCAAACATGATACAAACAAGTGCACAAAAATATATCACATATACAATGTGCATTTCAAGTGAGAAAATCCATTTAAAGTGAACCAATACTAGTTAATGCAAAGTAATACATCAAATATATAATTATACATTAAATCATTAAATCAACACTCGATTCAATGATCCGGTCATGTCGCATATAACCGACTAGTATCCAATGTATCGACTTATCGAATCAATCTTTGATTCGATAACTAGGTTATATCGCATACAACCAATCGATACATTCATCGTGAGAATGGAATAAGGTATCTCATACACGCATTATTCTCGGTCCCGCACATATCTCATATGCGCTCCTATTTCGTTTCGCTTGAGCCAGAAAACCTCTGTGTAGGACTCTTAAGACTCGTCAATACGCCGGCAGCAGATGATGATCATATCAAGCACCCACAAGCCGCAAGCGGTCTGCTAAACATAACGGCCACCCGGGTATTAAGTGATCAGAAGATCGACGAGCAAGCCCGCTCACACTCCTGTGAATCCAACCAGTAACACTTACCGTATAGTCCGGTCTGTTCGTCTGATATGTCGCATATCTCGCCTAGGGGTGGTAAACGTCAGACCCCGGTAGCTTGATAAGTCATGCCGACGTAAGGTCCATAACATTCGTGAAACTACTGATAACTCTTACCAGTATATCACTGCAACCCTGGACAGGGATTTCCTGTTATGGCTAGTCGAGCATAGCGCAACATCCACCCCCAATACCGGGAGAGACGAATCCCCTCCTATCGCTCATCGCCTCCATGTGAATCGGGACTGTACCCAAAAACCACCTGTTTGCACGACTCAGTAGAGCCATGGTAGGGTGTAAATCAAAGCACAGTGGGAGACACACAAGACTCTATGACGATCTCGGGTCAACAGACTAAGCTGTACCAGTGTCACCAGAGAACTGCCATCTGACGTAAGGTATAATACCATCTGGGAGTTCTCGGCGAGTCCGTTCAGTGTACCCAGTCTCCACTGAGCACCCGCATACCATCTCCGATGTCAAACACCAATGGATATGGGATCATCCATCGCCCATCACATGGGTCGAGAAGATATAAGCTAGTCTACTCTGGAATATCGATGCCCCGTCTCTATATTCCCACGACTAGGAACAATGAAGGATGTACTCATTGACTACCCAGGCCCCACTAGAATGATCTTCATCATAGTCCTGGAAGTCGAGTACACATCCTAAGGGCTTTATCAACATGTAATCAGAGAGACAGAAAGTATACATGTTAAGATAAAGAGCAACCAGATAGCGTACTATCATGTCGAGCAAGAAAGTCCTACCTATATATGTCCCAGCATCCACTACATTATACATCCAATGTACAGTAATGGGCTCTAGGGCATACATATAACTAACAATCTCCCACTTGCACTAGGGCCATCTGTAGCAGTGGTTGCAGTATCACATACTCAACCATCCCATATGAGTCTCTCTCTGGGAAAAGGCCTTCGTGAGTGGATCCGCCGTGTTGTCCTCTGAGTCTACTCTCCTAACCTCGATCACCCTGGAGATCAACTATCTCCATGATCAGGTGATGCTGCCTCAGAATATGTCTGGGTTACTGATGGGACCATGGTTCCTTGGCCAAAACCACACTTCCATTGTCACACAATGGTGGGAACCTAGTTCATCTTATGAACCAATATACACCCAAACTGCCTCTTTGGTAGTATCTATAATAGCGATGTTACCAGCCTTTATCATCTAGTTTGCCACGGTATCTAGCTTGGAACTCTTCCAATATACCGTCCCTCCACTGAGGGTAAAGACAATGCCCGCGACTGACATTCAATCGTCCTTATCATCCTGGAACCTTTCCAGTGATTCTCCCCAGGATCAATTGATACATCTTAATACAGCTAGTGAGAATCCTAACATCCATTTAGATCTATCTCATAGATCCAAATCTCAGGATTTAGGAGGTATCACTTTGATCCTATATGGAGAATCTTTGTGATAAGAGGAGGTCGACCGATCGTAGCATAGGAAACTCCTTTCCTATCAAGAGTATGTCATCCACGTACTCTACGAGGATCATTACCATACTCCATACTACCCTTTTGTATATACAAGGTTCGTCTACCATTTTGATGAAGTCAAACTCTTTGACTACCACATCAAAACAGATGTTCCAACTCCGCGATGCCTGCTTTATCCTGTAAAGCAACTTGCACATGTTTCCGCTGCTCCCACTGTTTACGAAGCCCTCTGGCTGTGTACTTATAGACTTTCTATTCTAAATCAGTATTTAGAAAAGCAGTCATGACACCCAACCACCAGATATCGCAGTCATGGTATGTAGCAATGGTAAGTAGGATCTGGATGGACTTAAGTATAGTCCCTGGAAAAGGTTTCATCATTTTCCACTCTTGGTCGATGACGAAAACCTTTAACAAGTCTAGCTTTGAAAGTCTCAACCTTTCCATCTACACCAAGTAATCTTCTCAAGATATACTTGCTACTGATGGGGATTTAACCCTTCAGATATCGCAACCAAAGTCCATACTTTGTTGGTGTATATGGATTCCATCTCAGATCGCTAAGCATCCAGCCATTCTTACAGAGTCCCTACTCTCGATGGCCTGCTCGATACTAGATGGGTCATCATCTCATGATGCATTCCTCACTCCCACTGTCATCGAGAAACCGAAGTATCTCTTAAGCAGATGAGGAACCCTACTAGATCGGCAGAGAGGCTGAGGTTCGTTGGGAACTATTGAATCCTTTGGTTCTGTTAAATCATCAACTGCAGTTTTGTATAGCTGAAACCTTTCCAGTTCTACAGAACTGACCTTGCCTCGATCTTGTCCGGATTTTGCTTTTGACATAGGCCGGACAACCCCAAATCTTAACTTACTTAAGAGATAGGCTCTTCCCACACCATATCTCATATGGAGTGGTAGACACTGATTTGATTCGAACCCTAATTCAATAGGTATGCAACTTCTCAAGTGCATAACTCCCAAAAGGAAATAGGAAACTCAGTAGTACTCATCATAGAGCACACCATATCTAATATTGTGTGATTGCTCTACCCTGATACACCGTTGTGCTGTGGTGTATTCAGAGGAGTAACACTGAGAGAGAATCTCATTCTCCTTTAGAATAGTCCAGGAATGCCATGCATAAGTATTCTCCTCCCTGATCTTATTAAAGGATATAATACTTATACCCGGTTATTGGTTCTCTACTTCTAACTTATATTCTGTGAATATCTCAAAAGGTTCGGACTTGTGTTTCAACAGGAACATATGTCTGAATCTTGAGAGATTATCAGAGAATGTAATGAAATACAAAGAACCAGTCTTGGCATGTGTAGACAGGAGACCTTACATACATCATCATGTATCAGTCCCAAGAGTTTACTAACTCTTTCTCTGTTTTCAGTAAACGGAGCTATGGTCATCTAATCTTTGTGACATGACTGGCAAGTTTCACAAGATGTAAATTCAAACTGATTTAAATATGCATCTAAAATGTAACTTCAGCCAGTCGGGTCGCATTGATATGACCTAGTCTACAATGCCTTAAGAAGGATTCGTTCATTTCTGAACTCTTCCTCTTGTGTGTGTTATGTATACTAGGAACTGTAGTTTGATTTAGAACGTCAATGCTTTTAGATAACGTGCCTGAACCGATCAACTTTTGATATAGGAAATGTTCAAAACATTATCCAACAATACAAAATTATATCATTTCTTTACTTCTAAAGAGACTGATATGATTTTGTATATCAGGTTCAGTATCTAATAACATTTGTTCAGAATCAATGTATTGGTAATACAGGGTGACAGTGACCAACATACTTGGCTGCAACACTTGCCCCGGTTTCTGTCTCATGAAACTTATCACCCGTTCTCAGTTTTTCTACCTTTTTGTAGCCCTATGTAACAGATTACATATCTGGGATCCTGATCCGGTATCAAATACCCAGGATGCAGAGGATACTGAGAAACAGTTCTGTGTAATGAACACACCCGAAGGAGATGCATCATATGCACTTTCTTCGTTTGGGCGGCATAGGAATTCTGGTATTCCCTTATTTCCTGCTCTGTCTTATAACAATTATAAGTTGGAGCGGGACCAACGTTCCCCAGCTCAGTATAACAAGCGGGTTCGGTCAATACATCCATATTATTATCTTGATTAAGGCGTGATATGGTCGCTACCTGGAGAGAGAGAGAAGAAAACACTCTGCGTGCGCTCTTGCAAGATTAGATTGGTTATATATTTTATCTAATCAGGATGGCTACCACTGTTTTTATCAAATCTTCCTTCAAACCCTAAAAGGAAAGACTGGCCGGGATTAATTACACTCTACAAGTTCGCCAATCTTTCAGCCAGGCCAGTGTCGGTACTTTGAGGGAGGTTCCCCGTGCTTTCGCACGAACCTAATTAATGTAAACCTCGTTTTCCCAGAGGCATAACCCCGTTGACACCTTTCTAGACACCTACTTGATCGGCTAATTGCAAAGTGAAAAACTCTCCCAGGAGTAACAATTACTCGCAGTGGGTATAGGGATCCAACTATCATATAGAAGGTATGCAATCTCATTGCAAATTTCAACACTTGAAACTCCCGATACTGGTTTTTACCCCTAGCACCTATGACCTTAACTATGGTCAACAAATCATAAGTACTTGTCAAGTTCTACCCGTCATTTCATGATTAATTAGACCCACCCACATGACCCTTAACTAAGGTCAACAAAGTCACGCGACTGTCCTAACTAATCGCATCATATGTGGTGTAGGAAGACATCACTTAGCTACCGTACACTGTGCCTTAACTAAAGTCAACAAACACAGCACGAATACTAAGTAAAATGACGGAGGGTTGCGGCTGGTTTTTATGAAAACCTTTAACGCTTTGAACATGATCTCGTTGCGGAATCAAATGGTTTTTAAATGGAATGTTTTTTAGGCTTTTCTAGTTTTGCTAAAGGGGTCACTCCCGGTGAAGGGATCGTCGGCCCTTTCCTCGTCGAATGAGGTGCGGGATATATCATATATATCATTGTGCAAAGCAGAAACTATAGAAGCAATCAAAAGACAAACCGAGTGTTGTAGCATCTGCCAGTTATTGCTAAAGGAGTCACTCCCGGTGAAGGGATCTCGGTCCTTTCCTTATCGAATAAGGTGCAGGATGTTCTACAAGGAACACCGTGATGCAAAGCAAGAACTGTAGCTACCTGTTTTATTTTTGAAATTCGATTCCACAACATCAATTAGGTTTATTTTCTTTCATTAATCTCATTAATGAATATCCCATCATTTAAGTCCACCTAAACATCACAGATAAATATAACGTACGCTTATGCCATCCGCATTCGCCTCGATGTCCCGTCTGCACCGTAAGGTTAGGTAACTAACGGCAGAGCGGGGCAGGGCTAGCGCGGGTGTAAAACATAAGCAACGTCTATATAATATATCATATATACTATATATATATCTATCACAGAACATCACATGATCACATCACAGATAACGCAGCAGAAAATATCATATGAAATATTGGATATACTAGGACGTCCGTGTTTTCAATACGAGCCAGTATAAAACACGGATTCCACGGTCGTGATGAATAGCCAATCCCACACCCCTAGACCCCTACGAGAGCGGCAAGCAACCCTACCAATTCTAGGGTTAGGAGACCCGAACTCGACTCCTCGAGATGGTCTCCCACTGGACCCTAGAACCCGGTTACTTGTGCTCCCCTCCTTGGGTCTATCCTAATGCGGAAAAGTAAATAATATACAAATGGTGACATCTTCCGCAACCTGGAAGTGCCCCAATAAAAGAATATTACATACAAGTTTTTACATGAATGAAAATGAAAAAACACTCATCTCACATAAAAAAAACCCCGGCTATTCAACCACGACGATCCAATATAACATATCCAGCAACACATAACATCACATGTCATCAACGTAAGTAAATATGCGCATCCCAATTGTCGTTGACATATAGCAACGAAACCGGCGATATCACATATTACACTTACGGTCACAGAAAAGAAAGTGTAAAACTACAACAGTTGGAATCTGCAACCTACTTAGACATCACATGCCTAATCAAATGAATTCCTTAGACATCACATGCCTAACAATTATAAACCCCGCATTTCAGTCTCATTTATCGAAAACTCTTTTCAATATCGAGTCGGGCAATTCAACAAGATTCCCGACATTTTGATCGAATGCTCGTCGCAAACTTTAGTAGGCGGCCGCACCCCTGACGCCGTCGACGAAGTGCACCAAGGCGGAACACCGCTGCCGCGAGCACCCGAACGGATGCTTTCGGCGACGGGGTTCTCCTACAGTCACTTGGTCAGGGCTATGGAGTGAGGCTGTCTATTAAGTTTACCCGGCGAGTATCCGCGTACGCTTCCCGATTGCGACGGACTTTTGAGCACATCAAAATTCCGTGGCAACCGATCAAGTGAGACTAAACCGCTGGATTTATAACATTCATTCAGTTATCTCATAACTACTTGTGAATTCCAAATATTGTATCACATTCCGGATAAATAGAAAATGTTAAACTTTCCGATCGAACAATCGAACACCCAAGTTTCCCCGATACAGCTCAACACATGAAATAAGTCTAAAAACATTCAGTTCATGCCTCAGTACCAACGGTTCAGCCGTAGAAGGGTCAAGCCAACGCCTCACATGTGGCACGCCGTACTGCCCCAAACCCTAAGGTTCAAAGGGCAGTTCAAGACGGTCACATAATCGAGTTAAGGTTTGTTGTCTTCTAGAGGGTCCATCGCGTTACTTGCATTACTTAGAACGTCTTTAAACTACGGAAAAGTCCAACAATTGGAAATTTCCCGGCAGGGGAAAAAGTGGGTATTTATATCCGGTCGAACTTTTTAACATATTCTAAAATTACCCGGAAAAACACACTGACAAAATTAGACAATCCGATCGACACACCGAGTCCCCAATACAACCCAGAAAACTCAACTCTTGAGTTCAGATTAAAAATTCCCAGGAAAACCAGCACTACAAAATAGGAGTTACTGTGTAAAATTATTTGAACAAGTAGGTCGTACGGTCGCCGTACGGCCGCGGAACCACCGCACGAGCCATGCTCGTGCCGCGGAACCGCGGCGGTTTGATGGAATCAGCAGCTCGAATTTCACAGTAATTCCTAAAAATTCCTGCTGATTTTTCTGAATATTTTTAATTGACAAAAATCCACAATTTACAAAAATGTACAGAGAGTGGATTTTGTATTAGAGTTTCGGTTCGATCGGACTTCTAACTCCGTCTACGCAACGCCTAAGGCTCTAGCTAGGCTCTGATACCACTGTAGGGTTCCTAGGCACACTAATGAAGTCTCACAAGTGATCAAACATGGCCAATTAAAATTTTACAAGTGCCGAGAAACCCTAATACGGACTGTTAACTAGATGTATAGGCGATGCAATGCAAATAAACGAATTTATAGCTAAAGGGAAGGGGCTACAACCTTTGTAGATCCGGTCCTCCACCTCCATGGCTCCATGATGAAGTCCCCTCGCTGTCCATATCGGATCCCGGACTCTAGCATCGGCTTCATCGGAGAAATGGGCGGGCTAGGTCGTCGGCTTCGATGCCGAGGATGATCTACGTCGAGGCAACACAAGATCAAGCTCCAACTTCACCAAGTCATGAAACTTATGAAGAAAACATCCTATACTACTTGGCAAGAGGTAGAGGATGAAGAAATAGGAGGTGGGTTCACTTTAGAATTGGATTTCTCACTCATTTGCTCAAGTTGCCATTGATGGAGGCAAGTTTTCTTCTTGAAGAAGAAGAAGAAGAAGATGATAGAATATGATAAGTATTTTAAAATAGAAAATAAAAATCAATACTTATCATATGGCAACGATGATTAGGTGTGGAGAATAGACTATGGTTAGTGGGAATGGTTAGGGTTAAGCTTGAGACAAATATGGTGGACTTGTTCAAAGCTTCATGAAGCTTCAACAAGCAAACAAAATATGCCACCATTCTTTTCTTTATCATTTCTAAAAGAATAATAAATAAATAAATAGATAAACAAAACCCTAACCATTCATATAACCATGGTTTAATCTTTACACAAACCCTAGTGAGCATGTATCATCAAACATGATACAAACAAGTGCACAAAAATACATCACATATACAATGTGCATTTCAAGTGAGGAAATCCATTTAAAGTGAACCAATACTAGTTAATGCAAAGTAATACATCAAATATATAATTATACATTAAATCATTAAATCAACACTTGATTCAATGATCCGGTCATGTCGTATATAACCGACTAGTATCCAATGTATCGACTTATCGAATCAATCTTCGATTCGATAACTAGGTTATATCGCATACAACCAATCGATACATTCATCACGAGAATGGAATACGGTATCACATACACGCATTATTCTCTGTCCCGCACATATCTCATATGCGCTCCTATTTCGTTTCGCTTGAGCCAGGAAACCTCTGTGTAGGACTCTAAAGACTCGTCAATACGCCGGCAGCAGATGATGATCATATCAAGCACCCACAAGCCGCAAGCGGTCTGCTAAACGTAATGGCCACCCGGGTATTGAGCGATCAGAAGATCGACGAGCAAGCCCGCTCACACTCCTGTGAATCCAACCAGTAACACTTACCGTATAGTCCGGTCTGTTCGTCTGATATGTCGCATATCTCGCCTAGGGGTGGTAAACGTCAGACCCCAGTAGCTTGATAAGTCAAGCCGACGTAAGGACCATAACATTCGTGAAACTACTGATAACTCTTACCAGTATATCACTGCAACCCTGGCCAGGGATTTCCTGTTATGGCCAGTCGAGCATAGCGCAACATCCACCCCCAATATCGGGAGAAACGAATCCTCTCCTATCGCTCATCGCCTCCATGTGAATCGGGATTGTACCCAAAAACCACCTGTTTGCACGACTCAGTAGAGCCGTGGTAGGGTGGAAATCAAAGCACAGTGGGAGACACACAAGACTCTATGACGATCTCGGGTCAACAGACTAAGCTGTACCAGTGTCACCAGAGAACTGCCATCTGACGTGAGGTATAATACCATCTAGGAGTTCTCGGCGAGTCCGTTCAGTGTACCCAGTCTCCACTGAGCACCCGCATACCATCTCCGATGTCAAACACCAATGGATATGGGATCATCCATCGCCCATCACATGGGTCGAGAAGAAATACGCTAGTCTACTCTGGAATATCGATGCCCCGTCTCGATATTCCCACGACTAGGAATAATGAAGGATGTACTCATTGACTACCCAGGCCCCACTAGTATGATCTTCATCATAGTCCTGGAAGTCGAGTACACATCCTAAGGGCTTTATCAACATGTAATCAGAGAGACAGAAAGTATACATGTTAAGATAAAGAGCAACCAGATAGCGTACTATCATGTCGAGCAAGAAAGTCCTACCTATATATGTCACAGCATCCACTACATTATACATCCAATGTACATTAATGGCCTCTAGGGCATACATATAACTAACAGCCAGCTCGTGAGTAATAAATAACATCTATAAAGGCTATTGCATGCATGCACACAAGTATCCTAGCATCTATAAACAGGTATGGCAGGATGTACTAGCAGGTATGTATGCAACATGAGTGTACTAGCAGGTATGTATGCCACATGAATGTACTAGCAGGTATGTATGTCACATAAATCAACTCAAGATCTCAACATATAAGTATGAGAATCATTCTTTCTTTTTTTTTTTGAAACTCTTTTTAAATATCCGCATAAGACCCATAGAATCAACAAAAATCAGTGTCCAGCAACGACACCTCAAAACTGTCTCGAATCTCATATATCCATGTCATAGTATCTCTGGCCTCAGCAGTCCGGCTGACCCATCTCAAATATCAATATCTCATCATCTCGCGGCCACGTTCGGTATCCTCTGGATATCCGCCGTGCCAAATGAAGTCACCGGTAGGTAATCCATCCCCTGCCTGGCTCAACGCCATCTCCTGCGATCTTCTTGCCCCCGGGT
Source organism: Agapanthus africanus (assembly GCA_030015575.1). Lineage (NCBI taxonomy): Eukaryota > Viridiplantae > Streptophyta > Magnoliopsida > Asparagales > Amaryllidaceae > Agapanthus > Agapanthus africanus. The sequence goes on from JASDDO010000022.1 coordinate 281,306,044, forward strand.
ACCGTACCGGGTCCACCATGTACCCGAGACGGTTCATTCACCTCCTCGAAACGGGTCTCGAAAACCACAGCAAACTCATGGTGGACGACACTTTACATCACTAGAAAACTGCAACTTTTCATATTTAAAAGATAATAAGTTTGTAAATCTTGCGGCTTTCCCCCGAAATCCAGAAATATCATAAAATCTCAAGAAATCATTATGGGTGCACATGTTAATCATAATGAATGCATATGGTATCAATGTTCAAGTTGCAATGTATGATTAATAACTAGGCGTGGACAAATGATATAATGATGTATATGCCCATGAACAACAATTCTACAATTTCAGTTTAAAGATTTATTGCAATAGCACAGGTCTAAGCATCAATTATTAACATGTTCCAGATTATAAGTTATCTAGTGTCGTGACATGGCAATTACCAGGGCGTGTGTGTACACATGAATAGTGCTCGTGCTGCATATAAAAACCCTGGTAATGGTGCATGTGTACTACAGAATGAGTTCGCATATGTATGATAGTATAGAGCATGAATGTAGCAGATAACATACAAGTGTTCTATTTCTAATTACTGACATTGCTAGGTATCGGGCGACTTGCGCCATCCAAGCGATGGTCCCCCGTAGATGTTACATCTACTCACCCGTGATCTCGCGCTAAGTGTGTCCGACCACCTGCTTTCCTTTCTCCGCGGCGCTCGAAGTCTCCACCGGCGAACCTAGAATTTACAAAAGTCACACACATAAGGCAAATCCTGCAAAAATGCGATATATCGATAAAAAGGATAAGCGTACGTGAAACTAATCGCGTGTGCACTCGATGTGTCGCGACGTGCGTAAACTCACCAGAACCACTCTGACACGCTGTGTCGCGTAGCGCGCCACAGAAACATGCGGATCACGCGCGTGTCGCACAAGTTTAAAACGTCGATATATGGTTTTAGGCTCCAGATTTTGACTCTGGTCCCAACACAAAAAGTTACAGATACCAACACCCTAAGCTACCCAGAACACCCCCACACACCAAAACCCAACACCCCAACCCCTATTCTGGCTGTAAATTGCGGCCAGATACAATAAATCGGCGGCCAGAAATGTTAGTGTATATGCCCTATAGGCCATTACTGTATCATACTAGTTTGTATATTACTTGATGGAAGCTTGGGATATTCACAGTTGTATATACAATCTTGCTCGAAATGGTAGTATGCTACTTGGTTTGTCTCTGCTTTAATATGTGCATGTGTTTCTTTTAGCATATTGCTGTTATACATATTAGTAGAGCCCTTAGGATCTTTGCTTGATTACCAGCGTTGTGATGGCGCTAACACTCGTGGGAGCTGGGTGATCTATAAGCACATCCTTATACAGGTCCCTAGTCGTTGGACTATCGAGACAGGGCATCGATACTCCGGAGTAGACTAGCGTATGCGCTTCTCATCCCAGTGTGGGAGACGGTCTGTCCCACAGCCGTCAGTACGTCGTACTTGAGATAGTATACGGGTGCTCGTTGGGTTACGAGTACACTGGACAGGACTCGTCGGGAACTGTTGGTTGGTATTATACCTATCGTCAGTTATCAGTTCCCAGGTGACATGAGTACAGCTTAGTCCGTTGACTTGACACTGTCACTTCGCCTCGAGTGTGTTCCCACTGCACTTTGATTACTACCCTACCACGGCTCAAAGGAGTCGTGCAAACAGGTAGTTTTTGGGTGTAGTCCCGAAGCACTTGGAGGCAGTGACGGTTAGACAGGATTCGTCTCTCCCGGTATTGGGGGTTGACATCGCGCTGTGTCCAGGAGAGCCATTACACGAGTAGTCCCTGGCCAGGGCAAGCGAGATATACTGGTAGGTTTCCAGTGTTATCTCAGGGTGTTCTGGGCTTCACTCCGGCACGACTTGTACCGCTATTAGGGGACTGACGTTTACCGCCCCCCTAGGCCCACCATGCGATGTATCAGACGAACAGACCGGACTGTACGGATATTTTCACATACAGGCTCAGTAGGAGTTCAGATGGGGTTCACCTCGTCAGTCTTCTTATCGACATCTACCTGGGGACCGTTACGTACAGCTAGTGCCGCTTGCGGTCTGTGGTTAAACCCACTGCCAGCGTAGTGTCGAGTCTTTAGAGTCCCACACAGAGAGTTATTCGCCTTTAGGCAAAATGAGTAGAGGTCGCATGGTTTTGCGACAGGGTTCGTTCACATTCGCGCACTTGTGGACGTTTGCTTTCCGGACAGTTTATACTAGCGGGCTTTAGTTTAAGCCGGATCCTAGTATATGTTTTGAGATTGGTTTTTCTCATTGTATTCATGTTCCTCAGATCACGGATGCGGGTGCGTATGCACAGTTACTTGAGACAGAGGGAGAGGACCTTGATTAGGGTTAATGGCTATTGTCATTTTACTAACCCTAATGATTATGTGTGTATTATAGTTAATTGAAAATTAGTTTAAATAATTGTGCATGGTTATGGATGTTGACCATTTGACCTTATTGACTTGTTGACATAGGTTGACACTTTGACCATCATCATTTCTTTTGGAAGATGCTTTTTGATCCTTGCAAATTGAAATGATAATGGTCATATCATGATTAACCATGACAATTATCTAGCTAATTATTTAATTAAAATAATATACGCATATTAGAGAGAATGGTTCTATTATTTTCTCATTCTATCATATCTTTTCTCTCTCTTGTTCTTCCTCTCCCTCAAGCTCTCTCCCTCTCATGTGTTGAGAAACACTTGAGCTTGAGAAAAACCCTCTCTTGATCTTCTCTACTCTCATCTAGGGTTGAAGGACTAGCACTTCTTGAACCCTAGTTACTTCTATCTTGGAGTTGAAGCCAAAGGTTGAGGCTTTCGGGTGGATCTTTCTGCGGCGTGAGAAGACGAGCAAGGTGACCTCCTTCCACTACTCCAAGGAGCAAGGAGAGAAGGAATAAGAGCCCAAGGTATAACCTTTCTAGCACTTAGCTAGTTACTAGTTAGCTTTAGCAAGTTTTTGTTTAGCAAAGATCCTTCTAAGCATAGTCCATGTTGCCTAAGCTCATAAAAATCCGATTTTTATTCCATTTTCCGCCTCCCCGTAAGCACCGGGGTGGGCAACGTGGACTTACAGTGGTATCAGAGCCTAACTAAACATAAACTAGCTAAGTAGTGAAGTGTGTCGAAGTTCGAAACGTAAAAATCGAAAAAAACCAAGTTATAAAAACCCTAGTTTCTGTAAAACAAATTTCTGGTCAAAACAAAATTTGTTATACTGCTAAAATCGTCTCAGGGTTTTTTAAAGATAACCACAAAACCCGGTCCAGTGAGTCGTCTAAACCGCCGCGGAACCGCCGCCGTTTGGACCCCTCATTGGGTCGAGTTTGGTGCAGTGTATCTCTGGCTTGGTTTTTGGATTTTTGAGATATGTTATATGTGCCCAGTTTTTCCAGAATAGAAATTTACTTTTGCGGGCCTATAAATCCGTATTTTTTTCGAACTTCAATATACTTTGACTACAAAGGTTATATCTGTGATGTTTGCATGTATTGAACGTCGGCTAATCGCTATATGTCGATTAGTCGGGGTTATACATCTCTGTGATCTGTGTTTGATACTGGTTTGTGTATATGAATGGGTTGGATTGTCGCGGGTGAATAGCCGGGGTGGATGTTAGATGAGTGTTGCTTTTCTTTCATTCATTTGTAATATGTAAATTGATGTAATATTATTATTTGTTTGGCCGCACAACCGGGTCGGGGTTGTAGCCGTCATTGTATAATTCTTTTTACTGTTTTTGCTCCTAGGATAGACCCATGGAGGGGTACACAAACTACCGGGTAACTCGAAGTGCCGAGTGGCCTACTCACGGTGGTGAGGGAGGTTGCTTCGCTTCGGATACTTGGCGGGTAGTTTGCCGCACCCGTAGGGGTCTTGGATGGGGTATTTGGCTATTCACCGCGACCGTGTAATCCGCTTTTCGTTGCAGGCTCGAACGGATTGCGGATTCCTAGTATATCCAATGTATTCATCTGTGATCTGTAATGTCTATCATTGCTATATATTTATATAAGATAGAAGTAACTATTTAGGCGTTGCTTATGATATTTAGGCGTTGCTTATGTCGTTAGTTAAGTAACCTAACGGGTGATGACGGGGCCCCGTGGCGAATGCGAATGGCATAAGCGTATGTCATATTTTGGTTGTTTTCTGCAATGGTAGGATTAAATGATGGGATGCATTAAAAGAACTAATGCAAGAAAAATAAACCAAGTAAAAGTCGATTGGAACACTTTGAAAACCTCTCGGTTCTTTTCAAAACTAAACTTTTAAACGCGGAGCTTGAACCACTCCTTTTAAAAGCTATCTCGTTCCATCGATTATATCAAGTTCACTACGTTCACGGTTTCGCCAAAACCATCCGTAGCCCTCCGTCATTCCACATGAATGGTCAAAAAGTATTCAAGCTATGTATTTTGGCCAAAGTCAAGGCATAGTGATTGGTAGCTATTGGGTATTCATGTGCAGCATAGATAGATGCGTTGGTTTGGGACAGTCGTGCTGCCATTTTGGCCAAAGTCAAGGGTAGGTACGGGTGGGTCCAAATTAACCAGGAGAATGACGGGTAGAACTTGACATGTGACTTATGATATTTTGGCCAAAGTCAAGGTCATAAGAGCATGGGGCAAAAATCCACATCGGGAGTTTCATAAGTACTGAAACTTGCTAGCTTTGCATACCATTTGGAGTGTGATGATTCTGGTAGGATTCCTTCAGTTTTATCACGCGATGATATTTGGATCCCGATCCTACTGTGAGTATATGCTACTCCTCGGGAAAACTCTCACTTAACGATCAATGCTATAAACTTAGTAGGTGTCTAGAAAGGTGTTAGCGGGGCTACGCCCACAGGGAAAAGAGGTTACTTAATTAAGGAACTTCGCGAAAGCGTTGGAAAACCTCCCTCGAAGTACCGACACTGGCCTGGCTGAACGGTTAAGCAAGTATTGTACGGTGAGAGTGATCCTGACTAATCCTTTCTTTACGGTTTGAGAATGGATTCGAGAGACAGTGGGAGCCATCCAGTATAGACAAATTAAAAACCACTCTAAACTTGCAAGAGCATCATGCTAAAGTGTTTCTTTTCTCTCTCCTAATTGCAGCGACCATTCAAGATGACCGGACTTAAGTTATTACTAGATAAAAACATATTGACAGGGCCAAACTACAAAGATTGGCTCAGGAATGTCAAGATGGCTATCACTTATGACAAGTTGGGGTATGTCCTTACCACCAAAGCACCCCTTGTCCCAGGTCCCACCTCCAGTGTCGCGGATAAGGAAATCCGTAAGACATGGGAGATAGATTGCGCGAAGGCCAAATGCCTCGTATTAGCCTCGATGGACAATGAACATCAGAAGAGGCACGAGAATATGGACCTAGAGTCCATATTTCTTCATACAAAAGAACTGTATAGGGAGCAGTCTCGTATCGCAAGATACGAAGTGTCGAAGAAGTTGTTTTCGGCAAGGTTGGCCGTCGGATCATCGGTAGCGGAACACGTGCTTAAGATGATTGGCTACATTGAGGAGCTCGCGAACCTTGCGACCACGTTGGAGAATGAACTCTATACTGATTTAATTCTCCATTCCCTTCCTTCCACTTACGCCCAGTTTATTCTGAACTTCAACATGCAAGGAAAGGAGGTAGAACTTTCCGAACTTCTGAACATGTTGAGGAGTGCTGAGGGCACCCTACAGAAAGGTAGGGAGACATCCACTTTGTTTGTAGGAGGATCTTCCTCTTCTAAATCCAGGGCGAAAGCCAAGGGTAAGAAGAAGAAAGCCCCCGCCAAACCAAGAGGCGGTATCGGTAAAGTGGATACGAAGGGAAAAGGTAAAGCTACAAAGATAGCGGGGAAGCTAGTGGGGAAGGATGAATGCTTCTATTGTCACAAAAGTGGTCACTGGAAACAGGATTGCAAGGCTTGGAAGGCCAGAACACAGGATTTGAAGCGAGTTGCAGCTTCAGCTTCAGGTGTGTATGTTATTGAAAACTGTCTATCAAAAAACTCTACTTCCTGGGTATTGGATACCGGATCAGGATCTCATATCTGTAATTCTTTGCAGGCGTTGAGAAAGCGTAGAGTTTTGAAGGCAGGTGACATGACCCTCAGAGTTGCAAACGGTGCTAGCATGGATGCTGAGGCCGTGGGGGACTATCACCTGGGATTGTCGGATGGACATTTTTTGGTTTTGCGTAGTTGTTATTATGTACCAAATGTAACCTGTAATATCATTTCTGTATCTTTATTATCTAAAGAAGGTTATGAATTTGCATTTGTAAGTAATGTAGTGAACATTCACCTTAATCAAGCTTTGATTGGGTCAGGTACATTGAACAACGGTATATACGTATTAAACCAACCACAGATTTTCAATGTCCAGAATACACACAAAAGAAAGTCTCCAGAAATCAATAAAACTTTCTTATGGCATTGTAGACTGGGTCACATCAATGAGAGAAGGTTGACTAAGTTACATGCAGAAGGATATTTGGATCCGTTCGAATATCAATCGTATGCAACTTGTCAATCCTGTCTCAAGGGAAAGATGACAAAGACTCCGTTCACTGGACACGGAGAATGAGCGAGCGAGCTCTTGGGACTCGTACACAGCGACGTGTGCGGTCTAATGTCTACACATGCGCGAAGCGGTTATTCTTACTTCATTACTTTTACGGATGACTTTTCAAGGTACGGTTATGTCTTCTTAATGAAACATAAATCCGAGGCTTTTGAAAAATTCCAGGAATATAAGAATGAAGTAGAAAAACAAACAGGAAAAAGTATAAAGACACTGAGATCTGATCGAGGTGGTGAATACTTGAGTGTCGAGTTCCTGGGTTACTTAAAAGAGAATGGAATTCTCTCTCAGTTTACTCCTCCATACACTCCGCAACATAATGGTGTATCGGAGAGATGGAACCGAACCCTATTGGATATGGTACGGTCCATGATGAGTAACGCTGAGTTGCCGCGATCGTTTTGGGGATATGCACTAGAATCAGCTGCATACCTTTTGAACCGGGTTCCAACTAAGACTGTGCCTACTACACCATATCAGATGTAGTGTGGGAAGAGACCCTATCTTAATCACATTAAGACATGGGGATGTCTAGCTTTTGTAAAAAAGCAGCATGCGGACAAGCTCGAGGCACGCTCAGTACAGTGCAAGTTTGTGGGATATCCAAAAAGCTCCAAGAGATATTACTTCTATTGCGAAGAGGAACAAAAAGTCCTTGTTTCTCGCCATGCCCACTTTCTAGAACACCAGTTCATAGAAAAAGAATTAAGTGGGAGCACAATAGAACTGGAAGAAATTCCAGAACCACGAGCTATTACTGAAAGCTTGGTTGAACCAGAGGGTTCGAGAGATCAGGACATTCCCACGCCACTCCGCAGGAGTAGTAGGCAGTCTCATCCGCCCGAGAGATACTACGGTTTTCATATTGACGGGGATAGAGAGGATTGCATCATAGACTGTGATGAGCCTACTAGCTTCCAGCAAGCCATTCAGAGCGTCGACTCGGTAAAATGGCTGGATGCAATGCGGACCGAGATGGAGTCCATGTACACCAACAAAGTATGGACGTTGGACCTGTAAGTGCACGGCGGCGCCCCGGCCGTCAATCCGACGCCGGAAAGCGGAAACGGTGATAAACTTTAAATTTTGCGGACTTTGCAAACCGGCACCACCGCGCACTAAACTCCGGATCGTAACCATTAACAAGTCTAAGCTAACTAGAATACGGGTTAGAGATGTACCGACTGATCCGAGTCCTCCGGTCTTCATCTCTACTCCGATCTCCTCGCAGGATCTCCGGTCGTCGCCTCCTCGCCGGAAGGGCACCACGTCGCCTGCACCTTTTACGGGCTCCCGCCTCTATACCGAGGCAACTCGGGCATGAAGCCGGCAACTCGACATGCTCAAGATGTGCTGTAGAAAGTGTAGTGCTTTGTCTCTTTGGGGTTTGTTGCCTTTGGATGGAGGAATGAAGATTGAGCTTTGGAGGGAAATGAAGCTCTCAATCTTTGCATTAAAAATGATATGAACATATATCTCTCCTCACAAAATGAACCCTCTCTTCCCTCTTTCTTTTTCTTCTTCTCTCTTTTCTAAATGAATAATCTATCATCCAAAAGAGAATGGTGGAGGAGGTAATAGCAAACATGAAGGGAGGTGAGTGTAGGAGAATGGAAGAGGTGACCATATCAAGAGACAAGAAAACATACAACCATGCTTGCACTTTCATCAAACCATACCCACTCAAATCATCATTAAACCAAGTAATGGTGAAAAGATATGAAGCTATCATAATCAATACTTTATGCAAGAAAACCCCTCCACTAAAGTTATTTGCATAATTGCAAATAACCCCCTCCATCGGAAAAGTCCGGCCGGGAAAGAACAAAGGAAAACCGGCCGGAACGGAATGCAAACTGGCAACTCCAGAAAACTGGTCCCGTAATAAATTACAGGAAAACCCCCATACTGTGCATACACACCCGCATCTGTATTCCGTCCGAATACAAATGCAAAAAGACAAAATCTACACTGTACTAAACTAGGACCGGCTTAAACCAAAGCCGGCTAGTAATATCCGTTCGATCCTGATCCGTGCAATACCGCACGTATCTGATCGAACCCTGCCATATATCTATACGGCTACTAGTACAAACCGTCCGATCCTAATCCGTGCAATACCGCACGTATCTGATCGGACCCTGCCATATCTCCATACGGCTTCTACAGCGTTTCACCCGAAAGCTTGAGTAACTGAAAGTGTGGTGGACTCTAAAGACTCGTCAATACTATGGCTGTGGATTTAACCACTAGCACGTCAGAGGTATAAGCCAATACGTGACGGGCCACCAGCTATTGACCAAAAGGGACGTCGATGAGGAAGCTCACCCCGACACCCAACTGAGCCTGTCAGTGACAATATCCGTACAGTCCGGTCCGTTCGTCTATGAGTATCGCATGGCGGGCCTAGGGGGTTGGTAAAAGTCAGACCCCCAAAAGCGGTACAAGTCATGTCGGAGTGTAGCCCAGAACACCCTGAGATACTACTGGAATACCTACCAGTAAATCTCCTGCCTTGGCCAAGGTCTTTGTGTAATGGCTCTCCTAGACACAGAGCGACCTCACCCCCAATACCGGGAGAGACGAACCCCCGAAGATCCGCTCACTGCCTCCATGTGGCTCGGGACTGTACCTAACTAAAACCTGTTTGCACGACTCCTTTGAGCCGTGGTAGGGTAATAATCAAAGTACAGTGGGAACTCACACGAGACAAATGACGATCCCCAGGTCGATGAACTAACCTGTACACATGTCACCAGGGAACTGCTATCTGACGTCAGGTATAAGACCAACTAGCATGTTCCCGGCGAGTCCTGTCCGGTGTACTCATAACCCAATGAGCACCTGTATACATCTTAGGTGAACCAACTGACACCAATGGCTTGTGAGACCGGCCACCGCCCCTCGTCGGGGTCTCGACTGTATACACTAGTCTACTCTGGAGTATCGATGCCCTGTCTCGAAACTCCCACGACTAGGGACCTTTTAAGGATGTGCTTATAGACTACCAGCTCCCACGTATATGATCGCCCTCATACTGCCGGTAGTCAAGCAAGAATCCTAGGGGCTCTATCAACGTGCAATAGTGACATGTCATGTCACCTAAAGCAGTACACGATGATAAAGGTAAACCAGATAGCAAACTATCATCTCGAGTAAGACTGTTCTACCGGGATAGGTCCTCCCTCAATCATCGCAATCACGTGCCTGTGATCCAATAATCGACTCTGAGGGCACTATCTCCAACAATCTCCCACTTGCACTCAAGGCTAATTATTGCGATGTCGCATACTCACAGCCCGTGTGATACCGAACACCCAACTCCTCTACTAGTCAGTCTCACAAATCCCGTTTGTGAAACTATTGCGGTCGAGGAATAGCCTCAGTGAGTGGATCCGCCTAGAAGTTTCTTTCTATGTCTCTCTATATCTCAAGTTCGCGGAGAAAACCATCTCCCGAAATGAGCAATACCTGCCTTAGAATGTCTGGATGTCTGATGGGACGTAGCTCATAAATGAACTCCAAATCCAAACTTCTTAGACTGTATCTTCAACTGAACTTAATCAGTATCCTGCGCCATGCCACCCTCAGTATTGCCTTGGACCATCCGTCCAAAATACTGCCCCTCGTCAGAGGGAAAAACTATAACTCTGACAACCACCCTGTCGTCCATGTCACCTTGGAAGCCTGGAATGATAACTGTCTCCCTAATGAGGCTGTCGTTGTCATATCCCTAGAACATCCACTTATGTTCTAAAACTGCTTCCTACCGTTTCTCCAGGATTGGATTAATGTCAACTTATTGCATCTAGTGCAAGAACAACATCTGGTGTGGTACTTGACATCTCATGATTGACTCAATTGCCTAAGCAAGTGACCTGCCAATCATGCGTATCCCTCTCCCCTTTAGTCTGTAAGACACCTTTAGAGAGGGTGACTCCATTACCTGCAGGTACACTACCGTGCCAGGAGTCGTCCATTCTAAATACTCTTAGAATGCTGTCAAAGTACCCTGATTGGGAAACCACCCAAATCTAGATCTAAAACTATAGATCTAGTAACCAGTATGTCTGATACAATGTCCAAGTCCCTTGTGGAGAAACCACTGTGTGACGACCAAAGTATAACCGATCGTAGTAAAGGAATATCACTTCCTACTACCTTCTCAACAGATCCATCCCCTATTCTGATGACGTCAAACCTATGACTGTCACATCAGAAATAGATGATCTATCTCCGCTACATCTGCTTTAGTCTATAAATAGACATAAGCCCGATGTCCACCAATGCTTCCGCTGCTCCCACTGACTACGACAACCCTCTGGCAGAGTCATATAGACGTGCACTTCTAAAGCAAGTTTAGAACGACGCTATACTCATCCTCCTGCCGGGTCTCGCAGCCTGGAACAACAACAATGGCAAGTGTGGGTAAACAAGAACTTCCTTGTCACCGTCCTTGAGGCTACCGGAGTACCTCTCGGGTGCCTGAAGTTACCCACCTTATCTGCGGAGTGGCCAATGGAATGTCAAATCAGATTGAATCTTTAGGTTTCTTATCAAATCTTCAGTAATCGTTTGCGGTTCTGGAATCACTTCCAGTTCTACCATACTCCCACTACTGTTTTCTGAAAAAATCCATTTTTGTTAAAACTGTAGCGAGTCAAGATGGCAGAAAATCAACCCTCGTCATAGCCTGGGTCAACCCACAAACAGCCATTACAGAAACGTGCCTTGAGTTATCCAGAGTCTGGTTTTAATCATAAGCCGGACAACTCCCCGTACCTTAACAACGTTAAGATATGAACTGTTCTACATCCAATATAGAACCAGAGGCACTGATTTAATTGAACCAGATTCAAATCATGCAGCTATCTCCAGTGCATGTCAACTAAATGGAAGGAGGCCGATCAGTGTTACTCAACTTAGGAATGCTTCCAATTATGAGTAACCTGAAAGAGAAGCAATTTCTCTTTATCATTACTATCAACTGAGTACCATACACAAGTATCTACATCTTCGATCACTTTGAAGAATCCCGATACTTGCTACACCTGGTTCTCTACTCTATTCAAATACCTATAACTCCTCAAAACTTAGACCCTGTGTTTCTACGAAACACATGTCTAAGAATTAGAGAAGTTAAAAGTAAACAGAATATAGTATGAGGACCAACCCCTCTGTCCTAATGGACACTGGACAACATACAATACTCTGTATGAGTCCGCTGAGTCTAACAACTCCTTCACTGTGCGTCGTAGGTCGAAAACTGTACTTATGGTTAAGAAGAATTACACCGCTGTTCAATGCTCCTTACCTAACCATCCACTGATATAGGTAAATGTCATCGACATAATATCAACAGGTATATCTCACTCTATGAAAATAGACGTACAGATATATCAATTTGAAATTGGTGCACAACAGCGGATATTCGAAACCAAATATTTGCCGACCGGCAAACAGCCCAGGTGATTTCCTCAAAAATGAGGATGATCACCCAATTCCCAATAACTCACTCCCACTCATCATCTGTAAAACCATACAGATGTGAGAATCATACCTGGTAAATACATACCCTGGAGTAAGTGTCTAATCGGGAAATCAGTTTTCCATTAACAGTACACAGTGAGACTGAAACATTGAAATGTTTCGATGGGGTATCCCGGTATTCCTAGTAATGCCTCTTCCAGATTCACGACTGTAACCGTATAGTTCTTTGCCACCTCTCCAAATCCCTTCATATGTCTTTAGTCTTTACCTTCTGTACACCCCTTTAGGCCAAATGGTTTTCTTCCTTCCCTACCGTTCGGCACCAGCCTATGGTTTGGAAGAAGACTATCCAAAAAGCATAAAGGGTGTACTGTCCTAATCCTAGGAGCACTCGCATCGCGAGAGAAGGTGAAGATAAAAGACACCTGAATGTACTTTATTCCTATTTCTCCTGAACCAGGATCCATCCCCGAACTGGAACGAGTTCCTTTCGAGTTCGTATATAACCATACGATGGATTATCCAATAAAATGGGATCTTCGTAATGATACGGAGTGTCCTGGAGAAATACAAAGGTGATTTAGGATTGGCGAAGGAATACATGGTTTGGTCGTGAATATCTGTTGCAATTTACTTTGCCCTCTTACTAATCCCTTACTTTGTCTTAACTTAATACCTTCTGTACACCGTTTAGGCTAATTGGCTTTCTTCCTTCCCTACCGGTCGGCACCAGCCTATGGTTTGGAAGAAGACTATCCAATTTGCGTAATAGGTGTACTACTCCTAAACCAAGGAGTACTCGCAACCTGAGAGAGGGTGAAAAGAAAAGACAACTGAATAGTCCTATCCGTTTTCCCCAGAACCGGAAACCATCCTCGAATAAATCCCTTCGAGTTCGTATCTAACCATACGATGGTTTTGTCCAATGGAAGTGGACGTTCGTAGTAAAACGGGGTGTCCTGGAGAAAAGGGTAATAGCAGGAGTGGCAATGAGGTTTGCAACTCTGACGATCCAAAAGCCAGTGTCAAGAAGGTTCGGTCAACTTGGTCACTGAGTCATAGTCTTAGGGTCGGGTCAATGGTCGCTGCCAGAGAGAGAGAAAAGAAACACTCAGCGTGCACTCTAACCTAGATCAGAATGGTTACCAATTTATCTAATCTGGAAACCTCCCACTGTACCTCAAATTCTCTTCCAAACCTGAAAGAAGAATTAGTCGGGGTCACCCGAGGAGTAAACCAACTCATCAGTGGGAATCGGGATCCAACTCTCATCGCATGATAACGTGACGGAATCCGCTCACGGTATCACACTCCAGAAGGTATGCGCATATCTGGCAAGTTTCAGTTCTTTTGAAACTCCCGATGTGGATTTCTGCCCCATGCTCTTATGACCTTGACTTTGGCCAACAAATCATAAGTCACATGTCAAGTTCTGCCCGTCATTCTCCAGGTTAATTTGAGCCCACCCGTACAAGCCCTTGACTTTGGCCAACAAGGCTATACGACTGCCCCAAACCAACGCATCTATCTATGCTGCATATGAATAACCAACAGCTACCAAACACTGTGCCTTGACTTTGGCCAACAAACACAGCTTGAATACTATTGACTACCCATATGAAACGACGGAGGGCTACGAATGGTTTCTGACGAAAACCTTTAACGTAATGAACTTGATATCGTTGAAGGAACGGATAGCTTTTTAGAAAATATAGTGACGAAAACCTTTACTAAAGAGGTCACTCCCGGTGAAGGGATCTCGGCTCTTTCCCCGTAGAATGGGGTGCAGGATATTCCAACTGAATACCACGGTGCAAAGCAAAAGTAATCGGCTATAGTGAAGTTAATGCCCTGACGCAAACTTCTGTCCAAGGGGTCACTCCCGGTGAAGGGATCTCGGCCCTTGCCTCGTCGACTGAGGAGCAGGATATTCCAAATGAATACCACGGTGCAAAACAAAAGTGAACGTCCTTGCAATAACAGCTTTTGAAAAGTGTTCCAACAACATCAGATTAGGTTTGTTTTTAACTTGCATTGATCCGAATCAATGCAGTCCCATCAATTGATCACACCACAAAGAACGAAAATATACTGACGTACGTATATGCCATCCGCATTCGCCACTGGGTCCCGTCATCACTCGTTAGGTTAGCTTACTAACGACAGAGCGGGGACTGGACTAGCGCGGATGAAAAACATATACAACATCTACTAATATATATACCAATATATTATATTTCGCTCAAGGCGTGAAAAGAAATGCAACATCACAGAAATGTACAGCATCACAGAACAATACAGATATCTGGGATCCCCGGGTTTCACAGAGCCACTACTGAAACCCGACGTTCCCCTGGTCGTGTGGATAGCCTGTGCAATGAAATCCTAGACCCCTACGGGCGCGGCAAGTCACCCGCCAAAACCTGAAGCGAGGCAGCCCCCTTCAGCTCCGTGAATGGACCACCCAGCACTTCACGGAATCCGGCAACTTGGGCACCCCTCCTGGGTCAACCTGTACCCCCTACGAGTGCGGCGAATAGCCCGCCAATCCTAGAGTGAAGCCCCCTCCGTCTCAATGCCATGAGATGCGGGCTTGTTGCCCTCTAGAACCCGGCTATCCGTGCACCCCACCGCGGGGTAATCCTAGTACATAATGTAAAATATACATACACCGGGTACATCGACCGCAACCAGGTCGTGCCCCAAAACAATAATACAATCAGGCAGTGACGGCAGTCCACATGTCGGACGCTCGCCCCGCAATATCAAATGTACATAATACAACAATACAGTACTAGCATTGCATCCAGGCTATCCCCCACGACCGATCCGCAACATCACAGCATAAACATAGAACATCACCGTGAAAGTCACGTTCGCAAATCCGTCTAACCGGGCTATAGCAGTTAGACAGGATTTACCGATCGAGTGACATTCACGGTCGCAGATATAATGTAAATACTGTGAAAAATGTGTTTTAAAATATTCCGATTGATCAAACAATTAACAACTGGGCCCCAAAGAAAACTGTAGCACACACAGAAATAATTGGCCCAACTTTAATATCCCAAAAGCCCTATTTTCAGCCCAGAAAACAACTGAAGAAAAACGACGAAGTGGACCCACCATAGTGCGGCGGAACCGCGGCCCAAAGGGGGTTTTGGCCGCGGTTCCGCGCTCCAAACAGGGAATCATTTTGTCGTTTTTCTACAGTGGCGTTATCTTTTCCTGCACATCATTTTTCTGCAACCTGAAAAATATTTAGAGACCAAAAAATTTCAACAGAAAACTGTCGTGCTTGAAATACGAGTTTTCGGGATTTTGTTCGATCGGAAACGTAAAACACATTACACCAAGCTAGACTATGTTAATGGCGAGGCTCTGATACCACTGTAAGTGCACGGCGGCGCCCCGGCCGTCAATCCGACGCCGGAAAGCGGAAACGGTGATAAACTTTAAATTTTGCGGACTTTGCAAACCGGCACCACCGCGCACTAAACTCCGGATCGTAACCATTAACAAGTCTAAGCTAACTAGAATACGGGTTAGAGATGTACCGACTGATCCGAGTCCTCCGGTCTTCATCTCCACTCCGATCTCCTCGCGGGATCTCCGGTCGTCGCCTCCTCGCCGGAAGGGCACCACGTCGCCTGCACCTTTTACGGGCTCCCGCCTCTATACCGAGGCAACTCGGGCATGAAGCCGGCAACTCGACATGCTCAAGATGTGCTGTAGAAAGTGTAGTGCTTTGTCTCTTTGGGGTTTGTTGCCTTTGGATGGAGGAATGAAGATTGAGCTTTGGAGGGAAATGAAGCTCTCAATCTTTGCATGAAAAATGATATGAACATATATCTCTCCTCACAAAATGAACCCTCTCTTCCCTCTTTCTTTTTCTTCTTCTCTCTTTTCTAAATGAATAATCTATCATCCAAAAGAGAATGGTGGAGGAGGTAATAGCAAACATGAAGGGAGGTGAGTGTAGGAGAATGGAAGAGGTGACCATATCAAGAGACAAGAAAACATACAACCATGCTTGCACTTTCATCAAACCATACCCACTCAAATCATCATTAAACCAAGTAATGGTGCAAAGATATGAAGCTATCATAATCAATACTTTATGCAAGAAAACCCCTCCACTAAAGTTATTTGCATAATTGCAAATAACCCCCTCCATCGGAAAAGTCCGGCCGGGAAAGAACAAAGGAAAACCGGCCGGAACGGAATGCAAACTGGCAACTCCAGAAAACTGGTCCCGTAATAAATTACAGGAAAACCCCCATACTGTGCATACACACCCGCATCTGTATTCCGTCCGAATACAAATGCAAAAAGACAAAATCTACACTGTACTAAACTAGGACCGGCTTAAACCAAAGCCGGCTAGTAATATCCGTTCGATCCTGATCCGTGCAATACCGCACGTATCTGATCGAACCCTGCCATATATCTATACGGCTACTAGTACAAACCGTCCGATCCTAATCCGTGCAATACCGCACGTATCTGATCGGACCCTGCCATATCTCCATACGGCTTCTACAGCGTTTCACCCGAAAGCTTGAGTAACTGAAAGTGTGGTGGACTCTAAAGACTCGTCAATACTATGGCTGTGGATTTAACCACTAGCACGTCAGAGGTATAAGCCAATACGTGACGGGCCACCAGCTATTGACCAAAAGGGACGTCGATGAGGAAGCTCACCCCGACACCCAACTGAGCCTGTCAGTGACAATATCCGTACAGTCCGGTCCGTTCGTCTATGAGTATCGCATGGCGGGCCTAGGGGGTTGGTAAAAGTCAGACCCCCAAAAGCGGTACAAGTCGTGTCGGAGTGTAGCCCAGAACACCCTGAGATACTACTGGAATACCTACCAGTAAATCTCCTGCCTTGGCCAAGGTCTTTGTGTAATGGCTCTCCTAGACACAGCGCGACCTCACCCCCAATACCGGGAGAGACGAACCCCCGAAGATCCGCTCACTGCCTCCATGTGGCTCGGGACTGTACCCAACTAAAACCTGTTTGCACGACTCCTTTGAGCCGTGGTAGGGTAATAATCAAAGTACAGTGGGAACTCACACGAGACAAATGACGATCCCCAGGTCGATGAACTAACCTGTACACATGTCACCAGGGAACTGCTATCTGACGTCAGGTATAAGACCAACTAGCATGTTCCCGGCGAGTCCTGTCCGGTGTACTCATAACCCAATGAGCACCTGTATACATCTTAGGTGAACCAACTGACACCAATGGCTTGTGAGACCGGCCACCGCCCCTCGTCGGGGTCTCGACTGTATACACTAGTCTACTCTGGAGTATCGATGCCCTGTCTCGAAACTCCCACGACTAGGGACCTTTTAAGGATGTGCTTATAGACTACCAGCTCCCACGTATATGATCGCCCTCATACTGCCGGTAGTCAAGCAAGAATCCTAGGGGCTCTATCAACGTGCAATAGTGACATGTCATGTCACCTAAAGCAGTACACGATGATAAAGGTAAACCAGATAGCAAACTATCATCTCGAGTAAGACTGTTCTACCGGGATAGGTCCTCCCTCAATCATCGCAATCACGTGCCTGTGATCCAATAATCGACTCTGAGGGCACTATCTCCAACAGGACATTGCTCCAGACGGGGTAAAACCCGTAGGATGCAAATGGATCTTCAAAAGGAAGATTGGTGTAGATGGACAAGTTGAGACCTATAAAGCTAGACTGGTAGCAAAGGGCTTTCGTCAGCGACCTGGTTTGGACTATGACGAAACCTTTTCTCCAGTAGCTATGCTGAAATCCATTCGGATCCTTCTTGCCATTGCTGCCTTCCACGATTATGAAATCTGGCAGATGGACGTAAAGACGGCTTTCCTAAATGGTCATTTGGAAGAGTGCGTCTATATGGATCAGCCAGAGGGTTTCAATCAGAGTGGGAGAAGCGGAAAGGTGTGTAAGTTGCTCAAGTCCATTTATGGACTAAAGCAGGCATCGCAGAGTTGGAACATCTGTTTTGATGAGACGGTCAAGGAATTTGGCTTTATCAAAAATCCAGATGAACCATGCATCTATTGTAGATTTGTAGCGAGAACTGTAGTATTCCTCGTTTTATACGTGGATGATATTCTCTTAATAGGAAATGACATTCCTATGCTACAATCTGTCAAGGGGTTCTTGTCACACAGGTTCTCCATGAAAGACCTGGGTGATGCCTCTTACATTCTGGGTATCCGGATTTACCGTGACAGATCCAAGAGGATATTAGGACTTTCGCAGTCCAGGTACATCGACGCCATACTAAAGAGATTCAGTATGGAAGATTCCAAGCGCGGTAATCTACCGGCTTGTCACGGGATCACCCTCTCCAAAGAGATGTCTCCCAAGAATGATTTGGAGAGGGATCGCATGTCTATTATACCCTACGCTTCTGCGGTAGGCACTATAATGTATGCGATGTTGTGTACCAGACCGGATGTGGCTTATGCACTGAGTGTGGTAAGCAGGTATCAGTCGTACCCAGGGGAGAAACATTGGATAGCAGTAAAGAACATTCTCAAGTACCTGAGAAGGACTAAGGAGATGTTCTTGGTGTATGGCGGAAAAGACCTGCAGATTTAGGCCTTTGCAGACTCCAGCTTCCAGAGTGACAAGGATGATTCCAAGTCCATGTCGGGTTTTGTCTTCACCCTCAATGGAGGGGCGGTGTGTTGGAAGAGTTCCAAACAGGAAACCGTTGCAGACTCGACGATGGAAGCGGAATACATCGCTGCATCTGATGCCGCAAAAGAAGCTGTCTGGATAAGGAAGTTCTTGAGAGAACTTCAGGTGGTTCCGTCCATTGTTGACCCAATACTTCTGTATTGCGACAACAACGGGGCTATAGCTTTAGCGAAGGAACCCAGATCCCATCAGAAATCCAGACACATCATAAGGCGGTATCACCTGATCAGGGAGATCGTGGATCGCCAGGAGATCGAGGTCCGGAGAGTTGCATCAGAGGATAACACAGCAGATCCATTCACCAAGGCCTTGCCCCAGACTCAGTTCGAGCGGCTGATCGAGATGATAGGTCTTCGATACGCCAGTACATGGCCTTAGTGCAAGTGGGAGATTGTTAGTGTATATGCCCTAGAGGCCATTACTGTATCATACTAGTTTGTATATTACTTGATGGAAGCTTGGGATATTCACAGTTGTATATACAATCTTGCTCGAAATGGTAGTATGCTACTTGGTTTGTCTCTGCTTTAATATGTGCATGTGTTTCTTTTAGCATATTGCTGTTATACATATTAGTAGAGCCCTTAGGATCTTTGCTTGATTACCAGCGTTGTGATGGCGCTCACACTCGTGGGAGCTGGGTGATCTATAAGCACATCCTTATACAGGTCCCTAGTCGTTGGACTATCGAGACAGGGCATCGATACTCCGGAGTAGACTAGAGTATGCGCTTCTCATCCTAGTGTGGGAGACGGTCTGTCCCACAGCCGTCAGTACGTCGTACTTGAGATAGTATACGGGTGCTCATTGGGTTACGAGTACACTGGACAGGACTCGTCGGGAACTGTTGGTTGGTATTATACCTATCGTCAGTTATCAGTTCCCAGGTGACATGAGTACAGCTTAGTCCGTTGACTTGACACTGTCACTTCGCCTCGAGTGTGTTCCCACTACACTTTGATTACTACCCTACCACGGCTCAAAGGAGTCGTGCAAACAGGTAGTTTTTGGGTGTAGTCCCGAAGCACTTGGAGGCAGTGACGGTTAGACAGGATTCGTCTCTCCCGGTATTGGGGGTTGACATCGCGCTGTGTCCAGGAGAGCCATTACACGAGTAGTCCCTGGCTAGGGCAAGCGAGATATACTGGTAGGTTTCCAGTGTTATCTCAGGGTGTTCTGGGCTTCACTCCGGCACGACTTGTACCGCTATTAGGGGACTGACGTTCACCGCCCCCCTAGGCCCACCATGCGATGTATCAGACGAACAGACCGGACTGTACGGAGATTGTCAAATACAGGCTCAGTAGGAGTTCAGATGGGGTTCACCTCGTCAGTCTTCTTATCGACATCTACCTGGGGACCGTTACGTACAGCTAGTGCCGCTTGCGGTCTGTGGTTAAACCCACTGCCAGCGTAGTGTCGAGTCTTTAGAGTCCCACACAGAGAGCTATTCGCCTTTAGGCAAAATGAGTAGAGGTCGCATGGTTTTGCGACAGGGTTCGTTCACATTCGCGCACTTGTGCACGTTTGCTGTCCGGACAGTTTATACTAGCGGGCTTTGGTTTAAGCCGGATCCTAGTATATGTTTTGAGATTGGTTTTTCTCATTGTATTCGTTTTCCTCGGATCACGGATGCGGGTGCGTATGCACAGTTACTTGAGACAGAGGGAGAGGACCTTGATTAGGGTTAATGGGTATTGTCATTTTACTAACCCTAATGATTATGTGTGTATTATAGTTAATTGATAATTAGTTTAAATAATTGTGCATGGTTATGGATGTTGACCATTTGACCTTATTGACTTGTTGACCTAGGTTGACACTTTGACCATCATCATTTCTTTTGGAAGATGCTTTTTGATCCTTGCAAATTGAAATGATAATGGTCATATCATGATTAACCATGACAATTATCTAGCTAATTATTTAATTAAAATAATATACACATATTAGAGAGAATGGTTCTATTATTTTCTCATTCTATCATATCTTTTCTCTCTCTTGTTCTTCCTCTCCCTCAAGCTCTCTCCCTCTCATGTGTTGAGAAACACTTGAGCTTGAGAAAAACCCTCTCTTGATCTTCTCTACTCTCATCTAGGGTTGAAGGACTAGCAATTCTTGAACCCTAGTTACTTCTAGCTTGGAGTTGAAGCCAAAGGTTGAGGCTTTCGGGTGGATCTTTCTTCGGCGTGAGAAGACGAGCAAGGTGACCTCCTTCCACTACTCCAAGGAGCAAGGAGAGAAGGACTAAGAGCCCAAGGTATAACCTTTCTAGCACTTAGCTAGTTACTAGTTAGCTTTAGCAAGTTTTTGTTTAGCAAAGATCCTTCTAAGCATAGTCCATGCTGCCTAAGCTCATAAAAATCCGATTTTTATTCCGTTTTCCGCCTCCCCGTAAGCACCGGGGTGGGCAACGTGGACTTACAAGAAAGGGGAGAGGGGTCCCCGTGTTTTGTGTGTGTGTGTCTGCTAAGGCCACCATGCTACAGTCTCCTCAATTTTTACCTGAGTGGCTCGGGTCAAAAGCAGATTCCAGAAAGGCTAAAAAGTCCGTAAAAACGCTAAATTACACCTGGTCGGACGAATCGGGTATTTTTGTGAAATCTGGGACCAATCTTTGGTTAATTAGTCTTAACAGCACCTAGTAAGGCCATACTAACCATCACAACCATCACATTGCCAAAACTCACCTAAATTACCCAAAACTAGCACTAATCTACATAATAAACACCAAACTAACTAAATAACCATAACTTAGCAAGATAGAAGTCGGGTTAAGGGGTTATACCTCTAGAGATCCAAGATGAAGGGGAAGAGGAGAAGAAGAAGAAGGAGAATGGTCTGCTGCTGCTGAGTTGCTGATCTGCTGTTGCTGTTGTTATTGCTGATGCGGCTGCTTGTTGCTGCTGTTTCAGGCAGCGGTTGCAATGCTGTTGTTTTATTTTTTGTGTTGTTTGTGTTGCTGTAGCAGCAGCTATTGCTGTTGTATTTGTTGTGGGAATGGTTGTTGTGTTTGTGTTGAAGGTGGGAGGGATGTTGTAGTGTTTGATGATGGTGTGTGTGTGTGTGAGTGAGAGGGAGAGATGTGAGTGAGATGAGAGGGTGAAAGATATGTAAAAGTTTTGAAATGAAATGGAGGATGACATAACCTTAGAGCCACCTCTCTTTCTCTCTCATTAAATGCTTGCATGCACCCCATCATATCCTCTCTCTCTCACCACAAGTCAACCCTAACCCTAATCAATTTTTAAACACAACCAAAGCCCTTAATTAAAAACTAATTAACTTAACCAAGTGGGTTATACCACCAGGGTTGCCTAAACATGGTTAACCCACCATGCTTACCTAAACATGGTAACCCTAGACTTAACCCTAGTTAACATGCACAAGTCTGTGCGGTCGAGATAAAATTCTAATAAGATATCCATAAAACCAGATAATTTATTAGAAACCCGCTTTGGTAAACTTTTTACCAAAACCCCCACATTAACACACAATTACCACTAAACACAAACTCAGGTATTACATATATATGACAAAGGTAAGAGTGATGAGTAGTAGGAGGCGTCAATGATCAAGGTGTGCCATCCTCATACAAAGAGGAGGTGTTGTGTGTGTGGTGTGCATGCAAGAAGGATGTGTCAAGATATTATCATTTCCAAATTGATTTATCTTGTGATAAATTCTGAACTAAAGCCTCATTTAACCTCTTTTCTACTTACACCCTTAACAATTCCCATTTGCACAATTCCCTAAACTTTACACAAAGACCACTCACTAACTATGTTATTATATAACACTATTTTAATTAAAAATGATGCTAAATTTCTCATTAAAACCCTTATAATTTATTTATGTTACATATTAAAATTTTAATTTAATTTGTTTTACATACAATTTATCAAAATGTCATATTTGTTTTTAATGACTTTTTAATTTAATATTTTGTTATTTAATTAATTAATTTTATATATTTCTAAATTTTCAAAACGCTACATTTCTTTTGTTCTGCACAATGGTATTCGGTTATGAATATCCAGCACCTCATTCGATGAGGCAAGGGCTGAGATCCCTTCATCGGAAGTGACCCCTTGGATAGAAGTTTACGTCAGGGTAATAACTTCACTATAGTCGATTACATTTTGCCTTGCATCGCGGTATTCAATTGGAATATCCTGCACTTCATTCTGCGGGGAAAGAGCTGAGATCACTTCTCCGGGATGACCTCTTTAGCAAAAGTTTTCGCCACTATATTTTTGTAAAAAGATGTCAGGTTCCTTCAACGATATCAAGTTCATTACGTTAAAGGTTTTTCACCAAAATCCATTCGTAGCCCTCCGTTATTTAAGACGGATAGCACTTAGTATTCATAATATATTTGTTGGCCTTCGTCAAGGCATAGTGTATGGTAGCTATTTGTTACTTTTCTATTGCATAGATAGATGTTTAGGTTTGGGACAGTCGTACAGCCTTGTTAGCCTTAGTCAAGGGATTGTACGGGTGGGTTCAAATTAATCTGGACAATGATGGGTAGAACTTGACATGTGACTTATGATTTGTTGGCCTTAGTCAAGGTCATAAGAGCATGGGGTAAAAATCACATCAGGGGTTTCTAAGGAAACTAAAACTTGCCAGGCATGCGCATACCTTCTGGAGTATGATAACGTGAGTGGATTCCATCACGTTATCATGCGATGATAGTTGGATCCCGATTCCCACTGATGAGTTGGTTTACTCTTCGGGTGATCCCGGCTAATTCTTCTTTCAGGTTTGGAGGAGAATTTGAGGATACAGTGGGAGGTTTCCTGATTAGATAAAGTGATAACCATTCTGATCTAGGTTAGAGTGCACGCAGAGTGTTTCGTTTCTCTCTCTTTGGCAGCGACCATGACCCAACCCTTGACTATGACTCAGTGACCAAGTTAACCGAACTTTCTTAAAACACTGGCTTTTGATTGTTTGAGTTGCATACATCATTGCCACTCCTTATTTTATCCTTTGCATTTCTCCAAAACACCCCGTATTACTATCAATATCCACTTCCATTGGATAAATCCATCGTATGGTTATATACGAACTCCAAGGAACTTATTCCAGATTCGAGGATGGATTCTGGTTCTGGAGAGATTGAATAGGTCTATTCAGTTGTCTTTTCTTTTTATCTTCTCTCAGGTTGTGAGATCTCCTAGGATTAGGAGAGGGTACACCTATTGTACTTATTGGATAGTCTTCTTCCAAACCATAGGCAGTTGCCGAAAGGTAAGGAAAGAAGAAAACCGATTAGCCTAAGTGTGGTGTGCAGAAGGTAATAAGCAAAGACAAATAAAGGGATCAGAAATATGGCAAAGTAAATTGCGATCACTATCATTCATGACCAAACTATGTATTTCATCGCCACTCCTACCTCACCTTTGTATTTCTCCAGAACACCCCGTATTACTATGAAGATCCACAATTATTGGATACTTCATCGTATGGTTATATACGAACTCGAAGGAACTTGTTCCAGTTCGGGGATGGATTCTGGTTCAGGAGAAATAAAAATAAGGTTTATTCAGTTGTCTTTTATCTTTACATTCTCTCAGGTTTCGAGAGATCTGTAACGTTTTGAAAATCGTTTCGGTGAAATTTCGAAAAAATCGGTAAAATAAGTGGGGTTTTCTGTAAAAAATCAAAATACAAATATCTTATTATAAAATTTAAATATACATATTCTAGCTATGTAATTGCTATTATTTGGTGTTTATTGAGCCGCTGGTGAAATTTCAAATTTTCTGAAAAAATATTATTTTATTATTATTTTAAGCCGTCACTAATACATTTAATTAAGGAAAATTACAAATTGGAATGAGTTGAAACAAATTTTGTGCATCATAAAACATTAAATAAAATTTTATCATATGGTTTTTGGAACGAAATTATTTGCCAAAACGGTTTAGAAATTATTGAAGAAAAAAGGCTTTTTTTAGCGTAAATGGATGTTTGGGGTATTGTATTTATCATTTTTCATCACCCCACACCCGTACCCACACCCACACACGCCCATTCACTTATCCCCTTGGCTCAATTCAGCAGCCCCCATTTTTGTCCCCACTTGAATTTCAAAGGAAAAGAAATGAAAGAAAAGAAAAGAAAATGGATAAATTAGTTAGACTTTTGACTTTGGTTGGACTTTGACTTTCTCCCCCCACTTTCCCTACCTCCCTCTCTCTCCTCTCCCCCTCCCATTCCAGCCGACCCCCCCTCTCCTACAGCAGCAGCAGCCCCCCCCCATTTCCCTTCTCTTTTCTCTTCAAAACTTCATCAAAAATTGCCCAAAATCCATCAAAAAAATCCCAAAACCAAAATCCGACTCCTACCCATTTTAGCTTAGCCCGTATAGCATGGATCTTTATGAAAAGAGAGCATTTTGGAGGGCCATGGATGCTTGTGAATCTTCAAATGTTTTTGGGTATAATTCTAAACATTTTTGCTTAATTTGTTACTAATTTCTTAAAACTAATTTAATTAAGTGTTAATTTGGTTTATGTGAGTTTAATTGCATGATTAAAGATTTCAAGTTAGGGTTTGTTGTGGAAATGAGTTGTGTTTGATTGTGCATGGTTTAGTGATGTGGATTAACATATTTAGTTTTGTAGAAAACTAATCTAGTTGTTAATTACAAGTTGTTACTTGAAAAATGTCCAAATTAAGCTTTTTGTTGCAAACTAGTTTTTTTGATTTAATTCGAAATATGAGATTAAAAATATGGTTAGCGTTTTTATCATATTATTAACTTTATTAAATGTAGTTTAACACTTTAGTTCATGGGAATCCAACCTAAATTGTAGTTGTGCATTTTTGCTATGAAATTGTTAAATTCCGGAATTTGTTTTTATGACTTATTTAAGATATATAATAAGTATACTGGCCGCTACATTCATTTAAACATCATGTTTTGTACAAAACCGGCGAATTGTGCTTGCTAGATTTACGGAAAAATGACTTTTTAAGTGAAATTGGGGTTTTTGTGAGTTTTAACCTAGTTTATAATAAAATTAGTGTTCGTGAATGTGAAAATGAGTGTGATTGGATTTTTCTCGATGGTTTGGCGTTTGTACCCCGACATCGAGGGTTTTTGGGTCGATTTGTGAAGCAACCATAGGTTTTGACCTATGTGGGATTCGTGCGTCGTTTTGGTCATGAGTCGGATTTTAATGTGATACGGTGCGTTATGATATGTAGGTATCCCATGTGGACTTCGAGACGACAAGCAAGCGCGTGGCGGCGTCGGCACCGGCAAGCGAGGACCAGGTGAGTAGATTTATATCTACGGGGAGAAGTCGGGTGGATGGCGTATAGCACCCCCGCAGTTCGTAGTGATGTATACGAATACGTATGCACACATATATATATATATATTGTTTATATATTGTTTGAGATTATTGATGATAGAGATGGATCCTTGGTGTGATTGATTGGTTTAGTGTTGCGAAACCCTAGAGTAGTAGTTGCACCACACATACACACACACCCATATTTGCATACATTCTTCTTTCATATGTGCGTACATGGGATTATATATTGATGTGTATATTTACACATGGGTATGGGACTATGTGTTTATATACTGGATTTGAGGATAGTAATTGGGATTTGAGATGAGTCGATGATATTGGGCTTGAGGCCAGAAGATCCGTGATGTGTTTTGGTTCGTATTGAGATACGCCATGATGTTTTAGCGGGTCTTTTTGACGTAGTGATTCTTATACATGCATGCATACATAGATGGTATCAATATTGTACTAGACGTAGATCAGTACCCCGATCATGATATTTGATAAAGAGGATATCAGATGAATAGTATGATGAATTTGATATTGATCCGTACTCAGATTTGGGATGCCGTACGACGGATTTACGTACGAGCTATATTTTGATGATTGATCCGCACTCTTGACTTGGGATGTCTGATTATTGATATGATATCGGATATGATATTATTGAGGCGGGATCACCGACTAATATATATACAGGTATGTATATGTATCGACTCAGATGTTAGGCGGTTTACTTACCTGTAGCTTAGCTTGTTAGTTCAGCCGTATAGTTTAGTGTAGTTGTTAGATTAGATTAGACTCCCACCTATTTCAAACTAGCGGGTCGTGGGTATTTTAAAAGACAGGTCAAGGGATCCTACGGATATTTCAAAGGACGTATCTTTTCATAAAAACACCGTAGCCCCTATTTTCAAAACCCCATGATTCGTGTTATTTCAAAAGGCACCATTTGTAGGACTTATATTAGATTAATGCAGATTAGTTATAGTTGCGTCTAGTTTTCAGCTCACGCTCCTTATTGTGGTTCGCTTCGCATCGCATGCTTATATTATGTTTCATACTCCATTATTGATATCATGCTGTTAGGACACCAGCACCATTACCGATGATGCGTATGTACCACGTACACTTACTTGCCGGCTCACACACATCTTCATCGGTAATTGCCATGTCACGTACACCTTAGAAAATATTATTGCTTGACATAGCATGTTAACTAATGGTTTAGACATTGTAGTTATTACCTGCTACTTCATGCATACTGTTATTCATTGTTATGCCATATTCATGGATTCTCATGCTTATATTCATGGTTTTACATGCTATTGATGATTCGGATTCCCATGATATTTTATGTATTTGGAGGAAAACCGCAAAACATATATAAACTGCTTTCTTTCTTTTTAAATAAAAAAATGCGGTTTTCCTATGATGTATGAGTCGTCCACCATGAGTTTGCTGATGGATTTCGAGACCCGATTCGAGAAGATGGATGAACCGTTTCGGGTACATGGTGGGCCCGGTGCGGTACCCCGGGGCAAGAGGAATGTGTTGTTGACGTTGAGCCTGGCAGGGGAGCACTACCAACCGGTGATATTACCGACGCATCGAATATCCGGAGGATACCGTCGTGGTCTTGAGATGGATGGTAGGGGCCGGTCTGGATTGACGACACCCTAGATATTGATTTTGAGATATTGAGGTACAGAGATTGTGATACAGAGATATCGAGATATTTGGACACTTGTTTTGTGTCGATGCTGGGCACTGTTTTATGCTGATTTCATTTATGGTACCTCACTTTAAAAATACAGAAATCTCACTGATTTATGAAAGAAGTTTTCTTCAGTACATGCATTCTGTTCCGTGCATTCATACCTCATTCATATGATATATTGCTACCTGAGGCTCTGACACAGGCACATGAGATTACACTCGGGTTAGATATTTACCCTAGCCTTGTTATAGGCTGCATGTTATTGGAGGATTATATATTATGATCGTATGACCTAGGATTGCGTCATACATGCGATTTTTATTCGTAGATGTTTTTCTATTCACGAGTTGGCAACTCACCCCCGTTGTGCCCCAGTTTCTTGCAGGTTTTGCCGTACATGTTTCTTTATGGCTTTGCGAGCTCAGTTTCATTCGGGTGACTTGCTAGTAGGTGGGTTTTTCTTATATCGTACCCATCATATTACCTTGTATAATATTATTCCGTTGTATCTAGTAAATTCCATCAACCAAACATGTATTTATTGAGATAGAAACCAGTGTTGTTTATTCTTTCGACCTTAGAGTCGCTCGTTATATTTCTGGTGGTTTTGAGTTTCCTTTTGAGTTTTGATCCTCGCCGTTGGCGTTGTATATTATATTGCTTGTGTGGTTGTGACCGTCGATGGATGAAGAGCTAGCTCCCGCTTGGGGATGCCTTTTTCTTGATTTCGTATACTATTCATGATGTATCCCGTTTGGGGGCCAGTATTTACAAAGGAGACTCTGCCGAAATTTTCAGTAAATTTTTGATGTTTTAAAAACCGCATAATTCCGCTTATGCTATTGAAATTACTTGCTTTAAGTTGGTTTTTCCTGCACTCTACTACTTTTCTTGGTTTGGATTTCTTGGTTTTCGGTTTCCTTAGATTACGTACGTCTCGAGACGTTCGTAGTTTAGGTGCCGGTCATGTTCCGTACTTTCGGGCCGTGACAAAGTTGGTATCAGAGCGTTAGGTTTTAACCTTCGGAGCGTAGGATGACCCTTGGTTGATGGAATAGGTGAGTAAAGTAGAGTGACGTACCGTTGGTATGTTCCGCGGCATATTTACGACACGCCACTCCACTTATGAAGCCTTAGGATGTACATTTCCTTGTTCAGTATTATATTCCTTCCTGATCTAGCCTCATTAGTACCAGTTATGGTTTTGCTGCCACGATTACGGGCAGGGAGAGCTACGGCTAGAGTTGCGGTCAGCATGAGCTCGTCAAGAACGAGGACTACCAGGGCATGATTCCGGCGACACACGATTGTAGAGATGTGTCTTTTCATTGTGTCTTCGCGCCACGAGCGTTGGGTGGATTGCTGTATGAGATTACTCGGACGTGCCGATTTGCACTAGAGGATTGAGACACTGATAGAGGCCAGCTAGATTTTGATGACCATTGAAGTATTGCTTACTCCTGATGATTGAGGCACCGTTCAGCGTGCAGACGAGCGAGCCAGTTATTGCTGCGAACGACGAGATATTGCCCCAGATGCTGGAGTTAGTGCAGAATGAGTTGTACTAAGAGATGATAGAAGGTCGCTAGTCATTGAGGATGAATGACTAGGACATGTGGATCGTTCGCCTACCCCGATGCGAGGTCATCAGATAGATTGATTCCAGCTGGAGACGACTTCACGCGGAGACGTTGGGAGTCGACAGAGACGATCGAATGTCAGAAACCTATTATTCCAAGTTTAAAGTAGTCGGAAAGACATGCAGGCAATTCTATGGTCCCTCTAGAAGAATGAAACCCTAACTCGACTTAATGACCGTGTGAAAGACTTTGAACCTTCGGGTTTGCGGCAGTTCTATGGCGTCATTAGTGAGGCTTGGGTTTGCCCTTCTACGGCTGGACCACCGATGCTATGGTATGTACTCGATACTATTAAACTGTGCCCAAGATGTTGAGCTCTTGGGGGATTATGAGGTTTTGACGACTCGATCGGATGGCTCGACTTAATTCGGATGCTAGGTGGTGAGATGCATTCTTGGGAGACTCCAGATACGAGGATAGTCGTTGGAGCTCAATCCATGCAGCCGCGACGAGACGAGTCCAAAGCAGACGACATTAGAGAAAAGTGGAGTAAGAGGTTCGCACTAGATCTAGACGAGATGACGTTCCACTCCGCCGACATCAGAGATGCGATGCGGATGCCGAGGCATGGTACTTGGACTTACCTTCCAGAAGGAGTCGCGATGAGTATGCAGTCGTTCCAGAGCAAGATGCAGATATAGGAAAGGACAATGACTTCCGGACAGTTGGCAGAGACGAGACATGGAAGAGACCGTGAGCAGTATTCCTTCCAGGACACTGCTGCAATGATACTTGCACCCAGGATCAGATGGGTCACGTACATTCAGAGAGCCAGAGGTCGACGCCAGTGATATGCTGTCTTACGAGTGGTCGCGATGATTGACCGAGAGATGACCAGAGAAGTGCCAGAACGGGATCATCCCCGTTAGCACACCTGACAGGGCCGATGAGCCGATGGACCGAAAGATTGGTAATTCACAGTGAAGACCTTGACCCAGGAGTGGTCATGGTTACGCACACCAGCAGGACAGAGTTCATGATCATCGACGAGACGTCCCACTAGTGACCGCGACAGTTGGCCGAGATTCTTAGAGGATGCGCTTGAGCGGTACTGTTCCGCCATTATTGATTACGATGTTTTGGGTGATTTATTCGTATGATTTGATTTTGATGATTGAGGATTTACGATCTTTGCACAGTGTTGCACTTGATATCTTTTTAGTGCTTTAGTTTCACATGTTTGTGATTTTACGGTTTTAGACATTTGAGTTGATTTTGTGCGTATGCACGCACACGATTTGGTTCCTACACTCTGTATAGTTTATATATGCTTGCAGTGCAGTGATACGCCTTTTGTGCACTTAGAGGCACTGGACTTCGATTTCGATTGTGATACTCGATATTTGTTTCGTGCACCTTGTGCACCTGATTTGGTTTTGCGCATATTCGGCGCTTGATATTGGATTTCATGATTTCATACATGATAGATGTACCGGCCTTGGATTTTCGCGCATGTCGAGCGCATGTTTTGAGATATGATTTTTGTGCACACCAGATACACTAAATCGAGATTTTTCGTGCATGTCAGATGCACCTGATTTTGCTGTCAGGCACACACGTTGCCTACGACAGATGCTTTGTGCACACCCGATGCACTTAGATCTTGTTTCTGTGCACTTGTATGGCATGTATATGGATTTTGATTTCCGTGCGCACCAGACGCACGTAGCATTCATGTGCATATTTTGGGATTGATTTCGTATAGAGCAGTACGTTTTTATGATATTGCTATGTGTTTTCGTACTGAGCAGGACTAGTCAGAGGACAGTACCTGAATATATTTTTGCATGCATTGGTAGTTATTGAAGGGATTTCCAAAAAGCGAGCTATAGCCTCAGTATTTACCTACGTGTCTGATATGACATGAAATGTTTAAAACAAGGAGAACCTTCTAAATTGTTTCCAAAACGGCGGAACGTACATTTCAAACAAAGGTATATATGTATATAGTTATTTTCTTATGATAGACGTCCACCACTGTGCAGTGTTATACGCGTTGCACAGCGACTTAAAGAGATTTGGCATGCATTTCCTTCAGATACTTACAGATATAGATTCGATATTTACATGTATAGTTTCGAGTTATAGCATATTGGTTTGATTTGGATTTGGCATTGATGTCTTCTCCATGACTCCGATGATTGCGGGATGCTTGACGGAGTTTTGATTTGAGTTATATGCTCATTTTTCAAGCGCATGCGCTGCGCTACGATTTGTTTTATGTATTTACAATTTCGGAGCCCCGACAACTTGATGGTTTTCTTAGATGTTTTAGTATTTGGGGGAGTTTGAATTTAAATTCGGGGACCGAATTTCTTTAAGGGGGGAAGATTGTAATGTTTTGAAAATCGTTTCGGTGAAATTTCGAAAAAATCGGTAAAATAAGGGGGGTTTTCTGTAAAAAGTCAAAATACAAATATCTTATTATAAAAATTAAATATACATATTCTAGCTATGTAATTGCTATTATTTGGTGTTTATTGAGCCGCTGGTGAAATTTCAAATTTTCTGAAAAAATATTATTTTATTATTATTTTAAGCCGTCACTAATACATTTAATTAAGGAAAATTACAAATTGGAATGAGTTGAAACAAATTTTGTACATCATAAAACATTAAATAAAATTTTATCATGTAGTTTTTGGAACGAAATTATTTGCCAAAATGGTTTAGAAATTATTGATGAAAAAAGGCTTTTTTTAGCGTAAATGGATGTTTGGGGTATTGTATTTATCATTTTTCATCACCCCACACCCGTACCCACACCCACACACCCCCATTCACTTCTCCCCTTGGCTGAATTCAGCAGCCCCCATTTTTTTCCCCACTTGAATTTCAAAGGAATAGAAATGAAAGAAAAGAAAAGAAAATGGATAAATTAGTTAGACTTTTGACTTTGGTTGGACTTTGACTTTCTCCCCGCACTTTCCCTACCTCCCTCTCTCTCCTCTCCCCCTCCCATTCCAGCCGACCCCCCCTCTCCTACAGCAGCAGCAGCCCCCCCATTTCCTTTCTCTTTTCTCTTTAAAACTTCATCAAAAATTGCCCAAAATCCATCAAAAAAAATCCCAAAACCCAAATCCGACTCCTACCCATTTTAGCTTAGCACGTATAGCATGGATCTTTGTGAAAAGAGAGCATTTTGGAGGGCCATGGATGCTTGTGAATCTTCAAATGTTTTTGGGTATAATTCTAAACATTTTTGCTTAATTTGTTACTAATTTCTTAAAACTAATTTAATTAAGTGTTAATTTGGTTTATGTGAGTTTAATTGCATGATTAAAGATTTCAAGTTAGGGTTTGTTGTGGAAATGAGTTGTGTTTGATTGTGCATGGTTTAGTGATGTGGATTAACATATTTAGTTTTGTAGAAAACTAATCTAGTTGTTACTTGAAAAATGTCCAAATTAAGCTTTTTGTTGCAAACTAGTTTTTTTGATTTAATTTGAAATATGAGATTAAAAATATGGTTAGGGTTTTTATCATATTATTAACTTTATTAAGTGTAGTTTAACACTTTAGTTCATGGGAATCCAACCTAAATTGTAGTTGTGCATTTTTGCTATGAAATTGTTAAAAAGGGTATTTTGTAAACTAGAATATTAGGGTTTTTGGAATTTAATGAGATTAAATTCCGGAATTTGTTTCTATGACTTATTTAAGATATATAATAAGTATATTGGCCGCTACATTCATTTAAATATCATGTTTTGTACAAAAACGGCGAATTGTGCTTGCTAGATTTACGGAAAAATGACTTTTTAAGTGAAATTGAGGTTTTTGTGAGTTTTAACCTAGTTTATATTAAAATTAGTGTTCGTGAATGTGCAAATGAGTGTGATTGGATTTTTCTCGATGGTTTGGCGTTTGTACGCCGACATCGAGGGTTTTTGGGTCGATTTGTGAAGCAACCATAGGTTTTGAACTATGTGGGATTCGTGCGTCGTTTTGGTCATGAGTCGGATTTTAATGCGATACGGTGCGTTATGATATGTAGGTACCCCATGTGGACTTCGAGACGACAAGCAAGCGCATGGCGGCGTCGGCACCGGCAAGCGAGGACCAGGTGAGTAGATTTATATCTACGGGGAGAAGTCGGGTGGATGGCGTATAGCACCCCCGCAGTTCGTGGTGATGTATACGAATACGTATGCACACATATATATATTGTTTATATATTGTTTGAGATTATTGATGATAGAGATGGATCC
The DNA here is from genome assembly GCA_030015575.1 of Agapanthus africanus. Taxonomy (NCBI): domain Eukaryota; kingdom Viridiplantae; phylum Streptophyta; class Magnoliopsida; order Asparagales; family Amaryllidaceae; genus Agapanthus; species Agapanthus africanus. The sequence goes on from JASDDO010000022.1 coordinate 281,339,781, forward strand.
TTGGTGTGATTGGATTGGTTTAGTGTTGCGAAACCCTAGAGTAGTAGTTGCACCACACATACACACACACCCATATTTGCATACATTCTTCTTTCATATGTGCGTACATGGGATTATATATTGATGTGTATATTTACACATGGGTATGGGACTATGTGTTTATATACTGGATTTGAGGATAGTAATTGGGATTTGAGATGAGTCGATGATATTGGGCTTGAGGCCAGAAGATCCGTGTTGTGTTTTGGTTCGTATTGAGATACGACATGATGTTTTAGCGGGTCTTTTTGACGTAGTGATTCTTATACATGCATGCATACATAGATGGTATCAATATTGTACTAGACGTAGATCAGTACCCCGATCATGATATTTGATAAAGAGGATATCAGATGAATAGTATGATGAATGTGATATTGATCCGTACCCAGATTTGGGATGCCGTACGACGGATTTACGTACGAGCTATATTTTGATGATTGATCCGCACTCTTGACTTGGGATGTCTGATTATAGATATGATATCGGATATGATATTATTGATGCGGGATCACCGACTAATATATATACAGGTATGTATATGTATCGACTCAGATGTTAGGCGGTTTCCTTACCTGTAGCTTAGCTTGTTAGTTCAGCCGTATAATTTAGTGTAGTTGTTAGATTAGATTAGACTCCCACCTATTTCAAACTAGCGGGTCATGGGTATTTTAAAAGACAGGTCAAGGGATCCTACGAATATTTCAAAGGACGTATCTTTTCATAAAAACACCGTAGCCCCTATTTTCAAAACCCCATGATTCGTGTTATTTCAAAAGACACCATTTGTAGGACTTATATTAGATTAATGCAGATTAGTTATAGTTGCGTCTAGTTTTCAGCTCCCGCTCCTTATTGTGGTTCGCTTTGCATCGCATGCTTATATTATGTTTCATACTCCATTATTGATATCATGTTGTTAGGACACCAGCACCATTACCGATGATGCGTATGTACCACGTATACTTACTTGCCGGCTCACACACATCTTCATCGGTAATTGCCATGTCACGTACACCTTAGAAAATATTATTGCTTGACATAGCATGTTAACTAATAGTTTAGACATTGTAGTTATTACCTGCTACTTCATGCATACTGTTATTCATTGTTATGCCGTATTCATGGATTCTCATGCTTATATTCATGGTTTTACATGCTATTGATGATTCGGATTCCCATGATATTTTATGGATTTGGATAAAAACCGCAAAACATATATAAACTGCTTTCTTTCGTTTTAAATAAAAAAATGCGGTTTTCCTATGATGTATGAGTCGTCCACCATGAGTTTGCTGATGGATTTCGAGACCCGATTCGAGGAGATGGATGAACCGTTTCGGGTATATGGTGGGCCCGGTACGGTACCCCGGGGCAAGAGGAATGTGTTGTTGACGTTGAGCGTAGCAGGGGAGCACTACCGACCGGTGATATTACCGACGCGTCGAATATCCGGAGGATACCGTCGTGGTCTTGAGATGGATGGTAGGGGCCGGTCTGGATTGACGGAACCATAGATATTGATTTTGAGATATTGAGGTACAGAGATTGTGATACAGAGATATCGAGATATTTGGACACTTGTTTTGTGTCGATGCTGGGCACTGTTTTATGCTGATTTCATTTATGGTACCTCACTTTAAAAATACAGAAATCTCACTGATTTATGAAAGAAGTTTTCGTCAGTACATGCATTCTGTTTCGTGCATTCATACCTCATTCATATGATATATTGCTACCTGAGGCACTGACACAGGCACATGAGATTACACTCGGGTTAGATATTTACCCTAGCCTTATTATAGGCTGCATGTTATTGGAGGATTATATATTATGATCGTATGACCTAGGATTGCGTCATACATGCGATTTTTATTCGTAGATGTTTTTCTATTCACGAGTTGGCAACTCACCCCCGTTGTGCCCCAGTTTCTTGCTGGTTTTGCCGTACATGTTTCTTTACGGCTTTGCGGGCTCAGTTTCATTCGGGTGACTTGCTAGTAGGTGGGTTTTTCTTGTATCGTACCCATCATATTACCTTGTATAATATTATTCCTTTGTATCTAGTAAATTCCATCAACCAAACATGTATTTATTGAGATAGAGACCAGTGTTGTTTATTCTTTCGACCTTAGAGTCGCTCGTTATATTTCTGGTGGTTTTGAGTTTCCTTTTGAGTTTTGATCCTCGCCGTTGGCGTTGTATATTATATTGCTTGTGTGGTTATGACCGTCGATTGAAGAAGAGCTAGCTCCCGCTTGGGGATGCCTTTTTCTTGATTTCGTATACTATTCATGTTGTATCCCGTTTGGGGGCCAGTATTTACAAAGAAGACTCTGCCAAAATTTTCAGTGAATTTTTGATGTTTTAAAAACCGCATAATTCGGCTTATGCTATTGAAATTACTTGCTTTAAGTTGGTTTTTCCTGCACTCTACTACTTTTCTTGGTTTGGATTTCTGGGTTTTCGGTTTACTTAGATTACGTACGTCTCGAGACCTTCGTAGTTTAGGTGCCGGTCATGTTCCGTACTTTCGGGCCGTGACAAGATCCTAGGATTAGGAGAGTACACCTGTTATGCTTATTGGATAGTCTTCTTCCAAAGCATAGGCTGGTGCCGAACGGTAGGGAAGGAAGAAAACCACATGGCCTAAAGGGGTGTACAGAAGGTAACCACTAAAGACAAATAAAGAGATTTGGAGAGATGGAAAAGAAATATACAGTTACAATCATGAATCTGATAATGGAGGAGGCATTACTAGGAATACCCGGATACCCCTTCGAAACATTTTCATGTTTCAGTTTCACTGTGCATTGTTAATTGAAAACTAATTTCCCAATTAGACCTTACTCCAGGGTATGTATTTATCAGTGTCACGTCCCGAAAGTACGGAACATGACCGGCACTTAAACTACGAACGTCTCGAGGCGTACGTAATCTAAGTATGCCGAAAACCCAGAAATCCAAACCAAAAAAAGTAGTAGAGTGAAGGAAAACAAATTTAAAACAAGTAGTTTTAATAGCATAAGCCGAATTATGCGGTTTTTAAAAACATCAAAAATTTACTGAAAATTTCGGCAGAGTCTCCTTTGTAAATACTGGCCCCCAACCGGGATACAACATGAATAGTATACGAAATCAAAAAAAGGCATCCCCAAGCGGGAGCTAGCTCTTCGTCAATCGACGGTCACAACCACGTAAGCAATATAATATACAACGCCAACGGCGAGGATCAAAACTCAAAAGGGAACTCAAAACCACAAGAAAAAAAAACGCGCGACTCTAAGGTCGAAAGAATAACATCACTGGTCTCTATATCAAAAATAAATACATGTTTGGTTGATGGAACTTCTAGATACAACAGAGTAATAATATACAAGTTATATAATGGGGGGTACGATACAAGTAAACCCACCTACTAGCAAATCACCCGAAGGAAACTATGCCCGCAAGCCGTAAAGAAACCTGTACGGCAAACCTGCAAGAAACTGGGGCACAACGGGGGTGAGTTGCCAACTCGTGAATAGAAAAACATCTACGCACAGAAATCGCATAAATAATGCAACCTAGGTCAATGATCATAATATATCCTCAATATATGTATAACATGCAGCCTATAACAATGGCTAAGGTAATATCTAACCCGAGTGTAATCTCATGTGCCCGTGTCAGTGCCTCAGGTAGCAATATATCATATGAATGAGGTTTGAATGCATGAAAATAGAATACATGTAAATGAAGAAACTGTTTTCATAAATTAGTGAGATTTCCTTTGTATTTTTAAAATGAGGTATCATAAATGAAATCAGCATCAACAGTGTCTAGCATCGACACAAAACATAAATCTCAATATCTCAAAACCTCAGGCTCCGGCTATCCGGACTGGCCTGTATCATCAAATCTCAGTACCTCAATATCTCGAAATCTCAATATCTAGGGTGCCGTCAGTCCAGACCGGCCCCTACCATCTATCTCAAGACCACGACGGTATCCTCCGGATATCCGACGCGTCGGGTAATATCACCGGTCGGTAGTGCTCCCCTGCCAGGCTCAACGTCAACAACACGGCCTTCTCGCCCTGGGGTACCGTACCGGGCCCACCATGAACCCGTAACGGTTCATCCAACTCGTCGAATCGGGTCTCGAAATCCATCAGCAAACTCATGGTGGACGACTCATACATCATGGGAAAAACCGCGCTTTTCATTTAAAAAGAGAAAGAAGAAGTTTGTATATGTTTTGCGGTTTTCCCCAAATCCAGAAAATCTCATGGAAATCAGAATCCAAAACCTCAATAGCACGTAAAAAGTGAATATATGCATGAGAATCCATGAATGCGGCATAACAATGAATAACAGTATGCATGAAGTAGCAGGTAATAACTACATTGTCTAAACTAACATATAAGGCAAGTACACTAATATCATGTCTAAACTATTAGCTAACAGGCTATGTCAAGCAATAATATTTTCTAAGGTGTACGTGACATGGCAATTACCGATGAAGATGTGTGTGAGCCGGCAAGTAAGTGTACGTGGTACATACGCATCATCGGTAATGGTGCTGGTGTCCTAACCACAAGATATCAACAGTAGAATATGAAGCATAATATAAGCATGCGATGCGGAGCGAACCACAATAATGAGCGGGAGCTGAACACTAGATGCAACGATAACTAATCTGCATTAACCTAATATAAGTCCTACAATGGTGCCTTTTGAAAATAACACGAATCGTGGGGTTTTGAAAATAGGGGCTACGGCGTTTTTATGAAAAGATACGTTTTTTGAAATATCCGTAGGATCCGTTAGGCTGTCTTTTAAAATACCCACGATTCGTTAGTTTTTGAAATAGGTAAGAATCGAATCTAATCTAACAACTAAACTAAACTAAAGGGCTAAGCTAACAAGCTGGACTACAGGTAAGGAAACCACCTAACATCTGAGTCGATACATATACATACCTGTATATATATTAGTCGGCGATCCTACCTCAATAATATCATATTCGATACCATATCTATAATCAGACATCCCAAGTCAAGAGTGCGGATCAATCATCAAAATATAGCTCGTACGTAAATCCGTCGTACGGCATCCCCAAATCTGGGTATGGGTCAAAATCATATTCATCACACTATTCATCCGGTATCCTCTTTATCAAAGATCATAGTCTAAGGTACTGACCTATGTCTAATACAATACTAATATCATCAATATAGTCATGATCTGACTACTGATCGACAGTCTCGGACAAACCGATATCATCAGCACATATCATCATCATGGGGTATACATCGCCCAATACAGCCTAGGATCAATATCCTAGCATATCATATCTCATATCACGATCACATGTCGACCACTTTATTTATAACACTATTCACCCGTATCGTCGCCCCAAGATCCGCTATAACACTAGGACGTACCTCAAGTACGAATCCTGCCATATCACCGATATCACAATCTCAACACAAATCTCATCGACTCATCTCAATCCCAAGTATCATTCCCAAATCCGTATGTGAATACAGTCCCATACCTATGTGAACACATAGTCCCATACCTATGTGAACACATAACTATATATTCCCGTATGAGCACAATAGAAAGAAGAAAGTATGCCAGTATGGGTGGGTGTGTGCAAATGTGTGCGACCGCTACTCTAGGGTTTTGCGACACTCAATCATCCAAGAACACCAAATATCCATATTTATCATCAATAACTCAAACAATATATAAACAATATATATATGTGTGTATACGTATTCGTATACATCACCACGAACTGCGGGGGTGCTATACGCCATCCACCCGACTTCTCCCCGTAGATATAAATCTACTCACCTGGTCCTCGCTCGCCGGTGCCGACGTCGCCACGCGCTTGCTTGTCGTCTCGAAGTCCACATGGAGTACCTACATATCGTAACGCACCGTATCGCATTAAAATCCGACTCATGACCAAAACGACGCACGAATCCCACATAGGTCAAAACCTATGGTTGCTTTCACAAATCGACCCGAAAACCCTCGACGTCGGCGTACAAACGCCAAATCATCGAGAAAGCTCCCAACACACTCATTTGTACAATTACATGCACTAATTATAATATAAAATAGCTTAAAATTCACAAAAACCCCAATTTCACTTAAAAAGTCATTTTTCCGAAAATCTAGCAAGCACAAATCACCGTTTTAGTACAAAACTCGATGTATAAACGAATCTAGCGGCCACAATATTCACTAAATATCTTAAATAAGTCATAAAAACCATTTCCATAATTTAATCTCATAAATTTGCATAATTTCCACAATCCTAGTTTGCAAAAATATCAATTTTTAACACCTTTTAAAGCAAAATTCACAATTCATCAATTAAGCTTGGTTTTGCATGATCCAAAGTCTTTAAACCACTCATTATAATATTAATAATGACATGAAACCATAATTATATTTTAATCTAAAGCATTTAAAAATTTTCCAAAAACCCTAGTTAGCAAGATAACTTAATTAAGACATTTTATAAGTAATGGTTTGTAATTAACAACTAGATTAGCTTTCTGCAAAACTTAAGATGTTAATCCACATCACTAAACCATGCACAATATATCACAACACAAATCCACATCAAAACCCTAATCTAAACCTTCTCTTGAAAACCCACATCTTTAAATTAAACCATAATTAAACGTATAATTAGGCTAGACTAAAGTATTTAGCAACAATTTAAACAAAAGGCCAAGATTTATACCTCATGAACCATGGATGAAACTTGAGATCTAGACCTCCAATTTGAAATCCTTGCACCAAGATCCATGCTAAAGGAGATGAGAGAAAATGGGTAGGAGTCGGATTTGGATTTTTGCTTGATTTTTGAGGTATTTTTTATGCAAAATGAGAGAGGGAGAAAGAGGGGCTGTTGTTGGTGCAGGAAATGGGAGGCTCGGCCAGAAATTGGAGGGGGGGTGAGGGAGGAGAGAGAGTGAGGTGGAGAAAGTGTTGAAAAGTCAAAGTCTACCTTACTTCTACACTTCTTTTTCTTTTCTTTTCTTTTCTTTGTTTTATTTTTTTTCTCTTGTGAGATGAGAGGGCTAAGAATGGTGGGCTGTCAAGGGGCTGTCCAGAGCTATGGGGGAGTGGGTGTGGGTTTTGTTTGGGTGAGAAAAAAAAGATAAATGTTATACCCCACTTCCATTAACACTAATTTCACCGAAAAAGCATTTTTCTTCGATATTTTCTAAACCGTTTTGGCACACCATTTCATTTCAAAAACCACATGATAAAAGTTTATTTAATGTGTTATGATGCACAAAATTTGTTTCAACTCATTCCAATTTGTAATTTTCCCTAATTAAATGTATTAGTAACGGCTTAAACTAATATTAAAATAATTAATTTCGGAAAAATTTTCAGAAAATTTGAAATTTCACCAGTGGGTCAATAAACACCAAATACTACCAATTACATAGCCAAAATATGTATATTTAATTTTATAATAAAGATATTTGTATTTTGACTTTTTACCGAAAACCCCCTTATTTTACCGATTTTTTCGAAATTTCACCGAAACGATTTTCAAAACGTTACAATCAGGTATGATTCTCATATCTGTATGGTTTTACAAATGTTGAGTGGGAGTAACTTATTGGGAAATTAGGTGATCATCTTCATTATATCGGGATTCGTTGTAATTGGTGATATTTGAGGAAATCGCCTGGGTTTTTGCCGGACGACAAATATTTGGTTTTGAATATCCATTGTTATGCACCAATTTTAAACTGATATATCAGTACGTTTATTTTATAAAGTGAGATATAGCTTTTTGAAATTATGTCCATGACATTTACCTATATCGGTTGATAGTTAGGTAAGGAGAATTAAACAGTGGTGTAATTCTTCTTAACCATAGTACAGTTTTCAACCTACGACGCACAGGGTTTGAGTTATTCAACTCAGCGGACTTATACAAAGTACTGTATATTGTGTAAGTCCACGTTGCTCACCCCAGTTCTTACGGGGAGGCGGAAACGGTAAAAAACGATTTTTTTGACACAAAGCAACATGGACTAAAAAGAGGATCTTTGCTAAACAAAAACCTAGCAAACTACATGAGGTTCTATCTATTTTGTCATAGAGATTATACCTCACAAAACCGATCCTTCGGGTCTTCACTCCGCTGTCCTGCTCCTCCATCCAAGCTCCGAGGATCGATCCGGATCTTGATCTCCTCCGCGGCCTCCTAGAGTCGAAGACGATCCACCCGAGAGTTTGTGTTCCGAGCTCCACCTCAAATCGAGGTAACTAGGGCAACAAGGTTGCTAAGCTTGATGTCTTAGGTTGTGTAGAAGAAGAAGATGGATGTGTTTGTCAATTTACTTCCTTATTTTCTCAACACATGAGATCAAAGGAAAAATCAAGAGGAGGAAGATGAAGGAGCAACCATGGAGCTTCTCATTTTCAAGAGAGAGAATGAGAAAAGAATTATGAACCAAGAAAATGAATCATGGAATAATAATACATAAACATCATCCGTACTAATTTTTTCATGATAAAGTGGATGGCTACCTTGACTTGACCATTTTCATCACAAAATAAAATCAAAACCAAAAGAAGACTCTAGACCTCTCATGAAGATTCTAGTCAACTTTGGTCAAACGGTCAACAATGTCAAGTATGGTCAAATGGTCAAAGCAAATATCCATAACATAATTATCACTAAAAAGATTAGTAAATAATGTCCCCGGCTCATAATGGTTTTGACCGAACCAACTGCCAAAACCCTAATGAGCCCGCCTCATAATGGTTTTGACCGAATCAACTGTCAAAACCCTAATGATCCCGCCTCATTATGGTTTTGACCGAATCAACTATCAAAATCCTAATGAGGCACCTCCTTCTTCTTCCCTCATCACAACTGTGCATACACACCCGCATCCGCATTCCGTAGAATGCGAATGCACAGAAGACAAAACTAATCCATCCATACAATACTAGGATCCGGCATAAACCATAGCCCACTAGTATTGTCTGCCCGAACAGCATACGCGCACAAGTGTATGTAAGTGATCGTAGCCTTGCCGTAAAACCATACGGCCTCTACACCTTTCGCTCAGTGCAGGGAAACTCTCTGTGTGGGACTCTAAAGACTCGACACTACGCTGGCAGTAGGTTTAACCACAGACTGCAAGCGGCACTAGCTGTACGTAATGGTCCCCAGGTAGATGTCGATAAGAAGGCCGATGAGGTAAACCCATCCGAACTCCTACTGAGCCTGAATGTGACAATCTCCATACAGTCCGGTCCGTTCGTCTGAGAGTATCGCATGTCGGGCCTAGGGGGCGGTAAACGTCAGACCCCTAATAGCGGTACAAGTCGTGCCGGAGTGTAGCCCTAAGCACCCTGAGAAACTACTGGAAACACTACCAGTAATTCCCGCTTGCCCTGGCTAGGGACGACTATGTGTAATGGCTCTCCTAGACACAACGCGATATCAACCCCCAATACCGGGAGAGACGAATCTTGTCTAACCGCTACTGCCTCCAAGTGCTTCGGGACTGCACCCAACTACTACTTGTTTGCACGACTCCTTTGAACCGTTGTAGGGTAGTAATCAAAGTACTGTGGGGACACACACGAGGCGAAGTAGTAGTGCCAAGTCGACGGACTAAGCTGTACTCCTGTCACCTTGGCACTGTTATCTGACGATAGGTATAATACCAACCAACATTTCCCGACGAGTCCTGTCCAGTGTACTCGTAACCTAACGAGCACCCGCATACTATCTCAAGTACCACAGACCGACGGCTATGGGACAAACCATCTCCCCTGCTGGGATGAGAAGCGCATACGCTAGTCTACTCCGGAGTATCGATGCCCCGTCTCGATAATCCAACGACAAGGGACCTGTATAACGATGTGGTTGTAGAATACCCAGCCCCCTCTAGTGTGACTGCCATCACAACGCTGGTAATCAAGCAAGATCCTAAGGGATCCACTAATGTGTATAGGCGATATGCTAAAAGAAACACATGCACACATTGAAGTAGAAACAAACCAAGTAGCATACTACCATTTCGAGCAAGATTCTCTATACAATTGTGAATATCCCAAGCTTCCATTAAGTAATATACAAACTAGTATGATACAGTAATGGCCTCTACGGCATATACACTAACAATCTCCCACTTGCTCTAAGGCCATGTACTGGCGTATCGAAGACCTATCATCTCGATCAGTCGCTCGAACTGAGTCTGAGGTATGGCCTTCGTGAATGGATCTGCAGTGTTATTCTCCTAGTTTACACTCTCCACCTCGATCTCCCGGTGATCTAAAATCTCCCTGATCAGGTGGTACTGCCTCAAAATGTGCCTGGACTTCTGATGGGACCTGGGTTCGTTCGTTAAAGCTATAGCGCCGTTGTTGTCACAATACAGCGGTATTGGATCAACAATGGTAGGAACCACCTGAAGCTCCATGAGGAACTTCTTCATCCAGACAGCTTCCTTTGCGGCATCGCAAGCAGCTATGTACTCCGCTTCCATAGTTGAGTCAGCAACGGTTTCTTGCTTGGAGCTCTTCCAGCAAACAGCACCTCCATTGAGGGTAAAGACATAACCCGACATGGACTTTGAGTCATCCTTGTCACTCTGGAAGCTGGAGTCAGCAAAGGCCTCGATCTGGAGGTCTTTTCCGCCATACACCAAGAACATCTCCTTAGTCCTTCTCAGGTACTTGAGAATGTTCTTTACTGCTATCCAGTGTTTCTCCCCTGGGTCTGACTGATACCGGCTTACAACGCTCAATGCGTATGCTACATCTGGTCTGGTACACAACATCGCATAAATTATAGAGCCTACCGCAGATACGTAGGGTATAGATGACATGCGAGCCCTTTCCAAATCAGTCTTGGGAGACATCTCTTTGGAGAGGTTGATTCCGTGACAAGCCGGTAGATTACCGCGCTTTGAATCTTCCATACTGAATCGTTTCAGTATGGTGTCGATGTACCTGGACTGCGAAAGTCCCAACATCCTCTTAGAATTATCACGATAGATCTGGATCCCCAGAATGTAGTTGGCACCGCCCAGGTCCTTCATAGAGAACCTCTGTGACAAGAATCCTTTGACTGACTGTAGCATAGGAATATCATTTCCTATTAGGAGAATGTCATCCACGTAAAAGACGAGGAATGCCACAGTTCTCTCTACAATCTTACTGTAAATGCATGGTTCATCTGGGTTTTTGATAAAGTCGAATTCTTTGACAGTAACATCAAAGCAGATGTTTCAACTCCGCGATGCCTGCTTCAGTCCATAAATGGACTTGAGCAACTTGCACACTTTACCGCTGCTCCCACTCTGAATGAATCCCTCCGGCTGATCCATATGGACGCACTCTTCTAAATTTCCATTTAGGAAAGCCGTTTTTACGTCAATCTGCCATATCTCATAATCGTGGAAGGCAGCAATGGAAAGAAGGATCCGAAAGGATTTGAGCATAGCCACTGGAGAAAAGGTCTCGTCATAGACCAAACCAGGTCTTTGACGAAAACCCTTTGCGACAAGTCTAACTTTATAGGTTTCAACCTGCCCATCTACACCAATCTTCTTTTTGAAGATCCATTTGCAGCCTACGGGTTTTACCCCTTCTGGAGCAAAGTCCAAAGTCCAAACTTTGTTGGTGTACATGGACTTAAACTCGGTCCGCATTGCATCCAGCCATTTTACCGAGTGACCGCTCTGAATGGCTTGCTGGAAGCTAGTAGGCTCATCATAATCAATGGTGCAATCCTCTCTATCCCCGTCTATGAGAAAACCGTAGTATCTCTCGGGCGGATGAGACTGCCTACTACTCCTGCGGAGTGGCGTTGGGATGTCCAGTTCTCCTGAAACTTCTTGTTCTTCCAAGCTTTCAGTAATAGCTTGTGGTTTTGGAATTTCTTCCAGTTCTATTGCACTCCCACTTATCTGACTTTCTAAAAATTCAGTTTCCAAGAAGTGGGCATGCTGAGAAACAAAAACCTTTTGTTCCTCTGCGGAATAGAAAAGATACCCCGTGGAGTTCTTGGGGTATCCCATAAACTTACACAGTACTGAGCGTGCCTCGAGCTTGTCCACATGCTGCTTCTTTACAAAAGCTGGACATCCCCATGTCTTAAGATACTTAAGACAGGGTTTCTTCCCACTCCACATCTGATATGAGGTGGTAGGCACAGTCTTGGTTGGAGCCTTGGTCAAGAGATATGCAGCCGTTTCTAGTGCATAACCCCAGAAAGATCGCGGCAACTCAGCCTTACTCATCATGGAACGAACCATATACAATAGGGTTCGATTCCGCCTTTCAGATACACCGTTGTGTTGTGGTGTGTGTGGAGGAGTAAGCTGAGAGAGAATTCCATTCTCTTTTAAGTAGTCCAGAAACTCGGCACTCAAGCATTCACCACCTCGATCAGATCTCAGTGTCTTTATACTCTTGCCTGTTTGTTTTTCAACTTCATTCTTCTATTCCTGAAATTTCTTAAAGACCTCGGATTTATGCTTCATCAGGAAGACATGTCCATCCCTAGAGAAATCATCTGTGAAAGTAATGAAGTATGAAAAACCACTTCACGCATGTGTAGACATTGGACTACACACGTCACTGTGTATGAGTCCCAAGAGCTCGCTCGCTCTTACTCCGTGTCCAGTGAACGGAGTCTTTTTCATCTTTCCCATGAGACAAGATTCACAAGTGGCATAAGGATGATACTCGAACGGATTCAAGTATCTCTCTTTATGTAACTTTGTTAACCGTGTCTCATTAATGTGACCCAGTCTACAATGCCATAAGAAAGCTTGATTTGTTTCCGGAGACTTTCTTTTAAGTGTATTCTGGACACTGAAAATCTGAGCTTGATTTAATATGTATATCCCGTTTTCTAATGTACCTGACCCAATCAGAACTTGATTTACGTGGATGTGGACCACATCGCTTACAAAATTAAAATCATATCCTTCCTTAGAAAGTAAGGATACAGATATGATATTACAAGTCGCACTAGGTACATACAAACAATTACGCAGAATCAATATCTGCCCAGTTGTCAGTCCAAGATGATATTCCCCTACGGATTCAGCGTCTATGCTCATTCCGTTAGCAACCCTGAGAGTCATATCACCTATCCTGATAACCCTACGGTTTCTCAGAACCGGTAATGAATTACAGATGTGAGATCCTGATCCGGTATCCAATACCCAGGAAGTATGGTTAACTGACATACAGTTCTCTACTACAAACACACCCGAAGCCAAAGCCACAACATGCTTCGAATCCTGGCTACTGGCTTTGCTAACCCAGCAATCCTTCTGCCAATGTTCATTCCCGTAACAATAGGTACGTCCGTCCTTTACTACATCCAGTCCCGAAACTTTTTCCCTTCCCTTTCCTTCTACTACCCTGGTTTCCTTCAGGGTATTAGTAGAGGGCAGAGACTGTAGAATCAAGTCAGTATATGACCCGTTCTTGAACGTGGTCTTCAGGTCCGTAAGCTCAAAATAGCTGGTCTCTGTAAGGACGTTGCCCTCTACAGATGACCCGACAGCTAACCTCGCTTGAAGCAATTCGTTCGAGGTCTCATATCTTAGGATAGGAGATTGCTCTCTATATAAATCTTTGTTATGGAGGAAGATAGAAACTAAGTCTATCTTCTCGTGCTGCCTCTGGTATGCACCATCAACTGAGGCTAACACGAGGCACTTGGCTTTCGCACATTCTTTTTTCGATGTCTTACGGATATCAATATCCGTGACAGGGGAAAATTGTCCTGAGACGGCAGGGCTTTAATTAGTTAAGAGGTGTCCCAGCTTGTCATGGGGAATGGACATCTGGACAGACCATTGCCAATGATAACAGTCAGATTCAGTAATTTTATTATCTAGATGTAACCTATGTGTGGTCACTGGGTCGCTGCAATTTAGAGAGAGAGAAGAAAACACTCAGCATGATTCTCTTGCAAGTTTAGATTGGTTTTTAATTTATCTAAACAGGATGGCTCCCACTGTTTCTCGAATCCCACCTCAAACCAAAAAGGAAGAATTAGTCGGGATCAATCTCACCATACAATACTTGCTTAACCGTTCAGCCAGGCCAGTGTTGGTACTTCGAGGGTGGTTTTCCAAAGTTTTCGCGAAGTTCCTCAATTAAGTAACCTCTTTTCCCTGTGGGCGTAGCCCCGCTAACACCTTTCTAGAAACCTACTTCGTTTATAGCATTGATTGTTAAGAGAGAAATTTCCCGAGGAGTAGCATATACTCACAGTAGGATCGGGATCCAAATATCATCGTGTGACAAAACTGAAGGAATCCTACCAGAATCATCACACTCCAAATGGTATGCAACGCTAGCAAGTTTCAGTTTCTTTAGAAACTCCCGATGTGGATTTTTGCCCCATGCTCTTATGACCTTGACAAAGGTCAACAAATCATAAGTCACATGTCAAGTTCTACCCGTCATTGTGCAGGTTAATTTGAACCCACCCGTATATACACTTGACGAAGGTCAACAAGGTAATACGACTGTCCCAAACCAACGCATCTATCTATGCTACATATGAACACCCAACAGCTACCAAACACTATGCCTTGACGAAGGTCAACAAACATAGCTTGAATACTATTGAATATTCATATGAAATGACGGAGGGCTACGAATAGTTTTGGCGAAACCGTGAACGTAGTGAACTTGATATAATCGAACGAACCTTGATAGCTTTTAAAAGGAATGGTTTAAGATCCGCGTTTAAAAGTCGTTTTTGAAAAGAAACTGAGTGGTTTTGAAATTGTTCCAACGACTTTACTTTGGTTTATTTTCTTGCATTAATTTAATGCGTCCCATCATTTAATCCTACCATTGCAGAAAACAACGAAAATATGATGTACGCTTATGCCATCCGTATTCGCCACGGGGCTCGTCATCACCAGTTAGGTTACTTAACTAACAACAGAACGGGGGATGGACTAGCGCGGATGCAAAACATAAGCAACACCTACTAGATATCATATATAGATATATACATTTGTCAGATGCAATGATAGCCATTCCAGATCACAGATGAACACTTTGGATATACTAGGAATCCGCGTTTCGTTCGAGCCTGCAACGAAAGACGGATTACACGGTCGCGATGAATAGCCAAACCCCACCCTAGACCACTACGGGTGCGGCAAACTACCCGCCAAGTACCCGAAGTGAAACAACATCCCTCAACAACGTGAGTAGGCCACTCGGCACTTCGAGATACCCGGTAGTTTGTGCACCCCACCTTGGGTCTATCCTAGGAGCAAAAACAGTAAAAGAAATAATATATAATGGCGGCTACAACCTCATCCCGGATGTGCGGCCATAAAAATAATATTACATCAATTACAAGTTTTACATTGAATGAAAGAAAAAGAAACTCTCATCTCACAAACTACGACTATTCATCCGCGACAATCCAACGAGTTCTTATACACAAACCATCAACATTACAGATCACAGATATGTATAACCCCCACTAATCGACGTATAGCGATTAGCGGACGTTCAATACTTATATCACATCACAGATAAAATCCATTAGCCAAAGTCTACAGAATTTCGATCAAAAATACGGATTTGCAACTACCCCAAACACAACTTTGTTCTCTGGAAATTCTGGGCAGAAACAAAATACTTTAAAAATCCCAAAACATAACACTGAACACACTGCAGCAAAACCGAGTCGCGGCCGAGTCAACTCAGCCGCGGATCCACGGACAAACGCATGGTTTGGCCGCGGTTCCACGGTGAGTTGGCCGAGTCAGTGGCTCGTTTTTGCTGTGTGCTCTAACAGAACCCTGAGCCGATTTTTAAGGTATGTCAAATTATTTTTGGAGCTGTTTTAAAAATCGGCAGAAAGTTCATTTTCCGAACATGTTTCGCGATTTTTTCTCGGATCGAAATTCTAAATACTTTGCTAAAATACTAGTTGTTGTTTAGCTAGTCTCTGATACCACTGTAAGTCCACGTTGCTCACCCCGGTTCTTACGGGGAGGCGGAAACGGTAAAAAACGAATTTTTTTACACAAAGCAACATGGACTAAAAAGAGGATCTTTGCTAAACAAAAACCTAGCAAACTACATGAGGTTCTATCTACTATGTCATAGAGATTATACCTCATGAAACCGGTCCTTCGGGTCTTCTCTCCGCTGTCCTGCTCCTCCATCCAAGCACCGAGGATCGATCCGGATGTTGATCACCTCCGCGGCCTCCTAGAGTCGAAGACGATCCACCCGAGAGTTTTTGTTCCGAGCTCCACCTCAAACCGAGGTAACTAGGGCAACAAGGTTGCTAAGATTGATGTCCTAGGTTGTGTAGAAGAAGAAGATGGATGTGTTTGTCAATTTACTTCCTTATTTTCTCAACACATGAGATCAAAGGAAAAATCAAGAGGAGGAAGATGAAGGAGCAACCATGGAGCTACTCATTTTCAAGAGAGAGAATGAGAAAAGAATTATTAACCAAGAAAATGAACCATGGAATAATAATACATAAACATCATCATTACTAATCTTTTCATGATAAAGTGGATGGCTACCTTGACTTGACCCTTTTCATCACAAAATAAAATCAAAACCAAAAGAAGACTCTAGACCACTCATGAAGATCCTAGTCAACTTTGGTCAAAGGTCAACAAAGTCAAGTATGGTCAAAGAAATTAGCCATAACATAATTATCACTAAAAAGATTAGTAAATAATGCCCCCGGCTCATAATGGTTTTGACCGAACCAACTGTCAAAACCCTAATGAGCCCGCCTCATTATGGTTTTGACCGAATCAACTGTCAAAACCCTAATGAGCCCGCCTCATAATGATTTTGACCGAATGAACCATCAAAACCCTAATGAGGCACCTCCTTCTTTTTCGCTCCTCACAACTGTGCATACACACCCGCATCCGCATTCCGTAGAATGCGAATGCACAGAAGACAAAACTAATCCATCTATACAATACTAGGATCCAGCTTAAACCAAAGCCCAGTAGTATTGTCTGCCTGAACAGCATACGCGCACAAGTGTACGTAAGTGATCGTAGCCTATCAGTAAAACCATACGGCCTCTACACCTTTCACTCAGTGCAGGGAAACTCTCTGTGTGGTAATCTAAAGACTCGACACTACGCTGGCAGTGGGTTTAACCACAGACCGCAAGCGGCACTAGCTGTACGTAACGGTCCCTAGGTAGATGTCGATAAGAAGGCCGATGAGGTAAACCCATCCGAACTCCTACAGAGCCTGAATGTGACAATCTTCGTACAGTCCGGTCCGTTCGTCTGAGAGTATCGCATGTCGGGCCTAGGGGGCGGTAAACGTCAGACCCCTAATAGCGGTACAAGTCATGCCGGAGTGTAGCCCAGAACACCCTGAGAAACTACTGGAAACATTACCAGTAATTCTCGCTTGCCCTGGCCAGGGACGACTATGTGTAATGGCTCTCCTAGACACAGTAAGATATCAACCCCCAATACCGGGAGAGACGAATCCTGTCAAACCGCTACTGCCTCCAAGTGCTTCGGTACTGCACCCAACTACTACCTATTTGCACGACTCCTTTGAGCCGTGGTAGGGTAGTAATCAAAGTACAGTGGGAACACACTCGAGGCGAAGTAGCAGTGTCAAGTCGACGGACTATGCTGTACTCCTGTCACCTGGGAACTGTTATCTGACGATAGGTATAATACCAACCAACAGTTCCCGTCGAGTCATGTCCAGTGTACTCGTAACTTAACGAGCACCCGCATACTATCTCAAGTACGACGTACTGACGGCTGTAGAACAAACCATCTCCCCTGCTTGAATGAGAAGCGCATACGCTAGTCTACTCCGGAGTATCGATGCCCCGTCTCGATAATCCAATGAATAGGGACCTGTAAAAGGATGTGCTTGTAAATTATCCAGCCCCCACTATTGTGACTGCCATCACAACGCTGGTAATCAAGCAAGATCCTAAGGGCTCCACTAATGTGTATAGGCGATATGCTAAAAGAAACACATGCACACATTGAAGTAGAAACAAACCAAGTAGCATACTACCATTTCGAGCAAGATTATCTATACAACTGTGAATATCCCAAGCTTCCATTAAGTAATATACAAACTAGTATGATACAGTAATGGCCTATAGGGCATATACACTAAAATGTTGTCCAGTGTCCATTAGGACAGAGGGGTTGGTACTCATACTATATTCTGTTTACTTATGACTTCTTAAGTTTTTAGGCAAGTGTTTCGTTGAAATACAAGGTCTAAGTTTTGAAAAGTTACAGGTACAAGAATAAAGTAGAGAACCAGGTGTTGCAAGTATCATGATTCTTCAAGTTGATCAAAGATAAAGATACTTGTGTTTGGTATTTAGTTGATAGTAATGGTTTTGAGAAACTTGCTTCCCTTTCAGGTTAATCATGTTTGGATGCACCCCTAAGTTGAGTAATGTTGATCAGCCTCTCTCCATTTAGTTGACATGCACTGGAGACAGCTGCATGATTTGAATCTGGTTCCAATTAAATCAGTGCCTCTGTTTCTATATTAGATATAGAATGGATCATATCTTAATGATGTTAAGGTATATGGAGTTGTCAGGCTTATGCTTAAAACCAGACTCTGGATAACTTAAGGCACGTTTCTGTAATGGCTATTTGTGGGTTGACCCGGGCTATGACGAGGGTTGATTTTCTACCATCTGGAAGATCAATAGCGATATTGTTCTTGACTCGCCACAGTTTTAGTAAAATGGACTTTTTTAGAAAACAGTAGTGGGAGTATGGTAGAACTGGAAGTGATTCCAGAACCACAAACTATTACGGAAAATTTAATAGGACCTAAAGATTCAATCTGAATTGACATTGCATTAACAACTCTGTAGATATGGTGGGTAACCTCAGGCACCCGAGAGTTACTCCGGTAGCCTCAAGGACGGTGACAGGGAGGTTCTTGTTTACCCAAACTTGCCATTGCTGCTGTTCTGGACTATGAAACCCGGCAGGAGGATGAGTATAGCGTCGTTCTGAACTGGCTTTAGAAGTGCACGTGTATATGACTCTGCCAGAGGGATGTTGTAGTCAGTGGGAGCAGCAGAAGTATAGTGGACAACTAGCTTATCTCTATTTATAAACTAAAGCAGATATAACGGAGATAGATCATCTATTTCTGATGTGACAACTATAGGTTTGACATCATCAGGATAGGGGATGGATCTATTAAGAAGGTATAGGGTGTGATGTCCTGGTATTTGGATGACATACCAAATTTTATGAACAGAAGCCCTTATTTTCATATTTCTCACTGCTTACCTTAATTAATAGGAAGTGAAATTCCTATACTACGATCGGTTATAATGTGGTTGTCACATAGTGGTTTCTCCACATAGGATATTGATATTATATCAGATATTCTGGTTACTAGATCTATGGTTTTAGATCTAGATTTGGGTAGTTTCCCAATCTGGGTACATAGACAGCGTTCTAAAGGTGTTTTAGAATGGACGACTACTAGCACGGTAGTAAACCTGTAGGTGATGGAGTCACCATCTCTAAAGGTGTCTTACAGACTAAAAGGGAGAGGGATGTGCATTATTGGTATATCACTTGCTTAGGCAATTGAGTCAATCATGAGACATCAAGTACCACACCAGATATTGTTTTTGCACTAGCTGCAATAAGTTGTGATATTAATCCAATCCTAGAGAAACGTTCGGAAGCAGTTTTAGAACATAAGTTGATGTTCTAGGGATTCGATAATGGCTGTGTCATGACCCGAAATTGGCACGTGACGGCCTTAAACTACGCAACGTCCACAGGCGTAACGCAATTTAAGTAAGCTGAAAACCCAGCAATCTAAACCATCAAAAATAGTAAGTGATAATAGCATTTTCAAAACTTTTGATATCTCAAACCAAATTCTTTAAAGTCCAACTTTATTTTCTTAAAAATTTCGACAGCACCTCCTTTGTAAAATCTAACCCCAAAAATGGGTACATCATAAATATAAGTAAAGCATCCCCAACGGGAGCAAATCGACGCCCAACGGCGGAAAATAACCGCCACAACAGATATACGACGCCGTAGCGAAGAAATAAAAGACGATATAAGTAAAACTTTATAAAAGACATCTAAGTCACCAAAATATACATTATCATCCTCACATCAAGTCTCTAAGTCATACACATGAAAGTGATAGATGGAGAGTACAGGATACAACAAATATACAATGAACATGAACGGATAAAAAAGCCACCTAAAGCATAACTGCACACTGTGAGCCGAATCGGTATCCGCAGCAAAAGATGATAAAATAGATGAATAGCCTGATGCGACTGCCCTGAAGGACTACCTGCAAAACACTATGGCACAAAGGGGGTGAGTTTCCAACTCGTGAATAGTAAACAACATATGCAGGTAGTCGCAAGTATGCACGTACAACGCGAATCTAAATACATGCAAGCGGTTAGCAATAAATGGTCATATGTATGACAGTCATGAAAGGTACACTAGCAGGTACAACTAATACATGAAGCAATAATATGACAATATGTATATGCAACAGTCATGAAAGGTACTTTATCAGGTAATACTAATACATGAAGCAATTCATATAACATAAATGAGGAGTATGGAAATAAAACATGTCATTCTCACGGAATCCTGATCTCGTGATAGGACCAAAGTCCATCAAGACAATCTGAATCCCAAATTTTCTCAAATCAGTCCCCAAATTGGCTCTCATATCATGTAAGTCTCATATATCCTGAATATACATTGTCAAGTAAATCTCATATATCCTGAATGTACAATATCAAGTAAAACTCGTATATCCTGAATGTACAGTGTCAAGTAAATCTCATATATCAAATATCCAGTATCGAGTAAGTTTCATATAAAGTGAGTGTCCAACATCGACACCCAAAAACATCATGAAACAAGTGTCTAGTATCGACACATAAATACTCATATCCATACGTTCCTCGAATCGTAAGTGTCCGGTATCGACACCCGTGATCCACGTATCGGTTTTCTGATATCTATACGTTCCTCGAAACCCAAGTGTCTCACCTCGACACTTGTGTTCCACATATCGGTATATACGTCCTACGAATCTTAAGTGCCTAAACATCAACACTCTCGATCCCGTATCGGTTTAAAACAAATCTCTGAGTGGATGCATACAAATATCAAGTAAAGAATAAGAACACATGCATAATTTCATGAAACCACCACGGTCTTCAAATCCAAAAAAAATCAAGTAATGAATGAGTATAAATGCATGAATCAATAAATATATATTAGCGTCCCATTCTACTAAAATATATGTATAGGCATATATAACAACGTCCCATTCCCCTGTTATATACTCAGGAGTAAAAATATCAGAGAACATCATATGAAATTTATAAATGTAATATATGCAACATGAAACAGTAATATGAGCATATAAAGGAAAAACCGCTATTTAACTACAACAAGTTAATATATATATCATGTGGTTCCTAATTTCCCCAAATCCATACAACATCTAATAAAGGTGAACATGTAGCTATAACCAGGTATGCATGACCATGTCGATATAGCAAGATATGTGTATCTACCTATCAATAATGATGTAATACCCTCCAGGTATATGTGTATGTAGGTATGCAAGCTGTACATATAGCTATGTCTCATGTGTATATACCTGTCACTAACGGTACGATACCGTAAAGGTACATAGGTAACTAGCATGTAGGCATGGCAAGGTATACTACTATCATATGCGCCAACGTATAAGAATCAATGACCCCACGTTAATGACAAAACAGTACCACATAGGTATATGTAGCCCTAACTAGGTAAGTTGGTATACATGTAAGTATATATGCACGGTGTACATGTAAGTATGTGTGCATAGTAAGGCATATGTGTAAGCATGTAGGTATACAGGTATGCTATATATCATATGCACAAAATTAAAAAGGGATCATGTCTCAATGTCCCTAAACAATACAATATCATATATGCAAAGGTGTTGTGCTTGTCATAGCAATTATTGACGGTGTGTGTAGCATACAATTAGTGCTCGTGAAACATGAACCGTCAATAATAGTGTTCTGTCTCATTAATACTATGTCCATAAACAAGGAAATAAGATAAGCAACAAAGATATGCATGCACAATCAATATTCGCATACTTCTAACTAGTAGTCATGTCATTTGATCTAGCTCTGACGCATAACGCCATGCGGGCGATCCCCCTGTAGATGTTAAATCTACTCACCAACCATCCTGGCTAAGTAAAGCCAACCACTAGGTTTCACCTGTTCGCAGTGCCCGAAGTTCCCGCCTGCGATCCTGAAAGCATATAAAAATTAAGCAAGTGTTTATTAGCAATCGATCAATAACACGTACCAACTACGTTTGACCGACGCATCAACTCCAAACATACTCTCAAGTGTTCATCAAGTGGCTAACGCGTGTAGCGACACTACGAAACCAACTCAAGTGCAAAAGCTACACAAAGACACGAACGACATCGGCACAACCCTAGCTAGGAACGCAAAGCGACACAACTACCAAGTCTAAACTCTAATCGTACCGATTGCGCATTCACAACCCAAGTCTAAAGCTAACACAATTCTAACGATATCAAACATCTTAAAGCAGCTTAACTAAGTTATCCAAACCACTTCCAAAATTTTAAAATCGCCCAAATATGTTTTAGAAAAACCAAGTAAGCGATATATAACATTTTATCACAAAACTACAACTTTTTACCAAACTAACATTTACAAACATCACTAATTAGCAAGATTAAACCATACAAACCCTTACTAGAATTTTAATCTGACATGATTAGGATTTAGTAAAAGTTTAGTTTTCTAATTAGCTTAATTGTCCGATTAGGAAAATATCATTTAACTAATTAGCAACTTGGTTAAATTTTCATTTGTCCAAAATTACCAACTAACCATTTCACTAATCAAAACCCTAATTTAATTAACAAAACCCTTACTAGAAATTCTAATTATGAAAATAAAAGTTTAAATTAAACATCTAAATAAGCTAATTTAAGTATTAACACCACATAAAGAGATTAGGGTTTGGATGTATACCTTCAAAGAAACACAACTTGAAACTTGAAAATCCAAAGATTAGCCTCCAAAAATGTAACGCCTTAGATTTCGGTTAGTGTTAGTTTAGACGTTAATGCGGGTTTACTGTAAAAACTTTACAAATTCGGGTTCCTCACAATTTATAACATTTAATTAATAATTTATTATTATTTTTTATAAGTATGCACGCACGTGTGCACGTTAATGTGAGGGTTTGTCTGTGTAATCTTGTTCTTAGCAACCTTGACACTTAACCTAATCCCTTTGCTTTATCCAAATCTTTGCTTAACCCTAATCCTTAACCTAAAACCCTAGATCTTTTGTGTGGGAGAGAGGGATATTTGTTTTGGAAGTGAGGAGGTGGCAAAAGTGTGTGTGAATGCATTAATGATGGATCAATGCTATGGTTACACTCACCTAAAACCTCACCCTACACTCGCCTCCCTCTCTCTTATCCTCACACACTCTCTCATTTCTTCTATCTCTTTTATTCTCTCATATCTCTCACCTCACAACTGAACACTCTCATTTCCATCACAAAACCATATCAAAAACTTCACAATCTCATCAAAAATCACATCTTTGAACTTGATTTGCCTCTTGGATGCCTTGAAGCATGCAAAGCTTGGATCTTTGAGTTCTTTTGTGTAGGTAATGATCTCTATCTATTCTTTTTATAGTTTTTTTGTTGTGTAGTCTTTTAGTTTTACTTTAGAATGTTTAAAGTTAAGTTTATGTGCAAATATCGTATTTTTAGTATCGTTTGTAACATCTGTGATCTGCTGTGACCCGGTGATTTAACTAGAAAACCAAACAAAGTAGTTGTGTTGTTCCTGAAACCATAGAACTTCACCTGGAGCACGAACCCTAGCTGCTCGGTTTTGGCTGACGACGTCTGAAGGGCGATCCGGCGACCTCGGCCAAGGGGTGGAGTTTTGGGTTGGTTCTGGGTAGGTAGCTGTGTATTGTGGTTTAAGTGTGTTTGGTCTTGTTTGGGTGTTGAGTTTTCTCTGTATACGAAATCTGGGATCACCTAAGTAGTTTCTTGTGTTTCGTCTAAGCGCGATACGTTATACGATATGGATCGTGCACTTTGTGTGGTTTTGCTATTGGGTTGGTTTCGTCGTATCGCTACGCACGTTAGCCATAATACGAACACTTGAGAGTATGTTTTGTGTTGTTGCGTCGGTCAAATTTAGTTTGTACGCGTTTTGGGTCTATTACTAAGATACACTTGTTTTATCGTTTTATTGTTTTAGGTTCACAGGCGGAGACTTCGGACACTGCTACAACGGGAAAACAGGTGGTTGGCTTCACACAGCCAGGAGTGTTGGTGAGTAGATTTAACATCTACAGGGGAATCTCCCACATGGTGTTATGCGTCTGGAATAGAGATGACTTGACTTGTCGCATATTCTATTTCATATTTAGAATTGCGCATACACCCTACTGCTTAGTTAATTGTTGTGCATGGACTAGTATCCTTAGGACACTGTAGTATTATTGACGGCTCATGTTGCACGCGCACTAATTGTATGCCACACACACCGTCAATAATTGTCATGACACGCATAACCCACTTATAGATATGATATTGTTTGGTTAGGGACATTGAGACATTGATTCATATTTCTTTACGCATATGACTTATAGCATACCTGTATACCCACATGCTTACACATATGCCTTGACATACTTACATGCTAGTTACTTGTATACATATAGAGTATTATACCATTAGTGATAGGTTCATACACACATAATGACATAGCTACATGTATACTTTGCATACATACTTTACTTATACCTGGAGGGTATATCACATCATTACTAATAGGTAGAAACCAATATCTTGCTATATTCTTATGTTTACACATATAACTGGTTATAGCTACATGTTTACCTTTACTTGATGTTATTTAGAATTGGAGAAATTAGGAAACGCAAGATATTTTATATTAACTTGTTACATGTTAATTAGCAGATTTTCATTTATATGCTCACATTACAGTTTTATGTTGCATATATTATTTTCATCGATTTCGCATTGAGATATGGATTTTTTATGATATTTTCTGGATTTGAGGACCGTGGGAGTTCATGAAATTTTGCATTATTTGAAAAACCCGGTTCCTCTTGATATGATATTTCAGCAGCCACCATGAGTTTTATCGGTTCTGATATATATACCACATGCAAAGAGTTGGGGGCCGTATGAGGGTACATAGTGGGGCCCGGAGGTACCCCGGGGCAAGACGATTGATGGACCTTGCCGATTGAGCCTGACAGGGGAACCATACCATCCGGTGACATTACCAATGAGTCGCCGGTTATTGTGCGGTTACCGACGGGTGTCATGTACGTATAGATACGTCGAGAGGCGAGGGTCAGAGCTAGGCACTCGTGCTTTCGGTATAGCGTATGATACGTACCAATCAGGGTGCCAGTACTGGTGACAACACCTGATAGATCAGCATTTCTGTATCGATACTTGACACATTGTGTTCATGATATTTTACTCCTAAGTATATATAATAGTGGAATGGGACGCTGTTATATATGCGTATATATATATATATATATATATATATATATATATATATATATATATATTAGTGGAATGGGACGCTAATACACACACACACATATCAATTTATATACATCATCATATTTATTCATGCAAATTTACTTAGGACATTGGAGATTTTCTTGATATTAGATTTGGGATATAGGAGATTTATTTGAGATTTGATACGGGATATATATATATATATATATATATATATGAGATTGCTGATTTTGTACATTCAGGATATATAAGATTTATTCGATATTGTACATTCAGGATTTTTGAGACTTATATGATATGAGAGCTAATTTGGGGGCTGATTTGAGAAATTGGGATTTGGATTGCCTTGATAGATTTTGATCCTACCACAATGTCAGGATTCCGTGGAAATGACATGTTTCATTCCATACTCCACATTTATTTTTATGCACTGTTTCATGCATTAGTTGTACCTGATAGAGTACCTTTCATCATTGTTGCATTTACTTACCATTATTTATATGCTTTGCTTCATGTGTTAGTTGTACCTGCTAGCGTACCTTTCATGACTGTTGCATATATACCTTTTCACATCATTATTGCATGAGTATTGCATACCGATTGTCATATTATTGCTTCATGTATTTGTAGTAACCGTTAGTGTACCTTTCATGATTACTGCATTCATATGACCTTTTATTACTATTAATTGAATATGTTAGATTCGCGTTGTACGTGCATACTTTCGATTACCTGCATATGTTATTTACTATTCACGGGTTGGCAACTTACCCCCGTTGTGCTACAGTTTGTTTGCAGGCTGTTCCCCAGAGTAGTCGAGGCAGGCTATTCATCTATCTTATCATCTTTTGCTGTGGATACCGTATCAGCTCATAGTGTGCAGTTTTGCTTTAGTTGGGTTTTGTGGTTATTCGTTGTTGTATTGTATATTCGTTGTATCCTTGTACTCTCCATCTACTATTTTCATGTTGACTTAGAGACTTGATGTGAGGACGATATTGTATATTATCTTGTGACTTGGTTATCTTTTATACAGTTTCCCTTTTATCGTCTTTTATTTCTTCGCTACGGCGTCGTATATCTGTTGTAGTGGTTGTTTTCCGCCTTTGGGCGTGTATTTGCTCCCGTTTGGGAATGCTTTACTTATATTTATGTTGTACCCATTTTTGGGGCTAGTTTTTACAAAAGAGGTGCTGCCAAAATTTTAAAGGAAATAAAGTTGCACTTTTAAAGAATTTAGGTTGCGATTTCAAAGGTTTTAAAAAAAACTATTCTTAATTCTTACTACTTTTGATGGTTTAAATTGCTGGGTTTTCGGCTTACTTAAATTGCATTACGCCTGTAGACATTGCGTAGTTTAAGGGCCGTCGCGTGCCAATTTCGGGTCGTAACAAAATTGGTATAAGAGCGCTATGTTTTACCTTTCGGAGTGTAGGATAACCTTAGTATGATGGAGTAGGTAGCTTAAAGCTGAGTAACGTATTGTGTGTATGTCCGCGGCATACTCACGATGCGGTACTCCGCCTAAAGTGACCTAAGTACAAATTGCTTGAAATTCCTTCTTTGATGATTCATATCCTTATAATTCGATTTCCGTGTTCTTATTGACCCTTATTTCCATTTATAGCCTTGCCGCCGATGACTATGGGAACTCAGAGTGATTCAGCGAGGGCTGAGGTCAGAGTTGGTTCGGGTGGGACAAGGACTGTCCAGGATGGCACGCTCGTTGCACAGGAGCAGATGGATCCGCCTTCGACACATCATCTCGCTAGGCTTGTGGTAGAGATGCAGGACATGCGCCAGACTATGAGTTCACTGGTTGAGGCCGTTCCAGCGCAGCGACAGAAGGTTGTCACCCCTGTTACCCAGTTGTTCCTTGCGATCAGCATACAGCATTCCGTCACCTACATAACACCAGTGGATGCAGCCCAGTTGATGATGCACGTCTTCCGGAGACTTTGAAAGTTCCGGAACAGTGGAGGACCCATACCGGTGTACCAGCCCAGAGACAAAGGCTTAGTCGTCGAGACAGATATTGGGCACGTCGCGGGAGTAACGGAGGCTTAGGACGAGGTCAGTCTTACAACTCGTATTTCCCGGAGGGTCGGCAACTATGGAGGGGATGCTATCGGTGCGGGGACCTTCATCACCACATCAGGAGTTGTTCCCTAACACCGCGATAGGGTCGTATTCAGAGAGATCGTGGACGCGGAAGGTTCTCTCAGAGGGGACAGGTTAGCAGCGGATGAGTTCAGCCAGTTGCGGATAGGGGGCAGACACGAGAGTTTGCTTCTACTCATCGGGACGCACAGGCGTCCAATGCAGAGTTTTCAGGTATTCTAAATTTGTATGTTCTTTTGATGTACTTGTTTGTTTTACACACTTTGTGCCATGGTTGGGACGAGATTCATGCTAGGTAGATCAGCCGTTTGTTGTGATAAATTCCGTCAGCGATTCTTTTATTGCGCGACACGTATTTCGGTCGTATGCCAATCGTATAGGAGATAGAGATTCATCCGTCGTAGTGATCCTCCTAGAGATGTTGGATTTGACGTTCTCCTGGGCACGGACTGGTTATCTTCGTGCTAGACATCTATGGACTACCGTTAGGAAACAGTCAGGTTTTGATTTCTCGGCGAGTCAGTTCTTGTTGTGCAGGGGGATAGTGGTGCCGCCTCTCACAGCTTGAATTCAGCCTTTTTTCTCTAGTCGGCTTTTGAGGAGAGGATGTCAGGGATTCTTGGCATTCATTCGTGATACCGAATCCATAGTGGGTTTGTTGGACCGGGTTCCTTTCGTGCGAGAGTTTTCCGACGTTGTTCCAGACGAGCCGGCGAAGCTTAGGGAGCTTAAGGATCAGCTGCAGAGTTGTTTGTAGGGGGGCTTGTGCGTCTGAGTGTTTCGCATTGGGGAGCTCTAATTTTTGTTCTTCAAGGAGAAAGACGACAGTTGAGGTTGTGTATTGATTAATCGTCAATTGAACCGGCTTACGGTGTGGATAGGAATCCTTTACCTCGCATTGATGATTTCTTCAATCAGCTCCAGAGCGCAAGACATTTTTCTAAGTTTGTTCGGGATCAGGTCATCATTGTTGTTGGTTCGGAGTGATGACAATCTGAAGACTGCCTTGTGCGTGCTATGGGCTTTGTGTGTTTTGATGGTGTTATTGGACTCACCAATGCCCTAGCAGCATTCGTAGATATGATGAACCAGATTTCTTCAGGCCGTTCCTCGACCAGTTATTGTTGTGTTATTGACGACATTCTGGTCTATTCAATGTGTCATGAGGAACAGGAGCAGCACTTGAGGATTTGTTTTGCAGACATTGGGAGAGCGCCAGCGGTTTGCTAGATTCTCGGAGTGTTCCTTCAGGCTTGTTTGTGTTGACTTCTAGGTCTTGTAGTTACGGGAGACGGTTTCGTATGGTCCCGAGGAAGATCGAGGCCGTATGGATTTGGCCCAGACTTGTGTGTAGGACGGAGGTCCGCAGATTTTTGGGCTTAGCAGGTTTTTACCGCTGTTTCGTGCAGGATTGCTAGTGTAGTGCTGCACCGTTGACTGGACTGACCGGAAAAGAAGTTTCTTTTCTTTGGACTGAGGCATGCGTGCGGAGTTTTCGGCAGTTGAAGACTCGGTTAACAACTCCATCAGTTCTTTCTTTTCTTTCTGGTTCGGGCGAATTGTTGTTTAACTGTAATGTTTCGCGAGTGGGGATTGATTATGTACTGAAGTAGCACTATAGAGTTATCGCTTTTGCTTCCCGATAGTTGGAGGAAGTATGAGCAGAATATCCTACTCATGATCTGGAGATGGCCGCGGTAGTCTTGCGTTGGATATTTGGAAACATTACTTGTTCGGAGAGTTGTGTCAGATTTTCACGGACCACCAGAGCTTAATGTACATCTTCCTGCAGCGGGTGTTGATTGTTGAGAAAGTTTTCTGCAGATTTGCAGTTCTTTCTCGATCGTTGAGTACAGCTTAAGTTCGCCTCTACTGAGGGGACAGCTTGCTCATGTCCGCGCCCGGCCACTTTTCCTTAATCGCTTTCCTGAGGCACTGCCCACCGATGCTCGTTCGTCAGAGATTCTTGAGCATACTCGGCTGGGTAATGATTCGGAGTCCTTGATTTGTGACAAGGGAGTGCTAAGTTTAGGGACGCGTTTGTATACCTATTGCTGATGGGCAGAGACGCGAAATCCTAGAGCAAGCACATCAGTCAACTCTTTGTATTCATTCAAGTTCCACCAATATTTGATGTGACTTGTAAGATAGTTACGGGTGGGCAGGGATGTAAAGAGAAGTTTCGGGTTTCGTTTCAAAGTGTTTGTCTTGTTGTATGCTATGGTTGAGCATCTGAGGCCGGCTGGAGAGTTGCAACCTTTAACCGTTCCGAATTAGGAATGGGAGCAGATCCCCACAAATATTCGTTGTGGCGTCTACCCATGTTTAGTCAGGGTGTGACTCCATTTCGATGTTTGTCGTCTGGTTTTACTCGGTTTGCTCAGTTGTTCTTTATTAAGTTGTGCGTTGCACGGAGTTCCTTCATGGGTCATATCCAATTAAAGCACCCTGTTCGCTTGCCGTCTTGGGCAGGAGCTTCAGGAAGCCTTGGGTACTGATTAAGCTTTAGCTCCGTCTTTCCGTCCGCAGGATGATGGTTTTATGAGAGCGGGCTATACCGACTATGGAGGATATGTTTGTGCGTATGTACTAATTGTTGTCGGCAGTTGGGATCGTCACTTGCCATTGTTAGGGTTCTCCTTCGATAGCAGTTATCAGGAGGCACTCCAATTGGCAACCTTTAAGTTTAGTTGTTAGATCGTGTCGATCTCCAGTCAATTTTTCTGACTCACCGTAAGTAGGATTTTTTGACCCCAGCTTGTCTAGAGACTTCGGAGATGATCTAGTTGGTTCAGGTCAGGATGAGAACAGCCCAGTACGGACAGAGGTCTTATGCCGACCGTGGTGGTTGCAGACTTGAGTTCGCAGTGGGAGATCATGTAATCCTACGGACTTTCCGATGAGTGACGTGTTGAGTTTTGGGAAGCTTATCCCAGAATTGTAGGTCCTTTTGAGATTCTTAAAGAGAGTTAGTTTCGTTGCCTTTAATTTGGCACTTCCGCACAGATTATTGAGTATTCACCCCGTATTCCTTGCGTCGATACTTGCAATTACCTTCATGACCTTTCTCACATGATTCAGCACCAGACCATTTAGCTTGAGAAGCGATATTTCGTTCACCGACAGCCAATTGTGTTAATGGCTCGGCAGGTATAGAAACTTCGGTTAAGGGTCTTGCCATCTGTGAAGGGTTTTCTTAGACGTAGCCGTATAGTGAGGTAATCACTTGGGAAGCTGCGAGCGAGATATGAGAGTTTTGTAATCTTCTCTTTGAAAGTACGCTTAGTGAGAATTTTAAATTCGGGGACGAATTTTTATAAGGGGGAGATTGTAACGCCTTAGATTTCGGTTAGTGTTAGTTTAGACGTTAATGAGGGTTTACTGTAAAAAGTTTACCAATTCGGGTTCCTCAAATTTTATAACATTTAATTAATAATTTATTATTATTTGTTATAAGCATGCACACACGTGTGCACGTTAATGTGAGGGTTTGTTTGTGTAATATTGTTCTTAGCAACCTTGACACTTAACCTAATCCCTTTGCTTTATCCAAATCTTTGCTTAACCCTAATCCTTAACCTAAAAACCTAGATCTTTTGTGTGTGAGAGAGAGATATTTGTTTTGGAAGTGAGGAGGTGGCAAAGGTGTGTGTGAATGCAATAATGGTGAATTAATGCTATGGTTACACTCACCTAAAACCTCACCCTACACTCACCTCCTTCTCTCTTATCCTCACACACTCTCTCATTCCTTCTATCTCTTTTATTCTTTCATATCTCACACCTCACAACGAAACACTCTCATTTCCATCACAAAACCATATCAAAAACTTCATAATCTCATCGAAAATCACATCTTTGAACTTGATTTGCCTCTTGAATGCCTTGGAGCATGCAAAGCTTGGATCTTTGAGTTCTTTTATGTAGGTAATGATCTCTATCTGTTCTTTTTATAGATTTTGTTTTGTGTAGACTTTTAGTTTTAGTTTAGAATGTTTAAAGTTATGGTTATGTGCAAATATCGTATTTTTAGTGTCGTTTGTGACATCTGTGATCTGCTGCGACCCGGAGATTTTACTAGAAAACCAAACAAAATAGTTGTGTTGTACCTAAGACCATAGGACTTCACCTGGAGCACGAACCCTAGCTGCTCGGTTTTGGCCGGCGACGTCTGAAGGGCGATCCGGCGACCTCGGCCAAGGGGTGGGGTTTTGAGTTGGTTCTGGGTAGGTAGATGTGTATTGTGGTTTATGTGTGTTTGGTCATGTTTGGGTGTTTAGTTTTCTCTGTATACGAAATCTGGGATCACCTAAGTAGTTTCTTGTGTTTCTTCTAAGCGCGATACGTTATACGACACGGATCGTGAACATTGTGTGGTTTTTCTCTTGGGTTGGTTTCGTCGTGTCGCTACGCACGTTAGCCACAATATGAACACTTGAGAGTATGTTTTTTATTGTTGCGTTGGTCAAACGTAGTTTGTACGCATTTTGGGTCTATTACTAATATACACTTATTTTATCGTTTTATTGTTTTAGGTTCGCAGGCGGGGACTTCGGGCACTGCTACAAAGGGAAAACATGTGGTTTGCTTCACTTAGCCAGTAGTGTTGGTGAGTAGATTTAACATCTACATGGGAATCGCTCGCATGGCGTTATGCGTCTGGGCTAGAGATGACTTAGCTTGTCGCATATTCTATTTCATATTTAGAATTGCGCATACACCCTACTGCTGTAAGTCCACGTTACCCACCCCGGTGCTTACGGGGAGGCGGAATAGGTAAAAAACAATTTTTTGACACAAGGTAACATGGATTAAAAACTTGAGGATCTTTGCCAAACCATTGCTAACAAACTATAAGAGGTTCTATCTACTATGCTCAAGAGATTATACCTCACGAACCAGGTCCTTCGGGTCTTCTCCCCGCTTTCCTCCTCGTCCATGCAAGCTCCAAGGATCGATCCGGATCTTAGTCATCTCCGCGGCCTCCTTGAGTCGAAGACGATCCACCCGAGAGTTTGTAATCCGAGCTCTACCTCAAGCCGATGTAACTAGGGCAACAAGTGTGCTACTCTTGATATCCTAGGTGGTGTAGTAGATGATGGTGGATTTGTTTGTCTATTTTGTTTCTACTTTTCTCAACACATGAGAGCTATAGAAATAATCATGACAGGAAGAAGGAGGAGGAACCATGGGAGCTCAATGATGAAGAGAGAGAATCCTAAAGAGATAATGAACCATAAAACAAATAATTACTAATCTCTTATCATGATAAAATTGATGGCTACATTGATATGACCATTATCATCACAAATCAAATCCAAAGCAAAAAGCAAGAGAAGGATCTAGTGCTCTCAAGAAAACTCCAAGTCAACAATGGTCAAATTGTCAACATCGTCAAGCATGATCAAATGGTCAAAGCAATTAGCCAGAACATAATTATCATTAAAAAGATTAGTAAATATTTTCCCCACCTCATAATGGTTTTGACCGAACCAACGGTCAAAACCCTAATGAGGCACCTCCTCCTTCTTCGCTCCTTACAACCGTGCATACACACCTGCATCCGCATTCCGTAGAATGCGGATGCACAGAAGACAAAACTAATCTATCCATACAATACTAGGATCCGGCTTAAAGCAAAGCCCACTAGTATTGTCTGCCCGAACAGCATACGCGCACAAGTGTACGTAAGTGATCGTAGCCTTTCCGTAAAACCATACGGCCTCTACACCTTTCGCTCAGTGGAGGGAAACTCTCTGTGTGGGACTCTAAAGACTCGACTCTACGCTGGCTGTGGGTTTAACCACAGACCGCAAGCGGTACTAGCTGTACGTAACGGTCCCCAGGTAGATGTCGATAAGAAGGCCGATGAGGTAAACCCATCCGAACTCCTACTGAGCCTGAATGTGACAATCTCCGTACAGTCCGGTCCATTCGTCTGAGAGTATCGCATGTCGGGCTTAGGGGGCGGTAAACGTCAGACCCCTAATAGCGGTACAAGTCGTGCCGAAGTGTAGCCCAGAACACCCTGAGAAACTACTGGAAATATTACCGGTAATTCTCGCTTGCCCTGGCCAGGGAGGACTATGTGTAATGGCTCTCCTAGACACAGCGCGATATCAACCTCCAATACCGGGAGAGAGGAATCCTGTCTAACCGCTACTACCTCCGAGTGCTTCGGTACTGCACCCAACTACTACCTGTTTGCACGACTCCTTTGAGCCGTGGTAGGGTAGTAATCAAAGTATAGTGGAAACACACTCGAGGCGAAGTAGCAGTGTCAAGTCGACGGAATAAGCTGTACTCATGTCACCTGGGAACTAATAACTGACGATAGGCATAATACCAACCAACAGTTCCCAGCGAGTCCTGTCCAGTGTACTCGTAACCTAACGAGCAACCGCATACTATCTCAAGTACGACGTATTAATGGCAGTGGGACAGACCATCTCCCCTGCTGGGATGAGAAGAGCATACGCTAGTCTACTCCGGAGTATCGATGCCCCGTCTCGATAATCTTATGACTAGGGACCTGTATAAGGATGTGCTTATAGATTACCCAGCCCCCACTAGTGTGACTGCCATCACAACGCTGGTAATCAAGCAAAGATCCTAAGGGCTCCACTAATTTGTATAGGCGATATGCTTAAAGAAACACATGCACACATTAAAATAGAAACAAACTAAGTAGCATACTACTATTTCGAGCAAGATTGTCTATACAACTGTGAATATCCCAAGCTTCCATCAAGTAATATACAAACTAGTATGATACAGTAATGGCCTCTAGGGCATATACACTAACAATCTTCCACTTGTACTAAGGCCATGTACTGGCGTATCGAAGGCCTATCATCTCGATCAGCCGCTCGAACTGAGTCTGGGGTATGGCCTTCGTGAATGGATCTGCAGTGTTATTCTCCGAATCTACTCTCTTCACCTCGATCTTAACGTTTTAGAAATCGTTTGCGAATTTTTCCGTTTTAGGGTAAGTTTGTCGGTATTTTCCGTTTTAACCCGACTGTGATCGAACGACCATATAGACTTGCCAGCACCTAGTTTAGCTAAAATAAAGCTGGTGCGTATACTTTGGGGGTATATGGCACGTTTTGGTTCAATTTGAATATTTCTCAATTTTAATATTATTTTAATGCAGTATTCACATTTTGGGAAAACTTCTCTTTTGTATCTTTTCTTCAATTATTCTTGAGTAAACCAACCCCATATAATATCTAGATTCATTGTGTGGACTAGGGATTTAAGATTTAAAGAAAAAGAAAAGAAAAAGAGAAGATATTCAAGGTGCATGCATGTGTGCATATGTGTGTGTGAATGCATTTAGTTGCATTTAATGTTGGAAATTTGCTAGGTAATTCGACACAAAAACCCTCCCCTCCCTCACTTGGCCGAATCCCACTCTCTCTCTACTGCCCTTAATCATTTCCCTTTCATATTTCATCAATCCAAACACAAAAATTCTCCAAAATTCCCAAATAAATCCCAAAAATACACCAAGTCCTTGTTTTTGTTCTTTGATCACTTGGAGCTAGGGAAAGCTTGGATCTTGTGAGCAAGATTGTTAGGTATAATCCCTACACTGTTAATTAGGAGTTTGTATGTTGTTTTGCTCGTTGGTTGTAGCGTCGAACGCTTTTTATATCGATTAGAGCAATATTGGGTTTTTGATAACTTTTTTAGAGCTTTTATATCTGCTGTGACCTGGAAAATTTAGTAAGTGACCAAACAAAATTATAGAGATGTACTAGTGATCCTGGAGCACCACCAGAGAGACGAGGACCACCCAACCGGTCGGGGCCAACGACCCCTAAGGAGAATTCCGGCGACGCCGGTTTTGTAGGAGGGTGTTAGGGTTTGGGTTCTGTGGGTAGTTGTCTGCTGTTGGTTAGGAGTATTTGGTACTGTTTACTTTTTTAGTATTTTCAGTATGTAAAATCTGGGATCGTATGCTTATAATCTAGAATTTTGAATCTGCGTGTTATGTGTTGCGACACGAATCGTGATCTTGTGCTGCTGCTGTACTCAGTTTGGTTTATTAGTGTCGCAGCGCACGTTAGCCACTAGACATACACTTGCGAGTTAGTTTAGTGTTGGTGCGTTATTTAATACGTAGTTTTATGTTATATTGGTCGATTTCTAAGATGTTTGCATTATTTCTTGTGTTTGTGAAAATATAGCGTCGCAAGCGGGGACTTCAGACGCTGCGAACAAGAGGATGCAGGTAGTCGGATTTTCATAGCTGGAGACTATTGGTGAGTAGATTTAACATCTACGGGGAAATCGCCCGTATGGCGTTACGCGTCGGGGCGAATATGATATGATTGATGCATGTATTTGCATATTAGTTACTTTTATATGAATGTCATTGCATAGCATTACCTGTTGTACTTGACTTGTACCTTTAGATATAACACATTACTGACGGTTCATGTTGCACGAACACTAAATTATATGCTACACCCACACCGTCTGTAATTGCCATGACACGCATAAACACCTACATACGTGATATGGTAGTGGATAGGAATGATTGGAGTAGTAACTCTTATTCCATTGTGCATATGAAATATTGGGGGCACATACATACATGATATTGCATTGGGCAGGAATAGGTGAGGTAGTGACCCTTATTCCACTTCACGTATATCTTACTATAGCTACTTGTACATCATCCATACATATTGACATGTACACCACATACTCGATTTCAGTTACATGTACACCAAGCACACATACTGACTTGTATACCGCATATGTTTGCTATAGTTGTATATACCCTAAGAG
This sequence comes from Agapanthus africanus, assembly GCA_030015575.1. Lineage (NCBI taxonomy): Eukaryota > Viridiplantae > Streptophyta > Magnoliopsida > Asparagales > Amaryllidaceae > Agapanthus > Agapanthus africanus. The sequence continues at coordinate 281,376,448 of JASDDO010000022.1, forward strand.
GTATTGTTTTGATATGTGATATTAAGTTGTTGATCATTGCGTTTATGAAATGCATCATACCCACTTGCTTACATGTAGATACTTAGACCTTGCTACAATTACATGTACACCTTATATGATGCTGCATTTGTTTTCGGAGGATTTTTGGGAACCGCATGATATGTTTTAAATCTAGATTCAATTTAAAGAGCGGTTTTCTCTTGATATGCTCATATTGTTGTCTTATGTTGCAAATGTCGGTTTTCGAGGATTTACGCATTGAGATATGGATTTCATATGTTTTATGGATTTGAGAACCGTGGGTGTATTTCAAGAAAACTATGTATTGTTTAAAAACCCAGTTTCTCTTGATATGATATTTCAGTGCGTCCACCATGTGATTTCTTGGTTCTGTGATTTGGCTTGTGATACCCGATTCGAGGAGCGGGAGGCACCGTCTGCGGGTATATGGTGGACCCGGTATGGTACCACGGGGCGAGTGGTGATTTCGTGGTGTAGACGTTAAGCCTGGCGGTGGGACCACTACCTACCGGTGATAGTATTTGGACTCGGCGGTTATCGTAGGGATACCGACCGAAGTGATGTACGACATATCTTCAGGGCCAGTCGTGGTGACAGCGCCTGAGTTAAAAGGATTTACGTGTCGATGCTAGACACGGGTTTCATGATGTTTCGAGTGTCGGTGTTAGACACTCAGGTTTCCATGATTTTTACGTATCGTCGGTGGACATACGTGGTTGATATCCTTCTATATATACATACTTATAGGTACATGTTTTCATGATGTTTCAGGTGTCAATGATAGACACTCAGGTTCAATGAGACTTACAGGATGTGAGGGCCGATCTGAGGATGCGATGCCTGAGGATTTGGGATTTGATGTGTCAGTAAGGGACACTGGTGTTTTTCCATGAGATTTTATATTGTATCATCCCACACTCAGGATTATGTTGATATGCATTGCTTCATGTAGTTGTAGTACCCTGATAATGTACCTTTACATGATTGTTGCATATTCACTTATCATACTCATGCTATCGGATTACATGTGATAGATAGATCGCTGTTCGTGCATACTTGCGATTGCAGTATGATATTAATTACTATTCACGAGTTGGCAACTCACCCCCGTTGTGCCACAGTGTTTTGCAGGACTTACCCTCAGAGTAGTCGCGGCATGGCGTCTTATCATCACTACATTTGCGGATACCGCTACGTTTGGCAGTGAGGCCTGTGCTTTCGGTGGGTTTGCGGTTATCTGTTTGTACATTGTATATCCTTTTTGTTGGATCTAGTATTCTCCATCTACCACTATTTGTATATGACTTAGAGACGACCTGTGAGGATTCTGTGTTGTATTATTGGTGACTTTGGGTGCCGTGCTCATGGGAGCCGGCTATGTTGAAAAGTTTTACCTCTTTATGCAGTTCCCCTTTATATTCTTCGCTTCGGCGTCGTATTTATATCTTGTGGTGGTTGTCTCCGCCGTTGGGCGTGATTTGCTCCCATTTGGGATGCTTTATATTTTATCTATGTTGTACCCATTTTCGGGGCTAGTTTTTACAAAGGTGGTGCTGCCGAAATTTTTAAGAAAGAAAACTAGAGTTAGAGATTTTACTTTTAATTTTCCAAATGTTAAAACTATGTTTTTCTCCGTTGATCCAGATTTGGGTGGTTCAGATTTCTGGGTTTCGGCTTACTTGAGTTGCGTACGCCTCTAGACGCTACGTAGTTTAAGTGCCGGTTACGGGCCAAATTTTGGGTCATGACAAAGTTGGTATCAGAGCGTTAGGTTTTACCTTTCGGAGTGTAGGATGACTTTGGTATGATGGAGTAGGTAACTTAAGAAGAGTGACGTAGTGTGTGTATATTCCGCGGCATACTTACGACACGGTACTCCGCCTAAAGTGACCTTAGGACTTATTGATTTAAATTCCTTCCGTGATTGATATACATCTTTGTGATTCGATTTCTGTTTCCTTATCGAATCTTGTTTCAATTTCCAGCCTTTATGGCGCCGAAGACTATGAGGGCACAGAGAGCGGCCGTGAGGGCCGAGGTCAGAGTTGACTCGTCTGAGGCGAGGACTGACCAGGGCGGTACGCCTGTCGTACCGGAGCACATTGCTATGTTTGGGGCTGGTATGCAGGACTTGCACCAGATGATGGGGACTTTAGTAGAGGCCATTCGAGCGCAGGGGCAGGCAGTTGTTCTACCCGTTGCAGGGAACATGATGGTGCCTACTGTTCCAGCAGTTGCAGTTATAGCTCCGGAGGTTATTACCGTGTCACTGACGGAGTTCATGAGGCTGAGTCCTCCGGTGTTTACTGGCACAGATGTTACTGAGAATCCGCAGTCGTTCATCGACCGGATGGCCAGGATTTATCGCTCACTCCGATGTTCCGACGAGTGATGGGTTGAGTTTGCGAGTTTCCGGCTGGAGGGTCTAGCCCAGAAGTGGTGTGAGTCGTTGGAGAGGGGCAGAGCCACTGGTCTTGCTCCTATGACCTGGGCTGAGTTTGTGATGGTGTTCATCACCCGTTTTCTTCCACCGAGCGTCAGGGATCCGTGAGCACGCCGATTTGAGTCGTTACGTCAGACTTTGGGGATGACGCTGTCTGAGTATTATGTACTGTTTATCGAGCTGTCTGTGTATGCTCCGTACCTGGTAGCGACTGAGGAGATGAGGGTGAAGAGGTTTGTTCGAGGCCTGCTTACCCAGTTGTTCCAAGCCATCAGCGTTCAGCAATGCGACACATATGCGGCAGTTGTCGATGCAGCCCTATTGGTGGAGGAGCGTCTAGCTGAGTCATTGATTGTTCCGGAATCGAAGAGGACTCGTACGGATGTACCAGCATGGAGATAGAGGTTTGCACGCCGAGGCAAAGTTCCTTCAGACTCGGGGAGTAGCAGAGACGTGGGACGTGGCCAGTTATTCTATTCTTATTCCCAGTAGGGCCAGCGACCGTCGTATGGAGCTTAGGGTGTGGCAATTTACATCACCTTGTTCGGGATTGTACAGTGGTGCGTCAGAGAGGGCCAGCAGTACCCCGGGTTACCTTACCACCTTCTCCGCCTTAGAGAGCGTTGCCTTTTATTCCTGTTGTTGCCCTGCGTCAGACTCCTGCTCAGAGAGGTCATGGTCGCGGTGGTTTTGTGCCGAGAGGACGAGGTGACAGAGGCAGGGGACAGCCAGTAGCCGGTAGAGGACAGGCTCAGGTTTTTGCCTTGACTCACCAGGACGCTCAGGCGTCCAATGTTGTGGTTTCAGGTACCCTTTCTGTATGTTCTTATGATCGACATGTTCTTTTCGATCCGGGATCTACGCATTCGTATGTTTCTACGCACTTCGTGCCGAGGTTAGGCCGGGAGTCATGTTTGCTGGATCAGCCACTTGTCGTGACTACTCCAATGGGAGAGTCATTTGTTACGCGACATGTGTTCTGATCGTGTGTTGTCCATTTAGCAGACAGAGATCTGTCCGTCGACTTGATCCTTCTTAAGATGTCGGACTTCAACGTTCTGTTGGGCATGGACTGGCTAGGTACTTGCTACGCGTCCGTGGACTGCCGCGAGAAGACAGTTAGTTTTTTTTTCTCGGCGAGTCAGTGTTTGGTGTGCAGGGGGACCGTGGTGCCACCCCTCACAGTTTGATTTCTGTCCTGTGCGCTAGTCGGCTTTTGAGGAGGAGATGTTGGGGATTCTTCGCTTTCATTCATGATACTGGAGCCACAGTGGAGTCGTTGGACCAGGTTTCTACCGTGCGAGAGTTTCTCGATGTCTTTCCCGATGAGTTACCTGGGTTGCCGCCAGAGCGCGATATTGAGTTCTGTATTGATCTGATTCCTGGCACGGAGCCTATTTCCATACCGCCTTATCGGATGGCTCTGGCAGAGCTTAGAGAGCTTAAAGATCAATTGCAAGAGTTGCTTGATTTGTGACTTGTGCGTCCGAGTGTTTCGCCGTGGGGAGCTCATGTTCTGTTCGTCAAGAAGAAGGACGGCAGTTTGAGGCTGTGTATAGATTATTGTCATTTGAACCGAGTTACGGTGCGTAACAGGTATCCTTTACCTCGCGTTGACGATTTATTTGATCAGCTCCAGGGTGCGAAACATTTTTCAAAGATTGATTTGCGTTCGGGTTATCATCAGTTGTGGGTTCGGAATGATGACATTCCGAAGACTGCTTTTCGTATGCGTTATGGGCATTATGAGTTTCTGGTGATGTGGTTAAGACTCACCAATGCGCCAGCAGCGTTCATGGATCTGATGAACCGGATTTTCAGGCCGTTCCTCGACCAGTTCATTATAGTGTTTATTGATGACATACTGGTCTACTCTAGGAGTCGTAAGGAGCAAGAGCAGCACTTGAGGATTACTTTGCAGATATTGAGAGAGCACCAGCAGTATGCTAAATTCTCAAAGTACGCATTTTGGCTTGATAGAGTTGACTTCCTGGGTCATGTGGTGACTGGTGATGGTATTCTTGTGGACCCGAGGAAGATCGAGACTGTACAGCTTTGGCCCAGACCTGTATCGGTGACTAAGGCCCGCAGCTTTTTGGGATTAGATGGTTATTATAGCCGTTTTGTGCAGGATTTCTCGAGTATCGCTGCATCGCTGACTGGACTGACCCGAAAGGGAGTTCCTTTTCTTAGGACTGATGCGTGCGACCAGAGTTTTCAGCAGTTGAAGACTCGGTTGACGACAACACCGGTTCTATTTTTACCTTCGGGATCGGACGGCTATGTTGTTTACTGTGATGCTTCTCGAGTGGAGCTCGGCTATGTTTTGATGCAGCATGATAGGGTGATTGCGTATGCTTCTAGGCAGCTGAAGAAGCATGAGCAGAATTACCCCACTCACGATCTTGAGATGGCCGCGGTGGTCTTTGCGTTGAAGATTTGGAGACACTACTTGTACGGGGACTCGTGTCAGATCTTCACGGATCACAAGAGCTTGAAGTATATCTTCCTTCAGCGGGATCTGAACCTGAGACAGCGCCGATGGATGGAGCTAGTGAAGGATTATGATTGTGAGATCTTTTATCACCCGGGCAAGGCGAATGTGGTAGCTGATGCTTTGAGTCGTAGGCCCGGGGGTAGCTTGTCCCAGTTGAGCGCAGTTCAGCGTCAGACTTCTGCATATTGGTAGCTCTTGTGTGATAGTAGAATGCAGTTCGAGTTTACTTCCGCTGGTGGACAGCTTGCTCATGTCCGCGCCTGTCCACTACTTTTTGATCGTATCCGTGAGGCGCAACCCAGTGATGCTCGTTTGTCCGAGATTTTTGAGCTTGTTCGACAGGGTACAGTTTCAGAGTTTATGATTGATGACCAGGGTAAGATACGATGCGCGACTCACTTGTGTGAACCAGATGTTGATGGGTTTGTAGGGTTCATAGGCACACTAAAGAGGTTCCACAAGGCATCAACCATGCCAATTCAAAAAGTTTCTATGTGCCGAAGAACCCTAAACTAGATCGTTAACTAGAGGATAGGCGAAAGAATGCAAGTTAACAACTTTAACTAAAAGGAAAGTGACTACAACCTTTGTAGATCCGGTCCTCCACTTCTTTAGCTCCGTGATGATGTCCCTCCGCTGCGATCATCGGATCCTGGACTCTAGCGATGGTTTCGTCAAAGAAATGATCGGGCTAGGTCGTCGACGTCGATGCCAAAGATGATCTACGTCGAGGCAACTCAAGATCAAGCTCCAACTTCACCAAGTCATGAAACTTGTGAAGAAAACACCCTATACTACATGGCAAGTGGTAGAGGATGAAGAAATAGGAAGTGGGTTCACTTTGGATTTGGATTTCTCACTTGAAATCATCACTAGGAAATTTTCAAGAGGACTTTCTTCTCTTCATGAAGAAGAAGAAGAAGAAGAAGAAAATAAAAAGCATTATCAAAAAATAAAATCCAAGTGATTCTTATCATTTTTGCAACCATGGTTGAGTGTAGAGAATAAACTATGGTTTAGTTAAATGGTTAAGTTAAGTATAAAACAAAATGGTAGACTTTGTTTCAAAGATGCATGAAGCATCATGAAGCTTCTTGCATAAAGACAAAGAAAGCAACCATTCTATTTTACCAAAATAAATAAGTAAATGAATAAATAAGGTAATGGAAACCCTAACCATTAACTAAACACGGTTTAAAGTAAACACACACCCAAGTTTGCATGTATCATCAAACATGATACAAACTAGTGCACAAACATATATCATATATACAATGTGCACATTCATGTGAGAAAAATAATCTTAAATGAATCAATACTAGTTAATGTAAAGTAATATATCAAATATATAATTATACATTAAATCATTAAATCAACACCTGATTTAACGATCCGGTCATATCGCATATGACCGACTAATATCCAATGTATCGACTTATCGAATCAATCCTTGATTCGATAACTAGGTTATATCGCATACAACCAATCGATACATTCATCGCGAGAATAGAATACGGTATCACATACACGCATTATTCTCGGTCCCGCACATATCTCATATGCGCTCCTATTTCGTTTTGCTTGAGCCAGGAAAGCTCTGTGTAGGACTCTAAAGACTCGTCAATACGCCGGCAGCAGGTGATGATCATATCAAACACCCACAAGCCGCAAGCGGTCTGCTAAATGTAACGGCCACCCGGGTATTGAGCGATCAGAAGATCAACGAGCAAGCCCGCTCACACTCCTGTGAATCCAACCAGCAACACTTACCGTACAGTCCGGTCTGATCGTCTGATATGTCGCATATCTTGCCTAGGGGTGGTAAACGTCAGACCCTAATAGCTCGATAAGTCATGTCCATATGAGGTCTATAACAGTTCGAGAAACTACTGGTAACACTTACTAGTAAATCTCAGCAACCCTGGCCAGGGATTTCTGGTTATAGCCAATCGAACACAGCGCAACATCAACTCCCTATACCGGGAGAGACGAATCCCCTCCTATCGCTCATTGCCTCCATGTGATTCGGTACTGTACCCAAAAAACACCATTTTGCATGCCCTCTTGGACGTGGTAAGGTGGAAATCAAAGCACAGTGGGAATCACACAAGACTCTATGATGATCTCGGGTCTACAGACTAACCTGTACCAGTGTCACCAGAGAACTGCGATCTGACGTAAGGTATAATACCATCTGGGAGTTCTCGGCGAGTCCGTCCAGTGTACCCAGTCTCCACTAAGCACCCGTATATCATCTCTGATGTCAAACACCAATGGATATGGGATCATCCATCGCCCATCTGTATGGGTCGAGAAGGTATGCGCTAGTCTACTCTGGTATATCGATGCCCCGTCTCGATACACCCACGACTAGGGACCTTGAAGGATGTACTTATGGACTACCATGTCCCCACTAGTATGATCCGCATCATAGTCCAGGTAGTCAAGTACACATCCTAAGGTCTTTACCAACATGTAACAGAGAGACAATCAGTGTACACGTTAAGGTAAAGAGCAACCAGATAGCATACTATCATGTCGAGCAAGAAAGTCCTCCCTATATATGTCCAAGCATCCACTACAATATACATCCTATGTATAGCAATGGCCTCTAGGGCATACATATAACTAACAATCTCCCACTTGCACTAGGGCCATCTGATAGCAGTGGTTGTAGTATCTCATACTCAACCATCCCATAAAAGTCTCTCTCTAGGAAAAGGCCTTTGTGAGTGGATCCGCCGTGTTGTCCTCTGAGTCTACTCTCCTGACCTCGATCCCTTGGAGATCAACCATCTCCATGATCAGGTGACACTGCCTCAGAATATGTCTGGATCGCTGATAGGACCGGCGTTCCTAGGCATAAGCCACAACTCCATTGTCTCACAATGGTAGGAATGAAGTTCATCTCATGAACTAATATACACCAAGACTTCCTCTTTGGTAGCATCTTAAGTAGCGATGTATCCAGCCTTTATCGTCTAGTTTGCCACGATATCTAGCTTGGAACTCTTCCAACATACCGTCCCTTTACTTAGGGTAAAGACAATGCCTGTGACTGACTTTCAGTCGTCCTTATCACTCTGGAACCTTTCCAGTGATTCTCCCCAGGATCCATTGATACCATCTCACTACAACTAGTGAGAATTCTAACATCCAATCAGATCTATCTCATAGATCCAAAACCCAGGATTTAGTAGGTATCATTTTGATCCTATATGGAGAATCCTTGTGATAAGCGGAGATTGATCGAGCGTAGCATGGGAAACTCCTTCCCTATCAAGAGTATGTCATCCACGTACTCTACGAGGATCGTCAACATATTCCCTACTACCTTTTTGTACATACAAGGTTCATCTACCATTTTGATGAAGTCAAACTCTTTGACTACCACATCAAAACAGATGTTCAAACTCCGCGACGCCTGCTTTATCACATAAAACATCTTGCACACGTTTCCGCTGCTCCCACTGTCTACGAAGCCCTCTGGCTGTGTACTTATAGACGCTCTCTTCCAAATCATCATTTTAGAAAAGCAGTCATGACACCCAACCACCAGATATCGTAGTCATGGTATGTAGCCGTGGCAAGTAGGATCTGGATGGACTTAAGCATAGGCCCCAGAAAAGGTTTCATCATTAGCCATAACTGGTCTATGATGCAAACCTTTAACGAGTCTAGCTTTGAAAGTCTGAACTTTTCCATGTACACCAAGTATTATTCTCAAGATATACTTGCTCCTGACGGGAATTTAACCCTTCGGATAAAGCAACCAAAGTCCATACTTTGTTGGTGTATAAGGATTCCATCTCAGATCGATAAACATCCAGCCATACTTACAGAGTCTCACTCCTGATGGCTAGCTCGAAACTAGTTGGGTCATTATCTCATGATGCAATCCTCGCTCTCACTGTCATAGAGAAACCAAAGTATCTCTCAGTGGGTGAGGAACCCTGCTAGATCGGCGGAGAGGCTGAGGTTCGTTGGAAACAATTGAATCCTTTGGTTCTACCAAATTATCAGCTGCAGTTTGTATAGCTGGAACATTTCCAGTTCTACATAACTGACTTTGCCTCGAGCTTGTCCGGATTTTTCTTTTAGACATAGGCCGGACAACCCTAAATCTTAACTAACTTAAGATATGGGCTCTTCCCTTTCCATATCACATATGAAGTGGTAGGCATCTGATTTGATTGAAACTCTATTCAATAGGTATGCAACTTCTCAAGTGGATAACTCCCAAAAGGAAATTAGAAACTCAGTAGTACTCATCATAGAGCACACCATATCACATAGGGTGCTATTGCTCCGCCCCGATATACCATCGTGCTATGGTGTATACGGAGGAGTAATGCTGAGAGAGAATCTCATTCTCCTTTAGAACAGTCCAGGAATTCCGTGCTCAAGTATTATCCTCCTTGATCTCATCAAAGGACATAATACTTATACCCATTTTTGGTTCTCTACTTCTAACTTATATTCTGTGATTATCTCAAAAGTTTCGGACTTGTGTTTCAACAGGAACATATGTCTGAATCTAAAGAGATCATCAGAGAATGTAATGAAGTACAAAGAACCGGTCCTGGTATGTGTAGACAGGGGACCTTTATACATCAACATATATCATCCCAAGTGATCACTAACTCTTTCTCTGTTTCCATTAAACAGAGCTATGGTCATCTTATCTCTGTGACATGACTGGCAAGTTTCACAAGATGTAAATTCAAACAAATTTAAATATGCATCTATGCGCAACTTAGCTAGTCGGGTCGCATTGATATGACCTAGTCTACAATACCTCAAGAAGGATCCGTTCATTTCTGAACTCTTCCTCTCTTGTGTGTTCCGTATACTAAGAACTGTAGTTTGATTTAGAACATCAATGCTTTTAGATAACGTGCCTGAACCGATCAACTTTTGATATAGGAAATGTTCAAAACATTATCCAACAATAAAAAATTATATCCTTTCTTTACTAATAAAGAGACTGATATGATTTTGTATATCAGGTTCGGTATCTAATAACTTTCGTTCAGAATCAATGTATTTGGAATACAGGGTGACAGTGACCAACAGACTTGGCTGCAACACTTGCACCGTTTTCTGTCTCATGAAACTTATCACCCGTTCTCAGTTCTCTACCTTTCTGTAGCCCTATGTAACAGATTACATATCTGGGATCCTGATCCGGTATCAAATACCCAGGACGTAGAGGATACAGAGAAACAGTTCTTTGTAATGAACATACCCGAAGGAGATGCATCATATGCACTTTCTTCATTTGGGCGGCATAGGAATTCTGGTATTCCCCTATTTCCTGCTCTGTCTTACAACAATTATAAGTTGGAGCGGGACCAACGTTCCCCAGCTCAGTATAACAAGCGGGTTCGGTCAAATATCCGTATTATTATCTTGATTAAGGCGTGACATGGTCTCTACCAGGAGAGAGAGAGAGCAGAAAACACTCAGCGTATGCTCTTGCAAGATCAGATTGGTTATTATTTTATCTAATCAGGATGGCTCCCACTGTTTTTATCAAATCTTCCTTCAAACCTTCAAAGGAAAGACTAGCCGGGATTAATTACACGTTACAAGTTCGCAAATCTTTCAGCCAGGCCAGTGTCGGTACTTTGAGAGAGGTGCCCCGTGCTTTCGCACGGACCTAATTAATGTAAACCTCGTTTTCCCAGAGGCGTAACCTCGTTAACACCTTTCTAGACACCTACTTGATTGGCTAATTGTAATGTGTAAAACTCTCCCAGGAGTAACTCTCACTCGCAGCGGGTATCGGGATCCAACTATCTCATAGAAGGTATGCAATCTCATTGCAAATTTCAACAATTGAAATTCCCGATAATATTTTTCCCCAAGCCTCCTATGACCTTGACAAAGGCCAACAAATCATAGGCTGCTAGTCAAGTTCAACCCGTCATTTCTTGATTGAATTAAACCCACCCGCACGACCCTTGACAAAGGCCAACAAGGTCGTACGACTACCCTAACCCAACCTGCATCATATGCATAAGCAGATAAGCACTAGTTAGCTACCGCACACTACGCCTTGACAAAGGCCAACAAACGCAGCACGAATACTAGCTACTACTTATCTGAAATGACGAAGGGCTACGACAGGTTTTTCTGAAAACCTATTGCGTAATGTACTTGATATCGTTGTAGAATCAAATGATTTTGAAATGGAGTGTTTTCGAGGCTTTTCTAGTTTTGCTAAAGGGGTCACTCCCGGTGAAGGGATCGTCGGCCCTTTCCTCATCGAATAAGGTGCGGGATATATCATATATATCACTGTGCAAAGCAAAAACTCTTAAAAGCAATCAAAAGACAAACCGAGGGTTGTAGCATCTGCCAGTTATTACTAAAGGGGTCACTCCCGGTGAAGGGATCGTCGGCCCTTTCCTCATCGAATAAGGTGCATGATATATCATATATACCGCTGTGCTAGGAAAGAACTGTAGCTACCTGTTTTAATTTTGAAATTCGATTCCACAACATCTTAGGTTTCTTTTTCTTTCATTAATCATATTAATGAAGTCCCATCATTTAAGTTACCTAAACATCACAGATAAATACGACGTACACTTATGCCATCCGTATTCGCCTCTATGTCCCCTCGTGTAACTAACGGCAGAGCGGGGCAGGGCTAGCGCGGGTGTAAAACATAAGTAACGTCTATATAATATATCGAATATACTATATACAGTATCTATCTGAACATATCACATGATCACATCACAGATAACGCAGCAGAAAATATCATATGAAATATTGGATATAATAGGACGTCCGTGTTTTTAATACGAGCCAGTATAAAACACGGATTCTACGATCGTGATGAATAGCCAATCCCACACCCCTAGACCCCTACGAGAGAAGCAAGTAACCTTACCAATTCTAGGGTTAGGAGACCCGGACTCGACTCCTCGAGATGGTCTCCCACTGGACCCTAGAACCCGGTTACTTGTGCTCCTCTCCTTGGGTCTATCCTAGTGCGGAAAAGTAAATAATATACAATGGTGACATCTTCCGCAACCTGGAAGTGACACAATAAAAGAATATTACATACAAGTTTTTACATGGATGAAAATGAAAAACACTCATCTCACATAAAAAAAACCCGGCTATTCAAACACGACGATCCAATATAACATATCGAGCAACACATAACATAACATGTCATCAACGTAAGTAAACATGCGTATCCCAATTGTCGTTGACATATATCAACGAAACCGGCGATGTCACATATTACACTTACGGACACAGAAAAGAAAGTGTAAAACTACAACAGTTGGAATCTGCAACCTCTTTAGACATCGCATGCCTAACAATTATAAACCCCGCATTTTAGTCTTATTATCAAAAACTCTTTTCAATATCAAGTCGGGAAATTCAACAGGATTCCCGACATTCTGATCGAATGCTCGTCGCAAACTTTAGTAGACGGCCGCACCCCCGATACCGTCGACGAAGTGCACCAAGGCGGAACACCGCTGCCGCGAGCACCCGAACGGATGCTTTCGACGACGGGGTTCTCCTACAGTCACTTGGTCGGGGCTATGGGGTGTAGCTGTCTATTAATTTTACCCGGCGAGTATCCGCGTACGCTACGTGATTGCGACGGACTTTTGATCACAACAAAATTCCGTGGCAACCGATCAAGTGAGACTAAAGTGCTATGTTTATAACATTCATATTAGTTATCTCATAACGACTTGTGAATTCCAAATATTGTATCAAATTCCAGAGAAATAGAAAATGTTAAACTTTTCGATCGAACAATCAAACACCCAAGTTTTCCCGAAACAACTCAACACATGAAATAAGTTTAAAAACATTCATTTCATGCCTCAGAACCAACGGTCCAGCCGTAGAAGGGTCAAGCCAACGCCTCACATGTGGCACGCCGTACTGCCCTAAACCCTAAGGTTCAAAGGGCAGTTCAAGACGGTCACATAATAGAGTTAAGGTTTGTTGTCTTCTAGAGGGTCCATCGCGTTACTTGCACTGTTGGAGATAGTGCCCTCAGAGTCAATTATTGGATCACAAGCACGCGATTGCAATGATTGAGGGAGGACCTATCCCGGTAGGACGGTCTTACTCAAGATGATAGTATGCTATCTGATTTATCTTTATCATCATGTACTGCTTTAGGTGACCTTACTGATCACTATTGCACGTTGATAGAGCCCTTAGGATTCTTGCTTGACGGGCAGCAGTATGATGGCGATCATATACGTGGGAGCTGGGGTCTATAAGCACATCCTTAAAAGGTCCCTAGTCGTGGGAGTTTCGAGATTGGGCATCGATACTCTATTAGTAGACTAGTGTATACAGTCGAGACCCCGACGAGGGGCGGTGGCCGGTCTCACAAGCCACTGGTGTCAGTTGGTTCACCTAAGATGTATACAGGTGCTCATTGGGTTATGAGTACACCGGACAGGACTCACCGGGAACCTGCTAGTTGGGATTATACCAGACGTCAGATAGCAGTTCCCTGGTGACATGTGTACAGGTTAGTTCATCGACGTGAGATCGTCATTTGTCTCGTGTGTGTTCTCACTGTACTTTGATTACTACCCTACCACGGCTCAAAGGAGTCGTGCAAACAGGTTTTAGTTGGGTACAGTCCCGAGCCACATGGAGGCAGTGAGCGGATCTGCAGGGGTTCGTCTCTCCCGGTATTGGGGGTGAGGTCGCGCTGTGTCTAGGAGAGCCATTACACAAAGCCCTCGGCCGAGGCAGGAGATTTACTTGTAGGTATTCCAGTAGTATCTCAGGGTGTTCTGGGCTACACTCCGACACGACTTGTACCGCTTTTGGGGGTCTGACTTTTACTAACCCCCTAGGCCCGCCATGCGATACTCATAGACGAACGGACCGGACTGTACGGATATTGTCACTGATAGGCTCAGTAGGGTGTTAGGATGAGTTCGCTCATCGATGTCCCTTTTGGTCAATAGCTGGTAGCCCGTCATGTATGGCTAATACCTCTGACGTGCTAGTTGTTAAATCCACAGCCATATTATTGACGAGTCTTTAGAGTCCACCACACACTCAGTTACTCAAGTTTCGGGCGAAATGCTGTAGAGGCCGTATGGAGATATGGCAGGGTTTGATCAGATACGTGCGGTATTTCACGGATCGTGATCGGACGGATTTTACTAGCCGGCTTTGGTTTAAGTCGGATCCTAGTATTAGACAGTATAGATTTTGTCTCGTTGCATTTGTATTCAGTGGGAATACAAATGCGGGCATGTATATGCAGTAGTGGGGTTTTCCTGTAATTTATTACGGGATCAGTTTTCTGGAGTTGTCAGTTTGCATTCCGTTCCGGCCGGTTTTCCTTTGTTTCTTCACGGCCGGACTTTTGTGATGGAGGGGGTTATTTGCAAGTTTGCAAATAACTTATTGTGGAGGGGTTTCTTGCATTTTTGGCTTCTATCATCATGAGATGCTTTATACATCATGTCTTTGTGATTAGAGTTGATCTTGATTTAGATTTGACCTTGTTATCATTGCCTTTGGATGTGGTCACCCCTTTGCTTTTACTACACTCACCTCCCTTTATGTTTTTGTTATTACCTCCACCATTTTGAGAGGGGGGGGCGGCCATAAGAGAGAGGAGAAAATGAGAGAGTTGTTTTTCTTGGTGTGGGATTTATTCATCTCATTCCTTATGCTTGAAAAATATATACACCTTCATCCTCTCCAAAGTTCTTTCTCTTCTCCATCATCTCTATGGCAACTTCATACCCGCATTGAGACATGCTTTCTACACTACAACCTACAGTACCCTTGGACGCGTCGGCTAGCCAACTTCGCGCCCGAGTTGCCTCGGTCCAGAGGTGGGAGCCCGTAAAAGAAATCGGCTACGTGGTGCCCTTTCCGACGAGGAGATGAAGACCGGAGATTCCGCGGGAGATCGGGACGACGACGAGAAGACCGGAGGACACGGATCACTTGGTATATCTCTCTCCCCATCTCTAGTTATCTATTACAGGTTAATGGTTACGATCCGGGTATATTGTCCGCGGTAGCGCCGGTTCCAAGTAAGGAAAAAATTTTGATTCCGCATTTTGGCCTCGAGTAGAAGGCCGGGGCGCTGCCGTGGCGCAACATGGTATCAGAGCCACGCCATTAACCTAGTCTAGCTTTGTCTAGTATGTTTACATCTTCGATCGAACAAAATTCCAAAACCCGCATTTTCAAAATTCACAGTTTCTGTCGAAATTTTTTTGGGTCCAAAAATTTTTCAGGTTGTTTCAGAATGATGTTCATGGTGTTCTAAGAATTCTGCAAAAATTTGGTGACCTGATTCCGCTTTTCCACTGCGGAACCGCGGCCAAACCCATGCATTGGCCGCGGTTCCGCGGCCATAATATCTCTTCGTGGTGCCAAAATTTTGCAGAGGCTCTTGGACTTTAAAATATGGGTTTTGGGACATTCTTTTTGGGCCCAGATTTTCTGTAAATGCTACAGTAATGCTTGGGGGCCCACATGATAAAATTTGTTCGATCGGATATTTTAAACATGCTAGTTCACAGTATTTACATTATATCTGTGACCGTGAATGTTGATCGATAAATCCTGTCTAACTGCTATAGCCCGGTTAGACGGATTTGCGAACGTGACATTCACGTTGATTTTATGTGTATTGCTGTGTTGTTGCGGATCGGTCGTGGGGGATAGCCTGGATGCAATGTTAGTACAGTTTTGTTTTATTTGTACATTTGATATTGCGGGGCGAGCGTCCGACATGTGGACTGCCGTCACTGCCTGTTTGGATTATTCTTTTGGGGCATGACCAGGTCGAGGTCGATGTACCCGTTGTCTGTATATTTTACTTTCTGTACTAGGATTACCCCGCGGAGGGGTGCACGGATAGCCGGGTTCTAGAGGGCAACAAGCCCGCATCTCATGGTATTGAGACGGAGGGGGCTTTACTCTAGAATTGGCGGGCTATTCGTTGCACTCGTAGGGGGTACAGGTTGACCAAAGGAGGGGTGCCCAAGTTACCTGATCCCGTGATGTGCTGGGTGGTCCATTCACGTTGCTGAAGGGGGCTGCCTCGCTTCAGGTTTTGGCGGGTAACTTGCCGCGCCCGTAGGGGTCTAGGATTTTCATTGCACAGGCTATCCACACGACCAGGGGAACGTCGGGTTTCCGCAGTGGCTCTATGAAACCCGGGGCTTCCAGATATCTGTATTGTTCTGAGATGCTGTACATTTCTGTGATATTGCATTTTATCACGCGTTGAGCGAATATTATATATTGATATATATACTAGTAGATGTTGTATATGTTTTGCATCCGTGCTAGTCCAGTCCCCGCTCTGTCGTTAGTTAAGTAACCTAACGGTGATGACGGGACCCAGTGGCGAATGCGGATGGCATATACGTACATCATTATTTTCGTTCTTTATTGGTGTGATCAATTGATAGGACTGCGTTGATTCGGATCAATGCAAGCTAAACAAACCTATTCTCATGTTGTTGGAACATTTTTCAAAAAGCTGTTATTACAAGAGCGTTCTCTTTTGTTTTGCATCGTGGTATTCGGTTAAGAATATCCAGCACCTCGGTCGACGAGGCAAGGGCCGAGATACCTTCACCGGGAGTGACCTCTTGGACAAAAGTTTTGCGTCAGGGCAATAACTTCACTATAGCTGATTACTTTTGCTTTGCATCGTGGTATTCAGTTGGAATATCCTGCACCTCATTCTACGGGGAAAGAGCCGAGATCCCTTCACCGGGAGTGACCTCTTTAGCAAAGTTTTTCGTCACTATTTTTTTTTAAAAGACTATGCAGTTCCTTCAACGATATCAAGTTCATTACGTTAATGGTTTTTCGCCAAAAACCAGTCGTAGCCCTCCGTCATTTCTTACAGGTATTATTTAGTATTCGTGCTGCGTTTGTTGACTCCGTCAAGGCGTAGTGTACGATAGCTAAGTGGTGCTTGTTTGTTGCATAAATAGGATTGGTTAGGACAGTCGTGCGGCCTTGTTGACTCCGTCAAGGGCACGTACGGGTGGGTTTAATGCAATCAAGATAATGATGGGTTGAACTTGACTAGGACTCTTTGATTTGTTGACTCCGTCAAGGTCACTTGGGTCGTAGGGGTAAAAACACATATCGGGAGTTTCTAAAGAAACTGAAACTTGCCAGGCATGCGCATACCTTCTGGAGTGTGGTGACTTGAGTGGATTCCGTCAAGTTATCATGCGATGATAGTTGGATCCCGATTCCTACTGATGAGTTGGTTTACTCCTCGGGTGATCCCGACTAATTCTTCTTTCAGGTTTGGGGAAGAATTTGATGTTACAGTAGGAGGTTTCCAGATTAGATAAAGTGATAACCATTCTGATCTAGGTTAGAGTGCACGCTGAGTGTTTCTTTTCTCTCTCTCTTTGGCATCGACCATTGACCCGACCCTAGACTATGACTCAGTGACCAAGTTGACCAAACCTTCTTAACACTGGCTTTTGGATTGTCAGAGTTGCAAACCTCATTGCCACTCCTACTTTTACCCTTTTCTCCAGGACACCCCGTATTACTACGAACGTCCACTTCCATTGGATAAAACCATCGTATGGTTAGATATGAACTCGAAGGAATTCGAGGATGGTTTCCGGTTCTGGAGAAAACGAATAGGACTATTCAGTTGTCTTTTCCTTTTTACCTTCTCTCAGATTTCGAGTACTCCTTGGTTTAGGAGTAGTACACCTATTACGTAAATTGTATAGTCTTCTTCCAGACCATAGGCAGGTGCCGACCGGTAGGGAATGAAGAAAGCCAATTAGCCTAAACGGTGTACAGAAAGTATTAAGTTAAGACAAAGAAAGGGATTAGTAAGAGGGCAAAGTAAATTGCGACTGCTATTCATGACCGAACCAAGTATTTCTTCGCCAATCCTAAATCACCTTTGTATTTCTCCAGGACACTCCGTATCACTACGAAGATCCACATATTATTTGGATATTCCATCGTATGGTTATATACGAACTCGAAAGGAACTTGTTCCAGTTCGGGGATGGATTCTGGTTCAGGAGAAATAGGAATAAAGTTTTATGCGGTTGTCTTTTATCTTCACCTTCTCTCGCATTGCGAGTGCTCCTAGGATTAGGACAGTACACCCATTATGCTTATTGGATAGTCTTCTTCCAAACCATAGGCTGGTGCCGAACGGTAGGGAAGGAAGAAAACCATTTGGCCTAAAAGGGTGTGCAGAAGGTAATGACTAAAGACATATAAAGGGATTTTGAGAGATGGCAAAGATTTATACGGTCACAGTTGTGAATCTGGATAATGGAAGAGGCATTACTAGGAATACCGGGATACCCCAACGAAACATTTCAATGTTTCAGTTTCACTGTGTACTGTTAAAAGAAAACTGATTTCCCGATTAGACACTTTCTCCAGGGTATGTACTTACCATACTTGATTCTCACATCTGTATGGTTTTACAGATGATGAGTGGGAGTAAGTTATTGGGAATTAGGTGATCGTCTTCATTATATCGGAATTCGTTGTGATTGGTGATATTTGAGGAAATCGCCTCGGTTGTTTGCCGGACGGCAAATATTTGGTTTTGAATATCCGTTGTAATGCACCAATTTCAAATTGATATATCTGTACGTCTATTTTTATAGAGTGAGATATACCTTTTCGGAATTATGTCGATGACATTTACCTGTATCAGTTGATGGTTAGGTAAGGAGCATTAAACAGCGGTGTAATTCTTCAAAACCATAGTACAGTTTTCAACCTACGACACACAGTGAATGAGTTATTTGACTCAGGGGACTTATATAGAGTATTGTATATTGTCCGGTGTCCATTAGGACAGAGGGGTTGGTCCTCGTAATATATTCGGTTTACTTATGACTTCTCTAGTTCTTAGACAGGTGTTTCGTAGAAACACATGGTCTAAGTTTTGAGAAGTTTTAGGTGTATGAATAAAGTAGAGAACCAAGAGTTGCAAGTATCGGGATTCTTCAAGATGATCGAAGATGTAGATACTTGTGGTGTTCAGTTGATAGTAATGATTAAGAGAACTTGCTTCTCTTTCAGGTTACTCATAATTGGAAGCATTCCTAGGTTGAGTAACGCTGATCGGCCTCCTTCCATTTAATTGACATGCACTGGAGACAGCTGCATGATTTGAATCTGGTTCAATTAAATCAGTGCCTCTGTTTCTGTATTGGATATAGAACAATTCATATCTTGACATTATTAAGATACGGGGAGTTTTCCGGCTTATGCTTAAAACCAGACTCCGGATAACTCAAGGCACGTTTCTGTAATGGCTGTTTGTGGGTTGACCCGGGCTATGATCTGGGTTGACTTTCTACCATCTGGAAGATCAATTGTGATATTGTTCTTAACTCGCCACAGTTTTAAAAGAAATGGTTTTTTTTTCAGAAAACAGTAGTGGGAGTATGGTAGAACTGGAAGTGATTCCAGAACCGCAAACGATTACTGAAGATTTGATAAGAACCTAAAGATTCAATCTGATTTGACATTCCATTTCACATTCCATTGGCCACTCCGCAGATATGGTGGGTAACCTCAGGCACCCAAGAGGTACTTCGGTAGTCTCAAGGACGGTGACAGGGAGGTTCTTATTTACCCAGACTTGCCATTGCTGTTGTTCCAGACTATGAGACCCGGCAGGACAATGAGTATAGCGTCGTTTTAAACTAGCTTTAGAAGTGTGCGTCTATATGACTCTGCCAGAGGGTTGTCGTAGTCAGTGGGAGCAGCGGAAGCATTGGTAGACAGATGGCTTATGTCTATTTATAGACTAAAGCAGAATAGCGGAGATAGATCATCTATTTCTGATATGAAGTCATAGTTTTGACTTCATCAGAATAGGGGATGGATCTGTTAAGAAGGTAGTAGGGTGTGATGTCCTGGTATTTGGATGACATACATAGAGTAAGAAGTGAAATTCCTATACTACGATCGGTTATACTTTGGTCGTCACACAGTGGTTTCTCCACACAGGACTTGGATATTATATCAGACATTCTGATTACTAGATCTATGGTTTTAGATCTAGATTTGGGTGGTTTCCCAATCTGGGTACATAGACAGCATTCTAAAGGAGTTTTAGAATGGACGACTCCTGGCACGGTAGTATACCTGCAGGTTATGGAGTCACCCTCTCTAAAGGTGTCTTACAGACTAAAGGGGAGAGGGATACGCATGATTGGCAGATCACTTGCTTAGGCAATTGAGTCAATCATGAGATGTCAAGTACCACACCAGATGTTCTTCTTGCAGTAGGTGCAATAAGTTGATATTCATCCAATCCTGGAGAAAAATCGGAAGCAGTTTTGGAACATAAGTTGATGTTCTAGGGAATTGATAACGGCAGCCTCCTTTAGGAGACGGTTATCATTCCAGGCTTCCAAGGTGACCTGGCTGATAGAGTGACTGTCAGAGTTATAGTTTTCCCTCTGACGAGGGGCAGTATTTTGGACAGGTTATCCAGGCGGATACTGAGGGAGGCATGGCGCAGGATACTGATTAAGTTCAGTTGACGATACAGTCTAAGAAGTTTGGATTTGGAGTTCATTTATGAACTAGGTCCCATCAGATATCCAGACATATTCTAAGACAGGTATTGCTCATTTCGAGAGATGGCTTTCTCCGCGAACTTGAGATATAGAGAGACATAGAAAGAAACACCACAGCGGATCCACTCACTGAGGCTATTCCTCGAACGCAATAGTTTCGCAAACGAGCTTTGTGAGACTGACTAGTAGAGGAGTCAGGTGTTCGGTATCACACGGGCTGTGAGTACACGAGCGACAACGCAATAATTAGCCTTGAGTGCAAGTGGGAGATTGTTGGAGATAGTGCCCTCAGAGTCAATTATTGGATCACAGGCACGTGATTGCAATGATTGAGGGAGGACCTATCCCGGTAGGACAGTCTTACTTAAGATGATAGTATGCTATCTGGTTTATCTTTATCATCATGTACTGCTTTAGGTGACCTTACTGATCACTATTACACGTTGATAGAGCCCTTAAAATTCTTGCTTGACGGCCAGCAGTATGATGGCGATCATATACGTGGGAGCTGGGGTCTATAAGCACATCCTTAAAAGGTCCCTAGTCGTGGGAGTTTTGAGACTGGGCATCGATATTCCATTAGTAGACTAGTGTATACAGTCGAGACCCCGACGAGGGGCGGTGGCCGGTCTCATAAGCCACTGGTGTCAGTTGGTTCACCTAAGATGTATACAGGTGCTCATTGGGTTATGAGTACACCGGACATGACTCGCCGGGAACCAGCTTGTTGGGATTATACCAGACGTCAGATAGCAGTTCCCTGGTGACATGTGTACAGGTTAGTTCATCAACCTGAGATCGTCATTTGTCTCGTGTGAGTTCCCACTGTACTTTGATTACTACCCTACCACGGCTCAAAGGAGTCGTGCAAACAGGGTTTAGTTGGGTACGGTCCCGAGACACATGGAGGCAGTGAGCAGATCTGCAGGGGTTCGTCTCTCCCTGTATTGGGGGTGAGGTCACGCTGTGTCTAGGAGAGCCATTACACAAAGCCCTCGGCCGAGGCAGGAGATTTACTGGTAGGTATTCCAGTAGTATCTCAGGGTGTTCTGGGCTACACTCCGACACGACTTGTACCGCTTTTGGGGGTCTGATTTTTACCAACCCCCTAGGCCCGCCATGTGATACTCATAGACAAACGGACCGAAGTGTACGTATATTGTCACTGATAGGCTCAGTATGGTGTCAGGATGAGTTCGCTCATCGATGTCCCTTTTGGTCAATAGCTGGTAGCCCGTCACGTATGGCTAATACCTCTGACGTTCTAGTTGTTAAATCCACAGCCATAGTATTGACGAGTCTTTAGAGTCCACCACACACTCAGTTACTCAAGTTTCGGGCGAAACGCTGTAGAGGCCGTATGGAGATATGGCAGGGGTCGATCAGATACGTGCGGTATTGCACGGATCTTGATCGGACGGATTTTACTAGCCGACTTTGGTTTAAGCCGGATCCTAGTATTAGACAGTGTAGATTTTGTCTCGTTGCATTTGTATTTAGTGAGAATACAAATGCGGGCATGTATATGCAGTAGTGGGGTTTTCCTGTAATTTATTACGGGATCAGTTTTTTGGAGTTGCCAGTTTGCATTCCGTTCCGGCCGGTTTTCCTTTGTTTCTTCACGGCCGGACTTTTGTGATGGAGGGGGTTATTTGCAAGTTTGCAAATAACTTATTGTGGATGGGTTTCTTGCATTTGTGGCTTCTATCATCATGAGATGCTTTATACATCATGTCTTTGTGATTAGAGTTGATCTTGATTTAGATTTGACCTTGTTATCATTGCCTTTGGATGTGGTCACCTCTTTGCTTTTACTACACTCACCTCCCTTGATGTTTTTGTTCTTTCCTCCACCATTTTGAGAGGGGGGGCCGGCCACAAGAGAGAGGAGAAAATGAGAGAGTTGTTTTTCTTGGTGTGGGATTTATTCATCTCATTCTTCATGCTTGAAAAATATATACACCTTCATCCTCTCCAAAGTTCTTTCTCTTCTCCATCATCTCTATGGCAACTTCATACCCGCACTGAGACATGCTTTCTACACTACAACCTACAGTACCCTTGGACGCGTCGGCTAGCCAACTTCATGCCCGAGTTGCCTCGGTCCAGAGGTGGGAGCCCGTAAAAGAAATCGGCTACATGGTGCCCTTTCCGACGAGGAGATGAAGACCGGAGATTCCGTGGGAGATCGTGACGACGACGAGAAGACCGGAGGACACGGATCACTCGGTATATCTCTCTCCCCATCTCTAGTTAGCTAGTACAGGTTAATGGTTACGATCCGGGTATATTGTCCGCGGTACCGCCGGTTCCAAGTAAGGAAAAAATTTTGATTCCGCATTTTGGCCTCGAGTAGAAGGCCGGGGCACTGCCGTGGTGCAACATGCACTACTTTGAACGTTCTCAAACTATGGAAAGATCCAACACTTGGAAATTTCCCGACAGGGAAAAAGTGGGTATTTATATCCGGTCGAACTATTCAACATTTTCTAAAATTATCCGGAAAAACACATAGACGCAGTTAAAGTTTTCGATCGAATCATCGAATCCCCAAAAGACCCCAGATTACTCAACTCTTGAGTGAAGATTAAAATTACCCAGAAAACACAGGAGTCCAATAGAAACATTACTGTGCAAAGAATGGTCAACGAAGCAACAGTATGGCCGCGGAACCGCCGCGCCGCGTGGGGTACGGCCGCGGTTCCACGGCGCTTTGATGGAATTAGGACCTCGTTTTGCACAGTAATTCTTATAAAACCCTGCTTATTTTTCTGCATATTTTTAATTAGGAAAAATGCACAGTTTTGAAAAATGTACAGAGAAGGGGTCGGATTAGGGTTTCGTGTTTCGATTGGACCTAAAACATCGTCTACACTTCGCCTAAAGCTCTAGCTAGGCTCTGATACCACTGTAGGGTTCCTAGGCATACTAAAGATGTTCCACAAGGCATCAACCATGCCAATTCAAAATTTTCTATGTGCCGAAGAACCCTAAACTAGATCGTTAACTAGAGGATAGACGAAAGAATGCAAGTTAACAACTTTAACTAAAAGGAAAGTGACTACAACCTTTGTAGATCCGGTCCTCCACTTCCTTAGCTCCGTGATGATGTCCCTCCGCTGCGATCATCGGATCCCGGACTGTAGCGATGGTTTCGTCGAAGAAATGATCGGGCTAGGTCGTCGACTTCGATGCCGAAGAAGATCTACGTCGAGGAAACTCAAGATCAAGCTCCTACTTCACCAAGTCATGAAACTTGTGAAGAAAACACCCTATACTACATGGCAAGTGGTAGAGGATGAAGAAATAGGAAGTGGGTTCACTTTGGATTTAGATTTCTCACTTGAAATCATCAGTTGGAAATTTTCAAGAGGACTTTCTTCTCTTCATGAAGAAGAAGAAGAAGAAGAAGAAAATAAAAAGCATTATCAAAAAATAAAATCCAAGTGATTCTTATCATTTTTGCACCTATGGTTGAGTGTAGAGAATAAACTATGGTTTAGTTAAATGGTTAGGTTAAGTATAAAACAAAATGGTAGACTTTGTTTCAAATATGCATGAAGCATCAAGAAGCTTCTTGCATAAAGACAAAGAAAGCAACCATTCTATTTTAAAAAAATAAATAAGTAAATGAATAAATAAGGTAATGGAAACCCTAACCATTAACTAAACATGGTTTAAAGTAAACAAACACCCAAGTTTGCATGTATCATCAAACATGATACAAACTAGTGCACAAACATATATCTTATATACAATGTGCACATTCAAGTGAGAAAAATAATCTTAAGTGAATCAATACTAGTTAATGTAAAGTAATATATCAAATATATAATTATACATTAAATCATTAAATCAACAATTGATTTAACGATCCGGTCATATCGCATATGACCGACTAATATCCAATGTATCGACTTATCGAATCAATCCTCGATTCGATAACTAGGTTATATCGCATACAACCAATCGATACATTCATCGCGAGAATAGAATACGGTATCACATACACGCATTATTCTCAGTCCCGCACATATCTCATATGCGCTACTATTTCGTTTTGCTTGAGCCAGGAAACCTCTGTGTAGGACTCTAAAGACTCGTCAATACGTCGGCAGCAGGTGATGATCATATCAAACACCCACAAGCCGCCAGCGGTCTGCTAAATGTAACGGCCACCCGGGTATTGAGCGATCAGAAGATCAACGAGCAAGCCCGCTCACACTCCTGTGAATCCAACCAGCAACACTTACCGTACAATCCGGTCTGATCGTCTGATATGTCGCATATCTTGCCTAGGGGTGGTAAACGTCAGACCCCAATAGCTCGATAAGTCGTGTAGATATGAGGTCTATAACAGTTCGAGAAACTACTGGTAACACTTACCAGTAAATCTCAGCAACCCTGGCCAGGGATTTCCGGTTATAGCCAATCGAACACAGCGCAACATCAACTCCCTATACCGGGAGAGACAAATCCCATCCTATCGCTCATTGCCTCCATGTGATTCAGGACTGTACCCAAAAACCATCATTTTGCACGCCCTCTTGGACGTGGTAAAGTGGAAATCAAAGCACAGTGGGAATAACACAAGACTCTATGACGATCTCGGGTCTACAGACTAACCTGTACCAGTGTCACCAGAGAACTGCCATCTGACGTAAGGTATAATACCATCTGAGAGTTCTCGGCGAGTCCGTCCAGTGTACCCAGTCTCCACTGAGCACCCGTATATCATCTCTGATGTCAAACACCAATGGATATGGGATCATCCATCGCCCATCTGTATAGGTTGAGAAGGTATACGCTAGTCTACTCTGGTATATCGATGCCCCGTCTCGATACACCCACGACTAGGGACCTTTAAGGATGTACTTATGGACTACCATGTCCCCACTATAGTATGATCCGCATCATAGTCCAGGTAGTCAAGTACACATCCTAAGGGCTTTACCAACATGTAACAGAGAGACAATCAGTGTACACGTTAAGGTAAAGAGCAACCAGATAGCATACTATCATGTCGAGCAAGAAAGTCCTCCCTATATATGTCCAAGCATCCACTACAATATACATCCTATGTATAGCAATGGCCTCTAGGGCATACATATAACTAACAGTTGAGACGCGAGATCCTAGAGTAGGCACACCAGTCAGCCTTTAGCGTTCATCCAGGTTCCACCAAGATGTACCGTGACTTGAGAAACTTTTACTGGTGGGAAGGGATGAAACGCGATATTTCGGACTTCGTTTCGAGGTGCCTGACTTGTCAGCAAGTCAAGGCTGAGCATCAGAGACCGGCTGGAGAGTTGCTGCCTTTACCCGTTCCGGAGTGGAAATGGGAGCAGATTTCCATGGACTTCGTAGTGGGTCTACCCAGGACCAGTAGAGGTTATGACTCCACTTGGGTGATTGTTGACCGGTTGACGAAAGCGGCTCACTTCCTTCCAGTGAAGACCACTTTCGGTTATGCTCCGTACGCTCAGTTGTACATTGATGAAATTGTGCGTTTGCACGGTGTTCCCACATGCATAGTATCCGACAGAGGCACCTAGTTTACTAGCCGTCTTTGGCAGAAGCTTCAAGAAGCTTTGGGTACCCGATTGAGTTTTAGCACCGCTTTTCATCCACAGACCTATAGTCAGTCGGAGCGGACTATTCAGACTCTGGAGGATATGCTCCGTGCATGTGTGCTTGATTTTGGTGGCAGTTGGGATCGTCCCTTGTCGTTGATTGTGTTCTCCTACAGCAACAGCTTTCAGGAGACTATTCAGATGACACCTTTTGAGGGTTTATATTGTAGGAGGTGTCGATCGCCAGTCTGTTGGACAGAGCATAGTGAGAGTCTAGTTTTGGGACCCCAGCTAGTTCAGTAGACTACGAAGAAGATCCTGCTGATTCAGGACAGGATGAGAGCAGCACAGTGCAGGCAGAAGTCTTATGCCGACTGTCGTCATCCCAGACTTGAGTTCGCGGTAGGGGATCATGTATTCCTGAGGATTTCTCTGATGAAGGGCGTTATGCAATTTGGGAAGAGGGGGAAGCTCAGTCCCAGATTTGTAGGTTCTTTCGAGATCCTTGAACGAATGGGTTCTGTTGCTTATCGTTTGGAACTCCGGCCCAGTTTTCCGAATGTTCACCCTGTTTTCCATATGTCGATGCTTCGTAGATACCTTCATGATCCTTCTCACATGATTCAGCATGAGACCGTTCAGCTTGAGCGCAATCTTTCGTTCTCCAAGCAGCCGATAGTTATTTTGGATCGGCAGGTGAAGAAACTTCGGTCAAAGGTCTTGCTGTCTGTGAAGGTTCTTTGGCGTAGCCCTACTAACGAGGAGATCACTTGGGAGGCCGAGAGCGTGATGCGGAAGAAATTCCCTCATCTCTTTGAAGGTACGCTTAGTATGAAATTTTAGTTCGGGGACCGAATTTCTATAAGAGGGAGATTGTAACGTTTAAGAAATCGTTTGCGAATTTGTCCATTTTAGGGTAAGTTTGTCGGTATTTTCCGTTTTAACCCGACTGTGATTGAACGACCATATAGACTTTCCAGCACCTAGTTTAGCTAAAATAAAGCTAGTGCGCAATCTTTGGGGGTATATGGGACGTTTTGGTTCAATTTGAATTTTTCCAAATTTTAATATTATTTTAATGCGGTATTCACATTTTGGGAAAACTTCTCTTTTGTATCTTTTCTTCAATTATTCTTGGGAAAACCAAACCCACATAATATCTAGATTCATTGTGTGGACTAGGGATTTAAGAGTTAAAGAAAAAGAAAAGAAAAAAAAAGATATTCAAGGTGCATGCATGTCTGCATATGTGTGTGTGAATGCATTTAATTGCATTTAATGTTGGAAATTGCTAGGTAATTCCAGACAAAAACCCTCCCCTCCCTCACTTGGCCGAATCCCTCTCTCTCTACTGCCCTTAATCATTTCACTTTCATATTTCATCAATCCAAACTCAAAAATTCTCCCAAATTCCCAAATAAATCCCAAAAATACAACAAGTCCTTGTTTTTGCTCATTGATCACTTGGAGCTAGGGAAAGCTTGGATCTTGTGAGCAAGATTGTTAGGTATAATCCCTACACTGTTAATTAGGAGTTTGTATATTGTTTTGCTCGTTGGTTGTAACGTAGAACGCTTTTTATCTCGATTAGTGCAATATCGGGTTTTTAATATCTTTTTTAGATCTTTTATATCTGCTGTGACCTGGAAAATTTAGTGAGTGACCAAACAAAATTATAGAGATGTACTAGGGACCCTGGAGCATCACCTGAGAGACGAGGACCACCCCACCGGCCGGGGCCGGCGACCCCTAAGGCGAATTCCGGCGACGCCGGTTGTGTAGGAGGGTGTTGGGGTTTGGGTTCTGTGGGTAGTTGTCTGCTGTTGGTCAGGGGTGTTTGGTACTGTTTACTTTTTAATAATTTTGGTATGCAAAATCTGGGATCGTTTACCTATAATCTAGTGTTTTGAATCCGCGTGTTACGTGTTGCGACACGAATCGTGATCTTGTGCTTCTGTTGTACTCAGTTTGGTTTAGTAGTATCGCAGCGCACGTTAGCCACTAGACGTACACTCGCGAGTTAGTTTAGTGTTGGTACGTTATTTAATACGTAGTTTTACGTTATATTGGTCAATTTTTGAGATGTTTGCACTATTTCTTGTGTTTGTGAAAATATAGCGTCGCAAGCGGGGACTTCGGACGCTGTGAACAAGGGGAAGCAGGTGGTAGGATTTTCATAGCTTGAGACCATTGGTGAGTAGATTTAATATCTACAGGGAAATCGCCCGTATGGCGTTATGCATCGGGACGAATATGATATGATAGCTGTATGTATTTGCATATTAGTTACTTTCATATGAATGTCATTGCATAGCATTACCTGTTGTACTTGACTTGCACCTTTACATATAACACATTACTGACGGTTCATATTGCACAAGCACTAAATTGTATGCTATACCCATACCGTCTGTAATTGCCATGACACGCACAAACACCTACATACGTGATATGGTAGTAGATAGGTCTCACGTCCTGAAAGTACGGAACATGACCGGCACTTAAACTACGAAACGTCTCGAGGCGTACTTAGTCCAAGTAAGAAGAAAACCCAGAAATCCAAACCAAGAAATGTAGTAGAGTGAAGGAAAACCAATTTAAATCAAGTATTTTTAATTGCATATGCCGAATTATGCGTTTTTAAAAACATCAAATATTTACTGAAAATTTCGGCAGAGTCTCCTTTGTAAATACTGGTCCCCAAAAGG
Source organism: Agapanthus africanus (assembly GCA_030015575.1). Taxonomy (NCBI): domain Eukaryota; kingdom Viridiplantae; phylum Streptophyta; class Magnoliopsida; order Asparagales; family Amaryllidaceae; genus Agapanthus; species Agapanthus africanus. The sequence continues at coordinate 281,405,289 of JASDDO010000022.1, forward strand.
GATACAACATGAATAGTATACGAAATCAATAAAAGGCATCCCCAAGCGGGAGCTAGCTCTTCGTCAATCGACGGTCACAACCACACAAGCAATATAATATACAACGCCAAGGGCGAGGATCAAAACTCAAAAGGAAACTCAATACAATAAGAAATCCATAGAAATATAACGCGCGACTCTAAGGTCGAAAGAATAACATCACTGGTCTCTATCTCAAAAATAAATACATGTTTGGTTGATGGAACTTCTAGATACAACAGAGTAATAATATACAAGGTATATAATGAGGGGTACGATACAAATAAACCCACCTACTAGCAAATCACCCGGAAATGGAAGTAGTGCCAGCAAAGCCGTAATGAAACCTGTACAGCAAAACCTGCAAGAAATTGTGGCACAACGGGGGTGAGTTGCCAACTCGTGAGTAGAAAAACATCTACGAACAGAAACCGCATGAACAACGCAATCCTAGGTCATAAGATCATAATATATCCTCAAATATATAACATGCAGCCTATAACGATGGCTACGGTGAATATCTAACCCGGGTGTAATCCAAAGTGCCCATGTCAGTGCCTCAGGTAGCAATATATCATATGTATGATGTATGAATGAATGAAACAGAATCCATGTACTGAAGAAAACTGCTTTCATAAATTAGTGAGATTTTTGTATCTTTTTTTAAAAAAAAACGAGGTATCATAAATGAATCAGCATAAACAGTGCCTAGCATCGACACAAAACAAATATCCAAATATCTCAATATCTCTGTGTCGCAATCTCTGTACCTCAATATCTCAAATATCTCTGTATGTATCAATCTCACTATCTAGGACGCCGTCAGTCCAAACCGGCCCCTACCATCAATCTCAAGACCACGACGGTATCCTCCGGATATCCGACTCGTCAGGTAAAATCACCGGTCGGTAGTGTTCCCCTGCCAGGCTCAACGACATCATCTGCGATCTTCTTTCCCCGGGGTACCGTACCGCGTCCACCATGTACCCAAAACGGTTCTTCCATCTCCTCGAACTCGGGTCTCGAAATCCATCAGCAAAACTCATGGTGGACGACTCATACCTCATGGGAAAACCGCACTTTTTATTTAAAAAGAGAGAGAAAAGGTTCATTTATGTTTTTACGGTTTTCCTCCAAATCCAAGAAATCTCATGAAATCCGAATCCAAGTCATCGATAGCATGTAAACAGTAAATATAGGCATGAAAATCCATGAATGCGGCACAACAGTGAATAATAACATGCATGAAGTAGCAAGCAATAACTACAATGTCTAAACTAGAATATAAGGAAAGTACACTAATATCATGTCTAAACTATTAGCTAACAACCTATGTCAATGAAATAGTATTTTCTAAAGTGTTCGTGACATGGGCAATTACCGATGAAGATGTGTGTGAGCCGGCAAGTAAGTGTACGTGGTACATACGCGTCATCGGTAATGGTGCTGGTGTCCTAACAACATGATATCAACAATAGAATGTGAATCATAATGCAAGCAGGCGATGCAGAGCGAACAATAAAAATGAGCGGGAGCTGAATACTAGACACAAGAACAAATAATATGGGCTATCAACTACACTAAACTATACGACTAAGCTGTCAAGCTAAACTAAAGGTAAGGAAGCCGTCTAATGTCTGAGTCGATACATATGTATATATAAATATTAGTCGGTGATCCCGCCTCGATAATATCACATCCGATACCATATCTATAATAAGACATTCCCAAGTCAAGTGTGCGGATCAAACATCAATATATAGCTCGTACGTAAATCCGTCGTACGGCATCCCCAAATCTGGGTACAGGTCAGTATCACATTCATCAAATTAATCATTCGGTATCCTCTTTATCAAAGATCATAATCCGGGGTACTGATCTACGTCTTGTTCAATACTAATATCATCAATCTAATCATGATCTGACTGCTGATCTACAACCTTATACAAACCGATATCATCATCATATATCGTCATAAAGAGGTATACATCGCCTAATGCGACCTATTATGAATATCTTAACATATCTTATCTCATATCACGATCACATGTTAACCATTCAATGTATAACACTATTCACATGTATCGTCATCCCAAGATCCGCTATAACATCAGGACATATCTCAAATACGAATCCAGCTATATCACCGATCTCACGGTCTCAAATCAATCTCATCGACTCACCTAAAATCCCAAACACTATCCTCAAATCCAGTATGTGAACACATAGTCCCATACCCATGTGAGCACATAAATACATATTCCCGTATAAGCACAAATGAAAGAAGAATGTATGCAAGTATGGGTGTGTGTATGTGTGGTGCAACCACTACTCTAGGGTTTCGCAACACTAAACCTATCCAATCATACCTAAAATCTATCTTTATCATCAATAAACTCAACAATATATAATCAATATATATGTGTGTATACGTATTCGTATACATCACCACGAACTGCGGGGGTGCTATACGACATCCACCCGACTTCTCCACGTAGATATAAATCTACTCACCTGGTTCTCGCTCGCCGGTGCCGACGTCGCCACGCGCTTGCTTGTCGTCTCGAAGTCCACATGGGATACCTACATATCATAACGTACCGTATCGCATTAAAACCAAATTCGAAATCGAAACAGCATACTAAAATCAAATCGGCACGCGTATCACGCATAGGTCAAAACCTATCGCCTACGCATCCAAGAATAGCCAAACTAACTCTCGATGTCGATGTACAAACATCAACCCATCGAGAAAAACCCAAACACACTCATTTGCACATTCACGAACACTAATTATAATATAAAATAGATTAAAATTCACAAAAACCCTAAACTCGCTTTAAAAGTCATTTTCCCAAAAACCTTAGCAAGCAAAATTTACCGTTTTAGTACAAAACTTGACGTTTTAACACAACTAATGGCCATAATATTCACTAAATATTATAACTAAGTCATACAAACCCTAATTAGATTTTTTGTCTCATCAACTTCATTAAACCCCAAAACCTAGTTTACAATAGCTTAATTAGCAAAATTTTGAAATAACAATTTGTATCTTGCTACAAGGTTTGGTTTTAGTACTCCATTAACATGTTAATCTGCTCATTAAAACCATAATTTAATGGTAGAAACCCTCATCATAATTTATCTCACCAATAAAAATTATTTATAAAAATCTAGTTTACAAAATTGTACCATTAATACCATTTAAAAGTAACACTTAACCAATTAACAACTAGTTTGCAAAATTTAACAACTAGCCTAAATTTTACATGCCCTAATAAGTCAAACTACATGTTGTGACCCCAAATGGTGAGGTAAAACCCTAAGTAGAATTTTAGAAACCCTTCTCATGAAGGTTAAACCTTGCAATAGAACCCATAATTGACATCTAATTTAGATGAATTAAAGTAATAACAAACAATTAATAAAAGAGTAAAAAAATTTTACCTCATGAACCATGGATCAAACATATAACTTGACCTCCAAATTGAAATCTTTGCACCAAGATCCATGCTAGGTGGGCTAAGGGAAAATGGGTAGGGGTTGGATTTGAGTTTTAATTTGAATTTTTATTGAAATTTGATGAATTTTGATGGGAAAGAGATGGGAATTTTTTTGTGGCTGAACAAGGGGAGCTTGGCCAGATTCTTGAGGTGGAGGAGAGAGAGTGAGGTGAGGAATAACAAGTGAGGAAAGTCCAAGTCAACACAAAAGTCAAAAGTCCATACTCATTTATCTATTTCTTTCATTTCCCTTTTCTTTTCATTTGTTTTGCTTCTCTCATTTTTAAATGGGAACTTGGGTAATGGACTGCCATGGGCTCAGCCAAGGAGGGGAAATTGGGTTTGTGTGGGTGAGGGAAAAATAATAAATGATATACCCCAATTTCCATTAACACTAATTTCACTAATCAAGCCATTTTTCTTCGATATTTTCTAAACCGTTTTGGCAAACTATTTCATTTCAGAAAAAATATTTTACAAGTCAGTTTAGTGTGTCATGAATTATAAAATTTGTATCAACCCATTCCAATTTGTAATTTTCCCTAATTAAATGTATTAGTGACGGCTTAAAATAATATTAAAATAATTAATTTCGGAAATTTTTTCAGAAAATTTGAAATTTTACCAGTGGCTCAATAAACACCAAATACTAGCAATTACATAGCTAGAATATTATATTTAATTTTATAATAAAGATATTTGTATTTTGAATTTTTACAGAAAACCCCCTTATTTTACCTATTTTCCGAAATTTCACCGAAACGATTTTCAAAACGTTACAATAGGAATGATTGGAGTAGTAACTCTTATTCTATTGTGCATATGAAATATTGGGGGCGCATACATACGTGATATCGCATTGGGCAGGAATAGTTGAGGTAGTGACCCTTATTCCACTTCACATATATTTTACTATAGCTACTTGTACATCATGCATACATATTGACATATACACCACATACTCAATTTCAGTTACATGTACACCATGCACACATAGTGACATGTATACCGCATATGTTTGCTACAGTTGTATATACCCTAAGAGGTATTGTTCTGATATGTGATATTGAGTTGTTGATCATTGCGTTTATGAAATGCATCATACCCACTTGCTTACATATAGATACTTAGACCTTGCTACAATTACATGTACACCTTATATGATGCTGCATTTGTTTTCGGAGGATTTTTGGGAACCGCATGATATGTTTTAAAGCTATATTCAATTTAAAGAGCGGTTTTCCCTTGATATGCTCATATTGTTGTCTTATGTTGCAAATGTCGGTTTTCATGGATTTACGCATTGAGATATGGATTTCATATGATTTATGGATTTGAGAACCGTGGGGGTATTTCAAGAAAACTATGTATTGTTTGAAAACCCGGTTTCTCTTGATATGATATTTCAGTGCGTCCACCATGTGATTTCTCGGTTCTGAAATTTGGCTTGTGATACCCGATTCGAGGAGCGGGAGGCACCGTCTGCGGGTACATGGTGGACCCGGTATGGTACCCCGGGGCGAGTGGTGATTTCGTGGTGTAGACGATAAGCCTGGCGGTGGGACCACTACCTACCGATGATAGTATTTGGACTTGGCGGTTATCGTAGGGATACCGACCGGAGTGATTTACGACATATCGTCAGGGCCAGTCGTGGTGACAGTGCCTGAGTTATGAGGATTTACGTGTCGATGCTAGACACGGGTTTCATGATGTTTCGAGTGTCGGTGTTAGATACTCAGGTTTTCATGATTTTTACGTATCGTCGGTGGACATACGTAGTTGATATCCTTATATATATACATACTTATAGGTACATGTTTACATGATGTTTCGGGTGTCAATGATAGACACTCAGGTTCCATGAGAATTACAGGATGTGAGGGCCGATCTGAGGATGCGGTGCCTGAGGATTTGGGATTTGATGTGTCAGTGAGGGACACTGGTGTTTTTCTATGCTGATGTTTTTGCATGAGATTTTATATTATATCATCCCACACTCAGGATTATGTTGATATGCATTGCTTCATGTAGTTGTAGTACCCTGATAATGTACCTTTACATGATTGTTGCATATTCACTTATCATACTTATGCTATCGGATTACATGTGATAGATAGATCGTTGTTCGTGCATACTTGCAATTACAGTATGATGTTAATTACTATTCATGAGTTGGCAACTCACCCCCGTTTTGCCACAGTGTTTTGCAGGACTTACCCTCAGAGTAGTCGCGGAAGGGCGTCTTATCATCACTACCTTTGTGGATACCGCTACGTTTGGCTGTGAGGCCTGTGCTTTAGGTGGGTTTACGGTTATCTGTTTGTACATTGTATATCTTTTTTGTTGGATCTAGTATTCTCCATCTACTACTGTTTGTATTATTGGTGACTTTGGGTGTCGTGCTCGTGGGAGCCGGCTATGTTGAAAAGTTTTACCTCTTTATGTAGTTCCCCTTTATATTCTTCGCTTCGGCATCGTATTTATATCTTATGGTGGTTTTCTCCGCCGTTGGGCGTGATTTGCTCCCATTTGGGATGCTTTATATTTTATCTATGTTGTACCCATTTTCGGGGCTAGTTTTTACAAAGGAGGTGCTGCCGAAATTTTTAAGAAAGAAAACTAGAGTTAGAGATTTTACTTGTAATTTTCCAAATTTTAAAACTATGTTTTTCTCCGTTGATCCAGATTTGAGTGGTTTAGATTTCTGGGTTTCGGCTTACTTGAGTTGCGTACGCCTGTAGATATTACGTAGTTTAAGTGCCGGTTACGGGCCAAATTTTGGGTCGTGATAGATCTCCCGGCGATCTACAATCTCCCTGATCAGGTGGTACCGCCTCAAAATGTGCCTGGACTTCTGATGGGACCTGGGTTCCTTCGCTAAAGCTATAGCGCCGTTGTTGTCACAATACAGCGGTATTGGATCAACAATGGTAGGAACCACCTGAAGCTCTGTGAGGAACTTTGTCACGTCCCGAAAGTACGGAATATGACCGGCACTTAAACCACGAATGTCTCAAGGTGTACGTATTCTAAGTAAGCCGAAAACCCAAAAATCCAAACCAAGAAAAGTAGTAGAGTGTAGGAAAAACCATTTTAAATCAAATAGTTTGCAACATATGCCGAAATTTGCATTTTAAAATCATAAGTCTTTTCTAAAAATTTCGGCAGAGTTTCCTTTGTAAAAACTGACCGCAAACGGGTACAAAACCTGATAAAGCATATATAATGAAAATTGCATCCCCAAGCGGGAGCTAGCTCTTCGTCAATCGACGGTCACAACCACGCAAGCAATATAATATACAACGCCGAAAGGCGAGGATCACAACAGAAAAGGAAACTCAAAACAGCAAGAAATCCACAGAAATACAACGCACGACTCTAAAGTCGAAAGAATAAACAACACTGGTCTTTATCTCAAAATAAATACATGTTTGGTTGATGGAACTTCTTGATACAACTGAATAATAATATATACAAAGTATACTGATGGATACGAAACAATAAACCCACCTACTAGCAAATCACCAGGAAATGGAAGTAGTGCCAAAAAAACCGTAATGAAACCTGTACGGCAAAACCTGCAAGAAACTGTGGCACAACGTGGGTGAGTTGCCAACTCGTGAGTACAAAACATCTACGAACAGAAATCGCATGAACAACGCAATCCTAGGTCATATGATCACAATATATCCTCAAATGTAAAACCAGCAGCCTATAACAATGGCTAGGGTAAATATCTAACCCAAGTGCGATCCCATATGCCCGTGTCAGTGCCTCAGGTAGAAATATATCATATGGATGATGTATGAATGCATGAAAACAGAATACATGTACTAAAAAAACTGCTTTCATAATTTAGTGAGATTTCCTTTGTATTTTTAAAATGAGGTATCATAATGAAATCAGCATAAACAGTGTCTAGCATCGACACAAAACATAAATCTCAATGTCTCAAAATCTCAGGCTCCGGCTATCCGGACTGGCCTGTATCATCAAATCTCAGTACCTCAATATCTCGAAATATCAATGTCTCAGTCTCAATATCTAGGGCGCCGTCAGTCCAGACCGACCCGTACCATCCATCTCAAGACCACGACGGTATCCTCCGGATGTGATATCCGATGCGTCGGGTAAAATCACCGGTAGGTAGTCTCCCCATGTCAGGCTCACATCGTCATCACCACGCGCTTCTTGCCCCGGGGTACCTTACCGGGTCCACCATGTACCCGAAACGGTTCATCCATCTCCTCAAATCGGGTCTCAAAATCCATCAACAAACTTATGGTGGACGCTGAAATATCGTATCAAAGGTAACCGGGTTTTTAAAACATTTACATAATCTCTTTGAAATACCCCCGGTTCCCAAATCCAGAAATATCATAGAAACAACATATCTCAATGCGCATAATCAGAATGCAATGATGTATGTGACATATACATGATATGCAAGTATAACAGTGAATAATAACATGCATGAGGTAGCAAGTAATAACTACAATGTCTAAACTAGCAAATAAGGCAGGTACACTAATGTCATGTCTAAACTATTAGCTAACAACCTATGTCAATGAAATAGTAGTTTGAGCCGGCAAGTAAGTGTACGTGACATGGAAATTACTGATGAAGATGTGTTTGAGCCGGCAAGTAAGTGTACGTGGTACATACACATCATCGGTAATGGTGCTGGTGTCCTAACAACATAATATCAACAATGCAATATGAAATCACAATATAAATATACGATGCGGAGCGAACAGCAATAATGAGCGGGAGCTAAATTCTAGACACAAAGATAACAATCTGCATTTAATGTAAAATGGGTCATACAGCTACACTGAACTATACGGCCGAGCTAACAAACTATACTAAAGGTAAGGAAGCCGCCTAACTTCTGAGTCGATATATATATATATATATTAGTCGGTGATCCCGCCTCGATAATATCACATCCGATACCATATCTATAATCAGGTATTCCCAAGTCAAGAGTGCGGATCAAACATCAATATATAGCTCGTACGTAAATCCGTCGTACGACATCCCAAATCTGGGTACGGGTCAATATCACATTCATCATATTATTCATCTGGTATCCTCTTTATCAAAGATCATAATCTGGGTACTGACCTACGTCTAGTACAATACTAATATCATCAATATAATCATGATCTGACCACTGATCGACAGTCTTGTACAAACCGATATCATCACCACATATCATCATCGAGAAGTATACATCGCCCAATGCGGCCTATCATAAACATCCTAACATATCATATCTCATATCACGATCACATGTCGACCATTTTATTTATATCACTATTCACATGGTATCGTCCTCCAAAGATCCGCTAAAACATCAGGACATATCTCAAATACGAATCCTGCCATATCACCGATATCATAATCTCAAATCAAATCTCATCGACCCGTCTCAATCCCGAGTATCATCCTCAAATCCAGTACATGAACACATAGTCCCATACCCTTATGAGCACATAACTATATATAATCCTATATAAGCACATATGAAAGAAGAAAGAATGCAAGTATGGGTGTGTGTGTGTATGTGTGGTGCAACCACTATTCTAGGGTTTCGTAACACTAAACCAATCCAATCACACCAAATATCCATATTTATCATCAATAAACTCAAACAACATATAATAAGTGCATCTGTGTATACGTATCGGTATACATCACCACGAACTGCGGGGGTGCTATACGCCATCTACCCGACTTCTCCCCATAGATATAAATCTACTCACCTTGCTTCTCGTGTGCCGATACCGATGCCGCCATCTTTATCTTCAACGCCTCGACATCATGTGGGGTACCTACAAGGATATCACAAATGCTAAAGCACATGAAAATCACATCGAAAACCAAAACGGCATACGCTACGCCCATAGGTACAAACCTATAATCTCGCATGCAAACACGACCAATAACCCTTTGTCGTTGACGTTCAAACGCCATTCGACAGAAACGAATCATCAAATACCAAAATCCATGCTAAAAAAAGTCGTAAATCAAGCGACAACTCAAGAAAACTAACCCAGATTTTACCCTAAATGGAATCAGACAAAATTGCACATACCCAAGGTCAAATCTACTGGAAATAGGGCCCTGAACCAAAAACGAGGGGGTTCCAACCGGCTCTGGCCACAATTTGCGGCCAGAGGGATTAAATCAGTGGCCAAGTTAATGGGTTAGGGGCAGGGGCTTTGGGTGGTGGTTCCTATGTGCCTGCACATCTCTCAGTCAAGTCAATTTTATTTTCAGGTGTCTCAGGTTAAAGCAGATTTCTAAAAACAGTCACAGAATCACAGTTTTTCCCGATATCGATTCACTAAATCCGTATTCTGGGTTTTATGTCAGGTTTGGCTCCAAAATAACATCACCCCAGGGGTTCTATGGTCACAACAAGCCTCAATTTCACCTTTGATTTCAGATCCACCCTAAACCCTAACTTGAAATCCCTCAAGTCCAACAAACGACACAATATCGACATGAAACTAGTATTGATGCACAAGGAATTGAAATACTAAGCTTATGGTGCAGAAATTGTAGGGTTCCTAGGCACTCTTGTGAAGGTTCAAAAGGCATCAAACATGCCCGGATAAAAATTCAGACGTGCCGAACAACCCAAAGCCGGGATCTTTACTAGATTATTAGGGTTTAACATGCAAGATGATAACTTTTATCTAAGTGTGAGGGATTACAACCTTTGTAGTCCGCTCCTTCGCTTCATATGCTCCGAGTAGAAGTCCCTTTGCCGCGATCCACGATCTCCCGGACTCATGAGAGGCTCCACGACTCGAACGATCCATGCTAGCTTGAAGTGTTCCAAATCTCCGATGATCTACGTCGAAGTTGCAAAGACTCAAGCTTTCTTACTCTAAAGAGATGAACACACTAATCTCATGGGCTAGATGAGATGAGGATGAGAGAGTAGTATTTTTTCTTTCTTTTTAAATCATTTTCTCTTATTTATTCATCACATAAAGAAAATCAAGTAAGCTTTTATCAAGAGAGAAGAAGATGATAATGGAAAATGAATAATAAGATTAATCCTTTTGTGATGAATAGAATGGAAGATATATGATTGATTTATAAACCATTGTCAAGGATGAGTGGCTAAGATTTAGTAGAGAATAAACTAGAGTTAGGGTTTGGTTGGGTTAAGAATGTGTCATCCAAAAATATCTTAAGAATGACAAAAGAAAAAGCTTCTAGAAGGTGCATGAAGCATCTAACCCTAATCAAACCCTAACCTCAATTAATCATCCTTAAACATGTTTAACAATTAATCATATCATGTCACAATAATATATATCACATATATATTATATATTTGCAACAAAAGAAAATAATACAATTAACATATATCGCATATATATCAATGTATCATCCAATGAGAAAATGAAATAATAAAGCGAGCCAATATTAGATAATGTAATAATATATCATATATATTATTATACATTAAATCATCGAATCAACACTTGATCCGACGATCCGGCTATATCGAATATTACCGACTAATATATCAGTACCGATTCATCGAATCAACACTTGATCCGATGTCCCGGTTCATATCTAAATATCGCGAGAATATAATACGGTATCTCGTATCGCATTATTCTCGGTCCTGCACATATCACATATGTGCCTCTACTCCGTTTCTCCTGAGCCAAGAAACCTCTGTGTAGGACTCTAAAGAATCGTCAATACGCCCGTAGCAGGTGATGATCATATCAAACACCCACAAGCTGCAAGCGGTCAGCTAAACGTAACAGCCACCCAGGTATTGAGCGATCAGAAGATCAACAAGCTAGCTTGTGCGTTCTCCTGTGAATCCAATCAGTAACACTCCCGTACAGTCCGGTCTGTTCGTCTGATATGTCGCATATCAAGTCTAGGGGTGGTATACGTCAGACCCCAGTAACCGATAAGTCGTGTCGATGTGTGGCTCATAACGGGTCGAGAAACTACTAGTAACACTTACCAGTAAATCTCTATATCAGCCCTGGCCAGGGACTTTCAGTTATAGCCAATCGAACACAGCACAACATCAACTCCCTATACCGGGAGAGACGAATCCCCTCCTATCGCTCATTGCCTCCATGTGATTCGGGACTGTACCCAAAAGCCACCGTTTTGCACGCCCTCTTGGATGTGGTAAGGTGGAAATCAAAGCACAGTGGGAATCACACAAGACTCTATGACGATCTCGGGTCTACAGACTACCCTGTACCACTGTCACCGGAGAACTGCCATCTGACGTGTGGTATATCACCATCTGGGAGTTATCGGCGAGTCCGTCCAGTGTACCCAGTCTCCACTCTGCACCCGTACACCATCTCTGATGTCAAACACCGATGGATATGGGATCATCCATCACCCATCATATGGGTCAAGATGCGTATACGCTAGTCTACTCTGGTGTATCGATGCCCTGTCTCGATATACCCTCGACTAGGAACAGTTATAGGATGTACTCATCGACTACCGTGGCCCCACTAGTATGATCTCATCATAGTCCCAATAGTCGAGTACAGATCCTAAGGGCTTTATCAACATATGAGAGAAAAACAGTAAACCAATACAAGTCAACATGTTAAGATAAAGTGAAACCAAATAGCATACTATCATGACGAGCAAGAAAGCCATCTCTATATATATCCAAGCATCCATTATAATATACATCATATGTACTACAATGGCCTCTAGGGCATATACATAACTAACAGAAATTACCTCCTTTGGCAACTCAAGAAAATTCTTGAGTTGCTCAAAGTCCTCCAAATCCATTCCTTCTAGGTCCAATGTGTAGCTAGTGAGCATGGGAGCAATTTTTGTGAAATGGTAATAGGGTTTTGGGGTTGTACTCATGGTAGATTTAGGGTTTGAAGAGGGAGGAGGAAGAAGAGGGAGGGGCTGCAGCAGCAAGGGAAGGAGAGGAGAGAGAATGAGAAGGGGAGAATGATGGGGGAGCATGGGTCAAAAGTGGTTTGACCTAGTCTTTCTCTCTCTTCATCATACTTTACTTTTTCTTTTCCTTTTTCTTTTTCCTTTATTTAATCTCACATAATGGTAACCCTAGGCCACCATCTACCCACAACATGTAAGAAAATGCAACAAGTGTGGAAAAATGATAATGTGCTTGTTTTGCTCCAAAAATGCTAAAAAAACCGATTAGCGACTTTTAGCACTAAAATAGCATATAACTAACCAAAAAAACTTTAAAATGGCATAATCCCATAAAATACCCTATTTTAGAATTTTCCATAATTTTTCCAAAATTTCCCCCATTTATCGGTATTTAATTATACCGAAATATTAAAATATTCATTAAAATAATATTAAATTATAAAAATTCCCCAAAAAAATAATATTTTATTTTTTTTGAAATGTTACAATCTTACCCCCTTAAAGAAATTCGGTCCCCGAATTTAAATTTAAACCCCCAATTTCTAAAACATTTCATTAAAATGTCCAAGTCGTCGGGGCTCCGAAATCATCAATACATAAAACGCATCATAGCGCAATGCATGCGCATGAGAAATGAGCAGATAACTCAAAATCGAACTCCATCAAGCGTCCCGCAATCATCGGAGTCAAGGTAAAGACACGAATGCCAAATCTATAAGAAGACCAATATGATATAAGTCAGAACTATACATGTAAATATCAAATCTATATGTGTAAATATCTAAAGGTAATGCATGCCAAATCCTTTAAAACCGCTGTGCAATACGCATAACACTGCACAGTGGCGGACGTCTATCATAAGAAAATAACCATATACGTATATATCTTTTGTTTAATAGGTACGTTCCGCCGTTTTGAAAACAATTTAGAAGGGTTCCCTTGTTTTAAACGTTTCATGTCATATCAGACAGACACATAGGTAAATACTGAGACTATAGCTCGCTTTTTGGAAATCCCTTCGATAACTATCAATGCATGCAAAATATACTGAGGTACTATCATCTGACTCGTCCTGCTCAGTACGAAAACTCATAGCAATTATCATAAAAACGTACTGCCCCATAAGAAATCTATCCCAAAATACGCATACGAATACTATGTGCGTCTAGTGCGCACGAAAATAAAAATCCATATATGTGCCAAACATGTGCACAGAAACAAGATCTAAGTGCATCGGGTGTGCACGAAGCATCTGTCAAGGGCAACAGGTGTGGCTGACAGCAAATCAGGTGCATCTGACATGCACGAAGAATCTCGATTTAGTGTATCTAGTGTGCACCAAAATCGTATCTCATAACATGCGCCCAACATGCGCGAAAATCCAAATCAGGTTCATCCATCATGCACGAAATCATTAAATCCAATATCAAGCGCCAAACATGCGCAAAATCCAATAAGGTGCACAAGGTGCACAAAACAATATCGAACATCACAATCGAAATCGAAGTCCAGTGCATCTAAGTGCACAAAATGCGTACCAACGCACTACAAGCATATAAGAACTATACCGAGTGCAAAAACCAAATCGTGTGCGTACATACGAACAAAATCAACTCAACTGTATGAAACCCATAAAATCATAAACATGAGAAACCAAGGCACGAAAATGATATCAAGTGCAACAACTGTGCAAAATCGTAAATACTCAATAGGTGCAACCATGGTGCATGAAAACAAATATCATGAAACCCAACATCAAAATCAGTCATGCGAATAGATCGCCCAAAACATCGAAATCAAGTATGGCGGAATAGTCCCGCTCAAGCACATCCTCCAAGAATCTTTGGCCAACTGTCGTGGTCACTCATAACATGTCTCGTCGACAATCCTGAACTCTGGCCTGCTGGTGTGCGTAACATGACCACTCCTGGGTCCAAGTCTTCTCTGTGGATTACCAATCTAACAATCCATCGGCTCATCGGACCAATCAGACGTGCTAACAGGGACGATTCCGTTTTGGCAGTTCTCTGGTCATCTCTCGGTCAATCATCGCGACCACTCGTAAAGCAGCATGTCACTTGCGTCAGCCTCTGGCTCTCTAAATGCACGTGACACATCTGATCCTGGGTGAAAATATCATTGCAGCAGTGCCCTGGAAGGATTCCTGCTCAGGTTCTCTTCTGATCTCGTCTCTGCCGAACTTTCCGGAAGTCATCGTCCTTTACTTTATATGTTTCTTGTTCCGGAACGGCTGCAAACTCATCGCGACTCCTTCTGGAAGGTATATCCAAGCACAATGCATCGGCATGCGTATCGCATCTCTGATGTCGGCGGAGTGAAACGTCATCTTATCCAGATCTTGTACGGACTTCTTACTCCACTTTTCTCTAATGTCGACTGCTTCGGACTCGTCTCGTCGTGGCTACATGGTCTGAGCTCCAACGGCTATCCTCATATCTGGAGTCTCCCAAGAAGTATATCCCACCACCTAGCATCCGAATGAAGTCGAACCATTCGATCGATTCGTCAAAACCTCATAATCCCCCAGAGCTCAACATTTTGGGTACAGTTTAACAATATCGAGTACATACCACAGCATCGGTGGTCCAGCCGTAGAAGGTCAAACCCAAGCCTCACTAATGGCGCCACGGAACTGCCGCAAACCCTAAGGTTCAAAGGCTTTCACACAGTCATTATGTCGAGTTTGGGTTTCATTCTTCTAGAGGGTCCATAGAATTGCCTGCATGTCTTTCCGAATACTTTAAACTTGGAATAATAGGTTTCTGACATTCGATCATCTCTATCGACTCTCAACGTCTCCGCGTGAAGTCGTCTCTAGCTGGAATCAATCTATCTGATGACCTCGCATCGGTAAGCGAACGAACTATATGTCCTAGTCCTTCATCCTTAGTAACTAGCGACCTTCCATCACCTCTTAGTACAACTCATACTGCAATAGCTCCAACATCTGGGACGATATCTCGTCGATCGCAGCAATAACTGGCTCACTCATCTGCATGCTGAAAAGTGTCTCAATCATCATGAATTAGCAATACGCCAACGGTCATCAAAATCTGGCTGGCCTCTATCAGTGGCTCAATCCTCTGGTGCTGATCTGCACGTCCGAGTAACCTCATACAGCGATCCATCCCACGCTCGTGGCGTGAAAACACCATAAAAAGACATATCTCTGCAATCGTGTGTTGCCGGAATTTACGCCCTGGTCAGTCCTCGTTCATGACGAGCTCATGCTGACCGCAACTCTAGCCGTAGCTTCCCTGCCCATAATCGTGGCAGCAAAATCAAAACCGGTACCGATGAGGCTAGATCATGAATGAATATAATATTGAGCAAAGAAATGTATATCCTAAGGCTTCTTAAGTGGAGTAGCGTATCGTAAGTATGCCGCGGAACATACCCACGGTACGTCACTCTACTTTAGTCACCTATTCCATCAACCAAGGGTCATCCTACGCTCCGAAGGTAAAACCTAACGCTTTGATACCAATTTTGTCACGTCCCGAAAGTACGAAATATGACCGGCACTTAAACTACGAACGTCTCAAGACGTACGTATTCTAAGTAAGCCGAAAACCCAGAAATCCAAACCAAGAAAAGTAGTAGAGTGTAGGAAAAACCATTTTAAATCAAATAGTTTGCAACATATGCCGAAATATGCATTTTAAAATCATAAGTCTTTTCTAAAAATTTCGGCAGAGTTTCCTTTATAAAAACTGACCCCAAACGGGTACAAAACCTGATAAAGCATATATAATGAAAATTGCACCCTCAAGCGGGAGCTAGCTCTTCGTCAATCAACGGTCACAACCACGCAAGTAATATAATATACAACGCCGAAAGGCGAGGATCACAACAGAAAAGGAAACTCAAAACAGCAAGAAATCCACAGAAATACAACGCACGACTCTAAGGTCGAAAGAATAAACAACACTGGTCTCTATCTCAAAATAAATACAAGTTTGGTTGATGGAACTTCTAGATACAACTGAATAATAATATATACAAAGTATACTGATGGGTACGATACAATAAACCCACCTACTAGCAAATCACCCGGAAATGTTAGTAGTGCCAGCAAAGCCGTAAAGAAACCTGTACGGCAAAAGCTGAAAGAAACTGTGGCACAACGGGGGTGAGTTGCCAACTCGTGAGTAGAAAACATCTACCAACAGAAATCGCATGAACAACGCAATCCTAGGTCATATGATCACAATATATCCTCAAATGTATAACCAGCAGCCTATAACAATGGCTAGGATGAATATCTAACCCAAGTGTGATCCCATATGCCCGTGTCAGTGCCTCAGGTAGCAATATATCATATGGATGATGTATGAATGCATGAAAACAGAATACATGTACTAAAGAAACTGCTTTCATAATTTAGTGAGATTTCCTTTGTATTTTTAAAATGAGGTATCATAATGAAATCAACATAAACAATATCTAGTATCGACACAAAACATAAATCTCAATGTCTCAAAATCTCAGGCTCCGGCTGTCCGGACTGGCCTGTATCATCAAGTCTCAGTACCAAAATATCTCGAAATATCAATGTCTCAGTCTCAATATCTAGGGCGCCGTCAGTCCAGACCGGCCCCTGCCATCCATCTCAAGACCACGACGGTATCCTCCGTATATCCGACGTGTCGGGTAAAATCACCGGTAGGTAGTCTCCCCCTGCCAGGCTCACGTCGTCATCATCACGCACTTCTTTCCCCGGGGTACCTTACCGGGTCCACCATGTACCCGAAACGGTTCATCCATCTCCTCGAATCGGGTCTCGAAATCCATCAGCAAACTCATGGTGGACGCTGAAATATCATATCAAGGGTAACCGGGTTTTAAAAAAATTTACATAATCTCTTTGAAATACCCCCGGTTCCCAAATCCAGAAATATCATAGAAACAACATATCTCATTGCGCATAATCAGAAAGCAATGATGTATGTGACATATACATGATATGCATGTATAACAGTGAATAATAACATGCATGAGGTAGCAAGTAATAACTACATTGTCCAAACTAGCATATAAGGCAGGTACACTAATGTCATGTCTAAACTATTAGCTAACAACCTATGTCAATGAAATAGTAGTTCCTAAAGTGTTCGTGACATGGCAATTACTGATGAAGATGTGTTTGAGCCGGCAAGTAAGTGTACGTGGTACATACGCATCATCGGTAATGGTGCTGGTGTCCTAACAGCATAATATCCACAATGCAATATGAAATCACAATATAAGTATGCGATGCGGAGCGAACAACAATAATGAGCGGGAGCTAAATACTAGACACAAAGATAACAATCTGCATTTAATGTAAAATGGGTCATACGGCTACACTAAACTATATGGCCGAGCTAACAAACTAAACTAAAGGTAAGGAAGCCGCCTAACATCTGAGTCGATACATACATACATACATACATACATTGGTCGGTGATCCCGCCTTGATAATATCACATCCGATGCCATATCTATAATCAGGTATTCCCAAGTCAAGAGAGCGGATCAAACATCAATATATAGCTCGTAAGTAAATCCGTCGTACGGCATCCCAAATCTGGGTACGGGTTAATATCACATTCATCATATTATTCATCTGGTATCCTCTTTATCAAAGATCATAATCCGGGTACTGACCTATGTCTAGTACAATACTAATATCATCAATATAATCATGATCTGACCACTGATCGACAGTCTCGTAAAAACCGATATCATCAGCACATATCATCATAGAGAAGTATACATCGCCCAATGCGGCCTATCATAAACATCCTAACATATCATATCTCATATCACGATCACATGTCGACCATTTTATTTATATCAATATTCACATGGTATCGTCGTCCAAAGATCCGCTAAAACATCAGGACGTATCTCAAATACGAATCCTGCCATATCACCGATATCATAATCTCAAATCAAATCTCATCGACTCGTCTCAATCCCGAGTATCATCCTCAAATACAGTATATGAACACATAGTCCCATACCCATGTGAGCACATAGCTATATATAATCCCATATAAGCACATATGAAAGAAGAATGAATGCAAGTATGGGTGTGTGTATGTGTGGTGCAACCACTATTCTAGGGTTTCGCAACACTAAACCAATCCAATCACACCAAATATCCATCTTTATCATCAATTAACTCAAACAACATATAATAAGTGCATCTGTGTATACGTATCCATATACATCACCATGAACTGCGGGGGTGCTATACACCATCCACCCGACTTCTCCCCGTAGATATAAATCTACTCACCTTGCTTCTAGTGTGCCGATGCCGATATCTCCATCTTTATCTTCAATGCCTCGATGTCACGTGGGGTACCTACAAGAAAGTCATAAACGCTAAAGCACATGAAAATCACATCGAAAACCAAAACGGCATACGCTACGCCCATTGGTACAAACCTATAATCTCGCATGCAAACACGACCAATAACCCTTTGCCGTTGACGTTCAAACGCCATCCGACAGAAACGAATCATCAAATACCAAAATCCATGCTAAAACAAGTCGTAAATCATGCGCCAACTCAAGAAAACTAACCCAGATTTTACCCTAAATGGAATTAGACAAAATTGCACATACCCAAGGTCAAATCTACTGGAAATAGGACCCTGAACTAAAAACGAGGGGGTTCCAACCTGCTCTGGCCGCAATTTGAGGCCAGAGGGATTAAATCTGCGGCCAGGTTAAAGGTTTAGGGGCTGGGGATTTGGGTTGTGGTTCCTAGGTTCCTGCACATCTCTCAGTCAAGTCAATTTTATTTTCAGGTGTCTCGGGTTAAAGCAGATTTCTAAAAACAGTCACAGAATCACAGTTTTTCCCGATATTGATTCACTAAATCCGTATTCTGGGTTTTATGTCAGGTTTGGGTCCAAAATAACATCACCCCAGGGGTTCTAAGGTCACAACAAGCCTCAATTTCACTTTTGATTTCAGATCCGCCCTAAACCCTAACTTGAAATCTCTCAAGTCCAACAAACGACACAATTTCGACATGAAACTGGTATTGATGCATAAGTAATTGAAATACTAAGCTAATGGTGCAGAAATTATCTCCTTTGGCAACTCAAGAAAATTCTTGAGTTGCTCAAAGTCCTCCAAATCCATTCCTTCTAGGTCCAATGTGTTGCTAGTGAGCATGGGAGCAATTTTTGTGAAATGGTAATAGGATTTTGGGGTTGTATTCATGGTAGATTTACGGTTTGAAGAGGGAAGAGGAAGAAGAGGGCGGGGCTGCAGCAGGAAGGGATGGAGAGGAGAGAGAATGAGAAGGGGAGAATGATGGGGGAGCAAGAGTCAAAAGAGGTTTGACCTAGTCTTTCTCTCTCTTCATCATACTTTACTTTTTCTTTTCCTTTTTCTTTCTCCTTTATTTAATCTCACATAATGGTAACCCTAGGCCACCATCTACCCATAACAAGTAAGAAAATACAACAAGTGTGGAAAAATGATAATGTGCATGTTTTGCTCCAAAAATGCTAAAAAAAACGGATTAGCGACTTTTAGCACTAAAATAGCATATAACTAACCATAAAAACTTAAAAATGGTGTAATCCCATAAAATACCCTATTTTAGAATTTTCTATAAATTTTCAAAAATTTTCCCCATTTATTGGTATTTAATTATACCGAAATATTAAAATATTCATTAAAATAATATTAAATTATAAAAATTCCGCAAAAAATAATATTTTATTTTTTTTGGAATGTTACAAACTTCTTCATCCAGATAGCTTCCTTTGCGGCATCGCAAGCAGTTATGTACTCCGTTTGCATAGTTGAGTCAGCAACGGTTTCCTGCTTGGAGCTCTTCCAGCAAACCGCCCCTCTATTGAGGGTTAAGACATAACACGACATGGACTTGGAGTCATCCTTGTCACTCTGGAAGCTGGAGTCAGCAAAGGCCTTGATCTGGAGGTCTTTTCCACCATACACCAAGAACATCTCCTTAGTCCTTCTCAAGTACTTGAGAATGTTCTTTACTGCTATCCAGTGTTTCTCCCCTGGGTCCGACTGATACCGGCTTGCAATGCTCAATGCGTATGCTACATCTAGTCTAGTACACAACATCGCATACATTATAGAGCCTACCGCAGATGCGTAGGGTATAGATGAAATGCGGGTCCTTTCCAAATCAGTCTTAGGAGACATCTCTTTGGAGAGGGTGATTCCGTGACAAGCCGGTAGATTACCGCGCTTTGAATCTTCCATACTGAATCGTTTCAGTATGGTGTCAATGTACCTGGACTGCGAAAGTCCCAACATTCTCTTAGGTCTATCACGCTAGATCTGGATCCCCAGAATGTAGTTGGCATCGCCCAGGTCCTTCATGGAGAACCTCTTTGACAAGAATCTTTTGACTGACTGTAGCATAGGAATGTCATTTCCTATTAGGAGAATGTCATCTACGTACAAGACGAGGAATACCACAGTTCTCCCTACAATCTTACTGTAAATGCATGGTTCATCCGGATTTTTGATAAAGTCGAATTCTTTGACAGTATCATCAAAGCAGATGTTCCAACTCCGCGATGCCTGCTTCAGTCTATAGATGGACTTAAGCAACTTGCACACTTTACCGCTGCTCCCACTCTGAATGAAACCCTCTGGCTCATCCATATAGACGCACTCTTCTAAATTTCCATTTAGGAAAGCCGTCTTTACGTCCATCTGCCAGATCTCATAATCGTGGAAGGCAGCAATGGCAAGAAGGATCCGAATGGATTTGAGCATAGCCATTGGAGAAAAGGTCTCGTCATAGTCCAAACCTGGTCTTTGACGAAAACCCTTTGTAACAAGTCTAGCTTTATAGGTTTCAACCTGACCATCTACACCACTCTTTTTTCTGAAGATCCAATAGCAGCCTACGGGTTTTACCCCTTCTGGAACAATGTCTAAAGTCCAAACTTTGTTAATATACATGGACTCCATTTCGGTCCGCATTGCATCCAGCCATTTTACTGAGTCACCGCTCTGAATGGGTTGCTGGAAGCTAGTAGGCTCATCAATTTCAATGACGCAATCCTCTTGATCCCCGTCATTGAGAAAACTGTAGTATCTCTCGGGCGGATGAGACTGCCTACTGATCCTGCGGAGTGGCGCTGGGATGTCCGGTTCTCCTGAAACTTCTGGTTCTTCCAAGCTTTCAGTAATAGCTTGTGGTTCTGGAATTTCTTCCAGTTCTATTGCGCTCCCACTTATCTGACTTTCTAAAAATTCAATTTCCAAGAAGTGGGCATGTTGAGAAACAAAAACCTTTTGTTCCTCTGCGGAATAGAAAAGATACCCCCTGGAGTTCTTGGGGTATCCCACAAACTTACACAGTACTGAGCGTGCCTCGACCTTGTCCGCATGCTGCTTCTTTACAAAAGCTGGACATCCCCATGTCTTAAGATAATTAAGACAGGGTTTCTTCCCACTCCACATCTGATATGGGGTGGTAGGCACAGTCTTGGTTGGAGCCTTGTTCAGAAGATATACAGCTGTTTCTAGTGCATAACTCCAGAAAGATCGCGGTAACTCAGCCTTACTCATCATGGATCGAACCATATCCAATAGAGTTCGATTCCGTCTTTCCGATACACCGTTGTGTTGTGGTGTGTATGGAGGAGTAAGTGGAGAGAGAATTCCATTCTCTTTTAAGTAGCCCAGAAACTCGGCACTCAAGTATTCACCACCTCGATCAGATCTCAGTGTTTTGATACTTTTACCTGTTTGTTTTTCAACTTCATTCTTGTATTCCCTAAATTTCTCAAAGGCCTCGGATTTATGCTTCTTCGGGAAGACATGTCCATACCTAGAGAAATCATCTATAAAAGTAATGAAGTATGAATAACCACTTCGCGCATGTGTAGACATTGGACCACACACGTCGCTGTGTATGAGTCCCAAGAGCTCGCTCACTCTTACTCCGTGTCCGGTGAACGGAGTCTTTGTCATCTTTCCCATTAGAAAAGATTCACAAGTAGCATAAGACTGATACTTGAACGGATTTAAGTATCCCTCTTTATGTAACTTTGCTAAGCGTGTCTCATTAATGTGACCCAGTCTACAATGCCATAAAAAAGCCTGATTTGTTTCCGGAGACTTTCTTTTAAGTG
The DNA here is from genome assembly GCA_030015575.1 of Agapanthus africanus. NCBI lineage: Eukaryota > Viridiplantae > Streptophyta > Magnoliopsida > Asparagales > Amaryllidaceae > Agapanthus > Agapanthus africanus. The sequence goes on from JASDDO010000022.1 coordinate 281,427,910, forward strand.
TGTTCTCGACACTGAAAACCTAAGCTTGATTCAATACGTATATCCCGTTTTCTAATGTACCTGACCAAATCAAAACTTGATTTAGGTGGATGTGGACCACATCGCTTACAAAAGTAAAATCATATTTTTCTTTAGAAAGTAAGGATACAGATATGATATTACAAGTCACACTAGGTACATACAAACAGTTACGCAGAATCAATATCTGCACAGTTGTCAATCCAAGATGATATTCCCCTACGGATTCAGCGTCCATGCTCATTCCGTTGGCAACCCTGAAAGTCATATGACATATCCTGATAACTCTACGGTTTCTCAGAGCCTGTCATGAATTAAAAATATGAGATCCTTATCCGGTATCCAATACCCAGGAAGTAGGGTTAATTGACATACAGTTTTTTACTACAAACACACCCGAAGTTGAAGCCACAACATGCTTCGAATCCTGGCTACTGGCTTTGCTAGCCCTGCAATCCTTCTGCCAATGTTCATTCCCGTAACAATAGGAACGTCCCTCCTTTACTACATCCAGTCCCGAAACTTTTGCCCTTCCCTTTCCTTCTACTTCCCTAGTTTCCTTCAGGGTATAAGTAGAGGGCAGAGACTGTAGAATCAAGTCAGTATTTGACCCGTTCTTCAACGTGGTCTTCAGGTCTGTGAGCTCATCAAAATAGCTGGTCTCTGTAAGGACGTTGCCCCTTACAGATGACCCGATAGCCAACCTCGCTTGAAGCAATTCGTTCGAGGTCTTATATCTTGCGATACAAGATTGCTCTCCATATAAATCTTTGTTATGGAGGAAGATAGAAACTAAGTCCATCTTCTCGTGCTGCCTCTGGTATGCACTATCAACTGAGGCCAACATGAGGCACTTGGCATTCGCACAGTCTTTTTCCGATGTCTTACGGATATCAATATCCGTGACAGGGGAAAATGGTCCTGAGACGGCAGGGGTTTGATTAGTTAAGAGGTGTCCCAGCTTGTCATGGGTAATGGAAATCTGGACAGAACTTTGCCAGTCATAACAGTCAGATTCAGTCATTTTATTATCTAGATGTAACCTATGTGTGGTCACTGGGTCGCTGCAATTAAGAGAAAGAGAAGAAAACACTCAGCATGATGCTCTTGCAAGTTTAGATTGGTTTTTAGTTTATCTAAACAGGATGGCTCCCACTGTCTCTCGAATCTTTCCTCAAACCATAAAAGAAGAATTAGTCAGGATTGATCTCACCGTACAATTCTTGCTTAACCCTTCGGCCAGGCTAGTATCGGTACTTCGAGGGAGGTTTTACGACGCTTTCGCGAAGTTCCTTAATTAAATAACCTCTTTTCCCTGTGGGTGTAACCCCGTTAACACCTTTCTAGACACCTACTTGGTTTATAGCATTGATCGTTAAGTGAAAAGTTTCCCAAGGAGTAGCGGATACTCACAGTAGGATCGGGATCCAAATATCATTGTGAGATAATGCTGAAGGAATCCTACCAACATTATCAAACTCCAAATGGTATGCAGCACTAGCAAGTTTCAGTTTCTTTAAAAACTCCCGATGTGGATTTTTGCCCCATGCTCTTATGACCTTGACGAATGTCAACAAATCATAAGTCACATGTTATGTTCTACCCATCATTGTCCAGGTTAATTTGAACCCACCCGTATATACCCTTGACGAAGGTCAACAAGGTAATACGACTGTCCCAAACCAACGCATCTATCTATGCTACATATGAACACCCAACAGCTACCAATCACTATGCCTTGACGAAGGTCAACAAACATAGCTTGAATACTATTTAATATTCATATGAAATGACGGAGGGCTACGAATGGTTTTGGCGAAACCCTAAACGTAGTGAACTTGATATAATCGAAGGAACCTTGATAGCTTTTAAAAGGAGTGGTTTAAACTCCGCGTTTTAAAAGTTTTCTGTTTTGAAAAGAAACCGAGTGGTTTTGAAATTATTCCAACGATTTTAACTTTGGTTTATTTTCTTGTATTAATTTAATGCGTCCCATCAATTAATCCTACCATTGCAGAAAACAATGAAAATATGACGTATGCTTATGCCATCCGCATTCGCCATGAGGCCCTGTCATCACCCGTTTGGTTACTTACCTAACGACAGAGCGGGGGATGGACTAGCATGGATTCAAAACATAAGCAACGCCTACTAGATATCATATATAGATATATATATTCTTCAGATGCAATGATAGCCATTCCAGATCATAGATGAACACATTGGATATGCTAGGAATCAGCGTTTCGTTCGAGCCTGCAACGAAAGACGGATTACACGGTCGCGATGAATAGCCAAACCCCAACCTAGACCCCTACTGGTGCGGCAAACTACCCGCCAAGTACCCGAAGTGAAGCAACCTCCCTCAACAACGTGAGTAGGCCACTCGGCACTTTAAAGTACCCGGTAGTTTGTGCACCCCTCCTTGGGTCTATCCTAGTAGCAAAAACAGTAAAAGAAATAATATACAATGGCGGCTACAACCTTATCCCGGATGTGCGGCCATAAAAATAATATTACATCAATTTACATATTACATCAAATGAAATATAAAGAAACTCTCATCTCACAAACCCCGGCTATTCATCCGCGACAATCCAACAAGTTCATGTACACAAACCAACATCACAGATCGCAGATATGTATAACCCCCATTAATCGACGTATAGCGATTCGTAGACGTTCAACACATATACAAACATCACAGAATATCCGATTAGCAAAAGATCTTAGAATTTCGATCGAAAACTTGATTTGAAACTACCCCAAGAACAACACAGTCTCAGCAAAATTTGAGCAGAAACAAACTATCTTAAAAATCACAAAACTATCACAGAGAACCCCAGAAGAAATTTGGTGCGCGGCCGAGTCAACTCGGCTGCGGATCCGCGGTCTTCTGAGTGACTCAGGCGCCTAAATTTCTACAGTTTCCCCAAAAAACCCTGCACGTATTTTTAAGGTCCGCTGAAAAAAATTTGGACCAGTTTTTAAAAACGACAGAAAAGTGCATTTTTCGACGTGTTTTGCGATTTTTTCCGGCGATCGAATTTCTAACACTTTTCTAACAAGTTAGTAATGGTTTAACGAGGCTCTGATACCACTATAAGTCCACGTTACCCACCCCGGTGCTTACGGGAAGGCGGAATAGGTAAAAACAATTTTTTGACACAAGGTAACATGGACTAAAAACTTAAGGATCTTTGCCAAACCATTGCTAACAAACTATAAGAGATTCTATCTACTATGCTCAAGAGATTATACCTCACGAACCAAGTCCTTCGGGTCTTCTCTCTGCTTTCCTCCTCGTCCATACAAGCTCCAAGGATCGATCCGGATCTTGGTCACCTCCGCGGTCTCCTTGAGTCGAAGACGATCCACCCGAGAGTTTGTAATTCGAGCTCCACCTCAAGCCGAGGTAACTAGGGCAACAAGTGTGCTACTCTTGATGTCCTATGTGGTTTAGAAGATGATGGTGGATTTTTTTGTCTATTTTGTTTCTATTTTTCTCAACACATGAGAGCTATAGAAATAATCAAGAGAGGAAGAAGGAGGAGGAACAATGGGAGCTCAAAGATGAAGAGAGAGAATCCCAAAGAGATAATGAACCATAAAACAAATAATTACTAATCTCTTATCATGATAAAGTTGATGGCAACATTGATATGACCATTATCATCACAAATCAAATCCAAAGAAAAAAGTAAAAGAAGGATCTAGTGCTCTCAAGAAAACTCCATGTCAACAATGGTCAAATTGTCAACATGGTCAAGCATGGTCAAATGGTCAAACCAATTAGCCATAACTTAATTATCATTAAAAAGATTCGTAAATATTTTCCCCACCTCATAATGGTTTTGACCGAACCAACGGTCAAAACCCTAATGAGGCACCTCCTCATTCTTCGCTCCTCACAACCGTGCATACACACCCGCATCAGCATTCCATAGAATGCGAATGTACAGAAGACAAAACTAATCCATCCATACAATACTAGGATCCGGCTTAAACCAAAACCCGCTAGCATTGTCTGCCCGAACAGCATACGCGCACAAGTGCACGTAAGTGATCGTAGCCTTGCCGTAAAACCATACGGCCTCTACACCTTTCGCTCAATGCAGGGAAACTCTCTGTGTGGGACTCTAAAGACTCGACACTACGCTGGCAGTGGGTTTAACTACAGACCGCAAGCGGCACTATCTGTACGTAACGGTCCCCAGGTAGATGTCGATAAAAAGGCCGATGAGGTAAACCCATCTGAACTCCTACTGAGCCTGAATATGACAATCTCCGTACAGTCTGGTCTGTTCGTCTGAGAATATCGCATGGCGGGCCTAGGGGGCGGTAAACGTCAGTCCCTTAATAGCGGTACAAGTCGTGTCGGAGTGTAGCCCATAACACCCTGAGATAACACTGGAAACGCTACTAGTATATCTCTCTTGCCCTGGCCAGGGACTTTGTGTAATGGCTCTCCTAGACACAGCGCGATATCAACCCCCAATACCGGGAGAGACGAATCTTATCTAACCGCTACTGCCTCCAAGTGCTTCGGGACTACACCCAACTACTACCTGTTTGCACGACTCCTTTGATCCGTGGTAGGGTAGTAATCAAACTACAGTGGGAACACACCCGAGGCGAAGTAGCAGTGTCAAGTCGACGGACTAATCTTTACTCATGTCACTTGGGAACTAATAACTAACTATTGGCATAATACCAACCAACAGTTTCCAGCGAGTCCTGTCCATTGTACTCGTAACCTAACGAGCACCCGCATACTATCTCAAATACAACGTACTAATGGCTGTGGGAAAGACCATCTCCACTGCTAGGATAAGAAGCGCATACGCTAGTCTACTCCGGTGTATCGATGCCCCGTCTCGATAATCATATGACTAGGGACTTGTATAAGGATGTGCTTGTAGATTACCCAGCCCCCACTAGTGTGACTGCCATCACAACGCTGGTAATCAAGCAATGATCCTAAGGGCTCCACTAATGTGCATAGGCGATATGCTAAAAGAAACACATGCATACATTAAAGTAGAAACAAACCAAGTAGCATACTACTATTTCGAGCAAGATTGTCTATACAACTGTGAATATCCCAAGCTTCCATTAAGTAATAAACAAACTAGTATGATACAGTAATGGCCTCTAGTGCATATACACTAACAACTCCTTAGTTAATTATTGTGCTTGAACTAGTATCCTTAGGACACTGTACTATTATTGACGGCTCATGTTGCACGAGCACTAATTGTATGCCACACACACCGTCAATAACTGCCATGACATGCACAACCCACTTATAGATATGATATTGTTTGGTTAGGGACATTGAGATATTAATTCATATTTCTTTACGCATATGACATATATCATACCTGTATACCCACATGCTTACACATATGCCTTGACATATTTACATGCTAGTTACCTGTATACCTATAGAGTATTGTACCATTAGTGATAGGTACATACACACATAATGATATAGCTACATGTATACTTTGCATACATACTTCACTTATACCTGGAGGATATATCACATCATTACTAATAGGTAGAAACCTATATCTTGCTATATCATTATGTTTTCACATATAACTGGTTATAACTACATGTTTACCTTTACTTGATGTTATTTTGAATTGTGGAAATTAGGAACCGCAAGATATTTTATATTAACTTGTTGCATGTTAATTAGCGACTTTTCCTTTATATGCTCACATTACAGTTTTATATTGCATATATTATATTCATGGATTTCGCATTGAGATATGGATTTTTTAATGATATTTTCTGGATTTGAGGACCCTGGGAGTTCATGAAATTATGTACTATTTGAAAAAACTATTTGAAAAACCATGTTCCTCTTGATATAATATTTCAGCAGCCACCATGAGTTTTATCGGTTCTGATATATATACCCCCTGCGAGGAGTCGGGGATCGTATGTGTAGGGTTACTAGGCACTCTCACAAGGGTCTACAAGGTATCAACCATGCCCGATTTAAAATTTAGACGTGCCGAACAACCCTAATAAAGATCTTAAACTAGAGATTAGGCGAAACAAAGCAAGTAAACAACTTATTTCTAAGAGTTTGGGATTACAACCTTTGCAGTCCGGTCCTTCACTTCATAAGCTCCATGTTGAGGTCCCTTCGCTGCGATCATCGAGTATCCATACTCTAGAGAGGCTCCACAAAAGAAAGATACAAGCTTGCTTCCGATCTTCGATAACAAAGATGATCTACCTTGAAGAAACTCAAACCCAAGCTCTTGCTTTGCTAATCAAGTATTAGAAAAGCAAACACCCTAATCTAAGTGGCTAGAATCGATGAGGATGATGAAGTAGGAATTTAGCTCTCATTTATTTTCTTTAACTCACTCATTTTCATCACTTAATAAAATGCTAGAAAGCTTTTCAAGCAAGGAAGAAGAAGGAAAAAGATGGTCTAATCCTTTTGTGATGAATAATAAAATCTATTAATAATTACAAATGCAACCCATGGTTAAAGATGAGAAGGATAACCATTGTAGAGAGTTTACTAGGGTTAAGGGTGTGGTTTGGCTTAGGAAATATCTCACAAAATATCAACACATAATATCTTTGCAAGAAACAAAAGAAAAGTTTCTAGAAGCTTCATGAAAGAACTAACCCAAATCAAACCCTAACCATGTTTAATCTCCACAAATTATCATGACCCAAAGTTCGGCCCGTGACCGACACTTAACCACGTAACGTCTACGGGCATAACGCGACTAAGTAAGCGGAAACCCAGAAATCAAAACCATTGAATTTAGAGTGTTAAAACATTTTTGTAAAAACAGTTATAAATGTTTAGAAAACTTTAATTAATTTAGTAGAAACCCTTTTTAAGTTCAAGTGTTGTTTAATAATTTTGGCAACATTTCCTTTATAAAAATTTGTCCCGAGAAACGGGTAAAAGACGAGATGTAAGTAAAATGACATGTGGAATGAATAGAGCATCACAATGATAATGTACGACTGAGAAAAAAATGAAATGGAGACAACAAGAAATATAGCACTACATAAATAAAGTCGGCTCACAACGAGCTCGACACCAGAGTACAAAATAACATATGTCGTCCTCACAACTGTCTCTAAGTCAATACATGAAGGTAGATGGAGAGTACTAGATACATCAATATACAACTGAAAATAAACAGATACCATAGAAAACCCATCTACTAGCAAAGGGCTAACACGCCTCAGCAAAGGTATTTGTGTCAAAAGATGCGTTAAACAGCCAGCCGCGACTACTCCAAAGGGCAACCTGCAAGCACTGTGGCACAACGGGGATGAGTTGCCAACTCGTGAGTAATAGATAACATATAAAGGTAATCGCGAGTATGCACGTGCTGCGATACTCTAAGCTATGCCAACAGGTAACATCTATATGATGAACTAGATGCTCAATATCATGCAACAAGTGTGATCTAATAACATCTCTATGTAATGAGCAAGATATGTGATAATCAGACATGGCAATGTAATCTAACAACTCTATATATGATGAGCAGGGTACGCAATGATATGCAAGCATGTGTACTCTATCAGGTTTGCTAACTACAGGATGAGATGTCAAGTACTGAATGCTGAGTATGGGAAGAAATAATGTCTACACGGAATATCAACGTTGAAAAATAACTGGTGTCTATCAATACACCCCAATCCCAGTACAACTCAGGCGCCGTCATCCACATCGGCCCTCAAATCCTGTAATCTCATAAAATCATGAGTGCCCAACATCGGCACCCAAATATCAAGAAAACTCGTGTCCAGCATCGACACGCAAAACCTCATATCTCGGGCATCCTTTAGTCCGGGTCAGCCCACGGGCTCTGTCTGCGGTATCGGCCCTCGGCCCCGGCAGTACGAGTCATCCCGTATCCATCTCTCGACTCTGGTCAGTATCCTCCGGATAACCGCCAGGTCCAACCAATCACCGGTAGGTGGTAGTCCCTCTGCCAGGCTCACTGTCTCCAGCACAGCGATCCGTTCTTGCCCCGGGGTACCATACCGGGTCCACCATGTACCTGCAATCGGCCTCGTCCAGCTCCTCGACTCGGGTTCTCATGTATCGCTCTAGCACCGAGAAAACAAATGGTGGACGCACTAAAATATCATATCAAGGGAAACCTGGTTTTTAAACAGTGCGTATTTCCTTAAAATAGTACTCCGGTTCCCAAATCCAGAAATCACATAAATCAATCTAATGTGTAAATCCATCCCATGCGTCGTAAGACACTATGAGTAAAAGAAAGGAAAAACCGCCCTTTTTAAAAGATCAAGTTTGGAAGATATCACATGCGGTCCCTTAGTTTTTAAATCAATATAAGATCATCCATGTATGTAACATATGAATATGCGTATAGGTATGGATGTACGAAAAGATAAGTATGCTAAGTGAATGTAGCAATGTACATGCGCACTAATGTGGACATATGATGTATATGTGTCCAAGTACGAATAGATGATATATGTGGCACAAGCATGAATCTGTGATGTATTTGTGCCAAGCATGAATATATGTGATGTATAGGGCACAAGTATGGATATGTGATGTATGTATGCCAAGTATGAATATATGTGATGTATAGGGCACCAGTATGGATATGTGAGGTATGTGTGCCAAGTATGAATATATGTGATGTATAGGGCACAACTATGGATATGGCATATGCTGATATGTGGAAAATCATGACAATGTCAGTAAAACGGAATCAATATAATATATGATTTCTAGCAATCCTATACTGTGAGTGTCATGGCAATCACTAACGATGTGAGTGTAGCATATAAATCGTGCTCATGCAACTTGTACCGTTAGTGACAGTGCAGTTTGTAAGTGCACGGCGGCGCCCCGGCCTCCATCCCGAGGCCAAAATGCGGAAGCGGTGATAAACTTTAATTTTGCGAACTTAGCAAACCGGCACCACCGCGCACTAAACCCGGATCAAACCATTAACTAGTCCTAGCTAACTACAAGACGGGTTAGAGATATACCGAGTGATCCGAGTCCTCCGGTCTTCTCGTCGTCGTCCCGATCTACTGCGGAAACTCCGGTTGTCGCCTCTGTAAGTGCACGGCGGCGCCCCGGCCGTCAATCCGACGCCGGAATGCGGAAACGGTGAATAACTTAAATTTTGCGGACTTAGCAAACCGGCACCACCGTGCACTAACCACCCGGATCGTTACCATTAAACTAAGTCTAAGCTAACTAGAAGATGGGAAAGAGATATACCGACGATCCAAGTCCTCCGGTCTTCATCTCCACTCCGATCTCCTCGCGGGATCTCCGTCCGTCTCCTCCTCGTCGCCGGAAGTGCACCACGTTGCCTACATCGTTTACGGGCTCCCACCTCAATGCCGAGGCAACTCGGGCATGAAGCCGGCTACTCGACGTGCCCAAGGTTCGTTGTAGAATATGTAGTGAGCTATTGTCTCTCTTGGGGTTGTGGAATTGCCATTTTGTGGAGGAAGAAAAACTTTTTGAGAGAGGGAAAAATGTAGCATACAAAAAGGAATGAGAGTAACATTTTTCTCTCCAAATGAAATGAATCCCTTGCCATCTCTTAGGAATGGCCGCCCCCCCCACCAAGTGTGATTAGAGAGAGAAAATCCAAGGGGAGGGTAAATCAACATGCTAGAAAAGAAAGTGTGGAGTTATCATGTGAAGAAATGATAGCAACAAATCCAACACTCCACACAACCATCAACAACAACCATGATGCTAACAAAGTCAAGCCATCATGATAAGGAAAGTCAAGCAAGCATGAACATAAGAAAAGTCAAGGGATGGGCTCCATCATGAAACCATCATGATACAAATATAAGCAAATACCCCCTCCACAAATACTTATTTGCAACAATGCAAATAAGCCCTCCTCCACCAATCTTCGGCCAATGAACGGAACAATGGAAATTGGCCGAAACGAAAGGCAAACTGGCAACTCCAGAAAACTGGTCCCGTAATAAATTACGGGAAAACCCCGATACTGTGCATACACACCCGCATCTGTATTTCGACCGAAATACAAAATGCAATGAGACAAAATCTCCACTGTACTATACTAGAATCCGGCTTATACCAAAACCGGCTAGTAATATCTGTTCGATCCTGATCCGTGCAATACCGCACATATCTGATCGAACCCTGCCATATAACCATACGGCCTATAGTACAGACTGTCCGATCCTGATCTGTGCAATACCGCACGTATCTGATCGGACCTTGCCATATCTCCATACGGCCTCTACAACCTTTCGCCCGAAAGCTGAGTAACTGAAAGTGTGGTGGACTCTAAAGACTCGTCAATACTATGGTTGTGGATTTAACCACTAGCACGTCAGAGGTATATGCCAATACGTGACGGGCCACCAGCTATTGACCAAAAGGGACGTCGATGAGGAAGCTCACCCCGACACCCAACTGAGCCTGTCAGTGACAATATCCGTACAGTCCGGTCCGTTCGTCTATGAGCATCGCATGGCGGGCCTAGGGGGTTGGTAAAAGTCAGACCCCCAAAAGCGGTACAAGTCGTGTCGGAGTGTAGCCCAGAACACCCTGAGATACTACTGGAATACCTACCAGTAAATCTCCTTGCCTCGGCCGAGGGCTTCGTGTAATGGCTCTCCTAGACACAGCACAACCTCACCCCCAATACCGGAAGAGACGAACCCCTGAAGATACGCTCACTGCCTCCATGTGGCTCGGGACTGTACCCAACTAAAACCTGTTTGCACGACTCCTTTGAGCCGTGGTAGGGTAGTAATCAAAGTACAGTGGGAACTCACACGAGACAAATGACGATCCCCAGGTCGATGAACTAACCTGCACACATGTCACCAGGGAACTGCCATCTGACGTCTGGTATATGACCAACTGGCATGTTCCCGGCGAGTCCTGTCCGGTGTACTCATAACCCAATGAGCACCTGTATACATCTTAGGTGATCCAACTGACACCAGTGGCTTGTGAGACCGGCCACCGCCCCTCGTCGGGGTCTCGACTGTATACACTAGTCTACTATGGAGTATCGATGCCCTGTCTCGAAACTCCCACGACTAGGGACCATTTAAGGATATGCTTATAGACTCCCAGCTCCCACTTATATGATCGCCCTCATACTGCTGGTGGTCAAGCATAGAATCCTAGGGGCTCTATCAACGTGTAATAGCGACGTGTCAGGTCACCTAAAACAGTACACGATGATAAAGGTAAACCAGATAGCATACTATCATCTCGAGTAAGACTGTCCTACCGGGATAGGTCCTCCATCAATCATTGCAATCACGTACCTGTGATCCAATAATTGACTTTGAGGGCATTATCTCCAACAATCTCCCACTTGCACTCAAGGCTAATTATTGCGATGTCGCATACTCACAGCCCGTGTGATACCGAACACCCAACTCCTCTACTAGTCAGTCTCACAAAGCTCGTTTGCGAAACTATTGCGTTCGAGGAATAGCCTCAGTGAGTGGATCCGCCTTGATGTCTCTTTCTATGTCTCTCTATATCTCAAGTTCGCGGAGAAACCCATCTCCCGAAATGAGCAATACTTGTCTTAGAATGTGTCTGGATGTCTGATGGGACATAGCTCATAAATGAACTCCAAATCCAAACTTCTTAGACTGTATCGTCAACTGAACTTAATCAGTATCCTGCGCCATGCCACCCTCAGTATTGCCTTGGACCACCTGTCCAAAATACTGCCCCTCATCAGAAGGAAAACTATAACTCTGACAACCTCCTTGTCGTCCATGTCACCTTGGAAGCCTGGAATGATAACTGTCTCCCGAATGAGGCTGTCGTTATCATATCCCTAGAACATTCACTTATGTTCTAAAACTGCTTCCGATCGTTTCTCCAGGATTGGATTAAAGTCAACTTATTGCATCTAGTGCAAGAACAACATCTGGTGTGGTACTTGACATCTCATGATTGACTCAATTGCCTGAGCAAGTGAGGTGCCAGTCATGCACTTCCCTCTCCGCTTTAGTCTGTAAGACACCTTTAGAGAGGGTGACTCCATTACCTGCAGGTACACCACCGTGCCAGGAGTCGTCCATTCTAAATACTCTTAGAATGTTGTCTAAGCACCCAGATTGGGAGACTACCCAAATCTATATCTAAAACCATAGATCTAGTAACCAGTATGTCTGATATAAAATCCATTTCCCATGTGGAGAAACCACTGTGTGACGACCAAAGTATAACCGATTGTAGTATAGGAGTTTCACTTCCTACTCTGTGTATGTCATCTAGATACCAGGACATCACACCCTACTACCTCCTCAACAGATCCATCCCCTATTCTGATGAAGCCAAACCCATGACTGTCACGTCAGAAATAGATGATCTATCTCCGCTACATCTGCTTTAGTCTATAAATAGACATAAGCTACTTGTCCACCAATGCTTCCGCTGCTCCCACTGTCTACGAAAACCCTATGGCAGAGTCATATACACGTACACTTTTGAAGCGAGTTCAGAACGACGCTATACTCATCCTCCCGCCGGGTCTCGCAGCCTGGAACAACAGCAATGGTAATTGTGGGTAAACAAGAACTTCCCTGTCACCGTCCTTGAGGCTACCGTAGTACCTCTCGGGTGCCTGAAGTTACCCACCTTATCTGCGGAGTGGTCAATGGAATGTCAATCCAGATTGAATCTTTAGGTTCCTTATCAAATCTTTTGTAATCGTTTGTGGTTCTGAAATCACTTCCAGTTCTACCATACTCCCACTACTGTTTTCTGAAAAAATCCATTTTTAATAAAACTGTGGCGAGTCTAGAACAATATCGCTATTGTTCATCCAGATGGTAGAAACTCAACCCTCGTCATAGCCTGGGTCAACCCACAAACAGCCATTACAGAAACGTGCCTTGAGTTATCCAGAGTCTGGTTTTAACCATAAGCTGGACAACTCCCCGTACCTTAACAACGTCAAGATACGAACTGTTCTATATCCCATATAGGACCAGAGGCACTGATTTAACTGAACCAGATCCAAATCATGCAACTGTCTCCAGTGCATGTCAACTAAATGGAAGGAGGCCAATCAGCGTTACTCAACTTAGGAATGCTTCCAATTATGAGTAACCTGAAAGAGAAGCAAGTTCTCTTAGTCACTACTACCAACCGAATACCATACACAAGTATCTACATCTTCGATCTCTTTGAAGAATCCCGATACTTGCTACACCTGGTTCTCTACTCTATTCAAATACCTATAACTTCTCAAAATTCGGACCATGTGTTTCCACGAAACACCTGTCTAAAAACTAGAGAAGTCATAAGTAAACTGAATATAGTACGAGGACCAACTCCTATGTCCTGATGGACCCTGGACAACATACAATACTCTGTATAAGTCCCTTGAGTTTGATAACTCATTCACTGTGTGTCGTAGGTTGAAAACTGTACTTATGGTTAAGAAGAATTACACCGCCGTTTAATGCTCCTTACCTAACCATCTACTGGTATAGGTAAATGTCATCGACATAATTTCAAAAAGTATATCTCACTCTATGAAAATAGACGTACAGATATATCGATTTGAAATTGGTGCATAACAGCGGATATTCAAAACCAAATATTTGCCGACCGGCAAACAACCGAGGTGATTTCCTCAAATATCACCGATTGCAACGAATCCCGATATAATGAGGATAGTCACCCAATTCCCAACAACTTACTCCCACTCATCATCTGTAAAACCATACAGATGTGAGAATCATACCTGGTAAATACATACCCTGGAGTAAGTATCTAGTCGGGAAATCAGCTTTCCTTTAACAGTACACAGTGAGACTGAAACATTGAAATGTTTCGTAGGGGTATCCTGGTATTCGTAGTAATGCCTTTTCCATATTCACGACTGTAACCGTATAATTCTTTGCCACCTCTCCAAATCCCTTCATATGTCTTTAGTCTTTACCTTCTGTACACCCCTTTAGGCCAAATGGTTTTCTTCCTTCCCTACCGTTCGGCACCAGCCTATGGTTTGGAAGAAGACTATCCAAAAAGCATAAAGGGTGTACTGTCCTAATCCTAGGAGCACTCGCATCGCGAGAGAAGGTGAAGATAAAAGACACCTGAATGTACTTTATTCCTATTTCTCCTGAACCAGGATCCATCCCCGAACTGGAACAAGTTCCATTCGAGTTCGTATATAACTATACGATGGAGTATCCAATAAACTGTGGATCTTCGTAGTGATACGGAGTGTTCTGGAGAAATACAAAGGTGATTTAGGATTGGCGAAGAAATACTTGGTTTGGTCGTGAATATCAGTCGCAATTTACTTTGCCCTCTTACTAATCCCTTGCTTTGTCTGAACTTAATACCTTCTGTACACCGTTTAGGCTAACTGGTTTTCTTCATTCCCTACCGGTCGGCACCAGCCTATGGTTTGGAAGAAGACTATCCAATTTGCATAATAGGTGTACTACTCCTAAACCAAGGAGTACTCGCAACCTGAGAGAGGGTGAAAAGAAAAGACAACTGAATAGTCCTATCCGTTTTCTCCAGAACCGGAAACCATCCTCGAATAAATCCCTTCGAGTTCATATCTAACCATACAATGGTTTTGTCCAATGGAAGTGGACGTTCGTGGTAAAACGGGGTGTCCTGGAGAAAAGGGTAAAAGCAGGAGTGGCAATGAGGTTTGCAACTCTGACAATCCAAAAGCCAGTGTTTAAGAAGGTTCGGTCAACTTGGTCTCTGAGTCAATAGTCTTAGGGTCGGGTCATTGGTCGCTGCCAAAGAGAGAGAGAAAAGAAACACTCAGCGTGCACTCTAACCTAGATCAGAATGGTTACCAATTTATCTAATCTGGAATCCTCCCACTGTACCTCAAATTCTCCTCCAAACCTGAAAGAAGAATTAGTCGGGGTTACCCGAGGAGTAAACTAACTCATCAGTGGGAATCGGGATCCAACTATCATCGCATGACAACGTGACGGAATCCGCTCACGGTGTCACACTCCAGAAGGTATGCGCATATCTGGCAGGTTTCAGTTCTTTTGAAACTCCCGATGTGATTTTTGCCCCATGCTCTTATGACCTTGACTTTGGCCAACAAATCATAAGTCACATGTCAAGTTCTACCCGTCATTCTCCAGGTTGATTCGAATCCACCCGCACAAGCCCTTGACTTTGGCCAACAAGGCTATACGACTGTCCCAAACCAACGCATCTATCTATGCTGCATATGAATAACCAACAGCTACCAAACATTGTGCCTTGACTTTGGCCAACAAACACAGCTTGAATACTATTGACTACCCATATGAAACGACGGAGGGCTACGAATGGTTTCTGGCGAAAACCTTTAACGTAAAGAACTTGATATCGTCGAAGGAACGGATAACTTTTAAAATATAGTGACGAAAACCGTTGCTGAAGAGGTCACTCCCGGTGAAGGGATCTCGGCTCTTTCCCCGTAGAATGGGGTGCAGGATATTCCAACTGAATACCGCGATGCAAAGCAAAAGTAATCGGCTATAGAGAAGTTAATGCCCTGACGCAAACTTTTTGTCCAAGGGGTCACTCCCGGTGAAGGGATCTCGGCCCTTGCCTCGTCGACTGAGGAGCAGGATATTCCAACTGAATACCACGATGCAAAACAAAAGTGAACGTCCTTACAATAACAGCTTTTTGAAAAGTGTTCCAACAACATCAGATTAGGCTTGTTTTTAACTTGCATTGATCTGAATCAATGCAGTCCCATCAATTGATCACACCAAAAAGAACGAAAATATACTGATGTACGTATATGCCATCCGCATTCGCCACTGGGTCCCGTCATTACCCGTTAGGTGAGCTAACTAACGACAGAGCGGGGACTGGACTAGCGCGGATGTAAAACATATACAACATCTACTAATATATATACCAATATATTATATTTCGCTCAAGGCGTGAAAAGAAATGCAACATCACAGAAAATGTACAGCATCACAGAAACAATACAGATATCTGGGATCCCCGGGTTTCACAGAGCCGCTGAAACCCGACGTTCCCCTGGTCGTGTGGATAGCCTGTGCAATGAAATCCTAGACCCCTACGGGCGCGGCAAGTCACCCGCCAAAACCTGAAGCGAGGCAGCCCCCTTCAGCACCGTGAATGGACCACCCAGCACTTCACGGAATCCGGCAACTTGGGCACCCCTCCTGGGTCAACCTGTACCCCCTACGAGTGCGGCGAATAGCCCGCCAATTCTAGAGTGAAGCCCCCTCCGTCTCAATGCCATGAGATGCGGGCTTGTTGCCCTCTGGAATCCGGCCATCCGTGCACCCCACCGCGGGGTAATCCTAGTACAGAATGTAAAATATACATACACCGGGTACATCGACCGCAACCAGGTCGTGCCCCAAAATAATAATACAAACAGGCAGTGACGGCAGTCCACATGTCGGACGCTCGCCCCGCAATATCAATTGTACATAATACAACCACAACTGTACTAGCATTGCATCCAGGCTATCCCCCACGACCGATCCGCAACATCACAGCATAAACATACAACATCAACGTGAAAGTCACGTTCGCAAATCCGTCTAACCGGGCTATAGCAGTTTGACTGGATTTACCGATCGAGTGACATTCACGGTCGCAGATATAATGTAAATACTGTGAAAAATGTGTTTAAAATTTTCCGATTGATCAAACAATTAACAAGTGGGCCCCAAGAAAAACTGTAGCACTCACAGAAATAATTGGCCCAATTTTAATATTCCAAAACCCCTAATTTAAGCCCAGAAGCCCACTGGAAAACTTCGAAGCAGTGAGCCCACCAACCTGCGGCGGAAGCGCGGCAATAAGGTGGTTTATGCCGCCCTTCCGCGCTCTGGTTGAGGGGTCACTGTCTCGAATTTTCTCAGAGTTCTTAGAACTCCCTGCACAGTACTTTTATACAACCTGAAAAATTTTTCGACACCAAAAATTTCCAACAGAAAACTGATGCGACAAAATATGGGTTTTTGGACTTTTTGATCGATCGGAAATGCAAACACATTACACAAAGCTAGACTAAGTTAATGGCGAGGCTTTGATACCACTGTAAGTGCACGGCGGTGCCCCGGCCGTCAATCCGACGCCGGAATGCGGAAACGGTGAATAACTTAAATTTTGCGGACTTAGCAAACCGGCACCACCGCGCACTAACCACCCGGATCGTTACCATTAAACTAAGTCTAAGCTAACTAGAAGATGGGAAAGAGATATACCGACGATCCAAGTCCTTCGGTCTTCATCTCCACTCCGATCTCCTCGCGGGATCTCCGTCCGTCTCCTCCTCGTCGCCGGAAGTGCACCACGTTGCCTACATCGTTTACGGGCTCCCACCTCAATGCCGAGGCAACTCGGGCATGAAGCCGGCTACTCGACGTGCCCAAGGTTCGTTGTAGAATATGTAGTGAGCTATTGTCTCTCTTGGGGTTGTGGAATTGCCATTTTGTGGAGGAAGAAGAACTTTTTGAGAGAGGGAAAAATGTAGCATACAAAAAGGAATGAGAGTAACATTTTTCTCTCCAAATGAAATGAATCCCTTGCCATCTCTTAGGAATGGCCGCCCCCCCCCCCACCAAGTGTGATTAGAGAGAGAAAATCCAAGGGGAGGGTAAATCAACATGCTAGAAAAGAAAGTGTGGAGTTATCATGTGAAGAAATGATAGCAACAAATCCAACACTCCACACAACCATCAACAACAACCATGATGCTAACAAAGTCAAGCCATCATGATAAGGAAAGTCAAGCAAGCATGAACATAAGAAAAGTCAAGGGATGGGCTCCATCATGAAACCATCATGATACAAATATAAGCAAATACCCCCTCCACAAATACTTATTTGCAACAATGCAAATAAGCCCTCCTCCACCAATCTTCGGCCAATGAACGGAACAATGGAAATTGGCCGAAACGAAAGGCAAACTGGCAACTCCAGAAAACTGGTCCCGTAATAAATTACGGGAAAACCCCGATACTGTGCATACACACCCGCATCTGTATTTCGACCGAAATACAAAATGCAATGAGACAAAATCTCCACTGTACTATACTAGAATCCGGCTTATACCAAAACCGGCTAGTAATATCTGTTCGATCCTGATCCGTGCAATACCGCACATATCTGATCGAACCCTGCCATATAACCATACGGCCTATAGTACAGACTGTCCGATCCTGATCTGTGCAATACCGCACGTATCTGATCGGACCTTGCCATATCTCCATACGGCCTCTACAACCTTTCGCCCGAAAGCTGAGTAACTGAAAGTGTGGTGGACTCTAAAGACTCGTCAATACTATGGTTGTGGATTTAACCACTAGCACGTCAGAGGTATATGCCAATACGTGACGGGCCACCAGCTATTGACCAAAAGGGACGTCGATGAGGAAGCTCACCCCGACACCCAACTGAGCCTGTCAGTGACAATATCCGTACAGTCCGGTCCGTTCGTCTATGAGCATCGCATGGCGGGCCTAGGGGGTTGGTAAAAGTCAGACCCCCAAAAGCGGTACAAGTCGTGTCGGAGTGTAGCCCAGAACACCCTGAGATACTACTGGAATACCTACCAGTAAATCTCCTTGCCTCGGCCGAGGGCTTCGTGTAATGGCTCTCCTAGACACAGCACGACCTCACCCCCAATACCGGGAGAGACGAACCCCTGAAGATACGCTCACTGCCTCCATGTGGCTCGGGACTGTACCCAACTAAAACCTGTTTGCACGACTCCTTTGAGCCGTGGTAGGGTAGTAATCAAAGTACAGTGGGAACTCACACGAGACAAATGACGATCCCCAGGTCGATGAACTAACCTGCACACATGTCACCAGGGAACTGCCATCTGACGTCTGGTATATGACCAACTGGCATGTTCCCGGCGAGTCCTGTCCGGTGTACTCATAACCCAATGAGCACCTGTATACATCTTAGGTGATCCAACTGACACCAGTGGCTTGTGAGACCGGCCACCGCCCCTCGTCGGGGTCTCGACTGTATACACTAGTCTACTATGGAGTATCGATGCCCTGTCTCGAAACTCCCACGACTAGGGACCATTTAAGGATATGCTTATAGACTCCCAGCTCCCACTTATATGATCGCCCTCATACTGCTGGTGGTCAAGCATAGAATCCTAGGGGCTCTATCAACGTGTAATAGCGACGTGTCAGGTCACCTAAAACAGTACACGATGATAAAGGTAAACCAGATAGCATACTATCATCTCGAGTAAGACTGTCCTACCGGGATAAGTCCTCCATCAATCATTGCAATCACGTACCTGTGATCCAATAATTGACTTTGAGGGCATTATCTCCAACAGCCTCCTCGCCGGAAGGGCACCACATCGCCTGCATCTTTTACGGGCTCCCACCTCAATACCGAGGCAACTCGGGCATGAAGCTGGCAAGTCGATATGCCCAAGATTTGCTGTAGGATGTGTAGGGTTGTGTCTCATTTAGGGTTTTGTTGCCTTTGTAGATGGAGGAATGAGGTTAAGAAAAATGGTGCTTTCATTTTTCATGCAAGGGAATTGAGATGAAGAAAAATGCCACAAGATCAAAAATGAAACTCTCTTTTTTTTTCTTCTCAAATGTGTGGCCTCTTCTTTTCTTTTGTGAGAATGGTGGAGGATAAAACATCAACCATGAAGGGAGGTGAGTGTAGGAAAAGAGAAGGGGTGACCACATCCAAAGATCATGATAACCATGTCATCTCCAAATCAAAATCAACTCTAATAACCATAAAGCAAGTGATAAGAAGGAAAAAGAATCTCATCATGAAAAACTATCATGATGCCACCAATATGCAAGAAAGCCCCTCCACAAAACGTTATTTGCAAACTTGAAAATAACACCCTCCATCGGAAAAGTCCGGCCGGGAAAGAACAAAGGAAAACCGGCCGGAACGGAATGCAAACTGGCAACTCCAGAAAACTGGTCCCGTAATAAATTACAGGAAAAACCCCGATACTGTGCATACACACCCGTATCTGTATTCTGACCGGATACAAAAGCAATGAGACAAAATCTACACTGTACTATACTAGGATCCGGCTTAAACCAAAGCCGGCTAGTAATATCCGTCCGATCCTGATCCGTGCAATACCGCACGTATCTGATCGAACCCTGCCATATATCCATACGGCCTCTAGTACTAACCGTCCGATCCTGATCCGTGCAATACCGCACGTATCTGATCGGACCCTGCCATATCTCCATACGGCCTTTACAGCGTTTCGCCCGAAACTTGAGTAACTGTAAGTGTGGTGGACTCTAAAGACTCATCAATACTATGGCTATGGATTTAACCACTAGCACGTCAGAGGTATAAGCCAATACGTGACGGGCCACCAGCTATTGACCAAAAGGGACGTCGATGAGCGAACTCATCCTGACACCCTACCGAGCCTGCCTGTGACAATATCCGTACAGTCCGGTCCATTCGTCTATGAGCATTGCATGGCGGGCCTAGGGGGTTGGTAAAAGTCAGACCCCAAAAAGCGGTACATGTCGTGTCGGAGTGTAGCCCAGAACACCCTGAGATACTACTGGAATACCTACCAGTAAATCTCCTGCCTTGGCCAAGGACTTCGTGTAATGGCTCTCCTAGACACAGCGCGAACTCACGCCCAATACCGGGAGAGACGAACCCCTGAAGATCCGCTCACTGCCTCCATGTGGCTCGGGACTGTACCCAACTAAAACCTGTTTGCACGACTCCTTTGAGCCGTGGTAGGGTAGTAATCAAAGCACAGTGGGAACTCACACGAGACACGATCTCAGGTCGATGAACTAACCTGTACACATGTCACCAGGGAACTGCTATCTGACGTCTGGTATAAGACCAACTAGCAGGTTCCCGGCGAGTCCTGTCCGATGTACTCATAACCCAATGAGCACCTGTATACATCTTAGGTGATCCAACTGACACCAGTGGCTTGTGAGACCGGCCACCGCCCCTCGTCGGGGTCTCGACTGTATACACTAGTCTACTCTGGAGTATCGATGCCCTATCTCGAAACTCCCACGACTAGGGACCTTTTAAGGATGTGCTTATAGACTACAAGCTCCCACGTATATGATCGCCCTCATACTGCTGGTGGTCAAGCAAGAATCCTAGGGGCTCTATCAACGTGCAATAGCGACCTGTCAGGTCACCTAAAGCAGTACACGATGATAAAGGTAAACCAGAGAGCATACTATCATCTCGAGTAAGACTGTCCTACCGGGATAGGTCCTCCCTCAATCATTGCAATCACGTGCCTGTGATCCAATAATTGACTCTGAGGGCACTATCTCCAACAATCTCCCACTTGCACTCAAGGCTAATTATTGCGATGTCGCATACTCACAGCCCGTGTGATACCGAACACCCAACTCCTCTACTTGTCAGTCTCACAAAACCCGTTTGCGAAACTATTGCGTTCGAGGAATAGCCTCAGTGAGTGGATCCGCCTTGATGTTTCTTTCTATGTCTCTCTATATCTCAAGTTCGCGGAGAAAGCCATCTCCCGAAATGAGCAATACCTGTCTTAGAATGTGTCTGGATGTCTGATGGGACCTATCTCATAAATGAACTCCAAATCCAAACTTCTTAGACTGTATCGTCAACTGAACTTAATCAGTATCCTGCGCCATGCCTTCCCTCAGTATCCACCTGGACCACCTATCCAAAATACTGCCCCTCGTCAGAGGGAAAACTATAACTCTGACAGCCACTCTGCCATCCAGGTCACCTTGGAAGCCTGGAATGATAACTGTCTCCCGAAGGAGAATGCTGTTATCATATCCCTAGAACTTCAACTTATGTTCTAAAACTGCTTCCGACTGTTTCTCCAGGATTGGATCAATATCAACTTATTGCACCTAGTGCAAGAACAACATCTGGTGGGGTACTTGACATCTCATGATTGACTCAATTGCCTAAGCAAGTGATCTGCCAATCATGCGTATCCCTCTCCCCTTTAGTCTGTAAGACACCTCTAGAGAGGGTGACTCCATCACCTGTAGGTATACTACCGTGCCAGGAGTCGTCCATTCTAAATACTCATAGAATGCGGTCAAAGTACCCAGATTGGGAAACCACCCAAATCTAGATCTAAAACTGTAGATCTAGTAACCAGAATGTCTGATATAATATCCAATTCCTATGTGGAGAAACTACTATGTGATGACCATAGTATAACCGATCGTAGTATAGGAATATCACTTCCTACTCTGTGTATGTCATCAAATACCAGGACATCACACCCTACTACCTTCTCAACAGATCCATCCCCTATTCTGATGAAGTCAAACCTATGACTGTCATATCAGAAATAGATGATCTATCTCCGCTATATCTGCTTTAGTCTATAAATAGACATAAGCCTGATGTCCACCAATGCTTCCGCTGCTCCTACTGACTACGAAAACCCTCTGGCAGAGTCATATACACGTACGCTTCTAAAACCAGTTTAGAACGACGCTATACTCATCCTCCCGCCGGATCTCACAGTTTGGAACAACAGCAATGGCAAGTCTGGGTAAACAAGAACCTCTCTGCCACCGTCCTTGAGCATACCGAAGTACCTCTCGGGTGCCTGAGGTTACCCACCTTATCTACGGAGTGGCCAATGGAATGTTAAACCAGATTGAATCTTTAGGTTCTTATCAAATCTTCAGTAATCATTTGCGGTTCTGGAATCACTTCCAGTTCTACCATACTCCCACTACTGTTTTCTGAAAAAATCCATTTTATTAAAACTGTGACGAGTCAAGAACAATATCACTATTGATCTTCCAGATGGTAGAATATCAACCCTCTGCATAGCCCGGGTCAACCCACAAACAGCCATTACAGAAACGTGCCTTGAGTTATCCAGAGTCTGGTTTTAAGCATAAGCTGGGCAACTCCCCGTATCTTAACAATGTCAAGATATGAACTGTTCTATATCCAATATAGAAACAGAGGCACTGATTTAATTGAACCAGATTCAAATCATGCAGCTGTCTCCAGTGCATGTCAACTAAATGGAAAGAGGCCGATCAGCGTTACTTAACTTAGGAATGCTTCCAATTATGAGTAACCTGAAAGAGAAGCAAGTTCTCTTAGTCATTACTATCAACTGAATACCATATACAAGTATCTACACCTTCGATCACCTTGAAGAATCGCGATACTTGCAATACCTGGTTCTCTACTTTATTCATATACCTATAACTTCTCAAAACTTCGACCCTGTGTTTCTACAAAACACCTGTCTAAGAACTAGAGAAGTCATAAGTAAACAGAATACAGTACGAGGACCAACCCCTCTGTCCTCATGGACACTGGACAATATACAATACTCTGTATAAGTCCCCTGAGTCTAGTGACTCAATCACTGTGTGTCGTAGGTTGAAAACTGTACTTTTGGTTAAGAAGAATTACACCGCTGTTCAATGCTCCTTACCTAACCATATATGGTATAGGTAAATGTCATGGACATAATTTCAAAAAGGTATGTCTCACTCTATAAAAATAGACGTACAGATATATCAATTTGAAATTGGTGCACAACAACAGATATTCAAAACCAAATATTTGCCGACCGGCAAACAACCCAGGTGGCTTCCTCAAATATCACCAATTCCAACGAATCCCGATATAATGAGGATGGTCACCTAATTCCCAATAACTTACTCCCACTCATCATCTGTAAAACCATACAGATGTGAGAATCAAACCTGGTAAATACATACCCTAGAGCAAGTGTCTAATTGGGAAATCAGTTTTCTTTTAACAGTACACAGTGAAACTGAAACATTGAAATGTTTCGATCGGGTATCCCGGTATTCCTAGTAATGCCTCTTCCATCATCCAGATTCACGACTGTAACCTTATAATTCTTTGCCACCTCTCCAAATCCCTTTATATGTCTTTAGTCATTTCCTTCTGTACACCCCTTTAGGCCAAATGGTTTTCTTCCTTCCCTACCGTTCGACACCAGCCTATGGTTTGGAAGAAGACTATCCAAAAAGCATAAAGGGTGTACTGTCCTAATCCTAGGAGCACTCGCAACGCGAGAGAAGGTGAAGATAAAAGACACCTGAATGTACTTTATTCCTATTTCTCCTAAACCAGGATCCATCCCCGAACTGGAACATGTTCCTTTCGAGTTCGTATATAACCATACGATGGATTATCCAATAAACTGGGATCTTCGCAGTAATACGGAGTGTCCTGGAGAAATACAAAGGTGATTTTGGATTGGCGAAGAAATACTTGGTTTGTTCGTGAATAGTAGTCGCACTTTACTTTGCCTTCTTACTAATCCCTTTCTTTGTCTTTACTTAATTCCTTCTGTACACCATTTAGGCTAATTAGTTTTCTTCATTCCCTACCGGTCGACACCAGCCTAAGGTTTGGAAGAAGACTATCCAATTTGCGTAATAGGTGTACTATCTCCTAAGCCAAGGAGTACTCGCAATCTGAGAGAGAAGGAAAAAGGAAAAGACAACTGAATAATCCTATTCATTTTCTCCAGAACCAGAAACCATCCTCGAATAAATTCCTTCGAGTTCGTATATAACCATACGATGGTTTTGTCCAATGGAAGTGGACGTTCGTAGTAATACAGGGTGTTCTGGAGAAAAGGGTAAAAGTAGGAGTGGCAATGAGGTTTGCAACTCTGACAATCCAAAAGCCAGTGTTAAGAAGGTTCGGTCAACTTGGTCACTGAGTCATAGTCTTAGGGTCGGGTCAATGGTCGCTGCCGAAGAGAGAGAGAAAAGAAACACTCAGCGTGCACTCTAACCTAGATCAGAATGGTTATCACTTTATCTAATCTGGAAACCTTCCACTGCAACGTCAAATTCTTCCCCAAACCTGAATGAAGAATTAGCCGGGATCACCCGAGGACTAAACCAACTCATCAGTGGGAATCGGGATCCAACTATCATCGCATGATAACGTGACGGAATCCGCTCACGCTATCATACTCCAGAAGGTATGCGCATACCTGGCAAGTTTCAGTTCTTTTGAAACTCCCGATGTGGATTTTTACCCCATGCTCTTTTGACCTTGGCGCGTGGTCAAAATATCATAAGTCACATGTCAAGTTCTACCCGTCATTATCCTGGTTAATTTGAACCCACCCGTACATACCCTTGACGTAGGCCAAAATAGTAGTACGACTGTCCCAAACCAACGCATCTATCTATGCAACAGATAAATATCCGGCAGCTACCAATCACTATGCCTTGGCGTGAGGTCAAAATACATAGCTTGAATACAACCGAATATTTAACCGAAATGATGGAGGGCTATGAATGGTTTCTGGCGAAAACCTTTAACGTAATGAACTTGATATCGTTGAAGGAACTGATAGCTTTTAAAAATATAGTGACGAAAACCTTTGCTAAAGAGGTCACTCCCGGTGAAGGGATCTCGGCTCTTTCCTCGTGGAATGAGGTGCTGGATATTCCAACTGAATACCACGGTGCAAAGCAAAAGTAATCGGCTATAGTGAAGTTATTGCCCTGACGCAAACTTTTTGTCCAAGGGGTCACTCCCGGTGAAGGGATCTCGGCCCTTGCCTCGTCGACTGAGGAGCAGGATATTCTAACTGAATACCACGATGCAAAATAAAAGAGAACGTCCTTGCAATAACAGCTTTTTGAAAAGTGTTCCAATAACATCAGATTAGGTTTGTTTTTAACTTGCATTGATCCGAATCAACGCAGTCCCATCAATTGATCACACCACAAAGAACGAAAATATACTGATGTACGTATATGCCATCCGCATTCGCCACTGGGTCCCGTCATTACCCGTTAGGTTAGCTAACTAACGACAGAGCGGGGACTGGACTAGCGCGGATGCAAAACATATACAACATCTACTAATATATATACCAATATATTATATTTCGCTCAAGGCGTGATAAAATGCAACATCACATAAATGTACAGCATCACAGAACAATACAGATATCTGGGATCCCCGGGTTTCACAGAGCCGCTGCTGAAACCCGACGTTCCCCTGGTCGTGTGGATAGCCTGTGCAATGAAATCCTAGACCCCTACGGGCGCGGCAAGTTACCCGCCAAAACCTGAAGCGAGGCATCCCCCTTCAGCAACGTGAATGGACCACCCAGCACTTCACGGAATCCGGTAACTTGGGCATCTCTCCTGGGTCAACCTGTACCCCTACAAGTGCGGTGAATAGCCCGCCAATTCTAGAGTAAAGCCCCCTCCGTCTCAATGCCATGAGATGCGGGCTTGTTGCCTTCCAGAACCCGGCTATCCGTGCACCCCTCCGCGTGGTAATCCTAGTACAGAAAGTAAAATATACATATACTGGGTACATCGACCGCAACCTGGCCGTGCCCCAAAATAATAATACAATCAGGCAGTGATGGCAGTCCACATGTCGGACGCTCGCCCCGCAATATCAAATGTACATAATACAACAAAAACTGTACTAGCATTGCATCCAGGCTATCACCCACGACCGATCCGCAACATCACAGCATAACACAGAACATCAACGTGAAAGTCACGTTCGCCAATCCGTCTAACCGGGCTATAGCAGTTAGACAGAATTTACCGATCGAGTGACATTCACGGTCGCAGATATAATGTAAATACTGTGAAATAATGTGTTTAAAATATCCGATCGATTGAATTTTACCATGTGGTCCCCCAAGCAATACTGTAGCAATCACAGAAATTCTGGGCCCAAACAAAGTATACCAAAACCCATATTTTCAGCCCACAAGCCCACTGCAAATAAATGATGACATGAATCCACATTCCCGCGGCGGAACCGCGGCCAAAGAGGGGTTATGGCCGCGGTTCCGCGGTCGTACGGAAGGATCAGGGCACCAAATTTTTTCAGTGTTCTTACGACTTTCAGTACATCACTTTTCTACAACCTGAAAAAATTTTCGAGCCAGAAAAAAATCGACAGAAAACTGATGTGAAGAAAACGCGGGTTTTTGGAATTTTGGTCGATCGGAAATGCAAACACCTTAAACAAAGATAGACTATGTTAATGTCGAGGCTCTGATACCACTGTAAGTGTACGGCGGCGCCCCGGCCTCCATCCCGAGGCCAAAATGCGGAAGCGGTGATAAACTTTAATTTTGCGAACTTAGCAAACCGGCACCACCGCGCACTAAACCCGGATCGAACCATTAACTAGTCCTAGCTAACTACAAGACGGGTTAGAGATATACCGAGTGATCCGAGTCCTCCGGTCTTCTCGTCGTCGTCCCGATCTCCTGCGGAAACTCCGGTTGTCGCCTCCTCGCCGGAAGGGCACCACATCGCCTGCATCTTTTACGGGCTCCCACCTCAATACCGAGGCAACTCGGGCATGAAGCTGGCAAGTCGACATGCCTAAGATTTGCTGTAGGATGTGTAGGGTTGTGTCTCATTTGGGGTTTTGTTGCCTTTGTAGATGGAGGAATGAGGTTAAGAAAAATGGTGCTTTCATTTTTCATGCAAGGGAATTGAGATGAAGAAAAATGCCACAAGCTCAAAAATGAAACTCTCTCTTTTTTTTTCTTCTCAAATGTGTGGCCTCATCTTTTCTTTTGTGAGAATGGTGGAGGATAAAACATCAACCATGAAGGGAGGTGAGTGTAGAAAAAAAGAAGGGGTGACCACATCCAAAGATCATGATAACCATGTCATCTCCAAATCAAAATCAACTCTAATCACCATAAAGCAAGTGATAAGAAGGAAAAAGAATCTCATCATGAAAAACTATCATGATGCCACCAATATGCAAGAAAGCCCCTCCACAAAATGTTATTTGCAAACTTGCAAATAACATCCTCCATCGGAAAAGTCCGGCCGGGAAAGAACAAAGGAAAACCGGCCGGAACGGAATGCAAACTGGCAACTCCAGAAAACTGGTACCGTAATAAATTACAGGAAAAACCCTGATACTGTGCATACACACCCTCATCTGTATTCCGACCGGATACAAATACAATGAGACAAAATCTACACTGTACTATACTAGGATCCGGCTTAAACCAAAGCCGGCTAGTAATATCCGTCCGATCCTGATCCGTGAAATACCGCACGTATCTGATCGAACCCTGTCATATATCCATACGGCCTCTAGTACTAACCGTCTGATCCTGATCCGTGCAATACCGCACGTATCAGATCGGACCCTGCCATATCTCCATACGGCCTCTACAGCGTTTCGCCCGAAACTTGAGTAACTGTAAGTGTGGTGGACTCTAAAGACTCGTCAATACTATGGCTGTGGATTTAACCACTAGCACGTCAGAGGTATAAGCCAATACGTGACGGGCCACCGGCTATTGACCAAAAGGGACGTCGATGAGCGAACACATCCTGACACCCTACCGAGTCTGCCAGTGACAATATCCGTACAGTCTGGTCCGTTCGTCTATGAGCATCGCATGGCGGGCCTAGGGGGTTGGTAAAAGTCAGACCCCCAAAAGCGGTACAAGTTGTGTCGGAGTGTAGCCCAGAACATCCTGAGATACTACTGGAATACCTACCAGTAAATCTCCTGCCTTGGCCAAGGACTTCGTGTAATGGCTCTCCTAGACACAGCGCGAACTCACCCCCAATACCGGGAGAGATGAACCCCTGAAGATCCGCTCACTGCCTCCATGTGGCTCGGGACTGTACCCAACTAAAACCTGTTTGCACGACTCCTTTGAGCCGTGGTAGGGTAGTAATCAAAGCACAGTGGGAACTCACACGAGACAAATGACCATCTCAGGTCGATGAACTAACCTGTACACATGTCACCAGGGAACTGCTATCTGACGTCTGGTATAAGACCAACTAGCAAGTTCCCGGCGAGTCCTGTGTACTCATAACCCAATGAGCACCTGTATACATCTTAGGTGATCCAACTGACACCAGTGGCTTGTGAGACCGGCCACCGCCCCTCGTCGGGGTCTCGACTGTATACACTAGTCTACTCTGGAGTATCGATGCCCTATCTCGAAACTCCCACGACTAGGGACCTTTTAAGGATGTGCTTATAGACTACCAGCTCCCACGTATATGATCGCCCTCATACTGCTGGCAGTCAAGCAAGAATCCTAGGGGCTCTATCAACGTGCAATAGCGACCTGTCAGGTCACCTAAAGCAGTACACAATGATAAAGGTAAACCAGATAGCATACTATCATCTCGAGTAAGACTGTCCTACCGGGATAGGTCCTCCCTCAATCATTGAAATCACGTGCCTGTGATCCAATAATTGACTCTGAGGGCACTATCTCCAACACAGTTTTCTATACTACCAATTATATATATAACAAAAGGCATGCTACTCTAGTATGAACACATAAAACTAATTATCCAATTACGCCCTGACGCTTAACGCCATACGGGTGATTTCCCTGTAGATGTTAAATCTACTCACCTGGTCGCGTGCTAAGTATAGCCGATCACCTGCTTCCTTTTCCTGGCGGCGTCTGACGTACCCGCCTGCGAACCTGGAATTTACACAAGAATCCAAATATAATCAAAAATCTCGCAAAACGCGATATCAAAACGAAGCGAGAAACCCGCGTCGCGAATTACCGCGCGTGCGTGCGATACGCTGAAACGTGCGTGTATGTGCCTAACGCTTAACCCGACACGCCGCGATACGCTGAATCACAGAACCCACTCGCGTATCGCGCAAACTAAAAACACCAGAAAACGATATACTGCCCCAGATTTTACCCAGATCAAAATATTACAAAACTATTTATACCAGAGACCTACAAAATGTAGCAGACACCTGAAGCAAAAACCCTAGGACCTATCTCCCTAGTCTGGCCGCAATTTGCGGCCAGAATGGATTTTCCGACGGCCTGGGTTTGGGTTAGTGGGGTCGGGCTCTGGTGGTGTGGTCAGGACATCTCCAGTAGGCTACAGTCAACTCAATTTCATCCGGAACTCACCGGGTCTAAAGCAGATTTTAAAAGGCTAAGTTTTGCTAAAAAATGTCAAGTTTTGCACCAATTTGAAAACTCAGGGTATTTAGTGTAATCTGGGGTTTACGTAAGTTAACTTGGCCCTAACAATACCTAATTAGGATAGTATAACTAACACTAACATCGCTTTAACACAAATTCACACAAATCACCAAAATCGTATAATTATCGCTAAAAGGATACGCGTGCATGAAACTAAACGCGCGTGCACATGACACGTCGTGACGCGCACGAACTCACCAGAACCAACTTTGACGCTCTGTGTCTCGCAGCGCGCCACAGAACCACGCGGATCACGCGCGTGTCGCACAAGTTCTAAAAACATCGATAACTCACTTATAGCTCCAGATTTTGCCTCTGGGCCAAACCTAAAAAGTTACAGATACCAAAACCCTAAGCTACCCATAAGAATCACACAGCCAAAAACCCGACACCCTAGCCCCTGTTCTGGCCGCAATTTGCGGCCAGAAGGATTAAACCGGCGGCCTCAACTTGGAGGTGGGTCCCCGTGCTCTCTGTGTGTGTGTCTGCTAAGGTCACAGTTCTGAGGTCTTCTCAATTTTATTTTAAAGGTTCGGGTCAACAACAGATCTCACAGAGTCTATAAAGTCGCTAATTTACGCCAAGGCGGACAAATCGGGTATTTCGGTGAAATCTGGGATAAGTCTTGGTTGATCTGGTCTTAACAGCATCTAATAAGGCTACTCTAACCATCACAACCTTCACTTGGCTATATCTCACTCAAAATTGCTAAAACTAGCACTAAACTACATGTTATGAACACTAACTACACTATCGACAATAACTTAGCAATAAGGAGTTGAGTTGAGGGGTTATACCTCTAGAGATCCTAGATGAAGGGGAAGAGAAGAAAGGGGAGGAAGTTGTGATGCCGGATTGCTTCTGCTAAGGCTCCAAGAGCTCAATGTTTTGGCTGAATTGCTGATCTGCTCGCTGTTGATGCTGTACCAAGCTGTTGTTGCTGCTATGATCTGTTGTTTTATTTGGTGTTTCTTGTGTTGCAGCAGCAGTGGTTGTATTTGTGGCTGTTGGGGTGGTGAAGTGTTGTGTTTGTGTAGTGTGGCTGGGGTTGTGTTGGTGTAGCTGCTGTTGCTGATGTTAAACTGTTGTAGTATTTGAAGTTGGGCTGCTGCTGTTGTTTGCAATGATGTGGTTGTTGCTTGTTAGCAGAAGTTGGCTGATGATGGTATGTGTGTGAGTGTGAAAGGTAGAGATATGAGAGATATGAGTGTTTGAGGGAAAAAAGTTGTGAAGTGAAATAAAATGTGACCTTACCTTAAGCCACCTCTCTCTCTCATTAAATGGTTGCATGACAACCATCAAATCCCTTCTCATCTTAAACACGTCAACCCTAATCCCTAATCACCCTTAATTAAAACTAGTTAGCTCATAATCAACCCAATTATCTTAACCAAAGGACTAACCCATCATGGTTGGCTAAACATGGTTAACCCACCATGCACACCTAAACTTGGTAACCCTAGGCTTAACCCTAGTTATATGCACAAGTGTGTGCGGTGGTGATAAAATTCTACTAAAATAGCCATTAAACCAGATAAATTATTAGAAACCAGTTTTGGTAAACTTTTTATTAAAAAAACACATATTAAGATATAATTAGTCACTAAACACATTCTCAGGTATTACAGTCTTCCCACCTTAAGAAAATTCGTCCCCGAATTTAAAATATATGACTACGCGTACCTTCAAAGAAATGAGGGAATTTCTTCCGCATCTCTCCCTCGGCCTCCCAAGTGATCTCCTCCCCATTCGGGTTGCGCCAAAGAACCTTCACCGACGGCAGGACCCTAGATCGAAGTTTCTTCACCTGCCGATCCAATATCTCAACTGCCTGCACAGTGAACGAAAGGTCGGGCTCAAGCTGAACTGCCTGATGCTGGATCGTGTGGGAAGGATCATGAAGATATCTGCGTAGCATCAATACGCGGAAGACTGGGTGAACATCCGAAAGACTGGGTGGAAGAGCCAGACGATATGCTACTGCGCCTACCCGCTCGAGAATCTCGAAAGGACCTATGAATCTGGGGCTAAGCTTCCCCTTTCGTCCAAACCTCATCACTCCCTTCATTGGAGAGACCCTCAGAAAAATGTGATCGCTAACTGTGAACTCTAATCTGCGGCGGCGTCTGTCAGCATACGATTTCTGCCTGCTCTGAGCTGTCCGCATCCAGTCTGGAATCAGCTGTATCTTCTCGGTCGTCTCCTGTACGATTTGTGGCCCCAAAATACTGCTCTCGCTCAGCTTTGTCCAACAGACGGGCGATCTACATCTCTTCCCATACAAAGCCTCGAAAGGTGCCATCTGAATAGTGTCCTGGAAGCTATTGTTGTAGGAGAACTCTATCAAGGGTAAATGATGATCCTAGCTACCACCAAAATCTAAAACACTCGCTCGGAGCATGTCCTCGAGAGTCTGAATGGTCCGCTCTGACTGTCCGTCGTCCTACGGATGAAATGCCGTGCTGAAACTTAAAAGAGTGCCCAAAGCCTCCTTAAGCCTCTTCCATAGTTTGCTAGTAAACTGGGTGCCTCAGTCGGACAAAATACACGTCGGGACCCCAAGTAGTCATACAATCTCTGTTAGTTATATGTATGCCAAAGAGGACATTACTATACATAGGATGTATATTGTAGTGGATGCTTGGACATATATAGGGAGGACATTCTTGCTCGACATGATAGTATGCTATCTGGTTGCTCTTTACCTTAACGTGTACACTGATTGTCTCTCTGTTACATGTTGGTAAAGCCCTTAGGATGTGTACTTGACTACCTGGACTATGATGCGGATCATACTAGTGGGGACATGGTAGTCCATAAGTACATCTTTCAAGGTCCCTAGTCGTGGGTGTATCGAGACAGGGCATCGATATACCAGAGTAGACTAGCGTATACCTTCTCGACCCATACAGATGGGCGATAGATGATCCCATATCCATTGGTGTTTGACATCAGAGATGATATACGGGTTCTCAGTGGAGACTGGGTACACTGGACGGACTCGCCGAGAACTCCCAGATGGTATTATACCTTACGTCAGATGGCAGTTCTCTGGTGACACTGGTACAGGTTAGTCTGTAGACCCGAGATCGTCATAGAGTCTTGTGTGATTCCCACTGTGCTTTGATTTCCACCTTACCACGTCCAAGAGGGCGTGCAAAACGGTGGTTTTTGGGTACAGTCCCGAATTACATGGAGACAATGAGTGATAGGAGGGGATTTGTCTCTCCCGGTATAGGGAGTTGATGTTGCGCTGTGTTCGATTGGCTATAACCGGAAATCCCTGGCTAGGGTTGCTGAGATTTACTGGTAAGTGTTACCAGTAGTTTCTCGAACTGTTATAGACCACATATCGACACGACTTATCAAGCTACTGGGGTTTGACGTTTACCACCCCTAGGCGAGATATGCGACATATCAGACGACGAGACCGGACTGTACGGTAAGTGTTGCTGGTTGGATTCACAGGAGTGTGGGTGGGCTTGCTCGTTGATCTTCTGATCGCTCAATACCCGGGTGGCCGTTATGTTTAGCAGACCGCTTGCGGCTTGTGGGTGTTTGATATGATCATCACCTGCTGCCGGCGTATTGACGAGTCTTTAGAGTCCAACACAGAGGTTTCCTGGCTCAAGAGAAATGAAATAGGAGCGCATATGAGATATGTGCGGGACCGAGAATAATACAAGTATGTGATACTGTATTCTATTCTCGCGATTTGTATCATTGGACGGTTATATATGATATAGCCGGGTTACCGAATCAAGTGTTGATTCGATACATTGATACACTTGATATTAGTCGGTTATATGCGATATGACCGGATCATTAAATCAAGTGTTGATTTAATGATTTGATGTATAATTATATATTTGATATATTACTTTACATTAACTAGTATTTGTTCACTTAAGATGGATTTTCTTACTTGATTGTGCACATTGTATATATGATATATGTTTGTGCACTAGTTTGTATCATGTTTGATGATACATGCAAACTTGGGTGTATGTTTGCTCTAAACCATGTTTAGGTTAATGGTTAGGGTTTTGTTATCTTTACTTATTTTCTTTATTTCATTTTTGGAAAAATGAAATGTTGCCTAATTTTGTTTCTTTGCTTAAGCTTCATGAAGCTTCTTTGCATTATCTACCATTTTTTCTTTTGCCTTGACCCAACCTTTAAACCTAAACCCTAGTTTATTCTCTACACTTGTTAAATTAACCCAAGGTTGCATTATGATAAGATCAATTGATTTTGTTATTCTCATGAAATTCTTTTTCTTTCATCTTCTTCATCTTCTTCATGAAGAGAAGAAACCATTGCTAGATTTTTCCAAGTGAGAAATCCAAATCCAAAGTGAACCCACTTCCTATTTCTTCATCCTCTACCTCTTGCCATGTAGTAGAGTGTGTTATCTTCACAAGTTCCATAACCTAGTGAAGGTGGAGCTTGAGTTTGAGTCGCCTCGACGTAGATCATCTTCGGCATCGAAGTCAACGACCTAGCCCGCCCATTTCTCCGATGAAACCGACGCTAGAGTCCGGGATTCCGATGATCGCAGCGGAGGGACGTCAACACGGAGATAGAGAAGTGGAGGACCGAATCTACAAAGGTTGTAGTCCCTTTCACTTAGTAGTTAAGTTGTTAACTTGCTTGCTTTTCGCCTATCCTCTAGTTAACGATCGCATTAGTGTTTCTCGGCACATAGAAAAATTTGATTTTGGCATGGTTGATGCCTTGTGGAACCTCTTGAGTGTGCCTAGGAACCCTACAGTAGTATAAGAGCCTAGCTAGAGCATTAGGCGATGCGTTAACGAAGTTAAAACCCCGATCGAACCCAAATACGACAAAATACACCCCTTTCTGGTCATTTTTTAAAATCTGTGATTTTTCATAATTAAAAATACCTAAAATATTCATCAGGGAAAAATAAGAATTATGGTGAAAAACGAGCCCCCAATTCCTTAAGATGGCCGCGGAACCGCGGCAATAAGCCACCTTTGGCGGCAGTTCCGCGGCAAGTTAAGCTTATTAGGGACGTATTTTTGCAGAGTAATTCTTGTCTCTGTGGTTACTATTTTATGGGTATTTTTAATCTGACTCAAGTGTTGAGTATTCTTGGGTTTATTTTGTAATTCTTGATTCGATCGGGAATTTTAACTTCGTTATTGTTTTTCCGGGTAAATTTAGAACATGTTGAAAAGTTCGACCGGATATAAATACCTACTTTTTCCCCTGTCGGGAAATTTCCAAGTGTTGGATCTTTCCGTAGTTTAAGAACGTTCGAAGTAGTGCAAGTAACGCGATGGACCCTCTAGAAGACAACAAACCATAACTCGATTATGTGACCGTCTTGAACTGCACTTTGAACCTTAGGGTTTGGGGCAGTACGGCGTGCCACATGTGAGGCGTTGGCTTGACCCTTCTACGGCTGGACCGTTGGTACTGTGGCATGAAGTGGATGTTTTAAAACTTATTTCATGTGTTGAGTTGTTTCGGGAAAAACTTGGGTGTTTGACTGTTCGATCGGAAAGTTTAACATTTTCTATTTATCTGGAATGTGATACAATATTTGGAATCCACATGTAGTTATGAGATAACTGAATGAATGTTATAAACATAGCAGTTTAGTCTCACTTGATTGGTTGCCATGGAATTTTGATGCGATCAAAAGTCCGTCGCAATCACGTAGCGTACGCGGATACTCGCCGGGTAAACTTAATAGGCAGCTACACCCCATAGCCCCGACCAAGTGACTGTAGGGGAACTCCATCGCCGAAAGCATCCGTTCGGGTGCTCACGGCAGCGGTGTTCCGCCTTAGTGCACTTCGTCGACGGTATCGGCGGTGCGGCCGTCTACTAAAGTTTGCGACGAGAATTCGGTCAGGATGCCAGGAATCTTGTTGAATTGCCCGACTAGATATTGAAAAGAGTTTTCGATAAATGAGACTAAAATGCGGGGTTTATAATTGTTAGGCATATGATGTCTAAGGAATTCATTTGATTAGGCATGCAATATCTAAAGAGTTTGCGGATTCCAACTGTTGTAGTTTTACACTTTCTTTTCTGCCACCGTAAGTGTAATATGTGATATCGCCGGTTTCGTTGCTATATGTCAACGACAATTGGGATGCGCATATTTACTTACGTTGATGACATGTGATGTTATGTGTTGCTGGATATGTTATATTGGATCGTCGCGTTTTGAATAGCCGAGGGTTTTTATGTGAGATGAGTGTTTTTCATTTTCATTCATGTAAAAACTTGTATGTAATATTCTTTTATTGGGACACTTCCAGGTTGCAGATGATGTCACTATTTGTATATTATTTACTTTTCCGCATTAGGATAGACCCAAGGAGGAGGGCACAAGTAACCGGGTTCTGGAGTCCAGTGGGAGACCAACTCGAGGAGTCGAGTCCGGGTCTCCTAACTCTAGAATTGGTAGGGTTGCTTGCCGCTCTCGTAGGGGTCTAGGGCTGTGGGTTTGGCTATTCATCGCGACCGTGGAATCCGTGTTTTATACTGGCTCGTATTGAAAACACGGACGTCCTAGTATATCCAATGTTTCATATGATTCTTCTGCTGCGATATCTGTTATGTGATCATTTGATATGTTGTGATAGATACTGTATATAGTATATATGATATATTATATAGACATTACTTATGTTTTACACCCGCGCTAGCCCTTCCCCGCTCTGCCGTTAGTTACCTAACCTAACGGTGCACGAGGGGACATCGAGGCGAATGCAGATATCATAAGTGTACGTCATATTTATCTGTGATGTTTAGGTACTTAAATGATGGGACTTCATTAATATGATTAATGAAAGAAAAAGAAACCTAATAGATGTTGTTGAATCGAATTTTCAAAAACAGGTAGCTACAGTTCTTGCTTTGCGTCGCGGTGTTCCTTGTAGAACATCCTGCACCTTATTCGATAAGGAAAGGACCGAGATCCCTTCACCGGGAGTGACTCCTTTAGCAATAACTGGCAGATGCTACAACCCTCGGTTTGTCTTTTGATTGCTTCTATTGTTTCTGCTTTGCATAGTGGTATATATGATATATCCTGCACCTCATTCGACGAGGAAAAGGCCGACGATCCCTTCACCGGGAGTGACCCCTTTAGCAAAACTAGAAAAGCTTCAAAAACACTCCATTTTAAAATCATTTGATTCTACAACGATATCAAGTTCATTACGCAATAGGTTTTCAGAAAAACCTGTTGTAGCCCTCCGTCATTTCAGATAAGTCCTACTTAGTATTCGTGCTACGTTTGTTGACCTCCGTCAAGGCGTAGTGTGCGGTAGCTAACTAGTATTTATCTGCTTATGCATATGATGCAGATTGGATTAGGGTAGTCGTGCGACCTTGTTGACCTCCGTCAAGGGTCGTGCGGGTGGGTTTGATTCAATCAAGAAATGACGGGTTGAACTTGACTAGTATACTATGGTTTGTTGACCTCCGTCAAGGTCATAGGGTGCTAGGGGCAAAATTATCGGGAATTTCAAGTGTTGAAATTTGCAATGAGATTGCATAACTTCTATGAGATAGTTGGATCCCGATACCCACTGCGAGTAAGAGTTACTCCTGGGAGAGTTTTACACATTACAATTAGCCGATCAAGTAGGTGTCTAGAAAGGTGTTAACGAGGTTACGCCTCTGGGAAAACGAGGTTTACATTAATTAGGTTCGTGCGAAAGCACGGGGGACCTCCCTCAAAGTACCGACACTGGCCTGGCTGAAAGATTGGCGAACTTGTAGTGTGTAATTAATCCCGGCTATTCTTTCCTTTTAGGGTTTGAAGGAAAATTTGATTAAAACAGTGGGAGCCATCCTAATTAGATAAAATAATAACCAATCTGATCTTGCAAAAGCGCACACAGAGTGTTTTCTTCTCTCTCTCTCCAGGTAGCGACCATATCATGCCTTAATCAAGATAATAATACGGATATTTGACCGAACCCGCTTGTTATACTGAGCTGGGGAACGTTGGTCCCGCTCCAACTTATAATTGTTATAAGACTGAGCAGGAAATTGAGGAATACCAGAATTCCTATGCCGCTCAAACGAAGAAAGTGCATATGATGTATCTCCTTCGGGTGTGTTAGTTATATAGAACTGTTTCTCAGTGTCCTCTACGTCCTAGGTATTAGATACCGGATCAGGATCCCGCTAATGTAATCCGTTACATGGGCTACAGAAAGGTAGAGAACTGAGAACGGGTGATAAGTTTCATGAGACAGAAATCGGTACAAGTGTTGCAGCCAAGTCTGTTGGTCACTGTCACCCTGTATCCCAAATACATTGATTCTGAACGAATGTTATTAGATACCGAACCTGATATACAAAATCATATCAGTCTCTTTATTAGTAAAGAAATGATAAAATTTTGTATTGTTGGATAATGTTTTGAACATTTCCTATATCAAAAGTTGATCGGTTCAGGCACGTTATCTAAAAGCATTGATATTCTAAATCAAACTACAGTTCTTAGTATACGGAACACACAAAAGTGGAAGAGTTCAGAAATGAACGGATCCTTCTTGAGGTAATGTAGACTAGGTCATATCAATGCGACCCGACTAGCTAAGTTGCACATAGATGCATATTTAAATCTGTTTGAATTTACATCTTGTGAAAACTTGCCGGTCATGTCACAAAGATAAGATGACCACAGCTCTGTTTATTGGAAGCAGAGAAAGAGTTAGTGTACTCTTGGGACTGATACATGATGATGTATGAAGGTCCCCTGTCTACACATGGCAAGACCGGTTTTTTGTACTTCATTACATTCTCTGATGATCTCTCAAGATTCAGTCATATGTTCCTGTTGAAACACAAGTCCGAACCTTTTGAGATATTCACAGAATATAAGTTAGAAGTAGAGAACCAATACGGGTATAAGTATTATGTCCTTTGATGAGATCAAGGAGGAGAATACTTGTGCATAGAATTCCTGGACTATTCTAAAGGAGAATGAGATTCTCTCTCAGCATTACTCCTCCGTATACACCATAGCACGATGGTATATCGGGGCGGAGCAATTGCACCCTATTCGATATGGTGTGCTCTATGATGAGTACTACTGAGTTACCTGTTTCCTTTTTGGGGGTTATGCACTTGAGAAGCTGCACACCTATTGAATTAGGTTCGAATCAGATCACAGCCTACCACTCCATATGAGATATGGTATGGGAAGAGCCCATGTCTTAAGCTAGTTAAGATTTGGGGTTGACCGGCCTATGTCTAAAAGCAAAATCCGGACAAGCTCGAGGCGAGGTCTGTAATGTAGAACTGGAAAGGTTCCAGCTATACAAACTACAGCAGATGATTTGATAGAACCTAAGGATTCAATAGTTACCAACGAATCTCAGCCTCTCCGCCGATCTAGTAGGGTTCCTCAACCACCTGAGAGATACTTCGGTTTCTCTATGACAGTGGGAGCGAGGATTGCATCATGAGATGATGACCCAACTAGTTTCGAGCTGGCCATCAGGAGTAAGACTCTATAAGAATGGCTGGATGCTTAGTGATCTGAGATGGAATTCTTATACACCAACAAAGTATGGACTTTGGTTGCTTTATCTGAAGGGTTAAATCCCCATCAGGAGCAAGTATATCTTGAGAAGATTACATGGTGTACATGGAAAAGTTAAGACTTTCAAAGCTAGACATGTTAAAGGTTTTCATCATCGACCAGGCGTTGATAATGATGAAACCTTTTTCAGTGCCTATGCTTAAGTCCATCCAGATCCTACTTGCCACGGCTACATACCATGACTACGATATCTGGTGGTTGGGTGTCATGACTGCTTTTCTAAAATGATGTTTTAGAAGAGAGCGTCTGTAAGTACACAGCCAGAGGGCTTCATAGACAGTGGGAGCAGCGGAAACGTGCACAAGATGCTTTATAGGATAAAGCAGGCATCACGGAGTTGGAACGTCTGTTTTGATGTAGTAGTCAAAGAGTTTGACATCATCAAAATGGTAGATGAATCTTGTATAAACAAAAAGGTAGTAGGAAGTATGGTGACGATCCTCGTAGAGTACGTGGATGACATACTCTTAATGGGGAAGGAGTTTCCTATGCTACGCTCGGTCAATCTCCGCTTATCACAAGGATTCTCCATATAGGATCAAGGTGATACCTCCTAAATCCTGGGATTTGGATCTATGAGATAGATCTAATTGGATATTAGGATTATCACTAGATGTAGTGAGAAGGTATCAATCGATCCTGGGGTGAATCACTGGAAAGGTTCCAGGGTGATAAGGACGACTGAATGTCAGTCACAGGCATTGTCTTTACCCTCAGTAAAGGAACGGTATGTTGGAAGAGTTCCAAGCTAGATACCGTGGCATACTAGACGATAAAGGCTGGATACATCGTTACCAAAGATGCTGCCAAAGAGGCAGTCTGTGTGTATATTAGTTCATGAGATGAACTTAGTTCCTCCCATTGTGTGACAATGGAGTTGTAGCTTATGCCAAGGAACGCCCGTCCCATCAGTGATTCAGACATATTCTGAGGCAGCATCACCTGATCATGGAGATGGATGATCTCCAAGGAGATCGAGGTTAGGGGAGTAGACTCAGAGGACAACACGGCGGATCCACTCACAAAGGCCTTTTCCCAGAGAGAGACTTTTATGGGATGGTTGAGTATGAGATACTACAACCACTGCTATCAGATGGCCCTAGTGCAAGTGGGAGATTGTTAGTTATATGTATGCCCTAGAGGCCATTACTATACATAGGATGTATATTGTAGTGGATGCTTGGACATATATAGGGAGAACTTTCTTGCTCGACTTGATAGTATGCTATCTGGTTGCTCTTTACCTTAACGTGTACACTGATTGTCTCTCTGTTACATGTTGGTAAAGCCCTTAGGATGAGTACTTGACTACCTGGACTATGATGCGGATTATACTAGTAGGGAGATGGTAGTCCATAAGTACATCTTTCAAGGTCCCTGGTCATAGGTGTATCGAGACGGGGCATCGATATACCAGAGTAGACTAGTGTATACCTTCTCGACCCATACGGATGGGCGATGGATGATCCCATATCCATTGGTGTTTGACATCAGAGATGATATATGGGTGCTCAGTGGAGACTGGGTACACTGGACGGACTCGCCGACAACTCCCAAATGGTATTATACCTTACGTTAGATGGCAGTTCTCTGGTGACACTGGTAAAGGTTAGTCTGTAGACCCGAGATCGTCATAGAGTCTTGTGTGATTCCCACTGTGCTTTGATTTCCACCTTACCACATCCAAGAGGGCATGCAAAACAGTGGTTTTTGGGTACTGTCCCGAATCATATGGAGGCAATGAGCGATAAGAGGGGATTCGTCTCTCCCGGTATAGGGAGTGGATGTTGCGCTGTGTTCGATTGGCTATAACCGGAAATCCCTAGCCAGGGTTGCTGAGATTTACTGGTAAGTGTTACCAGTAGTTTCTCAAACTGTTATAGACCTCATATCGACACGACTTATCGAGCTACTGGGGTCTGACGTTTACCACCCCTAGGCGAGATATGCGACATATCAGACGACGAGACCGGACTGTACGGTAAGTGTTGCTGGTAGGATTCACAGGAGTGTGAGCGGGCTTGCTCGTTGATCTTCTGATCGCTCAATACCCGGGTGGCCGTTACGTTTAGCAGACCGCTTGCGGCTTGTGGGTGTTTGATATGATCATCACCTGCTGCCGGCGTATTGACGAGTCTTTAGAGTCCTACACAGAGGTTTCCTGGCTCAAGCGAAACGAAATAGGAGCGCATATGAGATATGTGCGGGACCGAGAATAATACCAGTATGTGATACTGTATTCTATTCTCGTGATTTGTATCAATGGACGGTTATATATGATATAGCCGGCTTACCGAATCAAGTGTTGATTCAATACATTGATACACTTGATATTAGTCGGTTATATGCGATATGACCGGATCATTAAATCAAGTGTTGATTTAATGATTTGATGTATAATTATATATTTGATATATTACATTACATCAACTAGTATTTGTTCACTTAAGATGGATTTTCTCACTTGATTGTGCACATTGTATATATGATATATGTTTGTGCACTAGTTTGTATCATGTTTGATGATACACAAACTTGGGTGTATGTTTGCTCTAAACCATGTTTAGGTTAATGGTTAGGGTTTTGTTATCTTTACTTATTTTCTTTAATTCATTTTTGGCAAAATGAAATGGTGGCTAATTTTGTTTCTTTGCTTAAGCTTCATGAAGCTTCTTTGCATTATCTACCATTTTGTCTTTTGCCTTGACCTAACCTTTAAACCTAAACCCTAGTTTATTCTCTACACTTGTTAAACTAACCCAAGGTTGCATTATGATAAGATCAATTGATTTTATTATTCTCATGAAATTCTTTTTCTTTCATCTTCTTCATCTTCTTCATGAAGAGAAGAAACCATTGCTAGATTTTTCCAAGTGATGATTCCAAGTGAGAAATCCAAATCCAAATTGAACCCACTTCCTATTTCTTCATCCTCTACCTCTTGCCATGTAGCAGAGTGTGTTATCTTCACAAGTTCCATGACCTAGTGAAGGTGGAGCTTGAGTTTGAGTTGCCTCGACGTAGATCATCTTCGGCATCGAAGTCAACGACCTAGCCCGCCCATTTCTCCGATGAAACCGACGCTAGAGTCCGGGATTCCGATGATCGCAGTGGAGGGATGATTAGTCGAAAATATTGTATATCTTAACCGGAAATTTCCTCATCATTTGCATTCATATAGAAGTGTTCGGTATTCATATTATACATATTAGCAAATCTATCACAGATTATCAGATTACATGTATTAGACCTTAAAACCGGCATTTCTAGGGAAATTAACTGCATTGCATGGCATCGCAATATTTCTATATGTCGAAACCCGTGTTTTGAAGTCTGTGCTGGAAACTAGAAGCGTGCTCGAATCAACGCTGCTCAAAAGATACGCCAACTCACTAATTTCAGATTTGGTATCAATTCAAAGGAGCAATCACAAATCAATATATCAGAAGAAGCCCTAAAATACAGAACAAGGCCACACCAGAAGACCCAAAGCCCAAGCTCATCAAAGAGCC
This sequence comes from Agapanthus africanus, assembly GCA_030015575.1. Classification (NCBI taxonomy): domain Eukaryota; kingdom Viridiplantae; phylum Streptophyta; class Magnoliopsida; order Asparagales; family Amaryllidaceae; genus Agapanthus; species Agapanthus africanus. The sequence continues at coordinate 281,471,085 of JASDDO010000022.1, forward strand.
GCGGATCCCCGGCAATGGCTTGCTTGTGCCGCGGATCCGCGGTGGAACCAGGGATTTACCTCCTCAATTTTGGTGCACAATGCTTCATTCAGGGCCCACTATTCAGAAATGTATCTCAAATTCCAGAAGACTCCAGGGGTTTCTTCCAGATCAGCAAACTAGGGTTTCCAAGCCTAATTAAACCTAACTTAAACCTTAAGCTAGCTCCTAACAAACTGCCTTCTAGAAGACTCAACAAACTTTTGGAGGGAACTACCATTTCAAACCTAAACCTAGGGTTTGGGAAGTCTATAAATAGAAGCCTAGACCTAGGGTGAGAGATCAGGTGGAGATAGATAGAATCAAACCATTACTTGGGTGATTCATTTTTAGTTCATTTTTTAGCCAATCTCCTTCTTCATCATCTTCCTCCACAAGTCTAGTGAGAGGGCTTGTGTGAAACCCTAATTCCAATCAAAATCAAGATCCCGAGTACCTATTAAGCAAGAAGCCCTACAACCTTTATGAGCGGAGCCGATCTTCAACGGAGCAAGCAATCCGAGCCGATCCACGACTCACGAAGCCGAGCGACGCCCGATCAACAATCTAGATTCTTCCTGTTGTAGTTCTTGAAGCGAATGTAATCCAAATTGTTGAGATAAATAAATGTGATATTCTTTTATCTTGTTTTCTTTAAATTCTGCATCATGATATCTTTACAATTCGTAAATATTTTCTGTGTGGTGATGTGTGAATAAAACTCCGCTCGTCGAGGAGTCGAGACGGTCAATAGAATGATGATGTAACATAGCTTTAATCGATTCTTGAGTCCTACGTGTTTTGAAAACCCTAGCAAGTTCATGAAACGACGACCCATTTTTTTCGATGCTTTCTTGATTGATATCGTTCGAAATTGGGGAGTTACTGTAACATTTCAAAAAATAAAATATTATTTTTGGGAATTTTCATAATTTTTAATGAATATTTTAATAGTCGGTGTAATTAAATACCGATAAATGGTGAAAATTCCGGAGAAAATTTTAGAAATTCTAAAATAGGGTATTTTGTGGAAATATGTCATTTTTAAGCTTTTATGGTTACGTATATGTTATTTTGGTGTAAATCGCGATTGACAATCGCTAAGTGGATTTTTGTGCAAAAATGTGCACATGACATTTTCTACACCTGCTTCTTGTTTTGGTCATGGTAGCCTAGGGCTGGACCATGTTTAGGTGACCATGGTGGGTTGAACCATTTGATTAGAGCCGGGGTTATGTCGACTGTGTAGGGAGAAGTGAGCCATGGTGGCTTGGTGTCTTGTGAGCATTGTTTTGTAGAAAGAGAGAGATGGTTAGGATGTGCCATGATCCATCCCATCTCATTATTCCTTGTGTTTTGTTACCCTCTCTCACATCTCTCCCCACAACATCAGTTTCAGCCAGGAAAAACATCAGCTGCTAATACACAAATTTAGCCCCAAAATTCAGCTGAAAAGAATACCATCAGCCTATATTAACACACCAGCCACCTAACGAGCAGCTCACATCAGCTACACCAGCCCCTAAACCCCTTAGCCCAACTCCTATATCATCACTTCAGCCTATCCTCAACATTTTCAGCCCACCATAGCTGACTTGCACACCCCATCAACACTTTTCAGCCCCATATCTGATCTATATCAGCCCCTAACACTTTTTCAGCCCATAATGGATGACTTTTGCTACCAATCAGCCCAAATTCTGCCTAACTTCATCCACCAGAACAGCCCCCTACACCTACACCCCAAACCCCTCACACCAGCAGCTGAAACCATGCACATCAGCCCATGGTATCGACAAAGCAGCAGCCCCATTTATCACCATATCAGCCTCCATATCAGCTCATCTATATGCTGAAATGATACTTCAGCCCATATACACCAACAGCAGTAACTTCATTCAAACAACACTACCACACCACCACAACCATTCCCACAACACCAAAACCACAATAACACAACACCAATACAACAGCCACACCAATTCCAGCATCAGTTCCTGGAACAAAAGAAGCAACATCAGCCACTAGGAGCAGCTCCAGCAGCAGCACAACACCCCACTTCCTCCTCCTTCCTTCATCTTCCCTTCTCCTTCCTCCTAGGACCCCCTCGAGGTATAATCTCGCAATCCAAACTCTTTTCTTGCCAAGTTATAGTTGTTTAGCGGAAATATCGTGTTACTACGTGAATTAGTGCTAGTTTAGGAAATTTGAGCGAGACTTGACAAAGTATTGGTTTGGAATGTTGGTATAACCTTATTAGGAGCTGTTGATATCAGTTAAGCATAGATCTAACCCAGATTGGACACATTTCAAACATGGAACCCAAAACAGAACTTTTCATGTCGGTTTGTGAGGATATATGGCGTGCAGGTGAATCTGGAGTGATCCGGGGTCATTACGGGGAAAATAAACAATACCATGAGCCTATTTAGACCACCAGGAGACCACCCACTGAAGACGAGAGCCTAAATCCATCTTAGGGCCGGCCTCGCCGGTTTTTAGGGGGGTGTCACCGGCCCCCCTGTAGAGTTAGGTGCCCAAATGGCTTCGGTAGGTCATATATACCCTGTACATCACCCCAGAGTTGTTTATTTGCCTTGTTTTGACCTGAACAGAAATCTGGGACCACTTTTCAGGGTTGCTGCCATGTTTTTCATGATGTTTATAGATTTAAGTTTTGTTATTTGGTGATTCGTTTCTGTCGGGTGGCGTTTCGACGTCAACGACAGCGGATATTGGCTGTGTTTGCACACAAGGTCACAGGTTTTTACCTATGGGCGTAGTGTGCACCATTTTGGTTTCCGACATGGTTTTCATGTGTTTTAGCATGTGATATTCTTGTAGGTACTCACGTGACGTCGAGGCGTTGGATATGCAAATGACGACATCGGCACCGGAACACATAACTAGGTGAGTAGATTTATATCTACGGGGAGAAGTCGGGTGGATGGCGTATAGCACCCCCACAATCCGAGGTGGTGTATACGGATGCGTATACACACCTATAAATATTATTGTCATTGGGATTAATTATTGATGTTTAAATGGGAATTGGTGGACTTGGATGATTTTGGTTACGGAACCTTAGGGTAGTGGGTGCACTACACATACATACTCATACATTCATACTTGCAAACATCCTCACTTCATATATGGTTATGGAATTCGTTATGGATATGTGTTCACATGGGTTTGGGTTTATGTGCTTATTACAGATTTGAGGATGATATATGGGTTCGATGTGAGTCGATGGTTTGATATGAGATCATGATGTCGGTGATATGATAAAATTCATAATGGAGGTACGTCTTGACGCTTAGAGGATTTTGGGAATGATGATGCCATAGTAATGGCGACATATATATTATGTGATCGACATGTGATATGATATGACAGGATATTTATAATAAGGCGCCTTAGGCGGGGTATACTCCTTGAGATGATATGTGCTGATGATATCGATTTATACGGGATTGTCGACCGATAGTTAGCTCTTGATTATAGTAATGATGTTAGAATTGTACCAGACATAGGTCAGTACCCCGATGATAATAATTGATAAAGAGAATACTCGATGAATGATATGACAAATATGATATTGACCCGTACCCAGATTGGGGAGGCCGTACGACGGATTTACGTACGAGCTATATTTTGATGTTTGATCTGCCTATTTGACTTGGGAATAACCGATTATAGGGACACAGCATCGGATGTGATATGATCGAGGCGGGATCACCGACTATATATATGTATATATATATATGTATCGACTCAGAGGTTAGGCGGTTTCCCTTACCTACTACTAGCTTTAGCTCAGCCTTGTAGTAGGGTAGCTATATGACCTTTATGACATTAGATGCAGTTTAGCGATCATGGTGTTCAGTATTTCAGCTCCTGCATATTATTATTGTTGCTCTGCATCGCATACTGTTATGATTCATATTCTATTATTGATATCATGCTGTTAGGACACCAACACCATTTCCGATGATGCGTATGTTCCACATACACTTACTTGCCAGCTAACACACATCTTCATCGGTAATTGCCATGTCACTACACAGTAGTATTATTGCATCAGGATATGACCCTTGTATGTGCATACTATTATTCCATGTTGCAGGACATACTGTTACACTTGCATTCCATTTATATGTCACATACATCATGCTTCCTGATTATACGCATTGAGATATGTTGTTTCTATGTTATTCTGGATTTGGGAACCGTGGGTATTTTAAAGAGATTATGTAAATGTTTTAAAAACCCGGTTACCCTTGATATGATATTTCAGTGCGTTCACCATGTGTTTTCTCGGTGCTGAGAGTGACATGTGAAACCCGAATCGAGGAGGCGGATGAGACCGATTGCGGGTACATGGTGGACCCGGTGCGGTACCCCGGGGCAAGAAGATCGCAGATGATGGCGTTGAGCCTGTGCAGGGGAGCACTACCTACCGGTGATATTACCCGATACGTCGGATATCCGGAGGATACCGTCGTAGTCATGAGATGGATGGTAGGGGCCGATCTGGACTGACGGCGCCCTAGATTTTGTGATTGACACATTGAGATTTCGAGATATTGAGGTACAGAGATTGTGATACAGAGGTATCGAGATACTGAGACTTATGTTTTGTGCCGATGCTAGGCACTGTTTATGCTGATTTCATTTATGATACCTCATTTTAAAAATACAAAAATCTCACAAAGTTACAAAAGCAGTTCTCTTCAGTACATGCATTCTGTTTCATGCATTCATACATCATTCATATGATATATTGCCACCTGATGCACTGGCACAGACATATGGGATTACATTTGGATTAGATATTTACACTAGCCATGGTTAGAGATTACTGGTTATATATTGGATTATTTATATTATGATCGTATGACCTAGGTTGCGTCATACATGCGATTTTCTGTTCGTAGATCTTTTTCTACTCACGAGTTGGCAACTCACCCCCGTTGTGCCTCAGTTTCTTGCAGGTGTTGCCGTACGGGTTCATTACGGCTTTGCGGGCACTATACCTTTCGGGTGACTTGCTAGTAGATGGGTTATTTGTATCGTACCCATCATCATACATTGTATATTATATTCAGTTGTATCTAGAATTTCTATCAACCAAACATGTACTTATTTGAGATAGAGACCAGTGATGTTTATTCTTTCGACCTTAGAGTCGTGTGTTATATTTCCTTGGGTTCTTGCTGGTTGAGTTTCATTCTGTTGTGATCCTCGCCTTTAGGCGTTGTATATTATGTGCATACAGGTTGATTTGATATGGTTCTTCCTATTCTCTACTACTTCTCTTGGTTTGGATTTCTGGGTTTCGGCTTACTTAGAATACGTGCGCCTTGAGACGTTCGTAGTCTAAGTGCCGGTCATGATTCGTAATTTCGGGTCGTGACAAAATTGGTATCAGAGCGTTAGGTTTTACCTTCAGAGTATAGGATGACCCTTGGTTGATGGAATAGGTAACTAAAGTAGAGTGACGTACCGTGGTATGTCCGCGGCATATTTACGATGCGCCACTCTACTTAAGAAGCCTTAGGATGTACATTTCCTTGTTCAGTATCACATTCCTTCCTGATCTAGCCTCATCGGTACCAGTTTTGATTTTGCTGCCACGATTACGGGCAGGGAGAGCTACGGCTAGAGTTGCGGTCAGCATGAGCTCGTCACGAACGAGGACTGACCAGGGCGTGATTCTGGCGACACACGATTGTAGAGATGTGTCTTTTTACGGTGTTTCATGCCACGAGCGTGGATGGATTGCTCTATGAGATTACCCGGACATGCGGATTGGCACCAGAGGATTGAGCCACTGATAGAGGACAGCCAGATTTTGATGACCTTTGATGTATGGCTTATTCATGATGACTGAGGCACGGTTCAGCTTGCAGACGAGCGAGCCAGTTTTTGCTGCGAACGACGAGATATCACCCTAGATGTTAGAGCTATTGCAGTACGAGATTGTACTAAGAGATTGTAGAAGATCGCTAGTCCACGAGGGTAAATGACTAGGACATGTGGATTGTTTGCTACCCCGATGAGAGGTCATCAGATAGATTGATTCCAGCTAGAGACGACTTCACGCGGAGACGTTGAGAGTCAACAGAGACGATCGAATGTCAGAAACCTACTATTCCAAGTTTAAAGAATTCAAAAAGACATGCAGGCAATTCTATTGTTCCTCTAGAAGAATGAAACCCTAACTCGACTTAATAACCGTGTGAAAGCCTTCGAACCTTAGGGTTTGCGGCAGTTCTGCGGTGCCATTAGTGAGGCTTGGGTTTGTCCTTCTACGGCTGGACCGCCGATGTTGTGGTATGTACGCGATACTATCATACTGTACCCAAGATGTTGAGATCTTGGAGGATTATGAGGTTTTGATGACTCGATCGGATGGCTCGATTTAATTCGGATGCTAGATGGTGAGATGCATTTCTTGGGAGACTCCAGATACGATGATAGCCGTTGGAGCTCAGTCCATGCAGCCACGACGAGACGAGTCCGAAGCAGTCGACATTAAAGGAAAGTGGAGTAAGAGGTTCGTGAAAGGTCTGGATGAGACGACGTTCCACTCCGCCGACATCAGAGATGCGATGCGCATACCGAGGCATTATAACTGGATATACCTTTTAGAAGGAGTCGCGATGAGTATGCAGCCATTCCGGAACAAGGAACAGATATAGTAAAGGGCGATGATTTCCGGACAATTGGCAGAGATGAGACTTGGAAGAGACCTTGAGCAGGATTCCTTCCAGAACACTGCTGCAATGATACTTGCACCCAGGATCAGACGTGTCACGTACATTCAGAGAGCCAGAGGCCGACGCCAGTGACATGCTGCTTTACAAATGGTCGTGAGGATTGACCGAGAAATGACCAGAGAAGTGCCAGAACGGAATCGTCCCCGTTAGCATACCTGAAAGGGCCGATGAGCCGAGGGATTGAGAGAGTTGTAATCCACAGAAAAGATTTGGACCCAGGAGTGATCATGTTACGCACACCAGTAGGCCAGAGTTCAGGATCGTCGACGAGTTATGCTACGATGACCACGACAGTTGGCCCGAGATTATTGGAGGATGCGCTTGGGCGGTACTATTCCACCATATTTGATTTCGATGTTTTGGGGGATTTATTAGCCTGATTTGATTTTGATGATTGAGTATTTACGATTTTCGCAAAGTCGTTGCACTTGATATCGTCTTCGTGCCTTGGTTTCACATGTTTGTGATTTTATGGGGCTTAGACATGGAGTTGATTTTGTGCGTATAAACGCACACGATTTGGTTTTTGCACTCGGTATAGTTCACGTATGCTTACAGTGCAATGATTCGTATTTTGTGCACTTGGATGCATTGGGCTTCGAGTTCGATGGTGATGCTTGATATTGGATTTCATGATTTCGTGCATGATGGATGCACCGGATTTGGATTTTTAGCGCATGTTGGGCGCATGTTATGAGAGGCGATTTAGTGCACACCAGATGCACTAAACTGAGATTCTTCGTGCATGTCAGATGCACCTGATTTTGTGGTCAGGCACACGCATTGCCTATGATAGATGTTGCGTACACACCCGTTGCACCTTGATGTCGTTTTGTACACCTGCTTGGCACAGGTATGGATTTTGATTTCCGTGCGCACCAGACGCACAAGGTTTTTATATGCACATTTTTTTTGGATTGATTTTTAGGAGCAGTACATTTCTATGATATTGCGATTGATTTTCGTACTGAGCAGGACTGATCAGATGACAGTGCCTGGGTATATTTTGCATGCATTGATAGATTTCAAAGGGATTCCAAAAGCAAGCTATAGTCTTATTATTTACATGTAAAATTCCGATTTCTAGCATATCGGTTTTGCTTTGGATTTGGCATTCGTGTTTTCACCTTGACTCCGATGATTGCAGGATGCTTGACGGAGTTTTGACTTCGAGTTATCTGCTCGTTACTCATGCGCATGTATTGCTCTATGATGCATTTTTGTGTATTGATGATTTCGGAGCCCCGTTGACTTGGACATTTATTTGAAATGTTTTAGAATTGGGAGGTTTAAATTTAAATTCGGGGACCGAATTTCTTTAAGGGGGGAAGATTGTAACATTTCAAAAAATAAAATATTATTTTTGGGAATTTTCATAATTTTTAATGAATATTTTAATAGTCGGTGTAATTAAATACCGATAAATGGTGAAAATTCCGGAGAAAATTTTAGAAATTCTAAAATAGGGTATTTTGTGGAAATATGTCATTTTTAAGCTTTTATGGTTACGTATATGTTATTTTGGTGTAAATCGCGATTGACAATCGCTAAGTGGATTTTTGTGCAAAAATGTGCACATGACATTTTCTACACCTGTTTCTTGTTTTGGTCATGGTAGCCTAGGGTTGGACCATGTTTAGGTGACCATGGTGGGTTGAACCATTTGATTAGAGTCGGGGTTATGTCGACTGTGTAGGGAGAAATGAGCCATGGTGGCTTGGTGTCTTATGAGCATTGTTTTGGAGAAAGAGAGAGATGGTTAGGATGTGCCATGATCCATCCCATCTCATTATTCCTTGTGTTTTGTTACCCTCTCTCACATCTCTCCCCACAACATCAGTTTCAGCCAGGAAAAACATCAGTTGCTAATACACAAATTTAGCCCCAAAATTCAGCTGAAAAGAATACCATCAGCCTATATTAACACACCAGCCACCCTACGAGCAGCTCACATCAGCTACACCAGCCCCTAAACCCCTTAGCCCAACTCCTACATCATCACTTCAGCCTATCCTCAACATTTTCAGCCCACCATAGCCGACTTGCACACCCCATCAACACTTTTCAGCCCCATATCTGATCTATATCAGCCCCTAACACTTTTTCAGCCCCCAATGGCTGACTTTTGCTACCAATCAGCCCAAATTCTGCCTAACTTCATCCACCAGAACAGCCCCCTACACCTACACCCCAAACCCCTCACTGTAGGGTTGCTAGGCACGCGCACAAGGGTCTACGAGGCATCAACCATGCCCGATTAAAATTTAGCCGTGCCGAACAACCCGAATACGGAACTTTAAACTAGAGATTAGGCGAAAACAACATGCTAAACACTTTAACACTAAGTGAGAGGGATTACAACCATTGTAGATCCGGTCCTTCACTTCATTTGCTCCATGTTGTGGTCCCTTCGCTGCGATCATCGGGATCCGCACTCTCGAAAGGTTCCACGAAGAGAAAGACGCAACCTTTGCTTCCGATCTTCGATACTAAGATGATCTACCTTGAAGTTTCTTTAACACAAGCTAACACTCATGAAATGATGTGAACACCCTCATCTAAATGGCAAGGGAAGATGAGGATGATGAAGTAGGATTTTTGCTCTATTTATTTATCTTTTTCTCATATTTATTCATCACCTTTGAAAAATCTAGTAAGGTTTTTCATGGAAGAATGAAGGAGGAAGAAGAAGATCAATCATTTGTGATGAATTGAAAGAATGTTATCATAATCATTTATGCAACTATGGTTCACTTAACCATTGTAGAGAGTTTACTAGGGTTAGGGTTTGGGTTGGGTTAAGTGTGAGTCATGGATAAAGATCAACACAAATATCTTTATCATGACAAAGTAAAGCTTCTAGAATCAACTAGAAGGTTTAACCCTAATCCAAACCCTAATCATGTTTAAACTCCTCTAATCATGTTGCATTAATAATTATAATATGTTACAATATTATATATCACATATACAATATTTATTGTAACAAAATAAAATAATACAATTAACATATATCGCATATATATCAATGTATTACCCGAGTGAGAAAAAGAATCTTTTAGTGAGCAAATATTAGTTAATGCAATTTAATATATCAAATATATTATTATACATTAAATTATCGAATCAACACTTGATCCGACAATCCGGCTATATCGCATATAACCGACTAATATTTATCCGTACCGATTCATCGAATCAACTCTTGATCCGATGACCCGGCTGATATCAAATATCGCGAGAATACAATACGATATCACATACCGCATTATCCTCGGTCCCGCACATATCACATATGTGCTCCTACTCCGTTTTGCCTGAGTCAAGAAACCACTGTGTAGGACTCTAAAGAATCGTCAATACGCCGGCAGTAGGTGATGATCATATCAAACACCCACAAGCTGCAAGCGGTCAGCTAAACGTAACAGCTACCCAGGTATTGAGCGCTCAGAAGATCAACAAGCAAGCCTGTAACTTCTCCTGTGAATCCAAACAGTAACACTCCCGTACAGTCCGGTCTCGTCGTCTGATATGTTGCATATCTCGCCTAGGGGTGGTAAACGTCAGACCCCAGTAGCTCGATAAGTCGTGTCGATATGAGGTCTATAACAGTTCGAGAAACTACTGATAACACTTACCTGTAAATCTCAACAACCCTGGCCAGGGATTTCCGGTTATAGCCAATCGAACACAGCACAATATCAACTCCCTATACCGGGAGAGACGAATCCCCTCCTATCGCTCATTGCCTCCATGTGATTCGGGACTGTACCCAAAATCCACCTTTTTGCACCCCCTCTTGGACGTGGTATGATGGAAATCAAAGCACAGTGGGAATCACATAAGACTCTATGACGATCTCGGGTCAACAGAATACTCTGTACCAGTGTCACCGGAGAACTGCCATCTGACGTATGGTATAATACCATCTGGGAGTTCTCGGCGAGTCCGTCCAGTGTACCCAGTCTTCACTGAGCACCCGTACACCATCCTTGATGTCAAACACCGATGGATATGGGATCATCCATCGCCCATCATATGGGTCAAGATGCGTATACGCTAGTCTACTCTGGTGCATCGATGCCCTGTCTCGATACACCCTCGACTAGGAACAGTTATAGGATGTACTCGTCGACTACCGTGGCCCCACTAGTATGATCTCATCATAGTCCCAGTATTCGAGTACATATCCTAAGGGCTTTATCAACATGTAATATAGAGACAATCAGAGTACATGTTAAGATAAAATACAACCAGATAGCATACTATCATGTCAAGCAAGAAAGTCCTCCCTATATATGTCCTAGCATCCACTACAATATACATCGTATGTACAGTAATGGCCTCTAGGGCATACATATAACTAACAATATCCCACTTGCACTAGGTCCATCTGTTATGGTATCGCATACCCAACAATTAGATGCGGTTGAAGTATCTCATACTCAACCATCCCATAAAAGTCTCTACTGGGAAAAAGGCCTTTGTGAATGGATCCGCGCTGCCGTCATCTGTGTCTGCTCTCCTAACCTCGATATCCCTGGAGATCAACCATCTCCATGATCAGGTGATACTGGCTAAGAATTATATCTGGATTTCTGATGGGACGGAAGTTCCTTGGCTGAAGCCACAACTCCATTGTCACACAATGGTAGGAACGAAGTTCATCTTATGAACTTATATATATCCAGACTGCCTCTTTGGTAGCATCCTTGGTAACGATGTATCTTGCCTTTAATCATCTAGGATGTCACGGTATCTAGCTTGGAACTCTTCCAACATAACGTCCCTTCATTGAGGGTATAGACAAGCCTGCGACTGACATTCAGTCGTCCTTATCACCCTGGAACCTTTCCAGTGATTCTCCCCAGGATCGATTGATACCATCTCACTACAACTAGTGAGTGTTCTAACATCCAATTAGATCTATCTCATAGATCCAAAACCCAGGATTTAGGAGGTATCACTTTGATCCTATATGGAGAATCCTTGTGATAAGCGGAGATTAACCGAGCGTAGCATAGGAAACTCCTTCCCTATCAAGAGTATGTCATCCACGTACTCTACAAGGATCACCACCATACTCTCTACTACCTTTTCGTATATACAAGGTTCATCTACCATTTTCATGAAGTCAAACTCTTTGACTACCACATCAAAACAGATGTTCCAACTCCGCGATGCCTGTTTTATCATATAAAACATCTTGCACACGTTTCCGCTGTTCCCACTGTCTACGAAGCCCTCTGGCTGTGTACTTATAGACGCTATCTTTTCTAAAACATCACTTAGAAAAGCAGTCATGACACCCAACCACCAGATATCGTAGTCATGGTATGTAGCCGTGGCAAGTAGGATCTGGATGGACTTAAGCATAGATCCTTAGAAAAGGTTTCAACATAATCCATACCTGGTCTATGATGCAAACCTTTAACAAGTCTAGCTTTGAAAGTCTCAACTTTTCCATGTACACCAAGTAATCTTCTCAAGATATACTTACTCCTGATGGGGATTTAACCCTTCAGATAAAGCAACCAAAGTCCATACTTTGTTGGTGTATAAGGATTCCATCTCAGATCGATAAGCATCCAGCCATTCTTACAGAGTCCCACTCCTGATGGCCAGCTCGAAACTAGTTGGGTCATCATCTCATGATGCAATCCTCGCTCCCACTGTCATAGAGAAACCGAAGTATCTCTCAGGTGGGTGAGGAACCCTACTAGATCGGCGGAGAGGCTGAGGTTCGTTGGAAACTATTGAATCCTTTGGTTCTACCAAATCATCAGCTGCATTTTGTATAGCTGGAACCTTTCCATTTCTACATAACAGACCTTGCCTCGAGCTTGTCCGGATTTTGCTTTTAGACATAGACCGGACAACCCCAAATCTTAACAAACTTAAGATATGGGCTCTTCCCTTTCCATATCACATATGAAATGGTAGGCAACTGATTTGATTTGAACCCTATTCAATAGGTATGCAGCTTCACAAGTGCATAACGCCCTAAAGGAAATAGGAAACTCAGTAGTACTCATCATAGAGCACACCATATCACATAGAGTGCTATTGCTCCACCCCGATACACCGACGTGCTGTGGTGTATACGGAGGAGTAATGCTGAGAGAGAATCTCATTCTCCTTTAGAATAGTCCTGGAATTCCGTGCTCAAGTATTCTCCTCCTTGATCTCATCAAAGGACATAATACTTATATCCGTATTCTGGTTCTCTACTTCTAACTTATATTCTGTGAATATCTCAAAAGCTTCGGACTTATGTTTCAACAGGAACACATATCTGAATCTTGAGAGATTATCAGAGAACGTAATGAAGTAAAAAGAACCGGTCTTGGCATGTATAGACATGGGACCTTCATACATCAGCATGTATCAATCCCAAAAGATCACTAACTCTTTCTCTGTTTCCAATAAACAGAGCTATGGTCATCTCATCTTTGTGACATGACAGGCAAGTTTCATAAGATGTAAATTCAAACTAATTTAAATATGCATCTATATGTAACTTCAGCCAGTCGGGTCGCATTGATATGACCCAGTCTACAATACCTCAAGAAGGATTCATTCATTTCTGAACTCTTCCTCTTGTGTGTGTTCTGTATACTAAGAACTGTGGTTTAATTTAGAACGACAATGCGTTTAGATAACGTGCCTGAACCGATCAACTCTTGATATAGGAAATGTTCAAAACATTATCCAACAATACAAAATTATATCCTTTCTTTACTAATAAAGAGACTGATATGATTTTGTATATCAGGTTCGGTATCTAATAACATTTGTTCAGAATCAATGTATTCTGGTAATACAGGGTGATAGTGACCAACAGACTTGGCTGCAACACTTGTACCGTTTTCTGTCTCATGAAACATATCACTCGTTCTCAGTTCTTTACCTATCTGTAGCCCATGTAACAGATTACATATGCGGGATCCTGATCCGGTATCACATACCCAGGACATAAAGGATACTGAGAAACAGTTCTCTGTAATGAACACACCCGAAGATGATGCAAGAGCATGCACTTTCTTCGTTTGGGCGGCACGGGAAATCTGGTATTCCCCAATTTCCTTCTCTATCTTATAACAATTATAAGTTGGAGCGGGACCAACGTTCCCCAACTCAGTATAACAAGCGGGTTCGGTCAATATATCCGTTTTATTATCTTGATTAAGGCGTGATATGGTCGCTTTCTGGAGAGAGAGAGAAGAAAACACTCAGCGTATGCTCTTGCAAGATTAGATTGGTTATCTAATATATCTAATCAGGATGTCTCCTACTGTTTTAATCAAATCTTCCTTCAAACCCTAAAAGGAAAGACTAGCCGGGATTAATTACACGCTACAAGTTCGTCAATCTTTCAGCCAGGCCAGTGTCGGTACTTTGAGGGAGGTCCCCCGTGCTTTCGCACGAACCTAATTAATGTAAACCTCGTTTTCCCGGAGGCGTAACCCCGTTAACACCTTTCTAGACACCTACTTGATCGGCTAATTGTAATGTGTAAAACTCTCCCAGGAGTAACACTTACTCGCAGCGGGTATCGGGATCCAACTATCTCATAGAAGGTATGCAATTTCATTGCAAATTTCAACACTTGAAATTCCCAATAGTATTTTACCCCTAGTGTGCTATGACCTTGACGCATGCCAAACAACCCATAGTCCGCTAGTC